>OU795039.1:30223444-32849030 GCA_917208275.1 Patella pellucida | reverse complement strand
AAAATTAAGCCCCCCGCTGAAGCTTTTTATATAGAAGTCGCCTTTTTTTATTATTAATTCACATTTCATGCTTATCATTTGTTGCGGATTTTGGTTCTCGTCGACTGTCGTACAGTGCGGACGTGTGAAGCGAGAGCTCTTGTATATCTAGTGTTTTTTTCTAGTGATCAAGTGGATTATGTAATAGTTATGTGATTCTGACATTATGGCTACTGATAAAAGTAGATGTAGTTACAGACGATTAAAAGAGTGTACTGTAAAAGTAGTATCTGATATTCGCCACAATGTTGGAGTATTAATTGATGAGATTGAAAATGTTTGCGGTTTTGATACAGTGTCAGCGTGTGTTCCAATGCATGGATATTATGAAGTGACTTTAAATACCGTAGATCAGATTTCCAAACTAATAGAAGAAGGATTATGTATAGAAGAAAAACAATTAGAGGTGACGTATGTGGGATTTAGAATTATTGTTGTGTCATTCATGAACATACCACATTACATTTCGGATGCGGAAATTTATGATAAGTTGAAGGCATGGAAAGTAACACCTGTAAGTGAAATAAGGGAACGGTTTTATAAACATGGTGAAAGAAATATAGCCGATGGAACCCGTTTTGTGAAAGTCAAATTCCCCCCTGAAGTAGCGAGTCTACCTTATGCGACAAGGTTTGATGGCAGATCCTTTTATGTAAAACACGATGACCAGTCCCGTGTATGTTTTAATTGCTTGAAAACAGGACATGAAGTTAAAAATTGCCCAGAATATGTATGTTACAGGTGTAATAAATCGGGTCATACAAAACGTACTTGTGAAGAAGTTGCATGTGAAGATTGTAGCCATTTTATTTGCGTTTGTGAGAAACAAGAGATAGACGATACAGGTGTTAAAACAACAATAGAAACAGCAGTGAGTGAAAACGCGAACCCAGATGAAACAGCAGTGAGTGAAAACGCGAACCCAGATGAAGACGACAGTGCAAAAACAGACTTGACAGATACAGAAGTTAGTACAGAGGTGAGTGAAGTTCAGAATCAAGAAGAGGTAATTAGTACAGCGAGTGAAAAGATGAATAAAATGGAGGTTTTTACATACGAGGGTGAACTATCAGATATGGATCAAAATGACGGAACTGACGAAAGTGAAGATTGGAAACAGAATAAATATGTATACAACTATAATAGACGAATGAAAAACCAGTTTAATAGGCATGCTTTATTAGATAAACCTGCATCGAGATTACGATTAGAACAGTTAACCAAAAGTCGTAGTGAACGTTACGACGCTTTTTTTAAAACAGCAAGCCCAAGTAAGAGATTACCGTCAGTGTCCAGCCAGGATTTAAATTTACAACAAGGAAAGTCGCCTGTATTACGCGAAAGAAGAATTTAAGTTCATCTTCAAATCAACACACAATTTAACAGTATTTTTCTCGGTGTGTGTTATGCGAAGGCCTGTGTTACTGAATATAACATTATTCGTGTATAAAGGGGTATTAATGTGGATTATAGAATATGATTTTTTAACAATTTTACAGTTGTACAATTCCAGTGGTAGGAAGTGGATTATATTAGATTTTAATGGTTTATCACCCATCCGGATTTCATGGACTTTGAAGATGATGTATTCTATTTTATATATTCCTAAAGGATTAAAATGTGTTTGTTACTTTAATTTAAATTTCTTACGGATTAACTTAGGATACATACTGCCTAAAGGTAATTTAGTTTTATTATTAGCTTTACCTCCTTATAATAATTAACAAAATGCTTAAGATAACCTCGTGGAACTTAAACGGTTTACGTGACAGATCCAAACTTAATAATGTTTTTAACCTTCTGAACGATTTAAACTATGATATTATCTGTTTACAAGAAACCTTTTGGGATGATAAATTCGTTACCAGCATTGAAACCCTATGGAATGGTAAAATACTATATAATAATTGTCCAGATATGCATAGGAGAGGTGTTGCTATTCTATTTAAAAATGATATAAAATCGTGTATTAAAAATACTGTAATGGATACCATTGGTAGGATTTTAAAAGTAGACATTTGTATTAACGATAAAAATGTTTCTATTTTTTCTATATATGCTCCAAATGACGATAAAGAGAGAATAACCTTTTTTAATGATATTTCAAAGTATATAGATCCTATCAGATTAAATATTTTATGTGGAGATTTTAATGATGTTGTTAACCCGTATTTAGATAGAGCCAAAGGCATGTACACTAATAAACATTCAAGTGCAGCTTTTAACTCTTTTATTAATAACAATAATTTATGTGATATTTATAGACATATGCACCCGGGTTCATCTGTATACACTCGGAGAGCTGTCAGTAACAACAGACTTCGTATGAGTCGTATAGACTATATTCTAGTGTGTCGGCCGATCAAGTCTAATGTCGTTAATGTTTACATAACGCATACAAAGTTGTCCGATCATAGCCAAGTGATTCTAACGGTTAATTTTAGTGAATGCGAACGTGGACCGGGTGTTTATGTTTTTAACAATACATTATTAAATGATGACGTATTTTGTGATAAAATCAATAATATTATTATAAATGAAAGTAAACTAGACCTTTTTAATACTGAACCACTAGTATGGTGGGATAATTTTAAGTATAAGATAAAATATACAGCACGTGCTTATTCAAAACATATTACACGGAAAGAAAGGGAATTATATTGGGACATACAAAATAAATTGACAAAGGAATATGCAAGAATCGATAGAACGAACAGCACCCAATTTGATACAATAATAGATTTAGAAACTACTCTTGAACAAATAGAACATGATTTATGTAAAGGAGCCATTTTAAGATCTAAAGTACAACATGCTGTAGAAAGTGATAGGAATACATCATATTTTTTAAGTTTAGAAAAACAGAGACAGAATAATAAGTGTATTAAAGAATTAATTAATGACAATGATGATATTTTAAATGATACTAGTTCTATTTTATATGAGTGTTCTTCCTTTTATAGTAATCTATATGCTAAAGATGATGATAATTTAGGTGCTATAAATGATGTATCTAAAGTAATACATAATCATATTTTACCTATAGACAGAGATTTCTGCGATAAAAGTATTACTTTAGATGAATTATCTATAACACTTAAAAGCTTGACTAAAAATAAAAGTCCTGGTTTAGACGCTCTTACGCCAGAATTCTATTTAAAGTTTTGGAATTTACTAGGTCCTTTATATTTACATGTTCTTAATTTTATATATGATAACCAAATCATGTCTCGCTCTATGCGAAAGGGAATGTTAACCCTTATTTTCAAAGATAACGGAGATAGAAGGAACCTTAAGAATTACAGACCTATCACACTTTTAAATACAGATTATAAGATTTTATCCAAATGTTTGTCTCTTAGATTAAGACAAATTATACATACGTTTATATCTCCTGAACAGACTTGCTCTGTTCCCGGCAGAAACATTTTAGATACAGTAGCTTCTATTAGAGATTTAATTAATTATACTGATGATGAAGATATTGAAGGATTTATTTTAAAGTTAGATATGGAGAAGGCTTTTGATAAAGTGTCTCATGCATATTTATTCAATGTTCTAAAGTGCTTTGGGTTGGGGGATAATTTTATAAATTGGATCAAGATTTTATACTCAGACATATATAGTACTGTTAAATGCAATGGTCACTTATCTCCATATTTTAAAGTAGAAAGATCTGTAAGACAAGGATGCCCTCTATCAGCAATATTATATATCATTACAGCAGAACCTTTAAACATATTAATTAAGCAATCTCCTTTAAAAGGAATACCCATATATAACTCTGATATTGTGTCGTTAATTTACCAACATGCAGATGATACTAATCTAACCTTATCCGATATAGACTCTGTCAATTCTGTTTTTAAGTTTTTAGAATTATATTCCATGGCATCTGGGGCGACAATTAACAGATCTAAGTCCGAATTACTGCCTATAGGCAAAAGCGAATATTTAGATTATAATTATAATATTGATGTTAAAGTTGTAACTGATTCTATTGAAATATTGGGTGTTCATTTGGGACCGAATAAAACTGTTTGTAATAGTTTAAACTGGGATAATAAGATTAACACAATTAAACAACTATTAGGCTTATGGAGCAGACGACGGATTACCCTCGCGGGTAAAGTTATTGTGATTCAGTCCCTCTTAGTATCGAAACTGTGGTATACAGCGAGTGTTATACCGTTACCAGACAGTGTAGAGCGTGAAATCACATCACTAATCAATACATTTCTTTGGCGTGGCAAGCCGCCCCGTGTTAAGTACACAACTCTTGTTAAAACAAAAGCAGAAGGTGGTCTAAATCTACCTAATATTAAATTAAAATGCCAATCTTTATGTTTAAAATGGATTATTAAATTGTGTGATATTAATTATAAACATGTATGGAAAAGTATTATGAAATATTATCTAGCTAAAGCTACATGTTCAAATAGTTTTATTGATATTTTTAAACTGAATTTAGATAAGCATACATTATCAAATCTACCTGTCTTTTATAAATATATTTTAACTTCTTGGAATGACTTAAATAATGGTACAAGACCAGATCCTCAAAATTTTAATGATATTTCGATTCAACCTTTGTTTAATAAAACATAATGGACGAACATTGAATTTTAAATTATTTCAGTCCTTTGGTATTAATTATATTTACGATATTATGTATTATGTTAAACCCGGTTTTATTCCGAACCACTCAGTTCTGGATATTATTCAAGATACTAATGTAAATTTCGATAACGATAAACTTATAAAGAATTATGAGATAATAAAATCCTCAATTCCGGAGAATTGGAGACATATTATTGAAAATCATTCTTACGATAATACTTATAATATCAACGATGAAATTGTTTTTAAAATTAATGATATGTTAGTTAAATCCAAAGATATTACTTCTAAATATTGTTATACATTATTAATTAAGAATACTGGTTATGATCCCACGTCTTATGCCTTTTGGGAGAAGAATGATGTAACGGTGAATTGGCCTATTGTATGGAAAAATCTTTTTAAATATTATAAGAATCCGTCTAGTACTGATCTAGATTTTAAAATAGCACATAACATAATTTGGACTATGGATAAATTGTACAAAGTTAATATTATTGATTCTAATGTATGCCCTGTATGTAAAGTAGATATAGAAAATATTATTCATATGTTTTTAGAATGTAATTGCCTGGCAAATATTATAGATCTACTTAAAGAGATGATACTTGACATAACACATTCCCCAATGAGTAATGGTGTTTTTAAAACAAGTTTACTGTTAGGTATTCAATCTGCTCCTAACAACACCAGTCATATGGAACTTTGTAATGTTGTTTTATCCTCCGCAAGACAAGCTATTTATAAGCGTCGCATGTTTACTTTAGATAAAGAAAACTGTAAATTAAATATTATTAAGTTATTTAAGAACATATTAAAAGAGAATTTATATAATATTAGCAATTTTTTTAAGAATAATATGTCAACTTTTATTGATAAGTTCATTAAGCCGTCATTTCTATTAATATATGAAGATAATGGAAATATTAAATTAGATTTTTGAAAGAGTTTGTATATACCCACGACTTTTACACTGTAAATTACCCTTTTAATTACTTTTAACATACACTCTGTAAATAAATGTACCATGTATAGCTTCAAAACAATCAAAAATAAGTTTTTAAACCTTACCACTTAACTCTTTCATATATATAAGTGTAAATATGTTTAGTATATTTTTGATTTATTCAAGTATGACATGTCTGTATATATTTTAATATTTGAATAAACACATATTTACAAGAAAAAAAAAAAAGTTGCGGATTTTGGTTAAAATCTGAGACTAAAATGTCTATTTTTTTTGTCCTATTCGGAAAACTGGGTTTATTTTATTCAATTTACAATACGTGTATATCTCCGAAACTATAACAGATCGAGTTCTGTTTACTGTTTTTTCATACAGTTAGTAATTATTTCTATTACGAAAGTTGCCAAGAGACAGGAAGTGGTGTAAATCTTTAACGTGCACAAAAATTGAAAACATGCTCTAATTATGTCAATTTCCAACGGATTTTTGAAAAGGTTATATTTTTGTACAGCTAGGAATATTGCGGATGTCATTACGACTGAATTGCGACCGGAAGTGGTGTAAATCTTTAACGTGCACAAAGATTGAAAAAAGACCATAATTATGTCAATTCCCAACTGACTTTCTAAAAAGCTATATTTTTGTAGAGCCGGTGATATTGCGGGTGCGATAAAGGTCGAATTGCAATACCACGACGTACTCCTTTTTTCCTAAAAATTTGAAAATGTACTGAAATTGTAATTTTTTTTAGAATTTTTGAGTCTTTGATTGCGTATTTCGATTTCTGGCGTCTGGCGTCTGTAGGATTCTACCAATCCAAGTTCATAATGTTGTAAATTGTTCAACTATATTTTTCACTTTACTTCTATCGTAATGCGCATGCACAGAAAGTGTCAATATCTGAGTTGTTTAAGTGTGTGTGATGGTGGGTGTGTGTGTGTGTGTTTTAAGGGGTGAGTGGTGGGCATTTTGTGCTGCCTTGGGTAAGGTGAAAGCCTCCAGCCTTGCAAGCAAGTCTAGTTAGGCTTTCACCATTGAAAATGGTGAAAGACTATTGTTATTACTAAGATTAATATTATTAAGCTTTCATATGTATTTACATATGAAAGCTTATTGTTTCTGTTAAGATTATTATTCTTATTTTTTTTTTTTGTGTTTTATTCACAAATCGGATTTCTGAGAATCTACTCATAGGATCTTTCTGAAACTTTTACCTACCCCCCCAAAAATGGGTGGTGGCTGTTGGATAAATATATTTTCAAAACGTTTTTCGCATTCGAAATCACCGAATTTTACGAACAAATGCATTTGACCTACTTTGCTGTAACTTTGTGACTATTTCACCTATTTTACTAAAAAAAAATTCTTTGAATACCTTGACTCCTTTACTTCAAATCTGCAATTTCGGATTTTCGAATTTCGAAAATTCGTCGCTGTGATTTCGAACCGGAAGTTTACACCAACTCGACAACCTCTTTAGTAGTTGTACGATTTTCATGAAATTTAATATGTAAGTAGACCTTAATGACGCGACTTGAAAAATGACTTTAGAAATTTTCTAACTTATCTCCCCTTGGTGAAATCAAGGATCAAAGTTTTCCAAAAAATCGTCGAAATATAGGTCAGAATGACCTAGTTTTTTTTTTCTATACTAGACAAGGAATTACTAATTCGTACACAAAATATTGAGTTTGTCGATCGAACCGGAAGTGCCACCATCTTTAAACGTGAAAAATCAATAAGGCTTTTTTGCTATTTTACTTACAGACTCGGGAGTTATATTTTCTGAATCCTTGTAGGCAGGCCTAAAAAATGTCGCAATAGAATTCTGATTTAGGTCAACCGGGAGTCACCATGTTGAATTGAAAATGAAAAATAGAAGCAATTTGAAGGGCCGAGACTTTGGAGCACAATAACTCTCATTCTAATTAAGCTAGAATGTTCAAACTTGTTGTAGACGTTCACTAGGTCAATGTAATGATTGAGTTCAAAGATGAGCATTTTCTGCTTAGGGTAAGCAGAGATAAGCATGCTGATTTGTTGATTCTTTAGGGCACGATAACTTCGGTTATAATGAAGGGAGGGCGGTGAAACTTTTGTTAATAGAGAGTCTAACAGCTAGCCTGTTGTGTGAAATCATTGTATCATTTTTTTAAATATCAGGGATAGCCGAAAAAAATAGATTGAAAATCCAAAAAGTCGTATTTTTACAATTTGGAGCATGTTTAGAGGTCTTTCTCGTAAAGTCAACATACTATTTTTTGGGAACTTCTTCTACAAAGAGTCTTATTGGTAGTCTTTTATATGAAACCATCGATCAACAGTCCAACATATCAGGAGTAGAAGAACAAAAGGGTCGAACATTGAAAACGGCACCCTTTCATTGTTAAGCGAAACATGCAGTGTGGGTGACTACAATCTACGCATTTAGTCATCGTATAGAGTTTATTCAACAGTATCGAATTCCAACTGCTTAGGGATATTTTACGTGCACTCCAATGTGTACACGGGACCTTGGTTTTTCGTCCCATCCGAAGGACTAGACAGCTGTGCTTGTCAGGCCCTGCGTTCTGCCTCACTGGCAAGGGGAACCACGCCGGGAAATCGAGATGAACTTTTTCCGTGCAGAACTTTCAATTCAGGCCAAACGTTTATTGCATACGATTAAGCTGGTCAGTTGGAGCTTATTTTCAAAAGTTTTGTAATAATCGGTTGGTAATTATTAAAGTACCCTGCACATTAAACTGTTAAAACAGAAAATTTCGCCCGGTTGAAATGTTTCTTGCTATAAGTCAGCAATTTTCCGAATTCAGGGAGGCTGGATGGCTGAATGGTTAGCATGTGCTCGTTGTATCGTAACGTTTGTCACTGAGTCAAAGGGCGTCGTTTCGATCTCCAGGTTGCACGTGACATGGTGTATGATGTCCAATCTCGTGGGTTTTCTCCGTGTTCTTCGGTTTCCTCCCAACGGCTAAAGACCAGTAAGCGCAAGGGGAGTTTTTAAATAAAATTAAAAAACATACGTTAGTCCCGAAATGACCTAGTTTGTGTCGAATGGACATTAGGCCGCATTTCTCTCTTTCTCTTTCATTTTTAAAGTTTTGTAATAATCGGTTGGTAATCAAAGGTACTGTAAAAGTGATAAAACAGAAAATTTCGTCCGGTTGTAATGTGTCTCAATTTAAAGTCAGCAATTTGCCGATTTTAAGGGGCAAACGTTTATTGCGAACGATTAAGCTGGTCAGGGGGAGCTTATTTTTAAAAGTTTTGTAATATTCGTTTGATAACTAAAGGTACCGTGCAAATTAAACTGTTAAAATAGAAAAGTTGGCCCGGTTGAAATATTTCTCGCTGTAGGTCAGCAATTTGCCGATTTTAGGGAGGTTGCGTGGCTGAATGGTTAGCACGTGCGCTCTGTATCATAACGTCTGTCACTGAGTCAACTGGCGTTGTTTCGATTTCTTGGTTGTACGTGACAAGGAGTATGGTCGCATGTCCAACCTTGTAGGTCGTAACGCCGCTGCCCGGGTAAAATTTCCCTCATTGCACACTTTATGGCGTATGCCCGTCTTCAGTAGCCCATTTTAGGAGCAGCACAGTAGGACGTTAAACCCATTCAATTTCATTTCATTTTCTCTATGTTGCTTATTTATTATAGTGGATAAATATTTTTCTGGTTCTAGCAATTATTTAATTTCTGCATAGAAATCTTGCTTTGGCCAGTTTTTTTATTGCAGAGTGCCATTCTTGTATATTGCAGTCTATGACCCTTTGTTTAAAACATGCTTAAGATCACGATTTCCTACTTATAACCAAACATATTGGAAATATTAGTCTGGCATTATTAAATTCTAATTTTATTGGTCTAATTTAAAATTAAACTTTAATTTAACTATGAACAACTCTTAGCGTGTCTCTTTAAAACTATTAAATACTCTAAAACAGTAGCTCAACCTTTTGACCTAAACTCATTAATTTACCATTTTGTTGTGAGCGACTTCTTATTCTTCCTATATGACATATTGCACGTGTCTGATTTCAAAGGGGGGTTGGGTGGCTGAATGGTTAGCACGCGCGCCTGTCATTGAGTTAACTAGCGTGTTTTCGAATGCTCGGTTGTACGTGACAAGAAGTAAGGTCGCCTGTCCAACTTGCCATTTTTAATTTTTTTCCCCGCCATTTTCATTTAATTTTCTCATCCGTCTCATTACAGTAATACAAGTTTCAGTTATTTCCCTTTAGTTTTCAGATTATTGTTATGCCTGGGTGCAATGATTCATACTATATTTAGACTCGTAACTTCGCGAGTTTCTTCTTATCCTTTTATTTAGGATACTTGATACAATCAATGACACGTGACGATAAATATGAAAGCTTTCATATCTGCATGGGACAGTAGCAGATCTAGTTATTATTATAATTCTTTATTGGGGGAAGCTAGATCTCAGTAACTATAAGAGATAGAGGTTTGAAATTTGATTTTCTATCATAAAAGTAGGGTGCAGCTACTGCTTAAAGCTATTTCGAAATTTGTGCGTAAAGCGGAAATGCTTCAAATCTTTAACGTGCACGCAAATTGAAAATCGGCAATAATTCTGTTAATTCTTAACTGATTTTTCAGATATTTACATTTTTGGATACCTGGAGACATTTCGTAGCAGATAGCAGTTCAAAACTGTCGATTTTAGAAACTTTGTCGCTCTCATTTTTTCGTTGAAAATTGGAAATTTTCAATTTTTTTTCTAAAAGTGTTTTTTTTTAAAGTTTTGAAATTTGACTTATATTTTTGGATAGCTGACATCAATCCGATTCCAACAATATCAGTTTTGTTCTGAAATGTTAACTTTGATTTTTCACTTTTTTTCGCATTTTGGTCAAATCGTAGAGTTCTTATTTTTTTTAAACGGCTCCAACGATTTTTCTAAAACTTCAGAAATATATAGTCGAAAGCCCAAACAAGTCCATGAACTATAAATGAAAATCCTCTGATCACCGGAAGTAGTCAAGAAAGGTATCCAAATTTGGACAAAATTGTCAAAAATTGATGCCTGTGCGTAAAATGCGATGTATTCATTGTTTGTTTACCGAGTAGTTCAATTATTATGTTGTTTGATAGCCAATTAAATTGTCTAACAGATGATACTATAGCGACAAGTTTCTATCCAAAATTGAAAAAGTTATTGGACTTTGAAATGTGACGTTTTTTACGATTTCGGGCAACTTTGGGCGCATGTTTCTCGGAAACGCCGCCTACGATTTTTTAAAAACTTTGTCAATCGACAGTCTAATAGATGGTGTATTGTGTGAAACCATTGTACAATTTCTCTAAACGTCATGAGTAGTCGAAAAACGAGATTGAAAATCCAAAACGTCATATTTTTACGATTTGGACCATTTTTAGAGGTATTTTTCTCGAAAAGTCATCGTAATATTTATTTTAAAACTTGTTTTACGGAGAGTCTAATCTGTAGTCTGATATATGAAACCATTGCGCCACAATCCTAAATGTCAGGAATGGGAAAACAAAGGGATCGAAAATTGAAAACGGCATCTTTCATTGCAGTAAGAGTGTATACAATCTGTATAACAAGCGTAAAGAGCAAACAGAGAGAGCTAATTTTCAAAGTGGCAATTTTTGAAATAAAGGTGTTTTACTGTGAACCAATATCTGTTACTGGTGCCTCTATGGTAAAAATTATTCATATTAGTAAATAACAGTTACTCCTGGAATTAATATTCCATGCTTTATGTCTACATGAAGTCATCCCTTTTAACCAGTTAAAATGAAGCTCCCCGCTGAAGCTTTTTATATAGAAGTCGCCTGTCTTTATAAATAATTCAAATTTCATGATGATCATTTGTTGGGACTTTTGGTTAAAATCAAAGACTAAAAAGTCTATTGTTTTTGTCCCATTCGGAAAACTGGGTTTATTTTATTCAATTTACAATACGTGTATATCTCCGAAACTATAACAGATAAAGTTCTGTTTACTGTTTTTTTTCATGTTTTAAACAGTTAGTAATTATTACTATTGCGAAAGTTGCCAAGAGACGGGAAGTGGTGTAAATCTTTAACGTGCACGGAAATTGAAAACAGGCTCTAATTATGTCAATTTCTAACGGATTTTTGAAAAAGTTATATTTTTGTACAGCTGGGGATATTGTAGATGTCATAACGACTGAATTGAGACCGAAAGTGGTGTAAATCTTTAACGTGCACGAAAATTGAAAACAGGCTCTTATTATGTCAATTTCCAACGGATTTTTGAGATAGTTATATTTTTGTACAGCTAGGGATATTGCGAATTCTACCAATCCAAGTTCATAATGTTGTAAATTGTTCAACTATATTTTTCACTTTACTTCTATCGTAATGCGCATGCACAGAAAGTGTCAATATCTGAGTTGTTTAAGTGTGTGTGTGTGTGTGTTTTAAGGGGTGAGTGGTGGGCATTTTGTGCTGCCTTGGGTAAGGTGAAAGCCTTCAGCCTTGCAAGCAAGTCTAGTTAGGCTTTCACCATTGACAATGGTGAAAGGCTATTGTTATTACTAAGATTATTAAGCTTTCATATGTATTTACATATGAAAGCTTATTGTTTCTGTTAAGATTATTATTCTTATTTTTTTTTTTTGTGTTTTATTCACAAATCGGATTTCTCAGAATCTACTCATAGGATCTTTCTGAAACTTTTACCTACCCCCCCAAAAATGGGTGGTGGCTGTTGGATAAATATATTTTCAAAACGTTTTTCGCATTCGAAATCACCGAATTTTACGAACAAATGCATTTGACCTACTTTGCTGTAACTTTGTGACTATTTCACCTATTTTACTAAAAAAAAATTCTTTGAATACCTTGACTCCTTTACTTCAAATCTGCAATTTCGGATTTTCGAATTTCGAAAATTCGTCGCTGTGATTTCGAACCGGAAGTTTACACCAACTCGACAACCTCTTTAGTAGTTGTACGATTTTCATGAAATTTAATATGTAAGTAGACCTTAATGACGCGACTTGAAAAATGACTTTAGAAATTTTCTAACTTATCTCCCCTTGGTGAAATCAAGGATCAAAGTTTTCCAAAAAATCGTCGAAATATAGGTCAGAATGACCTAGTTTGTTTTTTCTATACTAGACAAGGAATTACTAATTCGTACACAAAATATGGAGTTTGTCGATCGAACCGGAAGTGCCACCATCTTTAAACGTGAAAAATCAATAAGGCTTTTTTGCTATTTTACTTACAGACTCGGGAGTTATATTTTCTGAATCCTTGTAGGCAGGCCTAAAAAATGTCGCAATAGAATTCTGATTGAGGTCAACCGGGAGTCACCATGTTGAATTGAAAATGAAAAATAGAAGCAATTTGAAGGGCCGAGACTTTGGAGCACAATAACTCTCATTCTAATTAAGCTAGAATGTTCAAACTTGTTGTAGACGTTCACTAGTTCAATGTTATGATTGAGTTCAAAGATGAGCATTTTCTGCTTAGGGTAAGCAGAGATAAGCATGCTGATTTGTTGATTCTTTAGGGCACGATAACTTCGGTTATAATGTAGGGAGGGCGGTGAAACTTTTGTTAATAGAGAGTCTAACAGCTAGCCTGTTGTGTGAAATCATTGTATCATTTTTTTTAAATATCAGGGATAGCCGAAAAAAAGAGATTGAAAATCCAAAAAGTCGTATTTTTACAATTTGGAGCATGTTTAGAGGTCTTTCTCGTAAAGTCAACATACTATTTTTTGGGAACTTCTTCTACAAAGAGTCTTATTGGTAGTCTTTTATATGAAACCATCGATCAACAGTCCAACATATCAGGAGTAGAAGAACAAAAGGGTCGAACATTGAAAACGGCACCCTTTCATTGTTAAGCGAAACATGCAGTGTGGGTGACTACAATCTACGCATTTAGTCATCGTATAGAGTTTTTTCAACAGTATCGAATTCCAACTGCTTAGGGATATTTTACGTGCACTCCAATGTGTACACGGGACCTTGGTTTTTCGTCCCATCCGAAGGACTAGACAGCTGTGCTTGTCAGGCCCTGCGTTCTGCCTCACTGACAAGGGGAACCACGCCGGGAAATCGAGATGAACTTTTTCCGTGCAGAATTTTTTAATTCAGGCCAAACGTTTATTGCATACGATTAAGCTGGTCAGTTGGAGCTTATTTTCAAAAGTTTTGTAATAATCGGTTGGTAATAATTAAAGTACCGTGCACATTAAACTGTTAAAACAGAAAATTTTTCCGGTTGAAATGTTTCTTGCTATAAGTCAGCAATTTTCCGAATTCAGGGAGGCTGGATGGCTGAATGGTTAGCATGTGCTCGCTGTATCGCAACGTTTGTCATTGAGTCAACGGGCGTCTATTCGATCTCCAGGTTTCACGTGACATTGTGTATGATGTCCAATCTCGTGGGTTTTCTCCGTGTTCTTCGGTTTCCTCCCAACGGCTAAAGACCAGTAAGCGCAAGGGGAGTTTTTAAATAAAATTAAAAAAACATATGTTAGTCCCGAAATGACCTAGTTTGTGTCGAATGGACATTAGGCCGCATTTCTCTGTTTCTCTTTTATTTTTAAAGTTTTGTAATAATCGGTTGGTAATCAAAGGTACTGTAAAAGTGATAAAACAGAAAATTTCGTCCGGTTGTAATGTGTCTCAATTTAAAGTCAGCAATTTGCCGATTTTAAGGGGCAAACGTTTATTGCGAACGATTAAGCTGGTCAGGGGGAGCTTATTTTTAAAAGTTTTGTAATATTCGTTTGATAACTAAAGGTACCGTGCAAATTAAACTGTTAAAATAGAAAAGTTGGCCCGGTTGAAATATTTCTCGCTGTAGATCAGCAATTTGCCGATTTTAGGGAGGTTGCGTGGCTGAATGGTTAGCACGTGCGCTCTGTATCATAACGTCTGTCACTGAGTCAACTGGCGTTGTTTCGATTTCTTGGTTGTACGTGACAAGGAGTATGGTCGCATGTCCAACCTTGTAGGTCGTAACGCCGCTGCCCGGGTAAAATTTCCCTCATTGCACACTTTATGGCGTATGCCCGTCTTCAGTAGCCCATTTTAGGAGCAGCACAGTAGGACGTTAAACCCATTCAATTTCATTTCATTTTCTCTATGTTGCTTATTTATTATAGTGGATAAATATTTTTCTGGTTCTAGCAATTATTTAATTTCTGCATAGAAATCCTGCTTTGGCCAGTTTTTTTTATTGCAGAGTGCCATTCTTGTATATTGCAGTCTATGACCCTTTGTTTAAAACATGCTTAAGATCACGATTTCCTACTTATAACCAAACATATTGGAAATATTAGTCTGGCATTATTAAATTCTTATTTTATTGGTCTAATTTAAAATTAAACTTTAATTTAACTATGAACAACTCTTAGCGTGTCTCTTTAAAACTATTAAATACTCTAAAACAGTAGCTCAACCTTTTGACCTAAACTCATTAATTTACCATTTTGTTGTGAGCGACTTCTTATTCTTCCTATATGACATATTGCACGTGTCTGATTTCAAAGGGGGGTTGGGTGGCCGAATGGTTAGCACGCGCGCCTGTCATTGAGTTAACTAGCCTGTTTTCGAATGCTCGGTTGTACGTGACAAGAAGTAAGGTCGACTGTCCAACCTGCCATTTTTAATTTTTTTCCCCGCCATTTTCATTTCATTTTCTCATCCGTCTCATTACAGTAATACAAGTTTCAGTTATTTCCCTTTAGTTTTCAGATTATTGTTATGCCTGGGTGCAATGATTCATACTATATTTAGACTCGTAACTTCGCGAGTTTCTTCTTATCCTTTTATTTAGGATACTTGATACAATCAATGACACGTGACGATAAATATGAAAGCTTTCATATCTGCATGGGACAGTAGCAGATCTAGTTAAGCTTTCATATGTATTTACATATGAAAGCTTATTGTTTCTGTTAAGATTATTATTCTTATTTTTTTTTTTTGTGTTTTATTCACAAATCGGATTTCTCAGAATCTACTCATAGGATCTTTCTGAAACTTTTACCTACCCCCCCAAAAATGGGTGGTGGCTGTTGGATAAATATATTTTCAAAACGTTTTTCGCATTCGAAATCACCGAATTTTACGAACAAATGCATTTGACCTACTTTGCTGTAACTTTGTGACTATTTCACCTATTTTACTAAAAAAAAATTCTTTGAATACCTTGACTCCTTTACTTCAAATCTGCAATTTCGGATTTTCGAATTTCGAAAATTCGTCGCTGTGATTTCGAACCGGAAGTTTACACCAACTCGACAACCTCTTTAGTAGTTGTACGATTTTCATGAAATTTAATATGTAAGTAGACCTTAATGACGCGACTTGAAAAAAGACTTTAGAAATTTTCTAACTTATCTCCCCTTGGTGAAATCAAGGATCAAAGTTTTCCAAAAAATCGTCGAAATATAGGTCAGAATGACCTAGTTTTTTTTTTCTATACTAGACAAGGAATTACTAATTCGTACACAAAATATGGAGTTTGTCGATAGAACCGGAAGTGCCACCATCTTTAAACGTGAAAAATCAATAAGGCTTTTTTGCTATTTTACTTACAGACTCGGGAGTTATATTTTCTGAATCCTTGTAGGTAGGCCTAAAAAATGTCGCAATAGAATTCTGATTTAGGTCAACCGGGAGTCACCATGTTGAATTGAAAATGAAAAATAGAAGCAATTTGAAGGGCCGAGACTTTGGAGCACAATAACTCTCATTCTAATTAAGCTAGAATGTTCAAACTTGTTGTAGACGTTCACTAGGTCAATGTTATGATTGAGTTCAAAGATGAGCATTTTCTGCTTAGGGTAAGCAGAGATAAGCATGCTGATTTGTTGATTCTTTAGGGCACGATAACTTCGGTTATAATGAAGGGAGGGCGGTGAAACTTTTGTTAATAGAGAGTCTAACAGCTAGCCTGTTGTGTGAAATCATTGTATCATTTTTTTTAAATATCAGGGATAGCCGAAAAAAAGAGATTGAAAATCCAAAAAGTCGTATTTTTACAATTTGGAGCATGTTTAGAGGTCTTTCTCGTAAAGTCAACATACTATTTTTGGGGAACTTCTTCTACAAAGAGTCTTATTGGTAGTCTTTTATATGAAACCATCGATCAACAGTCCAACATATCAGGAGTAGAAGAACAAAAGGGTCGAACATTGAAAACGGCACCCTTTCATTGTTAAGCGAAACATGCAGTGTGGGTGACTACAATCTACGCATTTAGTCATCGTATAGAGTTTATTCAACAGTATCGAATTCCAACTGCTTAGGGATATTTTACGTGCACTCCAATGTGTACACGGGACCTTGGTTGTTCGTCCCATCCGAAGGACTAGACAGCTGTGCTTGTCAGGCCCTGCGTTCTGCCTCACTGGCAAGGGGAACCACGCCGGGAAATCGAGATGAACTTTTTCCGTGCAGAACTTTCAATTCAGGCCAAACGTTTATTGCATACGATTAAGCTGGTCAGTTGGAGCTTATTTTCAAAAGTTTTGTAATAATCGGTTGGTAATTATTAAAGTACCGTGCACATTAAACTGTTAAAACAGAAAATTTCGCCCGGTTGAAATGTTTCTTGCTATAAGTCAGCAATTTTCCGAATTCAGGGAGGCTGGATGGCTGAATGGTTAGCATGTGCTCGCTGTATCGTAACGTTTGTCACTGAGTCAAAGGGCGTCGTTTTGATCTCCAGGTTGCACGTGACATGGTGTATGATGTCCAATCTCGTGGGTTTTCTCCGTGTTCTTCGGTTTCCTCCCAACGGCTAAACACCAGTAAGCGCAAGGGGAGTTTTTAAATAAAATTAAAAAACATACGTTAGTCCCGAAATGACCTAGTTTGTGTCGAATGGACATTAGGCCGCATTTCTCTCTTTCTCTTTTATTTTTAAAGTTTTGTAATAATCGGTTAGTAATCAAAGGTACTGTAAAAGTGATAAAACAGAAAATTTCGTCCGGTTGTAATGTGTCTCAATTTAAAGTCAGCAATTTGCCGATTTTAAGGGGCAAACGTTTATTGCGAACGATTAAGCTGGTCAGGGGCAGCTTATTTTTAAAAGTTTTGTAATATTCGTTTGATAACTAAAGGTACCGTGCAAATTAAACTGTTAAAATAGAAAAGTTGGCCCGGTTGAAATATTTCTCGCTGTAGATCAGCAATTTGCCGATTTTAGGGAGGTTGCGTGGCTGAATGGTTAGCACGTGCGCTCTGTATCATAACGTCTGTCACTGAGTCAACTGGCGTTGTTTCGATTTCTTGGTTGTACGTGACAAGGAGTATGGTCGCATGTCCAACCTTGTAGGTCGTAACGCCGCTGCCCGGGTAAAATTTCCCTCATTGCACACTTTATGGCGTATGCCCGTCTTCAGTAGCCCATTTTAGGAGCAGCACAGTAGGACGTTAAACCCATTCAATTTCATTTCATTTTCTCTATGTTGCTTATTTATTATAGTGGATAAATATTTTTCTGGTTCTAGCAATTATTTAATTTCTGCATAGAAATCTGGCTTTGGCCAGTTTTTTTATTGCAGAGTGCCATTCTTGTATATTGCAGTCTATGACCCTTTGTTTAAAACATGCTTAAGATCACGATTTCCTACTTATAACCAAACATATTGGAAATATTAGTCTGGCATTATTAAATTCTAATTTTATTGGTCTAATTTAAAATTAAACTTTAATTTAACTATGAACAACTCTTAGCGTGTCTCTTTAAAACTATTAAATACTCTAAAACAGTAGCTCAACCTTTTGACCTAAACTCATTAATTTACCATTTTGTTGTGAGCGACTTCTTATTCTTCCTATATGACATATTGCACGTGTCTGATTTCAAAGGGGGGTTGGGTGGCTGAATGGTTAGCACGCGCGCCTGTCATTGAGTTAACTAGCGTGTTTTCGAATGCTCGGTTGTACGTGACAAGAAGTAAGGTCGCCTGTCCAACCTGCCATTTTTAATTTTTTTTCCCCGCCATTTTCATTTCATTTTCTCATCCGTCTCATTACAGTAATACAAGTTTCAGTTATTTCCCTTTAGTTTTCAGATTATTGTTATGCCTGGGTGCAATGATTCATACTATATTTAGACTCGTAACTTCGCGAGTTTCTTCTTATCCTTTTATTTAGGATACTTGATACAATCAATGACGATAAATATGAAAGCTTTCATATCTGCATGGGACAGTAGCAGATCTAGTTCTTATTATTTTTTTTTTTTGTGTTTTATTCACAAATCGGATTTCTCAGAATCTACTTATAGGATCTTTCTGAAACTTTTACCTACCCCCCCAAAAATGGGTGGTGGCTGTTGGATAAATATATTTTCAAAACGTTTTTCGCATTCGAAATCACCGAATTTTACAAACAAATGCATTTGACCTACTTTGCTGTAACTTTGTGACTATTTCACCTATTTTACTAATTCTTTTTTCTTTGAATACCTTGACTCCTTTACTTCAAATCTGCAATTTCGGATTTTCGAATTTCGAAAATTCGTCGCTGTGATTTCGAACCGGAAGTTTACACCAACTCGACAACCTCTTTAGTAGTTGTACGATTTTCATGAAATTTAATATGTAAGTAGACCTTAATGACGCGACTTGAAAAATGACTTTAGAAATTTTCTAACTTATCTCCCCTTGGTGAAATCAAGGATCAAAGTTTTCCAAAAAATCGTCGAAATATAGGTCAGAATGACCTAGTTTTTTTTTTCTATACTAGACAAGGAATTACTAATTCGTACACAAAATATGAAGTTTGTCGATCGAACCGGAAGTGCCACCATCTTTAAACGTGAAAAATCAATAAGGCTTTTTTGCTATTTTACTTACAGGCTCGGGAGTTATATTTTCTGAATCCTTGTAGGCAGGCCTAAAAAATGTCGCAATAGAATTCTGATTGAGGTCAACCGGGAGTCACCATTTTGAATTGAAAATGAAAAATAGAAGCAATTTGAAGGGCCGAGACTTTGGAGCACAATAACTCTCATTCTAATTAAGCTAGAATGTTCAAACTTGTTGTAGACGTTCACTAGGTCAATGTTATGTTTGAGTTCAAAGATGAGTATTTTCTGCTTAGGGTAAGCAGTGATAAGCATGCTGATTTGTTGATTCTTTAGGGCACGATAACTTCGGTTATAATGAAGGGAGGGCGGTGAAACTTTTGTTAATAGAGAGTCTAATAGCTAGCCTGTTGTGTGAAATCATTGTATCATTTTTTTTAAATATCAGGGATAGCCGAAAAAAAGAGATTGAAAATCCAAAAAGTCGTATTTTTACAATTTGGAGCATGTTTAGAGGTCTTTCTCGTAAAGTCAACATACTATTTTATGGGAACTTCTTCTACAAAGAGTCTTATTGGTAGTCTTTTATATGAAACCATCGATCAACAGTCCAACATATCGGGAGTAAAAGAACAAAAGAATCGAACATTGAAAACGGCACCCTTTCATTGTTAAGCGAAACATGCAGTGTGGGTGACTACAATCTACGCATTTAGTCATCGTATAGAGTTTATTCAACAGTATCGAGTTCCAACTGCTTAGGGATATTTTACGTGCACTCCAATGTGTACACGGGACCTTGGTTTTTCGTCCCATCCGAAGGACTAGACACCTGTGCTTGTCAGGCCCTGCGTTCTGCCTCACTGACAAGGGGAACCACGCCGGGAAATCGAGATGAACTTTTTCCGTGCAGAACTTTCAATTCAGGCCAAACGTTTATTGCATACGATTAAGCTGGTCAGTTGGAGCTTATTTTCAAAAGTTTTGTAATAATCGGTTGGTAATTATTAAAGTACCGTGCACATTAAACTGTTAAAACAGAAAATTTCGCCCGGTTGAAATGTTTCTTGCTATAAGTCAGCAATTTTCCGAATTCAGGGAGGCTGGATGGCTGAATGGTTAGAATGTGCTCGCTGTATCGTAACGTTTGTCATTGAGTCAACGGGCGTCGTTTCGATCTCCAGGTTGCACGTGACATGGTGTATGATGTCCAATCTCGTGGGTTTTCTCCGTGTTCTTCGGTTTCCTCCCAACGGCTAAAGGCAGTAAGCGCAAGGGGAGTTTTTAAATAAAATTAAAAAACATATGTTAGTCCCGAAATGACCTAGTTTGTGTCGAATGGACATTAGGCCGCATTTCTCTCTTTCTCTTTATTTTTAAAGTTTTGTAATAATCGGTTGATAATCAAAGGTACTGTAAAAGTGATAAAACAGAAAATTTCGTCCGGTTGTAATGTTTCTCAATTTAAAGTCAGCAATTTGCCGATTTTAAGGGGCAAACGTTTATTGCGAACGATTAAGCTGGTCAGGGGGAGCTTATTTTTAAAAGTTTTGTAATATTCGGTTGATAACTAAAGGTACCGTGCAAATTACACTGTTAAAATAGAAAATTTGGCCCGGTTGAAATATTTCTCGCTGTAGGTCAGCAATTTGCCGATTTTAGGGAGGTTGCGTGGCTGAATGGTTAGCACGTGCGCTCTGTATCATAACGTCTGTCACTGAGTCAACTTGCGTTGTTTCGATTTCTTGGTTGTACGTAACAAGGGGTATGGTCGCATGTCCAACCTCATTGCACACTTTATGGCGTATGCCCGTCTTCAGTAGCCCATTTTAGGAGCAGCACAGTAGGACGTTAAACCCCATTCAATTACATTTCATTTTCTCTATGTTGCTTATTTATTATAGTGGATAAATATACGGCACCCTTTCATTGTTAAGCGAAACATGCAGTGTGGGTGACTACAATCTACGCATTTAGTCATCGTATAGAGTTTATTCAACAGTATCGAATTCCAACTGCTTAGGGATATTTTACGTGCACTCCAATGTGTACACGGGACCTTGGTTTTTCGTCCCATCCGAAGGACTAGACAGCTGTGCTTGTCAGGCCCTGTGTTCTGCCTCACTGACAAGGGGAACCACGCCGAGAAATCGAGATGAACTTTTCCGTGCAGAACTTTCAATTTAGGCCAAACGTTTATTGCATACGATTAAGCTGGTCAGTTGGAGCTTATTTTCAAAAGTTTTGTAATAATCGGTTGGTAATTATTAAACTACCGTGCACATTAAACTGTTAAAACAGAAAATTTCGCCCGGTTGAAATGTTTCTTGCTATAAGTCAGCAATTTTCCGAATTCAGGGAGGCTGGATGGCTGAATGGTTAGCATGTGCTCGCTGTATCGTAACGTTTGTCATTGAGTCAACGGGCGTCGTTTCGATCTCCAGGTTGCACGTGACATGGTGTATGATGTCCAATCTCGTGGGTTTTCTCCGTGTTCTTCGGTTTCCTCCCAACGGCTAAAGGCAGTAAGCGCAAGGGGAGTTTTTAAATAAAATTAAAAAACATATGTTAGTCCCGAAATGACCTAGTTTGTGTCGAATGGACATTAGGCCGCATTTCTCTCTTTCTCTTTATTTTTAAAGTTTTGTAATAATCGGTTGATAATCAAAGGTACTGTAAAAGTGATAAAACAGAAAATTTCGTCCGGTTGTAATGTTTCTCAATTTAAAGTCAGCAATTTGCCGATTTTAAGGGGCAAACGTTTATTGCGAACGATTAAGCTGGTCAGGGGGAGCTTATTTTTAAAAGTTTTGTAATATTCGGTTGATAACTAAAGGTACCGTGCAAATTACACTGTTAAAATAGAAAATTTGGCCCGGTTGAAATATTTCTCGCTGTAGGTCAGCAATTTGCCGATTTTAGGGAGGTTGCGTGGCTGAATGGTTAGCACGTGCGCTCTGTATCATAACGTCTGTCACTGAGTCAACTTGCGTTGTTTCGATTTCTTGGTTGTACGTAACAAGGGGTATGGTCGCATGTCCAACCTCATTGCACACTTTATGGCGTATGCCCGTCTTCAGTAGCCCATTTTAGGAGCAGCACAGTAGGACGTTAAACCCCATTTAATTACATTTCATTTTCTCTATGTTGCTTATTTATTATAGTGGATAAATATACGGCACCCTTTCATTGTTAAGCGAAACATGCAGTGTGGGTGACTACAATCTACGCATGTAGTCATCGTATAGAGTTTATTCAACAGTATCGAATTCCAACTGCTTAGGGATATTTTACGTGCACTCCAATGTGTACACGGGACCTTGGTTTTTCGTCCCATCCGAAGGACTAGACAGCTGTGCTCGTCAGGCCCTGTGTTCTGCCTCACTGACAAGGGGAACCACGCCGAGAAATCGAGATGAACTTTTCCGTGCAGAACTTTCAATTTAGGCCAAACGTTTATTGCATACGATTAAGCTGGTCAGTTGGAGCTTATTTTCAAAAGTTTTGTAATAATCGGTTGGTAATTATTAAACTACCGTGCACATTAAACTGTTAAAACAGAAAATTTCGCCCGGTTGAAATGTTTCTTGCTATAAGTCAGCAATTTTCCGTATTCAGGGAGGCTGGATGGCTGAATGGTTAGCATGTGCTCGCTGTATCGTAACGTTTGTCATTGAGTCAACGGGCGTCGTTTCGATCTCCAGGTTGCACGTGACATGGTGTATGATGTCCAATCTCGTGGGTTTTCTCCGTGTTCTTCGGTTTCCTCCCAACGGCTAATAGACTAGGCCCGATTGTGGATAAAAGTAAAGCAAGAGGCATTTTTTAGTAGGATTTGGTATCCAGTCTATTTGACCTATTTCAAGGGTGCTTATTACGAAAAAATAGGATACCAAGCTGAAAAAAATGTTTTTGACCCTCAAAATTGAAAAACAAAATGGCCGCCAAAATATCATCAATTTGTGACGGGTGTGCACAGTATCTGTATCTATGATGGCTGAATGGTTAGCATGTGCTCGCTGTATCGTAACGTTTGTCATTGAGTCAACGGGCGTCGTTTCGATCTCCAGGTTGCACGTGACATGGTGTATGATGTCCAATCTCGTGGGTTTTCTCCGTGTTCTTCGGTTTCCTCCCAACGGCTAAAGGCAGTAAGCGCAAGGGGAGTTTTTAAATAAAATTAAAAAACATATGTTAGTCCCGAAATGACCTAGTTTGTGTCGAATGGACATTAGGCCGCATTTCTCTCTTTCTCTTTATTTTTAAAGTTTTGTAATAATCGGTTGATAATCAAAGGTACTGTAAAAGTGATAAAACAGAAAATTTCGTCCGGTTGTAATGTTTCTCAATTTAAAGTCAGCAATTTGCCGATTTTAAGGGGCAAACGTTTATTGCGAACGATTAAGCTGGTCAGGGGGAGCTTATTTTTAAAAGTTTTGTAATATTCGGTTGATAACTAAAGGTACCGTGCAAATTACACTGTTAAAATAGAAAATTTGGCCCGGTTGAAATATTTCTCGCTGTAGGTCAGCAATTTGCCGATTTTAGGGAGGTTGCGTGGCTGAATGGTTAGCACGTGCGCTCTGTATCATAACGTCTGTCACTGAGTCAACTTGCGTTGTTTCGATTTCTTGGTTGTACGTAACAAGGGGTATGGTCGCATGTCCAACCTCATTGCACACTTTATGGCGTATGCCCGTCTTCAGTAGCCCATTTTAGGAGCAGCACAGTAGGACGTTAAACCCCATTTAATTACATTTCATTTTCTCTATGTTGCTTATTTATTATAGTGGATAAATATACGGCACCCTTTCATTGTTAAGCGAAACATGCAGTGTGGGTGACTACAATCTACGCATTTAGTCATCGTATAGAGTTTATTCAACAGTATCGAATTCCAACTGCTTAGGGATATTTTACGTGCACTCCAATGTGTACACGGGACCTTGGTTTTTCGTCCCATCCGAAGGACTAGACAGCTGTGCTTGTCAGGCCCTGTGTTCTGCCTCACTGACAAGGGGAACCACGCCGAGAAATCGAGATGAACTTTTCCGTGCAGAACTTTCAATTTAGGCCAAACGTTTATTGCATACGATTAAGCTGGTCAGTTGGAGCTTATTTTCAAAAGTTTTGTAATAATCGGTTGGTAATTATTAAACTACCGTGCACATTAAACTGTTAAAACAGAAAATTTCGCCCGGTTGAAATGTTTCTTGCTATAAGTCAGCAATTTTCCGTATTCAGGGAGGCTGGATGGCTGAATGGTTAGCATGTGCTCGCTGTATCGTAACGTTTGTCATTGAGTCAACGGGCGTCGTTTCGATCTCCAGGTTGCACGTGACATGGTGTATGATGTCCAATCTCGTGGGTTTTCTCCGTGTTCTTCGGTTTCCTCCCAACGGCTAAAGACCAGTAAGCGCAAGGGGAGTTTTTAAATAAAATTTAAAAAAACATATGTTAGTCCCGAAATGACATAGTTTGAGTCGAATGTACATTAGGCCGCATTTCTCTCTTTCTCTTTATTTTTAAAGTTTTGTAATAATCGGTTGGTAATCAAAGGTACTGTAAAAGTGATAAAACAGAAAATTTCGTCCGGTTGTAATGTTTCTCAATTTAAAGTCAGCAATTTGCCGATTTTAAGGGGCAAACGTTTATTGCGAACGATTAAGCTGGTCAGAGGGAGCTTATTTTTTAAAAGTTTTGTAATATTCGGTTGATAACTAAAGGTACCGTGCAAATTAAACTGTTAAAATAGAAAATTTGGCCCGGTTGAAATATTTCTCGCTGTAGGTCAGCAATTTGCCGATTTTAGGGAGGTTGCGTGGCTGAATGGTTAGCACGTGCGCTCTGTATCATAACGTCTGTCACTGAGTCAACTGGCGTTGTTTCGATTTCTTGGTTGTACGTGACAAGGAGTATGGTCGCATGTCCAACCTCGTAGGTCGTAACGCCGCTGCCCGGGTAAAATTTCCCTCATTGCACACTTTATGGCGTATGCCCGTCTTCAGTAGCCCATTTTAGGAGCAGCACAGTAGGACGTTAAACCCCATTCAATTTCATTTCATTTTCTCTATCGAAAAAAAGAGATTGAAAATCCAAAAAGTCGTATTTTTACAATTTGGAGCATGTTTAGAGGTCTTTCTCGTAAAGTCAACATACTATTTTTTGGGAACTTCTTCTACAAAGAGTCTCATTGGTAGTCTTTTATATGAAACCATCGATCAACAGTCCAACATATCAGGAGTAGAAGAACAAAAGGATCGAACATTAAAAACGGCACCCTTTCATTGTTAAGCGAAACATGCAGTGTGGGTGACTACAATCTACGCATTTAGTCATCGTATAGAGTTTATTCAACAGTATCGAATTCCAACTGCTTAGGGATATTTTACGTGCACTCCAATGTGTACACGGGACCTTGGTTTTTCGTACCATCCGAGGGACTAGACAGCTGTGCTTGTCAGGCCCTGCGTTCTGCCTCACTGACAAGGGGAACCACGCCGGGAGATCGAGATGAACTTTTTCCGTGCAGAACTTTCAATTCAGGCCAAACGTTTATTGCATACGATTAAGCTGGTCAGTTGGAGCTTATTTTATAAAGTTTTGTAATAATCGGTTGGTAATTATTAAAGTACCGTGCACATTAAACTGTTAAAACAGAAAATTTCGCCCGGTTGAAATGTTTCTTGCTATAAGTCAGCAATTTCCCGAATTCAGGGAGGCTGGATGGCTGAATGGTTACCATGTGCTCGCTGTATCGTAACGTTTGTCATTGAGTCAACGGGCGTCGTTTCGATCTCCATGTTGCACGTGACATGGTGTATAATGTCCAATCTCGTGGGTTTTCTCCGTGTTCTTCGGTTTCCTCCCAACGGCTAAAGACCAGTAAGCGCAAGGGGAATTTTTAAATAAAATTAAAAAACATATGTTAGTCCCGAAATGACCTAGTTTGTGTCGAATGGATATTAGGCCGCATTTCTCTCTTTCTCTTTTATTTTTAAAGTTTTGTAATATTCGGTTGGTAATCAAAGGTACTGTAAAAGTGATAAAACAGAAAATTTCGTCCGGTTGTAATGTTTCTCAATTTAAAGTCAGCAATTTGCCGATTTTAAGGGGCAAACGTTTATTGCGAACGATTAAGCTGGTCAGGGGGAGCTTATTTTTAAAAGTTTTGTAATATTCGGTTGATAACTAAAGGTACCGTGCAAATTAAACTGTTAAAATAGAAAATTTGGCCCGGTTGAAATATTTCTCGCTGTAGGTCAGCAATTTGCCGATTTTAGGGAGGTTGCGTGGCTGAATGGTTAGCACGTGCGCTCTGTATCATAACGTCTGTCACTGAGTCAACTTGCGTTGTTTCGATTTCTTGGTTGTACGTAACAAGGGGTATGGTCGCATGTCCAACCTCATTGCACACTTTATGGCGTATGCCCGTCTTCAGTAGCCCATTTTAGGAGCAGCACAGTAGGACGTTAAACCCCATTCAATTACATTTCATTTTCTCTATGTTGCTTATTTATTATAGTGGATAAATATTTTTCTGGTTCTAGCAATTATTTAATTTCTGCATAGAAATCTTGCTTTGGCCAGTTTTTTTTTATTGCAGAGTGTCATTCTTGTATATTGCAGTCTATGACCCTTTGTTTAAAACATGCTTAAGAAGTCGTCACGATTTCCTACTTATAACCAAACATATTGGAAATATAAGTCTGGCATTATTAAATCCTAATTTTATTGGTCTTATTTAAAATTGAACTTTCATTTAACTATGAACAACTGTTAACGTGTCTCTTTAAAACTATTAAATACTCTAAAACAGTAGCTCAACCTTTTGACCTAAACTCATTAATTTACCATTTTGTTGTGAGCGACTTCTTATTCTTCCTATATGACATATTGCACGTGTCTGATTTCAAAGGGGGGTTGGGTGGCTGAATGGTTAGCACGCGCGCCTGTCATTGAGTTAACTAGCGTGTTTTCGAATGCTCGGTTGTACGTGACAAGGAGTAAGGTCGTCTGTCCAACCTGCCATTTTTAATTTTTTTTCCCCGCCATTTTCATTTCATTTTCTCATCCGTCTCATTACAGTAATACAAGTTTCAGTTATTTCCCTTTAGTTTTCAGATTATTGTTATGCCTGGGTGCAATGATTCATACTATATTTAGACTTGTAACTTCGCGAGTTTCTTCTTACCCTTATATTTAGGATACTTGATACAATCAATGACACGTGACGATAAATATGAAAGCTTTCATATCTGCATGGGACAGTAGCAGATCTAGTTATTATTATTTTTTTTTTATTCTACTTTGCCTATTTCTTAGCAACTATAAGAGATAGGGGTCTGAAGTATGATTTTCTCTTGGGAAAGTGGTGTGCAGTTAGTGCTTAAATGTAAAATGAAATTTGTGCACATAGCGGAAATACGTCAATTCTTTAACGTGCACGCAAATTGAAAATCGGCCATAACTCTGTCAATTCTCAATCGATTTTTCAGATATTTACATTTTTGAATAGCTGGTGACATTTCTGAATTGATAGCAGTTCATAAACGTCGAGTTTAGAAACTTTGTCGCTCTCATTTTTTCGGTGAAAATTGGAAAATTTTCAAATTTTTCTAAAAATTTTATTTTTTGGAACTTTGAAATTTGAGTTATATTTTTAGATAGCTGACGTCAATCCGATTCCAACTATATCAGTTTTGTTCTGAAATGTTAACTTTGATTTTTCACTTTTCTTCGCATTTTGGTCAAATCGTAGAGTTCTTATTTTTTTTAAACTGCGCCTACGATTTTTCTGAAACTTCAGGAATTTGAAGTCGAAGAACCAGACCAGTGCATGGACTATAAATGAAAATCCTCTAATCACCGGAAGTAGCCAAGAAAGGTATCCAAAGTTGGACAAAATTGTAAAAAATGGGTGTATGTGCGTAAAATGCAATGTATCGATTGTTTCTTTACCGAGTAGTTAAATTATTGTGTCGTTTGATAGCCGACTGAAGTGTCTATCAGGTGATACTAGAGCGACAAGTTTCTATCATATATTAAAAAAGTTATAGGACTTTGAAATGTAACGTTTTTTACAATTTCGGGCAACTTTGGACGCATGTTTCTCGGGAACGCCGCCAACGATTTTTTTAAAACTTTATGAATCGACAGTCTAATAGGTGCTCTATTAGGTGAAACCATTGTACAGTTTCTCTTAATGTCATGATTAGTCGAAAAACGAGATTGAAAATCCAAAATGTCGCATTTTTACTATTTGTAGTATTTTTATAGGTCTTTTTCTCGAAAAGTTCAGAAAATATTTTTTTAAACTTCTGTTACAGAGAGTCTTATCGCTGATGCTATGTATGACACCATTGTACAACAGTTCCAATTATCAGGAGTAGGAGAACAAAGGGGTCGAAAATTGAAAACGGCAGCTTTCATATTTGAGCGAAATATGTACAGGAGAAAATCCGTACGTATAACCAACGCATAGAGCCTATTCAAGGGATGTTTGTTTTTCTTGCACTGTGACAATATTTGAACTAAAATTATTTCCAACTATGAGTGGTTACTTCTATTCAAAATAGTTGTTTGAAATTATTTCTCTTTGTTAAGTGGGGTTGCAGTGGCATCGTTCACATTTTGATCGAATATCAAACACGACTGTACAATCTGTAACATTCCGATAACAGTCACTTTCCATTGGTTGAGAAAGTATAGCAACCACTCCACATGAGAAAATCCCTTGGTTCACACACTTCACATACCTCACACCTTGACATCTCATTATCTCTGGGCAAGTGCAATATTTTTTTTTTTTCTTGTAAATATTTTTATTCAGGTATTAAATGTGTACATACATGTCATACATGAATAAACAAAGTCAAATTACTAATATACTAAACTAAACATAATTACATATATATATATATACATGAAAGAGTGAATTACTATAATTTAAAAACATATTTTTGGTTCATTATAAATATATTGAATAGCATATGTGAATGTATATACAGTGTTCATTTTAAAGGGGTTAAAAAAATAAAAAAAAAAATAAAAAAATATGTATTTACATTTAAAAGGGTAGGTTTATTTACACACTCTTTCAAAAATCTATAATAATATTTCCATCATAATCATAAACAATAAGTAATGATGGAATGATAAATTTATCAATAAACTTATTCTTATTCTTAAAACATTTACTAATATAATATAGATTATCGTTCAATAAGTTTTTAAATAAAGAAATAATGTTCAATCTAGAGTTTATTTTATCTAATACAAACATTCGGCGTTTATATATCGCCTGGCGGGCTGTAGATAAAACAACATCGCACAGATCAGCATGTCTAGTGTATTCAGTAGACTGAATTCCTAACAGTAAAATGGATTTATAGTCACTATCCTTAATTTTATGCTTTAAAATATCATTAAGTATCTCCTTTAGCAGGCTATTTAAATTTGAAAGACAATTACACTCAATAAACATATGAAAAATATCTTCTGTTTCTGATTTACAGACAGGGCATATATCATTATCAATAATATTTACTTTACATAATTTTTCCATAGTCCAAACAATATTATGAGCAATTTTAAAATCTAAATCAATACTCTTGGGGGTTTTATAATTCTTAAAAACACTTTTCCATACAAGTGCAATATTTTTTTTTTTATCTTGTAATATATTTATTAACAGAATATAATTATACATTATAATATTTACAATAATCACTGTCAATATATATATATGAAACACAGAGGCAGAGTATAATACAGTAATATACAATAATAAAAACAAGTATTTTGTTTTTTTTTTTAATATGTATAGTCTAAGAGCTTAGTATGTATAAAAGATTAAAACATAAAATATAATACATGTATATACAATTAAAAACATTGCCTGTGTTTTGTACACTTATATTGCAATAGAGCGATACACTTAAGAGTCAATGAGAAGACTAATTATAAACATCAATGTTTAAATTATTGCAATATTTGGTGGCTTAATGTTGAAATGAAGATTATATATACAAGAGGAAATGCATTACATAATATTTTCTAGATATTTTCTAATAAACAGGTTTACAGTGGAATGTAGAGTTTTTTGATATTGAGTACATATGCTCTATCTGAAATTATGCTTTAAATTTTAAAACAAGGCCCTTAATTCTCAAAAAGTTACTATATTTGGTGACTTCAATAAAAACTAAAGTAAGTTTGAGCAAAAAAATTATTTAAAATTCAGATTTGGCTGAGAAAATGATCTGAAAAGGTTTGCAATGGCCTATTTACATGTTAATTTTTTTGAGGAGACTGGATAAGCAAGACTAATATGAATGGTATAGTTTAGATATAGCTGGATAGGAGGGGCTAGTATCATTGACACACATTTGAGTGTATTAGTTATGGGTTAAGATATAGGACACCTGCTAGCAGACGATAGGATAGCAGACGACAGTTTGTCTGCTATTCTAGAGAGATATTCTCACAGGGGATTTAATTTGTCAGTTTTATCAACTTAGGAGTATTTAATTTATTAATTAGATGTTATATTTTAGTTAAGTTGTTTATTGGGATTTCTAAGTACCTTTTAAGCTTATTCCATATATAAGGATATTTTTTTTAAACACAGAGGATTTGTTACATATTATATTGAAGTGGATAAAATAACTACATAGTTCTTCGGGTAAAGCGTAAGAGGGAATATTTAGGGGTAATTTGGAATATTCAAGCATTCTCGTCATTCAATTTTTCTATCCTTAAGAATAAACATTTTAGATTGATGCAATTCATGGTTTCGGCCGTTCACAACTATGCTAATTACTTGGATGTTCTTCGGAAGAGGTGTTCGAGGGTTGGGCTTGAGTATTCAAGTATTGTTGACAAGGTAAATTTTCCTGTAAGGAATTTCGACTTTGTAAAAGGGGATGGTTGATGATTTTGACTTTATTTACTATGTTCAACATTATGGTATTTAATCAGTTCTACGTAAGAGGTGTTTGCTGGAATAGTAATCGAATAGTTAACCAAATGGGAAAATTTAGAAATTTGGTATAATTTTAAAACCAAAAGGATGAAGATTTAGACGATGGGAGAAATACAAGTTCTTCGGGACGGATGTAAATTATGGGAGATTGATAGTGAAATGAACCTTTATACAGAAGTATTATTATGTTCTTAAATATTAACAATGAGTTATCTCCCTTGCAACGTTGATTATCGAGTAGATTCAACTTAGTGGATAAGATTCAGAGTGCATTCAAATGAGCGGGAGGGGGGGGGGTAGATTATGTGAATTACTTATTTTCTTTTTTGTTATATATTTAGGATTGAGTTTGTTCAAAGTGAATTCTAAATATGGCAGATATATCTAAGCATTGTAAACTCAACTTGCATACCTAAAAATGATTTCTTGAACAAATAGGCATATCATTTATCCAATTCCTTTTCTCACTGTTGTTTTAATGTATGCTTTGGGGTTGGTCAGGAGAAATCGAGTTCAATTTCTCCGTCATAATTAAATTTAACAAATAGGGAAGGTATTATAAATCTCTCTCTAAATACTGTTTGGTTATTTCTATAATACTTGCTAATGTAATATAGGTTTTGTTGAAGGGTGCTTTGAAAATACTTAATAATATCAATATTATAATGTACATTATCTAACATTTTGCAGCGTCTATTAAAAATAGTCTGTCTTGCACTGCTTAAGATTACATTAATTAAATAAATAGGTGCATTTTTACATATTCGTACTCAGGCACGATACTACTGCACTTTGATCACTATTTTGACTTGCTTATAAACAGCTCGAGCCGTCGAATTCTGTTGAGATGATTACGGGTATGAGATTTTTTTTTACAAAGAAGCAACACTATTAAATCAAAGACAATTTATTACACAGGGCAATCATATATTTCTGTTACAGGGTTACTAAACCCATATATTGGTTAGAAATAATCACTCATAGTTGACATAATTTTAGTTCAAATCCTGGCACTCATGTACATATGGCTGGATAAAATCTGTACGTATAACCAACGTATAGCGCAAATATAGAGAGCTATTTTTCAAAGTGGCAATATTTACAGTAAAGGTGTTTTACTGTGAACCAATATCTGTTACTAGCGCTTCTATTGTGAAAATAATTGTAAGAGTGGAATAAATCAGTACGTCTAACCAACGTATAACCAGCGTATACATGTAGAGAATACAGAGAGAGGTATTTTTCAACATTGCAATTTTTGTAATATGGGTGTTTTACTGTGAACCAATTTTTGTTTCTAGTGTGTCTTTGGTGAAAATAATTCATATAAGTAAGTAACAGTTACTCCTGGAATTAATATCCTATGCTTTATGTCTATATGACGTCATCCCTTTTAACCAGTTAAAATAAAGCTCCCAGCTGAGGCTTTTTATACAGAAGTCGCCTGTCATTATAAATAATTCAAATTTCATGCTGATCATTTGTTGGGGTATTTGGTTGTTATCTGAGACTATAAAGTCTGTTTTTTTGTCCCATTCGGAAAACGGGTTTTTTAAAATTCCATTTACAGTTCGTGTATATCCCCGAAACTAGAACAGATAGAGTTCTGTTTACTGTTTTTTCATGTTTTAAACAGTTAGTAATTATTACTATTGAGAAAGTTGCGAAGAGACGGGAAGTGGTGTAAATCTTTAACGTGCAAGAAAATTGAAAACAGGCCCTAATTATGTCAATTTCCAACGGATTTTTGAAATTATTACAATTTTTGTAATTATTACAATAGCGAAAGTTGCGAAGAGACAGGAAGTTGTGTAAATCCTTAACGTGCACTAAAATTGAAAACAGGCCCTAATTATGTCAATTAACAACGGATTTTTGAAAAAGTAATACTTTTGTACAGCTGGGGATATTCCGGATGCCACAACGACCAAATTGACACAGGAAGTGGTGTAAATCTTTAATGTGCACGAAAATTTCAACGGATTTTTGAAAAGGTTATATTTTTGTACAGCTGGGGATATTGCGGATGTCATAACGTCTGAATTGAGACCTGAAGTGATGTAAATCTTTAACGTGCACGAAAATTGAAAACAGGCCATAATTATGTCAATTCCTAACCGATTTTTGGGAATGTTATATTTTTGTACAGCTAGGATATTGCGGATGCCATAACGACCGAATTAAAAAAGGAAGTGGTGTAAATCTTTAACGTGCACGAAAATTGAAAACTAGCCCTAAGTATGTCAATTTCCAACCGATTTTGGAAAAAGTTATATTTTTGTACAGCTGGGGATATTGCGAATGCCATAACGACCAAATTGAGACCGGAAGTGTGTCAATCTTTAACGTGCACGAAAATTGGAAACATCCCTAAGTATGTCAATTCCCAACAGATTTTGTAAAAAGTTATATTTTTGTACAGCTGGGGATATTGCGAATGCCATAACGATAAAATTGAGACCGGAAGAGATGTAAATCTCTAACGTACACGAAAATTGAAAACATCCCTAAGTATGTCAATTCCCAACCGATTTTCAAAAAAGTTATATTTTTGTACAGCTTGGGATATTACGGATGCGTTAACTGTCAACTCGTCAATCTTGTGGTCAAGGTGAAAGCCGTTCAGTCTTGCGCGCAAGTCTAGTTAGGCTTTCACCATTGAAAATGGTGAAAGGCTATTGTTATTACTAAGATTAATATTATTATAATTCTTTATTGGGGGAAGCTAGATCTCAGCAACTATAAGAGATAGAGGTTTGAAATTTGATTTTCTATCGTAAAAGTGGTGTGCAGCTACTGCTTAAAGCTATTTCGAAATTTGTGCGTAAAGCAGAAATGCTTCAAATCTTTAACGTGCACGCAAATTGAAAATCGGCAATAATTCTGTTAATTCTTAACCGATTTTTCAGATATTTACATTTTTAGATACCTTGAGACATTTCCGAACAGATAGCAGTTCAAAATTGTCGATTTTAGAAACTTTGTCGCTCTCATTTTTTCGTTGAAAATTGGAAAATTTTCAAAATATTTCTAAAAGTGTTATTTTTTAAAATTTTGAAATTTGACTTATATTTTTGGATAGCTGACATCAATCCGATTCCAACAATATCAGTTTTGTTCTGAAATGTTAACTTTGATTTTTCACTTTTTTTCGCATTTTGGTCAAATCGTAGAGTTCTTATTTTTTTTAAACGGCTCCAACGATTTTTCTAAAACTTCAGAAATATATAGTCGAAAGCCCAAACAAGTCCATGAACTATAAATGAAAATCCTCTGATCACCGGAAGTAGTCAAGAAAGGTATCCAAATTTGGACAAAATTGTCAAAAATTGATGCCTGTGCGTAAAATGCGATGTATTCATTGTTTGTTTACCGAGTAGTTCAATTATTATGTTGTTTGATAGCCAATTAAATTGTCTAACAGATGATACTATAGCGACAAGTTTCTATCCAAAATTGAAAAAGTTATTGGACTTTGAAATGTGACGTTTTTTACGATTTCGGGCAACTTTGGGCGCATGTTTCTCGGAAACGCCGCCTACGATTTTTTTTAAACTTTGTCAATCGACAGTCTAATAGATGGTGTATTGTGTGAAACCATTGTACAATTTCTCTAAACGTCATGAGTAGTCGAAAAACGAGATTGAAAATCCAAAACGTCATATTTTTACGATTTGGACCATTTTTAGAGGTATTTTTCTCGAAAAGTCATCGTAATATTTATTTTAAAACTTGTTTTACGGAGAGTCTAATCTGTAGTCTGATATATGAAACCATTGCGCCACAATCCTAAATGTCAGGAATGGGAAAACAAAGGGATCGAAAATTGAAAACGACATCTTTCATTGCAGTAAGAGTGGATCAATCTGTACGTATAACCAACGTATAACAACCATATAGAGCATACAGAGAGAGCTATTTTTCAAAGTGGCAATTTTTGAAATAAAGGTGTTTTACTGTGAGCCAATATCTGTTACTGGTGCGTCTATGGTGAAAATAATTCATATTAGTAAATAACAGTTACTCCTGGAATTAATACCCTATGCTTTATGTCTATATGACGTCATCCCTTTTAACCAGTTAAAATAAAGCTCCCTGCTGAAGGTTTTTATATGGAAGTCGCCTGTTTATATGATTAATTCATATTTAATGCTGGTCATTTGTTGGAGTTTTTGGTTGTTATCTGATACTAAAAAGTCTGGCCTTTTTTTTGTCCTATTCGGAAAACTGTTTTTTTTTTATATCGTGTAGATCTCTGAAACTAAAGCAGATAGTGTTCAGAATAATAATTTTTCCTATGTTTTAAGCAGTAAGTACTTAGAACTATTGCGAAAATTCTGAACAGATCGGAAGTGAAGTAAATCTTTAACCTGCATAAATGAAAATAGGTCATAATAATGTCAATTCCCAACTGATTTTCGAAAAAGCTATATTTTTGTAGAGCCGGTGATATTACGGGTGCGATAAAGGTCGAATTACAATACCACGCCGCTCTCCTTTTTCCCTAAAAATTTGAAAATGTACTGAAATTGTAATTTATTTTAGAATTTTTGAGTCTTTGATTGCGTATTTCGATTTCTGGCGTCTGTAGGATTCTACCAATCCAAGTTCATAATGATGTAAATTGTTCAACTATATTTTTCACTTTACTTCTATCGTAATGCGCATGCACAGAAAGTGTCAATATCTGAGTTGTTTAAGTGTGTGTGGGTGTGTGTGTGTGTGTTTTAAGGGGTGAGTGGTGGGCATTTTGTGCTGCCTTGGGTAAGGTGAAAGCCTTCAGCCTTGCAAGCAAGTCTAGTTAGGCTTTCACCATTGAAAATGGTGAAAGACTATTGTTATTACTAAGATTATTCTTCTTATTATTATTATTTTTTATTGGGGGAAGCTAGATCTCAGGAAGTATAAGAGATAGAGGTCTGAAGTTTGATTTTCTCTCGTGAAACTGGGTGGTGGCTAGTGCTTAAATGTAAAACGAAATTTGTACGCATAGCGGAAATAACTGAAATCTTTAACGTGCACGCAAATTGAAAATCGGCCACAATTCTGCTAATTCTCAACCGATATTTCAGATAGTTACATTTTTGGATAGCTGGCGACATTTCTAAGCGGATAGCAGTTCTAAAACGTCGATTTTAGAAACTTTGTCGCTCTAATTTTTTCGGTGAAAATTGGAAAATTTTCAAAATTTTCTCAAATTGTTAAATTTTAGAATTTTGAAATTTAACTTGTATATTTGGATAGCTGACATCAATCCGATTCCAGTGATATAAGTTATGTTTAGAAATTCTGATTTTGATTTTGGTCGATTTTTGACGATTTTTGCGAGATTTAGTCAAAATTTGATAACTCAAAAACGGCTTCAGCGATTTTTCGGAAACTTAAGGAATATGAAGCCGAAGGACCAAAGAAGTCCATGAACTATAAAATAAAATCCTCTAATCATCGGAAGTAGTCAAGAAAGGTATCCAAATTTGGACAAAATTGTCAAAAATTGATGCCTGTGCGTAAAATGCGATGTATTCATTGTTTGTTTACCGAGTAGTTCAATTATTATGTTGTATGATAGCCAATTAAATTGTCTAACAGATGATACTATAGCGACAAGTTTCTATCCAAAATTGAAAAAGTTATTGGACTTTGAAATGTGACGTTTTTTACGATTTCGGGCAACTTTGGACGCATGTTTCTCGGAAACGCCGCCTACGATTTTTTTTAAACTTTGTCAATCGACAGTCTAATAGATGGTATTTTGTGTGAAACTATTGTACAATTTCTCTAAATGTCATGAGTAGTCGAAAAACGAGACTGAAAATCCAAATTGTCGTATTTTTACGATTTGGACCATTTTTAGAGGTATTTTTCTCGAAAAGTCATCGTAATATTTATTTTAAAACTTGTTTTACGGAGAGTCTAATCTGTAGTCTGATATATGAAACCATTGCGCCACAGTCCTAAATGTCAGGAATGGGAAAACAAAGGAATCGAAAATTGAAAACGGCATCTTTCATTGCAGTAAGAGTGTATACAATCTGTACGTATAACAAGCGTATAGAGCATACAGAGAGAGCTATTTTTCAAAGTGGCAATTTTTAAAATAAAGGTGTTTTACTGTGAGCCAATATCTGTTACTGGTGCGTCTATGTTGAAAATAATTCATATTAGTAAATAACAATTACTCCTGGAATTAATATCCCATGCTTTATGTCTACATGAAGTCATCCCTTTTAACCAGTTAAAATAAAGCTCCCCGCTGAAGCTTTTTATATAGAAGTCGCCTGTCTTTATAAATAATTCAAATTTCATGCTGATCATTTCTTGGGACTTTTGGTTAAAATCTGAGACTAAAAAGTCTATTGTTTTTGTCCCATTCGGAAAACTGGGTTTATTTTATTCAATTTACAATACGTGTATATCTCCGAAACTATAACAGATAAAGTTCTGTTTACTGTTTTTTTCATGTTTTAAACAGTTAGTAATTATTATATTACTATTGCGAAAGTTGCCAAGAGACGGGAAGTGGTGTAAATCTTTAACGTGCACGGAAATTGAAAACAGGCTCTAATTATGTCAATTTCTAACGGATTTTTGAAAAAGTTATATTTTTGTACAGCTGGGGATATTGCGGATGTCATAACGACTGAATTGAGACCGGAAGTGGTGTAAATCTTGAACGTGCACGAAAATTGAAAACAGGCTCTTATTATGTCAATTTCCAACGGATATTTGAGATAGTTATATTTTTGTACAGCTAGGGATATTGCGAATGCCATAACGACCGAATTGAAAAAGGAAGTGATGTAAATCTTTAACGTGCACGAAAATTGAAAATAGGCCATAATTATGTCAATTCCCATACGATTTTGGAAAAAGTTATATTTTTGTACAGCTGGGGATATTGCAAATGCCATAACGACAAAATTGAGACCGGAAGTGTGTAAATCTTTAACATGCACAGAAAGTGTCAATATCTGAGTTGTTTAAGTGTGTGTGTGTGTGTGTGTGTGGGTGTGTGTGTGTGTGTTTTAAGGGGTGAGTGGTGGGCATTTTGTGCTGCCTTGGGTAAGGTGAAAGCCTTCAGCCTTGCAAGCAAGTCTAGTTAGGCTTTCACCATTGAAAATGGTGAAAGACTATTGTTATTACTAAGATTAATATTATTATTATTATAATTCTTTATTGGGGGAAGCTAGATCTCAGTAACTATAAGAGATAGAGGTTTGAAATTTGATTTTCTATCGTAAAAGTAGGGTGCAGCTACTGCTTAAAGCTATTTCGAAATTTGTGCGTAAAGCGGAAATGCTTCAAATCTTTAACGTGCACGCAAATTGAAAATCGGCAATAGTTCTGTTAATTCTTAACTGATTTTTCAGATATTTACATTTTTGGATACCTGGAGACATTTCGTAGCAGATAGCAGTTCAAAACTGTCGATTTTAGAAACTTTGTCGCTCTCATTTTTTCGTTGAAAATTGGAAATTTTCAATTTTTTTTCTAAAAGTGTTATTTTTTAAAGTTTTGAAATTTGACTTATATTTTTGGATAGCTGACATCAATCCGATTCCAACAATATCAGTTTTGTTCTGAAATGTTAACTTTGATTTTTCACTTTTTTTTGCATTTTGGTCAAATCGTAGAGTTCTTATTTTTTTTAAACGGCTCCAACGATTTTTCTAAAACTTCAGAAATATATAGTCGAAAGCCCAAACAAGTCCATGAACTATAAATGAAAATCCTCTGATCACCGGAAGTAGTCAAGAAAGGTATCCAAATTTGGACAAAATTGTCAAAAATTGATGCCTGTGCGTAAAATGCGATGTATTCATTGTTTGTTTACCGAGTAGTTCAATTATTATGTTGTTTGATAGCCAATTAAATTGTCTAACAGATGATACTATAGCGACAAGTTTCTATCCAAAATTGAAAAAGTTATTGGACTTTGAAATGTGACGTTTTTTACGATTTCGGGCAACTTTGGGCGCATGTTTCTCGGAAACGCCGCCTACGATTTTTTTTTAAATTTGTCAATCGACAGTCTAATAGATGGTGTATTGTGTGAAACCATTGTACAATTTCTCTAAACGTCATGAGTAGTCGAAAAACGTCATATTTTTACGATTTGGACCATTTTTAGAGGTATTTTTCTCGAAAAGTCATCGTAATATTTATTTTAAAACTTGTTTTACGGAGAGTCTAATCTGTAGTCTGATATATGAAACCATTGCGCCACAATCCTAAATGTCAGGAATGGGAAAACAAAGGGATCGAAAATTGAAAACGGCATCTTTCATTGCAGTAAGAGTGTATACAATCTGTACGTATAACCAACGTATAACAAGCGTAAAGAGCATACAGAGAGAGCTAATTTTCAAAGTGGCAATTTTTGAAATAAAGGTGTTTTACTGTGAACCAATATCTGTTACTGGTGCCTTTATGGTAAAAATTATTCATATTAGTAAATAACAGTTACTCCTGGAATTAATATCCCATGCTTTATGTCTACATGACGTCATCCCTTTTAACCAGTTAAAATTAAGCCCCCCGCTGAAGCTTTTTATATAGAAGTCGCCTTTTTTTATTATTAATTCAAATTTCATGCTAATCATTTGTTGCGGATTTTGGTTAAAATCTGAGACTAAAAGGTCTATTTTTTTGTCCTATTCGGAAAACTGGGTTTATTTTATTCAATTTACAATACGTGTATATCTCCGAAACTATAACAGATAGAGTTCTGTTTACTGTTTTTTCATACAGTTAGTAATTATTACTATTACGAAAGTTGCCAAGAGACGGGAAGTGGTGTAAATCTTTAACGTGCACAAAAATTGAAAACATGCTCTAATTATGTCAATTTCCAGCGGATTTTTGAAAAAGTTATATTTTTGTACAGCTAGGAATATTGCGGATGTGATTATGACTGAATTGCGACCGGAAGTTGTGTAAATCTTTAACGTGCACAAAGATTGAAAATAGACCATAATTATGTCAATTCCCAACTGATTTTCGAAAAAGCTATATTTTTGTAGAGCCGGTGATATTGCGGGTGCGATAAAGGTCGAATTGCAATACCACGCCGTTCTCCTTTTTTCCTAAAAATTGGAAAATGTACTGAAATTGTAATTTATTTTAGAATTTTTGAGTCTTTGATTGCGTATTTTGATTTCTGGCGTCTGTAGGATTCTACCAATCCAAGTTCATAATGTTGTAAATTGTTCAACTATATTTTTCACTTTACTTCTATCGTAATGCGCATGCACAGAAAGTGTCAATATCTGAGTTGTTTAAGTGTGTGTGTGTTTGTGGGTGTGTGTGTGTGTGTGTTTTAAGGGGTGAGTGGTGGGCATTTTGTGCTGCCTTGGGTAAGGTGAAAGCCTTCAGCCTTGCAAGCAAGTCTAGTTATTATTATAATTCTTTATTGGGGGAAGCTAGATCTCAGTAACTATAAGAGATAGAGGTTTGAAATTAGATTTTCTATCGTAAAAGTAGGGTGCAGCTACTGCTTAAAGCTATTTCGAAATTTGTGCGTAAAGCGGAAATGCTTCAAATCTTTAACGTGCACGCAAATTGAAAATCGGCAATAATTCTGTTAATTCTTAACTGATTTTTCAGATATTTACATTTTTGGATACCTGGAGACATTTCGTAGCAGATAGCAGTTCAAAACTGTCGATTTTAGAAACTTTGTCGCTCTCATTTTTTCGTTGAAAATTGGAAATTTTCAATTTTTTTTCTAAAAGTGTTATTTTTTAAAGTTTTGAAATTTGACTTATATTTTTGGATAGCTGACATCAATCCGATTCCAACAATATCAGTTTTGTTCTGAAATGTTAACTTTGATTTTTCACTTTTTTTCGCATTTTGGTCAAATCGTAGAGTTCTTATTTTTTTTAAACGGCTCCAACGATTTTTCTAAAACTTCAGAAATATATAGTCGAAAGCCCAAACAAGTCCATGAACTATAAATGAAAATCCTCTGATCACCGGAAGTAGTCAAGAAAGGTATCCAAATTTGGACAAAATTGTCAAAAATTGATGCCTGTGCGTAAAATGCGATGTATTCATTGTTTGTTTACCGAGTAGTTCAATTATTATGTTGTTTGATAGCCAATTAAATTGTCTAACAGATGATACTATAGCGACAAGTTTCTATCCACAATTGAAAAAGTTATTGGACTTTGAAATGTGACGTTTTTTACGATTTCGGGCAACTTTGGGCGCATGTTTCTCGGAAACGCCGCCTACGATTTTTTTTTAAATTTGTCAATCGACAGTCTAATAGATGGTGTATTGTGTGAAACCATTGTACAATTTCTCTAAACGTCATGAGTAGTCGAAAAACGAGATTGAAAATCCAAAACGTCATATTTTTACGATTTGGACCATTTTTAGAGGTATTTTTCTCGAAAAGTCATCGTAATATTTATTTTAAAACTTGTTTTACGGAGAGTCTAATCTGTAGTCTGATATATGAAACCATTGCGCCACAATCCTAAATGTCAGGAATGGGAAAACAAAGGGATCGAAAATTGAAAACGGCATCTTTCATTGCAGTAAGAGTGTATACAATCTGTACGTATAACCAACGTATAACAAGCGTAAAGAGCATACAGAGAGAGCTAATTTTCAAAGTGGCAATTTTTGAAATAAAGGTGTTTTACTGTGAACCAATATCTGTTACTGGTGCCTTTATGGTAAAAATTATTCATATTAGTAAATAACAGTTACTCCTGGAATTAATATCCCATGCTTTATGTCTACATGACGTCATCCCTTTTAACCAGTTAAAATTAAGCCCCCCGCTGAAGCTTTTTATATAGAAGTCGCCTTTTTTTATTATTAATTCACATTTCATGCTTATTATTTGTTGCGGATTTTGGTTAAAATCTGAGACTAAAAGGTCTATTTTTTTGTCCTATTCGGAAAACTGGGTTTATTTTATTCAATTTACAATACGTGTATATCTCCGAAACTATAACAGATAGAGTTCTGTTTACTGTTTTTTCATACAGTTAGTAATTATTACTATTACGAAAGTTGCCAAGAGACGGGAAGTGGTGTAAATCTTTAACGTGCACAAAAATTGAAAACATGCTCTAATTATGTCAATTTCCAGCGGATTTTTGAAAAAGTTATATTTTTGTACAGCTAGGAATATTGCGGATGTGATTATGACTGAATTGCGACCGTAAGTTGTGTAAATCTTTAACGTGCACAAAGATTGAAAATAGACCATAATTATGTCAATTCCCAACTGATTTTCGAAAAAGCTATATTTTTGTAGAGCCGGTAGTATTGCGGGTGCGATAAAGGTCGAATTGCAATACCACGCCGTTCTCCTTTTTTCCTAAAAATTGGAAAATGTACTGAAATTGTAATTTATTTTAGAATTTTTGAGTCTTTGATTGCGTATTTTGATTTCTGGCGTCTGTAGGATTCTACCAATCCAAGTTCATAATGTTGTAAATTGTTCAACTATATTTTTCACTTTACTTCTATCGTAATGCGCATGCACAGAAAGTGTCAATATCTGAGTTGTTTAAGTGTGTGTGTGTTTGTGGGTGTGTGTGTGTGTGTGTTTTAAGGGGTGAGTGGTGGGCATTTTGTGCTGCCTTGGGTAAGGTGAAAGCCTTCAGCCTTGTAAGCAAGTCTAGTTAGGCTTTCACCATTGAAAATGGTGAAAGACTATTGTTATTACTAAGATTAATATTATTATTATTATAATTCTTTATTGGGGGAAGCTAGATCTCAGTAACTATAAGAGATAGAGGTTTGAAATTTGATTTTCTATCGTAAAAGTAGGGTGCAGCTACTGCTTAAAGCTATTTCGAAATTTGTGCGTAAAGCGGAAATGCTTCAAATCTTTAACGTGCACGCAAATTGAAAATCGGCAATAATTCTGTTAATTCTTAACTGATTTTTCAGATATTTACATTTTTGGATACCTGGAGACATTTCGTAGCAGATAGCAGTTCAAAACTGTCGATTTTAGAAACTTTGTCGCTCTCATTTTTTCGTTGAAAATTGGAAATTTTCAATTTTTTTTCTAAAAGTGTTATTTTTTAAAGTTTTGAAATTTGACTTATATTTTTGGATAGCTGACATCAATCCGATTCCAACAATATCAGTTTTGTTCTGAAATGTTAACTTTGATTTTTCACTTTTTTTCGCATTTTGGTCAAATCGTAGAGTTCTTATTTTTTTTAAACGGCTCCAACGATTTTTCTAAAACTTCAGAAATATATAGTCGAAAGCCCAAACAAGTCCATGAACTATAAATGAAAATCCTCTGATCACCGGAAGTAGTCAAGAAAGGTATCCAAATTTGGACAAAATTGTCAAAAATTGATGCCTGTGCGTAAAATGCGATGTATTCATTGTTTGTTTACCGAGTAGTTCAATTATTATGTTGTTTGATAGCCAATTAAATTGTCTAACAGATGATACTATAGCGACAAGTTTCTATCCAAAATTGAAAAAGTTATTGGACTTTGAAATGTGACGTTTTTTACGATTTCGGGCAACTTTGGGCGCATGTTTCTCGGAAACGCCGCCTACGATTTTTTTTTAAATTTGTCAATCGACAGTCTAATAGATGGTGTATTGTGTGAAACCATTGTACAATTTCTCTAAACGTCATGAGTAGTCGAAAAACGAGATTGAAAATCCAAAACGTCATATTTTTACGATTTGGACCATTTTTAGAGGTATTTTTCTCGAAAAGTCATCGTAATATTTATTTTAAAACTTGTTTTACGGAGAGTCTAATCTGTAGTCTGATATATGAAACCATTGCGCCACAATCCTAAATGTCAGGAATGGGAAAACAAAGGGATCGAAAATTGAAAACGGCATCTTTCATTGCAGTAAGAGTGTATACAATCTGTACGTATAACCAACGTATAACAAGCGTAAAGAGCATACAGAGAGAGCTAATTTTCAAAGTGGCAATTTTTGAAATAAAGGTGTTTTACTGTGAACCAATATCTGTTACTGGTGCCTTTATGGTAAAAATTATTCATATTAGTAAATAACAGTTACTCCTGGAATTAATATCCCATGCTTTATGTCTACATGACGTCATCCCTTTTAACCAGTTAAAATTAAGCCCCCCGCTGAAGCTTTTTATATAGAAGTCGCCTTTTTTTATTATTAATTCAAATTTCATGCTTATCATTTGTTGCGGATTTTGGTTAAAATCTGAGACTAAAAGGTCTATTTTTTTGTCCTATTCGGAAAACTGGGTTTATTTTATTCAATTTACAATACGTGTATATCTCCGAAACTATAACAGATAGAGTTCTGTTTACTGTTTTTTCATACAGTTAGTAATTATTACTATTACGAAAGTTGCCAAGAGACGGGAAGTGGTGTAAATCTTTAACGTGCACAAAAATTGAAAACATGCTCTAATTATGTCAATTTCCAGCGGATTTTTGAAAAAGTTATATTTTTGTACAGCTAGGAATATTGCGGATGTGATTATGACTGAATTGCGACCGTAAGTTGTGTAAATCTTTAACGTGCACAAAGATTGAAAATAGACCATAATTATGTCAATTCCCAACTGATTTTCGAAAAAGCTATATTTTTGTAGAGCCGGTGATATTGCGGGTGCGATAAAGGTCGAATTGCAATACCACGCCGTTCTCCTTTTTTCCTAAAAATTGGAAAATGTACTGAAATTGTAATTTATTTTAGAATTTTTGAGTCTTTGATTGCGTATTTTGATTTCTGGCGTCTGTAGGATTCTACCAATCCAAGTTCATAATGTTGTAAATTGTTCAACTATATTTTTCACTTTACTTCTATCGTAATGCGCATGCACAGAAAGTGTCAATATCTGAGTTGTTTAAGTGTGTGTGTGTTTGTGGGTGTGTGTGTGTGTGTGTTTTAAGGGGTGAGTGGTGGGCATTTTGTGCTGCCTTGGGTAAGGTGAAAGCCTTCAGCCTTGTAAGCAAGTCTAGTTAGGCTTTCACCATTGAAAATGGTGAAAGGCTATTGTTATTACTAAGATTAATATTATTATTATTATAATTCTTTATTGGGGGAAGCTAGATCTCAGTAACTATAAGAGATAGAGGTTTGAAATTTGATTTTCTATCGTAAAAGTAGGGTGCAGCTACTGCTTAAAGCTATTTCGAAATTTGTGCGTAAAGCGGAAATGCTTCAAATCTTTAACGTGCACGCAAATTGAAAATCGGCAATAATTCTTAACTAATTTTTCAGATATTTACATTTTTGGATACCTGGAGACATTTCGTAGCAGATAGCAGTTCAAAACTGTCGATTTTAGAAACTTTGTCGCTCTCATTTTTTCGTTGAAAATTGGAAATTTTCAATTTTTTTTCTAAAAGTGTTATTTTTTAAAGTTTTGAAATTTGACTTATATTTTTGGATAGCTGACATCAATCCGATTCCAACAATATCAGTTTTGTTCTGAAATGTTAACTTTGATTTTTCACTTTTTTTCGCATTTTGGTCAAATCGTAGAGTTCTTATTTTTTTTAAACGGCTCCAACGATTTTTCTAACACTTCAGAAATATATAGTCGAAAGCCCAAACAAGTCCATGAACTATAAATGAAAATCCTCTGATCACCGGAAGTAGTCAAGAAAGGTATCCAAAGTTGGACAAAATTGTAAAAAATGGGTGTCTGTGCGTAAAATGCAATGTTTCGATTGGTTCTTTACCGAGTAGTTAAATTATTATGTCGTTTGATAACCAATTGAATTGTCTATCAGATGATACTACAGTGACAAGTTTCTATCAAAAATTGAAAAAGTTATTGGACTTTGAAATGTGACGTTTTTTACGATTTCGGGCAACTTTGTACGCATGTTTCTCGGAAACGCCGTCTACGATTTTTTTAAAACTTTGTCAATCGACAGTCTAATAGATGGTGTTTTGTGTGAAACCATTGTACAATTTCTCTAAATGTCATGAGTAGTCGAAAAACGAGAATGAAAATCCAAATTGTCGTATTTTTACGATTTGGACCATTTTTAGAGGTATTTTTCTCGAAAAGTCATCGTAATATTTATTTTAAAACTTGTTTTACGGAGAGTCTAATCTGTAGTCTGATATATGAAACCATTGCGCCACAGTCCTAAATGTCAGGAATGGGAAAACAAAGGGATCGAAAATTGAAAACGGCATCTTTCATTGCAATAAGAGTGTATACAATCTGTACGTATAACCAACGTATAACAAGCGTATAGAGCATACAGAGAGAGCTATTTTTCAAAGTGTCAATTTTTCAAATAAAGGTGTTTTACTGTGAGCCAATATCTGTTACTGGTGCGTCTATGGTAAAAATAATTCATATTAGTAAATAACAGTTACTCCTGGAATTAATATCCCATGCTTTATGTCTACATGAAGTCATCCCTTTTAACCAGCTAAAATAAAGCTCCCCGCTGAAGCTTTTTATATAGAAGTCGCCTGTCTTTAAGAATAATCCAATTTTCATGCTGATCACTTGTTACAAGAAAAAAAAAATTTGTTGGGGCTTTTGGTTAAAATCTGAGACTAAAAAGTCTATTTTTTTGTCCCATTCGGAAAACTGGGTTTATTGTATTCAATTTACAATACGTGTATATCTCCGAAACTATAACAGATAGAGTTCTGTTTACTGTTTTTTCATGTTTTAAACAGTTGGTAATTATCACTATTGCGAAAGTTGCCAAGAGAAGGGAAGTGGTGTAAATCTTTAACGTGCACGAAAATTGAAAACAGGCTCTAATTATGTCAATTTCCAACGGATTTTTGAAAAAGTAATATTTTTGTACAGCTGGGGATATTGCGGATGTAATAACGACTGAATTGAGACCGGAAGTGGTGTAAATCTTTAACGTGCACGAAGATTGAAAACAGGCCATAATTATGTCAATTCCTAACCGATTTTTGAGAAAATTATATTTTTGTACAGCTAGGGATATTGCGGATGCCAAATTGACACAGGAAGTGGTGTAAATCTTTAATGTGCACGAAAATTGAAACAGGCTCTTATTATGTCTATTTTCAACGGATTTTTGAAAAGGTTATATTTTTGTACAGCTGGGGATATTGCGGAAGTCATAACGTCTGAATTGAGACCTGAAGTGATGTAAATCTTTAACGTGCACGAAAATTGAAAACAGGCCATAATTATGTCAATTCCTAACCGATTTTTGAGAAAGTTATATTTTTGTACAGCTAGGGATATTGCGGATGCCATAACGACCGAATTGAAAAAGGAAGTGGTGTAAATCATTAACGTGCACGAAATTTGAAAACCGGCCCTAAGTATCTCAATTCCCAACCGATTTTGAAAAAAGTTATATTTTTGTACAGCTGGGGATATTGCGAATGTCATAACGACCAAATTGAGACCGGAAGTGTGTAAATCTTTAACGTGCACGAAAATTAAAAAAAATCCCTAAGTATGTCAATTCCCAACAGATTTTTTAGAAAGTTATATTGTTGTACAGCTGGGGATATTGCCGATGCCATAAGACCGAATTGAGACCGGAAGTGATGTAAATCTTTAACGTACACAAAAATTGAAAACATCCCTAAGTATGTCAATTCCCAACCGATTTTCAAAAAAGTTATATTTTTGTACAGCTTGGGATATTACTGATGCGATAACTGTCAACTCGTCAATCTTGTGGTCAAGGTGAAAGCCGTTCAGTCTTGCACGCAAGTCTAGTGGGTAATTGGTTTTACCCCCCAAACCAATTACAAAACGCGTTATACGTTTAACTCAAATGGGGGAGCCTAAATCTCAGAAACTATTTGAACGAATGTTTTAAAACTTTGGAATCAAAGTAACTGTTTTATGTATTAGTGCTTAAATGTAAAACCAAATTACCAGAATGTCTGGCTTTTGTAGAATCTTTAACGTGAACAGAAATTGAAAATCAGCCACAATGCTATTTATTCTTAAACAATATTTCAGATAGTTATATTTTTGGGTAGCTTGAGACATTTCTGAAAAGATAGCAGTTCAAAAACTTCAAGTTTAGAAACTTTGTCATTTTCATTTTTTCGGTGAAAATTGAAAGTTTTTCTAAAATTGATTTTTTGGGGATTTTTGAAATTTGACTTATATTTTTGGATAGCTGACATCAATCCAATTCCAACAATATAAGGTTTGTTCTGAAATTTTAAGTTTGATTTTTCACGTTTATTCGTATTTTCGTCAAATCGTAGAGTTCTTATTTTTTTAAAACGACTCCAACGATTTTTCTGAAACTTCAGTAATATCAAGTCGTAGGGCCAGACCAGTCCATGAACTATAATTGAAAATCCTCTCATCACCGGAAGTAGTCAAGAAAGGTATCCAAAGTTGGACAACATTTTGAAAAATGGGTGTCTGTGCGTAAAATGCAATGTATCGATTTGTTATTTACCGAGTAGTTAAATTATTATGTCGTTTGATAGCAAACCGAATTGTCTATCGGGTGATACTACAGCGACCAGTTTCTCTCTAAAATTGAAAAAGTTTTTGGACTTTCAAATGTGACGTTTTTTACGATTTCGGGCAACTTTGGACGCGTGTTTCTCGAAAAGTCGCCAACGATTTTTTTTTCAAACTTTCTCAATCGAGAGTCTATTGGGTGGTTTATTGTTTGAAACCATTGTACAATTTCTCTAAATGTCATGAGTAGTCAAAAAATGAGATTCAAACGTTGTATTTTTACTTATTTGGAGCATTTTTAGAGGTTTTTTTCTCGAAAAGTCAACCTAATATTTATTTTCGAATCTGTTTTACAGAGAGTCTAATCTGTAGTCTTTTAAATTAAACCATTGCGCACGGTCCTAAATATCAGGAGTATGAAAACAAAGGGATCGAATTGCAATACCACGCCGTTCTCCCTTTGACCTAAAAATTTGAAAATGTACTGAAATTGTAATTTATTTTAGAATTTTTGAGTCTTTGATTGCGTATTTCGATTTCTGGCGTCTGTAGGATTCTACCAATCCAAGTTCATAATGTTGTAAATTGTTCAACTATATTTTTCACTTTACTTCTATCGCAATGCGCATGCACAGAAAGTGTCAATATCTGAGTTGTTTAAGTGTGTGTGTGGGTGTGTGTGTGTGTGTTTTAAGGGGTGAGTGGTGGGCATTTTGTGCTGCCTTGGGTAAGGTGAAAGCCTTCAGCCTTGCAAGCAAGTCTAGTTAGGCTTTCACCATTGAAAATGGTGAAAGGCTATTGTTATTACTAAGATTAATATTATTATTATTATTATAATTCTTTATTGGGGGAAGCTAGATCTCAGTAACTATAAGAGATAGAGGTTTGAAATTTGATTTTCTATCGTAAAAGTAGGGTGCAGCTACTGCTTAAAGCTATTTCGAAATTTGTGCGTAAAGCGGAAATGCTTCAAATCTTTAACGTGCACGCAAATTGAAAATCGGCAATAATTCTGTTAATTCTTAACTGATTTTTCAGATATTTACATTTTTGGATACCTGGAGACATTTCTTAGCAGATAGCAGTTCAAAACTGTCGATTTTAGAAACTTTGTCGCTCTCATTTTTTCGTTGAAAATTGGAAATTTTCAATTTTTTTTCTAAAAGTGTTATTTTTTAAAGTTTTGAAATTTGACTTATATTTTTGGATAGCTGACATCAATCCGATTCCAACAATATCAGTTTTGTTCTGAAATGTTAACTTTGATTTTTCACTTTTTTTCGCATTTTGGTCAAATCGTAGAGTTCTTATTTTTTTTAAACGGCTCCAACGATTTTTCTAAAACTTCAGAAATATATAGTCGAAAGGCCAAACAAGTCCATGAACTATAAATGAAAATCCTCTGATCACCGGAAGTAGGCCAGAAAGGTATCCAAATTTGGACAAAATTGTCAAAAATTGATGCCTGTGCGTAAAATGCGATGTATTCATTGTTTGTTTACCGAGTAGTTCAATTATTATGTTGTTTGATAGCCAATTAAATTGTCTAACAGATGATACTATAGCGACAAGTTTCTATCCAAAATTGAAAAAGTTATTGGACTTTGAAATGTGACGTTTTTTACGATTTCGGGCAACTTTGGGCGCATGTTTCTCGGAAACGCCGTCTACGATTTTTTTTAAACTTTGTCAATCGACAGTCTAATAGATGGTGTTTTGTGTGAAACCATTGTACAATTTCTCTAAATGTCATGAGTAGTCGAAAAACGAGACTGAAAATCCAAAACGTCATATTTTTACGATTTGGACCATTTTTAGAGGTATTTTTATCGAAAAGTCATCGTAATATTTATTTTAAAACTTGTTTTACGGAGAGTCTAATCTGTAGTCTGATATATGAAACCATTGCGCCACAATCCTAAATGTCAGGAATGGGAAAACAAAGGGATCGAAAATTGAAAACGGCATCTTTCATTGCAGTAAGAGTGTATACAATCTGTACGTATAACCAACGTATAACAAGCGTAAAGAGCATACAGAGAGAGCTAATTTTCAAAGTGGCAATTTTTGAAATAAAGGTGTTTTACTGTTAACCAATATCTGTTACTGGTGCCTCTATGGTAAAAATTATTCATATTAGTAAATAACAGTTACTCCTGGAATTAATATCCCATGCTTTATGTCTACATGACGTCATCCCTTTTAACCAGTTAAAATTAAGCCCCCTGCTGAAGCTTTATATATAGAAGTCGCCTTTTTTTTTATTAATTCAAATTTCATGCTTATCATTTGTTGCGGCTTTTGGTTAAAATCTGAGACTAAAAGGTATATTATTTTTGTCCCATTCGGAAAACTGGGTTTATTTTATTCAATTTACAATACGTGTATATCTCCGAAACTATAACAGATAGAGTCCGTTTACTGTTTTTTTCATACAGTTAGTAATTATTACTATTGCGAAAGTTGCCAAGAGACGGGAAGTGGTGTAAATCTTTAACGTGCACAAAAATTGAAAACATGCTCTAATTATGTCAATTTCCAACGGATTTTTGAAAAAGTTATATTTTTGTACAGCTGGGGATATTGCAGATGTCATAACGACTGAATTAAGACCGGAAGTGGTGTAAATCTTTAACGTGCACGAAAATTGAAAACAGGCTCTTATTATGTCAATTTCCAACGGATTTTTGAGATAGTTATATTTTTGTACAGCTAGGGTTATTGCGAATTCTACCAATCCAAGTTCATAATGTTGTAAATTGTTCAACTATATTTTTCACTTTACTTCTATCGTAATGCGCATGCACAGACAGTGTCAATATCTGAGTTGTTTAAGTGTGTGTGTGGGTGTGTGTGTGTGTGTTTTAAGGGGTGAGTGGTGGGCATTTTGTGCTGCCTTGGGTAAGGTGAAAGCCTTCAGCCTTGCAAGCAAGTCTAGTTAGGCTTTCACCATTGAAAATGGTGAAAGGCTATTGTTATTACTAAGATTAATATTATTATAATTCTTTATTGGGGGAAGCTAGATCTCAGCAACTATAAGAGATAGAGGTTTGAAATTTGATTTTCTATCGTAAAAGTGGTGTGCAGCTACTGCTTAAAGCTATTTCGAAATTTGTGCGTAAAGCAGAAATGCTTCAAATCTTTAACGTGCACGCAAATTGAAAATCGGCAATAATTCTGTTAATTCTTAACCGATTTTTCAGATATTTACATTTGTAGATACCTTGAGACATTTCCGAACAGATAGCAGTTCAAAATTTTCGATTTTAGAAACTTTGTCGCTCTCATTTTTTCGTTGAAAATTGGAAAATTTTCAAAATATTTCTAAAAGTGTTATTTTTTAAAATTTTGAAATTTGACTTATATTTTTGGATAGCTGACATCAATCCGATTCCAACAATATCAGTTTTGTTCTGAAATGTTAACTTTGATTTTTCACTTTTTTTCGCATTTTGGTCAAATCGTAGAGTTCTTATTTTTTTAAAACGGCTCCAACGATTTTTCTAAAACTTCAGAAATATATAGTCGAAAGCCCAAACAAGTCCATGAACTATAAATGGAAATCCTCTAATCACCGGAAGTAGTCAAGAAAGGTATCCAAAGTTGGACAAAATTGTAAAAAATGGGTGTCTGTGCGTAAAATGCGATGTTTCGATTGGTTCTTTACCGAGTAGTTAAATTATTATGTCGTTTGATAACCAATTGAATTGTCTATCAGATGATACTACAGTAACAAGTTTCTATCAAAAATTGAAAAAGTTATAGGACTTTAAAATGTGAGGTATTATACGATTTCGGGCAACTTTGAGCGCTTGTTTCTCGTCAACGTCGTCAACTTCCTCAGTCGAGAGTCTAATGGGTGATGTATTGTGTGAAACCATTGTACAATTTCTCTAAATGTCATAAATAGTCGAAAAAAGAGATTGAAAATCCAAAACGTCGTATTTTTACGATTCGGACCATTTTTAGAGGTATTTTTGTCGAAAAGTCATCGTAATATTTATGTTAAAACTTGTTTTATGGAGAGTCTAATCTGTAGTCTGATATATGAAACCATTGCACCACAGTCCTTAATATCAGGAGTGGGAAACAAAGGGATCGAAAATTGAAAACGGCATCTTTCATTGCAGTAAGAGTGGATCAATCTGTACGTATAACCAACGTATAACAACCATATAGAGCATACAGAGAGAGCTATTTTTCAAAGTGGCAATTTTTGAAATAAAGGTGTTTTACTGTGAGCCAATATCTGTTACTGGTGCGTCTTTGGTGAAAATAATTCATATTAGTAAATAACAGTTACTCCTGGAATTAATATCCTATGCTTTATGTCTATATGACGTCATCCCTTTTAACCAGTTAAAATAAAGCTCCCTGCTGAACCTTTTTATATAGAAGTCGCCTGTTTATATGATTAATTCAAATTTAATGCTGGTCATTTGTTGGGGTTTTTAGTTGTTATCTGAGACTAAAAAGTCTGGCCTTTTTTTTGTCCTATTCGGAAAACTGTTTTTTTTTTATTCTCGTGTAGATCTCTGAAACTAAAGCAGATAGTGTTCAGAATAATGATTTTTCCTATGTTTTAAGCAGTAAGTACTTTGAACTATTGCGAAAATTCTGAACAGATCGGAAGTGAAGTAAATCTTTAACCTGCATAAATGAAAATAGGTCATAATAATGTCAATTCCCAACTGATTTTCGAAAAAGCTATATTTTTGTAGAGCCGGTGATATTGCGGGCGCGATAAAGGTCGAATTGCAATACCACGCCGTTCTCCTTTTTTCCTAAAAATTTGAAAATGTACTGAAATGTAATTTATTTTAGAATTTTTGAGTCTTTGATTGCGCATTTCGATTTCTGGCGTCTGTAGGATTCTACCAATCCAAGTTCATAATGTTTTAAATTGTTCAACTATATTTTTCACTTTACTTCTATCGTAATGCGCATGCACAGAAAGTGTCAATATCTGAATTGTTTAAGTGTGTGTGTTTGTGTGTGTGTGTGTGTTTTAAGGGGTGAGTGGTGGGCATTTTGTGCTGCCTTGGGTAAGGTGAAAGCCTTCAGCCTTGCAAGCAAGTCTAGTTAGGCTTTCACCATTGACAATGGTGAAAGGCTATTGTTATTACTAAGATTATTATTATTATTCTTTTTTTTTATTCCACTTTGCCTATTTCTCAGCAACTATAAGAGATAGAGGTCTGAAGTTTGATTTTCTCTCGGGAAAGTGGTGTGCAGTTAGTGCTTAAATGTAAAATGAAATTTGTGCGCATAGCGGAAATACGTCAATTCTTTAACGTGTACGCAAATTGAAAATCGGCCATAACTCCGTCAATTCTCAATCGATTTTTCAGATATTTACATTTTTGAATAACTGGTGACATTTCTGAATTGATAGCAGTTCAAAAACGTCGAGTTTAGAAAGTTTGTCGCTCTCATTTTTTCGGTGAAAATTGGAAAATTTTCAAATTTTTCTAATATTTTTATTTTTGGGAACTTTGAAATTTGAGTTATATTTTTGGATAGCTGACGTCAATCCAATTCCAACAATATCAGTTTTGATCTGAAATGTTAACTTTGATTTTTCCCTTTTTTTCGCATTTTGGTTAAATCGTAGAGTTCTTATTTTTTTAAAACTGCGCCTACGATTTTCCTGAAACTTCACGAATATGAAGTCGAAGAACCAGACCAGTGCATGGACTATAAATGAAAATCCTCTAATCACCGGAAGTAGTCAAGAAAGGTATCCAAAGTTGGACAAAATTGTGAAAAATTGGTGTATGTGCGTAAAATGCAATGTATCGATTGTTTCTTTACCGAGTAGTTAAATTATTATGTCGTTTTGATAGCCAAATGAATTGTCTATCAAATGATACTACAGCGACAAGTTTCTATCGAAAATTTAAAATGTTATAGGACTTTGAAATGTGACGTTTTTTACAATTTCGGGCAACTTTGGACGCATGTTTCTCGGAAACGCCGCCAACGAATTTTTTTAAAACTTCTTCAATCGACAGTCTAATAGGTGCTCTATTAGGTGAAACCATTGTACAGTTTCTCTAAATGTCATGAGTAGTCGAAAAACGAGATTGAAAACCCAAAATGTACGCATTTTTACGATTTGGAGTATTTTTATAGGTCTTTTTCTCGAAAAGTTCAGAAAATATTTTTGGGAAACTTCTGTTACAGAGAGTCTTATCGCTGATGCTATGTATGACACCATTGTACAACAGTTCCAATTATCAGGAGTAGGAGAACAAAGGGGTCGAAAATTGAAAACGGCATTTTTCATTTTTAAGCGAAATATGTAGTAAAGAAGGACAAAATCTGTACGTTTAACCAACGTATAGAGCCCATTCAATGGTTGTTTTTTTTCTTGCACAGTGACAATATTTGAACTAAAATTATTTCAACTAGTGTGTTTGCTTCTATCCAAAATAGTTGTTTGCTATTTTTAGTCTTTGTTAAGCGTGCAGTTATAGCATCGTGCATATTTTCATCCAATATCAAATACTACTGTACAATCTGTAACATTCCGATAAGAGTCACTTTCCATAGCTTGAGAAGGTATAGCAACCATTCCCCTTGAGAAAATTCCTTTGTTCACACACTTCACACACGGTCTCATTATCTCTAGGCAAGTGCAATATTCGTACTCAGGCACGATACTACTGCACTTTGATCACTATTTTGACTTGCTTATAAACAGCTCGATCCGTCGAATTCTGTTGAGATGATTACGGTTATGAGATTATTTTTTTTACAAAGAAGCAACACTATTAAATCAAAGACTACTTATTACACAGGGCAATCATATATTTCTGTTACAGGGTTAATAAACCCATATATTGGTTAGAAATAATCACTCATAGTTGAAATAATTTTAGTTCAAATCCTGGCACTCATGTACATATGGCTGGATAAAATCTGTACGTATAGCGCAAATATAGAGAGCTATTTTTCAAAGTGGCAATATTTACAGTAAAGGTGTTTTACTGTGAACCAATATCTGTTACTAGCGCTTCTATTGTGAAAATAATTGTAAGAGTGGAATAAATCAGTACGTACAACCAACGTATAACCCAGCGTATACATGTAGAGAATACAGAGAGAGGTATTTTTCAACATTGCAATTTTTGAAATAAGGGTGTTTTACTGTGAACCAATTTTTGTTTCTAGTGTGTCTTTGGTGAAAATAATTCATATAAGTAAGTAACAGTTACTCCTGGAATTAATATCCTATGCTTTATGTCTATATGACGTCATCCCTTTTAACCAGTTAAAATAAAGCTCCCAGCTGAGGCTTTTTATACATAAGTCGCCTGTCATTATAAATAATTCAAATTTCATGCTGATCATTTGTTGGGGTATTTGGTTGTTATCTGAGACTATAAAGTCTGTTTTTTTGTCCCATTCGGAAAACGGGTTTTTTAAAATTCCATTTACAGTTCGTGTATATCCCCGAAACTAGAACAGATAGAGTTCTGTTTACTGTTTTTTCATGTTTTAAACAGTTAGTAATTATTACTATTGAGAAAGTTGCGAAGAGACGGGAAGTGGTGTAAATCTTTAACGTGCAAGAAAATTGAAAACAGGCCCTAATTATGTCAATTTCCAACGGATTTTTGAAATTATTACAATTTTTGTAATTATTACAATAGCGAACGTTGCGAAGAGACAGGAAGTTGTGTAAATCCTTAACGTGCACTAAAATTGAAAACAGGCCCTAATTATGTCAATTAACAACGGATTTTTGAAAAAGTAATACTTTTGTACAGCTGGGGATATTCCGGATGCCACAACGACCAAATTGACACAGGAAGTGGTGTAAATCTTTAATGTGCACGAAAATTTCAACGGATTTTTGAAAAGGTTATATTTTTGTACAGCTGGGGATATTGCGGATGTCATAACGTCTGAATTGAGACCTGAAGTGATGTAAATCTTTAACGTGCACGAAAATTGAAAACAGGCCATAATTATGTCAATTCCTAACCGATTTTTGGGAATGTTATATTTTTGTACAGCTAGGATATTGCGGATGCCATAACGACCGAATTAAAAAAGGAAGTGGTGTAAATCTTTAACGTGCACGAAAATTGAAAACTAGCCCTAAGTATGTCAATTTCCAACCGATTTTGGAAAAAGTTATATTTTTGTACAGCTGGGGATATTGCGAATGCCATAACGACCAAATTGAGACCGGAAGTGTGTCAATCTTTAACGTGCACGAAAATTGGAAACATCCCTAAGTATGTCAATTCCCAACAGATTTTGTAAAAAGTTATATTTTTGTACAGCTGGGGATATTGCGAATGCCATAACGATAAAATTGAGACCGGAAGAGATGTAAATCTCTAACGTACACGAAAATTGAAAACATCCCTAAGTATGTCAATTCCCAACCGATTTTCAAAAAAGTTATATTTTTGTACAGCTTGGGATATTACGGATGCATTAACTGTCAACTCGTCAATCTTGTGGTCAAGGTGAAAGCCGTTCAGTCTTGCGCGCAAGTCTAGTGGGTAATTGGTTTTACCCCAAAAACCAATTACAAAACGCTTTATACGTTTAACTCAAATTGGGGGAGCCTAAATCTCAGAAAGTATTTGAACGAATGTTTTAAAACTTTGGAATCAAATTAACTGTTTCTTGTATTAGTGCTTAAATGTAAAACCAAATTACCAGAATGCCTGGCTTTTGTAGAATCTTTAACGTGCACTGAAATTGAAAATCAGCCACAATCCTATTTATTCCCAAACGATATTTCAGATAGTTACATTTTTGGGTAGCTAGAGACATTCCTGAAAAGATAGCAGTTCAAAAACTTCAAGTTTAGAAACTTTGTCGTTTTCATTTTTTCGGTGAAAATTGAAAATTTTTCTAAAATTGATTTTTTGGGGAATTTGAAATTGGACTTATATTTTAAGATAGCTGACATCAATCCAATTCCAACAATATAAGGTTTGTTCTGAAATTTTAAGTTTGATTTTTCACGTTTATTCGTATTTTGGTCAAATCGTAGAGTTCTTATTTTTTTAAAACGGCTCCAACGATTTTTCTGAAACTTCAGTAATATCAAGTCGTAGGGCCAGACCAGTCCATGAACTATAAATGAAAATCCTCTAATCAACGGAAGTAATCAAGAAAGGTAGCCAAAGTTGGACAAAATTTTGAAAAATGGGTGTCTGTGCGTAAAATACAATGTATCGATTGGTTCTTTACCGAGTAGTTAAATTATTATGTCGTTTGGTAGCCAACCGAATTGTCTATCAGATGATACTACAGCGACAAGTTTTTTTTCAAAAACTGAAAAAGTTATAGGACTTTGAAATGTGACGTTTTTTACGATTTCGGGCATCTTTGGACGCATGTTTCTCGGAAACGCCGCCAACGATTTTTTTTAACACTTTCTCAATTGTTAGCCTAATTGGTGGTGTTTTGTGTAAAACCATTGTACAATTTCTCTAAATGTCATGAGTAGTCGAAAAATGAGATTGAAAATTCAAAACGTCGTATTTTTACTTATTTGGAGCATTTTTAGAGGGTTTTTTTCTCGAAAAGTCAACGTAATATTTATTTTAAAACTTGTTTTACAGAAAGTCTAATATGTAGTGTTTTATATGAAACCATTGCGCATGGTCCTAAATATCAGGAGTGGGAAAAAAAGGGATCGAAAATAAATTGAAAACGGCATCTTTCATTGCAGTCAGAGTAGATACATTCTGTACGTATAACCAACGTATCACAAACGTATAGTGCATACAGAGCGAGAGCTATTTTTCAAAATGGCAATTTTTGAAATAAAGTTTTTTTTAATGTGAACCAATATCTGTTACTGGTGTGTCGTTGGTAAAAATAATTCATCCTAGTAAGTAACAGTTACTCCTGGAATTAATATCCCATGCTTTATGTCTACATGACGTCATCCCTTTTAACCAGTTAAAATTAAGCCCCCCGCTGAAGCTTTTTATATAGAAGTCGCCTTTTGTTATTATTAATTCACATTTCATGCTTATCATTTGTTGCGGATTTTGGTTAAAATCTGAGACTAAAATGTCTATTTTTTTTGTCCTATTCGGAAAACTGGGTTTATTTTATTCAATTTACAATACGTGTATATCTCCGAAACTATAACAGATCGAGTTCTGTTTACTGTTTTTTCATACAGTTAGTAATTATTTCTATTACGAAAGTTGCCAAGAGACAGGAAGTGGTGTAAATCTTTAACGTGCACAAAAATTGAAAACATGCTCTAATTATGTCAATTTCCAACGGATTTTTGAAAAGGTTATATTTTTGTACAGCTAGGAATATTGCGGATGTCATTACGACTGAATTGCGACCGGAAGTGGTGTAAATCTTTAACGTGCACAAAGATTGAAAAAAGACCATAATTATGTCAATTCCCAACTGACTTTCTAAAAAGCTATATTTTTGTAGAGCCGGTGATATTGCGGGTGCGATAAAGGTCGAATTGCAATACCACGACGTACTCCTTTTTTCCTAAAAATTTGAAAATGTACTGAAATTGTAATTTTTTTTAGAATTTTTGAGTCTTTGATTGCGTATTTCGATTTCTGGCGTCTGGCGTCTGTAGGATTCTACCAATCCAAGTTTATAATGTTGTAAATTGTTCAACTATATTTTTCACTTTACTTCTATCGTAATGCGCATGCACAGAAAGTGTCAATATCTGAGTTGTTTAAGTGTGTGTGATGGTGGGTGTGTGTGTGTGTGTTTTAAGGGGTGAGTGGTGGGCATTTTGTGCTGCCTTGGGTAAGGTGAAAGCCTCCAGCCTTGCAAGCAAGTCTAGTTAGGCTTTCACCATTGACAATGGTGAAAGGCTATTGTTATTACTAAGATTATTATTATTATTCTTTTTTTTTATTCCACTTTGCCTATTTCTCAGCAACTATAAGAGATAGAGGTCTGAAGTTTGATTTTCTCTCGGGAAAGTGGTGTGCAGTTAGTGCTTAAATGTAAAATGAAATTTGTGCGCATAGCGGAAATACGTCAATTCTTTAACGTGTACGCAAATTGAAAATCGGCCATAACTCCGTCAATTCTCAATCGATTTTTCAGATATTTACATTTTTGAATAACTGGTGACATTTCTGAATTGATAGCAGTTCAAAAACGTCGAGTTTAGAAAGTTTGTCGCTCTCATTTTTTCGGTGAAAATTGGAAAATTTTCAAATTTTTCTAATATTTTTATTTTTGGGAACTTTGAAATTTGAGTTATATTTTTGGATAGCTGACGTCAATCCAATTCCAACAATATCAGTTTTGATCTGAAATGTTAACTTTGATTTTTCCCTTTTTTTCGCATTTTGGTTAAATCGTAGAGTTCTTATTTTTTTAAAACTGCGCCTACGATTTTCCTGAAACTTCACGAATATGAAGTCGAAGAACCAGACCAGTGCATGGACTATAAATGAAAATCCTCTAATCACCGGAAGTAGTCAAGAAAGGTATCCAAAGTTGGACAAAATTGTGAAAAATTGGTGTATGTGCGTAAAATGCAATGTATCGATTGTTTCTTTACCGAGTAGTTAAATTATTATGTCGTTTTGATAGCCAAATGAATTGTCTATCAAATGATACTACAGCGACAAGTTTCTATCGAAAATTTAAAATGTTATAGGACTTTGAAATGTGACGTTTTTTACAATTTCGGGCAACTTTGGACGCATGTTTCTCGGAAACGCCGCCAACGAATTTTTTTAAAACTTCTTCAATCGACAGTCTAATAGGTGCTCTATTAGGTGAAATCATTGTACAGTTTCTCTAAATGTCATGAGTAGTCGAAAAAACGAGATTGAAAACCCAAAATGTACGCATTTTTACGATTTGGAGTATTTTTATAGGTCTTTTTCTCGAAAAGTTCAGAAAATATTTTTGGGAAACTTCTGTTACAGAGAGTCTTATCGCTGATGCTATGTATGACACCATTGTACAACAGTTCCAATTATCAGGAGTAGGAGAACAAAGGGGTCGAAAATTGAAAACGGCATTTTTCATTTTTAAGCGAAATATGTAGTAAAGAAGGACAAAATCTGTACGTTTAACCAACGTATAGAGCCCATTCAATGGTTGTTTTTTTTCTTGCACAGTGACAATATTTGAACTAAAATTATTTCAACTAGTGTGTTTGCTTCTATCCAAAATAGTTGTTTGCTATTTTTAGTCTTTGTTAAGCGTGCAGTTATAGCATCGTGCATATTTTCATCCAATATCAAATACTACTGTACAATCTGTAACATTCCGATAAGAGTCACTTTCCATAGCTTGAGAAGGTATAGCAACCATTCCCCTTGAGAAAATTCCTTTGTTCACACACTTCACACACGGTCTCATTATCTCTAGGCAAGTGCAATATTCGTACTCAGGCACGATACTACTGCACTTTGATCACTATTTTGACTTGCTTATAAACAGCTCGATCCGTCGAATTCTGTTGAGATGATTACGGTTATGAGATTATTTTTTTTACAAAGAAGCAACACTATTAAATCAAAGACTACTTATTACACAGGGCAATCATATATTTCTGTTACAGGGTTAATAAACCCATATATTGGTTAGAAATAATCACTCATAGTTGAAATAATTTTAGTTCAAATCCTGGCACTCATGTACATATGGCTGGATAAAATCTGTACGTATAGCGCAAATATAGAGAGCTATTTTTCAAAGTGGCAATATTTACAGTAAAGGTGTTTTACTGTGAACCAATATCTGTTACTAGCGCTTCTATTGTGAAAATAATTGTAAGAGTGGAATAAATCAGTACGTACAACCAACGTATAACCCAGCGTATACATGTAGAGAATACAGAGAGAGGTATTTTTCAACATTGCAATTTTTGAAATAAGGGTGTTTTACTGTGAACCAATTTTTGTTTCTAGTGTGTCTTTGGTGAAAATAATTCATATAAGTAAGTAACAGTTACTCCTGGAATTAATATCCTATGCTTTATGTCTATATGACGTCATCCCTTTAACCAGTTAAAATAAAGCTCCCAGCTGAGGCTTTTTATATAGAAGTGGCCTGTCATTATGAATAATTCAAATTTCATGCTGATCATTTGTTGGGGTATTTGGTTGTTATCTGAGACTATAAAGTCTGTTTTTGTCCCATTCGGAAAACGTTTTTTTTTTATAATTCCATTTACAGTTCGTGTATATCCCCGAAACTAGAACAGGTAGAGTTCTGTTTACTGTTTTTTCATGTTTTAAACAGTTAGTAATTATTACTATTGCGAAAGTTGCGAAGAGACGGGAAGTTGTGTGAATCCTTAACGTGCACTAAAATTGAAAACAGGCCCTAATTATGTCAATTAACAACGGATTTTTGAAAAAGTTATACTTTTGTACAGCTGGGGATATTCCGGATGCCACAACGACCAAATTGACACAGGAAGTGGTGTAAATCTTTAATGTGCACGAAAATTGAAACAGGCTCTTATTATGTCTATTTTCAACGGATTTTTGAAAAGGTTATATTTTTGTACAGCTGGGGATATTGCGGATGACATAACGTCTGAATTGAGACCTGAAGTGATGTAAATCTTTAACGTGCACGAAAATTGAAAACAGGCCATAATTATGTCAATTCCTAACCGATTTTTGAGAAAGTTATATTTTTGTACAGCTAGGGATATTGCGGATGCCATAACGACCGAATTAAAAAAGGAAGTGGTGTAAATCTTTAACGTGCACGAAAATTGAAAACTAGTTCTAAGTATGTCAATTTCCAACCGATTTTGGAAAAAGTTATATTTTTGTAAAGCTGGGGATATTGCGAATGCCATAACGACCAAATTGAGACCGGAAGTGTGTAAATCTTTAACGTGCACGAAAATTGGAAACATCCCTAAGTATGTCAATTCCCAACAGATTTTGTACAAAGTTATATTTTTGTACAGCTGGGGATATTGCGAATGCCATAACGATAAAATTGAGACCGGAAGAGATGTAAATCTCTAACGTACACGAAAATTGAAAACATCCCTAAGTATGTCAATTCCCAACCGATTTTCAAAAACGTTATATTTTTGTACAGCTTGGGATATTACGGATGCGATAACTGTCAACTCGTCAATCTTGTGGTCAAGGTGAAAGCCGTTCAGTCTTGCACGCAAGTCTAGTTAGGCTTTCACCATTGACAATGGTGAAAGGCTATTGTTATTACTAAGATTATTATTATTATTCTTTTTTTTTATTCCACTTTGCCTATTTCTCAGCAACTATAAGAGATAGAGGTCTGAAGTTTGATTTTCTCTCGGGAAAGTGGTGTGCAGTTAGTGCTTAAATGTAAAATGAAATTTGTGCGCATAGCGGAAATACGTCAATTCTTTAACGTGTACGCAAATTGAAAATCGGCCATAACTCCGTCAATTCTCAATCGATTTTTCAGATATTTACATTTTTGAATAACTGGTGACATTTCTGAATTGATAGCAGTTCAAAAACGTCGAGTTTAGAAAGTTTGTCGCTCTCATTTTTTCGGTGAAAATTGGAAAATTTTCAAATTTTTCTAATATTTTTATTTTTGGGAACTTTGAAATTTGAGTTATATTTTTGGATAGCTGACGTCAATCCAATTCCAACAATATCAGTTTTGATCTGAAATGTTAACTTTGATTTTTCCCTTTTTTTCGCATTTTGGTTAAATCGTAGAGTTCTTATTTTTTTAAAACTGCGCCTACGATTTTCCTGAAACTTCACGAATATGAAGTCGAAGAACCAGACCAGTGCATGGACTATAAATGAAAATCCTCTAATCACCGGAAGTAGTCAAGAAAGGTATCCAAAGTTGGACAAAATTGTGAAAAATTGGTGTATGTGCGTAAAATGCAATGTATCGATTGTTTCTTTACCGAGTAGTTAAATTATTATGTCGTTTTGATAGCCAAATGAATTGTCTATCAAATGATACTACAGCGACAAGTTTCTATCGAAAATTTAAAATGTTATAGGACTTTGAAATGTGACGTTTTTTACAATTTCGGGCAACTTTGGACGCATGTTTCTCGGAAACGCCGCCAACGAATTTTTTTAAAACTTCTTCAATCGACAGTCTAATAGGTGCTCTATTAGGTGAAACCATTGTACAGTTTCTCTAAATGTCATGAGTAGTCGAAAAACGAGATTGAAAACCCAAAATGTACGCATTTTTACGATTTGGAGTATTTTTATAGGTCTTTTTCTCGAAAAGTTCAGAAAATATTTTTGGGAAACTTCTGTTACAGAGAGTCTTATCGCTGATGCTATGTATGACACCATTGTACAACAGTTCCAATTATCAGGAGTAGGAGAACAAAGGGGTCGAAAATTGAAAACGGCATTTTTCATTTTTAAGCGAAATATGTAGTAAAGAAGGACAAAATCTGTACGTTTAACCAACGTATAGAGCCCATTCAATGGTTGTTTTTTTTCTTGCACAGTGACAATATTTGAACTAAAATTATTTCAACTAGTGTGTTTGCTTCTATCCAAAATAGTTGTTTGCTATTTTTAGTCTTTGTTAAGCGTGCAGTTATAGCATCGTGCATATTTTCATCCAATATCAAATACTACTGTACAATCTGTAACATTCCGATAAGAGTCACTTTCCATAGCTTGAGAAGGTATAGCAACCATTCCCCTTGAGAAAATTCCTTTGTTCACACACTTCACACACGGTCTCATTATCTCTAGGCAAGTGCAATATTCGTACTCAGGCACGATACTACTGCACTTTGATCACTATTTTGACTTGCTTATAAACAGCTCGATCCGTCGAATTCTGTTGAGATGATTACGGTTATGAGATTATTTTTTTTACAAAGAAGCAACACTATTAAATCAAAGACTACTTATTACACAGGGCAATCATATATTTCTGTTACAGGGTTAATAAACCCATATATTGGTTAGAAATAATCACTCATAGTTGAAATAATTTTAGTTCAAATCCTGGCACTCATGTACATATGGCTGGATAAAATCTGTACGTATAGCGCAAATATAGAGAGCTATTTTTCAAAGTGGCAATATTTACAGTAAAGGTGTTTTACTGTGAACCAATATCTGTTACTAGCGCTTCTATTGTGAAAATAATTGTAAGAGTGGAATAAATCAGTACGTACAACCAACGTATAACCCAGCGTATACATGTAGAGAATACAGAGAGAGGTATTTTTCAACATTGCAATTTTTGAAATAAGGGTGTTTTACTGTGAACCAATTTTTGTTTCTAGTGTGTCTTTGGTGAAAATAATTCATATAAGTAAGTAACAGTTACTCCTGGAATTAATATCCTATGCTTTATGTCTATATGACGTCATCCCTTTTAACCAGTTAAAATAAAGCTCCCAGCTGAGGCTTTTTATACATAAGTCGCCTGTCATTATAAATAATTCAAATTTCATGCTGATCATTTGTTGGGGTATTTGGTTGTTATCTGAGACTATAAAGTCTGTTTTTTTGTCCCATTCGGAAAACGGGTTTTTTAAAATTCCATTTACAGTTCGTGTATATCCCCGAAACTAGAACAGATAGAGTTCTGTTTACTGTTTTTTCATGTTTTAAACAGTTAGTAATTATTACTATTGAGAAAGTTGCGAAGAGACGGGAAGTGGTGTAAATCTTTAACGTGCAAGAAAATTGAAAACAGGCCCTAATTATGTCAATTTCCAACGGATTTTTGAAATTATTACAATTTTTGTAATTATTACAATAGCGAACGTTGCGAAGAGACAGGAAGTTGTGTAAATCCTTAACGTGCACTAAAATTGAAAACAGGCCCTAATTATGTCAATTAACAACGGATTTTTGAAAAAGTAATACTTTTGTACAGCTGGGGATATTCCGGATGCCACAACGACCAAATTGACACAGGAAGTGGTGTAAATCTTTAATGTGCACGAAAATTTCAACGGATTTTTGAAAAGGTTATATTTTTGTACAGCTGGGGATATTGCGGATGTCATAACGTCTGAATTGAGACCTGAAGTGATGTAAATCTTTAACGTGCACGAAAATTGAAAACAGGCCATAATTATGTCAATTCCTAACCGATTTTTGGGAATGTTATATTTTTGTACAGCTAGGATATTGCGGATGCCATAACGACCGAATTAAAAAAGGAAGTGGTGTAAATCTTTAACGTGCACGAAAATTGAAAACTAGCCCTAAGTATGTCAATTTCCAACCGATTTTGGAAAAAGTTATATTTTTGTACAGCTGGGGATATTGCGAATGCCATAACGACCAAATTGAGACCGGAAGTGTGTCAATCTTTAACGTGCACGAAAATTGGAAACATCCCTAAGTATGTCAATTCCCAACAGATTTTGTAAAAAGTTATATTTTTGTACAGCTGGGGATATTGCGAATGCCATAACGATAAAATTGAGACCGGAAGAGATGTAAATCTCTAACGTACACGAAAATTGAAAACATCCCTAAGTATGTCAATTCCCAACCGATTTTCAAAAAAGTTATATTTTTGTACAGCTTGGGATATTACGGATGCATTAACTGTCAACTCGTCAATCTTGTGGTCAAGGTGAAAGCCGTTCAGTCTTGCGCGCAAGTCTAGTGGGTAATTTGTTTTACCCCCCAAACCAATTACAAAACGCTTTATACGTTTAACTCAAATTGGGGAGCCTAAATCTCAGAAACTATTTGAACGAATGTTTTAAAACTTTGGAATCAAATTAACTGTTTCTTGTATTAGTGCTTAAATGTAAAACCAAATTACCAGAATGTCTGGCTTTTGTAGAATCTGTAACGTGCACTGAAATTGAAAATCAGCCACAATCCTTTTTATTCCCAAACGATATTTCAGATAGTTACATTTTTGGGTAGCTAGAGACATTCCTGAAAAGATAGCAGTTCAAAAACTTCAAGTTTAGAAACTTTGTCGTTTTCATTTTTTCGGTGAAAATTGAAAGTTTTTCTAAAATTGATTTTTTGGGGAATTTTGAAATTTGACTTATATTTTTAGATAGCTGACATCAATCCAATTCAAACAATATAAGGTTTGTTCTGAAATTTTAAGTTTGATTTTTCACGTTTATTAGTATTTTGGTCAAATCGTAGAGTTCTTATTTTTTTAAAACGGCTCCAACGATTTTTCTGAAACTTCAGTAATATCAAGTCGTAGGGCCAGACCAGTCCATGAACTATAAATGAAAATCCTCTAATCAACGGAAGTAATCAAGAAAGGGAGCCAAAGTTGGACAAAATTTTGAAAAATGGGTGTCTGTGCGTAAAATACATTGTGTCGATTGGTTCTTTACCGAGTAGTTAAATTATTATGTCGTTTGGTAGCCAACCGAATTGTCTATCAGATGATACTACAGCGACAAGTTTTTTTTCAAAAACTGAAAAAGTTTTAGGACTTTGAAATGTGACGTTTTTTACGATTTCGGGCATCTTTGGGCGCATGTTTCTCGGAAACGCCGCCAACGTTTTTGTTTAACACTTTCTCAATTGTCAGCCTAATTGGTTGTGTTTTGTGTAAAACCATTGTACAATTTCTCTAAATGTCATGAGTAGTCGAAAAATGAGATTGAAAATTCAAAACGTCGTATTTCTACTTATTTGGAGCATTTTTAGAGGTTTTTTTTCTCGAAAAGTCAACGTAATATTTATTTTGGAACTTGTTTTACAGAAAGTCTAATATGTAGTGTTTTATTTGAAACCATTGCGCATGGTCCCAAATATCAGGAGTGGGAAAAAAAAGGGATCGAAAATAAATTGAAAACGGCATCTTTCATTGCAGTCAGAGTAGATACAATCTGTACGTATAACCAACGTATAACAAGCGTATAGTGCATACAGAGCGAGAGCTATTTTTCAAAATGGCAATTTTTGAAATAAAGGTTTTTAACTGTGAACTAATATCTGTTACTTGTGTGTCGTTGGTAAAAAAAAATCATCCTAGTAAGTAACAGTTACTCCTGGAATTAATATCCCATGCTTTATGTCTACATGACGTCATCCCTTTTAACCAGTTAAAATTAAGCCCCCCGCTGAAGCTTTTTATATAGAAGTCGCCTTTTTTGTTATTAATTCAAATTTCATGCTTATCATTTGTTCCGGCTTTTGGTTAAAATCTGAGACTAAAACGTCTATTTTTTTTGTCCCATTCGGAAAACTGGGTTTATTTTATTCAATTTACAATACGTGTATATCTCCGAAACTATAACAGATAGAGTTCTGTTTACTGTTTTTTCATACAGTTAGTAATTATTACTATTACGAAAGTTGCCAACAGACGGGAAGTGGTGTAAATCTTTAACGTGCACAAAAATTAAAAAACATGCTCTAATTATGTCAATTTCCAACGGATTTTTGAAAAAGTTATATTTTTGTACAGCTAGGAATATTGCGGATGTCATTACGACTGAATTGAGACCGGAAGTGGTGTAAATCTTTAACGTGCACAAAGATTGAAAATAGGCCATAATTATGTCAATTCCCAACTGATTTTCGAAAAAGCTATATTTTTGTAGAGCCGGTGATATTGCGGGTGCGATAAAGGTCGAATTGCAATACCACGACGTTCTCCTTTTTTCCTAAAAAATTGAAAATGTACTGAAATTGTAATTTATTTTAGAATTTTTGAGTCTTTGATTACGTATTTCGATTTCTGGCGTCTGTAGGATTCTACCAATCCAAGTTCATAATGTTGTAAATAGTTCAACTATATTTTTCACTTTACTTCTATCGTAATGCGCATGCACAGAAAGTGTCAATATCTGAGTTGTTTAAGTGTGTGTGTGTGTGGGTGTGTGTGTGTGTGTTTTAAGGGGTGAGTGGTGGGCATTTTGTGCTGCCTTGGGTAAGGTGAAAGCCTTCAGCCTTGCAAGCAAGTCTAGTTATTATAATTCTTTATTGGGGGAAGCTAGATCTCAGTAACTATAAGAGATAGAGGTTTGAAATTTGATTTTCTATCGTAAAAGTAGGGTGCAGCTACTGCTTAAAGCTATTTCGAAATTTGTGCGTAAAGCGGAAATGCTTCAAATCTTTAACGTGCACGCAAATTGAAAATCGGCAATAATTCTGTTAATTCTTAACTGATTTTTCAGATATTTACATTTTTGGATACCTGGAGACATTTCGTAGCAGATAGCAGTTCAAAACTGTCGATTTTAGAAACTTTGTCGCTCTCATTTTTTCGTTGAAAATTGGAAATTTTCAATTTTTTTCTAAAAGTGTTATTTTTTAAAGTTTTGAAATTTGACTTATATTTTTGGATATCTGACATCAATCCGATTCCAACAATATCAGTTTTGTTCTGAAATGTTAACTTTGATTTTTCACTTTTTTTCGCATTTTGGTCAAATCGTAGAGTTCTTATTTTTTTTAAACGGCTCCAACGATTTTTCTAAAACTTCAGAAATATATAGTCGAAAGCCCAAACAAGTCCATGAACTATAAATGAAAATCCTCTGATCACCGGAAGTAGTCAAGAAAGGTATCCAAATTTGGACAAAATTGTCAAAAATTGATGCCTGTGCGTAAAATGCGATGTATTCATTGTTTGTTTACCGAGTAGTTCAATTATTATGTTGTTTGATAGCCAATTAAATTGTCTAACAGATGATACTATAGCGACAAGTTTCTATCCAAAATTGAAAAAGTTATTGGACTTTGAAATGTGACGTTTTTTACGATTTCGGGCAACTTTGGGCGCATGTTTCTCGGAAACGCCGCCTACGATTTTTTTTAAACTTTGTCAATCGACAGTCTAATAGATGGTGTATTGTGTGAAACCATTGTACAATTTCTCTAAACGTCATGAGTAGTCGAAAAACGAGATTGAAAATCCAAAACGTCATATTTTTACGATTTGGACCATTTTTAGAGGTATTTTTCTCGAAAAGTCATCGTAATATTTATTTTAAAACTTGTTTTACGGAGAGTCTAATCTGTAGTCTGATATATGAAACCATTGCGCCACAATCCTAAATGTCAGGAATGGGAAAACAAAGGGATCGAAAATTGAAAACGGCATCTTTCATTGCAGTAAGAGTGTATACAATCTGTACGTATAACCAACGTATAACAAGCGTAAAGAGCATACAGAGAGAGCTAATTTTCAAAGTGGCAATTTTTGAAATAAAGGTGTTTTACTGTTAACCAATATCTGTTACTGGTGCCTCTATGGTAAAAATTATTCATATTAGTAAATAACAGTTACTCCTGGAATTAATATCCCATGCTTTATGTCTACATGACGTCATCCCTTTTAACCAGTTAAAATTAAGCCGCCCGCTGAAGTTTTTATATAGAAGTCGCCTTTTATTATTATTAATTTAAATTTCATGCTCATCATTTGCGGCTTTTGGTTAAAATCTGAGACTAAAAGGTCTATTTTTTTTGTCCCATTCGGAAAACTGGGTTTATTTTATTCAATTTACAATACGTGTATATCTCCGAAACTATAACAGACAGAGTACTGTTTACTGTTTTTTCATACAGTTAGTATTTATTACTATTGCGAAAGTTGCCAAGAGACTGGAAGTGGTGTAAATCTTTAACGTGCACAAAAATTGAAAACAGGCTCTTATTATGTCAATTTCCAACGGATATTTGAGATAGTTATATTTTTGTACAGCTAGGGATATTGCGGATGCCATAACGACCGAATTAAAAAAGGAAATGGTGTAAATCTTTAACGTGCACGAAAATTGAAAACTAGCCCTTAGTATGTCAATTTCCAACCGATTTTGGAAAAAGTTATATTTTTGTACAGCTGGGGATATTGCTAATGCCATAACGACCAAATTGAGACCGGAAGTGTGTAAATCTTTAACGTACACGAAAATTTAAAAAAGGTCATAATTATGTCAATTCCTAACCGATTTTTGAGAAAGTTATATTTCTGTACAGCTGGGGATATTGCGGATGCAATAACTGTCAACCTGTCAATCTTGTGGTCAAGGTGAAAGCCGTTCAGTCCTGCAAGCAGGTCTAGTTATTATTTTTTTTATTGGGGGAAGCTAGATCTCAGAAAGTATAAGAGATAGAGGTCTGAAGTTTGATTTTCTCTCGTGAAACTGGGTGGAGGCTAGTGCTTAAATGTAAAACGAAATTTGTGCGCATAGGGGAAATGACTCAAATCTTTAACGTGCACGCAAAATGAAAATCGGCCACAATTTTGCTAATTCTCAACCGATATTTCAGATAGTTACATTTTTGGATAGCTGAAGTCATTTCTGAGTTGATAGCAGTTCAAAGGCGTCGAGTTTAGAAACTTTGTCGCTCTAACTTTTTCGGTGAAAATTGGGAAAAGAATTTTTTTTTTTTTAAATTGGGTTTTTTTTAAATTTTGAAATTTGACTTATATATTTGGATAGCTAACATCAATCCGATTCCAGTGATATAAGTTATCTTTTGAAATTCGGATTTTGATTTTGGTTGATTTTTGACGATTTTTGCGAGTTTTAGTCAAAAGTATATAACTCAAAAACGGCTCCAAGGATTTATCTAAAACTTTAGGAATATGAAGCCGAAGGAACAAACCAGTTCATGAACTATAAATTAAAATCCTCTAATTACCGGAAGTGGTCAAGAAAGGTATATGAACTTTGACAAAATTCAGAAAAATTGGTGCTTGTGCGTAAAATGCGATGTATTCATTGTTTGTTTACCGAGTAGTTCAATTATTATGTTGTTTGATAGCCAATTAAAATGTCTAACAGATGATACTATAGCGACATGTTTCTATAAAAAATTGAAAAAGTTATTGGACTTTGAAATGTGACGTTTTTTACGATTTCGGGCAACTTTGGACGCATGTTTCTCGGAAACGCCGCCTACGATTTTTTAAAAACTTTGTCAATCGACAGTCTAATAGATGGTGTTTTGTGTGAAACCATTGTACAATTTCTCTAAATGTCATGAGTAGTCGAAAAACGAGATTGAAAATCCAAATTGTCGTATTTTTACGATTTGGACCATTTTTAGAGGTGTTTTTCTCGAAAAGTCATCGTAATATTTATTTTAAAACTTGTTTTACGGAGAGTCTAATCTGTAGTCTGATATATGAAACCATTGCGCCACAGTCCTAAATGTCAGAAATGGGAAAACAAAGGGATCGAAAATTGAAAACGGCATCTTTCATTGCAGTAAGAGTGTATACAATCTGTACGTATAACCAACGTATAACAAGCGTATAGAGCATACAGAGAGAGCTATTTTTCAAAGTGGCAATTTGGAATATATAATGGTGAAAAATATAATGGTGAAATACTACCAACGTGCAATTATGAAAAAAATATTCCAATATCTTCTCCATTTTATAAACAAATTTTTAATCATTGGCATGACATATTTACAACACACATTGATAACTTAATACCATTTAATAATCAGGTCATATGGAATAACAAGCACATAAAAATTAATAAATCATCAATATATAATAATTCATTATTTAAGAATAATGATCTAACTTTTGTCACAGATATTATAAAAATAAGAAATGATGCAAATAATTTAACTATTAGAAGCTTAAAGTCATCAATTAAATCTGTATCGAAAAACATATCATACAACAATCAACAAATCATAAATGACCTAGAAACTTCGAACCTTAACCTATATGATTATTTAAACAAAATAATGGAAACAATTTATAATAAAGATCTATCTAAAATAAAAAGTAAAGATATCTACAACAGATTAATCTTAAATAAACTTCAAAAACCGACATCAATAGAAAAATGGGAACGACTACTTAATATCGAACTAAACAAAGAAGACACAAAAAGAATATTTCTAAAAACGAAAACTACATGTTATAACATTAAATTACGTTGTTTTATATATAAATATATTCACAATATTATCTATACTAATACACGTTTATGTCAATTCTCGTTAACAGAATCAACTCTATGCAATTTTTGTTACTCATGTATTGAGGATGTTAACCACCTTTTCTACCTATGTACCCACTCCCAAAATATCTGGCAAGAAACAATCAATATATTAAAAGACTATAACATCGACTTTAAACCAAAACAAATCGATATACATCTTGGAATTTATAAACAAAATGATCAGAATTATAATCAATTGCCAACACTATCTGTCACACTTCTAAACCACATAATAATATTAACAAAATTCTATATATATAAATGTAAACTAAAAAACACCATACCAAATAAAAATGAATATATATCATACATAATCAACATTAAAAAAATAGAACTAGAATCTGCAAACACTCTTCTCCATGAAAAATGGAAAACACAATCAGAATAAAACCTCTTATATACAAGTAATATCATAACAACCGCAAAACATCTTAAAATTGAATACAATATCTAATTTGAACTAATTTAATGAATATATATATATTCAAAGTAGATAATTCTTGTAAAATATTTACATAAAGTAGATAATTTTCTAAAAACACATTTACATAAAGTAGACAATTCTTATAACATATTTACATGAAGTATATATTTTAAAATATGTATATGTATATTTTACGAATTTTGAAATATATAGAATGAAGTTGTATCATGATGTAAATACACATATGAAATGTATGCCATAGTACTATAATTATCTTAACAATATTTCTAAGTATATATGTATGTATGTATGTATGTATGTTTTTAATAATCTTTGTTTCAATAAAATGTTATTATAAAAAACCAATATCTGTTACTGGTGCGTCTATGGTGAAAATTATTCATATTAGTAAATAACAATTACTCCTGGAATTAATATCCCATGCTTTATGTCTACATGAAGTCATCCCTTTTAACCAGTTAAAATAAAGCTCCCCGCTGAAGCTTTTCATAATTCAAATTTCATGCTGATCATTTCTTGGGACTTTTAAAAAGTCTATTGTTTTTGTCCCATTCGGAAAACTGGGTTTATTTTATTCAATTTACTATACGTGTATATCTCCGAAACTATAACAGATAAAGTTCTGTTTACTGTTTTTTTCATGTTTTAAACAGTTAGTAATTATTACTATTGCGAAAGTTGCCAAGAGACGGGAAGTGGTGTAAATCTTTAACGTGCACGGAAATTGAAAACAGGCTCTAATTATGTCAATTTCTAACGGATTTTTGAAAAAGTTATATTTTTGTACAGCTGGGGATATTGCGGATGTCATAACGACTGAATTGAGACCGGAAGTGGTGTAAATCTTTAACGTGCACGAACATTGAAAACAGGCTCTTATTATGTCAATTTCCAACGGATATTTGAGATAGTTATATTTTTGTACAGCTAGGGATATTGCGAATGCCATCACGACCGAATTGAAAAAGGAAGTGATGTAAATCTTTAACGTGCACGAAAATTGAAAACAGGCCATAATTATGTCAATTCCTATACGATTTTGGAAAAAGTTATATTTTGGTACAGCTGGGGATATTGCAAATGCCATAACGACAAAATTGAGACCGGAAGTGTGTAAATCTTTAACATGCACAGAAAGTGTCAATATCTGAGTTGTTTGAGTGTGGATGTGTGTGTGGGTGTGTGTGTGTGTGTTGTAAGGGGTGAGTGGTGGGCATTTTGTGCTGCCTTGGGTAAGGTGAAAGCCTTCAGCCTTGCATGCAAGTCTAGTAGATATTTGCGATTTCTTCTTCTATTTTGGCATTGTTTGTTCAACTCATTATTTCAGTCTGTTTAACCATGGACATACGGTCCATGGTTTAACTCATTATTTGAGATTGACTGCAATTATTTTGCGACCTATTATTTTTTTTACCCGGGGCGTGGGATTTGGGAGACTGCACATTTACACCCCTGTATATATTGATGTTATATACCCGGTTTTGTATTAGCGTTATGATGAACATGTACCTACATTGGTTGCTATTTATATAATAACATTATGTACCCACATTGATTCTTATGTATACTAAGATGATGTACCTATATTGATTGTTATGTATAATAAGATGATATACCTAACAAGCTTAACACGCTTTTTTATATACCTATATTGAATGTTATGTATAATAATATAAAGTCTATATTGGGTGTTATGTATAAGATGGTGTACAATAATAAATATTAGAAAGGTTCCGCAACCAATACGAACTACGAACTACGAAGTTTTTTGTGCCGACGTCATCACTTCATGTGTTCTCATTGACATAAGCGGCCTTCGGTTCGTTAATTTTCTACGAAGATTTTTGGAAAAGTTCGGGGCAGCGGCGGCGCCAGCCGGTGCTGAGGGGGGGGGGGGGGGTAAAAAGCTATGGGGTCTTTTTGATAGCCACGCCCTTTTTGCTTTGGGAAACGCCCTTCTCCAGCTATTGGACACACCCGTTTTAGGTCGAGAAAAGCCCTTTCTAACATGTGATGTTGCACTTTAATATAATATAATGCACAAAAAAAGGATCCTCCCCCCCCCCCCCCCCATAAATTTTATGTCATTTTTAGCAAAATTGGGATGGCCATGATTTTCAAAAGTGGGGGGGGGGGGTTACTACCCCCCATAACCACCCGTGGCTCCGCCACTGGGGTTAAAAAACGAAGTATGAAATCGTGATTTTCTCACTTTTTTGTGCATGAAATTCGTATAATTACGGTATAATAGAAAGCCTGGACATTTACAGTTCTGTATATAGTTAATAAGTGTCAAAGTGATCGGCAATTGTTGTGATTTTTGACAAATGTTTTTTGATAGTCGGCCACTTCGACCTCGAATTTGATAGAAATATAACCAAGCTTGGCAGACATTACTTTATTTTAGTGTGTATTCAGAAATAATTCTAAGAACCAAATATAGTTTGTAACAGCTATAGTCAGACTGGGACACAAATCTTCTACAATATAATTAAATGTATTCATTGTTTTAATCTTGATCATTTATCAACAAAAGTATTATTGTATAGTTGTTGGATAGCATTAACTAGACTCATTATTTTATTTACCATTTAATTAACTATTTAATTTAAGTCACTAGTGGCAACATTTTTATAATTGTTTATTGTACAACAAATTGAACTTATAGCTAGAGATTAGTATCTTGTCAACCAAGTCATATAAATTACACCCAAGTGCATTATAGAAGATATATTTTAATTATCAAAAGACTGTCCACCATATTGTGCATTCCTTTTCGTTGTTAGTCGATTTTAAAGTTGTTGCTGCTTGAATAAATTCATATCCAGATTATATTGTTGTTCCCGTTTTATGGATGTAACCCACTAGGTTACAGAAACACATTGCAATGGACTTTTTGGGGGACTAAAATTTAAATTAATTTGAAACTTTTTATTAGACAAAACTTAATAGTGTTATTCCTTCCAATGTCGGCCCACCTGTATCAGGTCATTCACCAAGGCCCACACAAGTACACCAGAAGCCATGTTCGTAGATCGTAGTTCGTACTGGTTGCGGAACCCGTCAAAAACGAAGTACAAAGATTTAGGGAAGACCAAGATTAAACGAAGGAGTGGACTGTCATGTTGCTGTACTTAAGTGATAGATTTGATTAAACGTGAAGAATAGACTCACGTCCTCAAAAGTTCAAGTATCAGAAGCCAACCCAGCAATGGTCAGAGAGGGATTTCTCGGGCCATTGCTTCAGGAATATGTTATATTGGGTACTGTTATGTATAATAAGATGATGTAGCAATATCGGTTGCTATGTACACGTATAATAAGATGATGTACCTATATTGGGTAGGGTACTAGCTTTTCGTTCAGTACCTATATCGTCATTCAAAATATTAAATTATAATGTTATAATGTATCGCAGAAAAGACTACTCAGGCAAGATGGTAATAAGGAAAGAAAGTCTTGTTATTTCTCATCACAATTAAAATTCCTCAAGAAGATCTTTTTTTCTAGTGTCTTCTTAACCAGTAATAACGTCATCCCAGCTCTTGTGTCAAGAATATCATAGAACTGACAAACTATCCACGAGGACACCAAAATATCTTACCTACTCCTCTCTCCGCATTGCAAATTAATGGAGGTGCTGAAACGGCTGTAGGACAATTCGATGCCGGACAATTCGACCCCGGGCAATTCGTCACCAGACAATTCGTACCCATTATTGAAAGTGTCAAGAATATCATAGAACTGACAACTGACTATTTGTCCCTAAGGACAATTCACCAGACAATTCGTACCTAAGGACAATTCGTACTGAAACGGATCTAGGACAATTCGATCCCAGACAATTCGTACCGGACAATTCGTCACCAGACAATTCGTACCCAATAACAATTCGTACCCGGACAATTCGTCACCAGACAATTAGTACCCAATGACAATTCGTACTCGGACAATCCGTACCCTTGGACATATCGTACACGGACTATTTGTCCCTAATGACGATTAACCAGACAATTCGTACCCTTGGACAATTCGTAACCTTGGACAATTCGTACCTGAGGGCGAATTGTCTGGGAACGAATTGTCCTTGGGTACGAATTGTTATTGGGTACGAATTGTCTGGTTAATCGTCCTTAGGGACAAATAGTCTGTGTACGATATGTCCTAGGGTACGAATTGTCCTTGGGTACGAATTGTCCGAGTACGAAGTGTCATTGGGTACTAATTGTCTGGTGATGAATTGTCCGGGTACGAATTGTCATTGGGTACGAATTGTCTGGTGACGAATTGTCTGGGATCGAATGGTCCTAGAGCCGTTTCAGTACGAATTGTCCTTAGGTACGAATTGTCTGGTGAATTGTCCTTAGGGACAAATAGTCAGTTGTCAGTTCTATGATATTATTGACACTTTCAATAATGGGTACGAATTGTCTGGTGACGAATTGCCCGGGGTCGAATTGTCCGGCATCGAATTGTCTGAGATCGAATTGTCCTACAGCCGTTTCAGCACCTCCATTAATTTGCAATGCGGAGAGGAGTAGGTAAGATATTTTGGTGTCCCCATGGATGGTTTGTCGATTCTATGATATTCTTGATACTTTCAATAGGTAAGAGGAGTAGGTAAGATATTTTGGTGTCCCCATGGATGGTTTGTCGATTCTATGATATTCTTGATACTTTCAATACTAATCTTGATAATTTTTTTATCCAAATTGCGGTAATGCCTATCTGTCTTTCTTTTTCAAAAAAATCCCAACTTTCTAACAAGAGCTGAGATGATGTAATTACTGGTTAAGAAGACACTAGAAAAAAAGATCTCTTGAAGAATTTTAATTGTGATGAGAAATAACAAAACTTTCTTTCCTTATTACCATCTTGCCTTAGTAGTCTTTTCTGCGATACATTATAACATTATAATTTAATATTTTGAATGACGATATAGGTACTGAACGAAAAGCTAGAGAAAACACTTTTCAGGTCAATTTTGAGTCATTTAAATCAACGTGAAATCATTTCCCTCCAATTTTATCCCCCCCCCTCCACACATGCACACCTGCTACCCCACCCCACACATCAAACAGTTGTCCAGAGGCATCATAAACACTTATTTATAGATTTGCAATCCTAGAATTTTTTGTTTTAATAATATATATTAAGTCCACATAATGACAGCCCCACCCCACCCCCCTACACACCCCCCTAGTCTTTTCTGCGATACATTATAACATTATAATTTAATATTTTGAATGACGATATAGGTACTGAACGAAAAGCTAGAGAAAACACTTTTCAGGTCAATTTTGAGTCATTTAAATCAACGTGAAATCATTTCCCTCCATTTTTACCCCCCCCCCCCTCCACACATGCACACCTGCTACCCCACCCCATACATCAAACAGTTGTCCAGGGGCATCATAAACACTTATTTATAGATTTGCAATCCTAAAATTTTTTGTTTTAATAATATATATTAAGTTCACATAATGACAGCCCCACCCCACCCCCCTACACACACCCATACATAGACATTAGACCCCCCATATCTCGAAAACGCCCCCTCGCACGCCTGTTCACCACCCAGATTCAGAATCTACGCGAAAAACTGGTCTAGAAAAACTTGGTCTCATAAATTCACAGCTCGGGTGGCAATGCCCCCCCTTCAGCCACCCGACTAGTTGTAGTTGGCGACGTTTGCTTGTGCTCAGTGCGAAGAAAACCTATGTGTCACCAGATGTTATTCAGTTTTGTTCCCACAATGCGAAAATCACAGGATGATTAAAAGCTGTACTTCTGTCATGAAGATCGACCATGACGATATTGGCAAAGACGTATTTCGTACACCGATTGGGTTATCTGTTGAGGACGGGCAGTTGCTCTCAATTATGGTTTGAGAATTGTCTAAAGAAAGCTCGACTCGAAGTCGGTCAACACCCCGACCCTTCAAACGTAGAAGGCCAATTACGAAGTCGCCTTGTAACGAATCAACTCGCCACAGTAAAGTCCACAGAAGCACACTGAAAAAGCTGTCCACTTTAAATCCTTCATGGATAAGATTTTAGCCAGGCAACATGACGAACCAATGGATTATGGCGAAGATTGTTGGTGCCTGCCTATCGTCGGCGTTTACCACCACCCAAAGAAGATGAATAGTATCAAAATACCAAAATGTGTCCCTTAATGATTAGTGTGCTGGTACTGTAATGACATTTCGACATTTAAAGTTCAAGAACAGCATCGTAATTATATTCGCTTCCTATGGCATCTGATAACGACTACAAAAAACACTTGTTTAAGGGCACATGACTGTTCACGTTTGTGGCCTTCGTCTAACATTGACACGCCTATCTGCTATCTTTGACGAGGAGGTCATAAGATTTATGTGGATGATGGCTTGCCACACAAGGCCCATATCACCCTCTCCCCATACAATGAATATAAAACATATAATATACAGATCACCTATGTCAAATTATAATTTATAATGGTGAAAGTCAAATAAATTTAATAATTCATATTATACAATCTACTAGTATTTAAAACTAATGAAAAAAAGGAGAAGTATTATATAATCAGATTTTGAAACGTCTGGTAACATCGAAGTATTCGTGTACTATTTTAAAGATGGTACTGGATGTAGCCTGGTTTTCTATGCCAAAAAGAAGTTGTTAAATTGATTGATGATGTAATGGTAAAAGGTGTATTGTATTCTTTCGTGCATCTGAATACCCTGGGCACCAGAGAAAATGTTCAGAATCTTCAAATCGATGACCACAGCTGCATGATGGATCCTCGGAGATATGTCGTAAAAATTTGTGCCCGTTTAGGTCGCTACAAGAAAGCTGCAGTCTACTGTGAATGATCCGATTCTTTCTTTTGTATTTGCCCCGTAGAAATGAATTTGGAATAATGTGGTCATTTAGTTTTAGATTTTGCCTGAAAGTAGTGAGAGATGGAGAAGTTCTTATATCGATGTCAAGTTTGTTCCATTCTTTTGTTGATGAGGGTCCGAAAGAGTTTGAAAAATTGTTTCGAAGATGATAGTTTTTTGGTCGGTATAATATGAAGTTCGAAATGGGGTAAAATAAAGGAAGTGTACAGAGTGTGCAGGGATTTTCGATTAAGCCTATATTTAAGTGACCTTAAAGAGTTAATTAGTTTGCTTGTTTTAGTTATAATTGAATCTACACGAGCGTGCCATTTGCAGTTGGACTGAAGGATTAAACCGAAGTGTTTGTGTTCGTTGACTTCTTTTATAGGGATTTGATTAAATCTAGTTAGTGCAAGTGTTTCGGTTTTTAGGAGATTAAAGGATACTAGCCATGTTTTAGCCCATCGATTTAGTTTTTCCAGGTCATTATTAATGGTATCGGCATTTGCAGCTGGATCATCGATTGTTAGATATAGATTGGTGTCGTCAGCAAATAAACGGATGTTATAATTTATATTTTCTATGATATCGTTTATGTAGATGAAAAATAGAAGGGGGCCGAGAACAGAGCCATGTGGGACACCAGATGGAACTGTTCTGGGGCGGAGGAAACGCCATTCACAACAACTCTTTGTTTGCGGTTAGTTTAATCATTTTTGAACCAGTGAAGAACGTCCCCTCTGACCCCAGTAGCATCAAGCTTTTGGCAGAGTCCAGCGTGCCATACTCTGTCAAAAGCTATGCTTATGTCGCAGAACACTGCTCTCGTATATTTTCCTTGATCGATGGCTTAAATTGGTTACACTGTAAAAGAAAATAGTTTGCGTATTCATTTGGATATCCACATTACACCGAGGGCTATTAATCAATTCAATTTTATGAAGATTGGAATTTAACGAACTACAATGTACACTGATGACGCATTCTAGTATGAATAATATTTTCTTTTCTGCTACCGGTTTGAAAAAAAAAACTGGGCGCTACATTGTCATTGTTGGTACTATTAACTATAGATTGTAAGTGTTTAATATCAGGAATTGATTTTATAGATTCGTTTTTCCAGTCTTTTACTGTTTGGGGAATAAATGACCTTTGATATAATGTGGTTTTACAAAAACGAACGGGGATATCAACATTGTTATGTAGGTTAATCTGTGCTTTGTCGTGTTAAGCTCGGTTAATTTATCTGTAAGATAGTGTGGAGAATTGTCATATATAATTTTGTAAAAAGAAACAGTCTTCTTATCCTGCGACGTTCTGATAAATTAACTAAGCCATTTGCATAATATAAAGGTTCTTTAGTTGAGTATTTCGGGAGTCCTGTAATAATTCTAGCTGTCTCGAGTTGAATTTTTTCAAGTTTATCCCGATGAGATACATTACAACAATCCCACAATTCACCAGTGTATTCAAGTACGGATCTTGTGAAAGATTTATATATAATTTCTAATGTTTTTCGCTTAAAAGTATAGTTAAAATTTCTTAATATATTTAAATATTTAGAGGCAGCTTTACAAATGTTATCGCATGTTCGGGCCATTTACAGTCGTTTGATAGAGTAACGCCAACATCTAATTATTCACTATTTCGGGAGTCCTGTAATAATTCTAGCTGTCTCGAGTTGAATTTTTTCAAGTTTATCCCGATGAGATACATTACAACAATCCCACAATTCACAAGTGTATTCAAGTACGGATCTTGTGAAAGATTTATATATAATTTCTAATGTTTTTCGCTTAAAAGTATATTTAAAATTTCTTAATATATTTAAATATTTAGAGGCAGCTTTACAAATGTTATCGCATGTTCGGGCCATTTACAGTCGTTTGATAGAGTAACGCCAACATCTAATTATTCACTACCAAAATATAAAGTTGGGGCGTTTTCGCAGGTTTTGCTGAAATGCAATACTTTTGTCTTAGAAGGAATACATTTTATTAGCCAACCTTTGGACCACGACTTAATAAATTTTCTATTTCATATGCTCGAGATTTAGTGCAATCAATGGCGGTGTTATCGGCAAATAATGTGGCTGTATTGTCCAAAGAATCTTAAAAATAAAATGGACCCAATTCAGAGCCCATAATTAAGCGGTAAGGTGGATGAGTAAGTGTTATTTACAAAAACAGTTTGATTCATATTTCTTATATAACTGCTAAGCCAATGGAGAAAAATGTACCATCTAATTCGTTACTAGTAAGTTGTTTTAGTAAGCCAGTGCGATTTACTCTATCAAATGACTTCGAGATGTCACAAAAGATGAAGCATGAACTTTCGCCATTTTCTAATGACTGCAATAAATGCTATCGTATAATTCAATGAGTTGGTGTACAGTTGAAAATGTAGGTCTAAAGCCAGATTGATAGGAATTTAGTAAATTATTAAAATGAAAATAATTGTAGATGTGTTTAAAACTAATTTTCAAGTAATTTACTAATAGCACTTAACAATGATATGGGTCGATAATTAGTAACATCGGATTTGTCACCTTTTTTTAATAGTGGCATAACATAAGCCTATTTCCATATCTTGGGTAATATTCCCTCTTGTAAACATTCATTAAATAGTGCAGATACGAGGATAGAAATACTTTTTGCTAGATGCGTTAAGAAGAGATTACTTATCCCATCAGGACCGTTTGCTTTTCTGATATTATAATAAAGTCAGTTATTTCAGAATTTTGTATTTCTGGCATTCTAAATCTAGTGTTTGTTTTAGAACGAAACTCTAATGAGTCGCTTAGTGATTCATTATTGGATACGGATATAAAAACGAATTTAATCATTCGGCCCTTCGCAGTCAGTGTATACAACTTTACTATCTGTATTTGATATTAAAGTAGGTATAACATTTTTAACATTTTGCCCTAATTAGTTTTTCATTGAGTACCAAAAATCACTAGACGTATTATTTGGATCGGTGATAGTGAAACAAGTTTATCATAATATTTAGATTTTAATGTTTGTTTTTTTTTAAATTGTTAACTTTAACGTTACAGGTGTCATGGCGGCAGGTGTCAAGACGTGTCTCTCGCTGCTGCTGTAAGACTTGTCTAATATGAGATCGGATCGCTTTTAGAAATTTATATTGTGCGTAGTACGGCTAACTGAAATGTGGTAAATACTAACTGTATAACTTTATATAAAAAAATCTCTGAAAGTTTCCTTTGTGTGTACAAATTCACGTAACCAGGGACGCTAACTGTGTGATTACAGTGTGACTGTAAGGTAGCCATCTTTGTTTACTTGTCTTTTTTGTCATCTGTCGCACTGTGTCTAAGAGATCCTTAAATATGGTTTCTACTAGTAGCACTCGGATATCTTTCGAAAATTTGAGAAAACGACTAGGTTCGGGTTCCACAACTAATCTCGAAACCAAGAAGAATAAACCATCAAAAGACAGTGTTTTCTTAGATGAGGACGTGAGTACCGCTATATCAAATCAAGTGCTAGTCTGTCTACAGGACGATAGAGTGGCTTTCAAACTGGCAAACCTCCTGGCCCAGGTCGTTATTCCTCAATTTGAAGAAAAGCTTGGATTCCTTAAAAAGAAACTCACAGATTTAAAGACTGAAATGCAAACTAAAGATACCGAAATCCAAGAGTTAAAGGACAAAAACGATGAACTGGAGCAATACGGGAGAAGAGAGGGCATACGAATATCTGGAGTCACAGAAAGACCTGACGAGGATACAGACAATATTGTAATAGAGGTTGGTAAACTTATTGGAATTAATATTACACTGAATGACATAAATAGGAGCCATAGAGTGGGAAATCCCCAAGTAGAAAGTACACACCCAAGACAGATCATTTGTAGATTCAGGGGCTATTATACTAAGAGGTCTTTCATAAAGCAGGCAAAAAACCTCAAAGACATAAAAAGTAAAGTCAAAATATCCTCTAGTGTCAGCCCTGAAGGAGACCAAACTGAAGTAAAGTCACACGAACCTGACCCATCCCAACTTAGCGCCTCAACACAAAGAACCCACCAAAAAATACCAGATATTTTCAAGCAAAATATTTTCATAAATGAAGACCTTACTAAAGTTCGCTCAAACCTTGCTTTCCAAGCACGACAACTCCAAAAAGAAAAGAAAATTCAGTCAACCTGGACAAGCGATGGGATAATTTTTGCCAAAAGACGCGATGACAGAGTGGTCCTTATAAAAACACAAAAAAGATCTAAATAAGGTCATATCAGAAACAAAATTAAAATTGACTCTTCGTCGTACAGATGTGGATGATTCTTTTGTTAATATTCCAATGGACGAAGAACCTACCCAAGCACAGTAATTTGCTATTTGTCTTCTTTTGTTTACAAACTAAATCAGCAAATAGAAACTAACGGTATGTTTCACATTCCCCAAGAGGATACACGTGCAAATATAGCTGGTTAAACTGTCAAAAGAGATAACCTGATTGGCTGAAACTTTCACCATGTGATTGTTATCGCCATAGACTAACAATAATAACACCAACAATCAACACAAAACATAACAGACCGGAATAGTCACTATTATTTTATACCAATCGTCATCTTAGTCTGTGAATATAGATTTAAAATTTTCTATCCGCGGATCAAACAAGTGGTATATCACTTCATAGCTATCTAGTTTTATCGTTGTGCATTTATCTAATAGATACATATCCAAACTATACCATTGGGAGCGTATATCTGATTTAAAGAAGCATACCTTAAGTTTCGAAAATGGATGTTACTTCTTGCATGCTCACCTTTATCACTGGCCATTAACATTGTATAATTACGACATCGCTTGATTTAAAGATGTACCCCCTAGTTATCTTAAGATGGTATTATAGCTGTACGCATACCTTCAGCGCTGTACCAGCATGTCAAAAACAATATTTTAAAGATACCCTTTGTTATGCCAAATTGATATAATTACATACCTGACTTTATCATTGGGGCATAAATATTGATCTATATATGTATACATCCGGCCATGATTATTGAAACACCTGCCTCTGGTATAGTTTATGAATACTGTCTTATAAAAGTGTAACCTTAGCTACGATAATCAAAAGTACATATTGTATATCTACCTCTTGTTCACTGCCTAAATATAGACTTAAAGATGTATACCAATAGTTATGATAATTGATATTACACTATGCATGTCTTTTCCTAGATATCCAAAACTACTATAATGTAAGTATCCCTACACACCCACTATTTCTGTTAAGCATGTATCCCTACACCCGCCATTGTTATTAAGCATACCCCTACATACCTACCTAAGATTACTAGTGTATTCACTACATACCTACTATTAATATAATGTATGTATCCCAACACACAATACATTTCTTTTAAGCATGTATCCCAACACAACCGCCGTTGTGATTAAGCATACCCCTCCATACCCGCCGTTGATTATTAGAGTGTATCCCTACATACCTACCATTAATATTATGTACGTATCCCAACACACCCACCATTTATATTAAGCATGTATCCCATAAAACACCCGCCGATGTTATTAAGCATACCCCTACATACCTACCTAAGATTACTAGTGTATTCCCTACATACCTACCATTAATATAATGTATGTATCCCAACACACACACGGTTTCTATTAAGCATGTATCCCCACACACCCGCCGTTGTGATTAAACATACCCCTCCATACCCGCCTAAGATTACTAGTGTATTCCCTACATACCTACCATTAATATAATGTATGTATCCCAACACACACACGGTTTCTATTAAGCATGTATCACCACACACCCGCCGTTGTGATTAAACATACCCCTCCATACCCACCTAAGATTACTAGTGTATTCCTACACATATACCTACCATTAATATAATGAGTGTATCGCTACACCTACCATTACAAAATGTATGTACGTATCTTTGTACACTCACCATTACTATGACTTTTATATCCCTGCATAGCCACCATTACTATATGTATCCCTACATACCTACCATTACCATAATATATCCCTCCAAAACTACAATTACTATGATGTGTGTATCCCTACATACCCACCATTACTATTATGTGTGTATCCCTACATACCCACCATTACTATTATGTGTGTATCCCTACAAACCTACCATTACCATAATATATCCCTCCAAAACTACAATTACTATGATGTATCCATACATACCTACCATTACTATTATGTGTGTATCCCTACATACCCACCATTACTATTATGTGTGTATCTCTACATACCTACCATTACCATAATATATCCCTCCAAAACTACAATTACTATGATGTATCCATACATACCCACCATTACTATTATGTGTGTATCCCTACATACCCACCATTACTATTATGTGTGTATCCCTACATACCTATCATTACCATAATATATCCCTCCAAAACTACAATTACTATGATGTATCCATACATACCCACCATTACTATTATGTGTGTATCCCTACATACCCACCACTACTATGATGTGTGTATCTCTACATACCCACCATTGCTATGACGTGTATATCCCTACATACCCACCATTACTATGTGTGTATCCCTACATACCTACCATTACTATGATGTGTGTATCCCAACATACCCACCATTACTATGATGTGTGTATCCCTACATACCCACCATTACTATGATGTGTGTATCCCTACATATATACCTACCATTACTATGATGTGTGTATCTCTACATACCTACCATTACTATGATGTGTGTATCTCTACATACCTACCATTACTATGACGTGTGTATCCCTACATACCCACCATTAATATGATGTGTGTACCCCTACATACCATCATTACTATGATATGTGTATCCCTACATACCTACCATTACTATGATGTATGTATCTCTACATACCCACCATTACTATAATATGTGTATCTCTACATACCCACCATTACTATGTGTGTATCCCTACATACCTACCATTACTATGATGTGTGTATCCCTACATATATACCTACCATTACTATGATGTGTGTATCCCTACATACCCACCATTACTATGATGTGTGTATCTCTACATACCCACCATTACTATGATGTGTGTATCTCTACATACCCACCATTGCTATGACGTGTGTATCCCTACATACCCACCATTACTATGATGTGTGTATCCCTACATACCAACCATTGCTATGATGTATCTCTACATACCTACCATTACTATGATGTGTATATCCCTACATACCTACCATTACTATGATGTGTGTATCCCTACATATCCACCATTACTATGATGTGTGTATCCCTACATACCCACCATTACTATAATGTGTGTATCCTTATATACCTACCATTACTATAATATATCCCTCCAAAACTACAATTACTAGATAGTTTGTCCCTACAGTACATACTTACCACTACCAGTATATTATGTATCCCTACATACCTAACACTATTATATGGTATTCATCTCCGCATAGCTAGGATTAATATTATGCATGTTTGCCTATACCAATCATTACCATAATGAACATATCCCTGATCATACTCGTAAACCACTACACATCTACCTTTGTCACTCTGATAATTGTGACTTATAAACCATTCTGGCTTATACTGAAATTACCCACTACTATATGAATATTGATCACGATCCGATCCTCATCCAAGACACAATCGAGATATTAATCTCTACCCCTGATGTATATAAGTTTTCTACGTTTGATGTTTATTACTTAAAATATGCCCATCTTGTATTATACCCCACATACATTTTAAACATTGTTTACATATACAAACATTTGCTTCCGTCAAACCTTTTACACTTCTATAATTTTTGTATATATGTTGATTTACTTTGTCAATGTATCTGTATGTACCGCCTACTTTCAAAACATTGTTTACATATAAATGATAAGTACTCAATTTTATTCAATCATACTCTCAAAATGTACATGTTCAGTAAAAACGTAAGAAAAGTGGATAAAATCATGTTGCTACTTTTATTACTTTTATCATACTCTTCTTATTCAGTGGTAAGCGAAATTACGTCAATTTCAGAGGTGACTTGATCACCCTTGGTATACGAACTCTGCGCTGTGGTAACCTCTCCTTCTCCACTTCTCGCTCAATAATACTTCTGCTTACAATATGCGGTGACATTCATCAGAATCCAGGACCAAGATACATTAAAATTATTCACCTGAATATTCGGAGTTGAAAAAGCTAATGCCCTAAATGAGTATTTCATGGCGCAGTCTAACGTAGAAAACCCAAACGACAACCCACCATACATTCCGGCAAATGATTTTGAGCTAGACACACCAATATTCAAAAAATCAGAAATCCAAGATATTATCGCGTCACTATCTATTGATAAAGCTTCAGGGCCAGATGGTATAAATCACAAAGTCCTTAAATCATGTTGCTCCAGTTTGGCAAACCCACTCACAAATCTGTTTAACTTTCTCCTAGAACACTCAGTATTTCCTGATCAATGGAAAGATTCGCATATCACGCCGATATTAAAGAATGGTCCACCATCGTCCATTAACAACTACCGTCCCATTTCCTTATTAAGCTGCATTGGTAAAATTTTCGAAAGATGCCTCTACAAATATATATACAACTTCTTTCTTGACTTTAAGATACTAACACCGCTCCAATCTGGTTTCATCAAGAACGATTCAACAGTTTACCAACTTTTAGATCTATATGACCAAATATGTAAAGCTCTTGACGAAGGCAAAGAAGTCAGATCAGTATACTTCGACATAAGCAAAGCCTTTGATAAAGTCTGGCATCGAGGTCTTCTTTCAAAACTTCATGCTATTGGTATTCGTGGAAATATCCACTCGCTTCTGGAAAGTTATTTATCAAACAGCGCGTAGTAATCGACGGAGTATCTTCGAACTCGTCAATTGTTCGTACAGGAGTACCGCAGGGATCAGTTCTCGGTCCTTTACTATTCGTTGCCTACATAAACGATCTTGTTAATGATATAGAATCAAATATACGACTTTTCGCAGACGACACCTCCCTATATCTTGTCATTGAAGACCCCGTCTCATCTAAACGAATTCTGAATACCGACCTTTCAACCATTAGCAAATGGGCTTCTACCTGGAAAGTAGCATTTAACCCCACTAAAACCACTAGTATTACTTTCTCCAGAAAAAAACACCCTTCATCCATTCCATTGACTTTCAACAACACTGTCCTATCTGAAGTTTCTTCTCACAAACATTTAGGCGTCTATCTTGAAAAATCATGCACCTGGACACATCACTTAAACCACATCATATCCAAAATTAACAAAACTATTGACCTTTTTCGAAGTTTAAAATACAGATTATCTAGAAAGTCACTCGAAATAATATACAAGTCTTTCATCCTTCCCCTGTTTGACTATGCAGATGTCCTATGGGACAACTGTACAGGCCACGAGACTTATGCGCTTGAGAAACTCCAACTTGATGCCTTACGAACAGTAACTGGACTTGTTAGAGGAACGTCACATAACGTTATATACAAAGAATCCGGTTTTATTTCGTTAAAAGAACGACGCACGAGACATAAACTAACTCTTTTCTACAAGATGATCAATAAGCAAACTCCCGACTACCTTTCACTGCTCGTACCACCCCGAGTCTCTACATTAAATTCTCACGCTACACGCAACCAATCTCACTTCCGAAACATATTCGCATCAACATCGATATATAAACAGTCCTTTCTTCCTTCTACTATTTCATCCTGGAATAATCTAACAGACGACTTAAAGAAAAGTCTATCATTGAAACACTTCAAAGATCATTTACGAAAAAACGACGAATCGATCCCAAATCATTACTATTTAGGAGAAAGAAGATTGCAAATCATTCACACAAGACTAAGATGCCAAAAAATTACTCTAAACTATCACAAATTTTTAATGCACATTTCAAATAATCCATCCTGTAGTTGTGGACACACTATTGAGGACAGCGAACATTTTTTATTATATTGCACAAATTTTACTAGAACAAGACAAGAAACTATACTATTACTACCAAGTACTCACCGGGAGATTAGAACGCTGTTATACGGAAACAACCTTCTCGCTTCGTCGACAAACATGGACATTTTCACTTCAGTTCAATTATTCATAAACCAATCCAATAGATTTAAGTAATCAATAACCGTGCTCCAAATATTCCACTTACCCGTCCCCTGTTTGATCTTCCTTACTGGGTATATATTTGATCAACTCACTGTTGGGTGATACTTTAATACCCACCGCATACTTACTTGTTAATGTTTTATTACTTACCACCTACTGTTCGGTAATTTTAGAGGCATACATACTTCTTATCGTGCTTTTCCTCACCACCTACTGATTGTTACAGTATAAACTTACCGGTTGGTTTACTTACCGATTCTTGTTTGTCTAAACATATTGTGTACTCGCCGTTTCTTGATTACCCATTCTTATCAATATACTTATCTAAATTGATCATACTGAACGACGATTCATATCATTTTTGTGGGCATTTTTCCCGTCTTTTTACTTGCCATCTACTGTTTAGTTTACTTACCGACCATACTTAATGTGTACTTGTGGGTTTTACTTGACGTGTTTTTATGGACTTACCTTTGCTGAAGCTTAGATATTTAAACTTATCTAAACACTATTCATATGACAAATAGTGCCTCGTGACAGGTTTGAAATACTTGTCCAAATTCAATTCAAATCGAGTTCTTAATATTAAAGCCAGACGCCTCCCGTCTCAATAATATTCTCAATAATATCTTCTTTCTCCTACTACCACAACCAGAGTTTCGCTTACCCTTTCCTTGCTATTAACATCAGATAACCATTTCGCTTACCACACCACATTTCTACTACATTACGTACTTTAACTGATTTATATTGTATCCAATAAAACGTTTTTCTTTTTTATAATTTAATCAAATGAGAGTAAAACCATTTACTTTGTAATTCTATACTAATTTGTTTTTATGATTACAATCTTATATAATGTATTTATATTTTATTATTGTAAATAATGTCCTCGGGAGATGAATTTATATGAGCCCCGGCTTGTTTTCAGATCCCACAATCATATAGTGTACTTTTATTATGTAAAATATTTATTGAATAAATAGTGTCAGAAAAAAAAAAAACTTTATTTCTTTGTTTAGTGTCCTCATTCAGATCCTTCAGTTTTTTTTGTTCGAATATAAATTCTTCGTAACCTATCACGTTGTCTAATCGTATTTCGGAATTAAACCACGGTTTGTCAGAAGGTCGAATTGTAACGCGTTGTTTGTGGATGTATTCGTTGATAAACTGATTTAAAGTACCGCAAAATAATTCACAGGCATCATCTAAATTGAGAGAATTAAATCAATTTATCAAGTTAAACAAATATATAAGATTGTTGAGTTTATCGTAATTCGTTTGCTTGTAAATAGTTAATACTTCTCTTGTAAACTTTGTTGTAGTATTAACATTAATATCTATGGCATAACTAACACCTTTATGACCAGAAATATTCTTATCAAAATCAATAGTTTCATTTAAGCAAACGTATAGGTCTAGTGGAGTTAAAATGACGTCTAATAAACTATGTTGGGGACGTAAGTCTTGTTGGCTTTAAATCAACATTTCTTAAAGAGTTTGATAACAATAAATCGGGGTGTTCTCATCCAGCTCAAAATATTGATTAAGGGTTTAGGGCTGGGGGATTATGGTCTATAGCTAAAATGTGTTCACCTCATAAGTGTTTTAGAGCAGGAGCCCGGGGGGGTCAGCCTAGCTGAAAAGCTAACCAATTTCTATATGTGTCACTAGGTTCCCTAGGGGTCGCTGTCACAGGATATGAACGTCTGCCGCGCCCGTTGTGGTGGGTGTGGTCATGAGGGGCAAATAAATAGACCCCAAAAATAGGCTAGACTAGCTCATTTACTAACCACGTGAAACTTGTTGCAAAATGTTCGGCATACCAACGTGTATCAAGAATTACCAATGCCAGACATTTTCAGTGGTGGGGTACCCCCGCCAGACGTCCCTAAGGCCCTCCCCAAAACTAAGCTAGACTAGCTCATTTACTAACTACTTAAAATTTGTTGCAAAATGTTCAGCATATCCACATGTATCAAGAATCACCGATGCCAGACATTTTCAGTGGCGGGGTACCCCCGCCAGACGTCCCTAATTGCCCTACCCTAAAACCTAAGCTAGACTAGCTCATTTACTAACCGCATAAAATTTGTTGCAAAATGTTCAGCATATCCACATGTATCAAGAATCACCGATGCCAGACATTTTCAGTGGTGGGGTACCCCCGCCAGACGTCCCCAAATGACCACACCCCAAAAGCTAAGCTAGACTAGCTCATTTACTAACCGCATAAAACTTGTTGCAAAATGTTCGGCATACCAACGTGTATCAAGAATTACCAATGCCAGACATTTTCAGTGGTGGGATACCCCCGCCAGACGTCCTTAATGCCCTCCCCAAAACTAAGCTAGACTAGCTCATTTACTAACCACATGAAATTTGTTGCAAAATGTTCAGCATATCCACATGTATCAAGAATCACCAACGCCAGACATTTTCAGTGGTGGGGTACCCCCGCCAGACGTCCCCAAATGAACACACCCCAAAAGCTTAGCTAGACTAGCTCATTTACTAACCGCATAAAACTTGTTGCAAAATGTTCAGCATACCAACATGTATCAAGAATTACCGATGCCAGACATTTTCAGTGGTGGGGTACCCCCGCCAGACGTCCGAGAATGACCACACCCCAAAAGCTAAGCAAGACTAGCTCAATTACTAACCGCATAAAACTTGTTGCAAAATGTTCAGCATACCAACGTGTATCAAGAATTACCGATGCAAGACATTTTCAGTGGTGGGGTACCCCCGCCAGACGTCCCCAAATGAACACACCCCAAAAGCTAAGCCAAGTTAGCTCATTTACTTACCGCATAAAACTTGTTGCAAAATGTTAAGCATATTCCCATGTATTACACGTGATCACCGTCAGACATTTTCAGTGATGGGGAACCCCCACCAGACGTCCACAATTGCCCTACCCCCAAAAGCTGAGTAAAGGGCGACTAGCTCTTTTACTAAACGCATGATAATTGAATCATTTTTTGGTCATATTAAATTGTTATTAAATTGGGTTTTTTTATGTTTAATTAGTTTTTCTTGTTCTCTTATTCGATTTGGCCCCTATTCAATTAGCCCAGGTTAGGTGCAGAACCGTAGGACGTTAAACCCCAGTTCATCATCGATTGGTATTTGAATTAGTAAAATATCATAGACCCTTGTTCAAAAACCTTATATTCTAAATATTGAGCAGTGTAATATGTATAGGATATTAACCTAACCGAGGTTGCTATATTATATGACCCGCGGGCGCAGCCCAAGGGTGATAATAGCAACTGAGGTATGGTTGGTTAATATCTGACATATACAACGCCCACCCTTAAATTAAATGGACTCTTTCATTACAGGCCAACGACGATTGGGCTACCTACTCGGTACTTTCCGTCAAATAACGAATATTACCGAATTAATCACGTGCAATTACGTGGTTGTTTTTGTTTACAATTCGCCATTTTGAAGAATTGAATAGCAAAAGAACAAAAAAAATGGATAAGAATACGAAGTCAGACGAATAATCAACCCCTTTAGCAAACAAATTGACGATGGAATTGATGTGGATGCAACTATCGATGAGGATCTATTCAAACCTAAAGAAAATTTGGATCGAAAGGCGTAGTGTGTGGACGGAAAGATGATTCTGAAAGTTATCTTAGGTCGAGTATGGATAACCGATTTAAATATGCCGATAAGTACGCCGTTTATTTCTGTCGTGAATGTTACAAACTGTACCATAATAGTTTTTAATTGTTACAAGAATAACAATTTATTTCTGTGTTTTTTGTATTATTTCGATCATCAGCGGTTGAAAGGAGTCGAATACATCGACCTGAGATGACGTCATTAGCGGTTGATATTTCATATCAACCTAAGATGACGTCATGACAGGTTGTTATGAGATATAACTGCTATACACATCAAAGAGAAAACTTCCGCCAGTTGTATATACATGTATATATATAAAATATATGATACTTATATAATACACCATGGAACAGATAATAATTTGGTTACAATTTATTGTCTTTGAGAAGTTAATGAAAGGATTCTTTTCAACAAGGCATAAATTTAGGCATAATGTTATATTAGGCATAATTTATAGGAAGAAAATAACTATATTTGTTGTATTAATTATGTTTTTTAAGGTTGAAATGAGCGATATCTCTTATTAGGGGTTATTACTGTCTATGCTTAGTATTTTATTATTTTTTGTTTCTGCTTTATCAGCATTAAAAATATGTATCTGAGGCTTCTGTTAATAGATTGAACAAATCTCGAGATACATTAACAATGATGAGTATGTTAATGATCTTATTAAATTGTGCATTAATTGATTAATGATTTTATTTAATACCATAAAACCCTTAGACATTTGCAACCCTGACAATAACCACCCGGACTCCTGCCATCGGATTTTTATCATGTCCTATGTTGGCAAAAGCCCGGGAGGAAAATGTCCTGGGGTGGTATAGCATCAATCTGTGTTACAGATGACTGTCTCCAACACTGGCATTGCCTTCACGTGGCGTCAGTCATTGGCTAAACGGCTCGTGCGTTGTTTACACAACACTTAACTGCTTCGGGCAAAATGATGCCTTTTACTCATTTTAATACCCATTTACACTAAATAGGAAATATTTTTTAACTACAGTTACTACGGGTGGCAAATGTCCAGGTGGCAAATGTCCTAGAGTCTTCCTGTAGAACTTTTCCTCAATTCACTTAACGTACTGAGAATCTAGATCTTCCTGTAGGTAATATACCGTGCTGAGAAACAGGTACGTAGCATGGATGGGCCTTATTTTGTGTGAACATTTTCAAAATGAAATTGTAATTAATATTTTAATGGTATATATGTTTCTTGCCAAAATTTGTCAGACATACCGTGTAAATGTGGCTAGGAACATATATACCATTAACATATTAATTACAATTTCATTTTGAAAATGTTCACACAAAATAAGGCCCATCCATAATACGTATTAGTTTCTCAGCACGGTATATTTATTACCTACAGGAAGACTCTAGGACATTTGCCACCCGGACTTATGCCATCGATCAGATTTATACCACCCCGGGACATTTGCCCGGGGACTTTTGCCAACATAGGACATGGTAAAATCCGATGGCAGGAGTCCGGGTGGTTATTGTCAGGGTTGCAAATGTTCTGATACTACAGGAAGATCTGGATAGGTCTAAACGCTCACTACAGTGAATTGTTGGGTATTGCCTACATATTGGTCTAGATACCCTGGAAGGTAGACTAGGAGTTTTAAGATATTTAATAAAATAATTAATCAATTAATGCACAATTTAATAAGATCATTAACATAATCATCATTGTTAATGTATCTTGAGATTTGTTCAATCTATTAACAGAAGCCTCAGATACATATTTTCAATGCTGATAAAGCACAAACAAAAAATAAGAAATCCGTTATTTTGATACTAAAAATAGACAGTAATAACCCCCCATAAGTGATATTGCCTATTTCAACCTAAAAATTACGCCTAATATGACACATATTGTGGTATTAAATTGCAATAATGATAAAAAAAAAAAGACTATTTAGAAATCAGTCTGATTTAAGTTTAGGAATGTGACCAACAGAATAATTCTTTGTTGAAGAGAATCCTTTCATCAATTTCTCTAAGACAATAAATTGTAACCCAATTATTATCTGTTCCATGGTGTATTGTATAAGAAATATATATAATATATATTACACTGCTCCATATTTAGAATGCGCAAGCTAGAAGAGTTTGGACCAGGTTCTATGGTATTTTAAATTCAAATTCAAATCGAATAACAAGAGAACAAGAACAACTAATTAAACTTAAAAATTAACCAATTTAATAACAATTTAATATAATGCGTTTATCATGCGATTAGTAAATAAGCTAGTTGCCCTTTACTCAGCTTTTGGGGGTAGGACGATTGCGGACATCTAGCGTGGGTTCCCCACCACTGAAAGAGTCTGAAGGTGGTCATGTGTGATACATAGGAATATGCTGAACATTTTGCAATAAGTTTCATGCGGTGAGTAAATGAGCTAGCCTAGCTTAGCTTTTGGGGTGTGGTCATTAAGGGACGTCTGAAGGGGGTACCCCACCACTGAAAATGTCTGGCATCAGTAATTCTTGATACATGTTGGTATGCTGAACATTTTGCAACAAGTTTTATGCGGTTAGTAAATGAGCTAGTCTGGCTTAGCTTTTGGGGTGTGGTCATTTGGGGACGTCTGGCGGGGGTACCCCACCACTGAAAATGTCTGGCATCGGTAATTCTTGATACATCTTGGTATGCTGGACATTTTGCAACGAGTTTTATGCGGTTAGTAAATGAGCTAGCCTGGCTTAGCTTTTGGGTTTGTGGTCATTTGGGGACGTCTGGCGGGGGTACCCCACCACTGAAAATGTCTGGCATCGGTAATTCTTGATACATGTGGACATGCTGAACATTTTGCAACAAGTTTTATGCGGTTAGTAAATGAGCTAGTCTAGCTTAGCTTTTAGGGTAGGGCATTTAGGGACGTCTGGCGGGGGTACCCCACCACTGAAAATGTCTGGCATCGGTGATTCTTGATACATGTGGATATGCTGAACATTTTGCAACAAATTTCATGCGGTTAGTAAATGAGCTAGTCTAGCTTAGTTTTGAGGAGGGCATTAGTGACGTCTGGTGGGGGTACCCCACCACTGAAAATGTCTGGCAACGGTAATTCTTGATACACGTTGGTATGCCGAACATTTTGCAACAAGTTTCACGTGGTTAGTAAATGAGCTAGTCTAGCCTATTTTTGGGGTCTATTTATTTGCCCCTCATGACCACACCCACCACAACGGGCGCGGCAGACGTTCATATCCTGTGACAGTGACCCCTAGGGAACCTAGTGACGCATATAGAAATTGGTTAGCTTTTCAGCTAGGTTGAACCCCCCGGGCTCCTGGTCTATTTAATAAGTGTCATGTGAACTGTGTTTAATGAGTGATTTTTTACAAAGTAATGAATCAATTTGGTTCAATTAAAACCTATTTAAGGGAGTGACATCTTCAGTTGATATGTCAAAATGGCAAATGTAAATGCATGCTGGTTTCGAATACACCAAAAAGAACGGCTACAAAGCTATCATCTCCTGGCGATGTTAGCAGCACACACAAGGTTGCTTATCCATATGAAATATATATTTTTAATGTTGATGCTTATTTCATAGTGCTATTTAGTTATTTATTTTTTATATTAGGTTTTTATATTTACATTAAACGTGTTAAAATAAACGTGTTAAAATAAACGTGTTAAAATAAACGTGTTAAAATAAACGTGTTAAAATAAACGTGTTAAAACAAACATGTTATACTATAATAAATGTTGAATAAAACATTATCAAGTGATTTTGTTTTACTATTTGGTTTAATCTAATGGAATAAACAGTGTCCAATGTGAAACAGACTACAGCTAATCCTTCTTTAGAAAATCCAATTAACACCTTAGTCACGCTAACATGATTATTTAAGTTTTGAGCTGGGTGAGAATGAACCAATAAATCATGTTACTTACTGTTTTTGTAGTGATAAGATCGATGTTTAAATGGTTTAATCTCACTGTGCCCCCTAATCAACCGGTGTTATAGGCTAGTGGTGTGAAAACTTAAGTAAACAAAGGATTATAGACTGTATCCTTATTAGTACTGTTCATCTAGTTAAGATTAAATTGTTTTAATGATTAAAATATATAAGTAAAGTTCACGTGTCATCGATTAACGAGTATCTTAAATGTTATTCACCTACCTTCTATTCAGACAGTAATCATAAATCAATCAAATATTTGATAGGAAACTCACTATCATTATATAAGGATAGGTGTAACCCCCACTTACATTATATCTGTTAAAATGGCTCACGTTCACGTAAGGTTTATTCCTAATTCTCAAGGCGGTCAAAATTTAGTTAATTTGGGGCATAAAGTACAGAGTAAAAAACACGAAACCCAATAGCACCCATTGGCGATTTTGCTAAACGACTTGTGAATAAAGTTGTTAATTAGTCTAATGCTAGTAGTTTTTAAATATAGACTATACCTTTAACACCATTGTATTCGATAATCCCCTAGCTTGATTAATCCCCCCATGAGAACAATAGCAGGGGGCACAGTGAGATGTTCTCAGTTCCCGTTTAAATCACCTAAAGTTATTATAGTGTCAGTAGTTTGGTACGCTGTATCAATGGAAGTATCATAACGAGACCAAAATTCATAGTTAACATTCGGTGGTTTGTATGCTGTTGCTATTAAGATGATCCTATGTTTGAATTTAATTTCTAGCTCTACCAATATGATTTATGTGGGTTTATGTTCTAAGTTTCGTTAATTTCAACCAAAATACCACCACCGTTTGAATTTATGTCCCTTCAAAAGGGACTGTGGAAACCAGTTCTTAATAAACTCTCCTGACTTATTTTATCGTCTAAGGTGTTTCAGTAAAACCGCACACTTAAAAATCGTCTGCTATTTCGAATATTTAGTCAAGTTTGTTTCTTAATCTTCGTGTGTTAAGATGAAATACCGATAGTGGTTCTATATTTCCATATTTTAATAGAAGTGAATTAGAATGTAAACATTATCACATAGATAAATTAACGAGGAATATTAGAGCATATCTTTAGAGATACATTGTCAGATATGAAACCCATCAAACCACTTTCTCACACAATCAGCCCTATTAAAATAGCAAGCAGTAGTATGTATAGCTATTTTTCAGAGGATTGAGTAAATTGGTTGGGTGGGTCCCGGTCATATAATCATCAATAATTGTTGTAGCAAGCATGTCCAGGCGGTCCCCGGTGCCAAAATTCATTTTTGCCGGACCGTTGTCTTCTACGTGGTTTGTAGGAAATACTAGCAGACGGTCCATTACAACTGGTATATTCGATGAGCCTGGTGTCCCTAAATAGATGACACTCATAAATTTCTTGCACATCTGACATATTTATAAAACAAATAGCATTGAAATTGTTCATCCCTTTATGAAACCTAAGAAACAACACCAAGACAGAGGTGTATTCAGGTAGTCAGTCGCCTACCCTGCCCCCATAAATGCAAAAACGAAAAAGAAACTGGAAATGTATAGGGGAGGAAGCGGTGGTGGCCCTCTCTTCTGAAAATGTGCCCTTGAGTTACCTTAAATACTCAAGGCAATACCCACCCTAATGAAAACATTGTGCCCCTCCACCCTTCTGCTGGCTACCCTTGTCCGACCAAATCCAGAGATACTACAAACCAGTTGCTCTCAGTGTACGTACAGAACATGTCCGTTTTTCATGGTTGATGTAAAGGTCCTATACAAGCTCACTGATGACTTCTAGAATAGATTTCACAGCCGGAATAATAATTCCATAATATTCAGAATCAACTAATTTATCTTAGTTTTATTTATTTATCTAAATGAATTTAGGAAAATTGCAAGGCGGGCGACGGGGGCGTTTTTGCAGGTTATCATACTCAGACCAATGCTCTAATAGTCACGAGTAACTTCCTTGACCTGGCTTAAAGTGCATCTTGATCATCTTCCCGTTCTTGGGGTTGTCAGTCTACTTTCAATTCTACCCTACCTCTAAACTCATTAGAGAACAGAATCGAATGAAACTTGGCAGGTACCCTTTTTGAAGGGACAATACCACTCTCGTTGGTTTGACAGGTCCGGAGAAAATTAGTCTTATTCTAACTACTAGATGTTTAAGTCGGATAGCCGTGGCGATAGAGAGGCGGCTTCTCACCAATGCAACGAGGGTTCAATCCCAGCTCAGGGCAAGAACTTTTTCGTTGTAAGTGAGAGGGATATTCGGTCTCCCGTCCGATCAGGCAGGTTTCTCCCGAGTTCTTCGGTTTCTTCCTGCAGTAATGATCGAAATCATTCGCACGATCTGTGCCAAGGGCCAAATTGGAAAAAGGCCTCAGGCCTAATTTGCTACCCTTGTAAAATGACGCGAGTATTATTATTAAGTGTCCTACCTGTTGTGTAAATTATCCATTACATCTTATTTTACTTGTCCAGAGGGTTCGAAAATATGTTTAAATCCAAGTTGCATTCGAAAGTGTTTACGTAAAGCTTTTCAAACCAAGTTGTTACCATGTAGTTGAATTTTTCAAAATTTTAAAATTTGGTGTGTTAAGATGAAATTTGTATCATCAATTAATTGGAATATTGTAAAATAGTACAATTTGTTGACCAGAATAATGAATGGGTCATATTCAGTTACAACAAGAGTGGTATTGGGGCTTTAAGGAATACCAGTCCCTTTTGATGCTTCTTTTTCTTTACTCACGAGTCGTTTGGTTTTTGATTGCAGCGATGTTCTTGTTCAGATCCTTAGGACTTAATGTGTTAATGTATGGCATGTCATGGCTCACATAGACGTCAAATCGCTTCTAACATGTGCCACGGAACTCAAATTTTCCCGATCTTGCCCACCCCTCTCCTAAAGTGCCCTAACCTTGGTCTGCCTACCCTCATTCGGAGGCCCTAGCACGGCCCTTTTTTCTTGTTGAACTTAGTCATGACCTTACACCAAATTTACTCTGTCCTTAATTCTCTGCCATTGATATTGGTATTCCCGCTCACAGGGGCGGATTGGCCCATCGGGCGATCGCCCGAAGGGCCGGTCAGACAAAACATGAAAAGGGCCGGTCGGCAAAAAAAAAAAAAATGTTTTTGTCCAATTCGTCTTAATAAAACTATTTCTGCTGAACATAATATGGGGGGGGGGGGTATTGGAACAGTCATGGCGCGATGGTGATCATGTTGTATGTGGCCGTTAGCTTTAACGGGGCGCCTAGTCATCACTGGGGTCTGGAATGGGCTGGTTCAATAGACTCTGGGCCGGGTGTGCTGGGTGTCGGCCGCAATGGGGATTCCGAATTTCATCCGAAAATTTCATCGGATACACCCGACACCGCCCACAAATTTACTTATTATTAAGTCACCTGCACCATGTTTGTGGGGGTACGCCAAAAACGTCTGCCGATGGTTCGTAACTCCAAAAAAAATTCAATTATAAGGCCTCGACAAGCTAGATTTTCGGGTAGACGGTTAAAGCGAAAAAAAAGTTTATTTCATCTACTTGGCAAAATAAAGTGCCCGAAATCTAATAAAACGATAATTTTACGGGCTGGTATAGCAGTAAAACGCGTTTCCGACCGTCAAAAATAATATGCCAAAATTCTCTTGTGGGGGGTCCATACAAGGTACCGATGTCTGTAAACCTGAAATTGTTTCTGGCATTTCTAGTTTTGCCTTAACAGTTTTTTTTTAAAAGACTTCGAATTATGTCTAATGGATTGTATTGTTCGTACTTGGTTTTATTTATTTCGGTTACAAAACCATTGGATACTTTTGGAGTTGCTTACACGGGGATTTGCGGTGGTTAAATTTTCAAAATTGTTATATCCGGGAGCTAGGGTGAGGCCCCCATACCCCGCGGCGATTGATTGGTTGTTTTTTGGAATTAGGTTCAGCCATGTAGGCTATATTGGACCAAATTGAAGTTGCTGTAGTCAGAAGCTAGAATAGCAGGAAAACGTGTTTGCAGCCGTCCCATATTCCAAAATTTGGGGGTGGGCCATACAAGGAAGACCGGCGCCGGTGACTGTACCTCCCCCCCCCCCCCTCGTACGCCTATATCCATCAAGGCCACCTGTTATACGGCCTTGACCCAGAGAAAGAACGTTATCTCAGTCCCCGTCCCCATATTTCAGATATATGCCACCAAATCGCATATTTGGGGTTCATTTTTCAAAATTTTCCCGGGGGAAAGGCACCGCGATTAGTAAAAGGGGCCGCTCCGACACGGTAGCCCGGGCCGGTTTCCGGCCCCAATCCGCCCCTGCCCGCTCATTATTTGGCCAGGGATCTTAATCGGCTCATAATTGTCGTTCTCCAATATCGTTATCTTTCCGTCATTTTCGTAATGACAGGGCGGGGGCAGTTCGTTATGAAATGGTTCACTAATTTAAACATATTTTATTGTTCAATAAACAACTGGATAAGAAACAAGTTTTGCAACTTATAAAAGTCTTCTCCAATACATATATCATAAATGAACTTAAATAATTTAGAACATTTTAAGTCACGGTTAAGTTTTTCGTTCCCAGATAATAATAGATCAACAGTGATCGGAATACCCATCAAGTTCAAATTATTAATTTCATTTAACATGACAGTACGCTTTATGACAAATCTTGCACAGTGAAACAAAAAATGCTCAACATTTTCATCTACGTAACCCATGAAAAAATAGCGTTTGAAATTAAATTTGCACTGCACTTGTTTCAGATTCTAGAATGTAATACACTGAGATATCGATCACCTAGAGAAATATGCGCTGGAATATTTCTCTTAGTAAAAAAACGTTTGTTGCAATTTTAACTTGAAAGTAGAAAATACAGGAAGCTCTCTGGGAAGTACGACTGCTGATAAATGATCAAACCGTCACATGGAACATTAATATTGTGTTTATTTCGTAAATTGTAGTTAACATTTTCGGCTACAAAAGGTGGAACTAAATCTAGTCTGGCGCTTCTTTATTTGCAATCCTGTAAAACAGTAACAATTTTTTAACCTCTCTTATTGTGCTCAATTTTCCCCACAAGTTTCTTTGTAAATCGAATCAATACTAGCATATATAGATAGTCCAGTTACTATACAGTTTGTGTGTCCACAATTATCCCAGACCTCTGAAAAATATTCTCAAATAGCTCTAATATATACTAAATAAGGTTTTTATACGCCCACATTTTCATGTGGACGTATTATGTCGTCGCCCCTGTCCGTCCGTCCGTCCACAATTGTTTGTGGACCCTCTACAGGTCACAATTCTTGTCCGATTTTGACGAAACTTTAAATATAGCTTTATCATCAAAAGATCTCGGCTCCTTTCGATATTGGCATGTATCGGATTGAAACTTCGTGGATTATGGCCCCTGATTGTACGAAAAATCACGTTTTTAGCTTGTAGGCCTTATAGAGGACACAATTTTGAGCCGATTTTGATGAAACTTAACGTGCATGTTTATAACACAAAGATCTTGGTTCCATTCGATATTTGCGCCTATCGGAACGTAATTTCCTGAATTATGACCCCTGATTGTCCGAAAAATCACCTATTTTAGCTTGTGGTCCCTCTGGAGGTGACAATTATTATACGATTGTATCACCGTTACACCCTAAGGAAGGTTAAGTTCGAATTTCGGGAAAATCGGACCAAAATTGCCATACAATGGCCGCCGTTTGTACGCGAATACTGTTAAAAAATGGTATATCAAGGTTGTGGACCCTGTAGAGGTCACAATCTTAATTCGATTTTGATGAAACTTGAAATGCATGGTTATAACCCAAAGATCTTGGTTCCTTTCCATATTTGCACATATCGGATCGTAACTTCCTGAATTATGACCCCTGATTATACTCAAAATCGCCTTTGTTTAGCTTGTGGTCTCTTTGGAGGTCACAATTATTATCCAATTTGAAAACCCGTTCGATTATATCACCGTTACACACTAAGAAAGATTGAGTTCAAAATTCGGGCAAATCGGACCAAAATTGCCATACAAAATGGCCGCCGTTTATACGCGAATACTGTTAAAAAATGGTATATCAAGGTTGTGGACTCTGTAGAGGTCACAATTTTAATTCGATTTTGATGAAACTTGAAATGCATGGTTATAACCCAAAGATCTTGGTTCCTTTCGATATTTGCGCATATCGGATCGTAACTTCCTGAATTATGGCCCCTGTTATACGCAAAATCGCCTTTGTTTAGCTTGTGGTCCCTGTGGAGGTCACAATTATTATCTGATTTAAAAAAACAGTTTGATTATGTCACCGTTACACCCTAAGGGAAGTTGAGTTCGAATTTCGGGAAAATCGGACCAAAATTGCCATATATAATGGCCGCCGTTTGTACGCGAATACTGTTAAAAAATGGTATATCAAGGTTGTGGACCCTGTAAAGGCCCATGATTGTCCAAAAATCCCATATGGTCCCTCTGGAGGTCACGATTAATATCCAATTTAAAAAAACGTTTGACTCTATCACCATTACACCCTACGGCAGGTTGAGTTCGAATTTCTAGAATATCGACCATAATTGCCAGACACAATGGCCGCCGTTTGTTCGCGAACAGTGAAATATGGCATATTAAAGTTGTGGGCCCTGTAGAGGTCACAATTGTAATTGGATTTTAATGAAACTTGAAATGCATGTTTATAACCTAAAGATCTTGATTCTTGTCGATTTTTGCGCATATCAAATTGTAACTTAATGAATTATGACCTTTGATTGTAAGAAAAATCACTTTCGGTATTGCTATATCTCGAAAGTGTGGGCGTATCCTGCCTGGCAGTGCCAGCTTACTATCTTTTTTCTAGATAATGCCTCTTTAATCTAAATTTTAATTTCCTTGCAAGTTTGCCCTACCAGTACTTCGTACTTAGATGTGTTTTGTCCTTTAACAATCGTTACAAAAAATGTAAATCTGACAACAGGCAATACCGTATCAATTTGTGTCACAACATTTGAATTATTTTATGAAATCAATTCGCCACGTGCTTCAATAGGTTTGGCAATCTTGGCTCAATTTTCAAAGTTGGTGATCGAAATCGGACACGCCCACGACGCTGCGTGCACAGTTGGCTTGAGGTGACCCTTTTTGTCATGCCTGCTAGGTTGTTTCTGTAGTGAGCAGTGGTAGACCGGGGGATCTAAATGAAATTTAGTTGATGCTTGATGAATGCCATAGTATTAGATCTGAGATAGACTCGGTTACTCTTAATCCCCAAATCTCCAATGGGATTTCCACATATATTGACCCAGGGGAACCAGTCAATTACCAAGATGAACATTTTGACGAAATTCTATTTAAAGAGGCACAAAATTCTGTAGCACCCATCCCGTACAAGATAGCCCGAGCCTGTTCTTGAAGTTTTTATTAAAAAGATCGTAAACAGTAGTGAGAACTATTTTGGAGTGAGGGCACGTCTTGACATTCGGCAATACGGTCCAGAGGTTCATAACGGAAACATAGATTTCTAACTGTTGTGGGCCATGGGTGGTAAGACTAATGTTAATTTCCATTGCTAATATTAATAAAGTCAGTGTTTTTGATTATAAGTTGGTGAAATATTGTTATTCACTTTAATCATAAATATAGTCGTGTTAAGAAACATAAGTAAGTTTATAAAGTCGTGTTAATCTTAAAGTAAATAAATACTAACAATATATAAGTTAATATATATTTAGTGGTATCCGATATTTAAACATGAAGAGGACACCAGTGTATAGAAGTCAGGATTGTTAACCTCCCCGAACGAAACTTTATAATTAAAATACTTCTATCACTGTATATCTTAAAGATTTTAATATTGACTTAGCTTGCCATATTCATTGTGGATTCTATTAAAACACGATTTACACACACTTGCACAATCTTATATTTATGTCCTCTAATAATTTGACTTTATAAGTAAAACATAACCAGATCTTAAAATTTGGATCCACATTTTAACGAATTTCCTCGGCGGCCGGTATACCTGCATAGAAACAATGTATTCATTCGGAGTATGAAATAGTTCTACAAATTCTAAATATGAATTAATGTATTTATCTGTACTACAAGAAAGGTCAGATCTATTAAGCATTCTATTACAGCGTTTATCAATATTATACGTCTAATCATAATAGATAACTGTAAATGTTTACTCATACCTTATGTTTGTCTTCTTAACATATACAATAATGGGCGTTTGAAGTTTCCAAATTATAATATTATTTAATAAGAGGGTATATATTGTTTATTTAGACTACTTTTACGAAATCATTCAAACCACTGTGAACTGGTTATAAAAAAAAACAAACATTTGAAACCACCCAGTCGTATTTGCGAGGTGATCCTATTCTTGATTTATGGGAAATCACGGCTATCTTAAAAAGTCATATGTTTAAAGAATTGAAGCAATATCAAATATTTTGCATTTTGTAAGATATCTGCGAAAAACCAATGGCTTATCCAACATCTGTAGACCGATTTAATCATGCAACTGTCGATGAAATCATGCAACTGTTGGTGTAATAATGCAATTGTGTTATAATCATGGAGCTGCCTTTGCGTCAATCCTCCCATTTAAAACGACCAATTAATTGCACACATGCCTACCGAATCTTGAACCATTTGATTGCTCTGAGTTAGTTTCAGCTTGAATCACAGTTTGATGATCTGAACCTACACGATTCCGTTGCAGTCAGATTTAGAGGCGGTCGTAAATAACCCGAGAGCGAATCCAAACGATTACAAAACTAACTCTTCCGCGGCTAGAAAGACCCACAAGCATCGACAAGAATTGACTAACAATCTTATATTCTTTGTTCAGATTGTGTGGATTTTGAAATTCGTAAAAGTATCCCAATCATGTTCCTTTTAATCATAACACACGTGTGGTAAAATGGGATTTTTGTGAAGAGTGTACATGCGTTATTGACAAACTGTAAGCCAGTTTGTTGAATGTAACCAATGATTTATACGTTACAATAGTAGAGATCTTAGCATAACATATGGGTACTTATATTCTAAGCCTAAATTTTCAAAGGTATAACAAGTTGTGCTTTGGTGTTGATTCTCTGATTAAACTTGAAGGTGCTCTGGAAAGATGGTATTTATCCCAGTGAATCTGAAAAGATTACATAAGGAAATTTAGCAAGTAAGTCATTAGCAATCATTGTGATCATCACCGATTGCGTTTGATTTCGTTTCAATTTAATTTTGTGTATGTAAATGTCTTACAAAAAAGCTGTTGACGACGCAAGTAGTCATCTGCAGGTTATAGTAAAGGGCGTTTCTTTGGGCTGCAAATGATACCAATACGCAGCTATAAATATAAATCTGTCAATTATGTAATTTTTTATACGGCCCCAGTTTCACATTAATATAGGCCTCTATTTATGACCATTTTAGGTGTTGAGGATAAAATGATCTTGGTTGAATTCAATATTGGTGCAACTGCTGGGGTTATAGCCTTACATACACAAAGCGTAACAAAGTTTGTGCGCTTTCTAGTTTGATGAATTGGGAACACGGGAGTACGAATCCTATTGATAATCAGCATTTCGCGGCCTTCTGTTCCGGAGTTAAGTCCCCTCAAAAACCCCGTGGAAGAGATGGAGGCTACCGTTTAACAGCATTGGGGCCATGAGACGACAAATCCGGTCGGTATTCAGCGTTCGTGATCTTCCGTTATTGGGATACTCAACTTTTCCAAAAACCCTGTGAACGCGTTATAGATTACAGTTTCATATTAGATGTGAGGCAGTAGGACCAGTGTGAGCCCTATCAATTTTCCCTGTTCATAGTCTCTTGTATGACAATCGCTTGTTTGGTTAAAAAGTATAAGCGTGGTGATAATTCAGGAAGTTTTCTATTCCAATTCTGGCGAGCCTTTGTTTTTGTCACGATTAATTGGTCACGTTTTCAGAAAGTTTTATTCTGACATTGTAGAGCTGATAAAGGTGGTGGTATAAGGTAACTTGAGTTCTGTGTGAGAGATCGTAAATCACGTTTTGGAAATTTTGTCCGCACCCAAGAGGGGGAATATTCGTCAAAACAACTCCATCTTCGGAAACCTTGCTTCGTCAATAAAACCTTAAACAGACCCTATTTTCTGCTGTCTTACCTTAACTTTTTTCAAGTGAAGATGACGCAATGACGATCCTTCAGAGCCTCGTGTAACATGGTGACTAGGCGGCGCCGCGCACTGGCATATTGAGACCAAACGTTGAAGACTGGGCGGCAACATACATACGTTTTGAAAGTCGCTGACAAGGTTTTTCCCATGTGCCAAACATGCCCGAGGCTGATAATCTGCGAGATTCCCGTGGTCTCACTTTTTAACAAGTGCCCTGTCAGTTTCATGTTTGGTATCCGATCAATAGTGGAAGTGGAAGTAGAAGTTTGTAGATAATGCAAATTTGAGCTTTCAATATTCCAAGTGTGTAGCTTCAAAATTAAATGTCAATACTCGAGCGAGTAGGGTTTAATTATATGACATGCTCACTTGATGTGATAATGTGTTTGTTGAAAGTTTGTATGTTTGATGGTTGAAACCGTTCGTAATACTATATGGTCGTGCGTAGGTTTACAAAATCGTCTTTCTGTTTGTTTTATGGGTATATTTATGTCTGCGGGTCAGCCGCAGCAGTGTTTTGATCTCGATTTTACAGGGTATTAATCAATCCGTGGTTTAACCATCTTCAATAGAAGGCTTGATCTCGCCTTAACTACATACAGCTTATCAAGCCCCAACTCAACACTCTACATTTTTCGGCACTAAATTTGAATCGTTAAATGAGTTACTAAAAATAAGACTACTTTCAATTTATTTTATTTATCCTTCCTTAAAAAAATCGTCACGATTATCAGGTCTCGCGCTTCTAAATCAAATGTATATGTGACAATCGATATGCAAAGGTCAAGGTTTGATTAATGTCAAGGTCCTAAAACTGCTTCAATTGACTTTTTTCGGGTTTTCTGTGAGTTTCTCAATTGGAAAAAAAACTTTCAACGGCTGTAAACTTGTCTCGTTTTTTTTCTGTGGAGGCTGCAATATTTGTTTACTACAGTCACGTGTTACAATGTGAGTGTGTTATGTTCCACGACCTCTGATTGGACAATGATTTGAATGCTAATTAGTCACGTGTAAACACAACCAGCGTAAAATGTTAGGAATAGCCAAGTGTTGAAGCAAGGGTTAGATGTTATTAAACTCGCGGCCGTTGCTTCGGGAAGATGTGGTTTAACAAGATGCCAAAACTAATAGTGTATCGAAACTCCGAAACTATTATTTAAGTGCTCAGAAATCGAGTCTAAGGGAGTCAATTTTCACCCCCCCCCCCCCAGCGCAGGATCAAGCCTGCGGTGCTCGCGGGTTGGGTTTCGCCCGACATTGCCGCGCACGACCAAATCCTTAACTTTTACTTCCTAATGTTCTGCTCCGATTGGGCTAATAAAAGCGTGTAATATTAACCAAAGTTAACAAACCGGTGTTATACATGTTTACTTATCAGAAGTCGTACTTTAATCCTATACATAAATTAACCCAATAATTAAGTGGCCAGTTGAAAATCTGATCTTCTGTTTTTATGCGACCGAACAGGGCAAAAAATCGGTATTTTACGGTTAGAATAATACTTGGGAGTTGAGGTGAGAAGTTGTAGAAAGCCATATAAAACTATCTTACATATTACCGTTATATATGTATTTAACTACAGTGTCTGACCCGTGTTCAATAAGAACTGTAGTATACATGATAGTGTAGAAATTGGTGTGTTTATAATAATATAGTCAGGTGTTGGACATTTAATATCCATCTTATTACTTACTATATTACATTCTCATCAAATCTTCCATTGTTCTATATCTCATTCCATATCTACTAAATAGCCACTGAAACGTGCAGGAATTTTAATATGCATAGTTGGACTTTTTAAAACCCTCTAAAAATTAAATATTGTCTTTCAAAGTGATATTTTTATAGCCGTCGGAACGTGTGATATTCGGTTAACATTTTTTAAATAATAATTTAGAGCTAAACCATGTAGCAATTGTTTATTCTTATGTATGATGATTGTATTCATTCTATTTACTTTGTGTGTTAACGTTTAATTGCGATTGACGAGAGAGAGAGAAATGGGGTTTAACGTCCACTCGACACAAACTAGGTCATTTCGGGACTAACACATGGTGTTTAATTTTATTTCAATATTTCGCTTGCGCGTAGGGGTCTTTAGCAGTGGGAGGAAAACCGGAGTGCCCAGAGAAAACCCCAAGAGGCTGAACAGGTGACCCTACTCCTTGCCACGTATAACCGGGATTCGAAACCACGCCAGTTGCCTGAATGACAGGCTTTATGATACAGCGCGCGCACGTTAACCATTCAGCCCCATCCCCCGGTGACTGATGAGAAATACTGCATGTTAGAAACGTGCTGTAATTCACTGCCTGCAAGATCACATAGCTGTTTAGGGGGTGAGGGTCGTAAAATGCACAATATTTAAACAGGGTCTAGTTATTGCATGCTCATATTGCGCACTTGGACAATAAGACGCCCATCAGGGTCAATTCAGTAAAATTATTTGTTAACATTATTTCATCTATTGCGAAATTCAGTCTTTATTAGACCATAGAACTAGATTATCTACTACAGCCTACTCTTAAAATGACTATCAACTACAACAGGATCTTTAACGTGTATGCCAAGGTGTACACAGGACCTAAGCCGCTCTTCCCACCCGAATGACTAGGCATCTGTCTTGCCAGGTCTTTTGTCTTGGGTCACTTACAGGAGGAGACAGTCAATAATATATTCTACCATTAAAAATATTTATTATCTCTATCCGTTACATAAATTTTTTCTCTGTTTATTACTCCGATACAGATCTTTTAAATTAGAATTAAGTTTAAAATCACCATATATAAGATAAACGTTTACATTATAGTTTGTAGTAAATTTAGTCATTGACATTGACTGCATAGTGTTTTATAATAAATTTTCGAATCTTAACTGACTGGACTAGTTTATGTTGTGATGTCAAATATTATTCATCTCCATCAAAAGTGAGTTAACATATTTAACAGTCATTAAAAAATGCCTGAATACGGCACCCCCTGACTTAAACATGATACATATTGTATAGACCTATTGCACGTTCATGGCATGTCAAAGGTTAATCGGGGATAGATGATAAAAACACCAATCGAAGCGTCTATAAATAAAAACGACTTCATTGCTTATTGAATACGTCGTTAACCCCGAATAACCTTTCACACGTCCACACAACATCGTGCAATAGGTGTATTAATGTGATTTTTAGGCTTAACCCCGCAAACAATGCCAAAATAGTGTTTTCACTGCCTACAGAAAACTAAAATTTACCTCCCACACTCTCCCTATCGAGCTGACGCTCGGTCTGCGCAGCCTCATGACTGACACATACTGTCAACATTGTATATTTTTCCATTTCCGCCCTTCCCCCCACAATATATATTTCACGGCTACATTGCGACGGTACCAGCATACCCAGTTGATGACACAAATCATAAAGCTGTGGCGGCATAGTATTTCACCGTAACACCACAGCCACTCTAACCATTCATAATACATCTAACTATACCTTTACAGCACTTCACTCCCTACGCATTTCCCCTCATCCTACTTTCCCAAACGTCTACTGGATTATCTAGTTCTATGATTAGACCCAATGACGCTAACAGGTCCCCGAAGAGACCTTGTTGTATATCCTTACTATAGTAAAGGGAAACTTTTTTAACAGGATCTAGTTATTGCCTGCTCATATTGCGTATTTTAATACGCAAGATGAGCAGGCAATAAAAGGTAAATTCAGTACTATTCTTTGCAAAATTTAGTCTTTATCAGATTCAATAACGCCAACAGGTCTCCGAGGTGATATTGTTGTTTATCCTTGCTATAGTAAATTATAATTGACCTTGATAATTACATGAAATTAATATACAACGAGTAGGGAGGTGGAGGATCTTATGAATCAAATCACCAATATTGATCTCCTTATTAATAGAGGAATTGAAGTTCAGTGTAGCGACAAGTTATCACAATGGTTGACAACTTAACTCTTCATTCTCCAACAAACAATAACTCTAAAGCCTCCAAGACTATTGAAGTTTGCACAAAAAATGTAAAGCTTAAACTATCGAGTTGACCGACAGCACTAATTTTATTAAAGGTAATCTTGTGTTGAATCAACATCAAATTTAATGAAAATACCCACATAAAATATGAAATGATGTACTGAACCAAAATTGTGCAAAACTATGTACAAAGACTAATAGTCTGCGTCGTTTTGTTACAGAATTCCAATCTGTCGGATTTTCGGGTAGAACTCATGTAATAAGCTTTATTTTGAGGTCATTATTTTAAGGGTAGCCATTTTTCGATAATATTCCACTTTTGTTTCAAGTTATTTATAATGTTATAGACATAACAACTATTTTTTAGCACTGTATTATTTAAGATATTTTAAAGTTTGCGTCCATTTTTGGCGGGAAAATTAAACGATGTGGTTTGGTGTCAATATATATGCTTTCTGTGGCGCATATTCCATTTTTTTGCCATTTACAACTGCGTAAAATGATTGATCACGTAATGTTCACCTCTTTAGTCTATTTTCAAGATGGCTGCCGTTTTTTTGCCGGAAAATGGGACGATGTATTAAGTTTAATTAAGTAGTCATGTTTTGTGTCAATATACATGTCTTCGGGGTTGAAGATTTGATTTCAGCCATTTACAACTGCGTAAATTAACCGTATATGCACTCATTTAGCATATTTACAAGATGGCGGCCATTTGCGGCGGGGCGTTTTCTAAGTACGTTTTCGGAAAATGCGCTAGTTATTTATTATTACTATTAATCAGTTATTTACTGTTTGTTGTTATTTACAGGTTTCTGAATCCAAGTCTGCTATGTATTACCACGACGTACCAATTTGGTACAATATTATCCGCCACCTTGGAAATATCTTTATGTCGTGGGGGTGGTGGCCTAGTGGTCTAGAGTGCTTCAACCTGTAGCTGGCCTGTCATCTCTGGCTTGCGGCTGTGGTTTCGAGCCCTAGTGTGAGCGTATGTGACATAGAGATAGGGGTGCCTTCTTAACCTCGTGGGTTTCCCCCGGGCACTCCTGTTACCTCCGACTGCTAAAGACCCCTACGCACAAGCGAATTATTGAAATAAAATTAAACCATATGTTACTCCCGAAATGACCTAGTTGTGTTAAGTGGACGTTAAACCCCATTTCTCTCTCTCTATTTATGACGTGATGGAAAAACAGCTCAAATATAACCATGACCCCGGTCTGCATAATGCAGTGCCAAATCTCAGGTTATGTGTCGATAACATTATAAATAAGTTAGAATATTATCGCAAACTGGCTACATTTCAAATAATGGTGTGCTATTTTACCGAGATTTCGACTAATATTTCGGATGCAGCTTCCGGACACCTGTTACCACTGTTTGTCGTGTATTTTTTACACGGTGAACAGTCCATATGCTGATTACACTATTTTGCCAAATTACACTATTTAGCCTATACCGGTTTTTTTGGGTCAAATGGTTTGGATTGTTCGTACTTGGTTTTATTTTATTGAAACTAGGAAGACCAATTCAGAAAACAGGTCGACACTGGTTTTTTATTACCATATTACTGCCTCATAGTGTACCTAGTTATCCTTCGCAAAAGGTAAGCGCCGATTTATTTGAATATAATAAGGGGGTTTACACTGCGATGCCTGTGTGAAACACTAATGCATTTGTTAAAATTATTATTAGGTTTTCAGAAATTATTATTATTATGATTACTAAAATTATTATTAGGGTTTCACACTGCGAAGCTTGTTGTGTTAAACACTATTGTTTTTGTTAAAATTATTAGGCTTTCAGACTTGAAAGACTATTGTTTTTACTAAAATTGTTATTATTAGGGCTTCACACTGCGAAGCTTGTGTGAAACACTATTGTTTTTGTTAAAATTAATATTAGGCTTTCTATTGTTTTTACTAAAATTATTATTTATTATTATTATTTTATTTTTTGGGAGAGCCTATTTCTCAGTGCCTGTACAAGATATCGACCTGGGACCTATTTCTACCATGAAACCATGTGGTGGCCACTCCTTAGACCATATTTGAATCTTCTACGCAGATCAGAAGTGACCGAATTTCGTGCGGTGCCAAAAAATTTAAAAAAACGGCCGTAGATTCGTCAATTCTGTACATATTGTCGTACAAATGACATTTTCTCGGATAATAGCAGTTGAAAATTTCGAAACTTCGTCGCTGACTTCTAGCGTTCGAAAAACGAAAAAAGAAATTTAAGAGACAATTTTTGTCATTTTTTTAAAATTTTAAAATTTGACCTACATTTTTGGATACCTGACGACCATCGGATTCCAGAAATATAAGTTTCATTCCGAGTTGTCGCCCTTAATTTTTCGGGTTTTTTTTCGAATTTTCTGCCTATATTGTGAGCTCAAGTTTCGTTTTACGGCCGAATCGACGTTTCTGAAATTTCTGAAACATGAAGTTATAGTTCAAAACTAACGTATAAAGCTACTTCGACAAACATCTATAAACCAGAAGTAGTTGAAATAATGGCCGATATTTTGAAAAAAACGCAAAAAATGAATGCTTTTGAGGAAAATGAGAATTGAAGTATCGTATGATACCCAATTCTTACATGAACAGGAAGTAAAATATGGCACGCTGAAAATCAAGTATTTTCTGATTTGGAGGATTTTTGAACGCCTGTATCTCGAAAACTGCTGCAGCGAGTTTTCATCAATTTTCTCTATCAAGAGACCTTTAGGTAGTCTTGTTTACGAAACAGTCCGTTTAGACTTTTAAATATCTGTAATAGGACAAATAACGAACTGAAAATCGAAGAAGTCGAAAAATCGTGAAATTTTGGAAAATCCTTTATTATTTTTTTATTTTTACTGATTTTCACAAATAAAATATATATTTAGATATCTGATGTAATGCCGATTCCAATAATGTATAATATGTATTCATTCATTGAAATTTAATTTTCGATATTTTGAAATGTTTGCATTTTTGGCACTTTTAAACATATGATTTCTCAGGGGCATTTTATCTGATCAGTTAATGTAATATATCATTACAGAAACCTGTCGCTATTTAATTGCTCGAACTGGTTATTAAAGCTATCCTTACCATAGTTTCCATACCGGAAGTATTCAAACAAAAATTAAAAAAAGGTTAAAAAATTGTCGATCTTGCAAAAAGCTGGATTTCTCCGTCAGATATTACCGGCCCAAAAGAAGTAAAGTGTCTTTAGGAATTCCCATTAATGGACTATCATATGGCATCTCAATGATACAATTTCGTTGGTTAGAAAATAAATTATGGTACGCCGAGAATCTAGTATTTCTCGTTTTTAGAGCCTTTTGAGACGCCTTTTTCTCGAAAACGACTCCAGCGATTTTTTAAAACTGTTTTTTTTACTCAGAGTTGTATCAGTAGTCTGTGGCGAGAAGGTTTGAAATAATATAAGGGTCCAAAAAGTGGCCTCAATCTTTGAAAAAAGTTGAAAAATCTTCAAATTATTGAAAGTGCTCTTTTATTTATCTTTGTTTCGAAAACTACTCAAAAGATGTTTCTGGCAATTCTGTGATAGGAAGACAAGTATCCATACAACTTGTTAAAGCTATCCCGACAATGATCGAAAAGCGTAAGTAGTCGAAAAAGTATCCGATATTTTGAGGAAAATGCTAAAAAAATGAAGATTTCTGCCAAAAGCGTGATTTCTCCGTTAGATACTACCAGTTCAAAAGACCTAAAGTATCATAAAAAAAATAAAACCAAGTACGAACAATCCAAACCATCAGACAAAATTCGAAGTCCTAAAAAACGGTATAGGCAAAATAGTGTAATATGGCAAAATAGTGTAATCAGCATATGGACTGTTCACCGTGTACAAAATACACGACAAACAGTGGTAACAGGTTTCCGGAAGAGTAAGCTTACCCTGCTGGCATGCCACACCCGCCATAGCTGCATCCAATGTATTAAGCGAAGTCTCGGTAAAATAGCGTGATCGGCCAATGAACTGTCGGTTTGCAAAATACACGTGATGAACAGTGTTAACAACGTAGTAGACCTATATTATCAGGGATATAGTATACCCGTCAATGAAATATATAAAAAATTATAGTCGAAAGAGACATGTCATATTTACCAATCAAATCAATATGGCGGCCATAATACTTTTTAAAGGTTTAAATAAGTTTAGTTCGTAAGTATCCCTGTAGTTGAAGCTTAGATGACAAATGCCTCGATCTACTTAAAAAATCAGAATAGAACGAACAAGCTCTCGCGTAACGAATTAGCTGAGACACAAAGACTCCATAAACTGGTGATATTGGAATGTTACTACTAATGAATGGAAAGTTAACAATAGGAAAGTCAAAGTCATCACGTTTATCGTACAGTTTAACACTAAGTCTATGGCAATTGTCAAAATCGAGACGCAGATCCAAGTAGGAAGCGTAATTGTCACTGTCAGTAGTGTTTTTAATTTCGAGCTCATCAGGATATATGAATTCTATATAATCACTGAATTTTGAATTATTCAGTGATAGAACATCATCGATATATCGATAATGAAATTAAAATGTCTAACTAATCGTTTGTTGGATTTTACGAGTGCCTGCATGTACTCGGCCTCGTATGAATAGAGAAACAAATCAGCAAGCAAAGGTGCACAGTTGGTACCCATGGGGACACCTACCACTTGCTGATAAATTTCCCCTCCAAATTCAACAAAGATATTATCTATTAAAAAATCCAAATATCTGAATTATCTTGATGGACGTAAACTTATTTTTGGAATCACTATTTTTTTAATTTGCTATGGGGAATTTTAGTGTACAAGGTGGAAAAGTCAAAAGTTTGTATAGATGAGACTGAAGCAAGTGATCTAAATTGCAAACCATCAAGTAATTCTTTGGAATTTTTCAATATCCACATTTGATTGATACCACTACGAGAGTATATTTTGTCGCAGTATTTTTGAATACCCTCTTTCACTGCCGTTAGTATAGATGTCAATACACATGTACTTTTGAAAGTGGTTTTGTGGAACAAAGGGATGAACCTGCTATAAAACGTTGCTTGTAGGGATTTTTATGTAGTTCAGGTATTCAATATAGCAGCGGCAGATCTGTATAGGTATCACCACATGGCGTACTAAATGAAGTGAGTACAGATCTGTGATTGGATATAATTTCATCCTTACTTACAGGCCCGGGACTGTACAGCGCAGTGGACGCTTACGGCTGGCCCCCGGATCCATTCACTTGATTTGATAATTGTTTACTTTTTGCAATGTCTATTTTCTGTCTTGTCCGCAGGTTTATCTTGTAGATTTTTAGTTTTTGTTTTGCGTGTAGTGCAGTCCTCCTGCATTTACTATTAGAGTAGAGCGTTTATACGTAGCACTGTCAATTGGTTTCCCGAAATTTAGTTCTTTGAACAGGCAGTCATAATAATACCGTTTACATATAAACACTAGGTTATTGGATGCTTTGTCAGCTGGCACAATGACATACTTGTTATGTAAGGCGTTGAGATTTTCAACAATGCTAACATCATTGAAAATAGATTTAGGCCTAGTGTCAACTAACAAACGTTTTATAAAAATTCTGCGTTTAAGTAAACGACTAATAGACTTAGTCCAATCCGAGAGAGTATCAGAGATAACATCTTCCCTCTTGGCCCATGATCTAGCGTAGTCCTCTACGGCATCCATAATAAGTTTGAAATTTTGATCCCATGAAAATGGTTGCGGTTCCCGGTATTTGGGTCCTTTGGACAAAATTTCACGTAACTTATTATTCTGGACTATATTCAAATCATCAGTGACTACGTGTCCAGCTGGTTGGTAAATGAATGACGACGTAGAGCAAGAACAGGGTAGAGGGTTATCATATAATTCCTTTGCATTGATGTTAGATAATGCGTTTCTGTAATTAAATATTTTGGATGCAATGGGTTTAGTATATGTATAGGAAATTCTAGGAACAGTAACAGTTTTGAAATAAGGAGGGATGTGTGCTGTGACATGCTTATGGTGTAATATTTGGCTTAACCCGATAGCATCAATGCCTTTATTAGCAAATTTCAGTTTTAGAAAAGAGCTGTTGGTGGTGTTAGACGCATCGGGTTCAGTCGCAATGTCCAAACGACGGTGAGCAATGTCAAGAACAATAGATACAACCCTGTATAGCCCATTGAACGGAATTTCGAATGCATCCCTCTCGGGTCTGTTGCCTGAAAGTCGATTCAGCACTGCCATGCAGGTCTAGTTATTATTATTATTAGGCTTTCAGATTTTCGTCTGAAAGCCTTTTGTGATTACTAAAATAATTATTATTTAGACTTTCAGAATTTCGTCTGAAAGACTATTGTTTTTACTAAAATTATATTTTATTAAGCTTTCATATATTCCTATATGAAAGCTTATTGTATCTGTTAAAGGGTCAATCCCGAAAACATTTTGGGAGTTAAAACTGCTTAATTTTGTATGAAAAGCCTTTAATAGCCTCTAACTTAGATCCGAGCCATGTGGTCTAGAGTGCCGCGCTTCGACCTCTAGCTGACCGGCCACCTCTTGCTTGCGGCTGTGGTTTCGAGCCCTGGTGTGAGCGTATGTGGCATGGAAATAGGGGCGCCTTCTCAACCTCGAGGGTTTCCTCTGGGCACTCCGGTTTTCTCCCACTGCTAAAGACCCCTACGCGCAAGCGAATTATTGAAATAAAATTAAACCATATGTTAGTCCCGAAATGACCTAGTTGTGTTGAGTGGACGTTAAACCCCGTTTCTCTCGTTTGGTGACACATGTCTTTAGCCGTTCATGGCTCTGTGTTGATTACGTTTGATCGTTTTTTTGGTGCTGTATTCGATATTTCTGTGCACCTAATTATAAAAGATCCTGTTTTTTGTCTCTCGAAACTCAAAGTGTTTCACTTTTCTTTTCGGAGTACGTTTGTACATATGCTGCCTCGGTGGTCGAATTGATTCATTTTTAGGATGGGTTGTCATTTATATATTTTGGTTTGACCAAATAGATATTAAATGGCTTGTATGTTGACAATGCAATACATAATGGATTCTTTGTCCTTTGGAAAAGGGGTGGCTTTATTGAAAAACTGTCATTCAAAATAGTTAGAAGTGTAGTAAAGGCAGTGAAGGAAAAATAACAAACAAGCAATGTCGTGTAACAAGTTGGTCAGTAGACACGCAGCCGACTTATATACAACTTACAAGTATGTCTTCATTCTTTATGTACTTATTTGACCAAACCAAATTCTGCTAAATAATAAAGATATTTTTTGTTGAAAACCTTTAAAAAAAGTAATTATGCATTGCAATGTGCATGTTTGTTTTAAATTCATTAAAAAATATCTGTGACTAAATTTTAAACCAAATGGCAATATCCTTTCAGGGGCGCATCCAGATGGGTTGACCCCCCTCCCCCCAGCTCAGCCACAATTTTTTTTTTTAAAAATTGAACACTTTTTATGAGAAAAGTTTCACGTCCGCACAGGCTTAACAATATGAAGAAGGGGCCGAGAAACTTAAATCTAAAAGCCTGAATCTGACCCCAAAATTGCGAGTGTCATTCCATTGTGGACAAAAACAAATAGTCACTGGAACATGCCCTTACCGCGAAACAGTGGAAGGTAGGCCTACACTATAGCGATGAAGTGCAGGTAAAATACTTTCGACAGGTCGTCATTCGTAAGACTTTTTTTATACGCGCATTTAAAACAATTGCTGCGTGAGACGTAACACCTGGTGTGTTTAAAATCGGGTAATAAGAGATTAACAATAACCTAAATTCATCATCAATCGATTTATTTAACTAGCCTAATTGTCGAATTCCCTTCCTTTCGTTTGGTTTGGTCAAATAAGTACATAAAGAATGAAGACTTGCGGTCGTCTAAATATTTTGCGTACACTAAAATATAAAATTAATAGAATTTCACTTAACAAAATATATTTTGCTTTTATTCGCCCTATTCTAGAATATGCTGATATTGTATGGGATAACTGCTCAATGAAAGATTCTGATCTACTAGAAAGTGTCCAGACTGAAGCGGGTAGAATAATTAGTGGCCTTAGAAGAAATTCATCTAAAACTAATTTATACAATGAACTGGGATGGGAATCACTATCCAATCGCAGAAAAAAACACAAATTAATTTATCTATACAAAATAAAAAATAATCTTTGCCCCAGCTATCTGTCTGAAGTCTTTAACAAATTTAAACCATTAGTTTCCAATTATAACCTTCGTAGTGCATAATCTTTTGTCGCACGATAGCAGTTGAAGATTTTGAAATTTCGAAACTTCGTCGCTGACTTCCCTCGTTCGAAAAATGAAAACGTGTTGTTTAACATACATTTTTTTGTAACTTTTACCTGAAGACCATCCGATTCGGGAAATATAAGTTTCATTCCGAGTTATCGCCCTTTTTTCGATTTTTTTTCGAATTTTCTGCCCATATTGGGAGCCCGAGTTTCCTTTTGCGGGCCGAATCGACGTTTCTGAAACCTCTGAAACATGAATTTATAGTTCAAAACCAACGTATTTCAACAAACATCTATAAACCGGAAGTAGTCAAAATAATGTCTGATATTTTGAAAAAAAAAACGCGAAAAATGAATGCTTTTGGGGAAAATATGATTTCTCAGTCCGATATAAACGGATTAAAACGATTAAGGTATCGTTAGGTTACATGAGAATTGCAGTATCGATACGTAGAAAGTAAAATATTGCATGCTGACGATCAAGTATTTTCTGATTTGGAGCGTTTTTGGACGCCTGTATCTCGAAAAGGGCGCCACAGATTTTTCTTAAAATTTTCCTATCGAGAGTCCCTTTAGTGGTCTTTAGCATGACGCCATTCAATAAGACTTTGAAATGTCTAGAAAAGGATATAAAAGAGACTGAAAATTGAAAAAAGTCGAAAAATCGTAATTTTTTTGAAAATGCTCTATTCTTTTTTTATTTTAAATGATTTTTAAAAAATGGCTACACATTCATAAAGCTGACCTAAACCAATTTTAACGATATGTAATATGTATTAAAATACTGAAATTTAATTTTCGTTATTTTGATATTTTTGCATTTTTAGCTCTTTTGAACATAGGATTTCCCAGGTGTATTTTATCTGATTAGACAATGTAATATATCCTTACAGAGCCCTGTGGCTATATAATTGCCCAAACTTGTTATTAGAACTATCCCGACTATAATCACCATACCGGAAGTATTCAAAAATGAGAAAAAAAAGGTTAAAAAAATTGCACTCTTGGGAAAAGCTATATTTCTCGGTCAGATATTACCGGATCAAAAGAAGTAAATTGTCTTTGTATAGCCCCATTAATAGACTGTTATATGGCATCTCAATGGTAGGATTTCGATGGTTAGAAAATTATGGTACGCCGAAAATCTAATATTTTCCGTTTTTGAGCCCTTTTAGAAGCCTTTTTTTCTCGAAAACGACCCCTCAGATTTTTCAGAAACTTTTTAAACGCAGAGTTCTATCGGTGGTCTGTGGCGTGAATCCAAAAGCAAAAGGTTTGAAATAATACAAGGGGTCGAAAAAAGTTGAAAAATTGTTAAATTATTGAAAATGTTCTTTTATTTATCATTTTTACAAACAACTACCGAATAGATGTTTCTGACACTTCTGTTACAGAAAGATATCCATCCAAACAACTTATTAAAACTATCCCGACAATGATCCAAAATCCGGAAGTAGTAGAAAACTATCATATAATTGGGAAAAAAAACAAAAAAAATATTTAAAAAAAAGAAAAAAAGAAAAGTAAAAACAGTAAAAAAAAATGGTACTTTTGCAAAAATCGCTATTTATCAGCCGGGTATCACTGAATCAAAACAATTAAAGTATCGTTTTGTAGCTCGATAAATGGGCTATGTTATGACATACTTCCTGACTGATTCCTGAAAGCCGATAAAGTGCTGCTTGCGGGTCTATTTAGGCTATCTGAAAGCCTATTGTGATTACTAAAATTATTATTAGACTTTCAGACGAAAATTATTATTAGGGTTTCACACTGCGAAGCTTGTAGTCGTGTTGTACACAGAATTAAGGGTCATCTGACTTGCACAAAAATGTTATTTTTTTTTGTCTCTGTAATTTTCCTTGACCGCCATTGGCTAATTCAGTATTTCAGCCCAAGATTAATTATTTGTTGTTCGATTTGTATAAAACAAAGTTCATATGCTCCGTTTTCTCAATCGTCATTTTTTTATTACCAAAAGTGTTATCTGTCGGCACCAGAAGTGGCATAATTTTACCAAAAACTACAATTTTGACAGTTAGGTACCATTTTTCAAAAACAAATATTACATTTTTGGAAAATTATATGACTCAAAGAGTGTGTCCTTTAAAGGCGCCAAAAATGTAGGAAGCAGTTTTTTTAAATTCGATTTCATTTTCTAGAAAATTGTATTAAGATGGTGAAAAAGGGGGTAAAATTGACCTATTTACAACCCATTCAGGCTTTTCAGATTTTAAAATATTTCTACGTTACTTTTATAAACCTGTAGCTATAATCCATAGATCTTTAGGGGATAAACCTGTATTTCAAGTTTCTTAAAATCGGATAAAAATTGTGACCTGTAGAGAGTCCGCAAACAATTGTGGACGGACGGATGTCCGGACGGCCGTTTGCGACGCCATAATACGTCAACATGACAATGTGGGGGTATAAAAATCGTTAAATTATTGAAAATGTTCATTTTCTTTTTCTTTTTTACGAAAACTATTTAATGGATTTCTCTGAAACTTCTTTTACATAAGGTTAGGTGACCACACAAATTGCGCGTAGGGTTCTTTAGCAGTGGGGGGGGGGGACCCGGAGAAAACCCACGAGGTAGGAAAGGCAACCCTACTCCTTGCCACGTAATTCGGGGATTCGAAACCACGCCAGTTTACTCAATGACAGGCTTTATGAAGACAGCTGATGTGGTTAATTCCCTACATGGCATATCTATTTATTCAAACTTTCTGTTTTATGAACTCGCATATATACTTAAATTAATCTTTAAAGTGAATTGTATATATTCTCTTCTATTGTAAATTATTGTGGTGTGTTATTTAATGCATTAGTCTATATCTTTTGTAATATATTTTCTATGAATAGGCAGGATGCTAGAAAAGCTATTATAGCCTAATCTTTAACCCTTCTCAAATAAAGTCATTATTAGGCTTTCAGACTTGTGATTACTAAAATTATTATGAAAGCTTATTGTTTCTGTTAAGATTATTAAGCTTTCATATATTCATATATGAAAGCTTATTGTTTCTGTTAAGATTATTATTCTTCCTATTATTATTTTTTTTTTTTTGTTTTATCCACAAATCGGATTTCTCAGAATCTACTCATAGGATATTTCTGAAACTTTTACCAAGAAAAAATGGTTGGTGGCTAAATATAATTTCAAAACATTTTTCGAATCCGAAATCACCGAATTTGACGAACGAATGCATTTGACCTACATTGCTGTAACTTCGTGAAAATTTTACCTATTTTACTAATTCTTTTTTCTTTGAATACCTTGTAATCTTGACTTCAAATCTGCAATTTCGGATTTTCGAATTTCGAAAATTTGTCGATGTGATTTCGAATCGGAAGTTAAATCAAAAAGACAACTTCTTTTATAGATGCACGATTTTCATGAAATTCGGTATGTAAGTATATCTTACTCATGAAACTTTAAAAATGGCATTAGAAATTTACAAAAATATCTTCCCTTGGTGATATTAAGGATCAAAGTTTTCAAAAAATCGACGAAATATTGGTCAGATTGCCTTGATTTTTTTTTACTAGCTACGACACTACTGATTTGTACACAAAAAATTGAGTTTGTAGCCCAAACCGGAAGATAATCCTTCGTTGATATTTTACTTAACAGACAAGGCAATTATATTTTCCGAATCATTTTAGAAAAGCCGAAAAACTGTCTCGAATAGAATTGAAAATGAAAAATAGTTAAAAATCAACCTTAATGGGCTTGAAAACATACACAATTGGTCGTGGCTAATGGTAATTTCAATAAATACAAAGATGAAATATGTCCTCCTGAACTTATATTAAATAAAGAAAATTCGGGCACTATAAATGCATCTGTTCTTGACTTGGACATAAATATAATTAATAACAAATTTAATGTCGGTATATTCGATAAAACGGACAAATTTGGTTTCGAAGTAGTAAAATACCCGTCAGCTCATAGTAACATACCAGATACGACACTATACAATGTTTTCTATTCACAGGCATTACGATTTTTAAAAATATGCAACAATAAAGAACTATTTCTTTCCCGAATAAAAACTCTTAATTTTAAGTGCACGGCCAAAGGTGGTATACAATTACGCATTTTGAAAGAAATTTCAAAACTTCCATTTCTTCAACATAATAAGTTTGACATTTTTTTTATAACGATATTACTGACTACATATTGGATAATGATTCTATATAAATTGCTTCTAGATGTCTAGTCCTGTCTGGATTATCGCCCTTTTTTATGCCTTTATGAATACACTAATAACTTACGATTTCTTTAGCATTCCTGTTTTGCATTTGTTACGTGGGACATTATATAATAATTATACTATGGTTTGTACAATTGCATGGTCTTAAAAACTTATAGTTTTTTTTTTATATTTCAACGTTATTTTATATAGATTATCGCCCTTTTATCGGGAAATTGCACCTTCTAAACCACGACGTCATAACAACTATTACGGCAGATTCACGCCACTCACTCAGTCAGATTTGGAGAAATTAAATCAAGATTTTCAAAAAAATCGACGAAATATACGTCAGATTGCCTTTAAATTTATTTTTTGTACTAGCTACGACACTACTGATTCATACACAAAAAAGGAGTAGTAGCCTAAACCGGAAGTTTCACCATCTTAAAATGTGAAAAATCCTTAAGGCTTTTTTTAATATTTCATGCGCTACGCTGGAACCAAAAGTGCCATCAGTACCAAATTCCGGCGAGAAACTTTTCACGTTAGTACCTAGGTACCCTGACATTTTCAAGGTGATACCTGTATTTGTTCAAGTCGTGTGTTGGTAATACCTGCCTTGCGTTGTGACTTCACGCATGCGCTTCACTAGAACCAAAAGTACCATGAGCACCAAATTCGGGCGAGAAACTTTTCACATTGATATCTGCATTTGTTCGAGTCGTTTGTTCGTGGCACGGCTCAAATGAATGAATGAAATGTTGTTTAATGGCACGTCAGCTCCAACCGGGCCATATTGCGCCAAAGGCACGGCTCAAGGTCGGTTGACTTCGCGCATGCGCTACGCTAGAACCAAAGGTACCACGATTACCAAGGAACTTTTTACGTTGGTACCTAGGTTCCCTTCTGGGATAGGAAGACAAGTATACAGACAACTTGTTAAAGTTATCCCGACAATGATCGAAAGAGGGGAAGTAGTCGAAAAACTATCCGATATTTTTAGGAAAATGCTAAAAAAAATCAAGATTTCTGCCAAAAGCGTGATTTCTCCGTTAGATACTACAAGATCAAAAAACCCAAAGTATCATCCGATAGCCCATTGAACGGAATTTCGAATGCATCCCTCGGGTCTGTTGCCTGAAAGCCGATTCAGCACTTCCATGCAGGTCTAGTTCCTATTATTATTATTTTTTTGTGTGTGTTTTATCCACAAATCGGATTTCTCAGAATCTACCCATATGATCTTTCTGAAACTTTTACCTACCCCCGCAGAAATGGGTGGTGGCTGTTGGGTAAATGTATTTTCAAAACGCTTTTTGCATCTGAAATCATCGAATTTTACGAACAAATGCATTTGACCTACTAAGCTGTAACTTTGTGACTATTTGACCTATTTTACTAATTCTTTTTTCTTTGTATACCTTGAATCATTAACTTCAAATCTACAATTTCGCAATTTTGAATTTCGAAAATTCGTCGCTGTGATTTCGAACCGGAAGTTAAATTCAAAATGACAACTTCTTTAATAGTTGCACGATTTTTTATGAAATTTAGTATGTAAGTTTTTGATATTTTATTTACAGACAAGTGAATTAAATTTTCCCAATCCTTAAAGGAAAGCAGAAAAACGCTCGGGAATTTTTTTTTTGATTTAGGTCAACTGATTGACGCCATTTTGAATTGAAAATGAACAATAGTGAGACCAACTTGGTAACTTCTTTAATAGTTTCACGATTTTCACGAAATTTAGTATGTTGATAATGACGATAAAAAAATTATAAATTATCTCCCCTTGGAGAAATTAAGGATCAAGATTTTCAAAAAAATCGACGAAATATACGTCAGATTGCCTTTAAATTTATTTTTTGTACTAGCTACGACACTACTGATTCATACACAAAAAAGGAGTAGTAGCCCAAACCGGAAGTTTCACCATCTTAAAATGTGAAAAATCCTTAAGGCTTTTTTTAATATTTCATGCGCTACGCTGGAACCAAAAGTGCCATCAGTACCAAATTCCGGCGAGAAACTTTTCACGTTAGTACCTAGGTACCCTGACATTTTTTGAAGGTGATACCTGTATTTGTTCAAGTCGTGTGTTGGTAATACCTGCCTTGCGTTGTGACTTCACGCATGCGCTTCACTAGAACCAAAAGTACCATGAGCACCAAATTCGGGCGAGAAACTTTTCACATTGATATCTGCATTTGTTCGAGTCGTTTGTTCGTGGCACGGCTCAAATGAATGAATGAAATGTTGTTTAGTGGCACGTCAGCTCCAACCGGGCCATATTGCGCCAAAGGCACGGCTCAAGGTCGGTTGACTTCGCGCATGCGCTACGCTAGAACCAAAGGTACCACGATTACCAAGGAACTTTTTACGTTGGTACCTAGGCACCCTTCTTGGATAGGAAGACAAGTATACAGACAACTTGTTAAAGCTATCCCGACAATGATCGAAAGAGAGGAAGTAGTCAAAAAAATATCCGATATTTTAAGGAAAATGCTAAAAAAAATCAAGATTTCTGCCAAAAGCGTGATTTCTCCGTTAGATACTACAAGATCAAAAAACCCAAAGTATCATCCGATAGCCCATTGAACGGAATTTCGAATGTATCCCTCGGGTCTGTTGCCTGAAAGCCGATTCAGCACTTCCATGCAGGTCTAGTTCCTATTATTATTATCTATTTTTTTTGTGTATTTTATCCACAAATCGGATTTCTTAGAATCTACCCATAATATATTTCTGAAACTTTTACCTACCCCCGCAGAAATGGGTGGTGGTTGTTGAATAAATGTATTTTCAAAACGAATTTTGCATCCGAAATCATCGAATTTTACGAACAAATGCATTTGACCTACTTAGCTGTAACTTTGTGACCTATTTTACTAATTCTTTTTTCTTTGTATTTTTCCTTCAATCATTAACTTCAAATCTACATTTTCGCATTTTTGAATTTCGAAAATTCGTCGCTGTGATTTCGAACCGGAAGTTAAAATCAAAATGACAACTTCTTTAATAGTTGCACGATTTTTATGAAATTTAGTATGTAAATAGATCTTAGTAATGCGACTTTAAAAATGTCAAAAGAAATTTTCTAAATTACCTCCCCTTGGTGAAATTAAGGATCAAATTTTTCAAAAAAATCGACGAAATATAGGTCAGATTGCCTTGAATTTTTTTTGTACTAGCTACGACACTACTGATTAGTACACAAAAAATGGAGTTTGTAGTACAAACCGGAAGTGCCACCATTTTGAAATGTGAAAAAACTCTAAAGCCTGGTTTACACGATGCAATCAATCTATACAACCGTCGGATGCAACATATCGAAAGAGTGTTTACACGATACAATGGTCCATTCGTTGTATGGCAAATTGACGTCATAATTTGTTCGTTCATAGTAACTGAATATAATGTACACGTCATATCCGACTGTCTTCTTGCTTTTTCAGCTCTAATTTATATGTGGTATTTAGGTGGTTCTATTAATAAACTTGCAATATCTTTGGGAGTTACATATATAGCCTACTTCAAGTTACGTTAGAATCGGACAAAAATTCTGACCTCAAGAGTGTCCACAAGCAATCTGTGGACGGACCGCCAGACAGGGGCGACGGCAGAATACGGCACATAAAAATGCGAATGTATTATGTATTGGCCTGTAGTGCCAGGCAATGGTTTACCGTATTTATTAATAAACAGGCCTATTGATATAATACACTGCGTCAGTAGTATAGGCCTAGACCTGTCCAACCGTTTCCTAAACTGACAGCAATAGACTTCAGGGATAGTCTCATACTCATTAAAGCTCCTTGCTTCTCATCCCCATCTTCATGTAGTAAGGATGCCGCGGGTTCCACAATAGTTCGTGTTCCCGATAAAGAGTTATTAGACACAAAAATTCAGTGTCTGTTAGGCTAAGGTTCATTATAGAGGAGGTCGAAGCACTCGAAGTGACAGAAAAAGACATTTTGATTGCACGAATTCTGGTTGTCAAGGCAGATGTGACATCGTACACCGTATGACGTCGTCTAATATAACTCAATTTGATTGGGTATTGCATCAGTTGGTCGGATGAGAATAGAACTGATCCTATTCATACAACAAGCCATCCATCCGACCATTCGTCGGATGAGTTGGTCGGATGCGACGGTTGCATCCGATGGTTGTATGGGTTGATTGTATCGTGTAAACGGCACTTAAGGCTTTATTTACAGACAAGGGAATTATATTTACCAAATCATTTAATTAAAACCGAAAAACGCTCGGGAAAAGAATTCTGATTTAGGTCAACTGGTGGACGCAATTTTGAATTGAAAATGACCAATAGTGAAAAATCCACATTATTTTTTTTTATATAAACAGTATTGTTCAGAAAACTGAGGGGATTGGGGAACAGGCAAAGCCTATATAATCCCTCTCCCGGTTACAATAAATTACATTACAATATATTACAATCAACTATATTATATCACAATCAATTACACTATATTAAAATCAATTACATTATAACAAAATCAATTACATTATAACAAAATCAATTATATTATATAGCAATCAATTACGCTATATTACAATCAATTACATTATATTACAATATTTTGAAAAACAAAGAAGGAAAAAAAAAGAATAAGATACAAAGGAAATTATATATATGAATTTTTTATTTATTTATGCATTTATCTACCGTAAACAAAGAAGTACTTGTACTTTATCTACTTTAATATATATATATATATATATATCCAGAAAAATCAGCACAACCGTAAAGCTGCACTACTTTGTTTCACAGTAAACGATGAAAAGATAAAAGGTATGCCGACACAAACTGATTTCAACACTGGTTTAATAACATTTTAAAGTACTTTTCGTCCGTCTTGGGACTATTACACACAACCCAATAAAAATATAAGTTTTAAATAATTAAAATCAGCTATTTTTTAAAATGCAAATCTTTCGGTTTGTTCAATGAAATTTTGTGTTTGGTTAAATACTGAAACGTTTTCGTTATATGATAGTGTTTCCGAACCATATAGTAGCACTTTAATGTTTTGTTGTGTTTGTGGTAGAGTGTCGATTGTTCTATGACGAGCACCTGAATACAAGGAACATATAAGGAGATAGTGATAAGGGTCTTCTATTGTCTTACCACATAAACATTCAGGAGTATCTGAAATATGTCTTATAAATTTGTGAAAATTTAGATTGCTGCAGCCTAGTCTTAGTTTAGTATGTATAATTTGATTTTTTCGTTTGCCAATATAATAAAAGAGAGGTATTTTTGGATCATGTTTAGAGAGTTCTTTTTAAAATTTTGAAAGTGATAAGACATTTGTTATAGACGGATTTAGGTTGTTCCAGAGTCGGATAGCTGATGGAAAGAATGAATTATAATAGATGGATGTTCTGCAGAATATTTCATCTAATTCTGGTTTATTTCGAAGATTATATGGTGATGTTTTTAATTTAATGTGGTTGGATAAATAATTTGGAACCCTTACATTAATAATTTTATATAATGTGTGTAATTTGTGTCTTTTTCTTCTTTCATTGAAAGGAGTAATACCAGTTTCGAGGTAGAGTAAACGGTGGCTAGTTCCCTTTACAGCCCCACAAGGCATCAAGCTGAAGGTGTTCTAGTTGGTTCGCTAGGTGGTCAGTGCAATTGTCCCAAATAATGTCCGCGTAGTCGAAATGCGGTAGTATAAAGGAATTGTAAATTATGAAAAGAGATTTTCTATTTCACCTGTACTTTAGGGATCTTAAACAATTGATTAATTTTGATACTTTATTACAAATATTATTTATATGGATATCCCATTTAAGTTTGTGATGGAAGAAAAGACCCAAGTGCTTGTGGATTTGTACATCAATTATTTTAACAGTATCCATGAAAAGTGGTGGTGTGTCATTGTGTGGTTTGGTAGCTATTGTTAGTGATTCTGTTTTTGTGGGGTTGAAGGAAACTAGCCATTTTTTGGACCAAACGTTCATTCTCTCGATATCCGAATTCATTATTTTCGCACTTTCCGACGGATCTTTTATAAGTAAGTAGAGAGACGTGTCATCAGCAAACAGTTTGATATTTGATTGAATATTTTCAATAATATCATTTATGTAGATTAAAAATAGAAGCGGTCCGAGAACGGAGCCCTGTGGAATACCGGAAGTGATGAATGGTGACTCCGAGGCGACATTGTCCAGAACAACGCACTGTGATCGATCAGTAATACAACTTTTAAACCAACTGTACAATGTGCCTCGGACCCCAACAGCATCAAGCTCAAGACAGAGTCCAGCATGCCAAACTCTATCAAAAGCTTTGCTGATGTCACAGAGCACCGTTCTCGTATAATAACCCTTATCGATTGCATTACAATAAAAAAATCATTTAAGTCTAGAAGTTGATAGATAGTAGAGTTTCCTTTCATAAAACCACTTTGAAACTTTGTAAGTGTATTGTTGTCTAGAAGGAAGTTAAAGACATGCTTATAAATACAACGTTCAAGGATTTTACTTATTATCGAGAGTAATGATATCGGGCGATAGTTGGAACATATATCCTTATTACCTTTTTTATGTAGGGCTACGACATTAGCATGTTTCCAGATCAAGGGAATGAATGCAATGGGGTTGAATGTCCTATGCTTAAGCACCTTACCTCGGCCAATCCAGATCAAGGGGAAGGTAGCACACTTAAGGGAATAATTAAACAGAGTACACAATGGATTAGAAATTTCTTTAGATATAGATGTTAATAATTTTCCGCTAATATGATCAGGGCCAGGGGATTTAGAAGTATCGATAGAGTCAAGTATGTCTTTAACTTCTTTCGGCTCTAGAATTATATTAGTTATACTGTTGATATTTCGGTTAATTAATGACAGTGGGTGATTAAGATCATTAAGTTTGGATTGCTCAGCAAAATAAGTGTTGGGTGCATTTGCCTTTTCTATAGGTGTGAATGTTGTGCCAGTATTTGTTGTTATAGGAGGTATGTCATGGTTCGATGAACCCGTAGTTTTTACAAATGAGTTGACTACCTGCGACCAGGACTTTGATCCAAGGTTATTGACATCGTTAATTTTGTTATCTAAAGTTTCATAATATTCACTTTTACATTTCCGAATTAAAGATATATATATTGATTTCTGCCAAATCTGACTTCTTAGCTTTTTTGTGGATTTTATATTTCAATTTACTTAACTTCCTTATGCTATTATTCATCCACGGCATATCTCGTGGTCGAATGGTTACTAATTTATTTGGAATATGTTTCTTTGCTACAGTTATTAATTCAATTGTAAATTTACTACATGACTCATCGACCGTATTGTTAGTAAGGAGTGTGTCCCAGTCAGTACTGCGGATTTCTTGTTGAAGTGCATCAGTATTCATTTTCTCATAATCCCAAATTAGTCGTTTAAAGGATCGTTTTTGTGGACTCTGAAATGAAAGTTGACAGTACACGGGGCAGTGTTCGCTACAGAAGTTATCGAGGCATTCAGCTTTGGAGACATAAATGGGGCAATTTGTCAAAATTAAATCGAATAACGTGTTTTTCCCGTTATCACTGTATCGGGTAGGCGAAGTTATCATTTGATTCAGATCAAAAATATTAATAGCCTCGTGGATAAAAGAATTAAAAACGCTGAAAAAATCAATATGAAAGTCACCTAAGATAAAACATTGTGGAATATCATCAGTGAGTGCCAAGTTGAATGAATTGAAAACAGAGTAGTTAATATCTATTGTACTATTAGGGGGTCTGTAAAATGTACCCAATACGAATTTATTATTGTTACTATGTATTTCTAACCAGATGCCCTCTGTTCCGTCAACTTCCAAGTCAGCGCGTCTCTTGTAAGCTAGAGTGTCTTTTATATATACGGCTACCCCCCCCCCCACACACACACACACACACCTGAGTGTGTAGTGCAATCTTTTCGAACAGGTGCATGGTAAGATGAAATGGAGACTTTACTATCAGGAATACTACAATCTAACCAAGATTCGGATATCGAGATAATGTCATAGCTATCCAACTCGGAAGCAATTAAATCAATTTTATTACGGATGCTCCTTGTATTCCGATGAACTATAGTAATATTTTTAGGGCCGGTGTTTTGTTCAATATCACCACACTGTAAAAGAAGTGAAGAGATAAAAACGGTAAAAATAATATCAAATTCGTTGATTATACAATATAAACGATACATATTGGTTGTCAATGATTAAATAATGATAATAATACAATAAAAACGATAAGTATTGGTTGTCAATGCTATTGTATGGATCGGTAAAATAATGGATGAAAGACAATACAGAAAACTAATTATCTATTATGTTTGGGTTAATGTGTAATAATCTGCAGAAAACTATATATACATTTTTTAAAGACGAACATAATGAAACATATATACAAACTACTTTACAAAAGCGGTCAGATGGTATGCCCGCTTTAAAAAGCTGATGGTAGCTTATTTGTTGTTGCCTTGTACACATTAATGGGCTTAAAAACATACACAATTGGTCGTGGCTTAGAGAATCTATCTTCCATTAACGAAAATAATAGATTACAGGATAGCCTGGCTTATGGTCAAATGTTTGGCATTTGAAATTTTTAAAAATTCGATTACCCCTTTGATGTTTTCCGTGCCGACATGGTTGTTTTCAAGTAAGCTGGTTTTGAATTCACGCATGCGCTACGCTGGAACCAAAAGTGCCATCAGTACCAAATTCCGGCGATAAACTTTTCACGTTAGTACCTAGGTACCCTGACATTTTCAAGGTGATACCTGTATTTGTTCAAGTCGTGTGTTGTGACTTCACGCATGCCCTTCACTAGAACCAAAGGTACCATGAGCACCAAATTCAGGCGAGAAACTTTTCACATTGATATTTGCATTTGTTCGAGTCGTTTGTACGTGGCACGGCTCAAATGAATGAATGAAATGTTGTTTAATGGCACGTCAGCTCCAACCGGGACATATTGCGCCAAAGGCACGGTTCAAGGTCGGTTGACTTCGCGCATGCGCTACGCTAGAACCAAAGGTACCACGATTACCAAGGAACTTTTTACGTTGGTACCTAGGTACCCTTAAATTTTCAAGGCGATACCTGCATTTGTTCAAGTTGTTTGTTCGTGGCACCTGCCCTTCGTGGGGTTTTTTCTAAATCAATATACAAGGCTTCCATAAATATTTTTTTGCCCGACTGCAAGGTTTCTAACCATATTTAGACCTGTTACTTCGTGAGTTTTGACCAATATCATAAAGCCTGTCATTGAGTCAACTGGTGTGGTTTCGAATTCCCGGTTGTAGGTGGCAAGGAGTAAGGTCGCCTGTCTAGCCTCGTGGGGTTTTTCCGGGTCCTCCAATTTCTTCCCACTGCTAAAGACCCCTACGCGCAAGCGAATTATTGAAATAAAAGTAAACCATATGTTAGTCCTGATATTACCTAGTTTGTGTCAAGTGGACGTTAAACCCCGTTTCTCTCTCTCTCTCTCTCTCTCTCTCTCTCTCTCTCTTGCCTCTCTCAATTTGGACCCAATAACCGTAGGGGGCCACGTGATTAGCCAAGTCTTCCTACGTGGCGCGGTTTCCCCTTGTCAGTGATGCAGGAGGGATCGCCTGAGTGAAAAAGGACAGCTGACTAGTCGTTCTGATGGTTCGAAAAACCGAGGTCCCGTGTAAACATTGACGTGCACTTAACAGAGCCCTGGGCAGTTGGAATTCGATATATGAGTAGGTAGCGTCGCTGTCTGCGCAAAATTTTCCTCAAAGCACACTGCATGCCCGTCTTCATTATCCAGGTTTAGGAGCAGAACAGTAGGACGTTAATCCCATTTCATTTCATTTAGTTCTTTGCTATAAGGGGGTCACGTGGCTAAGTTGGAAAGGTGCTGGCTCGCTAGCCTGCGGGCCGGGTGTGCGATCCATGCATTGGCCGAGAAATTTCATCTCGATTTTCCGGCGTGGTTTTCCATTGTCAGTGATGCGGACAGCTGCCTAGTCGTTCGGATGAGACGAAAAACCGAGGTCCCGTGTACACATTGACCTGCACGTAAAAGATCCCTTGGCAGTTGGAATTCAGTTGCTGCCCGGGTAAAAATTTCCCTCATAGCACACTGTATGGCGTATGCCATTACCCGATTGCAATGTTTCTAACTATATTTAGACCTGTAACTTCGCGATTTTTTGACCAATTTTAATAATTTTTTTACGTAAAAGACCCCTTAGCAGTTGCTGCCCGGACAAAAATTTCCCTTGTAGCACACTGTATGGCGTATGCCATTGCCCGGCTGCAATGTTTCTTACTATATTTGGACCTGTAACATCGCGAATTTTTGACCAATTTTAATAATAATTTTTTTATTAGTTTTTGTGCGATGGACGTTAAACATCATTTCTCTCTCTCTCTCTCTGGATAAACTTTCTCGGCCAATGCAGGGATCGAACACCCGACCTTACGCATTTAGCCATCGTGATCCTCCTGCTCCATTTGGACCCCGTGCGTGCACTTTTTCATATGTGGCAAGGAGTAAGGTCGATTGTTCAACCTCGTGGGGTTTCTCCGGGTCCTCCAATTTCTTCCCACTGCTACGCGCAAGGGAATTATTGGAATAAATGTAAACCATATGTTAATCCTGAAATTACCTAGTTTGTGTCGAGTGGACGTTAAACCCCATTTCTCTCTCTCTTCTCTCTCTCTCTCAATTTGGACCCAATAACCTTATGGGATCACGTGGTTAGCCAGGTTTTCCGGCGTGGCGCGGTTTCCCCCTGTCAGTAATGCAGGGGGGATCGCCTGAGTGACAAAGGACATCTGACTAGTCGTTCTGATGGCTCGAAAATCCGAGCAGCACACTGTATGGCGTATGCCAGTCGTTTGTTCTTGGCACCTGTCGTTCGTCGTTTTTATTCTAAGTCAATTTACGGCTTACATAAGGGAAAAAATGGGAATTTTGCCGCGAAACCGACACCGATTGTCCGGAAACCATGAAATTTGGACAAACCCGGACTCTGCACCGTACTCCCATTTTGATCCGATTAAATGAAAAAGAGTTTTAGCAAAAAATATTTTCGGAATTTAATATTGGTTTTAATTAATTTTGAAATTGCAAATGCAAAGAGATTTTATCGCCTCTTCCATGTGTGATAGGTATTAGAACTATACACATGATCCTTAAAAGACAACTTTTTAAAATAACCACAACGATGATTTGGACACTAGAAACCGAAATCGCCTTTTTTGACATTTTGATTACTTTTTGGCCCGGTTGCATTGTTTCTATCTATAATCCTTTCAGAAAAGCCTAAAAACTGTCAGGAATAGAATTTTTATTTTTGGCAAATGGTGGACAATTTCGAACCGGAAGTTAAAATCAAAATGACAAATTCTTTAATAGTTGCACGATTTTCATGAAATTTAGTATGTAGGTAGATCGTATCGATACGACTTGATAAATGTCATTAGAAATTTTCTAAATTATCTCCCCTTGGAGAATATAAGGGTCAATTTTTTCAAAAAAACCCCGACGAAATATAGGTCAGATTGCCTTGAAATTTTTTTTGTACTAGCTACGACACTACTGATTCGTACATAAAAAAATTGAGTTTGTAGCCCAATCCGGAAGTGCAACCATCTTGAAATGTAAAAATCGATAAGGTTTTGTTGATATTTTACTTACAGACAAGGCAATTATATTTTCCGAATCCTTTTAGGAAAGCCGAAAAACTGCCGGGAATAGAATTTTGATTTAGGTCAACTGATGGACGCCATTTTGAATTGATAATAGAAAATAGTGAAAAATCCACATTCATGGGCTTGAAAACATACACAATTGATCGTAGTTTAGAAAATCTATCTTCTATTAACGAAAATAATACATAACAGGATAGCCTGGCTCATGATCGAATGTTTGGCATTTGAATATTTTAAAAATACGAATTACCCCTTTGATGTGTTCCGTGCCGAACAGGTTGTTTTCAAGTTAGCTGGCTCTGACTTCGCGCATGCGCTACGCTTGAACCAAAGGTACCATGAGTACCAAATTCCGGCGAGGAACTTTTCACGTTAGTACCCCGGTACCCTAAAGGTGATATTTAGGAGCAGAACAGTACGACGTTGATCCCCATTTCATTTCATTTCGTTCTATGCTATAAGGGGGGTCACGTAGCTAAGTGGGTGAGGTGCTGGCTCGCTAGCGTGGAGGTCGGGTGTTCGATCCATGCATTGGCCGAGAGAGTTCATCTCGATTTTCCGGCGTGGTTTCCCCATGTCAGTGATGCAGATCGAGAGCCTGACACGGACAGCTGCCTAGTCGTTCAGATTGGACGAAAAACCGAGGTCCCGTGTACACATTGGCGTGCACGTAAAAGATACCTTGGCAGTTGGAGTTCAGTTGCTGCCCGGGAAAAACTTTCCCTCATAGCACACTGTATGGCATATGCCCGTCTTCAATTAGCCCAGGTTAGGTGCAGAAGCGTAGTAACTACTTAACACTTCACGACAGATTCTTGGCAGAAAAATAAACGCGAATTCTAAAACTGCCCTAAAATATAGCCGGGAATGGGTAAGGACTCATTGGGTTCTAGTCTAAAATAAGTCTACTGTCCGCAGGTTTATCTTGTGGATATTTTTGTTTTGCGTGTAGTGCAGTCCTCCTGCATTAACTATTAGAGTAGAGTTTTAGCCCTTCATACTGTAGAATGTTCTCGTTGTCGGGCTTTGCTCCTCTTAGCTCACTACATTTATTTTATTTTTTTTAGCGTTTTCCGAGTTTCTGTCCGGATTATCGCCCTTATTGTTAAAATTGTTTGACGTTCTAACACCTGACGTCAATTGGCTGACTATCGCCATTGAAGAGACGACCACTTACAAGATCGGTCGCATTTCTTTTTTTGTTACGTCTTTTATGTTAATCATTTTAGTGAAGCCTGTACCAAGACAGGCCCGGGACTGTACAGCGCAGTGGACGCTTACGGCTGGCCCCCGGATCCATTCACTTGATTTGATAGTTGTTTAGTTCTTGCAATGTCTATTTTCTGTCTTGTCCGCAGGTTTATCTTGTAGATTTTTTTGTTTTGCGTGTAGTGCAGTCCTCATGCATTAACTATTAGAGTAGAGTTTTAGCCCTTCGTACTGTAGAATGTTCTCGTTGTCGGGCTTTGCTCCTGTTAGCTCACTACATTTATTTTTTATTTATTTTTTAGCGTTTTTTGAGTTTCTGTCCGGATTATAGCCCTTATTGTTAAAATTGTTTGACGTTCTAACACCTGACGTCAATTGGCTGACTATCGCCATTGAAGAGACGACCACTTACAAGATCGGTCGCATTTCTTTTTTTGTTACGTCTTTTATGTAAATCATTTTAGTGAAGCCTGTACCAAGACAGGCCCGGGACTGTACAGCGCAGTGGACGCTTACGGCTGGCCCTCGGATCCATTCACTTGATTTGATAGTTGTTTAGTTCTTGCAATGTCTATTATCTGTCTTGTCCGCAGGTTTATCTTGTAGATTTTTTTGTTTTGCGTGTAGTGCAGTCCTCCTGCATTAACTATTAGTTTTGTAATATCTAAAATACTAATACGAAAGGAATGCTTCAAATCCGACAAAAGGGGCGCACTGAATCTATACTTAAAACAAGGCGCCCAGGTTTGTGGCAGTATCGAGCGCTACGCTGCCAGATCTATTGTATAATGCGCTATAACCGGCAACAAATACGGTTTATCTAGAATGATTTTGTATTGCGAGAGGACGTTGTAGTAAATCCAAAGAATATACGAAGGATGCCAGTGAAATATTAATATCTGGTGCGATTCACTCATAATTCGGGTGGCAGACCTTAAACAACCTCTGCTGACCTATGTATACAGCTGAGCAATACGAAGCTACTTCAAGTCCATAAACACAAGATAAAATGAATTGTCTGATCATGATCATGCGGGGCGCGCTGTATCACGGGCGCATATAGCACAAGCCCTTCAAGGGCGCCAAATCATGCTGTATTGGGCGTCCCATTGACCAAGTCGTGGGCGCCCAACCAATCTCACTCGACTTTATTTATTATGTGCGGACCGACAAACATACATTATCCTTATAATGCGCCCCACCAACCATGTCATTAAAATGCTCCCCTCCGGGATAAGCCACACCACAGATCACACAGTTTTGAACGTATCTCAAGTTAGGTGTTAATCATGTGATTCATTTGTGGGGGGGGGGGGCTCATATATAACGACATGAATAGAAGTAACATTTCGTAATGGGCCCCCAAAGGCACTCGGCTTTATAGAGCGCCCATAGTGATATGGATAAGTTAGTCGTTAGCTTTGTATTCCGTCTAATGGAAAGGGCGCCCATTAGGGGAGTACAATATTCCCACAATGGATCAAGGTATTATGCATTGCGTGCGACCCAACAATCATATATTGTCATTATAAGGCGCCCCACCAATCATGTCACTTATGGCAGGTCCTCTTGGATAATGTGCACCACAGTTCACGCCCCATCAACATGTGGTGTTCATCGGGGGCGCCTTACATTATGACGATGTAATAGACGAGGCTCTCATAAAAACCAAGTGATATTGGTTGGGCGCCCTGCCAATCTCGTCGTGTGTGCCCCAACCAATGTCACTCGGCTTTATGGGACGCCCATACTGATATGGGCATGTAAGTAGCTGGCGCGGTATTGTGTTCAATGGAAACGGCGCCTTCGGCGCACAATGGGGGCACCTAATTTTTACAGGTGGGGCGCCGATTTTTTACAGGAAAAATCGAATTAACTTTGACGGATTATCGTAGGGTTTTTAGTAGTTGGGCGAAACAAGTTACCAGAGTAATGGGGTTTAACGTCCATTCAACACAACTAGGTCATTTAAGGACTAACGTATGGTTAAATTTATTTCAATAATTCGCTTGCGCGTAGGGGTCTTTAGCAGTGGGAGGAAACCGGAGTGCCCGGAAGAAACCAGCGAGGTTTAGAAGACGCCCCTATCTCCATGCCACATACGCTCACACCAAGGCTCGAAACCACAGCCAACCAGACGTGGCCGGCCAGCTAGAGGTCGAAGCGCGGCACTCTAGGCCATCCAACCCCACAAAACATAATATAAGTTAAATGTTTAAAAAATATAGTGCATTTTTTTGTTATTAGTCAATGATTTGTTTATTTAATTTATCAGGCAAATTAATGACCATTTCAATTCAAACAAATGCCTGTTCGTATGTGCAAAACATAGCCATTCCAGAGCACGGGGGGGGGGGGTACAAACGATCTATTTTATATTGTGAAATATAATTTGTATTGCAGTGCAAGGGAGGTAACTCTTTTTATCATTCCTCAATCATTATTGCCTTTGCGTCCGTATTTATACACTATATGCAAAACATAATTAGAGAGAGGGAGAGAAATGGGGTTTAACGTCCACTCGAGACAAACAAGGTCAGTTCGGGACAAACATATGGTTTAATTTTATTTCAATAATTGCTGACGCGTAGGTTATTTAGTAGTTGGGGGTAAACCAGTTACCAGAGTACCCGGATAAAACCCACGAGGTTGGACAGGCAACCCCTTTCTTGCTACGTACAATCGAAAATTTGAAACCACGCCAGTTGACTCAATGGCAGGCCGTATGATACAGCACGCGAAGCTAACCATTCAGTATCCCCCCCCCCCCAAAAAAAAAACGTAATTAAGTTAAATGTGTAAAAATATACAAACTATAGGCCATAGTATTCTAAATCAATACGGCAAGGATGAAAAAAATATTAGTATGTTTTAATGTTCAATAGAATACAAACAATGCAAGCATAATTATACTATCATGTATCAAACCAAAGCAAATAATTCAATTTCAATAACTATTGAGAGCTGGCTGAAAAATTCAAAACCTATCTGTAAAAGAACTGTATAAAGTCAATTGTTATCATTTATTGTTCTACATAGTCCATTTTGAAGTGTACACTCTTTAGTTAATGATTCTGCATGGCCTTGATGTCTGCCAGGAAGCATTTTTCTTCAGTCGCCCTTAAAAGGTCAATCACAGCTGACATGACGTAATCATAGTAGGAAAATGGTATCACCGTTTTATGAACAAGAGTAATGCCTGAATAGAACATCTTTATAATACTTATATTGATAGTCTGGCTGTTTTCATTGTAGTCAATCAGCAGAATAGTTTTGGAATCCTTACCGATCTGGCTTGATTGAGGACTTGCGACTCTGTATGCCTCCATTGTTTTGTTTGAGTTTTGCATTCTTGTTGAAACTTGTGAATCCAGGTCTCCCCTATGGTTAAAAATCGGGCTAATAAATTATCAGGAAATGTTCAAAACAGATTGACAATGGATGTAAAAATGTCATTGGATCAAGTACCTTCAACCATTTCTTAAGTGCAGAAAAGGAAGGGCCATTATCTCCTATAAAGTGGAGACTGAATCAGCATATTTCAATGTTTGGGTTAGGACTTCCACTTTTGGTGATTTCAATGGTTAGGTTCACAAGATTGTCTGGTACAAATGCAATAATAACACTGTAGGTCTTGTGTCTATGATTCATTCAATGATTCTACTTGTTGCTGGTAAAAACCAATTAATCTATCCTTTACAGATTTAGAACTTTTCCGCCAGCTGCTGTATTATGGTGTATCCACACAAACAATAGATTGCATAGCAAACACATTATTATATCAACAATCTATAAAATGACAATAAATGATGAGGTATTCATATTTCAATCACAAGGCAGAGAAGATAAAATAATATGGGGTTTAAGTTGAAACGACAGAAACTAGGTCATTTCAGCATTAACACATGGTCCAATTGTATTTCAATAATTTGCTTGCGTAGTACAGAATAAACACCTGACAAAACAAGGACCCCTCCATAAATTAAAGTGAAAGAAAGACATCCCTTGCCAATACAAAACCAATATATAAGTGACCATAATGCCGCTGTCAAAGAAAAATTCCACTCATTCTGTATAGCGTAGGCATATGCCTGTCTTAATTAACCCAGTACTAACAGAATGGTAGGCATTAAAGCCAATTTCATCGTTATAATAATTGTGACCTCCAGAGGGACCACAAGCTAAACAAAGGCGATTTTGCGTATAATCAGGGGCCATAATTCAGGAAGTTACGATCCGATATGCGCAAATATGGAAAGGAACCAAGATCTTTGGGTTATAATCATGCATTTCAAGTTTCATCAATATCGAATTAAAATTGTGACCTCTACAGGGTCCACAATCTTGATATACCATTTTTTAACAGTATTCGCGTGCAAATGGCGGCCATGTTATATGACAATTTGGGCCGATTTGCCCGAATTCGAACTCATCCTTCCTTAGTATGTAAAGGTGATATACTCGAACAGTTTTTCGAATCGGATAATAATTGTCACCTCCAGAGGGACCACAAGCTAAAAGAAAGTGCTTTTTCGGACAATCAGGGGTCATAATTCAGGAAGTTACGTTCCGATAAACGCAAATATCGAAAGGAACCAAGATCTTTGGGTTATTAACATGCATGTCAAGTTTCATCAAAATCGGCTAAAAAATGTGACCTCTATAGGGTCAGCGAGCTAAAAAGGTGATTTTTCGTACAATCAGGGGCCATAATTGACGAAGTTTCGATCCGATACATGCCAATATCGAAAGCAGCCGAGATCTTTTGGGGATATATTTAAATTTCGTCATAATCGGACAAGAATTGTGACCTGTAGAGGGTCCACAAACAATTGTGGGCGGACGGACGTCCGACCGGACAGGGGCGACGACATAATACGTCGACATGAAAATGTGGGCGTATAAGAATGTTGAGACAATTTTTGTTATTTTTCAAAATTTTCAAATTTGACCCACATTTTTGGATACCTGAAGACCATCCGATTCCAAACTATCTCGAAAATAATCATCTTACCGGAAGTATTCAAAAAATGAAAAAAAAAGGTTAAAAAAATGCGCTCTTGCGAAAAGCTGAATTTGTCGGTCAGATATTACAAGACCAAAAGAAGTAAAATGTCTTTGGATTGCCCTTATAATAGACTATTATATGGCATCTCAATGGTACGTTTCTGATGGTTAGAAAATAAATTATGGTACGCCGAAAATCTAATATTTTCCGTTTTTGGAGCCTTTTTAGAAGCCTACGATTTTTCTGAACCTTTTTTAAAGGTTGTCTTTGGCGTGAGACCTAAAGGAACAGGTTTGAAATAATATAAGGGGTCGAAAAATGGCCCCAATCTTCAAAAAAAGTTGAAAAATCGTTAAATTATTGAAAATGGTCTTTTATGTATCATTTTTACAAACAACTACCGATTAGATGTTTCTGACACTTCTGGTACAGAGAGATATTTATCCAAACAATTTGTTTAAACTATCCCGACAAAGATCAAAAATCCAGAAGTAGTCGAGAAATTATCAGATATTTGGTAAAAAAAAGAAAAAAAGAAAAGAAAATACAGTAAAAAAATTGGTACTCATGCAAAGATTGCTATTTTTCAGCCGGGTGTCACTGAATCAATAGAATTAAAGTATCGTTTTCTAGCTCGGCGAACGGGCTATTTTATGACATACTTCCTGTTCTATTCCTGAAAGCCGATTCAGTGCTGCTTGCAGGTCTAGTTGTTATTATTATTATTATTATTATTATAGCCAGTATTTTGTTGACATACCATGTGGGGTGGGATTTGGAACCGCCTGGATTTGGAACCGTACTACCCTACCCCCTATTCCCATCTTCCAGATCAGCCACTGGCCCACGAAAACTATCACCTTTGCTACCCTCCCCCCGCCAACAAAGTCTATATGTTCGCCCCTAGTAAACTCATTGGAATGAATAGTTTTTCTCTGATATATTTTTGCCGGTGAAGCAAAAACATCAATAAATGAGGCTAAAAGATATGTGAATCGAAGGAATAATAAGCCAAGGTAGTCCTACGCTGTTTTTAATGCCTATTTATCATTCTTTGTCGCTAGAAATGGTAGAACGTTCCGAACCATTATCGTCACCGTTGTTGCTCGCATTTCTAATTGGCTCGAACTGATAGGGAAGAACATTCGGGGCGAAATCAATGTCTGACAAGCTGTCACTTTCTGCCGAGGTCATAATTATTGAAATATACATCGGCCGTTACACGAGTGTCATGTCACATGATGTACCTTCATCTCATTAATCGTTGGCTGTTTCCGTAATTGATTTTTAACGTTATTTGTTACTTAAACTTAAACTTAATCTGAAATGCGTTACGCAAAGATAAGTTATAGTCTTTTGGGCTTTTAAAACGGACATTATGGACCTCACTAATAATATGAAGCTAACTAATTTTGAGTGCCGATTTTGATGTTTGCAGAAAACAAAAGCGATGCGGTACTACTAAGTGTTAAATTTTGTTCACGATAATTCGTTAAATTCCTTGAAAACCTCTAAAACATTTGCACAACTGTTGTATTTGTGTATCTGGCAGATTTCCTTAGAATTTTGATATGTAATTGTTTCTAATCTTCAAATAGCCCAAAAAAAACTTTTTTTGGCAACAGAACAAAACCCTCAAAATAGTAAAGCATCTTTAATCAGTAATTGTCTAAGTTTACAACTACAAAAAATGCTATTAGCAATTTTTTTCTTATTTTTAAATGTACATTTATTTACACACAAGTAATTTTAATATGTCTATTTTCACACGCTACCTTAAATGGTGTCGAGTTTTTTTAAATTCAAATTCAATGTTTGTGTGGATTTTAAAAAAAAAATCTTTATATTATTATTAAATAGTGACCGATTTTTAATATGTAGGAGTAATAAAAAAAGGTGTTGTTATTGTTGAATAAAGCTTTCTATCATTCTATTATGTTTTGCCTACTAATCCAATAATGACTTTTAACATCCATCTGACTTTAATAGTGAAGAAACGGTTTATGTGCTTATATTTTGAATGACTATGGGTTCTTTTGACCAGCGAGACAGTGATGAGCCAAGCCCTGTCAGTGTTAAATACGACTGCTGACAGCAGATCAATATGCCCATTCATCAAACGCTATCGTGTGAAATATATATGCACCTTTATCAAATACATATACCGTCGTATAATAGACAATCACACGCGTTCTGTGAAAGACTGTTAATTTGACATGTAGGGGTTTACCATCACCCTAACGGAGTATATGCTTGATTGACTAACTGTAGCGATCATCTAACGGTAGTTTGGCCATGTTTAAAGGTTCAGATTACCTGTACGATACGGTATGAGCTAGCAGCTAGTACCCTAATCTCATTAACACCAGACTTTAAACACCGATGATTTACCTATAACAGCTCAATCTATATCATGATTTATTCAAACAGTGTTTACAGTACTAACGAGCTGAACATACTGCATGAGTTTTATTAGTAAAGGTAAGGATGACTAATGTTCAGTTATTTTATATATTTAATCAATTTTAATTTCAGTAACTATGTATTGGAACATTTGATGTTTTTGAAATCCACAACAGAACGTGCATTTTAGGGTGTACGATCTGTATATAGTTAAAGTGCCTTCTTCTTGTGTGCATGGTGAAATTATAGCAACTGTCTGTGATATGGCTAATAGATTATGTATAATATTTTTGCTAATGTTCGCTTTTGTATAAATTGTGACAAAGCGCTATATATAATGTGCAATATATAAAGGGGGCGCGTGTGTTTATATTTACTGTATCATTGAACATTAACTCGTTTACATTTTATGCATGTAGATGATAACTAGTACACACACTTAAAGCCGGATTTAAACATTTAACTGTGCGACGCCACCAGCAGATAAGCCTAATGTCTCAGGATTTTGTTGGGTTTTTTTGGGGCGGGGTGTCTTGTTTTTGTTTTATTAATATGGTTTTACTAATATATGTATATAATTTTTGTTAGCGATATCCGAAGCGACATTAATAACACGCGTCTTAAACTTGGACATAAACATGGGATATATATTTCTAATGTTAAATATAAAACAAATAGTGAAAATCCATCAATTTTATTTCTACGTTTCGTGTTACACACACAGAGAGAGAGAGAGAGAGAGAGAGAGAGAGAGATAGAGAGAGATGAGGTTTAACATCCACTCGACACAAACTAGGTTATTTCAGAACTAACGTATGGTTTAATTTTATTTCAATAATTCTAGGGGACTTTAGCAGCGGGTGGAAACCGGGTTTCGTGTTACAAATCCTGTAATCCATATTTAGAGACACACTGAAATCCAATTAACTTGACTGGTTTCTCGGTTTGACTAGGTAACGTGCACATTGCATTCTAGTGAAAGGGAACTAAATGTATGTTGACAGTTTATAATACATCATAGAAAATACCTAATACCTAATGTGCAAATACAAATGTCGTTATAACAATACATAATGCCATAAATGTAAAAGTCAAATGTCACAAGTTTTTTTTTAAATTCACTAACGTTACAAACAATACAACATATTCACACTATACCTTTAAGAAAGCAGCTTTGAAAACATCCTCGGTTACCCAAGTCACTAATTCCGGTCTACTCTACTAAAATGAAATGACTTCACGTTGATTTTGACGAGTTTCTTAGAGCTCGGCAAAACACTACTTTTTAATTCCACTGTACATCTCTAAATATGTGTATAAGATTACCGTTGTATGGGGAGGGGTGGGGGTAGATGTATTTTGGAGGACAGAAACCACTTGGTTCAAAATTGACCTTAAAGGTGTTTTCTCAAGTTTTTCATTCAGTACCAATATCGTCATTCAAAAAATTAAATTATAATGCTACTTTTCGAGAGATCTGGAAATGTACGTAAGAAACACATATTAGTTTATTTTTATAATATAAGCAGGGCCCTGTTTCACAAAAACTTAAATCTCATTCAAATCGTCTTAACCTAAAATTTCATCCTAACTTAAGATAGATGAGTTTCACAAAACAATTTTAAGCATTTATGTTAAAATCCACTAAAATAGTATTTTAAGTTGCAATCTTAACTTAAAATAGCGGCGTTTCACAAACCAATTTAGGAACAATTTTAACTAAAATCAACTTTTACTTAGGATAGCCGTCGCCCTCTTCTAACTTAAAATCACGACATTAACAATCATTGATTAGAGCTACATTGTTAGATCTATTGCGACATACAGATGTAATTGTCATATAATTTTAACATACAATCATTCACAAAAACATTTTTTATTTAATTCCATTTCATAGCATTGGATAGACGTATACGGACGGCCACCCGTTTAATTTTATTGTAAGGCAATTTAAGCGTGGGATATACTACGGAAGCGTAATAGGGCCACATACTCTTTCCCCCTCTGTTAATTCTATGGAAGCGTAATAGGGCCATTAATTTATTCTTTTCTAAATTTTAAAGCCTGTAAGTCAATAACTTAAAAATTCCGGGTAGTAAAAGGCCATACAAGAAAGATAATACGCCCACATAGCAGCCTTCATACAAATATAGGCTACCAGAAATGTAACGGATATGTAACGGATAAAAACCTGGAGGAAGTATACATCACAGTCGGTTATAACTTCTTTAATACTTTTTTTTGGGGGGGGGGGTGCAGACGTCCTACGGGGGCAAATGTCCAGACTGAGAGGATCCGGGTGTAGATGTCCTAAGTAGGAGGAATGTCCAGGGGGTCTAAGTCCCGGGGGTAGATGTCCTAACGGGGGGGGGGGAGCAGATGTCCTAACGAACCCTCGACACCATTGATGGCAGACCAAGGCGTAGCCTATCGGCCACCGACCCTCTCCTGAAGAGTCGCCTTCTACGACACGGTGGACACATTCTAGTATCTAACTCTATACTATTGACCTGTAAATAGTGCACTGTAAAAAATTTATATTTATTTTACATTGTTTCTTGAAAGACCTCGTTACGTCCAGGGTTCTAAAGGGTGAGGGTGGCAGAGATGCCCTAAGGGGTAGATGTCCCAGGAGGTGGGGCAAATTTCCGGTGAGTAAAAGTCCAGGGGTAGATGTCCTAGGAGGGAAGATGTCTTCAGGAGGAAATTTCCTGGAGGTAAAAGTCCTAAAATGTGGGGTTAGGGGTATCCGGGGGCAGATGTTCGGCAGGGAGATATCGAGTAGGGAGGGGGCGTTTATTACGTCAATAAAGACTATTTTAGAACTGGGAACTGGGACGTTTGATCCGTCATTAAGCACCACATTTAATTTTTTTGTACTTCAAAAAGGTTTTCTATAGGGCTCAAAACTGTTAAAATGAATGAATGAATGAATGAATGGTGTTTCATGGCACGTCGACACCGTAATAATCTGGGACCGGTTGCTCAAAGCTCCGTTATCTTTTAACGATCCGGTAACTTTAACGGAGAGAAAGGTTGTTCTGGAAATAAGGCTCCGAATATTCTGTGGTGCAAATTTTCCCTACAAATTTATGCTAATATCAAAAATAAAGTATTCTATAGTGATTTCTGTAGTAAATAAAACGGGAAGTTAACAAACAACACGTCACCAAGATATGTCCGTTATAGTTTAACGGTTCGTTAAAATAACTTAGTTTTGAGCAACCGACCCCCAGTTAATATGCACCAATCTATGTGCTATCGGAGATGATTTGCCTAATGCGTGGTAAGTAATTTCGCTGCAGGGGGAAACCAACAACAATTCCACATTTATAAGCCAAAAGAATGCGAATTTCCTTATTCGAAAATCCTAAAAAGAAGTAAGCCTTAATAATCGTGTTTCGGTATATAACCGTGCCGTCCATTACCCAAAGCATTACATGACATACTATATCATTAGATCAAAACGCTTATTTCATAATATAACATTCAAGTTAGTAACTTGAATATTATTCAAGTTAGTATCTTGAAAATTCAAACATTGCCTAAAGCATTGCATGGCATACTATATCATTAGATCAAAACGCTTATTTCAAAATATAACATTCATTTCAAGTTAGTAACTTGAAAATTCAAGTTAGTATCTTGAAAAATTGAAAATAGAATAATAAAAAAATGTGTGGCCCTATTACGCTTCCGTAATATACAGCTACGGTCCACCCGTGTATTTTAACACCCAAAACGCCAGTAAAATAAACTGCACTAGAAGAAAAATTATATCCAATGTCATGGAAAGAAGAGCCCTCTTATCTATAAAGAAATTATCTTCGAGTACAATAACATGGCCAATTTCTTGGTATTAGAAGGCCTAAAGGCCTATAATACTAGACATACCATATGTAGTATTTACTCATGTTTTTGGCGTTATGATGATTTGTAAAAAGGTAAATCAATAATCTCAAATGTGTTTATTGAAAAATGTTATAGGCCTACTATTTGAAATTAAATTTAAATATCATAATTTTTTTATTATTACTTTATGAAGTCTTACGTTAATAAAACAAAATAAATAAAATAAATTAGGCGCCAAAGCCATTTTATCTTGGGAAAAAATCATTTAATTGAGAAAGATAGATAGGCTCTATTGCATTTTCAAAGTATCATTGAAAGGGTCTATGAGATTGACACTTCAAATCTAGGCATCGGAACATTGGCTATTTGGCGTATTAATTTCAAAATTGATAAATACTTTCAAAATACGACCAAAAAAATGCAGCCTAGAATAGTCGTTTAAGTCACAGATATCATAATATTATATTTGTGAAAATTATCAATAGTGTCTCTTGTTCAAAATACCATAAAACTACGAAATTCAAGCGATTTAATTTATTGATACACAATATTTCCATTGAAGCCTGTGAGCAAATCAAATTCCTAAATGTATTTAGTTGTTTTATAATTATGTCAAATGATAGATTTCCGAAAGCTTGTTATAATATGCTTGTAAACTTGGATAATAATGGCAGAGTCACGTGGGCTACAAACATTAAATTTATATTATATAAATATGGACATGGGTTCGTCTGGGATCTACAATACGTTGGAAATGTTCCGATGTTTCTTCAAAGCTTCAAACAAAGACTAAGAGTTTGCTGCTTACAACAGTGGTCACACGAGGTATCCACAAATTCTAAACTTGAGCAGTACAGCCATTTTAAGTCCATACTCGAACCCGAGAAATATTTGTCCGTGAATTTAAAAAATAAATATCGAATAGCATTAACGAGATTTAGATGTGGGAACCCGCATTAACAATATAAACTGGAAGATGGTATAATATAGATAGATCTAACAGAACATGTAAATATTGTCGGGATAATCTAGGCTGCGCGGCTATCGAAGATGAAATTCATTTTATTGTATTTTGTCAAGTACAAAGACTTTAGGTCACAGCTTATGCCATGAATCGACTCATCCTATTGTAATAACACTTACTTGTATATAAAAGCTATCTCGGATATAAACATTGTATATAATGTAGCATAATATATATTTAAGACTAACAGCATAAGAACTAGTTATTTGTTGTAATATAATTATGATTTATAGTTGATGTATTATTATTTGAAACTGCACTACATGTACTATGGGCCAGAGGCCTTAAATACTGAATAAATATTTGATTTGATTTGAAAAGTCGTATCCTACTGTAAAGAATAGACAAGACCCCCCCCCCCCCCCAAAAAAAAAATAAAATAAATAATAATAATAATAATAATAATAATTACGGTAAACATACTAAAATACCAAACACTAGGGTAACTGAACCCGCAGAAACGGGTACGTCCAGTTTGCATCAAAAGCACCGATACCGGATTTGGTGGCAGACTGTTTTTTTGTTATTTCTCAGGTTCAATGGATGAAAAAATACTAGACAGTAAAAATACAAGAAGCTTCCTACGTTGACTTTTCGAGATATATTAAAGTTTGTCGTGTATTTTTGTACACGAGGAGCAGTCCATTTGCTGATTACACTATTTTGCTTGAATACACTATTTTGCCTATAACGTTTTTAGGACTTCGAATTCTGTCTTATGGTTTGGATTTTTCGTACTTGGTTTTTATTTTATTATGCAAGAGCTAAATCTGCCAATTTCAGGTCTTTCTTTCGGCCTGAAATGTTATCTTAACTATTGCTAAGACATTAATTAACTTATCCAGATCAGAATCAACTCTCGATGGCATCGCTAGCCTGCGATATTTACTGGAATTCCATTCATGATTTAATCAAGAAATGGACGATCGAAACTATGTTTTTTATCGTACAGACTTTAGTAATGATGGTCGAGGCTAGGCAAAAATTTCAATCACTTACTTAATTCTCGGTTCATAGTGGATCATTTTGACTGAAATTTTCAGCCAATTGCCTTTACATTATCTAGTTTTTATACGCCCACATTTTCACGTCGACGTGTTATACTGTCGCCTTTTCATCCGGATGTCCGTCCGTCCGTCTTTCTGTCTGTAGGTTGGTTGTGGACTCTCTACAGGTCACAATTCTTATCCGCTTTTGACGAAACTTAAAATATAGGTTTATCCCTAAAAGATCTCGACTGCCCTCGATATTGGAATGTATCGGATCGAAACTTCGTGGATTATGGCCCCTGATTTTTCGTACAATGAAAATGAGGGCTATAAAAACTAGATAATGTAAATGCAATTGGCTTAAAAATTTCAGTCAAAATGATCCACTATTAGCTTGTGGACCCTATAAAGGTCACAATTTTGAACCGATTTTGATGAAACTTGACATGCATGTTTTTAACCCAAAGATCTTGGTTCCTTTCGATATTTGTGCCTATCAGAAGGTAACGTCCTGAATTATGGCCCCAGGTTGTCCGAAAAATCACTCTTTTTAGCTTGTGGTCCCTCTGGAGGTCACAATTATTATCTGATTTTAAAACCCGTTTGATTTTATCACCGTTACACTGTAAGGAAGATCGAGTACGAATTCAGTGAAAATCAAACTAAAATTGACGGACAAAATGGCCGCCGTTTGTACGCGAATAGTGTACAAAAATAATGGTATATCAAGGTTTTGGACTCTCTACAGGTCACAATTCTTATCCAATTTTGACGAAACTTGAAATATCAGTTTATCCCAAACACAACTCAGCTGCTTTCGATATTGACATGTATCGGATCAAAACTTCTTATGGTCCCTAATTGTACGAAAAATCACGTTTTTATGCTTATGGACCATATAGAGGTCACAATTTTGAACCGATTTTGTTAAAACTTGACATGCATATGTTTATAACCCAAAGATCTTGGTTTCTTTCGATATTTTCGCCCATCGCAGCGTAACTTCCTGATTTTTGGCCCCTGATTGTCTAAAAAATCACCGTTACATCTTAAGGAGATTGCGTTGGAATTTCATAAAAATCGGACCATAATTGCCAGACAAAATGGCCGCCGTGTAAAAATATGGTATATCAAACTCAAAGTTGTGGACCCTGTAGAGCTCACAATTTTAATCAGATTTTGATGAAACTTGAAATGCATGTTTATAACCTAATGATCTTGCTCACATCGGATCGTAGCTTCCTGAATCGCTTTCTGTTTTACTTGTTCTCTATCCATCTCTCGAAAATGTGGGCGTATCCAGCCTGGCAGCCGCCGGCCTATTTTTAACTGTTATAGTGAGAACTGTCAGCACTTTATCTTATCTCCCATGATGTATCTTTAAAGTAAACATACTAAATATATGGTGTAATTAGGTTTGGGTAGGCTCACTGTCTAAATTTCACCAAATCAACAGATGCATAAGGTATGAACAAGGAAATTGCATTAACTTTCTTTCTTGGTGTATCGAGTTATATCATCCCAGCACCCGGATTTCAATGGGTCCAATAAACAAAGGGTAAGCTCACACTGCATCAAAGATGCGTGCTCAGTTAGCGGTAATAGTCTTTTGAGGTTTTCGTATATGTACTTTGGATTAATATTTTCTAATATAAAGATACCATTTTCGTGATAATTATAGGTATTACGGGTGAAAGATTCTGCTCGATAAAACAACATTATCCAATGCTAATATCCATTACAATGAACAGTCTCAGATTTATCCGACAATATTTCAGAGAAAACATCCAACTGAACTTTAATGTCGCGAATTGAACACCGACATTCGAATTTATGACATAATTTTTTATTTCAACTGATAAAATGTCATCAACACATGTTGTCTGCTTTCCTTTCCCAATGTCATCCAAAGTTATCTTTCCTTCTTGGGAGCATTCATTTGAATAATATTACATGTAACCTGGTTTTACCCGATGACCTTTGACCATTGACCCCCAAACAAAAGACAAATGTCAATTTCAAAAGTGGCCTTGTTGAAATGCATAATGTGAATAAGTTGTTTTGTTTGTAACGTTAGTGGATTTAAAAAACAAATATTGTAATTTGACTTTTACATTAACGATATTATGTATTGCATCTTAGGTATTAGTATTTTCAATGACGTATAATAACACTTTCAACATACATTTCGTTTTGGCCCTTTAATCCTGCCATAATTTTATAACAACCTAGAATTCATCTATCATGCTGTTACACTTTTTAATAATAATACTAAATAATAATATAGGCGCTGAGATATGGGGTCGTGAACATTATTCTACGTTTCATTGACCCCCCCCCCACCTGCCACATTTGATGAAAAAAACACCATATGTCCCTTTGTAAACACCCAGAATGGCACGGACCGGGTCCCGAAGTATGATATGCTTGAGGTATATCGACCCCGGGTAGTCGCCCGGTACCCTCAAAATCGAGGTGAAATTGGGAGAAATGGAACTATGTTGCACCCAAAGGACACAGGGAATAACTGAAAAGTGCATTCTGAGGACAAATTCTGTTTCACAGGAGTTTATTATTTGGGGGGGGGGGGTGAGGGAGGGAAGTCGCCCATAACATAACATAACATAACATCCAAATTTATATAGCGCAATAAATACTCGTATTAAGAGTTCCAAATGCGCTCGCAAAGTTCGACAATTTGGTTCCATTTCATCCATAGTGTTGTATGAACAGGTGCGTTTTCAGTCTTGTTTTAAAAATGCAGACGGACTTTGATGTTTTTATATGAAGGGGTAGTGAATTCCACAAAAGTGCTGAAGAGTACTGGAATGAACGTTTGGTCATTTCTAAGCTCGTGGGTGGTACTATTAAGAGATGTTTGGAAGAAGATCGTAGACTTTTTCCTGGAATATATTTGAGGATGAGATTTTTTGATGTAGGATGGAGCAGAGTTGTTAATAGCTTTGTAGGTCAGCAAGAGTATTTTAAATGTTGCAGACGTTGAATTTGTGATTTGGGAAGTCCGTACAGTAGAGCATTATGATAATCCAATTTAGTGGTTATTAAAGCATGAATCAAAAGTTCGAGGTTTTCAGGGCTTAAATAAGTTTTAATTTTTCCTAGTTTATAAAGTTGATAATATGATGAGGAACAGACGGCAGTTATATGGTTATCAAAAGAGAGGCATGAGTCAATAATGGCGCCAATATTTTTAGCTTTTCTAGTGGGATTAATGATCTCGCCACCCAGATGAAAAGTGGTTTGTTTGATTTTGTAAAGTTGGTGTTTACTCCCTAGAAAGAGAATCTCTGTTTTGTCAGGGTTTAGCTTTAAAAAATGAAGTGTCATCCAGTCATGAATTTCTTGCAGACATGTCTCCACATTTGCGACTGTGTGCGATTGGGATTGTTCTTCGAAGCTAATATAAAGCTGTGTGTCGTCGGCAAAAAGGTGAATACTAAGGCCATATTTCTGTGCGATTTTATTCAGTGTTTTGGTGAAGATGATGAATAACACCGGTCCCAAAACTGAACCCTGTGGGACACCACAGAGCAGGGGAACATCCTTGGAGTATTCATCTCCTATGCAAACTCGCTGTTTTCTATCGGTTAGATAGGACTTGAACCAGCCGAAAACTGTACCCCGTAGCCCGATTTCTGTCCAAAGAGTATCCAAGAGATCTTCCGAGTCCAGGGTGTCGAATGCAGCGGACAGGTCTTAGAGAACTAATATTACGCAACAGCGTTTATCTAATTCGAAATAGATATCATTAACAATTTTGATCAAGGCTGTTTCAGTACTGTGATATTCTTTGTACGCGGATTGGTAAGCATTGTCATGACTGTTGGTGGACATATGATGTTGTAGACGAAGAAGAACACATTTCTCTTGCAACTTCGAGGCATAGCTTAGATTACTCACAGGCCTGTAGTTTTTAAGGAGATCGGGGTCCAAACTGACTTTCTTTATAAAAGGCCTTATAATTGCCTGTTTGAGCTGCTTTGGAAATATGCCTGATTTCAAGGAGCTGTTAACAAATGAAAGCAAGGATGGAAGAAAGATATCAATGTGTTCTTTCAGAATCCAAGTCTGCAGTGGATCAAAACGGTCCCACGAAGTAGGCCACAAAGTTTCAATGTCCTTCCTCTGCCCCTTAGGCTCCAGTTCTCCTTTTTTATACGCCCACATTTTCAAGTGGGTGTATTATGTCGTCGCCCCTGTCCGTCCGGACGTCCGTCCGTCCACAATTGTTTGTGGACCCTCTACGGGTCACAATTCTTGTCCGATTTTGACGAAACTTTAAATATAGCTTTATCCCCATAAGATCTCGGCGGCTTTCGATATTGGCATGTATCGGATCGAAACTTTATGGATTATGGCCCCTGATTGTACGAAAAATGACGTTTTTAGCTTGTGGACCCTATAGAGGTCATATTTTTGAGCCGATTTTGATGAAACTTGACATGCATGTTTATAACCCAAAGATCTTGGTTCCTTTCGATATTTGCGCCTATCGGAACGTATTTTCCTGAATTATGGCCCCTGATTGTCCGAAAAATCACCTATTTTAGCTTGTGGTCCCTCTTATGTGACAATTATTATCCGATTTGGAAAACCGTTTGATTATATCACCGTTACACCCTAAGGAAGGTTGAGTTTGAATTTCGGGAAAATCGGACCAAAATTGCTATACAAAATGGCCGCCGTTTGTACGCGAATACTGTTAAAAAATTGTATATTAAGGTTGTGGACCCTGTAGAGATCACACTTTTTATTCGATTTTAATGAAACTTGAAATGCATGGTTATGACCCAAAGATCTTGATTCTTTTTGATATTTGCGCATATCGGATCGTAACTTCCTGAATTATAGCCCCTGATTATACGCAAAATTGCCTTTGTTTAGCTTGTGGCCCCTCTGGAGGTCACAGTTATTATCTGATTTAAAAATTCGTTTGATTATATCACCGTTACCCCCTAAGGAAGGTTGAGTTTGAATTTCGGGAAAATCGGACCAAAATTGCCATACAAAATGGCTGTCGTTTGTACGCGAATACTTTTAAAAAATGGTATATCAAGGTTGTGGACCCTGTAGAGATCACAATTTTAATTCGATTTTGATGAAATTTAAAATTCATAATTATAACCAAAAGATCTTGGTTCCTTTGGATATTTGCGCATATCGGATCGTAACTTCCTAAATTATGGCCCCTGATGGTCCCCTCTGGTCCCTCTGGAGGTCACGATTATTATCCAATTTAAAAAAACGTTTGACACTATTACCGTTACACCCTACGGAAGGTTGAGTTCAAATTTCTAGAAAATCAGACCATAATTGCCAGACAAAATGGCCGCCGTTTGAACGCGAATAGTGTAAAAAATATGGCATATTTTGATGAAACTTGAAATGCATGTTTATAACCGAAAGATCTTGATTCTTTTCGATATTTGCGCATATCAAATTGTAACTTAATGAATTATGGCCTTTGATTGTAGGAAAAATCACTTTCGGTATTGCTTGTTCTCTATCCATCTCTCGAAAATGTGGGCGTATCCTGCCTGGCAGTGCCAGCTTACTATCTTTTATCATTAATATTTGATAAATATTTGCAGTTAGTCCGAGAAACTAGTCCTCGCGGCTACCCCTACTAAATTAACCCTTGCGCGTCACATTGTGTCCTTCACTTCCACTTACAGTAGTACAAACCGATTCCTAATGCACGATTGACCTTGACATTGATCTCATGATGTCAAAGCGCGGTCACAACGCGATTCCCAACGGTCGATTTAGTAAAAGGGTCGGGACCTAAAAGTCGTTTGCTCCGCTTCAGGATTGACGAGTAAGTTCATTTTTGACCAGCCTAGTCAAAACTTTGTTATTCTGTCTTTTGAGGTCATATTCACCATAAGATTTCTTCCTATCGAGCTAGGGTATGGTGACAAGATAGATCGACCCACATTTGTTCTTTTTTTAAATGGCCAACCAAAAAACGTGACATTGACCCGATGGGGTCCCTGAAAAATAATTTGGGTTTCATCCCATAGCGGTAAATCAACTAAGGCCACGACCTTCGGACCTTGACATCCGTACCTGTCATTTCGGCTTGCGTCACCCCGGTAGGTCAAGGTCTTCTGAAAGGTTCAAGGTCACCGATATATCGACCTAACCCTTACCGGCAGTGCGCCAGGTCACTGGTCCCGGCTCCAGTCCCGAGCGGCAAGCCAAAGCTCTCAACCTTGGACGAAGAGGTCATTGATCTTCACCAGTCATTATCACATATGTAATAGAGCTAATGAAACGCGTTCCAAATATAATTGCTACGATATCAGCTATCGTATCGTAGCAATTATATTTGGAACGTGTTTTGAGAGCACCATGCAGAGGGTGATAACCCTTGGGTCGGGGATTTGGACCAATTTTTTTTCTGTGAGATTGGTTAGTACCCAGATACATCCCCACAAAATATTAGGTTGATTCAGTTGATACCAACGTGGAAAATTGGAAAAATATGTTTTTTTTAGAAAAAATACTCAAAAATGGGCTAATTTGGAACTAAATTTGTATGATCTGTTATTCGTAAAATAATTGATTTGGACAGACGAAATTGTGGGCATTAGTTGGAATACCCAGGTTCCTCCTACACACAGAGTTTTAAGTTTCTACTGCCAATGATATCTTGGTACTGGCCAGATACGCAACTCGCTCTTAAAATTTAATTTAATGAAAACCAAAGTTTGAGAGGCTCTAGTTCGTTCTTGGCAGGGACTAGGACCAAAGTTGAGTCTTACCCACAACCAGCAACCTTATTACAAACAACATAAAAAATAAAAATGACCGGCACAGGCATAATAAAAAAGCAGAAATAAATTTAAAAACACCAAAAACTGGGATAAAATGTCCCGATTGTCAATATCCCAGATGAAGAAAATGTATGGACATCTTTACAAATTTAATATATTCCATTTAATCATGAGCAAGGATGAATGAGAATTGAGAGGAAGAAAAAAATGGGTTTAACGTCCACTGGACACAAACTAGGTCATTTGGGGACTAACATATGAAGATGCACATGTTTGGTCATCTTTACAAAGTGTATATTATCCATTCAGTCGTCATCTTGGATGATTTTGACTTGAGAGAGAAACTAGGTTTAAGGTCCACTCGACACAAACTAGGCAATTTTAGGACTAACATATGAGTTTTGTTTCAATAATTCGCGTGTGCGAAAAGAGAGAATCCATGAGAATGGATATTTACACAGAATAAATCTTATATGAATATGATATAGTAATGAAATTAAACATAATATAAGTAAGTGAACACTTCTGCTCGAATAAAGGTATATGTCGGAGGTTGGCATGTGTAGTCATATGAGTTTTGTTTCAATAATTCGCGTGCGCGAAAAGAGAGAATCCATGAGAATGGATATTTACACAGAATAAATCTTATATGAATATGATATAGTAATGAAATTAAACATAATATAAGTAAGTGAACACTTCTGCTCGAATATAGGTATATGTCTGAGGTTGGCATGTGTAGTCAGAATTATCCTTGATTATCTGGAGTGCCATGAAACCATTCCTGTTGTGATCTATGTGATCTTCCCCTTCGTTCGGGGATTCCAATATGGAAAGCATTACGATCTCCTAAACAAGGACACCGCCAGATACTAAATGCTTCTCCATGAGGTTCTTCTTACATGAGAATGTGGATAATAGATAATTAGCCGTATTAAGTTTAAAAGCAAAAAAAAAAACCAGAAATAAATTCATAATATTAATATTAATCTTGCTAATCTTTTTTTTCAACCTATACATAGATATACTACTGGTGATTGGGGTGTAAATATACCAAAACATTGTCTTGTGTACCTCGGACTGCGAACACGCCCGTGTGAATCCGAAAAAAAACCATGTCGAGTTTTCATTAAAAGCAAACCTACTAAAACACCCTTATAATTTTTACTTCTGTACAATTGTTCATCATTCCGGACATTATTATACCTGAACTTTATTTTCATAATTATAAAATCCTTCATACTTATGGGAATTTGGATTATTAAGCAAATTACAAAGGCTTACAAAACTACTAAAATATTGAAATCGATCATTCACAATTTTCAACTGCTGCATTTGGAAATTTCAAAGTTCTAAACTGGAAAAATTTGTCACTACCGGATAAAAATACTTATTATTTGAAAAATCACAGTGTAACTATAAGCATACAGTAAAATTTAATGAGGAGTTCGAGAAATCACCCTGTATGAAATACCACAATGTCTAGAATCACTTCGCTTGGTTTACCGTTGCCTGTCCATCTTTATACGGTCCATGATCTTACTAACCGTGGTCTGATCACTGCAAAATTATGCATGACTTATGACCTTCCCTACAGCTATCCAGCGAACGAAAACGTTATGATTTTTGACAAAAGCACCCTATTTGACAGGCATGTTCAAATAACGAAATATATAGTAATAAGTAATGGTTATGATCAGTGGTCATTTGAAAATAGTCGTCGGTCATTGGTGAAAAAGCGCTGCTTTGGTTATATTGTGCTGATATAAAAGCTTGCCATGCCAGCCCATTCGTTTTTAACCTGCTAGTAACTACAGAATGAGAATAATTGTTGTCTGATTCTACAAAATTGTACACCAGTAATTTTACGCCCCTTCCCTACGATGATCGTGAGCGTCCGACTTTGTTACAAAAACTTTATTATTTTTACCAAAATAACATATTTGGTACGAGGAACGCTTAAATTACAAAATATAGTACTAATGTCGATAATTGATGGTCATTGTTACTCTTTAAGATAGTCGTCGATCATCAGTAAAAGAAAAATCGCATGGAAAATACTGATTTTTACACATTTTCAAAATATTGTAGCACACTAGTGGGTTTAGTGCCGGTCAATTTGTTTCTTCTGACATATACTTGAACGAATGCCCTTCATAACCACACCCAGCAGTTTAAGGTCAGGCCCGCCAAGAAGCCGCTACATACGCATACGTAAAATGACCACTTTAAGATAACTCACAGAAAATACCACATAATCCATTTATTTCCAAACGACTGTATTTTAAGTCGACCACTTGGCCTGTCATACTGACCAATATCAAAATTTTATGATCACAACAATTCGAGTAGGAGCGTTTTGAAATTGGGCAAAAAAATGGTCGAAATAACAATTTCCAGCTATACCGGAAGTTGTCATTTTTTAAATTTTTTTTACTACATCGCGTGACTTCTGTCGCCTAGGGGTCCCCATAGACCAAGTATGATTGAAAATTGCTGACCCCGGGGTTATCATTTTTTTTCAGTTTTTGCATGGTCCTCTTGCGGACGCGTTTTAGTTCTATCACATATGATCAGGATTCCTGAATCGGAAGTGGCGAACGCTAAAGGCAAACACGAGACATGCCTCTATATAACTGACTGAAATGCCGACTGATAACAGATACATGGGTGAATTTCTGCTCACTAATAATTCCTTCGAAGACTAAAAGTTGTTGTGTGAGACTGTGAGAGATTATCTAACAATTTATAAAAAGAATTTACTGCCAGTAGATAAGAGAACAGAAAAAAATCCGTGCATTACCATGATTTTATAAGGTATGGGGAAACGGGGTTAGTCCGACCCCATTCATATCCCACTCCTTCTCGGCCAAACCTCAGCGGATTCCAGTACCCTACATCTAGCCTCGGCTGTATGACAAAGTCCGCCATTGGGAATACTTTCAAGTTCCGGATTACCAACGCCGTTGCCCATGACAACGCATTTAAAGAATGTTTTACCATACACAGATTTCAAAGTCTGAAGCTGTTTTTCTTTCAAGTTTATCATATTTCCTTTAGACACGGACCAGTTTGAACTGTAGTAAAGTCTGCATACGCTTTGGGCGACGCAGTTTTGAGAACTATTTTTTAAAAGCGGTAAGTTTTCCTAATAATACCCCCGTCAAACCGGGGTAGCGTCATAAGCGTGGGGGAAACGCCAGCTATCGTGCTGTAGTCACCATGGTCGCCAACGATCGCCGAGTCACCGCGTTTATTTTGAGCATGTAATATAGGCCTAGCCTGTTCCCCAATCCTTTCCTGAGAATAAAACATTGTTTATATATATAAAAAAGCAAACGCCAAGGTTCTGCGATCTGAACTGTTAAACTATGAGAATATGACTCGTTTTTCAAGTTAGTAGTTTTTGGGGACATTTTCGCGCGTTTGCCGGCGACCTTGTGCAATTTCTGGTCGCCGTACGGTCGCAGCAGCGCAGTAAGGACGCCATCCCGGTCTGACGGGGGCATAAGTAAACCGGTGCCGCATCGCAATTGTATAGGCGTAGGTAAATATACTGCCATACAGCCGAGGCTTGATGTTGGCCCATTCGGACATGGTGACTTTGAGATGAAATTACTTGTATACGCCTGTCAATAAAACTATTTAATGTATGCCGTAAATTAGCCAACCCCACTATCTTTAATCTAGTATGGCCTGCAGCAGTGGTTCTCAACCACACCCGACTTAATATATATATAGGGAGAGGGGGCTTACATAGGCTTAGCCTGTTCCCCAATCCCATTCAGACAACCTGAATAAAATATTGTTTAAAAAAAAATATATATGAAAAATATTTGATGTATTTGCAAAAAATAAAAACTTTGCAAATCAAAGACGGCATACAACTGTAACCACAGACTAGTCATAGACACATAGTATGGCTCAAACTATATCGAGATATGTTGGTTTCATTAAAAATGTTGCGAATTAGCCCCGCTCTCCACTATAGAATGAATATAAACAAGTGAATGTACGGACTATTTCTATTTTTCTCGTGTTCTCTTATCTAATTACATTCAATTACCGTATTGAATTGCCAGCTGTCCTCTTACAGTCCCATATAACAACTTTTGGTCTTCGAAAGAATTACTAGTGAGCAGAAATTCAATGGTAAGGCTTTTCATTAATTAAGCAGGAAACAACATGGATGAAAGTCAGAACAGGAAGTGGTATTTTATAATCTCTATTACGAAAGAGTTATGTCAGGTTATATGCAAATTATGGAATGCAGTGTAATTAATATGAAAAGAAATGTTAATGCCAGTGAGGGATTTTTACAGTCCCATAACTAAATATACTACATTCCCTCTTTCTAGATAGAAATGTTCCACTATTAATAAACTTAAGAAACTCAAAACACTTTAAATTATAAAAGTAAGCAAATTCAGTAAATTTACAAATCAATTTTGTATGGTATTTTTATCTGTCTTGTTGATCTGCGTAGCTGAATTGGTGCACTACATGTTGACTGATTATTACTTGGTTTACTGGTACAAGTGTTATCTGTTACACTTTTATAATGGGCTTTAGTTGTACTGCAACCTTTACGTTTACTGACTACAGGTGCGCTAGGAATATCTAACGGGTTATTAACAGGAACATCCTCGGCTGGTTTGTTGTGATTAAACTGACCATGTTGTGCATCTAGAAGATGATCGATATGCCGTTTCCAGATTCTACCATCATTTAATTGTACCAGAAACGAATATGGACCCCAACTTTCTAAAATTATACCATCAGTCCATTTATCTTTTCCTAAAATATCCAAGACTAACACACTCTGACCAATATGAAAGGTTCTGGAAACAGCACTCTTATCATGACGACCTTGATTTGCAGTGACAGTTTCTTGTAGATTAGAGCGTAGACTATGTAACTTAGTTCGCAGTGGACGCCCAAGAAACAACTCTGCAGGAGTTCTGTTAGTAATTGAATGAGGTGTTGTACGGTATACAAACAAGAAACTTGCAAGTCTATGTTGTAAAGATGATTTATCAGCTTGGCTGCTTTCTAGTGCTCGTTTTAAACTTTGGATAATTCTTTCTGCAGTTCCATTTGAAGATGGATGGTATGGTGATACAAGTGTCTGTTTAATAGAATTCATCTTTAAGAAATTCCTAAATTCAGCTGATCTGAACTGGGGCCCGTTGTCACTCACAACTTCTTTAGGTAAACCGTAACGACAGAAAATGTCTCGTTAAACATCAATGGATTTTGTAGCTGTGGTTGAGTTCATTGGAATTACCTCAGGCCACTTTGAATGGGCATCAGTTAGAACAAGATAATGTTTACTGTCTTTTTCAGCAAAATCCAAGTGTATCCTTCGCCAAGTACGTGCAGACTATTCCCATGTTATTAAAGGAGCGGGAGCTGGTTTATTTCTAACTTTTTGGCAAGGTTCACAATGCTGAAGTAGCGTCTCAATATCTAAATCTAAACTGGCCACCAAACAATACTTCTTGCAATTGATTTCATTCACACGATGCCGGGGTGTGCAACATGAAGTTCATCAAGGACACGTTTAGTGTAAGTAGCAGGAATAATAACTCACATCCCCCACAATAAGCGATTTTGCTCTATTGAAAGTTCTAAACGTCTATTAAAGTAGGGCTTTAAATCTTGATCAATTACTTCAACTGGCCAACCACTCTTAGTATATTTAAGTACTCTTGATAAAATTGGTGATCGCGATGTTGCCGTGGCCATGTCTGTAGATGTCACAGGTAGACTACTCAAATGGCCATCAGATATTTAAAATATTGCAGGTTCCACGCTATTATCATTTTCAGGTAGTGGCAAACGGGATAGTGCATCTGCATTAGTGTTATCTTCCGATTTCTTGAAAACAATGTCGTAGTTGTACGATGATAAAATTACCGCCCATCGTTGGAGTCTTGCAGCAGCTAAGACTGGAACAGCTGTTTTGGGACTAAATATCTTTACTAATGGCTTATGATCTGTATATAAAGAGACAGATCGGCCGTACAGATACATGCTGAACTTTGTCACTCCAAACTAATTCCCAAGCCTTCCTTCTCAATTTGTGAGTAGTTGCGCTCTGCAGAATTCAGAGTTCTGGATGCGTAAGCTATAGGTCTTTCTGTGTTATCTGCATCAATACAGCACGAAGTCCATACTGGGATGCATCACATGCAAAGATTAGTGGTAGCGATGGGTTATAATGAACTAAAATTGGGGCTGATGTGAGATACTTTCTCACAGCATTAAATGCAGTTATACACTCCTGGCTCCAAATCCATTCAGCAGTTTTACACAACAAGGAATTCAATGGATGAACTTATGTTGATAGATTTGGAATAAATCTCTTGATGATAGTTCAGCATACCAAGGAAGGGGCGGAGTTCTGATTGGTTCTGTGGCGTTGGTGCTTTCACAATGGCATCTATTTTCTTGCTCGTAGGCGAGAGTCCATTTTGTGTCATGGTCATACCCAAGTTCTCTACAGATGGCTGTAAAAATAAGCATTTCTCAGGTTTGAGTCTCGTATTATACTGTTGAAAACGGCTTAACACGTTATTAACATTCTTGACATGAGTTGTGTCATCTGTACCTGTTACAAGAATATCATGTTGGTAGCAAACTGTGCTGGGTAAGCCTTGAAAAATCTGTTCCATCACATTTTCAAAAATAGATGGCGATGTTGCTATTCCCAAATGTTAGACCTGTATATCGGTACAGGCCATTTGATGTGTTTATGGTGACAAATTCTCTGGATCCATCGTCTAAGAGTTTTTGATATGCATTAGATTAATCTATGCGTGTAAATTTCTGTCCTCCAGCTAGAGAGTTCTACAAATCCGCAGGGGTTGGTATAGGATGTTGATCAACTTTGAGTCATGGATTAACTGTTACTTTGTATTCTCCACATAATCTAACAGATCTGTCAGTGTTTGGAACACAAACCAAGGGTGTGGCCCATTCACTATGCTGAACCTTCACAATGATGCCTTCTGATTCAAGATGATCTAATTCTTTTTCCACTGCTTCACGGAGAGAGTATGGAACGGTTCTGGCTTATGGAACTTTGGTTCACTGTTAGGATGCAGGTACAGTTTGGCTTTGATACCAGATATTGTGCCTAAACCTGGTTCAAAAATATCGGAATATTTATCAAGTAATGGTTTAATGAGGTCTGGTTGATCTGGTGTACATGTAGAAACAGAAGAAACTTTTCTTGATTTCATTTAAATCAACCTTCATTTCTCTGAGCCAATTTCTTGCAAACAAAGCCGGACCTTGTGTTTTGACAACAACCAAAGGTAACATCTTGGTTCGTCCTTTGTGTTTAACAATTGAAGAGAATTCTCAAATAACATCGATCTTATCAACAGAATAGCTGCGTAACTGTACTGATGAGTTTTGAAGCTTGATATGACCTAGTTTGTTTAAATAGACCTGGTGTGGCAGTAACGACAAACTGGCCCCTGTATCAACTTTCATGTCAATGATCTGACCTCCAATGTTGACAGGTATGACAATGCTGTCTGGTGAAGTCGTTTCTAAACAATCAGCCTTGAATATGGAGTGAGTTTCTCCCTCTTCCTCGTTTCCTTTTCCTGACACTTGGTGTATGGATTTAGGTAGATATCGTTTATGAAATTTCTTCTTAACACCTGAAGTTGAGGCTTGTTGACATGCACGATGAAGTTGACCTACTTTCCCACATCCATCGCACACTGATGTAATGTACGGGCACTGTGGTGGACTGTGTGTAGTAGCCAAGCAACGAACAAAAGGTGGGGCACCCTGTCTATGTGCAACTTTATGTTTAGTGTTACCATGATCTTGTGACTTCCGTTTGTGATGATGCAGATCCGTGGTTCTGTTTACAGATTTTACTGAAATTCTGCTACATCATTGTCGGCTAGTTCCATGCTGCAGGCAATTTCTAGAGATTGTTGATAATTTGCATCTGCTCACAGTAGTTTCTTTTGAATAGAAAGTCTGTTCACGTAGTGAATCTTCCAAAAAGGTACCAAATTCACATGTAGAAGCTAACTTTTTAATTGCTTCAGTAAACTACTTCACTGAATCTCCCTCTTTTTGATTTCGGTTGTAGAATCTATAACGCTAAGCAATTACAACCTTGGGTGTTTATAGGTATCCTTTAAGGATGTCTATTAATTCATGAAAAGTCCTGGTGGATGGCGCTGCCGGTGGAACAAGATCTTTTAGCAAGGAATAAGTCTGGCTACCAATGAGAGATATGAAGATAACAACTCTTTTGGCTTCATTGTTTTCCTCTACATCATTAGCAATGAAATACTGCTCTACTCTTTCAACTTATGCATTAAAATCCCCAGATTCCATATTAAACTCTTCTATGTGGCCTAATTTACTCATTTTTATCAGTTTTTACCTCGTCGCCAATGTGATGTTTGTAGGTTTGAATGGTAAGGCTTTTCATAAATTAAGCAGGAAACAACATGGGTGAAAGTCAGAACAGGAAGTGGTATTTATTAATCTCTATTACAAAAGAGTTATGTCAGGTTATATGCAAATTATGGAATGCAGTGTAATTTATATGAAAAGTAATGTTAATGCCAGTGAGGGATTTTTACAGTTCTAAAACTAAATATACTGCAGAGAGAGAGAGAGAGAGAGATATTCCCTTACTACGAGAGTGTTAAATCGATCTTCCGCCACTACTACTACTACGTTACTTCTACTACTATCGCTCTCTCTACGGAAGATCGATTTAACTCTCTCTCGTAGTAGTAATAGTAGTAACTACTGTTGGACAGATTGAGATCACCCCTTACTACGAGAAAGAATTAGATAGATCTTCCGTTACCGAGAGAGGAGGGGGGGGGCGATCATCCCTTACTACGGGAAAGAGATCAATTCCCTTACCACGAAAGAGTAAAATCTATCTTCCATTACTAAGAGAGGGAGAGGGTAAAATCTGTCTTCTCTTACTACAAGAGGGAGGGGAAGGGTGTCGATCTTCCCTTACTACTACTACTACTACTACTACCACTACAACTACTACTACGAGAGAGAGAGAGAAAAAAAAAAGAGAGAGATATTCCCTTACTACCAGAGAGAATTAAACCGATATTCCGTTACCGAGAGTGGAGGGGGTCCATCTTTCGGTACTATAAGAGAGAGGGAGAGAGAGTGGGGGGAGAGAGGGAGGGGGGGAGATATATATATATATATATATATATATATTATAATCCAAATAGTGTGCATAAGCTAAACACAGAGTGCTCGATGAATAAATCCAGAGCAAATATAAATAATTAAAAATATGAAATCTGTAAGTTCTTTACTTAAAGTTTCATGTGGAACTTCTGATGAGTGTGGAGTTCCACATGAAACTTTAAGTAAAGATCTTCCGTTGCCGCTACTACGTTACAACTACTACTATCGCTCTCTCGTAGTAACGGAATATCCATTTAACTCTCGTGGTTAGGGAATCTCTCTCTCTCTCTCTTTGATCGTAGTAACGGAATATCGATTTAACTCTCGTAGTATAGTAAGGGAAGATCGATGATTTACCCCCCCCCTCTCTCGTAGTAAGAGAAGACAGTTTTTACCCCTCTTTCTCTCTCTCGTAGTAAGGGAAGATAGATTTAACTCTCTCTGCCTCTCGAAGTAAGGGAAGAGCTATCTCTTTTTGAAGGCTCAGACATGTTTTTCAAATTTAGGTTAATGTAGCTTAAATTATTTAATTTTTTTCCGGCGGGACGATTTACCCAATACTACCTAATACCACCTCAATATTACCACATACTATCCAATACTACAACACAATGATTCAAAATGTGCATATCATTTGAATTTTTTTTTTAAATAATTAGTTACACTGCGAGAAGTGTACTTTAAATGCGACATGTTTTTCAAATTTAGGTTAATGTAGCTTAAATTATTTAATTTTTTTCCGGCGGGACGATTTACCCAATACTACCTAATACCACCTCAATATTACCACATACTATCCAATACTACAACACAATGATTCAAAATGTGCATATCATTTGAATTTTTTTTTTAAATAATTAGTTACACTGCGAGAAGTGTACTTTAAATGCGACACCGATGTCCCTACATAAACCAAAACAAGCAAAAACTAACCTAAAACTGCCAAATACTTATCACATACTAACCAATATAATCAGTTAACACCCTAATTTTGTCAAATAGCGGCACATTAGGTTAATTGCAGAAAAATAAAATGTTTGAGCAGTTATCTCCCTTTACGACCGATAAATGGATTTTAGATTGCTATTCAGATTAATCATTTTCTTTCGACGAAATTAAAATATGAAAAACAAGTATTTTGTTGTGTATATTTATTAACTACAGTTTGTATTATTATATAAGGTGGTCAGCAGTCTATAAATAACTATTTCAACCCCTCTATGGCCCCTGATTGCTGGGAAGAAAAGTCAAATTCTCAAAAAGAGAAACATTTTCAAAAAATTTTAATAACAAAAAAAGAACTCAAAATTGTCAGATGACAAGTATGTTCAGGATTCAGGTGCAAACTTTGTTTGCCCAAATCCTAAACATACCTGTGGCAAAAAAAAACGGTCAACAAAATTGGCGTTATTAATGGATGTTTTGAACTATGATGAGTAATTGAACCAACAGCCAAATATAACATATTCTCCGGTCACATTTTCTTTATGAATATGAATGTAATATAAAAATGTATTTAGCGTTTTTAGAGGGTAATATAATTAACTGCCAAAAGACTCGTTACCCCGTCGGGTAGCGCATTTGTGCGTAGAACGTTTGACAATTACTTTTACGAATTGTTTATATTTAATAATTATTGTTTTTAAAGGGTAATAAAATTAATTACCAAACAACTCGTATTAGGTTAGTATTTGCTTGTTTTGGGTTTTAAAAATTTTTTAAATTTTTTAATAGATTTGCACATTTTAAATCATTATGTTTGTAGTACTCGGTATACTGGGTAGTATATGGTGATATTGCGTAGTATTAGGAAGTATGGGATAAATCGTCCATCCTGTTTTTTTCTAACTGTTTTTAAAAAAAATTGTTAAGCCTATTTAGAACAAAATGCTATTCAGACTGTAGGCCACCATACATATCTCTTACTCCAGATATTAAATGCTTCTGTTAAAAAGAGCAAATTTTCCCAATGAAACTCGCCCCTTACTACGGATTTTAATGCTTGTGCTGAAAAGATTTCCCTTGTAATACCCACCACTCACTCCTGATATTAAATGCTTCTGTTGAAAAAAGCGATATTTCCCAGATACTTTACACATACTTTGGAAAGGGCGACTTTCCGAAATGAACGACTAATGCTTCTGCTGAAAAGATCGATGTTCCCCTATAAAACCCACCGTTCACTCCAGATTTTTAATCCTTTTGAAACGAGCGACTTTCCACAGACATTTAACGCAATATTTGGAAGGACCGCCTTTCCCCTATAATACCCAGCCCTTTTTTCAGATATTTAATGCGTTTGTTGAAAAGAGTGACTTTCCCAAAATGAACGACTAATGTTCTGCTGAAAAGAGCGATGTTCCCCTATAGAACCCACCGTTCACTCCAGATTTTTAATCATGTTGAAACGAGCGACTTTCCCCAGACATTTAACGCACCATTTGGAAGGAGTGCCTATCCACTATAATACACATCCCTTTTTTTCAGATATTTAATGCGTCTGTTGAAAAGGGTGACTTTCTCACAATTTTAAACGTATTCCATGGAAAGAGAACCTTTCCCCAATAAAAACCCATCCCGTTTTCCAGATATTTAATATACCTGCTGAAAAAGTGAATCTAACAGATGTAGTGGGATTAGCAGGCCTGGCTCCTTATCAGTGGGCCGTTGTCCGGGCACCTTTCCTCATAGCACAGTGCGTAGGTATGAGAGAGAGAGGGAGAGGGGGGAGGGTAACGTCCACTGGACACAAACTATGTAATTAGGGGACTACACTTCGTTCCTTTTTTTTATTATTCTGCTTTGCGCGCAGGAGTCTTTAGCAGTTAGAGGAAACCGGGGAAACCCCACGAGGTTGGATAGACGACCTTACTCCTTGTAACGTACAACCGGGAAATCGAAGCGTAGCGTATGCCCATCTCATTAGCCAATTCCTAACAGTAGCCGAATTTAATTTCATCCAAATATTAAATCAATTCATCTAGCAGAAACATATGTACAGCCCAAACGGCCATCCTGTTTAATGTGAGCACCTAACAGCAAAACCTATCCGTCGTACCGGACGTTTACTGTATCAGTTGAACAGATCGACTTATAACCAGCTATTTAATCTATATATACATGTAAATGCTTCCAACAGTGCGACTTATACATCCAAACCCGTCCCTGAAGCCCCCTATCCAGATATTTAATTCATGTACCGAACATTTTACAGCCTAACCCCACCCTTTCTTATACTGTATAGATATTTAATGCGTGCATCTTAAAAGAGCGATATTTTTTTGCTGCAAAAAATCATCCCTCCATCCAGATATTTAAGAGTCATTCCACGAGAAAACCATGCAAAATCATGCAGAATCGAGAAGGTGGGGGGTCGGCAGATCGAGTTTATCTCAGGGGGGTTTTATGGACTCCCCCAGACTACTTCACAGCCAGAAGGGCCGATCTCAAAATTAAACCGTTTTTGAGATACAGCATCCGGGTGATTTTTGGCCAATTTTGCCCATTTTCAGTCAATTTTTAGCCACCTATTGTGGCGAGTGTAGGGATTGGATGGAAATGGTGGTGATTGGGGATGTTAGTGGGGGTCTTCCTGTGCCCCAGTGAGAATACCATAAAGTCTGGTCAGCAAAAGTGTAACATATAGCGAAAAAAACTGTAAATATGCACCTGCGAAGATTCGCTTTATTTTCTATGATGCGGGGGTAGTTCCAAATATCGAAATGGTTTTATGCACAGCTTGATACCCTCTATCGATATAAAAAATAAAATCTCTGTCACCTCTCTTCCATCAATACGAAATCGCAAGTCAAAGTTGGTGAATTTTCCCTATCGTAAATCTCTGATTCTCTACGAAATGGCTTACTACTTTCATTCAGGCTAAGCTAGCTTTACTCGTTTCTTCACCAAACCATTCATGTATATTGGATTAGCCCTCAGTATTTATCATTATTTGATTATTTACGTATATTCGAGATCTAGTGCCTCAATACTATCTAACAATCTGTCATTATACATTGCAAATATAAATGTTATCGAAACAAATGTTATGGTTTCTTATTGCATACCTCATTGACCGTTTACCACCTCATAGTTCTTTAGATAAGTAATGAATTATGGTTTCAGTTATCTGTAACTACTTAGGACTTGTCATCATCGCTCCCGTAAAAAGACAAAACCTAGTAACTCACTTTTTTTTTTTTTATCAAGATTGAGTTAGGACCAAATTTGTAGTTACTAGGGTGTATCCTTCCTGTTGTTGTACTAGATCTTCCAATCTTTGATTTTGTTACACCCAAGCCACAACCGTGCAACTTCCTTCATTTTCCTAGTATGCCACATAGGTTTTTCTTTGTTTTCTCAAAATAAGAAAAAAGTGAGTTACTAGGTTTTGCCTTTTGACGGGAGATCACTTTGAGTTTGATTAGTACTTGTTATATATAATGTCCAAATTTATGGCTTCTTTTTACTGTATATAAATGCTTGATGGACACAGTTGGACTAAGTAGATTAGTGAAATAAGAAAGGGTCACGGCTAGACAAATTCTCCATATAACGTAGGATGGTTGAGTAAAAACGTCCTTTTATTTTTTCTACTTATTTATATCTTGACTTATTTATTGATACGAAGTAGGGTGGCTGAGTAAAAACGTCCTCTCGAAGGAAGCCCAACGACCCTACAACTGTATTTTAATTTATTCATTTTACTTTATCTTTACTTTACTTTTACTTTAATTTACTTTATTTTTATTTATTACCTTTAATTTATTTAACTAATAAATTTTTAATACAACGTAGGATGGCTAAGCAAAAACGTCCTCACGAAGGAAGCCCAACCATCCTACAAATTTATTATACGGTAGGCCTACTCTCTCTATTTATTTAATTTTATATTAGTTTAATTTATTTATAATAACAATAATTACAATATGACATCTACTAAACTGGCGGGATAGTGGAGTAAGAGGGAGTCATGATCAGACGGGCTCGGCATCTAAACACTATTCTGCCAAAAACAAATACCAGTGGGATAGTGGAGTAAGGGGAGGCCACGACGGGAGCGGCACCTAAACACAAATCCCACAAAGATGACATCTACCAATCCAGAAGCAGAAGAGATCATCTACCAAACGATATGTTTATATTAAATAAAGGGAAGGACTGCCCACTAAAACCTAATCCATGGCCTAAGGCCAAAATGGAAAGATTGCAAAATCATCTTCTAAAAATCAGGAAGCAGCTTCGGCTCTCCTATGTCTGTGATATCACTTAAGTGGAAGCAGACGTTCAACACCAAACGAACGAACGAACGAAGGGAGAAGCTATTGTTAACTGCAAAAGAACATGCAAAGGGCCCTAGACAAATTCATGACATGGGCAAACGACTGGGGATTTAAAGTCTCAGAGAAGAAAACGGTCGGTATGCTTGTGAGCAGGGATAGTGGGAGAAGTAGAATGACTCTGTGTATGAACGGGAAAACCACCAAGTTTAAAGACCAAACCAAGTTCCATGGCATAATCTTTGACCGAAGGCTGACCTGGAAACCACACATCAACTTGACTGTAGATAGATGCCCCAAAATCCTAAACTTAATGAGAAAAATAACGGGTAGCACGTGGGGTGCCAATAGAGTAAAGTAAGCTTGACACCAAACAATACAAAGATCTGTGTATTGCGACTAGCGTAGGGCTTGGGACTAGGAGATAGGCATTACTACAGGAAGCCGGGGAGTTGCCCCTATCCCTAAGAAGAAAAGAACTAGCACCAGGGTATTGGGCTAAGATGTCGCAACTGGGCGAAAAAATCCCATACGTTTGTCAGTCTACAAAAAACATGATATGTGACAGATCCTAGAAAGAAAAGCTTCGGCCAAGGTATAAGGGAAATAATCAAGGAACTGCGACTCTAGATCTACCACAGAAAACCGACAAGAAACACAACCCCACTGTTGCGCATGCTTTCTCATATGCAGACTTGTGTCGAAACTAAGGGTGAAAGAGCGGCTGCAAGACTACAAACGCCAAGTCATCGTCTGTGAGTGCGGAGAAGAATGTACCACCAACCATGTCCTGGTAGACTGAGAGGATGACAAGGAGGAGAGAGGTAACTAGTGAGAATGGTGGAGACTAACAACATACCATTCAACACTAAGACCTTACTCTTCTCAACACTAAGATCTGAAACTGCTAATCCTCGAACAAATCCACGCCCTTGTGGACACAGTTGGACTAAGTAGAATGGTGAAGTAAGAGGGGGCACAGTTAGACGGGCTCGGCATCTAGACACTAAACTACATAGGGGATTTATACCAAACTGGCAGGATAATGGAGTAAGGGAGAGTCACGATCAGACGGACTCGGCATCTAAACACCATTCCGCCAAAAATAGACATCAAACCAACTCTACCACATTAGCAGGAGTGGAGTAATTGGGAGTTACGGTCAGACGGACTCAACACCTAAACACTATTCGGCAAAAGAAACAGATATCAAACCCATAGAGTGGGATTGTGGAGTAAGGGGAGGTCACGATAAGACATCTACCAATCCAGAAGCAGAGGAAAACATCTACCAAACAATATGTTTTTATTAAATAAAGGGAAGAACTTCCTACAAAACCCAATCCATGGCCTAAGGCCGAAAATGGAAAGATTTGCAAAATCATATTCTAAAAGCAGGAAGCAGCTTCGACTCTCATATTTCTTGATGACAAACCCGAAGTAGTTACAGTGAACCGAAGCCATAATTAATTACTTATCTAAAGAACTATGAGGTGTTAAACGGTCAATGAGGTGTGCAACAAGAAACCATAACTTTTGTTTCGATAACATTTATATTTGCAATGTATAATGACGGATTGTTAGATAGTATACGAGGCACTAGATCTCGAATATACGTAAATAATCAAATAATGATTAATGCTTAGGGCTAATCCAATATACATGAATGGTTTGGTGAAGAAACGAGTAAAGCTAGCTTAGCCTGAATGAAAGTAGTAAGCCATTTCGTAAAGAATCAGAGATTTACAATAGGGAAAATACACCAACTTTGACTTGCGATTTCGTATTGATGGAAGAGAGGTGACAGAGATTTTATTTTTTATATCGATAGAGGGTATCAAGCTGTGCATAAAACCATTTCGATATTTGGAACTACCCCCGCATCATAGAAAATAAAGCGAATCTTCGCAGGTGCATATTTACAGTTTTTTTCGCTATATGTTACACTTTTGCTGACCATTACACCCAGAAGATAGGTGTGACTTTATGGTATTCACACTGGGGCACAGGAAGACCCCCACTAACATCCCCAATCACCACCATTTCCATCCAATCCCTATACTCGCCACAATAGGTGGCTAAAAATTGACCAAAAATGAACTGAAAATGGGCAAAAATATGCATTTCTCCCTACTCTTTCTTCTTTTATAATTTTCTCTACTACATATTCTGAAAAATATAATCTGATAATTATGTTGATTTGCATGAAAATTTTTATTTTTATTTTGTACAGACCACTTAAATAGTTTTTGGGTAGATGTAATAGGCAGCGGGGTAATAGTACAACCGCAAAAGACATTGACATTGACATGTCTCCATACCTCCCCCCCCCCCCCCCCCCGTCTTCCACAACTATCAATATTGGTACTACACCCGTTAATAAAAAAAGACCCGCAATTGAGCGAGAACCAATAAACTTAAATTGCTGAGATAGGACAGGTGCTTTTGCCTTACTGCCGTTTTTGTAAAATGACACTCTAGCTAACAAGAGACGCTCTGGGGGCATCTGGTTAGAAATACATAGTTACAATAATAATAAGTGCAGGAGGACCTCACCATGCGCAAAACAAAAATCTACAAGATAGACTTGCGGACAAGACAGACATTGCAAAAATAAAAAAAAATATCATATAAAGTGAATGGATCCTGGGGCCAGCCGTAAACGTCCACTGCGCTGTACAGTCCCGGGCCTGTTATGATACAGGCTTCACTAAAATTAGTCTCGGTCACCCAGATCCACCTAGTTTTAAACGTACGGAGGGTCTGGGTCGGTTCTCAATTTTTGACGAAAATTTACTGGATAATCTACCCCATAAAAAACCAAACTCCCGGTTACGCATTGGCAATGGAACCTATTGGCTAGAGTCTCGGTAAGTGATAGATCTTATGAAGCCGGGTCGATTTTCCTAGATTCTATTAGCTAATGTCTCGGTAAGTGCTAGATCTTATGAAGCCGGGCCGAATTTGCTAGATTCCACAAAGCGAGGTTGAAATATATCCCACAATTCACTTGGCATACCTATTATTAGAAACAAAATAGAGACGTTGGAAAAAGCATGAATTGCGATGAAGAATTAAGAAGATTGTGAGAAGCCATACGTCTGATTCATGACGATAGAAATTTACCATTTCAATTAAAACCTTTAGCCTACAAACAAAATTTTAGAGAGTGCCATTGTTGACAAGCCAGATGTTTTGATAGATTCTGTACATGGTAACTTAAAAGACTGGATAATCCAGACAATGACCGAGTTTCCGTCAAATTTTGAGGACCCATCCAGTCTAATATTCGTAGAAAAATAATGCGGCCATATCGACAGTGGTCGTATCTTCAATGGCGATAGTCTGCCATAGTCAGGTGTTAGAACTTCAAAGAATTTTAACAACAAGGGCGATAATCCGGACAGAATCTTGGAAAACGCTCAAATAATAAGGATGAAGGGAGGGGCGTCCTGGAACAAAGCATTTTCAGAAAAGTTAAAGAAATTAGTCCTATTAATGGGGCATTATGTTAGATATAGATAAGAACTAGCCATTATTGCTATACTAGTTCGAAAGTAGATGATGTAAAATGAATAACTTGAAAATTTCAGTCAAATTCCTCTATTGCAAGCGAAGATATTTGTCTTTGAAGTTTTGACAGACGTGTGCAATAATTTCAATCACCGTCCTGGTTGATCGAAGTTAAGTCTCAAACCGCCTGGAAACAGCCATATTGATTAAATCAAAGTATCGCGGAAACGTTTTAATCTGTTTAATATCGGAGATATCTGATGTCATCCAGAGTTGATTAAGTCCTAGATCAGTTAATTAATGTCTAATTAATACTTAAGAAAACATTTCAGGCCCAAAAAAAAAGACCTGCACAAAAACGATCCTCTAAACGACTAATTTGGGATTATGGGGAAATGAACACTGATGCACTTCAACAAGAAAGCAACAGAACTGACTGGGACATACCCCTCACTAACAATACGGTCGATGAGAGTCATGTCGTAAATTTACAAGTGAATTAATAACTGTAAGCAAAGAAATGTATTCTAAATAAATTACTAACTATTAGATCACGAGATATGCCGTGGATGCATAATAGCATAAGGAAGTTAATTAAATTGAAAAATAAAATCCACAAAAGAGCTAAGAAGTCAGATTTGGCAGATCAGTCGGCACCTTTTCGTAAGAAATCAATATATGTCTTCAATTCGGAAATGTAAAAGTTAATATCATGAAAGTTTAGAAAGTTTAAAATTAACGATGTCAATGACCTTGGATCAAAGTGGCAGGTAGTCAACTCATTTATAAAAAAAATACGGGTTCGTCGAACCATGACATACCCCCTATAACAACAATTACTGGCACAGCATTCACACTTGCAGAAAAAGAAAATGCACTCAATACTTATTTTGCTGGGCAATCCAAACTTAATGATCGTTATCGCCCAATGCCGTTAATTAACCTAAATACCAACATTTAACTAATATTATTCTACAGCCGAATGAAGTTGAAGACATACTTGACTCTATCGATACTGCTAAATCCTCTGGCCCCGATATCATTACTCTCGATAATAAGTAAAATCCTTAAACGTTGTATTTATAAACGTGTCTTTAACTTCCTTCTTGACAACAATTCACTTACAAAATTTGAAAGTGGTTTTACGAAAGGAGACTCGACTATCTATCATCGTATAGACTTAAATGATTTTTATTGTAATGCAATCGGTAAGGGTTATTATACGAGAATGGTGTTCTGTGACATCAGAAAAAGCATTCGATAGAGTTTGGCATGCTCGACTCTGTCTTTAACTTGATGCTTTCGAGGTCCAAGGCACATTGTACAGTTGGTTTAAAAGTTATATAACTTTTAAATCACAGTGTGTTGTTCTGGACAATGTCTCCTCTGAGTTATCATTCGTCACTTCCGGTAGTTTGACAATGGTCAATATATAGGACACATGTCTCCAAATTTTCCTGTAGGGCGAAAGTAATTTTTAGTCTTTCTCTCCCCCTTTTCCCGTTTTCCCATGGCGATTTTTGTTGACGTTTTGGTGTAGAATCGAAAAAAGGGTTTGAAAAAACATTTTTGATGCCAGGTTTTGGTAAATATTCATGATTTTGAGGCGGGAGCATACAAGAGTTGTGAGGTTGGTTACGCTGAAAGTAGGGCCTGAAATTGTATGTTTACTTGTCTCTACTTTAAGCTTGTGTATCTCAAGTTTTTCATGGTCAACCTCATACATGCTTTTGGGCAAGAGTTTGCCACATGTTGCTCCAAAAATTTGGGAAAAGGTTAGAACCGGTCTAAGAGACGAGAATTAACATTGAAGTCAATAGGGAAATAATTAGTGACCTGTGGCCATATGAGATCTATATATATAATTTCCTTTTTATCTATTCGATTTTCTTCTTTGTTTTTCAAAATATTACAACATTATGTAGTTTATTGTAACCGAGAGAAGGGTTTATATAGGCTTTGCCTGTTCCCCAATCCCCTCAGTTTCTGAATAAATATTGTTTATTAAAATAAATAAATCTGTATACTGTCGTTTCGGAGTAACTAGGCCAACGTATAGTAAGTTATGGTAAAACGCCTCAATTTTATATGGATGTTAAAGAATAATTCAGTCTTATTGTGTACATACCTTTATTATCTTTACCAAAACATTTAAAGGACGTAACAGCCTTTCTGTAAATAACTTTAGATTTACAATCCAATCCTGAAATAATAAGCGTAAACAAACAAACAAAATGGCATCTAGTTTGCTTCAGGGAGAAAATTAGCTCTAAGCCTGTGAGCCAGGCCTCACGAGAGGGGGTGCAGTTGCTGCGCCGCCCAATGACCCCTAAGAGTCAATTGGGACCACGAATGTCACAGTTCAAACTTGAATTGTGCATGAATCTTTTATTTTTCCTTTTAAAAAGATTTTTGATTCCTCAGAACATAGTGAAACTAATCCATCTAGATATGACCATTGTTGGAAAGGAGAGGGTGGGGGCGGTTCAAAAAATGTCTCTCCCCTGTACACATTTATCTTTAAAGACCACGTAAGACGAATAATCTTAATTGAGGTTGTTGATAGACAATGGTTAATAGATCCATTTTACGGCAATTTCAACCCAATATGTAAAATAATTGTCTGTCTGTTTGCTGTTTAACGTCTGCTTCCACTTGAGTGATATCGCAGACAAGACATAGGAGAGCCGAAGCTGCTTCCTGTTTTTTTTTTAGAATATGATTTTGCAATCTTTCCATTTTGGCCTTAGGCCATGGATTAGGTTTAGTGGGAAGTTCTTCACTTTATTTAATATAAAACATATCGTTTGGTAGATGATTTCTTTTGCTTCTGGATTTGTAGATGTCATCTTTGTGTTTAGGTGCCGGTCTCGTCTTATCGTGACCTCCCCTTACTCCACTATCCCACTCTTTGGGTTTGGTGTCTGTTTTTGGCAGAATAGTGTTAGTCCGTCTAATCATGACTCCCTCTTACTCCACTATCCCGCCAGTTTTGTAGATGTCATATTGTAATTATTGTTATTATAAATAAATTAAAGTAAATAAGTTATAATAAGTAAATTAAAGTAAAATAAAGTAAAATAAATAAATTCAAGTAAATAGATGAAATAAATAAATTAAGAATATTAATAATAATAAATTGAAACTAGATCTGCTACTGTCCCATGTAGATATGAAAGCTTTCATATTCATCGTCACATGTATTGGTCAAAAACTCGCAAAGTTACAGTTCTAAATATAGTTACAAAATTCATTGCACCCGGGCAAAAATAATCTGAAAACTTGGGTTCGAGCGTGGCGCTTGCGCGAAGTAAAAAGTCATTTTTGTCAATTTGGGGATTTTGGGTATATTTCGGAGTTGTTTGGTAAATGGCGGTATTCATCGTCACGTGTTATCGATAATATCAAGTATCTTAAAGAAAATAACAAGAAAAAAGTATTAAAATTTGTCAAAAACTCGCGAAGCTACAGGTCTAAATTTTAGTTAGAAACATTGCACCCGGGCAAAAAAATATTTATTTAAGCTGTTAATTGACTTAGAAAAAAACATTCGACAGGACCGTGCCAAGAACAAACGACTTGAACAAATACAGGTGTCACCTTGAAAATTTCAGGGTACAAAGGTACCAGCGTAAAATGTTCCTCGCCGGGATTTGGTACTCATGGTACTAGCGTAGCTCATGCGGAGTCATGACGCACGGTAGGTGCCACGAACAAACGACTTGAACAAATGCAGATATCGCCTTGAAAATTTCAGGGTACCTAACTAGGTACTAACGTGAAAGGTACCTCGCCGGAATTCGGTACTCATGGTAGCTTTGGTTCCAGCGTAAAGCATGCGCGAAGTCAAAACAAGCTAACTCGAAAACAACCTTGTCGGCACGGAAAACATCAAAGGGGTAATTCGAATTTTTGAAATATTCAAAAACCAAACATTCGACCATGAGCCAGGCTATCCTTATATGTATTAATTATGTACATAAGAGACAAATTTCTAAGCCCCGACCAATTGTGTATGTTTTCAAGCCCATGAATGTGGATTTTTCACTATTGCTCATTTCCAATTCAAAATGGCGTCCATCATTTGCCAAAAATGAAAAAATTCTATTCCCGACAGTTTTTAGGCTTTTCTAAAATGATTCGGAGAATATAATTGCCTTGTCTGTAAGTAAAATATCAACAAAGGAATATCGATTTTGACGTTTCAAGATGGTCGCACTTCCGGTTTGGGCTACAAACTCATTTTTTTTGTGTGTACGAATTAAAGGCAATATGACCTATATTTCATCGATTTTTTGAAAACTCTGATCCTTAATATCACCAAGGGGAGATAATTTAGAAAATTTTGAAAATTTATAAAGACATTTTTAAAGTCGCATGGGCAAGATCTACTTACATACCAAATTTCATCAAAATCGTGCAACTATTAAAGAAGTTGTCTTTTTGATTTACCTTCCGGTTCGAAATCACAGCGACGAATTTTCGAAATTCGAAAAGTGCAGATTTGAAGGGTTTTTTTAAATAAAATTGGTCAAATAGTCACAAAGTTACGGGATGTAGGTCAAATAAATTTGTTCGTCCAATTCGGTGATTTCGGATTCGAAAAACGTTTTGAAAATATATTTACCCAACAGCCACCGCCCATTTTCGGGGGGGGGGGGGTAGGTGAAAGTTTCAGAAAGATCCTATGGGTAGATCCTGAGAAATCCGATTTGTGGATAAAACACAAAAAGAAATAATAAAAATAATCTTATAATCTTAACAGAAACAATAAGCTTTCATATGTAAATACATATAAAAGCTTAATAAATAAATTAAAATAAATAAGTTAAAATAAAAAGATTAAAATAAATAGATTAAAATAAATAAATTCTTTGTAGGATGGTCTGGCTTCCTTCGTGAGGACTTTTTTACTCAGCCATCGTATGTTTGATAATAATAATAAAATAAAATACATAAATTAAAATAAATAAGTTAAAACAAAAAGATTAAAATAAATAAATTATTTGTAGATTGGTTGGGCTTTCTTCGTGGGGACTTTTTTACTCAGTCATCCTACGTAGTTATGAAAAATTCGTTAGTTTGTATTGTTAAATGCCCGTCTAACTGTGACTCTCTCTTACTTCACTAATCTACCTAGTCCAACTGTGTACATTAGGTCGTGGATTTGTTCAAAGATTTTCAATTTGAGACCTGGTTTTGGAAAGAGCTGGGGCCTGTTTCACGAAATTTTAACTAAGATAAAATCCGATTTTAGTAATACGATTGGATAGTATTAGATTGATTTTAGCGCTTAGCCAATCAGATTTAAGTATGTACTAAAATTTGGATTTTATCTTAAGTTAAAATTTCGTAAAAACAGGCCCCAGGTTCTTAGTGTTGAATGGTATATTGTTTGTTTCCATCATTCTCACTAGTTCCCTTCTCTCTTCCTTGGATTGTATACCTCGCAGTCTACCGGGACATTGTTTGTGGTACACACTTCTCCACACTAACAGACGATGACTTGGTGTTTGAAATCTTGCAGCAGCTCTCTCAACCTTAGTTTCGATAGTTTTGATATATTATCTCGTCTAGGGTGATTGATCGCTGTCTTGGTGTATATCTCGTCATCCAGTCAGAATCTGTATGTGACAGGTTCAGCGAGATTTAATTCCCAGAATGAATTGACCTGTCTTCTGACTATACTGTAGATTTCCGGGGTGCTGTAGTCCATAGTACGGAGTGGTGCTGTGTCCTTAAGACCCTCGTTGGCGAGTCGACCAGCGTACTCGTTTTCTCTAATGTTGCAATGTGATGGATTCCACACTAGCTCTAGTTTGCTTCCCTTCTCTAGGAACTCCTGGTCTTGATTCCGAGTTGTCATTTTGGATTGAAATCAGGATGCTCAGAGAATCGCTTGGAATGACGAACTTACTGGTCTTTTGATGGGAGATCCATGATATAGCGTCACGAATGGCAACAAGCCCTGCAGTGTACACCGAACAGTTGTTGGGAAGTTTCTTGCTTATTCCATGTTCCCCGTTTGGCAGGTATATTCCAAACGAGTTGGTGCCCCTTTCAGGATTGCGTGAGCCATCCGTGTACACATGGTCCCAGTCATAAGACGACCATTTGTCTTCCAAGTGTTCTGGAGAGAAAGCACGAGCTGCACTGGGGTTGTTTTTCTTGTCAGTTTTCTGTAGTAGATATAGATTGACCAGTGGTACAGGGAGCGTCCAAGGGGCAATAAGTGGGGGGTCGTGTTTATTTATCACGACCCCCCCCCCCCAGTCGTAGTTCCTTGATCGTTTCCCTGATACCCTGGCTGAAGGTTTTCTTTTTGGGATCTCTTACATATTTTGTTTTTTGTAGACTGACAAATGTGGGGGACCTTTCGCCTAGTTTTGAGATCTTAACCCAGTATCTTGTCGCTAGTTCTTTTCTCATTAGGGATAGGGGCAACTCCCCGGCTTCCTGTAGTAATGCCTCTCTCCTAGTTCCGAGCCCGACGCCAGTCGCAATACATAGAGCTTTGTATTAGATGGTGCCAAGCTTACTTAAGAGTGTTGGCGCACAGTTCGTGAAGGCGGTCAAGGTGTAAGGTCGTGTCTATGTGAGCTCGTACATCGAAGCGTGAAGTCAAGAAATATAGTATTTCTGTGTTTATATAAATTTCCTTGGATTTATTTTGTGCTAAAACCAGTTAATCATAATGGGTTTGGATATAGCTATATGGAGGATGCATATTGGTATGTATCGACACAGGGTATTTAAAAGAAAAACTCACATTAAAGCTCTTTGTATCAGTAGTCTGACAATCTCAGTATTTCTTATCATATCCACATGCCTGGTCTATAGCGGGGACGAGGAAACTAATCCAGGCCCAACCAACACTAGACAGGGACAAATCAGTAAATCTGGTGAAGTAATTTTTCCAGAAAGGAGGTTGCTAATGATCTTATCGCCATTATACAGTCCCTAAGGAAAGACATTGCCGACTTGAGTTCCGAAGTAAAAGACTTAAATATTAAAGAAGAAGTGCGGGTAATAAAAGAAGATATTAAGGACCTTAAAGGTGAAATTGCCAGTTTCAATTTGCGCCTCGATAATCAAGAAAATCGAATAAGACAACACAATCTAAATTTCTATGGGTTGAAGGAAAAAGACAGTTTTGAAACAAAAAGTGACTGTGAACAACTCATAAAGGAGATGATAACGAATGATTTGAAACTGTGTGACAACAACTCGATGACAAAATTTGAAAGGATCTACAGACTTGGGGTTAAAAAGAATTAACAACAAAGACCACGAGTGTTAGTCGCATTGGATCTACAGACTTGGGGTTAAAAAGAATTCACAACAAAGACCACGAGTGTTAGTCGCATTCACTAGCTTGAGCGATAGGGACTGTTTTGAGAACGGCAAAAATAACTGACTATCAGATTGCTGTTTCAGAAGATTTTACTGAAATATTAGAAAAGCGCTTGTCCCATTTCTCATTGAGGCCAAAACAAAAGACAAAAAGCGAGTTCGTCTCAACTTCGATAAACTATTAATCGAAAGCAAAGCATGTACTATCGACCTAGATACAAATCAACTCATACGAATATCAATTGATGAATAGCAATCAAATGCATCAACAAATAATACAAAACATAAATACTGTCTCTTTGAATTGTCGCAGTCTTAATAGACATTTTGATAACCTCGAGCTTATAGATAAATTGAGTACTTTTGACATTGTCACATGAATATTTTAATGAAAGAAAAGTAGTAAGTATTAACCAATACCACTGTTAAAAGCTCCAATCTATTAAGTATAACATTATACATTTGTATCTATTGTAGATGTAAATGTATTTTTGAATAATTTACTTGTATCCATTTTATATATTGTACATACATTGACATTATAACTATCCTGTCAATGATAAATGCAAAAATAGATTTATATTTATTAAATTATATACATGTATATATAAACCGTGATAATTGCTCATCCTTACATTTATATTAAATACCTAACTATCTACAACTTTTAAGTTCATACTCGGAATATTATATCTACCAACTAGTACATGTATATCAAATATTTAGTATCCTTAAATGACACTTAGAATATTTATATTCTTTTCTACAATAATTTGAATCCATCTTTCTTTTTTTTTCTTCTCAAAATTGTGATGACAAATTGTACTATGGACCTTTGGTTACATGAAATAAAGATAATACAGAGCGTATTAGAGCGCAATACACCATCATTAATGTAACTCTATTGGCGCCCCACGTACTGTCCGTTAATTTTCTCTTTAAGTTTAGGATTTTGGAGCATCTATCTACAGTCCAGTCGATGTGCGGTTTCCAGGTCAGCCGTCGATCAAAGATTACGCCAAGGAACTTGATTTGGTTATTAAACTCGATGGTTTTTCCCGTTCATACACAGAGTCATTCTGCTTATCCCACTATCTCTCAAGCATACCGACTGTTTTCTTCTCTGAGACTTTAAATCCCCAGTCGTTTGCCCATGTCATGAATTTGTCTAAGGCCTTTTGCATGTTCTTTTGTAGTTCACAAAAGCTCCTCCCCTTTCTCCATATGGTACTGTCATCAGGAAATTTAACCAAATCAGATCTAGCATCGAGGTAGGACGATTTATGTATGTCATTGATCATGATATTGAAGAGAGTGGGACTAATAACCGACCCCTGAGGCGTGCCATTTTCTAATGTTTGCTCGCACTCAGGAATCTGCCAACATTCACCTGTATCCTTCTATCGCTCAGAAAGTATCCACCGAAACATTATGCCCGTTATACCGATACGTCCTAACTTGAAGAGCAGTCCGTCTAACCAAACTAGATCGAAAGCCTTGGTCAGATCTATGCACACGGCACATAACAGGTTTCCCGAGAGAAGTGTCTGCGACATGACTTGCTGTAGTATAATCAAGTGGTCCATTGTTGATCGTCCTTTCCTGAACCCACTTTGATTTTCGTCAATCAGTCGGTTGCTCTCCAGATAGAATTGTAATCGGATATTAACCATTGTTTCCAAGGTTTTGCATAGTGTGGATGTCAAACTTACTGGTCGATATGACTCTGCCTTTTTTCTTCTTTTTCCCCGGTTTCAGTAGAGGTATGACGTTTGCTTTCCGTTATTCTTTGGGTGACTCTCCTGCCAGCCAGGGTGTGTTAAAGAAGTTAAGTAGTATGGTTTTGGCGTGTCTAGGTAGATGTTTGAGCATGGCGTACTTTACTTTGTCCTCACTAGCCGCGCTATCCTTCTTGTGGGAAAGAGCCTTATTTATCTCCCCCTCAGAGAGGTTTAAGTATCCGAAAGCCAAAAAACGGTTTTCAATTTTTCAATTACAACCTTAATCCGGTTGATTGGCTGGTGACGTCACGTTATCTATACCAAACACACCCCCAGTTGGCAAGTGTGAATACGTATCGGTCCAATTAACATGTGACAGGCATAATCATAATAACCGAATTATCTCTTTATAGATTAGTTATTGGTTATTGGAATGTTTTAGAGTGAAATTAAAATGTTGTATCATGCCGTAGATCCATTTAAAGTGCCCCGTGTCAAATGAAGACGACTCAAGCAATTAGCGCAATAACCGGTAATTTTGATAACCCCGTAATGCTTGATATCTCAAACTATTCTCTATATAAGCAGAGAATACAAATGGTGCCAGTCATTTGTCGATATATTCAGTATTAGCCATATATAATAATGATTACCATTTCTATACACATATAATTCATATCAAGTCAATTAAATGTTGTTTAAACTGCCAATGCAATTGTAAAATACTTTTATTATAAAGAAGATAAACAAGAATCCGTTTGTCCAGTCATAATTTAAATATTGAAAGGTTACGTTATAGTACTAAATATATTGAAAGAAGTAAACGATTATGTACATTGTGTAAGTATGAAGACATTGAAGATGAGTACCGTTTTGTTTTAATTTGTCCAATTTATAAAACTCTGAGATATAATTATATAAAAAAATACTATTATTCGAACCCCAGTGTTCTTAAATTGTTTAATCTTTTATGTACTAAAAATGTATCTGAACTTGTGAACCTTGGTAGATTTTTATATTTTTCTAATAAAATAAGAGATAAAGAGATCAAACGGAATATTAACAGTTAATATACCGTCATTCTACTCTCCATATCATAATCCTTGTTTGTAATATCGTGTTTATATATTAGTATCGTGTTTATGGATATTGTAGTGTATAATTTTGTTTTGTAAATATGTTGTAAATATTTTTGTTTCTCCTGATGAGTCTGTGACTCAAGGGTAATAAAAACTTGAAACTTGATGTTAGACATTGTAACCTAATCGTATCACACAAGTTTATTCCTCATATAATTTATATTCAGATTTCATATCAAGTAAATTAGTTGCTTAAACGGAAATCACCAATAATAATACGAGACTACTTCATTACAAAAACACTGCTGAGCAATAATTATTGGATGAATAATAATTATATACGACCGATGAGTAAAATTTAATTATTTTATACAATTAATGTGTGTGTGTACGATTCTACACACAGGTCCTGTGTCTTTGATCTAGCCGACGTAAAAAAAAGATAATTACCTAATCAACATTCTTACTGTCTGTTCCAGGTGATACTCCGACTCGAAAAATGCTTGCCATGCCTTCATTTTTTAATTAAAATGGCTAAAACTTTGTGGCATACCTGGAATTGTCATCCCTTTGATTTTTTTCCCTTAGAATAAATGACTAGAATTCCGATAAAATGTATTATTCTATGATCAGTGGTGGAATACTCCGTTTTATCAGTGAAATAAAAGTGTTATTCCACTGGCTAGCAGTGAAATAAAACTTGTTATTTCACTCATAGAACGATTTCACGGACCGCCGGGACTCCTTTTTTTTTGGAGTTATCTCCCTTCCACAATTAACAATATTGAATAGTATTAGTAAGGCCCAACACAAAATTAATAAAAGTAATTTTTAAGAGAAAAGCTAAATACTAAAATAGCCTAGGGGGCCTAGTAGGCCTACCGTACGGATCTTGTGATCTCGCATCAAGAAAACCCTTTTTTTATTTGCCAACCAAATGTCCACGGTATTCACACCCAAAGTTACTGATGGATGGTAGGCCTAATTAAACACTAGCTCGGGCCTAGCAAAATGTGGAATTGAGTTTAATGTCTAGTCAACACCATGCCTGGATCATATTGGGACTAACATATTATGGTATTTCTACTGTCACGTGTGTGCAATGCGGGGTAGAAAATTTATTCTTTTACTACGCGACGGTCATAACTCACCGCGCACGGTCACTATGGCAGTAGAATCAAGTCGATGAGTCGAGCTTTTTAAGTGTTGTTGTCAAGACTCGTGGCATGATTTTACATCGCTTGACTTACATGTATTTCAATAAACACATCGATATCAGTAAAAGTAACATGTCCTAAAAAATATAATAAACCACACATCCACAAACGCCCAGTAAAATATTTCTTAGTGACAAAATTATGAAAACATTATCGCCGACTTGTCACTCGTAACATTCTCAAAGGTATTCATACACCTGAAGCAGATAAAGATGTAAAGCGGTCTAACGCACCGCGGACAAAGTAGTCCATGTTGTTTTTACCAAAAATGATTGTAAAATCATAGAATAAATAGAACATTTGTCGTTTTGTCGTGAATAACATATTTTATTTCATCTCTAAGCAAGAAAACGTTTATATTTTCACTCATGCTACGCATTCGTGAAAATATAAGTTTTCTTGCTTCTCGATGAAATAAAATATGTTATTCACTCTAAAACGACAAATATCCTCTATGTATTCTCTTGTAAATTTCTTATATTTCCACATTGTCACTTTCTCAGAACATAAACATTTCCACTACGCATGCGTTAAATAGGGCACTTGCATTTCGCATAAGTGTAGACAGGTACCTCACGAATCTTTCGGTTAGAAATGTCTTGTGAAGGAGAATTCGCCCGTTTGAATCGTGACAATAATACTTATTAGGTTTTCACACTTTGGAGCTTGTTTAAAACAATATTGTTTTTGTTCAAATTGATATGTTTTTTTCTTCTGTTTCCGCCTTGCTTATTTCGCATAAAAATTTTCATTGGGTAATTTTGAGGGAGTTAAAGATTAAAGCTATTTTGAAAAGTCGGCACATGTCACAACCGAATACCTGACAACTCAACCCAAAGACAACTCATCCAAAGACAACTCATCCCAATATAAGAAAATTCATCCAAAGCTAGAAGACAGCTCATCCCAAGATATTAGCTATACTGAAACTCATACATAAAGATGAGGATATACTGTCATATTCTGATGAATTTGATATGGAAACAATCAGCACGACTGGGGCCAACATTTTCAGCTTCAAAGATGGAATTAAAACTTGTACGCTATGATAAGTATACAGAGTGCCCAAAGCTTAAAACAACTTAAAATTTAAAACAACAATATCGATTTTATTAAAACAACAAAATCAATTTTATTAAGATAACACATTTTATAACAAAATCAGAATGGTCTGAGTGGTCTTCAAAGAAAGCAATTATATAAAAACAAATACTGGCACTTAAACTTATATTTCTTGGGATGAGTTGTCTTATATCTCGACCCATGTTTTAAAGTTGGGATGAGTTGTCTTTTATCTTGGGATGGGTTGTCTTATATCGGGATGAGTTGTCTTTCACCATTTCGGAACACTTTTAGGGGTTAAACGGAAACCAATTTTCGAATTTCGTTTTCCTGCAATTTAGACCTTATGGCTGAAACATGAAGTATTTTCAAAGGCATATATAAGTTATATATAAGAGCAAACGAAATAGGCAATTTTTTGGGCCATTAAAGAAAAATTGCAGTATTTTGTGAATATTCCTTAGATGTAACCAATTGGTCACTAAATATGACGTCATTCTTTGAAAAATTATATTATATGCATCAACAGATTTTAATATTCTGCACTGTTCATTACATTAGCGGGTTAAAATATGCAACTTTTGAACGAAGAGCATTTAAATATTCAAGTAAGAGGGACAAACAACCGTGATCTGAGATTCAGTAAATAACTCTTTTTTGAAAAGAGTTATATTCTACTGGCCCGAAATGACCACCAATACATCAAAGTAGTGTGACACAACATAAAGCAAACCCAGCACCCCTTGTTCACTTAGGCTCGCCAAGATAACTAGGCCAAACATGGCTGTTTCAAGGAGTAAGATGTCAACAAACATCGATTTTTCAATGGAGTAAGGCTATAAAACTTGACCTAAACTTAGTTCTCACAAGACAGAAAGCAATGGGGTCAACATTCCAGGTATTTTGCGAAGTTTTGGTCATTTTAATTAAAATTTGAAGAAATGACAAGCAATTTTCGAGTCGTAGTATTACCTGGAACAGACAGCAATCCCTGAAACAATCACTGCTAACACCGAGATGTAAATTAATTTATTGACCCTAAGTCGGTATAACTTTTTTCGGATTGATTAATTAATGACCCTTCTCAATCTGTTGGCGCCGTACGATGATTACGGATCGTCATTTACAAATCGCTTTTCAGTAATGTTTGACTTTTAGCATACATTTTGCATGACCAAATCTTTTTACTCTTGTACTCTTTTACTCGGGGAAATTAGAACCACAATACTCTTTTGACGAAAATACATCTCGAATTGTTTAGGCTGCTTTCGTGAGAAACGAGAGCGATCAAACTTGAAAAATATTCTAAATTGGATCTAAAATTAAATGAATTACAATACAAATTATTCCGTAGTCAATTTTTTTATTTAATTAGGGGATTTAAGGAATGAGTCAGGCGTTACACCGGTCACTGTAACGTCACGGCATGTGTGTTTATAACTCAATTCCTTATGATATTGGCGCATATCAGACTGTAACTTGCTGGGTTATGGCCCCTGGTTGAATAAAAAAAATGTTTTGAGTTTGGGGAACCTATACAGGTCACAATTTTATCCGATTTTAAAAAACTTTTCAAATATATCACAGTTACACAAAATTATAGTTGAGTTCGAATTTTCTGAATTGGTTTGTGCCTTTGATCCTTTGTCCTGTCACTTATATCAGAGTATATATTAAATTTCAAATCAAAATTTGGACGGCTAGTACCCTCCATATCAATCACAGTATTAAGAATATTTAATATCTAAAACGTTTTCGTGAGCAGCCTTTCCATCACAACTTTGACGGCTATTATCCCCCATATTAAAGGACAATATTGGTGCAAGTCGTTATCACATATGTGGGGGGTTGGGATGGCCTAGTGGTCTAGAGTGCCACGCTTCCATCTCTAGCTGGCTGGCCACCTCTGGCTTGCGGCTGTGGTAACAATCTCTGCATTAAAAGTATATTTGGAATGTGTTTAACCAGATCTATCGCAAGCGAATTATTGAAATAAAAATAAACCATATGTTAGTCCCGAAAGGACCTAGTTGTGTTGAGTGGACGATAAACCCATTTATCTCCCTCTCTCTCTCTAGGGGATCACGGTGGCTATGAGGATAATATACTTTTAATGCAGAGATTGCTACGATATCCTCTTACAGTCCCATATAACAACTTTTGGTCTTCGAAGAAATTATTAGTGAGCAGAAATTCAGCCGTGTATCTATTATCACTCGTCGCCTCAGTCAGTTATATAGAGCGGTCACTCGTGTTTTCTTTTGGCTACGTCACTGCTGATTCGGGAAACGTGTATTACTCAGCTATCGTAGCAATGATTTCTGCGTTAAAAGCATATTTGGAATGTGTTTAACCAGCCCTATCACATATGTGATAGAGAGAGAATGAATGAATGAATGAAATGGGGTTTAACGTCCTACGCTTAAGCACCTAACCTGTGCCAATTGAAGACGGGTATACGCCATACAGTGTGCTATGAGGGAAATTTTGCCCGGACAGCGGCGCTACGGCCTACTCTTATATCGAATTCCAACTGCCAAGGGATCTTTTACGTGCACTCCAATGTTTACACGGGATCTCTGTTTTTCGTCCCACCCGAACGACTAGGCAGCTGTCCTTGTCAGGCCCTCCTTGTGCATCACTGACAAGGGGAAATCACGTCGGAAAATCGAGATGAACTTTCTCTGCCAATGCAGGGATCGAACACTCGACCTCCAGGCTAGCGAACCAGCGCCTTGTCCACTTAGCAAGAGGATATCGTAGCAATGATCTCTGCATTAAAAGTATATTTCGAATGTGTTTAATCAGCTCTATCGCATATGTGATAATGAATGGCACAAATATTGTCCTTTGAGAACATCACATATAGCGAGTGTGCGTAGTGAGCTTTTCCTAGCTAGCCAACTTCCCTCACAATATACCTCGAAAATGAAACATAGGTGGCTTCTGGAATTTGCCACCAAAGCTGGTTTCGGTGCTTTTTGATCCAAAATTGACATACCCTTCCTTTTCTGCGTGCTCAGTTAGACTTGTGCGCGATATTTTAGTGTATTTACAGTATTAGGTTTTTTTTACGGTTACGCTATTATAAATATTTTGCAAAAATTATGCCTTAAAATGTACGAAGGGAACAATTATTTTCGTGATAATCATAAAATGGGATTTTATTGACGCTAGGAATATGTTTGCTGCGTAAAATTCCGTTTGGTAAAACAACATTATCCAATGCCAATTCTCCATTACAATCAAAATTCTCAGCTTTAAATCTGACAAAAAGCCAGAAAGAATACCCAGTTGAACTTTAATCTCGTGAATTGAACGCCAACATTTGAATTTATGACATAATTTTTAATTATAATGTGAAAATCTAATAAAATTTCCTCAACCATATTATAGCTGTCTGCTTTACTTTCTCAATATTGTCAAAAGTTATCTTTGCCCCTTGGGAGAATTCATTTTAATAATTTTACATGCAACCCGATGACCTTTGACCGTTGACTGTTGACCTCAAGACCTTACGATGTGTTAAAAGACAAATGTGAATTAACAAAGTTGCTTTATTGAAGTGTATGAATAGATAATGTTGTTTGTAAATATTTGTAATTTGACTTTTACATTAACGACATGGTGTATTTTTATAACGCCATTTGTATTTTGCATCTTAGGTATTAAGTACTTTCTATGATGTATAATAACACTTTTAACATACATTTGGTTTTAGCCATTAAATCCCGCCATATTAGCTATGTAATATTTTTACGTGTATTTATTACTAGTTAACACACTTTTTGAAGATGGACATCACAGGTGATAAATCGAGAACTGTGTATCTACCTTTAGAAGACTTAAATTCGGGTTTATTGTCCAAATTGGGAAATGTTCGTCTACTCATGGTACCAAAAGATGACAGAACTGCTTTTTCAAGCCTGCTTGGCGAGGATTCTGATTGGATGATGGCTGAGAAAAATAAACCAAGAAGCCCGACAATATCTCCTCATATTCAATGGCACTACCCTGCCTTTGATTTCAGACAACGATACAAAATTGATGAAACAGCGAAATATCGTCACGAATTTCAGGTACCCGAAAACAGTTGTTATAGTAATACTAATTTACAAAATATGTGATACCATTCTCTCATTGAAACGTTTTGGGTCCAATTAGGGGGAATATTACATGTCAAAGTTTTCATGATAATTGGGATTAAACAACACGTGACAATTAGAACGATTTGATTTCTTTTTTTTCTCTTTTAAACTAGTGACAGAATGTTTATATTTATATGAAATATATATATATTTTTTTTAATTAGTATCCCCAAAGAGACTCGGAGATAACTGAAATCAAGACACCCCAACGAAGTCCCTCCTTCAGAACAACCCCTGATAAAATATATGATCATAACATACAGTCACCAAACATAGTTTCAGATACAGTATCACATAGTGTCAAACACCGGGTAGATCAAATAAAACGCCAGTTATTCTCGAAAAGTAAGTACAAAATTAATATATTAGACACGCCCCACGTACTCCTTTTGTCCCAATCTACATTGCGGTACTACGCCATTGACTTCTCTTGGAGAACAGTACACTGAACACCACGGCACGGTAAAACGCATGGGGTATGTCCATGTTAATTTACCTAGCTGATTTGTTTGAGTAGGACCAATTTCATTTCCATTTTGGTCTCTCAATATTTATGTTAAAGGAGAATAATAACGCAAAATGTTCTTTTAATAAGAAAAATAACGTTAATATTAGAATATTTTTGACCATGCGAAATTTTAAAAGTCACTCTAAATATTTTTACAAAGGAAAAATATACCAAAAAACACCCAATTGACGTTTATGCATATCTGCAGCCTCGTTTTGATTTTTTCCGTGAATGACGTAATAGTGGATCGACTTTGTAAATTTCCCTATAGGCCTAGTTCGGAGAATTTCGAGTCATATCTGCTTATGAACGTGACTAGTGCAATTTTAATAATTTTATTATGTCGATAAAGATATAACAGTTATTTTATATTTCTTTTAAAACTCTGGGCATTCTATGACGAAACCGGCAAGCTTTCAGAATCTACCAATAGATACCTCTGATGTAACCATAGCAACGAAATGTAAACACCGCTAGAGTGGTAGCCTAAATAGTAAATACTATTGTTAATTACCATCCCCCTTTCGAAGCGTCTTCCGTATGCCTATTTCGATGATTTTGCTGTCGATCATAAATAGTACTAAATCATGTAAGAAGTTTGTCCGATGTCACTTGGTAAATGTGCGTGATGCTACTTTTTGGTGAGCGTCTACGTCTACAGGCCCTACTGGACCCTGGTCCTATCACTGTGTGATGACGATGTGACCCATTTCTAGCGACGTTCTCGTATCTAGCATAGGGCATATAATACCATAATTATTAGTTTTTATCGATATATTTTTTTCCAATGAAGCGTGAACACCAATAGGGCCGCAATAAAGCCGGAAGTCATCGCGAATCGAAGGACTGAGTGAGAGGCTAGTGATAGGAAAGATAAGACGAGTTAAGGTGTGTCTTCTCTGTTTTTAATTTCTAGTGCCTATTTATTTTTCATTATTGTAACTAGAATGTACAGAACCATCAACGTTACCGTTGTTCCTTGCATTTCTAATTCGCCGGTACTGATAGGGATGAACACTCCGGTCGAAATCAATGTCTGACAAGCTGTCACTTTCTGCTGATTCCCCATTGAAATATCGGGGCATTATAAATTCAGAAATATATAATACACAGGTCTGACAATTCAGAAAATTTCTGAATTTGGCGATCGGTAAAATATACGAATCTCACAATTCAGAAATTTTCTGAATTTGCCGATCGGTATAATATACGAAGCTGACAATTCAGAAAATTTCTGAATTTGACGATCTGTATAATATACGAATCCCACAATTCAGAAATTTTCTGAATTTGGCGATCTGTATAATATTAAAATACACAGATGTAACAATTTAGAAATTTTCTGAATTTGACTATCGGTATAATAATATAGCCTATACGAAGCGGACAATTCAGGGTTAGGGATCGGTATACTTATTAATAGGCCTATACGAAGCTGACAATTCAGGGTTAGGGTTTGGGATCGGTATATATAATATACGAAGCTGACTAATCAGGGTTAGGGCTAGGGTCGGGTTAGGGCTATTATACCGATCGTCAAATCCAGAAAATTTCCGAATTGTGAGATTCGTATATTATTATACTGATCGCCAAATTCAGAAAATTTCTGAATTGTCAGACCTGTGTATTATATATTATACCAATCGACAAATTCAGAAAATTTCCCTTTTATCTGTACAGATAATGAGGGTTTCACACTGCGAAGCTTGTGTGAAACACTATTGTTTTTGTTAAAATTATTATTCTTATTAGGCTTTCAGACTTTCGACTGAAAGCCTCTTGTGATTACTAAAATTATTATTATATTTTTTTCGGGGGAGCCTATTTCTCAGTCCCTGTAACAGATACCGATCCGGGACCTAATTTTCTAAGGTGAAGCATGGGGTGGCCACGTCATGATCTATATTTGAAATTTTTGCGCAGACCGGAAGTGGCCGAATGTGAAAAATTAAAAAACGGCCGTAGATTCGTCAATTCTGTACCTATGGTCGTACAAATGACATTCTCGGAAACAACTAATCTTTTCTCGGGTGATAGCAGTTTAAAATTTCGAAATTTCGAAAATTCGTCGCTTACTTCTAGCTTTCTAAAAATAATAATATGTTATTTTTCAAAATTTTCAAATTTGACCTATATTTTTGGATAGCTGAAGGCAATCCGATTCCAGAAATATAGGTTTCATTTTGAGTTACTGCCCTTTTTTTCCGATTTTTTTCGAATTTTCTGCCAATTTTGTAACCCTTATATTTTTTGAAAGCCCCAATCGATGTTTCTGAAATTCCTAGAACATAAAGTCATATGGTCAGACCATCGGATAAAGCAATTTCAACAACAATCGGTAAACCGGAAGTAGTCGAAATAATGTCCGATATTTCGAAAAAAAAACGTCAAAAATGGGTGGTTTTTGTATAAACGTTATTTTTGCGTCCAATATCAGCGGATGTAACATATTGAGGTATCGTTGGCTTGCATGAGAATTGCAGTATCGTATGATACCCAATTCATACGGATACGATGAGCAGGAAGCAAAATATTGCACGCTGAAAATGAAGTATTTTCTGATTTTGAGCGTTTTTGGACGCCTGTATCTCAAAAACTGAATATACAATTTTTTGTTAACTTTTTCTATCGAGAGGCCATTCGATAGTCTTGTGAATTATGCCATCCAAAAAGACTTTGAAATGTCTGGAATACGATAAAAAAAAAAGAACTGAAAATCGAAAGAAGTCAAAAAATCGTCATATTTTGGAAAATGCTCAATTATTTGTTTATTTTAACAGATTTTCAAAAAATGGTTACACATTCAGGTAGCTGACTTAAATCCGATTCTAACGATGTATAATATGTATTAAAATACTGAAATTTAATCTTCGATATTTTGATATTTTTGCGTTATTGGCACTTTTGAACATAGGATTTCTCAAGTGTATTTTATAGGATTAGATAATGTAATATATTCTTACAGAGCCCTGTGGCTATTTAATTGCCCAAACCGGTTATTAGCACTATCTCGAAAATAATCAATATACAGAAAGTATTCAAAAAATGTTAAAAAAATGCGCTCTTGCAAAAAGCTGAATTTCTCGTTCAGATATACCCGACCAAAAGAAGTAAAATAGCCCTATTAATAGACTATTATATGGCATCTGAATAGTACAATTTCGATAGTTAGAAAATAAATTATGGTACGCCGAAAATCTAATAATTTCCGTTTTGGGGCCTTATAAGAAGCCTTTTTCTCAAAAACTACACCTACGATTTTTCAGAAATTTTTTAAAGCAGAGTCCTATCGGTGTTATGTGGCGTGAATCCCAAAGGAAAAGGTTTGAAATAATATAAGAGGTCGAAAAATGGCCTCAATCTTTGAAAAAAGTTGAAAAATCGTTAAATTATTGAAAATATTCTTTTATTTATCATTTTTACAAACAACTACCGAATGGATGTTTCTGACACGTCTGGTACACAAAGATATTTATCCAAACAACTTGTTAAAACTATCCCGGCAATAATCCAAAATCCAGAAGTAGTCGAAAAAATATCAGATATTTGGGAAAAACGCACACAAAAAAGAAAATACAGTAAAAACTTGATACTCTTGCAAAAGTCGCTATTTCTCAGCCGGGTGTCACTAAATCAAAACAATTAAAGTATCGTTTTCTAGCTATTGAAAACACCGACCTAATAACGGTTTTAACTATGTATAATATATAGTGAATTGTTGAAATTAATTTTTGATATTTTGACATTTTAGCATTTTTGACACTTTTGAACATATGATTTCTCAGGGGGATTTTATCTGATCGGATAATGTAGTATATCATTAAAAATAGCTTGGTCGAGGTACATATTAAGTAGGAAAAAATTCCTACCCAAGCGATTATTATTTCATATGAACAAGTAGGGTGAGTAGCCTTCCCAAAAAAAAATCCCCGTTGATCGGCCTTGGGGAAAATTTTTAGGGGGCTTTTTTGTTTGGACCCCCCAAATCGCCCTAAAATCCGCTAATGGCTATGATAAATCCAAACCAAGGAATTCATAAATGGCGTCAAAAATGACCTATGACATCACTGTGACGTCATAGGTCAAAATCGCGCCAAAATTTTGAAAATTTACCTCATTCTTGAAGTTTATCATAATTCACAATAAATGAATTAATATTTATTAATAAAACAAACTGATATTAATAAACATTGATTTTATAGGTTAATGATAATATAGTCAGATTTCATAGAATGATCATTGATCGCCATCTTCTAGGTCAACGTCCTCAGAATTCCTGCAAGATTCACCATGAAAGGCCCTACCCGCGCTGACGCATTTCGGACCATTCTTCCTGAAGCTGCATATCATGGCACCGCAGTTTAAAACGCTTTAAGGGGCTGCACGAAGGTCTCTCGTGTAGTCTTCTGGTGTCTTTTTCCCGCCCCACTCGTTCGCATTCAGCTCGCTTTCATTAAATTTTAACCAACCGACGACCTGCAGATAAACTCTGAGCGCATGGTAATATTCCTCCTCACTGATGGCTCTCAAGTCAGCATGTGAAACAATACAAAAGGGGGAATGTGAAGGAGCCCTGATAGGTGGTGCAAATCTTGTACTTTATCAAGCAAGAACATGAATATTCAGGGAAACTGGTATACTTTGGCCAGACTTTCATTGTAGAGCTTTTAAACGAGATGCTACTATTGAAAGTATTGAAAGGCGTTGCTTCAAACAGTGTTGGACATGGAATGGTATTACTGCACCTACTTCTACAGAAACAAGTAATCGAATCGGCATTAAAATTGAGTAAAATGACGCCATCGGACATTTCATTTATTGAGACCAACGGGAATAGCACTAAATTTGGGTACAAAATAGAATTATCCGCATTGTCTTCGGTTTTCTCCCTAAAGGCTGGTGTCCAAGACTTAACGATTGGTGCTGCAAAAAGCATATTTGGACATTTGGATTTCGCTGCTGGGATAATTGGAGTCTTAAAAGTTCTAGCTTCAATGATGTTCGAGAAGATATCCCAACCGCACACTTCAAGAATCAGCATCCTAAACTTGTTAATTTGTTAATAATAGTTCTAGCGAAGACAACCGTCTGGCCATCTAATGTGAATCGGTCACGTACAGCTGGAATAACCTCCTTTGGCTTGATTGGCACCAACTGTCACGCCAATATCACGCAAAATAAACCCTTGGAACAGATGAATGACAATAATATCACAGCGCCGGAACTTTTGACAAGAAATGATCATAACCAGATACAGAATCAGATCCGGCGCCACATAACCTTCATGGAAGAGACTGCCGTTTAGGCATGAATTAACACTATATCCAGTTTATGCGTTGCTGTGGCAAACATAATTCGAGATCTGGGACAAGCAAAACTAGGCCACATGACGTTGAAACTGGTAATATACCATAAATCAATATGGCTAACGTAGCCGACATACGAAATGACATTAAAACAAAGACGAGAAGCAAATCGGAGTGTTGAAGATTTTCTGACAAGTGGATCCGTGCACGTTGATTTACTGCTCGTAGATGATAAACCAGCAGCGGCACTGGTGTGATCCAAGTTCCTTTTCTCCAACTAAAAAAGTCAGCCTTCTTGATATTCTAGAAACAAAGCTGAGCGATGTGCGTGAAATGGTACGAAGTTTACCTTTGGCGGCTTCTGAAGAATTAAGGAAATTAAGGTAAAGTTCTGTGTAACTTCTTATGACTACCAAGCTGAATCAGAACTTGAAACAGAGGTATCCCTAAAGACCATTTTCAAAGAGACTGGAATGCTACCAAAGTATGATAAATTGTTTTATGTCATGATAAGAGAACTTTACGTCTCCGCTAATTCGTTACGCGAGAGCTTGTTCCCTTTATTCTGATTTCTTACTTAGATCGAGGCATTTGTCATCTAAGCTTCAACTACATGGACACTTGCGCACTAAACTTATTAAAACATTTAAAAGGTTTTAAGGTCGTCATATTGATTTGATTGGGAAATATAACGTGTGTCAGTGGGCTATTATTCTAGATATATTTAATTGACACGTATACTATTACTATCTCCCATATAATGTATACTACATCGTTAACACAATTCATCGCGTGCATTTTGCATACCGATATTTCATTGGCCAATCAATCACGCTATTTTACCGACATTTTGCCTAATAGTTTGGATGCAATCATTCTATGAAATCTGACTATATTATCATTAACCTATAAAATCAATGTTTGTTTATATCAGTTTGTTTTATTAATAAATATTAATTCATTTATTGTGAATTATGATAAACTTCAAGAATGAGGTAAATTTTCAAAATTTTGGCGCCATTTTGACTTATGACGTCACAGGTCATTTTTGACGCCATTTTTGAATTCCTTGGTATCGATTTCCTATAGGCTCCTGGTACATTATTAATCCCAAATATGAATATTAAGCGAGTTATCATAGCCATTAACGGATTTAAGGCGATTTTGGGACTTCAAACAAAAGAGCCCCCTAAAATTTTTCCCAAGGCCGATCGACGGGGAAATTTTTTCTGAAAGGCTACTCACCCTACTTGTTCATATGAAATAATAATCGCTTGGGTAGGAATTTTTTCCCACTAATGCAAGATTTGAGGGTAGCTCAACCAGACTAAAAGCCCTGTTCCCATATAAGTTTAAAAAATGGATGGTAATCCTATTCGCCGCAAGCAGTTCAAAAATGGGTAAAAAGGTTAAATAAAATGTCGCTCTTGCTAAAACTCAAATTCTGCGACAGATATTATCGGACTAAAGCAATTAAAATGTCATCGGATAGTCCCACGAGTAGACTATCTTATGACATCTAAATGATTCAAATTCGATGGTTAGAATATAAATTATGGTACGCGGAAAATGTAGCATTTCCCGTTTTGGTACATTCTGAGGAGCCTTATTTTCTTTTTCTTTTTTACGAAACCTATTCAATGGATTTTTCTGAAACTTCTAGTACAGAAGGTTAGGTAACCAAACATCTTGTTAAAACTATCCCGACAATGAACCGAAACCCGGAAGTAGTCGAACTAATGTCCGATGTTTTAAAAAAGGCAAAAAAAATAAGATTTTTGATAAAAGCGCGATTTCTCCGTTGGATATTATCAGATCAAAAGGGCTAAAGTATCGTTGGATAGTCCAGTGAATGTACTTTCGTATGACTAACGTCCGGTCACCCAATAGTCCATTCATCGAGTTACCAAAATGATGTTTTGAGACGTTGACACGGTAAAATCGTGTTTTTCGCAAGAGTACGTTCTTTTATACATGTAGTTCCTTCTTGAACTGACTGTAATCAAACGATGTCCGCTGACAGATTTTTTCGCTTTCTATATAGCTGAAATATGAAAATTCCGATCCTCGTGGGTTCCCCATATTGACTTTTTTTCACAGTGATTCTTATTTGTTAGCCAAAGGAATCATTTAGTGGCACCGCTAGGCGCTAACACACATTTATAGTAATTCGACACTATTTCCATGTAGAATTTTGAAACCAAAATCATACACAAGTTATTAATAGACTCAAATGCACAGTCCGCATGTTTACTTAAGTGATATGTTTTACTTGAAAAGAGATTTTAATTTTTATAAATGTGTGAGATATGTCGAGAAAGGAACCCTTTTGCGAATAATAAAGAATTGCGGTCAACAAATAGATGGTAAGGGTTCCAAAATTAAACCATATGTTAGTCCCGAATGGATGTTAAACCCCATTTCTCCCAATCTTTCTCTCTTTGACACGACCTGTAACAGTCGTTTAAACGGTACAACATGAGTATGTGGAATACTGATATAACAAATATTATCTTTTAATATTATTAGAATATGAAAAGGAAATTTTTCTTAGATTTGCTTGGCCCTTTTAAAGGGCCGTTTTAAACATCAAGGTCGTGGTCTTATTGGTTCACAAGTCTTCTCATATCGGCTCTCAAATTTAGTATCATTTCACGCTTCATTATGGCGTATTTGCTTCACTAGTATCCTCAATTGTATTAAGTATCTAAATCCACCTTGATTGTTGATTATAGCGCGTTGTAATCTAACTGTACATTCCCTTGGTGTGGAATTCAGCAAACTATATTGCTCAGTAGCTTTTCTAAACTGCCTCTCTGTAAAGATTAGAATCTCCTCTGCTCTGGACAACGAATCCATTGCTTCTTCTTCTTCTTTTGGTGTTTAACGTCTGCTTCCACTTAAGTGATATCACAGACAAGACATAGGAGAGCCGAAGCTGCTTCCTGATTTTTAAGAATATGATTTTGCAATCTTTCCATTTTGGCCTTAGGCCATGGATTAGGTTTTAGTGGGAAGTTCTTCCCTTTATTTAATAAAAACACATCGTTGGTAGATGATCTCTTCTGTTTCTGGATTGGTAGATGTCTTCTTTGTGGGATTTGTGTTTTTAGGTGCCAGACCTGTCTTCTCGTGGTCTCCCCTTACTTCACTATCCCACTGGTATTTTTTTTTGGCTGAATATTGTTTAGATGCCGAGCCCGTCTGATCATGACTCCCTCTTACTCCACTATCCCGCCAGTTTAGTAGATGGTAGTAGTAAATTAAACTAATATAGAATTAAATAAATAAAGAGAGTATAATAAAGTTGTAGTCAAATGAATTAAAGGTAATAAAATAAAGTAAATTAAAGATAAAGTAAAGATAAAGTAAAATGAATTAATTAAAATTTATTAGTTAATTAAGTTAAAGGTAATAAATAAGAATAGAATAGAATAGAATAAAATAGAATAAAAGTAAAGTAAAGATAAAAGTAAAGATAAAGTAAAATGAATAAATTAAAATAAAGTAAAATGAATAAATTAAAATAAAGTTGTAGAGTGGTTGGGCTTCCTTCGAGAGGACGTTTTTACTTCCCCACCCTACGTCGTATAAAAAAATTAGATAAGATAAAAAAATAAGTAGAAAAAATAAAAAATAAATTGAAGGTAAAAAATAAAAATAAAATAAATTTAAGTAAAAGTAAAGTAAAGATAAAGTAAAATGAATAAATTAAAATAAATGTATAGGATGGTTGGGCTTCCTTCGTGAGGACGTTTTTACTCAACCATCCTACGTTGTATGGAGAATTTATCCAGCCGTGACCCTTTCTTATTTCACTATTTTACATAGTCCAACTGTGTCCATTAGGGTGTGGATTTCTTCGAAGATTTGTAACTTCAGATCTGGTCTAGGGAAGAGTAGGTTCTTAGTGTTGAATGGTATGTTATTGGTCTCTATCATTCTCACTAAGTCCCGTCTCTCTTCCTTGTAAAACTCGCAGTCTACCAGGACATGGTTTGTGGTACACTCTTCTCCGCACTCACAGACGATGACTTGGTGTTTGTAGTCTCGCAGCCGCTCTTTCACCCTTAGTTTCGATATGAGTCTGCATATATCTCGTCTAAGGGATCGGTCGCTGTCTTGGTGTAGATCTCGTCATCCAGCCGGAATCTGTATGTGTCAAGTTCAACGAGATTTAATTCCCAGATTGAATTGACCTGTCTTTTGACCATACTGTAGATTTCCGTGGTGCTGTAGTCTATGAGGCGGGGTGTAGCTGTGTCCTTGAGACCCTCGTTGGCGAGTCGATCTGCCTCCTCGTTTCCTTTAATGTTGACATGTGATGGAATCCACACGAGCTCTAATTTGCTTCCCATCTCTAGGACCCTCTGATGTAGCTGCCTGATTTCCAAAATGACTTCTGGTCTTGATTCCGAGTTGTCATTTTGGATTGAAATCAGACTGCTCAGAGAATCGCTTGGAATGACGAACTTGCCGGTCTCTTGATGTGATGGGAGATTCATGAAATAGCGTCACGAATGGCAACAAGCTCTGCAGTGTACACCGAACAGTTATTGGGCAGTTTCCTGCTTATTCCCTGTTCCCTGTTTGGCAGGTATATTCCAAGCGAGCTGGTGCCCCTTTCAGGATTGCGTGAGCCATCCGTGTACACATGGTCCCAGTCATCAGACGGCCAGTTGTCTTCCAAATGTTCTAGAGAGAAAGCACGTGCAGCACTGGGGTTATTTTTCTTGTCGGTTTTCTGTAGTTGATCTAGATTGACCAGTGGTATAGGGAGTGTCCAGGGGGCGACAACTGGGGGGTCGTGTTTATTTATCACAAGCTCCCCCAGTCGTAGTTCCTTGATCGTTTCTCTGATACCCTGGCTGAAGGTTTTCTTTTTGGGATCTCTTACATATTTTGTCTTTTGTAGACTGACAAATGTTGGGGATCTTTCACCTAGTTGTGATATCTTGACCCAATACCTTGTCGCCAGTTCTTTTCTTCTTAGGGATAGGGGCAACTCCCCGATTTCTTGTAGTAGTGCCTCTCGCCTAGTCCCGAGCCCTACGCCAGTCGCAATACACAGAGCTTTGTATTGGATGGTGTCAAGCTTGCTTAAGAGTGTTGGCGCACAGTTCATGAAGACCAAAGAACGTATTAGAGTACGATATACCATCATTAGTGTAACTCTATTGGCGCCCCACGTACTGCCCGTTAATTTTCTCATTAAGTTTGGGATTTTGGAGCATCTATCTACAGTCCAGTCGATGTGCGGTTTCTAGGTCAACCGTCTTTCAAAGATTACGCCCAGGGACTTGGTTTGGTCTTTGAACTCGATGGTTTTCCCGTTCATACACAGAGTCATTATGTTTATCCCTCTATCCCTGCTCACAAGCATGCCGACTGTTTTCTTCTCCGAGACTTTAAATCCCCAGTCGTTTGCCCATGTCATGAATTTGTCTAAGGCTTTTTGCATATTCTTTTGTAGTTCACAGAAGCTCGTCCCATTTCTCAATATGGTACTGTCATCGGCAAATTTAGCCAAGTCAGTTTTGGAATCGAGGTAGGACAATTTGAGAATGTCATTGATCATGATGTTGAAGAGAGTGGGACTGATAACAGACCCCTGAGGCGTGCCATTTTCTAATGTTTGCTCGGCACTCAGGAATCTGCCAACATTCACCTGTATCCTTCTATCGCTCAGAAAGCTTTTAATCCACCGAAACATTATGCCCGTTATACCGATACGTCCTAACTTGAAGAGCAGCCCGTCTAACCAAACTAGATCGAAAGCCTTGGTCAGATCTACGAACACGGCACATAACAGGTTTCCCGAGAGAAGTGCCTGCGACATGACTTGCTGTAGTCTAACCAAGTGGTCCATTGTTGATCGTCCTTTCCTGAACCCACTTTGATTTTCGTCGATCAATCGGTTGCTCTCCAGATAGAACTGTAATCGGATATTAACCATTGTAAAAAGGTTTTGCATAGTGTGGATGTCAAACTTACTGATCGATATGACTCTGCCTTGTTCTTCTCTTTCCCAGCTTTCAGTAGAGGTATGACGTTTGCTTTTCGCCATTCTTTAGGTACCTCTCCTGACAGCCAGGATGTGTTGAAGAAGTTTAGTAGTATCGTTTTGGCGTTTCTTGGTAGATGTTTGAGCGTGAAGTACTTTACTTTGTCCTCACCAGCCGCACTATCCTTCTTGAGGGAAAGAGCCTTATTTAACTCTCCCTCAGAGAAGGGTAGGTTGATTGGTTCAGCCACTTCATTAGATTCAATTACTAATGAAGGGTGCTGCGAGTAAAAGATTTCCTTCATCTTCAGAAACTCTGGTGATTGGTTTTCGTCTCTGCTTGCGTCAGCAAAAATTTTTGCTAGTAGGTCTACCTTTTCCTTGCCGTTCGTAACGTACTTATCTCCATCTTCAAGGTTTGGTATGTTGAATGATCTGCATTTCCCGTTTATGGCGTTTAGCTTCTTCCAGACGGCACACGTTTGCGTGTTTTTATTCAACGCATTACAGAATGTCATCCAGTGCCCACTTTGTGCCTTTTTTATGGTGTCTCTTGCAGCGTATTTCAACTTAAGGTAATTTTGGTGGTTGGCTTTATTGTAGTGGCGTTTCCGTAGGCGGAGGGCCTTTCTTCTGACCGCCTTCTGACATTCCGGTGACCACCATGGTTTTCTGGTCCTTGGTTTTCCACCAGAAGTCTTAGGAATGGAGTCGTTAGCAGCACCTATAATAGAGCTCGTAATGTTGGTAGCGTACACGTCGATGTTGGTATCGGTGATATCTTCTTCCTTCCACTCAAGGTAGCCTACACGGAATTTAACCCAATCAGCTTCTTTCATAATCCAATTGGGTCTCCCGTTATAGACTTCCCTGGTTGCTTCGGCCTGAATGCAGAATTCTATCAGGAGATGGTCACTGCCAAGTGTTTCATCTTCGTGTACTTGCCAGTCGCAGCGGTTTGCCAGACCAAGCGTACAGAACGTGAGATCTAGGTGCGAAGGTGGGGCATTTCCTCCGACAAAAGTAGGGCTCTCATCGTTCAGCATGCATAGGTTGTTTGCTTCTATTATTGAGCATAGGCTAGTCCTCCGGCAGTCATTCCTCGGCGACCCCCACAGGACGTATTTTGCGTTGAAATCTCCGCAAAACACTGATTCGCCCTGTGGAAGTTGATCGAGAAGTGACTGGAAGTCAACTGGTTTTTTCGTGACATCTGGGGGTACATAGACATTCACTATTGTCAAATTCGTATTATTGCTCAATGTGATGGCTATGCCCATTGCTTCTAGAGGTCCGTCTACGTCCAGTGAAACAGAAATATAATTTAGGTTATCACGGATATAGATGGCAATGCCGCCGCCACGTGTCGTACTTCCTGGTCTGTCCCTTCTCTCACAAGTGTATCCGGGTATGTAGATGTCTTTCAAAGTTGGTAGTAGCTTGGTTTCTTGGAGGCATATTACATCTTTGGGGTTGCGTGTGATGTATTTTCTCAGCTCAGCACATCTGGTGGCCAGTCCATTAACATTAAGTTGTAGAACTTTAACCTGGCCCGCCATGATGACTGTCCGGATGGATGCCTCTCAATGTTGGAGTTCTATTGATCTACTGGTGTCTCGATTTCCATAGAAGGTACCTCATTGGTGTTCGCCTTTGGTGTTGCGACAGACAAGCAACTAGAAACACCGCCAGTGTTCGCCTTTGGTTTTACCATCGACGAGCAACTGGAAATATATCCAGTACTGTAGTGGCGGACATGAGATATCCTCCTACGTAATGCGAGATTTACCTCTTGATCATTCTTCTCGTCTTCCTCGTCGTCATCTCTATATCTCTTTTTAACTGTGTTGATCAAGTTGACTAGGGTGACTAGGGTGTCTGCGTTTACCTTATACGCACGGAGTTTGCCTAGGAGGCTTGCCGTTTTTGTAGTTTTGTCTTCGTCGGACACTGCCACCTTTAGGAGTTCAATCATGAAGCTCATGAAACCACTTTCCGTTTTGAATTTAGGAATAAAGTGAGTCTCATCAGCCCCTTTTTTTTGAGAATGAGTGCAGCCTCGCTGAAACTCACTTTCTCCTTCCCCTGTATCTTTAGGGCAGCTTTGGTGCTCTGTATCTTGGGGTATTCGGGGGAGTTCGCTGCGTGACCACCCTTGCAGTTCGAGCATTTTATTTGCATGCCCGCCCTGCACTCGGCCACCGCGTGACTCCCACCGCACTGGGCACACACGGTCTTTCCCTTGCAGTACTTGACTGTTTTGGATTGATCACCTGATGATCCGCTACTGACCCTTTCCACACAGATCCACTAGTTAATTAGATTTGATTATACTAATTAACTATAGGTTCCTAATGTTTGTATAAGTCAATAGTGGTTAAGCCATTGTTTATATTGCCTTTGATCTGAGCGTAGTTCAATCGCTTGAGCTAGTCTCTGATCGCTTGGACACTTGGACACTGATTGCCTAACAAAGAATTAGAACTGAAGCCTTTACAACGATAATTTAACCAAGCAAGAATAAAAAAAAAATAAGAGAAAAAAATAAGAAAAATGATATAGAATAAACAAAAAGTATATATATATATATATATATATAAAAAAGGAATTCCTATAAAGAAAGTAAAAAATGAAAAAAAAAAATAAACTCAAATAAACTAGAAAAGTAGAACTAGGAAAAAAAAGATAGAATACCAAGTAAAATAATCTATAAAAAAACGTAAAAAATGAAAAAATGAAAAAATAAAAAATAAACTCAAATAAACTAGAACTAGAAAAGAAAGTAAAAAATGAAAAAATGAAAAAATAAGCTCAAATAAACTAGAACTAGAAAAAAAAGATAGAAAACGAAGTAAAATAATCTCGACTGAGCAAAAGGTATATAAATTAAAATAAGTAGAAGATAAAACAGAAAAACCAAAAAGAGCTGTCAAAAAATAAAAGAAAAAGAATTAAGCAAAAAAACTTAAAAAAAAACAAAGTAAACTTATACCTTATTTAGGTATAAGAATTAAAATAATAGAAAGACAACCTTGGGACTGAAGATTCTTGTAGAGTCTTAAAAGTCAATTGGAGAGTCTTTCTTGAGTCTTTGCTAGGCTACTTTATCTCAGGATAAATTTAGACAATAGTGAACATTTAAGTATGAAAATTGCTTGTTGAATATAAGTTGGAGTAGATACACATTATATGAATGGTGTTGAAACGTGATTAGTGACATAGTGTTAAGGATTGTATATTCGCTAATTAGGCATAACCAAAGACTGCGTTCCATTTGATTACACCCTGTTTCGATTACAAAATTTATTACTCGTTTGACCCTTATCTAATCAGTAATGAATTGTTCCACCGGGTTTTTTTTGTAAACAATATTTTATCGCATTTAATATAGGATTGGAGAATAGACAATTAAAGCAATGATTATTCATTGTTCAATGAAGCTTGTTGTCCCCCGCCTTTCGAAGAAAGCAGGGGACTATTAAAATGGGTTCGTCCGTCCGTCTGTCTGTCTGTCTGTCCGTCTGTCACACTTTTTGGGACACAATAACTCTCTTTCTAATTGAGCTAGAATATTCAAACTTGGTGTAGTGATGGAGTTCGAAGATGAGCATTTTCCGCTTAGGGTAAGCAGAGATAAGCAATTTGATTGATTGATGCTTTGGGACACGATAACTTAAGTTGTAATTAAGTGAGAGTGGTGAAACTTCGGATATAGTTTTATTTCATCAATACCTTGACTAAGTTCGATAATGAGCATTTTCTGCTCAGGGTAAGCAGAGCGATAAGCAATTTGATTGGCTGAGACTTTGAAACATAATAACTCTCCTTCTAATTGAGCTAGGATATTCAAACTTGGTGTAGGTGTTTATTAGGTCAATGCCGTGATGAAATTTGAAGATGAGCATTTACCGCTTAGGGTAAGCAGAGATAAGCAATTTGATTGGTTGATGCTTTGGGACGCGATAACTTGAGTTGTAATTAAGTTAGAGTGATGAAACTTGGTATATAGTTTCATTTCATCAATACCTTCACTGAGTGCAATAATGCGCATTTTCTACTCAGGCTAAGCAGAGCGATAAGCAATATGATTGGCCGAGACTTTGGAACATAATAACTCTCCTTCAAATTGAGCTAGGATATCAAACTTGATGTAGGTGTTTATTAGGTCAATACCTTGATGAAGTTCGAAGATGGTCATTTTCTGCTTAGGGTAAGCAGAGATAAGCAATTTGATTGGTTGATGCTTTGGGACGCAATAACTTAAGTTGTAATTAAGTGAGAGTGATGAAACTTTGTAAATAGTTTTATTTCATCGATACCTTGCCTTAGTTCAATAATGAATATTTTCTGTTGAGGGTAAGCAGAGCGATAAGCAACTGATATGTCTAGACTTTGAAACACAAAAATTCTTCTTCTAATTAAGGTAGAATGTTCAAACTAGGTGTAGGCGTACATTAGGTGAATGCCTTGATGGAGTTCGATGATGAACAATGTCTGATAGAGTGATGAAACTTAGTGTATAGTTTGATTGCTCAATACTTTTGAAAAAAAATAAATGTGCGATTAATTAATATGTGTCATCTATTTATTTTGGGATTTCGGCGGGGGGACATCAGCCTCACTGTTGGCTTGTTTTCTTTAAAATGAAAGATGAAAATTCCAAGCCGAGTGCAATTTTGTTTTCACAAATATTTGGAGATTACATTGAGTTTAACACCTGCTTATCTGAATAAGATTATTTTTCCTGACATTATTTAGTCAGTCAATATTTACATAATGTAAAGATACAATATTTAATTGTGTGATCTGCTAACAAGCCAGAGCTTATATAAATCCATTTCCCGTAATACATTTTTACAGACATATAAATTCAATGTATTTTATTATAATCACGGTTTACATACATTTTTAATAACAAAAGCCAAAGAAATTATTTTTAAAAAAAGGAAAATACAGTAAAACAATTGGTACTCTTGCAAAAATCGACATTTCTCAGCCAGGTGTCACTGAATCCAAACAATTAAAGTATCGTTTTCTAGCTCGATGAATGGGCTATTTTATGACATACTTCCTGTCTGATTCCTGAAAGACGATTTAGTGCCGCATGCAGGTCTAGTTATTATTAGGGTTTCACACTGCGAAGCTTGTGTGAAACACTATTGTTTTTGTTAAAATTACTATTAAGCTTTCATATTTCATATGAAAGCTTATTGTTTTTGTTAAGATTATTATTCCTATTATTAACCTTTCATATTTCATATGAAAGCTTATTGTTTTTGTTAAGATTATTATTCCTATTATTAAGCTTTCATATGTATTTACATATGAAAGCTTATTGTTTCTGTTAAGATTATTATTCCTATTATTTTTTTTTTGTGTTTTATCCACAAACCGGATTTCTCAGAATCTACCCATAGGATCTTTCTGAAACTTGTACCTACCCCCCCCCCCCCCCCAAAAAAATGGGTGGTGGCTGTTGGGTAAATATATTTCAAAACGTTTTTCGCATCCGAAATCACCGAATTTGACGAATAAATTATGTGACCTACATTGCTGTAACTTCGTGACTATTTGACCTATTTTACTAATTCTTTTTTCTGTGGGTACCTTGTAACCTTTACTTCAAATCTGCACTTCGAACCGGAAGTTAAATCAAAAAGACAACTTTTTTAATAGTTGTACGATTTTCATGAAATTTGGTATGTAAGTAGATCTCGCTTATGCGACTTTAAAAATGTCATTAGAAATTTTCTAAATTACCCCCCCCCCCCCCCTTGGTGATATTAAGGATCAAAGTTTGCAAAAAAATCGACGAAATATAGGTCAGATTGCCTTGAATTCTTTTTATTACTAGCTAGGAGACACTACTGATTGGTACCCAAAAAGTTGAGTTTGTAGCCCAAACCGGAAGTGCAACCATCTTGAATTGTGAAAATCGATACTCCTTTGTTGATATTTTACTTACAGACAAGGCAATTATATTTTCCGAATCTTTTTAGGAAAGCCGAAAAACTGTCGGGAATAGAATTTTGATTTAAGTCAAGTGATGGACGCCATTTTGAATTGAAAATAAGAACAAGTTTGTGACTTTTTGACCTATTTTATTAATTCTTTTTTCTTTGAATACCTTGAAACATTTACTTCAAATCTGCAATTTCGGATTTTCGAATTTCGAAAGTTCGTCGATGTTATTTCGAAACCAAAAGTTGAGACCAACTTGACAACTTCTTTAATAGTTGCACGATTTTCACGAAATTAAGTATGTGAGTAGATGTTATCGATACGACTTCTCCCCTTGGAGAAATTAGGAATCAAAATTTTCAAAAAAATCGACGAAATATAGGTCAAATTGCCTTGAAATTGTTTTTTTTTGTAATAACTACGACACTACTGATTCGTACACAAAAAATTGAGTTTGTAGCCCAAACCGGAGGAGCAACCATCTTGAAACGTAAAAATCGATATTCCTTTGTTGATATTTTACTTACAGACAAGGCAATTATATTTTCCGAATCCTTTTAGAAAAGCCAAAAAACTGTCGGGAATAGAATTCTGATTTTTGGAAAATGATGGACGATTTCGAACCGGAAGTTAAAATCAAAATGACAACTTCTTGAATATTTGCACGATTTTTATAAATATTAGTATGTCAGTAGATTTTGCTCATGTGACTTTAAAAATGTCATTAGAAATTTTCTAAATTATCTCCCCTTGGAGAAATTAAGGATAGGTATGAGTACTTAGATCCATTGATCAGATACAAAAGTTAATAAATTGATAAAATACGACTTTTTTTTAATCAAAACAACTTTGATGGGGTTTTGAATTGATTTTCAACGTTCTTTGAATCTCACACTCTTCTATTTTTAATATGTGCGGTACAATCGGTGCAAATTTGAAGGTAATCGGACCTTCCGAACGTTGCCCAGGTGGTGCGAATGAAACCCGTAACGAAAATTTGTTCATTCTTCAACGCGTTTATATTGTATTATTGCCGCCACCTTAGATCCGCCGTCATTTACCAAACAACTCTAAAATATACCCCAAATTCTCAAATCGACCATAATTTCTTTTAATTTCGCGCATGCCCCACGATGTAACCAATGTTTTCAGATCGTTTTGTTTTTGCCCGGGTGCAATGTTTCTAACTATATTTAAACGTATAACTTTGCGAGTTTTTGATAAATTTTAATACTTTTTTCTTGTTACCTTCTTTAAGATACTTGACATATTTCATAACACGTGACGATGAATATGAAAGCTTTCATATCTGCATTGGACAGTAGCAGATCTAGTTAAGCTTTCATATTTTTATATGAAAGCTTATTTATTTTGTTAAGATTATTATTAAGCTTTCATATATTAATATGAAAGCTTATTGTTTTTGTTAAGATTATTATTCCTATTATTATTTTTTTTTTTTTGGTGTGTTTTATCCACTTTTCGGTTTTCTCAGAATCTACCCATAGGATCTTTCTGAAATTTGTACCTACCCCCCTCCCCCCCAAAAAATGGGTGGTGGCTGTTGGGTGAATATATTTTTTAAATGTTTTTCGCATCCGAAATCACCGAATTTGACGAACAAATGCATTTGACCTACATTGCTGTAACCTGATGACTTTTTGACCTATTTTACTAATTCTTTTTTCTATGGGTACCTTGTAATCATGACTTCAAATCTGCACTTTCGGATTTTCGAATTTCGAAAATTCGTCGCTGTGATTAGAAATTTTCTAAATTATCTCCCCTTGGTGATATTAAGGATCAAAGTTTTCATTAAAAATCGACGAAATATAGGTCAGATTGCCTTGAAATTATTTTTTGTTTACTAGCTACGACACTACTGATTCGTACACTAAAAATTGAGTTCGTAGCCCAATCCGGAAGTGCAACCATCTTGAAACGTCAAAATCGATATTTCTTTGTTGATATTTTACTTATAGACAAGGCAATTATATTTTCCGAATCCTTTCAGAAAAGCCAAAAAAACTGCCGGGAATAGAATTTTGATTTTTGGAAGTTAAAATCAAAATGACAACTTCTTGAATATTTGCACGATTTTTATGAATATTAGTATGTCAGTATATTTTGCTCATGTGACTTTAAAAATGTCATTAGAAATTTTCTAAATTATCTCCCCTTGGAGAAATTAAGGATCAAAATTTTCAAAAAATCGAAGAAATATAGGTCAGATTGCCTTGAAATTTTTATTTTTTACTAGCTACGGCACTACTGATTCGTACACAAAAAATGGAAATTGTAGCACAAACCGGAAGTGCCACCATCTTGAAATGTGAAAATCGATATTCCTTTGGTGATATTTTACTTACAGACAAGGCAATTATATTTTCCGAACCCTTTTGCAAAAGCCTAAAAACTGCTGGGAATGGAATTTTCATTTTTGGCAAATGATTGGCGTCATTTGAATTGAAAATGAGCAATAGTGAAAAATCCACATTCATGGGCTTGAAAACATACAAAATTGGTCGTGGCTAAGAGAATTTGTCTCTTATGTACATAATTAATACATTTAAGGATAACCTGGCTCATGGTCTAATGATTGGTTTTTGAATATTTCAAAAATTCGAATTACCCTTATGATGTTTTCCGTGCCGACAAGGTTGTTTTCAAGTTGGCTTGAGTACCAAATTCCGGCGAGGAACTTTTCACGTTAATACCTAGGTACCCTGAAATTTTCAAGGCGATATCTTCATTTATTCAAGTCGTTTGTTCGTGGCACCTACCGTGCGTCATGACTTTGCGCATGCGCTACGCTAGAACCTAAGGTACCATGAGTACCAAATTCCGGCGAGGAACTTTTCATGTTGGTACCTAGGTACCCTGAAATTTTCAAGGTGATACCTGCATTTGTTCAAGTCGTTTGTTCTTGGCACCTGCCGTTGGTCGTATTTTTCTCTACAAGTCAATTTACGGAAAAATATCGATTTTAATAATAATAATAATAATCATCTTATATGGCGCTGGGATTCCAACCAAAACGCTGCTCATTGGCGCAAATTACAATGTCGTTAAAGTCATTAACAGAATGACTGTCGGAAAAGTTCTGTTTTTAAGTTCCTTTAAAATGAATATATATTGTCACTGTTTTTTACACTTTGTGGTAAAGAGTTCCAAACCATGGGAGCAGCAGAGGAGAAAGCACGATCGGCACGATTCGACTTTGTTAAAGGTACCATTAGTAAATTCTTATCACGTGATCTTAAATTGCGACACGGGCAGTTATTGATAAGAAGTTCTTTTAGATAACCTGGAGCAAAATCACAGTGGAGACAATTGTAAGTTAAAACAGATATTTTGAAAACAATTCTTTGCTTAACTGGAAGCCAGTGTAAATCCTTAAGGACTGGGGTTATATGTTGACTTTGTTTTGTTCTGGTTATGATTCTCGCTGCTTTATTTTGGAGAAGTTGGAGTGGATTTAACACAGAGACAGGGATCTGGTACAGGAGGGAATTGCAATAGTCAAGTTTTGACAAAACAAAAGAGCACATTAACATTTTGGCTACTTCTATATTGATGTACCGTCTGATTTTCCCAATATTATAAAGATGAAAGTTTACAGCACGGCATGTTTTACTTATAAACGTTTTCATGTTTAGCTCCTGATCGAACATAACCCCAAGGATTGTTCGCAGTTTTCGAAAGTGGTATGTCAGTGTCACCAATGGATAATTTTTCAGTTAATAGTCGATTAAGTTGAGTTTTTGAGCCAATCGGAAGTACTACAGTTTTATCATCATTCAGTTTTAGAAAATTGAGCTTCATCCATTGTCTGATTTCAGCAATACAGTGTTGAATTTTATTTATCTGGTTATATTCGTTTTCTGATTTGAGTGATATATAAAGTTGAGTGTCGTCTGCATACAAGTGATAATCCAAGCCATGTCTTTGAATAATATCACCAATTGGGGTAGTGTATGCCGTAAAAAGCACGGGTCCCAGTACGGATCCTTGAGGTACACCAAAGGCAAGACACGATGGTGACGATCTGTTACCGCCAATAACTACTGACTGGGTTCGGTTTGTCAGATAAGAGCTGAACCATTCCAAAACTTTTCCCTGGACACCAAACCGAGTGGAAAGGCGCTGGATAAGAATGGACTGGTCTATTGTGTCAAAGGCAGCGCTTAAATCTAATAATACCAATGCTGTTGATGCCTTATTTTCAATATTTTTGATGACGTCATTATAAACACGAACAAGTGCTGTTTCTGTACTGTGTCCTGATCTATATGCACTTTGAAACTTTTCACTAAGATTATTTGAATTAAAATGCGATTTGAGTTGGTATGCAGCGGCTTTTTCAAAAAGTTTAGATATAAAGGAGAGATTTGAGACTGGTCTGTAGTTCTTTAATAAATTTACATCAAGGTTAGATTTCTTCAGAAGAGGTCGAACAAATGCCTCTTTTAAGGATGCTGGCACATATCCTTGTTGAAGAGAAGTATTAATGAGATGATCTATAATAGGCAGAAGTTCATTTATGCAACGTTTGAGTAGCCACGATGGAATCGGATCAAGTTCACATGATTTAGGAGAGCTGGCCATTATTATTTCTTTCAGTTTGGTTTGTGAAACTTCTGAAAAAGTAAAAAATCTGAGATCGCCGTTAAACTCAGATTCTTCAATAGGCTCAGGAAATGACTGATTACTCAGTTCAGATCTTATGTTAGTTATCTTATCTGAGAAAAACGTTTGAAATCGTTCACAAACGTCATCAGAATTACCTTCAGGAAGAATACTACCATTAGGACGTTTTATAATATTATTAGTCAGCTTGTAGAGTTGTTGTGGATTTTTAAGGTTTTGTGTGAATTCTTGTGAAATAAATTCACGTTTAGCTTTAGAAATAAGGTTGTTAGTGTCTGTACGAGCACGCTGGTATAGCTGACGGTGGACCTCTAACTTAGTTTTCCTCCATGTCTTTTCTGCCTTGCGTCTAGTAAGTTTTGATTGACGTATATCATCTGAAAACCATTTTCTGTTCGGTCTTAGGATAATTTCCTTGGAAACTGTCGGTGCATGATTATCAAGTATGTTGGAGAGTGTAACATTATACAGCTCAATTTGATCGTCAAGGGAGTTCGTTAATTGAAGATGTTCTAGTAATTTACTATTTTCTATAGATGTTTTGAATGCATTGATATCTAAATTTTTGGTCTTTCTGTAAGTTATTTTGGTCTTTTTCGGTTTAGGTTTCTTGAAGCACAGTTGACTAATGATGGTGAAATGATCAGATATTAAATCATTTTTAACATCTACTAAGTTAAGTATGGTAGTATTATCTCGTGTAATGACCAAGTCGAGAATATGACCTTTACAGTGGGTAGAATCGGTGACATGCTGCTGTAGGTTAAACGAATGAAGAATGTTCTGGAATTCTATTGTTTTCGGATCATCTAAAAGATCAATATGAATATTAAAATCACCAGAGATAAAGATTTCCTTCTGGTTAATTAGGCTGTTGTGTAGGAGTTCTTGAAATTCAGAAAAGAAAATATTAATACTGGCCTTGTTGACAGTAGAGTATGGTGGTCTATAGATAGAGATGTAGCTGATTACTTTGCTGTCAAATTGTACATCAGTCAACAGGTATTCAAAGCTAGTGTATTTTGGACCTTGAATACATCGGACTTTAAGAGAAGTTTTGTATAGAAAAGCCAAACCGCCGCCTGTTCTTTCTGTTGTGTTTGATAAAAAATAGTCATAATTATCAGGTACTAACTTGTTGATAACATAATGATCATTGTCTCTCATCCAGGATTCAGTTAAAATAACAATGTCGAAATCATTTTCTATAAAATATTCATTTAATTCATTTGCTTTATTTCTAGCTGATCTACAATTAAGTAAACAAGTATTTATCAATCTATTATTCTGATGCAGTTTATTGTTATTTGAGTTTTTATGGTTAATAGTGATTAGGTTGTTGTTATTGACTTGACTGGTTTTCTTAATATATTTTCTATCAGCTGTTATGATTGTCCAGATATGTCGTCTGCCCCCTCTAACTCCTCTCTTTGTAACAGGTTTTATTGTTTTAGGCAAAGATTGAAACACCTCTTCATTCAGATTATTTTGAGAACAGTGTTTACCAATCTATAGTAACTCAGATCTACTGTAGGTGATCATGATGACTTCTAATCAGGTTCAGTGAGTTGCACCAACTCACTATGGAGATATTTAAACAAAAGTAAACACTTAAAATTGCTAATATAATAATACTAAAATTAAAACTAAAATATTTTCGAATAAAAATGTCCATCAAAGTACTATGCTGATACAGTACAAAAATCACAAAGTAAAACTTCAACTTGAATTTAAAACAGACTAACTTCAGTAAGTTCCTACTTACTATATAAATATATAAATAAAAAGTACACACTTAAATGCAAATATCCAAATAAAAACTAAAATAACTTCCAATAAAAATGTCCACCAAGGTACTATGCTGCTACAGTCCAAAAATCACAAAGTAAAACTATAAAAGGAACTTGAAAAAGACTAAAATACACAGAGCAAATTCATAGTGCAGCCACTGTGGGGGCGCTACGGGCATTTTCGGAATTTAAAATTGGTTTTAATTAATTGTGAAATTGCAAATGCAAAGTGATTTTATCGCCTCTTTCATGTCATCTTCATTCGAAGGCTTGATCTCGCCTTAACTACATACAGCTTATCAAGCCCTTCACTCAACACTCTGCATTTTTCGGCACTAAATTTGATTGGGTATAGGCCTCCAACCGTGATCCAATCAGATTCCTTCGTTAAATGGGTTACTAAAAATAGACTACTTTCAATTCATTTTATTTATCTTTCGTTAAAAAAATCGTCACGATTATCAAGTCTCGCGCTTCTAGCTAAAATGTCTCTGTGACAATCGAGATGCAAAGGTCACCGGCATTTTTAGTTGTCAGTGAGTTAGCGGAAAAAAGCATTCAGTGGCTGTAAACTTGTCTAGATCTTTTTCTGTGGGGGCTGCGATATTTGTTTACTACAGTCACGTGCTACATTGTGAGTGTGTTACGTGCCACAACCTCTGATTGGACAATGCTTTGAATGCTAATTAGTGACGTGTAAACACTACCAGTGTAAAAGTTTAGGAATAGCAAAGTGTTAAAGCAACGGTTAACTGTTGTAAAACTTGCGTCCGCTGCTTCAGGAACATGCTTCCATGTTTGATAGGTATGAGTACTTAGATTCATTGCTCAGATATAAAAAGTTATAAAAATTGATAAAATACGACTATTTTTAATCAAAACAACTTTGATGGATGGGGTGGGTTTTGAATTTATTTTCAACGTTCTTTGAATCTCACACTCTTCTATTTTTAATATGTAAGGTACAACCGGTGCAAATTTGAAGGTAATCGGACCTTCGGAACGTTGTCCGGTAGCACGTGCGAATGAAACCCGTAACGAAAATTTGTTCATTCTTTAACACGTTTTATATTGTATTATGGCCGCCACCTTAGATCCGCCGTCATTTACCAAACAACTCCAAAATATACCCCAAATTCTCAAATCGACCATAATTTCTTTTAATTTCGCGCATGCCCCACGATGTAACCAATGTTTTCAGATCATTTTGTTTGTGCAATGTTTCTAACTATATTTAAACCTGTAACTTTGCGACTTTTTGACCAATTTTAATACTTTTTTCTTGTTACCTTCTTTAAGATACTTGACATATTTCATGACACGTGACGATGAATATGAAAGCTTTCATATCTGCATGGGACAGTAGCAGATCTAGTTAAGCTTTCATATATTCATATATGAAAGCTTATTGTTTTTGTTAAGATTATTATTAAGCTTTCATATATTCATATATGAAAGCTTATTGTTTCTGTTAAGATTATTATTCTTCCTATTATTAAGCTTTCATATGTATTTACATATGAAAGCTTATTGTTTCTGTTAAGATTATTATTCTTCCTATTATTATTTTTTTTTTTTTTTTTTTGTGTTTTATCCACAAATCGGATTTCTCAGAATCTACTCATAGGATCTTTCTGAAACTTTTACCTACCCCCCAAAAAATGGGTGGTGGCTGTTGGGTAAATATATTTTCAAAACGTTTTTCGCATCCGAAATCACCGAATTTTACGAACAAATGCATTTGACCTACTTTGCTGTAACTTTGTGACTATTTCACCTATTTTACTAATTCTTTTTTCTTTGAATACCTTGACTCCTTTACTTCAAATCTGCAATTTCGGATTTTCGAATTTCGAAAATTCGTCGCTGTGATTTCGAGCCGGAAGTAAAAATCAAAATAACAACTTCTTTAATAGTAGCACGATTTTCATGGAATTTAGTATGTAAGTAGATCTCGCTCATGCGACTTTAAAAATGTTGTTAAAAATTTTCTAAATTATCTCCCCTTGGTGATATTAAGGTTCAAAGTTTTCAAAAAAATTGACGAAATATAGGTCAGATTGCCTTGAAAAAAAAAATTTGTACTAGCTACGACACTACTGATTCGTACACAAAAAATGGAGTTTGTAACCCAAACTGGTAGTGCTTCCATCTTGAAATGTGAAAAATAAATAAGGCTTTTTTGGTATTTTATTTACAGACATGGCAATTATATTTTCCGAATCCTTGTAAGAATGCCAAAAAACGGTAGCGAAAACATTTTTGATTTCTGGCAAATCATGGACGCCATTTTGAATTGAAAATGACATATAGTAAAAAATCCTCATTATTGGGCTTGAAAACATACACAGTTGGTCGTGGCTTAGAGAGTGTCTCTCCTATTAACGAATTTCAGGATAGCCTGGCTCATGGTCGAGTGTTTGGTATTCTAATATTTCAAAAATTAGAATTTCTTCTTTGACGTTTTCTGTGCCGACAAGGTTGTTTTCGAGGTTAGCGGTTTTGACTTCGCGCATGCGCTACGCTAGAACCAAAGTTATGATGACTACCAAACTCCGGCCCCCACTTGTCACGTTGGTACCTAAAAGTCCTAAAAAGTTCAGATCGATACCTGCATTCCTTCAAGTCGTTTACATGTGAGGTGGCGGATTTTTTTCTCGTTTTTTTTCTAAGTAAATTCCCGCACTCCGTAAGGGGAAAAAAGTGTTTTTTGCCCTAGCAGCGCCAAAAATTCTTCGATTAACCTGTTTTTTTGGCACGATGTGCCCATTTACTACTAGCCCGAATTTTCAGTACTTGTCCCATCTGATTCCGATGAAAAAAAACAAAAGTTACGGTCCAAAAAACGATTTTACGGCTTTTTTCGCCGATTTTGAGACTAAAAAAGTTTTTTAGAATTTTGAAATTGCAAACGACAAGATAAAGTCATTTTGTTAGTCTCATGTGATGGGTATGAGTCTTCTGCACCGATGCGGATTGGGTTTGATTTTTTCAAAATGGCGGACTATATTTTTGAGACTGTCAAAGTTTTGATGTTCTGAGACTGCCGAGGCATCATTAGGGGGTATTTTTTTAAAATATATATACTGGTCGGATGCGCCACGATGAGGTTAGTAACATATTAAAAGGAGAACATGATCGAATTAAAAATTCGAAAAAATATGGCCATGTTTTACAATAAAAAAAAATTGCTGGGGTTCGAATTTTTTAGGCCATGTTCCCGTATTAGAAATCACTTAAATTTTTATATGTGCTAGCTAACATCCTAAGGCACAATATCTGAAAATTTCAAGAAATTCCGACAACCGTAACGCCTGCTAAAACACGCTCGCGCAATTAGGCCTATTTTTGCCTATTTTTCGAATGTTTTTAGACTAACAAGTCACTTTTTCGTGCGCTACGTTTGAGGCCCTATATCTCGGCCGCTGGTTTCTCAAAACGAAGGGCCATGTTTGCTGCCTTATAGCTCGGCCCCTATGGGTTCGAATCAAAATGTGTTGGCTGGGAATAATAGCCTTGACAATTCTCTCCATTGTATAAACATAGGTTGCCAGGCAACGAAACATACGCCCACAGCAGCTAAATCGTCCGGGCAGTCAACAAGAGTTGTCGCATATTTAATTTTTTTCGATAATGAAACATTTATAATACACTAAAATCTGATTAAAAGTAACAACTCATTGTGTAATTATCAGAAAATCATTGGAATTTGTTTGGCTTTGATAAAGTTCTCCTCCATGCTGTTCAAGTTATCTAAATTCATTGAAACTCAATATACTTGTTCGTCTCATGACCTTCAACAATTTGTATAAATTTAAAGTCAATCGGATATTATATTTAGCCTCTAGAGCGTCCACAAAATTTTGAAAGTGATCAAGGGCCAGAACTCAGTCAGTAATTATCGGATATTGCTGAAAATCTAAAGGCTTTTTCGTCTCATGACCTTAAACACTGTGTATAAATTTAAAGTCAATCGGATATTAACTTTGGCCTCTAGAGCATCCACAAGAATTTTTGAAGTGATCAAGGGCCATAACTCTGACAGTAATTATTTGAAATTGCTGAAAATCAATAGGATTCTCTGTTTCATGACCTTAAACACTGTGTAAAAGTTAAAGTCAATCGGTTATTAACTTAAGCCTCTAGAGCGTCCACAAGATTTTTTTAAGTGATAAAGGGCCATAACTCTGACAGTAATTATGAGAAATTGCTGAAAATCAATAGGCTTCTTCATTTTATGACCTTAAACACTATGTAAAAATTTAAAGTCAATCGGTTATTAATTTTAGCCTCTAGAGCGTCAACAAGATTTTTTAAAGAGATCAAGGGACATAACTTTGACATTTATTACCGGAAATTGCTGAAAATCAATAGGATTTTCGTCTCATGACCTTAAACACTGTGTATAAATTTAAAGTCAATCGGTTATAAACTTTAGCCTCTAGAGCGTCTACAAGATTTTTTTAATTGATGAAGGGCCATAACTCTGACAGTAATTATCGGAAATTGCTGAAAATCAATAGGCTTCTTCATTTTATGACCTTAAACACTGTGTATAAATTTAAAGTCAATCAGTTATTAAGTTTAGCCTCTAGAGCGTCCACAAGATTTTTTGAAGTGATCAAGGGCCATAACTCTGACAGTTAATATCGGAAATCGCTTAAAATCAATAGGCTTCTTCGTCTCATGACCTTAAACACTGTGTATCAATTTAAAGTCAATCTAGAGCGTCCACAAGATTTTTTTAAGTGATCAAGGGCCATAACTCTGACAGTAATTATCGGAAATTGCTTAAAATCAATAGGCTTCTTCATCTCATGACCTTAAACACTGTGTATAAATTTAAAGTCAATTGGTTATTAACTTTAGCCTCTAGAGCGTCCACAAGATTTTTTGAAGTGATCAAGGGACATAACTCTGACAGTTATTATCAAGAATCGCTGAAAATCGATAGGCTTCTTCGTCTCATGACCTTAAACACTGTGTATAAATCTAAAGTCAAACGGATATTAACTTTGGCCTCTAGAACGTCAACAAGAAATTTCAATGTGGGCGTATAAAAAGTTGGCAGCTCTCACCCGAATGCCATGCACGCGGCACGATATTTAAAACTTAGGCGTTTTTCGACATTCGCGCATGCGCACAGCTGGAACCAATAGCACCAGCGGTACCAAACTCTGGTCCCACCCAGCTCTCGCTGGTGCCTAGGTGTCCTTTAACTTTCAGCTTGATAACTGCATTCCTTCTAGTCGTTTACATCTGAGACTCACTGGACAAGCATGTTTCACCGATGTACCCGCACCCCCACCTGTAAACGTCCCGAAGGGTGCCCGGGCGGGTCTCGAGGCTTGGTATTCAAAAGGTATATCCACCCCGACGAGTCGCTGCGTCACGTCAAAATGCCCGCCCTGGGACCGGAAGTGGGCGAAACGGGCCCATGAAGTGAAGTTTGACCCTACCTTGACCTTCGAGGGCCTCGTAGCATAAAAAGGGTCATGAGCCTAGATGGAGTCATCAATGTCCTTTCATGAGAGAGCTTGACCTTTGACCTTGGGGTCGAAAAATTCCCAACTTGGTAACTTCGCGAGTTTTCGACCAATTTTAATATTTTTTTTCTTCTTATTTTCTTTAAGATACTTGGTATAATCGATGGCACGTGATGATGAATATGAAAGCTTTCATATCTGCTTGGGACAGTAGCAGATCTAGTTAAGCTTTCATATTTTAATATGAAAGCTTATTGTTTTTGTTAAGATTATTATTAAGCTTTCATATGTATTTACATATGAAAGCTTATTGTTTCTGTTAAGATTATTATTCTTCCTATATTTTTTTTTTGTGTTTTATCCACAAATCGGATTTCTCAGAATCTACTCATAGGATCTTTCTGAAACTTTTACCTACCCCCCCAAAAATGGGTGGTGGCTGTTGGGTAAATATATTTTCAAAACGTTTTTCGCAATCAGAAATCACCGAATTTTACGAACAAATGCATTTGACCTACTTTGCTGTAACTTTGTGACTATTTCACCTATTTTACTAATTCTTTTTTCTTTGAATACATTGACTCCTTTACTTCAAATCTGCAATTTCGGATCTTCGAATTTCGAAAATTCGTCGCTGTGATTTCGAACCGGAAGTTTACACCAACTCGACAACTTCTTTAGTAGTTGTACGATTTTCATGAAATTTAATATGTAAGTAGACCTTAATGATGCGACTTGAAAAATGACTTTAGAAATTTTCTAACTTATCTCCCCTTGGAGAAATTAAGGATCAATTTTTCAAAAAAATCGTCGAAATATAGGTCAGAATGACCTAGTTTTTTTTTCTATACTAGACAAGGAATTACTGATTCGTACACAAAATATGGAGTTTGTCGATCGAACCGGAAGTGCCACCATCTTTAAACGTGAAAAATCAATAAGGCTTTTTTGCTATTTTACTTACAGACTCGGGAGTTATATTTTCTAAATCCTTGAAGGAAGGCCTAAAAAATGTCGCAATAGAATTCTGATTTAGGTCAACCGGGAGTCACCATTTTGAATTGAAAATGAAAAATAGAAGCAATTTGAAGGGCCGAGAATTTGGAGCACAATAACTCTCATTCTAATTAAGCTAGAATGTTAAAACTTGTTGTAGACGTTCACTAGGCCGGAAAAAAAGAGATTGAAAATCCAAAAGTCGTATTTTTACAATTTGGAGCATGTATAGGGGTCTTTCTCGTAAAGTCAACATACTATTTTTTGGGAACTTCTTCTACAAAGAGCCTTATTGGTGGTCTTTTATATGAAACCATCGATCAACAGTCCAACATATCAGGAGTAGAAGAACAAAAGGATCGAACATTGAAAACGGCACCCTTTCATTGTTAAGCGAAACATGCAGTGTGGGTGACTACAATCTACGCATTTAGTCATCGTATAGAGTTTATTCAACAGTATCGAATTCCAACTGCTTAGGGATATTTTACGTGCACTCCAATGTGTACACAGGACCTTGGTTTTTCGTCCCATCCGAAGGACTAGACAGCTGTGCTTGTCAGGCCCTGCGTTCTGCTTCACTGACAAGGGGAACCACGCCGGGAAATCGAGATGAACTTTTTCCGTGCAGCACTTTCAATTCAGGCCAAACGTTTATTGCATACGATTAAGCTGGTCAGTTGGAGCTTATTTTCAAAAGTTTTGTAATAATCGGTTGGTAATTATTAAAGTACCGTGCACATTAAACTGTTAAAACAGAAAATTTCGCCCGGTTGAAATGTTTCTTACTATAAGTCAGCAATTTTCCGAATTCAGGGAGGCTGGATGGCTGAATTGTTAGCATGTGCTCGCTGTATCGTAACGTTTGTCATTGAGTCAACGGGCGTCGTTTCGATCTCCAGGTTGCACGTGACATGGTGTATGATGTCCAATCTCGTGGGTTTTCTCCGTGTTCTTCGGTTTCCTCCCAACGGCTAAAGACCAGTAAGCGCAAGGGGAGTTTTTAAATAAAATTAAAAAACATATGTTAGTCCCGAAATGACCTAGTTTGTGTCGAATGGACATTAGGCCGCATTTCTCTCTTTCTCTTTTATTTTTAAAGTTTTGTAATAATCGGTTGGTAATCACAGGTACTGTAAAAGTGATAAAACAGAAAATTTCGTCCGGTTGTAATGTTTCTCAATTTAAAGTCAGCAATTTGCCGATTTAAAGGGGCAAACGTTTATTGCGAACGATTAAGCTGGTCAGGGGGAGCTTTTTTTTAAAAGTTTTGTAATATTCGGTTGATAACTAAAGGTACCGTGCAAATTAAACTGTTAAAATAGAAAATTTGGCCCGGTTGAAATATTTCTCGCTGTAGGTCAGCAATTTGCCGATTTAAGGGAGGTTGCGTGGCTGAATGGTTAGCACGTGCGCTCTGTATCATAACGTCTGTCACTGAGTCAACTGGCGTTGTTTTGATTTCTTGGTTGTACGTGACAAGGAGTATGGTCGCATGTCCAACCTCGTAGGTCGTAACGCCGCTGCCCGGGTAAAATTTCCCTCATTGCACACTTTATGGCGTATGCCCGTCTTCAGTAGCCCATTTTCGGAGCAGCACAGTAGGACGTTAAACCCCATTCAATTTCATTTCACTTTCTCTATGTTGCTTATTTATTATAGTGGATAAATATTTTTCTGGTTCTAGCAATTATTTAATTTCTGCATAGAAATCTTGCTTTGGCCAGTTTTTTTTTATTGCAGAGTGCCATTCTTGTATATTGCAGTCTATGACCCTTTGTTTAAAACATGCTTAAGAAGTCGTCACGATTTCCTACTTATAACCAAACATATTGGAAATATTAGTCTGGCATTATTAAATCCTAATTTTATTGGTCTTATTTAAAATTAAACTTTCATTTAACTATGAACAACTCTTAACGTGTCTCTTTAAAACTATTAAATACTCTAAAACAGTAGCTCAACCTTTTGACCTAAACTCATTAATTTACCATTTTGTTGTGAGCGACTTCTTATTCTTCCTATATGACATATTGCACGTGTCTGATTTCAAAGGGGGGTTGGTGGCTGAATGGTTAGCATGCGCGCCTGTCATTGAGTTAACTAGCGTGTTTTCGAATGCTCGGTTGTACGTGACAAGGAGTAAGGTCGCCTGTCCAACCTGCCATTTTTAATTTTTTTTCCCCGCCATTTTCATTTCATTTTCTCATCCGTCTCATTACAGTAATACAAGTTTCAGTTATTTCCCTTTAGTTTTCAGATTATTGTTATGCCTGGGTGCAATGATTCATACTATATTTAGACTTGTAACTTCGCGAGTTTCTTCTTATCCTTTTATTTAGGATACTTGATACAATCAATGACACGTGACGATAAATATGAAAGCTTTCATATCTGCATGGGACAGTAGCAGATCTAGTTCTTATTATTTATTTTTTTTGTGTTTTATCCAGAATCTACTCATAGGATCTTTCTGAAACTTTTACCTACCCCCCCCCCCCAAAAACAAAATGGGTGGTGGCTGTTGGGTAAATATATTTTCAAAACGTTTTTCGCATCCGAAATCACCGAATTTTACGAACAAATGCATTTGACCTACTTTGCTGTAACTTTGTGACTATTTCACCTATTTTACTAATTCTTTTTTCTTTGAATACCTTGACTCCTTTACTTTAAATCTGCAATTTCGGATTTTCGAATTTCGAAAATTCGTCGCTGTGATTTCGAACCGGAAGTTTACACCAACTCGACAACTTCTTAAGTAGTTGTACGATTTTCATGAAATTTAATATGTAAGTAGACCTCAATGGTGCGACTTAAAAAATGACTTTAGAAATTTTCTAACTTATCTCCCTTTGGTGAAATTAAGGATCAAAGTTTTCAAAAAAATCGTCGAAATATAGGTTTTTTTTCTATACTAGACAAGGAATTACTGATTCGTACACAAAATATGGAGTTTGTCGATCGAACCGGAAGTGCCACCATCTTTAAACGTGAAAAATCAATAAGGCTTTTTTGCTGTTTTACTTACAGACTCGGGAGTTATATTTTCTGAATCCTTGTAGAAAGGCCTAAAAAATGTCGCGAATAGAATTCTGATTTAGGTCAACCGGGAGTCACCATTTTGAATTGAAAATGAAAAATAGAAGCAATTTGAGGGGCCGAGACTTTGGAGCACAATAACTCTCATTCTAATTAAGCTAGAATGTTCAAACTTGTTGTAGACGTTTACTAGGTCAATGTTATGATTGAGTTTAAAGATGAGCATTTTCTGCTTAGGGTAAGCAGAGATAAGCATGCTGATTTGTTGATTATTTAGGGCACGATAACTTCGGTTATAATGAAGGGAGGGCGGTGAAACTTTTGTCAATAGAGAGTCTAATAGCTAGCCTGTTGTGTGAAATCATTGTATCATTTTTTATAAATATCAGGGATAGCCGGAAAAAAAGAGATTGAAAATCCAAAAGTCGTATTTTTACAATTTGGAGCATGTATAGAGGTCTTTCTCGTAAAGTCAACATACTATTTTTTGGGAACTTCTTCTACAAAGAGTCTTATTGGTAGTCTTTTATATGAAACCATCGATGAACAGTCCAACATATCAGGAGTAGAAGAACAAAAGGATCGAACATTGAAAACGGCACCCTTTCATTGTTAAGCGAAACATGCAGTGTGGGTGACTACAATCTACGCATTTAGACATCGTATAGAGTTTATTCAACAGTATCGAATTCCAACTGCTTAGGGATATTTTACGTGCACTCCAATGTGTACACGGGACCTTGGTTTTTCGTCCCATCCGAAGGACTAGACAGATGTGCTTGTCAGGCCCTGCGTTCTGCCTCACTGACAAGGGGAACCACGCCGGGAAATCGAGATGAACTTTTTCCGTGCAGAACTTTCAATTCAGGCCAAACGTTTATTGCATACGATTAAGCTGGTCAGTTGGAGCTTATTTTCAAAAGTTTTGTAATAATCGGTTGGTAATTATTAAAGTACCGTGTACATTAAACTGTTAAAACAGAAAATTTCGCCCGGTTGAAATGTTTCTTGCTATAAGTCAGCAATTTTCCGAATTCAGGGAGGCTGGATGGCTGAATGGTTAGCATGTGCTCGCTGTATCGTAATGTTTGTCATTGAGTCAACGGGCGTCGTTTCGATCTCCAGGTTGCACGTGACATGGTGTATGATGTCCAATCTCGTGGGTTTTCTCCGTGTTCTTCGGTTTCCTCCCAACGGCTAAAGACCAGTAAGCGCAAGGGGAGTTTTTAAATAAAATTAAAAAACATATGTTAGTCCCGAAATGACCTAGTTTGTGTCGAATGGACATTAGGCCGCATTTCTCTCTTTCTCTTTTTTTTTTAAAGTTTTGTAATAATCGGTTGGTAATCAAAGGTACTGTAAAAGTGATAAAACAGAAAATTTCGTCCGGTTGTAATGTTTCTCAATTTAAAGTCAGCAATTTGCCGATTTTAAGGGGCAAACGTTTATTGCGAACGATTAAGCTGGTCAGGGGGAGCTTATTTTTAAAAGTTTTGTAATATTCGGTTGATAACTAAAGGTACCGTGCAAATTAAACTGTTAAAATAGAAAATTTGGCCCGGTTGAAATATTTCTCGCTGTAGGTCAGCAATTTGCCGATTTTAGGGAGGTTGCGTGGCTGAATGGTTAGCACGTGCACTCTGTATCATAACGTCTGTCACTGAGTCAACTGGCGTTGTTTCGATTTCTTGGTTGTACGTGACAAGGAGTATGGTCGCATGTCCAACCTCGTAGGTCGTAACGCCGCTGCCCGGGTAAAATTTCCCTCATTGCACACTTTATGGCGTATGCCCGTCTTCAGTAGCCCATTTCAGGAACAGCACAGTAGGACGTTAAACCACATTCAATTTCATTTCATTTTCTCTATCGAAAAAAAGAGATTGAAAATCCAAAGAGTCGTATTTTTACAATTTGGAGCATGTTTAGAGGTCTTTCTCGTAAAGTCAACATACTATTTTTTGGGAACTTCTTCTACAAAGAGTCTTATTGGTAGTCTTCTATATGAAACCATCGATCAACAGTCCAACATATCAGGAGTAGAAGAACAAAAGGATCGAACATTGAAAACTGCACCCTTTCATTGTTAAGCGAAACATGCAGTGTGGGTGACTACAATCTACGCATTTAGTCATCGTATAGAGTTTATTCAACAGTATCGAATTCCAACTGCTTAGGGATATTTTACGTGCACTCCAATGTGTACACGGGACCTTGGTTTTTCGTCCCATCCGAAGGACTAGACAGCTGTGCTTGTCAGGCCCTGCGTTCTGCCTCACTGACAAGGGGAACCACGCCGGGAAATCGAGATGAACTTTTTCCGTGCAGAACTTTCAATTCAGGCCAAACGTTTATTGCATACGATTAAGCTGGTCAGTTGGAGCTTATTTTCAAAAGTTTTGTAATAATCGGTTGGTAATTATTAAAGTACCGTGCACATTAAACTGTTAAAACAGAAAATTTCGCCCGGTTGAAATGTTTCTTGCTATAAGTCAGCAATTTTCCGAATTCAGGGAGGCTGGATGGCTGAATGGTTAGCATGTGCTCGCTGTATCGTAACGTTTGTCATTGAGTCAACGGGCGTCGTTTCGATCTCCAGGTTGCACGTGACATGGTGTATGATGTCCAATCTCGTGGGTTTTCTCCGTGTTCTTCGGTTTCCTTCCAACGGCTAAAGACCAGTAAGCGCAAGGGTTTTTTTTAAATAAAATTAAAAAACATATGTTAGTCCCGAAATGACCTAGTTTGTGTCGAATGGACATTAGGCCGCATTTCTCTCTTTCTCTTTTATTTTTAAAGTTTTGTAATAATCGGTTGGTAATCAAAGGAACCGTAAAAGTGATAAAACAGAAAATTTCGTCCGGTTGTAATGTTTCTCAATTTAAAGTCAGCAATTTGCCGATTTTAAGGGGCAAACGTTTATTGCGAACGATTAAGCTGGTCAGGGGGAGCTTTTTTTTAAAAGTTTTGTAATATTCGGTTGATAACTAAAGGTACCGTGCAAATTAAACTGTTAAAATAGAAAATTTGGCCCGGTTGAAATATTTCTCGCTGTAGGTCAGCAATTTGTCGATTTTAGGGAGGTTGCGTGGCTGAATGGTTAGCACGTGCGCTCTGTATCATAACGTCTATCACTGAGTCAACTGGCGTTGTTTCGATTTCTTGGTTGTACGTGACAAGGAGTATGGTCGCATGTCCAACCTCGTAGGTCGTAACGCTGCTGCCCGGGTAAAATTCCCCTCATTGCACACTTTATGGCGTATGCCCGTCTTCAGTAGCCCATTTTAGGAGCAGCACAGTAGGACGTTAAACCCCATTCAATTTCATTTCATTTTCTCTATCGAAAAAAAGAGATTGAAAATCCAAAAAGTCGTATTTTTACAATTTGGAGCATGTTTAGAGGTCTTTCTCGTAAAGTCAACATACTATTTTTTGGGGAACTTCTTCTACAAAGAGTCTTATTGGTAGTCTTTTATATGAAACCATCGATCAACAGTCCAACATATCAGGAGTAGAAGAACAAAAGGATCGAACATTGAAAACGGCACCCTTTCATTGTTAAGCGAAACATGCAGTGTGGGTGACTCGGCTACGCATTTAGTCATCGTATAGAGTTTATTCAACAGTATCGAATTCCAACTGCTTAGGGATATTTTACGTGCACTCCAATGTGTACACGTGACCTTGGTTTTTCGTCCCATACCAAGGACTAGACAGCTGTGCTTGTCAGGCCCTGCGTTCTGCCTCACGCCGGGAAATCGAGATGAACTTTTTCTGTGCAGAACTTTCAATTCAGGCCAAACGTTTATTGCATACGATTAAGCTGGTCAGTTGGAGCTTATTTTCAAAAGTTTTGTAATAATCAGTTGGTAATTATTAAAGTACCGTGCACATTTAACTGTTAAAACAGAAAATTTCGCCCGGTTGAAATGTTTCTTGCTATAAGTCAGCAATTTTCCGAATTCAGGGAGGCTGGATGGCTGAATGGTTAGCATGTGCTCGCTGTGTCGTAACGTTTGTCATTTAGTCAACGGGCGTCGTTTCGATCTCAAGGTTGCACGTGACATGGTGTATGATGTCCAATCTCGTGGGTTTTCTCCGTGTTCTTCGGTTTCCTCCCAACGGCTAAAGACCAGTAAGCGCAAGGGGAGTTTTTAAATAAAATTAAAAAACATATGTTAGTCCCGAAATGACCTAGTTTGTGTCGAATGGACATTAGGCCGCATTTCTCTCTTTCTCTTTTATTTTTAAAGTTTTGTAATAATCGGTTGGTAATCAAAGGTACTGTAAAAGTGATAAAACAGAAAATTTCGTCCGGTTGTAATGTTTCTCAATTTAAAGTCAGCAATTTGCCGATTTTAAGGGGCAAACGTTTATTGCGAACGATTAAGCTGGTCAGGGGGAGCTTATTTTTAAAAGTTTTGTAATATTCGGTTGATAACTAAAGGTACCGTGCAAATTAAACTGTTAAAATAGAAAATTTGGCCCGGTTGAAATATTTCTCGCTGTAGGTCAGCAATTTGCCGATTTTAGGGAGGTTGCGTGGCTGAATGGTTAGCACGTGCGCTCTGTATCATAACGTCTGTCACTGAGTCAAGTGGCGTTGTTTCGATTTCTTGGTTGTACGTGACAAGGAGTATGGTCGCATGTCCAACCCCGTAGGTCGTAACGCCGCTGCCCGGGTAAAATTTTCCTCATTGCACACTTTATGGCGTATGCTCGTCTTCAGTAGCCCATTTTAGGAGCAGCACAGTAGGACGTTAAACCCCATTCAATTTCATTTCATTTTCTCTATGTTGCTTATTTATTATAGTGGATAAATATTTTTCTGGTTCTAGCAATTATTTAATTTCTGCATAGAAATCTATGACCCTTTGTTTAAAACATGCTTAAGAAGTCGTCACGATTTCCTACTTATAACCAAACATATTGGAAATATTATTTTGGCATTATTAAATCCTAATTTTATTGGTCTTATTTAAAATTAAACTTTCATTTAACTATGAACAACTCTTAACGTTTCTCTTTAAAACTATTAAATACTCTAAAACAGTAGCTCAACCTTTTGACCTAAACTCATTAATTTACCATTTTGTTGTGAGCGACTTCTTATTCTTCCTATATGACATATTGCACGTGTCTGATTTCAAAGGGGGGGTGGGTGGCTGAATGGTTAGCACGCGTGCCTGTCATTGAGTTAACTAGCGTGTTTTCGAATGCTCGGTTGTACGTGACAAGGAGTAAGTTCGCCTGTCCAACCTGCCATTTTTTATTTTTTTTCCCCGCCATTTTCATTTCATTTTCTCATCCGTCTCATTACAGTAATACAAGTTTCAGTAATTTCCCTTTAGTTTTCAGATTATTGTTATGCCTGGGTGCAATGATTCATACTATATTTAGACTTGTAACTTCGCGAGTTTCTTCTTATCCTTTTATTTAGGATACTTGATACAATCAATGACACGTGACGATAAATATGAAAGCTTTCATATCTGCATTGGACAGTAGCAGATCTAGTTATTGTTTTTTTTTTGTGTTTTATCCACTTTTCGGTTTTCTCAGAATCTACCCATGGGATCTATCTGAAATTTTTACCTACCCCCCCCCCCCCAAAAAAAATGGGTGGTGGCTGTTGGGTGAATATATTTTCAAAATGTTTTTCGCATCCGAAATCACCGAATTTGACGAACAAGTGCATTTGACCTACATTGCTGTAACCTCATGGCTATTTGACCTATTTCACTAATTCTTTTTTCTCTAGGTACCTTGTAACATTTACTTCAAATCTGCAATTTCGGATTTTCGAATTTCGAAAATTCGTCGCTGTGATTTGGAACTGGAAGTTAAATCAAAATGACAACTTCTTAAATAGTTGCACGATTTTCATGAAATTTTGTATGTAAGTAGATCTCGCTCATGGGACTTTAAAAATGTCATTAGAAAATTTCTAAATTATCTCCCCTTGGAGAAATGAAGGATCAAAATTTTCAAAAAATCGAAAGAAATATAGGTCAGATTGCCTTGATTTTTTGATTTTTTACTAGCTACGGCACTACTGATTCGTACACAAAAAATGGAAATTGTAGCACAAACCGGAAGTGCCACCATCTTGAAATGTGAAAATCGATATTCCTTTGGTGATATTTTACTTACAGACAAGGCAATTATATTTTCCGAATCCTTTTAGAAAAGCCTAAAAACTGTCGGGTAAAGAATTGTCATTTTTGGCAAATGATGGACGCCATTTTGAATTGAAAATGAGCAATAGTGAAAAATCCACATTCATGGGCTTGAAAACATACACAATTGGTCGTGGCTTAGAGAATTTGTCTCTTATGTACATAATTAATACATTTAAGGATAACCTGGCTCATGGTCGAATGATTGGTTATTGAATATTTCAAAAATTCGAATTACCCCTATGATGTTTTCCGTGCCGACAAGGTTGTTTTCGAGTTAGCTTGTTTTGACTTCGCGCATGCGTTACGCTGGAACCAAAGGTACCATAAGTACCTAGGTACCCTGAAATTTTCAAGGCGATATCTTCATTTGTTCAAGTCGTTTGTTCGTGGCACCTACCGTGCGTTATGACTTTGCGCGTGCGCTACGCTAGAACCTAAGGTACCACGAGTACCAAATTCCGGCGAGGAACTTTTCACGTTGGTACCTAGGTACCCTGAAATTTTCAAGGTGATACCTGCATTTGTTAAAGTCGTTTGTACTTGGCACCTGCCGTTAGTCTTTTCTTTTCTATACAAGTAAATTACGGAAAAATATCGATTTTCGGAATTTAAAATTGGTTTTAATTCATTGTGAAATTGCAAATGCAAAGTGATTTTATCGCCTCTTCCATGTCATCTTCATTAGAAGGCTTGATCTCGCCTTAACTACATACAGCTTATCAAGCCATTCACTCAGTACTCTGCATTGTTCGGCACTAAATTTGATTGGGTATAGGCCCCCAACCGTGATCAAATCAGATTCCTTCGTTAAATGGGTTACTAAAATATACTACTTTCAATTCATTTTATTTATCTTTCGTTAAAAAAATCGTCACGATTATCAAGTTTCGCGCTTCGAGCTAAAATGTCTATGTGGCAATCGAGATGCAAAGGTCAAGGTTCGATTCATCGACGTTTAACATTACACCGGCGTTTTTAGTTGTCAGTGAGTAAGCGGAAAAAAAAGCATTCAACGGCTGTAAACTTGTCTAGTTCTTTTTCTGTGGGGGCTGCCATATTTGTTCACTACAGTCACGTGCTACATTGTGAGTGTGTTACGTGCCACGACCTGTGATTGGACAATGCTTTGAATGCTAATTAGTCACGTGTAAACACAATCAGTGTAAAAGTTTAGGAATAGCCAAGTGTTGAAGCAACGGTTAACTGTTGTAAAACTTGCGTCCGTTGCTTCAGGAACATGCTTCCATGTTTGATAGGTATGAGTACTTAGATCCACTGATCAGATATAAAAAGTTATAAAAATTGATCAAATACGACTATTTTTAATCAAAACAACTTTGATGGATGGGCAGGGTTTTGAATTTATTTTCAACGTTTCTGAATCTCACACTCTTCTATTTTTAATATGTGAGGTACAATCGGTGCAAATTTGAAGGTAATCGGACCTTCGGAACGTTGCTCGGGCGGTGCGAATGAAACCCGTAACGAAAATTTGTTCATTCTTCAACGCGTTTTATATTGTATTATGGCCGCCACCTTAGATCCGCCGTCATTTACCAAACAACTCCAAAATATACCCCAAATTCTCAAATCGACCATAGTTTCTTTTAATTTCGGGCATGCCCCACGATGTAACCAATGTTTTCAGATCATTTTGTTTTTGCCCGGGTACAATGTTTCTAACTATATTTAAACCTGTAACTTTACGACTATTTTTAATCAAAACAACTTTGATGGATCGGGTTGGTTTTGAATTTATTTTCAACGTTCTTTAAATCTCACACTCTTCTATTTTTAATATGGGAGGTACAACCGGTGCAAATTTGAAGGTAATCGGACGTTCGGAACGTTGTCCGGTAGCACGTGCGAATGAAACCCGTAACGAAAATTTGTTCATTCTTTAACACGTTTTATATTGTATTATGGCCGCCACCTTAGATCCGCCGTCATTTACCAAACAACTCCAAAATATACCCCAAATTCTCAAATCGACCATAATTTCTTTTCGCGCATGCCCCACGATATAACCAATGTTTACAGATCATTTTGTTTTTGCCCGGGTGCAATGTTTCTAACTATATTTAAACCTGTAACTTTGCGAGTTTTTGACCAATTTTAATACTTTTTTCGTGTTACCTTCTTTAAGATACTTGACATATTTCATGACACGTGACGATGAATATGAAAGCTTTCATATCTGCATGGGACAGTAGCAGATCTAGTTCCTATTATTATTTTTTTGTGTGTGTTTTATCCACTTTTCGGTTTTCTTAGATTCTACCCATAGGATCTTTCTGAAATATTAACCTACCCCCCCCCCCCTCACAAAAAAATGGGTGGTGGCTGTTGGGTGAATATATTTTCAAAATGTTTTTGGCATCCGAAATCACCAAATTTGACGAACAAGTGCATTTGACCTACATTGCTGTAACCTCATGACATTTTGACCTATTTTATTAATTCTTTTTTCTCTGGGTACCTTCTAATCTTGACTTCACATCTGCACTTTAGGATTTTCGAATTACGAAAATTCGTCGCTTTGATTTCGAACCGGAAGTTAAATCAAAAAGACAACTTCTGTACGATTTTCATGAAATGTAGTATGTAAGTAGATCTCACTCATGCGACTTTAAAAATGACATTAACATTTTTTAAAATTATCTCCCCTTGGTGATATTAAAGATCAAAATTTTCCCAAAAATCGACGAATTATAGGTCAGATTGCCTCGAAAAAAACTGTTTGTACTAGCTACGACACTACTGATTCGTACACAAAAAATGGAGTTTGTAGCAAAAAACCGGAAGTGCCGACATCTTGAAACGTCAAAATCGATATTCCTTTGTTGATATTTTACTTACAGACAAGGCAATTATATTTTCCGAATCCCTTTAGAAAAGCCAAAAAACTGTCGGGAATAGAATTTTGATTTTTGAAAAAAATGATGGACGATTTCGAACCGGAAGTTAAAATCAAAATGACAACTTCTTTAATACTATGAGTACCAAATTCTGGCGAGGAACTTTTCACATTGGTACCTAGGTACCCTAAAATTTTCAAGGTGATACCTGCATTTGTTTTACTTACAGACAAGGCAATTATATTTTCCGAATCCTTTTAGAAAATCCAAAAAATTGTCGGGAATAGAATTTGGATTTTTGGAAAATGATGGACAATTTCGAACCGGAAGTTAAAATCAAAATGACAACTTCTTTAATAATTGCACGATTTTTATGAAATTTAGTAAGTCAGTAGATTTTGCTCATGTGACTTTAAAAGCGTCATTAGAAATTTTCTAAATTATCTCCCCTTTGAGAAATTAAGGATCAAAATTCTCAAAAAATCGAAGAAATATAGGTCAGATTGCCTTGAAATTTTTCCGGCGAGGAACTGTTCACGTTGGTAACTAGGTACCCTGAAATTTTTAAGGTGATACCTGCATTTGTTCAAGTCGTTTGTTCTGGGCACCTGCCGTTGGTCGTTTTTTTCTATCATAAGTCAATTTACGTAAAAATATCGATTTTCGGAATTTAAAATTGGTTTTAATTAATTGTGAAATTGCAAATGCAAAGTGATTTTATCGCCGCTTCCATGTCATCTTCATTAGAAGGCTTGATCTCGCCTTAACTACATACAGCTTATCAAGCCCTTCACTCAACACTGCATTTTTCGGCACTAAATTTGATTGGGTATAGGCCCCATACCGTGATCCAATCAGATTCCTTCGTTAAATGGGTTACTAAAAATAGACTACTTTCAATTCATTTTATTTATCCTTCGTTAAAAATATCGTCACGATTATCAAGTCTCGCGCTTCTAGCTAAAATGTCTATGTGACAATCGGGATGCAAAGGTCAAGGTTCGATTCATCGACGTTTAACATTTTCACCGGCGTTTTTAGTTGTCAGTGAGTTAGCGGAAAAAAACATTCAACGGCTGCAAACTTTTTTTCTGTGGCGGCTGCCATATTTGTTTACTACAGTCACGTGCTACATTGTGAGTGTGTTATGTGCCACGACCTCTGATTGGACAACTCTTTGAATGCTAATTAGTCACGTGTAAACACAACCAGTGTAAAAGTTTAGGAATAGCCAAGTGTTGAAGCAACGGTTAAATGTTGTAAAACTTGCGTCCGTTGCTTCAGGAACATGCTTCCATGTTTGATAGGTACGAGAAATTAGATCCATTGCTCAGATATAAAAAGTTATAAAATTGATAAAATACGACTATTTTTAATCAAAACAACTTTGATGGATGGGGTGGGTTTTGAATTTATTTTCAACGTTCTTTGAATCTCACACTCTTCTATTTTTAATATGTGAGGTACAATCGGTGCAAATTTGAAGGTAATCGGACCTTCGGAACGTTGCCCGAGCGGTGCGAATGTTCATTCTTCAACGCGTTTTATATTGTGTTATGGCCGCCACCTTAGATCCGCCGTCATTTACCAAACAACTCCAAAATATACCCCAAATCGATCATAATTTCTTTTAATTTCGCGCATGCCCCACGATGTAACCAATGTTTTCGGATCATTTTGTTTTTGCCCGGGTGCAATGTTTCTAACTATATTTAAACCTGTAACTTTGCGAGTTTTTGACCAATTTTAAAAACTGCCGGGAATAGAATTTTCATTTTTTAACAAATGATGGACGATTTCGAGCCGGAAGTTAAAATCAAAATGACAACTTCTTTAATAGTTGCACAATTTTCACGAAATCAAGTATGTAAGTAGATCTTACAAATACGACTTGAAAAATGTTTTTATAAATTTTCTAAATTATCTCCCCTTGGTGATATTAAGGATCAAAGTTTTTCAAAAAATCGAAGAAATATGCCTACAGCACTACTGGTTCGTACACAAAAAATGGAAATTGCAGCACAAACCGGAAATGCCACCATCTTAAATTGTTAAAATCGATATTCCCTTGTTGATATTTTACGTACAGACAATGCAATTATATTTTCCGAATCATCTTCGAAAAGCCGAAAAACTGTCGGGAATAGAATTTTCATTTTTAGCAAATGATGGACGCCATTTTGAATTGAAAATGAGCAATAGTGAAAAATCCACATTCGTGGGCTTGAAAACATGCAGAATTGGTCGTGGCTTAGAGAATCTGTCTCTTATGTACATTATTAATACATTTAAGGAATGCCTGGCCCATGGTCGAATGTTTGGCTTTTGAATATCTCAAAATTTTCTAAAACCCCTTTGATGTTTTCGGTGCCGACAAGGTTGTTTTCGAGTTAGTACCAAATTCCGGTGAGGAACTTTTCACGTTAGTACCTAGGTACCCTGAATTTTTCAAGGTGATAATATCTGCATTTATTCAAGTCGTTTGATCGTGGCACCTCATGTGTCATGACTTTGCGCATGCGCTACGCTAGAACCAAAGGTACCATGAGTACCAAATTCTGGCGAGGAACTTTTCACGTTGGTACCTAGGTACCCAAGTTTTTCAAGGCGATACCTGCATTTGTTCAAGTCGTTTGTTTGTGGCACCTGCCGTTTATAAAGCTCCCATGAATATTTTTTTGCCCTTGTGCAATGTTTCTAACTATATCTCGCGAGTTTTTGACCAATTTTAATTTGTTTTTTGATTAGTTTGTGTGGAGTGGACGTTAAACATCATTTCTCTCTCTCTCTCTCTCTCTGGATGAACTATCTCGGCAAATGCAGGGATCGAACACCCGACCTTACGCACTTAGCCCTGCTCCATTTGGACCCCGTACGCGCACTGTATCATAAAGCCTGTCATTGAGTCAACTGGCGTGGTTTCAAATCCCCGGTTGTACGTGGCAAGGAGTAAGTTCGCCTATCCAACCTTGTGGGGTTTCTTCGGGTCCTCCAATTTCTTCCCACTGCTTAAGACCCCTACGCGCAAGCGAATTATAGAAATAAAACTAAACCATATGTTAGTCCTGAAACTACATAGTTTGTGTCGAGTGGACGTTAAACCCCACTGTGATTTCGAACCAGAAGTTAAATCAAAAAGACAACTTCTTTAATAGTTGTACGATTTTCATAGATTTAGTATGTAAGTAGATCTCACACATGACACTAAAAAAAATTAAAATTATCTCCCCTTGGTGATACTAAGGATCAAATTTTTCCCCAAAATCGACGAAATATAGGTCAGATTGCCTCGAAAAAAAAATTTTGTACTAGCTACGACACTACTGATTTGTACACAAAAAATGGAGTTTGTAGCACAAACCGGAAGTGCCGACATGCTGAAAGGTGAAAAAACCCTAAGGCTTTTTGGATATTTTATTTACAGACAAGGGAATTATATTTTCCGAATCCTTTAATTTAGGCCGAAAAACGCTCGCGAAAATAATTTTTATTTAGGTCAACTGTTGGACGCCATTTTGAATTGAAAATGAACAATAGTGAAAAATCCACCTTCATGGGCCTGAATACATACACAATTGGTCGTGGCTTAGAGAAACTATTGTCTATTAACGAAAATAATACATAACAGGATAGCCTGGCTCATGGTCGAATGTTTGGCTTTTGAATATTTTAAAAATTCGAATTACCCCTTTGATGTTTTCCGTGCCGACAAGGTTGTTTTCGTGTTAGCTGGTTTTGAATACCCTAGAATTTTCATGGTGATATCTGCATTTGTTCAAGTCGTTCGTACGTGGCACGGCGCAAGGTCGGTTGACTTCGCGCATGCGCTACGCTAGAGCCAACGGTACCATGATTACCAAATTCCGTCTAAGAACTTTTAACGTTGGTACCTAGGTACCCTAAAATTTTCAAGGCGATACTTGCATTTGTTCAAGTCGTTTGCTCGTGGCACCTGCCGTTCGTGGTTTTTTTCGAAGTCAATTTATAAGGCTTCCATGAATATTGTTTTGCCCTGGTGCAATGTTTCTAACTATATTTAGACCTGTAACCGATTTTAAAATAAAAAAAAATATTGGTTCCGATGGAACGAAAAACCGAGGTCCCGTGTACACATTGGCGTGCACGTACAATATCCCTTGGCAGTTGGAATTCAGTTGCTGCCCGGGCACAACATCCCCTCATAGCACACTGTATGGCGTATGCCATAGCCCGGCTTCAATATTTCTAACTATATTTAGACCTGTAACTTCGCGAGTTTTTGACCAATTTTAATTAAAATTATTAGTTTTTATGGAGTGGACGTTAAACATCATTTCTCTCTCTCTCTCTCTCTCTCTCTCTCTCGGGATGAACTTTCTCGGCCAACATACAGGAATCGAACACCCGACCTTACGAACTTAGCCCTGCTCCATTTGGACCCCGTACGCGCACTGTATCATAAAGCCTGTCATTGAGTCAATTGGCGTGCTTTCAAATCCCCGGTTGTACGTGGCAAGGAGTAAGTTCGCCTATCCAACCTTGTGGGGTTTCTCCGGGTCCTCCAATTTCTTCCCATTGCTAAAGACCCCAACGCGCAAGCGAATTATATAAATAAAACTAAACCATATGTTAGTCCTGAAACTACATAGTTTGTGTCGAGTGGACGTTAAACCCCACTTCTCTCTCTCTCTCTTTTCTCTCTCTCGCTCTCTCAATTTGGACCAAATAACCGTAGGGGATCACATGGTTAGCCAGGTTTCCGGCGTGGCGCGGTTTCCCCTTGTCAGTGATGCAGGAGAGGAGGGATCGCCTGACAAAGGACACCTGACTAGTCGTTCTGATGGTTCGAAAAATCGAGGTCCCGTGTAAACATTGACGTGCACTGAGCAGAGCCCTGGGCAGTTGGAATTCGATATAAGAGTAGGTAGCGGCTTAGGAGCAGAACAAATTCATTTAATTTAGTTCTATGCTATAAGGGGGGTCAGGTGGCTAAGTTGGTAAGGTGCTGGCTCGCTAGCCTGGAGGCCGGGTGTGCGATCCATGCATTGGCCAAGAAATTTCATCTCGATTTTCCGGCGTGGTTTTCTATTGTCAGTTATGCTGACGGAGGGCCTGACACGGACAGCTGCCTAGTCGTTCCGATGGGACGAAAAACCGAGGTCCCGTGTACACATTGGCGTACACGTAAAAGACCTTGACATTTGGAATTCAGTTTCTGCCCGGGCAAAAATTTCCCTCATAGCACACTGTATGGCGTATCCCAGTCTTCAATTAGCCCAGGTTAGGTGCAGAAGTGTAGGACGTTACACCCAATTTTATTTATTCATTCTATTTTATAATAAATGCCGACAAATCGTTTGAACTTATTACACAATACCAGTCTCACACTTTTGTGAAGAAACGACTCCTCGGCTCGTTATTTTGATTATTTTGGCTTCCATAAATATTTTTTTGCCCGGGTGCAATGTTTTTAACTATATTTAGACATGTAACTTCGCGAGTGTTTAACCAATGTTAATAAATTCCGGCGAGGAACTTTTCACGTTGGTTCCTTGGTACCCTTAAATTTTCAAGGTAATACCCGCATTTGTTCCAAGTCGTTTGTTCTTGGCACCTGCCGTTCGTCGGGGTTTTTTTTAAGTCAATTTACAGCTTCCATAAAAAAAAATTTGCCCTAGTGCAATGTTACTAACTATATTTAGACTTGTAACTTAGCGAGTTTTTGACCAATTTTAATATGTTTTTTCTTGTTATTTTCTTTGAGATACTTGATATAATTGATGACACGTGACGATGAATACCGTCATTTACCAAACTCCGAAATATACCAAAAATCCCCAAATTGACAAAAATGACTTTCAGGTTATTTTTGCCCGGGTGCAATATATTTTGTAACTATATTTAGACCTATAACTTTGCGAATTTTTGACCAATACACGTGGGACAGTAGCAGATCTAGTTCCTATTATTATTTTGTTTTTGTGTGTGTGTGTTTTATCCACAAATCGGATTTCTCAGAATCTACCCATACGATCTTTCTGAAACTTTTACCTACCCCCAAAAATGGGTGGTGGCTGTTGGGTAAATATATTTTCAAAACGTTTTTCGAATCCGAAATCACCGAATTTTACGAACAATTGCATTTGACCTACTTTGCTGTAACTTTGTGAGTATTTGACCTTTTTTACTAATTCTTTTTTCTTTGAATACCTTGTAACATTTACTTCAAATCTGCAATTTCGGATTTTCGATTTTCGAAAATTTGTCGCTGTGATTTTGAACCGGAAGTTAATTTGAAATTACAACTTCTTTAATAGTTTCACGATTTTCATTTAGTATGTGAGTAGATCCCACTCATGCGACTCCAAAAATGACTTTGAAAACGTTCTAAACTATCACCCCTTGGAGAAACAAAGGATCGAAATTTTGCAAAAAACCGACGTAATATATGTCAGATTGACTTGAATTTTTTTAAGGTACTAGCTACGACACTACCGATTTGTACACAAAAAAATTGAGCTTGTAGCGCAAACCGGAAGTGCCACCATCTTAAAATGTCAAAAATCTCTAAGGCTTTTTTTGATATTTTTTTTACAGACAAGGGAATTATATTTACCGAATCACGCTCGCGAAAATAATTTTGATTTAGGTCAACTGATGGACGCCATTTTGAATTGAAAATGAACAATAGTGAGACCAACTTGACAACTTCTTTAATAAATTCACGATTTTCATGAAGTTCAGTATGTAAGTAGATCTCACTTATGCGACTTCTAAAATGACTTTAAAAAAATTCTAAATTATCTCCCCTTGGAGAAATTAGGGATCATAATTTTCAAAAAAATCGACGAAATATAGGTCAGATTGCCTTGAAAAAAATATTTTGTACTAGCTATGATACTACTGAATCGTACACAAAAAATGGAGTTTGTAGCCCAAACCGGCTTTTTTGATATTTTATTTACAGACAAGGGAATTAGATTTTCCGAATCCCTTAATTAACGCCGAAACACGCTCGCGAAAAAATTTTTGATTTAGGTCAACTGATGGACGCCATTTTGAATTGAAAATTAACAATAGTGAAAAATCCACATTCATGGGCTTAAAAACATACACAATTGGTCGTGGATTAGAGAAACTATCGTCTATTAACGAAAATAATACATAAAAGGGTAGCCTGGCTCATGGTCGAAAGTTTGGCTTTTGAATATTTTAAAAATTCGAATTACCCCTTTGATGTTTTCCGTGCCGACAAGGTTGTTTTCGTGTTAGTTGGTTTTGAATTCGCGCATGTGCTACGCTGGAACCAAAGGTACAATAGGTACCAAATTCCGACAAATTTTCAAGGTGATACCTGCATTTGTTGTTCAAGTCGTTTGTTCGTAGTACCTGCCGTGCGTCGTGACTTCGCTCATGCGCTACACTGGAACCAACGGTACCATGAGCAACAAATTCCGGCGAGGAACTGTTCACATTGGTACCTAGATACCCTAGCATTTTCATGGTGATATCTGCATTTGTTCAAGTCGTTTGTACTTGGCACGGCTCAAGGTCGGTTGACTTCGCGCATGCGCTACGCTAGAACCAACGGTACCATGAGTGCCAAATTCCGGCGAGGAACTTTTAACGTTGGTACCTAGGAACCCTAACGTTTTCTAGGCCATACCTGCATTTGTTCAAGTCGTTTGTTCGTAGCACCTGCCATTCGTGTTTTCTGGGTCAATTTATAAGGCTTCCATAAATATTTTTTTGCCCGGTGCAATGTTTTTAACTATATTTAGACCTGTAACTTTGCGATTTTTTGACCAATTTTACGAACACCCGACCCCATGCGCGCACTATATCATAAAGCCTGTTATTGAGTCAACTGGTGTGGTTTCGAATCCCCGGTTGTACGTGGGAAGGAGTAATGTCGCCTCTCCAGCCTTGGGGGGGGGGGGGGTCGCCGGGTCCTCCGATTTCTTCCCAAACGAATTATTGAAATAAAAGTAAACCACATGTTAGTCCCGAAATTACCTAGTTTGTGTCGAGTGGACGTTAAACCCCTTTTCCCTCTCTCTCTCTCTCTCTCTCGCTCTCTCAATTTGGACCCAATAGCCGTAGGAGATCATGTGGTTAGCCAGGTTTTCCGGCGTGGCGCTGTTTACCCTTGTCAGTAATAAGGCGCTTGTTCTCTAGCCTGGAGGTCGGGTGTTCGATCCCTGCATTGGCTGAGAAAGTTCATCTCGATTTTCCGGCGTGATTTCCCCTTGTCAGTGATGCAGAAGGAGGGCCTGGCAAGGACAGCTGCCTAGTTGTTCGGATGGGATGAAAAACCGGGGTCCCGTGTACACATTGGCGTACACGTAAAAGATCCCTTGACAGTTGGAATTCAGTTGCTGTCCGGGCAAAAATTTCCCTCACAGCACACTGTATGGCGTATGCCAGTCGTTTGCTCTTGGCACCTGTCGTTACGGCTTACATAAGGGAAAAAAAGTAGAATTTCGCCGCGAAACCGACACCGATTGTCCGGAAACCATGAAATTTGGACACAATATGCCCATTACCGCCACGGACTCTGCACCGTACTCCTATTTTGATCCGATTAAATAAAGAAGAGTTTAAGCAAAACATATTGATTTTCGGAATTTAATATTGATTTTAATTAAATTTGAAATTGCAAATGCAAAGAGATTTTATCGCCTCTTCCATGTGTGATAGGTATTAGTACTATACACATTATCCTTAAAAGACAATTTTTTAATTGGCACACTAGAAACCGAAATCGCCTTTTTTGACATTTTGATTATTTTTTTTAACCCGGGTGCATTGTTTCTAACTATAATTATGTAATACTTTTTTTTACTGCCGAGGCACCGTTCCAGTGGTCCAAATCTCTTGAATTTCTAGCGCCGCGATGATATTTATCCCATATCAAAAGAATAAATTGCTCAGATATAAAGAATTAAAAAAAAAAGGTAAAATACGACTATTTTAAAGCAAAACAACTTTGATGGGTGGGGTGGGTTTTGAATTTATTTTCAACGTTCTTTGAATCTCACACTCTTCTATTTTTAATATGTGAGGTACAATCTGTGCAAATTTGAAGGTAATCGGACCTCCGGAACGTTGCCCGGGCGGTGCGAATGAACCCCGTCACGAAAATTTGTTTATTCTTCAACGCGTTTTATATTGTATTATGGCCGCCACCTTAGATCCGCCGTCATTTACCAAACAACTCCAAAATATACCCCAAATTCTCAAATCGACCTTAATTCATTTTACTTCGCGCATGCCCCTCGATGTAACCAATGTTTTCAGTTAATTTTTTTTTGCCCGGTTGCAATGTTTCTAACTATAATTATGTAAACCTGTAACTTTGCAAGTTTTTGACCAATTTTAATAAAAAAAAATTACTGCTGAGGCACCGTTCCAGTGGTCCAAATCTCTTGAATTTCTAGCGGTTGGCTGCTTGAAGATAGTCATCCCATATTAAATTGCTCAGATATAAAGAATTAAAAAAAAAACGATAAAATACGACTATTTTTAAGCAAAACAACTTTGAATGGTGGGGTGGTTTTTGAATTTATTTTCAACGTTCTTTGAATCTCACACTCTTCTATTTTTAAAGTCCCAATACCACTTTTGTTGTAACTTAATAATATGTTCCAATCTTTATTCTGGTCAACAAATTGTACTATTTTACAATATTCTAATTAATAAATGATACAAATTTCATCTTAACACACCTAATTTTAAAAATTGAAAAAATTCAACTACATGCCGTGACATTGTTTGAAAAGCCTTACGTAAGCACTTTCAAATGCAACTTGGATTGAAACATATTTTCAAACCCTCTGGACAAGTACGATGGGTTATAATGGATAACTTACACAACAGGGAGGACACTTAAACATCTAGTAGTTAGATTAAGGCTAAAAAAAAATTCGGAACCTGTCAAGCCAGCAAGAGTGTTATTGTCCCTTTAATATGTGATAGCTAGAGTCCCAAGGTACAATCTGTGCAAATTTGTATGTTGGTAATCGGACCTTCGGTATGTTGCCCGGGCGGTGCAAATGTACCCTGTCACAAAAATTTGTCCATTCTTCAACGCGTTTTATATTGTATTATTGCCGCTGTCTTAGATCCACCCTCATTTACCAAACAATTCCAAAATATACCCCAAATTCCCAAATCGACCATAATTTCCTTTTACTTCGCGCATGCCCCACGTTGTAACCAATGTTTTCAGTTAATTTTTTCGTCCGGGTGCAATGTTTCTAACTTCTAACTGTATATTTAAACCTGTAACTTTGCGAGTTTTTGACCAATTTTAATACTTTTTTGTTGTTAATTCCTTTAAGATACTTGACATATTTGACGACACGTGACAATGAATATGAAAGCTTTCATATCTCCATGGGACAGTAGCAGATCTTGTTCCTATTATTGAGCTTTCATATTTTAATATGAAAGCTTATTGTTTTTGTTAAGATTATTAAAATATGAAAGCTTATTGTTTTCGTTAAGATTATTATTCCTATTATTATTATTAGGCTTTTATATATTCATATATGAAAGCTTATTGTTTTTGTTAAGATTATTATTATTATTATTATTTTTTTTGTGTGTTTTGCCTGCAAATATTATATCTCAGAATCTAACCGTGGGATCTTTCTAAAACTTTGACCTACCCTCCCCCCCCCCCAAGAATGGGTGGTGGCTTTGGAATGAATATATTTTCAAAACGTTTTACACATCCGAAATCACCGAAATTTACGAACAAATGCATTTGACCTACTTAGTTGTAATTTTTTGACTATTTGACCTATTTTAATAATTATTGCTTCGAAAAAAAAATTTGTACTACCTACGACACTACTGATTCGTACACAAAAAATTGAGTTTGTAACCCAAACTGGAAGTGCTTCCATCTTGAAATGTGAAAAATAAATAAGGCTGTTTTGGTATTTTACTTACAGACATGGCAATTATATTTTCCGAATCCTTTTAGGAAGACCGAAAAACCGTAGCGCAAACATTTTGAATCATGGACGCCATTTTAAATCGAATATGACATATAGTGAAAAATCCTCATTATTGGGCTTGAAAACATACACAATTGGTCGAGGCTTAGAGAGTGTGTCTCCTATTAACGAAATTAATACATTTCAGGATAGCCTGGATCATGGTTGAGTGTTTGGTATTATAATATTTCAAAAATTCGAATTTCGCCTTTGACGTTTTCTGTGCCGACAAGGTTGTTTTCGAGGTTAGCGGTTTTGACTTCGCGCATGCGCTACGCTAGAACCAAAGGTATGATGACTACCAAACTCCGGCCCCCTACTTGGCACGTTGGTACCTAAGTGTCCTGAAATTTTCAGATCGAAACCTGCATTCCTTCATGTCGTTTACATGTGAGGCGGCGGATTTTTTCTCGCGCCAAAAATTCTTCGATTAACCTGTTTTTTTTGGCACGATGTGCCCATTTACTAGCCCGAATTTTGAGTACTGGTCCCATCTGATTCCGATGAAAAAAACAAAAGTTATGGCCAAAAAAGGGCTTTTTTGCGCTAGCAGTGCCACAAATTCTTCGATTAACCTGTTTTTTTGGCACATTGTGCCCATTTACTGGCCCGAATTTGAGTACTGGTCCCATCTGATCCCGATGAAAGTTATGGCCAAAAAAACGATTTTACGGCTTTTTTCGCCGATTTTAAGACTAAAAAAGTTTTTTAGAATTTTGAAATTGCAAACGACAAGATAAAGTCATTTTGTTAGTCTCTTGTGATGGGTATGAGTCTTCTGCACCGATGCGGATTGGGTTTGATTTTTTCAAACTGGCGGACTAAATTTTTGAGACTGCCGAGGCATCATTGGGGGGTATTTTTTTTTAAAAATTTACACTGGTTGGATGTGCCGCGATGAGATTAGTAACATATTAAAAGGAGAACATGATCGAATACAAATTCGAAAAAATATGGCCATGTTTCACAAAACAAAAAGTTGCTGGGTCGGCTTTGGTTCGAATTTTTTAGGCCATGTTCCCGTATTAGAAATCACTTGAAGTTTTTATGTGTACTAGCTAACATCCCAAGGCAGAATCTCTGAAAATTTCAAGAAATTCCGACAACACTAACCCCTGCTCAAACACGCTCGCTCAAATAGGCCTATTTTTTGCCTATTTCCGATTTTTTTTAGACTAACAAGTCCCTTTTTTGTGCGCTACGTTTGAGGCCCTATATCTCGGCCGATCGATAGCTTGGACATGTTTTGGTCGGGATCGATAGCTTGGACACTTCCATCCATCGTATTAAAAGTGGGGACCCCTGACCCTAACTACGGTCATGTGCAGGGTGTCAAACATGGTTTCTCAAAACGAAGGGCCATGTTTGCTACCTTTTAGCTCGGCCCCTATGGGTTCGAATCAAAATGTGTTGGCTGGGAATAATAGCCTTGACAGTTCTCTTCATTGTATTAAAAGTTGGCAGCTCTCACCCGAATGCCATGCACGCGGCACGATATTTAACACTAAGGCGTATCTCGACATTCGCGCATGCGCATAGCTGGAACCAATAGCAGAAGCGGGACCAAACCCTGGCCCCACCCTGCTCTCATTAGTGCCTAGGTGTCCTTAGATTTTCAGCTTGATAACTGCATTCCTTCTAGTCGTTTAAAAGTGAGACTAAAAGCATTTTTCACCGATGTACCGCACCCCCACCTGTAAACGCCCACAAGGGTAACCGGGCGGGTCCCTGCGTCACGTCAAATGGCCGCCCGCGGACCGGAGGTGGGCGAAACGGGCCCATGAAGTAAAGTTTGACCCTACCTTGACCTTCGAGGGCCACGTGGCATGGAAAGGGTCATGACCCTAGATGCACTCATTAATGACATTTCATGTGAGAGCTTGAGCTTTGACCTGACCTTTGACTTTGGGGTCGAAAAATTCCCAAAACGTAGGTACCGTCCCGAAAATCTGCATCAAGGTCAAGGCCACGACCGACAAGCCCGACGACGGGGCCGTCCTTGAGGTCAAGGTCATGACCTTGGCTGACCTTTACTGGCCTTAGAGATCAATCCCGTGTTTTGTGAATTTCCCTTTTTTTGCATTTCACGGCATCGCGTCGCGGCGGCTCAATTTTTCACCCCAGCCGTCTAAATGTTTTATACTACCTGCGCAGCACCCTAGCGCAGGTTGTACTAATTTTTCAGACGATTTGAATAAAAATTGAGCCCGGGATAGAAGTTCCGCTTTTTTGCTGTGCATTACTCCTATTTTGATCAGACTAAATTTTGTTTTGCATTTTTCCCATCATGTTTATAAGGTAAGTGTAATGTTTTTTTAGATACCTGATGACACATGACCCTTGAAATGTGACCGGAAATGACTGTGAATATGAAAGCTTTCATATCTGCTTTGCAGATCTAGTTATTATTATTTTTATTTTGTGTGTTTTATCCACAATTCGGTTTCCTCAGAATCTACCCATAGGATCTTTCTGAAATGTTTACCTACCCCCCAAACAATGGGTGGTGGCTGTTGGGTAAATATTTTTTCAAAACGTTTTTCGAATCCGAAATCACCGAATTGTACGAACAAATGCATTTGACCTATTTTGCTGTAACTTTGTGACTTTTTGACCTATGTCACTAATTCCTTTTTCTTTGAATACCTTGTAACATTTACGTCAAATCTGCAATTTCGGATTTTCGAATTTCAAAATTTGTCGCTGTTATTTGGAACCGGAAGTTAAATCAAAATGACAACTTCTTTAATAGTTGCACGATTTTTATGAAATTTAGTATCTAAGTTGATTTTACTCATGCGACTTTAAAAATGTCATTAGAAATTTTCTAAATTATCTCCCCTTGGTGATATTAAGGATCAAAGTTTTCAAAAAATTGTCGAAATATAGGTCAGATTGCCTTGGATTTTTTTTGTTACTAGCTACGACACTACTGATTCGTACACAAAAAGTGGAAATTGTAGCACAGACCGGAAGTGCCACCATCTTTAAAGGTGAAAAAAACCTAAGGCTTTTTTAAATTTTATTTACAGACGAGGGAATTATATTTTCCTAATCCTTTAAAGAAAGCCGAAAAACGCTCGCGAAAAGAATTTTGATTTAGGTCAACTGATGGACGCCATTTTGAATTGAAAATGAACAACAGTGAGACGAACTTGACAACTTCTTTAATAGTTTCACGATTTTCATGAAATTAAGAATGGAAGTAGATCTCACTTATGCGACTTCAAAAATGACTTTAAAATTTTTCTCAATTATCTCCCCTTGGAGAAATTAAGGAACAAAATTTTCGAAAAAATCTGCGAAATATAGGTCAGATTGCCTTGAATTCTTTTTTTACAATTCGGATTTCTCAGAATCTACCTATAGGATCTTTCTGAAACTTTCACCTACACTCCCAAAAACGGGTGGTGGCTGTTGGGTAAATGTATTTTTAAAACGTTTTTCAAATCCGAAATCACAGAATTTGACGAACAAACGCATTCAACCTACATTGCTGTAACTTCGTGACTATTTGACCTATTTTACTTATTCTTTTTTCTGTGGGTACCTTATAGCCTTGACTTCAAATCTGCAGTTTCGGATTTTCGAATGTCGGAAATTCGTCGCTGTGATTTTGAACCGGAAGTTAAATCAAAATAACAACTTCTTTAATAGTTGCACGATTTTTATGAAATTTAGTATGTAAGTAGACCTCGCTCATGTTACTGTAAAAATGTCATTAGAAATTTTCTAAATTATCTCCCCTTGGTGATATTGAGTATCAAAATTTTCAAAAAAATCGACGAAATATAGGTCAGATTGCCTTGAATTTTTTTTTTACTAGCTACAGCACTACTGATTCGTACACAAACAATGGAAATTGTAGCACAAACCGGAAGTGCCACCATCTTGAAACGTGAAAATCGATATTCCTTTGTTGATATTTTACTTACAGACAAGGCAATTATATTTTCCGAATCCTTTTAGAAAAGCCGAAAAACTGTCGGGAATAGAATTTCATTTTTGGCAAATGATGGACGATTTCGAACAGGAAGTTAAAATCAAATGACAACTTCTTTAATAGTTGCACAATTTTCACGAAGTCAAGTATGTCAGTAGATCTTACCAATACGACTTGAAAAATGTCATTATAATTTTCTAAATTATCTCCCCTTGGTGATTTTAAGGATCAAAGTTTTCAAAAAATCGACGAAATATAGGTCAAATTGCCTTGAAATTTTATTTTTTTTACTAGCTACGGCACTACTAGTTCGTACACAAAAAATGGAAATTGTAGCACAAACCGGAAGTGCCACCATCTCGAAACGTTAAATTCGATATTCCTTTGTTGATATTTTACTTACAGACAAGGCAATTATATTTCCGAATCATTTTCGAAAAGCCGAAAAACTGTCGGGAATAGAATTTTCATTTTTAGCAAATGATGGACGCCATTTTGAATTGAAAATGAGCAATAGTGAAAAATCCACATTCGTGGGTTTGAAAACATGCAGAATTGGTCGTGGCTTAGAGAATCTGTCTCTTATGTACATAGTTAATACATTTAAGGAAAGCCTGGCTCATGGTCGAATGTTTGGTTTTTGAATATCTCAAAAAATTCGAAAAACCCCTTTGATGTTTTCTGTGCAAGGTTGTTTTCAAGTTAGCTTGTTTTGACTTCGCGCATGCGTTACGATGGAACCAAAGGTGCCATGAGTACTAAATTCCGGTGAGGAACTTTTCACGTTAGTACCTAGGTATCCTGAAATTTTCTTGGTGATATCTGCATTTGTTCAAGTCGTTTGGTCGCGGCACCTCGTGTGTCATGATTTTGCGCATGTTCGCTACGCTAAAACCAAAGGTACCATGAGTACCAAATTCCGGCGACGAACTTTTCACGTTGGTACCTAGGTACCCTGAAATTTTCATGGCGATAACTGCATTTGTTCAAGTCGTTTGTACTTGGCACGGCTTAAGGTCGGTTGACTTCGCGCATGCGCTACGCTAGAACCAACGGTACAATGAGTGCCAAATTCCGGCGAGGAACTTTTAACGTTGGTACCTAGGAACCCTTATATACCTACATTTGTTCAACTCGTTTGTTCGTATCACCTGCCGTTCGTGTTTTTTTTTCTAAGTCAATTTATAAAGCTTCCATGAATATTTTTCTGCCCTTGTGCAATGTTTCTAACTATATCTCGCGAGTTTTGTTTACCAATTTTAATTGGGTTTTTTATTAGTTTATGTGGAGTGGACGTTAAACATCGTTTTTCTCTCTCTCTCTCTCTCTGGATGAACTTTCTCGGCCAATGCAGGGATCGGACACCCGACCTTACGCACTTAACCCTGCTACATTAGGGACTCCGTGCGTGCACTGTATCACATCATAAAGCCTGTCATTGAGTCAACTGGTGTGGTTTCGAATCCCCGGTTGTACGTGGCAAGGAGTAAGGTCGCCTGTCCAACCTTGTTGGGTTTCTCGGGTGCTCCAATTTCTTCCCACTGCTAAAGACACCTATGCGCACGCGAATTATTGAAATAAAAGTAAACCATATGTTAGTCCTGAAATTACCTAAGTTTGTGTCGAGTGGACTTTAAGCCCCATTTTTCCTCTCTCTCTCTCTCTCCCTCTCTCTCTCTCTCCCTCTCTCTCTCTCTCCTCTCTCTCTTCTCTCTCTTCTCTCTCAATTTCACCCAATAACCGTAGGGGATCACGTGGTTAGCCAGGTTTTTCGGCGTGGCGCGGTTTCCCCTTGTCAGTGATGCAGGAGGGATCGCCTGAGTGACAAAGGAAACCTGCCTAGTCGTTCCGATCGGACGAAAAACCGAAGCCCCGTGTACACATTTGCGTGAACGTAAAAGATCCCTTGGCAGTTGGAATTCAGTTGCTGCCCGGGCAAAAATGTCCGTCATAGCACACTGTATGGCGTATGCCATTGCCCGCCTGCAATGTTTCTAACTATATTTAGACCTGTAACTTCGCGAATTTTTGACCAATTTTAATATTGCTTTTACGTAAAAGATCCCTTGGCAGTTGGAATTGGGTTGCTGCCCTGGCAAAAATTTCCCTCATAGCACACTGTATGGCGTATGCCATTGCCCGGCTGAAATGTTTCTAACTATATTTAGACCTGTAACTGTATCATTAAACCTGTCATTGAGTCAACTGGTGTGGTTTTGAATCCCAGGTTGTACGTGGCTAGGAGTGAGGCCGCCTGTCCAACCTCGTGGGGTTTCTCCGGGTCCTCCAATTTCTTCCCACTGCTAAAGACCCCTACGCGCAAGCGAATTATTGAAATAAAAGTGTGTAAATGGCTTAGCTCCAAAATACTTATCCGATCTTATGCAAATACACGTTCCCTCACGTAACCTCCGATCAAACAGACTTCATCAGTTGTGTTGCCCAAGGTGGAAACTAAAATCATTCGGATACAGATCATTCTCAGTTAATGCACCTCAACAGTGGAACAACCTAAGAGTAGGTAGCGCCGCTGTCCGTGCAAAATTTCCCTCAAAGCACATTGCATGCCCGTCTCTATTATCCCGGTTTAGGATCAGAACAGTAGGACGTTGATCCCAATTTCATTTAGTTCTATGCTATCAGGGGGGGGGGGTCACGTGGCTAAGTTGGTAAGGTGCTGGCCCGCTAGGATGCAGGCCGGGTGCGCGATCCATGCATTGGCCGAGAAATTTCATCTCGATTTTCCGGCGTGGTTTCCCATTGTCAGTGATGCAGACGGAGGGCCTGACACGGACAGCTGCCTAGTCGTTCCGATGGGACGAAAAACCGTGGTCCCGTGTACACATTGGCGTGCACGTAAAAGATTCCTTGGCAGTTGGAATTCAGTTGTTGCCCGGGCAAAAATTTCCATCAGAGCACACTGTATGGCGTATGCCATTGCCCGGCTGCAATGTTTCTAACTATATTTAGACCTGTAACTTCGCGAGTTTTTGACCAATTTCATTTAGTTCTATGCTATAAGGGGGTGTTGCGTGGGTAAGGTGCTGGCTCCCTAGCCTGGACACCGGGTGTGCGATCCATGCATTGGCCGAGAAAGATCATCTCTTTTTTCCGGCGTGGTTTCCCCATTGCCAGTGATGCAGACGGAGGGCCTGACACGGACAGCTGTCTTGTCGTTCGGAAGGGACGGAAAACTGAGGTCCAGTGTACACATTGGCATGCACGTAAAAGATCCCTTGGCAGTTGGAATTCAGTTGTTGCCTGGGCAAAAATTTCCCTCATAGCACACTGTATGGCGTATGCCCGTCTTCAATTAGCCCAGGTTAGGTGCAGAAGCATAGGCATTAAACCCCATTTTATTTATTCATTCTATGCTATAATAAATGCCGACAAATCATTTGAACTTGTTACACAATACCAGTCTCATACGCGGCATTGTTTTTACATTTCGGTTTGTGTTTCATTACGAAACGACTCCTCAGCTCGTTTTTTTGATTAATTTGTTTGCCCGGGTGCGGTGTTTCTCACAATATTTAGACCTGTAACTTTGCGAGTTTTTGACCAATGTTAATACTTTTTTCTTGTTATTTTCTTTTACAAGCAGAACAGTAGGACGTTGAGCCCCATTTCATTTCATTTAGTTCTATGCTATAAGGGGGGTCACGTGGCTAAGTGGGTAAGGTGCTGGCTCGCTAGCCTGGAGGCCGGGTGTTCGATCCATGCATTAGCCGAGAAAGTTCATGTCAATTTTCCTGCGGAGTTTCCACTTGTCAGTGATGCAGACGGAGGACCTGGCACGAACAAATGCTTAGTCGTTCGGATGGGACGAAAAACCGAGGTCTCGTATACACATTGGCGTGCACGTAAAGATCCCTTGACAGTTGGAATTCAGTTGCTGCCCAGGCAAAAATTTCGCTCATATTATTTTTTCCCGGGTGCAAGGTTTCTAACTATATTTAGACCTCTAACTTCGCAAGTTTTTGAACAATTTTAATAAATTTTTTCTTGTTATTTTCTTTAGGATACACGTGACAATGAATATTAAAGCTTTCATATCTGCATGGGACAGTAGCAGATCTAGTTCCTATTATTATTATTATTTTTTTTTTTTTGTGTTTTATCCACAATTCGGATTTCTCAGAATCTACCCATAGGATCTTTCTGAAATTTGTACCTACCCCTACCCCCCAAAAAATGGGTGGTGGCTGTTTGGTGAATATATTTTCAATACGTTTTTCGAATTAAGAATGGAAGTAGATCTCACTTATGCGACTTCAAAAATGACTTTAAAAATTTTCTCAAGTATCTCCCCTTGGAGAAAATAAGGATCAAAGTTTTCAAAAAAATCGACAAAATATAGGTCAGATTCCCTTGAATTTTTTTTTACAATTCGGATTTCTCAGAATCTACCCATAGGATTTTTCTGAAACTTTCACCTTCACCCCCAAAAACGGGTGGTGGCTGTTGGGTAAATGTATTTTTAAAACGTTTTTCGAATCGAAAATAGCCGAATTTGACGAACAAACGCAATTTGACCTACATTGCTGTAACTTCGTGACTATTTGACCTTTTTTACTAATTCTTTTCTCTGTCGGTACCCTGTAACCTTGACTTCAAATCGGATTTTCAAATGTCGAAAATTCGTCGCTGTGATTTCGAACCGGAAGTTAAATCAAAATAACAACTTCTTTAATAGTTGCACCATTTTCACGAAATCAAGTATGTAAGTAGATCTTACCATTTTTATGAATTTAGTATGTAAGTAGATCTCGCTCATGTTACTGTAAAAATGTCATTAGAAATTTTCTAAATTATCTCCCCTTGGTGATGTTAAGGATCAAAATTTTCAAAAAAATCGGCGAAATATAGGTCAGATTGCCTTGAATTTGTTTTTTTTTACTAGCTAAAGCACTACTGATTCGTACACAAACAATGGAAATTGTAGCACAAACCGGAAGTGCCACCATCTTGAAACGTAAAAATCGATATTCCATTGTTGATATTTTACTTACAGACAAGGCAATTATATTTTCCGAATCCTTTTAGATAAGCCGAAAAAATGTCGGGAATAGAATTTTCATTTTTGGAAGTTAAAATCAAAATGACAACTTCTTAAATAGTTGCACTTTTTTCACAACAGATCTTACCAATACAACTTGAAAACTGTCATTATAAATTTTCTAAATTATCTCCCCTTGGTGATATTAAGGATCAAAGATTTCAAAAAATCTACGAAATATCAGTCAGATTGCCTTGAAATTTTATTTTTTTACTAGCTACGGCACTACTGGTTCGTACACAAAAAATGGAAATTGTAGCACAAATCGGAAGTGCCACCATCTTGAAATGTTAAAATCGATATTCCTTTGTTGATATTTTACTTACAGACTAGGCAATTATATTTTCCGAATCATCTTCGAAAAGCCGAAAAACTGTCGGGAATAGAATTTTCATTTTTAGCAAATGATGGACGCCAATTTGAATTGCAAATGAGCAATAGTGAAAAATCCACGTTCGTGGGCTTGAAAACATGCAGAATTGGTCGTGGCTTAGAGAATCTGTGTCTTATGTACATAGTTAATACATTTAAGGAAAGCTTGGCTCATGGTCGAATGTTTTGGTTTTTGATTATCTCAAAAATTCGAAAAACCCCTTTGATGTTTTCCGTGCCGACAAGGTTGTTTTGACTTCGCGCATGCGTTACAATGGAACCAAGGGTACCATGAGTACTAAATTCCGGTGAGGAACTTTTCACGTTAGTACCTAGGTACCCTGAAATTTTCAAGGTGATATCTGCATTTGTACAAGTCGTTTGATCGTGGCACCTCGTGTGTCATGAATTTGTGCATGCGCTACGCTAGAACCAAACGTACCATAAGTACCAATTTCCGGCGAGAAACTTTTCACGTTGGTACCTAGGTACCCTGAAATTTTCAAGGCGATACCTGCATTGTGTTCAATTTATAAAGCTGCCATGAATATTTTTTTGCCCTTGTTCAATGTTTCTAACTATATTTCGCGAGTTTTTGACCAATTTTAATTTTTTTTATTAGTTTGTGTGGAGTGGACGTTAAACATCATTTCTCTCTCTCTCTCTCTCTGGATGAACTGTCTCGGCCAATGCAGGGATCGAACACCCGACCTTACGCACTTAGCCCTGCTCCATTAGGACACCGTGCGCGCACTGTATCACATCATAAAACCTGTCATTGAGTCAATTGGTTTGATTTCGAATCCCCGGTTGTAAGTGGCAAGAAGTAAGGTCGCCTGTCCAACCTTGTTGGGTTTCTCGGGTCCTCCAATTTCTTCCCACTGCTAAAAACCCCTGCGCGCAAGCGAATTATTGAAATAAAAGTAAAACATATGTTAGTCCTGAAATTACCTAAGTTTGTGTCGAGTGGACTTTAAACCCCATCTCTCTCTCTCTCTCTCTCTCTCTCTCTCTCTCTCTCTTCTCTCTCAATTTCACCCAATAACCGTAGGGGATTACGTGGTTAGCCAGGTTTTTCGGCGTGGCGCGGTTTCCCCTTGTCAGTGATGCAGGAGGGATCGCCTGAGTGACAAAGGAAACCTGCCTAGTCGTTCCGATCGGACGAAAAACCGAAGCCCCGTGTACACATTTGCGTGAACGTAAAAGATCCCTTGGCAGTTGGAATTCAGTTGCTGCCCGGGCAAAAATGTCCGTCATAGCACACTGTATGGCGTATGCCATCGCCCGCCTGCAATGTTTCTAACTATATTTAGACCTGTAACTTCGCGAATTTTTGACCAATTTTAATATTGCTTTTACGTAAAAGATCCCTTGGCAATTTCCCTCATAGCACACTGTATGGCGTATGCCATTGCCCGGCTGAAATGTTTCTAACTATATTTAGACCTGTAACTGTATCATAAAACCTGTCATTGAGTCAACTGGTGTGGTTTTGAATCCCAGGTTGTACGTGGCTAGGAGTGAGGCCGCCTGTCCAACCTCGTGGGGTTTCTCCGGGTCCTCCAATCTCTTCCCACTGCTGAAGACCCCTACGCGCAAGCGAATTATTGAAATAAAAGTGTGTAAATGGCTTAGCTCCAAAATACTTATCCGATCTTATGCAAATACACGTTCCCTCACGTAACCTCCGATCAAACAGACTTCATCAGTTGTGTTGCCCAAGGTGGAAGCTAAAATCATTCGGATACAGATCATTCTCAGTTAATGCACCTCAACAGTGGAACAACCTAAGAGTAGGTAGCGCCGCTGTCCGTGCAAAATTTCCCTCAAATCATTCGGATACAGATCATTCTCAGTTAATGCACCTCAACAGTGGAACAACCTACCAGAAATTATTAAATCATCACCAACTCTTTCTTGTTTTAAATCAAGACTTAAAACACACCTTTTTGATAAATGTTATCATGATTAATAATCAACTGAACTGTACGCGCTGTGAGCATGCCTCTGTGCATGGAGTACTAGCGCTATATAAATGTACATATTATTATTATTATTAACCATATGTTAGTCCTGAAATTACCTAGTTTGTGTCGAGTGGACGTTAAACCCCATTTCTCTCTCTCTCTCTCTCTCTCTCTCTCTCGCTCTCTCAATTTGAACGCAATAACTGCAGGGGATCACGTGGCTAGCCAGATTTTCGACGTGGCGCTGTTACCCCTTGTCAGTGATGCAGAAGGGATCGTCTGAGTGACAAAGGACACCTGACTAGTCGTTTTGGTGTTTCGAAAAACCGAGGTCCCGTGTAAACATTGACGTGCACTTAACAGAGCCCTTGGCTGTTGGAATTCGATGTAAGAGTAGGTAGCACCGCTGTCCGCGCAAAATTTCCCTCAAAGCACACTGCATGCCCGTCTCTATTATCACGGTTTAGGATCAAAACAGTAGGACGTTGATCCCAATTTCATTTCATTTAGTTCTATGCTATCAGGGGGGGGGGGCTCGCGTGGCTAAGTTTGTAAGGTGTTGGCTCACCAGGCTGCAGGCAGGGTGAGCGATCCATACATTGGCCGAGAAATTTTATCTCGATTTTCCGGCGTGGTTTCCCATTGTCAGTGATGCAGACAGCTGCCTAGTCGTTCCGTTGGGGCGAAAAACCGTGGTCCCGTGTACACATTGGCGTGCACGTAAAAGATCCCTTGGCAGTTGGAATTCAGTTGCTGCCCGGGCAAAAATTTCCATCAGAGCACACTGTATGGCGTATGCCATTGCCCGGCTGCAATGTTTCTATGTATATTTAGACCTGTAACTTCGCAAGTTTTTAACCAATTTTAATATATTTTCTCGGCCAATGCAGGGATCGAACACCCGACCTTACGCACTTAGCCACAGTGATCCTCCTGCTCCATTTGGATCCCGTGCGCGCACTGTATCATAAAGCCTGTCATTGAGTCAACTGGTGTGGTTTCGAATCCCGGTTGTACGTGGCAAGGAGTAAGGTCGCCTGCATGTATTAATCTTAAGAATGTTACTAATTCAGCTCCTATATTTTCATGGAAAGTTACTGCAAAACCATGGGAGAGAGTAGGCTACATGTTGATTTATTTGAATTAAATGTCATAAATTATTTGTTATTAGTTGATACATATTTTAATATAAGTGGTTAGAGATACAAGAAATGAAACAAACTACTGCAAGTAAAACTATAGATGTGTTAGGAAGTTGGTTTGCTCGTTTTGGTCTGCCTTGTGAAATTGTCAGTGACAATGGACCAAAGTTTTCGAACTTTTAATATCGTGAATTCATGTCAAATAATGGTATTATCATCCTAGTTCGAATGGTGCCGCTGAACGTTGCGTTCAAACTGTTAAAAATTCGTTAAAGAAACATTTAGATCAGTCTAGTTCAAAGTTATCTCTAAATCAATCAGGCCAGTAGCCGACACCTAATAATATCAACAGAAAAAACATTTTGCTCCAGGGTAAGGAAATATAAAAGATCTTTGCTTTTTCTAATAGAGATATATATTCTGATTAAAAATGCGAACAGTTCTAGCTCCCTAACCCTGCAGTATTTTTCATGTAGCGATCAGAAATTGGTGGACGATTTGATGCGAAATGCTACTCTTTCAACCATATATGAGCATAGATATTGGTCACATGTGCTTAATTAACCAATCGTTGGTATGTAAACAAAAAAATAGCACGTGGTTTTATTTACACTATAGCGAATGCGTGCAGATGTAACGACATGGCGTTAACTGTATGGGAACATTTTAAGATAAATAAAACCCTACAACGCGAGTTCTATCGGTCTGCCGAGTATATAAGAACTAAGATAGCCTTAAATGTAGTTCTTACTTTTTTTTAAAATGCGGAGGACTATAGTTAAAATCATAAAATAAGGGTACTGCTGGTGTATCGCTTGATAAATATATTTGACCCAATTTTACCAACAAGATCGTTTGCATTGGACGTGCAAATGACTATGAGACATTTAGATTAGCTACTGGCCTAAATGCATTTCTTCATTTTTATTTATTTATCGTAATACTCCTCTAGAATTGTTACTTAGTCGTGAAGTTCGTACACGATTTACTTTGTTAAGACCAGATATTCAACGAACTGTAGATATGAAACAAAGTTGTGAAATTGCTAAACGTAATGTAAGTCGTAAGGTCAGAGAATTTTTTGTGGGGTAGAAAGTAAGGGTGTTAAATGTTCGTAATGATTATCCAAAATGGTTCTATGGTAAAATAGTTAGTCGGTTAAGTCCAGTTCGTTATATAGTTAAAATTGGTTATTGTAAACATCAAGTTCATGTTGATCATATCCGTGAAACTACAATATTTTACCAAAAGATCATTTTGAGCCTATGATTAAATCAGATGTCAATGTTGATGATAATAAAACTAGTAAATCTGATGTTACTGATTTAAGAAGTAATAATTGTAATAATGATATAGACAGTAATTCGTCAGTTCAAAATTCTACATGTCAATCTGCAGTTAATGGACATAAATAGTGTTAGACGTTCAGGTAGAATTAAAGCAACCTGAAAGACTTATTGAATCTGTCTAAAAATACTAAGTGGTATTTTTATAATATATTTCAGTTATAATATATTTTATAATATATTTTAGTTTCATGTTTTCAGTTATAAGTTACTGACATAGGTATTACTATGTTAAGTAAACATACATAAATTTATGTTAATTTATAATCTTAAAAATGTGTAGCATTTTAGTTTAGTGGGGGGGGGATATTATGTCTCTAAGTTCTATACATTGTATAACAATGTTGCAGTATATATGGTGTCATTATGGTTTGTGACCTTTGACCCAAGTCAATTATTGTACCCCTCTAAGCAGCGGCGTTTTAAGGTTTATCATGACGGAGGCTATACTACTTTAAGGGCCCTCTTTCGCGGGGGGGGGGCGTTTCTGCCCCCAGGCACCGGAGGTCGAGGAACATTTTGGTGCATTCTTATATATCCTCGAGGCCTGTTTATTCTGAGGTCTGGCGCCTAATCTGATACTTGTCTGAAGCCTGAATGCGAAACAAATCCCTCTTGATCGTACCGTACCGGGAGCTCAATCAAATAATAATTAAAGGAATATGGTGGATTTCAAATAATATTTGACCAAAGTGCAAGGATGTTACATCTTCCAGTTACACGACATCCTCCTTTCTAGCCTTGTGGCTCGCGAAAGTTTTAATGATCTCATCCAAATTAATCGAATCCAGAAGATTAGCTTCAATGCACAATAAAGCTAGTAGTGCACCCATATGCCCCGTAGTTGAACGCAAGTGATTTTTTATCCGCGCTAAGCATTTTGCCGTTTTGTCAGATAACTGTAGTAGTTATAATTCAGATAAATTATGAATTTTTCAGATGAAAGCATCTCGCGTTGTTACAGGAAATACAATTTACAACTCCAGACAATCTGTATATTTTGAAACTGCATGGTCAAAATTACGTGAAAGAAGAAAGATTAGACGTTTGAATCAGTTACATAAAATAATCCATGGAATCTGGCCGATGTATTTTACCAATACTATACATTTTGTAAACGAATCCCAAGCACCTTACAATTTACGAAACTCCAATATTCGGGAATCCCGTTGTCTTGTTAGTATCAGACAAAATCATTCTTTCCGAAAACTATTCGTAAATATAATAATTTATCAAAAGATTTGAAAGGCATTGCAAACGTTAAAGAATTTAAACAGTCTCTAAAACCTAAAATAAAGCCACCAAAATTCAGAAGTATTGGTTCTAGGCCATTCTCTATATACCACAATCGTATTCGACGTGGATGTAGTAGTTTACATTTTAATCTATTTCGTTCAAATATAATTGAACATCGATACTGTAGTTGTAATGCTATATCTGTCGAAAATTCGTATCACTATTTTTTTTAATGCCCTTTTCAGTAAATTGACATGGCTGGAAAATTTTCCTTTCACTGAATTACACGAAATATTTCTACATGGTTCGTCGCTACTTCCAAAAACATTAAATACAATGTTAGTTTTACTTATTCAAAGGTATATCAAAGACTCGAAACGTTTTACATATTATTATAAACAAATACTATAATAATGTAACAATAAGTAAACGTATTAGTATTCATTAGCTAATATAATTTACAAGAAAGTTTTGGAAATAGATGTACGTATCTTTATGTAGTTCGCCATACTATTTTTGTATAAAAATTTGATTGATATGTTCGGAGAAGATTCATAATGTGTTATTATCCCTTTGTAAAGAATTTTTTTGAATTAAACTATGTTTTAGTTAAAAGGCCAGGCCACACTGGGCGACCTAGCCATCTCTTTTCTGAATAGCTAATTAGTAGGTTTTCAGAAAAGGTGATTTCTTGATTGATGATTTGCATGCCAATGCAGTGACTGCATTCTCATTCAGTAGTGGATTCAACAGTAACAGTGTATAAAACGATTGACTCGGACTCAGGGCCCTTTCCCATGGTCAGGGGGGCCCTTTTGTCAGACATGGGGCCCTTTTTCGAGCATGGGGCCCTTTTGTCTGCCTTTAGGGCCCTCCCTAACTAGGGTACATTTAATTTTTCTCATCGGTTTTAGCATTTTTCTCCCGTTTTTTGTTTTCAACTTCTTTGATTTTTTTTCGCGAGGAGGCTGGCGCCTCCAGCGCCTCAATGATAAAACGCTACTGCCTCTAAGGTGATTAAAAGAGCATGTTCAAGATGGCTACTACTTGAGTGTCAGTGTTATTTATTCTCTGTGAATACACCACATGCATATCTATGGCGGGCGGCATGTATTATTTAACCATTCGTATTTGCCTTTAAAGAAGAATCTTTTGTCAGAAGAATCCTTTTTCAGAAACATACATAAATTTATGTTAATTTATAATCTTAAAAATGTGTAACATTTTTTTTTAGTGTGAAGGGATATTATGTCTCTAAGATCTATACATTGTATAACAATGTTGCAGTATATATGGTGTCATTATGGTATGTGACCTTTGACCCAAGTCAATTATTGTACCCCTCTAAGGTGATTAAAAGAGCATGTTCAAGATGGCTACTACTTGAGTGTCAGTGTTATTTATTCTCTGCGAATACACCACATGCATATCTATGGCGGGCGGCATGTATTATTTAAGCTTTCGTATTTGCCTTTAAAGAAGAATCTTTTGTCAGAAGAATCCTTTTTCAGAAATAATCGTTTGTCAAAAGAATCTTTTGTCAGAAGGCTTTTTAATACAAACGGGATCAGAACAAATTATACAATTTAGGAATCTTTTCCTAGTATAATCTTAAGTATTTACAATTACCACTGAAATGTAATTTTAAACATATATAGTTAAATACATATATAAACATGCTACCACTGAAATATAAAATATTTACAATTACCACTGAAATTCAATTTAATACATAGTTTTAATATACATATAGAGATAGAAAACAATCTAATAATACACACTGAGATTAGGCTGCAGCGATTTAAATGGTCATTAGTTTTTGAGAAATTTAACGGATACCCCCGCCTGCGCGTGTGGTCACCTTTTTATATGCCCACATAGAATGTGTTCGTATATTGTCGCCGCCCCCGTCCGTCTGTCCGCCCGTCCGTCCGTCGGTCCGTCCACAATTTCTTGTGAACACTCTAGAGGCTAAAGTTCATATCCGATTGACAGTGTTTAATGTCACGAGACGAAGAAGCCTATTGATTTTCAATGAATTTTGATAACTTGAACAGCATGGAGGAAAACTTTATCAAAGCCAAACAAATTCAAATGATTTTCTGATAATTACAGAATGATTTTAGTGTATGATAAATGTTTCACTACCGAATAAAGTAAAATATGCGACAACTCTTGTTGACTGCCCGGACGATTTCGCTGCTGTGGGCGTATGTTTCGTTGCCTGGAAACCTATCTTTGAAGAGTGTTAATATGCTCCCTGCATTCGGGTGCCCGAGGAAAAACTTTTGGTTTACTCAAGCAGCAATATCTAACGTCGAAATCATCCCGCCTGTTATTGATTTATTTATTTTCTCCATAATATACCAAACAATATTTTACGTTTAGGTAGGTTTTTATATGGAGGGGATTGGGCACCCTATTAATATAAAGTCACGGAACAGCAGCTGTATATATGTATAAATGTTTAGTTTATATTTAAATCTCAAATAATTTAATATCTTGTATGTTCTTGTTGTATATATGGTGTGTATGTACATACAATAAACTTATTTTTGTAAATTCTAGAGATGAGTCTCCAATCCTATTTCAAATGAAATAAAATAAAATATTGTTTAAAAAATAAAATATATACATGTACATGCTAAGTTACGATAATAAGTCCATGTCGTTACATACTTAATGAGTATTAATAGTGATAAACCACTGGATAATTACAATAATAGCTACAGGGATCTGTTCGTTCCTTTTATACAATTTATTACGTCGAGAAATATATGGATATGAAAAGTTTTAGGAAGTAGATGTTATGCAACTCGGTCGTGGTAGATTGCTTATAAAGCCAAGTTTATCAAGTAAGTGATGGCGCTGTAAAACGTATTTTGAGCAATCAAAAAAGTAGTGAAACGAGTTTTCAATGCTTTTTTTGTCGCATGTACAGTATGGATTTGGAACGATGTTTGATCCATTAAGATCATAATTTTGATCCATTAAGATCATAATTTTTGATCTATTAAGATCATAATTTTTGTTTGATCCATTAAGATCAAAAATTTTGTTTGATCCATTAAGATCATAATTTTGATCCATTAAGATCATAAATTTTGATCCATTAAGATCATAATTTTTGATCCATTAAGATCATAATTTAGACAACTACAGATGTCGCCTATACGATTATGGTAAATGGATAATTTTCTGTTGCCATTGGGCCTGCTTGATTTATCCGGCGATAGGCGAGCCGGTTTGCAAACGGCGTACGCTCGTTTGTAAACGGCGTACGCCGGTATCAGAGTAAATCAAGTGACCCGGCTGATAAAAAAAATTGGCTTGGGATAATATTATAATATTAAATTGATTACATGACATGTTTTAATAAAAAAAAAACAGTATTCATGAAAGTATGGCTATAAGTAAGTGACCGCAAAATAAAAAGACATTTATTATTAGTAGTATTACCCAAAAAAATAACGCAAATTGTATCTCGTTGACATGTTCACCATCTTGCGCCGGTGATCGCCGCTGTCGACATACCGGCACATTCGGTGTACGCCGCTGCCGAACTTTTGTAGCCTTCCGGCTAAATCAAGTGACCTCGCCGGTATTATTGCCGAACTATGGTCAGTCGGTATGCGCCGGTATGGATAAATCAAGTAGGCCCGATGTTTCTTATTTTTGTTGTTTAGATTTTAAACCCGGACGTAATCTATTGAAATGTTAAATGGTTTCAGGAAACCGTGAGTTCTTTGGTACAGTTAAACGACAAAGTGGTACTTTTAGATCATTAAAGTTTCTAGGATTATGACTAGTGCTGTGATAACTAATTCTGTCTCTCGAAGATATTATGTTATAAGCACGATTGTCTTATCTTTCTGAGATCGTGTAATTTAGTCCAAGCAGTTGCGATTCACGAGATGCATAAATAGTGCCACAAGTTACCGTGCGGCAGCTTTAAGTTGGAATTTTCAAGGCATATTCAAGAATTGGTCAGATATAACATTTAAATAATTTATTTAAATTGGATTGTGTAAGTTGAAATTTAGCTCTACGTAAATGGTTAAGTTTAAAAGACGCTTGTTTCATTATAGATCCAATATGATAATTTCATTTAAGGTCATCCTGGATATACACTCCTAGATGTTTATGAAAAGAAACCGTATGTAGATACGTGCTTTGAAATTTTATATTTAAAGAAAGCGTAACATGTTTGTTAGTGAAGATCATTTAATAAGTTTTTTCAGGATTAAAGGTTATTAGCAGAGGACCAAGAAAGTATCAGATAAACAATTTTCTGACATAAGAACTTGATTTCTTTTATTTAGGTAATTGGGAATTAGTAGGGCCTACGAGTCTGTCATCTTGGATTCCATAACTGTTTAATTAATGCAAAATGTTTTATGAGAAACTTTATCGAAAGCTTTGGAAATGTCGCAGAATACTAAGCCCGTATTTTCTTTTTTATCCAATGAATTGCATATATTATTGATGTACCGTAGGTATGCCTGGTAAAAAAAAACGATTGGTACTTGTTGAAAAGTTCATTTTTTGAGAAATAACTAAAAAGATTCTGATAATTTAATCGTTCAAAATTTTTAGATATACTATTCAACAGAGAAATGGGTCTATAATTCTTTGAATCCGACCTATCACCTATTTTATACAAAGGAATAACATTGGCTTGTTTCCATTTACTCGGAAATATATTCTGTTTTATAATAACTTTGAAAAGTAAATAGAGTGGATTACCATCGAAGCCTATAACTACGATTCATAATTTCTACTTTTCACCTCTTCAGAACGCGAAAGTTGAAGAGTAGAAGGCAGGACAAAATGTGAGGCGACAGCACGCTATACAAGCAAAAATCAACTCGAATATAGGAAATTAAGAAATAATACACTGTGATAATAGCGCCCGTCGTTTTTTCCTAATTTCTTATTTTCGACATTTTGGTCTGTGTATTGCTTAGCGACTTTCTACTTAGTAATATTTTTGTATTTATTGATGTCAGTAAGAAGGCGACAACACGCATACCAAGCCAAAATGCAACTCGAAAATTAGGAAATCAACACACCACGATATTAGCGACCTATCATTTTGGCTTACTGTCGTACTGTCGTCTCGGAAGTTGTTGTAGTCCAAATTTTCCTATGTTCATATTGTTTTCCCGCAAATTGGAATAATATTTTATCTTCCAAAGATTTCTGTTAAAAATAATTTAGAGCCCCTCCGCTCTGACATAAGATAAGACTTGTGCTGCCGTCAGTAACCTGAAATGTTTTCGGGTATTTCGGGTTCTACCCCCTGTCAGCGAGCCGTATGCCTATAACCACAGACCCTCAATTTTGAACTGGCAAGTGTTCTTTTATATACGGTTTCGAATCCCCGGTTGTACGTGGCAAGGAGAAGGGTCGCCTGTCCAACCTCGTCAGTTTTCTCCGGGACCTCCGGTTTCCTCCCACTGCTAACCCCCCCCCCTCCCTAGGCACAAGCGAATTATTGAAATAAAATTAAACCATATGTTAGTCTTTTCTTGTTAGAACAATATTACAAACATATATTTACACAACAATAAGATGCCGGCACACAAACAAAAGAACTCCTTTATTCATTTTTAACAATACAGATATTAGCAAAAAATAATCCGATACATAAAAAAAACATCTTTTTTCCTTTTCATGTGGGCGTATTGCCATGTATTATGCTGTTACCATGGTCTGTCGAATCGAGTATTTGACCCTTTTTTGCGTGGAGCTGATGGTTGACATTACCAGCGATAGAAATTAAAACAAAGCAACGGTAGATTTTAAAAAGCATGGCGGTAGCTATTAGCTAATTTGTTAATCGAATGATTGGCGTTATCGGTCAAATGTGGCTTGCTTGGTACCTGACGTCATAGAACGTGAACTCACACTATAACTTGTTAGATCTACATGTAGTGTAGGCCATGGAAAGTATAAAAAACGAAACGAAATATAGATCCATATTTTAATTAGATTGGGTGATCCCTTGACACCTCTGGAAAGCAATAGAGGCTACAGTTTTTAACGGATTATATCAAATGTGGTGTTCCAGAGTTCCCCCCTCTCAGCATACGATAGAGACTATACCTTTTAACAGATGGGGGTTATCTCCTATTTTTCTGCATGACAGGTGCTTGTCATACAGTGTGCTATGAAGTAAATGTTACCTACCTAAACAGTATTGCGTAATAACCTACTCTTTTTTCGAATTATGTCAAGGATCCTTTTATATATACTCCAACGAATCGAATAGACAATGTTCTTGTCAGGCCCTCCGACCAAAATTACTGACAATAAAGTCTTATTTTTTTCTACTCTGTTATTCATGGATGGTGGTCGAAGAACGTCTTATATTCCAAGGCCTACAAAAGAACGAAAAGGGGTGCATACAAAAGAACGTACAGGGGTGTGCATTAACATATTCATAAAGCAATTGTGCTTAAAGGGGTATTAATATATTCAACATAATCCTAACAGACAGTTTTAAGATCCAATAACTATGTATCTTTAGATTATATAATACTGATTTAAAAAATATTGTTATGGGGGAAAAAACAGCGTCACTATCTGATATTTAGACTGACATTCATGCACATATTATAATGTGAATACAATCAATATTTAACTTGCATAAAAAGTCTGAATACACTATATCTCTCTTGGAAGTATAACGAAGCATTATACACATTTTAGCTATTGAGTCTACTATTGAGTATTTACTAAACATGTATGTAAATACACAAATACAACTGGTTTTGAATGAATATGATAATGTGTTCAATATTAAATGGGGGCTTTTAAAACTGTTTACATTGAAACTACAGTCTGCATATACATATCGTTTTAAAATACCGATAGCACATTTGAGATTCGCAAAATGCTCAGACCATTTATTAATAACTTTTAGTAATTAACATACTTTTAAGGGGCTGTGAAGAAACCATGAAGTAATGGATATGAATACATAAATAAAACAAACAACGTAGGCCAAAAGATAAAACATGACTAGGATAGGCCTGTAATCCTGTATAATTAGAAAATTGCAGATTCTAAACTAGTTGCATAGTTTTTATTAGGTTCGACGAAATATTATCATATCAAATAAAAAACAAATTAGGTTTTATACATGTAATACATTTTCCAGGACGTATTCATACTGAAAATGATTATTTAATAACTTAATACTTAACTTATGTGTTGTTACTGTTGAGCATGTGTTCGAACGAAACATGAACTGACTACTAATGTTGCAATATAGTCGTGGCGACATTTTTTTTTTAAATTATAGGCAAAGAATAGAGAAATAAGATATCTGTATATTTCATTAATTATTATATTTTGTAAGTTAGGAGTTTCAAACACATTCACATATATTGGTTTTGAGCCATAACAAACTGGTTCTATCATTCGACAAAATACATGTGATTGGACTTTTACTTATTGCGTCATTGGGCTTCATTTAACCGATCTTATTATTAATTACACAAGTTCAGGGCCATAAACACACTCTGTTATACGTGATATACGTGAGTCCTATATAAGGTATCTATTAGAAACTGTAAAACAGCCTTCGATTAGAATCCAGAGAGGTTCCATCTACAAGGGAAAGATGTGAAAGTTTCTATTCAGCCGACTTGCCCTGACCAGGGTTGAGAACGTCTTTAGTTAGAATGGACTGTATTGTAATTTTTACTATGCTTCTATGTACCCAGCTTACTATGGCGGGGGAAAGCGGCAAAAACCTAATGTTATGTAGAAATGTCTAATTCAAAACACACATGTAACATAAGGCCATACCAAATACCTAAAACGTCTAATGCAAAATAAACAAATACAAGAAACATCTAATACAAAATACCTCATACGTCTAATGCAAAAGACAAAATACAAGAAACCTCTAATACAAAATACATTTAACCTCTTATGCACAATTGATTTTACAATCTGAAACATCTACCATAAGCATTAGATGACATATCTCGTTGTCATTACTTACGTTTCTCCAATGAATTATCTTTATTTAGGTCAATGTCAAGGTCACCGAACACAATTTGGCGAGCTATTCGGCTAGCGAGCTATTCGATCAATCCAGCTGGCAACCTATTCGTTGGAAAACTATTCAGAATAAATTCAAAGGTCGCCCAAACTCATCTATTTTTATCAACTAATAAAATCCATCGTAACGTCTATCAAACGAAAGTAGAATATATTGTTATTTTAAAGAGAAAGAACGTTAATATTCCGAATCAAAATTCGGGTCATCGTACAAAATTCTGAGCATCAAGCTATATATATTCTGAATAAGCTTTCCAAATATTATTAGTAAAAGTTAGCACAATCATATTAAAGGGGTGCGCTCTCATCCTAAACATAGCCAATTTGTTCATTATTCTAATTGTAACTAACGATATGCCGGTAATTTTTTAAAAGTCCGAATTCAGACCATCGTACACAATTCTGAGCATCTAGCTATAAATATTCTGAAAAATTGGCAATGTTTAGGATGAGAGCACACCCCTTTAATATGATTGTGCCAACTTTTACTAATAATATTTGGAAAGCTTATTGAATCACCTTTTACAATATATACAGCCAGGTGCTCTGAATTTTGTACGATGGTCCGAATTTCGACTCGGAACATTACCGTTCTTTACAGTTAGAATATTGAAAAATTGGCTATGTTTTCGATAAGCGCGCACCCCTTTAATATGATTGTGCCAACTTTTACTGCTAAGATTTGGAAAGCTTATTCAATTACCTTTCATAATTTTATAGCTAGATGCTCAGAATTGTGTACGATTATTCAATTACCTTTCAGAATATATAGGCCTATAGCCTGATGCTCAGAATTTTGTACGATGACCCGAATTTTGATTCGGAATATTAACGTTCTTTCACTTTAAAATAACAATATATTCTACTTTCGTTTGATAGACGTTACGATGGATTTAATTGGTTGATAAAAATAGATGAGTTTGGGCGACCTTTGAATTTATTCTGAATAGGTTGCCTACCAATAGGTTGCCAGCTGGATTGATCGAATAGCTCGCTAGCCGAATAGCTCGCCAAATTGTGTTCGGTGACCTTGACATTGACCTAAATAAAGATATTTCAGTGGAGAAACGTAGGTAATACCAACGAGATATGTCATCTAATGCTTATGGTAGATGTTTCAGATTGTAAAATCAATTGTGCATAAGAGGTTAAATGTATTTTGTATTAGAGGTTTCTTGTAGTTTGTCTTTTGCATTAGACGTATGAGGTATTTTGTATTAGAGGTTTCTTGTATTTTGTTCTTTTGCATTAAACGTTTTAGGTATTTGGTATGGCATTATGTTACATGTGTGTTTTGAATTAGACATTTCTACATAACATTAGGTTTTTGCCGCTTTCCCCCGCCATAGCTTACCAGCTATGCTACATAAAATGTAAAAAACGAACTGTTGCATTGTTATAACTGACAAGACAAACGTCTTAAGAAAACAGGAAGAAGAAAACACATAGCGTGGAGTAGAAGCAAATACAGCTAGAGACAAATTCTGGACGATCACAAGGCTACAGAAATATGTAGTATAAAACGATGCATGGGTCGTATGTAGGATGTGGCGACCGGTCTTCGATTCCCGCTCTCCACGTCAGACAGAAAGGCCCATGGTGCTACACTTATCGTATTTCCTTGCATTAAATTATTTGTGTGTTTTAAATAAGAAAAGAAGTGTTTGTCACAAAAATCGTTTATTACAAAATACATGTAGTACCTCTTATAGAACACACATCGACGTTAACACAGTACGTTAATACATGACAGTAGATAAATCGTTCGTTAAAATATTAAATCGTTCATTAGAATACGTTAATAAAGAATGATAAGATGATGACTACATTTTCCTCGTGACGTTTACGTTGATAATACAATTACGTTTGGATGAATACACTAACATAACGTTTTCGATGGTTTCTCTACAATGAAAAAATAATATATTGTTACAATAAAATAATGACATGAGTTTAGCATCCTAATATCAGAACATCGTTACAAATAAACTTAATTGAGTACTGAAGGGGAGGGTTGTCCCGTTAAGACTGTTGTACATTGTCGGCCTACTTATAACTTGCAGGAAAAACCGCGTGCGCAAAGACACGGGCGATACACACAACACAAACGTTAATTTATGCAGCTTAGAAGATAGACATTTAAAGAACTACATATATATCTTGACCAGAAAACATCTATGTAATGAAATATAATGATTAAACGCTTACTCACATCTTGTGAGGAATTACAGGGCAAAAATAGGAATAAAACGTTACATGTTAAAAACAACAAACAATGGCGACTTCGTTAACTATATGACCTTGACCGAAAATGAACTAATACAAGAAAAGGACAAGGATCATAACATTCTAAAATATAGACTTGGATACACCACAAATGCGAGTTCTGCCGTAACATTCCGGCCCCTTAAACAAACAGCTGTTTAACAAAATCTGCATTACGATAGAATGAGCACCAACTTAGAAATTGGTCTCTGCATTACTGTACTTTGAGTCCTAATCTTAGCACTACGAATAAAACCTTTAGAATCTTTATTAACATCAATAATACGTCCCATATTCCATTGATTACGAGGTACATTGTCATCTACAACAAGCACTATGTCATTAATACAAACATTTCGTTGAGGTTGGGTCCACTTAACGCATTGCTGTAACGTTACTAAATACTCTCGTTGCCACCTCTTCCAGAAAGCATCGGCTAGATACTGCACTTGTTTCCAATACTTTCTAGCGTAGGGATCTTCACGGCTAAAATCACCTGGAGGTAATAACCACGTTGTAGGCTTTAAATTCAATAAGGTATTTGGCGTTAAAGGATTCAGATCGTCACAATCATCTGAAATAATCGTTAGAGGCCTACTGTTCACCATGGCTTCTACTTCGCACATTAGTGTGTGTAGTGATTCATTATTCAAAGATACCGAATTTAAACCCATAAGTAGACCGTTTAAAACCTTTCTTATTGTCCTTATTTGGCGCTCCCACACACCACCGTGGTGACTACCGGTCGGGGAGTTAAACGTCCATTTTATATTCCGTTGAAGTAATTCGTTGTTTATCTGACTGTGATTCCATTTCTCGATCGCTATACGCAATTCGCGTTCACCGCCGCAAAAGTTGGTTCCATTGTCGCTCCGTATCTCTTCGCATTGACCTCTTCTGGCAATAAATCGACGGAGGGTTTGTATAAATGAACTTGTATCTAACGAAGCAGAGATTTCGATGTGTATGGCGCGTATAGTGAGACAGGTAAAAACAACGCCATAACGTTTCAATTCTTTACGACCTTCTTTAACCGTGAAAGGTCCGAAATAGTCTATGCCTACTCTAGCGAAAGGAGGCGCAATTGTTATCCTATCCGTTGGGAGATCAGACATCTTTTGGTTTAATACAGGTGCTCGTAATTTACGACACGAAACACATTTGGAAATAATGTTGCGAACTATCGAATTACAGTTAATGATCCAATATTTTTCTCTTAAAGGGCCAATCCCGATAACTTTTTGGGGAATAAACCTGCCTAATTTTGTGTTAAAATCATTTAAAACCCATTATCTAAGGCCGATCAACTAACCCGAATTTTGTGATACGCTTGTAAATAACTTAAACCTGACAGTTTGCATCTGGAAATGGAGACCTTTGTATCATACAGTATCTGGATAAAACCAGACTATTTTCTATAAAAATAATATGTAGGTAAAATTTACCTTTTGTTATCAAGTACAGTACATAAATCATTCACTGTATAGACCTCTCAAGAAACGTTAATCGATTATAAGGTCACCAAATGAAAAAAATGACCATCAATCTTAAAAGGGTTACGTGTCCGGATAAGCAATTTTGGCGTTCACGTCCAAATGACTCAGTATTTTGAGTTGAAATTTTGAGACAAGGTATATACACCATTCCCCTATATTTTGGCGTTTTATTTTCATACATTCTCAGACTTTTATTTTTGAGCCTCTATATAATACGGGACTGTCCCTTTAACATTGCGATCGTGTGACCTCTTCCTGCATGACCTAATCTCTTATGGAGTACTCCTAATTATCAGATTCGTTGCGTGAGCGTTGCGGGGTAGAATTATTGGGTGTTTCACACTTTCTGGTACATCAGCGTTGCGTAAGCGTCCGCCTACACAGATAAGACCATTCATAAACACTGGGTCAAGTTTGTAAATCGAACTGTCTTTAGACACGCGTTTCACTGGATTTGTCTTAGTCATTTCACTAAAAGTTTTTTCAAAGGCACAATGTTGTGTAAATTGAATAATGGCATGTTCAGCGTTATTCAAATCTGTTACGTTTAATGAAACCATTTTCATATCATGTCGTTTAATTATATTCATTTCTGTTTCGATTTTCGTTGAACGTTGAATTGGGTCTTTGACATATTCTTCGAGAACCTTGCGATCGTTCCGCCATTTTCGAAGTTTTTCTTTAAAACGTAGAATCCATGCTACTGCACGTTTCAAATTATACCAATCTGAATATTATTCTATAAGCTTTAAGGTTGAAGAATCGAATACTTCCGTTGTATAGGTTATAACATCTTGTTTCACTTCCGGGTCACCAGACTTCACTTTAGATAGCGTTGGTTGATTTGGCCATGATAATTCCTTTTCCCATAGAAACCCCGGCCCCGTTAACCATCTGGGACTCTTGATAATTTCTAACGCAGTTAATCCTCTAGACGCGTCGTCGCTTGGGTTCAATGATGATTCAACATAAAACCATTGATCAGGATCGATAAATCCTTTATAGCAGCTATCCGATTTGCCACAAAAACATGAAAGCGTTTTTTCTCGTTGTTGATATAACTAAGTACTGTTGTACTATCCGTCCAAAATTTTACTTCATCCGGTGAAATGTCAAGTTCTTTCAAAAGAGAGCAGCTTAAACGAGCTGCAACAGTTGCTGCACTCAGTTCTAGACGTGGAATAGTAACCGTTTTAAGGGGTGATAACCGAGATTTACCAAGCACAAATGCGCAATGAATATCGTTCTGTTCGTTTATTTGTCTCTGATAGGCAACACAACCATAACCGGTCGAACTGGCATCTGCGAAAAAATGAATTTCACGTTTTACAACATTTCCGAAATCGACTGGTTTAAAACATCTATCGATTTTATAGTCTTCTAAACTAACTAATTGTTCTCTCCATTTCAACCATTCGTTACGATAATAGTCTGAGATAGGGTCATCCCATCCCTTACCTTCGTTGCAAATGTCTCTAAGAATACGTTTAGCCTGCAAAGTCAGTGGTGCCACAAAACCGAGTGGGTCAAAAATCGAAGACACTACTGATAAAATTCCTCGTCTCGTTAATGGTTTGTCCTTTAATACGATTCTGAAGCCGAATTGGTCAATTTCAATGCACCAATGTACACCTAGGGTTCGTTCAATCGGTAAATCGTCATAATTAAGATCAAGATTTTTCACATCTTTAGCCAGTTTTTCTTCAGGAATGTTATTAATAAAAGTTCTACTGCTACTTGTAAATTTAGTTAAATTAAAACCACCTTTAGCACACGAGTCTATCAATTCGCGGGCTAGTTGTACTGCATCAGTAACCGTGTCACAGGATTTCAGACAATCGTCGACGTAAAAGTTACGTCTAATAGCTTCTGCTACACGTTCAGATTGTGCACAAAAGTCATCTGCAGTCCTACGTAATGCAAAATTGGCGCAAGTGGGGGATGAAACAGCTCTAAACGGATGTGAAGTCATCTGATATTCTTCTGGGTCACAATTAATGTTACCGTTGGGCCACCATAGAAATCTGAGAAAATCGCGGTTAGACTGGGGCACTTTTACTTGGTGGAACATTGCCTTTATGTCCGCCATAAAAGCAACTGGACGTTCTCGAAATCGTGTAAGCACACCAAACAAAGAGTTGGTCATATCTGGACCCTGTAATAAAAGATCATTCAGTGATTTACCGTTAAGCTTGGCACTGCAATCGAAAACAACACGAATTTTGTTAGGTTTCCTTGGGTGGTAGACACCATGATGCGGGATAAACCATGCCTTACCACGTTCAACTTCTAAGCGTTCGGGGGGTATTTCAACTGCATATTCTTTACTTATGAGTTCGTTAAGAAAGTTAACATAGTCTGCCATATAATTAGCGTTTCTATCAAATTTACGTTTCAACCAACCCAGACGTTCGAAAGCCTGTTCCTTGTTAAAGGGCACCGTTACACTTTTGTCTCGGAATGGCAATGGAATGTAATAATGTCAATCTTCGTACTTTATTTCTTTGTCAACTATAGACAAGAACTTTTAGTCTTCTTCAGAATGTCCCAATTCCGACGCATGATTATTTCGCTCAATAAAATCACTCTCGAACATATGATTTATAAGTTTGGCATTATCAACTTCATGAACAGTTTCGTTAAATGCTAACTGATGACAATTATCTGAATTTACTTCACGAACAATTATACGGTTACAGGTTATCGCTACAGGTTCAGATGAAGATACCTTAATGGGACCCATAACTGTCCAACCAAGTCTTGTTAATACAGCATACGGACCTTTATTTATACTAGGCCTAACTTGAAGTGGTTCGAGGGCTAGTGGACAATTAATACCGATCAAAAGTCCAACTTCGAGAAAGTCTGGAATTTCAGGAATGGGCAAAGATTTAAGATAATCCCACTGATATACGTTACTATGCGTTGGAATGTTCGAAGCGCTAACCGGTATTTGTTTTCTTGTATAAAGTTTCGGTGATGGGATCGAGAACGTTTCGTTAATATCTGACACAATCAGATCCGTTATAATCGAACTATCTTCTAAAAATTGACCGTGCATGGTACCTAGATGAATTGAAGTTTTTCGTCCTTTTACACAAAGTCTTTCCGCAGTAATATACGTGATAAAACTAGCACAAGATCCATTATCTAAAAATGCTACTGCAGGTATGAATGATTGTTGGCCTTTCTGTTTCAGTTTACAAGCAGTATTGGTAGCATAAAGTCTGAATCATTACCGGTGTAACCATTATTTATATTTACTGTGTCTCTGCTCTGGGAAGATGGGTTTGGCGTTATATTAGTACTTTGCTGAATGTGTGACGATGACGAAGGACGATCAAGCGGATGAAATGGTGGCGCGTCAGCCTTTAAAGGACCATACGTTGGTTTATTCATAGCGTTATTCGTTGAGCGCTGAAAATTGGAATTGGGCGTTTGCCTGTATTCTTTATACGTTGAAGGTCTAGGACTTGAATATAGCGGTGGTGTATACTGGTTGTAGACATTCTATGATTGCTGCGTGTTGACAAACCTATTTGGGGATTCACTTGAGGAAAAAGCATTTGGACTTCGGGGTATAAAATCAAGGTGAAACACGGTTGGGTGACATTTACCGCACTTTCGACAAATTTTCTTAAAATTACAACATTTAGAGTTATGTCCCTTACCCAAACATCCAAACACAAATTATTACTCAGCGCGTATTCGCGTCGTTTCTCGAAAGACATTTTCATAAATTCATAACAAGTATCCATAGTATGTAAGTTCTTGGAACAATATAAACACGTTTGACTTTGGCCCTGAGATTGGTACCTGTGGTCTGAAGAAAACGCGTTCGCAGAATTCGTTGCATAACTCTGTTTAGGCCTATGACTAGAGGGCTGTGATTTATTTACAAAACTGTCAGTTGATAATTTGACGATTATTCGTAGACTTGACCCTTTGAAATCTTTTACGCCAGCCGTCGCGCATATTGAAGGGTAATTTCTCCATCAGTTCTTTAAGGTTTTTTGGATCGTTCATTTCTGACAAATATTTTATATCGTTCATAGCATTCATACAGTTTGTTAATGCCAATGAGAATTTACATAAAAGTTCAACATTTTTGGGCTTCATTGAGGGCCATTTTAAAAGCTTATCTGTATATGCAGTCGTTATTTTATAGTCATTACCGAAAGTATTATGCAACAGTTGTCTAGCTTTCCTAAAACCTTCTTCTGGGTTCATATGAAGACAACTCTTGACGAGTGCGTTTGGTTCTCCTTCTGTGAGCTGATCGAGATAATAAAGGCGATCTCTGTGGTCTGCTATTCGTTGTTCGATCCTATTTTCAAACGACTTAATAAAGGAACGGTATTCAAGAGGGTTACCTCTAAATTTAGAAATATGCGGCTGGGGTAGGAGACTTCGATTCTGATGCTCCAAAAGAATTTCCGTTAAGTTTGTCTGTTTAGCTTGTAGGTCAGTTTGTTGTTACAACAACTTCTGAAAAATTGCGGTAGGCACAGCTTCGTTGAATTGTACATAAGAGCGTTCATTTGAATTATAACCGGCAGTGTTCTGAGCAGCTTGTGGCGTTGAAAACAAAGGTGCCTGTACGTTAACTCTATCAAAACGAGTTGGTTCAAACAATGGAACGAATGTTTCTTTATTACTTGTATGTAATGTGTTTGGCTGATATGTGTCATGATTTATTTTGATTATGGGATTTTCTGCATGCGTAGTACTAACAATCTTTTCTAATGGCCGAAGACCATAATTATAAGCGTTTTCTTGTGTAAATTGATCTGGACAGAAATTTTCAAAAATAGACTGTTTGGCTCTTGAGATTGATAAGTTAGTTTCAAGCTCAAGTTCTTCGCGTTTTCTGTTTAAAATTAACTGTTCTTCCTGTAATCTTTGTTTCTGTTTCAATGCCTCTCCACGTGCTATGAGTTCTACCTGTTTAGCCTTCTCTTTGGCCAGGGCAGATATTACTGAAAACTTGGACGACGTTTTACTGCTTATACTACTTATATTATCATCGTTATCGTTGGCTTGCTGATTTTCTATTACAGGTGCTGCATTTTTGGCAGAATAAAGTTCCTGCAGATCAGCATATTCACAATGTTCTATTTCATCAAAGCTTGCAAACCATTGTTCCTTTGACGTAGCCATTTTTGTTATACGTTGAAAGATGAAAATAATTACCAGTATACAGAATAGACGAGACATAAGCGTTCACATACTTTAACAGTTCTTAAATAAAACACACGAACAAAGTCTATTCTAAGATAGAAACTATATTGCCACCGTTTCCCTGCATTAAATTATTTGTGTGTTTTAAATAAGAAAAGAAGTGTTTGTCACAAAAATCGTTTATTACAAAATACATGTAGTACCTCTTATAGAACACACATCGACGTTAACACAGTACGTTAATACATGACAGTAGATAAATCGTTCGTTAAAATATTAAATCGTTCATTAGAATACGTTAATAAAGAATGATAAGATGATGACTACATTTTCCTTGTGACGTTTACGTTGATAATACAATTACGTTTGGATGAATACACTAACATAACGTTTTCGATGGTTTCTCTACAATGAAAAAATAATATATTGTTACAATAAAATAATGACATGAGTTTAGCATCCTAATATCAGAACATCGTTACAAATAAACTTAATTGAGTACTGAAGGGGAGGGTTGTCCCGTTAAGACTGTTGTACATTGTCGGCCTACTTATAACTTGCAGGAAAAACCGCGTGCGCAAAGACACGGGCGATACACACAACACAAACGTTAATTTATGCAGCTTAGAAGATAGACATTTAAAGAACTACATATATATCTTGACCAGAACACATCTATGTAATGAAATATAATGATTAAACGCTTACTCGCATCTTGTCAGGAACTACAGGGCAAAAATAAGAAAAAATCGTTACATGTTAAAAACAACAAACAATGGCGACTTCGTTAACTATATGACCTTGACCGAAAATGAACTAATACAAGAAAAGGACAAGGATCATAACATTCTAAAATATAGACTTGGATACACCACAAATGCGAGTTCTGCCGTAACAGTATTGATACAAAATAACTTACACATGTTTAAACATTTATTTAGGATATATCTTGGTAGTTTTGTTCTTATTTTATTCCGAAGCTCACATGACTCCATACTCGTTTCATCAGTTTTTTTTATTTAACTGGAAGTAAGTTATGGTACATATATTTCGCGCATGCGATGTATATCATGAAAGCTGTAGGTTAAAACAATTCTGTTAAAAAGGATATGAATCTATTTGATAACCTATATTATTAGCAAAGATATTCATTGACTATGGACAAGAATTCTTTCTCTGCCAGTATATTTTATAATGTATTAGGGGAAGTAAAGTTACTTTTTCTTGCGTGAACATTACTTTTTAAAGGCCACTGTTCGGCCGGTTATTTGACTTTTAAATCCAGAAGTTTATCTGTTCATTGGTTAAATGCCAATTTTGGATTTTAAAGGGAAAATCTCTGGAGGCGGAATCCCAAACTTTTAAGAAGACGACTTCAAATGGGGTCGAACAACATATCTGTCCTGTCCACATGTTTGTCTTTGGATACACTTTCTTTATTTGGTCTTAACAGGATGTAAGTTTGAATTCAAACAAAGATTTAGATAATAACCGCATTACCGTAAAATGAATTAAGATTGAATTTTAAGGACACGTATACGACTATACGTCATGATGGCGACTAGTCCAGCTCTAGACGACAGACTTCGTATGCACTCGTCTTTACGTCCAGACTTCGTCCCATTCAAACAATGTCAAACAGAATTCAAGGCCCAGTAAATTTTACTGGGGAAATTTTTACCGCTAAACGATCCCGTGTCAGTCCCTGTGAATACCTGCAAGATGTAAATGAACATTCAAATTTAGAACTCTCGGGCAGACACGGCGAAACGAAATTAAGTGTTTTAATTTGTTCATTCCTTGTATTTATTTAAATTAAAGAAAGGAAAAGAAGCTTTTGATATACATATTATGTGATACATAGGAGTCTAGCTGGGCTGAGAATAATTTGTGTATTTATATGGCCTATTTATGTATTTATTCCTTGATGTTTGCTGTATATGTAATTGTCCTGTTAAATTGGGAAAGTTCTATTTCAAGTTTAAGATAACAATAAATGCCCTCTTTTTAAAAAAGAAAAATAAAACAAACCAAACCAGCCTTGTTATTTATGTATTTTTTGTTTTAAAAAAATATTAAACTAGACAAGCAAGGTGTCCCACAATAATAAATACTGAATATAACAGTAAAAAAATTTAACCCTCAATATGCATTTGGAATGTTTGTTTTAATCTGTTGTAATATTAAAAGGTGGGAAAAGCAATAAATGACTGAAGATTCTATTTTTTTTCAAAGTTTCCAAATTTTACCATAATTTCGTTTCGCCGTGTCTGCCCGAGAGTTCTAAATTTGAATGTTGACCTATATTTAGAGTGTCATGGCGGCGACAGGGCAACTTGACAGGTGGAGACGTATTTTTAACAGTCTGCTGTGTGGCTCACACTGGCTCTAGCGAGGTAAGCGAGGTATTTTTTGGTCAATAAGATGCTCATTTACATCTTGCAGGCATTCACAGGGACTGACACGGGATCGTTTAGCGGTAAAAAGTTCCCCAGTAAAATTTACTGGGCCTTGAATTCTGTTCGACATTGTTTGAATGGGACGAAGTCTGGACGTAAAGACGAGTGCATACGAAGTCTGTCGTCTAGAGCTGGACTAGATGGCGACGAACAATATAAGGCAACATATTAACACAGAATGAAATACAATACTATATAAATCAATTTTATCATATTGGTTTGAATTAGTACTTTTTAGGTAAGTTGGGCTTTTGTAGTAGTGGTTGTAGCAAAGGGACTGAAATAACTGGGTAAATTAATGTGGCGAACTCTCACAAACAGGTTTTATGTTTTTGGGCTCGATTTGGGACTGAGGTGCAGTCGGCGACGTGAAGTTAGCTTGTTGTTCGTTGCTCGTTGTTCGGTATTCGCGAATAACGAACAACAAGTTGGTTTGTTGTTCGGTATTCACCAGATATGGAATTAGTAATGTAATGAAAGATCCTTGTAGGCAAAAGGTCGCTGGTGCCTAACTGGGTGATAAGACTTCGAACTTCTGGGAAATATGTTCTATCAACTTCTCTTTCTATCCGAAGAAATAGTGGTTACATATTGGCGAATAACGAACAACGAGCCAGTTTGATGTTCGGCATTGGCGAGTAACGAACAACAAACTGGTTTGTTGTTCGGTATTCACCGTATATGGAATAAGTAATATAAAGATAGTAAGCTGGCACTGCCAGGCAGGATACGCCCACATTTTCGAGAGATGGATAGAGGACAAGCAATACCGAAAGGGATTTTTCCTACAATCAAAGGCCAAAGTTACAATTTGATATGCACAAATATCGAAAAGAATCAAGATCTTTAGGTTATAAACATGCATTTCAAGTTTCATTAAAATCGAATGACAATTGTGACCTCTACAGGGCCCACAACTTTAATATGCCATATTTTTACACTGTTCGCATACAAACGGTGGCCATTTTGTCTGGCAATTAGGGTCGATATTCTAGAAATTCGAACTCAACCTTCTGTAGGGTGTAATGGTTATAGAGTCAAACGTTTTTTTAAATTGGATATTAATCGTGACCCCCAGAGGGACCATAGGGGATTTTTCGGACAATCAGGGGCCATAATTCAGGAGTTAAGATCCGATATGCGCAAATATCAAAAGGAGCCAAGATCTTTGGGTTATAACCATGCATTTCAAGTTTCGTCAAAATCGAATTAAAATTGTGACCTCTACAGGGTCCACAACCTTGATATACCATTTTTTAACAGTATTCGCGTACAAATGGCAGCCATTTTGTATGGCAATTTTGGTCCGATTTGCCCGAAATTCGAACTCAACCCCTCCTTAGGGTGTAACGGTGACATAATCAAACGTTTTTTTTTCAAATCGGATAATAATTGTGACATCCACAGGGACCACAAGCTAAACAAAGGCGATTTTGCATATAAACAGGGGGCCATTATTCAGGTAGTTACGATGCAATAATGCGCAAATATCGAAAGGAATCAAGATCTGTGGGTTATAACCATGCATTTCAAGTTTCATTAAAATCGAATTAAAATTGTGACCTCTACAGGGTCCACCACCTTGATATACTATTTTTTAACAGTATTTGCGTTCGAATGTCGGCCATTTTGTATGGCAATTTTGATCCGATTTTCCCGAAATTCAAACTCAACATTCCTTAGGGTGTAACGGTGATATAATCAAACGATTTTTTAAATCGGATAATAATTGTGACCTCCAGAAGGACCACAAGCTAAACAAAGGCGATTTTGCGTATAAGCAGGGGCCATAATTCAGGAAGTTACGATCCGATATGCGCAAATATCAAAAGGAACAAAGATCTTTGGGTTATAACCATAATTCAGGAAATTACGTTCCGATAGGCGCACATATAAAAAAGGAACCAAGATCTTTGGGTTATAAACGTGCACGCTAAAAACTTGATTTTTCGTACAATCAGGGGCCATAATCCATGAAGTTTCGATCCGATACATGCCAATATCGAAAGCAGTCGATATTTTTTGGTGATAAAGCTATTTTTCAAGTTTCGTCAAAATCGGACAAGAATTGTGACCTGTAGAGGGATCACAAACAATTGTGGACGGACGGACGGACGTCTGGACGGACAGGGGCAACGACATAATACGTCCACATAAAAATGTGGGCGTATAAAAAGGGTACTTTTGTAGGGAATACGCCGCAGGTGGGTTTTTTAGGAGCCTCAATAGATTATAACACTTCAAACTATTGGGAAATAGATTCTAACAACTTCCCTTTCTAACAACTTCCCTTTAGGAGCCTCAATAGATTATAACACTTAAAACTATTGGGACATATATTCTAAAAATTTCCCTTTCTTTCCGAAGAAAGAGCTGTTACATATTGGTGAATAACGAACGACGAGCCAGTTTGTTGTTCGGTATTCGCGAATAACGAAGAACGAGCTGGTTTGTTTTTCTTTATTCACCAGATATTGAATTAGTAATATAAAAAAGGTACTTTTGTAGGGAATACGCCACACGTGCCTCTTTTTTGAGCCCAATTGGATAATAAAACTTCAAGTCTTGGGGAAAAGTTTCTAGCAAATTCTCTTTCTATCCAAAGAAAGAGCGGTTACAGATTGGCGAATAACGAACAACGAGCCAGTTTGTTGTGCGGTATTCGCGAATAACGAACAACGAGGTGGTTTGTTGTTCGGTATTCACCAGTTATGGAATTAGCAATATAATAAAGGTACTTTTGTATGGAATACTCCACTGGTGGGTTTTATTGAGCCCAATTGGATTATAAAAGAGCTGTTTCATATTGGCCAATAACTAACAACGAGCCGGTTTGTTGTTCGGTATTCGCAAATACCCAACAACGAGCTGGTTTGTTGTTCGGTGTTCACCAGATATGGAATTAGTAATATAAAAAAAGAACTTTTGTAAAGAATACGCTGAATTGGGGGTTTGTATGAGCCTAACTGGATTATGAAACTTCAAACTTCTGGGAAAAAGATTATAACAACTTCTCTTTCTATCCGAAGAAAAAGCTGTTACATGTTAGCCAATAACGAACAACGAGCGAGTTTGTTGTTTGGTATTGGCGAATACCGAATAACGAGCTGGTTTGTTGTTCGGTTTTCATCAGATATGGAATAAGTAATGTAATGAAAGATCCTTGTAGGGAAAACGCCGCATAAAAGAACTTTTGAAGGGAATGCGCTAAATGGGGGTTTGTATGAGCCTAACTGGATTATAAAACTTCACATTTCTGGGAAATAGATTCTAACAATTTCTCTTTCTAACCGAAGAAAGAGATGTAACATATTGGTGAATAACGAACAACGAGCCAGTTTATTGTTCGGTATTGGCGAATAATAAACGAGCTGGTTTGCTCTTCGATGTTCACCAGATATTGAATTAGTAATATAATAAAGAAACATTTGTATATGGAATTAGTAATATATTAAGGGTTCTTTTGTAAGGAATACGCCTCAGATGGGTTTTTAGGTGCCTCAATAGATTATAACACTTTAAACTATTCGGAAATAGGTTCTAACAACTTCTCTTTCTGTCCGAAGAAAGATCTGTTATATATTGGCGAATAACGAACTACGAGCTGGTTTGTTGTTTGTTATTCACCAGATATTGAATAAGTAATATAATAAAGGTACTTTTGTAGGGAATACGCCACAGGTGGCTTTTTATGAGCCCAATTGGATTATAAAACTTCAAAGTCTTGGAGAAAAGTTTCAAACAACTTCTCTTTCTATCCAAAGAGATGGTTGTTACATATGGACGAATAACGAATGACGAGCCAGTTTGTTGTTCGGTAATCGCGAATAACAAACAACGAGCTGGTTTGTTGTTCGTTATTCACCAGATATGGAATTAGTAATATAATAAAGAAACATTTATAAGGAATACGACGTCTTTGAAAAAAAAAGAATCTAACTAACTTTTTTTCTATCCGAAGAAAGAACTGTTTCATATTTGGCGAATAACGAACAACGAGCCAGATTGTTGTTCGGTATTGGGATTTTATGAGCCCTAATTATATTACTTTTTCCATATCTGGTGAATACCGAATAACAAACCAGCTCTTGTTCGTTATTCGCGAATACCAAACAAAAAACCAGCTCGTTGTTCGTTAATCGAAAATACCGAACAACAAACTGGCTCGTTGTTCGTTTTTCGCCAATATGAAACAGCACTTTCTTCGGATAGAAAGAAAGCTGTTAGAATCTATTTCCCATGATTTTGAAGAGTTATAATCCATTTAGGCTCATAAAACCCATCTGCGGCGTATTCCCTACAAAAGTACCTTACTTATATTACTTATTACATATACGGTGAATACCCAACAAAAAACTGGCTCATTATTCGCCAATATGAAACAGCTCTTTCTTCGGATAGAAAGAAAAGTTAATAGAATCTACTTCCAAACATTTGGGGTTTTATAATCCAGTTTGGCTCATTATATTAATTTCATATCTGGTGAATAACGAACAACAAACCAGCTCGTTGTTCGTTATTCGCGAATACCGAACAACGAACAACAAGTTAGCTTCACGCCGCTCTTGATAATAAGATTCTTCAAGATAAAAATGGCACGATATAACATAGTCTATGTATTATTTATAGGAGAATCCAGCAATTCTGATGACTTCGATACGATGGACAATCTCTTGTCGTTTATTGAATCAAGAACCACAACCCCCAATTCGCCGTCCACTGTAACACCTAACCATTTCGCTAATTCATTAAGTCATGCTCATGATGGGTCGCACGGAAATTTGAAAAGACGAAAACTTGGTATGTTTTTATTATGATATTCATTATTTTTACCCCGTCGTGCTAGCACCATTCGCTCTCATCCCTATCTGTATTCTTTTCTCTTTTTGTAGACAGTGTGTTTGTGATCAGAATCGGCCGTTGACGTAGCTCGGTGGAAACATCCCAGGCGAGGTCAAACTTGTTTACTAATTTGTAGCACGTCGCATTTATTGTTACTGTATTAGATTTAGTGACATGGAGCAGCGTTGCCATTCTAATATGGAAATTTCCCAATTTCTGTTGAATAGTCAATAAAATTGGTGGTCTGTATCTTGAAAATGTCAGAACGGGTGTTGTGTCCCTTTAGTAGTACTCTGTACATCGTCATTGATAACGGGCACAAAAACAAATTAAGTTTCGAAAAAAATGTACATATTATATGCTGACTCTACCCACAACAATGTGAAAGTTAAATGTATAACGGATGTATTGTTTCTTTTTTAGATGATGTTTGTTCAACGCAACAACCACACGTTCACTCCCAGGCAAATCCAAATTGTACATGTTCTGTGATGGTAGAACATTATCTACAAATGGCAGAAGCCGCATACAAAAATATACGACGTAAAGATTCCTCGCCAGCTTGTTTTGAACAGTTTAAACGAGAATTATGTCAAACTAACGACATATTGAAAGAATCTGTCGATATTCTTACAGATATGAAAAAGATGTGCAAGCATAATATGGTTACTAATAATTCGTAATCAGATTTTATATTCAAATCCTAATTATGTAGCCATGTTACTAGTTTCTGGTTAGACCTACTAACAATACCCATTTTCGTTGACTTGTGCGCATATATCCACTTAGCTTCAAAGTCGTAGAGTTATGTGTATAACGCTACAATTAATAAGTCGCCATGACACCGGCGGACTTTATAATTTCGATAGGCGATAAATTTGGCGTAACAGTTGGGTTTCATCAAATCATATAAATATGCGATAAGGCTTCACCTGTTTTTCAATGGGAATTGGTTTATTATATGATAAGCCATGTGCAGTACAGTTTTGGGTCAATTTATGTGCAAATTAAGGGAGCTATAGACCAGTAACCTTGTTTTAGTCATTTAACTAAAAAAACTTTCGTAAAGGAACTCCGTAGGACAAGCCACTACTGTCGCTGGAGTAAGGCAGAATACATCCGTAATGGAATTTTTTTTATTTACTGTCAATTCTATTAACTTTATCTTCATTGTTAATAGCTTTTTTCTAAAGTTTTGAGGGCGAATATTCGACGGTAACACAATAACTATTTTTATCCGTTATTTTGATATTTTTGTCTTCTTACCAATGTAAAAAATAATCTTTAACACTTTAAAAAACTTGCTTATATTTTCCACAATGTTGTATGATGTATATATCAATCTAGTACTGCCAACAATCCATCTGTGAACTTTTTCCCTTTGTAAGTATTTAATATTATTTCATTAGTATTTATTATCATTATCATTATTATACAAGTGATATTAACATTGCCATTGGGCATGATTTATAATTGCACAGTAAATGATTATCAAACTGGCTCAAACTCATTAGTTGAAGTAATATGTTATGTTTAAAAATGTATATTTTATTATGCCAATGTAATTTTGTATTAGAGGTTCCTACAACCAACTTATTGGTACATAATGTAAAGTAAAAGTCGGGTGATAGAAACTTGATCTATCAAGTACTATATTTGTATGTTTGAAAATGTTTTTTATGTAACACTCTTTTGGTTTTCATCATGGTGTGCTTTCCCCCTCCCCTGTCTCCAATTTCCTGTAGTTGACATGATAATGGAGCGAGTGGAAGTCCAAGATAACTATATCTGAAATACGTGCTAAACAGATGACTATTTATTCCCGTACTGTTTGGACCCAAAGTTTTTTTTCTGTATATTTATTTTCAATTTTATTATATAATTATTATATATTTATTAGCATTTATTTATGCGAGTGATGAAATATTGTATTATTTATTTATTTATTTTAGAATATTTAATGATTTAAAACAAGAAACCGATGTTCCTCATTATCTGAATTGCCGTCCAAAAATACAAATCCATACATTAATAATACCGTAATGTCCGTCATATGATATGAGTAAAATAATTTATGCAATTAACAATATTAATCCGTGTCTATTAGTACTAGTGTTAATTTAATTAAAATGTGTTCACATAAAGAGTCAACAAGAAATATAGATACATTATGGGAGATTAAATAAAAAGCTGGAAGTTCTCACTATATAATGGTTAAAAACTAAAAAGTTAAGGAAATTTGCTGAAAATTGGAGTCAAATTGGTCCACTATGAACCTAGAATTGAAGCGATTGAAGCTCGACCTAGCCTCGATCATTATTAATTAAGTCGGTGCGATAAAAAAAAAACCATAGTCTAGATTATCTACTTCATGATAAATCATGAATAAAAGTTGAGCAGCAAATCGGATCCTAATCCAATAAATACCATAGGCTAGCGTTGACATCGAGAGTTGACTATGGTCTTGAATCTCTGGATAAGTTAATTAATGTCCAATTAGTAATTTAGATAACATTTCAGTTCTAAAGAAAGGCCTGCAATAAGCAGATTTAGCTCTTGCATAATGTATGTTACTGCCGCTGTTTGAAATATAGATTTCTTTTAATATCGACATCGTGATAGCATCTTTTGTCCTACATTTAATATTTCACTCTGACCAAATAGCACTTCCAAGTTCCAATGCCATATTTGTGTTAAATTTAAACAATGAATATAGTTTATATCGCATTGTCTCTTTAATATAATATTATAATCATATACCTGTGCTATTTTTATAAGAATGTGTTCACTTATTATATTATATTTTTTCTGCTTTCCGTTAGAAATAATTTGTTTAATGTGTGTGCCTGTCTAATAAATACATATCATAGGTAAACCTTTGATAAACACATGTGTGATACATTTAATGAAGGGTGCTGCGAGTAAAAGATTTCCTTCCTCTTCAGAAACTCTGGTGATTGGTCTTCGTCTCTGCTTGCGTGAGCAAAAGTTTTTGCTAGTAGGTCTACCTTTTCCTTGCCGTTGGTAATGTACTTATCTCCATCTTCAAGGTTTGGTATGTTGAATGATCTGCGTTTCCCGTCCATGGCGTTCAGCTTCTTCCAGACGGCACACGTTTGCGTGTTTTTATTCAACGCATTACAGAATGTCATCCAGTGCCCACTTTGTGCGTTTTTTATGGTGTCTCTTGCAGCGTATTTCAACTTAAGGTAATTTTGGTGGTTGGCTTCATTGTAGTGGCGTTTCCGTAGGCGGAGGGCCTTCATCTGTCGTTGACCGCCTTCTGACATTCCGGTGACCACCATGGTTTTCTAGTCCTTGGTTTTCCACCAGAAGTCTTTGGAATGGAGTCGTTAGCAGCACCTATAATAGAGCTCGTAATGTTGGTAGCGTACACGTCGATGTTGGTATCGATGATATCTTCTTCCTTCCACTCAAGGCAGCCTACACGGAATTTAACCCAATCAGATTCTTTCATAATCCAATTGGGTCTCCCGTTATAGACCTCCCTGGTTGCTTCGGCCTGAATGCAGAATTCTATCAGGAGATGGTCACTGCCAAGTGTTTCATCTTTGTGTACTTGCCAGTCGCAGCGGTTTGCCAGACCAAGCGTACAGAACGTGAGATCTAGGTGCGAAGGTGGGGCATTTCCTCCGACAAAAAGTAGGGCTCTCATCGTTCAGCATGCATAGGTCGTTTGCTTCTATTATTGATCGCAGCTGTAAGAGCGCTTATGTCGCCCGGCATCGGTTGAAGATTTGAAGCCACAACTGACCTCGTGACTGACACGGGATGACCTTTAAAATGGCCTCATTACATGGTTGTTATCGCCCTAAACCATGTGACTAAATAACCGAATCCTGTTGGCTGCGTCGGCTTAGCGCCAGTCGTAAGTACGCTTGTGTCGTAGAAGTAGAACAAGTGCGACTCGGAGAAACTGGAGACAACTCTACGGCGACTGGCTTGCGTCCAACTCATACCAGTCATAAGAGCGCTTATGTCGCCCAAGTAGTTATGACTGATTGTATCCACTTGATCGTAGACCAGTCACCGATTTCCAGTCGCTGATAGTTTTATCGCGTCGTAAGGGCGACATAAGCTGGGCACTATATTGGCCTACCTTAGGTAGACTTCATTGTAAGCACAAGAACGTTATTAGGCCTATGCGTTCCAAGGAAAAAACTTAAGCACAAATTTGTTCTTAAACATAGTCAATCTAACCACAAGTCCCAGGCAAGGTATAGGCCTGTGGCGTGCTTATCAACTCTTAGCCAGTTTTTGCTTCAAAAAGATGGCTGACGGTATATGGCGGGATTTAAGGGCCAAAGGTGTTATTATTAGGCCTGCAGTCAAAATTTCTAGCGTGAAGTTCCGCTACATGGTCCTCCCTAATAAACAAACTTATTTTATTTATATTATATATGTGTATATTTATTTATTTGATTTATTATTGTAATTTCATTTTTTTTTATTGTAATATTAATATCTGTTTGGGTTTTTTTTGTAGAGTGGGGTTGCCTGTTCTATAATCCAATTATCTTTAATAAAAAAAAGTTAGAAAAAAAATGTATTTTTAAAACTCCCATAGACCGCTCCTTTGAGCAAGACCAAGTAGTCAATATATTATTTTTTTTAAATAAAGGAATGGGCAAACAAGGGACATGTTAGCCTATCATTAATTTCAAAATGTCATAATTTAGAAAACACAAATGACTGTCCACAAAACATCAGTTAATTGTTATTACATTATCAAACCTTATTAGGGGTGCCTTTGGTGTGATGTGGTCGGGCTTAATGAATTTCCGTTTTGTGGGTATATTGATATTAAAAGGTATTTCCATTTTCCAACCTTATATGGGGGGTGGGGGATTAAGCAGTGTATGGGGGAGGGGGTGCTGGGCCTTGCATTTGATTCATGCATAGTTATATTATATGGATGCTACAGTGTCGACTTTATTAGAGATGAGGAAAGGTTGGCTTCCCGCTTAGGGGGTCTATTCTAACCAGAATATTAGGGTGAACTCGACAATGCGAAGTAGTAGGCCTATATGTTTACACATACAAAGACAAATACAGTAGGAAGAGAGCCTCTGATAAAGTAGCCTATAGTTTCGCACACCTTGATTGATATTTGGCAATTATCTATATTTATATTCGATTATATATAGGCCTATAATATCATTGCTATCAAACAACATTTCAACCTTTGCAAATTATCTTAACACTCTGAGCTGTGGCAGCGGCTTCACGGGGGTAAGAGAGATAAAGCTTGTCTGGCATCGGGGAAAACTGTTCGTCCGAAAACACGGCATAGCTGACCTAAATCTTTCATATTTATGCACTTATTACATGTTAGCCGACATCGGCAAATACCAGTATTAATAGCGCGCACTTTCTTTTCATTAGAAATATGATTTATAACGAGTTTGGCTAAAAAAAAATCGACCTGATTATATTATAGCAAAACAACGACGGGATCTATTAAATTCTCCTTACGGTCATGTGTACATACTGTTATTCGCTATTTACTAGATTTTCATTGGCTGAAAGCTCGCCGTCACACTACTTTATTATTGCGAGGGCAAAAAATGCTGTCGTTTAGATTATTTGTTTAAAACGTTTCTGGCACATAAATGGTAGTGTGGTAGTTCTGTTTCACCCGATTCAACTGATGTTAGCCGCTTCAAGAGGACTTGGGTTAGTGGTGTTAGCCCGCTTCAAGTGGACCTATATTATTAATTTATCATATATATTATTAATTTGGCTTATTGAAGCGGCTAACATTAACACATGGTATTCTCTATGGAGAAACATTGACCAATCAAATTTAATTGAAGGACAACTCTGAGAAATGATTTTTCTGTGGTCAGCAAGACCTTCAGATTTTACGAGAAATCGTTTTTCAATTTCTGTTCACATTTACGCCATACGGCAAAAATTAGCCTCACCGGCTTCACGTAATTGTCGCATGCCCCTAGCATGCCCCTATTAGTTTATTGATGTTCAAATTGTCCACGTTAATAATTCATAACTTTAATAATAATTTATTACTCTTGAAAAGGGGTTATTGAATTTCATTTGAGTTTAAGGCTTCCGTGTTCGCGGATGACCTATGTTTTACGCCAAATATATATTTTTCCGTGGCTACCTCACTATGCCCCTAATTAGGGTTAGGGCTAGATCGAGTTTTTTAGCAACGATAACCGGATTTCCTCTCGATCATAGTCTCTCGACTTCGAAAAACCTAAGAGGTCCAAAACGTTGTCCTGGTCGAGGACGGCCACAGGAGGGGGTGGGGGGCAATATTTTTGGCGCATGCCCACTAAAAAAAATTCTTTCGCAATTTGACATTTTGGCCTCCGGGGCATGTCCGGCCCAAAAATAATTAAAGGGGCATGCGCCCCCCGGAAATTTTTTTATTATTTTTTTTCAAAAAAATTCGAACGTCAAAACTTTCCTTTCGTTATGGCCCTGCCGCCCCCCAAAATATCTAAGGTTCACTTCCCATAGGGGCGGAGCTGTGGACTCGAAAGAATTCAGAGGGTTGGAGAAGCCATGTTTGCGACACTGCCACGGCCCGATATTGAAGGGTTAGGTCTCATCTTTAATATGAACGTCAAAACTTCCCTTTCGTTATGGCCCTGCCGCCCCCCCAAAATCTAAGGTTCACTTCCCATAGGGGCGGAGCTGTGGGTCTAAAAGAATTCCGACGATTCGAGAATCCATGTTTTTGACACTGCCACGTGCCCGATTTTGAAGGGTTAGGTCTCATCGTTTGATGAGAAATTGGTCCGTATGGCCCACGCTATCGATCCCGACCTAAACCTTTCAGATCCGACCCATAGGGGCCGAGATATAGGGTAGCAAACATGGCTCCTCGTTCCGTTCAGTCAAAATATGTTTACCCCAAAACACCAATTTTCATTTGTAAACACACAGATGCACCCACGGTAGGGGTTCCGAGGTTGGGTATTCTTAAAGTATATCACCTCCGGATAAACGTTTTTTACCCTCGGATTTCACCCCCACGGACCGAAAGTGGGTCAAATCGCGTTTTTTTAACTAATAGGCCTCGAGGGCCCACTTTGCCTGACAGGAAATGAATTCTGAGGCCATTTCCTGATTCTCAGTGTCCGATTCTAGGGTGTAGGTTCCTTTTCCGGAGATTTAACCCAGAAAAAGCAGTTGCAGGGGTGTAGCATTTTTTTGGAAATCCACACCGGAAATGGTAGAGGTCTGAAAATTGGTGTTGTGATCCAGACCGATGCCCCGACCGAGGACTCGGTGTAAAAATCCGGAATTTCCGGTCGCTTGGGGTTCGGGTGGGGGCACATGTACATTTTTAAGCTATCATTTTTTTAAAAATTATCAGCTCTTTTGCGGAACTTTTCCTCGCGGCTACCCCCCTAAATCACCCCACGGGAGTCGCGTGGTACCCTTGATATTTCTCTGAGACCACCGGAAGTGGGTTAGATGGCATCACGAAGTGGATTTGACCTTGACGTTGACCTCTGAGGGTCAAACCAAGGTCACCACGCGACTCCCAGGGGTCGATTTAGTATATAAGGCCGCGACGTCAAGGTCGTCAGAATCCACTAGGGACGAAAGAGTAACCTCCCCTTTGCCCACAGTCATTTTTCACCATCAAATTGACTTTCTGGGTGACTTTTTCTCCCTAAAAGTCCTCCGATCGGCCCAAAAGTGCGTGGGTAGGTAGAACGTACCTCCATTTGTTCTTCATTTTTTAAAATCGCCAGTCAAACGTCGCGACCTTGACCCGCTAGGGGCGCCGGAAGTTATGCGTTTTTTGCCCCCTGGAGGCCAAACTAATTAAGATAGAACCCTCGGATCTTGACCTGTCGACTTACCCGCATGGTATCAAAAGGTCAAGGTCATATGAAAGGGTCAAGCTCATCCAAAGAACTACATACACGCGTGTTCCGGGGCCTATGTTTCGATCCCAGGGCCACGTGGCATGTCAAAGGTGATGAACTTGGATGGACACATCAATGACCTTTCATATAAGACCTTGACCTTTGATCTTACATTTGACCTTGACGTCGAAAAATCCCCAAAACTTTAGGTACCGTCCGGAAATTCTGCAGAGAGGTCAGGTCGAGCTCATGGTCACGACCCACAAGGACTTTGACCGGGCAGTCCCGGTTGGTCAAGGTCATGACCCTGGCTGACATAGAAAACAAATCACCTTTAATCTCACCGAACTTTCACCGAGGTACGCGCATCCCAGTCTGTAAACGCCTCTAAGGGTGCCCGGGCGGGTTTCGAGGCTTGGTATTGGATAGGTATATCCACTCCGACAAGTCGCTGGGTCATTTCAAAATGGACGTCAGGCGACCGGAACAAGGCGAAACGGCCCCATGAAGTGACGTTTGACCTTGACCTTTAAGGGCCACGTGGCATGGAAAAGGTCATGACCATTAATGGACACATCAATGACCTTTCATGTGAGACCTTGACCGTTGATCAGATATTTGACCTTAAGGTCGAAAAATGACCAAAACTTTAGGGACCGTCCAGAAATTCCGCAGAGGGGTCAGGGTCACGACCCATACGGCATTTGACCGGGTCGTCCATGTGGATCAAGGCCTAAGTTTGCATACAAAAATCGGATTTTGCCTCAGCGGTTCAATTTTTTTACGATTCGTCTGAAAATTTAATACAACCTGCGCATCACCCCCGCGCAGGCTGTATTAATTAAGACGAATCTAAAAAAAATTGAGCCCCTGAACACAAAATCGGGTCTCAGCAGCTGAATTATTATTCCATTCGTCTGAAAAATTAATACAACCTGTTGTATTACATTTTCACCCACGCGCAGGTTGTAAAAAATTGAGCCGCTGAGACAAAATCCGATTTTTTTACACATCCTCGGGCCGCCAAAACTCGGATCCGGCTTAATTTTCGTACGATTGGTCTGAAACTTTAATACAACCTTCGCGTGGGTGGTCCGAAGATTGTATTAAATTAGTCACCCCTTCCTCGTGACGGGGGTTTGGATCAGGAGCCCCAAATTTTAATACGATGGAGGGAGTTACATAGGCTATCGACCCTGCTCAAGACATCTGGGATCGAACCCATAGGGGCCCTCGTTTGGGGAAGCCATGTTTGACACCCTGTCACATGCCCGATTTTAAAGAGAGGGCCCCAACTTTGAAAACGACAGAGGGAATTGTCCGGGCTATAGATCTCGCCCAAAACATCTAGATTCGAACCCATAAAGGCCGAGATATAGGGCCGCAAACATGCCCCCTTCTCCTGATCGTTTCGTGACAAAGTCCATCAATCGGTTGACGTTTCCGAAAGTTGATGTACTTGCGGCTACTCCCCCCCCCCTAAATCGACCCTTGCGCGTCATGTGCTGCCCTCGAAATTTTTCTGCGGCCACCGAAAGTGGGACAAAAACATTATTTATGGGCATTTGACCTTAACCTTGACCTTTAATGGCCACGTGGCATGGAAAGGGTCATGACCTTGGATGGACATTTCAATGACCTTTCATGTCAGCATCTGACATTTGATCTTGAGGTCGACAATTCCCAAAACTTTAGGTACCTTTCAGAGATTCGGCAGAGAGGTCAAGGTCCTGGTCTTGAGCCAAAAGCCCGTAGACCGGGACGTCCTGGTGGGTCAAGGTCATGACCTAGTCTGACCTCCCCGATATAGTTAAAAGGTCAACTTCAAACTCCCGAACTTTAGGAATTTGACCAAACCGGAAGTTGATGTCCTTGCGGTTACCCCCCCCCCCCCAAATCGACCCTTGCACGTCACGTCAGGATCTCGGATTTTTTCTGCGGTCACCGGAAGTGGGTTAAAATTCGAAACAATATTCCATTTTTGGACAATTTTTCTGAAAATTTAATACAACCTGCGCGTGAGTTATGCACAGTTCGTATTAAATTTTCAGAAAAATCGTCCAAAAATTGAGCCGCTGAGAGAAAATTTTGGGTGCATAAATTCAAGAAGCTCTGATTGTCACTCTGCCACATGCTCAATTTGGGAGAGAGGGGTTCCAACTTTTAATACGACGAAGGGAGTTGTCTGCGCTATCGATTCCGCCCATAACATCTTGGTTTGGAACTCATAGGGGCCGAGGCATATGGCCGCAAACATGGCCCCTCGTTTTGGGAAACCATGTTTGCCACCCTGCCACGTGCCCGATTTTAGAGAATGGGGCCCCAAGTTTTAATACGACAGTTTAATGTTTCTGCTGAAAAGAGAGACTTTCTCCTATACAACCCATCCCTTACTCTAGATATGGAATGCTTATGCTGACAGTAGCGACTTTCCCCCTATAAAATCCATCCCTTATCCAATGCTTCTGTTGAAAAGAGAGATCTTCCCCTGTAAAAATCCATCCCTTACTCCGAATATTCAATGCTTCTGTTAAAAAAAGCGACTTTCCCCAGTAAAACCTATTCCGTGCGGACAAGAGGTACCGTCCCCTATAAAATCAACTGCTGCTTCCCGATATTTGATGCCCCTATTTAAAAGAGTGAAATTCCCCATGAAAATGAAATGCATACCTTACACCAGATATTTAAAACATCCCTCTTATGAAACCCATCCATATCCTTGACTCCAGATATTTAATGCTCCTGTTCAAAAGAGCAAGCTACTGTAGATAGTTAATGCTCCTGCTGAGAGCGACTTTACCCTATAAAACCCATCCCTTACGGCAGATATTGAATGCTTCTGCTGACAAGTGACAACAACTACTGTCTCCTATAAAACCCATCTCTTACTCCGGGTATTGAATGCTTTTACTGACAAGAGCGACCTTTCCCAATAAAACTCATGCCTTATTTCAGATATTTAATACTTCTGAGCCACTTTCCCCCCCTATGAAACCCATCCCTTACTCGGGATGTTTAATGCTGACAAGAGCGACTTCCCCCTACAAAACCTGTAAAATATATCCCTTACTCAGGATATTTAATGCTTTTGTTGAAAAGAGTGACTTTCCTCTATAAAATCACCCCTTACTCCCGATATTTATTGCTTCTACTAGCAAGACCGACCTTCCCCTGTGAAACCCATCCCTTGCTCCAGATAACTTTAAATACACCCATTGAAAAGAGCTATTTGCCACAATATATCTAACAGAGCATAATAAGAGCAGAATTTTGAGTCGTTGTATACTAAGGCATACTTAGGGACAACATATAATGGTTAGGATGGGACAAAAACGAGGTTCTGTGTACATATTAACGTGCACGTTAAAGAACCCTTGACAGTTGGAATACGAAATAAGAGTAGACCATAGTGTCGCTGTTCGGGCAAAATTTAAGCTCTAACAGAGCCACTCTTACAGACAAAACCAATCCTTTTCTTTAGATATTTAATGTGTGATCTAAGAGAGCGGTATGTTTTGCTGCTAAAACCCATCTCTTCAATCACATATTTAATGTGTACATCTAACAGGTTTCTTATCCAATTTGATCTGATTTTTTGAAAATATACCACTGTGTTCATGCTGACTATTTTTTGCCTACTTACCCCTCCTCAAAGAGGTTTTACCCAGAAAATTGTGATTTATTTTACTGGAAACCACTTCAATAGGTTACCTTTACAATTGCTCTGATTTCACCCCCTCCACTTATAATGAAAAATGTTCAACATTCACACATTTTGCTATTTTGCTATTTTTAGGTTCAATGATACAAAATACTAACACTCCATTTCTTTTAATACTTTATTTTTAATGTCTAGAAATATTTAAAAGATTGTGATTGTGGTGTTCTTCCTTTTTAAAGAGTCTGCAGATGGAGGAAAACCCTTCCCCCTCAGTTAGATAGAACTAATTTTTTTCCTCCTCCTTTTCATTTTTTTCTCTACTTCATATTCTGCAAAATATAATTTTAAGATTTTATATATTTCAATCATATTGTTTAGTACAGACCACTTAAATAACTTGACATAGTTTGTGAGGTAGGTCTAATAAGCATGGGGCAACACTATAACGGCAAAAACATTGACATGCCTCAATGTCTTAAAAAAACCCGCCCCAAACCACCTTAAAACACTGTCTTCCACAACTATCAATATTTGGTATGCATATATAAATATATAATGAACAGCCCCCACCCCCATATAAATTCCATTCTTATATAAGAATATTTTACCTTTGTAACTGTGATGTTTATATCTAAGGTTTCGTCTACAAGGATGCTTTCTACACCTAAAATCATAAAGCCAATCATTAATCTCTACACCAAGCGGTTGCCATGCAAGATAGGCCCATATTTTGAAAGAGGTGGACAGAGAACAAGCTAAAAAAAAAAGAAGCAATTTTTTTTTACAAACAGGGGCCCATTATCCAGGAATTTACAGTCCGATATGCATGAATATCTACACAAACCAAGATCTTTGAGATATAAACATATTTTAAGTTTCCTCAAAATCAGATAAGGAGCGGCCATTTAGTCTGACATTTTTGGTCATATCTTTATGAAATTCGAACTCAACCTTCATTGATGTGTAAAGGGGTTATATTAAAACATTTTTTAAAATGGAATATAAGTTGTGACTTCTACCGGGTCCACAATCTAATGGAATGATTCTGTAAATTTGGGCATCTGGCCACAGATTGTATGCTATATGTACACTACTGACCAATAAATATTGTCTATATGAACAGCCCCCATTTCCCATATGAATTAACATTTCGACAGCACCCCCGGTTAACACAAGTAAGTAAGGGACAGTATAAAAATATTTTACCTTTGTTTGTAACTGTGCTGTTTTTAAGGTTTCGTCTACAAGGATGCTTTCTACACCTAAAATCATAAAGCTGATCATTATTGTAACATGCTTACGGGTAAATCTTGCGTTTTGATTGGTCAATTAGACAAGCTAAAAAAAATGTAAAGTTTCATCAAAATCGGTTCAAAATTGTGGTCTCTAGAGGATTCAGAACCTTGATATACCATATTTTTTTTACACTATTTGCATACAAGGGGCGACCATTTTGACCCGCATTTTTGGTCCAATTTTCATGAAAAATCGAACTCAACCATCATTAAAGTGTAACGGTGATATAGTCAAACAGTTTTTTAAATCAGATAAAAATTGTGACCAAGATCTGTGGGTCATAAACATGCATTTCAAGTTTAAAGAAAATTGGATAAATATTGGATAAATAGTGACCACAGTCTAAAAACATGAATTTTCCTACAATCAGGGGCCATAATCCATGAAGTTGCGGTCCAATACACACCAATAACTAAAGGAACTGAGATCTTAGAATGATCAACATATATTTCATATTTCGTTGCAATCGGATGTAAATTGTGACTTGCAGAGACTTCACAAACAGCTCTGGATGTGGATGTATAAAAAGCATCCAAAACAGTGGCAGGAAACTTGACCCCACTTTTTGTCGTCCACAATGCCAGAATCAAAATAACAACGCATGATTCGGTGACATACCTTATGATCTAAAGCGTAGGTTTTAACATGTAAACACAGTCTCGTGAATAGACTCTGGCACTCTAATATGGGCTACTGAACAATAAATATTTATTTTTATATCAATACCAAGATCATGTCTTCCATTACAGTCGTCGATACAGTTTACATATATAATTTTATAAACGTTTGTAGATTATTGCAGTGTCTGCTACGCATGTCATGTTATCAAGAAATTATATTTCTAGTTTCTAATATACTTGTAGCGGATGGAAGTGTATAACAATACTGTACCTGTGATGGTAGCGATTTGTGGGTCATCATTTGTAATTCTACAAAATAAAACAGACAATGTTTATTTCCTTAGCTCAGGATATATTTTTAAACAACTCCATATGTTCAACTTACAAAACATAGTAGTGTAAACAATGGATCTTAAATATGCAAATGGCAACTTTCAAGTTTTGTGTGTGAGAGAGAGAGAGAGAGAGAGAGAGAGAGAAAGAGAGGGGGTGGGGTGTAACTCCACTCGACACACACTAGGTGATATCGGGACTAGCATGTGCTTTAATTTTATTTCAATAATTCGCTTGCGCAGGGGTCTTAGATACTACATGTAGATACTGCATGTAGATACTGCATGTAGATACTACAAGTAGTTACTACAAGTCGCACCATGAGAACGGGCCTTTAGCGTGTCCACAAGCTAAAACCATGATTTTTCCAACAACAAGGAGTTATCATCCATTCAGTTACGGTCCGCTACCAGCCAATATCTAAAGGATCCAAGGTTTGGGGGATACAACCCTATATTTCAAGTTTTGTCAAAATAGGATGAAAATGGTGACTTGTTGTCGAGTGTCCACAATTAAAATGTGAAAAGATGTACAAACAAGCATGGGAGACAATAATATACTTGTAGCGGATGGAAGTGTATAACAATACTGTACCTGTGATGGTAGCGATTTGTGGGTCATCATTTGTAATTCTACAAAATAAAACAGACAATGTTTATTTCCTTAGCTCAGGATATATTTTTAAACCACTCCATATGTTCAACTTACAAAACATAGTAGTGTAAACAATGGATCTTAAATATGCAAATGGCAACTTTCAAGTTTTGTGTGTGAGAGAGAGAGAGAGAGAGAGAGAGAGAGAGAGAGAGAGGGGGTGTAACTCCAATCGACACACACTAGGTGATATCGGGACTAGCATGTGCTTTAATTAATTTTATTTCAATAATTCGCTTGCGCAGGGGTCTTAGATACTACATGTAGATACTGCATGTAGATACTGCATGTAGATACTACAAGTAGTTACTACAAGTCGCACCATGAGAACGGGCCTTTAGCGTGTCCACAAGCTAATACCATGATTTTTCCAACAACAAGGAGTTATCATCCATTCAGTTACGGTCCGCTACCAGCCAATATCTCAAGGATCCAAGGTTTGGGGGATACAACCCTATATTTCAAGTTTTGTCAAAATAGGATGAAAATGGTGACTTGTTGTCGAGTGTCCACAATTAAAATGTGAAAAGATGTACAAACAAGCATGGGAGACAATAATATGTCCACATGAATATTGTGGACGCAAATAATAAAACCACTTTTATACATAGACTGATAACCACGATAACATGGGTCTGGGTCTGTTCAAAGAGAAAATAGGAAAAAATTCAGGCTAGATTGGATTGGCTAGTTTTACATAAAACTTATGCGTTGATGTTTATATATATTTACGGAAAGAAACACTGCAAAGATAGTGGGTATAACAAAATTTACTTACTATACAACACATTAATTATGTTCTTGTGCACTTTGGCGTTGTATACTCAGGGATTTATTTGTCACGTCTCATAGATGCCGTTCCTTTCCAGCGAACCTCCAAGTAAGCGATTCATCGCTCAATGAACTACCTCAGCTATCGACCCAGAAACAGAGGACCTAAATATACTTTGACACTATTAACTTAAGAAGACAGTGTTTGTAACAAGTTTATAGTTATAAAAATAAAATATATATACCGGTACCTTACGCGCAGCAGTCAGTATATAGGTTTGAAAGGTATGCTTTTGAATTCCTTTGGGTTACCTTCTCCAAATAGAAATATATGGCATTTGGCTGATGAGGTCATGGTCCACAACCGACTCAACTCCATATTTACTTGATACTGGTAATTTTGTTATCTAAAATAGAATAATATGAAAAAATAAAATACATTATGAAAAACCGTTTGGCTTTTTTTTGGTAGCTACTTCTTTCTTCTTCATTCAATTGATTACAGGCCGGGCCCCACGAATGCATATCCTGTAGTATTTCTGTTTATGAAATATCAATATCATAGAATAGAAAGTAATTGATTGAAATTCAGGCATTCTTTCTGTCGCTCAAAAATATTGTATATTTAAAAATAAAAATAAAAAAAACATATATATGAGCTTAGTTCATTAACATAAAAAGGAGTGTGATAGCTAGCGGTTTGACTTTGGCCGCTTGAGACTCTGACGACTATATATTTGTCACGAACGCTACTCCAATGACCCTCCCCCCATCCCGGGGCCACACTTATTATAATACAACTTACAAGCCTTCTCTGCGCCGCTTAACTAATTACCTGTAATAACAATTTCTAGTAGATTAATATTTGGAAATAATTATTAGAAGTTAAGTTCTTAGAACTAAAGAATGTTTATGACATGTCCATTCACATAATTTGATATTATGACTTGCGTGCGTGGTGCTGACGTGAGAGAGAGAGAGAGAGAGAGAAATGGGGTTTAACGTCCACTCAACACAACTAGGTCATTTCCGGACTAACATTTTATTTCAATAATTCTCTTTCGCGTAGGGGTCTTTAGCAGTCGGAGGAAACGTGAGTGCCCAGAGGAAACCCACAAGGTTGAGAAGGCGCCCCTATCTCCATGCCACATACGCTCACACCAGGGCTCGAAACAACAGCCACAAGCCAGAGGTGGCCGGTCAGCTAGAGGTCGAAGCGCGGCACTCTAGACCACTAGGCCATCCCAACCCCCTGGTGCGGACCTCTTGCACTTACTAATAGAATGAAGGGAGGCATCTTTGAACTAATTTAAATTTAAGCTTTTCCAAAAATGATAATATATTAGGCCTAATAAAGGCACTAGAGTACTAACTCTTCAGGGGGGATCATGTGGCTATGCTATTTATGTCACTGTGGATTTGACGCTGGCTCGCTCTGTCTAGTCGTTCAGATGGGACAGAAAAAACAATGTCCTGTCTGTGTCTCAGTGTTCATATTCGTGACATTGACAAAAAAAACAATGTCCTGTCTCAGTGTTCATATTCGTGACATTGGATTTGGCATTTGGCGTGCGCCGTGCACGTAAAAGATCCCGCAAGTGGCAGTTTCAATTTGATATATAAGCCTACTCTTCAGTGCAAAAAAGGCACACACAGACTGAGACCATTCATTGAATCATTCAATAATTCATTCATCCATTGACTTTTCAAGAGTCTAAAGAACGTGACTCGATCATAGCACTTTTTATAATTTTGTTCTCTGTAAACCCCCTACTTACATGGAATAAGATCCACGGTTACCAATGTTCCAACTAACTAGAGTATGTCTAGGATTATTTATTAAAAGATGTCAACGGTCCTACCTACGTCCTACCTAACGGATTCCAAGCGCCATTTTTGGCGATTCGGAACCATTCGGTGTATTTTATAGGTCGCAATATCTGAAGAACAAGCCCGAGCGTACAACATGAACCAGGAACTGGCCATGACGTCATTTCAAAAATCGAACTCCGTCAGTCGATGCGCATTTGTTCAAAGAAAAGGCATGCCGAATTTCAGATCGATCTTACTTAAAATGGCGGATCCTTAGTCGGTGCTTGTGTTTGGGAGCATGACTGGGGAACAGGCGAGGAGTGAAATTAACCCCGCATAGGCCTACTGGCAACATCCACACACGTCGCACCCTAGCTGTCTTAAAAAAACATTGATAGGGGGCCTATATATATATGGGCCTGCTGAAACACGGAGGGTAGAGAGATGAGGTTTGTTATCTAATCGCACCCACCCCCACCATACGGCCTCAACGGCCGTACGGAACAGTAGGCTACGTGACCGACAACAAATACCGGACCGTCTGGTCGTGCGTGAAAAACCCACATAATGATTTAGATTGGTCAATGTTTCTCCATGATAGAGAATACCTTGTGTTAATGTTAGCCGCTTCAATAAGCCAAATTAATAACGAAGTGACTATTGACACGACCGTCGTGTCTGCAGCGCCATAATCTGTAAGAGCATTACCCGACCGTGACGTCGGCGGTTTGCCATTTCGCGGCTTTTAACGAATATCCAGGCCTGTATTTAGCGGGGGGGCAAGGGGGGCAGCTGCCCCCCCTGGGAAAAATCGGCGCCCCACCTCGAAATAACAGGCGCCCCTAATGGGCGCTGAAGGCGCCCTTTCCATTGAACACAATACGAGGCCATCGATTTACATGTCCATATCAGTATGGGCGCCCCATAAAGCCGAGTGACAGGGCGCCCAACTAATGTCACTTGGTTTCATGGGAGCGTCTTCAATCATGTCGTTATATATGAGGCGCCCCTCAAATGATGGGGCGCCTCACAATGAGTCACACGATGAACATCACAACTTGGTTGGGCGTCAAAACGGTGTGATCTGTGTGCACCTTATCCCAGAGGACCTTCCATAATGACATGATTGGTGGGGCGCCTTATTATGACAATATATGATTGTTTGGCCGCACATAATGCATAATGCCTTTATCTATTGTCAGAAAATGTAATGGGCGCCCTTTCTATTGGACGCCATACGAAGCCAGCGACTAACGAGTCCATATTCAGTATGGGCGCCCTTTAATGCCGAGTGACATTGGTTAGGCGCCTACTACTAGATTGATGGGACCCCTAACCAATGTCACTTCTATTCCTGTCGTTATATGAGGCGCCCCACCACCCAAATGATGAGGCGTCTCATAATGAATTACACGATTAACACCTGACTTGACGGGGCGACCAAAACTGTGTGAGCTGTGGTGTTACTTATCCCGGAGGGGCGCCAATAATGACATGATTGGTGGGGCGCATTATAATGACAATGTATGTTTGTCGGTTCGCACATAATACATAATGTCGAGCGAGAATGGTTGGGCGCTCACGACTTTGTCAATGGGGCGCCCAATACAGCATGATTGGGCGCCCCTTGAAGGGCTTGTGTTATATGCGCCCATTATACAGCGCAACCCCCGCATGATCATGGGGAAACAATTCATTTTATCTTGTGTTTATAGACTTGAAGTCGCTTGGTATTGCTCGGCTAGTATCATAGGTCAGCAGGGGCTGTTTATGGTCTGCCACTCGAATTATTAGCGAATCTCAACAGTTATTGATATGTCACTGGCATCCTTCGTATATTAGTGAATTCATTACAAAAATTATTCTAGATATTGAACTCGTTCAAGGTACACACCGTACTTGTTGCCGTTTATAGCGCTTTAGACAATAGATCTGGCAGGGTTGTGCTCGATCTTTTTCAAAGGTGTCAGATACTGCCGCAAACCTGGGCACCTTGTTTCAAGTATAGATTCAGCGCGCCCCCTTTTCCGGATTTGAAGCGTCCCTTTCGTATAAGTATTTCAGATATTATAAAACTTACTTTAGACTAGAACCCAGTGAGTCCTTACCCGTCGTTCTCCGCGGTATTTGAGTGATTTTTTAGAACTCACGTTTATTTTTCTGCCAAGAACCTGTCGTTAATGGTAATGAGATTGATTCAAGCCCGCGCCAGGAGTGATAATCTTCAAATTCAAACAAGTCGCACTCTAAGCCTATTCAAAACATTTCGTTTTTCTCATAAATTAATATAGGTACGCTGAACTCGTATTCCTTCCATCAAATTTTTATAATGATCATAATACGCCAATATCGCAAATTAAAATTTCGGACATTTTCATAGTTCCTCAAGTGCAAACCATATTTTCTAACATTTTCGGGCGCCTGGGGGGGGGGGGTAGACCCTTCTCCGTGGACCGTCAACTGTAGGTACACCGGCGCCCCAAGAAGCCCCATCGGCGCCCCAATCAGCCCTTGCCCCCCTAACATTTTTGGGCTAGATACGGGCCTGAATCTGAATAAATTCGAGCGGGAAACATTTGCAAAATTTGTTATAGCAGACTCGAGGACAGTTGAGAAGGGTTAGGGTTAGGGTTGGGGTTAGGTTGCACGACGGTCGGTAAGCCGTATATTCAGGTTGTTCCGGTCCATGTTTTATATTCACGCACGGTCGGGTACGCAACACCAAAATTCGTCCTTGTTGGCACGACGTCGTCGTTTCCGCAATGAAGGGAGCCTGCATTGCGGAAACGACGGTCGGGTCCGCAGTGCTAACAATAACCATTCGGGGCACGACCGTCGTGTCAATAACAGCTTCCAATTAATAATATATGATAAATTAATAATATAGGTCCTCTTGAAGCGGGCTAACACCACTAACCCAAGTCCTCTTGAAGCAGCTAACATCAGATGAATCGGGTGTTCTGTTTACAACATATTAGTGTTATTTCTCGAGAAATAAATATTAAAACTTCCCCCAGCGGTGAGTTGCAACGACTTATGAAAACTTAGCTAGTTAGAACTTCCCAGTCCTCCGCCTACTAAATTAACATATTTAATTTCATTCAATATGACAATAGAACAGAAATAAATACTTCTAAAAGTTTCTAAAAGCATAGTCTGAGTTGTTGATTAAAATCGTCGATGTAGGAATTTTAAAAATGTCGGTTAATTAGGTTAGGGCCTATTCTCAATCGGTGCTAGCTGTAGATAGGCAGCCTAAGTTTGGGATTGCAGCATAAGCAGTCAATGCGCACCTGCAGTACATGTACTGTTACAAATTGGAGACATTTGACAGAAAGGGAGATAACTCTCTATTATACTGTTAATGGATTTCAAAAATTCTGTATGTTCCCTTGCCCATTGTGTTTTCTGCATTTTGGTTTAAATCAAAATTTAACCAATAACATATTCTTTGGATAGGATTAGGGCATCGTGTGCTTTCGCCAATATTTAATTGTATGTCAACTTCAAAATTATTTAGTATAAAGATAGCATTTACTTGACAATTATCATAATTTTCATCTGGCCTCAAATCGAGTTAGTGCATACTTTTTGCTTTTAACTATCTGGGTTTGTGTTCCTAGTGTTATAAGCTTTCCAAAAAATGTATAGTTTGTTTATTAGGGAGGACTATGTAGCGGAATTGTGTTTCTAAGCAAGCTAGAAATTTTGGCTGCAGGCCTAATAAATTAAATTAAAATGTCATAATCAGCAGAAAAAAATACAACAGCTCAGTAGCGTTTTATCATTAAGGCGCTGGAGGCGCCAGCCTCCTCGCGAAAAAAATCAAAGAAATAAAAAAAAAACGGGAGAAAAATGCTAAAACCGATGAGAAAAATGAAATGTACCCTAGTTAGGGAGGGCCCCACGTTGACAAAAAGGCCCCCACGTCTGACAAAAAGGCCCCCCCCCCCCCATGACCATGGGAAAGGGCCCTGAGTCCGAGTCAATCGTTTTATACACTGTTACTGTTGAATCCAATACTGAATGAGAATGCAGTCATTGCATTGGCATGCAAATCATCAATCAAGAAATCACCTTTTCTGAAAACCTATACTAATAAGCTATTCAGAAAAGAGATGGCTAGGTCGCCCAGTGTGGCCTGGCCTTTTAACTAAAACATATTTTAATTCAAAAATATTCTTTACAAAGGGATAATAACAGATTATGAATCTTCTCCGTACATATCAATCAAATTTTTATACAAAAATAGTATGGCGAACTTATTTTTTATTCAACAAACATAAACATACGTACATCTATTTACAAAACTTCCTTGTAAATTATATTAGCTAATGAATACTAATACGTTTACTTATTGTTACATTATTATCCCTTTGAATAAGTAAAACTAACATTGTATTTAATGTTTTTGGTAGTAGCGACGAACCATGTAGAAATATTTCGTGTAATTCACACGAATATTTCCCAGCCATGTCAATTTACTGAAAAATGCATTCAAAAAATAGTGATACAAATTTTCGACAGATATAGCATTACAACTACAGTATCGATTTTCAATTATATTTGAACGAAATAGATCAAAATTTAAACTCCTACATCCATGTCGAATACGATTGTGGTATATAGAGAATGGCGTAGAATCAATACTTCTGAATTTTGGTGGCTTTATTTTAGGTTTTAGAGATTGTTTAAATTCTTTAACGTTTGCAATGCCTTTCAAATCTTTTCATAAATTATTATATTCACGAATAGTTTTCGGAAAGAATGATTTTGTCTGATACTAACACGACAACGGGATTCCCGAATATTGGAGTTTCGTAAATTGTAAGGTGCCTGGGATTCGTTTACAAAATGTATAGTATTAGTAAAATACACGGGCCAGATTCCATCATGGATTATTTTATGTAACTGATTCAAACGTCTAATCTTTCTTCTTTCACGTAATTTTGACCATGCATTTTCAAAATATAAAGATTATCTGGAGGTGTAAATTGTATTTCCTGTAACAAAACGAGCGGCTTTCATCTGAAAAATTTATAATTTATCTGAATTATCACTACTACAGTTATCTGACAAAACGGAAAAATGCTTATTCAGTTCTAAGCCAAAGGTTTGGATTTCTCGGTAAACTCGGGAATCTAAACCGTGATGAACTGACGGAACCAGCATCTACATTGTTCGCCATCTACACAGACGATCTAGACGAACATTTCGAGAACGAACTGCAGCAATTCTTAAACGTCATCAAGGACAAAATTTTCATTAAGGATAGAATTTACGAGCTCCAGATTCTAGAAATGTTCGATTCAGAGACAAATGCTGGAACAGCGTTAATATCGACATTTCCGAACATATATACGACATTGCGTATTTATTTGTCGATCATGGTCACCAATTGCACGGGTGAGCGTTCTTTTTCCGCCTTAGCGTGGATAAAAATCACTTGCGTTCAACTATGGGGCATATGGGTACACTAGCTTTATTGTGCATTGGAGCTAATCTTCTGGATTGGATTAATTTGGATAAGATCATCAAAACTTTCGCGAGCCGCAAGGCTAGAAAGGAGGATGTCGTGTAACTGGAAGATGTAACGTCCTTGAACTTTGGTAAAATATTATTTGAAACCCACCATATTCCATTAATTATTATTTGATTGAGCTCCCGGTACGGTACGAATAAGGGATTTGTTTCGCATTCAGGCTTCAGACAAGTATCGGATTAGGCACCGGACCTCAGAATAAACAGGCCTCGAGGATATGTAAGAATGCATCAAAATGTTCCTCGACCTCCGGTGGCCGGGGGCAGACGAGGATATGTAAGAATGCATCAAAATGTTCCTCGACCTCCGGTGGCCGGGGGCAGACACGCCCCCCACCCCCCGCGAAAGAGGGCCCTCAAAATAGTATAGCCTTCACCATGATAAACCTTGAAACGCCCCTGCAACAGCTTGATGAATATCCATGTTGGCCTTGCCATAAAGTATAGCTTAAAATCCGTAAAGGCAAAATAGTGTAATCAGCAAATGGACTGTTCATCACTCTAAATTCCAACCATCCAATCAGCTTCATTCAAAAATAATAATCGATGCTCAGTAAAATTCGCGGTATTCAATTAAAAAAAACTGGGGGGGGGGGAGAAATGGGAATTAACGTCCACAACACAAACCTGGTCATTTCGGGACTAACATATGGTTTAATTTTTTTTCAATAATTCGCTTGCGCGTAGGGGTTTAAGCAGTGAGAGGAAACCGTAGGACCCGGAGAAAACCAACGAGGATGGACAGGCGACCCTACTCCTTGCCACGTACAACCGGGGATTCGAAACCACGCAGTTGGCTCAATGACAGACTTTATGATACAGCGCGCGCACTCTTACCATTCAGCCATCCACCCCCCTCAAATAAAAAAGGGAAATAAGTGTTTTATTAGCGATCGATGCGGTTAGGGAAGCAAAACTAGAAATGCCCGAAAAAATTTCAGGTTTACAGACAGCGGCACCGGTTTTCTTCGAGAGGCGAAGAAGTGGAGCTGACCTTTTATTGACCCCGCATGAAAATTTTGGCATATTTTACGGTCGCAAACGCGTTTCACTGCTATTCAAGCCCGTAAAATTCATGTTTTATTAGATTTCGGGCACTTTATTTTGCCAGGTAGATGAAATAATTATTTATTTAGCTGTACCCGTCTGCCCGATAAGTCAGCGGCCTGCCCCCCCCCCCTTGCTCGTACGTCTATGTTGAAGGATTAGTTGCGGACATGCAGTATAGGCGTACGGGACACAATTCATTTTTGAGACTATTCCCGACATCCAGTTTCTGTAATTTTATCTCTGAAAGTAACGAGTTAAAAAAAAATGTCAAAGAATTTTTAACACCAGCCTCAGGAAACTCCAGGAAAGCTTCTCGCACTCATATTCAGCCAGCAGACTATAGCTATGATCAAATTTTGCTGATGTTGAATTTGTTTGGAGTTACGAACCACCGGCCGACGTTTCTGGCGTATCCCACAAACAGGGCGCAGGTGACTTAATAATTAGTAAATTTGCGAGCGACAGTGATGGGTGAATCCGATGACATTTTCGGATGAAATTCGGAATCCCCATTGCATAATTTCGAATTCCGGCCAACATCCAGCACACCCGGCCCAGAAAGTCTATTATACCAGCCCATTCCAGACTCCGTTATGACTTGGCGGCCGTTAAAGCCACGGGCCAAATACAACATGATCATCATCGCTCCATGGCCGGTCCAATGTCCCTCACCTCCCCATATTATGTTCAGCAGAAAAAGAAGAATTGGACAACAAATAAAAATCATTTTTTGTCCGACCGGCCCTTTTTTTTTCATATCCGCCCGGCCCTTCGGGCGATCGCCCGATCGCCCGATCGCCCGATGGGCCAATCCGCCCCTGCATATGTACGGCACATGCCGTATTTGAAAAATCGTAAAAGCTATATTATGTTTCCCAGGTTGTCCGAGCAAATACTGACCACTGCACACAATGTCCTATAAAATCTGGAGCTGAATGGCCAAGAATCACTAAATTTAAATTGATTTATTATAATAAAACATTTCATTTTATCCTGTGTTTAGTGCAGGTTATAATACATGTATCATGTATTTATTTTAGGTTTATTATGAAAATGTAATTTAAATCTAAAATCAAAAACGATATATTATTCTATTGAACAATTAATTACATTTTACACACGTGTATAGGCATGACAAAAATTGGCACGAGTTTTGCATGATCTGTACTGCAGATATCCTACGTACGGCAAAAGTGAACCAATTAGGCCTATTATACCGTATTATAGTATACAAATGTTATTTTTATTTCAGTTGTATTTTAATGTTAGGTAGCAACAGTTTATGTCAACTTTCTTTTACGGACCAATCTCTGTGTTTTGACAGTTCTGTCCTTCTGACCTACTTAGTTTACTCTCCGCTCGCTATAGCCGTCAAATAACATTTATTAGGTTTTTTTAGTAGGTGTGTTTCGTGAAACCACTAATTTGGGATGGCCTAGTGGTCTAGAGTGCCGCGCTTCGACCTCTAGTTGGCCGGTCACCTCTGGCTTGCGGCTGTGGTTTCGACCCTAGTGTGAGCGTATAATATTATGTAACATGGAGATATGGGCGCCTTCTCAACCTCGATGGTGCTAAAGACCCCTACGCGCAAGCGAATTATTGAAATAAAATTAAAACTATAGGCCTATGTTAGTCCCGAAATGACCTAGTTGTGTTGAGTGGAAGTTAAAGGACCTAAGTCCGTAACTCAAAATCCTCCAAAATTTTCGACATCGAAAACACGAATTTTTGGTCAATTTATTTCAACATTAATAATGTAAACTTACCGGGAAAAGATGAGCTTCTAAAATTCGATATTAAAGATAACATATTTTTTTAAACATTGGTACACGAGTCGTGTACCATAATGCGCTTCAGTCCCAGTTGTATTGAGAGACTTGGGGACGAGGCTAAACACACTGCATCAAACCATAGAAATATGTCAGTATATATTTCTATGATCAAACCATAGATCAAACCAAACGTAGTAATGTAGACTGGATTAACTAGACGCTATAAATGTGCACGAGTCGTGTACCATAATGCGCTTCAGCCCCAGTTGTATTGAGAGACTTGGGGACGAGGCTAAACACACTGCATCAAACCATAGATCAAACCAAACGTAGTAATGTAGACTGAATTAACTAGACGCTATAAACGTGCACTTGATTGCGACTGCTGGCGTATTTCGTCTAACATAGGCTAACTGATTTGAAATTGGAGTAAAAACGGAAACCATAGAATGTAAATCAGTTTATAGGCCTATCTATTCATATTACAGTATTATATCATATATGCGTTGCGACCCACTTTTGTGAATTTCTAGGCCCCAGATGTTAGCGATTTAGCTCCTTTAAATTTCTCTGTCTCTCAACACTCTAAAATATCAATGATTACGAGTAGGCTAACTAAGCATGCCGCTAGTTTTAGTTTTCCTGTTGAGACCTCGTGGTTGAATTTTGTAGCATGGCGTCATGCCCTTTGCCCCCTATCCAAGAGTACGTCATTAAATAAAAACGTGAAAAGGTCTGTAATTGTTAACGGATGGACATCCATGGGCGACGACAATATACATAACGTTCACATTAATTTAAAATGTGGGCGTATATAAAAGGTCAAAACCACTGCTAGACTACTCTCTGTTCGATTCATAAACAATTCCAAAATAGGAGTAGGCCTAGTATTATAGTCCGTCATTTTTGTTTTGTTTTTAAATATTTTAATTAGGCCTAAATTAGGTAAATAAAAGATATCCGTGTTTTTTAGGTCTAATAATCCTATTAGTATTATACAGTTATTGTTGAATCCAGGAAGTGCGTCCAAATGCCCCTGTCCAGTGCATCCACCGCGTATCCACACACTCGCACCTTTTCTACAAATGCATATAGGCCCTAGTGACCCAGACAACCCATAATGATCATGTGGTAATAGTGCATAGAGGATGTAGTGAGTTTCAACGAATCGGTTTACGTAGAATCTGGCTGTTTGACTGCAAATTGGGGTCAGGTTTTCAATAACTCCCCAGTAAGTTAAGCGAGATCTTTTAAATGCAAAATCTTTGCTTTTGTTTACTTCGTTCAAATGTTATATAATTATTTATTAATGACGGGATGATAATACATTATCGTTTATGGCAATGCATCTACCGCTTTCTGTAAAATGCTATAATAATGAAAGCCGGGTCATTAACTATGCAAAATCAGCCTCAACTTAGTATCCAACCCATAATACTTAATTTGTTGGCTGTTCCAGTTTACGTGCTTGGGGGTATTTAAGGCGTTGGTTTGTTAATCTAGGATAGTTATGCGTAAATTCTTATGGATCGGTTATTGAAAAAACATTTTTTACCAATTTTGTTTGGAGAATAGTTGATACGTTGTCTAGATAATTGTACTTGCATTAGTTCTGTAAGACATTTGTCAATTGAGCTTACTCCCCCGTCACCACACCCAAGTCGAAACTATATGCCTCCAAAACGGCGGAGAGTCAGATGAAATTGCCAGAATCTTCGGCAAACGGGACCAGTTGTCGAATATTCAGTGGTATTTTAAGTTTTGACGAACTGGGGATTATAAAAGGATTAGTACGTAACCCTATTTAGGGTTAGCAGCCAGCCCTGTCGCGCTGTCAGAGCGGATTGTGATACCAATATGGCGTGCTGCCTGACGGAAGAACTTAAGGAACAGAAGCGTATCAACCAAGAAATAGAAAGACAGTTGCGAAAAGACAAGCGAGATGCTCGACGAGAGTTGAAGCTTCTCCTGTTAGGTAGGTAGTTTTGTGGATATGACGCACATGATTAGCTTTTGATTTTGGAGTGTTTTAGATGTCTACGATTGATATTATTCTATCGGGACTATATTCAATATTCTGAAAACCTGGCTTAACCTTCTTTCTATCATGAAAATGAAAACGGTTCGAATAATCTGTCATAGTCCATGTGCTGAACCTCAACATAGTTCAAAAGTATTTATGTATGTGGAATATTATTCTATGTATTTTATTTAATCTAAGTTTTACCTTTAGATTTGAAATACTTAAAGAGAACGGGCGTCGCTCCAGTCATCAGAATCCAGTCGTCTAAACAAGTCGCCATTTTGGATTGTTTTGGTGAAAAGATGTGAATACATAATTATTCATTTAGCTCATATAGTACCGGCACGGCTTCGAAATATGATACCATGACATTAATACATATTCCTTTTTTACGTTGGAATTAAGGAAATGCTTTAATATGAATGCAGTATTTATCGTTTAAGTAATAATAATATAAATTGAGTCAGCATATTTAATCACATGATCATATGATCAGTCATGACCACTAGTCCTAATAACTAAGTAATAATGCTTTTATACATTGGCATATGCACCATATAATGCAACTGTGCAGAAATGTACATTTCGAAGAAATTCAGACATTATCTTAATATAGCTGTACTTTTGACTATACAGCTTACATTTCATTAGGTCAAATTGGTTAATTTTATTTTATACAAACTGCCTGAAGGTGTAATTAGGCATACATACATACAGTATATGATTTAGATAGCATGCTTTAACACAGACACCACCTGTGAACAATTACACCTACCATTAGGGGTTTCAGGTCAAAGTTTAAAATGACAGAAATATTTTTTTTTAAATCTTAGATCAACGTCAATAATGTAAGCTTAATCAAAATTCTCTATACCAGTCTATTAGTAAGTGCAGGGGGACTGCACCACATATGATTTACACAAAAGACAAACATAGCGACAAGACACCATACTCAAAAAAACAACAACAAACAAACAATTCAAAAAAAGCGAATGGATCCGGGGGCTAGCCGTAAGCGTCCACTGCGCTGTACAGTCCCGGGCCTGTGGTGACACAGACTTCACTCAGTTTGAAAACAACTGGGAATGCAACCCAAAGAAATAATTATATAGTGTCAGCATGAGTCATGATCTATTATATGTTGTAAGAATTACGAATGTAAGTATATTGTTGTATAAATTCCGCTACACAAGTAACCACATAGTTAAATGTATCAGAAGTAGGCCTAGTTCAAACTAAATCAAATCAATAAAAGGATTGAAGTATATTAAATGCATTTAGGACACACATTACAACCGTCACAGAAACAAAAACAAAACTGATTACAAGAAGCAAAGGAATATAGACTATCTATGGAGACAGCCGAGCCGTCTGCAGACTGAGTGGCGTGACGTGAATCTGCCGTAATAGTTGTTATGACGTCGTGGTTTAGAAGGTGCAATTTCCCGATAAAAAAGGGCGATAATCTAGATAAAATAACGTTGAAATATAAAAAAAAAACAAAAAAACTATTAGTTTTTCAGACCATGCAATTGTACAAACCATAGTATAATTATTATATAATGTCCCACGTAAGAAATGCAAAACAGGAATGCTAAAGAAATAGTAAGTTATTAGTGTAATCCTAAAGGCATAAAAATAAGGGCAATAATCCAGATAGGACTAGACATCTAGAAGCAATTTATATAGAGTCATTATCCAATATGTAGTCAGTAATATCGTTATAAGAAATGTCAAACTTATTATGTTGAAGAAATGGAAGTTTTGAAATTTCTTTCAAAATGCGTAATTGTGTACCACCTTTGGCCGTGCACTTAAAATTAAGAGTTTTTATTCGGGAAAGAAATAGTTCTTTATTGTTGCATATTTTTAAAAATCGTAATGCCTGTGAATAGAAAACATTGTATAGTGTCGTATCTGGTATGTTACTATGAGCTGACGGGTATTTTACTACTTCAAAACCAAATTTGTCCGTTTTATCGAATATACCGACCTTAAATTTGTTATTAATTATATTGATGTCCAAGTCAAGGACAGATGCATTTATAGTGCCCGAATTTTCTTTATTTAATATAAGTTCAGGAGGATATATTTCATCTTTGTATTTATTGAAATTACCATTATCATTGATTGGTGTTATGTCATCAATGTAACGGAAGGTATAATTTAGACTTTTTGCTACCTTGTAATCTGTTTTTCTTTTATGGTCTTGAAAGTCGAATTCGTATTTATATAAATGTGCATTTGCCATAAATGGGGCGGGGTCAGTTCCCATTGGTAAACCAATAGTTTGCTGTATTATCTGATCCCCAACCTCAAATATGGCATTGTCAATGAGAAAATGTATAATATTTTGAAATTTTTCTTTATCGAAAACTACAGTATTGGCATTGCGCAGTTTTATGATCCATCTTGCATCTTGTGAGTAGATGGCCATCAGATTTCTGCCTTTTCCGAAAGCACCATTAAAGGCCTTATCCACGAACCAATATGGCGGGGTATTGGGTTCAAAATGCGATCTAGGGTAAAAAGTAGAAAATCAAAAGTCAAAAGAAAAAATTCTTATCCGAAATGGACATTTTCGTGTGGGAAAAATACCGCTCAGGGTTTTAAACTTAATACGTCGTGAATATTCTACTTTATTAAACAACAGGATTTCTACTTTCAATAATCAATTTTTGACATTCGACTTTCAAATTCAGATTTTCTACTCAAGATTTTCTCCATGCATATTACGGACATAAATTTGATCACATGACTATTTCTGCATGTCATTAAAATACGGTATTTTGCCGGAAAAATAAAAGATTGCGCTGAAGTCAGCAGACGATACTCTGAGCGAATGTTTTATGACCTAGACCCTGATCTTCGAAAGCTGCGGTTTACAAAACACAACGTTAATAGCCGTTGAAGTGACGAATGAATAACAAATGTCCGCATTACTAATCTATTTTAAACCACTGAAGATACAACCGAGCGGAAGCTCTCACCGGGATTCCAGCACCCGGATTCAAGATATTCTCGCACCCATATTCTAGCACCTTGAATAGAGATCAAGTCAGCACACATATACCTAGCGCCAAGAAAACTCTAGATATAATTATCACGGAAATAATTGTAACCGGTACCTTTGTATTTATTAGAAAATAAAACATATTAAAAGCAAAATATATATGTTTTTTATTTCACGGATTCCAGCGAGACAGAGAGAAATGGGGTGTAACGTCCACTCAACAAACTAGGTCATTTTGGGACTAACATATTTTAATTTTATTTCAATAACTTGCTTGCGCGTAGGGGTGTTTAGCAGTGGGAGGAAAACGAAGTGCCACATACGCTCACACCAGACTCGAAAACCACAGTCGCAAGCCAGAGGCAGCTGGCGAGCTAAAGGGTTGAAGCGCGGCACTCTAGACCACTAGGCCATCCCAACCCCCACGGAATCAAGAGATAAATAAACTACTAGAATACAAAATTTCAGAAGGCTCCTACATGTATGTTGGCGTTTCGAAATATATTACCGTAACCATACTAAACATATGGGGGGAATCGGGTTAGGGTAGGCTCACTATGTACCCAAAAACTTCTAAACTAGCTTTGGCGGCATCAATATCTTTATTTCGCCAACTATGGGCGGGGACAGCTTTCCTGGGACGGATATAAGACTGAATCTACATGGTGCCACACGAAAGAGGGATAAACACTCTTTAATTCTATGCATGTATTTAGTGGTTCAATAGTGGCCGTTTGGTAAAACAAAATTGACAAACAAGTCGGATTTCAGATTATTCTGAGGACTTTCAAGAATAATCTATGGTGCCACATGATAAAGGGATAACCACTCTTTCATTATATGCCAAGTATTGAGTGGCTCAAGAAAATGAATTAATAAATATAGCGGTAGTTTGGTGAACAGAATTGACATCAAAGTGTTTTGCGGTTTAACCGGTAATTAATTCGACCTCTTTTCCAGTGAATTTCCGAAATTATCTATGGTGCTGCAGGAATGGGTGATAAAGACTGTTCTATTTCGTGTCAATTATTGTGTGTCTTCAGTGGTTTAAATAGATTAGTAGTGCGGACAATTGTTATTTATTCTGTACGCTCACTTCAACGGCTAAACATTGTGTTTTGTTAGCGGAAGCTTTCGAAGATGAGGGTCAAAGTCATAAAACGTCTGCTCAGAGTATCGTCCGCTGTCTCCAGCCCAATCGTTTATTTTTCTGAAAAAAAATGTACTTTAATGACATGCAGAAGTAGTCACGGGATCAAATTTATTTCCGTAATATGCATGGAGAAAATCTTGAGCAGAAAATCTTGAGTAGAAAATCTGAAGTTGAAAGTCGAATGTCAAAAAGTGATTGTTGAAAGTAGAAATTCTGTTGTTGAAAGTAGAATATTTACGACTTGAAGTTTAAAAGGTTGACATATTCTGTGTTAGCGCTACATGTAGCTTCTAAAATTCTTGCATGCTATAATAATACTGTCCCGTCTGAGGGTGGTGTACTTTTTATTTATAATAGGTGGAAAAGGTGATTTTGAGATTATGATTATACATATGATTTTATTAGTTTTTCAAGTAGATCTCAGCATTCTTCTCACAAAACTTTTTACAGATTGAAAATCGGATGAAAATTTATTTTTTTATTGAGGCTCAAAGTTTTTGACTTTTCGCGGAAGAAAGGTTTTTCAACACATTGAATAGGTCATTTTTGGTGTTTTTTGCAATACCATATTTAATTTCATATCAAAACTATCAAAAATGTAGATGTAAATTCATGAAATACAACTTTAAGGCTAACTATGTATAAATTTTCAAATTCGTGTAACAATTTTTCTCGTTTCCCTAGCAACTCCAAAATACCTAGGTTTTCTCAAAAATTACATTTTGCCAACGTGATTTTGGTCAATTTTTTCATCAGAAATGGTCTTGTCCATGTTATATCTGAAATAATTAACCTGGTTGTTATGCATTTTAAAATCAGTAGCTATCAAGTAAGATAAACAGAAAAAAAATTAGCAAAAATATCCATATGCCTTATCTCAAGAGCTAGATATGTGTTCATTTTTGAACAATTGTCCGCGGCACACATTTGCCTATTTTTGGGGCGTTTTGGGGCGATTAATAAAATAAGAAGGAATGGGGATACACAAGTGAAATTATGGGAATATGTCAAAAAGTTTGTGAATTTTTAAAATTACATATTTCCAATCTGCCATTTATTATCAATTTTGGTTGCCATAGCAACCAAAACGGAAAAAATGCCATTTTTGACCATTTTCAACGGTCTTTACCGTAACCCAAATAATGATCACTAGATTTAAAAATAAGCATTTTAAAATATTTGAAACCTGTGTAATGTCAAATGATACAGATTTAATAAGTTCAAGCAAAATATTAAGGAAATTGGGTGGTTACCTTAGCAACCACTTTATATTTTTTAAAAATGCATCATTTTCCGATAATTTTCTCATTAATATTAATTTTGATATTATTTTAAGTCAGTAGCTACTGGGGAAGATTGAACAAATAAATAATAACAACATATTTATATGCCATCTCTTTATATACTGGAAAGGGGTTCACTTTGAAAAAAACATTACGCAATAGGAAATTGCCCAATTTTAGGCCTAAAAAAATATATGAAGGAATTGCGATTTTCAAGTGAAATTTGTGTACAGCTCCAACAGTTTTAGATATTTTAAAATTAACATATCTTTACCCTTGTATATAATTTCATATAATGTTGTTTTTATGTTATAGTAACCAAACTGAAAAAAAAACCTCCAAAAATGCAATATTTATATCATTTTCAACGGGATTTGGCCAATTTGGGGTTTTTTTTCTCATAAGTCATAAAGATAGGTATTAAATATTTCCCCAAAATCACAATGAATTAAACATAATAAATAATTAGTTTAAGAACCGATATATAATGATAAAATATTGAATAAACTGTGAGTGGAACTTTCTTCTTTGTGACACTGAAAATCAGTTATCTGATTGACGGACGGCTATTTTTATTGACTAACCACGGCACTAATCTCAAAAGGAAATATGGTAAATCGTCAACGGAAATCCAGAATTTGAGCGATTATTTAAATTATTTTTTGTTAGCGTTAATTCTTTTTAAATTCCAATATTATTTGGGTATTACAATGGTCAGAAATCATATTATTATAATATTATTATCCCTACCTACGCTAAGTAAAGGTGTGTTCAATTCAACCGTACGGGAAATGGTTCTCATCGTGGCGTACCGTGTTGATAATATTTTCCGATTTCATTTTCATTCGTGTGCACATTAAATACTTTAAATTAGGCATCATAACAAATAATTTAGTAATTTAGAACATTGAAGTACATGTCCATGTTACGCAATTTATTAATTGTCGAAAAATATTTGGTTTTAAACATCCAGACGAGACGTGCGATCTATTCTAGCTGAACATGTGAGTTCCGACTAGAGCTATTTTTAACGTTGAACTTCGACCCAATGTTTTCGGTACGGGTCCTCTTATTGGACAATCCTTGTAAACATAATTATCATTGGTTAAGGTTTATTTTTTCGCGGGAATTTAGCAATTGCACTTTGACCTGTCGCTGAATAATAATAGAAAGCCCATATATGGGAGCAGTCACGTGGCACAACAGTAGTCGAGGCGAGAATGAATTCTTACTTTGATTGCTCTAATTTATATAATAATAGTCATGATAAACCCTGATTTTTTTTGCAGGCAAGTCCTTTATTTATATAAAACACACCACGTTCACAACGTAACAACTCGGTCTAGACTTAAATATTTTTCTCAACGTAACCATGCTTTTCTTTGACATTGCAGACGACGTCATGGCTTCCGATTGCGTTATTTTTCTATTCTGAAAAAATCACATTGTATACCATTTTCAAGTGCAAAGTTTTTGAGCTTACTATGCTCCGATTTTGTTGATTTTAATAGCATTGAAACGACAATAAAACGAGGTTTCGATTGTACCTGGATGCGATATTGACAAATCGCCTCAAAAAAAGATTTTGTGAATTGAATTTTCAACTTTAACAAAAATGCCTGATATTTCGAAATGCTAACATCGCATCCAAGACCGATCGAAATGTCGTTCATTTGTCTTTCTAATGATATTAGAATGAAATAATAATATTAATTATAAGCTCTGCATAAAAGCACTTGAAGTGGGGTACCCCCATTTAAAAACGTGACAAAAAATTTCAGCGTAACGTCAAAACACGGGAAATTGACGTTTTTAAACTTACGTTTATGAAATCGATAAAATGAACACATACATAAAAATTATATCAAACAAAAGCACAGGATATCTGCTTCCAAAATATTTTAAAATTATTACAAAAGATTAAATAGCCAGTGTATGACGTTAAGTTTAAAAGGGGTTACAAATCGGGGAAAAAACGACTTTCTTCCAACGTGAGCAATGGAGCCGTGACACCTACATGTATTTATAATCTTAATAAGTCAAAATAACCTTTTACCCTTAATGTGAAGGTACATATATGTAAATACAAATAAAATATTAATCTTCAAAAATTTAGCAACAATTAAAATTTGATACAGAGTGGATGAAATAACCATACATGTACCTTGATAGAGTGAAGAATTCACAATCAATTTTATAACAACCTATATTGGCTTACATTTATTTTATTTGTTTGACTAAACAGTATGAAGTATCTAGATGTACACATAATTAGACACTTATATATCCTGTCACATTCATTCGACCTTATTCTACCAACGGTACCACAATAAATATTATTGTGGCTTGAATTGAAAGGCACCAAATTCTTTGTATAGTGACTGTGTATTTCAACAATTAAGTTTTTCGAAAAATAGAGTATTTTATAAACATAATTTTTAGCGGAATAGTTGGAATTCGAGGGGGCGTGACATGTCCTCCACACGTACACATTGTATAAATGTCGTCTAATAATAGGTGCGAATCAAAGTCGTGTTTTGATATTCAATTACAAATATTTAAGAATCTGAAATCAACACATTTCTCAACGTCTTTATATTAAATGTAAGGCATTGCAATTGACAGAGAGCTACTTGGATTCGCGTGATGAATCTTCTTGGCTGACAGCCAAGGCTGACTCGGAATTCGGACGAGTTTCTAGTTATACCGATGTCGAAGAAATAGGACTGTTTAATATCACAATATATTTTTATGAATCTAAATAAGGAATTGTGTGCATTTGGATAATGTGTGACGTGGATAATTAGGAGTGATAGATAAGTTGGTACCGGTATCAAAGAATGTGAAATCTCTAGCCATTTTGTTAATCGTGCGTAATTCTGTACACGAGACATGATTGGACAATACATGAATAATATGATAATTTAAGCCAATGAAAAAAATGATTACTAATGGCAGGGCTGGGGTGATGGTAATGGAATGTAATCATTACATTTTTATACGCCCACATTGAAATGTGGTCGTATATTGGCGTGACCCGGTCCGTACGTACGTCCGTCGTCCACAATTTCTTGTGAACACTCTACAGACTACATTTATCACCTGATTGATTTGAAATTGATATATATTGTTTACATGAGTGAGATGAAGAAGCCTATTGATTTTCAGCGATTTCCGATAATTACTGTCAGAGTTATGGCCCTTGATCACTTTACAAAATCTTGTAGACGCACTAGAGGCTAAAATTAATAACCGATTGACTTTAAATTTATACACATTGTTTAAGGTCATAAGATGAAAACCTATTGATTTTTATACGCCCACATTTTCATGTGGACGTATTATGTTGTCGCCCCTGTCCGTCCGTCCGGACGTCCGTCCACAATTGTTTGTGGACTCTCTATAGGTCACAATTCTTGTCGGATTTTAACGAAACTAGAAATATAGGTTTATCCCCAAAAGATCTCGGCTGCTTTCGATATTGGCATGTATCGGATCAAAACTTCATGGATTATGGCCCCTGATTGTACGAAAAATCACGTTTTTAGCTTGTGGACCCTATAGAGGTCACAATTTTGAACCGATTTTGATGAAACTTGACATGCATGTTTATAACCCAAAGATCTTGGTTCCTTTCGATATTTGCGCCTATCGAAACGTAATTTCCTGAATTATGGCCCCAGATTGTCCGAAAAATCACCTATTTAAGCTCGTGGTACCTCTGGAGGTCAAAATTATTATCCGATTTGTAAAACCGTTCGATTATATCACCGTTACACCCTAAAGAGGGTTGAGTTCAAATTTCGGAAAAATCAGACCAAAATTACCATACAAAATGGCCGCCGTTCGTACGCGAATACTGTTAAAAAATGGTATATCAAGGTTGTGGACCCTGTAGAGATCACAATTTTAATTCGATTTTGATGAAACTTGAAATGCATAGTTATAACCCAAAGATCTTGGTTCCTTTCGATATTTGCGCATATCGGATCGTAACTTCCTGAATTATGGTCCCTGATTATACGCAAAATCACCTTGGTTTAGCTTGTGGTCCCTCTGGAGGTAACAATAATTATCCGATTTAAAAAATCGTTTGATTATATCACCATTACACCCTAAGGAAGGTTGAGTTCGAATTTCGGTAAAATTGGACCAAAATTGCCATACAAAATGGCCGCCATTCGTACGCGAATACGGTTAAAAAATGGTATATCAAGGTTGTGGACCCTGTAGAGGTCACAATTTTAATTCGATTTTAATGAAACTTGAAATGCATGGTTATAACCCAAAGATCTTGGTTCCTTTCGATATTTGTGCCTATCGGAACGTAATTTCCAGAATTATGTCCCCCGATTGTCCGAAAAATCACCAATTTTAGCTTGTGGTACCTCTGGAGGTCACAATTATTATCCAATTTGAAAAACCGTTCTATTATATCAACGTTACACCCTAAGGAGGGTTGAGTTCAAATTTCGGAAAATCAGACTAAAATGACCATACAAAATGGCCGCCGTTCGTACGCGAATCCTGTTAAAAAATGGTATATCAAGGTTGTGGACCCTGTAGAGATCACAATTTTAATTCGATTTTGATGAAACTTGAAATGCATGGTTATAACCCAAAGATCTTGGTTCCTTTCGATATTTGCGCATATCGGATCGTAACTTCCTGAATTATGGCCCCTGATTATACGCAAAATCGTCTTTGTTTAGCTTGTGGTCCCTCTGGAGGTCACAATTATTATCCGATTTAAAAAACATTTGATTATATCATCGTTACATTGTAATGAAGGTTGAGTTTGAATTTTGTGAAATCGGACCACAACTGCCGGACAAAATGGCCGCCACTTGTATGCGAATATTGTGTAAAAATATGGTTTATCAAGGTTGTGAACCCTGTAGAGGTCATAAATTTAATCCGATTTTGAAGTACCTTGAAATGCATGTTCATAACCCATTCAAAGATCTTGGTTCCATTCGATATATGCGCATATCGACCTTAAACTTCATGAGTTATTGTCCTTGATTGTAGGAAAAATCACTTTCTTTTTAGCTTGTTCTCTATCCAACTCTTGTATGTGGGCGTATCCTGCCTGGCAGCCGCTGGTCAGCAATTTCCGATAATAACTGTCAGAGTTATGGCCCTTGATCACTTCAAAAAATCTTGTGGACGTTCTAGAGGCCTAAGTTAATAACCGATTGACCTTAATTGTATACGAAGAAGCGTATTGACAGGGTTTCAGCCAGTGGGGGGTAGTGCTGATATCAAGTAAAATTTTACGCATCGATGCATCGGGCGCAAACATTGATACTCGCATTGATGCATCGGGAATTTTTTGCCGCCATTTTGTTATTCAATAATTACAGAAATAATCTAGTATTTCCGAAAGAAACACAGATTTCCCTATATTATCAATATTATAGAAATGTCGATTCATTTGAATGAATATATTTCGACAATATTCTTCTTTTATTTATTTATAATTATGACATTGATATTGTCCGATTGGAACCCTTCGATTGACACTCGTTGAATGAGGCGTGTTGACTGTTGGCCGTATAAATAGCCGGGATTTATGAAGTCTTTCTCGATTGCCCGTGAAACAAAATAAGATGAAATCATTTTAATACTATTCAAGTGTTAAAACCCGACCAGGAAAATATTATCCTCCGGACATCGTTCGTTTGTTTGGCCATAAGACCATATATTTGGGACATAGATTTGGGATTTAAATGAGCCGTGAAGTTGAGGAACATGATTGCCAGGGGCAGGGGAAGTAACCAGCAATGAGAATTTTGGTAGTCACTGGATAATGGCGACATAATGGAAGCGTATAGCGTAACAACGTGCGGGATTCATTGATTTGTTCTATTACACGTCTATTGTTTTATTTTTAATTATAAAAAAAAAACAGCAAAACGTTTTGTTCTTTTCTTGTGGACAAATTTGTGAACTCCCTCAGAATCCTCGTACACAAAAAAGAACTTAGATTTTTTTTTGCCGATGGATCGATAATACAAAAAAGGGCCGTGAATGGCATCGGTGTCAGTCGAATCGATGCATCGGCGATGCATCGATACTTGATATCAGCACTAGTGGGGGTTGCTGGAAGGAACGTACCCCCCTTCAGTCACCTGAGTAATGTTTTCAAAAAGTGTTTTGTGTAAGAGAAAGGGTGTTTAAATGATCTGTGACTAAAGAAATATCATATAACATCTCAATATGTGATAGAGTGCATCTTTATTGCCATTCAGGTCGATACATGTACACCCTGCCTTCTTTTGACTTTTTATTAGTGGTATTAGGCGGGCGATTATTGGTCGACTGTATGAATTGTACCCCCCTTCAAGCTTTTTCTGGCGGAAACCCTGATTAATTTTCAGCGATTTCCTATAATTACTGTCAGAGTTATGGCCCTTGATCACGTCAAAAAATCTTGTGGCCGCTCTAGAGGCTAAAGTTAATAACCGATTGACTTTAAATTTATACACATTGTTTAAGGTCATAAGATGAAGAAGCCTTTTGATTTTCAGCAATTTCCGATAATTACTGTCAGAGTTATGGCCCTTGATCACTTCAAAAAATCTTGTGGACGTTCTAGAGGCCTAAGTTAATAACCGATTGACCTTAATTGTATACGAAGAAGCGTATTGACAGGGTTTCAGCCAGTGGGGGGTGCACTCTATAGGCTAAAGTTTATAACCGATTGACTTTAAAATTATCCACAGTGTTGAAAGTCATGAGACGAACAAGTATAGACTATTAAGTTTCAATGAATTTTGGTAACTTGAACAGCACGGAGGAGAACTTTATCAAAGCCAAACAAATTCGAATGATTTTCTGATAATTACATAATGAGTTGTTACCTTTAGTCAGATTTTAGTGTAGGCTATTATAAATCTTTCATTACCGAAAAATGTAAAATATGCGACAACTCTTGTTGACTGCCCGGACGATTTAGCTGCTGTGGGCGTATGTTTCGTTGCCTGGCCACCTATCTTTTAAGTAATGGCCATGTAATGAGTAATGGAAGATTTCAAAAGTAATGAGTAATGGAAATGTAATTAATTACATTCAAAAAGTCATGTAATGGTCAATTACATTTCAATTACTTTTCAATTACATTTTATGGTACATTTAAATCTGTCCAATATAACTAGCCTCAAATTTTATAGCACTAAAGAAGTAAATTAAGCAGGGGCGTAAAAATATTTTTTAATCCTCTAGCCCAGGGCTAGTAGTCGACTGTCAGACACTAGCCGGACATTCATTTCCACTAGTCCATCGATGTACATGTAGTTTGTTTTCATATCCTAATATGATCTTCAAAACCAGGAATGGTGGCCGGCCATAACAATGTTTCCATTCACTAAAGACCACACAAATACTCCATACAGCACTTGTCATTTGTAATATTTCACAGGAAATTAATGTCTTTAAATTCCTGCTTGAAGTTTTATATTAATGACGTGCTTTGCACTCGTTTGCACTCGCTCACTGCAAAGTAACAGACAGCCTTGAGATTCGACTGATTGACAAATTAATTGCCTTACAGTATTTATTATTCTGGTCACTCACTATATAAATAAACAGTCTGAAAAGGAAACAAAATCAGTTTGATGTGCTGATATAATATTAAAATAGATGGGGATAGTCAAATTGTTTATATTATCACTGGAGCATGATGCTGCCTGCCGATAGGGTCAAAGTTGATGACACACGGGTCACTGGTACCATTCAGCATGGCGTGTGTAACAAACATGACTTGTGTAGTAAATTCTTTGGAAATACCGGATGTGTTAATTAATCAAAATGATTTTGTATATGAAAATCTAATGGCATGCTTTCAAATATTTATGTCAAAACTAATCTTATACAAAAAAAAAGAAATCAACTCAATTTTCGTGACTCGTAAAAGGCTGCAAGTAGTGCAAGGTCAAGGCGAATAAAAATGTCACGAATGAATGAATCGATGAGGTGCTAAAATGTCCATACTCCTCTTAGTTTTATACATAAAATCTATTGTTATGAATGAGTTTTCTTTGGAATTTTAGAAATAAATGTGGGGTGTTTTACAGTTTATTTATATCACTAGATTAATTCATAAACCAGTCACTAGCCCGTAGGTTGTTTTTAGTAGCCCGGGACGTCAGGCTAGTGGATTTTTACGCCCCTGAAATTAAGTCTATCTGACACAAATCCAATGAAGTCATATTATTTTAAAACACAGGTTTAAATTAGTTTTAATAAATTATAATACAGGGTTCCAGCGATCCTTGAAGTTCCTTGAATATCCTTAAATTTAAAATTTCATTTTCAAGGTCTTGAATATCCTTGAATTTAGCGGAAATAGGAAAATATCCTTGAATTTCAGTTGAGATCCTTAATTTTGGACAAACAAGCTTATTTTTCCGCCCGATCGGGGCGATAGAAATTATACAGCGATTATTTACGGCAGATAGGAGCTTTTACAGGTTTCCGTTTTGATGTATTTTCGGTCATGCACAGTCACTGGCCTTATTCCTAGACTGAAACTCATAGACCATTGTGTGTTTTTTTTGTGAAAATACCGTCGTACAGTAAGATTTTTTTACTTAAAATGGAACCAATCACCATTTCTATATACGCGTAAGGTTTACCGACCAATGCCAGTAACCGATATTAACAAAAACTTCGAAACAAAAAAGATACGGCAAGTTTACTAGACCCGTAATGGCCGTAACTGAGGAAAACAAGTGGATGACTGATCCGTACTCATGACCCGAACTAGAATATGGTCAAGTTTATTAGGCATTTTACGACCAAACAGATGTTATATATTAATTACAGGATTATTAAAAACAAAAGATTTAAATGCTATATAGCGCTGCATGCTATACTAATACAAAAAACAAGGTACAAAGTTGGTCCTTGGGGCTATCGACTTAAAAATAATAATTCCTGCTAATAAACCTATAAATAGAATGCAATATGCAAATAAGATTGTTAGCCAATAGCTGTTACTGTAAATTTCCTCGCGTTTAGACGGCTCTAACCAGTGATAAAATAGATGTTTGATGCACGGGGTATCAGCCATTTTTATAAAATTTCCTCTTGATGGAATATGAATAACAGAAAGAATAATTGATGATCAAGTTAAATCTGTGAATATTTTTTAAAATCCTTTTTCCTTGCTTTTTAATTTATAACCACATAAATCGACTTGGCTCAGCTTTTGGCACTGAGTGAATTAATGTTAATCCAATCATTTTATCTTCAAGTGCCGCACCGAAGAAAAACGATACATTTGTGTCCAAATATATTTTATCTATTTCTAATTATGTATCTGGTTTAGAGAACAACTGTTGAATGAAAATATATAACTGGACTCGGATCATTATATACAGATTTATTGTTTTTGCAGTGTGATTATTACTTGTTTTACGGTCGTGCTTAAATTTTAATATCGTCTTCAATTCTTCTTATGTGGAACCGCGGTTCACCACACCACTCTAACCAATAACATTATTTATTTTTATGCTCTATTTCGTGACATTTTACAACCAAACCGGTGTTATATATTTGTTTGCAGTAAAATTAAAGCAAAACATATTATCGGCTTCATACAGCAATGTATCTTCGTAATGCTTTTGCGTACTGCGGTCAACTGCACAGTGTCAGTGTGCGAGCTTGACACATATCGTCTGCTACAACGTAGTATATCGTCAATAAAACGAACAAAAAATAATGGGACAAGATTTGAAATCAGCAATTTATTACGAATGCTACACGCAACTTACAACGAGAGTGACATTCAAGAATACGTTTTCTGTAAAGATAAAAGGAGGAGAAACCCCCTTTTCTCTAGCATTTACCATGTAGTTACACGTAAACAATAAGGCCAGTATTGGTCAGGCTAAAAATGGACACCGGAAATACGTAAAAGCTCCTCAACAGGCACACTTAGCGATCGTCTCTCCGTGAGTAAGTATGCCGAACACGTGACTTGTCGATCAGTGACTTGTGCTAAATGGCAGCTATTTTTAGATCATGTGATATCAACAATGTCGATGATTGGCTTATAAGAATGAATCGCCCGACAATTTACGCTGGACACTGGCACGGGAGCGATTTTAATCGCCGGCGAAAAATATTCGGCCGAAAATATCTAACATGATAGATACGAGCGATTAAAAATCGCCGCGATCGGGCGAAAAAGTACTGTCGTCTGTCCCCCTCAAATAGTTGATATGGAAATCCAGTTTAGATTAGAAGTTATGCTTGTTATACTAAACAATAACTCTGACGTATACCTGTCAATCAACTGATCTTAATAAACAGCTGTGTATTGTCTCGTAATTACAAGATAAGCCAATGACATTTAATAGAGTCGAAGGCCCTTCACCGACCCGGGCAGCAAGAGCCAAAAAGACCGAAATTTCGGAAATAGACGAACAAATAGCTAAACTTGAAAAACTATTAAAACAACAATAAAAGTATTAATAATCGGCAATTTAACCTCAATAAACTGAACTACTTTTATTCGTACTTTAGTTTAACTCATTCTGTCCTGTTGTCGTGTCAAAGTGACCTAATTAGCCACTAAATCTCACCGACTTACCCTGCCAGACGTTGACCTAGTGTCAAGTCAGACATCGCTGAACGTCTCACAACGACATTTCACATGTACTGTTTTATTGATCAATAAAGTTATAAAAAATTGCCGATTGTTTTTCCAAAAATAGCCATCTAATAAACAGATAGTTTGAACTTATGATTGGCAGCAAAAAACGTACATGTTACAACAACGGTTTAGGTGCTATAAGGTCACGAGTTCACAAGAAAATTCTGTTCATATCAGTCGCCATTTTAGATGGCTGTCCTTTAACTATTAAACTGATATTCAAACAAATGTAGTATGATACAGACGCCTTCACAGCTGCTATGTTTTCGCAACATAATGTTCGTATGACAACTCTTAATGCAACTGGAAGTGAAAATTTGCTAAAATTCGCATTATTTCACTCTTACATGTATGTGGCAAGGAATAGGGTCGCCTTCTCAATCTCTTGGGTTTTCTCTTGGTCTTCTGCTTCCTCCCACTGCTAAAGACCCATATACGCAAGCGATATATTGAAATAAAATTTTCCTGAAATGAACCAGTTTGTATCGAGTGGATGTTAAACCCCATGTCTCTCTCTATCCCTTCCGGAAAAAAGCATGAAAATTTGGCCTAAGGTTTTTGTGGGTATGCTAATTTCAAAAATGGCGGGAACCAGGACGTCAAGCAATCCGTTCCCACCAAAAATCTAGAAATTCAAAATAGCCGCAATAAAACATGTTATCGTCCATAAAATGTCTAAGTGAATCGATTACACCGATCTTGATGTCTATACCTATGTTTTGGAGGTCAAGGAATCCAGTGAATTAAAATTGTGACTTCTACAGGGTCCAAAACTTTGATATATCAATTATTATTACACTATTCACGTACAACGGCGGCCATTTTGTCTGGCAATTATGGGGCGATTTTCTCAAAATTCGAACCTAACCTTCCGTAGGATTGTAACAGTGATAGGGTTAAGCCTTTTTATACGCCCACATAGAAATGTGGTCGTATATTGCCGTTGCCCCCGTCCGAACGTCTGTCGGTCCGTCCGTCCATCGTCCACAATATCTTGTGAACGCTCTAGGGGCTTAAATTAATATCCGATTGACTTTAAATTTATACACAGTGTTTAAGATCATGAGAGGAAGATCCCTATTGATTTTCAGCGATTTCCGATGGCCCTTGATCACTTCAAAAAATCTTGTGAACGCACTAGAGGTTAAAGTTAATATCTGATTGAATTAAGATTTATACACAGTGTTTAAGGCCATGAGACAAAGAAGCCTAGGGATTTTCACCGATATCCGATAAATACTGCCAGAGTTATGGCCCTTGATCACTTTGAAAAATCTTGTGAACGCTCTAGAGGCTAAAGGTAATATTCAATTGACTTTAAATTTATACGCAGTGTTTAGGGTCATGAGACGAAGAAGCCTATTGATTTTCAGCGATTTCCAATAATTGCTGTCAGAGTTATGGTCCTTGATCACTTCAAAAAATCTTGTTGACGCTCCAGAGGATAAAGTTAATAACCGATTGAGGCTAAAGTTAATAACCGATTGAGGCTAAAGTTAAAGTTAATAACAGATTGACTTTAAATTTGTAAACAGTGTTTAAGGTCATAAGATGAAGAAGCCTATGGATTTTCAGCAATTTCTGATAATTACTGTCAGAGTTATGGCCCTTGATCACTTAAAAAAAAACTTGCGGACGCTCTAGAGGCTTAAGTTAATAACCGATTGACTTTAAATTTATACACAGTGTTGAGGGTCATATCTGTGTTAGCGCTAGGTTCTAAAATTCATTAGCCACTGTGGCTAATGCATGAAAAAAGTATTAGCCACATACATTTATCATTAGCCACTGACCTCATGAAATGTTGTTTGTACCAATACTAATCTTGGTCAATTATATAGTCTGGGGATGTAACATTTTGAAGCTAGAAGCAAGTGCTTTATGTATTCAAAACATCAAGCAGAAATTTAAAGACATTAACTTTTACTTCCAATTTTATAACAACCTATATTGGCTTACGTTTATTTGTTTGACTAAACAGTATGAAGTATCTAGATGTACACATAATTATTAGACACTATAAATCCTGTCACATTAATTAATTCGACCTAATTCTACCAACGGTACCACGATAAATATAATTGTGGCTCGAATTGAAAAGGCGCCAAATTCTTTGTATTGTGACTGTGTATTTCAACAATTAAGTTTTTTGAAAAATAAAGTTTATTTTGTACCGTCAATAGAGTATTTTATAAACATAATTTTCAGCAGAATCGTTGGAATTCGAGGGGGCGTGACTTGTCCTCCATACGTACACATTGTATAAATGTCGTCTAATAATAGGTGCGAATCAAGTCGTGTTTTGATATTCAATTACAAATATATTAGAATCCGAAATCAACGCATTTCTCAACGTCTTTATATTAAATTTAAGGCATTGGATTTGACAGTAGGGTACCGCTGTTTTACTTGGAGGAATCCATGTGAATTTGCATGATGAATCTTCTCTTGGTTGACAGACAAGGCCGATAGGGAATTTGGGCGAATTTCTTGTCATACCGATGTCGAAGAAATAGGACTGTTTAAAATTACGATATTTATATGGACCTAAATAAGGAATTGTGTGCAATTGGATAATGTATGACCTGGATAATTAGGAGTGATAGATTAGTTGCTGAAACGAGGATATCTATGGTACCGGTATCGAAGAATGTGAAATCTCTAGCCATTTTGTAAATCGTGCGTAATTCAGTTCACGAGACATATTGGACAATACATGTACATGAATAATATGACAATTTCAGCCAATGAAAACAAAGATAACTAATGATGACAGTACAATCCCTTCCGTCTATACGCTTTCGTCAAACATTATTTTAGAAATTTTTAATGGGTTTCTTGGTTGTTTGTTTTTGTTAAAAAGGCAAGCGCGAGAGAGAAACAATGAACCAACAGGGCCACATAACATAGGCCTTTTCGCCAAAGTGGCGAGTTTTTAACAATAATTATCGCCATAGATGATGAAAATTCGCCATTGGCGAAGTGGCGAGCGGCTAGCGCTCACACTGCATATATTTTTGATGGATAAAATATTAAAAATTAGAATCCTTTTTGGCGGAAAAAAATTGAAAGCCAGTGTGAGCCCTGACTGTAATATATGGTCAAGAAGTGTAGGAAGTTTTATTTTCATCCCGTCAAGTGCCTGTGCTCTAACTGTATACACAGGTATTACATTTATCAAACAGGGATTTTTTTCTGAACAACTTTGAAAATACTTATGCACAGTGATTATGAGGTAAATAAGCCAATAATTGAATAATCACTTGATAGTACCAGTAGTTTGACTTATTTCATTGTTGTATAAGTAATCACATGTATGCTTATATTTTTATATTATAGGTACAGGAGAATCGGGAAAGAGTACCTTTATAAAACAGATGAGAATTATTCATGGGTCCGGCTACTCAGATGAAGATAAAAGGAGCTTCATTAAAATTGTATATCAAAACATCTTTATGGCAATGAATGCAATGACTAGAGCTATGGATACCTTGAAAATTATGTACAGGGATAGTGCCAATTTAGTAAGTAAAATAGACATTCAGTTGACATATTTTTACACTCCAACATCTTACGGTCAAAAAATGGAGTACATATTTTAATTAACTAGACCTTGGTGTAATTTAACGGTATTTATTTGTCATAAACATTCAATATCAAAATGATACACTCCCACCTAAGGATGCAACGATACATACAAAAATAATCGTGATTAATCATGATTATTGCTAAATGAATAATCGCGATATCTTGGATTATCGTGATGAGATCTTTTATCGTGATAATTGAAATAATCATGCTTAAAGGATTCATTATCGCGATTATTAACACTAATAAAACCGATTTTTAAAACTAATAAAAGCATAACCAGGTTAGATTCAGTGTTTAAAATTTCTGTTGGCCCGGCGCCGATAAATAACTTGGCGGGCCGACATTTTTTTATTTTGAAAATGGTTGGTCGGCCCTGTGGGAAGACTGTTTTTGTCGGGAAAAATATGTGTCATGGATATTTTGTTCATGGTTAATGGTTCCATCAAATTCTCCTTTGAAAATATTTATATTGCCCCTATTTATATCTGGAATATATTTCATCCAGATATTAAACAGTATTTTATTATCGGAAATGAAAATAAACTTGTCCACTGAAAAGATTAGCGCGGCAAGACATTATCGTTGTAGGAGTGAGGTCCGTGCTTGCAAATAATAGCACACTCCCTGAGCTTGGCTGAATATTATTTAACCACTTTAAACAAGTGAAGTGTGGAATAGATAAGTTTGTGTTCCGATAGAATGCCTAACCTGCGGTATTATTTGTCTTTATCCGTGCATAGTCCGGCATATTCCTTCAATTGTGAAATCCAACGTGTGTGCTACTGTGCTACGAAACTAGGTCAGTCCATCTACTGTACTGACTGTCATGATCCAAGAATAAAAATTCACGTGATATAAATCCTTTGTCTTGTAAAAATGAAATTGAAAAAGCAGAGCTGAAAATTCCCTGAAAGCCTAAATACTGGTAACAGTAACAATTAAATTCCAGCAAGAAACGAATGGCTTTTCCCGCCATTCTTTCTAAATCTCGTGGTTTATTATCAGACTTGATTATCAAGTCTATTTCGTTATGAAGATTTCACTACCGTAATGGAGGAAGAATAATACCAAAGAGTTTATTGTTTCATAAATATGGGCTAACCCAACGTGTGACATCAGGTCAGTTTAAAAATAATAAAAAATGATGTGTCGTTCGTCAAACAGCATTGATAGTTTACTTTCATTTTGAAAGAGGTCACGGTCTTTCATTTCACAGTTCCACACGTCATGATGAGTAAAACAAATCAAATGATTGTTGCTTCGGTGGTTGCTACCGGACAGTAAATTTAACATGTTTATTGAAATGTAAGACGTATTAATCTATGTCTCGTAGGACCTTGGCCTTAAATGCCAGTTTCATTTTATTTAAATGTACAATATTTTCTGTTATTTTTTTGAGTGAAGCACTAAAGGCAAAGGCCAATTTTAATCGTATTCTTAGATTTCGATGTGAATGGAATTTCGAGATAAACTGTCAGTACCGGTACTATAAAGTAGACCTATAATTAGCACTTAGATTATTACAAGTGAATATTTATTTATTACAGAAAAAATAAATATCATGTCTGGGGTAAAATAGGGGTGGAATGATTTTTTTTCTTTCTATACATGTATTAACATTAAATCCTTCAAAGGTTAAAATTATAATGTGTACCAGTCAATCAATATTGAACACGAATTTTAACTTTTAAACCTATCCCAAATGGCTGTAGGTAGAAGACACCTACGGAATTTAGACATTTAAGGCATTTGGGGTGGGGTAGTGTAGGTGTGTTTTAAAATTTGTTAATATTTATTGGAATCACAAGTTAATGTTAGGACCTACAACTTTCATGAATGGCGACTACCAGCGGGTCCTGTTGGCCTACAACTTTTCTTGACGAATTTTAAACACTGGTTAGATTAAATATACAGTATTACTGTGGGATAAGTGATGCATTGATATGGCTACGCAGGGGTTTTACTGATATCAGATGTTGACAGTGAAACATATCGGTGATGCAGTTACAAATATGGATAGTGGCCCATTAAAAAATATTACATATTAAAATGCCTCAAATGTCGTCATAATGGTAATGGATATAGATGCCATGGTAATTGATATAAATGTCGTGGTAACTGACTCCGGGGGGGATTTGTGAAAGTCGAACACAATGTTTATTGAAAGAATGATTGGGTCACCCTTCCCACGGAGTTAAAAAATGCACACAATCTATTGAGAATTTAATTATCTATGGCATTATTAATAAGTGAAGTGGAACAGTGCTTGCAATTAGGATTTTTCTACTACGTCACTATGAACCTTGAAATTCCCCACTGCATTTCTTCATATTTAATATTGTTGAAATAAAAAAAATGTCTATCAATCAGTCACTATCAGTATCATATCACGAAAGGTGTAAACTTTTTATTCATTCGTAGATAGACAAACAACTCGTCATACAATGATTTCCAGTGTCAATTAATCTGGTTCTAATATGTTTTGTGGTACTGTCATAAATTTCAAATTTACAGAGTTTTGTTGGAGTATTATAAATATTAAAGTAATCGAAACTTGTAAAGCCATCTTCCCTTAGATCATTTCCTTTTCTAACCATAATAAAAGAAATATCATCCAGACGCATTGTTTGTACTATGACATACGAATAGTTGCCAACTGGATAATCAATCATCAACAATCGTGTCATGGTCTCCATGACAACGATGCCGCTCTACTAAGCTCGCATTTCTATATAACTCTATGGCTCGCATGCAGTAGCCAGCCTAGCGGGGTAACGTGCAGTAGCCTAGTTGGGTAACTAGAAACTGTTTACACAAGATGTTTTATCATCCTTCTGTCATTTTGACGAGAATTCGGTCGAAATAATTGGATATACTTTCCACATTTTATAAATTTGATTCTTCTAAATCATAATCGTGATTATTTTTAAAATAATCACGATATATCATGATATTACGATTATTGAGAAAAGAGACGATTATTAATCGCCTGACCCAATAATCGCAATTAATCGTAATCCCCGGGGTATCGCTGCATCCTTACTCCCACCATGTTATAAATGTTAAATATTTTTGTTAATAATACAGACACAGTAGGCCACTTGAGAACACACATGTTCACATATTCTGCACGATATAAAGGCCTATTTAGTTGTATTTCCATGCAACCATGTAAAGTTGCATGTCTAGTAGTAGTACATTTTTTTACGCCCACATTTTCATATTACATTATTATATGTGTTGCTACCCATTTGTGTCAATTTCTAGGTCACAAATGTTAGGATTTAGCTCCTTTAACCTGTTAAGGTCATGAGACGAAAAGGTATTTTGATTTTCAATGAATTTAGATAACTTGAACAGCATGGAGGAGAACTTTATCAAAGCCAAACAAATTCTAATGATTTTCTGATAATAACATAATCAGATTTTAGTGTATATAAATGTTTCATTACCAAAAAAAGTAAAAATATGCGACAACTCTTGTTGACTGCCCGGACCATTTAGCTGCGGTGGGCATATGTTTCGTTGCCTGGCAACCTATCTTTTAATTAAATTGAACTATTTTATGGCGACCATTTTTCAATACATTAAAAATCACTACCATCCGATGATCTAGAGAGTTGATTCTGGTCTTGACATGTAAATAAACATCTAAATAATGTTATATACATTTGAAGCCAAAAGAAAGACCTGCAATAGGCAGATTAATTCAGATCTTACACAACACTTCTACATGACAAGTAGAACTCTTGTTGTCTGCCCAGACGATTGAGCTGCTTTGGGTGAATGTTTCATGCCTGGCAACCTATCTTTGAAATGCAGGATTTTATACAGATTAATTTCTCGATTTTCTCTGTAGAATTTACAGTACCGGTATCCTTTATAGTAAAACAAACCACTCTACTGATGTAAACAACAATATATTTTATCAAGTCCACAAGTTTTTTGACATGTCAAAAAGATTCTCATCTTGTTCACTAACAGTTTTAATTTACAATTAGCCAGTCTAACGGATTATGTAATGTATAAAGTATAATATATATTGTACATTGCCATCTGCCTCATATTTGTGTATGTGTTTGCTATTTTTATACGCCCACATATAAATGTGGTCGTATATTACCATCGCCCCCGTCCGTCCGTCCGTCTTGTCCGTCCGTCCGTCCGTCCATCGTCCACAATTTCTTGTGAACGCTCTAGGGGCTAAAATTAATATCCGATTGACTTTAAATTTATACACAGTATTTAAGATCATGAGAGGAAGACTCCTATTGATTTAAAGCGATTTCCGATAATTGCTGTCATAGTTATGGCCCTTGATCACTTCAAAAAATCTTGTGAACGCACTAGAGGCTAAAGTTAATATCCGATTGACTTTAAATTTATACACAGTGTTTAAGGTCATCAGAGGAAGTCCCCTATTGATTTTCAGCGATATCCGATAATTGCATCCAGAGTTATGGCCCTTGATCACTTTGAAAAATCTTGTGAACGCTCTAGAGGCTAAAGTAAACATCTGATTGAATTAAGATTTATACACAGTGTTTAAGGCCATGAGACAAAGAAGCCTAGTGATTTTCACTAGTATCCGATAAATACTGCCAGAGTTATGGCCCTTGATCACTTTGAAAAATTGTGAACGCTCTAGAGGCTAAAGGTAATATCCGATTGAATTTAAATTTATACACAATGTTTACGGTCATGAGATGAAGAAGCCTAGGGATTATCAGCGATATCCGATAATGACTGACAGAGTTATGGTCCTTGATCACTTTGAAAAATCTTGTGAACGCTCTAGAGGCTAAAGGTAATTTTCGATTGACTTTAAATTTATACACAGTGTTTAGGGTCATGAGACGAAGAAGCCTATTGATTTTCAGCGATTTCCGATAATTGCTGTCAAGAGTTATGGCCCTTGATCACTTCAAAAAATCTTGTGGCACTCTAGAGGCTAAAGTTAATAACCGATTGACTTTAAATTTATACACAGTGTTGAGAGTCATGAAACGAAAAAGCCTAGGAATTTTCAGCGATTCTCGATTATTACTGTTAGAGTAATGGCCCTTGATCACTTCAAAAAATCTTGTGGATGCTCTAGAGGCTAAAGTTAATATCCGATTGACTTGGAATTTATACACGTCATGAGACGAAGAAGACTATTGATTTTCAGAATATTAAGTGTTTCGTATACTAAACGTTAGCATGGAGGAGAACTTTATCAAAGCCAAACAAATTCGAATGATTTTTGGATAATTAAATAATGAGTTGTTACTTTTTATATGATTTTAGTGTATTATAAATGTTTCATTACTGAAAAAAGTTAAAAATGCGACCACTCTTGTTGACTGCCCGGACGATTTAGCTGCTGTGGGCGTATGTTTCGTTGCCTGGCAACCTATCTTAACTGTTTATATACACCCATTTTGTTCTCTTGCTTAAATCGTTATGTACAGTACGAGCATCGCAGAGCTTTGATGAAACTCGATTATTTGTCATTTTTTGTTGAAAATTGCCACGATAACGGCACGATATTGCCACGATAAGTAACTCGGTGTAGGAGGCGCTATCGTGTGCCACAATAGCCGCAGGACACCATAGGCCTCAGTGTAATTTACATGCAAAATTAACCATTATATTTGTCATAAACAATCGATTTCAAAACGATATACAGTTCCTCCCAAAAAATTTTAACTGAAATCGCGGCGACGAGTCGAAAAAAATTCTCGTAAATCTCTAAGATTTCACGGTGAAATTACGCTTGATTACGCGGCGATTTTTCACGGTGTTTCTCTAGGAATTCACGGTGTTTCTCTAGGAATTCACCGTGTTTCTCTAGGAATTCACCATGTTTCTCTAGGAATTCACCATGTTTCTCTAAGACCACATCGTGTTTTGCCGTGCTTCCCACAAGCAATTCGCGACCCTACATTAAACTAGGGTCGAAATATTATATTGTCTATAATAAATTTAAGGAGTTGTTATAATAATAATAATAATAATTTATTTCTTATATAGCGCATTACACAGAAGTTTCAACGCGCTTTACATATAGACACGTATGCTACATTAAAACTGATATAATAACAATACTGTGTAGAAGTATTTAAAAATATGATCATGTAATATACGGCATATGTTAAACTGTTGAATATACACACAGAAATATGATACATTTAATACACTCAAATTTATAATAAAAACAGGAGGTAAAGTTGGCAATATATGTACATGATATGATATTTTACAGCAGTTACAGGTTTTAGGCGTTATAGGACTCTTTAAAAAGATGTGTTTTCAACTGACGTTTGAAAGATTCAGAATTTGAAATTGTTCGAAGGGAGAGAGACAGAGCATTCCAGAGCCTCGGAGCACAGTACTTGAATGCATGATCGCCATAGAAATTGGTTTTGGGATTTTTCTTCGGGAATTGGAGAGTATAACCTTCTGAAAAACGCGTATTTTGGAGTGGAGTTTTCACAGTCACTAGTTCGTTTAAATATACAGGTGCATAGCCTTGATTTGAATTATTTTAAAAGTTAAAACGATAATTTTAAACTTGGATCTTTGAGAGACTGGCAGCCAATGAAGTTCACGTAGTACAGATGTTACCGAGTCAAACTTCCCAATTCTTGCTATAAGTCGAGCGGCAGAGTTCTGTAAAGTCTGTAGTTTACGAATTTGAAAAAGTCGGAGGTTGTGGTAAAAGTTATATAGTATTTCTCCCGGGAAACGTGTAAATGTATAATGTACAGGCCGGTTGGAATAACAAATGAGTTAAATAATCCCGGAAAGACATTTTATCAGCATTCTGTATCGGTTAGGATTTTTTCCCAAATGCATTGTATACATAACGCAGGCCAAAATGTATGCCAGAATGAACAACTTACAATTTTTATACGCCCACATTTTCATGTGGACGTATTATGTCGTCGCCCCTGTCCGTCCGTCCGTCCACAATTGTTTGTGGACTCTCTACAGGTCACAATTCTTACCAGATTTCAACGAAACTTGAAATATAGGTTTATCCCCTAAAGATCTCGGCTGCTTTCGATATTGGCACGTATCAGATCAAAACTTCATGATTATGGCCCCTGATTGTACGAAAAATCACGTTTTTAGCTTGTGGACCCTATAGAGGTCACAATTTTGAACCGATTTTGATGAAACTTGACATGCATGTTTATATCCCAAAGATCTTGGTTCCTTTCGATATTTGCGCCTATCGGAACGTAATTTCCTGAATTATTGCCCCTGATTGTCCGAAAAACCACCTATTTTAGCTCGTGGTACCTCTGGAGGTCACAATTATTATCCAATTTGAAAAACCGTTCGATTATATCACCGTTACACCCTAAGGACGGTTGAGTTCAAATTTCGGAAAAATTGGACTAAAATTACCATACAAAATGGCCGCCGTTCGTATGCGAATACTGTTAAAAAATGGTATATCCAGGTTGTGGACCCTGTAGGGATCACAATTTTAATTTGATTTTGATGAAACTTGAAATGCATGGTTATAACCCAAAGATCTTGGTTCCTTTCAATATTTGCGCATATCAGATCGTAACTTCCTGAATTATGGCCCCTAATTATACGCAAAATCGTCTTTAATTAGCTTGTGGTCCCTCTGGAGGTTACAATAATTATCTGATTTAAAAAATCGTTTGATTATATCACCGTTACACCCTCAGAAAAGTTTAGTTCGAATTTCGGTAAAATTGGACCAAAATTGCCATACAAAATGGCCGCCATTCGTACGCGAATACTGTTAAAATATGGTATATCAAGGTTGTGGACCCTGTAGAGGTCACAATTTTAATTTGATTTTGATGAAACTTGAAATGCATGGTTATAACCCAAAGATCTTGGTTCCTTTCGATATTTGGGCATATCGGACTGTAACTTCCTGAATTATGGCCCCTGATTATACGCAAAATCGTCTTTGTTTAGCTTGTGGTCCCTCTGGAGGTCACAATTATTATCCGATTTAAAAAATCGTTTAATTATATCACCGTTACACCCTAAGGATGGTTGAGATTTAATTTCGGAAAAATTCGAAACAAAATTGCCATACAAAATGGCCGCCGCATGTACGCGAATACTGTACAGTATTCGCGTACGAACGGCGGCCATTTTGTATGGCAATTTTGGTCCGATTTTTCCGAAATTTGAACTCAACCTTCCTTAGGGTGTAATGGTGATATAATCAAACGATTTTTTAAATCAGTTAATTATTGTAACCTCCAGAGGGACCACAAGCTAACCAAGACGATTTTGCGTATAATCAGGGGCCATAATTCAGGAAGTTACGATCCGATATGCGCAAATATTGAAAGGAACCAAGATCTTTGAGTTATAACCATGCATTTAAAGTTTCATCAAAATCGAATTAAAATTTTGACCTCTACAGGATCCACAACCTTGATATACCATTTTTTAACAGTATTTGCGTACGAATGGCGGACATTTTGTATGGCAATTTTGGTCCCATTTTTCTGAAATTCAAACTCAACCTTCCTTAGTGTGTAACGGTGATATAATCAAACGATTTTTTAAATCGGATAATTATTGTAACCTCCAGAGGGACCACAGGCTAAACCAAGACGATTTTGCGTATAATCAGGGGCCATAATTCAGGAAGTTACGATCCGATATGCGCAAATATCGAAAGGAACCAAGATCTTTGGGTTATAACCATGCATTTCAAGTTTCATCAAAATCGAATTAAAATTGTGATCTCTACAGGGTCCACAACCTTGATATACCATTTTTTTACAGTATTTGCATACGAACGGCAGCCATTTTGTATGGTAATTTTGGTCTGATTTTTCCGATATTTGAACTCAACCTTCCTTAGGGTGTAACGGTGATATAATCGAAGGGTTTTTTAAATCAGTTAATTATTGTAACCTCCAATTTTTATACGCCCACATTTTCATGTGGACGTATTATGTCGTCGCCCCTGTCCGTCCGTCCGTCCGTCCATAATTGTTTGTGGACTCTCTACAGGTCACAATTCTTGTCCGATTTTGACGAAACTTAAAATATAGGTTTATCCCCAAAAGATCTCGGCTGCTTTCGATATTGGCATGTATCGGATCAAATCTTCATGGATTATGGCCCCTGATTGTACGAAGAATCACGTTTTTAGCTTGTGGATCCTGTAGAGGTCAAAATTTTAATTCGATTTTGATGAAACTTTAAATGCATGGTTATAACTCAAAGATCTTGGTTCCTTTCAATATTTGCGCATATCGGATCGTAACTTCCTGAATTATGGCCCCTGATTATACGCAAAATCGTCTTGGTTAGCTTGTGGTCCCTCTGGAGGTTACAATAATTAACTGATTTAAAAAACCCTTCGATTATATCACCGTTACACCCTAAGGAAGGTTGAGTTCAAATATCGGAAAAATCAGACCAAAATTACCATACAAAATGGCCGCCGTTCGTATGCAAATACTGTAAAAAAATGGTATATCAAGGTTGTGGACCCTGTAGAGATCACAATTTTAATTCGATTTTGATGAAACTTGAAATGCATGGTTATAACCCAAAGATCTTGGTTCCTTTCGATATTTGCGCATATCGGATCGTAACTTCCTGAATTATGGCCCCTGATTATACGCAAAATCGTCTTGGTTTAGCCTGTGGTCCCTCTGGAGGTTACAATAATTATCCGATTTAAAAAATCGTTTGATTATATCACCGTTACACACTAAGGAAGGTTGAGTTTGAATTTCAGAAAAATGGGACCAAAATTGCCATACAAAATGTCCGCCATTCGTACGCAAATACTGTTAAAAAATGGTATATCAAGGTTGTGGATCCTGTAGAGGTCAAAATTTAAATTCGATTTTGATGAAACTTTAAATGCATGGTTATAACCAAAAGATCTTGGTTCCTTTCAATATTTGCGCATATCGGATCGTAACTTCCTGAATTATGGCCCCTGATTATACGCAAAATCGTCTTGGTTAGCTTGTGGTCCCTCTGGAGGTTACAATAATTAACTGATTTGAAAAATCGTTTGATTATATCACCATTACACCCTAAGGAAGGTTGAGTTCAAATTTCGGAAAAATCGGACCAAAATTACCATACAAAATGGCCGCCGTTCGTACGCGAATACTGTTAAAAAATGGTATATCAAGGTTGTGGACCATGTCGAGATCACAATTTTAATTCAATTTTGATGAAACTTGAAATGCACGGTTATAACCCAAAGATCTTGGTTCCTTTCGATATTTGCGCATATCGGATCGTAACTTCCTGTTTTACGGCCCCTGATTATACGCAAAATCGTCTTTGTTTAGCTTGTGGTCCCTCTGGAGGTCACAATTATTATCTGATTTAAAAAATCGTTTGATTATATCACCTTTACACCCTAAGGAATATGTTGAGTTCGAAATTCGGAACAAAATTGCCATACAAAATGGCTGCCGTTTGTACGCGAATACTGTTCCTTTCGTTATTTTCACATATCAGATCATAACTTCCTGAATTATGGCCCCTGATTGTCCGAAAAATCGCATATGGTCCTCTGGAGGTCACGATTATTATCAGATTTAAAAAACTTGACTCTATCACCGTTACACCATACAGAAGGTTGAGTTTGAATTTCAGGGAAATCGGACCATAATTGCCAGACAAAATGGCCACCGTTTGTACGCTAATAGTGTTAAAATATGGTATATCAAGGTTGTGGACCCAGTATAGGTCACAATTTTAATTCGATTTTGATGAAACTTGAAATGCATGTTTATAACCTAAGAGATCTTGATTCTTTTCGATATTTGCGCATATCAAAGTGTAATTAAATGAATTATAGCCTTTGATTGTAGGAAAAATCGCTTTCAATTTTGCTTGTTCTCTAACCATCTCTCGAAAATGTGGGCGTATCCTGCCTGGCAGTGCCAGCTTACTATCTTTTTTAAATTCGGTGTGTTAAGAAGAAAATTGTATCATCAATTAATTGGGATATTGTAAAATAGTACAATTTGTTAACCAGAATAAAGATAGGGACATATTATTCAGTTACAACAAGAGTGGTATTATCCCTTTAAATAGTCCCACGCTGTAATAACTTGGAAAAAGCATAACCTTTCTGTTAGACAATTTATTCTACACTGTTTGATGTGTGCGTGCCAGTAATGCACGCTTTCCTTTGATGTGTTTTCTTTGAAGTCGCATTAAACCCACGTGGCGAAAGAAGACGACTGTCTCCACGCCCCGTGTGAATTCGCGTGTCCGTAGATATTATAATAATAACGTTGATGGATTCGCTGACCAGTTGTTAGGTAAATTTAAATCTTCATTGAATATAATTACCTGATAGAACACCCAATACACGGAGAAACAATCATTCAATAATATATTTTCGTGATGGCATCGCCATAGCTGAATTCCAATGACACGTGACACATCGGTAGCGAACTAGGTCAATAAATTTGAATAAAGCAGTTCTAAATAGCGCTTAACATTATGATGTTGTTTTTATACGCCCACATTTTCATGTGGACGTATTATGTCGTCGCCCCTGTCCGTCCGTCCGTCCGGACATCCGTCCGTCCGTCCGGACGTCCGGACGTCCGTCCGTCCACAATTGTTTGTGGACTCTCTACAGGTCACAATTCTTACCCGATTTCGACGAAACTTGAAATATAGGTTTATCCCCCAAAGATCTCGGCTGCTTTCGATATTGGCACGTATCGGATCAAAACTTCATGGATTATGGCCCCTGATTGTACGTAAAATCACGTTTTTAGCTTGTGGACCCTATAGAGGTCACAATTTTGAACCGATTTTGATGAAACTTGACATGCATGTTTATATCCCAAAGATCTTGGTTCCTTTTGATATTTGCGCCTATCGGAACGTAATTTCCTGAATTATGGCCCCTGATTGTCCGAAAAATCACCTATTTTAGCTCGTGGTACCTCTGTAGGTCACAATTATTATCTGATTTGAAAAACCGTTCGATTATATCACCGTTACACCCTAAGGATGGTTGAGTTCAAATTTCGGAAAAATCGGACCAAAATTACCATACAAAATGGCCGCCATTCGTACGCGAATACTGTTAAAAAATGGTATATCCAGGTTGTGGACCCTGTAGGGATCACAATTTTAATTTGATTTTGATGAAACTTGAAATGCATTGTTATAACCCAAAGATCTTGGTTCCTTTCAATATTTGCGCATATCAGATCGTAACTTCCTGAATTATGGCCCCTAATTATACGCAAAATCGTCTTTAATTAGCTTGTGGTCCCTCTTGAGGTTACAATAATTATCCGATTTAAAAAATCGTTTGATTATATCACCGTTACACCCTAAGAAAGGTTGAGTTCAAATTTCGGAAAAATCGGACCAAAATTGCCATACAAAATGGCCGCCATTCGTACGCGAATACTGTTAAAATATGGTATATCAAGGTTGTGGACCCTGTAGAGGTCACAATTTTAATTCGATTTTGATGAAACTTGAAATGCATGGTTATAACCCAAAGATCTTGGTTCCTTTCGATATTTGGGCATATCCGATTGTAACTTCCTGAATTATGGCCACTGATTATACGCAAAATCGTCTTTGTTTAGCTTGTGGTCCCTCTGGAGGTCACAATTATTATCCGATTTAAAAAATCGTTTGATTATATCACCGTTTCACCCTACGGATGGTTGAGTTTGATTTTCGGAAAAATTCGGAACAAAATTGCCATACAAAATGGCCGCCGCATGTTATAAATACTGTTATAAAAAGGTATATCAAGGTTGTGGACTCAGTATAGGTCACAATTTTGATTAAATTTTGATAAAACTTAAAATGCATGGTTATAACGCAAAGATCTTGGTCCCTTTCGTTACTTGCGCATATCATATCGTAGCTTTCTGAATTATGGCCCCTGATTGCCCGAAAATTCGCCTATGGTCCCTCTGGAGATTATGATTATTATCCGATTGAAAAAAAGCTTGACTCTATCACCGTTACACCATACCGAAGGTTGAGTTTGAATTTCAGGGAAATCGGACCATAATTGCCAGACAAAATGGCCGCCGTTTGTACTCTAATAGTGTTAAAATATGGTATATCAAGGTTGTGGACCCAGTATAGGTCACAATTTTGATTCGATTTTGATGAAACATGAAATGCATGGTTATAACCTAAAGATCTTGATTCTTTTCGATATTTGCGCATATCAAATTGTAATTTAATGAATTATAGCCTTTGATTGTAGGAAAAATCACTGTTGGTTTTGCTTGTTCTCTAACCATCTCTCGAAAATGTGGGCGTATCCTGCCTGGCAGTGCCAGCTTACTATCTTTTTTTATTTTAAACACATTCCGACAAAGGCTTAATTTTTAAAATATTGTCGTTTTTATTGAAGGCTATATCATAATCGTACGGATTTTTTTTTATTTTGAAGCAATTTTGAGTGTGGTTGTCATTTGACAATTTGGCCGTGTGTCTATCATTGGAGGATGAGTGAATAGTTGGTGATGGACAGAAAACTACAAATGCTAATATTTTAGATATCGAATTAATAAACACAAAATATTTTACCGAATATACGAAGACAGTATTGTATTCTGAAATATTACGAACTTCAAGCTTGTACGTGGATTAAATACAACTCAACTCACGCGTCATGTTTTTATTACTAATCCATTACAATTAATTGCGTGTGTATTTAATAATAAACAATGGAGTACATGTTTTTTTACCAATACGTAAGTGTTTAACAGTTTTTTCGACAATAAATACAACTCAGTTATTGTTTGTTGATTAGCGTTATGATTTTAGACAAAATAGTAAGTTCAACATTGTTTTTGTAATAAAATATACACGTATTGTTTGACTTTATCCCATGATTAAAAACATCGTTGATGTTTATTATTGGCTCAAAAGTAATTACTTAAATGGCGTCAGAACTCTTTTAGATATATGAAATCACATTAAAACATCAAAGAGAGGCCACGTGCGATTATATTCTTTGGTCTTTGATACACGGGACATTTCTGCACGCAAAAGGTAACAGATACAAGTTGACAGGATGTACAATGTACCATTTATTTGGGGTTCATGTGGAATGCAGTTATTCTTTTCTAAAATAAAATGAATACCTTGGATTTTTGTGTGGATTTGATAACGGTTATACTTTACTAATATTCTATGACATCGTAGACTTGTGTCGCTTTCATTTAATTTTTACGGTAAGTACGATCTTATGTCAGATTTGAAAGTGCTTTCGACTCCCTTTGCAAGTTCTATTTGTCTTATATCTATTTGTAAGACCGGTAACCTAAATACCGTTATAGTTTGCAATTTAAAAGTCTATCTTTGCCATGATTCGAGAGGAATTCTTAACTGCGCACTCTTAATACTGTAAATATGCCAAACAATTTGAACACGGCATAAACATCTAAACATGTATTGTGTTATGCATACCTGTCCTTCAAAATGTTCTAGACATGCATATCGTGAAGAATATGTGAACACACATGTTCTTGCTATACAACAATTCAATTTACACAGACTAAATACCGAGCCGTGCGAAATTTGCATGTAACTATGCGTGGATATACATGTACTTCTAGATGATTCTTTAATAAATATAGTAAAATATGCCGTACATTGTACATGTTATAAAACACAAGAGTCGTCGATGCTGTTATTTTTATATTGATGACGACACCTGTTATACTGTGCATTGTACATATTTTGCAGTCAGACTTTTACATACATGCTGATAATGTTGTTTTCAGAACCTGAAACAATTTGACTTCTAAATTATTGATACAAGTACAGCGTAACAATACAGTGTAGGCACGTGAAAATTCAACATATTAAATTTCCCACTAGATACATTTCAATTTCCTCGGCGTTCTGACAAATCCACGCTAGTCGGTGGTTTAGAAAATCCGCCGTGGTCGGTGGTTAAGCAATTCCGCGGTGGTCCGCGATTTACTCAAATTCGCGGAGGAAATTTAGAGCAGAGGCAGAGCGGATTAATAACCTGATGTCCGCGATTTTTCATTTCATACTTCCATTTAAAGTGTACTGTACAGCATCTGATTGAGACATACAAAGGTTGTTGTGCAAACCTAATAGGGAGTAGAGACTAGAGACTGTGCCTTGCTGAGCTACTATGACTCTTCTGACTAGCCTAGTCCCATTGATATTCCAAGAGGTTGTTACACTGTTTTGCCTATACCTTTTTTTTAGGACTTCAAATTTTGTCTAATGGTTTGGATTGTTCGTACTTAGTTTTATTTTATTTTTACTTCCAAACAAGTTTAAGGCCGTGGGATGGTGATGTCTAGTCATCTTGTCATTTAATTCAGTCTGAAAATCAATGATTCCTTTAGAAAATTAAATCCTATCTGTATAAACAATTTGTCAAGAAATTGAACAGAAACAGAGGTATTGGTCAATTGGAAAAGTGAGCGTGAAATCATGAGACGCAAACAAAGCTCTTTATCAGCATTTGCTAACTTCGTGGAATGCTATTTATTCATAATTAAACAATGAAATATCATAAATAACATAAAAAGGAAGACATTTTTTTCAGAAGACTGTATTTTTAACGATTTTACATCGAAATATCGCCCAGCTCTATATACATGTACGTTGTGAATTTGTTATTTTTAAAAGTCAACTTTCATTTGTGGACAAGGGAAGTGTTGATCCGTTTGTTGATCCGTTTTTCACTTTTCACAATATACATGTATATGAAGAGCATGTAGTGATTGTCCATTCACGGATGGATGTTATGCAGAAAAGCCCTTTACCCACAAAATTGTTTTAATTTTGGATTGAGAAAAGAAATATTTTCTTTAGTAAAATATATTGAATATTTTTTTTTGTAGGAACATGCATCATTGATTAAACAAATTGATTATGAAACTGTGACCACTTTTGAACGTCAGTTTGTTGATGCTATCAAGACATTATGGGAAGATGATGGAATTCAAGAATGTTATGACAGACGGAGAGAGTACCAACTTACCGATTCTGCCAAATAGTAATAGCCCTGTGTTTTTATATGCCCACATTTTCATGTGGACGTATTATCTCCTCGCCCCCGTCCGTCCGTCCACAATTGTTTGTGGACCCTCTACAGGTCACAATTCTTGTCCGATTTTGACGAAACTTGAAATATAGCTTTATCCCCAAAAGATCTCGGCCACTTTCAATATTGGCATGTATCGGATCGAAACTTCATGGATTATGGCCCCTGATTGTACGAAAAATCACGTTTTTAGCTTGTGGACCCTATAGAAGTCACAATTTTGAGCCGATTTTAATGAAACTTGACGTGCATGTTTATAACCCAAAGATCTTGGTTCCTTTCGATATTTGCGCCTATCGGAACGTAATTTCCTGAATTATGGCCCCTGATTGTCCGAAAAATCACCTATTTTAGCTTGTGGTCCGTCTGGATGTGACAATTATTATCCGATTTGAAAAACCCTTCGATTATATCACCGTTACACCCTAAGGAAGGTTGAGTTCAAATTTCGGAAAAATCGGACCAAAATTGCCATACGAAATGGCTGCCGTTTGTACTCGAATACTGTTTAAAAATGGTATATCAAGGTTGTGGACCCTGTAGAGGTCACAATTTTAATTCGATTTTGATGAAACTTGAAATGCATGGTTATAACCCAAAGATCTTGGTTCCTTTCGATATTTGCGAATATTGAATTGTAACTTCCTGAATTATGGCCCCTGATTATACGCAAAATCGCCATTGTTTAGCTTGTGGTCCCACTGGAGGTCACAATTATTATCCGATTTAAAAAATCGTTTGATTATATCACCGTTACACCCTAAGGAATGTTGAGTTCGAATTTCGGGTAAATCAGACCAAAATAGCAATACAAAATGGCCGTCGTTTGTACGCGAAAACTGTTAAAAAATAGTATATCAAGGTTGTGGACCCTGTAGAGGTCACAATTTTAATTCGATTTTGATGAAACTTGAAATGCATGGTAAGAACCCAAAGATCTTGATTCCTTTCGATATTTGCGCATATCGGATCGTAACTTCCTGAATTATGGCCCCTGATTATACGCTAAATCGTCTTGGTTAGCTTGTGGTCCCTCAAATCGTAACTTTACTGAATTATGGCCCCTGTTTATACGCAAAATCACCTTTGTTTAGCTTGTGGTCCCTCTGGAAGTCACAATTATTATCCGATTTGGAAAAACGATTGTTCCGAAAAATCCCCTATGGTCCCTCTGGAGGTCACGATTAATATCCAATTTAAAAAAATGTTTGACTCTATCACCATTACACCCAATGGAAGGTTGAGTTAGAATTTCTAGAAAATCAGACCATAATTGCCAGACAAAATGGTCGCTATTTGTACGCGAATAGTGTAAAAATATGGCATATTAAAGTTGTGGGCCCTGTAGAGGTCACAATTTTAATTCGATTTTGATGAAAATTAAAATGTATGTTTATAACCTAAAGATCTTGATTCATTTCGATATTTGCGCATATCAAATTGTAACTTAATGAATTATGGCCTTTGATTGTAGGAAAAATCGCTTTCGGTATTGCTTGTCCTCTATCCATCTATCGAAAATGTGGGCGTATCCTGCCTGGCAGTGCCAGCTTACTAGCTTTATATGCTGACATTGAATGTGGTCGAATGTTGTTGTCGGTCGGGTGTCCATAGTTGCTTGTGGGCGCTGTTAGAGGCCAAAGTTACAATCTGATTGACTTTAAATTTATACACATTGTTTAAGGTCGTAAGACGAAAAAGCCTATTGATTTTCAGCGACTTTTGATAATTACTGCCTGAGTTGTGGCCCTTGAACACTTCAATAAATCTAGTGGATGCTCTAGAGCAGTGTTTGGATTTCGGACATATATATTGCGGACGTGTCCGAATTTTTTTTCCAAACGCACTCTATTGTCCGACCAAGAATATGCCCATTCGGACATCAAGACATGGTGAATTCAAAATTACAAAATTAATATAAAGTGTACTGACTAGTACCAAGAGTATAACTACCACTCAACCCGATTATCGTTGACAATAGGCTGGATTGATTAGGTAATTAAGTGATCAACGTATTTATCGTGTTATACCGACTATAAACCTACCTTGATTGATTACTTAATCTGCCTTGATTGACTGACTTAATCCTTTGTCGGACAATACATCAATCTAATCTTAAACAGAAGTCATTAATTTCTCCTTGTCGGACTATTCATCAATCCAATAACTGTGATTATAATTTTAATCAATCTGTTTACCTCGTGGTTTCTCAATTGTCGGCCATTTAAATTGCATTGATGTGAGCCGACAGCATTTATAAACTAATCATAGATGTCACATCCCTAGTAAGAGTATATAACACCCTATCTTTTATGTTAGCATGGCCACTTGAAAATTAAAGCTGTGAAGGACAGATCCCTGATTTAAGCCATTGGAAAGGGCATAAAAAATGCAGTCTGGTGGTTTTTGAATTTTAGAAATCCGAATATTCATTCAGAAATTGTGATAATCTGTATGGGTACATTTTCATGACTTTTTCAAACGTTCCTAATAATTTTTGTAATGAGAATTGCATTAGGCCATTGATGTCAACATGGTAAATTAAGTAACAAAAAGCAAACGATTGAAATTATATTACATACTAATTGATTTAACCCTTCCTTAGCGCATAAATATTCACTGAGGTAGCGCAATATTTTTAGGCAAAATGTGCCAAATACTGTATGCATTATTAGAATTAGTCCAGCTAAGTAACTAATGAATATAGAACTTTCAAATTTTCAAGGACTACTTATCACTATCTCAGGTTGTACTTGGCAAGTTTTGACCTACTTCTATCAAGTTGCCATGGTAACAAGGTAATCCAAGACGGCCGCCACTTTTTGAACAAATCATATTTCCAAGATAATCAAGTGCCGTAGGCTATAAAATATATATAAAAATAGTGCCAATTGTATAGAATATGGGGCCTAACATATTTCCAATATTTTACCACCAAAAAAGGGGGATAACATCTAAAATTTAAAAAATAATTGTGTGATAACTAATTAAAGACAGATTTTTCGAGAATTTTTTTTTTCGCACAAAGACTTACAAAAAACATTTATTTTGTCATCAATAAACTTCTAAATTGTTTTTTGAACAAAATATATAACTATCTCATTGTGAACAAAGACAAATATAAAAAATATGTTATGGGACATGTTGGATCATCGCCAAAACTAACCTCATCTTGGGGGGGGGGGGGGCAGCGAAGGTAGGCGGGAAAGCAATGGTCGGCTGATTATTTTGCAACGGTCCAGGAACATTGTCAGCTATGTCATCAAACGCCTCATTATCTGAGCTTTCAGGAGATACGTTGTTTGTCGGTATATTATATTCACTGCCAAAGCTATCGGGCCCTCCATCTTCGTCAGCTGAGCCGTTGAAAATGAAATCTAGGGCGTGTTGAAATGCGTAGTATTTGTTGATATTTTAGTCGGATGTTATGGTTGTGTTTGACCCGGATGTTGGCTATATTCGGTCGCTAGTAATACTAACACTAGTTACACACTCCCGAGTTAGATTTCACGTGATACACGGGTCACTGAACCATGCATTCTAATTTCCCGACATTTGTCGGCAGACGCTACCAGTGGTCAAAAACGTTGTCGGCAGACGCTAAGGAAGGGTTAATGTAAAACAAAATATGGCAGGTTACTGTTCCAAATATGAAATTTTAATTTTGTCGTTTTCATATGATTATATAATTTGCATATTTAATTAGGTAATTTGCATATAACCATTGTCATGATAATATATAATAAATTAGTACGTAAATTACATCAATATTGACATCAAGATAAAAACTATCATGTAATATATCAAATTAAAGCTCAAAATGCCTGGAATTTAAAAATAAATTCAGGTAACTTGTAAGTTTAATTAGATTTTTGTATAGTCATTGTCATGGTAACAGAAATAAAATTTGTACTTAAAATTACATCAATGTTCACATCAAGATAAAAACTATCATGTAATATATCAAATTAAAGCTCAAAATGCCTGGAATTTAAAAATAAATTCAGGTAACTTGTAAGTTTAATTAGATTTTCGTATAGTCATTGTCATGGTAACAGAAATTAAATTAGTACTTAAAATTACATCAATGTTCACATCAAGATAAAAACTATCATGTAATATATCAAATTAAAGCTCAAAATGCCTGGAATTTAAATATAAATTCAGGTAACTTGTAAGTTTAATTGATTTTCGTATAGTCGTTGTCATGGTAACAGAAATTAAATTAGTACTTAAAATTACATCAATGTTCACATCAAGATAAAGAATATCTTGTAATATATCGAATTAAAGCTCAAAATGCCTGGAACTTAAATATAAATTCAGGTTACTTGCATATTAAATAGATTGCATATAAACATTGTTAGAGTATTAGGCCTATATAGGGGAAGATGATAGGCCTAGGCTATCTTGGCCACATATTTATTTAAAAAAAGAAAAAAAAAAGATGCTTAATTGCCACGGAAGTTGATTTTGTCTGGATTTATTTATTTGTATGGAAATACATGTAATTAACATCAAGGAAATTCTACCAATTGTCAATATACGATGTATGGGTAAATAAACAAATACACAAGCTATTTCTACTAATAAAATTTTAGTGTTGCAATTCAGTGTTCGGGATAGTCGGTATCGTATCGCATTTTGCGATGGAAAATGGCCAATTGCAATGAACTTGTTCCGAGTTTCAGTCAAGTGATTCGCTGAATTTTATTGACGGTTGTTATACCATGGACCTTATAATACCATGGACCTTATAATACATTATAACTATTATAAGGTCCATGGTTATACTCTTGGAAGACGAAAACGATATGTCAAACTTTGACAAAAGAACACTTGAAGCGAAGTCATTCGCCGACTGCTGTGAGAGGAGATTCCGTGACGTGTACCATCGTTTATTGGTCAATTACAGAAAACACCCCTGATTCGTCATATCATAACGAAGCTATATTTAGCCCGATGATGGAATTTTATTATTAAACGGCAAGCTACACAAACCTTTTGTTTGTCATCAATTTTCAAATTGAAAACAAAATATAATGTTAAAATTGTACCGCACGCTTATCAGTTCTTTGATATATTAGCTTTACAATGATATGGCAGTACATTTTCGTGAACGATTGTATTTTATTCATGCCATGCATTAACTTGGACCCTATGCGTAATGCCAATGGCATGGCGACCAAGTCGGCAGTTTTAATTACACTATTCGTTATAAATTTATTTACGCACTTTTAATGAAATCAGTTAACAGCGTGCCTGCATATTTTTTAGATACGGATAAATTATTACTGCGTTTTTTAATAATTTGTTTAGTGATGCCAGTTGATAGAAATCGGTACGTGAAAAAATAAACGTACAGCCCTTGATGCAGGTGATGCTTATGCAAAACAACAATGACGTCATGACCCGCTAGGCGCTCTTAAAATATACCGTCTTATGACTTTGGATTTATCTCTGCAGTGTTATTTTTCATTTAACCTGCATGAAACCGGTATCAATATAATTTTTAAAATTTTAGGGTTAGGCATTTACATTATAAGAATAGTGAGTATTTTCCCAGAATCTTGCGTCGGACTTCAACCATGTGTATCTCAGTTCGTAGTAGACGACGGAACTCCGGTGTTGCATCAGACTTTAGGGGAATTCCTTCTTTGATTGGTTGGAAAATATCAAATAATTCTGTTGTCATTCAATACTGCGGGATTGCAATGAAATGGGGTTCCCTCACTACGGACGTTACCATATTGACATTATCGAGCTGCTGCGAGATGACGTTTTGACACCGAACGGCACACCCGGTTAACTTGCTTAATGAAATCATTCACAGCAATATAATGTATATCAATAAAAAGAATATTTAATTATGAATCCAACGATGCCGGTATGCCGTTATTTGAGCATATGGTTATGTAGTTACAGTAAGTTGATTTTGTGAGAGCCGTTTCTCTTTGTTTACGCTAGCTAGAGCGTGTTGATGAATATTGCGTCATAGGGCGGGTGGCCACGCTATTTATGTCTGCGATATCACACACATGTCTATTAAGACTCCATATAGAAAATCATTATGTTGACAGTGGCACTTCCCCGTGATCTCGTGTACCGCACGAATATTGCTATACATGTTAGGCAGTGCTTACAAGCTATGTGGTGTGAGTCATGTAGGCCATACGTTAGTCTCTATCGTCCAGAAAAATATTCTACAAATGTATGTTGACGATAAGGAGGTTCTGGGTGACCGAGACTAGCCATACGTCAGCTATGCCTTTTGTCATCACGCGTTTCCTTTATTTGCTGCCGTATAAACCAAGACATCACAAACTATTCTTACTTCGGAAGTTCAGCATTCATTTGCTGCCGTAGCCTATAAACGAAGACGTGTAATTCTAAAGGAATTTTAGGGTTGTGAATTTGATGCCGAAGCTTTCATTCAATGTATAATGACAATGGTTCATTTTGTTGAACACTTTCTCACATAAATTTGAATGCCGCACGGGAATTTAGTGTGAAAAATTGCGAGGTTCACCAATTTTTAATTACGTACGGGATTTGAATATTTTTTTTAAGGTGATTTTTAATTGTGGTATGAATTGAATACCGTGCAACAGTGCGGAAATTAAATATGAAAAATAACGAGGTTCTTTGTCATAATGGTAAAATAACATATACAATTATCACCTAATAATTTATTTTAAAAATAGAACACAAATATAGTCCCTCCCGTTGGCCGCAGTGTTTAAGTAATAAATCTAACTTTTAAAAAAAAAATATCACCCCAATTGACGGGCACTATCGGCATTTTAACATTTCTGCCTTTCTTTAGATGACAGGAATGGTCGTCTTCTTTGCTTTATTTCGTCAAAAATAAAAATAAAGTGTTGAAATCTTCGACAATGTAATATTCATCTATGTAGCTTGTATTAAATCCCAAAAGTTTTCATTCAATATACTTTTCCAAAGTCTAAAATTATTAGCCGTAAGATTTGTGTTCTACTGTTTGAAAGCGTGACGTATTCAAAATGGCGGCAGCACGCTTCACTTCGGCTAGAATATCAATTTTCTTCGCTTCATAACGTAAAAAAAAATAGCAAATAGTTGATTTCTATGTCTGGCAGTAAATCATAAAAAATCTGATTCCATTTCACTGTCCATATCGTAAAATTATTAGCCGTTAGTGACGATGGGAAAAAATTGGAATAATGCCAAAACCATTGATTGACACGGAGTCAATTTTCACCTCTGACCTATTACGTAAATACTGGAAGATCCTTTGTTGGAACGTATGTTTTTTATTGGATGATTAGCGAATTAAACATTCCTTTTCATGACGGGATTTACTTTTATTACCCAATCATAATTAATTAATGAAATAGAAACAATAGAAATACGTTGATTGATTTCTCGCTTGGGTTGGCTAATGCTTTGGTCAAGAATGATCGGTCCGCGAGCTCATTCGCTAACGCCAGGCACTTAACGCGAGTTGATACGATACCGTCAAAAATGGGTTAAAAAAAACAAACAAATTCTAATGGATTTCTGATATTTACTGAATATGTTACTCTAAATCAGATTTTAGTGTATTACAAATGTTTTATTTCCGAAAAAAGTAAGAATACGCGACAACTATTGTTGACTGCCTGGATGATGTAGCAGCTGTGGGCGTATGTTTCTTTACCTGGCAACCTATCCTAATATGTTTTTATATGTCCACATTTACAGGTGGGGCGTGGGCATATATTGTCGTTGCCCTGTCCATCATGTTCTCGTATCGGCAAGGCGAGACTTCAACTAACTTCCTGTGTTTATTAGCTAGAAAATGGCATGTAACATTGACTAGTTAGAGTTTTACACTGCGAAACTTGTGTGAAACACTATTGTTTTTGTTAAAATTATTATTAGGCTTTCAGACTTTTGTCTGAAAGCCTATTGTGGTTACTAAAATTAATATTATTATTATTTATTATTATTTTATTTTTGGGGGGAGCCTATTTCTCAGTGCCTGTACCAGATACCAACCTGGGACGTATTTTCTATCATGTAGGCATGTGGTTGCCACTCCTTAGACAATATTTGAAATTTTTGCGCAGACCGGAAGTGGCCGAATTTCGTGCGGTGCCAAAAAATTAAAAAACAACCGTAGATTTGTTAATTCTGTTCCTATTTTCGTACAAATGACATTTTAGGAGACCCCCAGTCTTTTCTCGGACGATAGCAGTTGAAAATTTCGAAACTTTGTCGCTGACTTCTAGCGTTCGAAAAATAGAAAAAAGAATTAAGAGACAATTTTTGTTATTTTTCTAAATTTTAAAATTTGACCTACATTTTTGGATACCTGAAGGCAATCGGGTTCCAGAAATATAAGTTTCATTCAGAGTTATTGCCCTTTATTTTTCGAATTTTCTGCCAATTTTTTGTAACCCTTATATTTTTTTGAAAGCCTCAATCGATGTTTCTGAAACTACTGGAGCATAAAGCAATATGGTCAGACCAACGGATAAAGCAATTTCAACAACAATCCGTAAACCTGAAGTAGTCGAAATAATGGCCGATATTTTGAAAAAACGCAAATAATGAATGCTTTTGGGAAAACATGATTCCTACATCCGATATCAAAGGATTAAAACGATTAAGGTGTCGTTGGGTTCCTTTAGAATTGCAGTATCATATGATACCCAATTCGTACAGATACCATAAACAGGAAGTAAAATATGGCATGCTGAAAATCAAGTATTTTCTGATTTGGAATGTTTTTGGTCGCCTGTATCTCGAAAACTTAACCAACAATTTTTTTTTTAACTTTTTCTATCGAGAGTCCATTCGGTAGTCTTGTGAATTATGCTAGATCCAATAAGACTTTGAAATGTCTGGAATAAGAAAATAAAGGGACTGAAAATCGAAAAGTCGAAAAATGGTCAAATTTTGGAAAATGTCATATTTGTTTATTTTAACAGATTCTAAACAAAATGGTTACACATTCAGATAGGTGACCTACATCCGATTCTAACGATGTATAATATGTATTAAAATACTGAAATTTAATTTTTATACGCCCACATTGAAATGTGGTCGTATATTGCCGTCGCCCCCGTCCGTCCGTCGGTCCGGCGTCCACAATTGCTTGTGAAAATTTAAATTGATAGAAACAGGAAACACAAACCAAATACAGACGATTTGATGGGATCACTTTTGACTAAGTCAAAATGATGCATTTGATATTCAGATAGGTTGGTATGAAATAATTAATAAAATACAATATCAAAAAACCATCGTTTTATCCAACGTTTCGTTAGCAAAATTTCTAGCCATTTTGAATTTGATTCTTTCATCCTTGAGAAAGTTGGCATTTTGCTAACGAAACGTTGGATAAAACAATGGTTTTTTGATATTGTATTTTATTAATTATTTCACAATTGCTTGTGGACGCTCTAGAGGCCAAAGTTAATATTCGATTGACTTTAAATTTATACACAGTGTTTAAGGTCATGAGACGAAGAAGCCTATTGATTTTCAGCGATTTCCGATAATAACTGTCTGAGTTATGGCCCTTGATCACTTAAAAAAATCTTGTGGACGCTCTAGAGGCCAAATCCGTCCGTCCGTCCGGCGTCCACAATTGCTTGTGGACGCTCTAGAGGCCAAAGTTAATATCCGATTGACTTTCAATTTATACACAGTGTTAACCCGTTAACTGCGTATGACGTTATATTACGTCATGGACAACTGTGACGCAGTGTGCGTAAGACGTAATATAACGTCTTGGGGGTAATTTCCCCAACCATACGATCGTAGCATGTGCCGGACATAAAATTACGACTGGAAGAGCAAAACTTTTTTTAAAGAGTGGCCACTGTATTTAACGTTCGTTTTAATATGGATTCAGACTACTATCTTTTGTATTCAGGAATAAAATGGCCCAACAATGATGTTTTTCGTCAAATTAATTACACAATAAGGGGCAGTTAACGTTTTAAAAACTACACAGTTAACGGGTTAAAGGTCATGAGACGAAGAAGCCTATTGATTTTCAGCGATTTCCGATAATAACTGTCTGAGTTATGGCCCTTGATCACTTAAAAAAATCTTGTGGACGCTCTAGAGGCCAAATCCGTCCGTCCGTCCGGCGTCCACAATTGCTTGTGGACGCTCTAGAGGCCAAAGTTAATATCCGATTGACTTTCAATTTATACACAGTGTTAACCCGTTAACTGCGTATGACGTTATATTACGTCATGGACAACTGTGACGCAGTGTGCGTAAGACGTAATATAACGTCTTGGGGGTAATTTCCCCAACCATACGATCGTAGCATGTGCCGGACATAAAATTACGACTGGAAGAGCAAAACTTTTTTTAAAGAGTGGCCACTGTATTTAACGTTCGTTTTAATATGGATTCAGACTACTATCTTTTGTATTCAGGAATAAAATGGCCCAACAATGATGTTTTTCGTCAAATTAATTACACAATAAGGGGCAGTTAACGTTTTAAAAACTACACAGTTAACGGGTTAAAGGTCATGAGACGAAGAAGCCTATTGATTTTCAGCGATTTCCGATAATAACTGTCAGAGTTATGGCCCTTGATCACTTTAAAAAATCTTGTGGACGCTCTAGAGGCCAAAGTTAATACCCGATTGACTTTCAATTTTTACGCAGTGTTTAAGGTCATGAGACGAAGAAGCCTATTGATTTTTATCGATTTCCGATAATAACTGTCAAATTTATGGCCCTTTATCACTTCAAAAAATCTTGTGGACGCTCTAGAGGCTAAAGTTAATAACTGATTGACTTTAAATTTATACACAGTGTTTAAGGTCATGAAATGAAGAAGCCTATTGATTTTCAGCAATTTTCGATAATTACTGTCAGAGTTGTGGCCCTTGATCACTTTAAAAAATCTTGTTGACGCTCTAGAGGCCAAAGTTAATACCCGATTGACTTTAAATTTTTACACAGTGTTTAAGGTCATGAGACAAAGAAGCCTATTGATTTTCATCGATTTTCGATAATAACTGTCAGAGTTATGGCCCTTGATCACTTCAAAAAATCCTGTGGACGCTCTAGAGGCTAAAGTTAATATCCGATTGACTTTAAATTTATACACAGTGTTGAAGGTCATGAGACGAACAAGTATATTGAGTTTCAATGAATTTAGATAACTTGTACAGCATGGAGGAGAACTTTATCAAAGCCAAACAAATTCCAATGATTTTCTGATAATTACATAATGAGTTGTTACTTTTAATCAGATTTTAGTGTATTATATGTTTCATTACCGAAAAAAGTAAAATATGCGACAACTCTTGTTGACTGCCCGGACGAAATAGCTGCTGTGGGCGTATGTTTCCTTGCCTGGCAACCTATGTTTGGCACTTTTGAACATATGATTTCTCAGGGGAATTTTATCTGATCAGATAATGTAATATATCATTGTAGAGCCCTGCCGCTATTAAATTGCCCAAATCGGTTATTAAAACTATCTCGACAATAATCACCATACCGATAGTATTCAAAGAATGAAAAAAATGGTTAAAACAATTTCCGCGTTTGCGAAAAGCTGAATTTCTCGGTCAGATATTACCAGACCAAAAGAAGTAAGATGTTTTTCGATAGCCCCATTAATGGACTATTATATGGCATCTCACAGAAAGGTATCTATCCAAACAACTTGTTAAAACTATCCCGACGATGATCCAAAATCCAGAAGTAGTCGAAAAGATATCAGATATTTGGGAAAAAAACACACACCAAAAAAAGAAAATACATTAAAAAATTGGTACTCTTGCAGAAATCGCTATTTCTCAGCCAGGTGTGACTGAATCAAAACAATTAAAGTATCGTTCTGTAGCTCGATGAATTGGCTATGTTATGACATACTTCCTGTCTGATTCCTGAAAGCCGATTCAGTGCTGCTTTTGTTGTTAGATATATTGCAGTAATTTTAACAATAATCATTCGATTTTAACTATCAGGACATTTTGGCATAGCCGGTGACAGGGCACAAGGCAAATCTTCGCAGATATTATGCGTTAAATTTAAAAAATTGAAATTTAAACGAAAAACTTTTTTATTTATGAATATTTTTTAGTCGTGTTTTACACAGAGTTAAAGAGCCATCTGACTTGAGCAAAAATATGGGTTTTTTTTGTCTGTGATTTTCCTTGGCCGCCATTGGCTAATTTAGATTTTCAGTCCTTGATTATTTAATTATTGTTCGATTTGTATAAACCAAAGTTTATATGCTCTGTTGTCTCAATTCTCATTTTTATACGCCCACATTAGAAATGTGGTCGTATATTGGTGTCGCCCAATCTGTACGTACGTACGTACAGACTTTACCAAAAACTACAATTTTCACGGTTAGGTACCATTTTTTATACGCCCACAATTTCATGTGGACGTATTATGTCGTCGCCCCTGTCCGTCTGGACGTCCGTCCGTCCGTCCACAATTGTTTGTGGACTCTCTACAGGTCACAATTCTTGTCCGATTTTGACGAAACTTGAAATATAGGTTTATCCCCATAAGATCTCGGCTGCTTTCGATATTGGCATGTATCTTATTAAAACTTCGTGGATTATGGCCCCTGATTGTACGAAAAATCACGTTTTTAGCTTGTGGACCGTTTAGAGGTCACAGTTTTGAACCGATTTTAATGAAACTTTACATCCATGTTTATAACCCAAAGATCTTTGTTCCTTTCGATATTTGCGCCTATCGGATCGTGACTTTCTGAATTATGGCCCCTGATTATACGCAAAATCACCTATTTTAGCTCGTGATACCTCTGGAGATCACAATTATTATCCGATTATATCACCGTTACACCCTTAGGAAGGTTGAGTTCGAATTTCGGAAAAACCGGACCAATATTACCATACAAAATGGCCGCCGTTTGTAGTCGAATACTGTTAAAAAATGGTATATCAAGGTTGTGGACCCTGTAGAGGTCACAATTTTAATTCGATTTTGATGAAACTTGAAATGCATGGTTATAACCCAAAGATCTTGGTTCCTTTCGATATTTGCGCATATCCGATCGTGACTTTCTGAAATATGGCCCCTGATTATACGCAAAATCACCTATTTTAGCTCGTGGTACCTCTGGAGATCACATTTATTATCCGATCGAAAAACCGTTCGATTATATCACCGTTACGCCCTAAGGAAGGTTGAGTTCAAATTTCGGAAAAATCAGACTAAAATTACCATACAAAATCGCCGCCGTTTGTATGCGAATACAGTGTACTCTGTAACTTCCAGCTTTTGATCAATCCGCCACTCGCCTAGATCCGCCCAAAACCTCTGGTCCCGATTTATTTCCTTCTTGATTGCTTTTAAAATGTTTTGTTCTAACCGCCATTTTGTCACTTCCGCCTTTCGCCATCGACTCGAGGTCCGATGAGTGATTATCCATTGTTATTTAATCCTATAATCCGCCACTGTTAACTCCCCAATCACAAAAACACCACAGTTTATCAGGCACTAATAATTAAAGTATAAACAAACAGTACTCGACAAATCTTTTAAGGGTTCATTGATTGGCAACCATTTTCAATTACCAACGTTAACACTATAGCACCTATGTCGAGCAATACTTTAAAAATAGTCCGCGCTAAAAATAGACCGTGGGTGTCGTACAATAACAATACATTCACTGAACTCTATTGAGCATTTATAATCGCCGATAGCGTGATGTCCGAGAAAAGATTATATTTTGATGGCACATTGTCGGATTTATTATCATATTTTTAATGAGATTTATGTTTTTAAATAAGTAAATAAATACACTAAGAAATGTTGACGTATATTTCGATTGGAATGACGTAAGTTAATTGTTTTAGATGATAGCACGTGCTATAGTCGAGTGCAATTATTTAGCAGCTGGTGTCACTTGTTCGTTGTATTAGAGCGACGTTAACTAGTAAACTACGGCTTACATGTCATTTTTTATACTTTCTGTATATAAATCGAAACGCAGTATCAGACGAATGTCAGACATTGCTGAAAAATGTACCGACGTAGGATACAAAACATACGGTCATTTTGGGGGAATTTGATGTCATATAATTTTGTACATGTACTGTAGGAATATTATTGACATAAATTAAAAATACCGAACGAGTTTTAAACATGAAATATATAACGAGGTGCGATCCGACAAATATTCCATTCACATTCACTTCCTGTTATTGGATAAACCGCCACTCGCCGACATCCGTCATTTCTATTTGGTCCTACTTGGTGCTGGAAGTTACAGAGTACACTGTACTGTTGTTAAAAAATGGTATATCAAGATTGTGGACCCTGTAGAGATCACAATTTTAATTCGATTTTGATGAAACTTGAAATACATGGTTAAAACCCAAAGACCTTGGTTCCTTTCAATATTTGCGCATATCGGATCGTAACTTCCTGAATTATGGCCGCTGATTATACGCAAAATGGTCTTTGTTAGCTTGTGGTCCCTCTGGTGGTCACAATTATTATCCGATTTAAAAAATTATTTGATTATATCACTGTTACACCCTAAGGAAGGTTGAGTTCGACTTTCGGAAAAATTCGGAACAAAATTGCCATACAAAATGGCCGCCGCGTGTACGCGAATACTGTCATAAAATGGTATATCAAGGTTGTGGACCCAGTATAGGTCACAATTTTGATGAAACTTGAAATGCATGGTTATAACCCAAAGATCTTGGTTCCTTTCGTTTTTTGCACATATCAGATCATAACTTCCTGAATTATGGCCCCTGATTGTCCGAAAAATTGCCTATGGTACCTCCGTTACACCATACAGAAGGTTGAGTTTGAATTTCAGGGAAATCGGACCATAATTGCCAGACAAAATGGCCACCATTTGTACGCTAATAGTGTAAAAATATGTTATATCAAGGTTGTGGACCCAGTATAGGTCACAATTTTAATTTGATTTTGATGAAACTTGAATTGCATGTTTATAACCTAAAGATCTTGATTCTTTTTGATATTTGCGCATATCAAATTGTAATTTAATAAATTATATCCTTTGATTGTAGGAAAAATCACTTTCGGTTTTGCTTGTTCTCTAACCATCTCAAAAATGTGGGCGTATCCTGCTTACTATCTTTAATTTCGATTTCATTTTCGAGCAAATTCGATTAAGAGGTAAAAAAAAGTTAAAAAATGACCTATTTACAACAAATTCATGCTTTTTTTATACGCTTACATAGAAATGTGGTCGTATATTGCCGTCGCCCCCGTCCGTCCATCTGTCCGTCCATTGTCCACAATTTCTTGTGAACGCTCTAGGGGCTAAAATTAATATCCAATTGACTTTAAATTTATACACAGTGTTTAAGATCATGAGAGAAAGACCCCTATTAATTTTCAGCGATTTCCGATAATTGGATCCAGAGTTATGGTCCTTGATCACTTTGAAAAATCTTGTGAACGCTCTAGAGGCTAAAGTTAATATCTGATTGAATTAAGATTTATACACAGTGTTTAAGGCCATGAGACATAGAAGTCTAGGGATTTTCACCGATATCCGATAATTACTGCCAGAGTTACGGCCCTTGATCACTTTGAAAAATCTTGTGAACGCTCTAGAGGCTAAAGGTAATATTCGATTGACTTTAAATTTATACACAGTGTTTAGGGTCATGAGACGAAGAAGCCTATTGATTTTCCGAATATTAAGTGGTTCGTATACTAAACGTTAGCATGGAGGAGAACTTTATCAAAGCCAAACAAATTCAAATGATTTTCTGATAATTAAATAATGAGTTGTTACTTGTTATATGATTTTAGTGTATTATAAATGTTTCATACTGAAAAAAGTTAAATATGCGACAACTCTTGTTGACTGCCCAGACGATTTAGCTGCTGTGGGCATAAGTTTCGTTGCCTGGCAAACTATCTTTTCAGATTTTAAAATATTTCTATGTAACTTTAATAAACTTGTAGCTTTAATCAATACGAAGTAAATGTATGTTAAAAGTAGTTTGTAATATAAGCAGTTGCCTAGAAATGGTCAATTTTGCGTAAGACGTGGTTTTCGTTATTTTGCCTGTAAAATAGTCCATTTGATTCAAAAAGCAAGTATGCGTCATATTAAATTGATTACAATTTAAAATTGACACAGGAAGTGACGTCATTTTCTCAAAAACTGTATTTTTGACTTTAAAAATCCTTTTTTTTTTTCAATCTAAAATAATTTAATATGTATTAATAATTTAACTTTTGGTTTTGATTTAAATATTATTAAAAATCATACGGTCATATAGATATCATAAAATTGTTTCTAACTTGTTCGGTTGCTGAGAAATAGACGTTTTTGTGCATGTCACTTTTGAAGGTTTTTGGTTTATAAGTGTCAATTATTATTCGATTTTCATAAAATTTTCACTGTGTAATACCTAATACCATTTACGATTTTATACAAGTAATGTAAGATTTTCATTCTTACCGGAAGTAACGTCATTTTTCAAAAACTGTATTTTTAGCCTTCAAAATTGATACTTTTTTTCAAATGACTCTGATTTGTAATGTTTTTAAAAATGTTATATTTGATTGCATTCAACAAATAGATCAAACCCATATGATCATTTGGTTGATACTGCGTCCATTTCATTTGATATGTGCAATGTTTATCTGGGAATCTGTTTATCGGTTCCATAGCAGGTCTAGTTTGCTATTGATGTTAGTCACAAAATTTGACCTTCGGTTCTTTTGGGGCAGATTGACGGTCATGTACTTATATAGTTCCCATTAACAAAAACACAATATGATATAAATATCTTTATATAACTACAACATATCAATACAGTTATAACATATATATTTTTATGTAATTAATCTCTAATAGTTCATTTCACAGATTCCCCAGCACACGACGAATTACATAATTTCTGCATTGATGAGATGACAGTAAACATGCACACAGCAGTCACATTAAATATTTGAATCTCCACAGCACAATTAAGATGATTAAATGATAAGGTTGATGAGTTATTCATATAACTGGATAGTAACAATATCGGTAACACTATCTGTAGCAAATTAACATTATCGGAAACAGAATCCGAATCAGGACATTATCATAGGCACAATCAAAACTAGAATCGGGTCACCTATAAACATAACACAATGTTTAACAAATAATCAAAATATTTCTACATTTCCACGATTATCAACAATACTTATAAGCATATGTACTAATTATTACTCATAATTTAATCACACAGATTACCATTATAATGACACACAGTCAAAACCAACGAGACACACAGTCTTACACCAATTTAGTTGAAATATACGAATGAATGATTCATGAATGATACGGTCAATGGTTACGTGTGATTCTCCCAAAATTCATTATTAGATTCTATATAAATTCATATCTACCACAACGTAAACTACAGTTTCACTCACAACCAATCAAACAACGACAACAAAACAGGCAGTCCACATGCATTCAATGCAATCATACCTGCAACCAGACATGTGAATTACTCCACTATTGCATATATTAACTATCATACCTCTTACAAAGAAACAATAAAATCAAATGTTTATAAATCAAACTTTATTACCACAATCTGGAAACATGTTCACCAGTTATCATAAACTGTAATAAACAACAATAACATATATACGATATTTAATGATGTACAAATACTTGTGACCTTGAAACATTCAGCAATACCAGCGTGAATATATATCAATTATCTGGTAGATCCACGGCAAACTCTATAGTAAACTATCTTTATCCTACGTGACAATATTTCTTGGCTTGTGTTTTTGTTATTGATAGGTGGGGCAATGTTCACACGAAAATTTGGCCAAATTGAGTTTGCCCCTTTTTGGGGGCGGGAATTCAAAGGTCAAGGTCAACAATATCTGTCTGGATTTTGTTCGGTCAAGTTTGTGTTTCTGGTCATTAGAAAGATCCATGTTTTCGGAACAATTTGATACAAATTTCATGAAAGTAGGATTACTAAGTTATGGATTTTCAAAGTTGGTAGGTCAGCCAAAAAAGTCCAAAGTTTGGGATGCCCAGCGCTAAATCAAACATTCTACTAATTGTCAAAGCAAATTTATTATTTATTGTTTAACATGTAAAATTTGCCGAATCCAATATGTGGGACAAACTATTACCCCATTTAGCACCAGATTGAACAGTCACAGATCCAATATCAAATTGCAAAAAGCAGGTAAAGCCCCACATGTTGCCCCCATTTTAACATACCCAACCATAATTATACATGTACCATTCTCCAGCAAGTAAATAATGAAGATCGGAAACAACTGAATATTGCGGAATCTCTATGGATGCATAGACTGAACACTGTGTGGCTTAATGAACATAACCCAGATACCATAAAAAACTTCTCCAAATAATTATAATCCTACTTTTGAAACTTATTTCTGTACATAACAATCTCCCACCTTTCTTACCGCCTTGTTTACTTATTTTTATACGCCCACATTGAAATGTGGTCGTATATTGGCGTCGCCCGGTCCGTACGTCCGTCCGTCGTCCACAATTTCTTGTGAACACTCTACAGACTACATTTATCACCTGCTTGTTTTGAAATTGATATATATTGTTTACATGAGTAAGATGAAAAAGCCTATTGATTTTCAGCAATTTCCGATAATTACTGTCAGAGGTATGGCCCTTGATCACTTCAAAAAATCTTGTGGATGCTCTAGAGGCTAAAGTTAATAACCGATTGACTTTAAAATTATACACAGTGTTTTAGGTCATGAAACGAAGAAGCCTTTTGATTTTTAGCGATTTCCTTTAATTACTGCCAGAGTTAAGGCCCTTGATTACTTCAAAAACATTTGTGCGCTCTCTAAGAGGCCAAAGTTAATATCCGATTGGCTTTAAATCTATACACAGTGTTTAAGGTCATGAGACAAAGAAGCCTATTTATTTTCAGCGATTTTCGATAATTACTGTCAGAGTTATGCTCCTTGACACTAAAGGCTAAAGTTAATATCTGATTGACGAACAAGTATATTGAGTTTCAATGAATTTTGATAACTTGAATAGCATGGAGGAGAACTTGATCAATGCCAAACACATTCGAATGATTTTCTGATAATTATATAATGAGTTGTTACTTTTTATCAGATTTTATGCCGTATATTACCTGATCATATTTTTAAATACTTCTACACAGTATTGTTATTATATCAGTTTTAATGTAGCATGTGTTTATATGTAAAGCGCGTTGAAACTTCTGTGTAATGCGCTATATAAGAAATAAATTATTATTATATATTATTATATATTAGTGTATTATAAATGTTTCATTACCGAAAAAAGTAAAATATGCGACAACTCTTGTTTACTGCCTGGACGATTTAGCTGCTGTGGGCATATGTTTCGTTGCCTGGCAACCCTATCTTTACATTTTGAGGCCTGTTGTGGATGCTCTAGAGGCTAAAGTGAATATCCGATTACACATGTAACTTTAAATTTATACACAGTGTTTAAGGTCATGAGATGAAAAAGCCTTTTGATTTTCAGCAATTCCCGATTGTTACTCCCATAGTTATGTCCCTTAATCACTTCAAAATATCTTGTGGATGCTCTAGAGGCTAAAGTCATCATCCGATTGATACACAGATGGTAAGGTCTTGAGACAAACAGCTAAATCCATGACATTCAAATTTTCGTATTCTAAATGTTAGCATGGGGCAGAACTTTTAAATAAAACCAAACAAATTCTAATGATTTTTTGATAATTACTTAATGAGTTGTTATTTATCAGATTTAAGTGCATTATAAATGTTTCTTTTCCCAAAAAAGGTAAAATACTCGACTACTCTTGTTGACTGCCTGGACGATTTAGCTGCTGTGGCAACCTATCTTTGTGTATTATAAATGTTTCATTACTGAAAAATATGCAACAACTCATGTTGATTGCCGGACAATTTAGTTGCTTCAGGCGTATGTTTCGTTGCCTGGCAACCTATCTTTCAATTTAAGTTAGAAATATGATAAATATGTTTGTATGCTAATGTACATGTAAGCAAAGTTAAATTGAATGGTAAGTAACCATGGAAGATAATGTATCTGAAAAGTTTATTGTGATAGATTGTGTTAACTCACCCACTCACTATATATAAATTTGTTTATAATTTCTGGCTAAGTGGGCTAGCCCCGAGGTCAGTTGTTCATCAGGATTTTCCAGTGTCGTTTCTCCTTGTGATTACCTGACAAGATAGGCGGTCCCGTGTACATATTGGCATTCATGTAAAGATCCCCTGGCAGTTGGAATTCAATATAAGAGTAGGCCATAGTGTGCCGCTCCCCAGGTAAAATTTCCACATCGCACACTGTATGGTGTATGCCCATCTTCATAAGCCTTGTCTGAGCAGAACAGTAGGATGTTAAACCCCATTTTATTTCATTTATAATTTTCAGTTATCTGGATAGTGTCAATCGAATAGCGGAGCCAGATTACTTACCCTCACTACAGGATATTTTGCGTGTAAGAGTCCCAACTACGGGTATCATTGAATATCCTTTTGATCTTGATAGTATAATATTTAGGTAAGTCCATTTTATTTTTCATTGACAGGCCACGGAATTTACCGCAAACGATACCAATCGGATACGTGCTGTAGAGCAAACTCACAAACACGCGATCAATTTTCTGGTTACACAAACTGATATATCGGTTACGTTAAAAAAAATCATTATTATAATCAAAATTAGTAACCCCAGTTCACTCAGGGATGTCATTAGAAGCCGGCAACCGGCAAATTTAGCTGTTTACATTAGGTCAATTTCCGGCTACTTTTTAGCTAAAAAGGATCAGTAATTTTATTTTAATAAAATAATTTTGCGTAATATTAATTTAAACTAATTTTATTCCTAAACCCCAAGATGTACATGTCTTATAGTAAGTGCAGGGGGACTGCGCCACATGATTTTTATAAAAGACAAACATAACGACAAGACATACTCCGAAACAACAAACAAACAAATAAACAATTCAAAAAAGAGTGAATGGATCCGGGGGCTAGCCGTAAGCGTCCACTGCGCGGGGTCTGAAGCAACACAGATTTCACTCAAAATTGAAAATGATAAGGAAAACATTATGATGTGATGTCCGCATGAGTCATGGTCTGCCTACAAGAAATACGAATGCAAGCACACTGTAGTAAAAATTCCAACTGTACAAGTAACCACATCGCTGAAATGTATAAAAAAGGTAGTCTAAAAACATTAAATATATGTATAGTAAATGTGTTGAGGAAACATATTCCACCGGTCACAAGAAAAACGCACAAACAAAACCGAATACAAAGAAGCAAAGGAAATGTAGACTGCCTCAGGTGGTAGTCGTCTGCTAACTGAATGGTGTGACGTAAATACGTCGTTCTGTATCAATGACATCAAAAATATTGTAAGAAAAAAGGCGATAATCAAGGTGAAATAATGCTAAAGTTTAAACAGCTAATCAGAATTTTTAAGTTGTATAATTGCACAAAACATAATACTAAATACCCCATACAAGCAATGCAAAACAGGAATGCAGAATAAATCGTACAAAGTAAGTGTATTTATAAATTCATTAAATAATAACAATAAGGGCGATAATCCAGACAGGATTACGTAACTATACAAATTTTAAATTAAATTAAATTGGATTATTATCCAATATGTACTCGGTTATATACTTATAAGAAATGTGTTCGCCCAGGGCGTCTTGAGTCGGAATGCGCAATATCTAATTTTGGACTACAGACAAAATAAGTGAAATAATTGATTTTGATCAAAATTGAGATTTTAACAAAAATGAGTCTATAAATATACTATCTATCGATACAAAATATAAGATTTTAGAACACCTTTATTTGAACGTTTTGTACGAGTGCCGCATGCATAAGTCTGTTAAATTAGTTATGTTTCTTTGCTAGCAGCGGGCGATCGCTCATTGCTCTTGCATATTAATTGGCATTGTTGCAAAGCAGAGAATCTCTAGTTTATAAATATGACCAAAGAATTACCGATGAATTCATTTTGAAGGAATACAAAGGGGTTTTAAAACCCCTAAAACTGTAAACAACCTTGGCTTGTTGCTATGCTGCCAACACGACTCACTTACTGATTGGCCCAGATAACGCGTGCAAAGCATTGTTGTTCCGTGGCCTGATCAAGGATCGAGCGATTGATAGAAATTAGATTTGGGCAATGTTATTGTCTATCTACATGCGATTTTCTATGAAAAGTGGCAGAAGCAATTGTTGTAGAGTGACCCACAGCCTCTAATATCTGTACTGTATAAACTGACCTGTTCTAACAGCATGTTGATGATGTTGTCACTCGGCCCAAAACACCCTTTCTGAGAAAAGTTCAGTCACGGGTTTGTTCGTGCAGTTCAAAGCAGACAATCACGTGACTATATTCATTCATCTATTTATCAATGAAGCTTTGAAAAAAATGTCTTCTTTGCGGGTTAGATTTTTAAAAATACGTTGTTACGAACGTAATTAAAACTTTGGCTATAACTCGGCGGTTTCATTTCTAATTTAGTTGAGCGTAAAAAATGACGTATATATTCTAACGGGTTTTGGTTCAAAGCAGGGTTCTTAATCCATTTTGAAATGAACCGGCCACGGGTAAGCCTAACGGATAGTCGTATTTTCAACAACACACATGACATGTTCAACATGTACGTTGGTTTATGCATACTTTATTCACGTCAATAATAATTGCATAACGTATTTCGAATAATAATAGCTTAAACTTCGAATAAACAAAACCGTTGTTGTAATTGCATACCTGTATTCATACATCGATAATAATATCGGAATTTATAGTCAAATTTCAGCAACTTGCATAATGCATTTTCCTACTTTTGCTTTCATCCAACCAAACGGAAGTTATAATTTAGTAACAAGAAAAACTGCCAGTAAATATAATTATTTTTTTTTTTTACAATTATTTTATTGGTAATCACGAGTCAATATATTAAAATAACAAAGAATATAAGCCAATACCAAAAATAACAAATAAGCACGAATTAGTTTCCGTGTATAGTCGGAACTTGGGAATGCCGTGATTTGCCGAGTGATGCCGTACGTACGAAAAGCAGAGTTATAAATAGAAATCTATGGCGATAAGTCACTTAGCCTCGGTCACCCAGAACCTCCTAGTCTTCAACATGTAGAATATTTTTTTGGATGAAAGAGACTAAAAGTCACGTGGCCAATTGTCATGATTCAGATTTTGGTTGACCTATATTTTACGTGGTAGTTTCTACGGCTTTTGGAACTTCTAATGAGGACGTGCAAGCTTGAAGTTCAGGGTCAATGCCACCATCACTATCGTCGGCTAAATCTCGTTTTCATTTTTTATTGTCATTCTGTGGGGTGTTCAAGTACTTCAACATTGTGTTATAATTATATAGAATGAATGAACCGACATTGGATTATATGCATTCTTTTACGTGACAGGATTAACTCAACTAATTAGGAAATTAGCCGATACTGATTGACGCTGAGTGTATTCATTGTATTGACTGACTCTTTGATGGGCGACGAGTAATAATTAACTCTTTGTTATCGGCCGAAAGTCAATTGTTTAATGATAGCATGGTGGCCGGTTCATTGTTTTAAAAACCAGCTAGATTAATATGATGGGGTTCTTAACCGACAAGTAATAATTAACTCTTTGTTATCGGCCGAAAGTTGATTGATTAATGATACCTTGATGGCCGGTTCATTGTTTTACGAACCGGCTAGATTAAAGATCATTCGGCTAAAGCCGACAAAAAACAGCCGATTAAGATCCCTGGTTCAAAGTCACCTGATGTAGTTTCGTTTTTTTTCTGTTTTTTAAGTTAACTGTCGTGTCAACTCGGCAACATCGCAAGACTGTCAATTTCTTTTTTTTTAAACTGTAAAACACTATGGTTAGTGTGCGCTTTACTTACTTTAAAAGTTACGATGTTGCTAGCTCTAAGTACGCACAAAAAAATTGAGACCGGAAATTAACCGAACGAAATGTAATTACATAGTCTTGATTAACCAGCTGATTAAAAAAAAATTACAGTAACGATCAGAGCACTCGTATTCTAATCTTTTAGAGTGTGTTACGTGTGCTATGTTTTGTGGGCGTATGTTTTTAAATATTTATCGGTGATAATTATTGGAAACACAATAGGATTATTAAAAAGAACATTTAACGTCTACAATATGAGTACAGTAAGAACTTTATGCATTTTGCGTGTATATGGCCAACTGCCAATTTCTCCGTTGTTAACATGTGTTGGCTATGGTCTAGTGCATTTATAAAATCAGACGAAAAAGTAACTGATAGTTGGAGATTTTTAGTTTCATTTCTATCTTTCTGTCTCTTGTATTACCGTCTTCAATTAGCTCAGGTTAAGTGCATAACAGTAGGACGTTAAACCCCATTTCATTCATTCATTAGTCTCTTGTATTCAAAAACTAAGGTTTGTGCATGCGTAGAAGCGTTCTATTCAATCGTTATTTGAACGTATTCTAAAGACCGGAGAATTCCAAATTATTTGTTCGTATCGGAGTAGAGTTTCAAAATTTTATATTGCCAATAACCATAACTCGTGTTGTCTCTAAGAATTATCTCCCTTGAGACTCTCGACAAATGGCAGCCGGACAGATTTGTCAACAAGTTAAAAGTACAGGTCTAGATGGTAATATCGCCAAAATTCAAACATGACCAGACTTTCATTGTTGATGAATGAAGTTTTTGTGGTAAGCCTTATCATATTATATTAAAATAAACCTCAAATATTGTCTGAAGGTTGAAATCTCTTGTCAGACTGAACCACCCTAATTGTTGTTTGTTTATTAAAAATTAAACGTCCAATACATTACATGAAGCAACATAATTCTGATCGTATAATATAGATAGCCATGGAGTGTTAATCAAAAACATCGTAAAATAATCAACACGCTGTTCGTGTCGTGAGTAATGCTAATCTGTAATCACTTCTCACGTACCGTATTAGGGATTAATTGATTGATAACTGACAATGATAAGGCCGCCTATAATCCATTATTTACACCGAATAACTAATCAAAGCGTTGATGATTTTATAATTATCTCGTTTGGTCTGTTAGAAAATAATTTATAGCCCTTAAATGGAAATAAACAAAATAGCCAATAACCTATTTCTGAAGAGAACTTTATAGGTGAATTCCGTTTACTGTCGCTTCATACGGCATACAAAGTAAAGAATGCATATTGGATATTATTGATTTATTCTATTATCATAATGGATCAGGATAATAAGAACGACCAATGTGTCGAAATCCGACGATTATCGAGTGGGAAATATATGCCATTGTTTAATTACACCGCTTCCAAAATGCACGAAACTACAGTGTACTCTGTAACTTCCAGCTTTTGATCAATCCGCCACTCGCCTAGATCCGCCCAAAACCTCTGGTCCCGATTTATTTCCTTCTTGATTGCTTTTAAAATGTTTTGTTCTAACCGCCATTTTGTCACTTCCGCCTTTCGCCGTCGACTCGAGGTCCGATGAGTGATTATCCATTGTTATTTAATCCTATAATCCGCCCCTGTTAACTCCCCAATCACAAAAACACTACAGTTTATCAGACACTAATAATTAAAGTATAAACAAACAGTACTCGACAAATCTTTTAAGGGTTCGTTGATTGGCAACCATTTTCAATAACTAACGTTAACACTATAGCTATAGCACCTATGAGCAGTACTCTAAAAATAGTTCGCGCTAAAAATAGACCTCTATTGAGCATTGATAATCGCCGATAGCCTGATGTCCAAGAAAAGATTATATTTTGATGGAACATTGTCGGATTTATTATCATATTTTGAATGGGATTTATGTTTTTAAATGAGTAAATAAACACGCTAAAAAATGTTGACGTATACATGCATTCCGATTGGAATGACGTAGTGAATTGTTTTTCGATGATAGCACGTGCTACAGTCGAGTGCAATTATTTTGCAGTTGGTGTCACTCGTTCGTTGTATTAGAGCGACGTTAACTAGTAAACTACGGCTAACATGTCATTTTTTTTTTACTTTCTGTATATAAATCGAAACGCAGTATCAGACGAATGTCGGACTTTGCTGAAAAATGTACCGACGTAAAATACAAAAAATACGGTGTTTGATTTTATGTAATTTTGTACATGTCATGTATGAATATTATTGACATAAATTTGAATACCGAACGGGTTTTAAACATGAAATATATAACGGGGTGCGGTCCGACAAATATTCCATTCACATCCTGTTATTGGATAAACCGCCACTCGCCGACATCCGCCATTTCTATTTGGTCCTGCTTGGTGCTGGAAGTTACAGGGTACACTGTAAACCTAAGCATTTCATGCCAATGAAGTTTAAATTTCTATTCTATTAGGGAATTATAATTTTTGGGGTACCGTTATAGTACCGAAGGCTGAAAATAACAATAGAGGACACGGAACATTATGTGTTACATTGTCCAAAGTTTACAATGTTAGAATTCAAACGGCGATAGTAATACTACCTTGCATGTACATTTTTAATACAGTCCACAAATTTATACATATTTTATCTAAAAGACTACAATAACCATCGTAGAATACTAACTGAATTCTCGGTTATTATATATCTGACTGCCTCTAAATGTATTATGAAATGGTAAGGCACTGTAAATGTCACTATTAAATTACTTGCATGCACGATTAATAGTGAATACAAAATACAGCACTGTTAATGTATTTGTATGTGCAGTGTATATATCATACGTCGATTTTAGTATTTATTAAATAAGGAGACGAATAAATATAAGCCTTTGGTTAGTTTTTGAATCCTTAACTTTTGACAGTTTATAACGTATAACATGTATCTTATTTGAATAAAATATTGTTTAAATTAAGGGAGAACGCAGGTCGGAAAAAATAGAATTTCTAAAAAATTTCACTTTTTAAGTAATTACAGTTTTCGATACTTTGAAGCCTTACCTTTGAGTCCCCAAAAGAAAAATATCAAAAATTTCATTTTATTAATGTAAAAAAGTACTATTTCTTTCGATTGGTAAACATTTCTGAACCTGTCATGTCCGAATTTTGATAAAATAACGTCTAAGAAATCCCGATTTTAAGCCTCGGCATGTCCATTGACCGCCATGTTTGATATATCGTTGGATAGAGTAAACACAGAACAGCATGATGGGAATCAAAATAATTTATTAATTCCCGTCAGTTTCCGTGTGTACTCGTTTTTCTAATAGTGAAAAGTGCTCGATAATTTCCTTATTTGGTTAGGTGACCCGATCGATGGGTCAATATATACGACGTCATAACAACGACATCTCCTCATTGGCCCAACGGATTCTACCGGAAATAAGCCACCGCCCGCGATATAGACACCGTGTACCACTCTTTTTTGTATAACAATATTACTTGGTACGAAGTCCAAGACTATGAACGATGTCCCAGAAGCTGATTTAGCGATATTTACCGATAAATTTAATAGTTTTTTTTTAAATTATTTCTAATAAACCGTGATTAAAAAAATAAAATATTTTATGGGGATCGTAATTTATAGCCAAGTACATCTTTGTCAACCGTTAATTGTTTTTGGTCTTGTTTGTTATGACCCAAATAAAACCAGTTGAACTAAATGAAACTTTAAAGGGATTTTTCTCTGATTTGATTTTTTGGACGAAAATGCAATTTCAAATTACTAGATCTCAAAAAGTTACTAATATTTTTACTTCAAATTTTCAACAGTTATAGATTAAAGTCTTTTGAATGGGATAACAGAGAGTTTTTGTATTTACTGTTTTTATACGCCCACATTGAAATGTAGTCGTATATTGCCGTCGCCCCTGTCCGTCTGTCTGTCCGTCCGGCGTCCACAAGCAAAGGCCAAAGTTAATATCCGATTGACTTTAAATTTATACACAGTGTTTAAGGTCATGAGACGAAGAAGCCTATTAATTTTCAGCGATTTCCGATAATAACTGTCAGAGTTATGGCCCTTGATCACTTAAAAAAATCTTGTGGACGCTCTAAAGGCCAAAGTTAATACCCGATTGACTTTAAATTTTTACACAGTGTTTAAGGTCATGAGACGAAGAAGCCTATTAATTTTCAGCGATTTCCGATAATAACTGTCAGAGTTATGGCCCTTGATCACTTAAAAAAATCTTGTGGACGCTCTAAAGGCCAAAGTTAATACCCGATTGACTTTAAATTTTTACACAGTGTTTAAGGTCATGAGACGAAGAATCCTATTGATTTTCATCGATTTTCGATAATAACTGTCAGAGTTATGGCCCTTAATCACTTCAAAAAATCCTGTGGACGCTCTAGAGGCTAAAGTTAATAACTCATTGACTTTAAATTTATACACAGTGTTTAAGGTCATAAAATGAAGAAGCCTATTGATTTTCAGCAATTTCCGATAATAACTGTCAGATTTATGGCCCTTTATCACTTAAAAAAATCTTGTGGACACTCTAGAGGCTAAAGTTAATAACCGATTGACTTTAAATTTATACACAGTGTTTGAGGTCATGAGACGAAGAAGCCTATTGATTTTCAGCAATTTCCAATAATTACTGTCAGAGTTATGGCCCTTGATCACTTCAAAAATTCTTGTGGATGCTCTATAGGCCAAAGTTAATATCCGATTTGACTTTAAATTTATACACAGTGTTTAAAGTCATGAGATGAAGAGGCCTATTGATTTTCAGCGTTTCCGATAATTACTGACTGAGTTATGGCCCTTGGTCACTTTCAAAATTTTGTGGACGCTCTAGAGGCTAAAGTTAATATCCGATTGACTTTAAATTTATACACAGTGTTGAAGGTCATGAGACGAACAAGTATATTGAGTTTCAATGAATTTAGATAACTTGAACAGCATGGAGGAGAACTTTATCAAAGCCAAACAAATTCCAATGATTTTCTGATAATTACATAATGAGTTGTTACTTTTAATCAGATTTTAGTGTATTATATGTTTCATTTCCGAAAAAAGTAAAATATGCGACAACTCTTGTTGACTGCCCGGACGAAATAGCTGCTGTGGGCGTATGTTTCGTTGCCTGGCAACCTATGTTTATGTTTGTAAATAATTCAGTTTTTAGTTCATGTTTCGATAAAAAAAATCACACATTTTTATAAATGCTTATAAATTAATAAAAAATACAGTGGACCCCAAATGTCTCTCTGTCTTTTCCTAGCTTTATGTATTGTTTATAAGGTGTGAAAGTTTCAGAACTGTAGAGTTATTATTAACAGAGATATAGCACTCCTACGAATTTCCTCATTTTTGCTTGATTCGTTGGTAACCATGGCAACCAATGTCCGATTTGGGATTTGATGAAAAAAATCAGCTAATATAAATGGTCTTTATAGTTTATACAAAGTTTCAACCCAAAATAACATTAAATAAAAAAAAAAAAATTTCGCCCCTCGTTCCCCCTTAAATTAGCCTTAGACTTTTTGTACACCCAGAATCTTAATTTCAATTGTAAAGCTTTGGCGGCTTCTTTGACGGGTTCATTCTCACCCAGCTCAAAACTTAAATAATCATGTTAGCATGACTAAGGTGTTAATTTAAATTTCTAAAGAAGGATTAGCTGTAGTCTGTTTCACATTGGGCACTGTTTATTTCATTAGGTTAAACCTAATAGTAAAACAAAATCACTTGATAAAGTTTTATTCAACATTTATTATAGTAAAACATGTTTATTTTAACACTTTTAATGTAAATGGAAAAACTTAATATAAAAAATAAATAATTATAGCACTATGAAATGAGCATCAACATTAAAAATATATATTTCATATGGGCAAGTAATTAAACTACCATTTCACATGACACTTATTAAACACAGCTCACATGACCTTTATTGGCGAAATCTAATTGATCGACGGTTTTTGATATTTACCGAAAAATGCAAATCATGGACCATTACTTAAATGTCACATAACAATAGGACATGGGTGCTAAACAGTACCCTAGTTCTATTTAATGTCCTGTATGCCACTTTATGGTTGTCAGCTGTCGGATTTCTCCGATAGTTCCATTGAAAGATATTACTGTACCTGGCGTAAGTGCATTCATAGGCTGTGGGACATTCCATGTCGTACACACAGTGTCCTTATTCCATTAATTTGTCAGGATTATTCTATAGAAGCTCAGCTTCATAAACGATTTGTAAAACAGTTTATTAGTTCAATTCAAAATAACAATGAATGCATTAAAATATGTGCCCATTAGTAATGTCTGTAACAGATACGGTGTCTCTAGATACGATTTATATAATATAAAAGTAAAAAAACTTTAAAACCTAATAAATAAATGGGATAATACCAATGTAAATCAGTCTGATCTCAAAAGAGCTGGTCAAATTGTCGATATGATGAATATGCGTGAGTCGCACAAAATTTACTCACATAAAAAAGATATTAATGAAATAATCACTTATTTATGCATTGACTAAATATATTTATGAATATTGTAAAAGTGTACAATAATGTACGAATAAATGTGAAATAAATAATCAATATCTAATTAGGTGAACACATTTCAGCTACAGACCATAATCCCCCAGCCCTTAACCCAGGGCTAGAAATTCGTCATTTTTTGCAAGAATCTAAGAGGATTCTCATATATGCAATCTGCGCGAATCCTCCGATTCTTAATTTATAATAATGTCTAAATGACAAAATTGTGTTTTTTGTGTTAATAATACAACAACAATGATAAAAATAAAACAATCAGATAGAATTTTTGGTAAACACTTGATAAATGGTGTAAAAAGTAATACCAGATAATGCCGTAGCCAAAATAAACTGATACGGCACCATAATATTTCTTTATAACACAATTTGTAGTCTTTTTTCCATCACGTAACTTGCACAATTTTTTTATTCATTCGTCAAACGGTACAATGATCACATGAATAACTGCAATTGCTATAAAGTAAAATTCAGTAGGCCTACGACTAGGATATATCCTTTAATAATATTACAATAATTAAGCATCTGTCAGCATGTGTATAAAATAAAATAATCATAACGGTACACACAAATTTAGAACTGGTTTATTGACCTAATTCCTACCAAGATGTCACGTGTTATTGGAATTTGACATTGCAAGATTACGTCGGAAAAATATCCACTAGAGTTACGTGACGATCACAAAATTCTTGAATCGGTAAATCGGACAGCCAAAAATCGTATTGGTGCCGATTAATCGGATACCGCATATAAATTCTACAATGTCATGGCTAATAATGTCATTGTCTGTACTGCTTTGATATGCGTGAGCACTGAATGGCTGATCGTATATTATTTTAATACATTTCTTTGAGTTTAAGCTGAAGAGATATGTTGAAATACGCGTTGGGCGGAGTAAGACTTATCCCTACGGCTACCGTTTTAACTGCTAATTTAAAATTCAATACTGGCAATAAATTACAATTTACGAGTACATCAATTCCTGTACATAATATTTTAACATATATAGCGATAGCGATAATCATATTGACAAAAAAACAACAAGAGAATCCGCACAAGACGGTACAAATAAAAAAAACCATGTGCAACGTACATGCCGAGGGGGTCGAATAGAAGAGTCTCCAAGCTGGTAATGTCCGATTGGGGAACGGTTTATTTGTCATCTCGGACACAGTAACGTCACATTCTGATTGTGAATTAAATAACAATATTACAACTGATCGCCAACTTCCCCGTCTCGTGCGGCATGCATTTAGTCCATGTATTACAAGGTCTGTGATGTCTGTTATCCGTGTACGTGGCTGTTGACAGCTATTTCGCGCCAAAAGCAACTATTTTACACATTTTGTAGTAAGCCATGCCTAATATGGAGGGCGACGAATTCCATGCAACATCGAATTCGTGGCCGACCTTGACAGTGACAAAATAGAAATTGGAATGACCAAATTCAACAACTAACGGAATCAAATCGCCGTTCGAACGGATAAAATCATGGAAACCAAAACTATTTCGTTTCAAGGTTGGCATGCTAAAGTAGTTTCTTTTTTTTAAAGAAGGATTAAAATAAGTAATTAGGAAACCTATAACTTTGTATCGTAACTGAAATATGCATAAATACTCTACTTCTAAAAGTCGTCGCCGTGTCGTGATCGTGGAAGTTTCCACACAATTTATTACATAACAAAGACAATTAACGGCCAGTCAGAAACTCGTCTAAATAATAAGTTAAAAGTAAAACAAAAACACAACAATTATTTTATTATATTATACATATAGTATGCTATAAAGTATGTCATACAACTTTGATTCAAAACGCCCTGACTGACATTCAATAGTCGGGCCCGACAATTCTCCGAGATTTTTTTTTTTTTCAAAAGTTTTACGCGAATACTTATAGATTCGCACTGTAAGCTCTTGCGAGAATCCTTGCGCGAATTAGATTCGGAGATTCGCGTGAACACCCCCTTTGATGATTAGAAGATTAAAATAAACTACTAAACTTGATTTCCCAATCAACAACCTTAATCTTCCAAACATGCTAATTAATTAAGGAGATTAACTGAAGTTAAACTCACCAATGCTATAATACACAAACTTAGACTACTTATTTATACATTTTTCTAAATTACACGTTATAACAGGAAATAGGATTTTACTATAATATTCGTCTTCAGGACCCTTGAAAACTTATAGAAGAAAATATTAATATTAAACGACATAACGAATGATTTAATTGCATGGATGCTGGGTGATTTTATTATTTTTTATAAACCTTGGGTATGCCCGGAATAACATGCTGTCTAAATATATTTATGTAAAGTTTTTCTTTACACCTGTATCGGGTTATTCTTCCAGGGTAGGTTTTTTTGTCCATTAAGTTATTCGCTTGAGTTATTTTTCTTTTACAAATCGTCCTATTTCGAGTGATATTATATTTTATTACAAAAATACTAGTAATATTTTCTGTTGCATTATAAAATAATTTGTTATTATGTTCTATTAAATTGATGAGAGTTTTTAGTATACTGTTGTTTTTTTTTTTTAAAATGTTCCCCTTTCTTATACTTGATAGCATACCCTACCCTGCAAGGTGTGACCATAACTGATGAGTGACCATAAAATCATTGAATATGTAAAATGATAAATATTCGTTGCATCGACCCAAAACCATGTTTGTCGTCTTTAGCGACCCCGAAAACCCCAAAAATGATATATGACACAAGTACCAAGTATAAGATCTCTAATAATTGGTTTGGTGGCCATTTTGAAAAACAAGATGGAGGATACAGTCCGGTCGACCCTTTGATACTACAACATTCTTGTGCCTAATAACACATATAAAATGGCATGGCACCATGTGGTTACAAATATACGGTGACAAAAACAGAATTGTCATTTTGGTCGACATTTTGATGAAACAAAATGGTCGATATTGTCGGCTTGATTTTATTATTTAGGTCGCCATTATGAAAAACAAAATTGCGGGTAATATCTGATTGACTCTGATAGTGCAATTTTTATACGCCCACATTTAAATGTGGTCGTATATTGATGTCGCCCATTTCTTGTGAACGCTCTAGAGGCTAAAGTTGATATTCGATTGACTTTAAATTTATACACAGTATTTAAGGTCATGAAACGAAGAAGCCTATTGATTTTCAGCGATATCCGATAATTACTGCCACAGTTATGGCCCTTGATCACTTTGAAATATCTTGTGAACGCTCTAGAGGCTAAAGTTAATATCCGATTGACTTTAAATTAATACACAGTGTTAAAGGTCATGCGACAAAAAGGCCTATTGATTTTCAGCGATATCCGATAATTACTGCCAGAGTTATGGCCCTTGATCACTTTGAAATATCTTGTGAACGCTCTAGAGGAAGTTAATATCCGATTGACTTCAAATTGATGCACAGTGTTTAAGGTCATGAGATGAGGAAGCCTATTGATGTTTAGATCAGATAATTACCGTCAGTGTTATGGCCCTCGATCACTTTGAAATATCTCGTGAACGCTCTAGAGGCTAAAGTTAATATCCGATTGACTTTAAATTGATACACAGTGTTTAAGGTCATAAGACGAAGAACCCTATTGATTTTCAGCAATATCCAATAATTACTGCCGGAGTTATGGCCCTTGAACACTTCAAAAAATCTTGCGGATGCTCTAGAGGCCAAAGTTAATATCCGATTGACTTTAAATTTATACACAGTGTTTAAGGGGACGTGCGGGTCGAAATCATTAAAAAAAAATTAAAAAATAGATTATGAGATTTATGTTTTTTTCACTTCTTTATGGTGTATTTTATATGCGGAAATATATATTTTTCGTCAAATAACTTATTTTTATTGTGAATTAGATGATTACTTGGTGTGGGGGTGCTGTTTTTCTGTTATATTTGACTGAAAATTCGGAAAAAATACGCTTTTTCTACTCGTAATAACGTCCGAACTATTCAAGTGACGGCCATTTTGTACATATCGTTCGAAAGCGCATGCACTCAACTGCGAGACTAAAATAAATTCATTGTTATTCTTCCGGTTAGAATCGGCATACTTCGGCTGAAAGCGAGCGGTACTTTCTACGGAAATGTCCTTATTGGGAGGGTCGAGTAGGGTCGTGAACTAATGAACTCCAACGGCGCATGCGCATGTCAAATTTTGACTCCGCGAAGCCCGCCGTCTAGCAACCCGAACGTAACTACGTAGTTTCGGTTGTCAGGTCCCAAAATTGCCTATTATGAATGATGTTGCGATAATCTCGACTACTCACACGCTGCAACGACAATTTACCGTTATTTTCGCAGTTTGGTACTAAAAATAGGCTATTTACGTATTCTTCATGGCAATTATGGAATTGTTCGGTAAAAGAAAAGAGGGAATGGGATTAGGTCAATCATATAGAAAGTATTGCTTCTCTAAAACGATTTGTAATAAAAACCATCCGAATTTTTGATAGGGATTATTATTATTGAAATGAAGGTACATCGGCTACGGTAGCCTACCGATACCATACTCTTCACTCACTAAATTTTGTCACTAAATTTTTTTTAACTTTCAAAAAGAAAAAAAAGAGATGGTTCTCAAAAAATTCAAACATAGCTGAGAACTGGGTGATTTATACCTTGCCCCAAAAAACAAAAGGCAAAATATTTCTCAATTTTGCTTATTTTTTTACCTTTTTACCTTCACTATAATATATAAACAATATCATGATAAAAACTTTGTAGGCCCTATTTATATTATAGGAAGGTGTAAGCTATAGGCTACATGTACAGTACAATATAGATCTAATAAGCTACAAACTTTTTCTTTTTCCTTTGAGCGCTATTGAACCCACAAAACAATTTCGCAGTTTTTCCGGCTTTTTATACACATTATAAAAAATTGTTCTTTAAAACTATTGCAGGGATTATTCCTGAAGATGTCACTACAGATATACATGCAATTATTGAATTACATAACACATTCTTCTGGGCAATTGTAAACCAACAAAATAACATACGAATATTCAAAATCTGAATTTCTTGATTTTCGCCCTTTTTTCTTACGCTTAGTGATATTCCAGAAAATGGTTCTCTAAAACTGTTCATAATAAATACCTGCAATTTATAGGGATGGATCCTGAAGGTATAAGCTAGGCATGTAACCATCAAACATATTCTTTCAGCGATTTTGAACCAAAAATAAACCATGGCAAAACTTCAACTCTGAATTTCTCATTTTCGTTTTTTTTACGTTCAATGGTATTCAAAATTTTACTTTATAGCAATTGCAGCTATGGTTGTCACGTGATCATTGTACCGTTTATCTATCAATAGTATCATCGATGAATGAATAAAAAATTGTGCAGGTTACGTGATGGACAAAAGACTACAAATTGTGTTATAAAGAAATAGCATGGTGTATCAGTTTATTTTGGCTACTAAAATATCTGGATATTACTTTTTATACGCCCACATAGAAATGTGGTCGTATATTGCCGTCGCCCCTGTCCGTCCGTCCGTCCGTCCATCGTCCACAATTTCTTGTGAACGCTCTAGGGGCTAAAATTAATAACCGATTGACTTTAAATTTATACACAGTGTTTAAGGTCATGAGAGGAAGACCCCTATCGATTTTCAGCGATTTCCGATAATTGCTGTCAGAGTTATGGCCCTTGATCACTTCAAAAAATCTTGTGAACGCACTAGAGGCTAAAGTTAATATCCGATTGACTTTAAATTTATACACAGTGTTCTAGGTCATCAGAAGACCCCTATTGATTTTTAGCGATATCCGATAATTGCATCCAGAGTTATGGCCCTTGATCACTTTGAAAAATCTTGTGAACGCTCTAAAGTTAATATCTGATTGAATTAAGATTTATACACAGTGTTTAAGGCCATGAGACAAAGAAGCCTAGGGAAGTTCAGTGATATCCGATAATTACTGCCAGAGTTATGGCCCTTGATCACTTTGAAAAATCTTGTGAAAGCTCTAGAGGCTAAAGGTAATATCCGATTGAATTTAAATTTATACACAGTGTTTACGGTCATGAGACGAAGAAGCCTAGGGATTATCAGCGATATCCGATAATTACTGCCAGAGTTATGGCCCTTGATCACTTTGAAAAATCTTGTGAACGCTCTAGAGGCTAAAGGTAATACCGGTATTCGATTGACTTCAAATTTATACACAGTGTTTAGGGTCATGAGACGAAGAAGCCTATTGATTTTCAGTGAGTTCCGATAATTGCTGTCAGAGTTATTGCCCTTAAACTCTTCAAAAAATCTTGTGGACGCTTCAGAGGCTTAAGTTAATAACCGATTGACTTTAAATTTATACACAGTGTTGAGGGTCATGAAACAAAGAAGCCTTGGGATTTTCAGCAAATCTCGACAATTACTGTTAGAGTTATGGCCCTTGATCACTTCAAAAAATCTTGTCGATGCTCTAGGGGCTAAAGTTAATATCCGATTGACTTGAAATTTATACACAGTATTGAAGGTCATGAGACGAAGAATCCTATTGATTTTCAGAATATTAAGTGTTTCGTATACTAAACGTTAGCATGGAGGAGAACTTTATCAAAGCCAAACAAATTCGAATGATTTTCTGATAATGACATAATGAGATGTTACTTGTTGTATGATTCTAGTGTATTATAAATGTTTCATTACTGAAAAAAGTTAAATATGCGACAACTCTTGTTGACTGCCCGGATGATTTAGCTGCTGTGGGCGTATGTTTCGTTGCCTGGCAACCTATCTTTACACTATTTAAGTGTTTACCAAAAATTCTATCTAATCGATTTATTTTTATCATTGTTGTTGTATTTTGGTGTTTTAGATTAGTCAACCCCTCCCCTATATTTAGTCTGTAATTACTAATGTCCTCGCACGATCGTATCGATCGAACTCTATCGATACGATCTATACATGTTTCGTCGAACGAGTCGATCCAGTTAACCTTTCCCCTAGTCTGTTATTTCTAATGTCCTCGCACGATCGAACTCTATCGATACGATCTATACATGTTTCGTCGAATGACTCGATCCAGTCAACCCTTAGTCTGTAATATCCCCGTGCTAAGAGTCGATCCAGTCAACCCTTCCCCTAGTCTGTATTGTTATCACACGATCGTTTCGATCGAACTCTATCGATATGATCTATACATGTGTCTTTCGAACAAGTCGATCTAGTCAACCCTTCACCTAGTCTGTAATGTCCTTGCACGATCGTATCGATCGAACTCTATCGATACAATCTATACATGTTTCGTCGAACGAGTCGATCCAGTCAACCTTTCCCCTAGTCTGTAATTACTAATGTCCTCGCACGATCGTATCGATCGAAATCTATCGATACGATCTATACATGTTTCGTCGAACGAGTCAATCCAGTCAACCTTTCTCCTAGTCAACGTCATTTGCATAAACAACGCAATGTCATTTGCATAAACAACACAACGTCATTTGCATAAACAACGCAACGTCATTTGCATAACGGCATTAAATTCTATAATTCGAAAACCCAATCATTGCTACCGTTAACCTAGGACTATAAATATTTTGAACACAAAAACATGTCCAAAATATTAATGGGGGAGATCCCCCAAACCCCCCCCGTCAGTCCAGAATTTCAAAATACGTCTGGGGAGAACCCCATATATCCCGCCAAACTAAATAAAATGGCTTTTGACGATTAGGCCTAATAGTCGACTCCCTTAAATTATAAGAAACAAATGTTTGGATCGAAATTACGAATCAATTATGGGCGGTCATAGAGTTGATTGGATCGATATAATGTGTACGATCGTATCGATCGTAAACCAAAGTACACGACCGTAGAGTTGATTCGATCGATATAATATGTACGATTGTATCGATCGTGTACGATGCTATCGATAGTATACTAATACAATCGTATCGATAGTTAAATAAAGTACGCGGCCGTAGAGTTGATTTGCACGATCGTACTATGAACGAAACGAGTTGGTAGGGTTGACACAGTTGATACAGTTGATAGATTTGTCGAATCAATAGATTGTCGTATACTGTACCATAATGCAACAATGACGTCATGACCTGCTAGGCGCTCTTAAAATATATCCTCTTATGACTTTGGATTTATCTACGCAGTGGTATTTTTTATTTAACTTGCATGAAACCGGTATCAATTTATTTTTTAAAATTTTATTATAATGGTTAGGCACTTACATTATAAGAATAGTGAGTATTTTCCGAGAATCTTGCGTAAGACTTCAACCATTTGTATCTCAGTTCGTAGCAGACGCCCGAACTCCGGTGTTGCATCAGGCTGTAGGGGAATTCCTTCTTTGATTGACGTTACGGACGTTACCATATTGACGTTATCGAGCTGCTGCGAGATTACGTTTTGACACCGAACGGCACACCGGTTAAATTGCTAATTGGTTCTTAATGAAACCATTGACAGCCATATAATGTATATATCAATAAAAAGAATATTTAATTACGAATCCAACAATGCCTATATATTCTGTTGTTTGAGCGTATGGTTATGTAGTTACAGTAAGTTGATTTGGTGAGTCGTTTCTCTTTGTTTATGCTCGCTAGAGCGTGTTGATGAATATTGCGTCATAGGCGAGTGGCCATGCTACATTTAGAGGGGTGTTATTGTCCAATAGACATGTCCTGAGATTTTACATTAGAACCCGCGATTCATTTTATTTCAATGTATTTATACTAAAGTATAGCATTACATATAATAAGAAAGTACGGTAAGCTATGTCTAGTTATGTCATTTCTTGTGGTGTTCTGTTGGGAAATGAAATTTGAATAAAAAACGAAATTAGCATAACCATTTTATGTAACCAATTGGATACCCAAAGATCATCAGGCTTAACCGATAAAAATGGTTACGCAGACCAAAAACCCGCAACTAATTTTATAGTTACACCTAAATTTCAAATTTCGTGGCCTGATTGACCTGGGCCCTGTTCAACGAAATCTTAACTAAAGATAAAATCCAAATTTTAGAAGATACTTCAGTTTTGATTGGCTAAGCACTAAAATCAATCTTATATTATCCAATCAAATTACTAAATTTGGATTTTATCTTAGTTAAAATTTTGTGAAACAGGGCCCAGAAATGTAAATTTCTAAAAAAAACAACACATGCTTAATGCCGCAGCTTTATATGCTTGATGAATGAACAAATCTTTCTAGGATGGTTGATGTTGGGGGCCAAAGATCTGAAAGACGGAAATGGATTCACTGTTTTGAAAATGTCACGTCCATTATGTTTTTAGTCGCCTTAAGTGAATATGATCAAGTATTGGTAGAATCCGACAATGAGGTAAGTTAAGAATTATGTATAAAAGGTGGTTTTTCAGACAATCAGGCGCCATAATTCAGGAAATTACGTTCCGATAGGCGCAAATATCAAAAAGAACCAAGATATTTGGGTTAAAAACATGCCTGTCAAGTTTCATCAAAATCAGTTCAAAATTGTGACCTCTATATAGGGTCCACAAGCTAAAAACGCGATTTTTTGTACAATCAAGACCATAATCCATGAAGTTTTGATCCGATACATGCCAATAACGAAAACAGCAGAGATCTTTTGGGGATAAACCTATATTTCAAGTTTCGTCAAAATCGGGTAAGAATTGTGACTTGTAGACAGTCAACAAACAATTGTGGACGGACGGACAGGGGCGACTACATAATACGTCCACATGAAAATGTGAAATAATTAATAAAATACAATATCAAAAAACCATCGTTTTATCCAACGTTTCGTTAGCAAAAATCAATTCTACAAGTAGCAGATTTTGTTCTTCACAACAATGAATTTGAATTTTCTGGTATATTTTATAGACAGATATCTGGGACCGCCATGGGAACTCCGTTTGCCGTGACATATGCTAATATTTATATGTCATACTGGATGAAAACCTACTATGAATCATTACCTAATAAACCAGACATTTCATACAGATTTATCGATGATATTTGGGCTTTATCTTCTCTCCCACTAGAAGAATGTAATAATTTTGTTTCAAGATTAAACCAGCAACACCCGAAGATCAAATTTACTGTAGATATAAATAGCAACTCAGTTAATTTCCTAGATGTAAAAGTGGTCAAAGAAAAACAAAAGTTAGAGACAAATCTTTATTCAAAGAAAACAGATTGCCATCATTATCTTCCTCCATCAAGTTGTCATCCTAAACACACCTTTAACGCTATCCCTTACAGTGGGGCTCTACGTATAAAACGGATTTGTAGTAAAGATAGCTGGACCAAATCAAACCTAAAAAATTTTGGATCATATCTTAAACAATCCGGATATCCCAAGAAAATTATTCTAAAGGCATTTAAACGCGCAGATCAGAAGACCAGGACTGAATTATTGACGTACCAATCAAAGACCAAATACTGATATGAAAATTATTCCATGGACAACTACCTTTGACCCTCGACAACCTCACCTTCACCAAATGATTAAAGACCGAAGTATTTTAGACACAAGTTCACGGATGACAAAAATTATGGATAGCAGCAAAATAATAATAGCAGAGAGAAAGAACCTCACTATTGGCAATATCTTGAAAGAAAATAAGTTGAGAACTTCTGACACTACCAATAACCATATTAAGGACAAAATTTCATACGGATGTCAACCTTGTTTACGAAAATTATGCAAATCATGTGAGACTATGTGTAATAATCAAGAAGTAACCAGTAAAGACATGAAATCATTTAAGATTAGAGACTCTGTCAACTGTGCAAGTTCTTATGTTGTATATTGTTTAACATGTCAAAACTGTAGAATGCAATACGTCGGTCAAACGATCACTCCTTTTAACATTAGACTTAATAAGCATAGAAGCAATATAAAGCTTAAAAAAACAGGCCATTCCCCCCATGTAGCTTCCCACTTTAATATACCTGGTCATGATTTCGTGTGTACCATAGTACAAAAAATTCATGATAAAGATCAGAAAAAATTAAACACAGCAGAAAGTCTGTGGATTCATAGACTTGATTCAGTTTGGCCAAAAGGGTTAAATGATTTAAATCCAGGGGGTTTCAAAATTATTCATAATCATACATAATTTACCTAACTTTTAGTTAAGCTAACCTTTCTTTCATGTTATGTGTATTGTATCTATGACGTCATCATTCCCATGATGTCATATCTTACTATGATGTCATAACTGACTTCTAGCCATTTTGAATTTGATTCTTTCATCCTTGAGAAAGTTGGCATTTTTGCTAACGAATCGTTTTGATGGTTTTTTGATATTGTATTTTATTAATTATTTCATACCAACCTATCTGAATATCAAATGCATCATTTTGACTTAGTCAAAAGTGATCCCATCAAATCGTCTGTATTTGGTTTGTGTTTCCTGTTTCTATCAATTGAAATTTTCACATGAAAATGTGGGCGTATAAAAATAGCGAAAAAATTAAAAGTATGTATTTAAGGCCGTCGTTCGCACTTCATTTGATGAATTTTAACAATAAAATCATATTTGAGGTTTTATGATTATCTAGGAACACATACCAGTCATTTTTTTCACTAAATTCTTCCTTATTTCTATACAATTTGGTTCTGAATGAACCCACCCTTTTTTTATTTTGCCGTATTTCCGCTATAAATATTGATAAAAATCTAAAAACAATGGACATTTCATACGCGAAATACTATTTTGAGAATACATTATTTGATTGGTCGGTCACATAGGTCTATGATGAAGTGTCCAATCAGAAGCTGGAAATCCTCTAGGTCAGGTCAATGGGCATACGCAGTAAGCTTGTGACCCATATCAATCATTGTTGCTATATGGCTGATCTATAGGTCATTGTTTCTCAATTTTTTTGAAGATTTTCAAATAAAATGCTTTTGAAATTGTTTAGACGACTAAATTAGTATGATACACTCATAATAAATAAAATGGAGATGAATATTCGTATGCTAGACATAGTAGTGGTACTGGTAGCAATACTATTTCCAGGTAGGCCTATGTAATACTACTAGTAGCGTCACTGATTATACTTGAACTACTCCAGTTGTTGATATCTCAAAACAATTTTTATACGCCCACATGGAAATGTGGTCCTGTATTGTCGTCGCCTCTGTCCGTCCTTCCATTCATCCGTCCACAATTTCTTGTGAACACTCTAGAGGCTAAAGATGAACTGAGGGAGTGGAGAACGAGAGTTAGAAGGAGAGAAAGAATTTTTAGACACTACAAGGAAGATCATCAATGGACTGCACTAAAAAAGGTTAAAAACAGCTACAACTTTAAACTGAAAGAAAGAAAGAAACAAATACAATCAGAACTGATTACAAACTGTAAAGGTGACACCAAAAAGCTCTATCAAACATTCAACAAACTCACTGGGGTTGTGAAACACAATCCTTTACCAGAAGGCAAGAGTGGAAATGAGCAAGCAGATGAATTTGCAGACTTCTTCCTCAAAAAAATCGTTACAATACGTGACAATCTCAATGACGTTCCGCTCTACCAACCATGCAGCGAAAGGGATATCCCCATTCTTGACCATTGGCATGATCTATCGGAGACTGACGTGAGAAACATCATCACATCACATGCAACGAAATCTTGTGAAACGGATGCAATGCCCACCAGGATTCTGAAGGAGGTGTTAGACTCTGTGCTAGGTATCATCACCAAGATCATCAACTGTTCGCTTCGACAGGGCGTTTTTGTGTCATCGTGGAAACAGGCGATCATCCGTCCATTGCTAAAAAAATCAGGACTTGACCTAATCTGTGGTAATTACAGACCAGTGAGCAACCTCCCTTTTCTTTCTAAAGTCCTTGAAAAAGCGACACTTCTTCAGTTCATGCGACACTGCGATACTCACTCCTTGTTACCGGACTACCAATCAGCCTACAGAACAGGATACAGCTGTGAGACAGCGCTGGTGAAGCTCATGGATGACCTGTTATGGGCCAAAGAAAAACAGGAAGTGGTGGCACTGATGGCTATAGATCTCAGTGCGGCATTCGATACAGTGGACCATGATGTGCTGCTTGATGTCCTCAAGGTCAACTTCGGGATCAACTCAGATGCACTACAATGGTTTAACAGCTACCTGAGACCTAGAAGCTGTGTTGTGAACGTTGGAAACCACTATTCAACACCAAGAGACCTTCCGTTTTCAGTTCCCCAGGGATCATGTGCAGGTCCAGTATTGTATCTTGTGTATGCGTCCACAATGGCCAAGGAAGTGAGTTCCGACATAGGAATACATGGATATGCTGATGACCACGCACTCCGTAAATCTTTCTGTGCCAGCAACAGAGATCAAGAAAGAAATGCAATTCAAAATCTCGAAGCCAATGCGTTCACTATTAAATTATGGATGGATGCCAATCGACTGAAAATGAATTCGTCTAAAACGGAATTCATTATGCTTGGTCACAGAAAACAGTTACAAAAGTGCACCACGTCATCCATACACGTCAACGGTGATGACGTTCATCGATCACAATCCATCAAGTATCTCGGCGTAACTCTGGACGAAGAACTGACGTTGATTAAGCACATTAAACAGAAATGTAAAACAGCTATGTACGGGATCCATAGAATCAAGTCGATCAGGTCAACCATCTCACAAGATGCAGCAGAGACACTTGCACTCGGAATTGTCATATCTCACCTTGACTACGGCAACGCCATCTTTATTGGTCTACCCCAGACAGCTATCGCCAAACTGCAGAGAGTTCAACACATAGCTGCAAGGTTAGTGCTAGGAGCAGAAGCTGAGGACCTAAGAAACATCGAGTGTTTGAAGAAACTGCACTGGCTTCCAATTCAGTTACGAATTCATTTCAAAGTCCTAGTTTTGGTGTACAAGACACAGAACAATGCAGCCCCAGAATACCTCCAATCCATGATGACTTTAAGCAATCCTTCTCGAACTCTCAGATCTAGCAGCATGTACAAGAAACTGGAAGTTCCAGCAGTTCAGAGGAAAACGTTTGCCCAACGTTCCTTTAGTGTACAAGGACCAAAATTGTGGAACACACTATCAAACGATGTGAAACAGGCTTCCAGTATCAGTGCGTTTAAACGCAAATTGAAAACGCATATGTTTGATATGTATTGACATTGCCCCCTTGTATATATTGTAAAGCGCTTTTGATGATTTTAATCCTGAAACGCGCTATATCAAGTTATATATTTATATTTATATTTAATAAAGTTCATATTCGATTGACTTCACATTTATACACAGTGTTTAAAGTCATGAGACGAAGAAGCCTATTGATTTTCAGCAATTTCCAATAATTATTGTCAGAGTCATGCTCCTTGATCACTTAAAAAAATCTTGTGGACGCTCTAGAGGCTAAAGTTAATAACCGATTGACTTTAAATTTATACACAGTGTTTAATGTCATAAAACCTATTGATTTTCCACAATTTCCGATAATTACTGCCAGAGTTATGGCCCTTGATCACTTTAAAAAATCTTGTGGATGCTCTAGAGGCTAATGTTAATAACCGATTGACTTTAAATTTATACACAGTGTTGAAGGTCATGAGACGAACAAGTATATTGAGTTTCAATTAATTTTGATAACTTGAACAGCATGGAGAACTTTATCAAAGCCAACCAAATTTGAATGATTTTCTGATAATTACATAATGGGTTGTTACTTTTAATCAGATTTTAGTGTATTATAAATGTTTCATTACTGAAAAAAGTAAAATATGTGACAACTCTTGTTGACTGCCGGGACAATTTAGCTACTGTGGGTGTATGTTTTGTTGCCTGGCAACCTATCTTTTCAAAATTTATGTTAAATATGATCATGAAAAATCAAAATTGCAATACACGGTACGTGTGATTTTAAAACCATTTGTGTTGTCGCCTGAAAGCCATGCTCCAATTTGTTTGATGGAATATAATGACAACAATGAAAGGACAGATAGTTGAACACTAAAATAGATCAATTATGATGTGTGTATTGTTTTTTATACGCCCACATTAGAAATGTAGTCGTATATTGGCGTATGTACGTCCGTCGTCCACAATTTCTTGTGAACGCTCTAGAGTCTAAAGTTTATTTCTAATTGACTTTAAATTCATACACAGTGGTTAAGGTCATGAGACAAAGAAGCTTATTGATTTTCAGCGACATCCTATAATTAATGCCAGAGTTATGGCCCTTGATCACTTTGAAAAATCTTGTGAACGTTCTAGAGGCTAAAGTGAATATCCAATTGACTTTAAATTTATACACAGTGTTAAAGGTCATGAGACGAAGAATCCTTTTGATTTTCAGCAATTTCCGATAATTACTGTCAGAGTTATGGCCCTTGATCATTTTTTAAAAAATCTTGTGGACGCTGTAGAGGCTAAAGTTAAGGGAGGTGGCTCCAATTCAATGAGAAAATATTAAATAAATTTGACATTTATTTTAATTACTTGTTTCTACTACAGCTTATGACATTCAAATATAGTTAATTATGTACCTTGGTGTTTTAGCTTTACTAGGATATATAACAATCTATATTTTATCAAGCAGTTTTTTTTTTACGCTTTTCCTCAACGGCATGGGGTGGCCATCCTGGATTATGGGAAATGGGAGTGGTCCAGGTTCCGAAATGCAAATTTTGTAAATACTTGTGTATTAATGATAAAGTCCTAAAAATTTCAGGGCATTAGCTTTAATAGTTGACTGTGCAATTTAAAAAACAAATATTTTCTCATTGAATTGGAGCCACTGCCCCCTTAAATTTATACACAGTGTTTAAGGTCATGAGACTAAGAAGCCTATTGATTTTCAGCGACATCAGATAGTTAATGCTAGAGTTATGGCCCTTGATCTCTTCCAAAACTCTTGTGAATGCTCTAGAGGCTAAAGTTAATATCCGATTGACTTTAAATTTATACACAGTGTTTAACGTGACGAAATGAAAAAGTTTATTGATTTTCAGCGATTTCCGATAATTGCTGTCAGAGTTATGGCCCTTCATCACTTCAAAAAAACCTTGTGGACGCTCTAGAGGCTAAAGTTAATATACAATTAACTTTAAATTTATACACAGTGTTGTAGGTCATGAGACGAATAAGTATATGGAGTTTCAATGTATTTTGATAACTTGAACAGCTAAATCCAGAATATCAAATGTTTTGTATACTAAACGTTCGCATGGAGGAGAACTTTATCAAAGCCAAACAAATTCAAATCACTTTCTGATAATTACATAATGAGTTGTTAGTGTATTAATAATGTTTCATTACCGAAAAAAGTAAAACATGTGACAACTCTTGTTGACTGCCCGGACGATAATTACATAATGAGTTGTTACCTTTAATCAGATTTTAGTGTATTAATAATGTTTCATTACCGAAAGATAAAAAAATGTGACAACTCTTGTTGACTGCCCGGACGATAATTACATAATGAGTTGTTACCTTTAATCAGATTTTAGTTTATTAATAATGTTTCATTACTGAAAAAAGTAAAACATGCGACAACTCTTGTTGACTGCCCTGACGATTTAGCTGCTGTGGGCGTATTTTTCGTTGCCTGGCAACCTATCTTATTGAATAGGGCAAACTTCTAGTTGATAAAATATAAGATTTTTACCGCAATAACAACGATCAGTTCGCGAAAAATACCTGACGCTTGCGCAGACGTCACAAAATGCCGATAAAGACATAGGTTTATTTACATTTTGCAAGGAAGGAAAATAACAAAAAGATTTTCCGTTTTTTGTCAGAATTACGGTCTTGATTGTGCGTGAAAAGAAGAAATCATGTTATTCATTGAACAATAAGCCAAAATATGTTAGACGCATTTTTTATCGTGTGAAATATTTTGCAACACGCAGTCTACTAAAATCAACACGCATTTTGCGTGTTTGCGTCCGTCAAATTCGACCCCTGACACTTATCATAAAAATGTGTATGGAAATTGATACAGTTACCCAAAAACGTATAGTTTAATACCAAACTCGATCATATTATGATAATTCGGTGGAAATCAAAATTTACAGGCCAAAACCGGCAGCCATTTTGGATTTTGGCCCATTTGATCCATTTAGGCACGTATTTCGGACTGGGACTTTATATTGGTGATATATACATCTAGACCAACCATAAACCTTGGTTGGCATTTCTATTGCAGCAACTGCCCTCATTTTTGCTATCTTGCCTGGACTATACCCGAAAGAAACAGGACATCAAGACAAACTTTTGATCAAATAGCGGCCATCTTGGATATTGTGTCATTGTGACGTCACAGGGGCATAATTACATCATTTTTGGATTTTATTGGGGTCGAATTCCTATATGTCTGTAATACATTTTTAGGCCCAAAAGTCGATAGTTACCCAGATATCTGACAATCTAGCAGCATTTGTCGGCCATTTTGTATTTATGCTAATTAGATGATCAAAAACCCAAATTTCAGCTTGGGAACATGGATATTCGTATTCAGCACACCAAAATCATTAAGAAGAGCCATGTTCCCTACTTTTACTAAAAAATGCTTCTTACACTCTGATTTTACGAAAATTTGACTAGTCTATAACTCCCTATATAATAACTTTGTACAATAGGAGATAGTTTTGGAAATCAGCAAAATAGTTCCTGATATATTGTTGCCAAAGCAACTGTGGCACCTGAAAGAACTTTGTAGTTAACATTAAAATGTGTATATCTTGCTTTCTAATTATTATTTTGTAATGAAACTTGCCTATTGCACAAAGGAACATACCAGTAACCTCTCTGCCCAATTTGAAAAAATTCTGTTGAATAGTTTCTGAGAAACTAGATGACAAAAATTATATGCAGAAATCCAAGATGGCCACCGTTTGTATTAATCAATGGATGTGTGTTCTTAGATGTGAGAGAATGATAACTTTACCTCAATTATTTAAAAAAATGAAATTTTCTACTGTCCACACCCTTAATGTTAAAGTTTAGTTTTTTACAACAATATATTTTTAAATGTGCCAGGATGTTAGCAGAGGGGGGAAAATAGTTGTTGTGTTGATGTTATGTATTCATTCATTCATTTGTCTGCTAATGCTGGACTACGGCAAGTTCAGTCATGTGAAAGGTAAATTATTTTCATATTTTAACTTATTTTGTATACATACATGTAGTTCAAAATTAGATTTTACGCATTTCGACTCATTTTGCTGTGGAGCGATCACATATACCGGTGTCCGGTACCCACTAATAGGCCTGCAGCCAAAATTTCTAAATTGCTTAGAAACACATGGTTCTCCCTAATAAAAAACAGTTTTGGAAAGCTTATAACACCAGGAACACAAACCCAGTGAGTCGGTACTAACTTGATTTACGGCCAGATGAAAATTGTGGTATTTGTCAAGTAAATGCTATTTATACTAATAATTGCGAAGATGACATAAAATTAAATATTGGCAAAAACACACAATGTCCCAATCCTATGCAAAGAATATGCCAGTGGTTAAATTTTCATTTAAACCAAAATGCAGAAAACATAATTGGCAAGGGAACATACAGAATTATCGAAATCCATTTACAGTAATTATAGAGTTATTACCCTTTCTGTCAAATGGCTGCAATTTGTAACAGTACATGGACTTCAGGTGCCTGTTGACTGAGCACTGATGCTGCATGGCGCACAAGACCATGTGTGAACACACAAACCCAATATTTATATCCTTAATTGGGGTCACAGGGGACGGCAAGGGTTGGTGAGCGGGTGTTAACCCAGAAATTAATGCGGAGCGCCTAGTCTGATGAGCAAGGAGATACATGTATGTTTAACATTGGTTGAGCAATATGTCAATAAAGTAATGGAGGCTATGTCCGTAGTTTTGTGAATCGCAATGAAACCACTAAAACCCACACCAACATACACTTTCAATTAAAGACCCTACAGTATTTTTACTACAGGTAGCTGTAAACCTAGTTCAGATATATAAGGACGAATTACAAACATTTAAACTCAAATTTATCCATAATTATGTAATTTGATAACAAATATAAATTTGCTAAAAAAAAATATAGACTATAGATTTAAGACAAAAATTATTTTATAAGTAAAATCTCATCAAAATTAGACTACATGTATAAACATCAATTTCGGTTTCTTTAACAGTCTTTTTAGTTCCATTTTCACATTTACTACACTAACACACAGATTAGATATGTACCATACATGTACAAAACAACCCATGTGTGGTTTCACCCTGTCAGTGGTACAGGATGAGAGTGGGCTGGAAGGACAATTCCCAGTCGTTGGATGGGAGGGAAAACAATAGTTTAAACAATATTTTGATTCAACAAACTGAATCTGATTGAACAACAGATAAGGAGCTACATGGGTGTAGGGGGTAATCTCGAGTGAGGGTGGGGTGGAGGCTGAGCCTATTTACCTGAAAAGTTTGTCACCCACATTTTTTGAAAGTATCAATCATTAAAAAAAATGGATTTTTCACAAAGTTGTGATTGTTTATTTTGAATTAATTACCAAATATACAATTATATTTCCATGAGATATCGTCGCATCCTCCATTCCCTGAATCTTGTCCCTGAAAAACTGAAATACATTGCCCGAAAAATGGGAGTGCTGATGAGCATATAAACCGTATTTCTACTAATATATAATATGTGAATTTTTAGCTCAGATTAGATTTGGGGCTAAATTCCTAACAAATATTTGAAACAAGGCATCTACAGATAATTTTTTCACTAAAATAGATATATGGCAAAACCGTACTAATACTGTAAGGGAGTGGCAAATGTAATGGTCGAAAAGAAAAAAAAAACAACTGTCATAATGAAGATGTACATATGCCGGCCATACATTATACTATAGGGGGAATTTGGTCCAAACAGCAACGTTACGGTCTACTCTTTATTTCGAATTTAAACGCTGGAAAGGTTTGGGAACTGTCTAGGTCAACACAGGGATCTTAACCCGGACCTAATGATTAGTGAGCCACAGACAAGGGGAAACCACGCAGGACTAGGATCAAACCTTGGGCTACCCGGTTAATGAGCCAGCCCATTACTGAGTCACCGGGGCTCCCTTAGGATGACACTTGCACTAGTGTTGAAACTTGTATCCGAATATCCGTTCACGGATATAATTTCACGGATATTCGGATGCTTTAACTATTCGTGCTATCCGATGTTTTTTTTTATTTTTCGTATTTCATAACAGTTTGTGTTATTTTGAAACGACCCCTCTCGTCGTTGCTTTCTTAAACGGTTAAATGAGCGATAATTTCTTGTAAATAAGGCTTGAAACTTATCAACAGACCTGAAGCTTTTAGTCTTTCTACCCCACACAACTGTTTTATTATTTTTAAATAGTCATAAGTAGCAGTAGCACAGTTCAAATATTAGACGAAATGTCATGGCGCATGGCGAACTCCCAGCCGTGCACTTTCACTTTGCCGATGATAAGACCTGTGGTGTAGCTATTCAGCATGTTCACGCATAGTCATGCAGTATTTAGTATTCTGCCCTTGGTACTATCGGGCCGTGTGTTTTCCCCACCGATAAATATAGTTACCAATAAAAGATCAAATCTGGATCCCGATGGGGCGACACGGTCGACCATGTTACGTACTACTAATATCTTACATGTTCGTGAGATTTTAAAAGATAAAAAGCTGTAGCTAGTTTTAGACAGTAATTAATTAAAACTTGTTGTTTGAACAGTTTATGCGTGTTTCCTTCATATTATCATGCCATTTATTACGGCTTGTTTAACTTGTTATATAAAACGTTTTGTGGTAAAGTTTTACTATCGACAGTTTGATTATTTTGAGCTGACCCCTGTCTTTCCAATGTCGGCAGTCTGAGTCGGTCAAGGGTTGTTTGTAACGAAATATAAAAGAATTAATCATTTCAAATAAATTGGTTCAGATAATAAAGTTTTAGAAAACTTATGAAATGATTTTTTTAGTTATTTAGACAATGTTTTAAAATTTAATAAAACTGTTCTGGGTATTTTGACGAAAAGGCTTCTCCGCATGCGGCCATATTTGTTTTTTTTAAACAATACCGTGATCGTTTGAGACGTCCTGCATTAAGCTTATTTTTTGTGACAATGACAATATAGGCTATTAGAAAGATTAGAATTGCCAAAAGGATGTCTGATAATTCAAATCATCTGTTTGAATAATTATCTTATGGTTTATTAGCCTTTATTATACGGGCCATACTCCGTACAATAGACGAATTTGCATCCGCTAAAAATTTCAAAACTTAGTTTTAAATTACACACGAATAGTCCGAATATGTTCGGATAATGCAGACGGATAGCCGAATATCAAAATATGCCCAGAGTTTCAACACTAACTTGCACACTAGTTGTACACGTAAGACATTAGAACAATAATTTATGACTTGCATCCATTTACATTAATACAGGTTAGTACAGAACAGTAAGACATTAGACTCCATTTAAGGGCGTTGGGCAGTCTAAAATGCACATTTTAAGGCTAGCACTGTAATTTTTGTTGATAAGATATGACGTTTTTATACGCCCACATTTTCATGTGGACGTATTATGTCGTCGCCCCTGTCCGTCCGGACGTCCGTCCGTCCACAATTGTTTGTGGACTCTCTACAGGTCACAATTCTTGTCAGATTTTGAGGAAACTTGAAATATAGGTTTATCCCCATAAGATCTCGGCTGCTTTCGATATTGGCATGTATCGGATCAAAACTTCATGGATTATGGCCCCCGGATTGTACGAAAAATCACGTTTTTAGCTTGTGGACCCTATAGAGGTCACAATTTTGAACTGATTTTAATGAAACTTTACATGCATGTTTATAACCCAAAGATCTTGGTTCCTTTCGATATTTGCGCCTATCGGAATGTAATTTTCTGAATAATGGCCCCTGATTGTCCGAAAAATCACCTATTTTAGCTCGTAGTACCTCTGGAGGTCACAATTATTATCCGATTTGAAAAAACGTTCGATTATATCACCGATACACCCTAAGGAAGGTTGAGTTCAAATTTCAGAAAAATCGGACCAAAATTACCATACAAAATGGCCGCCGTTCATACGCGAATACTGTTAAAAAATGGTATATCAAGGTTGTGGACCCTGTAGAGATCACAATTTTAATTGGATTTTGATATAACTTGAAATGCATGGTTATAACCGAAAGATCTTGGTTCCTTTCGATATTTGCGCATATCGGATCGTAACTTCCTGAATTATGGCCCCTGATTATACGCAAAATCGTCTTGGTTTAGCTTGTGGTCCCTCTGGAGGTTACAATAATTAACCGATTCAAAAAATCGTTTGATTATATCACCGTTACACCCTAAGGTAGGCTGAGTTTGAATTTTGGAAAAATTGGACCAAAATTGCCATACAAAATGACCGCCATTCGTACGCAAATACTGTTAAAAAATGGTATATCAAGATTGTGGACCCTGTAGAGGTCACAATTTTAATTCGATTTTGATGAAACTCGAAATGCATGGTTATAACCCAAAGATCTTGGTTCCTTTCGATATTTGCGCATATCGGAACGTAATTTTCTGAATTATGGCCCCTGATTGTCCGAAAAAACACCTATTTTAGCTCGTGGTACCTCTGGAGGTCACAATTATTATCCGATTTGTAAAACCGTTCGATTATAACACCGTTACACCCTAAGGAAGATTGAGTTCAAATTTCAGAAAAATCGGACCAAAATTACCATACAAAATGGCCGCCATACGTACGCGAATACTGTTAAAAAATGGTATATCAAGGTTGTGAACCATGTATAGGTCACAATTTTAATTCGATTTTGATGAAACTTGAAATGCATGGTTATAACCCAAAGATCTTGGTTCCTTTCGATATTTGTGCATATCGGATCGTAACTTCCTGAATTATGGCCCCTGATTATACATAAAATCGTCTTTGTTTAGCTTGTGGTCCCTCTGGAGGTCACAATTATTATCCGATTTAAAAAATTATTTGATTATATCACTGTTACACCCTGAGGAAGGTTGAGTTCGAATTTCGGAAAAATTTGGAACAAAATTGCCATACAAAATGGCCGCCATACGTACGAGAATACTGTTAAAAAATGGTATATCAAGGTTGTGGACCATGTAGAGGTCACAATTTTAATTCGATTTTGATGAAACTTGAAATGCATGGTTATAACCCAAAGATCTTGGTTCCTTTCGATATTTGTGCATATCGGATCGTAACTTCCTGAATTATGGCCCCTGATTATACATAAAATCGTCTTTGTTTAGCTTGTGGTCCCTCTGGAGGTCACAATTATTATCCGATTTAAAAAATTATTTGATTATATCACTGTTACACCCTAAGGAAGGTTGAGTTCGAATTTCGGAAAAATTTGGAACAAAATTGCCATACAAAATGGCCGCCGTGTGTACGTGAATACTGTTATAAAATGGTATATCAAGGTTGTTGACCCAGTATAGGTCACAATTTTGATTCAATTTTGATGAAACTTGAAATGCATGATTATAACTCAAAGATCTTGGTTCCTTTTGTTTTTTGCACATATCAGATCATAACTTCCTGAATTATGGCCCCCGATTGTCGGAAAAATCGCCTATGGTCCCTCTGGAGGTCACGATTATTATCCGATTTAAAAAAACGCTTGACTCTATCACCGTTACACCATGGAAGGCTGAGTTTGAATTTCAGGGAAATCGGACCATAATTGCCAGACAAAATGGCCACCGTTTGTACTCTTATAGTGTAAAAATATGTTATATCAAGGTTGTGGACCACGTATAGGTCACAATTTTAATTTGATTTTGATGAAACTTGAAATGCATGTTTATAACCTAAAGATCTTGATTCTTTTCGATATTTGCGCATATCAAATTGTAATTTAATGAATTATAGCCTTTGATTGTAGGAAAAATCACTTTCGGTTTTGCTTGTTCTCTAACAATCTCTCGAAAATGTGGGCGTATCCTGCCTGGCAGTGCCAGCTTACTATCTTTTGTTATTTGGGGTGATGAACTACATATTAATCACTAAAAAATACAAATTGTATTTACCAACTATGTTCCAAACTTAGCTCAAAAGCATATTAAAAAGGGGTATTGATGACAACAGAAGTAGACTTTTCTCAATTATGCCTGCATATATTTTCATCAAATTTGGCATGAACAATGCTTATGGCAAGTCCCAAAGAAACACTGATCAATTTTTGGCTATAGGTTGTGGTTTGTCTGGTATCCATGGAAACGCAAAAAAACGATGGGTTTTCTTGGAAATTCTATAAGAACAAGCTTAATAGATTTATCGATAATCCCCTCAGTAGATCAAAAGTAGAGGTTATAAGCTACATTTCGACACCAAAAACGTTAACAGATACCAACTCAAAGTATTTTAAAAGTCTTGTTCATTATTTACCTGCAAACGAGATTTTGTGATTTTGGCCTAATTCTTTGAATACATCCACACCCAAGTTTTAAAATACACCGATTCGGACGTATAATGTAAATATCTACTTTAGGCACTATTCGGCCTCTCTAAAAATCATTTTATACATTAAAAAATGACAGTCTTTGACCATCAAAAAAATAAATTCAGCCACGTTCCAATCGCGATAGACGGTAGAGGGAATTTCTTCTAACGTCATACCTAGATAGGCGTGAATGATCCAGTGTCAAACTGCTACTGGACACGGCCATGATTGTTTACAGTGGATGACGTGAACGGTGTATACAACGTTATAATTTATTCAAGAACTGATCTAGGTCGGGGAAAACCTTCTCGTTTGCTATAAATAGTTTTTATACGCCCACATTTTCATGTGGACGTATTATGTCGTCGCCCCTGTCCGGTTGTCCGTCCACAATTGTTTGTGGACTCTCTACAGGTCACAATTCTTGTCGGATTTTGACGAAACTTGAAATATAGGGTTATCCCCAAAAGATCTCGGCTGCTTTCGATATTGGCATGTATCGGATCAAAACTTCATGGATTATGGCCCCTGATTGTACGAAAAATCACGTTTTTAGCTTGTGGACCCTATAGAGGTCACAATTTTGAACCGATTTTGATGAAACTTGACATGCATGGTTATAACCAAAAGATCTTGGTTCCTTTTGATATTTGCGCCTATCGGAACGTAATTTCCTGAATTATGGCCCCTGATTGTCCGAAAAATCAACTATTTTAGCTCGTGGTACCTCCTGGAGGTCACAATTATTATCCGATTTGAAAAACCATTCGATTATATCACCGTTACACCGTAAGGAAGGTTGAGTTCAAATGTCGGAAAAATCGGACCAAAATTACCATACAAAATGGCCGCCGTTCGTACACGAATACTGTTAAAATATGGTATATCAAGGTTGTGGACCCTGTAGAGATCACAATTTTAATTCGATTTAAGATGAAACTTGAAATGCATGGTTATAACCCAAAGATCTTGGTTCCTTTCAATATTTGCGCATATCGGATTGTAACTTTCTGAATTATGGCCCCTGATTATACGCAAAATCGCCTTTGTTTAGCTTGTGGTCCCTCTGGAGGTCACAATTATTATCTGATTAAAAAAATCGTTTGATTATATTACCTTTACGCCCTAAGGAAGGTTTAGTTCGAATTTCGGAAAAATTGGACCACAATTGCCATACAAAATGGCCGCCATTCGTACGCAAATACTGTTCAAAAAATGGTATATCAAGGTTGTGGGTGGACCCAGTAGAGGTCACAATTTTAATTTTCGATTTTGATGAAACTTGAAATGCATGGTTATAACCCAAAGATCTTGGTTCCTTTCAATATTTGCGCATATCGGATTGTAACTTCCTGAATTATGGCCCCTGATTATACGCAAAATCGTCTTTGTTTAGCTTGTGGTCCCTCTGGAGGTCACAATTATTATCCGATTTAAAAAATCGTTTGATTATATCACCGTTACACCCTAAGGAAGGTCGAGTTCTAATTTCGGTAAAATTCAGAACAAATTTGCCATACCAAATGGCGGCCGCGTGCACGCGAATACTGTTATAAAATGGTATATCAAGGTTGTGGACCCAGTATAGGTCACAATTTTGATTCAATTTTGATGAAACTTGAAATGCATGGTTATAACCCAAAGATCTTGGTTCCTTTCGTTATTTGCACATATCAGACCATAACTTCCTGAATTATAGCCCCTGATTGTCTGAAAAATCGCCTATGGTCCCTCTGGAGGTCACGATTATTATCCGATTTAAAAAAACGCTTGACTCTATCACTGTTACACCATACGGAAGGTTGAGTTTGAATTTCAAGGAAATCGAACCGTAATTGCCAGACAAAATGGCCGCCGTTTGTACGCTAATAGTGTTAAAATATATTATATCAAGGTTGTGGATCCAGTATAGGTCACAATTTTAATTCGATTTTGTTGAAAGTTGAAATGCATGTTTATAACCTAAAGATCTTGATTCTTTTCGATATTTGCGCATATCAAATTGTAATTTAATGAATTATAGCCTTTGATTGTAGGAAATATCACTTTCGGTTTTGCTTGTTCTCTATCCATGTCTGGAAAATGTGGGCGTATCCTGCCTGGCAGTGCCAGCTTACTATCTTTCTTTCCCGGCTTGTACCTCTATTATTACACATCAAACGGTCGGGCTGTTACGTGTCCTCCTGGTTATTTTACATATGGAACACGTGTGCAAAGTCTGAATAAGATTGGTGTTGAAAAGTTAGTTCGTATCTTAGACTACTCAACGCCCTTAATATGTTTTCTCGTCATTACAATAATGTCAATATTATCACTCCCATGACAGTATTATTTAGTTTTGGCAATATCTATTGTAGTGAGAAAACTACCTATCTGTAGATGCTATGTTTCAGGTTAAATATTTGTTAGAGCTTTAGCCTTAAATCCTATATGAAAACAATGTTTAACTTATATAGGCCTTTTTCTGTACATTTATATTTTCCACAAAGGTCTATAACTCTTGTTTTTAAAACCATAAATGGATTTCTGAAATTCTTTATATTTCCCTGTCCACTATGTTTTCTGCATTTTGCTTTAAATTACAATTTAACCAACCGCATATTCTTTAATTAGGGTGAAGGCATTTCAAGTTTTTGCCAATATTTAATTTTATGTCATTTTCACAATTATTCGTATAAATATAGCATTTACTTGACAATTATCACAATTTTCATTTGGCCCTAAATCGCGTTAGTGCAGACTTTTTTCTTGGAACTCTCTGGATTTGTCTTCCTGGTGTTATAAGCTTTACAAAAATGTATAATTTGTTTATTATGGAGTACAATGCAGCGGAACTTCATGCTAGACATTTTGGCTCCAGGCCTATTTACACGTATCATTCTTATATGCACATTATATTTTGTTTCAGAACCGAATGGAAGAATCAAAAGCCTTGTTCCGAACAATTATCACATACCCATGGTTCCAAAACTCGTCAGTCATTCTTTTCTTGAATAAGAAAGATTTATTAGAAGAGAAAATTATGCACTCACACCTAGTAGACTATTTTCCTGAGTTTGATGGCAAGTATAAATTTGTATTAGTCTCCAGTTAAGGAGGTCAAGATAAATTTTGACTTTAAATTTTATGAAAACAATTGTATTAGTCATTTTGTTCTCATTTACTTAAACACTTCAACGAAAAAAAAAATTGAAATCCGTTAAGTAGTTTTCGATTCGCAGCAAAAATAGTCGGTCATTTTTGGAACATTTTGGGAATAATGTCCATGCACAGTCAATGGTAAAGTAAAGGGAGAATTACCATGGTGACAATACCTTTTCAATGCAATATTAATCAACTTTTAATGCATTTTATTCATAACTTTCTTATACGATCACAATAAAATTTCGAACATTTTTCGCACAAATAGCCATGGCGATAATGAATATAACTTAGTTAAAATATGCGCATACATAATGAGCTAATTTGCATAAATTATGCGTAATGGTATTAATTTTTTCAATATTTCTATAAAGATGGACATTTGTCATCATACAAGTGGAGAAATATGGTTTTGATGTCCTTTCCAAAGTATCAGGGTGAATTTTAAGTAAAACAATACAAAATAATATAAGCTTATGCAAATTAGCTTACCTAATTCTATTTAATATATGCAGCGAACGAATTCATGGATGGCCATTTAAATTGAATTTAGACACTGGTTCTCGAGTATTCAATTACATTATTCTGATATGATCATTGAGAAGAAAGGTTTATTATTTATTCATGGGCGTTGATTTATCATATTTTGGAATTTCATTTATAGAAAAATTCATTTATTGTTTATCCATGCGGAAAAATCGCGTTTTCTTCAAATAATCGGTCAATTGGGTCACGGAACACTCAAAAATTCTACTTTCACTGGCATCCCAGTATTCCCCAAGGAATTCCCTTCAGTTTGATACGTAATTCGTGATAGTGACCACTGAGGAACCAGTGTCAATATTTATTTTTGTGAAGGTATTTGCCAACAGAAACTACAGTGGCTGATAAAAAAATACTTATGTGCAATTTTACACAATTTAATCTTATAAAATCAACAAAAACTTTAAAGATTTCAAAAGTAAATATTTCATACAAGCAGGTTTAACCTGGGCAAATTTGGAATAAGTAAGAGGCATTCAACTGCGCATAATGGTCATATTATTGCTTCACTGACCTCCCTTCCTTCAGTATTCTCTGTGTACTATTTGCTCATATATTATTAGAAATAAAAGCAGATGTTTAATGCAATTATTGTTGGCTTTTGATGGTATTGAAATCTTCCCAGGACAATTTCAATATCAGTTACTGTTTTGATCACAAAATTTGAAGTTCATGAGCTTACATGTATCAATATTCTTTCTAAATTAGTTAAAGATGCATTGCGGGTGAATAGAGAAAGAGCTGACAGTTCTCACTATAATAGTGAGGCAATGTAAAGGCAATTTGCTGAAAATTTCAGTCAAATTGATAACTATGAACCTAAATTAAGGGGTTGCAATTTCGGCCTAGCCTCGGTCATCATAACTAAAGTCGGTATGACTAAATCATGAATGAAAGTATAGCAGCAAATCGGATCATAATCCAGTAAATTTGGCAGCCTAGTGTTGACATTTGGCAGCCTAGTGTTGACCAGACCCAACTTTTCTAGGGTCAAATTTTGCGTAGAATACGATGCGGAGTGGTAATCAGTCCGCTGTTAGGGCGTTTTCAAGATATTCGGGGTCATAGGTCAAATGAGGTCATTTTCACTAGGTGTCACAGCTCCATTGCTCGCGTTGGAAGAAAGTCGTTTTTTTTTTCCGATTTGTAACCCCTTTTAAACTTAACGTCATACACTGGCTATTTTATCTTTTGTAATAATTTTAAAATATTTTGGAAGCAGATATCCTGTGCTTTTATTTGATATAATTTTTATACGCCCACATAGAAATGTGGTTGTATATTGCCGTCGACCCCGTCCCTCCGTCCATCATCCACAATTTCTTGTGAACGCTCTAGGGGCTAAAATTGATATCCAATTGACTTTAAATTTATACACAGTGTTTAAGATCATGAGAGGAAGACCTCTATTGATTTTCAGCGATTTCCGATAATTGCTGTCAGAGTTATGGCCCTTGATCACTTCAAAAAATCTTGTGAACGCACTTGAGGCTAAAGTTAATATATTCGATTAACTTTAAATTTAAACACAGTGTTATAGGTCGTCAGAGGAAGTCCCCTATTGATTTTCAGCGATATCCGATAATTGCATCCAGAGTTATGGCCCTTGATCACTTCAAAAAATCTTGTGAACGCACTAGAGGCTAAAGTTAATATCCGATTAACTTTAAATTTAAACACAGTGTTATAGGTCGTCAGAGGAAGTCCCCTATTGATTTTTAGCGATATCCGATAATTGCATCCAGAGTTATGGCCCTTGATCACTTTGAAAAATCTTGTTAACGCTCTAGAGGCTAAAGTTGATATCCCATTGAATTTAAATTTATACACAGTGTTTACGGTCATGATACGAAGAAGCCTAGGGATTATCAGCGATATCCATAATTACTGCAAGAGTTATGGCCCTTGATCACTTTGAAAAATCTTGTGAACGCTCTAGAGGCTAAAGGTAATATTCGATTGACTTTAAATTTATACACAGTGTTTAGGGTCATGAGACGAAGAAGCCTATTGATTTTCAGCGATTTCCAATATTTGCTGTCAGAGTTATGGCCCTTGATCACTTCAAAAAATCTTGGGGACGCTCCAGAGGCTAAAATTAATAACCGATTGACTTTAAATTTATACACAGTGTTGAGGGTCAGGAAATGAAGAAGCCTAGGGATTTTCAGCGATTCTCGATAATTACTGTTAGAGTTATGGCCCTTGATCACTTCAAAAAATCTTGTGGGTGCTCTAGAGGCTAAAGTTAATATCCGATTGACTTGAAATTTATACACAGTATAATAGTATTGAAGGTCATAAGAGATGCCTATTGATTTTCAGAATATTAAGTGTTTCGTATACTAAACGTTAGCATGGAGGAGAACTTTATCAAAGCCAAACAAATTCGAATGATTTTCTGATAATTACATAATGAGTTGTTACTTGTTATATATGATTTTAGTGTATTATAAATGTTTCATTACTGAAAAAAGTGAAATATGCGACAACTCTTGTTGACTGCCCGGACGATTTAGCTGCTGTGGGCGTATGTTTCGTTGCCTGGCAACCTATCTTAATGTATGTGTTCATTTTATCAATTTCATAAACGTAAGTTTAAAAACGTCAATTTCCCGTGTTTTGACGTTACGCTGAAATTTTTTGTCACGTTTTTAAGGTAAGACGCGGGTCGAAAAATTGCCGATCTGACAAAAAAAATACATTTTTACCTTTTTAAGTTTTCGAAGTCAATAATGTCCGTTAGTCCATATAAAACTAAATTACATTCTGGAAAAATAATAATTTTGGAGAAATTAGCCATTTCGTGTGACACCCCCTACAATTTAAAAACAAAATAAGGCCTTTATTTTCAAAATAGAACGTAATTCAGTAGTTGTTTTCGCACGTATTCTATTCTCCGATTGCCATGTTGTTGATATTATGCGTAACCGGAAGATTAGATCTCTGCAATTGTGAATGGAAATTTCCGACAACCTTGACCGTTCAAGTAGGTCGTAAATTGACGGAAAATACCTTATTTGGGAATCGGGGAGGTTAATTATGCATGACCTGGTTCCGAGCATGCGCAGACATTCCGTAATCGACCCGAAGCGGCTGGCGTCATACCAACGGTGTACGGAGGTTCGTCTCGCTTGTCATGACGGAAATAAACCTATGTTTTGGTTATATACGATAACCGCGACTACCCACATGTCCTTGTTGTCATTTATCGCGAAAAATACGATTATTTTAAAGTTATATTGCCAAGTTAATTTATCAGTTTTGAAAAAATCATGCCACCTAAAAAAGAATCTACTAAAAGAAGATATAAGGGTTCAAAAAGACGTATATCAAGCATTCAAAAACTTTCCAAAAAAACTTGTTTTGATCAATTTACTGAAAGTCAAGCAGACGAATTATTTATGAGGATTCAGATCAGTCAGTCTGACCCTGAGTCAGTTTAAATATCAGTGAACAATGACAATTAGTTTGCTAATAACATTAATACCGGTAACAATACTAATAATAATGTCCAAATCTCCGATTTATCCAGATCTAATAATATTTTTGTGAATAAAATATTTCCATCTGCTAGCAGCAAGAAAATAGAGTTATGCAAACAGTTTAGACCTATCACAGAATCACATATCACAGGCCTCGAATTCTAATCTTTTTAGGGCCCTGATGTAAAATTGTATTTTTGGGGGTTTGTTTTTCACTTTGGTTACTAACAACAAAATATTATGTTGTATACAATAGTAAGGATAAGTAATTTTTAAAATATTAAGAAACTTCTGGACTTGTAAACAAAATTTCCCTTCAAGATTTTGATTCCTTCATATTTTATTTTTGCCTCAATAGTTACTGTCAATAGCAGCCAAATGGGCAATTTGCTGGTGCGGAATGTTTCAAATGTGAACCCCTTTCCAGCTTTAGAGAGAAGGCACATAAATATTTTGATTGTATTTATTATTTTAACTCTTGTCTGATAGCTACTGATTTCAAAATAATACAACAATAAATTAAATATTGATGTAAAAATTATTAGAAAATAAAATTTTAAAAAAAAATGTGGTTGCTATGGTAACAACCCAAACTCCTTCACATTTTACTCAAACTTATAAAATCCATATCATTTGATATTACATGGGTTTCAAATATGTTAAATTGCTCATTTCAAAGTGTGGTGATCTCCTTTTCAGTTATGGTAAATATAATTAAAAATGGTCGAAAAAGGCATATTAACCGGTTTTGGTTGCTATGGTAACCAATTTTAATAATATATAGCCGATTAAAAATACTTAATTTCAAAAATTCACAAACATTTTGACATATTCCCATAATTTCACTTCCGTATCTTCATTCCTTCTCATTTTATTAATGTCCCCAAAACGCTCAAAATATAGGCAATTGTGTGCCGCGGACAATTGTTCAAAATGAACATATATCTAGCTCTTGAGATAAGGCATATGGATATTTTTGCTAATTTTTATACGCCCACATTGAAATGTGGTCGTATATTGCCGTCGCCTCCGTCCGTCCGTCCGTCCGGCGTCCACAATTGCTTGTGGACGCTCTAGAGGCCAAAGTTAATATTCGATTGACTTTAAATTTATACACAGTGTTTAAGGTCATGAGACGAAGAAGCCTATTGATTTTCAGCGATTTCCGATATTAACTGTATGAGTTATGGCCCTTGATCACTTAAAAAAATCTTGTGGACGCTCTAGAGGCCAAAGTTAATATCCGATTGACTTTAGATTTATACATAGTGTTTAAGGTCATGAGACGAAGAAGCCTATTGATTTCCGATAATAACTGTCAGAGTTATGGCCCTTGATCACTTCAAAAAATCTTGTGGACGCTCTAGAGGCTAAAGTTAATAACCGATTGACTTTAAATTTATACACAGTGTTTAAGGTCATAAAATGAAGAACCCAATTGATTTTCAGCAATTTCCGATAATTACTGTCGGAGTTATGGCCCTTGATCACTTTAAAAAATCTTATGGACGCTCTAGAGGCCAAAGTTAATAACTGATGGACTTTAAATTTATACACAGTGTTTAAGGTCATGAGACGAAAAAGCCTCTTGATTTTCATCGATTTCCGATAATAACTGTCAGAGTTATGTCCCTTGATCACTTCAAAAAAACTTGTGGACACTCTAGAGGCTAAACTTAATAACTGATTGACTTTAAATTTATACACAGTGTTTAAGGTCATAAGACGGAAAAGCCTATTGATTTTCAGCAATTTCCGATAATTACAATCAGAGTTATGGCCCTTGATCTCTTTAAAAAATCTTGTTAACGCTCCAGAGGCTAAAGTTAATAACCGATTGACTTTAAATTTATACACAGTGTTTAAGGTCATTAAATAAAGAAGCCTATTGATTTTCAGCAATTTCTGATAATTACTGTCAGAGTTATGGCCCTTTATTGCTTATAAAAATCTTGTGGACGCTCTAGAGGCTAAAGTTGATAACCGATTGACTTGAAATTTATACACAGTGTTTAAGGTCATGAGACGAAGAAGCCTATTGATTTTCAGCAATTTCCGATAATTACTGTCAGAGTTATGGCCCTTTATCACTTAAAAAAATCTTGTGGACGCTCTAGAGGCTAAAGTAAATACCCGATTGACTTTAAATTTATACACATTGTTTAAAGTCAAGAGACAAAGAATCCTATTGATTTTCGGCAGTTTCCAATAATTACTGTCAGAGTTATAGCCCATGATCACTTCAAAAATTCTTGTGGACGCTCTAGAGGCTAAAGTTAATATCCGATTGACTTTAAATTTATATAAATTGTTGAAGGTCATGAGACAAACAAGTATATTGAGTTTCAATGAATTTAGATAACTTGAACAGCATGGAGGAGAACTTTATCAAAGCCAAACAAATTCCAATGATTTTCTGATAATTACATAATGAGTTGTTACTTTTAATCAGATTTTAGTGTATTATAAATGTTTCATTACCGAAAAAAGTAAAATATGCGACAACTCTTGTTGACTGCCCGGACGATTTAGCTGCTGTGGGCGTATGTTTCGTTGCCTGGCAACCTATGTTTTTTCTGTTTATCTTACTTGATAGCTACTGATTTTAAAATGCATAACAACCAGGTTAATTATTTCAGATATAACATGGACAAGACCATTTTTGATGAAAAAATTGACCAAAATCACGTTGGCAAAATATAATTTTTAAGAAAACCTAGGTATTTTGGAGTTGCTGGGGAAACGAAAAAAATTGTTACACAAATTTGAAAATTTATACATAATTAGCCTTAAAGTTGTATTTCATGAATTTACATCTACATTTCTGATGGTCTTGATATGAAATTAAATCTGGTATCGCAGAAAACACCAAAAATGACCTTTTCAAAGTGGTGAAAAACCTTTCTTCCGCGAAAAGTCAAAAATCGCAACTTTGAGCCTCAATAAAAAAACTATTTTTTTCCGATTTTCAATCTGTAAAAAGTTTTGTGAGAAGAATGCTGAGATCTACTTGAAAAACTAATATATAATCATTATCTCAAAATCACCTTTTCCACCTAGTTTAAGGCGAGCTTTCGCTCCTGCTCCCCTTAACGCACCTCAACCTTCCTTCGCGGGAGTCATTAAAGACTCCTGCAAATAAGATAAATCGCTCTCCTTAATATGGAGATTAATAAACTACTTTCAGTTTTTGTTTATTTATAAACTGCATACAGTTTCCATGATAATAATTCTGATGCTAGCATATTCACCAAACATTCACGACATTTTAAACCAGACTAAAGCATATAAATACAATTTGTCTCTCCTTAATAATAAAGAAGAGTTAATTTATGGGAGCTGTTTCTCTTTTTTATACGCCACATTGAAATGTGGTCGTATATTGCCGTCGGTCCGGCGTCCACAATTGCTTGTGGACGCTCTAGAGGCCAAAGTTAATAATCGATTGACTTTAAATTTATACACAGTATTTAATGTCATGAGCGGTTTCCGATAATAACTGTCAGAGTAATGGCCCTTGATCACTTAAAAAAATCTTGTGGACGCTCTGGAGGCCAAAGTTAATATCCGATTCACTTTATATTTATACACAGTGTTTAAGGTCATGAGACGAAGAAGCCTATTGATTTTCAGCGATGTGCAATAATTACCACCAGAGTTATGGCCCTTGATCACTTCAACATCTTGTGGATGATCTAGAGGCCAAAGTTAATATCCGATTGACTTAAAATTTATCCACAGTGTTTAACTCATTGACCCCTAGAGCTAATTATGTTAATTACTGCTTAATCTCCTAAGCCAATTAACCAGACCATAGCCCATATCCCTAGTGTTAATTAAAGGATTATCCATTATTCTCACCTATTGCAGATAACAAGAATCAAAACAAAAACTATTACTCCAATCAAAAAATGTTTATATTACCAAATGTAGAAATAAAAACAGGCTTTACAGTCATATTTTTTTAAAATAAAAATACCAAATAACAAGTTATTCTTTATAATAAAATGAAGAACTATACTATGTAAAATAAATGATAGGTTTCGTTTATGAATTATAAAGTTATATTTTAATGCTCAATGCATCAAGCAGTAAGCACAATTGGTTATTTTTTTAGTCCACAATAAGTTTTTAGGATTAGCACTGTAAATAAATGTCAATAGCAAATTTCTGCAGTCCCTCGATTTTTTTTTTTTCGAACCTCTCAATCTCATTGTTGAATTTGTCAACGTGATATCTGACTATTATTGGTTTCGTCGGTTACCAATGCGAAAATATTCAGTCCAAAAAATAAACTAAAAAAATCAAATTCGTTCTTACGTTTTAATATGTCTGTTGGCCCTGGCTTCGGACATAAAAATGATTGCCATATAACGGAAATCAGTGTATCATTCCAAATAATATCGCGTAGATTAAATCCGCCATTTTAGTTTAATTTTTAATTAGCTATTTGGTAACTGTCTTGTTCCTCACTCTAATTGCCAGTCAATTCGTTGTCCAGGATACTATTATTGCTGATTTCTACGTCTAATATATTTTCCGGTAAAAAAATCCTTCGAATCCGAATCGGAATCACTTGCCATAACAAAGTAATTATTAAAAAAACAAAGCGTACAAATATTTAATGCCACTCAAAATGGCGGCCTCTGAAAATTATTTTCTACGGAGTTCATGACCTTAACCCCCCAAATCCGGTGTTGTGTCGTAAATTTTATGACCTCAATAAAATTTAATCATTAGTTGAAAAATTAAACTATATTTCTATTGGCTAATTTATAGTGTTGAAACTCTGGGCATATTTTGATATTCGGCTATCCGTCTGCATTATCCGAACATATTCGGACTATTCGTGTGTAATTTAAAACTAAGTTTTGAAATTTTTAGCGGATGCAAATTCGTCTATTGTACGGAGTATGGCCCGTATAATAAAGGCTAATAAACCATAAGATAATTATTCAAACAGATGATTTGAATTATCAGACATCCTTTTGGCAATTCTAATCTTTCTAATAGCCTATATTGTCATTGTCACAAAAAATAAGCTTAATGCAGGACGTCTCAAACGATCACGGTATTGTTATAAAAAAACAAATATGGCCGCATGCGGAGAAGCCTTTTCGTCAAAATACCCAGAACAGTTTTATTAAATTTTAAAACATTGTCTAAATAACTAAAAAAATCATTTCATAAGTTTTCTAAAACTTTATTATCTGAACCAATTTATTTGAAATGATTAATTCTTTTATATTTCGTTACAAACAACCCTTGACCGACTCAGACTGCCGACATTGGAAAGACAGGGGTCAGCTCAAAATAATCAAACTGTCGATAGTAAAACTTTACCACAAAACGTTTTATATAACAAGTTAAACAAGCCGTAATAAATGGCACGATAATATGAAGGAAACACGCATAAACTGTTCAAACAACAAGTTTTAATTAATTACTGTCTAAAACTAGCTACAGCTTTTTATCTTTTAAAATCTCACGAACATGTAAGATATTAGTAGTACGTAACATGGTCGACCGTGTCGCCCCATCGGGATCCAGATTTGATCTTTTATTGGTAACTATATTTATCGGTGGGGAAAACACACGGCCCGATAGTACCAAGGGCAGAATACTAAATACTGCATGACTATGCGTGAACATGCTGAATAGCTACACCACAGGTCTTATCATCGGCAAAGTGAAAGTGCACGGCTGGGAGTTCGCCATGCGCCATGACATTTCGTCTAATATTTGAACTGTGCTACTGCTACTTATGACTTTAAAAATAATAAAACAGTTGTGTGGGGTAGAAAGACTAAAAGCTTCAGGTCTGTTGATAAGTTTCAAGCCTTATTTACAAGAAATTATCGCTCATTTAACCGTTTAAGAAAGCAACGACGAGAGGGGTCGTTTCAAAATAACACAAACTGTTATGAAATACGAAAAATAAAAAAAAACATCGGATAGCACGAATAGTTAAAGCATCCGAATATCCGTGAACGGATATTCGGATACAAGTTTCAACACTACTAATTTACTTTTGGAAAGCGAATCAGTTTTTCTTATATAACTTTATTGCTCAATAAAACGGTGCATGAAAGATGCCGACAGCAGTCGATGAACTTGAAAATTTTCTCGATTTTCTTCACGTGAGTTTACAACGTAACACCTTGATGTGACCTAGACATTTTATGACCCCAATCACTAGTTGAAACTATTGTTTTATGGGATTACAACTTTTGGGAAATCAAACAATTTTTTTATAACTTTTATTATTGATCAATGAAACAGTACTAGCGATCGGCCGTCCAAGATGGCGACCGATATGAAAAGAATTTTCTCGTGAACTCGCGACCTTATAGCACCTAAACCGTTGTTGTAATGTGTACATTTTTTTGATTCCAATCATTAGTTCAAACTATATGTTGACTAGATAATGGCTTTAGGAAGTCAAACGGCTTTTGTTTATAAGTTTATTGATCAATATAAAAGTACAATAAAGATGACGACACCTGGCGTCGAGAGGGAGTCTGACTAAACAATAGTCAGTGACAAGTGGCGCAAGTCGGTGGAACTCGGTAGCAAATTATGACGACACTTGGCTAGAGTTAAGGTCATGAGACGAAGACGCCTATTAATTTTCACCAATTTCTGTTAGTTACCGCCAGAGTTATGGCCCTTGATCACTTTGAAATATCTTTGTGAACGCTCTAGAAGCTAAAGTTTATATCTGATTGACTTTCAATTTATACACAGTGTTGAAGGTCATGAAACGAACAAGCATATTGAGTTTCAATGAATTTTGATAACTTGAACAGCTAAATCCATGATATTAAATGTTTCATATACTAAACGTAAGCATGGAGGAGAACTTTATCAAAGCCAAACAAATTGTAATGATTTTCTGATAACTACTCAGTGAGTTGTTACTCTTAATCAAATTTTAGTGTATTATAAATGTTTCATTACCGAAAAAAGTTAAAATATGCGACAACTCTTGGTGACTGCCCAGACAATTAAGCTGCTGTGGGCGTATGTTTTGTTGCCTGGCAACCTATCTTTTTATATTTTATGTGTGCGCCTTCTTACATACGGCAGATTAAGGTCCCTATTTAAATGCAACTCACGCATGACAATTGAACGCAGTATAAAACCTGGACCATTCTTTAATTAATATAAAAGACGCACAGAAAGAATGTTGATCATCTGTAAAAAGCCTACGTCTCACTCTGTGTTCAAAGACCTACCTTATTCAAAGACCGACTTTTGCAAAACAAATGGTTGAACGAGAAATCGCACGGTAAAAAAAGATTTCCTATCCACGTTGAGATTTAACACCTACGTGTCAGATAAAGCCTGTTGGCCAAAGATAAATCACCTTTGTTGCAGTTATAACACAGCTTGCAGAAAACTCACCAAACAGAATACACACCATGTCGGTCGTTTTTAACCCCTCCGCTAATTAACACACCCAGTACAGAAAACACACTGTCACACAGATTTTCACTCCTAGCGATAATTAAATCACCCTTAGTCAATTTCTCACCCCTGTTAATTTCTCACCGTATCTCCAGAGTTTAACCTCTTTCTATTAGATATCTCGCCATAATTAGAATTTTACCGAGTTTCGTACAACTCACACCAGGCTGGTTGAAATATACACCCTATATGACAAATCACAATTTATCTCTTAAGTGGTTATTAGCTGGCTTATGTTTTACTTATCCATTAAGCCAGTATAAATGCTTAATTGTGATTTCTATTCATGGAAACTCATGAGAAATATACCTGTTGTCAGTAGTCCCTTACACTCGTCAGTACTTGCACTGTATGTCAGTATTCCTATAAATGGTCAGTAATAGTCATAAGGTGAGTATTTAAGTTAGTTGGTTAGTAATATTCCTTACATGTGTCAGTATACAAAAATAACATGACTAACTAAACAAATGTGACTTTATCCGAATATATCACCAGCCAGAAGTGTGCAGGAGAAATTGAAAAAAACGTGACTAATTAAGAAGCGTTGTCTTTGATGTGCGTCAGTAAGTGGAACCGTCGCCAGTAGAGTATTAAATGTTAACCCAATAGCTGCCAGAAGTTAAATTAATGATTACGTAATAGACAATAGGGTTGGGACAATAATACACTTTTTCGTATGCCAGTGTTCTGCAGGGGTGTTCTGCGGCCAAATTGCATGCAAAACACGAAAATTTAAGAATTTTTGTTGTCCGACAATTTTTTCGCTCAGAATGGGGCACATTTTTATACGCCCACATAGAAATGTGGTCGTATATTGCCGTCGCCCCCGTCCGTCGTCCACAATTTCTTGTGAACGCTCTAGGGGCTAAAATTAATATCCGATTGACTTTAAATTTATACACAGTGTTTAAGATCAGGAGAGGAAGACCCCTATTGATTTTCAGCGATTTTCGATAATTGCTGTCAGAGTTATGGCCCTCAAAAAATCTTGTGAACGCACTAGAGGCTAAAGTTAATACCCGATTGACTTTAAATTTATACACAGTGTTTAAGGTCATCAGAGGAAGTCTCCTATTGATTTTCAGCGATATCCGATAATTGCATCCAGAGTTATGGCCCTTGATCACTTTGAAAAATCTTGTGAACGCTCTAGAGGCTAAAGTTAATATCTGATTGAATTAAGATTTATACACAGTGTTTAAGGCCATGAGACAAAGAAGCCTAGGGATTTTCACCGATATCCGATAATTACTGCCAGAGTTATGGCCCTTGATCACTTTGGTCATGAGACGAAGAATCCTATTGATTTTCAGAATATTAAAGTTACATTATTCAAGATATAGATAAGAACTAGCCATTCTTGCTATACTAGTTCGAAAGTAGATGATGTAAAATGAATAATTTGAAAATTTCATTCAAATTACTATATTGCAAGCGAAGATATTAGCATTTGAAGATTTGGCCGACCTATGCAATAATTTCAACCACGGTCCTGGTTGATCAAAGCTTAGACTCGAAGCGTCTTGGCGCGCCATATTTGATTTATCACTGAAAAGTTTTAATCTGTTTAATATCGGAGCAATCTGATGCCATCCAAAGTTGATTAAGGCCTGGATCAGTTAATTAATGTCTAATTAATACTTTAGAACACATTTCATGCCCAAATAAAGACCTGCAATAGGCAGATTTAGCTCTTGAATAATGCATGTTTAAGTGTTTCGTATACTAAACGTTAGCATGGGGGAGAACTTTATCAAAGCCAAACAAATTCAAATGATTTTCTGATAATTACATAATTACATAATGAGTTGTTACTTGTTATATGATTTTAGTGTATTATAAATGTTTCATTACTGAAAAAATTTAAATATGCGACAACTCTTGTTGACTGCCCGGGCGATTTAGCTGCTGTGGCCGTATATTTTGTTGCCTGGCAACCTATCTTCAAAATGGCCGCCAAAATATGCAAAAATCGTATTTTTAAGCGAATATTTCTAATTAATGCAATTTATTTTCATAAGTATAGATCATTAATGGGATTTTCAACGATATTAATCTGGTCAGACGTCCCTCGAAGCATTTCACTAGCTCCTGAAATCCAATATGGCGGCCAAAATCCAAGATAGCGGCCATATATTGCAGGGATTACCGGATATTTACAGAATACAGTAAACATGTCGTGTAATATATCATTTTATAGGATTTTACTGGTGCTCTTTCGAAATATGTCACTATTTTTGCATTCCAGCAGGCCTTTCCCAATAAAATCCAAGATGGCGGCCATATATTGCAGGGATTACTGAAAATTTACAGTGTAACCATAAACACGTCCTGTATTATAACATTTTATAGGTTTTTACGGATGCTCTTTCTATAAACTCATTATTCTAACGACGCTTAGCAAGTAACATGGTTTAATGTCACAGAGTTACTTGTATTCTAGATTAACAACAGATTTTATTGAGTTTCCGAGTTCGCTAACAGGGAAATAATTTTGGAATCGGAACCGCCCAATTTCAAACTTGACACGCTAATTTGACGGAGGTATGGTGCTGTAGTTATTCTCCATTAGCCAATTTCAGATAGTAGCTGCCGTTCATTTAGTTTCTTAACGACGTTAAATTTTGGAATCGAAATATCCGATTGTCAGATTTGACACACCGTTTTGACGGATAACAGGTGCTGTAGTTTTTTTTCCATTAGCCAATTTTAGATAGTAGCTGCCTTTCATTTAGTTTCTTGAACGACGTTATCACAGAGTTAGTGACTGCACGTCCATGTAGTTACAGGTACCCAAGAGATTTTTAAATTTAAATTTGTTTAGCTGTTTCAATTTTTCTCTCTGTTTTAACGCTAACTGTGTGCTTATTTTGAAAGTGTTCAAGAAGTCAGCTTCTATTTTTTCACATGGTTAACCGTGTCACTACGCCTTACTCATTTCCATATAGCAATAATACATTTATATTTAACTCCACTTGTCCAGAGGATCTTTTACGTGCACAACAATATAAACATGGGACCTCGGTTTTTTGTCCCATCCGAACACTGTACGTTATGCCTTGTCAGGCCTTCCTTCCTGCACTACTGTCAAGGAGAAATCACGCCGTAATTCCTGGTGAACTTTCTCGGTTAGGGAGGGAACACAGGACCTCAACGTTCGGGAGGGAACACAGGACCTCAACGTTAGCGAGTCAACTCCTTATTCATTGAGTCGCCGTGAATACCAGTAAAGTAGGACGTAAAACAAATATCCGATATTTTGAAGAAAAATGGGTGTGTTTTATTATTGCGAATAACCCGATTTCAGAATCTAGTTTTGCAAGACTTGATAACAGCAGGAGGGATGAGTAAAAAGGAAACGCTTTCGGAAAATTGCATAATTGCTACCATAAAGGACTATTATCGGATGCAAAATTTTCTGAACTCATGATAAAGAGCGCAGAAATAAATGAAAATGCGCGAGGAGTAGTGACGAGGTTAACCGTGTGAATAAATTTGAAGCAGACTTCCTGGCCACTGTCAAAATAAGCAAACAGTAAGCGTTAAAGCAGAGAGAAAGATAGGTTGCCAGGCAAAGAAACGTACGCCCACAGCAGCTAAATCGTCCGGGCAGTCAACAAGAGTTGTATATATTTTAACTTTTTTCGGTAATGAAACATTTATAATACACTAAAATTTTATTAAGAGTAACAACTCATTAAGTAATTATCAGAAAATCATTACAATTTGTTTGGCTTTGATAAAGTTCTCCTCCATGCTAACGTTTAGTATATGAAACATTTAATATCATGGATTTAGCTGTTCAAGTTATAAAAATTCATTAAAAATCTATATATTGTTCGTCGCAAGCAAGACCTTAAACTCTGTGTTTCAATCTAAAGTGAATCGGATGTAAACTTTAGCTTCCAATAGTGTCCCCAAGAATTTTTGAAGTGATCAAGGGCCATAACTCTGACAGTAATTATCTGAAATCCCTGAAAATCAATAGGCTTCTTCGTTTTATGACCTTAAACACTGTGTATCAATTTAAAGTCAATCGGTTATTAACTTAAGCCTCTAGAGCATCCACAAGATTTTTTGAAGTGATCAAGGGCCATAACTCTGACAGTAATTTTCGGAAATCGCTGAAAATCAATAGGGTTCTTCATCTCACTCATGTAAACAATATATATCAATTTCAAAACAATCAGGTGATAAATGTAGTCTGTAGAGTGTTCACAAGAAATTGTGGACGACGGACGGACGTACGTACGGACCGGGCGACGCCAATATATGACCACATTTCAATGTGGGCGTATAAAAAGTGAAACCGCTAAAATTTTCTAAAATTCAAAAACTTTTGGATACCTGTATACTACATGGAAGTCCAGTCACTATCTCTTCAATAACTTCATTAAAGAAACTAAATGAATGGCAGCTACTATCTAAAATTGGCTAATGGAAAAAAAACTACAGCACCTGATATCCGTCAAAACGGTGTGTCAAATCTGACAATCGGATATTTCGATTCCAACATTTAACATCGTTAAGAAACTAAATGAACGGCAGCTATTATCTGAAATTGGCTAATGGAGAATAACTACAGCACCGTACATCCTTCAAATTAGCGTGTCAAGTTTGAAATTTGGCGGTTCCGATTCCAAAATTATTTCACTGTTAAAGAACTCAGAAACTCAATAAAATCAGTTGATAATCTAGAATACAAGTAAGTCAGTGACATTGAAACCATGTTACTTGCTAAGCGTCGTTAGAATAATGAGTTTTTAGAAAGAGCATCCGTAAAAACCCATACAAATAATTAAAGCATTCGAAAAGTGCCCAATACTGAAAAGTGACCCATATATATTTTAATCATGTATAGTAACAATATTCACCAGAAATTAAGTCATTGCACGCAGAACGTCCGCCAACCTCCATACTATATTACTTCAGAACGTCCGTCAACGCCCGGGTGTTAATATTATTCACTGTATCAAAACTACTGCACTGATATCATTGATTAACAGCTCCTTTGATAGCTAATACATGAACCGACATTCTCGAGGTGTGAAAACCAGGTCATTGTATTCGACTTTCCTAAGTAAACAAAGCGTGAACTTTGATACCGGAAGATAACGGTACAAGTCATGTGACTAGCTAGCTGGGTTATACCCTCTGACCTTCATCACTAGTGACCTACATTGGCTACATTCTACTGTTTCAACATTGCAAGCTCTTGTGTTGTAAACGAATGAATGTTACAACTGCATTGGGTCTTTTGATGGAATCGCATTCCAAATTTGAAGAAAGCAGTGGCCAGTCATCCAGAGCATTCGGATTTAGATCTCAGTGCAGTAGATTTGATAATAATACCCAGCGTTGACGGACGTTCGAGAAAATATATACCTCTGTGCCCTAAAAACTACACACCATTGGCAAGATGAATTTATTTGCTATAAAATAACACTTGGTTGTAAGTTATGATTTTTTCATGATAGTTAAATGAACAAAACAGGTCATTTATTAGGTCATATGTATATTTTAAGCGTTTGATATTAGGGTTGGGACAATATCAAAAAAAAAATCTGCAGGGGTGTTTCTGAGGCCAAATTGCATGCAAAAAACGAAAATTGAAGAATTTTTGGTGTCCGACAATTTTTTCGCTCTGAATTGGGCACATTTTCAAAATGGCAGCCAAAATATGCAAAAATCCTATTTTTAAGCAAATGTTTATAATTAATGCAATTTATTTTCATAAATATAGATCATTAACGTGATTTTCAACGATATTAATCTGGTAAGACATCGAACGAAGCATTTTTCTAGCTCCTGGAATCCAAGATGGCGGCCAAAATCCAAGATGGCGGGCGTATTTTGCAGGGATTACTGAATATTTACAGAATACAGTAAACATGTCGTGTAATATATCATTTTTATACGCCCACATTGAAATGTGGTCGTATATTGCCGTCGCCCCCGTCCGTCCGTCCGTCCGGCGTCCACAATTGCTTGTGGACGCTCTAGAGGCCAAAGTTAATATTCGATTGACTTTAAATTTATACACAGTGTTTAAGGTCATGAGACGAAGAAGCCTATTGATTTTCAGCGATTTCCGATAATAACTGTCTGAGTTATGGCCCTTGATCACTTAAAAAAAATCTTGTGGACGCTCTAGAGGCCAAAGTTAATATCCGATTGACTTTAGATTTATACATAGTATTTAAGGTCATGGGAGGAAGAAGCCTATTGATTTTCAGCGATTTCCGATAATAACTGTCAGAGTTATGGCCCTTGATCACTTCAAAAAATCTTGTGGACGCTCTAGAGGCTAAAGTTAATAACCGATTGACTTTAAATTTATACACAGTGTTTAAGGTCATGAGACGAAAAAGTCTATTGATTTTCAGCAATTTCCGATAATTAAAATCAGAGTTATGGCCCTTGATCTCTTTAAAAAAAATTGTTGACGCTCCAGAGGCTAAAGTAAATAACCGATTGACTTTAAATTTATACACATTGTTTAAGGTCATTAAATAAAGAAGCCTATTGATTTTCAGCAATTTATGATAATTACTGTCAGAGTTATGGCCCTTTATCACTTAAAAAAATCTTGTGGACGCTCTAGAGGCCAAAGTTAATAACCGATTGACTTTAAATTTATACACAGTGTTTAACCCTCTCATAACCACATGCACTAAGCCCTGTCTGGTCTTAGACTACCAGACAATTACAACATGGCTGTCATATTTTGATATGTCTCATAAAAACATGTGTAACTCGAAAACAATTGAATATTTACTATTACAAGTTTGTTTTATTTTGAAGAAAAATAACATACCAATCTTCATACGCAAATTTGGTTGTCTTTCAATAATAAATGGATAATTGAAGTGAAAGTTATATTACAACACACAAAAAAAATTAAAAAGTCCCTCGGTAAATCCATTTCGGAAGAAATATCCATATCAGATTCCACATTTCGTCATTTGAATTATATTTCTACGCGGTTGATTATTTTCAATGTTTGTCGATATATAACCTTCAAATTCTTCATCAGAAGTTGTGAAATTATCTCTAAAATCCTCAATAGATTCATCAGAAATATAGGCAGCCATTACTCGAAAATATATGTCGAAGATAGCCGACTTTAAAATCAAAATATCTCGATAAACATCAATAGCAAACTCGTCAATGTGACACGCCATTTTATAGCTTATTTACACAGGAAGTTAGTTGAAGTCTCATCTCGCCGATACGAGAACGTGATTTCCGGTAAAATGGCGAAATATGATTGTGGTATGTATCGGGCGGTTTCGGGCGGTTCAGGAGCATAGAGCAGCCAAAGTGACGGGCGGTTTCGGGCGGTCCGGTTATGAAAGGGTTAAGGTCATGAGACGAAAAAGACTATTGATTTTCCGCAATTTCCGATAATTACAATCAGAGTTATAGCCCTTGATCTCTTTAAAAAATCTTGTTGACGCTCCAGAGGCTAAAGTTAATAAACGATTGACTTTAAATTTATACACAGTGTTTAAGGTCATTAAATGAAGAAGCCTATTGATTTTCAGCAATTTCTGATAATTACTGTCAGAGTTATGGCCCTTTATCGCTTATAAAAATCTTGTGGACGCTCTAGAGGCTAAAGTTAATAACCGATTGACTTTAAATTTATACACAGTGTTGAAGGTCATGAGACGAAGAAGCCTATTGATTTTCAGCAATTTCAGATAATTACTGACTGAGTTATGGCCCTTGATCACTTTCAAAATTTTGTGGACGCTATAGAGGCTAAAGTTAATATCCGATTGACTTTAAATTTATATAAATCGTTGAAGGTCATGAGACGAACAAGTATATTGAGTTTCAATGAATTTAGATAACTTGAACAGCATGGAGGAGAACTTTATCAAAGCCAAACAAATTCCAATGATTTTCTGATAATTACATAATGAGTTGTTACTTTTAATCAGATTTTAGTGTATTATAAATGTTTCATTACCGAAGAAAGTAAAATATGCGACAACTCTTGTTGACTGCCCGGACGATTTAGCTGCTGTGGGCGTATGTTTCGTTGCCTGGCAACCTATGTTTGTAGGATTTTACTGGTGCTCTTTCGATATAAGTCACTTATTTTTACTTTCCCTGTAAAAACCAAGATGGCGGCCATATATTGCAGAGATTACCGGATATTTACAGTGTAGCAATAAATACGTCATGTATTACAACATTGTATTAGGTGACTCCGCTCCATTGCTCACGTTGGAAGAAAGTCGTTATTTTCCGATTCGTAACCAGACGTGTCAACTAACCTGTTTTTTCCGTGAGACTCACGGATTCACGACCTTTCTCCCGATCTCCTGTGCGGGAGGAATTTTCTCACGGAAAATGGCTACATGCCAAATACTACTTTCACTTTCAAAGGGAGGTAACTCAAATTACTTCCAATTTATAAATCGACCTCATGATTGGCTGGATTTGACCAGAAACTTGTAATTCTGGTAATACGTGTGTTTGTTATTTGTTTTGACTAAATAAAGTATATTGTAATGGTATCTGAGTACATGCGCGTACCAAATAAATAGAGACCTGTAAAATGTGTCCATAACTTATCATTTTACTCCATGGCTAGTAAACGTCTTGTCTATGTGATTTTGACAATTCACCGGCAAAGAGTACTAAACATTTCATGCCACGTGACTTTACTTAAGCGTAACATCGGAAGCCATTTAGCCGACTTTCAATCCGCTATTTTGGATTACTTTTTCAGTTAAATATATTAATAGCGATTGTATTATAATACTTCGATATCGGTGTCAATATATGCAAAAAATCTAACTGAAAAGTTATCGAAATATAAGCGCAATAACCGTTTATATACAGGAGACACTTGTAGAAAACTACTGCTGTGACGTCACGTTTCGGGAATGTCCATTCCCGCGATGACAGCCAAAGAAAACAGGATTTATCGGTTTTGCAGATTGAAATTTGCTACTTTCGACTAAAATGTAGCCTGTTTTTTATCTGATATTATCAAGATTATAAATGTTTTATATATAATCATTCAAATTATTACGATTTTTATCAGTTTTAAAACTGACTAATATTCACGAATTTGAGTTGTAAAATTTGTACGACCGAATCTTATTTTTTATGATGTGCCTGAAAACACTTTTCGGAGTACCGTATTAAAGTCTTTTGACTTTTGGGTAGTATTTATGTATATTTTCACAAAATATTTCAAAAATTATTTTTCTGATAATGTCATTTAAATAATTGAACCAAAACCCAAAGGGAATTTTCATTTGTTCATTGTTTTATGCAGCAAAAACAAGTACATGTAGACATTTCATTTACTGATTTAGTATAGCCATGATCAATAAAAATGAAGTTATTTGATGGAAAAAAAATCTCCTGCATTCTCCTTATTTTTCATTGCTGATCTCCTGTTTTTTCATACCTGAGGTTTGACACGTCTGTTTGTAACCCCTTTTAAACTTAACGTCATACACTGGCTATTTAATCTTTTGTAATAATTTTAAAATATTTTGGAAGCAGATATCCTGTGCTTTTGTTTGATATAATTTTTATGTATGTGTTCATTTTATCAATTTCACAAACGTAAGTTTAAAAACGTCAATTTCCCGTGTTTTGACGTTGCGCTGAAATTTTTTGTCACGTTTTAAAATGGGGGTACCCCACTTCAAGTGCTTTTATTTAGAGCTTATTATTAATATTTTTATTTCATTCTAATATCATTAGAAAGACAAATGAACGACATTTCGATCGGTGTTGGATGCGATGTTAGCAATTCGAAATATCAGGCATTTTTTTTAAAGTTGAAAATTCAATTCACAAAATCTTTTTTTGAGGCGATTTGTCATTTTATTGTCGTTTCAATGCTATTAAAATCAATAAAATCAGAGCATGTTAAGCTCAAAAATTTAGCACTTGAAAATGGTATACATCGTGATTTTTTCAGATTAGAAAAATAACGCAATCGGAAGCCATAACGTCGTCTGCAATGTCAAAGAAAAGCATGGTTACGTTGAGAAAAATCTCTAAGTCTAGACCGAGTTGTTACGTTGTGAACAAGGGGGCGTGGTGTGTTTTATATAAATAAAGGACTTGCCTGCAAAAAAAGTTATTCCGGGTTTATCATGACTATTATTATATAAATTAGAGCAATCAAAGTATGAATTCATTCTCGTCTCGACTACTACTATCGGAACCACTGTTGTGCCACGTGACTGCTCCCATATATGGTCTTTCTTTTATTATTCAGCGACAGGTCAAAGTGCAATTGCTAAATTCCCGCGAGAAAAAATAAACCAATGATAATTATGTTTACAAGGATTGTCCAATAAGAGCACCCGTACCGAAAACATTGGGTCGAAGTTCAACGTTAAAAATAGCCCTAGTCGGAACTCCCATGATGTTCAGCTAGAGTAGATCGCACGTCTCGTCTGGATGTTTAAAACAAAATATTTTTCGACAATTAATAAATTGCGTAACATGGACACGTACTTCAATGTTCTAAATTACTAAATTCTTTGTTATGATGCCTAATTTAAAGTATTTAATGTGCACACGAATGAAAATGAAATCGGAAAATATTATCAACACGGTACGCCACGATGAGAACCATTTCCCGTACGGTTGAATTGAACACACTTTTACTTAGCGTAGGTAGGGATAATAATATTATAATAATATGATTTCTGACAATTGTAATACCCAAATAATATTGGAATTTCAAAAGAATTAACGCTAACAAAAAATAATTTAAATAATGGCTCAAATTCTGGATTTCCGTTGACGATGTACAACATTTCCTTTTGAGATCAGTGCCCTGGTTAGTCAATAAGATAACTGAAATCGGAAAATATTATCAACACGGTACGCCACGATGAGAACCATTTCCCGTACGGTTGAATTGAACACACTTTTACTTAGCGTAGGTAGGGATAATAATATTATAATAATATGATTTCTGATCATTGTAATACCCAAATAATATTGGAATATCAATAGAATTAACGCTAACAAAAAATAATTTAAATAATCTCTCAAATTCTGGATTTCCGTTGAAGATTTACAACATTTCCTTTTGAGATTAGTGCCGTGGTTAGTCAATAAAAATAGCCGTCCGTCAATCAGATAACTGATTGTCAGTGTCACAAAGAAGAAAGTTCCACTCACAGTTTATTCAATAATGCGTAGTTGAAATTTGCCTTTCTCTATCAAGTACAGCACATGGGTTATTCACTGCATAACCCTCTCAAGTAACCGTACTCAGTAATAAGGTAACCCAACGTAACAATTGACCCGAAATCTTAAAAGGGTTACGTGTCCGGATAAGCAGTTTTGGCGTTAACGTCCAAACGACTCAATATTTTGAGTTAAAATTTTGAGACAAGGTAAATACACCATTCCCCTATATTTTGGCGGTTTTTTTCATACATTCTCAGACTTTTATTTTTGAGCCCCTGTTTAATTCGGGATTGTCCCTTTAAAATATAAATTTGGTGTTCAAAGAATCTTAACTTCGATCCGTATTCATTCCATATTCAATATTGTTTTGTTAATGTGGTCAGGGGGATGCAGGCCCGTGCAAGGATCCGTGGTTCATGTCGGATGGCTTCTATAGAAAAGCGTCATTTTCAAGTTCCTCTGAAATGCCTGGAAGAGGGCCTGAAATGGCTGGAAAACACGTTTGCGGGCTCAAATTTCTAAAACTTTCCTGGGGAGACCCGCCCCAAACCCTCCTCGGTGGAAGACGGTCAGTAACCTCCTCAAAACTCAGGGGAGGGGGGGTAAATGGGTCGGTTTGGAATTAATTTAGGGGTGAACGGTGAGAAAAGGTTGAGAAACGCTGCCTTACCAGTATATAAAGAGATGGCATATAAATATATTGTTATTATTTATTGGTTCAATCTTCCCCAGTAGCTACTGACTTAAAATATTATAAAAATTAATATTAATGAGAAAATTATCGGAAAATGATGCATTTTTTAAAAATATAAAGTGGTTGCTATGGTAACCACCCAATTTCCTTAATATTTTGCTTGAACTTATAAAATCTGTATCATTTGACATTACAAAGGTTTCAAAAATTTTAAAATGCTTATTTTTAAATCTGGTGATCATCTTTTGGGTTACAGTAAAGAGCGTTGAAAATGGTCAAAATTGGCGTTTTTTCCATTTTGGTTGCTATGGCAACCAAAATTGATAATAAATGGCAGATTGGAAATATGTAATTTTAAAAATTCACAAACTTTTCGACATATTCCCATAATTTCACTTGTGTATCCCCATTCCTTCTTATTTTATTAATCGCCCCAAAACGCCCCGAAACTAGGCAAATGTGTGCCTCGGACAATTGTTCAAAAATGAACATATATCTAGCTCTTGAGATAAGGCATATGGATATTTTTGCTAATTTTTTTTCTGTTTATCTTACTTGATAGCTACTGATTTTAAAATGCATAACAACCAGGTTAATTATTTCAGATATAACATGGACAAGACCATTTTTGATGAAAAAATTGACCAAAATCACCTAGGTATTTTGGAGTTGCTAGGGAAACGAGAAAAATTGTTACACGAATTTGAAAATTTATACATAATTAGCCTTAAAGTTGTATTTCATGAATTTACATCTACATTTTTGATAGTTTTGATATGAAATTAAATATGGTATTGCATTTTTCATTCTAATATCATTAGAAAGACAAATTCATGAACGACATTTCGATCGGTGTTGGATGCGAAGTTAGAATTTCGAAATATCAGGCTTTTTTTTTAAGTTGAAAATTCAATTCACAAAATCTTTTTTTGAGGCGATTTGTCAATATCGCATCCATGTACGATCGAAACTTCGTTTTATTGTCGATTCAATGCTATTAAAATCAACAAAATGGGAGCATATTAAGCTCATAAATTTAGCACTTGAAATGATATACAACGTGATTTTTTCAGAATAGAAAAATAACGCAATCGGACGCCATGACGTCGTCTGACATAATAGCGAACAATGTCAAAGAAAAAGCATGGTTACGTTGAGAAAAAATCTCTAGAGCGAGTTGTTACGTTGTGAACAAGGGCATGTGATGTATGTTTTATATAAATAAAGGACTTGCCTGCAAAAAAAAGTTATTCCGGGTTTATCATGACTATTATTATATAAATTAGAGCAATCAAAGTAAGAATTCATTTTCGTCTCGACTACTGGAGGAACCACTGTTGTGCCACGTGACTGCTCCCATATATGGTCTTTCTTTTATTATTCAGCGACAGGTCAAAGTGCAATTGCTACATTACCGCGAAAAAAATAAACCAATGATAATTATGTTTACAAGGATTGTCCAATAAGAGGACCCGTACCGAGACGTTGGGTCGAAGTTCAACGTTAAAAATAGCTCTAGTCGGAACTCCCATGATGTTCAGCTAGAGTAGATCGCACGTCTCGTCTGGATGTTTAAAACCTAATATTTTTCGACAATTAATAAATTGCGTAACATGGACACGTACTTCAATGTTCTAAATTACTAAATTCTTTGTTATGATGCCTAATTTAAAGTATTTAATGTGCACACGAATGAAAATGAAATTGGAAAATATTATCAACACAGTACGCCACGATGAGAACCATTTCCCGTACGGTTGAATTGAACACACTTTTACTTAGCGTAGGTAGGGATAATACTATTATAATAATATGATTTCTGACCATTGTAATACCCAAATAATATTGGAATTTCAAAAGAATTAACGCTAACAAAAAATAATTTAAATAATGGCTCAAATTCTGGATTTCCATTGACGATTTACACCATTTCCTTTTGAGATTAGTGCCGTGGTTAGTCAATAGAAATAGCCGTCCGTCAGTCAGATAACTGATTGTCAGTGTCACAATGAAGAAAGTTCCACTCACAGTTTATTCAATATTTTATCATTATATATCGGTTCTTAAACTAATTATTTATTATGTTTAATTCATTGTGATTTTGGGGAAAAATTTTTAATACCTATCTTTATGACTTATAAGAAAAAAAACCCAAATTGGCCAAATTCGTGGAAAATGATATAAATATTGCATTTTTGGAGGGTTTTTTTTTTCAGTTTGGTTTCTATAACATAATAACAACATTATATGAAATTATATACAAGGGTAAAGATATGTAATTTTAAAATATCTAATACTGTTGGAGCTGTACACAAAATTTCACTTAAATCTCAATTCCTTCATATATTTTTTTAGGCCTAAAATTGGGCAATTTCCTATTGTGGAATGTTTTTTTCAAAGTGAACCCCTTTCCAGTATATAAAGAGATGGCATATAAATATGTTGTTATTATTTATTTGTTCAATCTTGCCAAGTAGCTACTGACTTAAATTATTATAAAAATTAATATTAATGAGAAAATTATCGGAAAATTGCGAGACAAAAATAAAAATACCCCCTTTTTTGGGGTCTAAATTTGTCTTTTTTGGTGGTGTTTAAAAAAAGTAAGTATATTGATACTGAAGACATGGATTGAAATCTTCAAGTTATATCTTAAAGTGAAGGTAAGGAATGTTTCTATCCATCAGAAGTGTAAAATCCTAAAAATTTTAATATTTTTCAAAAAAAATAATCGTTTTAAAAGTGTGTAACGGACGTTACTAATTCCGTCCAAAAAACTCATCTTTTTATTGCTTTGAAAGTGTGACTCACCACCTGAATCTATAGTAATATTTATGTTATAAATGAAGAGGTATACTTTAGTGACATAATAGAAGTATTTATGTCGATCTGGAGACGTTTGAGAAGAAACTATGCGCTTTTTCGATCGTTCACTCGAGATTCCGTCAAAGAATCACGTCCATTATTTGACTTTTTGACGATCTATATTTCCCGTCCCGTTGTAAATCCATAGCTAATCCACGGTTATTAGCTCCCTTGTTCTACAAGATGTTCGTATACGTCACGATTTAGCGGGTAATAAAGAATTCCCAATACGGGGACCTGATAAGTAAATTCCGTCCACAACTTTTGTTGTCGTCATGTCCGTTATATTATTACAAGAATTCGGCAAAAACTGAGGATATTAGAGATGCCAAAGCCGCCTCCTCTTGCGCTTGAAATAAAGAGCCGTTCCACACATTCGGGTGATCGAATAAAACGAAAGAATCACGCACATGTGATTGATAATAGTTTGATCTTCGGTTTTACCTGTAACGGATGCGATGGTGGACGGAATTGATAATGTCAAAACATCACTACCGTTACACAAAGGAGCTAAGGTAACCTAAAGAAATTTACAAGTCTCTATTAAATTACATAGATTGCCTTCTTTCTAAATGTCCTTAAATTAAGAATTGAAAAGATTGTTAAACACCGATATTGTACTCTGATACACCTCGCAATGTTAATTGGGTCAATAGTAACGTCTGTTACCAGGGCTAGAAATTCGTCATTTTTTGCCAGAATCTAAGAGGATTCTCATATATGCAATCTGCGCAAATCCCCCGAATCTTAATTTATAATAATGTCTAAAAAACAAAATTGTGTTTTTTGTATTAATCTAAAACACCAAAATTCAACAACAATGATAAAAATAAAACAATCAGATAGAATTTTCGGTAAACACTTAAATAGTGTAAAAAGTAATATCCAGATAATGCCGTAGCCAAAATAAACTAATACGGCACCATGCTATTTCTGTATAACACAATGGTTAGTCTTTTTTCTATCACGTAACTTGCACAATTTTTTTATTCATTCGTCGATGATACTATTGATAGACAAACGGTATAATGATCACGTGAAAACCAAAACTGCAATTGCTATAAAGTAAAATTCAGTAGGCCTACGACTAGGATATATCCTTCATTACAAAAATTAAGCATCTGTCCGCATGTGTATAAAATAAAATAATCAAAACAGTACACGCAAATGCAGAACTGGTTAATTGACCTAATTCCTACCAAGATGTCACGTGTTATTGGAATTCGAACACTGCGAGATTCCGTCAGGAAAATATCCACTAGTGTTACGTCACGATTATAAATTCTTGAATCGGTAAATTGGCCAGCCAAAAATCGTATCGGTGCCGATTAATCGGATACCGTATATAAATTCTATAATGTCATTGTCATGGCTAATAATGTCATTGTCTTTACTGCGTTGATATGCGTGAGCACTGAATAGCTGACGGCTACCGTTTTAACTGCTAATTAAAAATTCAATACTGACAATAAATTACAATTCACAAGTAGGCCTACAACAATTCCCGTACATAATATTTTAACACATATAGCGATAATTGTATTGACGAAAAACAACAAGAGAGTCCGCACAAGACAGTACAAATAAAAATAAAAACCACGTGTCTTTAAAAATTGGCAACGTATGTCTAGGGAGGCGAATAGAAGAGCCTCCAAGCTGGTAATGTCCGATTGGGTAACGGTTTATTCGTCATCTTGGACACGGTAACGTCACATTCTGGCTGTGAATATTACAACTGGATTTAAAATCAATTTATACATGAGGAATTCTATCCCTCGTAAAAAGGCATCGCCAACTTCCCCGTCTAGTGCTGCATGCACTTAGTCCATGTATTATAAGGTCCGTGATATGTCTGTTATTGGTTGGTGTACGTGGCTGCTGACAGCTATTTCGCGCCAAAAGCAAACTTTTTACACATTTCGTAGTAAGCCATGCCTAATATGGAAGGCGGAGGATTCCATGCGACATCGAACCGTGGCCGACCTTGACAGTGACCAAATAGAATTGGAATGACCCAATTTAACAACTAACGGAATCAAATCGCCGTTCGAAAGGATAAAATCATGGAACCCAAAACTATTTCGTTTTAAGGTTGGCATGCTAAAGTAGTTTCTTTTATTTTTTTTAAGAAGGATTTAAATAAATAATAAGGAAACCGATAACTTTGTATCGTAACTGAAATATGCATAAATGGCTAAATGCTCTACTTCTAAAAGTCGTCGCCGTGTCGTGATCGTGGAAGTTTCCACACAATTTATTACATAACAAAGACAATTAAAGGCCAGCCTGTCACTCGTCCAAATTATAAGTTAAAAGTAAAACAAAAACACAACAATTATTTTATTTTATTTTATTATACATGTAGTATGCTATAAAGTAAGTCATACAACTTTGATTCAAAACACCATAACTGAATTTCAATAGTCGGACCCGAGATTTTTTTTTTTTTTTTTACAAAAGTTTTACGCGAATCCTTATAGATTGCGCGAATTAGATTCGGAGATTCGGGTGAATTTCTAGCCCTGGTTACAAAAAAAAAACAGAACAGAGGAGTAAAACTTAATAATAAAATAATCATTGATCAAATATTGTAACATATTGGCTGAGAATAAAAAAGAAATCATGCCCAAGAAAGAGTATAGAAGAGTTATCAGTATGGAAATTTCACGCTGTTTTGAAACCAGATGTCAAGGAAAGATCGTTGGCCATTTCTTGGGATAACAGGGCACAAAGACATATTTTTACATTCAGGAATATATATTTTGATATTATTACACTGCAAATCAACTGGGCCGGTATTTATTAGCAAATTTGGGGCAAATATTAATTGGACATGTAACGTCTGTTACAAGCTGGCATGGTCTGCAAAATATGTATTTGTACAAAAACAGAAAGACAAGTTATCTTTTCCATTACAAAATTTGAAAGAAGAATTATTAATACAAGTTTTTGACACCCAAAGAATTGGATAAAATTAATTTAAATTTAACTGCCTTTTCATCTGAAGTTCTACACCTTATCGTGGCTTGTGTCATATGGATATTTTTGCTAATTTTTTTTCTGTTTATCTTACTTGATAGCTACTGATTTTAAAATGCATAACAACCAGGTTAATTATTTCAGATATAACATGGACAAGACCATTTTTGATGAAAAAATTGACCAAAATCACGTTGGCAAAATGAAATTTTTAAGAAAACCTAGGTATTTTGGAGTTGCTGGGGAAACGAGAAAAATTGTTACACAAATTTGAAAATTTATACATAATTAGCCTTAAAGTTGTATTTCATGAATTTACATCTACATTTTTGATAGTTTTGATATGAAATTAAATATGGTATTGCAAAAAAACACCAAAAATGACCTATTCAATGTGTTGAAAAACCTTTCTTCCGCGAAAAGTCAAAAATAGCAACTTTGAGCCTCAATAAAAAAAACAACTTTCATCTGATTTTCAATCTGTAAAAAGTTTTGTGAGAAGAATGCTGAGATCTACTTGAAAAACTAATAAAATCATATGTATAATCATAATCTCAAAATCACCTTTTCCACCTACTAATATTTTTTAAAAAAATACATGTCCGATTAATTAATATGTGTCATCTTATTATTTTAGGATTTTTGCGGGGGACATCAGCCTCACTGTAGGCTTGTTTTTCTCCTGTTTTAAAGCGTGTCGTATTCAAGATGGCGGCAAACACGCTTGACATCGGCTGGAATATCGATCTTCTTCACTTCATAACGTCAAAAAACCAAACAAATAGTTGATTTCTTCAACTTTATAATATTCCACGATATGCCTGGCAGTAAATCATGGAATAATGCCAAAGCCATTGACAAGGTGTGAATTTTCACCTCTGACCTATTACGTAATTCTTTGTTGAAACGTATGTTTTATATTGGATGATTAGCAAATTATACATTCCTTTTCATGACGGGGTTTACTTTTATTACCCAATCATCATTAATTAATGAAATAGAAACAAGGGAAATACATTGATTGATTTCTCGCTTGGGTTCGCTAATGCTGTTGCTAAGTATGATCGGTCCATGAGTAAATTCGCTACCGCCAGGCACTTGACACAAACCAATTCGCTACCGACAAAAAAGGGTTAAATACACACCTTATGACTACCGACATTAGTACTATTACTGACTATTTATAGGAATACTGACAGGTTTAAGGGACTACTAACAACACGTATATTTCTCACGAGTTTCCATGAATAGTAATCACAATTAAGCATTTTTACTGGCTTCATGGATATATATTAACACATAGACCAGCTATTAAACACATAGAGATAAATTCTAATCACTATGCATCTTGCTGTGTTAACTGTTGATATTTGAGATAAATTATATTACTGCTAATATTTAAAGCAATTGGGATATCCCTATGTTGTACAATCTTTGCTTTATTGACTAGATTGACCATAATTTAGTAACAGTATAGTCATTTTGTCATATTTTTCCTTCAGGTCCAAAGAGGGACGCTGGCTTAGCAAGAGAATTCATTCTAAAAATGTTTGTAGAACTTAACCCAGATCCAGATAAAATAATCTACTCACATTTTACATGTGCTACAGGTTTGTTTTATTACTGAATTTATTGAAAATATAATTAGTTCATAGAAATGCATTTTATTGAACAGTTCTTCATAAATTTTGTGAGGAAAGTCGACGTAGCTCTGGTGATTCCCATATTTTCATGTCAACAGCAGTCACGCTGTCGATCGCCATTTCCGCCAATTGCGATTAAAATATAATTTTGACAATAAAATATTCAATCAGGCGGAATTTGTGAGGATAGTCGAATCTGGTGATTCCCATATTTTCATGTCAACAGCAGTCACGCTGTCAATCGCCATTTCCGCCAATTGCGATAAAAATATAATTTTGTCAATAAAATATATAATCTGACGGAATTGTGGGCGATAAGTTTTTCATGTATTGCGATCCTTTTTTAACCGTGATGATAAAGTTTTCTTGCCACAAAGCTTTAATCTCCATGCCGTGCACACACGTTACCTATTGCGCTTGGCTGAGTCAGTTATCAATCAATTAGGTACTAATCCTTTGTCTCTTGATCAATCTCGGATTAGTATTTACAGTAAGAGTAGTAATAAACTAATTAAGAGACAAAACATTTAATTATTTGCCTCCAAATACAAATCAGTGGCTGTTTTTGACTTTTTATACGCCCACATTTTCATGTGGACGTATTATGTCGTCGCCCCTGTCCGTCCGGACGTCCGTCCACAATTGTTTGTGGACTCTCTACAGGTCACAATTCTTGTCCGATTTTGACGAAACTTGAAATATAGGTTTATCCCAAAAAGATCTCGGCTGCTTTCGATATTGGCATGTATCTGATCAAAACTTCATGGATTATGGCCCCTGATTGTACGAAAAATCACGTTTTTAGCTTGTGGACCCTGTAGAGGTCACAATTTTGAACCGATTTTGATGAAACTTGACATGCATGATAATAACCCAAAGATCTTGGTTCCTTTCGCTATTTGCGCCTATCGGAATGTAATTTCCTGAATTATGGCCCCTGATTGTCCGAAAAATCACCTATTTTAGCTCGTGGTACCTCTGAAGGTCACAATTATTATCCAATTTGAAAAACCGTTCGATTATATCACCGTTACACCCTAAGGAAGGGTGAGTTCCAATTTCAGAACAATTGGCCCAAAATTACCATACAAAATGGCCGCCGTTCGTGTGCGAATACTGTTGAAAAATGGTATATCAAGCTCGTTGACCCTGTAGAGGTCCCAATTTTAATTCGATTTTGACGAAACTTGAAATGCATGGATATTACCCAAAGATCTTGGGTCCTTTTGATATTTGCGCATATCGGATCGTAACTTCCTGAATAAATGCCCCTGATTATACGCAAAATCGCCTTTGTTTAGCTTGTGGTCCCTCTGGAGGTCACAATTATTATCTGATTTAAAAAATCGTTTGATTATATCACCGTTACACCCTAAAGAAGGTTGAGTTTGAATTTCGGAAAAATCGGACCAAAATTGCCGTACAAAATGGCCGCCTATCGTACGCGAATACTGTTGAAAATGGTATATAAATGTTGTGGACCCTGTAGAGGTCACAATTTTAATTTGATTTTGACGAAACTTGAAATGCATGGATATTACCCAAAGATCTTGGGTCCTTTTGATATTTGCGCATATCGGATCGTAACTTCCTGAATTAATGCCCCTGATTATACGCAAAATCGCCTTTGTTTAGCTTGTGGTTCCTTTAGAGGTCACAATTAATAGCCGATTTAAAAAATCGTTTGATTATATCACCGTTACACCCTAAAGAAGGTTGAGTTTGAATTTCGGAAAAATCGGACCGAAATTGCCGTACAAAATGGCCGCCTATCGTACGCAAATACTGTTGAAAATGGTATATAAATGTTGTGGACCCTGTAGAGGTCACAATTTTAATTTGATTTTGACGAAACTTGAAATGCATGGATATTACCCAAAGATCTTGGGTCCTTTTGATATTTGCGCATATCGGATCGTAACTTCCTGAATTAATGCCCCTGATTATACGCAAAATCGCCTTTGTTTAGCTTGTGGTCTCTCTGGAAGTCACAATTATTATCCGATTTAAAGAATCGTTTGATTATATCACCGTTACAAGCTAAGGAACGTTGAGTTCAAATTTCGGGAAAATCGGACAAAAATTGCCATACAAAATGGCCACCTATCGTACGCGAATACTGTTTAAAATGGTATATCAAGGTTGTGGACCCTGTAGAGGTCACAATTTAATTTCGATTTTGATGAAACTTAAATTGCGTGTTTATAACCTAAATATCTTGATAATTTTCGATATTTGCGCATATCAAATTGTAACTTAATGAATTATGGCCTATGATTGTAGGAAAAATCACTTTCGGTTTTGCTTGTTCTCTATCCATCTCTCGAAAATGTGGGCGTATCCTGCCTGGCAGCCGCTGGTTTGTATTCAAATTGGCGGAAACCAGAATAATACTTGTTCGATTTGTTTGGGATTATTTTATTATGATGTCTGTTTTATCTTTTTATACGCCCACATTTTCATGTTGACGTATTATGTCGTCGCCCCTGTCCGTCCGTCCGGATGTCCGTCTGTCCACAATTGTTTGTGGACTCTCTACAGGTCACAATTCTTACCCGATTTTGACAAAACTTGAAATATAGGTTTATCCCCCAAAGATCTCGGCTGCTTTCGATATTGGCATGTATCGGATCAAAACTTCAGGGATTATGGCCCCTGATTGTACGAAAAATCATGGTTTTAGCTTGTGGACCCTATAGAGGTCACAATTTTGAACTGATTTTGATGAAACTTTACATTCATGTTTATAACCCTAAGATCTTGGTTCCTTGGTTCACCTATTTTAGCTTGTGGTACCTCTGGAGGTCACAATTATTATCTGATTTAAAAAACCGTTCGAATATATCACCGTTACACCCTAAGGAAGGGCAAGTTCAAATTTCGGAAAAATCGGGCCAAAATTACCATACAAAATGGCCGCTGTTCGTATGCGAATACTGTTAAAAAATGGTATATGAAGGTTGTGGACCCTTTAGAGGTCACAATTTTAATTCAATTTTGATGAAACTTGAAATGCATGGTTATAACCCATAGATCTTGGTTCCTTTCGATATTTGCGCATATCAGATCGTAACTTCCTGAATTATGGCCCCTGATTATACGCAAAATCGCCTTTGTTTAGCTTGTGGTCCCTCTGGAGGTCACAATTATTATCTGATTTAAAAAATCGTTTGATTAAATCACCGTTACACCCTAAGGAAGGGTGAGTTTGAATTTCGGAAAAATTGGACCAAAATTACCATACAAAATGGCCGCCGTTCGTATGCGAATACTGTTGAAAAATGGTATATCAAGCTCTTCGACCCTGTAGAGGTTCCAATTTTAATTCGATTTTAACAAAACTTGAAATGCATGGATATTAACCAAAGATCTTGGGTCCTTTTGATATTTGCGCATATCGGATCGTAACTTCCTGAATTAATGCCCCTGATTATACGCAAAATCGCCGTTGTTTAGCTTGTGGTCTCTCTGGAGGTCACAATTATTAGCCGATTTAAAAAATCGTTTGATTTTATCACCGTTACACCCTAAAGAAGGTTGAGTTTGAATTTCGGAAAAATCGGACAAAAATTGCCATACAAAATGGCCACCTATCGTACGCGAATACTGTTTAAAATGGTATATCAAGGTTGTGGACCCTGTAGAGGTTACAATTTTAATTTGATTTTGATGAAACTTGAAATGCATGGATATAACCCAAAGATCTTGGTTCCTTTCGATATTTGCGCATATCGGATAGTAACGTCCTGAATTATGGCCCCTGATTACTTTATACGCAAAATCGCCTTTGTTTAGCTTGTGGTTCCTTTAGAGGTCACAATTATTATCCGATTTAAAAAATCGTTTGATTATATCACCGTTACACCCTAAGGAAGGGTGAGTTCGAATTTCGGAAAAATTGGACCAAAATTACCATACAAAATGGTCGCCGTTCGTATGCGAATACTGTTGAAAAATGGTATATCAAGCTCTTCGACCCTGTAGAGCCAATTTTAATTCGATTTTGACGAAACTTGAAATGCATGGATATTACCCAAAGATCTTGGGTCCTTTTGATATTTGTGCATATCGGATCGTAACTTCCTGAATTAATGCCCCTGATTATACGCAAAATCGCCTTTGTTTAGCTTGTGGTCTCTCTGGAGGTCACAATTAATAGCCGATTTAAAAAATCGTTTGATTTTATCACCGTTACAAGCTAAGGAAGGTTGAGTTTAGATTTCGGGGAAATAGGACCAAAATTACAATACAAAATGGCTGCTGTTTGTACGCGCATACTGTTAAAAAATGGTATTTCAAGGTTGTGGACCCTGTAAACTTAAATTGCGTGTTTATAACCTAAATATCTTGATACTTTTCGATATTTGCGCATATCAAATTGTAACTTAATGAATTATGGCCTTTGATTGTAGGAAAAATCACTTTCGGTTTTGCTTGTTCTCTATCCATCTCTCGAAAATGTGGGCGTATCCTGCCTGGCAGCCGCTGGTTCTTACTCCTGTTGCCCATATATAAAGTTAATACATAAAGCCAGATTTGTTGTTACAGTTTATGTGAAAGTGGACGTTAAACTCCAGAAACGAATGAAAGTCAGTTATCATCAAATCACATGATAGAAGAATGGCAGACTTTTTAATATGTCCCCACCAAAATGTTGAACGATATCAACTTCTACAATAGGCCTGCATGTACAAGGCTACCTTAACAGTTCGCGAAATAGAAAATGTCGAAAAACATAAAATTTTAAAGGGCAATTATGAGAGGTTTAATAAAGAACTGACTATAATAGATAAGTAAATACATGTAGAATATGCTGATAATTTCAAATTGCTCCAATCTTGTAATTTTATTTTTTGGGAGTCAAAATTGTAGTCAAAAAGCATCGAAATGAAACGAGACAGATTTTTTTAATTGTTTTGAAACAACCGACAATCTTGAGTTCAATGTTGTTACTATAATTAGTAACACGACCTGAATACATTTCCGATGTTTTCGTATTCGTTTTCATTCATGTGCACATTCAATACTTTAAAGTTCCCCTAACTAATAGTCAAGTTATATTTTTAAAATGTATTAAAATAAAGCCTTAAAATATATGGTACCTTTAAACAGTCCTACCTAGTGCTGATATCAAGTATCAATGCATCGCCGATGCATCGATTCGGCTGACACCGATGCGATTCTCAGCCCTTTTTATACGGCCACATTTTCATGTGGACGTATTATGTCGTCGCCCCTGTCCGGACGTCCGTCCGTCCACAATTGTTTGTGGGCTCTCTACAGGTCACAATTCTTACCCGATTTCGACGAAACTTGAAATATAGGTTTATCCCCCAAAGATCTCGGCTGCTTTTGATATTGGCACGTATCGGATCAAAACTTCATGGATTATGGCCCCTGATTGTACGAAAAATCACGTTTTTAGCTTGTGGACCCTATAGAGGTCACAATTTTGAACCAATTTTGATGAAACTTGACATGCATGTTTATATCCCAAAGATCTTGGTTCCTTTCGATATTTGCACCTATCGGAACGTAATTTCCTGAATTATGGCCCCTGATTGTCCGAAAAAATCACCTATTTTAGCTCGTGGTACCTCTGGAGGTCACAATTATTATCCGATTTGAAAAACCGTTCGATTATATCACCGTTACACCCTAAGGACGGTTGAGTTCAAATTTCGAAAAAATCGGACCAAAATTACCATACAAAATGGCCGCCGTTCGTACGCGAATACTGTTAAAAAATGGTATGTCCAGGTTGTGGACCTTGTAGGGATCACAATTTTAATTTGATTTTGATGAAACTTGAAATGCATGGTTATAACCCAAAGATCTTGGTTCCTTTCGATATTTGGGCATATCGGATTGTAACTTCCTGAATTATGGCCCCTGATTATACGCAAAATCGTCTTTGTTTAGCTTGTGGTCCCTCTGGAGGTCACAATTATTATCCGATTTAAAAAATCGTTTGATTATATCACCGTTACCCCCTAAGAATGGTTGAGTTAGAATTTCGGAAAAATTCGGAACAAAATTGCCATACAAAATGGCCGCCGCATGTACTCGAATACTGTTATAAAAAGGTATATCAAGGTTGTGGACTCAGTATAGGTCACAATTTTGATAAAACTTAAAATGCATGGTTATAACCCAAAGATCTTGGTCCCTTTCGTTATTTGCGCACATCATATCGTAGCTTTCTGAATTATGGCCCCTGATTGCCCGAAAAATCGCCTATGGTCCCTCTGGAGGTTATGATTATTATCCGATTGAAAAAAAGCTTGACTCTATCACCGTTACACCATACCGAAGGTTGAGTTTGAATTTCAGGGAAATCGGACCATAATTGCCAGACAAAATGGCCGCCGTTTGTACTCTAATAGTGTTAAAATATGGTATATCAAGGTTTGTACTCTAATAGTGTTAAAATATGGTATATCAAGGTTGTGGACCCAGTATAGGTCACAATTTTGATTCGATTTTGATGAAACTTGAAATGCATGTTTATAACCTAAAGATCTTGATTCTTTTCGATATTTGCGCATATCAAATTGTAATTTAATGAATTATAGCCTTTGATTGTAGGAAAAATCACTTTCGGTTTTGCTTGTTCTCTAACCATCTCTCGAAAATGTGGGCGTATTCTGCCTGGCAGTGCCAGCTTATTATCTTTTTAAAATTCAGAAACGAAATCGGAAGCAACCCTAAAAAATGAAATAAAAATTTAGTTTCTAATGTCACAGGTAATCATTATTCGATACTTTCGATTTAGCCTTAAGTCAAACGATATATTGGATTATTGTGTTGGAAAAAAAATATTGTCAATAAAATTAACATATTGTGATTAATTGATTTATTCAAATTATTGTCTACCAGTACACTTGAGTGAACATAAAATGTGCATTTGCGCAAATCTAAAACATATAAATCGGTCTAACGCTGTACTGTGGCTCTATCTGCAACGTAAGAATGGGTTACAAAATGGCGCCCACGACGTCAGTTGGCCAGTCTCTCTATATATCAGGCTCTGGTCTTTACCTAGCTGTAAATACACTGTGAAGTAAAGGCCTTAGAGTTTCAGTTTTATTTTGAATATTTTGATAATTTGGTCATAAATTCACTGTGAATTCATGTATCACATTATTAACAAATATGGGATATGAAAACAGGCAAAAGCATCTCTTAGGATACTGGTATTTAGCAATCTACAATATAAATGTTCAGCATGCACCAAAACAAAGCAATGGAGCATAACATAACACACTCGCAGCTGTTCGGGTTGCTCGCAGATTGAGGCCTGCGGCCCTCAACATTTCCTGCCTCCTACTTTTGAAAAATTTCCTGTTACTTTAAAAGTTAGTAACATCCCTGGTGTACGTGTTTATTAGGTCAATGTCCTGATTGAGTTTGAAGATGAGCATTTCTGCTTAGGCTAAGCAGAGATAAGCAATTAGATTGGTCGAGGCTTTGGGACACGATAACTTTAGTTGGTGTATAGTTTCATTACATCAATACCTTGACTAAGTTTGATAATGAGCATGTTTTGCTGAGGGTAAGCAGAGCGATAAGCAATTTGATTTGTCGAGACTTTGGAACACAATAACTGTCCTTATTGATGTAGAATGTTCAAACTTGGTGTAGGCGTTCATAAGGTGAATGTTTTGACTGAGTTCAATGATTAACATTTCTACCTAAAGCTAAGCCGGGGTAATCAATTTCTATGGTCGATGCTTTTTTGGGACAAAAATTATCTTGATTCTATCTGATAGAGAGTGATGAAACTTAGTGTATAGTTTGATTGTTTGATACTTGTGAAAAAAATAAATGTGCGATTAATATGTGTCATCTATTTATTTGGGGATTTCAGCGGGGGGACATCAAGCCTCCCTGTTGGCTTGTTATGTTTAATTCATTGTGATTTTGGGGAAATATTTAACACCTAATTTTATGACTCGTGAGTACAAAAAAAACAAATTGGCCAAATTGAATCTAGGCCGGCAATAACACTGTTTACACAGGGTGACAAGGTGAAGGTTTTATTAAATTAATTAGGGCTAGATTGCAGGCCTGGAAATAACGGTTTTAGATGTACCTGACACAATGTCAGGCACTAATGAAATAGTATGACATTTTCAACTTAGTGTCAAACATGTATTAATAATATCATTAAAAAAGACAAATCAGTGCCTGACAAGATGACAGTGACCTGAGGTTTTGTGCCTGACAAAGCCTAAATCTGTGCCTGACATTGTCAGTGACAGGTACCTTATTTCGAGGCTTGCTAGATTGATATTTTTGACAACTATATACAAATAAAAAAGGGAGTTGCTGGACGATATCCTACATTAAAAGGAATAATGAAAATATTCAAATGTAAATTAGAGTAGGCCTACATTGTAAAAACATAATGTAGGCATATAGCTTCCAGGCCTAAGCATACATGTACCGTAGCGTACTACCGTATACAGGTCTTTAAGTTTTGGAGTATTATTTATAATAAGACGCATCAAAAATAATTGTTTTTATTAGTCAATGTTGTACATTAATACTGTATCAAAATAGAAATCATCTTGTATCATCGTGTAAGCAATAAATGCAGAGCTAGAGAACAAAATAATAGTGAAACAACAGTTACCCTTATGGGGTTTTTTAAATTACATAGTTGCTAATATTTTATTTAAAATTATTACATTTATAACAATCATGCAATTTATAACATTCAATATCAAATTATTGCTTCTAGATGCTAAAAGCTTTCTTTAATGGGGTGGTGATCATAAAACACAACAGGTGCAAATAAACAGGTCTGTGTCTCAACCCTCTGCTGTTAAGATAGGTGTTCCACAAGGATCGGTATTGGGACCTCTACTTTTTCTTCTATACATTCTTCCAATTGGTCGAATCATAAGAAGACATGGAGTACAAAACCACGGCTTTGCTGATGACACCAAAATATATGACTACTTTCAATACAACAATCTGGCTTCCAAGGATTCTATCAGTAGACTAGAGTCTTGTCTTCATGACATTCGAGGATGGATGACCAGAAATAGGCTAAATTGTTTAAAGTAGATTCGATTTAGATCGGTGATTGCTGTATATCTCCCAAGAAGCAGGCTAAAACTCTTGGCTATGTGACCAATGAATTTATGTCCCCAGTTCCCCAAATCAATAGAATGATACAGAAAATGCATTTTCAAATGAGAGCTATTTCGAGAATACGCTCTCATCTTAATACTGACGCTTGTTAGAGTGTTGTTAGAGCTTAACTTATTCGGTCCTGTTGTCGTGTCAAAGCGACCTAATTAGCCACTGAATATCACCGACTTATCTCGCCAGCTAGACGTTGACCTAGTGTCAAGTCAGACATCCGCTGAACGTCTCGCAACGACATTTCATATGTACTGTTTTATTGATCAATAAAGTTATAAAAATTGCCGATTGTCTTTCCAAAAATAGCCATCTAATAAACAGATAGTTTGAACTTCTGATTGGCAACAAAAATTGTACATGTTACAACAACGGTTTAGGTGCTATAAGGTCGCGAGTTCACAAGAAAATTCTGTTCATATCGGTTGCCGCTAAGTACTTTTTTATTGATCAATAATAAGAGCCAAGAAGTTATAAACAAAAGTCGTTTGACTTTCCAAAAGTTGTAATCCTATAAAACAATAGTTACAGCTAATGATTGGGGTCATAAAATGTTTAGTTCACAACAAGGTGTTAGGTCGTAAACTCAAGTGAAAAAAATGGATTAAATTTTCAAGCTCAACACCCGCGGTCGGCTTCTTTCATGCACTGTTTTATTGAGCAATAAAGTTATATAAGAAAAACTGATTCGCTTTCCAAATTTTAATGTAAATTAGCCAATAGAAATATAGTTTCATTTTTCAACTAATGATTGAACTTTATTGAAGTCATAAAAACGTCACAACACCAGATTTGGGGGGTTATAAGGTCATGAAATTATTCTCGCAGGTCGCCATTTTGAATGCTAATGAATATTTGTATGTTTTGTTTTTTAAAATTTCTTCGCTATGAATAGTGATTCGAAGGATTTTTACCAGAGGATATTCTTGGAGTAGAAGTTAGTAATAATAGCATCTTGGAAAATGAATCCACCCATAATTCGAGTGATGAAGATGAAAGGACTCCCGACAAGAACATTATAAGGAAAGATAAACTGAATTCAGTTACATGCCCATCATTTTTAGGACCGGAGCCTGGGCCAACAGACATCTCAGAAAAAGAAAGAAACGAATTTGACTTTTTTAGTTTATTTTTTTGTGTGAATTGTTAGCCGACGAAACAAATAAATATCATGCGGAAAAATACCATCAGAGGTTCAAAAAGAACAGGAAAAATGTAACCGCTGAAGAAATTCAAGATTTTCTGGCTATATGGATTTTTATGAGCATAAACACACAGCAAAGGACAAGTATGTATTGGTCCAGAGACTATTATTTTGGAAATTATAAAATAGCAGACATTATGACTAGGGATAGATTCGATAAGATATCAGAAAATTTCCATGCAAATGAAAATTCAAAGAACCCCAGAGAGGTCAAATGAATCACGATAAACTTCACCATGTTAGGCCTATTTTGAACCATGTTTTGGACAATTGTGCTTCACGATACAACCCTCATCAAAACACTTCAATTGATGAAGCTATTGTGGCATTCAGAGGAAGGATCGGTTTCAAGCAGTATATGCCAGCCAAGCCTGTAAAATATGGTATAAAAGGGCAGACCCAAACAATGGATATGTAAACGACTTTCAAGTCTACACCGGTAAAGAAAATATGATGGCGGAACTTGGCCTGACCATACGTGTGGTTTTGGACTTGACAAGGAAAGTTCAGTTTCAAAATATGATAGTGAATGTTGACAATTATTATACTAGTGTGCATTTATTCACGGAACTTAAAAAGGTGGGCACACTGGCACGTGGAACATGCAGAACAAATCGGAAAAATTGGCCAAAAGCCCTAAAACCCAAAGACAAAGTTCAAGTTAAAAAATGGCAAAGTGGAGATTTGAAAATACTTCAAAATGAAAATTTAACCGCAGGGATGTGGAGAGATAAAAAAATTGTTAACTTCATGTCGACTGCAGATTTGCCCTTGGACACAGTAGATGTTCAACGAAAACAAAAAGATGGCACATTGAAAACTGTGAAGTGCCCTGCAACAATAAAAGAATACAATTAAAATATGGGTGGGGTTGATCGGTCCGATCAATTGCGAATGGAATACCCCACATATCGAATGTCCAGAAAATGGTGGTTGTATTTGTTTTATTTTTTATTTGACCTCAGCATTTCTAATGCATTTATTCTTTATAAAGAATCTAAAAACCACCAAAAAAAAAAAAAATGGTAATGTAATTCCGATATCATTGCTAGAATTTAAAATGAACCTATTTAAAAACATGATCGGAAACGAGAGATTTGAAAGAAAAAGAAAGCACTTAGAAGTGGGAGCAGATATACCAACAATAACGGTTGGGCATTGGCCAATTAAAGTCGCAAAAATGGGCAGATGTAGACAATGCTGCAAGTCTAATAAATGTGATAAATCAAACGTGCTAATACTATACATGTATATTGTGGACTAAAAACATTTTATAACTACAGTAGTGCTTGTAAAACTGATTAGTGTGATAGATATAAGATTAACAATTTTATCGCAAACGTGATAATACTATATAAATATATTGTGGACTAAAAACATTTTGTAACTTGTGCTTGTGAAACTGATTAGTGTGATAAATATAAGATTGACAACATTATCTCAAATGTGCTAATACTATGTAATATATTGTGTGTGGACTATAAACTACAACTAGTGCTTTTTATTGTGATAAAAAAAGATTAATCACTGACATTGAATATAATAATCCATTGTGCTATAAGTGTTTAATACATGGATCTCTAAAATGTAACAGTATAATTGATAAACCTGTTATTTTACTCCTTTTTTACATCATTATTTTTATAATAAGAATAACTTTGTTTTTACTTTGTATTTTTGCTTAAAATTATCATATCCTTGTAAAGCCTGTTTTTTTGTCTACATTTGATTATACAGTGGACTCTGTCACATCCAACATCGTACAGGATCGTTACAATATGTCGGATCGCACAGCATGTTGGAATACCGAGTTTTCTCCAAAACGGGAAATACAATATGTCGGTCAGCAAGAGATATCTGACACAAGTTATGAATGGAAAATTCGTGGATATTCTTGAGTATTTGTCACAAGTGTCGTTCAAAGTAATTAACACAGACCAGCGCCGTATACAGCGGGTTTTAATCTCCTAGATAATTCATTGGTGATTGCTTGTTTACTTAGTTTCTTCACACCCATTGAATTTTAATCTCACCGATAATTGGGTGCTTCACACCCACCGTTTGAAGGACGGATTATGCGGTGTGGATTCAATGGAAATTATAGTGACGGGACGGCTGATTGTTGTCGAAATCCGGAACTGACAGAATCTGGACTTATCAGATTATTTTTAGCTGAGTCATAAGGAAATAAATCGGGACATGAAAATTATGTCGGATGTCACAGAAATCCGGAGTGATCAGACATCAGATGTGACAGGGTCCACTGTATAAACATTTTTTGACTGGAGTAATAGTTTTTGTTTTATTTTGTTTTATCTGCAATAGGGGAGATTAGTGCATAATCCTTTAATTATTTCTAGGGATAGAAGCTATAGTCTGGTTAATTGGCTCAGGGGATTAAGCAGTAATTAACATAATTAGCTCTAGGGGTCAATGAGTTGGGTAACATCGCATATGGACTATGCCAATTCACTTCTTTTAGGAGCACCATAAACAGCTTTAAAAAGACAACAAATAACGCAAAACAATGCTGCAGGTCTTGTAACTAGAGCACAAAAATTTGATCACATATCAGCTAAATTACACAAACTCCATTGGCTTCCAGTTCGAGCGAGGGTTCAATTTAAAGCTCTTGTGAATGTGTTTAAATCAATTTATTCTGACACTGCACCCAATTATTCAAAAGAACTCTTTGATTTCTATACTCCCTGGCGATCCAACCTGAGTTCTGCAAGAGATCGTTCTGGAGAATATGCTTTCTCCATCAGAGCAGCTAAAATGTGGAATGATCTTCCAAAAACTCTTTGAGAGTCCTCTTCCATCCAGAGCTTTAAGACTAACTTAAAAACAGTCTACCCATTTCGTTAAAAACCGACGTCTGTTATGCAAAATTGAAAAGATCTTTTTCGTTTATATCAGAACTTGTTGAAATTTCATTTCTTCTCCATTTATCAAGTATTTTGAATGGATTTTACGTGAAGTATGATATAAAATTAGGAAATCGCGATATATTTTTTTTAAAATATAAGGCGATACTTGTGAGCTTAGACGATAATTTTATAATCTCACCTTATTATCGCGTTATATCGCCATCCCTTGGGTATCGCTGCAACCTTAGTTTTACGTCAGAACACTAATGTTAGGTTTACATTAGAAAATTATAATATATAACATTAGATTTATAATGTTAGAAAACTAACGGTTAATTCTGACATAAAACTAACGTTACATTGACGCTAGAAAACTAACAGTTAGAAACCAGACGTAAAATTTACAATAGATTAACATTAGAATTATCACCAAAAATACATATATAATGATTATGTCTGAATTCTGACTATTTATCAATTGTTAAAATGTGCACACACTGGTATGGTTATTTAATCCAGAAGTATTGTTGTGAAAAAAATTGGTTAGATAAACGTCATAAAATTTTCGTTAGATTTATGTCATTTTCTGACGTAAAAGTAACCATAACCATTATGATGTAAAAGTAACATAAATTTAACCATGTAATTTATTGGATGCTAACCTAAATCTAACCATAATGACGTAAAAGTAACGTAAATCTAACGACCCATTTTAACTGTCAGAGTTATGGCCCTTGATCACTTCAAAAAATCTTGTGGACGCGTCAGAGGCCAAAGTTAATATCCGATTGACTTTAAATTTATTCACAGTGTTTAACATCATGAGACGAAGAATCCTATTGATTTTTAGCGATTTCCGATAATAACTGTCAGAGTTATGGCCCTTGATCACTTCAAACAATCTTGTTGACGCTCAAGAGGCTAAAGTTAATATCTGATTGACTTTAAATTTATACACAGTGTTTAAGGTAATGAGATGAAGAATCCTATTTATTTTCAGAGATTTCCGATAATTACTGTCAAGAGTTATGGCCCTTGATCACTTCAAAAAATCGTGTGGGTGCTCTAGAGGCTTAAGTTAATAACCATTTGACTTTATACACAGTGTTTAAGGTCATGAGACGAAGAAGCCTATTGTTTTTCAGCATTTTCTGATAATTACTGTCAGAGTTATGGCCCTATATCACTTAAAAAAATCTTGTGGAAGCTCTAGAGGCTAAAGTTAATAACCGATTGACTTTAAATTTTTACACAGTGTTTAAGGTCATGAGATGAAAAAGCCTATTGATTTTCAGCAATTTCTGATAATTACTGTCAGAGTTATGGCCCTTTATCACTTAAAAAAATCTTGTGGATGCTCTAGAGGCTAAAGTTAATAACCGATTGACTTTAAATTTATACACAGTGTTTAAGGTCATGAGACGAAGAAGCCTATTGATATTCAGCAATTTCCGATAATTACTGTCAGAGATATGGCCCTTGATCTCTTTAAAAAATCTTGTTGAGGCTCTAGAGGCTAAAGTTAATAAACGATTGACTTTAAATTTATACACATGAAACGAAGAAGCAAATTGATTTTTAGCAATTTCCAATAATTACTGTCAGAGTTATGGCCCTTGATCACTTCAAAAAGTCTTGTGGATGCTCTAGAGGCCAAAGTTAATATCCGATTGACTTTAAATTTATACACAGTGATTAAGGTCATGAGACGAAGAAGCCTTTTGATTTTCAGCGTTTCCGATAATTACTGACTGAGTTCTGGCCCTTGATCACTTTCAAAATTTTGTGGACGCTCTTGAGGTTAAAGTTAATATCCGATTGACTTTAAATTTATACAAATTGTTGAAGGTCATGAGACGAATAAGTATATTGAGTTTCAATGAATTTAGATAACTTGAACAGCATGGAGGAGAACTTTATCAAAGCCAAACAAATTCCAATGATTTTCTGATTACATAATGAGATTTTAGTGTACCGGTATTATAAATGTTTCATTACCGAAAAAAATTAAATATGCGACAACTCTTGTTGACTGCCCGGACGATTTAGCTGCTGTGGGCATATGTTTCGTTGCCTGGCAACCTATGTTTTATCTTCTGGTCCCTCTGGAGGTCACAATTATTATCCGATTTAAAATAAAGTTTGAGTATATCACCGTAATGAAGGCTGAATATGAATTTCATTAAAATCGGACCAAAATTGCCAGACAAAATAGCCATCGCTTGGAAAAGAATAGTGTAAAAATATGGTATATCAAAATTTTGCTCGCTGTAGTGGTCACAAATTTTATACGCCCACATAGAAATGTGGTCGTATATTGCCGTCGCCCCCCGTCCGTCCGTCTGTCGGTCCGTCCGTCCGTCCGTCCATCGTCCACAATTTCTTGTGAACGCTCTAGGGGCAAAAATTAATATCCGATTGACTTTCAATTTATACACAGTGTTTAAGATCATGAGAGGAAGACCCCTATTGATTTTCAGCGATTTCTGATAATTGCTTTCAGAGTTATGGCCCTTGTTCACTTCAAAAAATCTTGTGAACGCACTAGAGGCTAAAGTTAATATCCGATTTACTTTAAATTTATACACAGTGTTTAAGGTCATCAGAGGAAGTCCCCTATTGATTTTCAGCGATATCCGATAATTGCATCCAGAGTTATGGCCCTTGATCACTTTTAAAAATCTTGTGAACACTCTAGAGGCCAAAGTTAACATCTGATTGAATTAAGATTTATACACAGTGTTGAAGGCCATGAGACAAAGAAGCCTAGGGATTTTCACCGATATCCGATAATTACTGCCAGAGTTATGGCCCTTGTTGTTTGAATTTGATGAAACTTAAAATGCATGTTTATAACCTGAAGATCTTGGTTTCTTTCGATATTTGCGCATATTGAATCGTAATTTTAGCTTCTGGTCCCTCTGGAAGTCACAATTATTATCCGATTTTAAAAAAACGTTTGATGATAGAAATCACCGACACACCGTAATAAAAGTAGAGTTTGAATTTTCCGAAAATGAAACCAAAACTGCCGGACAAAATGGCTGCCCCTTGTACGCGAATTGTGTAAAAATATGGTATATCAAGACTGTGGACCCTGTAGAGGTCACAATTTTAGTTGATTTTGATGCAACTTAAAATGCATGTTTATAACCAAAAGATCTTGGTTCCTTTTCGATATTTGCCCATATCGAATTGTAACTTAATTAATTATGGCCCTTGATTGTAGGAAATATCACTTTTTTTTTAGCTTGTTCTCTATCCATCTCTCGATTCTCGTATGTTGGCATACCTGTCTGACAGGCACTGATTAGGGGTGGAAGAATATATTATTGTCCGCCACTTTTCAAAGAAAGCAGGGGATTATTGAATTGGGTTCGCCCGTCGATTGTCCGTGACACAATAGCTCCCTTCCTAATTGAGCTTGATGGAGTTTGAAGATGAGCATTTTCTGCTTAGGGTAAGCAGAGATAAGCAATTTAATTGGTTGATGCTTTGGGACACAATAACTTTAGTTGTAAATAAGTGAGAGTGATAAAACTAGGTGTATAGTTTTATTACATCAATACCCTGACTAAGTTCGATAATGAGCAGGCCTTGCTTTTTATACGCCCACATTAGGTGAATATCTTGATGGAGTTTGAAGATAAACATTTTCTGCTCAGGGTAAGCAGAGCGATAAGCGATTGGTTGAGACTTTTGAACACAATAAGTCTCCTAATTGAGGTAGGATGTTCAAACTGATAGATTGATGAAACTTTGTGTACAGTTTGATTGCTCAATGCTTTTGAAAAAAATAAATGTGCGATTAATATGTGTCCTCTATTTATTTTGGGAGTTCATCCTCAATGTTGGCTTGTTGCAAATAGATTTGACTACATGTTTGTTTGTTTTTACAGATACAGAAAACATCCGTTTTGTGTTTGCAGCAGTTAAGGATACTATCTTACAGTTAAATTTAAAGGAATATAATCTGGTGTGAAAAGAGTAATATCTGGGGCAGCATCCATGTCGGCAATTAATGTATTTATTTGTGAAAGTGTCCTTGGTACCGAACTCATGCATTGATTACTGTGGTTCCCCAATCTGATTGTTTTGGAAAAATCTGGGCACCACATCAAATATGGTAAAAACACGTCTATCAGGCCTCACTTTCCATTGTTCATGGCGTATATCTACGTACAAAATAGATCATGTAATATGATTGCTAAAGTTGACTGATCATATATATGTGTGTGTGTGTGTATATATATATATATATATATATATATATATATATATATATATATATATATATATATATATATATATATATATATATATACATATATATAATGAGTTGGTATTGTTTGTGCTTGTTTCTCAATATGTGTACAGGTGCACAATTTGTCCTACCTGTTCATATCATATCGATCAACAGTTTTAATGGCCATTATATGAACCTACTATCAGGCACACTTGATGGATGTCTCTATCATCTGAATGTGATGCATTGTGACAAGGTAACAGAAAACGACAAAAGAAACTCTTTTTAACAAACTCTTTATATTTTACGTATGGCATTACCTAAACTGGTCACACTCACACATCAACACTGGAAGTTAGTTGCCCATGTCTGCTAATACTTATGTTGAACAAAACATCACCGAAATAGTGTTTTGTGCAGTAAGGTGTGAAAATTATTATCTTCATGTATTTAATACGGTGCAATTATACATGATCTTTTTTAGTATGGAAATATGATGGTGATGCAAAGTCCTGTGTGTCCTAGTGACTTCTGTAAACAGAAAATAGAACACTGTGTATTTGGGATTTGAACCTTTTGGACTTCTCCATGGGTAATTGTGTGATTTTTTGTTTATTTATCATGGTATAAGTTGTTGTAATGTTTATATTAGTCAAAGCAACTATGTACATAGTAGAGAATTGTGGGCATTTTTTTATGTCTAAGACTGGTCTTATTTGACTATCTATTTTCTCATTGTGGCCATGTACATGTCTATAACTTTAACATGAACAATGAATTTTACATAAAGAAACACTGCATGATTATTGATGGTGTAAAAATAATTACTTTTATTGTGTGTACAACAAATTTTTGTATAGCAGGTTTTTGTCTGAAACAATTACTACTGTTTCACATAACTGCATACTTTTTGATACATGTAGCTAACGAAGATTCTACATATAGGGTCTATTGTAGTCAGCTAATATTTTAATGGGATATAATTACTGGTGGTATGAATGTGATAGAAAGTATATTAAATTCAATATGTACATATATTCTACACCTTGGACAGTTCTACCCCTCTTCCCTTTTCCCCCCTCCCCATCTTCTACAAAAAAAACCCAGCAACATGGAGAACACTGTATTGTGTTACTTACATCGCTCATGTCAGCACAATACACTTTAATTGTCTAGTCCTATTGAATGAAAAGAAGGATTCCTACTCAAAAATGCATACCCACATTGTTTATGCATTGTTGTTATTATTGTCACTGCAATGGAATTTTGCGCTTTTAGGCTTTATTATTATACCAGAGTTTTTACTTAAAACGTATTATTGAATGAATATATTTATCAGTATATTTTAACATAACTAAAATGGTTCTCCAGCAACAGGTTAGGATGTTAAGGGCTGTTATTTGAATGTTGACTAAAACAACCATGAACTAGATTTATTTTAAAAGATGTTGTGTGTGTTTTCGTTTTAAATTATTTCAATATTTTGTGCAATAACATTTGTAATACTCATTTATTTAATTCTGAGTATAGAAACTAGCTCAACATCTACCATGTGTAATGTTTCTGAAACGATAATTATGTTAACATAAGCTCTGTAAAAGCGAGTATCAAATATTGTGTGGTGTGAAAACTTGATTAAAATTGCCTTAAATCTAGTTCAATAATTATTATAGTGATGAGTAAGTTAAACTTATTTGTGTATTATAACAGCCCTGAACATGATGGTTGATCATAAAGTAGATTATTTAAAGTATGTATGTGTGGTAAGATAAATGTGCTATTGTATGATATATCAGGTATATGTTATTGAAACATGTGCAATATAACACCTGTTGGTTGTTGATTTCATGTCTTTTTTAATAGTATACAATCTTAAAAAAAAAACACAATTTTTAACCAATGTTAATGTGGAATCAAAAGAGTTATAGATCTTGATGGTATATACATGTAAGAGAGATTATTTTGATATAAACAAGATTGTATACTGTAGTAAGACATATTGTTATCATTCTGTTATTTGACATAATAATTTAACAATTGCCACTTGTCTTAATTTCTTTTCTTATACATATAATCACTTCTTCTATGGATTTTCTTGAAACTGCTAATAATAATCATTATCTACCAATAGGCACTGCCAACTATTTCTTATTTTTCAATTTGAAAAAAATTGTCTCATTTTCTATCCATCATATAAATTCATGATGAGTTGCTGATAAGAGAGGGTGATTAACTATTTGTGTACATGTTTGTGTAGTACATAAACCTGTCTTTAATTCACTATGTTGTGTATAGTGTATGTAAAATTAATGGGATGTCTATTATCCATTCATACATGTATATCATAAGTAGGGTGAAAACCAAATAAATTATAAATGTGAAAACATTGAAATACAGGTTGTCAATTGCATTAAATGAAAGATTGTGAAAATGTTGGTATTACTATTAGATAGGTTGAGGTTATTTAATTAAATAGTGGGGTAAGAGGGGTTACCGAAGAAATCCATGGTTTCTTTAACAGTTACATTTATAACAACTGTTATCTGGCAGTGATTGAAATTTTTAATTTGCTCAAAGAAAGGTAATCCTTCCCACACAGTTGGGGAAGGATAATCTAAACAGGTGTGGGGTGGGGGGACTTTAAAACTTGCTTGGCTGCCAATCTGACATAATGTGTTATAAGGTAGTTTACAGGTTTTAGTCTAATCTGATTTTTTTTATTGTTACTTTACATGTTCAGTGTTTAAAATGTTATCTTCTACCAGGCTTTAATCAAACACATTTTAAACTTAGGGGGGTCACAAGAATAATGAAATGTACATTTGTCCTTTTTATACGCCCACATTGAAATGGGGTCGTATATTGTTGTCGCCCCTGTCCGTCTGGCGTCTACAATTGCTTGTGGGCGCTCTAGAGGCTTAAGTTAAAATCCAATTGACTTTTAATTTATACACCATGTTTCAGGTCATAAGACGAAGAAGCCTATTGTTTTTCAGCGATTTCCAATAATTACTGTCAATAGTTATGGCCCTTGATCACTTCAAAAATCCTTGTGGGCGTTCTAGATGCTAAAGTTAATTACCGATTGACTTTAAATTTATAAGCAGAGTTTAAGATCATTAGACGAAGAAGCCTAGTTATTTTCAGCAGTTATCGATAATTTATGCCGGAGTTGTGGCCCTTAATCACTTTGAAAAATCTTGTGGACGCTATAGAAGCTAAAGTTTACAACTGATTCGCTTTAAATTTATACACAGTGTTTAAGGTCATGAGACGAACAAGTATATTTATTTTCAATGAATTTTGATATCTTGAACAGCTTAATCCATGATATTTGTATACGAAACAGCATATCAAAGCGAAACAAATTCTAATGATTTTCTGATAATTACATCAGATGTTAGTGCATTATAAATGTTTCATTACCGAAAAAAGTAAAAATATGCGACAACTCTTGTTGACTGCCTTGACGATTTAGCAGCTGTGGGCGTATGTTTCATCACCTGGCAACCTATCTTTGTAATAAGTAAGAAACAGACTTGTTTGTTTTATTTTATTTTATTAAAGTGGGTTTGTCAGTCTGCCCGTCACACTTTTTGGGACACAATAACTCACTTTCTATTTGAGAAGGTATCACGGTGGCTAAGTGGATAAGGCGCTGGTTCGCTAGCCTGGAGGTCGAGTGTTTGATCCCTGCATTGGCCGAGAAAGTTCATCTCGTGATTTCCCCTTGTCAGTGATACAGAAGGGGCTCCTGACAAGGACAGCTGCCTAGGCGTTCAGATGGGACGAAAAACCGAGGTCCAGTGTACACATTGGAGTGCACGTAAATGATCCCTTGGCAGTTGAAATTCGATATAAGAGTAGGCTGTAGAGCCGCTGCCCGAGCAAAATTTCCCTTATAGCACACTGTATGGCGTATGCCCGTCTTCAATTAGCTCAGGTTAAGAATAAGTGCATAACAGTAGGACGTTAAACCCCATTTCATTCATTCATTCTATTTGAGAGTTAGACTGTTCAAAACTTGTTGTAGGTGTTAATTAGGTCAATACCTTGATGGAGTTTGAAGGTGTGCATTTTCTGCTTAGTGTAAGCCTGTAAGCAGAGATAATCAATTTGATTGGTCGATGCTTTGGGACACGATAACTTTAGTGATGAAACTTCAGGGCTGGCCTCGAATAAATTGATGGCGAGCAGATGACTGCTCACGCAAATATAGGTTAAGGCGAGCAAAAAATATTGCTCACGCAAAATGTTGTTAGCGTGAGCACACATTTTGTAACTTTGTTTTAATTTAAAGCCCCAATACCACTCTTTTTGTAACTGAATAATGTGCCCCAATCATTATTCTGGCCAACTAATTGTACTATTTTACAATATTCTAATTAATTGATGATACAAATTTCATCTTAACACACCAAATTTTTAAAAAATTGGAAAAATTCAACTACATGGTAACCACATGGTTTGAAAAGCTTTACATAAACACTTTCAAATGCAACTTGGATTTAAACATATTTTCGAACCCTCGAGACAAGTAAAATAGGATAGGATGTAATAAATAATTTACACAACAGGTGAGGTAGAACACTTAAACACTGAGAATAAGGCTATTTTTTTCTCGACCTGTCGAGCCAGCAAGAGTGGTATTGTCCCTTTAAAATAAATTTCTTGCCTGGATACTTTTGTTAAATAAATAATGATGGTTAGTAAAAAAAAAATTTCAATTCTTTATTTAAATAGTGATAGTACATGACGTGTGACCGTCATACTCTTTACTCTTCTTAAAACCAATTTCCGTATGGATTTCTTCACCCCACGACATAATTGTGGATAGGGCAATCAGGTTTCCTTTGACCATAATTACGCTTAGATTGAAAATTTATACGACTGCCAGGGTTCATAGCGCTTCCTGGAAAACCTGGGAAGTGATGGAATTCCACCTATGAAAATTCCAGGCCTGGGAAACCTGGAACATGGGTATTTTATCATGGAAAGTCATGAAATTTCACCTCTGTCCAGTAATCACCCTATCTCCGAAATTTGATTCCATTTATTCAATTTGTAAAACTTATACTAAAGAAAAGCACGGTAAAGAAAAATGGATCTAAGTAAACATGCATAGACAAACTTCAGTGCAATTCTCTAATTTTGGTCCTGGAAAATGCTCTTTTTGGTCCTGGAAAGTCATGGAAAAGTCATGGAATTTCATTCATATTTTAGTGTATGAACCCTGGACTGCACAATGGAATTAAAATCAAAGTTCTGATAAAATAAGAAATACCGATAAATATTGGTTTAAAACGTGTTCGTTCAGCATGAATGCCAAAGCCGGATGTAAACATTCTTTAGGAAAACCAGTCATGACGATCCGGTCTAAAGTGTATTTTTAGTAAACACAACTTGAGTTACTTCCTTAGCCAATCAAATTTAAGGAAAAAATGACGCGCACAGCTTAGTGAATCTCAGTTTGACCGACAAATTTATGACGTTATTGACATCGTTTTCAGCAATAAACTTGTCAATATTTGGATTATTTTTACCGATTTTTCTTAAAATTCTGCGCGAGCAACAAATATTTATTTACGTGAGCACAGCACGAGCCCGAGCAACTGCTCGCGTCCCGTGGCAAGCCCTGATTAACTTGGTGTATAGTTTCCTTACATCAATGCCGTGACTAAGGTTGATAATGAGCATTTTCTGATCTGGGTATGCAGAGTGATAAGCAATTTGATTGGCCAAGACTTGGGAACACAATAACTCTCCTTCTAATTGAGCTAAAATGTTCAAACTTGGTGCTTACGGTAGGCAGAGCTAATCAATTTCATTGGACGATGCTTTGGGACAAGATAATCTTTGATTCTATCTGGTAGAGAGTGATGAAACTTGGTGTATAGTTTGATTACTTGATGCTTTTGAAAAAAATAAATGTGAAAAATAAATGTGCAATTAATATGTGTCATCTATTTATTTTGTAATTTCGGCGGGGGGACATCAGCCTGATTGTATGCTTGTTATTTCTATATTGAGTTTACTATTTAAAAACAACATGCGCAACTCGCCATTATCATTTATGTCATCAACATTATGTTTGATGATAGTTTCTGATTAAAAGAGACCATTATTTCCACGTGGAAACCATGATTTATCTGTTTGAAGAATTATGGTTGTTAGAATATTAAACACAATTTTCAGTTAATTTATCAAATGGAGTTTTCAAACATTTCAACTTGTAAAATATATATAAAGTTAATGTATTGATGATAGTGCTTTGATATAATATATTATACTCTAATCTAATATTTGTTTTCATCAAAAATTCTTTTTTATTACAAAGAGCAAATTCCTGTAAAATCAATGGTAACAATTTCTCATCATATAAATTTTTAATCATAACATTAAATTGATAAAATTTTGATGAATTTTAGTATTATACTTTTATACCACACAGCCCTTTTAGTTATCCATTCTTCATAATGTTTAAAAAGTTTTTAAATGTGAACCTTAGAGCAAGGCACCAAAATCATTCTCCATTTTACTGTTAGTAAATTATTGTCTCTTTTTTTTTTCTACTGAGTCATGTCACAAATGTACATGTATTTCATCAAAATCAATTCAAACTTTAAACATCTTGGTTTACATGCCTTTCAATTTGTCTTGCTTGTTTATATTTTATATACATGTATATATAATTTATTTATACTTCATTTAATAGCTGGATCAAATTAATATCAAATTGGCCTACATGTACGCAAAATCACAGGAATTTCAATGGATAACTTGCTTTTATGCATTAGCATTGTATGATGGCTTCTATATGTTTAAATCTTATACACGTACATGTACCTTGGTAAAACTTATAATATACCAACAAATTTACTGTGATTCTCACTTACATGTATTATAATGATGAGAATTGTATAAGATATGTGTAATATTTGTAATAAAATCCTTATGTATCTGAGCATGATCACTTGTACCTATTTAATTATACCAGACAAATAACATAGATTTACATGTGGAGTAACAACTTACATTCTATCATTGCCTCAAAACAATGGAATACACTTATTTGTTTTTGAAATAAAATGGAAGTGAAAAACAACCTCTTTGTGTAAATTGATGGCATGTCTCTGGTTGTTTTGGGAGTGCTTGAGCTTAAATCAAGGCTGTTTTGGCTTATATCATGTTTACTTTGAACATAACATTGCAGTACGGATAATTATTAGGCAACTGTTAGAATGAGGGATCCTTTGTTATCTACTTAGTGGCGAAGCTAGGGTAAATTTTAGGGGGGGGGGGGGACATCACCTGAATTTGCAACCCCCCTATGCCGTATAAAACAGTATAAGCCAGCATTTTCAGAAACACAGTTCAAGTGATTTTTCAGAACATCATCATAGTCAGCAAGTAATTTACATAATTCCAAAAGATTGCCGCTGTTTTTCGCATCTAGCCTTTCTATATGACCCCTGAATACACCATCTGTCTTAGTGAGATACCGTACAATACTCAACATCCTATGAAGAATACTGCGCCATTTTTGTTTTTCGCTTTTAACCTGAGTTAGAAGAGAAGCAAATGATCAATTCTGTTGTGGTTGACATTATCATCATCATCCACAGCTTGTTTCCATAATAGAAAAGCGCGTCGATGTGATGTACTACTTTCATGTCCATTTAGCTTCTCGGGTTTACGTCAGTTTTGGAAGCCGGATTTATTAACATGCCTTTCAATTTGTCTTGCTTGTTTATATTTTAGACAACAAACAGAATGCCACCTTCTTCTCAGGCGAATACATCAGCCATGACCGCCTCACAGACTGTCCATTCTGTAAAGTCTTCGTGAACCATTCTGACGTCATAGCTCTTTGATTTTTTTCTTTCAAATGGACCGTCACTATTCTGTAATTTTTTAATGATCATACGCCAGTAAAGCTTTTTTCATGGCTTCTGAAATTCTAGGACGACCAAATAAATCAAAGTCTATGTATCCAATTTCCAATGTCATCATTAGCAAAAACGGCATTAAACATTTGCTCACGTAATTCACCACTCCACGGCCATCGTCTTCGTCATGACCAGACGCAGAATTAATACTATCATCGTCTGTACTACTAGGAGTTGCCGTTGCTGGCAAGCCGGAGTGATTTGGTCCTCGCCTAGTTCCCTTCGGAACTCTAAAATCGTGGCTTTTATATATATTTGGTTTTAGCGTTGGCTAAAAGCAAAATATATAAAAGCCACAGTTTTAGAGTTCCGAAGGGAACTAGGCGAGGACGATCCTCCTCATGACCCTGACGACAACACGGGTGCGAGTCCTGTCCTTCCTCTTCCTATCGTTATGTGCAGGAGGAGTAGGACTTCTAGGACTAGGAGAGCGCTGAGGACTAGGACTAGAAGAGGGCTGGCACCCCACTGGTGGTACGAGTTGATCATCATCACTACTTTCTATTTCTGTATCATGCCTATTATCAACACTTGCACTACTACGACTAAAATTATCATACTCATCATCGTGCTCCGATACATCGTCATCCTCCTTTTCATTCGCATTTGCCCCCAACCTTTTTCTCGCTTTTTTCTTGAATTTGGATAATATAGACCCCCATTGTTTCATAAATTGGCGTGATTTCGCCTCAGATGTCTCCCTCTCAAGTTTACGCTTTCTATTCTGCGATCCACTAGGCTTTGCGCGTCCAGACATCGTAAATTCAGCGAAAAATGTGCAAAATGAAAACTTTCAAACAGAAACCGAAACCAATTAGTGGACTGGAGACCAAGCTCTGAGACAGAATACTCGACCTAACCATTTCACGACTGGTACACTGTCTGTCCAGATTTACATTGCATTTTACAACAGAAAACAAGCATATCAAACAATCATTCGCATCTCATTTTGGCGCCCACTGTATTTGCTGACCACAACTGTCCCCCCATGCGCCCCCCTAGCTTCGCTACTGTATATACTTATCTTCTTCATTAGACAGGAGGGTAGGATGGCTGAATGGTTAGTGTGCGAGTGCTGTATCGTATAGCCCGTCATTGAGTCAACTGGCGTGGTTTCGAATCCCCGATTGTACGTGGCATGGTCACCTGTCCAACAATCGCGAGTTTTCTCCGGGTACTCTGGTTTCCTCCCACTGCTAAAGACCCTTACGCACAAGCGAATTATTAAAATAAAAATAAACCATATGTTATTGTCGAAATGACCTAGTTTGTGTCGAGTGGATGTTAAATCTTAACCCCGTTTCTCTCCTCTCTCTTCATTAGACAACTTTTTGGTCTCATAAATAATAAGATACAAAAACAAGCCAAGTAGGCTTATATTAATTTGCTTCCTTCTGTTTCCGGTAAATAATATACGTACAATGTTGAATTATATGATACAGACAAAAACTAATTACATTATTTTAGTTGTTTAAGTGGCATTTAGTAACTGGATGAGAATAACACATGACACAATTATATGGAATACAAGTTACTTAAAGAGTTTATTTCGACGTTTCGACGAGGGTTCTCTCGTCTTTATCAAGCAAAGAATGACAACCATCTTCTTCTTCTTTAGGTGTTTAACGTCTGCTTCCACTTAAGTGATATCACAGACAAGACATAAGTCGCGTTTACACTTGGCCCCGATAAGCGCGCCGTACCTGGTACCGTACCAGGCCGCGATAGATTTCAAGAATTGACCCGTTTACATTACCGGTCTTGGAACTGTGCCAAGCGAGCCAACAGTGGAACTCTTCACAGAAAAGTAAATTTCAGTCCCTAAGCACGTTACCCGGATGAAAACAATTATGGCGGTTGATTTTGGTACGTTTGTCCCTTTCTTTTTTGTTTACTTTCTGTTATTGAGACTACAAAAGAAATCAAGAAGGAATGGTCTATTTCTAACAAACTTGATGCCTACTTTTTTTTGAATGAGTTAGCAGTCTCTTCGAGTTCTTCAATGATGTCACGCTACCAGAGGAGACGAAAACGAATTATCATGTCGTTTATAAAATTTTTGACAGAAGTGATGACATTTCGCGGGAGAAAAAGGTCAAGGTCCATTTGGCGCATGCGCAGTAATCCGTACTGAGACCAGTTACCGTTTACACTACGGAAATTTAAAGAGAGCCGTTCCTGGTACGGTACTCAGACCACATCACTTCAGTGGGCCAGATTGGAACCGTACCAGGCACGGCGCGCTTACGTTTGTACCGTTTACACTACAAAAAAAAGAAGAGAGCCGTACCTGGTACCGTTCCTGGCACGCTTAAAATTTGTAATGTAAACGGGGTTATAGGAGAGCCGAAGCAGCTTCCTGATTTTTAGAATATGATTTTGCAATCTTTCCATTTTGACCTTAGGCCATGGATTTAGGTTTTAGTGGGAAGTTCTTCCCTTTATTTAATAAAAAACACATCGTTGGTAGATGATCTCTTCTGTTCCTGGATTGGTTGATGTCTTCTTTGTGGGATTTGTGTTTAGGTGCCAGGCCTGTCTTCTCGTGGCCTCCCCTTACTCCACTATCCCACTGGTATTTGTTTTGGCAGAATAGTGTTTAGATGCCGAGCCCGTCTGATCATGACTGCCTCTTACTCCACTATCCCGCCAGTTTAGTAGATGTTAGTAGTAAATTAAACTAATATAAAATTAAATAAATAAAGAGAGTATAATAAAGTTGTAGTCAAATAAATTGAAGGTAATAAAATAAAGTAAATTAAAGTAAAAGTAAAGTAAAGATAAAGTAAAATGAATTAATTAAAATTTATTAGTTAAAATAAATAAAAGGTAATAAATAAAAATAAAGTAAATAAAAAATAAAGTAAAATAAAGATAAAGTAAAATGAATAAATTAAAATAAAGTTGTAAGGTGGTTGGGCTTCCTTCGCTTACCCACCCTACGTCGTATAAAATAAAAAAGTTAAGATAAAAAATAAGTAGAAAAAATAAAAAGGTAAAAATAAATGTATAGGATGGTTGGGCTTCCTTCGTGAGGACGTTTTTACTCAACCATCCTACGTTGTATGGAGACGTTATCTAGCCGTGACCCTTTCTTATTTCACTAATCTACTTAGTCCAACTGTGTCCATTAGGGTGTGGATTTCTTCAAAGATTTGTAGCTTCAGATCTGGTCTAGGGAAGAGTAGGTTCTTAGTGTTGAATGGTATGTTGTTGGTCTCCATCAATCTCACTAAGTCCTGTCTCTCTTCCTTGTAAACCTCGCAGTCTACCAGGACATGGTTGGTGGTACACTCTTCTCCGCACTCACAGACGATGACTTGGTGTTTGTAGTCTCGCAGCCGCTCTTTCACCCTTAGTTTTGATATGAGTCTGCATATATCTCGTCTAGGGTGATCGGTCGCTGTCTTGGTGTAGATCTCGTCATCCAGTCGGAATCTGTATGTGTCAAGTTCAACGAGATTTAATTCCCAGATTGAATTGACCTGTCTTTTGACCATACTGTAGATTTCCGTGGTGCTGTAGTCTATGAGGCGGGGTGTAGCTGTGTCCTTGAGACCCTCGTTGGCGAGTCGATCTGCCTCCTCGTTTCCTTTAATGTGGACATGTGATGGAATCCACACGAGCTCTAATTTGCTTCCCTTCTCTAGGACCCTCTGATATAGCTGCCTGATTTCCAAAATGACTTCTGGCCTTGATTCCGAGTTGTCATTTTGGATTGAAATCAGACTGCTCAGAGAATCGCTTGGAATGACGAACTTGCCATTCTTTTGATGGGAGATCCATGAAATGGCGTCACGAATGGCAACGAGCTCTGCAGTGTACACCGAGCAGTTATTGGGCAGTTTCCTGCTTATTCCCTGTTCCCCGTTTGGCAGGTATATTCCAAACGAGCTGGTGCCCCTTTCAGGGTTGCGTGAGCCATCCGTGTACACATGGTCCCAGTCATCAGACGGCCAGTTGTCTTCCAAATGTTCTAGAGAGAAAGCACGTGCAGCACTGGGGTTATTTTTCTTGTCGGTTTTCTGTAGTAGATCTAGATTGACCAGTGGTATAGGGAGCGTCCAAGGGGCGACAACTGGGGGGTCGTGTTATTTATCACGAGCTCCCCCAGTCGTAGTTCCTTGATCGTTTCTCTGATACCCTGGCTGAAGGTTTTCTTTTTGGGATCTCTTACATATTTTGTCTTTTGTAGACTGACAAATGTTGGGGATCTTTCACCTAGTTGTGATATCTTGACCCAATACCTTGTCGCCAGTTCTTTGCTTCTTAGGGATAGGGGCAACTCCCCGACTTCTTGTAGTAGTGCCTCTCGCCTAGTCCCGAGCCCTACGCCAGTCGCAATACACAGAGCTTTGTATTGGATGGTGTCAAGCTTGCTTAAGAGTTTTGGCGCGCAGTTCATGAAGGCCAAAGAGCCGTAGTCTAATACAGAACGTATTAGAGCACGATATACCATCATTAGTGTAACTCTATTGGCGCCCCACGCACTGCCCGTTAATTTTCTCATCAAGTTTAGGATTTTGGAGCATCTATCTACAGTCCAGTCGATGTGCGGTTTCCAGGTCAACCGTCGGTCAAAGATTACGCCAAGGAACTTGGTTTGGTTTTTAAACTCGATGGTATTCCCGTTCATACACAGAGTCATTCTGTTCCTCCCTCTATCCCTGCTCACAAGCATGCCGACTGTTTTCTTCTCCGAGACTTTAAATCCCCAATCGTTTGCCCATGTCATGAATTTGTCTAAGGCTTTTTGCATATTCTTTTGTAGTTCACAGAAGCTCGTCCCATTTCTCCATATGGTACTGTCATCGGCAAATTTAGCCAAGTCAGTTCTGGAATCGAGGTAGGACGATTTGTGAATGTCATTGATCATGATGTTGAAGAGAGTGGGACTGATAACAGACCCCTGAGGCGTGCCATTTTCTAATGTTTGCTCGGCACTCAGGAATCTGCCAACATTCACCTGTATCCTCCTATCGCTCAGAAAGCTTTTAATCCACCGAAACATTATGCCCGTTATACCGATACGTCCCAACTTGAAGAGCAGCCCGTCTAACCAAACTAGATCGAAAGCCTTGGTCAGATCTACGAACACGGCACATAACAGGTTTCCTGAGAGAAGTGCCTGCGACATGACTTGCTGTAGCCTAACCAAGTGGTCCATTGTTGATCGTCCTTTCCTGAACCCACTTTGATTTTCGTCGATCAATCGATTGCTCTCCAGATAGAACTGTAATCGGATATTAACCATTGTTTCCAAGGTTTTGCATAGTGTGGATGTCAAACTTACTGGTCGATATGACTCTGCCTTGTTCTTCTCTTTCCCAGCTTTCAGTAGAGGGATGACGTTTGCTTTTCGCCATTCATTAGGTACCTCTCCTGACAGCCAAGATGTGTTGAAGAAGTTTAGTAGTATCGTTTTGGCGTTTCTTGGTAGATGTTTGAGCATGGAGTACTTTACTTTGTCCTCCCCAGCCGCACTATCCTTCTTGAGGGAAAGAGCCTTATTTAACTCTCCCTCAGAGAAGGGTAGGTTGATTGGTTCAGCCACTTCATTAGATTCAATTACTAATGAAGGGTGCTGCGAGTAAAAGATTTCCTTCCTCTTCAGAAACTCTGGTGATTGGTTTTCGTCTTTGCTTGCGTTAGCAAAAGTTTTTGCTAGTAGGTCTACCTTTTCCTTGCCGTTGGTAATGTACTTATCTCCATCTTCAAGGTTTGGTATGTTGAATGATCTGCGTTTCCCGTTCATGGCGTTCAGCTTCTTCCAGACGGCACCTGTTTGCGTGTTTTTATTCAACGCATTACAGAATGTCATCCAGTGCCCAATGTGTGCCTTTTTTATGGTGTCTCTTGCAGCGTATTTCAACTATAATAGAGCTCGTAATGTTGGTAGCGTATACGTCGATGTTGGTATCGATGATATCTTCTTCCTTCCACTCAAGGCAGCCTACAATCCAATTGGGTCTCCCGTTATAGACTTCCCTGGTTGCTTCGGCCTGAATGCAGAATTCTATCAGGCGATGGTCACTATCAAGTGTTTCGTCTTCGTGTACTTGCCAGTCGCAGCGGTTTGCCAGACCAAGCGTACAGAACGTGAGATCTAGGTGCGAAGGTGGGGCATTTCCTCCGACAAAAGTAGGGCTCTCATCGTTCAGCATGCATAGGTCGTTTGCTTCTATTATTGAGCATAGGCTAGTCCCCCGGCAGTCATTCCTCGGCGACCCCCACAGGACGTGTTTTGCGTTGAAATCACCGCAAAACACTGATTCGCCCTGTGGAAGTTGATCGAGAAGTGACTGGAAGTCAACTGGTTTTTTCGTGACATCTGGGGGTACATAGACATTCACTATTGTCAAATTCGTATTATTGCTCAATGTGATGGCTATGCCCATTGCTTCTAGAGGTCCTTCTACGTCCAGTGAAACAGAAATATAATTTAGGTTATCACGGATATAGATGGCAATGCCGCCGCCACGTGTCGTACTTCCTGGTCTGTCCCTTCTCTCACAAGTGTATCCGGGTATGTAGATGTCTTTCGAGGTTGGTAGTAACTTGGTTTCTTGGAGGCAAATTACATCCCTGGGGTTGCGTGTGATGTATTTTCTCAGCTCAGCACATCTGGGGGCCAGTCCATTAACATTAAGTTGTAGAACTTTAACCTGGCCCGCCATGATGACTGTCCGGATGGTTGCCTCTATGTGTTGTCTTTTTATTGTTCAATTGGCGTTTCACATTCCATAGGAGGTACCTCATTAGTGTTCGTCTTTGGTGTTAAAACCGGCAAGCAACTGGGCATATCGCCAGTGCTGTAGTGACGAACATGAGATATCCTTCTACGGAGTGCGAGGTTTGCCGTTTGATCACTTTTTTTGGTTTCTTCATCGTCGTCTTCTTCTCTTGATATTTTTTTTACTATGTTGATTGAGTTAATCATGACACACAGGACATCGGCGTTGACCATGTGTGTCCTTACTTTGCCGAGTAAGCTTTCCATCTTGGTAGTTTGGTCCTCATTGGATACGGCCACCCTGAGACCCTCGATCATGAAGTTCATGAAGCCACTTTCCGTTTTAAATTTAGGAATGAAGTGTTCTTCATGACTCTTCGTTTTCGGTTCCTCTTTTTTTTTCTTGGGTGTCTTCTGTTTGACCTCTGCAGGTTTGGTAGATATGCTCCTCTCTTTCTTCTTCTTGTCTTTACCTTTAGGGGTGGGGGTTACATCGGATGTCAAGAGAGTCGGTGCTGGAGCTTGCTTTGGTTCCACCACCGGTTCTCTGACTACTTTTGCTTCCCTCTCCTTGTTTTTTACTTGTTGGGTTGCCTCCCTAAAGGTAAGTTTGTCTTTGCTTTGCAGACGTAGAGCTGCTTTGGTCGCTAGAATTCTTGGGCATTGCGGAGAGTTGGCTGCGTGGCTGCCCTTGCAGTTTGAGCAGTTAATTTTACTACCCACCCTACACTCAGCCACCGCGTGTTCTCCTCCGCATTGGGCGCATATGGCTTTTCCTTTACAGTGCTTAACCGTATGCCCCAGTTTCTGGCATTTGGTACACTGTCTCACTCTCTGAACATAGGGGTGGGTACGGCGGTTGAGGTACACGATTTTAAGGGCCTCAGGTGCGGAACCTTTCTTAAAGGACAGGGCGACGCTTCCCTGATCCTTCCCCTGGGCCACATTAAACCGGTATACCTCGGTAGCTTGGTACCCCCCTCTCTGTTAAATCTTCCAGAATTTCCTCCCCGGTATATTCGGCCGGTATCCCATGAACAACCACCTTATCAATAGACAAGGTGATCGGTTCGGATACCGTCACGGTCATACCGAGAAGTGCGTTCTGAGCTAGCGCCAAATCCATCTCAGACCTACTTTTTAAGGCAAGTGTAAGTTGTCCTGACACAGTAATCTTTAAGTCGGGTATGCTAGTAATACCCCACTTACTCTTAAGTTCCTTCCCCACTGCCGTAAGTTTGGCTCCTTGAAAGGACTTGCCTTCCAGTGGCCTCACCAGTACGACGTGAGTCTGTTCCTCTCTCCTTTTTGCTGTAGGAAAGAACTTTGGTGCAGGGCTGCTGTTAAAAGCGTCAGCCATGGACATTGGTGAGCTAGCCTCTGTCGCCATCGTTCTTATGCTGCCGAAATATATAATCGAAAACTAAAGGAGGGAATGAACAGTGTTGATTAAGGTTATATTAATTAATGACGTAGGTTGATATACCTGTTGTTACCCCTTTCCACAAAGAACCGCTAGTCAATCAATGTGATTAATACTAATTAACTATGGGTTCCTATTGCTTGTATGAGTGTACTTAACAGTTATCAGACTTATTAGCTATATAAATAAATTAGCTTGTTATTGTTTTAAGAAGCTTGTGATGAGCTCAATCAGTTGGCTTGTACACTGAGCTTCTTTGTTAGTTGATGATAAAAATAAAAGTAAAATGGCCAAAAAATAAAAAAATAGAAATATAAAAATAAATAAAGATAGGAATGTGATATATATTATATATAGCTGAAAAGGGGGTAAAAAGTATGATAATAAAAAAAAAAAAGATTATATTAGGGGTGAAAAATATGAGGATTTAAGAAAATAAGCTTATCAAAGTAAATTATTAAATTGAAGAAAATAAAATAAAATAGTAAATTAAAGTAAATAAAGTAAAATAAACAAAGAAAGTAAATAAAGTAAAAAAAAAAGAAAAAATAAAAAAAGTAAAATAAACAAAGAAAATAAACAAAGAAAATAAAGTAGAATAAAATAGTAAATTAAAGAAAATAAAAGACTGATGAAGAATGCAAAATATAAAGAAAGTAAACCTTATACCCTGTAAAGGTGTAAAATAAAAGATAAAGACAACCTTAAATCTACTTTTGGACTAGATGATCTTTGTAGTATCTAGTAGTCTTTCTGGATTTGAGAAGTCTTTTGGAGTCTTAGCTAGGCTACTTTATCTAGGATAAATTTAGTCGATAGCTATGGAGCTCTGATGCTTTAGGTGTTGTCAGTACGAAGACTAATTAACATCTGTTGATGATGACAACCATAGTACAATAAAGATATATATACAAAATATGGAACAAAGACAAACATTTATATACAATTAGAGATAATCATTTGGAAACTATCAAAGGGTTGGGAAGCCATAAGGGTGGGTGTAGTGGACTAACTACTAAGAAAACTGATTATGAAAACAACTAATTGGGCGGTGACTATGCTAACACAGATCAAACCCACTAAGAGTAAGAGGCCACAAAGAGAAACCATATTGTGTAACAACATAAAAAACGATAATCCAGTATCCAATCAATAGGCATTACAAATTGATATATATGAAAGCATATCCATTAAACAAAAAATTAAGTAAAGCAATTAATAAAAAAATAAAAAATATAAAAAATGAAATTTTCCCGATTATTGAATATATTAAATTTGTAAAACAATTAAGAGGCAGAGTGCGTAAACTATAACACATGAAAGGATGTACATAAAATGCTAGGTAAGCTTTAAAGATGAAAACTATGAGAAAGATTTTATAAAATATAATGATAGGGTAATAATATGAATATTATTGAAATAATGGGGGGGGGGATTACTCTTAATAAAGAAAAACATGGACGAAAGAGGAGAATGGACAGGGGGTTATATTATTTAATGAGACTGTCGTATGCTCTTGGGATGAATAGACCAGGATCGCGGTTGAGTTCTGGCTGGTACCTTTTAATGTTGATGGCTTCTAAGAGTTTCCTTGTCTTTTTGTTGTGTTGGTTGACTGTTAGTGTTTTTGTGTTTTCCCAGTTCACTTTGTGGCGACCATTGCTGCTGAGATGTTGGGCTATTGCTGAGGTATTGTTAGCTGCTAAGGATTGGTGCTCTTTGATACGGGCATTTAATGGTCGCTTCGTTTCTCCAATGTAAATCTGGCCACACGTACACGAAACTTGGTAGACACACCCTTTTGGTTGTTGTGGTATGGTCGGGTTTATTTTTCCGTTGGCTCGCAGTAAGTCTTTCAGGTTGCTGCTGCTGGAAAATACTGTATCAATGCCTGCCTGTTTCAGGATTCTTCTGATGTGGTAGGATGAACTGCCGTTGAATGGTATGCTAACGCGTATGGGTAAAGGGTCTATTCTTGCTTGATCAGTGTAGACGTATAGACATGCTCTCGTCAACCTGAAGTGACAAAAAATTATATATATAGTGTTTTCCGATTATAGGATCTAAAACTATGTAGAGTATATATGAACTAAAATGTGATACAATATATAAACGTCACTGGCATCCTGTAAAGGATAGATTCAGGTTGATTGTTCTAGTTTCAACTAACTTGTAGCTGAAGAGCCAATATGGCGGCCAAAATAAATAACAGTGATATCTTGGCTTTGCCTATTCACTGATCTGTACTAGTAACTATAGTGTATATATATGTGTCTTATATAAAAGTAAAAAAAACAACCAAAAAAAAACAATAATCAAACGACATGCAAAATATAAGGGCAACAAAAACAACTGTGGGACCTGAAGGTGTTAGTGTGACAAATGAACTCAATAGAGAGAACACAATACATATAACCCCAGTATGTGGTGAGACAAAGCTGTCATCTGTTGAACTCTTAACATTCATCCTTGCCCATGATAACTTTGATATAAAGCTAATTAAATGTCTACAAAATATAGGAAATGGCAATTTCTATATGACAGTAGATTCACAACAATCAAAAGAAGTCTTTGTTGGACTCTTTGAATCATTTATCATCAACGATCTTGAATATCAGTCAAAGGGCACCATTAAAGCAACCTGGTAGTACCCAGTTGACTCTATCCCAATTGTCATATACAACCTATTTTATGAAATAGACAATAAAGACATTGCACGAAAACTCGCAAACTATGCGGATGTCATCAGATGTGAGAGGCCATGTTACAAAAACTTTCCTACAATAGAAAGTGGAGTAAGAATTATATATGCCAAACGCGTGTTCAAGCCCATCCCATCCCATATTTTTATAAAAGGTCTACGTGTAGGTGTCAAATATGAAGGGCAAGTTAGGTATAATAAGACATGTTTCAACTGTGGAGAACAGGGTCATTTTGGAAGGGACTGTCCTCTACCAGACAAACGAAAAACCAAACCTAATTATCCACCCACCCCAGAGGATTTTCCACCACTACAATCCTCCCCACCTACAGATCTGCCTATAACCCCTGATCCACACAGAAATTTAGATGGTAACACAACTCCCAAAATGGGTATAAATTTGGAATACTCTTCTCAAGAGAATAGTTCAAGTGAGGATGAGGATACAGGGTTAAAACAAACTCCCTCTGTAAATGATGTGGATAAAGATGAGCACAACAATATTGAGACTATAAAGGATTTTAATCAAATCAACAATGATGACGAAGTCAAAGAACCACAGGAAACTAAGTGTACCAGTGCAGACTACGTTAAAATCCAAGAAAACAAAAATACCAAGAAAAGAAATAATAGCAATAATGAAGAAGTAGCAGATAAAAAATCGAGAACAAGAAGTCCAATAATGGAGGTATTTAACAGACTTACTAGGAAAAACTAATAAAATAAGTTAAAGTGAATTAGACTCAATTAATGAAATTAAACTATCTGAATAAGTTTATATATATATATATATATATATATATATATATCACAATATAATTACTACTCTAAAATGTCTTTAGTTAAAATCCTGTTTATCTGATTAATCATGCACATTATATCCTCTAATATTCAAAGAGGTTTTGATGACAAAATTAACATCCTGACGGATAAATTCAATTTTCCAGAGATACTTTGTTTACAAGAAACAGTGTCAAATTCTAAAATTATTTATGATTCTAAGATATATCAAGACTGTAATTATAAAATTATATCAAATACTATTGATAATAACTATCTGGGAACAAGCATGCTTATCCGTAATGACATTGATTTTAAAGAACACACATATCCAAAGTTACTACAAGGAAGGTACCAACATATATCATTACACATTAACGAAAAAATAACGAATGTAATTAATATATATGGTCCTCCTGTGCTCCACGAAAGAAAAACAAAATTTCTTTCAAAATTTATACAATCATTTAAAGGAAATATATAATATGAAAGAATACTACATTTTAATTGGCGATTTCAATATAACAGAAAATAAGATTGACTCTAAAAATGATACATACTATTCCCAGATAGTTATTGATCTACTAATCAATATCACAAAATTGCTAGAAATATCTGATATATTCAGGAATAAATTTCCAAACAAAATACTATATACATGGTCTAATACTAGGGGTAGTGCTAGTCGTATTGACAGAACATACATATCTGATAACCTACTAACTAGTGTTAGACACTTAAACCATCACCCCAATTCAAAATCAGATCACAAAATTTTATCCTTGAAACTTAATCTAGACAGCTATAGATGGGGAAGGGGCTTTTGGAAATTTAACAACTCAGTACTCACAAACAATAATTATAAATCAACCATAACAAAATTCTGGGAATTCTGGAAAAATGAGAAAACGAAATTCAGTCACAGTAATGAATGGTGGGACAAAGGGAAAGGAGAAATCCAATCAATTACAAAAAATTTCTGTATAGCTATATCAAAAATCAAACAGTCAAAATTAAAACTTCTCTATAGCTGTCTAGAAGATGAAGAACAAACCCAGAACCCAGATCAAAATGTAATTAACAAAATTAAAAACGACATCATACACATTGAAGATTATAAAAATAAAGGATATATTATTCGGTCAAAACTAGATATTAATATCACAGACAAATCAAATATTGATATTTACAAATTAGCTGAAGAAAAGAATGCTTGTAACAAAAAGATAACACAACTTCAAAATATCAATGAGGACATCCAAACAACTAAGAAAGACATACTTAACACCATACATGAATACTATAAGAATCTATATACCTCCCAAAACATAAACCCATACACAATAGACACATACTTAAACAAAAATAACATATAAAAAATTACACATGAAGATAGAAATCTAATATCACATTGGATCACAAATGAAGAAGCTTTAAACGCACTAAAGCAATTTAAAAATAACAAGTCTCCAGGCATAGATGGCCTATCAAAATCCTTCTATTTGACCTTCTGGAACATAATAGGTGATGATCTAGTAGAGGTGTTGAACAACATATATCTCAAGGGTGAACTCTCACCTACAATGAAAGAAGCAATAATAAATATCAGTTATAAAGGGAAGGGAAACTCCAACCATTTGAAAAACTATAGACCTATAAGTCTATTATGTCAGGACTACAAAATATTAACAAAAATTATCGCAAATCGATTAACACCAATGTTAAATAAAATAATATCCCCACTTCAAACAGGGGCTGGTGAAGGAAAATCTATATTGAATAACCTAATGTCAATTCATAGTATTATTACATACATGGAGGAAAAAAATATACCAGGACTACTCCTAAGCTTTGATCAAATGAAAGCTTTTGACATGATAGAACACAACTACATTATAAAGCAACTACAAAAATACAACTTCCCAGATTTCATTGTAAGATGGATTACCATAATCTATACTAACATTGTCAGTAGGGTACAGGTAAATGGCTCATTTACAAAGGAGATCAATGTAACAAGAGGTATAAGGCAAGGGTGTTGTCTATCAATGTTGATATACTGCCTTGCCATAAATACTGTTGCAGTACAAATAAACCAAAATAATTGCATAAAAGGAATCCATATCCCAAACACATCTGAAGAAATAAAACTATTTCAACACGCAGATGATCTCTCCGCAATTATAACAAACAGTTCATCATACACTTACCTTATAGAAGACATAGAATCTTTTGGGTCTGCTTCTGGATCAGAACCAAATCCATCAAAAACTGAAATAATAAAAATAAACAACATTAATATATATAGAAAAGATATTCCACAAATAAATATAAAAACACAAATAAAACTCCTAGGAATATGGTTTGGTCATAACAATATTGAAAAAAACTGGCTACCAATACTGGTAAAACTAAGAAAATTAATAGATAAATGGATAAAACATAAACTAAGAATAAAAGATAAATATCTAGTAAAAAGTTTAAAGATGGCGGACTAGACAAGACGTGTGTGCAGCTCGCTCCGGGTTTTAGTAATTATATGTAAAAATATATGATGAAACTAATTATATAGAAGTATTCGATAGTGCCTAATTACAACGAAGAATTATCTTCATAGAATATTTGGGTTTGTTTTTATTTACAAATGAGGACATAAATACACAACTTCCACAAAGAAAGAGTGAGCATTGTTAAACAAAGATCAGTGAATAGATATTTCAACACGATCAGGTCGGCTGTGAGGCTTTAGACTTGTTACAACTTTTGAAGTAGAAAATTATCACCTCATACAAAGGAAAATGAACAACAAAGGAGCGACTTTATGTAACAAAACTGTGGATACACCACGAACAACAAGAAGCGGGACAAAGGAATCGATCGTTACGACAGAAGATACAATGAAGGACATCTCAGGTATCTATGAAATCTTAAAAACTATAAAAGATGAAATGAAGAATACGATAAAAAAAAGTGATATAGACAAAATAAGTGAAAGTATTTTAGAAAAAATCAGGAAGGAAATGGAGACTGAAGTTAAACATTTAGTCATGGGGGCCACAGCAGAGCTAAATGAGAAATATGAAATCGCGACAATCCAGATTGAAAAACTGACGGCCGAAAAAAGTGAGCTACAGAGAAACGTTGAAGACTTAAATACAGAATTAAACAAAGAAAATACTCGTATAAACGAATCTATAAAAATGGCCAACTACAATGAACAATATTCACGTAAGATGAACATAAGAGTTTTCGGCTTACCCACAGAAGAATCACAGGATTTAAAAGTAACATTTATAGATTATATCAAAAGAATAACGAAAGTTGATATTGGGAGAGATGAAATAATTGCCCTACATAAACTTCCTACTAAATACCCCGACAGGCCCATCCCTGTTTTAGTTAAAATGATAAACACTGATTCCAAATCGAAAATAATGAAATGTAAAAAGATCCTCTTGTTAAATAATTTAAAATTAGCAGACGACATTACGAGAAGAAACTTAAGTCTGATGAATAGAGCTTACAACCACGAACGAGTTGATCAGGTGTGGTATTTTAACGGGTGTGTTTACGCTAAATCAACAGGTCGAAAAAAGATACAAATTGACTTGTTTGATGATCTTGATGAAAAGTTAACCTCGGCCCCTTTCGAAGAAGTTCAATACGACAATGAAAATTAACTTGCTTTGTTAGATTTTTTTGTTAGTAGCCACTACCGATATTAAACGGAGGGGCACTTAAGAATGTTTGGCAAATTATAAATAGTTCTCATTAGAAATGAAATCTAACTTTAGTAATGTTATTGTAACCATCATAGCTATAACCGGAGCAGCAAGAGCACTGGTGTAACGTCACACCTCTCCTTATAGATGTACGCCTTTCGCGTAATCGAACAAACATACGTCACAGTATTAACTGTACTCAAAGTAGAAATATACACATTAATAGAAAAAAAATATAGATTAAAAGTAATTGTTCGGGATATTTTGTATGTTGTAATATATTTTAAAATTGCTTTTGGGGTCATTTTATGTAGTAACTATGTTAAAGGGGTAAACTGTACATTCGTGATTTTTGCACGTGCTATTATATATGTTAGACAGATTATTTTTAAATCAGTATATCATTATTTGTTTGCAGCGGATACGCATTATTATAAATATACAATAGTATTGCCAAAAACAGCTCAAAATGGCTGATCTAAAATTATTATCACTAAATGTTAGAGGTATGCGGCAAAAATTTAAGCGCGTTAAACTATTTATCTGGCTAAAAGAACAGAATGTTGATATTTTTTTCTTACAAGAAACACACAGTACTAAAACTGAAGAAAATATTTGGTTGCAAGACTGGGGAGGTCACATAGTCTACTCACACGGTAAAAGCAATTCGGCAGGCACAGCTATTTTATTTCGAGACACATGCGACGTAAATATTGTCAGTGAAATAACAGACGAAAAGGGTTATTACACATGTGTTATAATGAATATAAATAGTACAAATTATATTCTTATAAATACGTACAGCCCGAATACTGATTCTGAACAATATAAATATTTTACTCGTTTACATGAATTAATGTTAAAATTAGAAAATGATTTAAAACCTGATGTTTTTATCGTAGGGGGGGACTTTAACAATGTTAAGGATGTCAATATAGATCGGGCGGGAGGCAATTATAAAGTTAAGAAAAACGGTAGATACATAATTGACAAAATAATACACAGTTTCGGACTGATAGATATATTTAGAATAAAAAACCCATGTTTAAAGAAATACACCTGGAGGCAGTCAAAACCTCTTATTCAAAGTAGGATTGACTATTGGCTAATCACAGATAGTTTTCAAAATTATGTTGAAGAATGCTCAATGAAAGTTAACACAATAAGCGACCACTCAGCGATAGTACTAAAATTAAAAATGGCTGAAAATGTACGAGGAAAAGGTCAATGGATCTTTAATAATAGCCTAACTTCCGACAAGAACTACTACGAATATATTAAAACGTCAATAAGGAGGTGGGAAAAGGAATTTCATGATGAAAAAGATTGGTGCGGACTTTGGGATTATATAAAATTTAAAATAAAATCAAATACTATCATTTATTGTAAGAAAAAACAAGGTATTAAACGAAAGCTAAAAGAAGAAATTATAGGACAGATGGAAAACATTGAAAATCAACTGTTAGAAAACATAAAAAACTCAGAGTATCAAACGTTAGTCAATAAATTAGACAAAATATATGAGGATGAAACACGTGGGGCTATTCTGAGATCGAAAATATTGTGGTATGGCGAGGGAGAAAAAAATACTAAATTTTTCTTAAACTTAGAAAAACAGCGACAGAAAAAAACAATTATTAACCGAATTAAAACGGATCAAGGTTACGAAATAACTTCCCCAAAGCAAATATTGATAGAAATTCATGATTATTATAAAAACCTATATGCATCGTGTGATGAATACTTTAATGTAGAAAATAACGAATTTACCAGCATAAATCAAAATTTGCCAAAACTAAATGATTATCAGAGTGATAGTTTAGAAAACAAAATAGATGAAAATGAATGCATTCGAGCAATTAGAGAATTTAAAAGAAACAAATCCCCTGGAAATGACGGACTAACGGCAGAATTTTACTCTGCGTATTGGCCACTAATTAAAAATTATGTTCTAGACTCCATTTATTATAGTTTTGAAAACAGAATACTCTCTGCGTCCCAAAGACAATCAACAATTAAATTAATTCCAAAACCCGGTAAAGATAGAAGCTTGCTAAGTAACTGGCGGCCTATCACCTTAATAAACTGTGACGTCAAAATAATAAGTAAGGTCTTATCCACTCGAATAAAACCTTTTATTGGTTCACTGATACATGAGAATCAAACCGCTTTCATCCCGGACAGACACATTCAAGAAAATATTCGTACAATTGGTGACTCTTTCTATCTGGCAAATTTAAAAAAGATAACAGGGTTCCTTCTAGCGTTGGATTTCAAGAAAGCTTTTGATAGCATAAGCCACAAATTTTTGATAAACTGTCTTAAAGCATATGGTATAAAATGTAATTTTATCAGATTTATACAAACTCTCTACAACAACGTTAACGGTTGTGTAATAAACAATGGCTCCACAACTGCATATTTTCCAATAAAGAGAGGAGTACGACAAGGAGACCCGAGTAGTACGATTTTATTTAATTTGGTGATTGAAACCTTATGCAACTTCATAAGAAATAATAACAATATCTTAGGAATACATTTTGGTCAAAAAACTATCAAATTACTTGCCTTTGCCGATGACGTGACCTGTTTTTTGAGGGATTTTAAATCAGCAAGACATCTATACGAAGTTCTAAAAAAATTTAGCAAAGTGTCCGGTTTAGAGATAAACGTAACTAAAACAGAAGCTATAGATCTAAACAGCGGAAGCTTGGATTTTCAAACGGATGTGGAAAGTATTGGTTTCATTTGTAAAAATAACAACATAAAAATATAAGGAATTGTCTTTTCAAAGGATACAAACACGACCGATAGAGAAAATTTTGAACCCCAATTGGACGAGATTGAAAGAATATTAAGAACTTGGTCGAAAAGATACCTTACGTTAATAGGTAAAATCCAGGTTATTAAAACTTTCTGTTTATCAAAAATATTATACCCAGCATCAGCGCTATCTGTCCCTGGTTATATTATCAACAAATTTAATACAATCGTTTACAAGTTCTTATGGAATGGCCCAGATAAAATTAAAAGGGATACGATTAGTCAAAACATAGAAAATGGAGGTTTAAATATGATTAGTCTCCAAGAAATGATGACAGCCAGGAGCATTTTTTGGTTAAAAAAGATATATACATCTAGACAACAAACTTGGAAAACTACCTTTGAATTTATAGCAAATAAGTATGAGGTTGATATTTTACCAGCATGCAATTACATACCTAAACTAAAATGTTTATCGCCGTTTTATCAGGAACTGTTTAGTAACTGGCACAAGATTTATACACAAAAGATCGATTTTTCAATACCTTTAAAAAATCAACTAGTTTGTAACAATAAAAATCTAAAAAATAGGATCTGTAATCATAGGTATGAGAAAATATTTGGTAAAGGAAAAATAATCTACCTACATGATTTTATCGGAGATAAAGCGAACTTACATATAAAAGATGAGAATGACAAATTTCATGTAAATAATACAAAGTTAGTAATTAAAAAAATGCTTAAAACCCAAATGAATCAAAATGATACGCCAAATAGAACAGATAACAAAGCTATAGACGAAATCAACAGAAATTTGAAAGCATGGTATCAAAAAGATTTAATAAATATAACTGCTAAAGACATATATAACCACTTGGTGTTAGCTAAATACGAAAAAGCAAAATCAATTACTAAATGGGAAAAAGAACTAAATATACACCAATTTGGGGAAAATGATATACAAATGATGTTCAAATTAGCCCACAATGTAAATGCTAACTCTAAATTACAGAACTTTCAGTATAAGTACATCCATAAAATAATTTACACAAATAAATTACTGTGTAAATTAAAACTGACGGAATCAACCCTGTGTTCCTTCTGTCTTTCAGATATTGAAACCGTAAATCATTTGTTTATATACTGTACTTACACGCAACGGATATGGAACGAAATGTATGAAATCATTACAAAAGCAAATATTAACATAACTATAACACACAAGGAAATTCACCTCGGTTGCCTAGATAAATCAGTGTTTGACAATATTCACAAATGGACTTTTGTAAATCAAATAATATTTTTAACTAAATATTACGTATATAAAACAAAAGTAGAAGCAACTATTCCTACCTGCGAAAGATACAGAGAATTTTTACAAAGTCGAAAATCCTTAGAGCTGGAAATTTTTAAAACTAATGAGAAAATACTTAATAAATGGATATTTTTACCGCATACCCAAACACAAATGAAATAACCAATTACTGTTGTTAAAAAGAACGGTGTCTAAAGGTACTTAAGTCCTTTCATCTTTCGATTTTTTTTCGTGGAAAGGATCAGTACTTTTAATCCACCGCTTAAAAGCTTAAAATATTCCCCTAATATGTACCAACAAGCTGCTAAAAAGGTCAAGACTCTGACCTCCTTAAGGGGAGATAACACATATTAGGGGAAAACCAAGCTAATTATAATAACACATAACAAACAGTAATCTCTTAGAATAATAGAAAAATAACGTATCCCCTGCACACAAATGTTAAAGATAAACATGACAACAATAAAATGAATGTTAAATAAATGTTTGTTTGGTTTTTTTTAAATTGTATAATATATAATTATATGTGCAAAAAATGTAATGATGAACCCAAAATGTAATATACTGTATGATGTGATGTACCTGTTATGTTATATTTTTTTTTGAATAAAAGTTAAATTTAAAAAAAAAAAAAAAAAAAAAAAAAAAAAAAAAATAGTATTAAACACTTACATACTCAGTAAACTATGGTACACATGCCGAATCATCACACCACCAAAACATATCATAAAATCTATCAATAAAGAAATATTTAGATTTATCTACCAAGACACACCAGAAACTATCAAAAGAATGACACTACACCAACCATTTAATATGGGTGGTCTAAATGTGCCTAACATAGAAAATAAAATAAGGGCAATGGCACTCCAAAGAATTATAATCATGAAAAATAACCAAAACCCATGGACCAACCTCTTTGCGTATTGGTTCGGGTATACACTTAAAAGAACACTGCCTCGGCTAGCATCGAACAAACTATCACATACAGTAAATACACCACAAATTTATAAAAGCATTAGAACCACTTACCTTCACTATCGTGATAAAATAAATCTTACAGGCACACCAAAACTAAAACATATCTACAATGAAATAAACAAATTAGATTTTACCAAACCAAGTATTATGCACAAATATCCTACAATAGACTTCTTTAAAATATGGCAACATCTGTCTAGCATGCCATATATCTGTTCAGATTTTGACGCTGTAATTCTCATGACACACCAAGCACTGCCTACAAAACAAATACTATACGAGAGAAATCTCTATAGTAACAATAGATGCAGCCTATGTATGAAACATGAAGAAACATTCACACATATCTTCCTACAATGTGAGGCAATAAAAGTCTATAAACAAAACGTTCAAACTTACCTAAAACAGTTCTCCATAAATAATAATTTTGAATTTAATAAAAACACATTACTGTTCCATGATATAGCATCGCCAATTCTAACTTGTGGAATATTGTATTATCTGAAAATATTATGGAAATATAAATGTACAATGAAAACAAAGGATGTCATAACCAACAAAGTAAACATAGAATTGACACAACAGTTTCTAAAAGACCTAAATGCCACTATTGAGATGTATAATCTAAAAACACTTTAAACAAAAACAGATAACCTACTACTACACTGACCCACTAAGCACATATCAAAACCAGTCATTTCATCTAGACCAATCTACCAAGCAGAGTTGTCTTTCCATCGCATTTCACAATTCAATCGAATGCAAGATAGCGATACTTGTGTGGAGAATGAGTCTAGAGTACAATAATAATAAATAGAATATATCATGCCAAATGAAATACCCATACCCCCCCCCCCCTCTAATCACTTACTGAAATATTTGTATGTATAAATGGAAAAGTATATATAGAATTTTACCGTTATTCTCTCATTATGATTACAACTCACCTCCTATCATGTCGACAAAGATAACATCCCACAATCCTCTATTCACGGGTTTTCTAATTGATCAGTGAGAAACGGTAATCTCACTCTCGTATAACCAGACGCCAGGCGGATGACAACTTAAAATATTACTATACCCCAGAATAGGAATGTAATTTAGTATAGGAATGCAATTTAATATATTAGAGTTTATGAAACGATTGTGTATATTATTCTCATTTGACTTGTGTATGCATGTATAAATAATGAGATTGTAAATAAAATAATTACTATATTGAACGGTATATACCGGAATGAACTGTATGCCATATAAGCACTGCAAATACTATTATGCACAAATGAATGTAAATACAGCCCTTGTAAATATACTATATAAAAAAATAAAAAAAAAAAATAAAAAATATTAACTCTAAATATATTTATTTATTTCACCTGTAAATAAACTATGTAAAAAAAAAAAGTAATTATTATAATGTATATAATCAACTGTATATATCATTAATTTTAATACTGACCTATGTATATAAAGAAGATTGTAAAAATAAATACATAAATCTATATAGTGTAAAATATATATTGAACTGTATATACATGAACCATATTAAATTGCATTATATGTGTGCACTTTTGATCTCTGTAAATAAATTATTGTAAAAAAAAAAAAAAAAAAAAAAGGCTGCATGTGACAGAATTAATCATATGTGAAATAAGAATTCATTTTGTAGCAGTGTTACCGATATATTGTAGACTTACATGTAGTTATTTCACTGAAATATATGTGGTTATCAAAATAAAAAAAATAAAATAAAGAAAAAAAAAAGAACCCTCGTCGAAACGTCGCTGAAATAAACTCTTTAAGTAACTTGTATTCCATATAATTGTGTCATGTGTTTCATTATTTTAGTTATGGTACAAATAAGCAGATAAGTAATTTTTAATAAAAAATTAATTAACAAACAATAATAAAAAAAAAATAATAATAAACTAGACTGCTCCTGTCCCATTCAGATATGACAGCTTTCTTTCGTCGTCACGTTGTATCAATTATGTCGAGTATCTTAAAAAAAACAAGGAAAAAAATGGTCAAAAAGTCGCAAAGTTACAAGTCCAAATATAGTTACAAAAAACATTGCACCCGGGCAAAAAAAATAATCTGGAAACTTTGGTTATATCGTGGGGGTGGGGCATGCGCGAAGTAAAAAGAAATTACTGACGATTTGGGGTGTATTTCTGAGTTGTTTGGTTAAAGACGGTGGATCTAAGATGGTGGCCATTATAATACAATATAAAAAGCGTTGAAGAATAAGTACATTTTCACGACAGGGTTCCGGTGGTCCGATTGCCTTCAAATTGGCACAGAATTTACCTTGGGATTCCAGCTATCTGATATTAAAAACAGAAGAGTGTAAGATTTTTTTTACATGTATTATAGGGTCCCATGGTTAGATCGTTAGAAATCCGATTTGTTGATAAACACAAACACACTAGATCTGCTAAGCAAATATGAAAGTTTTTATATGAACAATTGTAACACTATTGTAGTGATTAACAGAAGATCTCAGTGTCGTTGATAAAAAGGATCTATTTACATCAGGAGCACATCTACATAACATTATATCTACTAGTCTTCTACAGCTAAATGTCTACAGGAACACATCTAACAGTATAACATTTTATCTACAATTCTGCCCCTCTGCCAAGGCAGCGGCGGGACTCGGGTGAGTCCCTACACTCGTGCAAGCCTCTCTTCTCGCCCGGCTTCTTGCTTTATAACTGTCGGTGAACAACTCAATTATATACCAACAGGACATACAATGTAGATAAGGCAGATAGTCATATCTGCAATTGTTTCTTTTATCTCGTCATGGCATGTGCATAAACATTTGAAGTCGTGTGGATCTTGTACACAGATCATGTATAGCTTGTAATGGACATATTGAATTAATTAGATTTAATAAGAAATAGCCATGCCAAGAGTTTATATATACAGGTGAAAGTCAAACTCATCTATTGTCAAAACTAGCAGAGTTCAATAAGTTCAATGCACCTAAATCATAAATGATATTCCTTTGTTACACAATCACTTCCTATCACATGCGAAGGGTTATAAAGAATCTCAACAAGATAAAAAGAAAATCATTAAAATCGGTCAAAAACTCACATAGTTTGTGCAATTTTACACTTTTCACTCGTAAATAACTTCAAATACTTCAAATGCAAAATCAGGCCCGTTCGTAGCCATCCTGCTGGCGGAGGGGGGGGGGGTCAGGTGGTTACTCACCCCGGCCATATGGTCGACAACTTTTATTCAAGGGGGGGGGGGTAACAAATACCATAAAATCAACCCTGATAGCGGCTATCCAGAAATATATTCATTTTGGAACAAATAGACGTATTCTCCAAACTACGGCCTATGGTTTTCATTTGCATGTACGTTATCATCGGTTTTTCACCTTTTTCTCATATTCAGTTCAAATTGGTGGCCATCAATTGACCTAAATAAAAATTCTATAATTGATTTGTTTTAGGCATTCCTTCAAGGATTCTGAAAATGTAACTCCCATGTCTGTAAGTAAAATACTGCAAAAGCCTTACGGATTTTTCACTTTGCAAGATGGTGACACCTCCGGTTCTATCGACTGACTTCATTTTTTGTGAAAACATCATTACTATCTTAGCTACTACAGAACAAAAAAATTAAGGCAATCTGGCCTGAATTTCGTCGATTTTTTTGAATGTTTTGATCCTTAATTCATCAAGGGGAGATAATTTAGAAAGTTTTTAATGACATTTTTCAAGCCACACCAGCAAGATCTACTTACATAATAAATGTCATGCAAATCGTGCAACTATTAAAGAAGTTGTCAAGTTGGTCTCAACTTCGGTTTTTCGGCTTTCCTTCAAGCATTCGAAATATATAAATGCCTGTCTGTAGTAAAATATCAAAAAAGCCTTAGAGATTTTTCACATTTCAAGATGTTGGCACTTCCGGTTTGGGCTACAAACTCCATTTTTTGTGTACGAATCGGTAGTGTCGTAGGTAGTAAAGAAAAAAAAATCAAGGCAATCGCGAATTTTTTTTGAAAACTTTGATCTTTAATTTCATCAAGGGGAGATAATTTAGAAAATTTCTAATGAAATTTTTCGAGTCGTATCGGTAATATCTACTTTCATATTTATTTTATGAAAATCGTGCAACTATTAAAAAAGTTGTCATGTTGATTTTTAACATCCGGTTCGAAATCATAGCGACGAATTTTCGAAATTCGGATTTGCAGATGTGATGTAAATGAGTCAAGGTACACAAAGAAAAAAAAATGGTAAAAGAAATAAAAAAGTCACAGAGTTACAGCAATTTAGGTCAAATGAACTAGTTCGTTAAATTCAGTGATTTCGTAAGTGTAAAACGTTTTGAAAATATGCCTATTCCAAAGCCACCACCCATTCTTTGGGGGGGGGGGGGGAGATCAAAGTTTTAGAAAGATCCTATGGTTAGATTCTGAGATATAAGATTTCCGGGAAAAACCGCACTAAATTCTGCCACTTCCGGTCTGCGCACAAGTTTCAAAAATAGTTTTTATACGCCCACATTGAAATGTGGTCGTATATTGCCGTCGGCCCGGCGTCCACAATTGCTTCTGGACGCTCTAGAGGCCAAAGTTAATATCCGATTGACTTTAAATTTATACACAGTGTTTAAGGTCATGAGACGAAGAAACCTATTGATTTTCAGCGTTTCCGATAATTACTGACTGAGTTATGGTCCTTGATCACTTTCAAAATTTTGTGGATGCTCTAGAGGCCAAAGTTAATATCCGATTGACTTTAAATTTAAACACAATGTTTAAGGTCATGAGACGAAGAGGCCGATTGATTTTCAGCGTTTCCGATAATTACTGACTGAGTTATGGCCCTTGATCACTTTCAAAATATTGTGGACGCTCTTGAGGCTAAAGTTAATAACCGATTGACTTTAAATTTATGCACAGTGTTTAAAGTCATGAAACAAAGAAGACTATTGATTTTCAGCAATTTCCAATAATTACCGACTGAGTTATGGCCCTTGATCACTTTATAAATTTTGTGGACGCACTAGAGGCTAAAGTTAATATCCGATTGACTTTAAATTTATATAAATTTATACACAGTGTTGAAGGTCATGAGACGAACAAGTATATTGAGTTTCAATGAATTTAGATAACTTGAACAGCATGGAGGAGAACTTTATCAAAGCCAAACAAATTCCAATGCTATTCTGATAATTACATAATGAGTTGTTACTTTTAATCAGTTTCTGGTGTATTATAGATGTCTTATTACCGAAAAAAGTAAAATATGCGACAACTCTTGTTGACTGCCCGGACGATTTAGCTGCTGTGGGCGTATGTTTCGTTGCCTGGCAACCTATGTTTCAAGTAGCCACCACATAGTTTCACATTAGAAAATTGAGTCCCAGATTTATATTGTTACAGGTACTGAGAAATAGGCTTTCGCGGAAAAAAATAATAACTAGACCTGTAAGCAGCACTGAATCGGCTTTCAGGAATAGCCCATTCATCGAGCTAGAAAACGATACTTTAATTGTTTTGATTCAGTGACACACGGCTGAGAAATAGCGATTTTTGCAAGAGTACCAATTTTTTACTGTACATGTATTTTCTTTTCTTTTTTTCTTTTTTTTTCTTTTTTTTTGGTGTTTTTTTCTTAAATATCTGATATTTTTCGACTACTTCTGGATTTTGGATCATTGTCGGGTTGTTTTTAACAAGTTGTTTGGATAGATATCTTTCTGTACCAGAAGTGTCAGAAACATCTATTCGGTGGTTGTTTGTAAAAATTACAAATAAAATAACATTTTCAATAAGTTAACGATTTTTCAAATTTTTTTTCAAGGATTAAGGCCATTTTTCGACCCCTTATATAATTTCAAACCTTTTCCTTTTGGGTTCACGCCACAGACCACCGTTAGGACTCTGCGATAAAAAAAAGTTTAAGAAAAACCTGATTGGTCGTTTTCGAGAGAGGGCTTCTAAAAACGCTCCAAAAACGGAAAATATTAGATTTCCGGCGTACCATAATTTATTTTCTAACCATCGAAATCGTATCATTGAGATGTCATATAATAGGGCTATCCAAAGACATTTTACTTCTTTTGGTCCGGTAATATCTGACCGACAAATTAAGCTTTTCGCTAGAGCGCAATTTTTTTTACCTTTTTTTTAAATTCTTCCGGTGTGGTTATTTTTTTCGAGATAGTTTTAATAACTGGTTTGGGCAATTAAATAGCCGCAGTGCTCTGTAAGGATATATTACATTATTTTAATATTACATTATAGCTTCGTCTACACTAGGCTAGTAAAAGCCGCCTTTTTAAAAACCCGGCCTTTTCAAGGGTAAAAGACGATGAACACCGACCTTCGTTATTTGTGGAACTTCCGGTTTATATATTACGCCATCGGCTTCAGTCAATTTTGCAGAGATAATATAATAATAATGATTACTTTGGTTACTTTGGTTCAGTTATATATCCAGCTTATGGAATATAGCAGATGGCTGACAGACTTACGGAAGAGGGCGAGAAAACGACGCGCAAGACGATTACAATCGTATATTCGCCGAAGACACTTTCGACTAACATCCTTTGTGGCTATGCCAATGTTATGAATGTACGGAAGTTCGGGAAGGGTGACATCCGGGTACCCGATAAAACCCGGTTTTTACCGTCTACACATAAAATTGCCGTTTTTTTTTTAAAACGCCGGCTTTTTGATTCTGAAAAATTCCTCAATTATTGCCGGATTTTAAAAAGCCGGCTTTTACGATTGAGAAATTGAAAAAGTCGGCTTTTAGGAAAAAAAACCGGCATTTAAAAGGCTAGTGTAGACGGTGAATGCTGCTAGTGTAGACGTAGCCCAGTTAACGAAGTGATGTTAATTTTACGTAAAGTTTACGTAAAAATTGTCAATCAGTTTACCATCATTTTGCTCGTTATTTTAACGACAAGTTTACGTCATGAAATGACGTTAAACTAACGTAAAGTTTACGTCATTTTTACGTTACATTTACGTCATTTTCTAAAGTAAATCTAACGTAAATTTTGCGTAAATTTTACGTCACTTACGTTAGATTTACGTCAGAAAATGACGTAAACTTTACGTTAGATTTACATCAGAAAATGACGTAAATGTAACGTAAAAATGACGTAAACTTTACGTTAGATTAACGTCATTTCCTGACGTAAACTTAACGTTAAAGAGATGAGCAAAATGATTGTAAACTGACCGACCATTTTAACGTGAATCTGACGTAAATATAACTTTATCTTTTGACGTTCATCGGAACCAATTTAAGTGACTCAGTCATTCAGATGGTACGAAAACCCAATAACATAACCATTTTGATGGAAATATAACCATTTAAATGTTATACAATAATCCAATAACTAAAAGATATACACTCAATAGTGTTTTCAAATCCCTTCCCACTCAACAAACTTTGGCACTTAACGCATGGGTCAATTTTTTTTCAGAAGGACCTGGAAAAAAACAGACGACCCTACTCCTTGTCAGGTAGAACCAGGGAATTGGAACCATGCCAGTTGACTCAATGCCACCCTTATGATGTAACTCACACATGCTAAAAATTGGGTATTCCTTTTTCAAACTCAATTGCAACAAACATTAGTTAATAAACGATCTAAACTTTATTTAGAAAATAGATATAAAAAAATATATTTTAAAATATAACAGTACGCATTAAGGCAATTTTGTGTTTAATCAGGGGCCATAATTCAGGAAGTTACGATCCGATATGCGCAAATATCGGACGGAACCAAAATCTTTGGGTTATAACCATGCATTTCAAGTTTCATCAAAATTGAATTAAAATTGTGACCTCTACAGGGTCCACAACCTTGATATACCATTTTTTAACAGTATTTGGGTAAGAACGGTGGCCATTTTGTATGGTAATTTTGGAAATTGGAACTCAAGCTTCTATTTTCAAATCGGATAATAATTGTCAGCTGTCAGACCCTCCATCCTGCATCACTGACAAGGGAAACCCATGCCGGAAAATACGGATAAACTTTCTCAGCCAATGCGGGGATCAAACATTCGACCTCCGGGCTGGTGAGCCAGCGTCTTACCCATGTGATCCCCTGATTGGTTAACGCATTGTGGTTTCGATTATTTTAGCCATATGTTAGTCACAAAATCACCTAGCGTGAGTCGGGTTGACGTTAAACCTCATTTCTCTGCTTACTTACCAATAACCATTCAGAATTTTAAATGTAATGTCCCAACCAAATGTCACAAAACAGCACAATTTACATAATTACAACAAAATATACTACAAGTACATGTATCTTTACTTTATTTTAAAAGATAAATATATAATGGGCCTGCTAGATTTATCCGGCGATAGGCGAGCCGGTTTGTAAACGGCGAACGCCGGTTTGTAAACGGCATCAAAGCAAATCAAGAGACCCGGCTGATAAAATATTTGGCTTGGGATAATATTATAATATTAAATTGATTACATGTCATGTTTTAATAAAAAAAGATAGTAAGCTGGCACTGCCAGGCAGGATACGCCCACATTTTCGATATATGGATAGAGGACAAGCAATACCGAAAGCGATTTTTCCTACAATCAAAGGCCATAATTCATTAAGTTACAATTTGATATGCGCCAATATCGAAAAGAATCAAGATCTTTAGGTTAGAAACATGCATTCTAAGTTTCATCGAAATCGAATTAAAATTGTGACCCCTACAGGGCCCATAACTTTAATATGCCATATTTTTACACTATTCGCGTACAAATAGCGGCCATTTTGTCTGGCAATTATGGTCTGATTTTCTAGAAATTCAAACTCAACCTTCCGTAAGGTGTAATGGTGATAGAGTCAAGCGTTTTTTTAAATTGGATATTAATCGTGACCTCCACCCCAGAGGGACCATAGGGGATTTTTCGGAACAATCAGGGGCCATAATTCAGGAAGTTACGATCCGATATGCGCAAATATCGAAAGGAACCAAGATCTTTGAGTTATAATCATGCATTTCAAGTTTCATCAAAATCGAATTAAAATTGTGACCTCTACAGGGTCCACAACCTTGATATACCATTTTTTAACAGTATTCGCGTACAAACGGTGGCCATTTTGTATGGCAATTTTTGTCCGATTTTCCTGAAATTCGAACTCAACTTTCCTTAGGGTGTAACGGTGATATAATTTTTCAAATCGGATAATAATTGTGACCTCCAGAGAGTCCACAAGCTAAACAAAGGTGATTTTGCGTATAAACAGGGGCCATAATTCAGGAAGTTACGATTCGATATGCGCAAATATCGAAAGGAATCAAGATCTTTGGGTTCTTACCATGCATTTCAAGTTTCATCAAAATCGAATTAAAATTGTGACCTCTACAGGGTCCACAACCTTGATATACCATTTTTTAACAGTATTCGCGTACAAACGGCGGCCATTTTGTATTGCTATTTTGGTCCGATTTGCCCGAAATTCGAACTCAACATTCCTTAGGGTGTAACGGTGATATAATTAAACGATTTTTCAAATCGGATAATAATTGTGACCTCCAGAGGGACCACAAGCTAAACAAAGGCGATTTTGCGTATAATCAGGGGCCATAATTCAGGAAGTTACAATTCTATAAGTTCAAATATCAAAAGGAACCAAGATCTTTGGGTTATAACCATGCATTTCAAGTTTCATTAAAATCGAATTAAAATTGTGACCTCTACAGGGTCCACAACCTTGATATACCATTTTGAAACAGTATTCGCGTAAAAACGGCGGTCATTTTGTATGGCAATTTTGGTACGATTTTCCCGAACTCAACCTTCCATAGGGTGTAGCGGTGATATAATCGAACGGTTTTCCAAATCGGATAATAATTGTCACCTCCAGAGGGACCACAAGCTAAAATAGGTGATTTTTCGGACAATTAGGGGCCATAATTCAGGAAATTACGTTCCGGTAGGCGCAAATATCGTAAGGAACCAAGATCTATGGGTTATAAACATGCACGTCAAGTTTCATTAAAATCGGCTCAAAATTGTGACCTCTATAGGGTCCACAAGCTAAAAACGTGATTTTTCGTACAATCAGGGGCCATAATCCATGGAGTTTCGATCCGATACATGCCAATATCGAAAGCAGCCGAGATCTTTTGGGGATAAAGCTATATTTCAAGTTTCGTCAAAATCGGACAAGAATTGTGACCTGTAGAGGGTCCACAAACAATTGTGGACGGACGGACGTCCAGACGGACAGGGGCGACGACATAATACGTCCACATGAAAATGTGGGCGTATAAAAACAGTATTCATGAAAGTATGGCTATAAGTAAGTGACCGCAAAATAAGCAGAAATTTATTATTAGTAGTATTACCCCAAAAAATAACGTGAATTGTATCTCGTTGACATGTTCACCGTCTTGCCCCGGTGATCGCCGCTGTCGACAAACCGACGCATTCGGTGTACGCCGCTGACGAACTTTTGTAACCTTCCGGCTGAATCAAGTGAACTCACCGGTATTATTGCGGATCTATGGTCAGCCGGTATGTGCCGCTATGGATAAATCAAGCAGGCCCAATGTAATAGAATACAAAGCATACGTTTAAATTATCAGTTTATCCACAGCATTAACTTTTTGACAATTAAGGAAACACCTCCAATATTACATTACAAATCTAATTTAAACACAGAACTTTGCTATGGTTCATCAATCACAACAATTGGGGGTATTTGTAAGGGACCCAAAAAGTTATCGTTAACTGGTTGAACTAAAGAGCAACAGGATATCTCATTGAAACAAAACTTTTCATAAAAGAATAATTAACTGTCACAAGATCACACATAAACTATATTAGCCATATACTATGGATGTATTTTGTGCTACCATAGATACATACATGTATATATTTATATCAATACATTTTTAAGAAGTCTATTTCTGTGTTGAGTGGACGAGTGCTCCGATACATGTGCTTTTGTTCATCAGACCTGTCACTGAGTTTAGTGGAATGGTTTTGATCCAAAGTCTGTATGTGACAAGTAGTAGTGTTGACTGGCTTCCATATACAAAGCCCTTATAAAACTTTTTTATAACTTCATTGACATAACTGCCACCAATGGTGCTCAAATATCTGATCTGTAAAACAAAACAAAATAAATGAAAAGCAACTTTATACTCCAAAAAACAAATGAATTTGGGTTTAACGTCCTACTGTTTAGCTCCGTATTGCCTAATAAAAATGGAAATACACCATACAGTGCGTTATGAACAAAATTGACGTCCAATGGTCATGGGATCTTTTATTGCATATCAATGTTTACACAGGACATTAGTTTTTGTCACATCCGAATGACTATACGCAGCAAAGAAATTCCATTAAAGATAGATTTAGATTATGGCCTTTATAGCCAACCTACTGCAGATCTTTATAAAATGGGGTCAACATCATAAGCTTCGTCTACACTAGGCTAGTAAAAGCCGGCTTTTTCAAGTGTAGCGTCTACACTGACTAAAGTTTTGTAACGGTAAAGACGATGAACACCGACCTTCGTTATTTGTGCCAATGTTATGAATGTACGGAAGTTCGGGAAAATGGAAATACACCATACAGTGCGTTATGAACAAAATTGACGTCCAATGGTCATGGGATCTTTTATTGCATATCAATGTTTACACAGGACATTAGTTTTTGTCACATCCGAATGACTATACGCAGCAAAGAAATTCCATTAAAGATAGATTTAGATTATGGCATTTATAGCCAACCTACTGCAGATCTTTATAAAATGGGGTCAACATCATAAGCTTCGTCTACACTAGGCTAGTAAAAGCCGGCTTTTTAAAAACCCGGCTTTTTCAAGTGTAGCGTCTACACTGACTGAAGTTTTGTAACGGTAAAGACGATGAACACCGACCTTCGTTATTTGTGCCAATGTTATGAATGTACGGAAGTTCGGGAAAGATGACATCCGGGTACCCGATAAAACCCGGTTTTTACCGTCGACACACATAAAATTGCCGTTTTTTTTAAAAAGCCGGCTTTTTGATTCTGAAAAATCCCTCAATTTTTGCCGGATTTTAAAAAGCCGGGTTTACGATTGAGAAATTAAAAAAGCCGGCTTTTAGGAAAAAACCGGCATTTAAAAGGCTAGTGTAGACGGTGAATGCTGCTAGTGTAGACGTAGTTCCTTTAGGAACTGTCTCTGAGCGAACGATGTCTCGCTAACAGTTCCTCACGGGCCTTATTATCAACTAGTATGAAAATAAGGCTTTTCTCCATCTCGGTTATAAGGCTATTTTAGATCCTTACCGTCTACTTTGCAACGTGATTCCTCTTTGATCGCCAAAAGAAAACATTTCCTGACACAAGCGACACAAATTTATAATAATTCAACACTATTTTTATGTAGAATTCTACGTTAGAAAAAGATAAACAAAATCGTTCAAATCTGGCCGCCATGTTTGTTTACTGACGTCAGCGCAGACCGGTCTTTTTCTAACATCGAATTCTACACGAAAATAGTGTTGGATTATTATAAATTTGTCTCGGTTGTGTCAGGAAATGATTTCTTTTGGTGATCAAAAAAGTTTCACGGTGCAAAATAGACGGTAAGGATCTAAAATAGCCTTAGAACCGAGATGGGGTAAAGCTTTATTTTCATACTAGTTGATAATAAGGCCCGTGAGGAACTGTTAGCGAGACATCGTTCGCTCAGAGACAGTTCCTAAAGGAACTAGTGTAGACGTAGCTATACTGTTCTGCTCCGACTGGGCTAATGAAGTGGGCTATGACAAATGCCATAAAGTGGGCTATGACAGAAATAATCGTTTAACCCAATCATATTTAGGAAAAGGAACTAATCAATTTGAGGTACATATTCTAATTCTAGTTTAAACAACATAGGAAAAGGTACGAAAGAATTTGAGGTACGAAGTGAGGTACAAATGAACTTAGTACGTGAAACCAGGTTACGAAACAGTCTGCACCCACAAAGAAACCTTATGGTTCTTTTGGTGGATGAAGAAAAAACGTGAGTTGTCAATCATCGAGAATGGCGGCCGTGTGTTGGTTGCAATTATTCCATTTCACAAAAAAAACATAAGCCGTGATCGGTCAATCAGGCTTGTTTACTATTTGATAAAAGTAAAACAACAGCGTATTACGAACTATAAACAAATTTTCAACAATATTTTATTGTCAAATAAAACAGAGGAGAACAGGCACTGACAGGCAGTTTTAATCACGGTCTCATCAATCGCTGATCAATTAAATAAACGAAAAACAACTATCCGTCTCACATAAAAATCTCATACACATTTTCAACAGTCTTTAAATTATTCATAAGAGTCTGTAAATCGCCAAACTGAGTCCCAAAAGTTAGTCTATGTTCAGTCTGAAATGAAGGGGGGCCGAAATGTCGTGCTACCCATTATGCATCATTAAATGGCAAAAATATCAGTAGAACAAAAACACCCCCAAATATATGAAAGACCCCTACAAATGTTTAGAAAATACTATATTATTAGCATATATTATGTAATTTAGCAGTTGGGCCTGCATGTGTGATAGAACTTATCTTATACCTGCTCTGGCTCTGGTATTTGTATGATAGATTTTGGGATCACGATTTTTTTTACAGAATATTCGAGCCTGTAATTACTTTCGATTAAAGCAGTGTTGACTTTGTATAAATCGTACGTTTTATGAACAATGTAAACTGCACATTGTGCAAACAAAAATACTGGCTAGGCCATATTAAAATACGAATTTTACGTAACGAAATTTTCCCCAGTGCGGAGAATTTTTTCGATTAGTTTTTGTCAACAGTAGATCTATCTGTATGCTTTCGACGGATGTATGTACAAAAAGGGGCACTTACCTTCAACTTATTTAGCTGAACTTCATAACGTGTGTGAAATAACTTTATTTAACTCATAAATCATAACACCGTATCTTCTACAGGAAATAATATTAACTTTCACCGCCATTTTGTATACCCAGAATTCCGTAGGTTCCGGTCTGCACTAAAAGAGCCGGTTAAATCATCACACACGCTCTAACATATTTTATATGGGGGTTACACCTACGTAATAGTGTTAAAAGGATAATGAGATCATGGTAATTTTAATTTTTAGAGAGAGGTCTTTTATCGAGATAATAAGAATGTAGCTAAATTTATATCAATTGTAATCAATTAACTCATATTACCGGTACATGTAACTGGGTCATTGTATCTACCGGTAGTAAATAATTCGCTTTTCGATTAAACCATCTACATGTTTGCCCTGCCGTCAATATTTTCGTAAGCTTTATTTTAATATGGTTTTACAACTTATATATTTAAGGGTTGAGCTTTTAAATTTGAAATAATAAAACAACAATTACAGTTGAATCATGACATATTTTATATACATGTGTTTGTAGACAGCGGTCATTTTGATCATAGAACTAAATCTTACTTAAATCTATGTTTTGATTGACAGTAACAACATATTGATTTGATTTAAGTAAATTTGACATGCAAATAAATATAGTAAAAATGTGTTTTGGATTGAATTTGTTTTAGGCATTCCTTCAAGGATTCTGAAAATGTAACTCCCATGTCTGTAAGTAAAATACTGCAAAAGCCTTACGGATTTTTCACTTTGCAAGATTGTGACACCTCCGGTTCTATCGACTGACTTCATTTTTTGTGAAAACATCATTACTATCTTAGCTACTACAGAACAAAAAAATTAAGGCAATCTGGCCTGAATTTCGTCGATTTTTTTGAATGTTTTGATCCTTAATTCATCAAGGGGAGATAATTTAGAAAGTTTTTAATGACATTTTTCAAGCCACACCAGCAAGATCTACTTACATAATAAATGTCATGCAAATCGTGCAACTATTAAAGAAGTTGTCAAGTTGGTCTCAACTTCGGTTTTTCGGCTTTCCTTCAAGCATTCGAAATATATAAATGCCTGTCTGTAGTAAAATATCAAAAAAGCCTTAGAGATTTTTCACATTTCAAGATGTTGGCACTTCCGGTTTGGGCTACAAACTCCATTTTTTGTGTACGAATCGGTAGTGTCGTAGGTAGTAAAGAAAAAAAAATCAAGGCAATCGCGAATTTTTTTTGAAAACTTTGATCTTTAATTTCATCAAGGGGAGATAATTTAGAAAATTTCTAATGAAATTTTTCGAGTCGTATCGGTAATATCTACTTTCATATTTATTTTATGAAAATCGTGCAACTATTAAAAAAGTTGTCATGTTGATTTTTAACATCCGGTTCGAAATCATAGCGACGAATTTTCGAAATTCGGATTTGCAGATGTGATGTAAATGAGTCAAGGTACACAAAGAAAAAAAAATGGTAAAAGAAATAAAAAAGTCACAGAGTTACAGCAATTTAGGTCAAATGAACTAGTTCGTTAAATTCAGTGATTTCGTAAGTGTAAAACGTTTTGAAAATATGCCTATTCCAAAGCCACCACCCATTCTTTGGGGGGGGGGGGGAGATCAAAGTTTTAGAAAGATCCTATGGTTAGATTCTGAGATATAAGATTTCCGGGAAAAACCGCACTAAATTCTGCCACTTCCGGTCTGCGCACAAGTTTCAAAAATAGTTTTTATACGCCCACATTGAAATGTGGTCGTATATTGCCGTCGGCCCGGCGTCCACAATTGCTTCTGGACGCTCTAGAGGCCAAAGTTAATATCCGATTGACTTTAAATTTATACACAGTGTTTAAGGTCATGAGACGAAGAAACCTATTGATTTTCAGCGTTTCCGATAATTACTGACTGAGTTATGGTCCTTGATCACTTTCAAAATTTTGTGGATGCTCTAGAGGCCAAAGTTAATATCCGATTGACTTTAAATTTAAACACAATGTTTAAGGTCATGAGACAAAGAGGCCGATTGATTTTCAGCGTTTCCGATAATTACTGACTGAGTTATGGCCCTTGATCACTTTCAAAATATTGTGGACGCTCTTGAGGCTAAAGTTAATAACCGATTGACTTTAAATTTATGCACAGTGTTTAAAGTCATGAAACAAAGAAGACTATTGATTTTCAGCAATTTCCAATAATTACCGACTGAGTTATGGCCCTTGATCACTTTATAAATTTTGTGGACGCACTAGAGGCTAAAGTTAATATCCGATTGACTTTAAATTTATATAAATTTATACACAGTGTTGAAGGTCATGAGACGAACAAGTATATTGAGTTTCAATGAATTTAGATAACTTGAACAGCATGGAGGAGAACTTTATCAAAGCCAAACAAATTCCAATGATATTCTGATAATTACATAATGAGTTGTTACTTTTAATCAGTTTCTGGTGTATTATAGATGTCTTATTACCGAAAAAAGTAAAATATGCGACAACTCTTGTTGACTGCCCGGACGATTTAGCTGCTGTGGGCGTATGTTTCGTTGCCTGGCAACCTATGTTTCAAGTAGCCACCACATAGTTTCACATTAGAAAATTGAGTCCCAGATTTATATTGTTACAGGTACTGAGAAATAGGCTTTCGCGGAAAAAAATAATAACTAGACCTGTAAGCAGCACTGAATCGGCTTTCAGGAATAGCCCATTCATCGAGCTAGAAAACGATACTTTAATTGTTTTGATTCAGTGACACACGGCTGAGAAATAGCGATTTTTGCAAGAGTACCAATTTTTTACTGTACATGTATTTTCTTTTCTTTTTTTCTTTTTTTTTCTTTTTTTTTGGTGTTTTTTTCTTAAATATCTGATATTTTTCGACTACTTCTGGATTTTGGATCATTGTCGGGTTGTTTTTAACAAGTTGTTTGGATAGATATCTTTCTGTACCAGAAGTGTCAGAAACATCTATTCGGTGGTTGTTTGTAAAAATTACAAATAAAATAACATTTTCAATAAGTTAACGATTTTTCAATTTTTTTTTCAAGGATTAAGGCCATTTTTCGACCCCTTATATAATTTCAAACCTTTTCCTTTTGGGTTCACGCCACAGACCACCGTTAGGACTCTGCGATAAAAAAAAGTTTAAGAAAAACCTGATTGGTCGTTTTCGAGAGAGGGCTTCTAAAAACGCTCCAAAAACGGAAAATATTAGATTTCCGGCGTACCATAATTTATTTTCTAACCATCGAAATCGTATCATTGAGATGTCATATAATAGGGCTATCCAAAGACATTTTACTTCTTTTGGTCCGGTAATATCTGACCGACAAATTAAGCTTTTCGCTAGAGCGCAATTTTTTTTACCTTTTTTTTAAATTCTTCCGGTGTGGTTATTTTTTTCGAGATAGTTTTAATAACTGGTTTGGGCAATTAAATAGCCGCAGTGCTCTGTAAGGATATATTACATTATTTTAATATTACATTATAGCTTCGTCTACACTAGGCTAGTAAAAGCCGCCTTTTTAAAAACCCGGCCTTTTCAAGGGTAAAAGACGATGAACACCGACCTTCGTTATTTGTGGAACTTCCGGTTTATATATTACGCCATCGGCTTCAGTCAATTTTGCAGAGATAATATAATAATAATGATTACTTTGGTTACTTTGGTTCAGTTATATATCCAGCTTATGGAATATAGCAGATGGCTGACAGACTTACGGAAGAGGGCGAGAAAACGACGCGCAAGACGATTACAATCGTATATTCGCCGAAGACACTTTCGACTAACATCCTTTGTGGCTATGCCAATGTTATGAATGTACGGAAGTTCGGGAAGGGTGACATCCGGGTACCCGATAAAACCCGGTTTTTACCGTCTACACATAAAATTGCCGTTTTTTTTTTAAAACGCCGGCTTTTTGATTCTGAAAAATTCCTCAATTATTGCCGGATTTTAAAAAGCCGGCTTTTACGATTGAGAAATTGAAAAAGCCGGCTTTTAGGAAAAAAAACCGGCATTTAAAAGGCTAGTGTAGACGGTGAATGCTGCTAGTGTAGACGTAGCCCAGTTAACGAAGTGATGTTAATTTTACGTAAAGTTTACGTAAAAATTGTCAATCAGTTTACCATCATTTTGCTCGTTATTTTAACGACAAGTTTACGTCATGAAATGACGTTAAACTAACGTAAAGTTTACGTCATTTTTACGTTACATTTACGTCATTTTCTAAAGTAAATCTAACGTAAATTTTGCGTAAATTTTACGTCACTTACGTTAGATTTACGTCAGAAAATGACGTAAACTTTACGTTAGATTTACATCAGAAAATGACGTAAATGTAACGTAAAAATGACGTAAACTTTACGTTAGATTAACGTCATTTCCTGACGTAAACTTAACGTTAAAGAGATGAGCAAAATGATTGTAAACTGACCGACCATTTTAACGTGAATCTGACGTAAATATAACTTTATCTTTTGACGTTCATCGGAACCAATTTAAGTGACTCAGTCATTCAGATGGTACGAAAACCCAATAACATAACCATTTTGATGGAAATATAACCATTTAAATGTTATACAATAATCCAATAACTAAAAGATATACACTCAATAGTGTTTTCAAATCCCTTCCCACTCAACAAACTTTGGCACTTAACGCATGGGTCAATTTTTTTTCAGAAGGACCTGGAAAAAAACAGACGACCCTACTCCTTGTCAGGTAGAACCAGGGAATTGGAACCATGCCAGTTGACTCAATGCCACCCTTATGATGTAACTCACACATGCTAAAAATTGGGTATTCCTTTTTCAAACTCAATTGCAACAAACATTAGTTAATAAACGATCTAAACTTTATTTAGAAAATAGATATAAAAAAATATATTTTAAAATATAACAGTACGCATTAAGGCAATTTTGTGTTTAATCAGGGGCCATAATTCAGGAAGTTACGATCCGATATGCGCAAATATCGGACGGAACCAAAATCTTTGGGTTATAACCATGCATTTCAAGTTTCATCAAAATTGAATTAAAATTGTGACCTCTACAGGGTCCACAACCTTGATATACCATTTTTTAACAGTATTTGGGTAAGAACGGTGGCCATTTTGTATGGTAATTTTGGAAATTGGAACTCAAGCTTCTATTTTCAAATCGGATAATAATTGTCAGCTGTCAGACCCTCCATCCTGCATCACTGACAAGGGAAACCCATGCCGGAAAATACGGATAAACTTTCTCAGCCAATGCGGGGATCAAACATTCGACCTCCGGGCTGGTGAGCCAGCGTCTTACCCATGTGATCCCCTGATTGGTTAACGCATTGTGGTTTCGATTATTTTAGCCATATGTTAGTCACAAAATCACCTAGCGTGAGTCGGGTTGACGTTAAACCTCATTTCTCTGCTTACTTACCAATAACCATTCAGAATTTTAAATGTAATGTCCCAACCAAATGTCACAAAACAGCACAATTTACATAATTACAACAAAATATACTACAAGTACATGTATCTTTACTTTATTTTAAAAGATAAATATATAATGGGCCTGCTAGATTTATCCGGCGATAGGCGAGCCGGTTTGTAAACGGCGAACGCCGGTTTGTAAACGGCATCAAAGCAAATCAAGAGACCCGGCTGATAAAATATTTGGCTTGGGATAATATTATAATATTAAATTGATTACATGTCATGTTTTAATAAAAAAAGATAGTAAGCTGGCACTGCCAGGCAGGATACGCCCACATTTTCGATATATGGATAGAGGACAAGCAATACCGAAAGCGATTTTTCCTACAATCAAAGGCCATAATTCATTAAGTTACAATTTGATATGCGCCAATATCGAAAAGAATCAAGATCTTTAGGTTAGAAACATGCATTCTAAGTTTCATCGAAATCGAATTAAAATTGTGACCCCTACAGGGCCCATAACTTTAATATGCCATATTTTTACACTATTCGCGTACAAATAGCGGCCATTTTGTCTGGCAATTATGGTCTGATTTTCTAGAAATTCAAACTCAACCTTCCGTAAGGTGTAATGGTGATAGAGTCAAGCGTTTTTTTAAATTGGATATTAATCGTGACCTCCACCCCAGAGGGACCATAGGGGATTTTTCGGAACAATCAGGGGCCATAATTCAGGAAGTTACGATCCGATATGCGCAAATATCGAAAGGAACCAAGATCTTTGAGTTATAATCATGCATTTCAAGTTTCATCAAAATCGAATTAAAATTGTGACCTCTACAGGGTCCACAACCTTGATATACCATTTTTTAACAGTATTCGCGTACAAACGGTGGCCATTTTGTATGGCAATTTTTGTCCGATTTTCCTGAAATTCGAACTCAACTTTCCTTAGGGTGTAACGGTGATATAATTTTTCAAATCGGATAATAATTGTGACCTCCAGAGAGTCCACAAGCTAAACAAAGGTGATTTTGCGTATAAACAGGGGCCATAATTCAGGAAGTTACGATTCGATATGCGCAAATATCGAAAGGAATCAAGATCTTTGGGTTCTTACCATGCATTTCAAGTTTCATCAAAATCGAATTAAAATTGTGACCTCTACAGGGTCCACAACCTTGATATACCATTTTTTAACAGTATTCGCGTACAAACGGCGGCCATTTTGTATTGCTATTTTGGTCCGATTTGCCCGAAATTCGAACTCAACATTCCTTAGGGTGTAACGGTGATATAATTAAACGATTTTTCAAATCGGATAATAATTGTGACCTCCAGAGGGACCACAAGCTAAACAAAGGCGATTTTGCGTATAATCAGGGGCCATAATTCAGGAAGTTACAATTCTATAAGTTCAAATATCAAAAGGAACCAAGATCTTTGGGTTATAACCATGCATTTCAAGTTTCATTAAAATCGAATTAAAATTGTGACCTCTACAGGGTCCACAACCTTGATATACCATTTTGAAACAGTATTCGCGTAAAAACGGCGGTCATTTTGTATGGCAATTTTGGTACGATTTTCCCGAACTCAACCTTCCATAGGGTGTAGCGGTGATATAATCGAACGGTTTTCCAAATCGGATAATAATTGTCACCTCCAGAGGGACCACAAGCTAAAATAGGTGATTTTTCGGACAATTAGGGGCCATAATTCAGGAAATTACGTTCCGGTAGGCGCAAATATCGTAAGGAACCAAGATCTATGGGTTATAAACATGCACGTCAAGTTTCATTAAAATCGGCTCAAAATTGTGACCTCTATAGGGTCCACAAGCTAAAAACGTGATTTTTCGTACAATCAGGGGCCATAATCCATGGAGTTTCGATCCGATACATGCCAATATCGAAAGCAGCCGAGATCTTTTGGGGATAAAGCTATATTTCAAGTTTCGTCAAAATCGGACAAGAATTGTGACCTGTAGAGGGTCCACAAACAATTGTGGACGGACGGACGGACGTCCAGACGGACAGGGGCGACGACATAATACGTCCACATGAAAATGTGGGCGTATAAAAACAGTATTCATGAAAGTATGGCTATAAGTAAGTGACCGCAAAATAAGCAGAAATTTATTATTAGTAGTATTACCCCAAAAAATAACGTGAATTGTATCTCGTTGACATGTTCACCGTCTTGCCCCGGTGATCGCCGCTGTCGACAAACCGACGCATTCGGTGTACGCCGCTGACGAACTTTTGTAACCTTCTGGCTGAATCAAGTGAACTCACCGGTATTATTGCGGATCTATGGTCAGCCGGTATGTGCCGCTATGGATAAATCAAGCAGGCCCAATGTAATAGAATACAAAGCATACGTTTAAATTATCAGTTTATCCACAGCATTAACTTTTTGACAATTAAGGAAACACCTCCAATATTACATTACAAATCTAATTTAAACACAGAACTTTGCTATGGTTCATCCATCACAACAATTGGGGGTATTTGTAAGGGACCCAAAAAGTTATCGTTAACTGGTTGAACTAAAGAGCAACAGGATATCTCATTGAAACAAAACTTTTCATAAAAGAATAATTAACTGTCACAAGATCACACATAAACTATATTAGCCATATACTATGGATGTATTTTGTGCTACCATAGATACATACATGTATATATTTATATCAATACATTTTTAAGAAGTCTATTTCTGTGTTGAGTGGACGAGTGCTCCGATACATGTGCTTTTGTTCATCAGACCTGTCACTGAGTTTAGTGGAATGGTTTTGATCCAAAGTCTGTATGTGACAAGTAGTAGTGTTGACTGGCTTCCATATACAAAGCCCTTATAAAACTTTTTTATAACTTCATTGACATAACTGCCACCAATGGTGCTCAAATATCTGATCTGTAAAACAAAACAAAATAAATGAAAAGCAACTTTATACTCCAAAAAACAAATGAATTTGGGTTTAACGTCCTACTGTTTAGCTCCGTATTGCCTAATAAAAATGGAAATACACCATACAGTGCGTTATGAACAAAATTGACGTCCAATGGTCATGGGATCTTTTATTGCATATCAATGTTTACACAGGACATTAGTTTTTGTCACATCCGAATGACTATACGCAGCAAAGAAATTCCATTAAAGATAGATTTAGATTATGGCCTTTATAGCCAACCTACTGCAGATCTTTATAAAATGGGGTCAACATCATAAGCTTCGTCTACACTAGGCTAGTAAAAGCCGGCTTTTTCAAGTGTAGCGTCTACACTGACTAAAGTTTTGTAACGGTAAAGACGATGAACACCGACCTTCGTTATTTGTGCCAATGTTATGAATGTACGGAAGTTCGGGAAAATGGAAATACACCATACAGTGCGTTATGAACAAAATTGACGTCCAATGGTCATGGGATCTTTTATTGCATATCAATGTTTACACAGGACATTAGTTTTTGTCACATCCGAATGACTATACGCAGCAAAGAAATTCCATTAAAGATAGATTTAGATTATGGCATTTATAGCCAACCTACTGCAGATCTTTATAAAATGGGGTCAACATCATAAGCTTCGTCTACACTAGGCTAGTAAAAGCCGGCTTTTTAAAAACCCGGCTTTTTCAAGTGTAGCGTCTACACTGACTGAAGTTTTGTAACGGTAAAGACGATGAACACCGACCTTCGTTATTTGTGCCAATGTTATGAATGTACGGAAGTTCGGGAAAGATGACATCCGGGTACCCGATAAAACCCGGTTTTTACCGTCGACACACATAAAATTGCCGTTTTTTTTAAAAAGCCGGCTTTTTGATTCTGAAAAATCCCTCAATTTTTGCCGGATTTTAAAAAGCCGGGTTTACGATTGAGAAATTAAAAAAGCCGGCTTTTAGGAAAAAACCGGCATTTAAAAGGCTAGTGTAGACGGTGAATGCTGCTAGTGTAGACGTAGTTCCTTTAGGAACTGTCTCTGAGCGAACGATGTCTCGCTAACAGTTCCTCACGGGCCTTATTATCAACTAGTATGAAAATAAGGCTTTTCTCCATCTCGGTTATAAGGCTATTTTAGATCCTTACCGTCTACTTTGCAACGTGATTCCTCTTTGATCGCCAAAAGAAAACATTTCCTGACACAAGCGACACAAATTTATAATAATTCAACACTATTTTTATGTAGAATTCTACGTTAGAAAAAGATAAACAAAATCGTTCAAATCTGGCCGCCATGTTTGTTTACTGACGTCAGCGCAGACCGGTCTTTTTCTAACATCGAATTCTACACGAAAATAGTGTTGGATTATTATAAATTTGTCTCGGTTGTGTCAGGAAATGATTTCTTTTGGTGATCAAAAAAGTTTCACGGTGCAAAATAGACGGTAAGGATCTAAAATAGCCTTAGAACCGAGATGGGGTAAAGCTTTATTTTCATACTAGTTGATAATAAGGCCCGTGAGGAACTGTTAGCGAGACATCGTTCGCTCAGAGACAGTTCCTAAAGGAACTAGTGTAGACGTAGCTATACTGTTCTGCTCCGACTGGGCTAATGAAGTGGGCTATGACAAATGCCATAAAGTGGGCTATGACAGAAATAATCGTTTAACCCAATCATATTTAGGAAAAGGAACTAATCAATTTGAGGTACATATTCTAATTCTAGTTTAAACAACATAGGAAAAGGTACGAAAGAATTTGAGGTACGAAGTGAGGTACAAATGAACTTAGTACGTGAAACCAGGTTACGAAACAGTCTGCACCCACAAAGAAACCTTATGGTTCTTTTGGTGGATGAAGAAAAAACGTGAGTTGTCAATCATCGAGAATGGCGGCCGTGTGTTGGTTGCAATTATTCCATTTCACAAAAAAAACATAAGCCGTGATCGGTCAATCAGGCTTGTTTACTATTTGATAAAAGTAAAACAACAGCGTATTACGAACTATAAACAAATTTTCAACAATATTTTATTGTCAAATAAAACAGAGGAGAACAGGCACTGACAGGCAGTTTTAATCACGGTCTCATCAATCGCTGATCAATTAAATAAACGAAAAACAACTATCCGTCTCACATAAAAATCTCATACACATTTTCAACAGTCTTTAAATTATTCATAAGAGTCTGTAAATCGCCAAACTGAGTCCCAAAAGTTAGTCTATGTTCAGTCTGAAATGAAGGGGGGCCGAAATGTCGTGCTACCCATTATGCATCATTAAATGGCAAAAATATCAGTAGAACAAAAACACCCCCAAATATATGAAAGACCCCTACAAATGTTTAGAAAATACTATATTATTAGCATATATTATGTAATTTAGCAGTTGGGCCTGCATGTGTGATAGAACTTATCTTATACCTGCTCTGGCTCTGGTATTTGTATGATAGATTTTGGGATCACGATTTTTTTTACAGAATATTCGAGCCTGTAATTACTTTCGATTAAAGCAGTGTTGACTTTGTATAAATCGTACGTTTTATGAACAATGTAAACTGCACATTGTGCAAACAAAAATACTGGCTAGGCCATATTAAAATACGAATTTTACGTAACGAAATTTTCCCCAGTGCGGAGAATTTTTTCGATTAGTTTTTGTCAACAGTAGATCTATCTGTATGCTTTCGACGGATGTATGTACAAAAAGGGGCACTTACCTTCAACTTATTTAGCTGAACTTCATAACGTGTGTGAAATAACTTTATTTAACTCATAAATCATAACACCGTATCTTCTACAGGAAATAATATTAACTTTCACCGCCATTTTGTATACCCAGAATTCCGTAGGTTCCGGTCTGCACTAAAAGAGCCGGTTAAATCATCACACACGCTCTAACATATTTTATATGGGGGTTACACCTACGTAATAGTGTTAAAAGGATAATGAGATCATGGTAATTTTAATTTTTAGAGAGAGGTCTTTTATCGAGATAATAAGAATGTAGCTAAATTTATATCAATTGTAATCAATTAACTCATATTACCGGTACATGTAACTGGGTCATTGTATCTACCGGTAGTAAATAATTCGCTTTTCGATTAAACCATCTACATGTTTGCCCTGCCGTCAATATTTTCGTAAGCTTTATTTTAATATGGTTTTACAACTTATATATTTAAGGGTTGAGCTTTTAAATTTGAAATAATAAAACAACAATTACAGTTGAATCATGACATATTTTATATACATGTGTTTGTAGACAGCGGTCATTTTGATCATAGAACTAAATCTTACTTAAATCTATGTTTTGATTGACAGTAACAACATATTGATTTGATTTAAGTAAATTTGACATGCAAATAAATATAGTAAAAATGTGTTTTGGATTGAATTTGATTGCAAATTCCACTGCACCCATTATATTATACGGGTCCCACTACACCCATATAATTATACTAGGCCCTATCTCAAATAAATTTGATAAGCTTTGTTTTTACAACTTCTAATAAGTTATAATATATATTTAATACACAAAAAGACAAGTTTAACAATTTTAAAATCGGATACAAATTGCAAGATATCTAAATCTTTAAATTAAACTAATGTTGTATTCCGATAAGTTTCATTTTAAGAACATATTATATTTTCATATATATATGTAAAGATTTAAAGCAAGCTTTTAATCAACCCATCTTATATTTTTGACCGCGATACAAATTACAAATACAATAACGATGTATGATGATTATTGTTTGAAATGGTAGAAATTAGCAAATTGAACAATTTAATAATAAAAAAAAATCATAGTTGGCATAGATGTATGGATTACATATCATTTCGGTCCCGCGTCTTTTCGGACAGAGTCTGGCGACTTTTCAGTCTCGTACTGCCAACGTTTCAGATGCTACTCCAACCTATTTGGATTGTAAGATTTTTTGTGTAGTGCAATTTGGAGGGAATTGAAATTATATAATAATGGGGTTTAACCTCCGCTCGACCCAAACTTGAATTAACATATGATTTAGGAGTTAGAGAAACGACGTGGCTATTCTTACAACGAGGTGTAAGAATTATTGATAGACTATTTTTACGACATGGTAAATGTTCTAGTAGCGCATACGCAAGTTACCAAATTTTGGACTTGTCCATCAATAATTCTTACGCCTCATAGTTTGGAAAAGCCACAGCATTAGAGAAAACCCATGAGGTTGGACAGGTGAATTTGTGCTCCATGTCATGTACAAAATGAAATGGGGTTTAATGTCCTACCGTTCTGTTCCGACTTAGCTAATGAAGATGTTCATTTGACAGGAATATTGCCTGGACAGTGACTGTACTTACAGGGAAAAGGAATGTTTTACATGCACGCCAATAGCTACATAATCCGAACGACTATGTACGGTTTTGGATTTAACCTCATTTTCTGAAGGAGCTGCGGTGACTCAGTAACAAAATGGCTAGCAAATGAGGGGTTCATTCTCGGTGCTGGTCGAGAACGTTCCCCTTGTTAGTGATGTAGGATCTGGCAAAACCAGTGTCTAGTCATTCGAATAGGACAAAAAAACAATATCTTGTGCTCATGGTACACCTACAAGACCCTTGACAGTTGGAATTCGAAATGAGAATAGGTCATTCATTTATTCATTTTTCTCTTTGTGTGTCACCTACAGACCGCAATTCTTAAAGGAGCTAAATCTCTATTCTTGGGCAATGGGTAGCAAGGCATGTAAAAATATAACATGAATGTATATAAACTGAATTACACTCAATCATTTACGTTTTTACAGTAACTTCTAATCGGTTATGTTCGGCGAAATACATTTATGCGAAAAGGCCAAATTGAATTGGCGTCTGATTATTCCAGCCTACAACAATAGTATTCTCCTGTGGGTTATAATTAGGCTTGTTCATTGAGTCGCTTCATTACAAAGGACACACAAAATCTTTCCTGGAGCCACACCAAATTTGATGTCTACAAACCCATTTCTTCTTTGTGTGACTGTGTCCCTCTCTTCTGCACCTTACCTGGGCTAATTGAAGACGGGCATACACCATACAGCGTGGTATGAGGGAAATTTTGCCCGGGCAGCAATTAAATTCCAACTGCCAAAGGATCTTTTACGTGCACCCCAATGTGTACACAGGACCTCGGTTTTTCATCCCATCAGAACGACTAGGCAGCTGCCCTTGTCAGGCCCTCCGTCTGCATCACTGACAAGGGGAAACCACGCCGGAAAATCAACATGAACTTTCTCGGACAATGCAGGGATTAAAAATCCGAACTCCAGGTTTAGCGTCTAAATTGATTGTCTCGGAACTTGGTAAACTTATTGCTTATAAGCATGACAACTATTGATTTTGATGCATGATTCGCCCCCCTTGGACGGTGCCACACCCACTTTTTCATTAAAATCTTGTCTGTATTAACGGATTTTGTTCCATTTCGACATGGTCCACCAAGGTTGTGCCTATTTATATTGGTCTATGTCCAATCCCACAAAGAAGTGGGCCATGTCCAATTTTTGTGCTTCTAATCTGCAGACTGCAAATCTGAATGGATCATCTTATTTTACGTTATATTTACTAATGTTATATTTACGTTAGAAAACTAACGTTATATTTACGTTAGAAAACTAACGTTAGATTTACGTTAGAAAACTAACGTTAGATTTACGTTAGAAAACTAACCATAAACTAACGGTTAGAAACCAGGCGTAAAATTTACGTTAGATTAACCATAGAACTAAATACAATGCTTCTAATCTGCAGACTGCAAATCTGAATGGATCATCTTATTTTACGTTATATTTACTAATGTTATATTTACGTTAGAAAACTAACGTTATATTTACGTTAGAAAACTAACGTTAGATTTACTTTAGAAAACTAACCATAAACTAACGGTTAGAAACCAGGCGTAAAATTTACGTTAGATTAACCATAGAACTAAATACATTTAGTTCTATGGATTAACGTTAGAGTTATCACCATGGATCATCTTGTTTTACGTTATATTTACTTATGTTATATTTACGTTAGAAAACTAACGTTAGATTTACGTTACAAAACTAACCATAAACTAACGGTTAGAAACTAGACGTAAAATTTACGTTAGATTAACGTTAGAATTATCACCAATAATACATATTTAATTATTATGACTGAATTCCAACTATTTATCAATTGTTATAATGTGCGCACATTGGTATGGTTATTTAATCCAGAAGTGTTGAAGCGAAAAAAATTGGTTATATAACCGTCATAATATTTACGTTAGATTTACGTCATCTTCTGACGTAAAAGTAACCATAACCATTCTGACGTAAGAGTAACGTAAATTTCACCATACAATTTTACCATTATTGGACGCTAACCTAAATCTAACCATAATGACGTAAAAGTAACGTAAATCTAATGATCCATGTTAACTGGGAGCTGTTAAATAATTCTTGGTTGAAAAAAATATCAATTTTAAAAGTTGAAAATGCAGTTCTTGACCAAATGTCATCACTTCCGGTGTCAATTTAAAATTATAATCAATATGATATGACGCATACTTGCTTTTTGAATCAAATGATGTCACTATTATGAATATCCATTAATAATTGACTAAATTACAGCAAAATTAAGAAAACAGTGACTTATGCAAAACTGCCCTTTTCTCGGCAACTGCTTATATAACAAACTAATTTTCACATACATTCTCTTCGTATGGATTATAGCTACAAGTTCATAAAAGTTATGTAGAAATATTTTAAAATCTGAAAAGCCTGAATGGGTTGTAAATAGGTCAATTTTACCTCCTTTTTCACCTCTTAATCCAATTTGCTAGAAAATGAAATCGAAATTAAAAAAAACTGCTTCCGACATTTTTTGCGCCTGATAAGGACACACTCTTTAAGTCATATAATTTTTCAAAAAAATAATATTTGTTTTTGAAAAATGGTACCTAACTGTCAAAATTGTAGCTTTTGGTAAAATTATGCCACTTCCGGTGCCGACAGATAACACTTTCGGTAATAAAAAAAATGACAATTGAGACAACGGAGCATATGAACTTTGTTTTATACAAATCGAACAACAAATAATTAATCTAGGGCTATAAAACTGAATTAGCCAATTACTGAGACAAAAAAAAGTTAACATTTTTGCGCAAGTCAGATTACTCTTTAATTCTGTGTACAACACGACTAAAAAATATTTATAAATAAACTTTGTAAAATTTTAATTTGTCGAAATTTCGCGCCTAATATCTTCGAAGATTTGCCAAATATAGAAAGTAGCGTTGCTATGTGCCCTGTCTCCGGCTATGCCAAATTGTATCGAAAGTTAAAATCCAATGATTACTGTTAAACTTACTTTGGTGATTTATTCGGACATTTCGCATTGTCGCAGAACGTTCAAAATAGCTTTATCCTCTAAGTCACACCCACTTTCCCAGTAAATCCGAAGAAATCGTAACGATTCGACAAGCAGTTGGTGAGATATACTCAAAACAAAAGAAGAAGAATAATAATAACTAGACCTGCAAGCAGCACTGAACCGGCTTTCAGGAATCAGACAGGAAGCGTGTCATGAAATAGCCCATATCAAGCTAGGAAACGATACTTTAATTGTTTTTACTGTATTTTTTTTTCTTTTTTTCATTTTTTTTAACTTTGTGTTTTTTCCCAAATATCTGATATTTTTTCGACTACTTCTGGTTATTGGATCATTGTCGGGATAGTTTTAACAAGTTGTTTGGATAGATATCTTTAGGTACCAGGAGTGTCTGAAACATCTTTTCAGTAGTTGTTTGTAAAAAAGATATATAAAAGAACATTTTCAATAATTTAACGATTTTTCAAAGATTGAGGCCTTAAATTATTTGAAACCTTTCCCTTTTTGGTTTCACGCCACAGACCCTGCGTTAAAAAAGGCCTCTAAAAAGGCTACAAAAACGGAAAAAAACTAGATTTTCGGCGTGCCATAATTTATTTTCTAACCATCGAAATCGTACCATTGAGATACCATATAATAGTCCATTAATGAAGCAATCCTAAGACAATTCACTTCTTTTGGTCCGGTAATATCTGACCGACATATTCAGCTTTTCGCAAGAGCACAATTTTTTTCATCCTTTTTTTTTTCATTTTTTGAATACTTCCGGTATGGTGATTATTGTCGAGATAGTTTTAATAACCGGTTTGGACAATTAAGTAGCCACAGGGCTCTGTGAGGATAAATTACATTATCTAATCAGATAAAATACACCTGAGAAATCCCATGTTCAAAAGTGCCAAAATATCGAAAATTTAGTTTTAGTATTTTAATACATATTATACATCTTTAGAATCGGAATTATGTCAGCTATCTGAATGTGTAAACATTTTTCGAAAATCTTTTAAAATATAAAAAAATAGAGAGCATTTTCAGTTCCTTTTATATCCTATTCCAGACATTTCAAAGTCTTATTGGATGGCTTCATGAACAATACTCTTTGACAGAAAAAGTTAAAAAAAATATTGTAGGTTAAGTTTTCGAGATACAGGCGTCCAAAAACGCGCCAAATTAGAAAATACTTGATTTTCAGCGGGTCTTATTTTGCTTCCTGCTTATCGTATCCACACGAATTGGGTATCATACGATACTGCAATTCCAATGCAACCGAACGCTATCTAAATCGATTTACTCCGTTGATATCGGACGGAGGAATCACGTTTTCCCCAAAAGCATTAATTTTTGCGTTTTTTTTTCAAAATATCGGACATTATTTCGACTACTTCCGGTTAATGGATGTTTGTCGAAATAGTTTTATCAGTTGGTTTTGAACTATAACTTCATGTTCCAGAAGATTCAGAAACGTCGATTCGGTCGTAAAACGAAACTCAAGCCAACAAAATGGGCAGAAAATTCGAAAATAAATCGAAAAATAAAGGGCGATAACTCGAAATGAAACTTATATTTCTGGAATCGGATGGTCTTCAGGTGTCCAAAAATGTAGGTCAAATTTGAAAATTTTGAAAAAATAAATTTGGAAATTTTGAAAAAATAAAAAAAAATTGGCTTAAACAAAAGTTTTCATTTTTCGAACGCTAGAAGTCAGCGACGAAGTTTCACCCGGCGAATTTTTTATTCCCAACCAACATAGCAATGGCACTTGCTATTCGGCCTCTGATTTGCTGAAGTTTGATGTCATATTCATTTTGACGTCATAAGATTAACTTAAATTATTATATTAAATTTAGGCCTTAAATAGGGGTTTTTTACTTGCCAACCAAGACCATAATTAACTCTCAATGTCATCGGATACTTGAGATTTTAACTAGATTAGAATGGTTCTGCCATTTAATGTTTTAATTTAAAAATGGAGTAACGAGTCTAAGACTCAAATGACCAGTACAGTGGTTTCCACCCCCACATAAATAATTCTTATACATAAATTTTTTGGTTTTGTTTCCACATTATACATACGCCATCATAAAGAACAGATATGTGTCCTTTGCCCCCCCCCCCCCCCACACTCCTTGTTAGGACAAAGGGTCAATGTATAATCGTTTGGGTGGGACGAAAAGCCAAGATCCTGTGTAGGCTACACATTGACGTGCATATAAAAGATCCCTTGGCAGTTGGAATTTGATGTAGGCCTATTGGTAGGCCATAGCATTGCACAAATTCCCCCATTGTAAACTGTATGGCATATCCGTTTCATTGTATACGTCCATTATGAAAGAAAAAAAAAGGCTGATAGAATAATACATTTCAATAACCAAAAGATAATATCAAGTGTTGACCGTACGTTTAATAAAGAAAAACCAAAAAAACCAGTGCCACATGTCATTAACTTTCTAAGGGTGATGTCCTATATATGACATTAGGAACCTATAACGGTAAATCTCTTAGATCTATAGGGGTATAGTCTGTGCTCCGAATAACTTGCGGCCTGAAAGTCAGGGGTGCTTTGAATATGGAATTCGGGGTTATTCTTCTGAAAGTTTTTCTTTAAAGCCTGTAATGGGTTATTCTTCCAGGGTAGGGTTGTTTCATATTAAGAAGAAAACATGATATAATGTCCTTCTTAAGGGATATTCTCATTTTGCGTAAATTTAAACATAGGCTGTTTATAAACAAGATAAAGTCCTCGACTTTGGTTATATAATATTATATGCTGGGGAAGAAAGATTTCCGAAAAAAAAGACGATATAAAAACGCATTAAATGGCGTACTCAGTAAGCTAAATTTTAAACTGAAGCCCAAATCAAATCAGGTTTTATAATATTAGGATGGAATTTCAGTAAGAACTTTTAATTGTCTTTTTTATAATGTCCGTCTGGTGTATGTTCGTATTATTACCGTCAGTCTGTTTAAAGTCTGTTACGACATTTTTCAGTCTGGCACCATGAGTTAGGGTGAGACATTCATCGCACGTCGACACCGTAATAATCTATGGTCAATTTGCGCCAATCTATGCGCTATCGGAGATGATTTGCCTAATGAGTGGGGGTAATTTCGCTGCAGGGGGAAACCAACAACGATTCTATATTCATAAGCCAAAAAGGAGAAAGAAGCAAGTAAGCCTTGTGTTTCGGTCTATAACCGTGCCGTCCATTGCCTAAAGCATTACATGGCATACTATATCATTAGATCAAAACGCTTTTTTCATAATATAACATTCAAGTTAGTTTCTTGAAAATTCAAGTTAGTTTCTTGAAAATTCAAGTCAGTTTCTTGAAAATTCAAGTTAGTTTCTTGAAAATTCAAGTTAGTTTCTTGAAAATTCAAGTTAGTTTCTTGAAAAATCAAGTTAGTTTCTTGAAAATTCAAGTTAGTTTCTTGAAAATTCAAGTTAGTAAAAATTCAAGTTAGTAATAACTTAGTAACTTGAAAAATTCAAGTTAGTAACGTAAAAATTCAAGTAACTTTAAACTTGAAAAATTACAAATGTGTGGCCGTATTACGCTTCCGTAAGATAAATTCTTTTAATTATCAACTCATACTAGTACAAAATTAGTCATTACGTGTTTGTTTTATAATGTCCGTCTGATGTCTTTTAGTGTTACCATCATTCTGTTTAAAGTCTGTTACGACATTTTTCAGAAATTATGTGTCAGTCGCTCAGCTTATGACGTCAATATGAATATGACGTCAATATGAATATGACGTCACACTGTCAGCCAATCAGAGGGCGAAAAGCAAGTGTCATTGCTATGTTGGTTGGGAATAAAAAATTCGCGTCCCGGGCCCCCCACAAGGTTAATCCGGCCCTGGCATCGCCATTCTCCACGCAAGTCTCGCTATCCAGCATTCGAATCTGCCGTCGGGTCGCGTTCTATAAATGTTTGACCCGGAGGTCATCGATCACGTGATTTACTACTTGGTCAAAAATGGCGCCTGTCAGCGAAATGTTCTTAGCGTTATAAACACTTTATAATTTTGCATTTCTAAAGTAATAAATGTTGGGTCTGTCGATCGCGTAGTACTGATCATCCTCGGTTACCCAGTGCATTCATTCCGTTCCTCTCCACTATACCCTGGGTTAATCTATAGGGCTTCCACGATTTAAAATAGCTATACTGTACGAACCAATCAGAAAACAGTTTACAAACCAATCGTTTCGCCTTCGTTTTTATAAGGGTAGATAACCATATTCATGTCCATATACTGATTCATTTATGTAAGTAATGTATATATTAATAATTTATTTATATTCAATTGTATTATCAAAATCTGTAGTATGTGTTGTTGATTTCAAATATGTATAACATTTATATGTTTCACTTTTGTTATCATTATTACTATTTGTTCTTTGTTTGAAATAATAATAATAATAATATGTCGTTTTGTTATGTTTATCATTAATGAACGTATACTCGTTAATTTAAAGCCTATTACGTATCTATGATATCACGGAACGAACACACAATTCACCAATCTCCCCTCAGTTGTTAATTAGCGTTCGCCCTGTTAACACCTGCAGCTCCAGTCTTCCAGTTATCCAGTGTTCCAGTTTTACAGTTATCCAGTGTTCCAGTTATCCAGTTTTACAAGTCTATTCTAATCATCAGTCTATTCTAATCATCAGTTTCACAGTCTCCCAGTCTACAACAAAAAGCTCTATTCTCTCACCATGGAACCGAAAATCAAAATATACGAGGTCCCCGAAGTAGAGAGAAAGAGGGTGTCCTACCACGTAGCAGTCAGTAGCACTGAGAAATTGACCGATAGGTCAATCTTGAGGTGCCTGAACGACTTACTTGGCAAATGGGAAGACATATTAACAATATACCAAAAAGAAGAAGAATGGCTCGTCCACGTAAAGACACAAGAGGTCAAAGCCACACTACTACAAAAAGAAAACCACACCCACATGGGAATCGAATTCCGATTCCATAGAAGATCTTTCAAAGTAGCAACTCTAACGGTTTATGACTTCCCAGTCTCATACTCGGACCATTATTTCCAAGAGATCATGAGTGACATCGGGTACTTGAGATCCTTTAAAGACCAAAGGTTGCCGGGCGGCACAGTTTACAAGAGAGTGAGAGAGGTCGAGATAGAAATCAAGGCAGACAAGATTTAGGACATACCACACATCATTATACTGAAATGTCAATACGGAGAAGCCAGAGTACGAATTGTAACCCCAGGCCAAGCCTCTCCATGCTTCAGATGTGAGAAGCTTGGTCACTCACGCAAGGACTGCCCCCGCCGAGGTCCAGAAAGAAAGAAGGAAAACGAGACCAAAGGAAAGAAAGAAACAACAAACAGTAGTACAGTAAACAAGTCCCCACCAGTTCAAGCACCACCAGTTAAAAGAAGAAGAGAAGGGGAAATCAAACCCCCTTCGACATCAACTCCAGCAGATACTTCCAACATAATTAAATTCGAATTTCCTATACCTAAACTACCGCCACAGAATATTATAGAAAAACAAGAGACAATAGACCCAGAAGAAATCATTATCTACGAAAGCAGTTCCATCATCGATTCGAATAACAGTTTTGACCCAAGAATCCACTCCATTGTGGACATACGGAATTATTAAAAATAATAATTTTAAAAAAAAAAATATATATTTATAATATATAACACGTAATTGTCTGCGATATCACTTCGGTGGAAGCGGACGTAAAATACTCCTATTTACAACAACACACAATTCACAATAAAACTAATGACTCTAAATGATTAAATGAACGTTTGGTCTTCAATAATAAAACATATAATTACGCTTTTAGAATTGGCCAACTCCTAACACTGTCAGAAAAGAGTAACTTCCCTTTGGGCAATTTCCTTTCCAAAAAACAGTTTATGGGATTGATCGATAAAAATAGCACAAGCATCAATAGTGGATAAATTGAAAACGTGTCTCCCCCATAGATTAACCCAGGGTATAGTGGAGTAGAACGGAATGAGTACACTGGGTAACCGAGGATGAGTACTGATAAACAAACCCACGTGTATTATAATCTAAAATTAGCACGGCCACATGCGCAGTTCGGTATTCCGACCATTTTACCCATAGCCTAACGTAAAAGAGTTCCCTGTTGTAACGATATTCACTCATCATTATTACATTACTAAATATTAATAGTGGGCTTAACCCTATTGATGAGTTACTTCCCTTATATGTACTTCCTGTTACTTGTACTCAACATGGCTGCTCAATAAAGCTTATAATATTACGTCTACGACCAATCTCCTTTCCTCTCTGCCCTCACAGGCAACAGGCAGCATAGAAACGAAACATGGTGTCAGAATAAGGGACAAACAACCGGAAAAGATGACGAACAAACTTATATGCCACTAAAACCTGCCGTAAGTGCAAAATTCTCGCACATAAAACTTACTCAAAACCACGTGGTCCTCACGTGTGTGAACTTTTGCTGAAAACCCTCTCTCGCTTTTGAGATGGCAGAACACCGGGCTCCTGCACCTGCTTCTCAGCAAATTCCAGTCAACATAAATATTCCTTTCCCAGGCAAACTGGAACTCTCTGGAAATATAGCTACGAACTGGAAACTATGGCATCGAACCTGGCAGCACTATGAAGTGGCAAGTTTGTTAAATCGTCAAGAAATGGCACAAAGGACAATAACTTTTCTTACTTCCATCGGACCAGAAGCCTTCACTGTCTACGATGGTCTACCTTTTGCTGATGAAGCGGAACGTAACAATATAGAAATCATAATTGAGAGGTTTGAAGCTTTTTGCCTTGGACAAACCAATGAAACCTATGAGCGTTACATGTTCAATAAACGCTTCCGACAATCAAGTGAGACAATTGATGCATTTGTAGCTGTTCTCCGAACATTAGCCAAATCCTGCAACTATAATGCGCTCCAAGATAGTCTTATCCGAAACCAAATTGTTGTTGGGATTCTGAGCAATACTATAAGACTAACCCTACAGTCTGCTATTGATATATGTAGAGCAAGTGAAACTACAGCTTTACAGCTAAAGTCGATGACTCAAGAGGAAATCTCCTATGTTCGCAACAAGCCGGGAAAGTTCAACTCTGCATCTCAGAAACCTGTTGACGCTAGGTATTCTCACGCATCAAAACACAGGGATCTAACACCACAGGAATGCAAGTTATGTACTCACAAACATGTTTTGCAGAAATAACTTTGTCCAGCCTGGGGCAAGAGATGTGGTCAGTGTGGTGGTCTTAATCACTACCGTGTGAAATGCACTTCAACATCTAATCATAAGAATACTTCCAAGTTTAGGAAACCTAAAGCACGACTCTATGCTATTGATGGTGATTTTAGCGATGAGGATGAGAAGTATTATGTATAGATACTGTTAACTCTATACATCACACCAAGAAACTTACTGCAGTAATGGTTATCAAGGAAACCAGCACCCAGTTTCGATCCTAAACCGCTCAACCGCGCTCTTAAAAGGAATCACTATCCTACACCTATCATAGATGATTTACTTCCTGAACTCGCAAATGCCCGCATATTCTCTGTATGTGATACCAAAGATGGATTTTGGCATTGTGAACTAACAGAAGAAAGCAGTTATCTTACTACTTTTGCTACCCCTTGGGGTCGCTATCGCTGGAAACGTATGCCTTTTGGTATATCACCTGCACCCGAGGAATTCCAACGTCGTCTAGATCAAGCCTTGGAAGGACTCTCTGGTGTAAAAGCTATACATGACGACATACTAGTTTATGGTATAGGCAATACTGATGAGGAAGCGATACAAGATCATGATCAGAAAATAATCTCGCTCTTAGAACGCTGTAGAAATCAACAAATCAAGCTCAACAAAGACAAGCTTAAATTTCACCTACGTGATGTTACATATATGGGACATGTCATCTCTTCAAATGGCCTTAAAATTGACCCTCAAAAGGTTACAGCTATAATCAGCATGCCTACCCCAACTGATAAAGCAGCTGTTCAACGTCTCCTCGGTATGGTAAACTATGTTCAAAAGTTTGCTCCACGACTCTCAGAAATCACAGCTCCAATTCGTGATTTAATTAAAGACACAACTGAATTCTATTGGGATCCTCAGGTCCATGGAAAATCCTTTGAAGAAATAAAGACTGCTCTATCTCAAACTCCAGTGCTTCACTACTTTGACACATTGAAACAAACAGTGTTACAATGTGATGCCTCAGAATATGGTCTTGGTGCATGTATCCTCCAAGAAGGACACCCTGTAGCCTACGCTTCGCGATCACTCTCTCCCACAGAAACCAACTACGCCCAGATTGAAAAGGAGCTACTTGCAGTTGTTTTCGGGATGGAACGGTTTGAGAACTATCTTTATGGAAGACATGTTCTTGTTGAATCGGATCACAAACCTCTTGAGGTGATCTACAAGAAGCCTCTACAGGCCGCACCCAAACGTTTACAACGTATGCTGCTTCGCCTTCAAAATTTTGACTACTCTATCTCCTACAAGAAAGGTGCTGAACTTTACATCGCCGATACTTTGAGCAGAGCTTATCTACCTCACACAGTGAAGAAAACCAATTTTGAAACTGTGCACTTAATTGACACTCGATCAAAAAGTGAAATTGAATTTGAATCTGTTAACGCGCTCTACAACCTGTCAGTTTCTGATGAGACTTTTAGGAAAATCCAAGACGCAACCACGTTAGATCAAGATCTTTACTCACTAAAATCTGTCATTATTAACGGATGGCCTGATAAAAGATCAGACGTATTACCTGCTATCACAAACTTTTATACATTTCGTGATGAACTCTCAATCCATAATGGGTTAATATTTAAAGGTGAACGGGTCGTAATACCTATCACTCAACGTGAATATTTGCTCTCCAAAATACACGCCAGTCATATAGGTATTCAGGCCTCTATGAGGAAAGCCCGTGAAAGTGTGTACTGGCCGAATATGAATAAAGATATCGAAGAATCTGTGAGTAAATGTTCTATTTGTAAAGCACACCAAACTGAACAGTGCAAAGAACCTTTAATAAGTCATGAAATTCCAGAACTCCCTTGGCAAACAGTTGGAACAGACTTGTTTGAATTAAATCAGAAATCGTATCTCATAACAGTAGATTATTTCTCCAACTATTTCGAGATAGACTACTTAAATGACAAAACTGCCAAAACCGTCATACCAAAACTGAAAGCACACTTCGCAAGACATGGAATACTGAAGGAAGTAATGTCAGACAACAGTCCTCCATACAATAGTAAAGAATTCAAACAATTTGCACATGAATATGATTTTGAACATGTGACTAGTTCTCCAACCATTGCCCAATCAAATGGAAGAGCTGAAAATGCAGTAAAAACAGCTAAACGTATTATGCAGAAAGCCATAGATGACAAATCAGATGTTTATTTAGCATTACTGGACTTCCGTAATACACCAACCGAAGGATTAGGAAGTTCCCCAGCTCAACGTCTCTATAGTAGGAGAACTAGGACAACTCTACCCACATCTTCCAGTTTACTTGAACCTAAAGTTCAACAGGATGTGCAGTCACGAAAATCTAAGCAAGCTTATTACTATGACAAAACAGCTCGCGAATTACCTGAACTGAAAAATGGTGATGTGGTACGCATTAAACCTAGTGGACGCGATAAAACTTGGACGAAAGGACAAATTGAAGGTCAAGTTGACATTCGTTCTTACCAGTTGCGAACGGAAAGTGGTCAAGTTTTCCGACGTAATCGTAAACATCTACGATCTTCAAAGGAACAATTTGAAATAATGAAACCGACATGCGAAACTTCTCGAAAGGAAATGTGTAACTATGAAACTCCGTCTGTTACCAATGAACAATTGCATAGAAATACTCATTGTAATTTGGACTCTCCTAAACCTATGTCAACCCCTACTAAAGCACAATCTAGTCAAAACCCAACAAAAACTTATTCTGCATGTAACACAAATCCGAACATTAATAAACCTGATAAAGTTCAAAACCCTTATACGACTCGTAGTGGTCGAACTGTTAAGAAACCCTCATATCTGAACAATTATGGCAAATAATTTGTGTTGATAATCTGTTGTGTGTTTCAATTTGTTAGTTGCTTTATTTTGTTAATGTGTTCTCTTTCATGCAAGAATCATAGTGACTCTGACAATTACCAAAGAATGGTGTATAAACTTTAGTTCATTGTCTAGAAACAATTCTCTGTGAATAGTTAACTTGTGTTAAGTTCTTTCATTATTCTTTTTATGAAAAGGGAGATGTAACGATATTCACTCATCATTATTAAATTACTAAATATTAATAGTGGTCTTAACCCTATTGATGAGTTACTTCCCTTATATGTACTTCCTGTTACTTGTACTCAACATGGCTGCTCAATAAAGCTTATAATATTACGTCTACGACCAATCTCCTTTCCTCTCTGCCCTCACAGGCAGCATAGAAACGAAACACCTGTAATATCTGTATATACATTGTTTCTTTGCAATTGTGACCCTATTTCTATTGCAATATTGTAAAAGTATTAATTATATTATCATTTATTTGTTTTAAATCGTATTGTTCATCATTGTCTATCTTCACCAAGAATCTTGGTGGCGTGGTCAATTGAGCCGTAAGCAGAGATCAGTGTGGACTTCAAGAGAAGACAACTCTGTTTGGGAGATTGCAGCATCACAACAAAGTCAGTAACGGGTAAATCCCCCTCTGTTTGCCAAACAAGCATTGATCCGACGTGGCATACTCCTAATGAGACGTCTAAGGTCATTTTGGTCCAGATTCCTGTTGCTAACGCAGCAGCAAGTTCTTGGACATTGGCAGGACGTATTTGACGTTGACGTAACCTTTGTCCAAGCATGTCCCAGACATGCTCGATGGGGGAAAGGTCGGGACTCTGTGCTGGTCAAGGTAATGTGGTGATGTTCTGTTGTTGGAGGTAACCTGTAACGATCCTGGCTCTGTGACATCTTGCGTTGTTATCCTGGAAGATGAACAGGCGGCCATGACGTCGTGCGAACGGCACAACATGGACTGCCAAGATGTTGTCCCGGTAATACTGGCCTCAACATGTAAAGCCGTTCTTCCAGCAACAGTGATGCCTCCCCACACCATAACAGAACCAACCCCAAATTGATCATGTCTGATGACGTTAACGTCTTGGAAGCGCTCGTTTCGACGACGCCACACCCTCCTACGTCTGTCCAAAAAATCAACAGTGAGCCTTGACTCATCTGAATACATCACATTGATCCGGCGTCGATTATCCCAGTGTTGACGATCCCTACACCAACGACGTCTTGCGGTGATCTCTCAAACAAGGGATCACGCGAGGACGTCGGACGCGAAGGTGCCCCCTATGCAGTCGATTCCGAATGGTCTGGCCACTCACTCTCATACCAGTGTCTGTTTGAAGACGAGCGCTGGTCTGATTTGCTGTGATGACACGATTTCTCAAGGCCAAGGTACGGATAAATCGATCCTGGGCTTGAGTTGTTGCCCTTGGTCGACCTGAGCGTGGTCTGTCCTGTACAGATTGTGTATCACGGTATCTGGACCATAGCCTGCTTATGACAGACTGAGAAACATTCATCGTCCGCGCCACAACCGCCAGTGTTGTGCCGATCTGTAGCATGCCAAGGGCACGTAACCTTTCATTTTGGGTAAGCCGACGCATATCAAAAATAATTCTGGTCACAAAAACAATTAAACTGATGTTTCCACCCTGGAATTCAATGCCACAATGACTGTAACATTCAAAGTCAGAGTCGTGCAAATCTTGGGTTGGACCCCTATGATGATCCCAAGCATCACCTGCATTCCATGCGGTAGCTATTGGTGCTATTTGGGCGTCACATGTAACTGGAAATGTTTCTTCTGTTAGGTTCTATAATGACTTTTTTCGTAGTCGTTTGCATATTTTAGTATTATGCCCCCAAATTCAAATATCCCCTACTTCTTTTGAATAGTATATATAAAAATATTATTCATATGGATTTTTCCATGATAATTTATAGTGATGCTTCTTTGGGGGGTATGGGTCTGAATTTGAAGGAAAACAAGCAGGGGGAAGATGGAGCTCAGTTGATTTAACTGAAAATAAATCAATAAATGAATTAGAATTATTAGCTACATTTTTTGCCCTAAAATGTTACTGCAATGATTTAAAATCAGTTCATGTTCAGTTGGAATTAGACACTACTACAGCAATATCCTATATAAATCATATGGGTGGAACAAAATCGTTACACTGTAATCAGTTGGCAAAACAATTATGGGAGTGGTGCATAGCAAGATATATCTAGGTTACAGCTTCTTATATACCCGGGGCACTAAATGTTGAGGCAGATTTTTTAAGTAGACATTTCAAGGATGATACAAAATGGATGCCCTGTAAAGATGTCTTTTGGTAGACCCTGTATTGGTCTTTTTGCCTCAAGACTTAATTCACAGCTTCCAGTGTATGTGTCATGGAGGCCAGACCCATATGCTAATTATGTAGATGCTTTTTCTCTGACTTGGTCTAATAAACTATATTTATTTCCTCCTTTCAGCCTATTAACCAGCTGTTTTAAAAAAGATAAGAGAAAACCAGTCTACTAAAAATATTAAAAGTGCCACTCTGGGTAACACAACCTTGGTTTACCCTGCTGTTAAAATTACTAACCGATTTTCCGCTAATTCTTCCTAAGACGTAGAGACTACTCATCATGCCACAGACCGAAAAGTTACACCCACTGAATCAAAGCAATTAAAGTATCGTTTTGTAGCTCGATGAATGGGTTATTGTATGACCCACTTGCTCTCTGATTCCTGAAAGCCGGTTCAGTGCTGCTCTCAGGTCTAGTTATTTCTCAAAAAATTGGTGTTTTGGGGGAAAACATTTTCTGATTTTGAGCGTTCTGGATGCCTGTATCTTGGAAACTTAACCGCACTTTTTTTTATAAACTTTCTCTATCGAAAGTCCGACCCTAATAATAATCTTAACAGAAACAATAAGCTTTCATATGTAATGCATATAAAAGCTTAATAACATTATTCCCACATTGATGACATCCACCAATCCAGAAACGAGGGAGCACAACTACCAAACTATATGTTTTTTTATTAAATAGAGGGACAGAGAGAGAAATGGGGTTTATTGTCCACTCGACACAAACTAGGTTATTTTGGGACTAACGTATGGTTTTCAATTTTTATTTTATTAATTCGCTTGCGCGTAGGGTTCTTTAGCAGTGGGAGGAAACCGGAGTGCCCGGAGGAAACCCATGAGGTTGAGAAGGCGACCCTATCTCCATGTCACATACGCTCACACTATGCCTCGAAACCACAGCCGCAAGTCAGAGGTGACCGGCCAGCTAGAGGTCGAAGCGCGGGACACGAGACCACTAGGCCATCCCAACCCCCCTATCAAATAAAGGGAAGAACTTCCGAAGAACTTCCCACTAAACCCAATCCATGGCCTAAGGCCAATATGGAAAGATTGTAAAATTATATTCTAAAAAACAGGAAACTGCCTCGGCTCTCCCAGGTCAAGTCTACGATATCACTTTTGTAGAAGCAGACGTTATCACGTTAAACACCAAACAGACAGACAGACAGCCCGGGGTGAAACAGCCCGATAGAAAATCAGGTGTGGGAATCTGGAATGAAACAGCCCGCGGTGAACCGGTCGTGGGATGAACGACCAACACCCAGATAACAACATCAATGTTATTTTGAATTGACTGTAGGATATTTCCCTTAAAATGGCGACTAAAAGTCTATGGATAGATGGTTCATTGGTTCTTTGGAAAAAAAAAGTGGTTTGGGACTGTAATTTTCCGAACACAAATTGGCGAACTATTCGGCTAGCGAGCTATTCGATCAATCCAGCTGGCAACCTATTCGTTGGAAACCTATTCAGAATAAATTCAAAGGACGCCCAAACTCATCTATTTTTATCAACCAATAAAATCCATCGTAACGTCTATCAAACGAAAGTAGAATATATTGTTATTTAAAAGTGAAAGAACGTTAATATTCCGAGTCAATAATATTCCGAGTCAAAATTCGGGTCATCGTACAAACTTCTGAGCATCCAGCTATATATATTCTGAAAGGTAATTGAATCAGCTTTCTGCATAGTATTAGTAAAAGTTGGCACAATCATATTAAAGGGGTGCGCTCTCATCCTAAACTACGCCGACTTTTGAATATTTTAAATATAAAGATAGGCCGGTAATATTTTCGAAGTCGAAATTCAGACCATCGTACAAAATTCAGAGAACCCAGCTATATATATTCTGAAAGGTAATTGAATAAGCTTTCCAAATATTATTAGTAAAAGTTGGCACAATCATATTAAAGGGGTGCGCACTCTTCCTAAACATAGCCAATTTGTTTATTATTCTAATTGTGACTAACGATAGGCCGGTAATTTTTCCAAAGTCCAAACTCGGACCATCGTACAAAATTCTGAGCATCTAGCTATAAATATTCTGAAAGTTAATTGAATAAGCTTTCCAAATCTTATAAGTAAAAGTTGGCACAATCATATTAAAGGGGTGCGCACTCTTCCTAAACATAGCCAATTTGTTCATTATTCTAATTGTAACTAACGATAGGCCGGTAATTTTTCAAAAGTCCAAACTCGGACCATCGTACAAAATTCTGAGCATCTAGCTATAAATATTCTAAAAGGTAATTGAATAAGCTTTCCAAATCTTATAATTGAATAAGCTTTCCAAATATTATTAGTAAAAGTTGGCACAATCATATTAAAGGGTTGCGCACTCATCCTAAAGATAGCCAGTTTTTCAATATTCTAAAGGTAAAGAACGGTAATGTCCGGACTCGAAATTCGGACCATCGTACAAAATTCAGAGCATCCGGCTATATATATTCTAAAAGGTGATAAGATAAGCTTTCCAAATATTTTAAGTAACAGTTGAAGCAATCATATTAAAGGGGTGCCCTCTCATCCTAAACATTTCCAATTTTTCAATATTCTAAATGTAAAGAAAAACCCTTCACTTTTTTCAAAGTCAGAATTCGGACCATCGTACAAACTTCAGAGCACCGAGCTATATATATTCTGTACGGTAATTGAACAAGCTTTCCAAATATTATTAGTAAAAGTTGGCACAATCATAATAAAGGGGTGTGCTCTCATCCTAAACATAGCCAATTTTTCAATATTCGAAACGTAAAGAACGGTAATGTCCGGAGTCAAAATTCGGACCATCGTACAAAATTCAGAGTACCTGGCTGTATATATTCTAAAAGGTGATAAGATAAGCTTTCCAAATATTATTAGTAAAAGTCGGCACAATCATATTAATGGGTTGCGCACTCATCCTAAAGATAGCCAATTTTTCGATATTCTAAAGGTAAAGAGCGGTAATGTTCCGAGTCAAAATTCGGACCATCATACAAAATTCAGAGCACTTAGCTATATATATTCTAAAAGGTCATTAAATAAGCTTTCCAAATATTATTAGTACAAGTTGGCACAATCATATTAAAGGGGTGCGCTCTCATCCTAAACAATTTTTTAATATTCTAAATGTAAAGAAAAACCCTGCACTTTTTTTAAAGTCCAAATTCGGACCATCGTACAAAATTCTGAGCATCTAGCTATAAATATTCTGAAAGGTAATTGAATAAGCTTTCCAAATCTTATAAGTAAAAGTTGGCACAATCATTTTAAAGGTGTGCGCGTTTAACCTAAACATAGCCGATTTTTCAATATTCTAAATGTAAAGAACGGTAATGTTCCGAGTCAAAATTCGGACCATCGTACGAAATTCAGAGCACTTGGCTGTATATATTCTAAAATATGATTCAATAAGCTTTCCAAATATTATAAGTAAAAGTTGGCACAATCATATTAAAGGGGTGCGCTCTCATCCTTAACATTGCCAATTTTTCAATATTCTAAATGTAAAGAAAAACCCTGCACTTTCTTTCAAAGTCAGAATCCGAACAATCGTACAACATTCAGAGCACCCAGATATATATATTCTGAAAGGTAATTGATTAAGCTTTCCAAATCATATAAGTAAAAGTTGGCACAATCATATTAAAGGTGTGCGCGCTTATCCTAAACATAGCCAATTTTTCAATATTCTAAATGTAAAGAACGGTAATGTTCCGAGTCAAAATTCGGACCATCGTACAAAATGCAGAGCACCTGGCTGTATATATTCGAAAAGGTGATTCAATAAGCTTTCCAAATATTATTAGTAAAATTCGGACTTATTCAATTACCTTTCAGAATATATATAGCTAGATGCTCAGAATTTTGTACGATGGTCCGAATTTTGACTTTTAAAAAAGTGCAGGGTTTTTCTTTAAATTTAGAATATTGAAAAATTGGCTATGTTTAGTATGAGAGCGCACCCCTTTTATATGATTGTGCCAACATTTACTAATGATATTTGGAAAGCTTATTTAATTACCTTTCAGGATATATATAGCTGGGTGCTCTGAATTTTGTACGATGGTCCGGATTCTGACTTTGAAAAAAGTGCAGGGTTTTTCTTTACATTTAGAATATTGAAAAATTGGCAATGTTTAGGATGAGAGCGCACCCCTTTAATATGATTGTGACAATTTTTACTACTAATATCTGGAAAGCTTATCTTATCACCTTTTAGAATATATATAGCCTGATGCTCTGAATTGTGTACGATGGTCCGAATTTTGACTCCGGACATTACCGTTCTTTACCTTTAGAATATTGAAAAATTGGCTATCTTTAGGATGAGTGCGCACCCCTTTAATATGATTGTGCCAACTTTTACTAATAATATTTGGAAAGCTGATTCAATTACCGTTCAGAATATTTATATCTGGGTGCTCTGAATTTTGTACGATGGTCCGAATTCTGACTTTGAAAAAAGTGCAGGGTTTTTCTTTACATTTAGAATATTGAAAAATTGGCAATGTTTAGGAAGAGAGCGCACCCCTTTAATAAGAATGTGCCAACTTTTTCTAATGATATTTGGAAAGCTTATTTAATGGACTTTTAGAATATATATAGCCAGGTGCTCTGAATTTGTATGATGGTCCGAATTTTGACTCGGAACATTACCGTTCTTTACCTTTAGAATATCGAAAAATTGGCTATCTTTAGGATGAGTGCGCATCCCTTTTATATGATTGTGCCAACTTTTACTAATAATATTTGGAAAGCTTATCTTATCACCTTTTAGAATATATACATCCAGATGCTCTGAATTTTGTACGATGGTCCGAATTTTGACTCCGGACATTACCGTTCTTTACGTTTCGAATATTGAAAAATTGGATATGTTTAGGATGAGAGAGCCCCCCTTTATTATGATTGTGCCAACTTTTACTAATAATATTTGGAAAGCTTATTCAATCACCTTTCAGAATATATATAGCTAGATGCTCAGAATTTTGTACGATCGTCCGCATTGGGACTTTGAAAAAAGTACAGGTTTATCTTTATATTTAGAATATTGAAAAATTGGCAATGTTTAAGATGAGAGCGCAACCCTTTAATATGATTGTGCCAAATTTTACTAATAATATTTGGAAAGCTTATTTTATCACCTTTTCGAATATATATAGCCGGATGCTCTGAATTTTGTACGATGGTCCGAATTTTGACTCCGGACATTACCGTTCTTTACCTTTAGAATATTGAAAAATTGGCTATCTTTAGGATGAGTGCGCACCCCTTAATATGATTGTGCCAGCTTTTACTAATAATATTTGGAAAGCTTATGCAATTACCTTTTAGAATATATACAGCCACGTGCTCTGAATTTTGTACGATGGTCCGAATTTTGACTCCGGACATTACCGTACTTTACGTTTCGAATATTGAAAAAATGGCTATGTTTAGGATGAGAGCTTGCCCTTTATTAGGATTGTGCCAACTTTTACTAATACTATTTGGAAAGCTTATTCAATTACCTTTCAGAATATATATAGCTGGTGCTCTGAATTTTGTACGATGGTCCGAATTCTGACTCGGAATATTAACGTTCTTTCACTTTTAAATAACAATATATTCTACTTTCGTTTGATAGACGTTACGATGGATTTTATTGGTTGATAAAAATAGATGAGTTTGGGCGTCCTTTGAATTTATTCTGAATAGGTTTCCAACGAAAAGTGAAGAGTTTTTCTTTACATTTAGAATATCGAAAAATTGGCAATGTTTAGGATGAGAGCGCACCCCTTTAATATGATTGTGCCAACTTTTACTAATAATATTTGGAAAGCTTATTCAATGACCTTTTAGAATAAATATAGCCAGGTGCTCTGAATTTTGTATGATGGTCCGAATTTTGACTCGGTACATTACCGTTCTTTACCTTTAGAATATTGAAAAATTGGCTATCTTTAGGATAAGTGCGCACCCCTTTAATATGATTGTGCCAGCTTTTACTAATAATATTTGGAAAGCTTATTTGAGCACCTTTTAGAATATATACAGCCACGTAATATGATTGTGCCAACTTTTACTAATAATATTTGGAAAGCTTATTCAATGACCTTTTAGAATAAATATAGCCAGGTGCTCTGAATTTTGTACGATGGTCCGAATTTTGACTCCGGACATTACCGTACTTTACGTTTCGAATATTGAAATAATTGGCTATGTTTAGGATGAGAGCGCACCCCTTTACTATGATTGTGCCAACTTTTACTAATAATATTTGGAAAGCTTATTCAATTACCGTTCACAATTTATATAGCTAGATGCTTAGAATTTTGCATGATTGTCCGAATTTGGACTTTGAAAAAGAACAGGTTTATCTTTATATTTAGAATATTGAAAAATTGGCAATGTTTAGGGTGAGAGCGCACCCCTTTAATATGATTGTGCCAACTTTTACTAATAATATTTGGAAAGCTTATCTTATCATCTTGTAGAATATATACAGCCAGGTGCTCTGAATTTTGTACGATGGTCCGAATTTTGACTGCGGACATTACCGTTCTTTACCTTTAAAATATTGAAAAATTGGCTATGTTTCGGATAAGCGCGCACCCCTTTAATATGAATGTGCCAACTTTTACTTATAAGATTTAGAAAGCTGATTCAATTACCTTACAGAATATTTATAGCTAGATGATCAGAATTTTGTACGATGGTCCAAATTTGGACTTTGGAAAAGTTACCGGCCTATCGTTAGTTACAATTAGAATAATTAACAAATTGGCTATGTTTAGGAAGAGTGCGCACCCCTTTAATATGTTGTGCCAATTTTTACTAATATTATTTGGAAAGCTTATTCAATTACCTTTCAGAATATATATAGCTGGTTTCTCTGAATTTTGTAAGATGGTCCGAATTTCGACTTCGAAAACATTACCGGTCTATCTTTATATTTAAAATATTCAAAAGTCGGCGTAGTTTAGGATGAGAGCGCACCCTTTTAATATGATTGTGCCAACTTTTACTAATACTATGCAGAAAGCTGCTTCAATTACCTTACAGAATATATATAGCTGGATGCTCAGAATGTTGTACGATGACCCGAATTTTGACTCGGAATATTAACGTTCTTTCACTTTAAAATAACAATATATTCTACTTTCGTTTGATAGACGTTACGATGGATTTTATTGGTTGATAAAAATAGATGAGTTTGAGCGTCCTTTGAATTTATTCTGAATAGGTTGCCAACGAATAGGTTGCCAGCTGGATTGATCGAATAGCTCGCCAAATTGTGTTCGGTCTGTAATTTAATGGCTGGGTAAACGATAGATTGTATAAAGCGAGTACAATATAGAGCGAGGAACACGTCAGTCAATTTTATTGACAGTTTGATGTACGACCTTGACATTATGTATTAGTAGAGGCTAAAATCAGATCTTGGATCCACTTGTTAATATACGTTCGGACTCGCTGTTAGTGCGTCGGTTTAAAATAAAAGATTTTGGAATATTTCCATTAAAAAACCCACTAAATTTGAGTGACTTTATTATTTTAAATTAAGAATATTGTCGTATAGTTCTAGAAATAGAGAAAATTATCGTTTTATTCGACACATTGTCATTAGTCATGATTAGAATAGAACTCATCGGTTTCGCTTTATAATTTAAATAGCGAATCTTTTTCTTATATTTGAAAGACATTTGGAGTATTTCTTTCAATTAATTTCCATAAAATAAAGATTAGATTGATTTTATTATATAAATTATGAATATTGTCCTATATTATATAGGCTATATTAATCTCCATATAATTATATTAGTAAAATTTAAATTATAGGCTACTCGCTTTATAGAATATATCAAAATAGGCCCGGCTTCATAATATCTAACACCTTTTTGTATAAAGCGAGTACGATATAGAGCGAGGAACATGTCAGTCGATAGGGTCAGAATTTAGTTCTATGATTCGGGTTGACAGTTCGATGTACGGCCTAGACATTATGTATTATTAGCGACTAAAATCAGATTTTGGATCTACTTGCAAATATATGTTCGGCCTAGCTGTTAGTGCGTCGGTTTAATTATAAGATTTTGGAATATTTTTTAAATTAATTTCCATAAAAAACCCCACTAAATTTGAGTGACTCTATTATTTTAAATTAAGAATATTGTCGTATAGTTCTAGAAATAGAGAAAATCATCGTTTTATTCGACACATTAGTCATGATTAGAATAGAACCCATCGGTTTCGTTTTATAATAATATAGCGAATCTTTTTCTTATACATGTATTTGAAAGACATTTGAAGTATTTCTTTCAAATAATTTCCATAAAATAAAGATATTAGATTGATTTTATTAAATAAATTATGAACATTATCCTATGTAGGCTATATAAATCTCCATAAAATAATTATTTTAGTAGATATCTTTTTTACTGATGTTTGAAAGATTTGGGGATATTGTTTTCATTTAATTTCCATAAAATAATGGCATTAGCGTGATTTTATTATATAAATTAGGGATATTATCCTACATCTCCTAGAAACAGAGAAAATCATTGATAATGATTGACAGTTCAGTCCTCGCGTTATAGTGAGTCTTTTTCTTATCTTTATATGAAAATGGAGTCTTTTTTTTCAATTAATTTCCTATAAAAAAATATATTATGGTGATTTGATTACATGTTTATTAATTGAGATTATCCTATATGTCCTACACCACATATGTCCACATATAGAACCCGATTGGCCTCGCTTTATAGTAAGTCTTTTTCTTATGTTGAAAAGATGTTGGAATATTTTCTTCAATTAATTTTCATTAAAAAAAAAACTAACTTATTAGGGTGATTTTTTTTATATAAATTAAGAATAACACCCTAATATTCTAGATATAGAACCCAATCTTGGCGGCCTTGCTTTATAGTTAGTCTTTTTTATTATGTTTAAATTATATTGTATTATTTTTGTTCAATTAATATTTATAAAAATAAGGTTTATTGAATGATTTATTATATAATTAACAATATTATATAGAGAAAGTCATACGACACATGATTTTGGAGTATTTTTTCAATTAATTTCCATTTAATACTATATTTGAATGATTCCATTATATAAACTAAGAATATTATCCAAGAAATATGGAAAATTATCATCCTATACCACATTATCTAACCGGGGTTATATGGAAAGTTGCTAGACTTTTTAATATAAATTTCTATTATATATAATGTAGCCTGTATTTTTCATTTTAACTAATTATATACATAGAGGCGTTTCTTTTTTACGTTTTACTATCTGTGTTATTTGTTTTTATTTATGTATGTTGTAGTATTGTGATTATATTTAGTTTGTCTCGTTGATGCTGACGTGCCATTACACCATATGGCATTGTTTAGCCATTTATTACAGCACCAGCACAACGTCTGACAAGTGTTGAAAACCCTACATTTAACGCCCCAGTACTCATAATCTGGAAATAAAGGTTATGTCAATAATGTATGGAACCCAATCGGCCTCGCTTGGTCATGTTATAAAGATTTTGAAGTATTATTTCAATTAACTTACATTGAAAAAAAAAAGCTATAAAAGTCAGTTTATTCATTAAATTAAGATCATTTTCATATACATATATACATTTGGGAGATAAAAAGTTTCTTTACAAGATATGGATCTGGATTTTTTTTCGTTAACTTGTTTATCATAATGTTAAATGCTTTACTTCCTTTCTGTGTCAAGTTATCAATGGAAGCTAAGAAGGAGCCAGTATCTGAAATGACGGTTCCGAGATAATTGAACTCATGAACGTTTTCTAAATATTTTCCATTATACATAAAATTATGGGAGTTTTTTTCTATCTTGGAGTGTGTTAAGCACGTAGTTTTTGTTTTATTGGTATTTATAGTTAGTCTCCACTCATCAGAATAATTTTCTAAGTTGTCAACACATTTTTGCAGACCATCAGCAAACAAAAGATAGTGTGTCTAGTTCTACTGGTTTACATTCTTCGTTGAAAACTTTGTTTATATCATCAATGAATATGTTGAATAAGGTGGGACTCAAACAGTCTCCCTGTCTAACGCCTATATCTATCTGAAAATCCCTGCTTAGCCGATCTTTTAATTTCACTGTCGATATTGTTTTGTTTTTTTTATATAAGTCTTGGATTATATTGAAACACTTCTTTCCAATACCCATTTTAGCTAACTTAAGGAGAAGGGACTGTCTCCATACAGAATCAAACGCTTTACGGAAATCAACAAATGCTACATATATTTTATCCTGTTTATTTCTTACGTATTTTGAAACCAGTGTTTTTAATAAAAGTAAAGTATCTGATGTTCGGTGGTTGGAAAGTATTTCATTAAATAATTTAGTGATAATGGGGGTAATAACATTTTTTCCACATTTTAGCATTTACGAATCTATACGATCTAGCCCTTCTGCTTTATTACCTTTTAGTTTATTTATTTCTTTTTTAACCTCGCTTATTGTAAATGGTTTGTCTGTTATCTCTGATTTTGCCAGATTTTCTTTCAATTTATCTAATTCATTTATTATTTTCTCTTCCGTTTTACTGTTGTTTTTTTCCGATTTAACTCCTGGGTTCTTATAATGCTCTTCCCAAGTATTTGCTTTATTTCGGAACCACCATCATTGTTTATTGTTCTTTTTGTGTGTAGAGAATTTAATAATTTCCAAAATTTCTTAGGTTCATTACTTTTGCTGAGAGATTCTAATTGTTCTTTCATGTTATTGTAATATTCTATTTTCTTTTCCTTTTTTGTCAGAAAAGTATAGTCTTCTAAGGAGCTCATTTGTTTGATTTCGGCTTAGTTGTTATGTATGAAAGGTCTTGGCGTATTTTTTTCAATTGGTTTTTGGTTTAAATATAAAAATATCATTTGAGTGATTTCGTTATAAAAGTTAAGAATATTATCTTATATCTTAGAAATAGCATCCTATACCACATACAGAACCCAGTCGGCTTCGCTATACGAGGCCGAACTTGTTTGGGGGGTCAGCATATTTTCCCGACAAATAAATTTCTTTAGAATTCGCGCAGCCGTTCGCCCACGAGCGACGTAGGCGACCCCCAGAAGAAAAATGTGTTTCTATTACTTTTCCGAGCGAAAATGTCAATTATTTTATCGATATCTTGCATCACTTAATTAGTATACTCGCCCTCAATGTTTATGATTGCGAGGTAATGAAGCCGCGTTTGACCCATATTATTAAAAAATATTTAAAACCCGACAGAAGGCCCGACAAACTGAGCATTCATTCCCGACAAGACCATAGCCTTCCCCGACAAGGCCATACACCTACCCCCACCATATTTTCAAAAACTCCGCTACTTCGCCTGTTAAGGAAGACCGGCGCCGCTGTCTGTAAACCCGAAATGTTTTCGGGTATTTCGGGTTCTGCCCCTCTAACAGTCATCGAGCCATAAGGGCGTTTCCGTCTACTCTTCCGAATCCAACATTGTACAGGAATTGTACACGGGCATCCCAACCGAACGACTAGACGACACGGCAAAGCCACGCTGGAAAATCCCGTCGAACTTTCCCTGCCAACACCGGGATCCACCTCGGGACCTCCTGTCATGAGGCCAGTGCACAATCTCGAACCAGAAAAATTTTGGAGAAAGAAATTTCTCTGGTGATACTGGGTAGCCATTTTCCCGGAAGGGCGAATCACACGAATGTATTTATTTTAAGTGTCTGGATGACCGAATCACTTAAAAATATACACACGCGTAGAAAAATAGATCTTAACGAAAACTTAATTTTTTACATTTAGGATCCACTTTTGTTATGTCAGCGAGTTGACTTTGACTCAAGAATCATTTCACAACAAACAAAACGACGATCCGACATCTTGTTTTCGAGAAAAAGACCCAAAAAAGATTGACTAATCAGAGGTCAGAATGGGCGGGGCTTACCTGTAAAAATTTTGAAGATAATAGACCGTCTTTGGCCCCAGAGGCCTCCGGTCCCGCGGCTGACTCTGGGAACGAGATTGGCCAGTGCATTACTCGCCTAGACACCGTGGCTCATCGCCATTTGTCGAATATAATTGACCTGGCCCATGACTCACGTACCCTAGCACTGGACACAGGAGCCCATGACTCACGTACCTTAGCACTGGACACAGAAGCCCATGCACTGAATCCCAAAGGGCCATTTTCTGTCTTGGGGACCCTGTTATAGGGGGGGGGGGGGTCATATTATGTTTCCTCCCCGGAATTGGCGCTTTTTTACGTTTTATTTTTAAACATTTTCCATTATTTTCGGGTCGGAGGCTGGCGCCATCGCTATAAGCCGCCTTAGACAAAACCTTCATTTAATTGAGGTAGAAAGCTATTAACTTCTTGTAGATGTTCAAATGGTGAATGCATATCTTGACTGTGTTCGATGATTAACATTTTGCGCTAAAGCTAGGCAGAGATAAGAAATTTTATTGGTCGATGTTTTGGGACACGATAATTAAGTGCAATTGTGTTTGTACTAGATTTCCTTTTTTGCGTCTTCAACGATTTGTACTTCTTTCTTCATCCAATTAGATGATGATGATGATAAAGAGGATGAAGATATATATAATTATTATTTTATTAAAGTGTCACAAATCAGTAGAATATTTACACGTTTTATACAACATCATACATATGATTTCTGGCCAACAAAGGCCTTTGAGATACTATAAGGCAAAATACTATAAGGCAATAAATACAGATGTACATCTAAAATACTATATTATTATATAAGGCAATGAATACAACAAGAAACAGTGAAGCCGATGTCCCCCGCCGAAATCCAAAAATAAATAGATGACACATATTTATTAATCGCACATTTATCGAGCAATCAAACGAAACACTAAGTTTCATCACTCTCTATCAGATAGTCAAGATTGTCTTGTCCCAAAGCATCGACCAAAGACATTGCTTAGCTCTGCTTAGCTTTAGCTCGAAATGTTACTCAGTCAAGACATTCACCTAATGTACATCTACATCAAGTTTAAACATTTTACCCCAATTAAAAGCAAAGTTGTTATGTTCCATAGTCTTGACCAATCAAATTGCTTATCATGCCCCAACGCATCAACTAATCAGATTGCTTATCTCTGCTTACCGCAAGCAGACACTGTTCATCATCAAACTTCATCAAGACATTCTCCTAATAAACGCCTACACGAAGTTTGAACATTCTACCTTAATTAGAAAACGTGTTATTGTGTTCGAAAATCTCACCCAATCAAATTGCTTTTTGCTCTGCTTTCCCTGAGCAGAAAATGCTCATTATCGAACTTAGTCAAGATATCGATGTAATGAAACCATACACCAAGTTTTATCACTCTCGCTTTATTATAACTAAAGTTATCGTGCTCCAAAGTATCAACCAATCAAATTGCTTATCTCTGCTTACTAGTACCCTAAGAAGCAAATGCTCATCTTCGAACTCCACCAAGGTATTGACCTAATAAACATCTTCACCAAGTTTGGACATCATAGCTCAATATATGAAGGAGAGTTATTGTGCTCCAATGTTTCTGCCAATCAAATTGATTATCGCCCGATTCACCTATATTAATGAACGCCTACACGATCGAAGTTTGACCATTCTACCTCAATTAGAAGAAGAGTTATTGTGTTCCAAAGTCTCGGTCAATCAAATTGCTTTTTGCTCTGCTTACCCTGAGCAGAAAATGCTAATTATCGAACTTAGTCAGGGTATTGATGTAATGAAACTATAAACAAAGTTTCATCACTCTCACTTAAATTAGAACTAAATTCAACGTGTCCCAAAGTATCAACCAATCAAATTGCTTATCTCTGCTTACCCTAAGAGGAAAATGCTCATCATCTTACTCCATCAAGGTTTTGACCTAATAAACACCTACACAAAGTTTGAACATTCTATTTTAATTAGAAAGAGAGTTACGGTGTCCCAAAAAGTGTGACGGGCAGACAGACAGACAGACAGACAGAGAGACGAATCCATTTTAATAGTCCCTTGTTTTTTTTCGGAAGGCGGACACAAATATATATCTAAAATACAGATAAATACAGATAAAACAATTTTATGTAAACACCTGTTTCTAAAATAACTATTCTAATCATAAAATTTCATACATGTTTAAAGCTAATCATAAAATTTCTAAAACTTTCCAAGGCAATAAATACAGATTAACAATTAATTATGTAACCTGACATAGGCATACGAGCTGGAAAAATTGGGGCACATATTGAGTCGCTGAAGGTTTCTGTTTTATGACACGGCAAAACGTGTTGTGGAATGAACTTCAAAATTCTCAACAAACTAAATAAAATTTTCATCGGATTGAAATACTTCTGTATACATAATAGGGGGTATTGGAAATTGTCCTGCCTCAAAGAAAGATCCAACGATACTGTTTTCTTAACTTCAGGGAGAATAAGTTTCATGTTCATCATTAGGCGTAACAATAAACGGCCCCTTGTAATCTTAAAAGTGGGAAGGGCCTAAACAACAAAAGGGCGGGGCTTAAATTATACTCGCTCAATAGAAGATATCAAAATAGCCCCAGCTTTATGATATCTAACACCTACCTAATGGCTGACACACATTTTACAACTCATTATCAGGTCGTTTTTCATTTTATAGAATTTGTACGGGTGACATTCGAGACTATAACTTTTGAGCTAGAATTGGTTTTCAAAGGCTAGAGAGCTAAAGTACCGACATCAACCGGAGACGACCGAAAATGAACAATAAAAATACAAAAAAAAATTAATTCCCTGATGACCAGAGAAGAATATGACTACATGAAACGATGGGGATCACAATTACAGCTTCTATACTCAATCAAATATGAAAACTTAGAAATAAGAATGTCACTTGGTCCACTTGTTACTGTCCATAAAAAGTAATCATAAAATTTTAAATTTTAAAACATTATAAGTCCTTACACTACACTAGGTCTGGTAACCACAACCGTCTTCTATTGTCTGCTGCTACCGTTGCCTTTCGTTTAGAGAGAAGGAGAGAAATTGGGTTTAACTTCCACTCGACACAAACTCGTTCATACTGGGACCAACGCATGGAATTCAATTTTTATTTCAATAATTTGCTTGCGCATAGGGGCCTTTAGCAGTGGGAGGAAACCGGAGTGTCCGGAGGAAACCCACGAGGTTGAGAAGGCGCCCCTATCTCCATGCCACATACGCTCACACAAGGGATCGAAACCACAACCGCAAGCCAGATTTGACTGGCAAGCTAGAGGTCGAAGCGCGGCACTCTAGACCACTAGGCCATCCCAATCCCCCGCTTTCGGTTAGGACGAACAGCTTGTTGGATCCTCCGATTGACTGATCAGATTGGTTATTGGTTGTATTATCGTTGTAAAACGTAGTTGGTGATTCTTGAGGTTGCTTCTGGTTTAACTCAGTTCGATAGTTCTAGTGGGAACAAAAATTGAAATAGCCGATTGAGGGTTACTGGTTTTCCGGAATTGGTAGTTGTTCGAATGACTGCGCCTCGCATTACGTTATCTCGACTTGGTAACAGACTTACCACTCGACCTAGCTTCCATTGACCCATGGGTAAGTTTTCATAAGACACTAACACAACATCTCCTGGCTTAATGGTTTCTTGTGTATCTCCTTCGTTGGTGTGTGATGCTCTTAGTTCCAGTAAGCATTCACGACTCCACCTATTCCAAAAATGTTGGTGTAGATTTGATAAATAAGCCAATCTCTTGGTCGTGCTTTCGTCGGTTAGTGTGAAATCTTTATCAATGGCGTCTTGGTAGTGGTAATCTGGTAGATTCATAATACGACGGCCAGTTTTGAGGTGAGACGGTGTAAGTGGTTCATCAAAATCTTCACTTGAGTGGCCTGCAGTTTAGTGTAGCTCCTACTTCACACAATATTGTTGTGAGCTCTTCATATGTGAGCTTAGCCTTCCCAAGTACTCTCTTAAGGCATCTCTTTCTTGACTGGATTAAACTTCAAAGATTCCCCCTCTCAACGGAGACTTCGATAAGTTGAATGACCAATTGGGGTTAAAGTAACTTGATATATCTGGATTGCTGAATGTGTTGTTTAATTCCTTGGATGCTGCGATGAAAGTTCTGGCATTATCCGATAATAAGTGTTGTGGTACTCCACGTCTTGAGGAAGGTTTGTGTCGTTAAATCTGGAACAAGTTCTAGGTGTACTGCCCTAGTAACACAACAAATGTATAAATATATCCATGTCTTAGGAGATGACGCTTGGTGGTTTGGTTTGATAAATAAAGGACCGGCGAAATGTAATCATATGTGAGTAAATGGGTGGGACTGCTGAACTCGAAATTCTGGTAGTGGTGGTTGTACCATAGGCTTGAAGGGCTTGCTATCAAATCTGCGACAGATTTTACATTGAGTGATTTGTGTACGAACGTACTGGCGTTCCTTAATCGGCCAATATTTGGATCTTAACTCAGTTAAGGTTGACTATATTCCCGCGTGGCACACTCGGATGTGAGCTTGTTGAACTATGAGCTTGGTTAGTGGGTGATCTTTAATGAGTAAAAGTGGATGCTTAGTTGACTCTAGAATTTTGGCGTTACGTATCCTGTCCTGGCACAGTAAGAGTTGATCTTCATCCTGATAGATGCCAAACTGTTTTTCCAGGGTTCGTAATTCTCATGAGTGGCTTTTCCATTCTGTGATTGTCTTATCCAAATAATTTCTGATTTGGCGATCTCTTCTGTGGTTATCACGGCTGATGAAGTTTTGGTACCTGACTTCAGATAATTGACAAATCTAAATACCCAGACCGTTACTCGGATGAGTTTGGTGAATGACGTTGGCAATGGATGACGGATTATGATTGGTTTCTACTAACAAGCTGGAGGTGGTTGAGAAGGTTTCCCTCGGTTTTAGTTTCATTTCAGTTAAACATTCTTCTTACTGCTATGTAGTTGAGACAAAACTACTCCTCTACAGGTGAGGTCTACTGGACTTTCCTTGCCTGGGGTGTGGTTTCATACTTCACTTGGTGTGAGAGTTATAATTTCGTTCACCCTATTTTGCACAAATTGTTTCCACTCCTTAGTTTGGTGCAAAATCCAATAAAAGGCTACCTTGGAATCAGTGTAACAGGATATATGATCGATGTTGATCTCAAATTCTAAGGCATTCTGGATACTAACTATCAATCTGGACAATATGAGTGCTGAGAGCAGTTCTAACCTGGATATTGTTGTAGCATTGGATGGCGCCAATCTCGTCTTGGGCGCGATAAACCTGACAGAGACGGTTGTACGGGTTTGAATTCTAAAGTAAACCACTGCTGCATATGCCCCCGTGGATGCATCACAAAATCCTATTAACGAGATTTCTATGAGGTTTTCTTCTATATCTTCTTGGTAATATCTAGGAATGGTGATTATGGTGTTGGATGACATTGAATAAACAAGTTGGTTCCACTGGGCTAATAAGCTTCCCTGGATTGGTTCATCCCAGTCTAAGGATGCTTTGCATTAATCTTGGAACAGTATCTTAAATTTTATGATAAATGGTGAAATAAAATGTAACGGATCAAAGAATTTTGATGTAACACTAACAACGTTACGCTTTGTAGGTTCCATGACCTGGGCTAGTTGAGCTATTTCTTATAAGTTGAACATAAATTCATCTGTGGAATAGTTCCATTCAACACCAAGTATCCGTTGTGTAAAAGATTGGTCACATGTTCTGTGATAGGTCTCCAAGGTGGTCTTGGCAAATGTTATATCATCTTCCTGTGATGAACAGGTAGTTTGCTGTGAGTCGGATCCATTGATTTCATTGTTGTCGATACGTAGTTGGAGAGTATGGTGATTGGTTCAAAACTTTCTCAAGTTAAAACCCCCTTGTGCTAGAGTTGATTTTGACAGCTTATACAATTCAAAGGTTTCATCTTCACTGTCTGCGCCAGCTGTAACGTCATCAACATAAATGGTCCTCATTAAAGTTTTAACAAATTCTGGATTTGAGTCCTCAAATTGCTCCATATGGTATTTGATTGTGGCGTTGAGGAGAAATGGTGATGAACTGACTCCAAAAACAACTCTTGTAAAACGAAGAGTGGTGATTTCTGGGTCTTCTTTTTGAATGTCGCCATACCAGAGAAAGCGAACAACATCCCTATCTTCTTCGGGTAGACTGATCATCAGAAAAGCCTTTTCAATGTCACCTGTTAAGGTTATTCGATGGGATCGAAACCGGAGTATTATGTCGAATATTTTCTGGTTCAAGGAAGGTCCTGCATAAAGGCAATCATTCAATGATGGAGTGAAGTTAGTTTTGGATGATGCATCATAAACGATTCGGATTTAGGTGGTGGAATGGTCACGTCGAATAACTTAATAGTGGGGTAGGTGATGAATGAGTCTCAAGCAAATGTCTTTAGTTGCATCGCCGACCACTTCTATGATACCATGGTTTAGTTGATCTTGGATGACTCTGTCATATTCTTTATGTAAAGGCGGGTCAAATTTTAATCTCTGGAAACAACTCTTGAGTCTTCTCAAACACATTTGATAATTATCTGGCAAGGTTGGGTGTGGTTTCTTCCAAGGGAGTTTAACTTCATATCTTCCATCTTTGAAGTTTATGGTTTGGGTGAGTTCACCATAAATAAAGGTTTGTTTAACACCAATATGTGGTCTTCGTTTTGTTCTTCCTCTGTGGTGTAGGTCGGTCAAGACAAGATCCACCCTAAAGATATCGTCCAGTGATAAAATCCCAGTAGTGGTCTGCACCGATAAGTATATCAATGGCACCACCGGATTTTTGGTCTGGATAATCTGCTAAGGCGAACGAACCCAAGTAACTGTGTTGATTTAATTTGGTTTACATCATAATATTGCAGGGGTTGACAGATCAATGTGACAACGAAGGCTAGCACTGGTTGGAGGTGTCCGCCTTTGGTTTGGATTACAATTTCTACGACATCTTTTTCCTGAGTGATTTCTTTGTCAGACCAAAAAGTCTTGATGCTAATTGATTTCCCATCAATAGCGGATAAGTTAAAGTCTCTTTGCAATATCTGGGATATGTAGGTCCGCTGGCTTCCAGTATCAAATGGCATTCGACAAGTCATGGTTTGTTTATTGTTGGAATGTGGATTTGCTACCAAAGCCCTAGCTGTTTGTAGTAGGATAATGTCGTGGCTCTTGGATTGATTCTGATTGGCTAACATACTTGTGGTGACTTTAAATTCATTTCATTAAGTTCCATTTCTGATGGATTCCCATGGAACTGGTTCTTTATTGGATCCATTTGTAGTGTATGTACCGTGTACCTTGGGATAAATGCTAATGTGGTCACGTTGATTACATTTGGGGCATACTCTTCCCGAGGGACAGTCATGGCTATAATGATCGCGACGCAAACAGATAAAACATCTCCCTTTCTTTGTCAACAAATCCCTTCTGGCTTGAATATTAGTAGGCTAATATTCTTACAAGTGTTGGATGTATGTCGTCCATGACAGTAAGTACAAGTTGGTAAGGATTGGTTGGTTGTAAATAGGGCTGCGGACGCAGAATAGTTATTATACGGAGGTTTGCGCGTAATCTTGAGTTCTCTCCCTTGCTGACATTATTGTTAGATGATTTCAATCAATTGGTCCAGATTGCAATCCTCTTCAGATCTTTCCGGGCTGATAATTAGTCTCAATTCACGTGGCAGTTTGTGGGTAATTAGGTTTGACAACAGACTACCATAAGCTGATGTCGGCACACCAAGTGTTTTGAGGCTTCTAACATTGGCCTCAATAATGTCAAACAATTGACGAATATCGCTCAGATTGTTTATGTCTGTAAGCGGTTGTACATTTATTAAAATGTTCATATGGCGATTTACAATCTGCTGGGGGTTACCAAATCGTCTCTGCAAAATAGAAACTGCTTCAGAATAATTAAGAGAAGTCAAGGCTAATCTGGAAACGGCTACAGCTGCGGGAACCTTCAAATAGGAATTTAAGTAGTTGAACTTGTCGATATCAGAAAGATTGACATTATGATGGATGGCTGTACTAAATGAATCCCAGAATGTCTGCCACTTACTTGATGGATCTCCTCGATACCTATTTAAGTCTAGTTTGGGTAAATTTATGTGGATTGACTGATACAGGTGTGGGTTTGACTGGTGCCAAGTTTACGGCTGCAGGGTTAGCACTAACAAATGGTGAATTGACAGTTGATTGGGCTGTAGTGGAATTTGAGGTTGGATCTTGATCAAAGGCGTACGAGCCCCCCCCCCCCAAACATGGTCTTGTCGGGAATATATGCTCAGTTTGTCGGGAAGCGTCGCGCCGTCTGTCGGGTTTTGAATATATTTAATAATATGGAAGCGGAAAGAAAGCAGTCCAGTCAATGGTGAACACGTACGCTTTCTGAATAGAACTAGCACGTACACATGACCTTTCTCAGTTCTTGAGTACGGTGTTCCTGTATATTAGATGACGAACTTAAAAAGTGTCGTCGACTGATTAATGGATTCGGTTACAGTACAAGATGACTGTAAATTTTTCCCATCGTCTAATAGTAACTCATTAATCTCATTTTCAATTTTATATGACTTTGTTAAATTAATCAATTTATATGAATTAAGTTCTCACGCGCTTTTTGTCAAGTTAGTTGTGAGCGGTACCATATTTATACAATTAAGGGACACTTAGTGAGAAAACTGTCAAATTTTGTAGAAATTGTTTGTTAGCAAAACGGTAGGGATTGAATTGAAGTCCACACTTAATTTGCTGCCAGGGCGGATGCAACGCTTATATTTAATATAACTCGAATGATATGAGTGTACACTTTCTATTGCTGATATTTAATACCAATTCGATAAAAAAAAATCAAAAATATTTTCAGTACTGATTTAAATACTGCTAGCATAGAAGATTTCTAATGCTTTAGCAGTACTGAAATCAGTATTGAAGATTTGAAAATTTTCTGCAGTACTTCCATGAAAATTGAAGGAAAAGTATCTTTTAGGCCTATGGAGTCACTGTCAAATAACCGAAAGAGAGATCACGTCGGCAAAATACAATGTGCGTCCTGTCAGCATATAATGGACAAAGAATACTTTAAATTGCATTGTGAGAGAAAGCATGGTCACAGCACCTGACATTAAATTCACTAGGATATCAGAGAGAAATCAGAAAATGTTATCATCATTCTTTTCTGTCACGAAACAGCAAAATCCGGATAACGATTCTACTGATGCTGCATCATCGTGTATCAAATGTGAAATATGTAATGATCGTTTGACTTGTTCTTCTTTTGGTATAATATAGTGCACTAGATGTAAATAAACTTAGACTAAAATGGTAATTCATATATTAAAAGTATATAACTTTACAAGTTCAAAAAGTCTTCTATCTTGATTCTAGATCTATGTATCTTAGATATGGATAAAAAATGTGAACTATCATATAATGAAAAACGTGGCAAAAGTTAATCATAATACGGAATATATAGATTGTAAATTTGAACTCTTTTAAAATGGTCTTTCATATATTAAAAGTACATAAAGTATATACAAGTCTTCTATACATCTGATATCTGGATAAAAAATGTGAAGTCTCATAAAATGAAAAAAAATCTGGCAAAAGTAAATCGTTCGACTTGTTCTTGTTTTCGTAGTAATAGAACTTGTATTTTAAAGATAACTTTCTACCAGTTTGTATGCTGCTACTGACATAATTTACTACCCATTGCAAATTACTAGAAAGTATTCGAAATGCTTGGAAATCGCGTCTACGGCCGTCTGTTTTTCGAAATGTTCTCGGGGAGGCCCCCCAAACCCCCCGTCGGCCGCTTCGCGCCTCCGATGCTTGCAGGTTAACGGTTTTGCCGCCCACGGCTCCGCGGACTCTAAAGAAAAATATTTGTCGGGAAAATATGCTGCTCCCCCCCCCCCCCCAAAACAAGTTCGGTCCCGTACGCCTATGATCTTGATGGACAACTGGATCATGGGTGGATGCAGTAGATAACTTACTTGAATTAGGTGACCGTAGATCGATTCCAAAAACTGGTTCTGTCACAAGATTGGCCTGGTCTTACTGACTGTCTGTGGTGCTGGGTGCTGGGCTAGGCAACTTCAATAATTTGAGCATGGTATGTAGTCTAATTGATTTAAGTTCCTCTGACTGTTCTATCTCATGTTTTATTTCTGCCTCATCAATAAAATTCAAAATTTGATCGCCGAAATTCATATATGTTTGTAATTTACTGTCTAAGGCTTGTTTGGTTTTGGATAAATTAATGACATGTTCAGAAATCTCATTAAACTCATTTGCCTGATCTGGCTTGAATTGGGAAATCTGGATACTCAACAACCGATCTGCTTTCGACAAGGAATTATTGACAGATTAACGATAACCCGATCGTTGTTTTAAAATCCTTCTTTGTGAGGGCGTGATATTTGGTTTGTTTGTCGAATCCAATTTTGGTGACATGTCTGACTCGGAAGTTGACATTCTGTACAAGTTTTTTGGCTTGAAGAACTTACTGAGTTACATGGATTTTTTTTGATTGTTCAGTGAGTTACATTAGAATCAATCCGTCTCGTCAGACCATGTATGATATTTCCCTTATATACAACTGGCGGTAGTTTTCTCTTTGATGTGCATAGCAGTTATATCTCATAACAACCTGTCATGACGTCATCATAGGTTGATATTCTGTTCATATCAACCGCTGATGACGTCGTGACAGGTTGATATGAAATATCAACCGCTAATGACGTCATCTCAGGTCGATGTATTCGACTCCTATCAACCGCTGATGATCGAAATAATACAAAAAAACACAGAAATAAATTTTTATTCTTGTAACAATTAAAAAGTATTATGGTACAGTTTGTAACATTCAAGACAGAAATAAACGGTGTACTTATCGGCATATTTAAATCGGTTATCCATACTCGACCATGTCTAAGTTCAGTCTAAGATATCTTTCAGAATCATCTTTCCGTCCACACCTTACGCCTTTTGATCCAAATTTTCTTTAGGTTTGAATAGATCCTCATCGATAGTTGCATCCACATCAATTCCATCGTCAATTTGTTTGCTAAAGGGGTTGATTATTCGTCTGACTTCGTATTCCTATTTAATTTTTTTTGTTCTTTTGCTATTCAATTCTTCAAAATGGCGAATTGTAAACAAAAACAACCACGCAATTGCACGTGATTAATTCGGTAATATTCGTTTTTTGACGGAAAGTACCAAGTTGGTAGCCCAATCGTCGTTGGCCTGTAATGGAAGAGTCCATTTAATTTAAGTGTGGGCGTTGTATATGTCAGATATTAACCAATCATACCTCAGTTGCTATATTTATATCACCCTTGGGCTGCGCCCGCGGGTTATATAATATAGCAACCTCAGGTAGGTTAATATCCCATACATATACAACTGGTGGTAGTTCTTTTCTTTGATGTGAATAGCAGTTATATCTCATAACAACCTGTCATGACGTGATAATAGGTTGATATATTCTTCATATCAACCGCTGATGACGTCACGACAGGTTGAAATTTCATATCAACCGCTAATGACGTCATGTCAAGTCGATGTATTCGACTCATATCAACCGCTGATGATCAAAATAATACAAAAAACACAGAAATAAATTTTTATTATTTTGACAATTAAAAATTATTATGGAACAGTTTGAAACATTCAAGACAGAAATAGACGACGTACTTATCAGCATATTTAAATCGGTTTTCCATATCTTTCAGAGTCTTCTTTCAGTCCACACACTCCTAGACTTGAAAGTATTTATCGCCCAAGATTTCCATTATAAATTATTTTTGGGTACAGTCCATGCACTTAAATAAAACAGTCGGCCAAATCCTTCTGTCTTTAAAACAAAGCAAAAGCCTTCAATCGTAGTTCACTGTCAGAATTATCGGGAAAGAATGTCTTTTGATCCAAATTTTCTTTAGGCTTTGGATAGATCCTCATCGATAATTGCATTCACGCCAATTCCATCGTCAGTATGTTGGCTAAAAGGGGTTGATTATTCGTCTGACTTCGTATTACTTTCCATTTTGTTTTTGTATGAAATTCAATTCTTCAAAATGGCGCTGTGTTTACAAAAATACCATCTCGTAATTCCACGTGATTAAATCGGTAATCTTCGTTATTTGACGGAAACTACCGAGCCGTTATCCAATCATTGTTGAATATTAATGGAAAAGTCCATTTAAATTTAAGGGTGGGCGTTGTATATGTCAGATATTAACCAATCATACCTCAGTTGCTATATTTATATCACCCTTGGGCTGCGCCCGCGGGTTATATAATATAGCACCCTCGGGTAGGTTAATATCCTATACATAATGGGGCGACTAAAAGAGCTATGGGTAGATGGTTCATTGGAAAAAAACACATGGTTTGGGACTGTAATTTAATGGCTGACACACATTTTACAACTCATTGATCGATGATCGAGAATTTGATGTCAGTTCATTACAAAAAGAATTGGTTTGCGGCGGCTCAAAAAGATCCAACCCTTCTTTAAAAATCTTACTTTCTGTTTTATACACCTTTTCATATTGATCCATTTTTACGGAGATTTCTTTATTGACTACATAAAAAATACGGATTGGTACAAGATTGAGAATTGACATGCACATGTAATAATACGGAACGGAAAATGACTAGAAAACGTATTGAATTAAAATTAAAGTTTGTTACACTCCCGGGGTTTATTACCCTACGGGTAATTAAAAGTCACTGAAACGTATAAATTTAAAGCACTTGAATGAAAAGTAGATATTGTCTCTTTAATCTGTTTGGTTAACTTCCAGTGGTATGAGGTGTTGGATTGGTCTGGTTAGCACTGTTGGCGGTAGATTTGTATTCTTAGCGTTTAGAACTTGTACTTTCGCTGACCGAATGAAATTGTCTCTCCCACTGATAACCTCGACAACTTTTGCTAACTTCCACCAAATCCTTGGCGAGTTGTCATTCTTGAGGATGACGATATCTCCGAGTTTGATCATTTGTATGGTATTTTCCCTTTTTCGATTGGTTGAATATTCAAGGAGACTGGTCAAATATTCCTTCTTCCATTGATTTGTGAAATTTGTTAGCAATCGAAAATGATATTTGGCACGTTTGGCGAGAACCTGATTTGTACTGATAATGTCATATTGTCTTGCGCTGGGTGTAGTAGCTATTCTACGACCATACAGCAGATCGGCAGGGGTTAGAGCATATGATACACCATTTTGATCATCATACACGTATGTCAATGGACGGTTGTTTAATGTTGTTTCGATTTCGACTAAAAGTGTACGGAGCTCCTCGAATTTAAGAGTTGAGCGTCCTATTGTCTTCTTGAGGCAACGTTTTAAACTTCCGACTAAACGCTCCCAAAATCCACCCCACCATGGGGCTTTTTCTACGATGGTGTCCCAAATAACTTGTTTGTTGACGAAGTAATTTGAAATTTCCTCACTTCGTAATATTTTGCTGATAAATGACTGTGCACATTTGAATGTTTTGGCATTGTCTGATAAAAGCCTTGAAGGAAGTCCTCTTCTACTCGAAAATCTTCTAAACGCAAGTAAAAATGATTGAACAGAAAGATCCCTTGTAAGTTCAAAGTGTACAGCTCTTGTTGAGGCACATGTAAATAAACACACGTATGTTTTTGAATTTTCTCCTAAATCACTGATATGAAGCGGTCCCGCAAAGTCTAATCCAGTATTTGTAAACGGTGGATCTGAACTAACACGATCTGCAGGTAAGTCTGGAATTGGCGGATTCGAATATGAATGTCCTTGTAATTTGCGGCACACGATACATCGCCGAAGAATCTTCTTAATAGTTTCGCGACCTCTGATTATCCAATATGATTCTCTTAAAAGATTTAAAGTTTCTCGAATACCGTTATGGTGAACATTATGGTGAGCATCTTGGATAATCAATTTTGTGAAACAATGCTTGGCTGGCAGCAAATATGGGCGTTTACTTTGTTCGCACACATTCGAATCACCAATACGGCTTTGGCACCGAATGAGTCCCTGTTGATCTAAATACAGTCGAAACTGTTTGACGTAAGGTGTCGATTTTTCATGGTCTCTGAGATGTTCGAACTCAGGTTGAAATGAGTGTAATTGAACAGTCTTAAGCCAAAGTTGTTCAGCGTGATGAATATTTTGTGCGTTGATTGATTTTGTTATTTGGTTCTCTTTAAGAAGTTGCGTAAATTTGAGGACTAAAGCTGTGACACATAAGAGTCGTTGTTTGGAGCCATATCGTTGAATATCGAATATTTCTTCCAGATTCACTGGGCCTGGATGATCTTGTGCGTTGACTGCGAGCGAATGAGTTATTTTGATTGGATTTTTTACTAGTTCTTCCAGGGCTGAATCTGAAGAAAACGTAGTCGGCAATGTAGGCCATTCTGATTGTTCCTTGTATAGAAATACGGGTCCTGTCCACCATGTGTCGTCTGTCACAAGTGTTTGACCGGTACACCCTCTGGACGGTTTGTCAGCGGGGTTTTCGCTACCTGGACAGAAATTCCAGTTCTCCTTGGTTGATAACTCACGAATCTCGGTTACGCGATGTTGGACATATTGCTTCCACTGACGATTATTCTTTATCCAACACAATGCTGTATAAGAATCGGTCCAGTAAAATGGTTGTAGATTGGGAAATTTGAGTGTGGAAATAGTTGGGTCCATTAGTCTCGCTAAAATTGTAGCTCCTAACAATTCCAATCTTGGTATAGTTTGTTTCTTGATTGGTGAAACCCTCGTTTTGGATGCGACTAGCCTTACTTCTGTTTCACCGTCTTCATATGAAGCGCGTAAATAAATGACTGCAGAGTATGCTGAAATCGACGCATCACTGAATCCATGTAATTGATATGATTGAGGTTGTTTTGAGGCAGAAAAATAACATCTTGGAACTCGAATGTTTGAAATCGCGTTGAAATCATTTAATAATTGATTCCAAGTTTTGAGATGCTCGGTGCTTAAATTGTCATCCCAATTCATTTTCTCTTCACAGAGTTTTTGAAACAGCATCTTTAATTGGACGGTATATGGACTGAGTAACCCAAGTGGGTCGAAGATTTTAGCTGACACCTTCAGCACTGATCGCTTTGTTGATGGTAATGACTTGATGTATTTGATGATATCTGTGACTTCAAACTGAAATTCGTCAGAATTAACATCCCAGGCTAGGCCCAAGATTTTGACATTGGATTCTTGAATATCACTCTTGTCAGCTTGCGATACCATATTACGTAATTCAGTTGAATTTGTGCTCCGTTTGCGAAGATTAAACCCACCGTCATTGAATATTTGTTTTGATATATTGTATATCTCGAAACCTGCTTGAACGTTGTCACACCCTGTCGACAAATCATCTACGTATAACGATTTTGATAACAGTGGTACTATAATTGGTTCAGTGTCCTTGTATTTATCTAAATGGTATTGAATTGTACCGTTTAGGATGGCTGGACTTGAAGTTAAACCGAATACTAATCGAGCAAACCTATACTGAACTATTTCGTAATTGTCATCATGAATGTTTTTGAACCACAGGAAACGGGGCATGTCGCGATCTGTAGGATTAACCATGATCTGGTGGAAAGCCTTTTCTATATCAGCGGTAATTCCAATTGGATGGCTTTGAAATGTTATCAACACATCGAAAATATGTAGTGTAAGGTTCGGGCCCTTATCCAAACAATCATTGATTGATAAGTGATCGTTGTGAGATTTTGCGGATCCATCTAAGACGACCCTGACCTTTGTCGTGTTCTTGTCTTCTCGTTTGATGAGGGAGGTACAAAGTTTCTACTTCGCCTAATTCGGAATTGGGAACTATTTCCACAATTCCGGTGGCAAGTTGTTCCTTTATTATGTCGTCGTATTGTTGAAAGAGTTTTTTGTCTTTGTTTAGTTTTGACTTGAGATGATGCAACCGTGAGACACAGCTGTCATAATTGTTAGTGTTAGGCCACATGAATTCCTTCCAAGGTAGACTAACTTGATATCGTTGTTGTTGATTGTCAAAACGGAGGTTCGTGCAATCCGAAAAATCGTCTGATGTGGTGTCGGTTTTGCCTGTAATTCCAATAGATTCGACATCCCAAAAGTTGCGTAAGGTGTCGATGAGATGTGTATCCGTATCTTCTTGGAACATGTTGATTTGTTGTGAATCTATAATTAGGTTTGTAACAGTAAAATTGTCTGCGTTGTCACTCCCTTTAATTGGACCAGAAATCAGCCAATCAAATTTACTGTTAATCGCCACAGGACCATTTCCTTCCCTCACTTGTTCGCTTGATATGAAATCCCAATAATAGTCTGCTCCTATCAAGATATCAATGGCATTGTCGTCGAATACTTGATGATGGTGATCTGCTAGGTGTAACTCTTGCAAATATGGATATTGATCAATATTGATTTTCACGGGTAATGGTGAGCAGATACTAGGGACACTTAAAGCCTTGACTTCTACATAATCACCATTTAGAGTTCGCAGTTGAAGATTATATAGGTCACAGTGTTTCTTGTCGAACTTTTCGGAACCAAAAGTATTGAGATTCAGTGTCTCTGATCTGATTGGTTTTAAATTATTTAAATTATTTGTTGTTTTGGGTGTTACGTATGTTCGTTGAGAAGCACTGTCAAAGAGTAGCCTAACCGGCTTGTCTGTATTAGTTGCTTGGTCGTACACAAATGCTCTAGCGGTTTGCAATAATACATTGCCTCTTTTCGATCTAGCAGTTGTTGTCGTGACATTGGAAGTCGAAGACGGATTCTGAGTTTGTTGAGGAAGCCTACCGGGGTTAGTATCTCCCCGAGATTGATGATTGACACTGCACACAGATTGTTGATGCCTTCCGTTACATAGTCTGCAACGCTTGGGGCTCTGTCAATTTGAAACCTGATGACCCTGTCTCAAACATAATAAACATCTGTCATCTTGAACTAGGATCCGTTTTCGTGATGGTACATCTTTGACTTGCTCGCATGATGATAAGTAATGATTGGACTTACAAAAGACACACTGTATATTGAAATGTCTTGGTGACAGATGATTATCTCTAACTACCAGAGTTGATGCACTTGGAATAGGTTTTTTGGGTTGATTTGGAATATTGACCTCGTTAGCCCTGACTGACTCTGAGATTTCTCTTGCCTGCACCTCAGTTTTGATGGCAGTAATGAGTTCTGTGAAATCCCATACGTCTTTTGCAGTAACACGGGCTACTTGAACACGAACATCGGCTGGTAGTTTCGTCATGATAACTGGAATGAGAAAACATCCATATCTTTCACTCGTTATGTCAATACCTTCCAAACCTCTGACACTGACACATATTTTATCATACAGATATCGTAGTTGTGATGCTTTGTCTGATGAAGTAACTGTTGGAAGTTTTAACAATTCGTCCATATGGGCCGAAATTATCCTTTGGGTGTTTCCAAACTGCTCTCGTAAAAGATCGCATGCAGAATGGTAGTTAGCGTCGGTGAGTGTAAAACCTTCAACAGCACGAGCAGCCTTGGAGTTGTGTTCTAATGCAGCATTGAGGTAATTAAACTTGTCTACATTTGATAATTGATCATTGGTATGAACTAAGCTGTTGAAACTATCCCAAAATTGACTGAATTTCTTGAAGTCTCCATTGAATTTTGGTAAATTGATCATGGGCAATTTGGCGTTGACATGAGTTGAATTGATGGAACTTGTTGAGAGCCTTGTGCTTGAAATACTTGAGTGGACAATTGGATTTGGACTTTCAATGTTTTGTATTGGATTTTGAGTATTATTGTATTGAGTTGAATCTTGTGACTGTGGCTGTGTTGAATCGTGGGATTCTTGTGTTGCCTGTGTCTGAGCTTGAGCTTGTGCCTGGGTGGTTTCCCATGTTTGTCGTTTGAAATGTCGTTCTATAGATTTGATTGATATAATGATACGTTGATCGATATCGTCTGCTTCGCCTATCTCATCTTCAATTTGATCTACATCTACTAAATCCATGATTTTGTCGTTGATATCATGTAGTATTTCTAGCTTGTGTCTCAAATTGCTGTCAATAGACCACAGCCGATCCGTTATTTCTTCGATGCCATCCGGCTCGGTAGATGAAAAGTCACTAACCAAATGATTCGCCTCATTAATTTGACAAGTGACGACTCCTCGATGGCCCTTTCTTTGTGCCTTCAATCTATCGATATCTTGTTTACCTTTTGACATTGTTGTTTTGTTGAGTGCAATATTTTGTTGCTAAAATTGTGGCGGTTTTTCATGCCCCACGTTGGGCGCCATTTTACGGAGATTTCTTTATTGACTACATAAAAAATACGGATTGGTACAAGATTGAGAATTGACATGCACATGTAATAATACGGAACGGAAAATGACTAGAAAACGTATTGAATTAAAATTAAAGTTTGTTACAGTGAGTTACATTAGAATCAATCCGTCTCGTCAGACCATGTATGATATTTCCCTTATAATGGGGCGACTAAAAGAGCTATGGGTAGATGGTTCATTGGAAAAAAACACATGGTTTGGGACTGTAATTTAATGGCTGACACACATTTTACAACTCATTGATCGATGATCGAGAATTTGATGTCAGTTCATTACAAAAAGAATTGGTTTGCGGCGGCTCAAAAAGATCCAACCCTTCTTTAAAAATCTTACTTTCTGTTTTATACACCTTTTCATATTGATCCATAGCCTCTAGCGGCAGGGAATCAATCGCATCAGACTCGAATTCCTTAAATAGCTGTTTGACATTTGACAGCGATGAAAGTATATTAATTCACATCCAGACATTACAATGGCGGCCAGCGTAGTGATACAGAGGGCTCAAATGTCTAGCAGGTGCGCGTCAATGCAAGGAGCTCTAATAGTAAATGCAGGAGGACTGCACTACACGCAAAACAAACAAACAAACAAAACAAAAATCTACAACAAGATAAACCTGCGGACAAGACAGAAAATATACATTGCAAACACTAAACAATTATCAAATCAAGTGAATGGACCCGGGGGCCAGCCGTAAGCGTCCACTGCGCTGTACAGTCCCGGGCCTGTAGTGGTACAGGCTTCACTAAAAAATGATTTACAAAAAAGACGTTACAAAAAAAAAATGCGACCGATCTTGTCAGTGGTCGTCTCTTCAATGGCGATAGTCAGCCAGTTGACGTCAGGTGTTAGAACGTCAAATAGTTTTAACAATAAGAGCGATAATCCGGACAGAAACTCGGAAAACACTAAAATAATAAATGTAGTGAGCTATGGTGGCTGATAGTGCCCATGTTAAATCTCGCCCTTTTCATAACGCGACAACACGACATCACGACAGAATTGACGCAATCACACGACACTTTACTCTGTCGTAACATCGTGTCATTTTTGTCGTAACATCGAGATGTCGACTTGTCGTCTCGGAAGTTGACTTAAAAAACATGCGCATTGTGTGACTTTAGAATTTGGTGTTAAAGAATGATTAGCCTAACAACATGACTTTTATCATCGTCATATTATAAGTTAAATTATCCACAAGGCGTGCCAGCCCAAGATCTTCTAAAATCCATGAAAAGGGCCGATACTCGAGTAAGAAAGAGCCTTGCAGGGTAAGACTATAGCGCATGTGCACCTTTGCAACTTCCGACACGACAAGTCGATAATACGACCTTTTGGTGTTTTGTCGTGCCATCGTATCATCGACAAAAAAAGGTCGATGACACGACAAAATCACGCGATCTTAGGACAGTTTGTTCTGTCGTAAGATCGTCCGATTTTATCGTAAGATCGTATGATTTTTTCGTGCCGTCGTATCATCGACTTGTCGCCACGATAAGTCGATGAGACGACTGAACAACAAAATCACACGATCTTACGGTAATATCGGACGATCGTTCGACAGAACAAACTGTCGTAAGATCACGTGATTTTGTCGTATCATCGACCTGGTTTTGTCGTACTGTCGTATCATCGCCACGACAAGTCGATGATCCGACGGCACGACAAAAAGCCAGCTGTCGTATCATCGACTTGTCGTCTCGGAAGTTTACAACTGTAATTTCAAAATTAAATGAGTTTTAGAAAATATACTTTGTAGGTCGTTTTTTTTCCTTTTAAACTTGCCGAATGGAGGGATAGCATGTTTAGTCTATCGATCGCTTTGTCCATTCCGTCGTTACACCTGTTGGTTGCGACTAAGCGAGTCTTAAAACTATGCATATTTATTCCTTACACCCTTATGGTGATCTAGCCTATTTTGCTTTTGTGCATGCTCGACCCACAGGGATAAAGCCACGCCAAACTTTTGGGTGTATGGTTTCCAGGCCGCAATTTTGAATGGATCATCCTAAAACTTAGTTACCGATCCTTACACCCGAATATAACGATTCTCATTGTTTTCGGTGCATGGTCGGCCCTCTGGGGACAGCAGCGCCACTTTTTTGGATGGAACTCATGGAAGCCGCAATTCTATCTGAATCGGCTTTGAACTTAGCATGCTTATTCCACAGTGGCTAGGCGAGTAAGACGTTCGGTAACCCGGAGGTTGGGTGTTCGGTGCCTGCATTGGCCGAGAAATGCCTTGTAGTTGGAATTTGATATAAATATAAGGGTAAGCCATAGGGCCGCTGTCTGGCAATTGATGTTTTGGCCACACCTTCATTTGTGTCAATAATTTGTGTCCGAAAGGCTTCATGCACGCGGTGCCACGCCCTCTTCTTGTGTCTCGCATAGGCCTACTGATCTCTCTGCCAGGAGCGTGGTGACACTTAATTGTGTATGGGGAATGATATCCCCGAGGTGGCACAAAAAAAACACGTTATGCATTGTTAGAGGTGTGTGTGGGTGGGGGGGGGGGGGGGTCTCGGGCCTTAGGTACATGCTACAGTCGATTTGTGGTATATCTGAGCCACTGCTTGAACAGATATGGCAAGTTTATGCTAATAGCGTGGAAATCCACATTGAAAACTACGCGATTTTATTATTTTAGGGGAGGGGTGGGGAGGGCGCAAACACTCAAGTATGGCACCCTATGATGTAAATGCATGCCCGAACCACTTCTGTCATATTGAAACGCACTTTGAATCTTTTTTTTCGAGCAGCTGCTTCCCTTGTTTTCAAGTACCCTATGTTGTTTAATCATTTTAGACATATTATTTTCCTCTCATATCGAAATCATTGATGCCATTGTATTGATTCTGAAATTATTTGGAAAATAAAATAAGAGACGTGGAGGGGGGTATGGGACTTTTAGAGTGTGTTCATAGTTTAAGGCAATACTGGGCCTATTTTTAATCATCTAGGCCTCGATCCCATTAGTGATGCCGAACGGGTGAATATGCGATAAGGTCAATAACAGTTGCGAATCGTTTTCTGCACCCCATAAAAAAACTGTCCTGCAACTATTGGGGTGGCGTGCTACACTATAATGCGGTGATTTTAAAGAATTTGGCCGGATTTGATTCTTTCTAGAATCACCTTCCCACCCTGTAATAAAACCTATGTGAAATCTTCTGAAATCTCTTCTAGACTATCGCTTCAGTCATCTATAAGTATTGGTGGGTGCTGTACACGAGGCGATGAATGCTTACTTGTTCGATACCTCACGACACCACTTCTAATTCAAGGAATTAACATAGTTAACTCACTTTGGTCCTGCTATAGTAATTCTAGATTATTTGAACATAATACCAAATATTATTTACTTTTGGGCACAAAATGTTTCATTATTTTAAGAAACAAATAATTAATCAACGTTTTTCTATCATCTCTTTTGCACGTGTCTTATTTATATTTATCTTCTGCTACTTTTATGATGTAATGACTAGAGCTGTATTTTTGTGACTTGTAGAAAGAGACTAAGCCGACAAGTCGACATCTCGACGTAACGATAAAATTAAAACGATGATACGACAGAGTAAAGTGTCGTGTGATTGCGTCAATTCTGTCGTGTTGTCGCGTTATGAAAAGGGCGAGATTTAAAATGGCCACTATCAGCCACCATAAGCATAGCCCGACAACGAGAACATTCTGCAGTACGAAGGGCTAAAACTCTACTCTAATAATTAATGTAGGAGGACTGCACTACACGCAAAACAAAAAAAAATCTACAACAAGATAATCCTGCGGACAAGACAGAAAATATACATTGCAAACACTAAACAATTATCAAATCAAGTGAATGGATCCGGGGGCCAGCCGTAAGCGTCCACTGCGCTGTACAGTCCCTGGCCTGTTGTGGTACAGGCTTCACTAAAAAATGATTTACAAAAAAGACGTAACAAAAAAAAAAATTGCGACCGATCTTGTCAGTGGTCGTCTCTTCAATGGCGATAGTCAGCCAGTTGACGTCAGGTGTTAGAACGTCAAATAATTTTAACAATAAGGGCGATAATCCGGATAGAAACTCGGAAAACGCTAAAATAATAAATGTAGTGAGCAAACAGGAGCAAAGCCCGACAACGAGAACATTCTGCAGTACGAAGGGCTAAAACTCTACTCTAATAGTAAATGCAGGAGGACTGCACTACACGCAAAACAAAAAACAAAAAAAAATCTACAACAAAATAAACCTGCGGACAAGACAGAAAATACACATTGCAAACACTAAACAATTATCAAATCAAGTGAATAGCAATATCAGCGATATAAATTACCATGTGTCATTATTACACTAGGTCGTCTTAATTTGTCGATATATTTGCTTAATATCAGAAATATGACAAATTCTTGTGACTCATTTTGTGGCCAACTTATCTCGAGAGAAATTTAATGCTATTAGCCGGACATGTTGTGCTTAACATAGCCAAAAGATCTTCTTACTCATCTTGCCAAAATGACGATTATATAATTATATATGTTCCAAAAATAGTCATGGCGATGAATCTATAATGGCCATAGGTCATTAATTTTCTCTTTAAGTTAATTCTCGTCTCTTAAACCGGCTTTAACTTGCCCCGAATTTTCGTTGGGTAGAACGATTTTCCACAGATTGAGCAAGCTACATGTCCAAAAGCATAGTATGAGGTTCACCGGCGCGTCGAATTACCCAATAACTGCCCGATAACACCCAATAACGGCCCAGTAACACCCAACAACTCCAAATCCAAAATAACAACCAATAACTACAAAATGTTGACTTTGGAAACACAAAATAACAATTTAGTTGAATTTAAAGAAGCTAAGTCCGTAACTCAATATCATCCAAAATCTTTGACAATGAAAACTCGAATTATTTGTCAATGTCGGTGAATTAGATATTATTGTATTTTTATTGTTCGTTTTCGGTCGTCTCCGGTTGATGCCGGTACTTTAGCTCTCTAGCTTTTGAAAACCAATTCTAGCTCAATTTGCGAATGTCACAAGTACAAATTCTATATAATGAAAAAAGACCTGATAATTATCAGGTCTTTTTTCATGGTTGATGCTATAACGCACCCATAGGGGAGGAGCTACCAAGAGCAAAATGACCGGACATTCCAACGTATTTGTAGGCGGGAATTAAAAAGCCTAACCACGCCTTGACATGATCGGTGAAGGTCGCTTTTCTGGATATTATATAGAGCAGAGAAATGGGGTCTGAACTGCCAACCACATACATTACATTATAGAAATTCAGGAGACCACCCATTTTGTAACCCGAAAGACCCGCAATTTCAATGCGTAGGAAACGTCTTTTCATATAAATATGTTTTGCCCACGTTGTTGTGTTCAAAATGCCCGTCAAATTAGCATGTTTGTCAAATGTTTCTTTCAAGTCAAAGCGTGATTTCCATTGAATCGATTTCTGCTGTGATAATCTCACTAAATTCCTGATATAATTGATATTCTAAAGAGAAATGGTGCTGTTGGAACCAATCCTCTGAATAATCTAATCACAATTCCAATTGCTGGGACCATTCTATAGAAAATTCTGCTGCGATAGCAAGAGCGAGAGAGAGAGAGAGAAAGAGAGAGAGAGAGATAGGGTTTGACGTCCACTCGACACAAACTAGGCCATTTCGGGACTTAGATATGTTTCAATTTTATTTCCATAATTCGCTTGTGCGTAGGGGGCTTAAGTAGTGGGAGGAAACTGGAGGAACGGAGAAAAACCACGAGGCTGGAAAGCCTACCCTACTCCTTGTCAGGTACAACTGGGGAATCGAAACAACGTCAGTTGACTCAATGCCAGACTTTATGATACAGCGCGCAGGTACTAACCATTCAGCCACCCCCCCCTCTCCCCTGCCGCGATAGCTATTTTGACAAAAAAAATAGTCTGGTGTAGTGACTATTCTGCCCAGTAGCGTTTTATCATTGAGGCGCTGGAGGCGCCAGCCTCCTCGCGAAAAAAAATCAAAGAAGTTGAAAACAAAAAACGGGAGAAAAATGCTAAAACCGATGAGAAAAATTAAATGTACCCTAGTTAGGGAGGGCCCTAAAGGCAGACAAAAGGGCCCCATGCTCGAAAAAGGGCCCCATGTCTGACAAAAGGGCCCCCCTGACCATGGGAAAGGGCCCTGAGTCCGAGTCAATCGTTTTATACACTGTTACTGTTGAATCCACTACTGAATGAGAATGCAGTCACTGCATTGGCATGCAAATCATCAATCAAGAAATCACCTTTTCTGAAAACCTACTAATTAGCTATTCAGAAAAGAGATGGCTAGGTCGCCCAGTGTGGCCTGGCCTTTTAACTAAAACATAGTTTAATTCAAAAAAATTCTTTACAAAGGGATAATAACACATTATGAATCTTCTCCGAACATATCAATCAAATTTTTATACAAAAATAGTATGGCGAACTACATAAAGATACGTACATCTATTTCCAAAACTTTCTTGTAAATTATATTAGCTAATGAATACTAATACGTTTACTTATTGTTACATTATTATAGTATTTGTTTATAATAATATGTAAAACGTTTCGAGTCTTTGATATACCTTTGAATAAGTAAAACTAACATTGTATTTAATGTTTTTGGAAGTAGCGACGAACCATGTAGAAATATTTCGTGTAATTCAGTGAAAGGAAAATTTTCCAGCCATGTCAATTTACTGAAAAGGGCATTAAAAAAAATAGTGATACGAATTTTCGACAGATATAGCATTACAACTACAGTATCGATGTTCAATTATATTTGAACGAAATAGATTAAAATGTAAACTACTACATCCACGTCGAATACGATTGTGGTATATAGAGAATGGCCTAGAACCAATACTTCTGAATTTTGGTGGCTTTATTTTAGGTTTTAGAGACTGTTTAAATTCTTTAACGTTTGCAATGCCTTTCAAATCTTTTGATAAATTATTATATTTACGAATAGTTTTCGGAAAGAATGATTTTGTCTGATACTAACAAGACAACGGGATTCCCGAATATTGGAGTTTCGTAAATTGTAAGGTGCTTGGGATTCGTTTACAAAATGTATAGTATTGGTAAAATACATCGGCCAGATTCCATGGATTATTTTATGTAACTGATTCAAACGTCTAATCTTTCTTCTTTCACGTAATTTTGACCATGCAGTTTCAAAATATACAGATTGTCTGGAGGTGTAAATTGTATTTCCTGTAACAACGCGAGATGCTTTCATCTGAAAAATTCATAATTTATCTGAATTATAACTACTACAGTTATCTGACAAAACGGCAAAATGCTTAGCGCGGATAAAAAATCACTTGCGTTCAACTATGGGGCATATGGGTGCACTACTAGCTTTATTGTGCATTGAAGCTAATCTTCTGGATTCGATTAATTTGGATGAGATCATTAAAACTTTCGCGAGCCACAAGGCTAGAAAGGAGGATGTCGTGTAACTGGAAGATGTAACATCCTTGCACTTTGGTCAAATATTATTTGAAATCCACCATATTCCTTTAATTATTATTTGATTGAGCTCCCGGTACGGTACGATCAAGAGGGATTTGTTTCGCATTCAGGCTTCAGACAAGTATCAGATTAGGCGCCAGACCTCAGAATAAACAGGCCTCGAGGATATATAAGAATGCACCAAAATGTTCCTCGACCTCCGGTGCCTGGGGGCAGAAACGCCCCCCCCCCCGCGAAAGAGGGCCCTTAAAGTAGTATAGCCTCCGTCATGATAAACCTTAAAACGCCGCTGATTCTGCCGAATATTTCTACTGTGATTGATAATCTCACGACATTCAAGATATAATGGATATTCTAAAGAAAAATGGTGCTGTTGGTAGAACGCTTTTCCACAGATGCAGCAAGCAGCATGTGTCAAACTCTTGCCCAAAAGCATAGTATAAGGTTCACCGGCGCGTCGAATTACCAAATAACTGCCCGATAACACCCAATAACGGCCCAGTAACACCTAATAACTCCAAAACAACAACCAATAACTACAAAATGTTGACTTTGGAAACACAAAATAACAATTTAGTTGAATTTAAAGGAGCTAAGTCCGTAACTCAATATCATCCAAAATCTTTGACAATGAAAACTCGAATTATTTGTCAATGTCGGTGAATTAGATATTATTGTATTTTTATTGTTCGTTTTCGGTCGTCTCCGGTTGATGCCGGTACTTTAGCTCTCTAGCCTTTGAAAACCAATTCTAGCTCAAAGGTTATATAGTCGCGAATGTCACAAGTACACATTCTATATAATGAAAAAAAGACCTTAAAATTACCAGGCGCTGGTTTCTCAAAGCTCCGTCATATTTAATTTACAGTCGTAACGTTTTTGTGTCAAAATACCCCTCAAAATGCGATTTCCGGGCAAGTTTGGAAGGGACATAACTCGTTTATTGCACGAAATCGCTTGTTTGGAAATTGCATTTTTAGGGATATTTTTGAAACAAAAACCGTACGATTTTAAATTAAAAATGCAAATTTGGCCTAAAGAACAGTATTTTATCAAATATAGATATAAATTATAATGTTACAAAATAATAACATCAAATATCAGTTCATATGGAGAAATGTGAGTATGGCCCGTAGTATATGGGATCTATAATTCAAGTACTTTTTAAAAAACAGAAATAATGAAGTAAAAAATACGGTCTTCGTGTTATTATTAACTTCATAAATATAGTAAAGTTGTCTGAAATATTTCCAGTCGTTACCTTAAGTACAATTATTACAAAAAAAATAATCTAATATCAGCTCATACGACACTGCTTAATAAAACAATAGCCAAACCTTCTACCGGAAGTAACTAGACTGGCCCAGTCTCTTCTATTTATTTTACATTTCGATTTATATAAAAGTATTAATTTTTAGTAAACCAACACTTTCGTTTCCATTTGTATAAAAAAAATCTTTTAGTAAACTTCATATTCATAAAGATCTTTATAGAGAAGAGAAAAACAAAGTCAAATATATCATTGAACAATCAAAAGTTTCCTTCTACAATGAAAAAATTCAAAATAGTGCCAACAAACAGAAAGAACTATTCTGTGTTGTTAATAAACTGATTGATCATTCCTCCTCGACTGTTGTCTTACCTGATTGCACTGATAAATGTCTGCTAGCAGAAGAGTTTGCAAACTTCTTCTCCGATAAAATAACACGTATACGAACAGAACTTGATAAATGTAACAATTCCTGTGATTCTGTACCCAAATATGAGACGCCAACGGAAGTGTGCATTGACAATTTCGATTTAGTTAGCGAATCTGTTGTGTCAGATATTATTAAATCGTCAGGTCCTAAGACCTGCCCTCTTGACCCCCTTCCCACATCTTTACTAAAAGAAAACCTTAATTTATTCTTACCTGTGATTACTGATGTCATAAATTCTTGTATCCAAGAACGAAAGGTACCCGATTGTTTTAAAGTTGCTAATGTCGTTCCAGTTATTAAAAAATCAACTTTAGATAGAAATGTGCTAAAAAATTACCGTCCTGTATCAAACTTAAGTTTTATCTCCAAAATTTTTGAAAAATGTATAGCCAAACAACTGATTGAACATATTGACACACACAACCTTCATGATAGTCTACAGAGTGCATATCGTAAGTTTCACAGTGTTGAGACGGCGCTTATTAAAGTGCAAGATGATATATTAAGGTCAATAGACAATAGAAACTGTGTTCTTTTAGTACTTTTAGATTTGTCCGCAGCCTTTGACACCATAGATTCTACTGTCCTGTTACTAAGACTCCAGACAGACTTTGGTGTCAAAGGCTCTGCACTTCAGCTACTTGAAAGTTATCTTACTGATAGAAAGCAGAGGGTTGTTATCGGTAATGTGACGTCAGACTATCATAAGAATTTATATGGAGTACCACAAGGATCGGTCCTTGGACCCATTTTATTTACTCTTTATACTGCTCCAGTTGGTAAAATTGTTAAAAGACATGGTCTTGACTATCATATTTATGCTGACGATACCCAGCTGTATTTAAGTTTTAATCCTTTAAATGCGAATGAGCATGCTTTGAGCAAATCTAATATTGAGCAGTGTATCAATGAAATTAAATTATGGATGTCTGTAAATTTTCTATGCTTAAATGGTGATAAAACTGAATTTATTTTGCTTGGATCTAATCATAACCTCAACACCATAACTGATTCCAATTCGATTAAGATTGGTGGAAATGAAATTACTCCTAGTAACTCTGTTCGCAATATTGGAGCTTATTTTGATAGTAAAATGACCATGTCTAATCACGTGAACAATATTTGTAAATCCTGCTACTTTCATATCCGTAATATTGGCAAAATTCGTAAATTTCTTACCCCGGATTAAACTAAAACGCTTGTTCATGCTTTTATTACTTCAAGACTTGATACTTTTAACTCACTTTTATCCGGCTTACCCAATAAATTAATATACAAATTGCAAAAAGTTCAAAACACCGCTGCACGACTTATTACCCTTACGAAGAGACATGATCATATTACTCCCATACTTAAACAACTTCACTGGCTTCCCATTCCATATCGTATTCAATTTAAGATCCTTTTAATTGCTTATAAATGTTTTCATAGCTTAGCCCCATCTTATTTATGTCATCTAATTGAAAAACAAACAAATGCTCGCAGTCTCCGTAGTTCAAATGACGTTTATCGTCTCAAACCAAGATCAGCTAGAATGGTTACATATGGTGAAAGATCGTTTTCATTTCTAGCCCCAAACCTGTGGAATGATTTAAAACCATCTGGTTCTGATACTGATATTCGTTCTAGCCCTTCAGTACAATCTTTTAAATGTGCTCTTAAAACTTACTTATTTAAAAAGGCTTTTAATTAGATATATATTATTTTATTATATTGCATCTTTTTGTAGTCTTTTAGTTGTTTTATATATTTTTTGTTTTACTGGTATATGATTGTAAAGCGCTTCTGAACACCGTTGGTGGAATTAGCGCTATATAAATGTTTTAATAATAATAATAATAATACATCATGAATAAAATAGAGACTTAAATAATTATACAGAGTTCAGGGCTTGGAATAACTTAATAGATGTTTATGAGAATTTAAATCTTTTTGAAAGGAAAATAAATTGTTGGACCTCTTTGAAAATAAGTATGTTTATCTCAGGACTAAATTTTGTTGACCCGTACAGAAGACAACTGGTTGTTTTATGGTTGTGTTGGAGGTTGTCGATTGTCTGTTTTCTTGCATCTGAATGTAAGGGGCATATGAGTAAATAGTGTTCGGTATCTTCAAATTTGTGACCACAGAGGCAAACAGGGTTGTCATCGACGTGTCTGAGAAATTTGTGGCCTTGTAAGTTCGAGCAGCATAATCTTAGTTTACTGTGGATTATTTGTAATTTTCGTATCCCTTGATAGTAGTATGATGGGACGATGGTATCTAATTTCGAGAGTTTCTAATTTCAACTTTAAGTTTGTTCCATTCTCGTATTTCTGTTCTGCATCTTGCTTCCTTTAGTTTATCTTTGTTTCTAAGGTTATAATTGAAAGGGATAGGGGACAGTTCTAATAGGTCAGAAAGGTATGGTGGCACGAGGTTGTTTATAATTTTATACATTAGTTTTAATTTATGACGTCGACGTCTTTCTGAGAGTGGAACAAACCCAGTTTCTTTATAGAGTAAGGCATGGCTGGTACCTCTTACTGCCCCACAGATAGTGCGCAGTGCATCTAATTGTAGGGATTCTAGTTTGTTAGCTAAATAATCACTGCACCCATCCCAAATAATATCGGCATAATCAAAGTGTGGACGGATAAAAGAACAATATATTGTATTTAAAGATTTTCTATTCAGTCTATATTTTAGAGATCGAAGGCAATTTACTAGTTTCGATACTTTGCTTATAATGCTATCTATATGGTTATTCCATTTACAGTTAGTTTGGAAGATTAGGCCTAGATGTTTGTGTTCACTTACTTCTTTGATTTGTACCTGGTTCATAAATAATGGTGGGTTAACTATGTGGGGTTTAGTAGTAATAGTCAGTGTCTCTGTTTTTAGGGGATTAAAAGTTACCAGCCATGTCTCAGCCCAAGTTTTGATTCGGTTTAAGTCATCGTTAATGGTAGCCGCATTTGCCTCTGGGTCTTCAATTTTTAAGTATAAAGATGTATCGTCAGCAAATAATGTAATGTTTGGATTTATATTGTTCACAATATCATTTATGTATATTAAGAATAAGAGAGGGCCTAGTACAGATCCCTGTGGAACACCAGCAGGGATGCTTCTGGGGTCCGAAGAGGTGCCACTGATGGTTACACATTATTGTCTATTATTTAAATAATCTACGAACCAGAGTAGTAGATCTCCTCGAATCCCCGCAGCATCCAGCTTGTGACAGAGTCCGGTATGCCAAACCCTGTCAAAAGCCTTGCTGATATCACAGAAGACGATTCTAGTATATTGATGTTGATCGATGGCTCGACAGAAGAAGTGTGATAAATCGATTAGTTGAAAAATGGTAGAATCACCAGGAAGAAAGCCACTCTGGAAAGGTGTTAGTATTGAGTTATCTCTAAGGAAGTTAAAGACATATCTGTGAATGATTTTTTCGAAGATTTTGACTATTATACTTAAAAGGGAGATAGGTCTATAATTACTACAATCGTTTGGAGAACCTTTTTTGAATATAGCGACCACGTTTGCAAATTTCCAAATTTTTGGTACAATGTTAGGGTGCCCCACCATAAATAAATATCTCCAAATATCTCGACGATTACTCCACAATATTTATATATATACCAAGCCTTAAATCAGTACCACACAATTATAGTCACTAAATAAACGAGCATGCTGTACTTAATAAGCTAATGATCATTTAATCATATAAACACTAGACTGAAAACTGGTTCCAAGTGTTGTCCATTACATCCAGCACTTTTTGAGTAAGAGACAGGTTACTTGCCCTTGTTTTGACCTTAGTCTTGCTTAACCAGTCTACCAATCATTCTACGTTTGATTGACATGTCGGGATAATCAAGACTATAATTCTTACGAAACGTTAAATAAAGCTGGAACAAAAAATTGAATTTAGAAATTAGCACGTCTGTCAACTCAACACCTGTTTTAAGAAACTTGTAAAAGTAAATCGAAACTGCTGCTAGTATCATGTTCCGGCCTAAACCAAGCATTTCAGAGATATTATTTTTACTAAACCAAACGATAGCACTCCTAACGGTACAGTTAATAATAAAGCAATTTAAAAAATAAAAAGAACGTAATTTCTAAAGCTTCTGTAATAACAAAGAAGCTAATTTTACTGCTATTCGAAATCGTCAACAACAGATTTTTTAGGGCTCTAATAGCTGAAATATTTGTACAGAAATGCACGTGCCGTGGCTATTTATAGTCTCATACACTCCGGCGCTGACCTATGATCATAGTTCGAGACACAGCCACCCAAGCGTGCACGTGGCCGTGTCGAGACCAACTTTTTGTAGAGCACGGGGCATCCTAACAATGTGTAGATCTAATGATAATTTAAAAAGTTTGCAAAGTGGATGGCTGATTTCTTTTGCGATGTATTTTAGGATTCTCGTGTTTATTTCGTCGGGTCCTGAGGCTTTTGTGATATCAAGGCTGTCTATCATGTCTTTAACTTCCTCTGGATTTGGTACAATCTTATCTTGCCATGTTTTTCCTCCTATCTTATTTGGAATGATTGACAGTTATCAAGCACGCCCGAGTCACTTGACATGAATCATGCGTCTCGGCTGGAGTGCAAAGCAGTCATGCTGAGACCGTCTGAGGGTTGATGTCACGTTGTTGTTAGATATGTCGTGATCACGTGCATGACGTCACACGACCTACATAATGCAGATTGACCTACTAGATGAGATTGAAGCTCTATTTGCCCAGTCTCTAGAGATTACTGGGTTTTTTTTCTTGTTTTTTTTTTGGAGAGGACTGGCCAATTTTTGGTGTGTGGAGAAGACTGGCCACCAGTCTAGGAAGTAACTAACAGTAAGTCAACTTCACGCATGCGATGTACAACATAATTCATCGTCCAATGACAGATACTGCAGGATCAGTTATCCATATTATATACGATCTATGGTTAGAGTTTAACGGATCGTTAAAATAACTTAGTTTTGAGCAACCTACCCCAGGTCTTTTTTCATGGTTGGTGCTATAACGCGCCCATTTAAAACACAAAAAAAGGGGGGGGGGGGGAGCTACCAATTGCCAAATGACCAGACATTCTAAGGTATTTGTTATGGAAGGGTTTTTGGGTCTAAATAAGATGTTCTGCGTAATCCATTGTTGAAATGTTAAAAATGTCAAAAATACTTATTATGATACCGTCAACTTGGTCATATTGCTTAAGTAAATTGTAATAAAACAAATGTTTTTTTGTCATTTCCTCACTCCAACTCTTCAAACTACAATGCGCAATATGCAAATGAGGTCAAAAGGCGTGGCTTTCAGAAAAAAAAAATTCACACACACTAATACCTGCCAAGGAAAGATAACTAGGCTAAACAGACTCATGAGTCACATCGATAGGCCCCGCCAATTGAAAGCAAAACAAATATTTTTGCCATTTTACGTTTCACTACCTCTGGGGCAGCGGACTGCCCATAGGGCCTGGGTAAAAATGTTTGTTCCCTTGGTTATTTGTTCGGAAATACTACGTAATTTGTGACTAAAAAAGAATTCAAAACATACCTTCGACTAAATTGCCCAAGCACCAGTGAAAGCTTTTTTTTAAAATCGTCATACATCCACAGAGAACCCAGACATTTTATGTAGATAGCTACATTATTCAAGAGCTTAATCTGCCTATCGCAGGTCTTAGTTTAGGCTTCAGATGTTATAGAAATTATAAATAAGATCTTCATTTAGACAACAAGCCCAAAATCAACTCTGTAGTGTAGACCCACGGATGGCTAGGCTACAGCTTGGATTTTAATAGGAATTCACTGACTAATTTAATCAAATATGGCGCCTCAAGCCCCGTAAGTTCACCGTTATGTTGACGTCATTATCCAGAAACTGTCCATAAAAGCCAGTGCTGATCGAGGCTAATTCCGTGTCATTAGATACCGTTTTAACATGGCAGACAGCCTCTTGATAATCGAGATTATCTAGTTAACGCCTGTCACTCAAAATGCATTTTGACCCCATTTCTAGTCAAATATTATAACGCTGATAACTCGGTTCAGAATAGGGTAATTTGACTGAAGCAAGAATGGCCAACCCTTTAGAAAAATATCCCATAATGTAACTTTAAAAGGCGGCGATTTTTTTATTGATAGACAACTGAATTTTCAACTCTAGTGTTAAGAATTTGATGTTTTTTCACTTGTCATGCACTCTAGTTTAGTGGCTAAATTGGTAATTCTGCCATGAACTTCTAAGAGCAGTTCTTCATAAGCCACGAACATTTTCAAATCGTGATTCTACTCTACTCTCGATTTCAACCAGCAAAACCATAAAAATGTTATGTGGTTGTAAAAATATAACTCCGGTTAGTGGTATGAGTCTGTTTAGCCTAGTTATCTTTCCTTGGGAGGTATTAGTGTGTGTGAAAACATTTTTCTGAAAGCCACGCCTTTTGACATCATTTGCATATTACGCTTAGAGAAATGTTGAAAATGATATGTAGAAAATGATACGTAGAAAATGATATGTTTAAAATGATAATACCAAAATGATATATAAAGTGTAGTTTGAAGAGTTGGAGTGAGGAAATGACAAAAAACATTTGTCTTATTACAATTTACTTAAGCAATATGACCTTGATGACGGTATCATTGTGACCGACCGAACGGGCAGTTCTTTGGTATGTGTGCGGTGATGAGTAACAACTAGTTGTCAAGTTTAATCTTTTAATATCGTGTCATGGCATTAATTAATCAAAACAACCAACATTGATGATAATCAATTATGTAAACAAAAAAGGGTGCTGACATTGCTATCTGAAAAATACAAATAACACGAAATGCTTAACTGACAATATAAACATGAAAAGTGAAGCAAGGGTTTTATAATTAGAATAATTGTGATGGGAATATGACTTTAATTCTTGACACACAATGCCCACGCATTAGAATTGACACATGCTCTCTTGAGTAATCAGCATTAACCATAAAATATAAATTAACATATAATATGCCAAGTCAAAATATATATTGTACTCTTACAGTAACAACTTAAAATAAATTGACTACAATGGTTAAACCTAAATTCTGAGTTGTTATATTATCACAGAATATACTCTAGCATAACTCTGTATGACCTGTCTTCTAAATCCTAGATGCAAAACTGATATGACTAAAGTCTACTACTTTCCCTAACCTTAGCTTAGCACAAATGTAGCCAAAGTAGATGAAACAATCCAACGACCATTTTACATTATGAATATAATAATAGGATAGAAGAATACAGAATAATCTCAATTAATTTACCATAAAATCCCAAATATTATAACAGATATGTTCGTAAATAGGAAAAACAAACATCTTATGAACTTTAGACAAAATGGTTTCTGTTTACACCACGTGACCATTAGAACTTCCGCCATTAGAACTTCCGGGAAGAGAATCTCGAGACGACAATCTCAAGTGACAGCCTAGGTCAACAATTTACAAACCAATTCTACCATTTTGACAAAGTGGCAATGGCAATTTATGCTTGATTTAGGGGGAACAAGATAATAATTAAGTAATTGCCATTAATAAATATAACAGTAAATGAACATTACCTCATTTAGAAACGACAATCGACCGCTGTCCTAACTTCAACAAACACGCCATGCCTGTCCATGCTTACAACGAAAACGAGGCAGATCACGTGCTAGCCAAAAGGGACGGGGGCCTTCAAAGCAAGATACAGTCGCTTCAACATAGTAAATTCTATTAATAGACAGTCGCTTCAACATAGTAAATTCTATTAATAGACAATTTTGGTGAGCAAGAAAAATAAAGTAATATCACAATACTTTGTGACCTGGTTACATCAAAATAAGTATTTTTGACATTTTGAACATTTCAACAATGGATTACACAAATTAGCAGATCATCTTATTTCGACCCAAAAACCCTTCCATAATTTGTAGGCGGGAATTAAAAAGCCTAACCACGCCTTGATATGATCGGTGAAGGTCGCTTTCTGGATATTATATAGAGGAGAGAAATGGGGACGGAACTGCCAACCACATTACATTATAGAAATTCAGGAGACCACCCATTTTGTAACCCTAAAGACCCGCAATTTCAATGCGTAAGAAACGTCTTTTCATATAAATATGTTTTGCCCACGTTGTTGTGTTCAAAATGCCCGTCAAATTAGAATGTTTGTCAAATGGTTCTTTCAAGTCAAAGCGTGATTTCCATTGAATCGATTTCTGCTGTGATAATCTCACTAAATTCCTGATATAATGGATATTCTAAAGAGAAATGGTGCTGTTGGAACCAATCCTCTGAATAATCTAATCACAATTCCAATTGCTGGGACCATTCTATAGAAAATTATGCTGCGATAGCAAGAGAGAGAGAGAGAGAGAGATAGAGATAGGGTTTGACGTCCACTCGACACAAACTAGGCCATTTCGGGACTTAGATATGTTTCAATTTTATTTCCATAATTCGCTTGTGCGTAGGGGCTTAAGTAGTGTGAGGTAAATGCAGGAAACGGAGGAAAACCACGAGGCTGGACAGCCTACCCTACTCCTTGTCAGGTACAACTGGGGAATCGAAACCAAGCCAGTTGACTCAATGCCAGATTTTATGATACAACGCGCAGGTGCTAACCATTCAGCAACAGCTCCCCCCCCCGCCGCGATAGCTATTAGTCTGGTGTAGTGGCTATTCTGTCGAATATTTCTACTGTGATTGATAATCTCACGACATTCAAGATATAATGGATATTCTAAAGAAAAATGGTGCTGTTGGAACCAATCTATAGAAATTCCTACTGTGAGAACCAAGCTGAAAAGCCATTCTGGTGTAATGGCTATTGTTAAGAAAATTCTGGTGTAATGGCTATTGTGAGGAAAATTCTAGTGTAATGGCTATTGTGAGGAAAATTCTAGTATAATGGCTATTGTGAAGATTTGTTTTTGCTGTGATGGATATTCTAACGACAATTCCTGCCCTGCTGAATAATCTAATCACAATTCCAATTGCTGGGACCATTCTATAGAAAATTCTGCAGCGATATAATGGATATTCTAAAAAAAAATGGTGCTGTTGGAACCAATCTATAGAAAATCCTACTGAGAGAACCGAGCTGAAAAGCCATTCTGGTGAAATGGCTATTGTGGAAAAAAAATCTGGTATAATGGCTTTTGAGATGATTTTTATTTTTGCTGTGGTGGATAATCTAACGACAATTCCCTCCCTATGAATAATCTAATCACAATTCCAATTGCTGGGAAAATTCTATAGAAAATTCTGCCGCGATAGCTATTTTGACAAAAAATAGTGCGGTGTAGTGGCGATTCTGCCGAGAATTTATACTATGATAGATAATCTCAAAATTCCTGATATAATGGATATTCTAAAGGAAAATGGTGCTGTTGGAATCAATCTATAGAAAATTCTACTGTGAGAACCAAGCTGAAAAGCCGTTATGGTGTAATGGCCATTGTTAAGAAAATTTTGGTGTAATGGCTATTGTGAGGAAAATTCTGGTATAATGGCTATTGTGAGGAAAATTCTGGTATAATGGCTACTGTGGGGGAAATTCTGGTATAATGGCTATTGTGAAGATTTGTTTTTGCTGTGATCAGGGCCGGATTAACCTTATTGGGGGCCCGGGACATACCAACTGTGCGGGGCCCCATTTCAAATTGTTCGTACTGACCGCGGATCGTACCAGTATGTACTCCGCCTCCTTGAGAGCCTGGGGTGTTTTCCTCCAGAGATTATTTGTTTAAAATAAAGATTAATTTCGGTGCATCTGAGACAATTTAGGCAGCGATTACATTGACATTTAGAACCCATTGACAATTTGAGTATTTTAAACCTTTCTCTCGTGATGTTTTCATTTACTTTATTTTAGTGAAATTATTTTAGATGACATAAAACATTAAACTCTGTTGTCTGAACTACTATACTATGATTACGTTAATTGCCCCAGCAATCACATCGCGGGATGTGTTCCCCGGAACTGGTTAGGATCTATTGATTGATAGAACCTCTAAATTATGTAATTTAGTTAATTTTAGGGCCCAACCGATCTCTGGCCAACAATATCCCTTACTGCCTAGAGCCCCAATCCTCGCGCCCTCAGCCCAGGTACTGGTTAGCTCCGCCCGGGATAAAATATTAGCATGAGCCAGAATTGTGGGGGGGGGGTCCTAAATGTTGGGGGCCCGGGACATTTGTCCCACCTTGCCTCCCCTAGATCCAGCACTGGCTGTGATGGATATTCTAACGACAATTCCTGCTCTGCTGAATAATCTAATCACAATTCCAATTGCTGGGACCATTCTATAGAAAATTCTGCAGCGATAGCTATTTTGACAAAAAAATAGTCTGGTATTGTGGCTATTCTGCCGAATACTTCTACTGTGATTGGTAATCTCACGAAATTCCTGATATAATGGATATTCTCAAGAAAAATGGTGCTGTTGGAACCAATCTATAGAAAATCCTACAGGGAGACCCAAGCCGAAAAGCCATTCTTGTGTAATGGCTATTGTTAAGAAAATTCTGGTGTAAGTAGTAGTTATTAGCACACTTTTCGAGGTGTATCAGTGAATATCAATTAAATTCATGTCGTTTGAATTTATGAATTAGACATGAATTATTTTCTCCTGTTTGTGACCAAACTAGTCAGGCGGTGGCCCTGTTGAATGTTGGGGGGGGGGGGGGTACCTATTGAATTGGTCATTCAGCGCTACAGACATCGTCTTGGCTGCACGTGAATTTCTGATCTGTCTACACGTGTTTGTTTACGATAATGGGCGACGGACAGTCGACTGATAACATCGGCGAAACACTGAAATTGGTTTTATCACAGCTACAAGATCTGAAAGAAGACAGGAAAGCAGTTGTTGATGATTTGGAAAATAAAATAGATGAGAAACTAAATAGCTTTAAGGATAAAGTAAGAGTTAATTCTTTAGCTGTTCAGTCAGAGGTTAAAAAACTTAAACTTGATTCAGAGCATAAGTGGTCAAAGATCGGTAATAAGATTCAGTATACTTTCAATTCTGAATTGATAGATGGTTTATCCCAGGCAGTATGGGGTTTAGTTAACGGTAAACCAGAATATTGTCAGGAGGTAATAGAAGACATTTCTGATAAACTAAAACAACGCAATAAGCTAATTAAACTAGCAGACACCTCAGAAGGAGGGTGGGAAACAGTTAGACAATACACTTCTAACCCCCTTGCTAGTGATTCTGATGATGAGACAAAAATAAAAAAAGACAGAGAGTCGTGCCATACAGGTGGTTAAACGTAAGAAGATAAACAAGCAAAAATCTTCCACGTACATGTCTAAGTTTAATACTCTAGTTTTGTATCAAGAAATAAAGGGTCTGATCGTTCCTCTAATGGTCGTTATTCTCCTTATCAATATGGTGGACGTACGTCTTACAATGGGAATAAAAACAATAACAATTACGGGCAGGGGTTTCGTTCTTTTCGTCCCCAAACCAACCCAAGATCTGATGGAAGCTGCTATTCCTGTGGAGAATTCGGACATTTTCGCCAATTATGTCCCTACACAAAAGACCCATCAGCTGCAACTCCAAACAGAAAATAAATCTGTGAAACCATCTGACGTAATTAAAGATGAGTATTTTACCGAAGATTTTTTTATAATTATGAGCAACGTCAATGTGACATCATTGTTAAAGGGCGTCTAAAAACAAATGAACATTTTTGGAGAAAACTCGAATCTAGTGATTTTGTCATAGATGTAATATCAAACGGATATAAAATCCCTTTTTATTCTAAACCATTTCCTGCACAATTTAAGACAAATCGTTCAGCTTTAAATCATTCAGAATTTGTATGCAAAGCTATTTCAGATTTAAATACTAGAGGTCTTATTTTTGAATGTAGTGATGGTAATGTACCCTATGTAATTAACCCGTTATCGGTATCAATACAAACTTCGGGTAAAAAAACGTCTTATACTAGATCTGAGGCATGTTAATAAATTCATATGGAAACAATCTGTTAAATTTGAGGATGTTCGTATCGCATTATCATATCTGAAACCTAATTCTTGGTTGTTTAATTTCGACATTCATTCGGCTTATCATCATATTGACATATATCCGCCTCATACATGTTTTTTGGGGTTCTCGTGGATATTTAATGGTGTTTGTAAATATTTTAAATTTCTTGTCTTACCGTTTGGCCTCAGTTCAGCACGGTACGTTTTTACCAAAATAACTCGACCTCTGATAGGAAAATGGAGAGGCGAGGGAAAATTGGTAGTTATGTATTTGGACGACGGGTTCGGAACTTCACAGGATGAAGAAGACGCTACTTTAGTTAGTTCTCAGGTTAAAAAAGATCTAATTGATAGTGGATTTGTTCCCAATGTCGAAAAATCAACATGGTTGCCTATTCAAGAACTACAATGGTTGGGCGTACGATTTAATTCATATTCTGGCTCAATTTTTATACCTGAAAAACGTTTAGATAAGATACGTGACACTGTATTGGATATTAATAATTGCATTTTTAAATCCAAGCATCATGGTCGAGTGCATGTTCGTAAAGTGGCTAGTTTGGTGGAGCAGCTTATTTCAACGTCGGTTGTTATTGGGAATATTGTTCAAATTATGACAAAATTCTTGAGTATAGATATTAATTCCGCTTTGTCATGGAATTCTTACATAAAATTATCTAATACAAGTAGATTACAGATTAAGTTCTGGGAAGATAACCTTTTTCTCTTTAATAAAAGAGACGTGTTCTATAATCCGTGCTATTCGAAGATAGTGTATACTGATGCAAGCAGTTCGGCTTATGCGGGTTATGAGGTGTCGACGGTTAACGCGATCGCGCACGGTATGTGGAATATAAATGAATGTTGTAATAGCTCAACTTGGCGTGAACTAGTAGCCGTTCAACGGGTTTAACATTCTTTAGAGCATATTTTGCACGGGGGTCGTGTAAAATGGTTTAGAGATAACCAAGGGGCTGTTGCCATTGTAAATAAAGGAAGTATGAAAACTGATTTGCAAAATATAGCTTTTGATATTTTCTTAACTTGCATGAAAACATCTATTACGTTGGATACAGACTGGATTCCTAGTACTGAAAATGAAAAAGCTGATTTTTTGTCAAAAATTATAGTTTATGATGATTGGGGAATCTCTGTTCAGTTATTTAAGATAATTGATAAATGTTTTGGACCCCATGTGTGTGACTGGTTCGCATCTGATTATAATGCAAAGTTGTCTGTTTTCTATTCCAGATTTTGGAGTCCTGGCACTACTGGTCTTGATGCCTTCACTGTAGATTGGCATGGTGTTAATGGATTATTTGTACCACCTATTTATCTCATTTGTCGTGTTCTGAAACACATGGAGAAATGTAAAGCCCATGGAACTGCTATTGTTCCCTATTGGAGATCTGCTCCTTTTTGGCCTATATTGTGTCCACCAGGGACAATCTTTGCTAGTTTTATCACTGACTATATAGATTTGCCAGTATTAAAATCATTTTATATTCCAGGCCGTTTCCGTAAAGGCATGTTTGGTAACTCAGATTTAAAATTTCGTATGTTTGCGCTTAAAGTATCATTTGTGAAATAGGTTGATTAGAATGATTTACAGTTGTATGAATGAATGAATGAAATGGGGTTTAACGTCCTACGCTTAAGCACCTAACCTGGGCCAATTGAAGACGGGCATACGCCAACAGTGTGCTATGAGGGAAATTTTTGCCCGCGCAGCGGCGCTACGGCCTACTCTTATATCGAATTCCAACTGCCAAGGGATCTTTTACGTGCACTCCAATTTGTACACGGGACCTCGGTTTTTCGTCCCATCCGAAAGACTATGCAGCTGTCCTTGTCAGGCCCTCCTTCTGCATCACTGACAAGGGGAAATCACGCCGGAAAATCGAGATGAACTTTCTCGGCCAATGCAGGGATCGAACACTCAACCTCCAGGCTAGCGAACCAGCGCCTTATCCACTTAGCCACCGTGATCCCCGATTTACAGTTGTATCAATTTGAGAATGTAATTTTGTGAACTTATCTATGAAAATATTGAAACTGTTGTCACTGATGACAAATTTGGTTTGGGGAGATATGTTGGTGAGCACTGCCGAATGGTTCGTCACTGTTAATGATACGGCGCTAAACACCTTGTTGTCAATGTCGACAAAAAATGTTATTTTCGTCACTATAGACGAAAGTTGACAAAAATGGATACGTTCGTCACTGTAGACGAAAGTTGACAAAAATGGATTTGTTAGTCACTGTAGACGAAATCCTTATTATGAATTATTTTTGAGAATATAGTAAGCCTGTTATGTGTTTATAGTTTATTAATTGTGTATCATTTGTATAAGAAACTAATTTTGTATTTTTTGTCTTTTACATATATGTATGCAGAGCCATCTGGAGGAAATACAGGAGCTGCCTGAATGTCTAGTTGGTAAAATAAGTGCGGTAACTCATCTGCTGGACGATTATAAAGCTATGAATACAGTTTTAAAGTATAGTATGGGTTTTATAAAATGGAAACGCTGGGCATTCGCTTACGATATTTCAAGTAAAGATATTTTACCTGCTAAGGCTCTTCATGTGGCTTTGTATTTAACTAGCATTATTCAAAACGCTCACTCTCCGAGTCCTGTTATTTCAGCATTTTACAGTATAAAATGGGCGCATGATATGGCAGATATGTCGTTTCCTACTAATTCTTCTATTGTAAAGAATATGTTGGAATCCGGGAAACGTAAACTGCCCAAACCTGTGAGGAAGAAAGAGCCTATCACAGTCGAGCATTTGACGAAAATGTGTCACAAATTACATTCTGTAGATAATCTTTAAAATCAAAGAACTATATGTGCTTGTATACTGGCTTTCGCGGGTTTTCTACGATCAAATGAGTTGCTAAATTTAAGACGATCCGATTTTAGTATTTTACGTGATGGATAATGGCCGAAGACTGTCCATTATGTAAATAGAAAGAACAACTGAGGGGCGTTAGCCCCGAAGTTTTTCTTTGTATTTACATAATGGACAGTCTGAGGCTATTTTCAAACTTAAAACATAGCACCATAGAGATACAAATAATGGACAGTTTTCTAAAACAACAAGCCTCAAAATAATGGATATATTCTTAAAAAAACATGCACATGCCCATGAATGCATGTCACAAAACACTCCAGTCATACAATGCATGCATGCACGAACAGTCCAAAATGTTAGACATTGAGATGACATGTTTATAGCACAGTCCAAAACAAATACTAATAGTGAGAATATAATATGATAAGCATGTGGATACTGATTACGTAATGTACTCGATATAAAGATGATAGTTACACAAATTGTGATGTTCTTAAGGTGGGGAATAATAGCCGTCAAAGTTGTGATGGAAAGGCTACTCACGAGAATGATTTAGATAATAATAACATTCTTAGTGGTTTGGTTAATATGGAGGGTACTGGCCGTCCAAATTGTGACCCTATAACGTCAGTCATTTGATTAACCAATCTGAATCGATGTTGCGAGTGGCTATAGTTGCTTTGTTTTGATTTCTATCGCTGCCAATGTCTACCCACTGTTCCGCGCAAAAAGGTCAAGCACTCGGTTCGACAAACCTTGTTATTGGCTGACCCCTCGTTTGAAGCAGAGCTCGAGTTTAAACAACTCTTCCAGATCCAAGTGTAATAAAGACAAGTAAAACGAAACTTTGAACTATAAAAACGAAACGAAATAGGATATTTGTTTTAATCAGATTGTGATATAGATATAAGTGACATGACACAGTATCAAATGCACAAACCAATTCACGAAATCCAAACTCAACTGTCATTATGGTGAAACGGTGATATTTGAACCTTTCTTTTTTAAAATCGGATACAAATTGTTCCCTGTATCGGTTCCACAGGCTCGAAACACTTTTTTTGTTCAATCAGGGGCCATAATCCAGGAAGTGACGGTCTGATATGCACCAATATTGGAAGGAATCGAGATCTGTGGGTTATAAACGCACATGTTTAGTTCCATCAAAATGGGCTAATAATTGTGACCTCTAGTGTGTACTGTCAGGGGCCATAATCCACGAAGTTACGGTCGCGCAATAACCGATGTCGAAAGGAACCGAGACATTTGGGATATATGCCTATATTTCAAGTTATGACCTGTAGAGTGTCCACAAAGAAGGTGCGTGAAAATGTGGGCGTATAAAAACGTATCATCGATCTATAGTTCCGAACGTACTATTAAACGTACAAGTGACATATATAACGGACGGATTGAAGTGGAATTCTTTATGTAGACAAACACGTGAAATCAACATTCGGTCATTTGACATTTCGGTAACTCTGCGGTTTTAAAGTAATTTTATGTTCTGTAATTTTATTTGTTCAGAGAATAAAATGTCCCAAAGTACATTTCCATTTTTAAGATAAGTGTCTATTATTGGTATTTTCTTAAACAATCGTCTATTATTTATAAAACTGACCATTATTTACTGAAAATAATGGACAGTTTTATAAATAATAGACGATTGTTAAAGAAAAGCGTACATTCTCCTATATAATGGTTAAAAACATCAAAGGGTGACGTCATATCTATGTTTTAACTACACATATGAGTATTTTCATCCAAAAGAGCAAAACAGATATTTATAGAGATGGTTCATGGGTTCAAATCGCAAGAATATTGACGGATCTGTGTCCAGTTAAAATTACAGAAAAGTATTTCACTCTTGCAGGGTTTGGTGTTGATTCCGATGACTTCATTTTTCGAAAGTTAACAAAGTGCAAGCATGATTACAAAATTGGATGTAATAAACTTTTCATTGGAGCCTTTAAACCTTTTGTTAATGACATATCCTCTTATGGATTACACAGTTTGCGCTCCGGTGGTGCTACAGCATGTGCTAATTTAGGTATTGCTGACAGATTGTTTAAGCTGGTCGGATAGCCGTGGCGATAGAGAGGCGGCTTCTCACCAATGCAACGAGGGTTCAATTCCAGCTCAGGGCAAGAACTTTATCGTTGTAGGTGAGAGGGATATTCGGTCTCCCGTCCGATCAGGCAGGTTTCTTCCTGCAGTAATGATCGAAATCATTCGCACGATCTATGCCAATGGCCAAATTGGAAAAAGGCCTCAGGCCTAATTTGCTACCCTTGTAAAATGACGCGATTATTATTATTATTATTATTAAGCGACATGGGAGGTAGAAATCAGAGTTTGCAAAGGACGGTTACATAAAAGATAATTTATGTGAACGATTAATTGTATCTCAGAATTTAGGAATCTAAATTATATAATATCCCGTTTTTTGGATTCAAGGCGTTGTGTTGTACGTGCTCAATTGCATATTGGTGTTTGTGTTTTATGTAACTGTATGTTTGGGCATGTGGTGTTCAGGAGAAATTAAATTCATGTCGTTTGAATTTATGAATTAGACATGAATTATTTTCTCCTGTTTGTGACCAAACTAGATAGGCGGTGGCGCTGTTGAATGTTGGGGGTGTGCCTATTGAATTGGTCATTCAGCGCTACAGACATCGTCCTGGGTGCACGTGAATTTAAAAAAAATTATAATAATAATTATTAGCCTATATGTTTATATTCCAGATATATTTATGTAATATATAGGTAACCAAAGTCATGCTTCTAAGAGAAAATTATGGTAGCTAATTCTTCGGATTTGACGACCTTCTACAGAATACATATAAATAGAAGAATGGATTTCGTATCGAATATATAGAATAAGCTATTGTTACGAGTTATTGTCACGGGTTGTATGTATTATGTCAATGATATTTTTGTGGATTATAATAAATCAAGGCGATGTGCTGTACGTGCTCAATTGCATATTGGTGTTTGTGTTGTATGTAACTGTATGTTTAGGCATGTGGTGTTCAGGAGAAGAACAGTTTTGGTCGAGAGGCGGGCCCCGACCAAAACTGTTCTGATATTCACCGATACACCGAGGAAAGGTGCCAATAACTTTCTTACATCACACTTCTATCGAGTATTGCGAAGGAAAATGTGAAAATGGTATTTAATATCAAGTCGTTTCAACCGAAAAGTGAAAAATGTTCTTTCATTTTATTCCTTTCTGAGCCTCACGTTACATTTCAAGGTAGAATGATTCTGCAGTGGAGAGACGACCTGAGTAGTATTTAAACCTGCGTCTTGCTATACCCTGGGCGTAAAACAATCACGTGTTTGTTTAGACCACATCGTCAAAACAACTTGTCTATGGCGTAGATGACTGCGATATTAATAATATTATTTAAAAATGTAGTGTAAAGTAAATGCGAAACGTGGGTCATTCCTGGTGAAAGTATGCATCAACGAATTATTTGTAATAAAATGTATGTCTTTCTAGGCGTTTCTGTCTTCATCCTGCTTATTTTCAATGCCTGTGAAGTGTCCAGCAAGAGAATCGCGTTTTCTATCATCACAATTGAAATAATTATTCAGTATTCTAATTGACACGTTTTGCATATTAATATAAATCAAACCAAATTATGGAGTAGATGCCAATTGATATGTATAATAATTGATTTTTGTAATATGTTGTTCTGTTATTTTAATGTCATTGTATATATTTTTGAACTGCCAGTTTGTTCCACCCGGTTTGTTTTGTTACTGTGAGTTAGACTAGTTGTTTCATGTAATTCCGACTGCATTGTATAGAGCCATCGTTATCATTGCGATCTGGGTCGGATCTTGTGGTGTAGTGGTTATTCTGCCGAGAATTTATACTATTTATAGATAATCTAACGAAATTCCTGATATAATGGATATTCTAAAGAAAAATTGGCTATTGTGAAGATTTTATTTTGGCTGTGGTGGATAATGTAACGACAATTCCTGCTCTGCTGGATAATCTCATCACAATTCCAATTGCTGGGACCGTTCTATAGAAAATTCTGCCGCGATAGCTATTCTGACAAAAAAATTAGTCTGGTCTAGTGGTTATTTTGCCGAGAACTTATACTGTGATAGATAATCTAACGAAATTCCTGATATAATGGATATTCTAAAGAAAAATTGGCTATTGTGAGGATTTTGTTTTTGCTGTGGTGGATAATCTAACGACAATTACTGCTCTGCTAAATAATCTAATCACAATTCCAATTGCTGGGACCATTCTATAGCTATTCTGTCAAAAAAATTAGTCTGGTGAAGTGGCTATTTTGCCGAATATTTTTACTTTGATGGATAATCCCACGAAATTTCTGATATAATGGATATTCTAAAGAAAAATGGTTCTGTTGGAACCAATCTATAGAAAATTCTACTGTGAGAACCAAGCTGAAAAGCCATTATGGTGTAATGGTTATTGTGCCGAACATTTATAGCCTACATATACTATTCAAAAATACTAAAATATGCAAATGACTACCAAAAAAAAAACCACTATAGAACCTAACAGAAGAAACATTTCCAGTTACATGTGATGCCCAAACGCACCAATAGCTACCGCATGGAATCATCAGGGTGGTCCAACCCAAGATTTGCACGACACTGACTTTGAATGTTACAGTCATTGTGGCATTGAATTCCAGGGTGGAAACATCAGTCTAATTGTTTTAGTGACCAGAAACAAATTTTTATATGCGCCGGCTTACCCAAAATGAAAGGTTACGTGCCCTTGGCATGCTACAGATCTGCACAACACAGGCGGTTGTGGCGCGGACGATGAATGTTTCTCAGTCTGTCATAAGCAGGCTATGGTCCAGATACCGTGATACACAATCTGTACAGGACAGACCACGCTCAGCCCAGGATCGATTTATCCGTACCTTAGCCTTGAGAAATCAGATCAGCGCTCGTCTTCAAACAGACACTGGTGTGAGAGTGAGTGACCGGACCATTCGGAGTCGACTACACCTTAATAATAATAATAATAATCGCGTCATTTTACAAGGGTAGCAAATAAGGCCTGAGGCTTTTTTCCAATTTGGCCCTTGGCACAGATCGTGCGAATGATTTCGATCATTACTGAAGGAAGAAACCGAAGAACTCGGGGGAAACCTGCCTGATCGGACGGGAGACCGAACATCCCTATCACTTACAACGATAAAGTTCATGCCCTGAGCTGCGATTGAACCCTCGTTTAACCTTCGCGCCCGACGTCCTCGCGTGATTCCTTGTTTGAGAGATCATCACATTCAGGCAAGACGTCGTTGGTGTAGGGGTCGTCAACACTGGGATAATCGACGCCGGAGCAATGTGATGTTGTCAGATGAGTCAAGGTTCGCTGTTGATTTTTTGGACAGACGTAGGAGAGTTTGGCGTCGTCGAAATGAGCGCTTCCAAGACGTTAACGTCATCGGACATGATCGATTTGGGGGTGGTTCTGTTATGCTGTGGGGAGGCATCACTGTTGCTGGAAGAACGGCTTTACATGTTGTTGCAGGGCGTGTTACAGGCCAGTAGGCCCTACTACCGGGACAACATCTTGGCAGTCCATGTTGTGCCGTTCGCACGACGTCATGGCCGCCGTTTCATCTTCCATGATGACAACGCTGTTGTATTTACTTTTCTAAGAGACCGCAAGAACACAGCAAGGTAAAAATCGTCATAAACACGTTTTATTTTAACCCCGTCTCAAGACGTCACTCTTTACATTTCCGGTTAGACAATGGAGTTACTTCCCTTAGTACATAATAGAAAATACCACAAACGCAAGATGTCACAGGGCCAGGATCGTTACAGGTTACCTCCAACAACAGAACATCACCACATTACCTTGGCAAGCACTCAGTCCCGACCTCTCCCCCATGCTTGGGACATGCTTGGACAGAGGTTACGTCAACGTCAACAACGTCCAGCCAATGTCCAAGAACTTGCTGCTGCGTTGCAACAGGAATCGGACAATCTGGACCAAAATGACCTTAGACGTTGCTTAATGTAAACATAAGATTATACTATTTTATATGTTCGGAGAGAACTTATATAATATAGGCATTTGCCTGTTGTTCAATCCATTTCAGTTTATTGTATAAAATATTGTTTAAACTAAACTAGACGTCTCATTAGGAGTATGCCACGTCGGATCAATGCTTGTTTGGTAAACAGAGGAGGATTTACCCGTTACTGACTTTGTTGTGATGCTGTGGTAACTTCGCTGTTTGACCCCGGGTATCATTTTACCCTTATAATGGTAAGTCTGTGCCTTACTTAGTCTAACGGCCATTTAGAATAAATCGATGAATGTGAACTTCATTTCCTTTTGTCATTTGTTTCTTCGTCAGTTTCATTAGGTGACTTTAAAAACACTTAAAAAATCAAATATCCCCTACTTTTTATGAATAGTATATATAATATAAATCTCTCATATAACAATCCTTATATTAACAGGGGGGATGTTATGATATGCAACATGATATTAAACGCAGTGCGCGTATGAATATATTGTTGTTTACTACGTCATCATATCTGTAGTCACGTAAAACATGTCTTGATAGTAAACGTGTTTTTGTCGTTCTCTCGCCTAATATTACAACACTCATAACGCCAAATATACACAAAAAGTGACGAAATAAATAAATATTCTATACACCCCCCACCCCCCACCCACCAACACCGTATTTATATCGTAGATTGGCTCTCACAGTAGCAGGATTTTTTTTTAAAATTTCGATTGGCCCCAAGACACGATTTTGTATTTAGATTCGTGTCCCAGCAGGATTTTTTCAGTGGTCCCAACAACAGGATTTTTTTCTAGGTTATTCCTCATTGTCAACATTGTCCCATCCCTGTTACAACGCAGCAGCAAGTTCCTGGACATTGGCAGGGCGTTGTTGACGTTGACGTAACCTCTGTCCAAGCATGTCCCAGACATGCTCGATGGGGGAGAGGTCGGGACTCGGTGCTGGCCAAGGTAATGTGGTGATGTTCTGTTGTTGGAGGTAAACTGTAACGATCCTGGCCCTGTGACATCTTGCGTTGTCATCCTGGAAGATGAAACGGCGGCCATGACGTCGTGCGAACGGTACAACATGGACTGCCAAGATGTTGTCCCGGTAGTACTGGCCTGTAACACACCCTGCAACAACATGTAAAGCCGTTCTTCCAGGAATAGTGATGCCCCCAATAAAAATATTCACATTACACAGTCTTTGAGAGAATAAAAAGAAACTGATATAGTTCGATTAAACTTTTTTAAACTTTTAAGAGTCTATGAAACGTGATTGTTATTTTTTAATTCTTCCGGATATTGTTGTCTTTGGCGGAGGTTCATGGAATTGAGTAACAGGTTGTTTTTTTAGGTTTAGTTGTTGCTTAGTGGATTTTGGATTACTGGCTTGTAGTTGAAGATTGTTTTCTGGAAGTGAGAACCATACTTCATTGGGTAGCTTAGCGTGTTCCATAGTAATAGGAATGTTTTGTTTGATTGTTGGCTTTGGTGGACAGGTCGATTCACGAAGTTTGGATCTGTTCCGGCGTAGTACACTTCCAAGACTAGTTTTAACTATGTAGGATCTTGGAGGGTATAGTACTTTCTCAATAATTCAACCTGGGGTCCATGTTCTCGAAACATAGTCTAAGATGCGTACCTGTTTTCCAGGGTACAGTGGTGACAGTTAATGTTGTGTTGAACGACCATCATGTTGAGATTTCATGCAGTCTCTTCTATTAAGAAGTTGAGAGCGTTGTGTTTCTGTTGACGGACTTATGGTATGATGAGAAAGTAGGAGTGTTCAAAGTGGTCTGGACATTAAGATTTCTGCAGGCGATGGTAGACTGCTATCGACTGGTGTTGTTCTTATTTGGAGTAAGGTCATGTCAATGTCTGTATGATCGTCTAGACATTTCTTGACAACAGGTTTGACAGTTCCTACTATTCGCTCTATGAAACCGTTGGAGCGAGCGTAGTGGGGTGATGGTGTAGTATGATTTATACCCCATTCTGTGCAAAATTAATTGAAAGTTTGACCAGAGTACTGGGGTCAGTTGACACTGACTATTTTATCAGGCTTTCCGAATAGTGAGCATACTGCTTTAACTTCCCTCGTGACAGCTTCACTGGTGATTGGGTTAGCCATTTCCTTGACGATGGGATACTTGCTGAAGTAATCTGCAATAAGTAGATAGTGTCGATTACCAATTTGGAATAAGTCTGTTCCTAGCACCATACATGGGGCTTGTGGTATTTCATGGGGTTGTAAGGGTTCTTTCCTTTGTTGTTGTTTGTTATGTTCACATTCATTACAAGATCTGACCATTTTATCAATGTCTGTGTTTATGTTCGGCGAATACACTGACTCTCTGGCTAAATTTCTGGTTGTCGCAATTCCTTGATGTGATGAGTGTGATTGGCGCAAAATACTTGGACGAGTGCGTTGTGGTATAAGGACTTGACGGCCCTTGAAGACAATTCCTCCTTCAACAGCTAGAAAATCGCGGTAACACCAATATGGTCGTAGGTCTCTTGGTAGTTCCTTCAATGTTTCTGACCATCCAATTAAGATTCGTTCTCGTAGAGAATTGAAAACTGGGTCAATTGTTGCTTCAACACGAAGCTTTTCTTGTTTCACTGTGCCGAAATTGATAAGATCTAGATTAAAGCTGTCTATGCTTATGGGTGAGATGCGTTCCTTAAGCTGGATAGTTGAGTTGTTCTCAGGATTAGGTTATCTTGATAAGACATCTGGAAGTATCCATTCCTTGCCTGGTTTGTAGATCAATTCAAAGTCATACTCTGTAAGTTTCAAGAACATCCTTTGCAGACGTGGAGCAGCACTGGATATGGGTTTCTTGTGTATCATTACAAGTGGTTTGTGGTCTGTAACTGCAATGAATTTTCTGCCATAAAGGTAAACATGGAAACGGGGGTATGTCATGTACTAGAGCTAGACAAGTGCTTCTCGTTCAATATAAGAGTATGCTGCTTGGGTTGGTGTGAGTGATTTAGATGCAAATGCTATTGGTTTGTCCTGTAAGAGTGCTGCACCAACACCTTTCTGGCTAGCGTTCACCTCAAGAGTTAGTTGTTTCTCAGTGTCATAGTATGCTAGACAGGAATTGTCGGAGATTAGTGTCTTTACTCTTTCAAAGCATTCTTGATGATCTTCTGGCCATTCAAATAGAGTATCTTGTTTAATAAGATCTCGTAGAGGTTGACATTGTGCGCTATAATTGAATATATAGGCGCTTAAGTAGGTGAGCATGCCAAGAAAACGTTGAAGCTCATCTTTGGTTTTGGGGGTAGGTATCTTGGATCTTTGCTGGGTCTGGTGTGATGCCATGGTCGGTGTATAAATTACCAAGTTGAATACAAGACCTCTTCCTGCGGCTCTGTTCATCAGCAAAAGTAAATTATGATCATGTTCTTCAACATTTTTACCAAAAATACAGACATCACCAGCAATGCTCACAACACCAGGAATGCCTTTTTCTCTGCTGGAAAAAATCTTGGCTAATATAGAAGGCCAAATGGTAAGCGAGTCCAACAATATCTTCCGAAAGGAGTTCGAAATGTGGTGAGTGGTTGACTAGACTTCTCGAGGTGTACACTCCGGTATCCTGCTTTTGCGTCGAGCTTGGAGAATATCGTTGCGTTAGCAAATTTAGGATTGAGTTCTTCGAGCGTAGAAATCTTGTGTGGGCATCTCTTGAGGGACTTGTTCAGCCACAGTCTTAGGGACCCATCTTTCTTTTGTGTGCACATTACGATTAACACCAATCAGTGTGCTCAGTTATTTTTTTTATTGACATCGATTGATTAAAGTCTGTCAAGTTCCTTTTTGGTTCTGTCTTTAATGTGGATACTAAATTTTCTTGGAGGATCTATGAAAGGTTCTGCATCTTCTTTGACAAAATTTTTAGCTGGCTCATGGAAGTTGCCAATTTTGTGAAAAAGATTTGGGTAAATGCGTAAAAGATCTCCAATCGAGTTAATTTGACATTTCGGTTTGGGGTGTTCGTCTTGGGTAGTAGCTAGGGTTGGTTTTGATGCTGTGATATTGTCACAATTAATTGTGACAAGTCCTAATGCTTCACATGTGGGTAGGCATACATTGGCTGGGCCTGGAACATCGACCACATAGAATAGTCTTTCTCTAAAACACGAGTCTTTGTATTTACACTTGAGTGTGATTGTACCTAAGCATTTGATGGGTTAAACAAACGTCTCCTGGCGGATTGAGTATGGATTTGGTAGGTGTGTCGCCATACATCTGTTTAAATGTGCGATAAGGTAGTGTGTCGCCAGATGCACCTGTATCTACCTTGAGTGTAAGGTTGTGTATGCCGCCTTTCTTGGGAGCTTGAATTTCTAGTGTCGTGTAGGCTTCATCGCGCTGTTTGCCTTCAATGGAGTTAAGGCACTGCTTAGGCACTGTAATGGAATAATAGGACAGAGTAAAATTGTCTCTTTGTGGGTAGGTTCCACTGTCGATAGTGCTAATGTCCCTATCATGACTGGTCCTCCTGTAACGGTTACGTCCATGGCGGCTTGATGTTCTGCGACGGGATCTATATCGTTGATGGCTATCATTTTGCTTATCGTTGTTTAGACGTTGTGTTTATCTGCCTCTGTCGTTGCGTTTAAATTTGCGGCATAAATTTTGCCAATGACCTTTATTTCCACAGTAATCACATGTGTCAAAATTGGCTGGGCATTGTTTTCGTTTGTGTGTTGCGCCACAGTTTCCACATTGAGAAAATCTTTTGATTCCATTTATATGTGATGTTGTCGGAATTGCTGGCTTGTAGAGATGTTCGATCTGTTGATGACCTGCAGCTAGGGCTTCATATTTCCTTCCTTCAACTAGGGTTTGTTCTAGTGTGAAGTGCCTGTCTTTCCCCAACAGTTCTCTTTGAAACGAGTCAAATGGGTTGTTTGCTATGACCAGCTCAATAATTCTTTCTTGTTTTTCATTTGCAGTGAAATCACATTTCAGGGAAAGAGTTTTGTATTTTATTTAAACATATCTTTTTACTTTAAAGTAAACGGATCGGACAAAAGTTACTAAAACTTACAAAAGAGTCCTCTCCAATACAATATAATTGTTGTAGGTGGTCAGTGAAGCAAAGTCAATACACATACATGTCAAATACTAATAGGTAATAAATTAACAAAACAAACATATTTACAGAAGATCAGTGTATTTAAAATATGGACAAGGGAGAACACCTCGGTATAACATACCTTACAACAGCGAAATATACGAAAGCGTGAAAGGTATTTTTGGTTAGGTCGGGTGAGGTTCAAATATTTTGAGGCCTTCGTGTCCGATTCCCTGTTTTATTTTCAGAGCAATCTTCTCGTCATCTGTGATTTCCTCGTCGTCACAGTATAGAAGCATTGATTGTTTGAACAGTGAGAAAGTTTTTGCGATATCTAAGTTTCTCCAGTCCATTTCTGGGATGCGGGAAGCCATGTTTGACAATGATAATAAATTTGGTTCTATTTCAGTATCGTACCGCTACCAGTTTCCGGGGTCGTAGAGACTTGAAATTTTCAGGGGGTGTTCAAGTCGGCTAACAATGACCTCACACCAAATTTCAGCGAAATCGGTCAATTAAACTTTTACCGAATTAAACTTCCCACGAGAGATAAAATTATATTGCCGTTCGTCGCCATTAGTATTTGGTGACTCTAGACTCGAATAACAAGACACTCAACGAACTCCCAACACTCGGTTCCCCGTGCCCAACGTTGCAATTCATAATAATTATAACGAGTTTCGTATATTTTAATTATACGCCCACATGGGAATGTGGTCGCATATTGCCGTCGGCCTCGACCGGCCATCCGTCGGTCCGTCGGTTCGTCGTCAACAATTTCTTGTGAACGCTCTAGAGGCTAAAGTTAATACCCGATTGACTTTAAATTTATGCACAGTGTTTAAGTTTAAGGTCACGAGACGAAGAAGCCTATGGAAATGTGGTCGCATATTGCCGTCGCCCCCGACCGGCCGTCCGTCGGTCCGTCCGTTCGTCGTCCACAATTTCTTGTGAACGCTCTAGAGGCTAAATAGTTTAAGGTCATGAGACGAAGAAGCATATGGAAATGTGATCGTATATTGCCGTCGCCCCCGACCGGCCGTCCGTCGGTCCGTCCGTTCTGTTATGGTATTAATAGATCTTGTGACGTAAGGGAATTCCATTGGAGAGTTAGAATACACGCTTAAAGCAAATGGCAGTGTTTGTTGTTACTGTAAACTAATCCACGCATAACATGGTGTCAGAAGTGGCCATCGGGGGATGAATATACAATAATTTAACGAAGAAAGGTCCAGATAATTCATTTAAGTAAGTTATTTGATTATGGCGAAGCTGGAACCACCGAAAGAATTTGATTTTCTTCACCCCAACGAATGGCCGGAATGGAAGCGCCGGTATGCACGATATCGTCTAGCTACCAAACTTAATGAGGAAGACATAGCAGTTCAATTAAGTAATTTAATTTATTGTATGGGGGATGAAGCGGAATTCATTTTTACAACATTCACTCTTACCGAAGACGAGAGGGGAAATTTTGATACAATTATGGCCAGATTTGAGAATTATTTTGTTCCTAGACGTAACGTCATATCAGAAAGAGCAAGATTTCACGAGAGAAAGCAGAATCCTGGAGAAACTGTTGAAGTATTTCTCCGAAGCTTACACAAATTGAGTGAGACATGTGATTTTGGTAATCAAAGAGACAATAATATTCGTGACAAGTTTATATGGGGTTTAGGTGACAAAACCGTCTCTAGAACCTTACAATTGAGAGGCAATATCACTTTAAATGAGGCAATAGAAAGGGCAAGAAATCATGAGATGATCAAGTCGCAAAATCCAGGGGAAGAAGTCACAAATTCCTCAAATGTTGATTCTATACGTTTTAGAAGCCAAAGAAATCGAGGTAATTATAGAAGTAGAAGTAGAAGTAGAGTTAAAACAACAAGAATGCCTCATCAAAATTATGGTAATAATACAGACTCCGTAGATTGTAGTAGATGTGGGTATTCTCATAGACAAGGACAGTGTCCAGCATATCAGAAAACATGTAATGTATGCTATCGTGTAGGTCATTTTGCTAGAATGTGCCGTAGTCAACCTAGATCAAATACCGGTTGGGGTACTAATAATGCTAAGAAGAAAGTTTATGATGTTAGAAATAATGAAGATTATAAAGAGAATCATGATGATGTTGGTGATATTACTGATATACAAGAACATGATAGGCATGAATCAGCTACTGATAATAGAGTTAAAGAAGATGATGATAATGAAGATTTTATTATAGATGCTATAAATAATTCTGAAGATTCAGATGAATGGATCGTTCCTATACCAGTCGAAGGTGTTGAAATAAACTTTAAAATTGATAGTGGTGCGCAAGTTGACATTTTGCCTTTTAAATATTTTAGGCAAGTTCAAGCGCGTTCCAAAGGCAAAGTTAAACTAAATGATAAGCAGGTTAATTTGAAGACGTATACCAATGAACCAATAGAAAATTGTGGCCGTTGTGTTGCTATGGTCGAGTCAAGAAATAAACAGTATTATTGTTACTTTACAGTAGTTACAGAGAAGGACGCTCAGCCTATTATAGGTCTTAGAACATCTGAAAGATTAGGGTTGATTAAGAGAGTACAACAGATTACAAGAGACATTAAAATCGATGAAAATGAATGGCTAAAGAAACACCCGAAACCTTTTGATGGACAATTAGGCAAATTACCCGGGTTTATTAGTTTGAAATTGACTGAAGGGGCCAATGGTGTTGTTCATCCATGTCGTAATGTAGCTTTTTCAATGTATGATAAACTTAAAAGTGAACTAGATAGGATGGAAAATTCTGGTGTAATTCGTAAAGTTACAGAACCAACTGATTTTGTAAATAGTTTTGTAATATCTGAAAAATCTAATGGTCGAATTCGGGTTTGCTTAGATCCTAGGGATTTAAATAAGAATCTTCACAGAGAGCATTTTATGTTACCGACACGGTCTGAAATAATGTCTCGATTTAAAGGTTCACAATTTTATACAAAGCTTGATATGAGTCAAGGCTTTTGGCAATGTTGTTTAACTGATGATGCTTCCACTTTAACAACTTTCAATAGTCCTTTTGGGCGTTATCAATATTTAAGACTACCATTTGGCTTAAATGTAGCTCCTGAAATTTTTCATAGGATTGTCAGCCAACATTTTGAAGACATTCCTAATCTTATTACTGTACATGATGATATGTTAATTTATGCTAAAACTAGGGAGGAGCATGATAAAACACTTGAGTTGGTTTTGAGACGAGCAGAGAGTCTTAATTTAAAATTTAATAAAGATAAATGTAAAATTTTGATAGATTCTGTGACATTTATGGGTGATGTAATATCTAAAGAAGGTATAAAACCTGATATTAGGAAAATTCAGGCTATAACAGAGTTACCTTCTCCTAATAATTTAAAAGACCTTAGAAGGATTCTTGGTATGGTAAATTATTTAGGAAATTATATCCCAAATTTATCAAGTATAATTGAACCGTTAAGAGTGTTAACAGAAAATGATGTAAAATTTGAGTGGAATAATATACATGAAAACTGTTTGAATCAAGTTAAAACTATTTTATCTTCACAGCCTGTATTGCAACATTTTGATTTAAATAAGCCAATCAAGGTTTCTTGTGATGCCTCTATCACAGGGCTAGGTTGTTGTCTTTTGCAAAAATGTGATAATGATTGGAAGCCTGTGGCATATGCTTCTCGATCACTTAGAGATTCTGAAAAGAGATATGCCCAAATCGAAAAAGAGTTATTAGGTATTTTATTTGGATGTACTCGATTTCATCAATATATTTATGGTCAAAAAGTTTACGTTGAAACGGATCATAAGCCGCTTGAAATTATTTTTAAGAAAAGGTTAGATCAACTTAGTCCTAGATTACAGAGAATGAGTCTAAAATTACAATGTTATAATTTAGATGTACATTATTTGCCTGGTAAATTGTTAATAACTGCAGATACTTTAAGTAGAGCTTCAATACCAGATATAGATAGTAATTTGTCAGATAAGATTGAAACTGATATTAGAGTACATGTAGATAACATTATAGAGCATAAAGCTATTTCTTCTAGAATTATGAATGATGTTATACAAGAAACTAAGAAAGATAAAGTTTTATGTTTATTAAAGAGTCAAATAGAACAAGGTTGGCCAAATAAGAAAACTCAAGTGGATCCTCTGATAAGAATATATTATAACTATAGAGATGAGTTAACTGTATGTGATGATGTATTATTTAAACAATGTAATGTTATTATTCCTATGTCAATGAGAGATTATGTTCTTAAGAAAATTCATACTAGTCATTTAGGATGTGAAAAGACATTATCCCGAGCAAGAGAAAACATATTTTGGCCTGGTATATCTAAAGATGTCATTAGCATGATTGAAAATTGTGATGCATGTATTAAATACCAGAAGCAGAAAAGATGTGAGAGTCTAATTCCTCATGCTATACCTGATTTACCTTGGGAAAAGATAGGTGTAGATTTGTTTACCTATAAGAATCAAGATTATTTAATTGGAGTTGATTATTACTCTAAGTATGTTTTAGTCAAAAGTTTAAGAAATACTAAGAGTTCTACTGTAATCAATGTTATTAAATCATGGTGTTCTAATCATGGTATTCCTAAAGTAATATTTAGTGATAATGGACCTCAATTTAGTTGTTTAGAATTTAAGAATTTTGCAGAGTCTTATAAATTCTTGCATGAAACATCTTCTCCACTTTATAGTCAAAGTAATGGTCAGGTTGAGAGATTTGTACAAGTTGTAAAAAATCTTATTAAGAAATGTGAAGCAAGTGGTGATGATTTTTATTTGGGTTTGTTAGAAGTTCTTAATACTCCTATAAGTTCTCATATAGGATCTCCTGCTGAATTGTTAATGAGTCGTAAGTTGCGGTCAGTTGTTCCAATTAAAGAGGATAAGTTAAAGCCTGTTGTTCAACAAAATGTTAAATCTGAATTAACACTTAGACAAGAAAAGATGAAACATTACTATGACCGGAAATGCCTTAAACATGATAGTAAGTTTATAACAGGACAATCTGTTAATTTACATCAACATGGGGTATGGCAGAAAGGTATTATTAAGAAAGAAATGAAATATCCCAGATCATATATTGTTGAGACTGATAAGGGTTGTTATAGAAGAAATTCTAGATTTATTAAGAGAAATCCTTATCCTGTCAAGTTAAATAGAAAAATGTTTGATTTTGGTTTGTATTCTAGTGATCCAGTGAATAATGCTAATAATAATAATAATTATGTTAATAATAATAATAGAAATGTAAGAATGAATATGAATAATAATGGTAATTTAATGCCTAGAAATAGAGAGGGTTATTATACAACTAGATCAGGAAGAGTAGTAAAACCTGTTAAAAGATTAGATATTTAAAAATGTGTTTTTTTTTCTTTTCTTTGTGAAGAAAGGAGGATAGTAAGATATGTTTAATATTCGGTTAAGTTATAGGTGTTTACTGTATTGAATGATTAACTTGATTTACTTATGTAGTTTAAATAGTTTAGTTATAGTATTATACTAGATAAGTATGTTAGATTAATATTATTTAAAAAAAAGTTATATTGATGTCCATCTGAAGAAAGGGAGATGTTATGGTATTAATAGATCTTGTGACGTAAGGGAATTCCATTGGGGAATCTCTGGATTGTAGCACGTGATTAATTAGAACAAAAGAGTTAGAATACACGCTTAAAGCAAATGGCAGTGTTTGTTGTTACTGTAAACTAATCCACGCATAACACGTTCGTCGTCCACTACGAAATCGAGTCTCAACGGCTAATTTTTTATTCGATTCATCTGAAAAATTAACACAACCTGCGCGATGGTCATGCGCAGTTTGTATTCATTTTTCGGACGGATCTTTAAAAACATGAGGCCCTGAGAGAAGTTGCGGTTTTTAAATACAAACTTAGGCCTACAAAATGAACACAAAAATTAGATTGATCACTCAAGCCAGGGGATGTTAGCCAGGGTCATGACCTTGACCCATCGGGACGTCCCGAAAGAAGTCCTTGTGCGTCGTGACCTTGACCATGACCTCTCTGCAAAATCTGTGGACGGTACCTAAAGTTTTGGGAATTTTTCGACCTCAAGGTCAAATGTCAGGTCAAAGGTCAAGGTCTCACATGAAAGGTCATTGATATGTCCATCCAGGGTCATGACCCTTTTCATGCCACGTGACCCTTGGAGGTCAAGCTAGGGTCAAACGTCACTTCATGGTCCCGTTTCGCCCACTTCCGGTTGCCGGGCGGCCATTTTGAAGTCACCCAGCTACTCGCCAGGGTGAATATACTTGTCGAATACCTAGCCTCGATTCTCGCCGAGGCATCCTTCGGGGAGTTTACAGGTGGGGGATTGCTCTAAGTCCGGTGACACTTTTTTCTATGTCCGTGGGGGCACGCTATGTCAGCGAGGGTCATGACCTTGATCCACATAGACGTCCCGAACGAAGTTCTTGTGGGTCGTAACCTCGACCTTGACCTTGACCTCTCGGCAAAATCTGTGGACGGTACCTAAAGCTTTGGGGACGTTTCGGCCCCAAGGTAAAATGTCAGGTGAAAGGTCAAGGTCTCACATGTAAGAACAGTGATGTGTCCATCCGAGGTCATGACCTTCGATATGCCACGTGACCTTTGGAGGTCAAGTTAGGGTCAAACGTCACTTCATGGGCCCGTTTCGCCCACTTCCGGTCGCCGGGCGGCCATTTTGAAGTCACCCAGAGACTCGCCGGGGTGGATATACCTATCGAATACCAAGCCTCGAACCCCGCCCGGGTCCATGAAGTGACGTTTGACCCTAGCTTGAACTTCAAAGGTCACGTGGCATGGAAAGGGTCATGACCCTGGATGGACACATCAATGACCTTTCATGGCAGTTCTTGACCTTTCGCCTGACATTTTGCCTTGGGGTCGAAAAATCCTCAAAACTTTAGGTACCGTCCACAGATTCTGCAGAGAGGTCAAGGCCAAGGTCAAGGTCACTACCCACAAGAACTTCGTTCGGGACGTCTATGTGGATCAAGGTCATGACCCTCGCTGACATAGCGTGCCCCCTAGCGGACATAGAAAATACATCGCCCTAAATCACGCAAATTTCACCGAGCTTCGCGAACCTCCTCCTGTAAACGCCCCGAAGGGTGCCCGGGCGGGGTTCGAGGCTTGGTATTCGATAGGTATATCCACCCCGGCGAGTCTCTGGGTGACTTCAAAATGGCCGCCCGGCAACCGGAAGTGGGCGAAACGGGCCCATGAAGTGACGTTTGACCCTAGCTTGACCTCCAAGGGTCACGTGGCATGAAAAGGGTTATGACCCTGGATGGAAATATCAATGACCTTTCATGTGAGACCTTGACCTGACATTTGACCTTGAGGTCGAAAAATTCCCAAAACTTTAGGTACCGTCCACATATTTTTAAGATAGATGTAAAGGTCAAGGTCACGACGCACAAGGACTTCTTTCGGGACGTCCCGGTGGGTCAAGGTCATGACCCTGGCTAACATCCCCTGGCTTGAGTGTTCAATCTAATTTTTGTGCTCATTTTGTGTGCCTAACTTTGTATTTTAAAACCTCAACTTCTCTCAGGGCCTCATTTTTTAAAAGATCCGCCCGAAAAATGAATACAACCTGCGCATAACCCTCGCGCATTTAGCCGCTGAGACTCGATTTCGTAATGGACGAAGAACGGACGGACCGACGGACGGCCGGTCGGGGGCGACGGCAATATATGACCACATTTCCATATGCTTCTTCGTCTCATGACCTTAAACTTAAACACTGTGCATAAATTTAAAGTCAATCGGATATTAACTTTAGCCTCTAGAGCGTTCACAAGAAATTGTGGACAACGAACGGACGGACCGACGGATGGCCGGTCTGGGGCGACGGCAATATGCGACCACATTTCCATATGCTTCTTCGTCTCGTGACCTTAAACTTAAACACTGTACATAAATTTAAAGTCAATCGGGTATTAACTTTAGCCTCTAGAGCGTTCACAAGAAATTGTGGACGACGAACGGACGGACCGACGGATGGCCGGTCGGGGGTGACGGCAATATGCGACCACATTTCCATGTGGGCGTATAATTAAAATATACGAAACTCATTATAATTATTATGAATTGCAACGTTGGGCACGGGGAACCGAGTGTTGGGAGTTCGTTGAGTGTCTTGTTATTCGAGTCTGGAGTCAATAAATACTAATGGCGACGAACGGCAATATAATTTTATCTCTCGTGGGAAGTTTAATTCGGTAAAATGAAAAGTTATTGACCGATTTCGCTGAAATTTGGTGTGAGGTCATAGTTAGCCGACCTGGTCTCTACTACCCCATCTTCAATAGAAGGCTTGATTTCGCCTTAACTACATACAGCTTATCAAGCCCTTCACTCAACACTCTACATTTTTCGGCACTAAATTTGATTGGGTACCGGCCCCAACCGTGATCCAATCAAATTCCTTCGTTAAATGAGTTACTAAAAATAAGACTACTTTCAATTTATGTTATTCATCCTTCCTTAAAAAAAATCGTCACGATTATAAAGTCTCGCGCTTCTAAAAAAAGAGCCTATGTGACAATCGAGATGCAAAGGTCAAGGTTCGATTAATGTCAAGGTCCTAAAACTGCTTCAATTGTTTTTTTTTTTGGTTTTCTGTGAGTTTCTCTATTGAAAAAAAACCTTCAACGGCTGTAAACTTGTCTCGTTCTTTTTCCGTGGAGGCTGCCATTTGTTTACTACAGTCACGTGCTACATTGTGAGTGTGTTATGTGCCACGACCTCTGATTGGACAATGATTTGAATGCTAATTAGTCACGTGTAAACACAACCAGCCTAAAATGTTAGGAATAGCCAAGTGGTGAAGCAAGGGTTAGATGTTGTTAAACTCGCGGCCGTTGCTTCAGGAAGATGCTACTACCCCGGAAACTGGTAGAGGTACGATACTGAAATAGAACCAATTATTTAGCAGTTCGCAGAATGTAAACAACTATCACGTGGTCTCTAATTCCCTGCAATGAGTTACTTGGTCACGTGGGTATAACGAAATGTCTGCTTAGCACGATTCTGGAAATTTCCATTTTTTCTAGAAATTGAGACGACCGTCTCTGGTTCCAAGTGGATTTGAGATTGTAAATGAAAGCACTTTCACCTTTTTTACGAATGTTCTATTCTTTCGGTGATCCAATTTTCCCCACTTCTGGCACCATGTTCATAGGCGAGAGAACGCCAAACACGGGTTTACTATCAAGACATGTTTTATGTAACTACAGATATGATGACGTAGTACACAACAATATATTCATAGGCGCACTGCGTTCAATATCAGGTTGCATATCATAACAATGGGTGACAGAGTTTCAAAGTTAGCGATATAGTATATTTTTCTACTTTAAACCCCTGGCCTGGAGTAGCCGGTAAACGGGTTTTAAAATTTATGTAGTACCGGTAGTCAATGTGCAATCTGTTTTACAGAGAATTACTTACGAATTATCTCTGTCACAGATGACTGTCTTGAACACGTGCATTGACTTCACGCGGTGGCAGTCATTGGCTCAACAGCTCGTGCGTTGTTTACATAACACCTAACTGCTTCGGGCAAAATGATGCCTTTTACTCATTTTAATACCCATTTACACCAGATAGGAAATATTTTTTAACTACAGATACTTCAAACGTCTTTATTTATTTTTCTTATACTTCAAAAAAATGTTTTAGAATTTATTTTGTCGGAGGAAAAAAGTTAATATTTTGCCGAATTGAGACGCATAGATGTCATCTTTATCAGTGATAGCCTACTAACGGCCAAGCGAATATTCACTGCGGGATCAGTTTTAGTCGATGTGGTCTGCCCGCAGTTGTTCAACGGGGATCACGGTGGCTAAGTGGATAAGGCGCTGGTTCGCTAGCCTGGAGGTTGAGTGTTCAATCCCTGCATTGGCAGAGAAATTTCATCTCGATTTTCCGGCGTGATTTCCTCTTGTCAGTGATGCAGAAGGAGGGCCTGACAAGGACAGCTGCCTAGTCGTTCGGATGGGACGAAAAACCGAGGCCCCGTGTACAAATTGGAGTGCACGTAAAAAATCCCTTGGCAGTTGGAATTCGATATAAGAGCATACTACCGGCAGCACACACAGAAAAGGTCATTTACTCGATGTGGTGATCACTAGGGTTTTAGATGACAATGTGGAAGATGTAAACATTTGTGATGACCTGGTTTCCGACCATTTTAGTATTTTTACTAAGCTTAAGATCAATAAACCTGTTCCTAAACAACAGACAATTGCATATAGGAAAATACGTAACATTAACATTGAAGATTTTAGATCTGATATTATTAACTCTGAAATATTTGAGAAACTTGACACAACAAGTATTGATCAACAAATTATTGTTTATAATGACACTCTAAGAAATATTCTGGATGCCCATGCTCCCATTAAAAAAGCCAAATTTACTATTCGACCAAATCGGAAATGGTTTACTGATGAAATTCGGCAGAGTAAAATCCATAGACGATCCATGGAAAGGCTTTGGCGAAATTCTAATCTTGAGATTAATAAACAATTATATACGCAAGCGCGGAACTCAACTAATAATTTGATTAGGAGAGTAAAAAAAGACTATATTTTAGAACAGATCAATTTTAATAAGGATAACCCAAAAGTAGTTCAAAACATAGTCAATAGTATCTTGAAACCGCAAAATCAACAAATACTACCAGATCATACACAGGATGTTGATCTTGCTGAAGAGTTTTCTAAATATTTTACTGATAAGATTGATAATATTAGAACTGAACTTGAAACAGACAATAACTCTGAGACAACATGCCTATCTGTTATATCACCACCTTCACAAGTTCTGTCTGAATTTTCCCCGACATCTGACAAAGAAATCAAGCAGCTTGTAGCCAAATCGTCATCTTCGACATGCGAATTGGATCCGCTTCCATCACCGCTTCTGAAACTGTGCATCGACGAACTGTGTCCTGTTCTTACTCATATTGTAAATACATCATTGTCAACTGGTACCTTCCCTGATGCCCTGAAAGAAGCTCTTGTTTTTCCCTTAATTAAAAAAAGTACTTTAGACAATAACCTCTTAAAAAATTATCGGCCAGTATCCAATCTATCATTTTTGTCTAAGCTTGTAGAAAACGTAGTGTCTATTAGATTTAAAGATCACTTAAAATTTGAGCATTTAGACGAACCCTTTCAATCGGCGTACAAAAAACTCCATAGTACAGAAACGGCTTTACTCCGAGTGCACAACGATATCTTAATTAAGCTGGATAGTAAAAATGTGGCATTTCTTGTTCTTCTTGACCTGAGTGCTTCTTTTGACACAATCGACCAAACACTAAACGTTTACATGATTACTATGGAATTACTGGCTATGCCCTGAAATGGTTCGAATCATATCTCACTTTAAGAAAGCAGTCCGTTGTCATAAATAAGCAGTCATCAAAACCAGTGTACATCAAATATGGAGTCCCGCAGGAATCAGTACTCGGTCCGTTATTAACATATTGTAAGTGATGCGCTGTAGTGGCTGCTCCTTTCTAGCTCTCCACTATATTGTAAATTTAAGTAGTTTTAGTGACTTTTAACTATGTGAAAATTGGACCACACTGTGTATAAGGATACAGAGATCATTATTATATCAAGTTTGTATTTATAATAATTAGTGTATTAGAAGAAAGTAGTATATAGTAAAAGAGTGGTCAATGAAGCATGAGACCAGCCATGTTTTTGTTCTTGGGCTACTTGTTTGTTTAACTATAATCATTTCTAATCAGACTACTTATTATAGCTCACAAGTGATTAGGATTTCTACAGTTGAACTCATTTCCAAACAACATTGTAATATCTTGTCAGATAATGAGATTAGTTTTCTACATAAGTCAACTAACCACATAGTAAAACGTTAACCTAAAGTGCGTCGTGGCTGTTCATCTGGTCTAAGGAAAAAGGCTAAGAAATTAAGGTGCCAGAAACACATTTCATCTTTTAAAATTGCACTGTTTTTTTTGTTTTTGTTTTTTAAATAGTAAATAGTTTATTTGCAAATACATACATAGAAGTATATGTGTATATACAAACGGGATCAGAACAAATTATACAATTTACGAATCTTCTCCCAGTATAATGTAAAATATTTACAAATACCACTGAAATTTAATTTACTACATAGTTATATACATATATACATGCTACCTTAGGATAATATGACCATGTGGTTACATACTTAGTGAATATTAATAGAGATAAACCACTGTCCAAATACAATATTAGCTACAAAGTACATGTGAATCTTTTCGTTTCTTTAATATAATTTTGTACGGTGTGAAATATATGGATATTAAAAGAATTTGGAAATAGTGTAGAGCCATCTAAGCAAATTTTATGCAATTCAGGTCGTGGTAGTTTGGCTAAAAAGCCAAGTTTATCGAATAAATGATGGCGCTGTAGCTCATATTTTGGACAGTCAAAAAAGTAGTGAAATGAATTTTCAATGCTTTTATTGTCACATGTGCAATATGGATTTTGAACGATATTTGATTTATTAAGATCATAATTTAGACCACTACAGGTATGGCGTATACGATTATGGTAAATTGATAATTTTCTGCTGCCGATGTTTCTTAACTTTGGAGGTTTGACTTTAGTTTTTATATTGGTTTTAAACTCCGATAAAGATATTGTGGATTTTAAACCGGGACGTAAACTATTGAACTGTTGGATGGTTTTAGGGAAAACGGAGTTCTTTGTTACTGTTAAACGACAAAGTGGTACTTTTAGATCATTACAGTTCCTAAGATTATAATTATTGTTATGATAACCGATTATCTCTTGGAGATAAGACGGTCCTGTTTTGTGAATAAGCTTATGTAATATACATAGCCGTCTAATCTTTCTGCGATCGTGTAATTTAGACCACGCAGTTTCAAAATAGAGCGATTCACGAGATGCATAAATAGTGCATCCTGTTACCGTGCGGGCAGCTTTAAGCTGTAATTTCTCAAGTTTTTCAGAATTGTAATTTGAACAGTTATCCCATACTTCGCAGCCATACTCAAGAATTGGTAAGATATAACATTTATATAATGTATTTAAGTTGGGTTGTGTTAATTGAAATTTAGCTCTACGTAGGTGGTTTAGTTTAAACGAAGCTTGTTTTATTATAGATTCAATATGATAATTCCATTTAAGGTCATCTTGGATATATACACCTAGATGTTTATGAACGGAAGCTGTATGTAGATACGTGCTTTGAAATTTTATATTTAAAGGGAATATGACATTTTTGCTAGCGAAGATCATTAATTTAGTTTTTTCGGGATTAAAGGTTATTAACCATTTATTAGCCCACATACACAACTGGTTTAAATCATAATTCAGTGCAGCTTCAACATTAGATAAATCTGTTGAGGAGGAACATAGCGTTGTGTCATCGGCAAATAATCTCGTTAAGCCTTTAAGTTGATCAGATACATCGTTTATATAGATCAAAAAAAGCAGTGGACCGAGAATAGAACCCTGTGGTACCCCAGAATTGGTAGAAAAAGTATCAGATAAACAATTTTCTAACATAAGAATTTGATTTCTATTATTCAAGTAATTTGAAATTAATTCGAGACAGTCATTTTGGATTCCATAACTGTTCAGTTTATGCCACAGTCCTTTATGCGAAACTCTATCGAACGCTTTGGAAATATCGCAGAACACTAAACCCGTGTATTCTTTTTTTTCTAAAGAATTACAAATGTATTGATATATTTCTATGAGTTGATGTACCGTAGATATGCCTGGTAAAAACCCCGATTGGTACTTATTAAAAAGTTCATTTTTTGAAAAATGACTTAAAAGATTCTGATGAATCAATCGTTCGAAGACTTTAGATATACTATTTAGTAGGGAAATGGGTCTATAATTTTTTGGATCCGACCTATCACCTTTTTTATACAGTGGGATAACATTGGCTTGTTTCCATTTACTCGGAAATATTTTCTGTTAAATGCCCAATCGGCCCGCAACAAGGTTTTTGAGATATATAATCTTCTCATTGATAATGACCTTGACATTTTAGTCTTGACCGAAACCTGGTTAAAGTCTGCTGGTGATGAGGCTATTGTAGCACATCTTACACCGCCTTCATACAGTTTCATACATGATCCTCGTGTCACTTCAAGAGGTGGTGGTATTGCGCTTCTTCACAAAACTGCAATCAACGTTAAAACCAACTGTTCGCAGCTAAATTTAAGCTCTTTGGAGTCGCTCAGTTGCAATGTCAAAGTTCTTAACAGATCACTTACACTGTTCTGTATCTACAGGCCACCAGTATCCAAAAAGAATAAATCACCTCTCTTCACTTATCGACATTCACAACAAATCCGATTCCATTTTTCTAGGAGATTTTAATATCCACTGGAACAAAACTGAAAAGAATGACACTAAACACTTCATGTCGCTCTTGGATAATCATTCCCTACAGCAACATGTAAAACAGCCAACACATAGATCTGGAAACACCCTTGATTTTGTTATCACTTATGAAGAGTCTAATATAGTCCAAAATATTTCTGTCCAAGATAAACAAATATCGGACCACCTTTTGATAGTGTTTAATTGCACCCTTCAAAACCAACAAGGGAGCGTAGAGATATCTTGTGCCGGAATATTAAAGCTATTGATGTCGATCAATTTAGGAAAGACCATAACTCAGAGTTACTTTACGATCCTCATCAAACTGCGAATGCGTTAGCTGTCCTATATAATGATACTTTATCTACCCTGCTGGATAAGCATGCACCCGCCAGAAAACGGTCAGTAACTATTAGACCTAATACACCATGGTATGATGCTACTGTCCAGGAGGCAAAAAGAGTCAGTCGAAGATCTGAGCGTCGGTACCGGAAATCCCGCCTCGAGATTCACAGACAAATGTTTCGAGCTGACTTAACTCTGTTAACAAACACGATCAAGAATGCAAAGCGAGAATACTGTCTCAACAAAGTAAAGCAGAGTGATCGAGATCCACGTAAAATACATGCTTTCATGCAGTCTTTACTGGGGAAAAAGACGACTGCCAGCTTACCATCTCATGAAACACCAAAAGATCTTGCCGATTCTTTCAACCATTTCTTTTTTGAAAAGATTGATAAAATCAAGAAAGAACTTGGTAGTACTCAAACAGGGGTTGTAAATGATGTGTCTTCTGAATTCACTGGCGATACTCTTTGTGAGCTAAAACCCTTCACAGAAGATGAGATCTTTAACATTATTCAATCAGCTAAGGCATCTACATGTTCATCAGATCCTATACCAACTTCAATTGTATTAAAATTCCTTGATGTTCTACTTCCTGTTATAACCCTACTTATTAACAGGAGTTTACTTTCAGGATCTTTTCCAGAGGTATTTAAAACAGCGATAGTAAAGCCATTACTTAAAAAACCAACATTAGACTCTGAAATTTATAAAAACTATCGCCCCGTTTCAAATTTGTCATTTGTGTCTAAAATTCTTGAAAAGGCAGTTAACAGAAGATTAAAAGAGCATCTATTCCACAACGCACTACTGGACGATTTTCAATCTGCCTATATCGACTGAGACTGCTCTTCTACATGTTGTCAATGTGATCAGATCAGCTATAGATGAGGGTAACTGTTGCTCTCTTGTACTCCTCGACCTATCAGCAGCATTTGGCACTGTCGATCCAACTATACTTCTCCGTAAATTGAACATAGAATTCGGTATTGAACATACAGCTCTCTCGTGGTTTGTCACATATCTCACTGGTCGTTCACAAATTGTCCAGGTCTTAAATACCAATTCTGATCCCATAACACTGACGAACGGTGTTCCCCAAGGTTCGGTCCTGGGACCAGTGCTGTTTACCCTCTACTCTGTGAGTGTAGCAAATATTTTAAATCGTCACAATCTCCAATACCTTTCTTATGCGGATGATACACAGTTAATCGACAAGTTTAAAGCTCGTGATCATATGGAATCATTTCAAAGAACAACAAACTGTTGTATTGATATTAAGGGGATCACGGTGGCTAAGTGGATAAGGCGCTGGTTAACTAGTCTGGAGGTCGAGTGTTCGATCCCTGCATAGGCCGAGAAAGTTCATCTCGATTTTCCGGCGTGATTTCCCCTTGTCAGTGATGTAGAAAGAGGGCCTGACAAAAACAGAAGTCATGCTGTGTGGAACTAGACATCAGCTCAAAGTCATTAATCACACATCATTAATAATTGCGGATTCTTCAATCGAAATTGTTGATTGTGTCAAGGATCTTGGGGTGTATTTGGATTCGGAATTAAGTATGGAAAGTCAGGTTAACCAGCTATGCAGAATTTGCTATTTCCATTTACGATCAATACGTCAAATACGCCACTTGATATCGAGAGAATCTGCCCACGCATTAGTCCGCTCTTTAATACTTTCAAGGCTAGATTATTGTAACAGCTTACTTTTCGGGATAAACAAGAGCCTTATTTCTAAATTACAACTTGTGCAAAATACAGCTGCCAGAATTGTGTCTCTTAGCAGAAGAAACTGTCATATCACTCCACACTTGAAAGACCTGCATTGGCTACCAGTAGAGAGCAGGATTCAGTTCAAGTTAATGTGTATTACCTTTAAATGTCTACGTACGGGGAGCTGCGCCTATTTACCTATCATCAAACATCTCTCCATATGCGCCATCCAGATCTTTAAGGTCCCAAAATGAACAAAAACTTGCAGTTTCAACTTTCAGACTGAAATCATTTGGACACCGATGTTTTTCTCACTGTGCGCCCCAATTATGGAACTCGTTACCATACAACATTAAGGAACTCAAAAAGTCTAGAACGTTTTTGTTCACAGTTAAAGACACACCTATTTTTAACAGCCTATGATTAAATTATTAAGATAGACTCAGTCTGAGACTGGAGAGCCAAATATGCGCCATGAGCATTACTTTCCGTAATGGAATGAGCGCTTAATAAAAACTCACATTATTATTATTATTATTATTATTATTATTTACGGCTTATACATGTCCACTTGGTAAACTTTTTAGAGATCAAATTTTGACTATCATATATACGCTGACGACACTCAACTATACGTGGCTCTAACACCCGATGACGAAAGTAAACAAATCATTAAGTTGGAGAAGTGTATTGATAATGTAAAAAACTGGATGAAAAACAACTTTTTGAAACTGAACGATAATAAAACTGAGCTATTAAAAATAGGAACTGATCACAGACTTTCGGCAATTAGTACAAATTGCGTTAAAGTGGGTGGTGCTGTTATACATCCAAGTAACAGTGTACGAAACCTCGGTGTTAAATTTGATAAAAACTTTGACTTGAAAGAACATGTGTCGAATATGTGTAAATCCGCCAATTTTCAACTGTATAATATAGGTCGCATTAGAAACTTTATTGATACTGATACTTGTAAATTGCTTGTCAACTCACTTGTAACTTCTCGACTTGATTATTGTAATTCTTTATTGTTTAATTTGCCTTCTCTTCAGCTAAATAGACTACAAAAAATTCAAAACAAAGCCGCCCGAATCATAACTAGAACTAAAATTTGTGAACATATAACCCCTATTTTACATCAACTACATTGGCTACCAGTTACTAGCAGAATTGAATTTAAAATACTCTCTCTAACATACTATATCATCAATATTGAAGACTCACCTGGCTACCTCAAACATCTAGTCACTCCATATATTCCTACAAGAACACTAAGATCCCAAAACAAAAACTTGCTAATGCCCTATCATGCAAAATCCTCATTTGGTGAAAGATCTTTAGTTTTGCTGCTTTTAAACTATGGAATAAGTTACCTTCTGAAGTTAAAGATTCCCCTTCCTTGTCTGTTTTTAAGAAAAAGTTAAAGACTCACCCTTTTAAAACCCATTGTAATTGATAAATGCTTAAAACGCTAAAACGCTCTCAGGGGTTATTTTTTATTATTACATACTATATATTATTCTAATTGTGCAATATAAATATGTGTTTCTTTTATTTCCTTTTTAACCCTTATTTTTGTGAGGTTTCATACTTTGTATCTTTATCATAATGTAATAGCGCCATAGAGCAATCAATATATTGGATTATAGGCGCTCTATAAATAAATTATTATTATTATTATTATTTCGAAGGTGAAGGCTGACAGCTGTCAATCATTCTGGTCTAGTGGCTGTTTTGGCTACGAAATAGTGTTAACCTTTTTTCATTATTCGCGACTAGGAGTATAGCATTCTCCACGCAAGTCTCGCTATCCAGAGACAACTCTGTTTGGGAGATTGGGAGTATGGAGGCAGACCACCATTAAATTTCACACTCTCGGTACCAGGCAGACCACCATTAAATTTCACACTCTCGGTACAAATTGTAGTTCGTCTATTTATAGCAATTCTCTCTCCTTCCCCCCCCCCCCTTTGCATGGACATTTTTGTTGATTTGATGGTCTAGAATGGAAGAAGAGGATTTGAATTAATATTTTCTGCCAGGTTTTGGTAAATATTCATGATTTTAAGGCGGAAGGATAACTGAGTTATCAGGTTGGCTACGGTGATAAGTACGGCAACTAGTTACATGTTTTGGGTATGCTTCTTCAAGTTGGTGTATCTCAAAATTTTGGTGGTCAACCTCATACACATTTTAGTGCAAAGATATGGTCATTTGTTCCTCTGTCTATAGTAAAAAGCATTCAGCCCAACAAAAATTTGGGGAATAGTTGGAGGTGGGCAAAGAGGCTAGAATTAACATTGAAGTCAATGGGGAAATTAATGGTGGTCTGCATCCGTATGGACGTTATTGACTAGGACCATAGATATCCTATAGGAATGAATGAATGAAATGGGGTTTAACGTCCTACGCTTAAGCACCTTACCTGGGCTAATTGAAGACGGGCATACGCCATACAGTGTGCTATGAGGGTAATTTTTGCCCGGGCAGCGGCGCTACGGCCTACTCTTATATCGAATTCCAACTGCCAAGGGATCTTTTACGTGCACTCCACGGGACCTCGGTATTTCGTCCCATCCGAACGACTAGGCAGCTGTCCTTGTCAGGGGGATATCACGCCGGAAAATCGAGATGAACTTTCTCGGCCTATGCAGGGATCGAACTCTCGACCTCTAGGCTAGCGAACCAGCGCCTTATCCACTTAGCCACCGTGATCCCCATATCCTATAGGATATCTATGGTCTAGACGTCATTGACTAGGACCTTTGAGCTAGAATTGGTTTTCAAAGGCTAGTTCTGGTGTTGAATTAGCCTGGTGTTGAATACGCCAGGATTCTCGGCATCAACCGGATACGACCGAAAACGAACAATAAAAATACAATAATATCTTATTCGCCGACATTGACAAATAATTCGAGTTTTCATTGTCAAAGATTTTGGATGATATTGAGTTAAGGACTTAGCTCCTTTAAATTCAACTAAAGTGTTATTTTGTGTTTCCAAAGTCAACATTTTGTAGTTATTGGTTGTTATTTTGGATTTGAAGTTGTTGGGTGTTACTGGGCCGTTATTGGGTGTTATCGGGCAGTTATTGGGTAATTCGACGCGCCGGTGAACCTCATGCTATGCTTTTGGGCAAGAGTTTGACACATGTTGCTTGCTCCATCTGTGGAAAAGCGTTCTTATCTACCTAACGAAAATTTGGGGAAAGTTAGAGCCGGTGTCACAGTTTCTGTGGGTCGCTGATGTGTGTTGGTTCCTGCCGCATGCGCAGTTGTAGGAGTCATCTCACACTGTTATAGACACAGTGTGTGTTGACTCCCCGTGATAGGATGACCCCTACGATTTTCTTACGGTCAGATCGGTTTCTACTATTATCTACCAATATATAGTATTACTACTGACAGTAGCCGAGGATGTTAAGTTTCTATTGTTTGTTTATTTCATTTAAAAGGAGAAATACAAATTAACGATCTTATTAAAATTGAAAAATTCCCGTCCACATGCAGAAACAGAAAAAATAATTGCCCCTTGGTATAAACGCAGAATTTGGGTGATTCATGTTCAAGAAATAGTGGTATTTTCAGATTTAGTTTCAGATGTAGATCCCTAGTTACTATAAAAACGGATGTTACCGGTTTTCGGATAGAGGCCAAAGCCGATAAATATCCGATACTTATAGTAACTAGTATAGTAGATCCCATGGTTTGCACGATAAAGTATTTGTGTTTGACAAATAAAACACATAGGCAACTTGTAAAAATTTTATTATGTACAAAATTAAAATAATAATTCAGAGAAATCCCAATCATATACAGGCCAATATTCAATCTGCCTTTGGAGGCGAATTAATTGACAATTTCAAGCCAATCATCAATGTGTATGGTTTCCAGTTCTACTGATTGTACGCGTGTAACGTTTAATCACTAAAAGTAAAAACAACGGCAACAAATCACGAACGATAGAACAATTAATCTCAAGCCAATTAACTTAAATCCGTTGATCGTGTAACTACTGATCACTAAAAAACCCCAGCTAATCACGATAACAAGTATGTTTATTAATGACAAAACTCTAAGAACATAACACTTTTTCCTGAAATGATCAGTTATTTGACTTATGAGGAACCATCTCACAATGGCGGAAGTGGGTGAAGCTGTGTTGTCCGTGTTGCTAACACAAACATCCGTCTCAGACATGCGCAAGTGCCCAGGAACCAACACACACCAGCGACCAACAGAAACTGTGACACCGGTGTGACAGTTTCAGTTGGTCCTTGCTGTGTGTTTGCTCTTTGGCGCATGCGCAGTTGTAGGAGTAATCTCACAATCATTTTCTGGACTATTATCTACCAATACTTACAGTATTACCACCAGGAGAGGGTGTCGGGTTTCTATTCTTTGTTTATTTTGATAAATAAAAAGTGGAAATGCAAATTGACAATGTTATTATTCAGTATTTATTTATTATTATAACTATATTCTCGTCCACAACAATGCGAACAATCTCCCTTGTAGGCCTAATTGCATTTGGGCTGTCGCTGTCTGCATATATGTTTGAGTGTATATATGGGCTATATTATGGTTAAATAAATCTATATTTATGTAAGAGAAATCTGTGTTTTAGATATGGTTTGCACGAGAAAGGATTCAAATTTGAGTAATAAAACACAGACTATATTTTGAAGTTGTAAACATTTTAATAACAATATTAGCAAGTACAAAATTAAAATAACAATGATACAGACTGTAACAGAGGGAGATAGTTTATTATTAAAACATAGTTAAAACATCAAAAGTGATTGAAATTGATAGATTTATAAGAAAAAAGTGATTGATTTTTTGATTTTTTTAAAAAGTGATTGATTTATTTTTAATAAAAAAGTGATTGATACATTTTTAAAAAAAAAGTGATTGATACATTTTTTTAAAAAAAGTGATTGATACATTTTTTTTAAAAAAAAGTGATTGATACAGTCCTTGAAATTAAGGATTTTCTACCACGGCACAAACAAATAAAAAAAATGCCATGGCAGAATGGTACTGCTACGGCCTACGGTATTTTTTGTATTTCAAAAAAGATAGATAAAATTTATTTTTTTATGGTATAGTAATTTTACATATAATAATGATAAACAAAACTAATTAGTAATACGGGTACTGCTCGATATCAATATTTAGTTGTAAATTATAATTCTACATATTTCGTTAAGTATCACAGTGATTCAAAAAACAAATACACGGCCATCAAGATAATCCAGATGTTGGATTTTTTAATTGATAACATCTTTGTTGAATTTGGAGGGGAAATATATCAGCAAGTGGTTGGCATCCCAATGGGCACCAACTGTGCACCTTTGCTTGCTGATCTGTTTCTCTATTCGTACGAAACCGAGTACATACAGATGCTCGTAAAAACAAACAAACGATCAGTCAGACTTTTTAATGTCACTTATCGATATATTGATGATGTTTTAGCCCTTAATAATCCTAAATTTAGTGATTATGTAGACTTCATATATCCTGATGAGCTCGAAATTAAAAATACCACTGACAGTAACAATTACGCTTCCTACTTGGATCTGCGTCTCGAATATGACAATTGCCATAAACTGAGTGTTAAATTGTACGATAAACGGGATGACTTTGACTTTCCGATTGTTAACTTTCCATTTATTAGTAGTAACATTCCAATAGCACCAGCTTATGGAGTGTTTGTGTCTCAGCTAATTCGTTACACGAGAGCTTGTTCCTTTTATTCTGATTTTTTAAGTAGATCGAGGCATTTGTCATCTAAGCTTCAACTACAAGGATACTTGCGCACTAAACTCATTAAGGCCTTTAAACAGTTTTATGGCCGTCATATTGATTTGATTGGTAAATATAACGTGTCTCTCTCTCGGTTATTATTCTAGATATTTTTAATTGACACGTATACTGTTACTATCACCATGATAATGTCTACTACATCGTTAAGACAGTTCATCACGTGCATTTTGCATACTATAGTTCATTGGCCAATCAAGCTATTTGACTGACATTTCGCCTAATAGATTGGATGCAGCTATGGCGGGTGTGGCGCCAGGCAGGGTAAGCTTACTCTTCCGGACACCTGTTACCACTGCTTGTCGTGTATTTTTGTACACGAGGAGCAGTCCATTTGCTGATTACACTATTTTGCTTGAATAGACTATTTTGCCTATAACGTTTTTAGGACTTCGAATTCTGTCTTATGATTTGGATTGTTCGTACTTGGTTTTTATTTTATTTTATGCCATTATGTAGCCTTAGTGGACTGTCATAATACTTCACGGCATACTTTACAGTAAATAGGCCCACGGTTAACCAAATTACTATCGTCGGATTGTAGCTCAAAACCAATGCTTTCCAGTTCTCAATTATCGCCGTTTTTTTTATAATCCTCATTTGTGGAATGATGAGAATTAAAACTAGAGTAAGGCGGCATCGATGCCATACGACTCACGAGTGTCAAAAAGAGTTGAGGGAGTAAGCTACGTGTATCCATACGCGCGAAAAGTTCGTGAAATGATTTTAAAATTTATTGTTTGTTTGGCATATTTATGTAATTTTCGTTTGAAAGAATAGCAAGAAAATAAATATGATTATTTTTTTTACGCTCCGTTACATAGGGCGTAGTAATTATGGTTTCCACTGATTGTACGACTAATCACTAAAAAAAAAAACAACGGCAACAAATCACGAACGATAGAATTATCAATTTCAAGCCAATCAACTTAGTTAGATCCGTTGATTTTGTAACTACTGATCACTAAAACAACAGCTAATCACGATAACAAGTATGTTTATTAATGACAATAGGCCTACTCTTAACTATATAGGCCTACATATAATTATTTACTTTTTCCAAAACTGACGAGGAACCAGAAGAGGACTAAACTGAAACTGGCGGAAGTAGGTAGAGCTGCGTAACTATTGTAAACATAAGCCTCGGGCATGCGCAAGTGCCCAGGACCAAACACACACCGAGGACCAACTGAAACTGTCACACCTGTGTCTAAGAGACGAGAATTAACATAAAGAGAAAATTAGTGACCTGTGGCCATATAGATTCATTGCCATGACTATTTTTGGAACATATATAATTATGTAATCGTCATTTTGGCAAGATGAGTAAGAAGGTCTTTTGGCTATCTTTTACTTTAGCACAAAACATGTCCGGCTAATAGCATTAAATTTCTCTCGAGATAAGTGGGCAACAAAATGAGTCACAAGAATCAGTCGAATTTATGATATTAAACAAATATATCGACAAATTAAAGACGACCGAGTGTCATAATGACACATGGTAATTTATATGGCTGATACTGCTATCAGAAAGTTTTAGAGCTCCTTCCATTGACGCGCACCTGCTAGACATTTGAGCCTTCTGTATCACTACGCTGGCCGCCATTGTAATGTCTGGATGTGAATTAATGTACTTTCACCGCTGTCAAACAGCCATTTAAGGAATTCGAGTCTGATGCGGTTGATTCCCCGCTGGGGGCTATGGATCAATATGAAAAAGTGTATAAAACAGATAGTAAAATTTTTAAAGAAGGGTTGGATCTTTTCGAGCCGCCGCAAACGAGTTCTTTTTGGAATGAACTGACATCAAATTCTCGATCATCGAGTTTGTCATCATCAAGACAAGAATTAGCCAACCCACACATGAATCATGTCGCAAATCATTCTATAAACGCTGGACAAGTTCGTTATTCGCCTAAAACAATGTTTAGTTCAGTGTACAATGGCCCAGGTGAAAGATCAAATATCAGTGTTACAACAACATCAGTGAATGTGAGAGATACAAAACCCCCAATTAGGCCTCTACCAACATCATCGGGACATGCAGGAAATACTTATGCTGCTTATTCATCATCAAAAATTATTAACCAAGAAGTTGCACCCTTTCCCATGTCTCTCAGTGGATTAGACTCTAGGGGTTTCTTATATGGAAATAAATACTCTGCATGTCAAGAAGTGAAAACAATAATGAGCAATAGTCAACCAAATTTACATGATAGTGGTATTCAACAACAATCTGTTTATGCAAATTTAAAAATGATCAATGCATCGAAAAATATTTCAAATTCAAATTATTCAAGTCCCAGATCCAGTTTAGGTAGTGGTGGTGAGGGTTCTTCAAAAAATTCAAGTCCACGGACAAGTTTAACCAATCCTCCCCCACCTCCCCCTTATGATCAGCGTTATGGTAGTCCTAGATCAAGTTTGACTAGCCCACGTTCAAGTTTAAGTGCAACATCGTTGGAATCGAAACATTCTAGTCCAAGAGCAAGTTTGACAGGTGGAGTGCTGCTTGATAAATATCCTAGTCCACGAGCAAGTTTGTCAAGTCATCAAGATCGAATATTTGCCCAAAGGCTTATAGGTTCTGATGACTACGAACTTCAGTCAGCTGGATCTGTCTCGGGCCAAAACATGCCTCATAATTTATTCAGTCTTGGTCCTCGTAATTCAGCATTGTTGAATGACAATCGGTTTAATGAACCTGCGCCATATACAGATCCAAGACTTCGAACTCTACCACCTCAAAGACAAGCAAGTGTACATAATGAAAGCTTTGCAAGGAATACAAATAACCTAGGATTTGCACAGTCGGGTAGCGGACACTCACAACAAAATGGAGGGCATGTAATCTCGTTATCGTCACCGGTTCAGTCAAGTGTTCCTCCTGGACAACCACCCTCTCTTCCTGCTCGTGTCCCTTTAACTTATGACACTATTCCTCCAAGAACACCTGGACCAACTGATGCTGAAAAGAAACTTGCCGCACTGACTTTACAGCTGGAAAAAGAAATGTGCATTTCAAGTTCTGGTGTAAAAAAGTCTCTGTTAGAGCCCCCTCCACCCTATCATGGGTCACATATATTGGAGTCAGTTAAAAACCTGGCTTCTAATGTTCGTTACACCGTTGGTGCTACTAAAGGTGTGGCAATGAATAATCAAGATCTGAATAGTCCACCTCCATCCTCTAAGGGCTTCCGGGGTGTTACAAAATTACCATACCAGGTTACCCCACCTCCATCTGTTGGGCCATCAGAAGCCGAGAAGAAATTGGCTACTTTAACTCAAGAGTTAGAAGATGAAATGGAGAAAGCTCCTCTAGGGGAGTATTTTGGTAATAATTTTGCAATTCTAAATATTTCTGTGATATAATTTATAATGTACCGGTAATTATTTTTTCCATGAATGAAATTGCATGTGTAAAATTGAAAGAATGAATTAATAGTATAGTATGATGTAAACATATATGTTCACATTGAAATGCAGTTGTATATTGTCGTCGCTCTCATGTGTTGGTCGGATTGTGCATGTTCTAGAGTATAAAGTTAATACCCGATTGACTATAAATTGATACAGTCTTTAAAGTAATAAGACGAAGAAGCCAATTGATTTTCTCCAATTTCCGATGATTACTGCCAGAGTTATGACCATAGAGCCTAAAGTTAATATCAGATTGATTTAATATTTATACAGTGTTTATGGTCATGAGACAAAGCAATCTGAGCCACAGACTCACCCTACCTGCAGAGAAGTGACTCTGACACAGTGAATAGCCATGATATCCATATGACGTTATCTAAATGTCGCGAGGTCAATGCACAGAACTCAGCTTGTAAACAAACAAACGAAAGTAAAATGACTTTGATGAACAGAAAACGTGCGTGGCATCAGGGTTGTCTGTGCAATAACACGGATACAACTTGAGATTAAAAGACTAAAAAATAAATACCCGGGAGAAAATGGGATTTTAACAGAATTAGGAAGTTTTAACTGACATGTGACACACACTGGTGGCCACCCTATTGGCACTATTTTGTGCTTCGGTCGGGTCTATTTCTCATATACACAATCAATTCTGCTAATGTTTTTAGCGTGGGGATTGACTAATAGTTAATTTATTTCAGTTCTAAACCAATTTTTTTTAAAAAAGCCAAATTCTAACTGAACAAAATGGCCATTCACTGTAAACGTGCGAAAAAAAGGCCAGCTACCATTTAATTTTTGTCACGTTAGTTACGTACGGAGTCAAAAGAAGACTATTGATTTTCACCCATTTCCAATAATTACTGCCAGAGTTATGGCCCTCGATCTCTTTGAAATATCTTGTCAACGAACTAGAGGCCAGTGTAACAGTCTTGCAAGATTATTGCACTGCCAAGTGCCATTGTGAGGTTGATATCTCGTGACGTGTGCAGATGGAATTGGAAGACTAACTACGTTAATTCATTTGTGATTTAAAGTTACTTTCCTGTGAACAAACTGGGTGATTTGAAGATGTATTTGGACTAAAAACATATTCAAACTAATTAATCTATCCAAATTTTGTTTCAAATCTTTTTCAAAACATTGAATTTGCGAGGGAAACCCTGGTATAAAAAATCGATTAAAAACTGGAGGAGAATTCATTGCATATGCAAGACGTTGTTGTCTTTAATCGCTAATTTTATTGATCATAAATATTGAAGCCTACTTAATTCATAGATTATCCACTGCCCATGTCTTTTTCCACGTTTTTATCTCAGAAACTGTTGTACCCTCAAGTTTACCATCCATTTTATCAACACTTACATCAAGTGCTCACTGGGATCTTCTGGTGCAAGCTTAGATGTCACTCTAGCAGACATCCCTAATCGCCGGGTTGTTAATTGGGGAAACACTTACATTTTTGTCCTGCCCGAGCTCCCATGGGTATTGTTCGGGGAATCCAGTATTTTTCAAATAAGATTGGATGATTCTACTTTTCATATATACCAAAATTGCCAAACTTTTATTGGAAATACCCCCCCTCCCCGATAAATACTTTTCTAGAAAAGTTTCTTTAAAGAAGATACATTACCAGAGATGTGATTTAAAGGATTCCCAATTGCATAATTACCTGGAAAGTGATTTACAGATATTTTTATAAGCCAAGCCCACATGCTGTTGTTTGTATATTGTTGTTGCCCCCATTGGAAATAACCCCCCTCTCCGATAAATACTTTTCTAGGAAAGTTTCTTTAAAGAAGATACATTACCAGAGATGTGATTTACCGATTTTACGATTGTATAATTACCCGGGAAGTGATTTACAGATTTTTTTAAAAGCCCACATGCGGTTGTATATTGGGTCTGACTGATTGTGGATACTGTATTTTATTGGAAAGTTTCTTTAAAAAAGATAGGACTTTAAACCCCATTTCATTCATTCATTTAAAAAAGATACATTATGTGGGATGTGATTTACCGATTTCCGATTGTATAATTACCTGGGACGTGATTTACTGATTTTTCATAAGCCCACATGTGGTTGAAGGGTTCGAATTTTATTTTTAACACCGCTTGTTACTTTTCAAATTAGTAACAAAAACAAAGTGTGACAAGCAAAAACTTTAGATAGTTTTGATTAAATCTTATTATATGACCACATTGAAAATGGTCAGTAATCTCCCCCAAACTGTGGGGGTAAATGGCTCGGTTTAAAACTTTAAAATTCATTTAGGGGTGAGCGGTGAGAAAAGGTTGAGAAATGTAGCTCTAGGGGCTAAAGTTAATAAACTTACATTTATACACAGTGTTTAAGGTCATAAGGCGAAGGACCCTACTCATTTTCAACTTTAAATTTACATGTATACACAGTGTTTAAGGTCATGAAACGACAGATCCTAGACAATTTCTGATAATTACTGCCAGAGTTATGGCCCATGATCACTTTGAAATTTCTTGCGGACGAGGGCCATGAGACAAACAATAGAAACGATTGTAATCATTTCTGGTAATAATTTTATGGGCTACATACTACATACTCGTAATAAGATTTTCAGGTGTGTTGTAAATGTTCTCCTTACTGACAAAAGAAAAACTATGTTGACTCCCCGGACAACTTAGTTGTTGTGGGCTTATGTTTCATTGCCTGGCAACCTATCTTTAATTTAAATTTACATAACATGAACACATTTTATTGCCTGCTGCCAAGCTGGTCGGATAGCTGTGGTGTTAGAGAGGCGGCTTCTCACCAATGCAACGAGGGTTCAATCCCAGCACAGGGCAAGAACTTGATCGTTGTAAGTGAGAGGGATATTCGGTCTCTCGTCCGATCAGGCAGGTTTCCCACCCCGAGCTCTTCGGTTTCTTCCTGCAGTAATGATCGAAATCATTCGCACGATCTGTGCCAAGGGCCAAATTGGAAAAAGGCCTCAGACCTAATTTGCTACCCTTGTAAAAAGACGCGATTATTAGGCTTTCAGACTCTCGTCTGAAAGCCTATTGTGATTACTAAAATTATTATTATTATTTTTTTTTTTCGGTGGAGCCTATTTCTCAGTGCCTGTCCCAGATACCGATGTAGAACCTCATTTTCTATCATTGAACCGTGCGTTTGCAACATATGGGCTATATTTGAAACTTCTGCGCAGACCGGAAGTGGCCGAATTTCGTACGGTGTCAAAAAATTCGTCAATTCTGTACTTATTTTCATACAAATGACATTTTCGGCAACACTCAATCTTTTCTCGGATGATAGCAGTTGAAAATTTCGAAACTTCGTCGCTGACTTCTAGCGTTCGAAAATTGAAAAAAAAATTTAATGGACAATTTTTGTCATTTTTCAAAATTTTCAAATTTGAACTACATTTTTGGATACCTGAAGACCATCCGATTCCAGAAATATAAGTTTCATTTCGAGTTATCATCCTTTATTTTTCGATTTTTTTCGAATTTTCTGCCCATTTTGTGAGCTCGAGTTTCGTTTTACAGCCGAATCGACGTTTCTGAAACTCCTGGAACATGAAGTTATAGTTCAAAACATCGACAAACATCTATAAACCGGAAGTAGTCGAAATAATGGCCGATATTTTGAAAAAAACGCAAAAAATGAATGCTTTTGGGAAAAACATGAATTCTCAGTCCGATATCAACGGATTAAATCGATTAAGATATCGTTGGGTTGCCTGAGAATTGCAGTATCATATGATATCCTATTATTACAGATAACATGAACAGCAAGTAAAATATGGCACGCTGAAAATCAAGTATTTTCTGATTTGGAGCGTTTTTGAACGCCTGTATCTCGAAAACTGCTCCAATGATTTTTCTTAAACTTTCTCTATCAAGATACCTTTTGGTAGTCTTGTGTATGAAACAGTCTGTTTAGACTTTGAAATATCCGTAATAGGTCAAATAACGAACTGAAAATCAAAAAAAGTTGAAAAATCGTGAAATTTTGGAAAATACTCTTTTTTTTTTTTTTTTTACTGATTTTCAAAAAACTTTATGATATTATTTTAGATATCTGATCTAACGTCGAATCCAAAAATGTATAATATGTATTCAGTTATTGAAATTTAATTTTTGATATTTTGATTTTTTGGCATTTTTGGCACTTTTAAACATAGGATTTCTCAGGGGCATTTTATCTGATCATATATTGTAATATATCATTACAGAACTCTGTCGCTATTTAATTGCCTAAACCGGTTTTTAAAACTATCTCGATAATAATCACCATACCGGAAGTATTCAAAAAATGAAAAAAAAAAGGTATAAAAATGTCATTCTTGCAAAAAGCTGGATTTCTCCATCAGATATTACCGGCCCAAAAGAAATAAAGTGTTTTTGGATGGATGGCCCCATTAATGGACTATCATATGGCATCTCAATGGTACGATTTCCAAGCCTGGACACAAGCGGCCGGACACGGACGTTGTCCGTCCCAATTTTACGACATGTCAGGCACAAATTTTATTGTTCCTGTCAATTTGTCCGTCCCAATATTTTTAAAAGAAATGTAGAATCGTAACTGATGTATAAACTGAGTAGCCACATCCACGATGTTCTAGATTGTAAACATCCGGAAATCCGAAGTCTTGATCAACCCAGACAGTTATTCTGTTATTTTTACTCTGTGCTATGTGTGCGACAAAAATAGGTCAGCTTATTCGAGACTTAAAAATTTCACGCGAGAGCGAGGTCCCCGGCTTTGAGCAGACGAAAAATCCCGCGCAAGTCACCCGGCCTTTGTATTTACTATATTTACATAAAAACACGTAATTTGGTCCAAATTTGTAGGCTAGCACTATGCAAAAAATAACATCTTTCTTCAAAAAGTTTGAGGATGATACACGCAGTAGGCCTATAACTTCATAGACATGTCAACCGCGAGATATCTCGAGGTCTCGAGGGTGAAGGTCGTCTCGGCTCGTCAAAGCAAAATGGCATTTCTTGTCCTACTAATTCTAATAAAAGTCACACCTTGAAGACAGCTACGGTGCGCAAATGGCTGCGAGAAAATCTTGCAAAGTATGATGCAGATTTATGTTTTTTTTCTTCAAGAACACGTGGGTCTTGTAACTTCGTTAAAATGCGAAATTTGTGTGAAATACTCCGGTAGAATAAAAACAATGCGTGACTTCTCTATGGCCTATATGGATAAACGGTTCACGCAACATTCGATTGTTAAATCCATTTGAACACGCTGAAACTAAATGCCATTTAATGGCGATTGAACTTTATTCTAAAGATACAAACACTTCTTTTTTGCAACTCCATTCAGAACTAAGCAATGAGTTTGTTTTGTTTTTTTTCGTAAAACACTAGAGGGGATTCATCGACTCGAGGCCTACAGTTGAGTTTTATTTGGAAACACAACAGCGATATGTTTGTCAGTCACAACCTGTGCCATGTCAGGCACCAAGTGATTTGTGCCTGACATTTTGTCAGGCACAATTTTTTGAGTTGTGTCCAGGCTTGACGATTTCGATGGTTAGTAAATAAATGATGTTACGCCCAAAATCTAGTATTTTTCGTTTTTATACGCCCACATAGAAATGTGGTCGTATATTGCCGTCGCCCCCGTCCGTCCGTCCGTCCGTCCGTCCGTCTGTCGGTCCGTCCGTCCGTCCGTCCGTCCATCGTCCACAATTTCTTGTGAACGCTCTAGGGGCTAAAATTAATAACCGATTGACTTTAAATTTATACACAGTGTTTAAGGTCATGAGAGGAAGACCCCTATTGATTTTAAGCGATTTCCGATAATTGCCGTCAGAGTTATGGCCCTTGATCACTCCAAAAAATCTTGTGAACGCACTAGAGGCTAAAGTTAACATCCGATTGACTTTAAATTTATACACAGTGTTTAAGGTCATCAGAGGAAGACCCCTATTGATTTTCAGCGATTTCCGATAATTGCTGTCAAAGTTATGGCCCTTGATCACTTCAAAAAATCTTGTGAACGCACTAGAGGCTAAAGTTAATATCCGATTGACTTTAAATTTATACACAGTGTTTAAGGTCAACAGAGGAAGTCCCCTATTGATTTTCAGCGATATCCGATAATTGCATCCAGAGTTATGTCCCTTTATCATTTTGAAAAATCTTGTGAACGCTCTAGAGGCTAAAGTTAATATCTGATTGAATTAAGATTTATACACAGTGTTAAAGGCCATGAGACAAAGAAGCCTAGGGATTTTCAGCCATATCCGATAATTACTGCCAGAGTTATGGCCCTTGATCACTTTGAAAAATCTTGTGAAAGCTCTAGAGGCTAAAGGTAATATCCGATTGAATTTAAATTTATACACATTGTTTACGGTCATGAGACGAAGAAGCCTAGGGATTATCAGCGATATTCGATAATTACTGCCAGAGTTATGGCCCTTGATCACTTCAAAAAATCTTGTTGATGCTCTAGAGGCTAAAGTTAATATCCGATTGACTTGAAATTTATACACAGTATTGATGGTCATGAGACGAAGAATCCTATTGATTTTCAGAATATTAAGTGTTTCGTATACTAAACGTTAGCATGGAGGAGAACTTTATCAAAGCCAAACAAATTTGAATGATTTTCTGATAATTACATAATGAGTTGTTACTTGTTGTATGATTCTAGTGTATTATAAATGTTTCATTACTGAAAAAAGTAAAATATGCGACAACTCTTGTTGACTGCCCGGACGATTGAGCTGCTGTGGGCGTATGTTTCGTTGCCTGGCAACCTATCTTTGGAGCCTTTTGAGACACCCTTTTCTCGAAAACGACTACTGTGATTTTTTTAAAACCTTTTTTACTCAGTCTCCTATCTGTGGTCTGTGGCGTGAATCCAAAAGGAAAAGGTTTGAAATAATTTAAGGTGTCATAAAATGGCCTCAATCTTTGATAAAAGTAGAAAAATCGTTAAATTATCGAAAATGTTCTTTTATTTATCTTTTCTACCAACAACTACTAAATAGATGTTTCTGACATTTTTGGTACAGAAAGATATCTATCCAAACAACTTGTTACAACTATCCCGACAATAATCCAAAATCCAGAAGTAGTCGAAAAAATATCAGATATTTGGGGAAAAAACACAAAAAAAAATTTAAAAAAAGAAAATACAGTATAAAATTGGTACTCTTGCAAAAATCTGCATTTCTCAGCCAGGTGTCACTGAATCAAAACAATTAAAGTATCGTTTTGTAGCTCGATGAATGGGCTATTTTATGACATACTTCCTGTCTGATTCCTGAAAGCCGATTCAGTGCTGCTTGCAGGTCTAGTTATTATTATTATTATTAAATGGAACAGAATTTGGTTGTTGGACCTTTGTCCATTCAACCACCACTTGTTTACAAATGGTCTTGGGTTGAAGTCATTTAAAGGGACAATAACACTCTTGCTGGCTTAACAGGTCCAGAAAAAAATAATAGCCTTATTCTAACTACTAGACGTTTAAGTGTCCTACCTGTTGTGTAAATTATCCATTACATCCTATTTTACTTGTCGAGAGGGTTTCGAAAATATTTTAAAATCTAAGTTACATTTGAAGCTTTTCAAACCATGTAGTTGAATTTTTCCAATTTTTTTTAAATTCGGTGTGTTAAGATGAAATGTGTATCATCAATTAATTGGAATATTGTATTTGGACATATTATTCAGATACAACAAGCTAAGAGTTCTATTGGGCCTTTAATTAATGGTAGACAGTACTATTAACATGTCCACAGTACTATTTGACAGTCTACACACCTCCAGTCACTTTTTATACGCCCACATTTTCATGTGGACGTATTATGTTGTCGCACCCGTCCGTCCGTCCGTCCACAATTGTTTGTGGACTCTCTACAGGTCACAATTCTTACCCGATTTTGACGAAACTTGAAATATAGGTTTATCCCCCAAAGATCTCGGCTGCTTTCGATATTGGCATGTATCGGATCAAAACTTCATGGATTATGGCCCCTGATTGTACGAAAAATCATGTTTTTAGCTTGTGGACCCTATAGAGGTCACAATTTGGAACCGATTTTGATGAAACTGTACATTCATGTTTATAACCCTAAGATCTTGGTTCCTTTCGATATTTGCGCCTATCGGAACGTAATTTCCTGAATTACGGCCCCTGATTGTCCGAAAAATCACCTATTTTAGCTCATGGTACCTCTGGAGGTCACAATTATTATCCGATTTGAAAAACCGTTCGAATATATCACCGTTACACCCTAAGGAAGGTTGAGTCCAAATTTCGGAAAAATCAGACCAAAATTACTATACAAAATGGCCGCCGATCTTATGCGAATACTGTTTAAAATGGTATATCAATGTTGTGGACCCTGTAGAGGTCCCAATTTTAATTTGATTTTGATGAAACTTGAAATGCATGGTTATAACCCAAAGATCTTGGTTCCTTCAATATTTGCGCATATCAGATCGTAACTTCCTGAATAATGGCCCCTAATTATACGCAAAATTGCTTTAATTAGCTTGTGGTCCCTCTGGAGGTTACAATAATTATCTGATTTAAAAAATCATTTGATTATATCACCGTTTCACCCTAAGAAAGGTTGAGTTCGAATTTCGGTAAAATTGGACCAAAATTGCCATACAAAATGGCCGCCATTCGTACGCGAATAAAGTTAAAATGGTATATCAATGTTGTGGACCCTGTAGAGGTCACAATTTTAATTTGATTTTGATGAAACTTGAAATGCATGGTTATAACCCAAAGATCTTGGTTCCTTCAATATTTGCGCATATCAGATCGTAACTTCCTGAATAATGGCCCCTAATTATACGCAAAATCGTCTTTAATTAGCTTGTGGTCCCTCTGGAGGTTACAATAATTATCCGATTTAAAAAATCATTTGATTATATCACCGTTTCACCCTAAGAAAGGTTGAGTTCGAATTTCGGTAAAATTGGACCAAAATTGCCATACAAAATGGCCGCCATTCGTACGCGAATACTGTTAAAATATGATATATCAAGGTTGTGGACCCTGTAGAGGTCACAATTTTAATTCGATTTTGATGAAACTTGAAATGCATGGTTATAACCCAAAGATCTTGGTTCCTTTCGATATTTGGGCATATCGGATTGTAACTTCCTGAATTATGGCCCCTGATTATACGCAAAATCGTCTTTGTTTAGCTTGTGGTCCCTCTGGAGGTCACAATTATTATCCGATTTAAAAAATCGTTTGATTATATCACCGTTACACCCTAAGGATGGTTGAGTTTGAATTTCGGAAAAATTTGGAACAAAATTGCCATACAAAATGGCCGCCGCATGTACGCGAATACTGTTATAAAAAGGTATATCAAGGTTGTGGACTCAGTATAAGTCACAATTTTGATTCAATTTTGATAAAACTTAAAATGCATGGTTATAACCCAAAGATCTTGGTCCCTTTCGTTATTTGCGCATATCATATCGTAGCTTTCTGAATTATGGCCCCTGATTGCCAAAATCGCCTATGGTCCCTCTGGAGGTTATGATTATTATCCGATTTAAAAAAAGCTTGACTCTATCACCGTTACACCATACCGAAGGTTGAGTTTGAAGTTCAGGGAAATTGGACCATAATTGCCAGACAAAATGGCCGCCGTTTGTACTCTAATAGTGTTAAAATATGGTATATAAAGGTTGTGGACCCAGTATAGGTCACAATTTTGATTTGATTTTGATGAAACTTGAAATGCATGTTTATAACCTAAAGATCTTGATTCTTTTCGATATTTGCGCATATCAAATTGTAATTTAATGAATTATAGCCTTTGATTGTAGGAAAAATCACTTTCGGTTTTGCTTGTTCTCTAACCATCTCTCGAAAATGTGGGCGTATTTTGATGTCGGGCTATAATAAAATGGTATATCAATGTTGTGACTATTTGACAGTCTACACACCTCCAGTCACTTTTTATACGCCCACATTTTCATGTGGACGTATTATGTTGTCGCACCCGTCCGTCCACAATTGTTTGTGGACTCTCTACAGGTCACAATTCTTACCTGATTTTAACGAAACTTGAAATATAGGTTTATCCCCCAAAGATCTCGGCTGCTTTCGATATTGGCATGTATCGGATCAAAACTTCATGGATTATGGCCCCTGATTGTACGAAAAATCATGTTTTTAGCTTGTGGACCCTATAGAGGTCACAATTTGGAACCGATTTTGATGAAACTTTACATTCATGTTAATAACCCTAAGATCTTGGTTCCTTTCGATATTTGCGCCTATCGGAACGTAATTTCCTGAATTATGGCCCCTGATTGTCCGAAAAATCACCTATTTTAGCTCGTGGTACCTCTGGAGGTCACAATTATTATCCGATTTGAAAAACAGTTCGAATATATCACGGAAAACACAGTCGCAATAACAAAACCTCCAGCGAAATATAAATCTAAAGTTTGGGAAAACTTTGGGTTTTTAAAAGGTGGCACAACGAAAGTTGTTTGTAGAATATGTTAAACTAGGCCTATTCTAAAATATTGTGGTAATGCAACCAATTTCAGCACTCACTTGACAACTTATGACGAGACACCATACTGGCGACTGTTTAAAAATAAAATAAAGTTTGTCTGCTATGATTTATAGAAGACGGCCGTCCAGTTCAACTCAACCTTAAAAAAATTTACAGTTTAACAAAAAGACAACAATAACTTTATTTCTCTTGAGATGTTTTATTTTTTTTTAAATTTTATGTTATTCAAGCAGAGTTTACAATTTACATTACTAAATAGTATCAAGTTTATTTATTTCCTGGTTTTAGTGACTGCATTAAATTTAATTAAAACACAATCGCATATTTATTTATAAAGATGTTTTATTGATAAATCAATGACGTATCATATCGTGGCACATGAATCGCAATACGTATCGTATCATGACTGCAGTCGCAATACCCAGCACTAGGACCCAGTATAGGTCACAATTTTGATTCGATTTTGATGAAACTTGAAATGCATGTTTATAACCTAAAGATCTTGATTCTTTTCGATATTTGCGCATATCAAATTGTAATTTAATGAATTATAGCCTTTGATTGTAGGAAAAATCACTTTCGGTTTTGCTTGTTCTCTAACCATCTCTCGAAAATGTGGGCGTATCCTGCCTGGCAGTGCCAGCTTACTATCTTTTTTATTTTTTAAAGAGTAAAATTTTGATGTCGGGCTATAATAAAAAAAATTTTTTTTTCGCCTAATGATTAATTTTACCAGATCATATATATATATATAATATATATTTATTTAAAAAAAAAAAAGAAAAACTGGCCATATTTATATATATATGCTGAACAATCCACTTTAAATCTACAGGTACAGGCGTAACTGAAAATGCATGATTATTATAATTAACAGTTTAATATATATCTTAGTCACTGTGAATACTTAAAGGAAATATCTACACAAGATCTACTATTACACGTAACATTCGGTATTGCAATCAGTAACAGGGCTATAAATTCGTCATTTTTTGGGGGAGAATCTAAGGGGATTCTCATATATGCAATCTGAGCGAATCCTCCGAATCTTAATTAATAATAATGAATAAAAAACAAAATTGTGTTTTTTGTTTTAATCTAAAACATCAAAATACAGAAACAATGATAAAAATAAAACAATCGGATGGAATCTTTGGTAAATACTTAAAGAGTGTAAAAGGTAATATCAAGATAAAGCCGTAGCCAAAATAAACTGATGCGGCACCATGCCATTCTTTAGAACACAATTTGTAGTCTTTTATCCATCACGTAACTAGTCACGTAACTTGCACCATTTTTTATACGCCCACATTTTCATGTGGACGTATTATGTCGTTGCCCCTGTCCGTCCGTCCGTCCACAATTGTTTGTGGACTCTCTACAGGTCACAATTCTTGTCCGATTTTGACGAAACTTAAAATATAGGTTTATCCCCAAAATATCTCGGCTGCTTTCGATATTGGCATGTATCGAATCAAAACTTCATGGATTATGGCCCCTGATTGTACGAAAAATCACGTTTTTAGCTTGTGGACCCTATAGAGGTCACAATTTTGAACCGATTTTGATGAAACTTTATATGCATGTTTATAACCCAAAGATCTTGGTTCCTTTCGATATTTGCACCTATCGGAACGTAAATTCCTGAATTATGGCCCCTGATTGTCCGAAAATTCACCTATTTTAGCTCGTGGTACCTCTGGAGGTTACAATTATTATCCGATTTGAAAAACCGTTCGATTATATCACCGTTACACCCTAAGGAAGGTTGAGTTCAAATTTCGGAAAAATCGGACCAAAATTACCATACAAAATGGCCGCCGTTCGTACGCAAATACTGTTAAAAAATGGTACAGTACGGCCGTCGAGTAGCTTTGATAAAACACGATTATCGTGTCGTTTTTTGTTGAAAATTTCCACGATAACGCCACGATATTGCCACGATAAATAACTCGGTGTAGCAGTCTCTATCGTGTGCCACGATAGTCGCGGGACACGATAGGCCTCGGTGTTATTTGGTATGTAATATTAACGATATTTATCAGTCATAAACAATTGATGCCAAAAAGATATACTGCCACGATGTTAACAAACTGCCACGATATTTGAAATATTACATATTACGGTTATATTTGTCATAAACAATCGATGACAAAACGATATACCGCCACGATGTTATAAATGTTGAATATTTTCGTTAATAATACAGGTGTATAGTATGAACATGCGTGTTCACATATACTGCACGATATATGCCGTTTCATTTCCATCCGGTCATGTAAAGCTGCAGGTCTAGTACAGTTTGAAGGACACGTATGCATAAGACTATACATGTTTAGATATTTAAGCTGAATTGTCTCGAATCACGGCAAAGATAGACTTTTAAATTGCAAACTATAATGGTAGTTACAAATAGAAATAAGACAAATAGAACATGCATCGAGAGGCGAAAGCGCTTTCAAATCAGACATAAGCTCGTACTTACCGTAAAAATTAAATGAACGTGACTCCGATGTCAAAGAATATTAGTAAATTATAAAACTATCAAATCCACACACAAATCCAAGCACTCGTTTTATTTTAGAAAAGAATAACAGTATTTTGATCCAAGACATATTCTACATGAACCCCAAGTCAGTGGTAACTGTCAACTGGTATGTTGTAATTTTCGTGAATATTTGTTTCTATAACAGAAATGTCCCGTGTTGTATCAAAGATCAAAGAATAAAACCGCACGTGGTGTTTTTAGTGCTTAAGACTACATGGCGTCAGAAACCATGCAGTGTTCACTCACCTTACAACAGGTCCATTGATGTATGGTTAACTTTATAATACCGTTTAGACCACAATAAATCCACGACAATATTTCCTGGTATTTGGAGTTGTTTAGTTCCATTTCGTGTACGAGAATAGATTAACGTTAAGTTTCAACATTATTTATGATGCCAAAACATATCACTCCAATTTTTCTTATGAAATGCGAATTCAATTTATCTAAAAGGGAGTCCGGCGCAATTTCAGGAATTAATTTTGACCCAATATTAACCGTTGATGTCAAAACGATAATACTGCCACGATGTTAGCAAACTGCCACCATATTTGAATAATTTCGTCAATAATCCTTACGTGAAAAGCCACCTTATTTATACTAATGGTGTTACAACAAAGGAAAGGAAATCAATTTGATTGAATATATTGGAATCACAATACTTCGTTCATTATATGACAATTCAAAACAGATATGTACTCGGGAATTGAATAGTTTCGTCAATAATCCTGACGTGAAAAGCCACCTTGTATATACTACTCATGATACGACAAAGGAAAGGAAAGGAAATCAATTTGATTGATATCTTGGAATCACAATACTTCGGTCAATATATGACAATTCAAAACAGATATGTACTCGGGATTAACTTTTCCGGTGTGATTAACCCGTTTCTGGCGTTTGCCGCGTGTGCTTGTATACATACAATTGAACTCAATCAGCGAAAAACACATTTTACCTTTGTTGGATACCTAGTCTTGTATCCACTGTTCAAATTAATTACTCCGTTAAAATCACACAACTCATTCAGTATTCGCTTCATTCTTTGATGTCTTATTGCTTTGCGCACAATTTCCGCCCCTAGTCTTGACATCAAACATTCATAGTCGGGGAAGGCATATTAACCTCAAGGAAAAAGAGAAATTATGAGGTTCCCAACAAATTAATTTCGTAAGTTAACCCTGCAATAGAATTTATGCCCAGGTCGCATATATAAAGAAAGCCAACTTTGCACCCGGGTACAAGGGTTGCGCATATTATGCAACTCAAAATACAAATAGACTAATGACACTTCTTCTGTATTTGAAATAGTAGTATCCTGTATCTATTTTTTTCAACGGTAAAAGCAACAACTTCAAATATTCACGGAGATGTCTACAATATCACATAAAGTGGAAATCGGTTGTCACCGACAAGTAATAATGCGGCAGACAGTAATACATGTTCATAATCAAATCCACAATATCATTAGTTCAACATTGGAGACGATATGTCTGCCCAAAGAACACTGGATTGAAATAATCGTGCAGACCGACTATATTTACATTTGTCTTCCTTTGGTTCACGGGGAATGCCGAGAGTTGAAAGGGTGATTGACAACTTCCGTTCTTTTGAAGCTAATTCCATACAAATTAGCTTGTGTTATGCATTAACAACTCTCGGCATGGTATACATATTGTGGGTGGTAAACGCATCGTTATTGGAAATTTATTTGTGATTTTTACGTTTTACAACTTGTGGTTAGGTGTGTTGCGATATTCATGCACATGGGAATTTCTATTGTATGGATTTTATTTCGATAAAGGTAAGATACTCCATAAATAGAGTTGTACATGTAACTAAAACCGAATCTTTACGCGTTTTCATATTTAGACATGTCATTGCAGTAGTTGGTAAGAATCGCTGTTTATACATGTATCAGTAAGGGTTGAGCTCAGCTTTGTTGAATTTAATATTAGCAGAATGTAACACTGCTAAGTGAGAAATGAATTTTGACCTGACATAAAATTACGAATGCATGGGAAAGGGGTTTAAGGAATCATTTGCGGCTCGATAGCGTAACCGTTTTGATTATTCAATAATATGTCAATATTTGTTTGTACTGTAATTATAACTACCGGGTATGGGCAATTTACAAGATAACAATGTGTTGTTACAGGGGCGTCCATTTTCTGTCAATCAGTTACCTATGATGCCACGTTTAAATTCACATCATTGAACCTTGATTGATAGTATGCAAGCAGCTAGACACTTTGGTGCCGAAATTAAAAAGTCGGCGGGATATTTTCGGACTATTACATCTACATGTATTCGACATGTTGACGGTGAATTCTAGAGATGCGTGCTTACATATCATGAGACACGGGCTTTTATTTCATTTGTGATTTAACCAGATGTGTTACTTGAGGTGTGATTTACCGATATTAAACGACCATAGGCATGTTTTAATTAAAACACCGAGTCACACCGTGTTTCCAACACCGAGGCAGTGCTATCGTATCACTCGATATTCACTCGGTGTTCACTCGGTAATTTTCGGAATTCCACGATAAAGAACACGGTAATACCGTGTTTTATCAAAGCTACTCGACGGCCGTACTGTATATCAAGGTTGTGGACCCTGTAGAGATCACAATTTTAATTCGATTTTGATGAAACTTGAAATGCATGGTTATAACCCAAAGATCTTGGTTCCTTTCAATATTTGCGCATATCGGATCGTTACTTCCTGAATTATGGCCCCTGATTATACTCAAAATCGTCTTGGTTTAGCTTGTGGTCCCTCTGGAGGTTACAATAATTAACCGATTTAAAAAATCGTTTGATAATATCACCGTTACACCCTAAGGAAGGTTGAGTTCAAATTTCGGAAAAATCGGACCAAAATTACCATACAAAATGGCCGCCGTTCTTACGCGAATACTGTTAAAAAATGGTATATCAAGGTTGTGGACCATGTAGAGATCACAATTTTAATTCAATTTTGATGAAACTTGAAATGCACGGTTATAACCCAAAGATCTTGGTTCCTTTTGATATTTGCGCATATCTGATCGTAACTTCCTGAATTACGGCCCCTGATTATACGCAAAATCGTCTTTGTTTAGCTTGTGGTCCCTCTGGAGGTCACAATTATTATCTGATTTAAAAAATCGTTTGATTATATCACCGTTACACCCTAAGGAAGGTTGAGTTCAAATTTCGGGAAAATTCGGAACAAAATTGCCATACAAAATGGCTGCCGTTCGTACGCAAATACTGTTAAAAAATGGTATATCAGGGTTGTGGATCCTGTAGAGGTCACAATTTTAATTCGACTTTGATGAAACTTAAAATGCATGGTTATAACCCAAAGATCTTGGTTCCTTTCAATATTTGTGCATATCGGATCGTAACTTCCTGAATTATGGCCCCTTATTATACACAAAATCGTCTTGGTTTAGCTTGTGGTCCCTCTGGAGGTTACAATAATTAACCGATTTAAAAAATCGTTTGATTATATCACCGTTACACCCTAAGGAAGGTTGAGTTCAAATTTCGGAAAAATCGGACCAAAATTACCATACAAAATAGCCGCCGTTCGTACGCTAATACGTTAAAAAATGGTATATCAAGGTTGTGGACCCAGTATAGGTCACAATTTTAATTCGATTTTGATGAAACTTGAAATGCATTTTTATAACCTAAAGATCTTGATTCTTTTCGATATTTGCGCATATCAAATTGTAATTTAATGAATTATAGCCTTTGATTGTAGGAAAAATCACTTTCGATTTTGCTTGTTCTCTAACCATCTCTCGAAAATGTGGGCGTATCCTGCCTGGCAGTGCCAGCTTACTATCTTTATACAGTTATTTTCAAATACCAGACATTTTTATACGCCCACATTTTCATGTGGACGTATTATGTCGTCGCCTCTGTCCGTCCGTCCGTCCGTAGGAAATATCACTTTCGGTTTTGCTTTTCTCTATCCATGTCTCGAAAATGTGGGCGTATCCTGCCTGGCAGTGCCAGCTTACTATCTTTTTATTTATTCGTCGATGATAGACAATCAGTAGAATGATCATATCATAACTGAGAGTGCTATAAAATAAAAATCAGAACGACTAGGATATATCCTTCAATAATATTTAAAAAGTTAAGCATCTATCAGCAAGTGTATAAAAAAAAATAATCATAAAGGTACACGCAAATTAAGAACTGGTTTATTGACCTAATTCCAACAAAGATGTCACGTGTTATTGAAATTCGTCATTGAGATTCCGTCGGGGGAAAATATCCACTAGTGTTGTCACGATTACAAAATTCTCTAATCGGTTAATCTGCCAGTCAAAAATCGTATCGGTGCCGATTAATCGGATACCGTATATAAATTCTATAATAATGTAAAATAAATGTTTACATTGAAGTAATGTCATTGTCTGTACTGCGTTGGTATGCGTGAGCACTGAATGGCTGGACATATATTATTTTAATACATTTCTTTGAGTGTGAGCTGAAGAGATGTTAGAATACATCGTTTAAATTGGCAATAAACATGTACTTAAGTCTATAGTTTTCATATTTAGTTATGCGTTTGGTCTGAGTAAGACATCCCCGCGTTCCGACTTACCCCTACAGTTACCGTTTGAACTGCTAATTAAAAATCCAATATTTGCAATACATTACAATTCACTAGTACAACAATTCCCGCACATAATATTTTAACATATATAGTGATAATCATATTGATGAAAAACAACAAGAGAATACGCACAAGACGGTACAAATAAAAAAAACACGTGCAATGTATTCGTCATATTATTGCTCGTAAAAAGGCATCGCCAACTTCCCCATCTCGTGCGGCATGTAGGGGCCTATCATAAGATCCGTGATATGTCTGTTATTGGTGTACGTGGCTTTTGACAGATATTGCCAAAAGCAACCATTTTCCACATTTCGTAGTATGCCATGCCTAATATGGAAGGCGAAGAATTTCATGCGATATAGAGTTCGTGGTCGACCTTGACAGTGACAAAATAGAACTGGAATGCCCCATTAATTTATTAGCCCCTGCGAAGCTAACGGAATCATATCGCCGCTCGAAAGGATAAAATCATGGAACCGTGCTCGTATACTGTCATAAAATATTACCAGAAAGTGACTGCCGTGATTAATGTGCCAAAACTCCGAATTGTAAGCAATTTTTTATACGCCCAGATTTTCATGTGGACGTATTATGTCGTCGCCCTTGTCCGTCCGGCCGTCCACAATTGTTTGTGGACTCTCTACAGGTCACAATTCTTGTCCGATTTGGATGACACTTAAAATATAGGTTTATCCCCAAAATATCTCAGCTGCTTTCGATATTGGCATGTATCGGATCAAAACTTCATGGATTATGGCCCCTGATTGTACGAAAAACCACGTTTTTAGCTTGTGGACCCTATGGAGGTCACAATTTTGAGCCGATTTTGATGAAACTTGACATGCATGTTTATAACCCAAAGATCTTGGTTCCTTTCGATATTTGCGCCTATCGGAACGTAATTTCCTGAATTATGGCCCCTGACTGTCCGAAAAATCACATATTTTAGCTTGTGGTCCCTCTGGAGGTGACCATTATTATCCGATTTGAAAAACCGTTAGATTATATCACCATTACATCCTAAGGAAGCTTGGGTTTGAATTTTGGAAAAATCGGACCAAATTTACTATACAAAGTGGCCGCCGTTGGTACGCGAATACTGTTAAAAAATAGTATATCAAGGTTGTGGACCGTGTAGAGGTCACAATTTTAATTCAATTTTGATAAAACTTAAAATGCATGGTTATAACCCAAAGATCTTGATACCTTTCGATATTTGCGCATATCGGATCGTAACTTCCTGAAATATGGCCCCTGATTATACGCAAAATTGCCTTTGTTTAGCTTGTGGTCCCTCTTGAGGTTACAATAATTATCTGATTTAAAAAATCGTTAGATTATATCACCGTTACACCCTAAGAAAGGTTAAGTTCAAATTTCTGAAAAAATGGACCAAAATTGCCATACAAAATGGCCGACATTCGTACGCGAATACTGTTAAAAAATGGTATATCAAGGTTGTGGACCCTGTAGAGGTCACAATTTTAATTCGATTTTGATGAAATTTAAAATGCATGGTTATAACCCAAAGATCTTGGTTCCTTTCGATATTTGTGCATATCGGATCGTAACTTCCTGAATTATGTCCCCTGATTATACGCAAAATTGCCTTTGTTTAGCTTGTGGTCCCTCTGGAGGTCACAATTATTACCTGATTTAAAGAAGGAAGGTTGAGTTCAAACTTCAGAAAAATCAGCCCAAAATTGCCATATAAAATAGCCGCCGCGTGTACGCGAATACTGTTATAAATTGGTATATCATGGCTGTGGACGCTATAGAGGTCACAATATTAATTTGATTTTGATGAAACTTGAAATGCATCGTTATAACCCAAAGTTCTTGGTTCCTTTTGATATTTGCGCATATCAGATCGTAACTTCCTGAATTATGGCCCCTGATTGTACGCAAAATCGCCTTTATTTGGATTGTGGACCTTTTGGAGGTCACAATTATTTTCCGATTTAAAAAAACGCTTGATTATATCACCGTTACACTTTAAGGAAGGCTTCAGTTTGAATCGCGGGAAAATCATACCAAAATTGACAGACAAAATGGCCGCCGCTTGAACGCGAATACTGTTAAAAAATGGTATATCAAGGTTGTGGACCCAGTATAGGTCACAATTTTGATTCGATTTTGATGAAACTTGAAATGCATGGTTATAACCCAAAGATCTTGGTTCCTTTCGATATTGCACATATCAAATTGTAATTTAATGAATTATAGCCTTTGATTGTAGGAAAAATCACTTTTGGTTTTGCTTGTTCTCTATCCATCTCTCGAAAATGTGTGCATATCCTGCCTGGCAGTGCCAGCTTACTATCTTTTCAGAATCATGTTTCGTTATATGCTTTGGCGGTTTAAAAAAAATAAAAAAACATGCGCATTTTTTATTTTCCCAGCGGCAGTTTTGAACTCTCTTCAGTGGATCCGTGAACCTAATAATCAAAAATGAGTGGCCTAACATGCTGAAAGTGCTGGATAATATAATTTATAGGGGGACCCACCATAAATAAATATCTCCAAATATCTTGACAATTAAGCCACAATATTTATATATATACCAAGCCTTAAATCAGTTTCACACAATTATAGTCACGAAATAAACGATCATGTTGTACTTAATAAGGTACATGTATATAGGGCTTAAACGATTCATCGGTGTACCAAGACTTTTTTTTAACTGTCACGATAATAAACAATATTTTTATAGTGAAAACCGGTATATCTAGATTTTTTTTTTCTGATGATTACCGATATAATTTAGTATAAAGCACAATACATTAGTTTAAAAATAAAGTGACTTGCTTAACAATGTGCTTTCTTTCAATTAAAACTTGTTTTAAATCGCTGATGGAATCTAGTTTTTTGTGGTTTACAAACACATCGGACAATAAAGTCGCCCGCTTTGGTCTAAGAGTTTACACCATCTTCCAATCGGACAATAAATTCGCCCGCTTTGGTCTAAGAGTTTACACAATCTTCCAGACATTTCAGTGTATACAACAGTGTTGGGATTTCAAAACTTTAGCTGTCAGACATATTTTCCCGAAAATAAAGCGACACAACTATACTATACAACCTAACAGACCGGTACATGTCCTAATAATCACATTCTGCGTTTATTGTAAGAACACGTTTTATTGCTTAAATCTAACAATTCATCCAATCAGATTTAATATACCATAAATATTTGACTGCTAAGAAACCTGCGCATGGTATCGTGCTCACTGCTCAGAGATTGAAAACAGAGAAGTCAAGTTTGAATGAGAATTAGAATTTTACTGACAAATTTAGAATTTTAATGAGGATTGAGGGATCAGCTAATAAACACCATTCTATTAGGCTTAGTATAACTGATTTTCAGGATTTGAGGAACTGGAATGCAGTTCTACAATGTTTAGTTGTTATTTTTGAAACAATTAATCAAACTGCATTTTATCTAGCATAAGAATGTCCAGACATACTTGTTGTTTTTATACGTCCGTCTGTCCTCAATTGTTTGTGGGCTCTCTACAGGTCACAATTCTTGTTCGATTTTGACGAAACTTTAAATACAGGTTTATCTTCAAAAGATCTCGACTGCTTTCGATATTGGCATGTATCGGATGGAAACTTCATGGATTATTATGGCCCCTGATTGTTCGAAAAATCATTTTTTTATGCCCACATTGAAATGTGGTCGTATATTGCCGTCGCTCTCCTCCAGCGTCCAAAAGCAAGTTAGTATCTAATTGACTTCAAATTTATACACAGTGTTTAAGGTCATGAGACGAAGAAGACTATTGATTTTCAGCGATAATTGCTGTCAGAGTTATGGCCCTTGATCACTTCAAAAATACTTGTGGACGCTCTAGAGGCTAAAGTTATTAAACGATTGACTAAGTTATTAAACGATTGACTTTAAATTTATACACAGTGTTTCAGGTCATGAGACAAAGAAGCCTATTTAGTTTCAGCGATTTCCGATAATTACTGTCAGAGTTAAGGCCCTTGATCACTTCAAAAATATCATGAGGCTAAAGTTAATAACCGATTGAATTTAAATTTATACACAGTGTTTAAGGTCATGAAACAAAGAAGCCTTTTGATTTTTAGAAATTTTTGATAATTACTGTCCGAGTTATGGCCCTTGATCACTTCAAAAATTCTTGTGGAAGCTCTAGAGGCCAACTTTATTATCCGATTAGCTTTAAATTTATACACAGTATTTAAGGTCATGTGACGAAGAAGCCTATTGATTTTCAGCCATTTCCGATAATTACTGTCAGAGTTAGGCCCTTGATCACTTCAAAAAATCTTGTGGACGCTCATGAGGCTAAAGTTATTAACCGATTGAATTTAAATTTATACACAGTGTTTAAGGTCATAAAACGAAGAAGCCTTTTGATTTTTAGAAATTTTCGATAATTACTGTCCGAGTTACGGCCCTTGATCACTTCAAAAATTCTTGTGGATGCTCTAGAGGCCAACTTTATTATCCGATTAGCTTTAAATTTATTCACAGTATTTAAGGTCATGAGACGAAAAGCCTATTGATTTTCAGCCATTTCCGATAAATACTATATCAGAGTTATGGCACTTGAACACTTCAAAAAATCTTGTGGACGTGCTAGAGGAAAAAGTTAATATCCAATTGACTTTAAATTTATTCACAGTGTTTAAGGTCATGAAACGAAGAAGCCTTTTGATTTTTAGAAATTTTCGATAATTACTGTCCGAGTTATGGCCCTTGATCACTTCAAAAATTCTTGTGGATGCTATAGAGGCCAACTTTATTATCCGATTAGCTTTAAATTTATACACAGTATTTAAGGTCATGAGACGAAAAGCCTATTGATTTTCAGCCATTTCCAATAAATACTATCAGAGTTATGACACTTGAACACTTCAAAAAATCTTGTGGACGTGCTAGAGGCAAAAGTTAATATCCAATTGACTTTAAATTTATTCACAGTGTTTAGTCATGAGATGAAGAAGCCTATTGATTTTCGGAGTTTCTGATAATAACTGACAGATCACTTTTAAAAATTTGTGGACGCTCTAGAGGCTAAAGTTAATATCCGATTGACTTTAGTTTTATACACAGTGTTGAGAGTCATGAGACGAACAAGTATATTGAGTTTAAATGAATTTTGATAACTTGAACAGCATGGAGGAGAACTTTATCAAAGCCAAACAAATTCGAATGATTTTCTGATAATTGCATAATGAGTTGTTACTTTTAATCAGATTTTAGGGTATTATAAATGTTTCATTGCCAAAGAAGTAAAATATGCGAAAGCTCTTGTTGACTGCTCAGAAGATTTAGCTGCTGTGGGCGTATGTTTCGTTGCCTGGCAACCTATCTTTTTAATTGTGAACCCTATAGAGGTCACAATTTTGAACTGATTTTGATGAAACTTGATATGCATGTTTGTAACCAAAATATCTTGGTTCCTTTTGATATTTGCGCCTATCGGAATGTAATTTCCTGAATTATGCCCCTGATTGTCCGAAAAATCATCTATTTTTCCTTGGAGGTGACAAATATTATCCGATTTGAAAAACTGTTTGATTATATCACAGTTACACCCAAAGAAAGGTTGTGTTCGAATTTTGGGTAAATCGGACCAAGATTGACATACAAAATGGCCCCCGTTTGTATACGAATACTGTTAAAAATGGTATATCAAGGTTGTGGACCCTGTAGAGGTCACAATCTTAATTTGATTTTGATGAAACTTGAAATGCATGGTTATAACCCACAGATCTTGGTTCTAATCGATATTTGCGCATATCAGATCGTAACTTCCTGAATTATGGCCCCTGATTATAATAAGCAAAATCGCCTTTGTTTAGCTTGTGGTCCCTTTGGAGGTTACAATTATTCTTATCAGTCAATCACGTGATTTGTGATTTCGTGAGATAGCAGTGCGCATGTACAAATCAGTGTCTAGCTTTTTCTCTCTCGAAAGTTTCGTGCATGACAATACATTATTTATGTCATATGTCATTTACTTCAAGTAATCTTGTCTTACATGTACATTAAGACTATTACTAATCAATATAGTGATTAATATCACATACAAATCTACCGCCTATCGTCGTTGATACTGTCAACAAACAAATGCAAATGGAGGACGCTATTCCACAGTTCGCTTCACCGAAGCGGACAGCACAAATAAGACTGACTAATGTCAGTAATGTGAAAGATGAAAACCCTAGTAGCGGTAAGAAAGGCAGACCAGCTAGCCAAAGCAAGAATTTGAAAGCATCGGACAATTCCGACAAAATTAATACTAAAAGTTTAACCATTTAAATCAAAGTTTCTGACGAGGGAGATAACCCGTCAAATAACAATGACAGTCTGACCTTGACCCTGGTCAATGAGCTTCGGAATCTTTGTGCATCGGTCGGTGACATGAAGAAAACTGTTTAAGATTATAGCAGTAAAGGTCGATAATTTGACTAATTACCCGGAATTCGATGGTTACAGTATACCGGAATTCGATGGTTACAGTATACCGGAATTCGATGGTTACAGTACACTTTATACGGAAGTATGAAATTTCGCTTAAGTCCGACCTGGGCGGAAATGAAAAATCGCGGACCTCAGTTTATTAATCCGCTCTGTCCCCGCTCTAAATTCCGCTCTAAATTTCCTCCGCGAATTTGAGTAAATATGTTGAATTTTCAAGTGCCTACACTGTATTGTTACGCTGTACTTGTATCCATAATTTAGAAGTCAAATTGTTTCAGATTCCGAAAACAACATTACCAGCATGTATGTAAAAGTATGACTGCAAAAAAATGTACAATGCACAGTATAAAAGTTCGCTTACAGGTGTCGTCATCAATATATAAATAACAGCATCGCCGACTCTTGTGTTTTATTACATGAACATGTACAGTGTACGGCATATTTTACTAAATTTATTCAAGAATCATCTAGAAGTACATGTATATCCACGCATAGTTACATGCAAATTTCGCACGGGTCGGTATTTAGTCTGTGTAAATTGAATTGTTGTATAGCAAGAACACACGTGTTCACATATTCTGCACGATATGTGCGGTTACATTTCCAACCAGTCATGTAGAGCTGCATGTCTAGTACATTTTGAAGGACACGTATGCATAACACAATACATGTTTAGATATTTATGCCGTGTTCAAATTGTTTGGCATATTAACTGTATTAAGAGTGCGTAGTTAAGAATTCCTCTCGAATCGCGTCAAAGATAGACTTTTAAATTGCAAACTATAACGGTATTTAGGTTACCGGTCTTACAAATAGATATAAGACAAATAGAACTTGCAACGGGAGTCGAAAGCGCTTTCAAATCGGACATGTACCGTAAAAATTAAATGAACGCGACACAAGTCTACGATGTCATAGAATATTAGTAAAGTATAACCGTTATCAAATCCACACAAAAATCCAAGGCACTCATTTTATTTTAGAAAAGAATAACTGCATTCCACATGAACCCCAAATCAATGGTACATCCTGTCAACTTGTATCTGTTGCCTTTTGCGTGCAGAAATGTCCCGTGTATCAAAGATCAAAGAATATAATCGACGTGGCCTCTCTTTGATGTTTTAATGTGATTTCATATATCTAAAAGGGGTTCCGACGCAATTTAATCAATTACTTTTGAGACAATAATAAACATTGACAATTTTTTCAATCATGGGATAAAGTCAAACAATACGTGTATATTTTATTACAAAAACATTGGTGAACTTACTATTTTGTCTAAAATCATAACGCTAATCAACAAACAATAACTGAGCTGTATTTATTGTCGAATAAACTGTTAAACACTTACGTATTGGTAAAAAAAAATGTACTCCATTGTTTATTATCAAATACACACGCAATTAATTGTAATGGATTAGTAATAAAAACATGACGCATGAGCTGAGTTGTATTTAATCCACGTACAAGCTTGAAGTTCGTAATATTTCAGAAAAAAATACTGTCTTCGTATATTCGGTAAAATATTTTGTGTTTATTAATTCGATATCTAAAATATTAGCATTTTTCTAACACACTTTGTAGTTTTCTGTCCATCACCAACTATTCACTCAGCTGCCAATGATAGACACACGGCTAAATTGTCAAATGACAACCACACTTGAAATTGCTTCAAAATAAAAAAAATTCCGTATGATAGTACGATTATGATATAGCCTTCAATAAAAACGAAAATATTTTAAAAATTAAGTCTTTGTCGGAATGTGTTTAAAGCCCCAATAAGACTCTTGTTGTAATTGATTAATATGTTCCAATCTTTATTCTGGTCAACAATTTGTACTATTTTACAATATTTCAATTAAAAAATGATACAAATTTCATCTTAACACACCTAATTTTAAAAATTGGAAAAATTCAACTACATGCCGTAACATGGTTTGAAAAGCCTTACGTAAGCGCTTTCAAATGCAACTTGGATTTAAACATATTTTCGAACCCTCTGGACAAGTGAGATAGGTTGTAATGGATAATTTACACAACAGGTAGGACACTTAAACATCTTGTAGTTAGAATAAGGCTAATTTTTTTTTCTGGACCTGTCAAGCCAGCAAGAGTGTTATTGTCCCTTTAAAATATAAAAAAAACATCATAATGTTAAGCGCTATTTAGAACTGCTTTATTCAAATTTATTGACCTAGTTCACCACTGATATGTCACGTGTCATTGGAATTCAGCTATGGCGATGCCATCACGAAAATATATTATTGAATGATTGTTTCTCGGTGGATTCGGTGTTCTATCAGGTAATTATATTCAGTGAAGATTTAAATTTACCTTACAACTGGTCAGCGAATCCATCAACGTTATTATTTTAATATCTATGGACATGCGAATTCACACGGGGCGTGGAATACAGTCGTCTTCTTTCGCCACGTGGGTTTAATGCGACTTCAAAGAAAACACATCAAAGGAAAGCATGCATTACTGGCACAAACACCTCTAACAGTGTAGAATAAATTGTCTAACAGAAAGGTTATGCTTTTTCTAAGTTATTACAGCGTGGGACTATTTAAGAGTCATTCCACGAGAAAACCATGCAAAATCATGCAGAATCGAGAAGGTGGGGGGTCGGCAGATCGAGTTCATCTCAGGGGGGTTTTATGGACACCCCCAGACTACTTCATAGCCAGAAGGGCCGATCTCAAAATTAAACCGTTTTTGAGATACAGCATCCGGGTGATTTTTGGCCAATTTCGCCCATTTTCAGGTCATTTTTGGTCAATTTTTAGCCACCTATTGTGGCGAGTGTAGGGATTGGATGGAAAAGGTGGTGATTGGGGATGTTAGTGGGGGTCTTCCTGTGCCCAAGGGTGAATACCATAAAGTCGCATCTATCTTCTGGCTGTAATGGTCAGCAAATTTGTAACATATAGCGAAAAAAACGGAAAATATGCACCTGCGTAGATTCGCTTTATTTTCTATGATGCGGGGGTAGGTCCAAATATCGAAATGGTTTTATGCACAGCTTGATACTCTCTATCGATATAAAAAATAAAATCTCTGTCACCTCTCTTCCATCAATACGAAATCGCAAGTCAAAGTTGGTGAATTTTCCCTATTGTAAATCTCAGATTCTCTACGAAATGGCTTACTACTTTCATTCAGGCTAAGCTAGCTTTACTCGTTTCTTCACCAAATCATTCATGTATATTGGATTAGCCCTTAGTAATAATCATTATTTGATTATTTACGTATATTCGAGATCTAGTGCCTCGTATACTATCTAACAATCCGTCATTATACATTGCAAATATAAATGTTATCGAAACAACAGTTACATGTATGGTTTCTTATTTGCACACCTCATTGACCGTTTAACACCTCATAGTTCTTTAGATAAGTAATTAATTATGGCTTCAGTTCACTGTAACTACTTAGGACTTGTTATCATCGCTCCCGTAAAAAGACAAAACCTAGTAACTCACTTTTTTTTTTTTATCAAAATTGAGTTACGACCAAATTTGTAGTTACTAGGGTGTGTCCTTCCTGTTGTTGTACTAGAAGAAGAAGAAGTTGTTGTACTAGATCTTCCAATCTTTGATTTTGTAAGCAGTTACACCCAAGCCACAACCGTGCAACTTCCTTCATTTTCCTAGTATGCCACATAGGTTTTTCTTTGTTTTCTCAAAATAAGAAAAAAGTGAGTTACTAGGTTTTGCCTTTTGACGGGAGATAACTTTGAGTTTATTAGTGCTTGTTATATATAATGTCCAAATTTATGGCTTCTTTTTACTGTATATAAATACTTGATGGACACAGTTGGACTAAGTAGATTAGTGAAAAAAGAAAGGGTCAAAGCTAGACAAATTCTCCATACAACGTAGGATGGTTGAGTAAAAACGTCCCCACGAAGGAAGCCCAACCATCCTACACATTTATTTTTATCTTTATTTTTTTTCTACTTATTTATATCTTAACTTATTTATTTATACGACGTAGGGTGGCTGAGTAAAAACGTCCTCTCGAAGGAAGCCCAACCACCCTACAACTGTATTTTAATCTATTCATTTTACTTCATCTTTACTTTACTTTTACTTTAATTTACTTTCTTTTTATTTATTACCTTTAATTTTTTTAACTAATAAATTTTTATTACAGCGTAGGATGGCTAAGCTAAAACGTCCTCATGAAGGAAGCCCAACCATTATACTCTCTTTATTTATTTAATTTTATATTAGTTTAATTTATTACTAACATCTACTAAACTGGCGGGATAGTGGAGTAAGAGGGAGTCATGATCAGACGGGCTCGGTATCTAAACACTATTCTGCCAAAAACAAATACCAGTGGGATAGTGGAGTTAGGGGAGGTCACGAGAAGACAGGCCTGGAACCGAAACACAAATCCCACAAAGATGACATCTACCAATCCAGAAGCAGAAGAGATCATCTACCAAACGATATGTTTTTATTAAATAAAGGGAAGAACTTCCCACTAAAACCTAATCCATGGCCTAAGGCCAAAATGGAAAGATTGCAAAATCATATTCTAAAAATCAGGAAGCAGCTTCGGCTCTCCTATGTCTTGTCTGTGATATCACTTAAGTGGAAGCAGACGTTAAACACTAAACGAACGAAGGGAGAAGCTATTGTTAACTGCAAAGAACATGCAAAGGGCTCTAGACAAATTCATGACATGGGCAAACGACTGGGGATTTAAAGTCCCAGAGAAGAAAACGGTCGGTATGCTTGTGAGCAGGGATAGTGGGAGAAGCAGAATGACTCTGTGTATGAACGGGAAAACCACCGAGTTTAAAGACCAAACCAAGTTCCATGGACAAGAAGAAGAAGAAGAAGAAGAAGTTCCATGGCGTTATCTTTGACCTGGAAACCGCACATCAACTTGACTGTAGATAGATGCTCCAAAATCCTAAACTTAACGAGAAAAATAACGAGTAGCATGTGGGGTGCCAATAGAGTAAAGTAAGATTGACACCATACAATAAAAAGATCTGTGTATTGCGACTAGCGTAGGGCTTGGGACTAGGAGATAGGCATTACTACAGGAAGCCGGGGAGGTGCCCCTATCCCTAAGAAGAAAAGAATTAGCACCAAGGTATTGGGCTAAGATCTCGCAACTGGGCGAAAGATCCCATACTTCTGTCAGTCTACAAAAAAACATGATATGTGAGAGATCCTAGAAAGAAAAGCTTCGGCCAAGGTATAAGGGAAATAATCAAGGAACGGCGACTAGGGGAGTGTGTGATAAATGCAATCCCTATACCGCCGGTCAATCTAGATCTACCACAGAAAACCGACAAGAAACACAACCCCACTGCTGCACATGCTTTCTCTCTAGAACACCTGGAAGACAACTGGCCGTCAGATTACTTGGACCATGTGTACAAGGATGCCTCACGCAACCATGAAGGCGGCACCAGCTCGTTTGGAATATAACTGCCAAACGGGGAACAGGGATATAAGCAGGAAACTGCCCAATAACTGCTCGGTGTACACCGCAGAGCTTGTGGCCATTCGTGACGCTATGTCATGAATCTCCCATCAAAAGACTAGTAAGTTCGTCATTCCAAGCGACTGTCTAAGCAGTCTTATTTCAATCCAAAATGAACACTCGGACTAAAGACAAGAAGTCATTTTGGAAATCGGGCAGCTGTACCAGAGAAGGGAAGCAAATTAGAGCTCGTGTGGATTCCATCACATGTCAACATTAGAGGAAACGAGGAGGCAGATCGACTCGCCAACGAAGGTCTCAAGGACACAGCACCACTCCGCACCATAGACTACAGCACCACGGAAATCTACAGTATGGTTAAAAAAACAGGTCAATTCATTCTGGGAATTGAAATTTGTTGAACTTGACAATACAGATTCCGGCTACACGAAAACGGCGATCAATCACCCTAGAAGATACATATGCAGACTTGTATCGAAACTAAGGGTGAAAGAGCGGCTGTGAGACTACAGACGCCAAGTCATCGTCTGTGAGTGCGGAGAAGAATGTACCACCAACCATGTCCTGGTAGACTGCGAGGATAACAAGAAGGAGAGAAGGGAACTAGTGAGAATGATGGAGACTAACAACATACCATGCAACACCAAGACCTTACTCTTCTCAAAACCAGATCTGAAACTGCTAATCTTCGAACAAATCCACGCCCTTATGGACACAGTTGGACTAAGTAGAATAGTGAAGTAAGAGGGGGTCACAGTTAGACGGACTCGGCATCTAAACACTAAACTACATAGGGGATTTATACCAAACTGGCAGGATAATTGAGTGAGTGAGTGTCACAATCAGACGGACTCGGCATCTAAACACTATTCCGCCATCAAATAGACATCAAACCTACAGAGTGGGATAGTGGAGTAAGGGGGGTCACGATGAGACGGGCCTGGCACCTAAACACAACTCCCACAAAGATGACATCTACCACATTAGCAGGAGTGGAGTAATTGGGAGTAACGGTCAGACGGACTCAACACCTAAACACTACTCCACAAAAGAAACAGATACCAAACCCATAGAGTGGGATTGTGGAGTAAGGGGAGGTCACGATAAGACATCTACCAATCCAGAAGCAGAGGAAACCATCTACCAAACGATATGGTTTTTATTAAATAAAGGGAAGAACTTCCTACAAAACCCAATCCATGGCCTAAGGCCGAAAATGGATAGATTTGCAAAATCATATTCTAAAAACAGGAAGCAGCTTCGACTCTCCTATTTCTTGATGACAAACCGTAAGTAGTTACAGTGAACCGAAGCCATAATTAATTACTTATCTAAAGAACTATGAGGTGTTAAACGGTCAATGAGGTGTGCAATAAGAAACCATAACTGTTGTTTCGATAACATTTATATTTGCAATGTATAATGACGGATTGTTAGATAGTATACGAGGCACTAGATCTCGAATATACGTAAATAATCAATAATGATTAATACTAAGGGCTAATCCAATATACATGAATGATTTGGTGAAGAAACGAGTAAAGCTAGCTTAGCTTGAATGAAAGTAGTAAGCCATTTCGTAGAGAATCAGAGATTTACAATAGGGAAAATTCACCAACTTTGACTTGTGATTTCGTATTGATGGAAGAGAGGTGACAGAGATTTTATTTTTTATATCGATAGAGGGTATCAAGCTGTGCATAAAACCATTTCGATATTTGGACCTACCCCCGCATCATAGAAAATAAAGCGAGTCTTCGCAGGTGCATATTTACCGTTTTTTTCGCTATATGTTACACATTTGCTGAGCATTACACCCAGGAGATAGATGTGACTTTATGGTATTCACACTGGGGCACAGGAAGACCCCCACTAACATCCCCAATCACCACCATTTCCATCCAATCCCTACACTCGCCACAATAGGTGGCTAAAAATTGACCAAAAATGACCTAAAAATGGGCGAAATTGGCCAAAAATCACCCGGATGCTGTATCTCAGTAACGGTGAATTTCTGAGATCAGCCCTTCTGGCTGTGAAGTAGTCTGGATGAGTCCACAAAATCCCCACAAGATGAACTCGATCTGCCGACCCCCACCTTCTCACCTTCTGCATGGTTTTCTCGTGGAATGACTCTTAATGGGAAAATACCACTCTTGTTGTAACTGAATAATATGTCCCAATCTTTATTCTGGTTAACAAATTGTACTATTTTACAATATTCCAATTAATTGATGATACAATTTTCTTCTTAACACACCGAATTTTAAAAAAAATGGAAAAATTCAACTACATGGTTTGAAATGCTTTACGTAAACACTTTCAAATGCAACTTGGATTTAAACATATTTTCGAACCCTCTGGACAAGTAAATTAGGATGTAATGGATAATTTACACAACAGGTAGGACATTTAAACATCTAGTAGTTAGAATAAGGCTATTTTTTTTTCTGAACCTGTCAAGCCAGCTAGAGTGTTATTGTCCCTTGTGTACAAATAAGTGTAACTTTGTTTTCTTTATTTTGACATTCTGCTAATTGAGAAACCATTTGAGTTATAGATACAGGTTATTGAATGGACTGCATCTACGTGTACAGTATAATCAAAATACTTTGTATGAAACTAATTACTATCCTTAACTTGAAACGGCTAGATGTAAAATTTACAGCAATGGATAAAAAATACCAACGAACCTTCAAATTTAAAAATTATGTATTCAGAATGGTACAAGAGTACGGCAACAGTGTCGCGGGTTGTGAATTTAATTTTGGTGAGTCGAACGTACATGTAACACAAATTGAGAAAGAATTGACTATGTGAATGATATAGGTCAAGTGGATTTGCCGACAGGTTAGACTGAAGAACGTCAATATATGTCAGTTTAACTGTAATCACACCCTGAATACTAATGACTGATATTGAGCCAATAAAAATTCTTGTATGAATTGACTGACAACAGTACCACTGACCTTGAACGGGGACATGTTAGAACTGTAGATACAGAATAGCAGAAATATATGATGTAGAAATAGAAAGAAATATTAACGATACGTATGCTATTTTATTTAAAACATCGTTAACGTTCAACGATTAGCGACCGATGGGTTTTTGCATTGCCGGCGGTTATGACAAACAGAATACCGTATATGGAATAGCAGAAAATGTAAACGTCTTTTTTATAAACGATATAACAGAAATACGGGCGATAAATGGACACGAAAGGGAACAGTGTTTTTTTTTAGGATTTTGCCGTGGCGTTACCCAGTCGACATGTGTTCATTCTAAGCTTGCATCGGAATTGGTTTGAAGTTTAAAATACAAAATAACAAAGCCGGGATTTACAATCTCAAGCTTAAGTAGTAAATAATACCCTACTACGAGGTTGATATTAGAAATAGCCCGAACTGAGGGTTAGTGGGGTATTATTTGACATACACATTGACATCACTTCAATGACAGAGAGGTCAGCATACCCCCATATAGCAACATAAACGCATCCATATCGTCCCGTGTTGTTTTTAGCATGATGAAGAGCAGGGCTACGTCACTGTTGGTATGGGTATACTAATGGTGAACTGTTGTCCACCACTGCCCATTACACCTGCGTTATTTTAGTCATACATCGACCAGTTCACAAGTAAAATGCTGTCAATGATTGATTCAGACGAAGTATATTTTTCGATATGGATGTTGGAAATCCAGCGCTGTATTTAGATATTTCGGATGTAGAGGAAAATCGATCTGAAAATGACAAACGTTTTCATGTTGTCAAAGAGGAAACGGTTTTAAACGTTGCAAATAACGCTGTACCAAAATATATTCTAAGGCGCAATAAAGGGGCTTTTAATGCTTTTTAAGCATGGTTGATGTGGCGAAACAATCAACATAATGACGAAGAAAGGAAAATAACTAAAGATCTTGAACACATGGACAATAGTGATTTAAACTTTTGGTTAAAACACTTCGGGGTTGAAGTTAGAAAAAAGGACGGCGAGAAATACCCTATGAATTCAATATTCAGTTTGGTAATGGGATTGATGTCTTATTTACGTCTTAAATGTAAAAAAAAACTTGGATATTTTTCACTACGTAAAGGTAAGAATTGTGTCAGTAAGAGTGATGAGGGCAAAAACGTAAAAGACGAGGAAGACACCAGAAAGAATCACGAGACCGAAAATTTTGCAAAACCGCTTTATCTACAAACATCTGCAGAAAATGATTCTAATCCTATTAAATGTAGGCCTACTTTTAACTATTATAACTAAATAAAATGTATCTTTACTGTGTTTGCTTAATATGACGTCATCAGAGGGTGATATGTGATCCCAGGGATGATATCACATATCACCCTCTGATCACCCAATCATCGGTACAATATCCCTATTATCGTTTATGGAACATCAAAGACAAAACACCGTGAAGGTGTGTATGATTAAATAATTTAAACAACTCATTAAAAAAACAAACACTTTTAATACATCAAACACCAATCGTTAAAATCATTAATTACTAATTATCGTATAGGCTTCTATCCACACTGATGAGTACTAGTTAGCACCTTTACCGGCCAATCAACCCTATAATATACTGGTCATGAATACCCCGATTTTACCGGTAATGAATGAGCCGAATAAAGGATGGTACTTGCTAAATATATTTGTAGACAAGCTGTCGCCCATTTTCCGATAGTGCTATCAAAATTCACGAAACATGGTTTCATTGTCTGCGTGTAAAATGAACCGTTGACACCCAAATAGCTACATACAGTACATTTGCTTTGTGATATGATTCAAGATTCTAATACCGATGAGAAACAGGAATAAAGGATAGATTTAGGATATTCATGTATCGGTAGGTTTTAGTTACTATTTATCAATCTTCGAAGAATATATACTGAAAGCCATTGGGCACAACAGGCGAACAGTTAACCTGAGTTATTGTTCCAATGCCACAGTAACAATATGGATGACATTCATCTAAATATTGCTGACCATTCTCGGCCGACTATATTTAATTTTCACGGACTATAATCCGCCGACTTTTTTATATTTTCGCGGACTATAATCCCCCGATTTCGCGGACTATAATCCCCCGATTTCGTGGACTATAATCCGCCGACTTTTTTATAATTCTGCCACGTTTTTTCCGCCCAGAATGGCTAGATTTCCGCGCAGTGCAAATGAGAAAACACCGCGATTCTTGAGCGGACCTAGGCGGAATTTCATACTTCCGTGTGATGTGTACTGTATATCTATGATTACGATGACTCTGATAGTGAAATAGAGTCAGGGCAAAGACTGTCAAGAGTCGGAACCCAAACAGGTACTGGCACCTCAAAGGTCAACGCCATTATTGATTGAATCTATTGATCCGGCACAAAAATTAATGGACAATACTTTGTCAGAAGATGATGATAGACAACTAAATATTAATAGTGTCACTGAGGAGTTTGATATCTTGGACTCGCTTAAAAACAATGTAAGTGTAGATGAGAACGTTGGTGAACATTTTGGCGAAAAATTAGCCGAAATTGTGACGTCAGCTTTCACGTTTCAAAATAAGCCAGAGAATGATATACCTATAGAAAACTTAAAAAGTACAAAAGGCATGGCATTTGCCCGTCATTAAAGACACAAGAAATAAATAAATTAATGTGGGATTCTGTTAATTCAGACTGCAGTACCGCTGACATCAGGATGCAGAGGATCCAAAATTCAGTTATCAAGGCTTCTATAGCCATAACAGAATGTTTAAATCTTATCATGAAAAATAAGTCTGAGATGCCGAAGAAAACAACTTCAGCATTAGTAGAAAAGTTGGGTGAAATAGCGTTAAACTCTAATGCCGTGAGAGAAAATATTCTGAGAAAAAAAACATTTAATCCAGCCACACCTCAAAGAGGAATATAAACCACTGTGTGCACCTACAGACTTGTCGACTTGGCTACATGTAAGTCTATAAAGGACGTCTCTGTAGCAAGCAGACTGGCTAACAAAGCAAAGAAGCCACAATACTTTTCTAATAACAGACAGTACAATTATATTCAGGATCGTTATCAACCTTATAATAATGGTAGTTATAACCATAATAATTTTAGAGGAGGTTTTAGACACAGAAGAGGGCAGTCTGGGCAGACTCCTTTTTTTGTACCGAGGTTGGAGCAACAACAAACCCCCAGAAAAGAAAGGAGGGGAAAAGACACAGTACACAAATTGATTTCATTTGTCAAAAGTGACCAGTTACAAAATGTAGGTGAGTCGAAAAATTTTCAGTTTTCTTTTAAAAATTGTTTGCCAGTAAACAAGCGCATTAAAGATAGGGCAGGTTTACTGAAACAGCATGTTAATGAATGGAGGAATATAACTTCTGATAATGAAATTTCTGATCACAAAGAGAGGGGGGTTATAGAACCAACCATAAAAGAATATTATGACTTTATTTCAAACATTTTTATACGCCGAAAGAAAAATAATAAGTATAGATTGATTTTAAATTTAAAAAGTATGAACGAACATGTACCACCATTTTAAAATGGACAGCTTAGATTCTGTCTGTAATTTGATAAAGCCAAATGTCTTTATGGCATTGATTGACCTAAAGAATGCCTATCATGGTATAAATATAGCTAAAACATCAAGAAAAATGTTAAAATTTCATGGGAATAATACACTATTTCAGTACACTTGCCTTCCTTTTGGGCTTACCTCCCCTCCACGTATTTTTACCAAAGTTTTGAAGCCTGTCATGGCTTATTTTAGGGAGAACGGGATATTATGTGTAGCATTTATTGATGATATCTACTTCCAAGCAGAGACATTATACGATTTAGAATATTTCTAAATTTATAGTCACTCTGCAAAATTTATGTTTTACCATAAATTGGGAGAAATCTAATCTGGTCCCTTCAAAGGAAATAACCTTTCTAGGATTTCTAGATAAAATGTGACCTGTGATAGCAAAATGACCTTTCTAGAATTTATCTTTAATTCAGATAAATTAATGACAATTTAACGGCCAGATCAAAAAGCTATCGACATTGTTAAATTAGCAAAAAAATTTATCAAATCCAGTACGCCTTCTATAAGGGATGTTGCAAAACTGCTAGGGTTTTTCAACTCTAGCATGCCTGCAGTAATGTATGGGCAGAGCCACTATAGAAACCTTGACCTTAATCAAATAGAAAGTTTAAGGAAATGTAATTAAGATTTTGATTCCAAAATATAGTTATCTCCCTTAGCGAAGAAAGATATTAACTTGTGGCAGGAAAACATTCTTGGTTCTGAAAAACCTTTAATCAAGGAGAAACGATTTCTTACTATTCAAACGGACTCTAGTACCTTTAGATAGGGAGCTACTGACACAAATCATGCTATAGGGGGAGATTGGTCTCTGGATGAGAAAACCCTACATGTACATACTAATGTTTTGGAAACAAAAGCAATTTACATGGCCCTAAGGTCTTTTGAAAAATGTCACTATTTTAAAAATAGGCATATCAGGATTCAGTGTGATAATACAACAGCAGTGAGTTACGTAAAAAAACATGGGTGGAACAAATAGTTCTATGTGTAATCAAATTGCTAAAGAAATTTAGAACTGGGCTGAGCATAATCAAAATTGGATTTCCATTTTTATACGCCCACATTTTCATGTGGACGTATTATGTTGTCGCCCCTGTCCGTCCGTCCACAATTGTTTGTGGACTCTCTACAGGTCACAATTCTTGTCCGATTTTGACGAAACTTGAAATATAGGTTTATCCCCAAAAGATCTCAGCTGCTTTCGATATTGGCATGTATCGGATCAAAACTACATGGATTATGGCCCCTGATTGTACGAAAAATCACGTTTTTAGCTTGTGGACTCTATAGAGGTCACAATTTTGAACTGATTTTGATGAAACTTGACATGCATGTTTATAACCCAAAGATCTTGGTTCCTTTCGATATTTGCGCCTATCGAACGTAATTTCATGAATTATGGCCCCTGATTGTCTGAAAAATCACCTATTTTAGCTTGTGGTCCCTCTGGAGGTCACAATTATTATCCGATTTAAAAAAAACCATTTGATTATATCACCGTTACCCCCTAAGGAAGGTTTAGTTCGAATTTCGGAAAAATCGGACCAAAATTACCATACAAAATGGCCGCCATTCGTACGCAAATACTGTTAAAAAATGGTATATCAAGGTTGTGGACCCTGTAGAGTTCACAATTTTAATTCAATTTTGATGAAACTTGAAATGCATGGTTATAACCCCATAGATCTTGGTTCCTTTTAATATTTGCGCATATCAGATTGAACTTCCTGAATTATGGCCCCTGATTATACGCAAAATCGTCTTTGTTCAGCTTGTGGTCCCTCTGGAGGTCACAATTATTATCTTATTTAAAAAATCGATTGATTATATCACCGTTACACCCTAAAGAAGATTGAGTTCGAATTTCGGAAATATCGGACCAAAATGGCCGCAGTTCGTTCGCGAATACTGTTAAAATTGGTATATCAAGGTCGTGGACCCTGTAGAGGTCACAATTTTAATTCGATTTTGACGAAACTTGAAATGCATGGATATTACCCAAAGATCTTGGGTCCTTTTGATATTTGCGCATATCGGATCGTAACTTCCTGAATTAATGCCCTTGATTAAACGCAAAATCGCTTTTTTTTAGCTTGTGGTCTCTCTGAAGGTCGGGGATCACGGTGGCTAAATGGATAAGGCTCTGGTTCGCTAGCCTGGAGGTTGAGTGTTCGATCCCTGCATTGGCCGAGAAAGTTCAACTCGATTTTCCGGCGTGATTTCCCCTTGTCAGTGATGCAGAAGGAGGGCCTGACAAGGACAGCTGCCTAGTCGTTCGGATGGGACGAAAAACCGAGGTCCCGTGTACAAATTGGGGTGCACGTAAAAGATCCTTTGGCAGTTGGAATTCGATATAAGAGTAGGCCGTAGCGCCGCTGCCCGGGCAAAATTTCCCTCATTGCACACTGTGGCGTATGCCCGTCTTCAATTAGCCCAGGTTAGGTGCTTAAGCGTAGGACGTTAAACCCAATTTCATTCATTCATTCTCTGAAGGTCACAATTATTATCCGATTTAAAAAATCGTTTGATTATATCAACGTTACAAGCTAAGAAAGGTTGAGTTCAAATGTCAAGAAAATAGGACCAAAATTACCATACAAAATGGCTGCCGTTTGCACGCGAATACTGTTAAAAAATGGTATATCAAGGTTGTGGACCCTGTAGAGGTCACAATTTTAATTTCGATTTTGATGAAACTTAAATTGCATGTTTATAACCTAAATATCATGATACTTTTCGATATTCGCACATATCAAATTGTAACTTAATAAATTATGGCCTTTTATTGTAGGAAAAATCACTTTTCGGTTTTGCTTGTTCTCTATCCATCTCTCGAAATAGTGGGCGTATCCTGCCAGGCAGTGCCAGATTACTTTTTTACATATTGCAGATGCTCTCAATGTAGGTGCTGACAAGGCATCAAGAGAAACTTTATCTAATAGAATCGAGTGGTCATTAAGACCTGATATCACTGAAGTACTAGATACTGAGCCTACAATAGATTTATTTGCGTCAAGAATAAATTTGAAAATTAAGAGATATGTGTCCTGGAAACTGGAACCAGGGGCTACATATATTGATGCATTCTCAGAGGACTGGGGAATTGAAATAGTTTATTGTTTCCCACCATTTTGTTTGCTGTCTAGATGTATCAAAAAAAATCATAACTGATGGATCAAGAGAAATTGTTTTTGCCCCTCTTTGGCAAACCCAAAACTGGTTTTCTAATTTATTGTCTGTTGTATGTTTCAGGCCGATTATGTTACCTCAAATGACAAATACATGTAAAGAGTTTAGTGACGGTACAGGAGGAAACTCATCCTCTTCGGCATTGTCTAAGACTAACAGCTTTCTTGGTATCCAGCAATCATTCAGATGTAAAGGATTATCAGAACAGGCAACCAGTATTCTCATTTTATCATGGAAGGAATCCACGAGAAAACAATATGGACATTATCTACAGAAATGGGGAATATTTTGTAGTGAACAACAAACTGATTTATTTAACCCATCTGTATTAGAGGTTATATAGTTTTTGTTATCCTTGTATAACCAAGGATTGGGTTATAGTACAATACACACAGGACGTTGTGCTTTGTTAACAATTATTATTTGTGAGAGACATGCAGTTGGATCTAACCCGCTGATTTCTAAATTTATGAAAGGAACTTTTCTTAGCAGACCTACATTACCAAGATATGACGGTGTATGGGATGTGCCGATAGTTTACGTTATTTGCGTTCATTATCTCCAGTGAAATCATTGTCATTAAAAGAATTTACGATTAAACTTGTGTTATTGATGTTATTAGTGTCGGCCCAAAGGGGCCAAACACTTCACACTCTTTACTTAAACAATTTGGAGGTCAATGGTTCAGGAGTGTTTATAAGTTTTATATTACCGAAAACTTAAAACAATCCAAGCCTGGGAAGAAGCCTTTAATTGTAGTTTTTAAGGCATGCATACAGGGGTTGAAGTGTTTGTAAAATTTTACTTGTCTCAGGTGACTAGAAGAAATATTTTTTACTTGTCACTTGGTCATTTCAAGTTGTCACCATTGATTTTCATTTTTAATAAAAAAAAATATGAATAAACTTATTGTATTTTGACTTCATTTGTAAGAGATGCTTACAATCAGAATCGGCGTTCAACTTAGCACATTTTGGCGAAAGTAATAAAACAAATGATGGCCGTTTTCTCACTCAAGAATCTTTGCTATTCCGACTCGTTCGTTGTCAGCACGGTCGACCCATGCCATAGCCGTAATATAATTTGAAATAATATGGTATCCTATCCGGCATGCTTGTATATTTCACATTCCAAATGAACCACAGTAAACAGAATTCAACAATTAAAATATTTAATTCTCTTCGGAAAGAATTGTCGAATATATTTTAAGACAAAACGAAACATCAAATGACAAACATTTTAATTTTATATCAACTAGTGAACTACAATTGATGCATGCCGTCTGTTCGCCACGTGGTTGTGATTGGCACTCAAATTTCAATGTACATTAAATTAGGCGTCGAAAGCAAGGACATATATACGATTAGAATTTTAAGATATTTTACCGCCATGTACCCTAAAACACTCGCCAAAATTGTATTTTATTCACAACTTCCATTTTATTATCGCAAAATTGACGACCTACATCTGAGCCCTCATTGCCATAGAGTTATGCAATATTGACTGTGATTGGGTGATTTAGAAGGAATAGCCAATGACATTGTGGCTTTCACAGAATCGGTAGTGTTATATTTTAACGCAAAGAAACCTTTTCCAGGCGTATAGAACTAACTTAAAAGGACCATATATGTTTCAGTCTTGTTAATCGGGGAGATATTTGCCACCATGCTACTAGTACTATATGTAGAGAAACGGACTGCTATGTCGCGTGCTGTTAAATACTGTCTATTTTTTTATACGCCCACATTGAAATGTGGTCGTATATTGCCGTCGCCCCCGTCCATCTGTCGCTCCGGCGTCCACAATTGATTGTGGACGCTCTAGAGGCCAAAGTTAATATTCGATTGACTTTAAATTTATACACAGTGTTTAAGGTCATGAGACGAAGAAGCCTATTGATTTTCAGCAATTTCCGATAATTACTGTCAGAGTTATGGCCCTTTATCACTTAAAAAAATCTTGTGGACGCTCTAGAGGCCAAAGTTAATAACCGATTGACTTTAAATTTGTCCACAGTGTTTAAGGTCATGAGACGAAAAAGACTATTGATTTTCCGCAATCTCCGATAATTACAATCAGAGTTATAGCCCTTGATCTCTTTAAAAAATCTTGTTGACGCTCCAGAGGCTAAAGTTAATAACCGATTGACTTTAAATTTATACACAGTGTTTAAGGTCATTAAATGAAGAAGCCTATTGATTTTCAGCAATTTCTGATAATTACTGTCAGAGTTATGGCCCTTTATCGCTTATAAAAATCTTGTGGACGCTCTAGAGGCTAAAGTTAATAACCGATTGACTTTAAATTTATACACAGTGTTTAAGGTCATGAGACGAAGAAGCCTATTGATTTTCAGCAATTTCAGATAATTACTGTCAGAGTTATGGCCCTTTATCGCTTAAAAAAATCTTGTGGACGCTCGAGAGGCTAAAGTTAATAACCGATTGACTTTAAATTGATACACAGTGTTTAAGGTCATTAAATGAAGAAGCCTATTGATTTTCAGCAATTTCTGATAATTACTGTCAGAGTTATGGCCCTTTATCGCTTATAAAAATCTTGTGGACGCTCTAGAGGCTAAAGTTAATAACCGATTGACTTTAAATTTATACACAGTGTTAAAGGCCATGATACGAAGAAGCCTATTGATTTTCAGCAATTTCAGATAATTACTGACTGAGTTATGGCCCTTGATCACTTTCAAAATTTTGTGGAGGCTCTAGAGGCTAAAGTTAATATCCGATTGACTTTAAATTTATATAAATTGTTGAAGGTCATAAGACGAACAAGTATATTGAGTTTCAATGAATTTAGATAACTTGAACAGCATGGAGGAGAACTTTATCAAAGCCAAACAAATTCCAATGACTTTCTGATAATTACATAATGAGTTGTTACTTTTAATCAGATTTTAGTGTATTATAAATGTTTCATTACCGAAAAAAGTAAAAAATAAGACGACTCTTGTTGACTGCCCGGACGATTTAGCTGCTGTGGGCGTATGTTTCGTTGCCTGGCAACCTATGTTTTTAAAATGAAAGATTCCCCGCTTCCAATTTTACTGGAATGGATAAATTAGCGGAGACCTTATTAGCCTGAATATTTATCGATATTATTCTAGTTGTCGCCGGCGACAAGTAGATATTTTTTCTACTTGTCCATTGAAAATGTTACTTGGATTCGACCCCTGCATACACAACAGATCGAAGACTATGTGTTACAACTGTTCTTAGAGAATACATTCATAGGACTCAAGTGTTAGGCCAAGAGGTTGGGCATTACTGTCAATCAAGGTTCATAATGTGAATTGGCACGTGACAGAAAATAGACGCCCATTTTACAACACTCTGTTTCTCTGCTGTAATCATCTTGACAGTGCGACTTGTATTGTAAATTGTCAGTAGAAAAATAACTACTTAAAATGGTTTGACGTCTTTATTAAAAAAAAACAATCACAATTGTATATATGATTCTGAAAATGCAAATGGTTGGCATTCAAGAAGGGTCAACATGGTTTGTTCTTTGCGTGTCAATCAATTCGAGCGTTTCTGTTAAAATGAAACGTACGGGAAATTCTCAAAAGAGATGTCTTGTAAAATAACCCGTATTTATTATTCAAACATTTTCTCAGTTAGCAGAATGTCAAAATAAAGAAAACAACTTAACACTTACAATATGACTGACTACAAACTTATTCATCGCCGTTTCACTTTTTTTTTTGTATTTGGCTGGACACGCCCGCTTCATCCCTACATGTAATACCAATATGTAACGAGAAATTGTGATTACTGTATTACGGTAAAAATTGATAATTATGGTCTATTGCATGAATACGGTCAGATGTTTGTATGTTGCATTCATATATTGAACGGGTTAGGGGTGTCAGTAAACTCGTCCACAAGCAAACATCTCATGATCTAAAATATTCGGCGATGATTAATAATATCACCTTATATAATTTACATTGCTGAGAATGTTGTTAGTACAGAGCACAATCATGTAATTTGTATATGATTGGCTTCAAAAGATCTTAAGTTGTCAATGTTTCTTTGAACTGTCGGTATTACAAATGTAAAAATAGCCGACAAGCCTAGCTGCACGATTTTCTCGAGACAGTGTTCTCCAAACCCACCACAATGGCGCCATACTTAAACAATGGTATTATAAACCACACTACTGATCATATATTAATATCTGCTGCATTATTACTTATCGCACAAGTTGTTGTTTATAACGTTAAAAAAAACCCAAATACACACCATGTGTCATTACGCGATTTATATTTTGATTAACAGCAATTAAAACATAGATATGACGTCACCCTTTGATGTTTTTAACCATTATATAGGAGAATGTACGCTTTTCTTTAACAATCGTCTATTATTTATAAAACTGTCCATAATTTTCAGTAAATAATGGTCAGTTTTTAAACGCCCACATTGAAACGTGGTCGTATATTGCCGTCGCCCCCCGTCTGCCGTCTGGCTAAAGTTAATATCCAATTAACTTTAAATTTATACACAGTGTTTAAGGTCATAAGACGAAGAAGCCTATTGATTTTCAGCGACTTCCGATAATTACTGTTAGAGTTATGGCCCTTGATTACTTCAAAAAAATTTGTGGATGCTCTAGAGGCTAAAGTTAATAACCGATTGACTTTAAATTTATACACAGTGTTGAAGGTCATGAGATGAAGAAGCCTATTGATTTTCAGCGACTTCCGATAATTACTGTTCGAGTTATGGCCCTTGATTACTTAAAAAATCTTGTGAATGCTCTAGAGGCTAAAGTTAATAACCCATTGAATTTAAATTTATACACAGTGTTGAAGGTCATGAGACGAAGAAGCCTATTGATTTTCATCGACTTCCGATAATTACTGTCAGAGAAATGGCCCTTGATCGCTTCAAAAAAACTTGTGGATGCTCTAGAGGCTAACCTTAATAATCGATTGACTTGAAATTTATACACAGTGTTTAAGGTCATAAGATTAAGAATCCTATTGATTTTTAACAATTTCCGATAATTACTGTCAGAGTTATGGCCCTTGATCACTTAAAAAAATCTTGTGGACCCTCTAGAGGCTAAAGTTAATAACTCAATTAACTGATTGACTTTAAATGTATAAACAGTGTTTAACGTCATGAAACTAAGAAGCCTATTGTTTTTCAGCGATTTCCGATAATTACTGTCAGAGTTATGGCCCTTGATCACTTCAAAGAATCTTGTGGACGCTCTAGAGGCTAAAGTTAATAACCGATTGACTTTAAATTTATACACAGTGTTGATGGTCATGAGACGAACAAGTAAATTGAGTTTCAATGAATTTTGATAACTTGAACAGCATGGAGGAGAACTTTATCAAAGCCAAACAAATTAGAATGATTTTCTGATAATTACTTAATGAGTTCTTACTTTTAATCAGATTTTAGTGTATTATAAATGTTTCATTACCGAAAAAAGTAAAATATGCTACAACTCTTGTTGACTGCCCGGACGATTTAGCTGCTGTGGGCGTATGTTTCGCTGCCTGGCAACCTATGTTAATCAGATTTTAGACAGTGTATTATAAATGTTTCATTACTGAAAAAAGTAAAATATGCGACAACTCTTGTTGACTGCCTGGCCGATTCAGCTGTTGTGGGCGTATGTTTCGTTGCCTGCCAACCTATCTTATAAATAATAGACGATTGTTTAAGAAAATACCAATAATAGACACTTATCTTAAAAATGGAAATGTACTTTGGGACATTTTATTCTCTGAACAAATTAAATTACAGAACATAAAATTACTTTAAAACCGCAGAGTTACCGAAATGTCACATGACCGAATGTTGATTTCACGTGTTTGTCTACATAAAGAATTCCACTTAAATCCGTCCGTTATATATGTCACTTGTACGTTTAATAGTACGTTCGGAACTATAGATCAATGATACGTTTTTATACGCCCACATTTTCACGCACCTTCTTTGTGGACACTCTACAGGTCATAACTTGAAATATAGGCATATATCCCAAATGTCTCAGTTCCTTTCGACATCGGCTATTGCGCGACCGTAACTTCGTGGATTATGGCCCCTGACAGTACACACTAGAGGTCACAATTATTAGCCCATTTTGATGGAACTAAACATGTGCGTTTATAACCCACAGATCTCGATTCCTTCCAATATTGGTGCATATCGGACCGTCACTTCCTGGATTATGGCCCCTGATTGAACAAAAAAAGTGTTTCGAGCCTGTGGAACCGATACAAGGAACAATTTGTATCCGATTTTAAAAAAGAAAGGTTCAAATATCACCGTTACACCATAATGACAGTTGAGTTTGGATTTTGTGAATTGGTTTGTGCATTTGATACTGTGTCATGTCACTTATATCTATATCACAATCTGATTAAAACAAATATCCTATTTCGATTCGTTTTTATAGTTCAAAGTTTCGTTTTACTTGTCTTTATTACACTTGAATCTGGAAGAGTTGTTTAAACTCGAGCTCTGCTTCAAATGAGGGGTCAGCCAATAACAAGGTCTGACGAATCGAGTGCTTGACCTTTTTGCGCGGAACAGTGGGTAGACATTGGCAGCGATAGAAATCAAAACAAAGCAACTATAGCCACTCGCAACATCGATTCAGATTGGTCAATCAAATGACTGATGTTATAGGGTCACAATTTGGACGGCTAGTACCCTCCATATTAACCACACCACTAAGAATGTTATTAATATCTAAATCATTCTCGTGAGCAGCCTTTCCATCACAACTTTGACGGCTATTATTCCCCACCTTAAGAACATCACAATTTGTATAACTATCATCTTTCATATCGAGTACATTACGTAATCAGTATCCACATGCTTATCATATTATATTCTCACTATTAGTATTTGTTTTGGACTGTGTTATAAACAAGTCATCTCAATGTCTAACATTTTGGACTGTTCGTGTATGCTTGCATTGTATGACTGGAGTGTTTTGTGACATGCATTCATGGGCATGTGCATGTTGTTTTAAGAATATATCCATTATTTTGAGGCTTGTTGTTTTAGAAAACTGTCCATTATTTGTATCTCTATGGTGCTATGTTTTAGGTTTGATAATAGCCTCAGACTGTTCATTATGTAAATACAAAGAAAAACTTCGGGGCTAACGCCCCTCAGTTGTTCTTTCTATTTACATAATGGACAGTCTTCGGCCATTATCCATCACATAATGAACCTAATACTGGTGTCATTTTAACGGATTGAGTAAATTTAACAGTAGATACAAGACAAGGTGATCAACAAAGGTTAAAAAGTAATTTTACTGATTGAGTAAAATTACATACATGTTGTATGTACACAAGTAGACCCGTTTGTTAATTGACTTTATCCCATAATTTAAAAAAATTGGCGATGGTTATTGTTGGGTCAAATATAATTCCTTAAATAGCGCCGAAGCCCCTTTTAGATAAAGTGAGTTAGCATTAAAACACCAAAGAGTGGCTACGTGCGTTTATATTCTTTGATCTTTGATACACGGGACATATCTGTTATTCCAAAAAATCTGCACGAGAATGACAACACATACAAGTTGACAGTTTACCATTGAGTTTGGCTTCAAGTGGAATTGGTTCTTCATCGAAAAATAGTTATTCTTTTCTAAAATAAAATGAGTGCCTTGGATTTTTGTGTGGATTTGATAGCGGTTATAATTTACTAATATTCACGGACATCGGAGACTTGTGTTTGCGTTCTTGTCATTTTTACGGTAAGTACGAGCTTATGTCTGATTTGAAAGCGCTTTCGCCAACCGTTGCATGTTCTTTTTCTATTTGTAAGACCGGTTGCAATTTAAAAGTCTATCTTTGCCGTGATTCGAGAGCAATTCTTAACTATGCCTTCTTAATACAGTAAACATGCAAAACAATTTGAACACAGCTTAAATATCTGAACATGTATAGTCTTATGCATACGTGGCCTTCAAATGTACTAGACCTGCAGCTTTACATGACCGGATGAAATGAAACGGCATATATCATGCAGAATATGTGAACACGCGTGTTCTTACTATACATCTTTACCTAGCGCGTCCGTAGTATTAACGAAAATATTCAACATTCATAACATCGTGGCGGTATATTATTTTGTCATCGATTGTTTATGACATATAAACGTTAATTTTGCATGTAACATTTCAAATATCGTGGCAGTTGTTAACATCGTGGCAGTATATCTTTTTCGCATCAATTGTTTATGACTGATAAATATCGTTAATTTACATACCAAATAACACCGAGGCCTATCGTGTCCCGCGATTATCGTGGCACACAATAGAGACTGTGACACTGAGTTATTTATCGTGGCAATATTGTGGTGTTATCGTGAAAATTAACAAAAAACGACACGATAATCGAGTTTTATCAAAGAGTCGCGGCGGTCGTACTGTACCTGCCCTGGGAATGATACTTGGTTATATGTTATATAACAATTTACAAGGCTTAGTATCAGTTTTCTATGAAAATTTATTTACTTTTATTCTTTTGTCCAACACTCATAAATGCTTTAAAAAACTGATTGGTACATGCGCACTGCTATCTCACTTAATCCCTCATCACTATTGATTGACTGATAGAATTCTGATTGAACTTCGACTTGCCAAGGCAAGTCTCTATCTATCTTTTATATTAAGTTTCAATAAATTTTGATAACTTGAACAGCTAAATCCAGATTACTAAACGGTAGCATCAAAGCCAAACAAATTCAAATGATTTTCTGATAATAACATAATGAGTTGTTACTTTTAATCAGATTTAAATGTATTATAATTGTTTCATTAACAAAAAAAGGTAAAATATGCGACAACTCTTGTTGACTGCCTGGACGATGTAGCTGCTGTGGGCGTATGTTTCGTTGCCTGGCAACCTATCTTGAAGAAACTTGAAAAATAGCTTTATCCTCAAAAGATCTCTGCTGCTTTTGATATTGGCATGTATCGGAAGAAACTTCATGGATTATGACCCCTGATTGTACGAAAATTCACATTTTTAGCTTGTGGACCCTATAGAGGTCAGGTCATAATTTTGAACCTATTTTGATAAAACTTGACATGCATGTTTATAACACAAAGATCTTGGTTCCTTTTGATATTTATGCCAATCGGGACGTAATTTCCTGAATTATGGGCCTTGATTGTCCGAAAAATCACCTATTTTTGCTTGTAGTCCCTCTGGAGGTCACAATTAATATCTGATTTGAATGGCCGCCGTTTGTACGCGAATACTGTTAAAAAATGGTATATCAAAGTTGTGTACCCTGTAGAGGTCCCAATTTTAATTTGATTTTGATGAAACTTAAAATGCATAGTTATAACCCAAAGATCTGGGTTCCTTTCGATATTTGCGAATATCGGATTGTAACTTCCTGAATTATGGCTCCTGATTATATCAAAATCGCCTTTGTTTAGCTTGTGGTCCCTCTGGAGGACACAATTATTTTCCGATTTAAAAAATCGTTTGATTGTATCACTTTTACACCATAAGGAAGGGTAAGCTCAAATTTTGGGAAAATCGGACCAAATACCGTACAAAATGGCCGCCGTTTGAACGCAAATACTGTTAAAAAATGGTGTATTAATGTTGTGGACTCTGTAGAGGTCACATTTTTAATTCAATTTTGATGTAACTGGAAATGCATAGTTATGACCCAAAGATCTTGGTTCCTTTCGATTTTTGCGCATATCGGATCATAACTTCCTAAATTATGGCCGCTGATTATATGCAAAATAGCCTTTGGTTAGCTTCTGGTCCCTCTGGAGGTCGCAATTATTATTGGATTAAAAAAATCGTTTAATTATATTACAGTTACAAGCTAATAAAGGTTGAGTTCAAATTTCGTGAAAATAGGACCAAAATTGCTATACAAAATTGTACGCGAATACTGTTAAAATATGGTATATCAAGGTTGTGGACCCTGTAGAGGTCACAATTTTAATCCGATTTTGATGAAACATGAAATCCATGGTTATAACCAAAAGATATCTTTCCTTTCGTTATTTGCACATATCGGATCATAACTTCCTATTGTCCCTCTGGAGGTCACGATTATTATCCGATTTAAAAAAAACTTTTGACTCGATCACCATTACACCCTGCGGAAGGTTGGGTGCCATAATTGTCATGCGCAATTTTTGGGGTTTTTAATGAATATTTTTTGATGGTATTTTACACAGGATTAAGCAGTCATCTGACTTGAGCAAAAATGTGAACAATTATTGTCTCAGTAATTCGTGTTAGCCACCAATTTCTATTTCAGTTTTTTGATGCTAGATTAATTTCATTTGTTTTATTACCTTTAAAGTTTCCTGTTGGCAACGGAAGTGACATAATTTTACCCAAAACTACAATTTTGCCAGTTTGGTACCACCTTTTGAAAGCAAATAATTTTTTTTCAAAATTTGAGGGATTGCCACGAGACATGCTCACGCTGTGCTTGTGTAATTCTACATTTTCCCGAGCAGTTAGTTGCTCGCACAGAACTTTAAGAAAAACATGTAAAAATAATCAATATTGTTATAAATTCGTCTGTCAAACTGAGATTCACCCAGCTGCATTTCCTCCTTAAATTTGATTGGCTAATGAAGTTAATTGCTACTCCACTCAAGTCCTGTCACTAAAAATACACTTTAGACATGAACGTCATGACTGTTTTTCCTACGAACACCAACAAAACGCGTGATAATCAAGTCTAAAGTAAAAAAATGTTTACACCCAGCATTTGGCATTCACGCTAAAGGAACCTGTTTCAAACTAATATTTATCGGTATTTCTTATTTTATTAGAACTTCAGTTTTTATACGCACACATTTTAATGTGGACGTATTGTGTCGTCGCCCCTGTCCGGACGGATGTCCACAATTGTTGGTGGACTCTCTACAGGTCACAATTCTTACCCGATTTTTACGAAACTTGAATTATAGCTTTATCCCCAAAAGATCTTGACTGCTTTCAATATTGGCATATATCACATCAAAACTTCATGGATTATGGCCCCTGATTGAACGAAAAATCACGTTTTTAGCTTGTGGACCCTATAGAGTTCACAATTTTAATTTGATTTTGATGAAACTTGAAATGGGTGGTTATAACCCAAAGATCTTAGTTCCTTTTCTAATTTGCGCATATCGGATCGTAACTGCCTGATTTATGGACCCTGATTGTCTTAAAAATCGCCTATGGTCACTCTGGAGGTCACAATTATTATCCGATTTATTCGGAAGGTTGAGTTCAAATTTCGAGAAAATCGGATTATAATTGCCAGACAAAATGGCCGCTGTTTGTACGCGAATGGTGTAAAAATATGGTATATCAAAGTTGTGGACCCTGTATAGGTCACAATTTTAATTTTATTTTGATGAAACTTGAAATGCATTTATATAACCTAAAGATCTTGATTCTTTTCGATATTTGTATATCAAATTGTAACTTAATGAATGATGGCCTTTGATTGTAGGAAAAACTACTTTCGGTAGTGCTTGTTCTCTATCCATCTCTCGAAAATGTGGGCGTATCCTGCCTGGCAGTGCCAGTTTACTATCTTTATTCCATTGTGCAATCGTTTACTTTTCAATCTAAGGAAACCTGATTGCCCTATCCACATTAATGTCGCGGGGTGAAGAAATCCATATAGAAATTGATTTTAAACTTAAAGATGAGTATGACATGACTGTCAAAAACAGAAAGTGAAGTTCAGTTGGTCACACATGTACTCATACGACACATCAGTGCTTGACTACTCCGAGATCAAACACGATAGCAGATGGCGGCCATCTTGTTTACTGTCGCACTTCTTTTAAACTGATCGGTAAAAGTTGGAAAATGAGGCTTTTTCCATATCCTGTAGGTAGTATAGCTATACAATCTTCTCCATTATATAAAGCTTTCAATGTTTCTATTTGTTTATCTTTAAGTTTAATCGTAGTGACGCCTAAATTAGCTTTAGAAAACTGTACAGCTGCTAAAAAACCTTCTTCCATGGGCGCAGCCATCTTGAATTTGTTACTATTTTCATTTCACTCTGTGAAGAGTCTGTGCTATTTTTAGATATAAATAGACTCGTGGGAGTTATGCGGATGTTGCAACGTAGAACTTTGAGTAAATTGGTTGACCCCCCAGTTTCAAATATTTATACTGTTTCTTTTGCAAATTTTTAGCAAATGTTTATGTTTAGAACTATTGTAACCTAACAAAGGTAAATTTTTTTACAATTTATAGCGAATTAAGTTTTCGTCTCTGAGAGACGAGCGTAGTATTAAACATGGCGGCTATCTGCCATCATGAGTATTCTTGAAATAGGTACACATGACGTAATCGTATGACATGTACTATCACTATCTAAATAAAGAATTGAAAAAAAATGTATTACAAACTAACAACAGCTTTGTCATTATTTAACAAAAGTATCCAGGCAACAAATTAATTTTAAATTGAAACAATGTAACAAAATCTGTGCTCATGCAAAGAACATTTTGCGTGTGCATTTTTTTTGCTTGCCTTGCTCGCCCAAACCTAAATTTGCATTGTATATTGTTGTCGGACCTGCCTTGTGGACACTCTACAGGATAAAGTTCATTTACAATTGACTTTAAATTGATACACAGTTAAGGTCATGAAACGAAGAAGTCTATTGATTTTCAGCGATTTCCAATAATTACTGCTCCACTTATGGCCCTTGATCACTTCAAAAAATCTTGGGCTGCTCTAGAGGCCAAAGTTAATATCCGATTATACACAGTTTTTCAGGCCATAAGACTAATTGTCCCCCGCTTTTCGAAGAAAGCAGGGGACTATTAAAATGGGTCTGTCCGTCCGTCCGTCTGTCTGTCCGTCTGTCACACTTTTTGGGACACAATAACTCTTGTTCTAATTGAGCTAGAATGTTCACACTTGGCATAGGTGTCTATTAGGTGAATACCTTGATGGGATTCGAAGGTGAGCATTTTCTGCTTAGGGTAAGCAGAGATAAGCAATTTGATTGGTTAATGCTTATTAAGTTCTGATTAAGTGAGAGTGAGGACACTTGGTGTATAGCTTTAGCTTTATAACACCAATACAGTACAAACCAAGTGGAAGTATGAAATTCCGCTTAAGTCCGACCTGGGCGGAAATGAAAAATCGCGGACCACAGGTTATTAATCCGCTCTGCCCCCGCTCTAAATTTCCTCCGCGAATTTGAGTAAATCGCGGACCACCGCGGAATTGCTTAACCACCGACCACGGCGGATTTTCTAAACCACCGACTAGCGTGGATTTGTTAGAACGCCGAGGAAATTGAAATGTATCTAGTGGGAAATTTAATATGTTGAATTTTCACGTGCCTACACTATATTGTTACGCTGTACTTGTATCCATAATTTAGAAGTCAAATTGTTTCAGGTTCCGAAAACAACATTATCAGCATGTAAGTCTGACTGCAAAAATATGTACAATGCACAGTATAACAGGTGTCGTCATCAATATAAAAATAACAGCATCGCCGACTCTTGTGTTTTATTACATGTACAATGTACGGCATATTTTACTAAATTTATTAAAGAATCATCTAGAAGTACATGTATATCCACGCATAGTTACATGCAAATTTCGCACGGCTCGGTATTTAGTCCGTGCAAATTGAATTGTATAGCAAGAACACGTGTGTTTACATATTCTTCACGATATGCATGTCTAGAACATTTTGAAGGACAGGTATGCATAACACAATACATGTTTAGATGTTTATGCCGTGTTCAAATTGTTTGGCATATTTACTGTATTAAGAGTGCGCAGTTAAGAATTCCTCTCGAATCACGGCAAAGATAGACTTTTAAATTGCAAACTATAACGGTATTTAGGTTACCGGTCTTACAAATAGATATAAGGCAAATAGAACTTGCAACGAGAGTCGAAAGCGCTTTCAAATCAGACATAAGATCGTACTTACCGTAAAAATTAAATGAACGCGACACAAGTCTACGACGTCATAGAATATTAGTAAAGTATAACCGTTATCAAATCCACACAAAAATCCAAGGCACTCATTTTATTTTAGAAAAGAATAACTGCATTCCACATGAACCCCAAATAAATGGTAGAATGTACATCCTGTCAACTTGTATCTGTTGCCTTTTGCGTGCAGAAATGTCCCGTGTATCAAAGATCAAAGAATATAATCGCACGTGGCCTCTCTTTGATGTTTTAATGTGATTTCATATATCTAAAAGGGGTCAAATTACTTTTGAGCCAATAATAAACATCGACAATTTTTTTAATCATCGGATAAAGTCAAACAATACGTTTATATTTTATTACAAAAACATTGTTGAAGTTACTATTTTGTCTAAATTCATAACGCTAATCAACAAACTGAGTTGTATTTATTGTCAAATAAACTGTTAAACATTTACGTATTGGTAAAAAAACATGTACTCCATTGTTTATTATTAAATACACACGCAATTAATTGTAATGGATTAGTTATAAGAACATGACGCGTGAGTTGTATTTAATCCACGTACAAGCTTGAAGTTCGTAATATTTCAGAATAAAATACTGTCTTCGTATATTCGGTAAAATATCTTGTGTTTATTAATTCGATATCTAAAATATTAGCATTTTTCTAACACAATTTGTAGTTTTCTGTCCATCAACAACTATTCACTCATCCGCCAATGATAGACACACGGCCAAATGACAACCACACTCGAAATTGCTTCAAAATTAAAAAAAAATCCGTACGATTATGATAGTACGATTATGATATAGCCTTCAATAAAAACGACAATATTTTAAAAATAAGCCTTTGTCGGAATGTGTTTAAAATAAAAATAAAAACATTATAATGTTAAGTGCTATTTAGAACTGCTTTATTCAAATTTATTGACCTAGTTCGCCACCGACATGTCATTGGAATTCAGCTTCGGCGATGCCATCACGAAAATATATTATTGAATGATTGTTTCTCGGTGTATTCGGTGTTCTATCAAGTAATTATATTCAATGAAGATTTAAATTTACCTAACAACTGGTCAGCGAATCCATCTACGTTATTATTATAATATCTACGGACACGCGAATTCACACGGGGCGTGGAGACAGTCGTCTTCTCTCAATCTCTCGCCACGCGGGTTAAATGCGACTTCAAAGATAACACATCAAAGGAAAGCGTGCATTACTGGCACGCACACATCAAACAGTGTAGAATAAATTGTCTAACAGAAAGGTTATTACAGCGTGGGTCTATTTAAAAGGATAATACCACTCTTGTTGTAACTTAATAATATGTCCTAATCTTTATTCTGGTTAACAAATTGTACTATTTTACAATATCCCAATTAATTGATGATACAATTTTCTTCTCAACACACCGAATTTAAAAAAATCGGAAAAATTCAACTACATGGTTTGAAAAGCTTTACGTAAACACTTTCAAATGCAACTTGGATTTAAATATATTTTCGAACCCTCTGGACAAGTTAATTAGGATGTAATGGATAATTTACACAACAGGTAGGACATTTAAACATCTAGTAGTTACAATAAGGCTATTTTTTTTCTGGACCTGTCAAGCCAGCAAGAGTGTTATTGACCCTTGTGTACAAATAAGTGTAACTTTGTTTTCTTTATTTTTACATTCTGCTAATTGAGAAACCATTTGAGTTATAGATACAGGTTATTGAATGAACTGCATCTACGTTTACAGTATAATCAAAATACTTTGACATCTCTTTTGATAATTGACGGTACCGGTAAATTATAATAATGAATCATTCGGTGAATCCATGTTGTACATGTATGAAACTATCCTTAACTTGAGACGGCTAGATGTAAAATTTACAGCAATGTATAAAAAAAATACCAACGAACCTTCAAATTTTAAAAATTATTTATTCAGAATGGCTACGAGACGAACCGCTCGAGTACGGTAACAGTGTCGCGGGTTGTGAATTTAATTTTGGTGAGTCGAACGTAACACAAATTGAGAACGAATTGACTATGTGAATGATATACGTTAAGTGGATTCGCCGACAGGTTAGACTGAAGAACGTCAATATATGTCAGTTTATCTGTAATCACACCCTGAATATTAATGGTTGATATTGAGCCAATGAAAATTCTTGTATGAATTGACTGACAACAGTACTACTGACCTTAAACGGGGACGTATTAGAACTGTTGATACGGAATAGCAGAAATATATGATGTATAAATAGAAAGAAATATTAACGATACGTATGCTATTTAATTTAAAACATCGTTAACGTTGAACGATTAGCGACCGATGGGTTTTGCATTGCCGGTTATGACAAACAGAATACCGTATATATGGAATAGCAGAAAATGTTAACGTCTTTTTTTATAAACGATATAACAGAAATACGGGCGATAAATGGACACTAAAGGGAACAGGTTTTTTTTAGGATTTTGCTGTGGCGTCACCCAGTCGACATGTGTTCATTCCAAGCTTGCATCGGAATTGGTTTGAAGTTTAAAATACAAAATAACAAAGCCGGGATTTACAATCTCAAGCTTAAATAATTTAAACAACTCATTAAAAAAACAACCACTGTTAATACATCAAACACCAATCGTCAAAATCATTAATTAATAATTATCGTATAGGCTTCTATCCACACTGATGAGTACTAGTTAGCACCTTTACCGGCCAATGAACCCTATAATATACTGGCCATGAATACCCCGATTTTACCGGTAATGAATGAGCCGAATAAAGGATGGTACTTGCTAAATATATTTGTAGAAAAGCTGTCACCCATTTTCCGATAGTGCTATCACAATTCACGAAACATGGTTTCATTGTCTGCGTGTAAAATTAACCGTTGACACCCAAATAGCTACACACAGTACATTTGCTTTGTGACATGATTCAAGATTCTAATACCGATGAGAAACGGGAATAAAGGATAGATTTAGGATATTCATGTATCGGTAGGTTCTAGTTACTATTCATAATCAATCTGCGAAGAATATATACTGCAAGCCATTGGGCACAACAGGCGAACATTTAAAATGAGTTATTGTTCATTGCCACAGTAACAATATTATGGATGACATTCATCTAAATATTGCTGACCATTCTCGGCCGACTATATTTAATTTTCACGGACTATACTCCGCCGACTTTTTTATATTTTCGCGGACTATAATCCGCCGACTTTTTTATATTTTCGCAGACTATAATCCGCCGACTTTTTTTATAATTCCGCCGCGTTTTTTCCGCCCAGAATGGCTAGATTTCCGCGGAGTGCAAATAAGAAAACTCCGCGATTCTTGAGCGGAAAAAACGCGGACCTAGGCGGAATTTCATACTTCCGTGTGATGCGTACTGTATATTGACCAAGTTCGTTAATCAACTTTTTCTGCTGAGGGTAAGCAGAACGATAAGAAATCTGATTGGTTGATGCTTTTGGGCACGATATAACTTTAGTTGTAATGAAGTGATAGCAATGTAACTCAGAACTCAGAGTATAGATTCATTTTATCATTACCTTGACTAAGTTCAATGTTGCAAATTTTCTGCTTTGGCTAAGGAGCGATAAGCACTTTTATTGGTCAAGACTTTGGAACATAACTCTGCTTTTAATTGAGGTAGAATTTTGAACTTGATGTAGATGATCATTAGGCGAATGTCTTAACTAAGTCAATAATTAATATTTTGAGCTAAAGCTAATATTTTGAAAAAAATAAATGTTCGATTAATTAATATGTGTCATCTTATTATTTTGGGATTTCGGCAGGGGACATCAGCCTCACTGTTGGCTTGTTTATATGTATACACACTGTTTAAGGTCACGAAACAGAAGAGGCCTATTGATTTTTAGCGGTTTCCAATAATTACTGTCAGAGTTATGGCCCTTGATCAGTTTAAGAATTATTGTGGATGCTCTAGAGGCCAAAGTTAATATCTGATTGGCTTTAAATTTATACACAGTGTTTAAGGTCATGAGACGAATAAGTCTATTGATTTTCAGCGATTTCCGATAATTGCTGTCAGAGTTATGGCCCTTGATCAGTTTAAGAATTATTGTGGATGCTCTAGAGGCCAAAGTTAATATCTGATTGGCTTTAAATTTATACACAGTGTTTAAGGTCATGAGACGAATAAGTCTATTGATTTTCAGCGATTTCCGATAATTGCTGTCAGAGTTACATGTGTATGTCCCTTGATCACTTTTAAAAAATCTAGTGGACGATCTAGAGCCTAAAGTTAATAACCGATTGACTTTAAATTTATACACAGTGTTTAAGATCATGACACTAGGAAGTCTATTGATTTTCCAATAATTACTTGTCAAGTTTTTGCCCTTGATTACATCCAAAAAATCTTGTGGCTGCTCCAGATACTAAATTTCAAATCTGATTGACTTTAAATTTATACACAGTTTTTAAGGCCATAAGACGAAGAAGTCTTGATTTTCAGCGATTTCTGATAATTACTATCAGTGTTAAGACCCTTGATTACTTCAAAATATCTTGTTGACACTCTAGAGACTAAAGTTAATATCCGTTTGACTTTAAATTTATACACAGTGTTTAAGATCATGACTCTAGGAAGTCTTTTGATTTTCAGCGATTTCCAATAATTACTGCCAGAGTTATAGTCCGGACGTCAAATGCCAAATTTTCACTGAACCCACTTTTGCCGGATATAAATTGGACCAGGAACGAAAATCAAAACATGATAAATCTGACTATTTACAGCCATAACGGTTGCTTCGACATAGCCGCTCAGGTTGACACCCGCATTTTATACCTTTTATCAGAACCTCCGGTACCATCTGGTACCAATCAGGGCACTAGGGAAGTTTTTGTTTCTCTTAAAATTCATACAATTAACAGAAATTGATCCATGAAAGAGAAAATAAAATCTTTAACATATTGTAGATAATCTGGTGTATTGATTTCAGTGTTGCACCCGTGTTATGCACGAAGTCCAGCAGAACTATGGCTAAACCTAAAAATTCTATACAAAGGTTTTTTATGACTGATTTTAGTAGCCATGAGTATCCTCTTTTAGAATCTGGCAGGTGAATCTCGGTCACCATTGAGCGTTTTGAAGAATTCAAGATGACGTCCAAGATAACCAACCACCATTGCACAAAATTCCCCATAATTACAATAGTACATGTATTTAGTTTAGAATGATAATTTTGGTGTCTAAAATCAGTCATAACACAAGGGACTTTGTTTACATAATTTCCAGGTTCACTTGAAATATTGGAGAAGTTCAAATGAGTTGGAAACGCTATCTGTAGAACTGGGTCCGTATTGAAAGGATATCTTTAGTGGTATTCAAAGGCCAGTTTAAGTGAGAAATATCCACTTATAGTCCAGTCAATCTAGCACAGATACTGAGTAACCTTAAACAAATTGCAACAAAGGTAATCCAAACTGAATTTGACAGTTATAGGTACAAAGTTTAGAAATGTATAGATAAGGAAAATTTGAGGTACCACGTGTGGTATGTCTTGGCTTGTTTTTATTGGTTTGTCACATGTGTATTTCACCACATTCACATTAAACACACACGCATATGACATGTAGAGATAATATTAATTCTTTTAACAATATTCAAGATGGCGGATTCAAGATGGCGGACACAATTCAATATGGCGGCCTTCTTTCGGCATGTAAAAGGATCGGGTACTCCTTCTTCCCCCACTAACAATGATAAATAGTATTTCACATACACAAACGGTTTAACAGATGAATGACTAATTCCGAATAATCTTTTTATACGCCCACATGGACGTATATTGTCGTCGCCCTCCCGCTGTCGGTCCGTCCACAATTTCTTGTGAACACTCTAAAGGCTAAAGTTCATATTACATTTAAACACAGTGTTTGAAATCATTAGACAAAGAATCCTATTGATTTTCAGCAATTTCCGATAATTACTGTCAGAGTTCTGGCCCTTGATCACTTAAAAAAATCTTGTGGACGCTCTAGAGGCTAAAGTTAATGACCGATTGACTTTAACTTTATACACAGTGTTTAAGGTCATGAGCCTATTGATTTTCAGCAATTTCCGATAATTACTGTCAGAGTTATGGCCCTTGATCTCTTAAAAAAATCTTGTTGACGCTCTAGAGGCCAAAGTTAATATACGATTGACTTTAAATTTATACACAGTGTTTAAGGTCATGAGACGAAGAAGCCTATTGATTTTCAGCGTTTCCGATAATTATTGACTGAGTTATGGCCCTTGATCACTTTCAAAATTTTGTGGAGGCTCTAGAGGCTTAAGTTAATATCTGATTGACTTTAAATTTATACACAGTGTTGAAGGTCATGAGACGAACAAGCATATTGAGTTTCAATGAATTTAGATAACTTGAGCAGCATGGAGGAGAACTTTATCAAAGCCAAACAAATTCCAATGATTTTTTGATAATTACATAATGAGTTGTTACTTTTAATCAAATTTTAGTGTATTATAAATGTTTCATTACCGAAAAAAGTAAAATATGCGACAACTCTCGTTGACTGCCCGGACGATATAGCTGCTGTGGGCGTATGTTTCTTTGCCTGGCCTATGTTTTAGCTTGTGGTCCCTCTGGAGGTCACAATTATTATTCGATTTTAAAAAATCATTTGAATTTATCACTGTTACGCCCTAAGGAAGGTTGGGAACAAATTTTGGGAAAATCAGACCAAAACTGCCATACAAAATGGCCGCAGTTTGTACGCGAATACTGTCAAAAAGTGGTATTTCAAGGTTTTGGACCCTGTAGAGGTCACAATTTTAATTCGATTTTGATGAAACTTGAAATGCATGGTTATAACCCAAAGATCTTGGTTCCTTCAATTATTTACACATATCGGATCCTAACTTCCTGAATTATGGCCCCTGATTGTCCGAAAAATTCCCTATGGTCCCTCTGGAGCAGGGGTTCCATTTCGGCTGTATATGCCGGTCGGGACCTAAGGCTCTGGAAGATGAACTACACCCGATCAGACCCGTAGGTCATTTTGCATGCCGGAAAAATAGCATATTTTGTGCTAAATCATAAAATCCTGGACACGACGAAACTCTGTGTGTGTCGTGATGTAACTGTCGGTGTAATAAAATTAACAGTGTTCAGTAGTCCATGAACTGAAACCACTGCCAATCAATTATCCTTGTGTATATTGCTGTATTCACAATCAACGGGGGATCAACATCAAACAAATTAACGCTCAACATTTAATCAATTTACTTAGGTGTGTTTTTTTATAAATAGTAATATTGTGATCATTCCTTAAACTTGAGTTGTTACATCATATTTGCCGACTTTCATCAGCCGTGCGGACATATTTACCGTATCAACATCAAACAAATTACAAACCTTTCTTTAATGTCTTCAATAATCACTTGATTACAAGAGTTAATCATGTTAACGTCGCAAATGATATATATATCAGAAATGTAAGCATTCTCTATATCATTTCAAAATGTTGAAATTCCTCACCTCTCAGAGCAACAAAAGAAAGCGAGATGATATTGCCGTCAATGAATCCCACGAGGATGACAGTTCCGCTTCGAAAAACAAAGTCAGCCGTAAATTCTCTACGAAATGGTCACAAATATTCCCGTGGATAAGAAATGATATTTCCACACAAAAGATGTATTTTCGGGTGTGTTTTTAATACATATTTTTCTTTTATATAACAATTGATAGACATCATTTTGTTTGTAACAATGAGCTTTCACGGTAGCCGCCATTTTGAAATACGTCCTAATGTTTTTACACGTTATGGGTTTAAAATACTAGCTCGATATTATTTGAGCTCACAAAATCAAGCCTGGACACAAGCGGCCGGACACGGACGTTGTCCGTCCCGATTTTACGACATGTCAGGCACAAATTTTTTTGTTCCTGTCAATTTGTCCGTCCCAATATTTTTAAAAGAAATGTAGAATCGTAACTGATGTATAAACTGAGTAGCCACTTCCACGATGTTCTAGATTGTAAACATCCGGAAATCCGAAGTCTTGATCAACCCAGACAGTTATTCTCTGTGCTATATGTGCGACAAAACTAGGCCAGCATATTCGAGACTTAAAAATTTCACGCGAGAGCGAGGTCCCCGGCTTCGAGCAGACAAAAAATCCCGCGCAAGTCACCCGGCCTTTGTATTTACTATATTTACATAAAAACACGTAATTTGGTCCAAATTTGTAGGCTAGCACTATGCAAAAAATAACATCTTTCTTCAAAAAGTTTGAGGATAATACACGCAGTAGGCCTATAACTTCATAGACATGTCAACCGCGAGATATCTCGAGGGTGAAGGTCGTCTCGACTCGTCAAAGCAAAATGGCATTTCTTGTCCTACTAATTCTAATAAAAGTCACACCTTGAAGATAGCTACGGTGCGCAAATGGCTGCGAGAAGATCTTGCGAAGTATGATGCAGATTTATGTTTTTTCTTCAAGAACACAGGGGTCTTGTAACTTTGTTAAAATGCGAAGTTTGTGTGAAATACTGCGGTAGAATAAAAACATTAAAAATGCGTGACTTCTCTATATGTCCTATGGCATGGATAAACGGTTCACGCAACATTCGATTGTTAAATCCATTTCATGCTGAAACTAGATGCCATTTAATGGCGATTGGACTTTATTCTAAAGATACAAACACTTCTTTTTTGCAACTCCATTCAGAACTAAGCAATGAGTATGTTTTTGTTTTTTTTCTTAAAACACTAAACAGAGGGGATTCATCTGATTCTAGGCCTACAGTTGAGTTTTATTTCGTTTCTTGGAAACACAACAGCGATATGTTTGTCAGTCACAACCTGTGCCATGTCAGGCACCAAGTGAGTTGTGCCTGTTTTTTTGGTCAGGCACAAATTTTTGAGTTGTGTCCAGGCTTGCACAAAATACCAATACGAATTAATATATTGATAAGTGTATGGAGAAATGGTCAACAGTGGAATTAGTCACGTACGCCAAATGTGATAAAAAACCAAGTTACGAGGTTCCTTGAGCATGAAAACCCTTGACTAACTAATGAGGATTTCTACGGAGTGGCCCCCAAGTGCCGAATTTCAATCCGCACGTGCTTTACAGAAATGGAAATCGTGTAAAAACTGCCGAGTACATACGGGTGATGTTGTAAATAAATTACGAAAATAGTGTCCTATCGATGAATACATTGTTATATTTTATGAATGTATAAATAAATGATAAAAATTGATTACATGTGTTCTTTTATTTATTATGAAGATGGGTGGGTGGATATAAATGTCGATGTTAGATTGAATCTTTGTGTGACTGTCCTTGACCCAATTAAATCCGATCGACATTCCGATAGCATGAAGTTTTTAGCTTCTTATTATGGGCTTTAAAAAAGCACCACTTTCTCCGTAAGCAAAATGACCGTTTGGGAAAATTTTGAAGTGGAAGCCCTGCTCTGGAGGTCATGATTATTATCGGATTTAAAAAAAACATTTGACTCTATCACCATTACACCGTACGGAAGGTTGAGTTTGAATTTCTAGAAAATCGGACCATAATTGCCAGACAAAATGGCCACAGTTTGTACGCAAATAGTGTAAAAATATATATTAAAGTTGTGGAACCTGTAGAGGTCACAATTTTAATTCGATTTTGATGAAACTTTAAATGCATGTTTATAACCTAAAGATCTTGATTCTTTTCGATATTTGCGCATATCAAATTGTAACTTAATGAATTATGGCCTTTGATTGTAGGAAAAATCATTTTTGGTATTGCTTGTTCTATATCTATCTCTCGAAAATGTGGGCGTATCCTGCCTGACAGTGCCAGCTTACTATCTTTTTAAACCATGTTACATTTATTTGTATTGTGTAATTTCAGGTCAATGTTACACTTGTTGTGAAAGAGTATCAGGATCTACAGATGCTTGTCAAGCTATGGGTAATCTTTATCATACTAGATGCTTTACTTGTTGTTCTTGTGGTAAGTATAACATATATAGAGTGACACCATAAATAAATATCTCAAAATATCTCGACAATTACACCACAATATTTATATATATACTAAGCCTTAAATCAGTTCCACACAATTATAGTCACTAAATAAACGATCATGTTGTACTTAATCTATGACCATTTAATAATCTACAAATATTAAATAATAGACTGAAAACTGTTTCCAAGTGTCGTCCATGACATCCAGGCACTTTAGAGGATTAGAGGAGAAGATAGTCTTAATGATCATAATTATGTATCTATCAACTCAAATTTGATGATCTTTGGGTCTATTCCTTTGTTTTGGGGCAAGGAACTTATTAAGACAATTTTGGATATCACTGAGTTGTACCATCATTATGAAATTGAATTCATGACATTCGACTATCACCTATGAACAAAAAACCCTGTCCATAGAATAAGTTTTAGAGTGTTTTAAGTGTCATCTTCCATCTCAGTACCAACCTATTGCTGTTTGAATTGTCACAATTTGCAGTTTGACAAAGGCCACATACAGCAGTGTAGGGGTGTCCATAGCGTCTGCAACTGCATCGAGAGAACTTGCATTCCCCACACGTTGGCTATGAAATCTTGTTGCATGTGATGTTGGGGGAAGTCGCTTAAGAATGACAGATGCTTCAGCAGTTGCCACTTTCTTGTAGAAAATGATATGGCACAGTGATGATAGCGTATCATTCGATTGCCACCAAATAGATCAACTATCGAGTCTTTGACAAGATCTGATATGTACTTTTGAGATTTGTTTTGAAGGGTAAATGCACTAGCACGGGACTTCATGACAGGATCAGATTTCACTAATTTCGGGTAGGCAGACTTTCTTTCCGATGCCTAAAATTCTTGAAGTTTAATCACTACCTGAGTAGACAAGTACAAAGAGCATCTGGCGTAGTGAAGAAGCCGGTCAGCAAATCTGTGACAATTCAAACATCATTCAAGAGGTCGATACTGAGGTGAAGGAGGACACTCAAAATAATTTCATTATGATTCAACGGCTCATACTTTTATTGGAAATAAATACCCTATAACATAGTCAGGTCAATATATGGAAAATACCCCCTCAGCCCCCCCCCCCCCAATTGCAACAAAGGGTTTAGTGTACTCTATAACATAACAAAAGTTTACCAAAGTAGAACCCCCGTAACAGTTTTTTTTTAAAGTTGGCAACAAAAATGGCTACCAAAACGTTTTAAAATGATGGAACTACAGTACAGCCATCGCGCCTCTTTGATAAAACTCGACTATCGTGTCGTTTTTTGTTGAAAATTTCCACGATAACGCCACGATATTACCACGATAAATAACTTGGTGTGGCATTCGCTATCGTGTACCACGATAGACGCGGGACACAATAGAACTCGGTGTTATTTGGTACGTAAAATTAGTGGTATTTATCTGTCATACCGTTGATGCCAAAAAGATAATACTGACACAATGTTGGCAAACTGCCACCATATTCGAGTAGTTTCATCAATAATCCTTACATGAAAAGCCACCTTGTGTATACTAATCGTGTTACGACAAAGGAAAGGAAATCAATTTGATTGAACATCTTGGTATCACAATACTTCAGTCATTATATGACAATCAAAACAGATATGTTCTCGGGATTAACTTTTCTAGTGTGATTAACCAGTTTCTGGCGTTTGCCGCTTGTGCGTAATTGAACTCAATCAGTGAAAAAAACATTTTAACCTTTGTTAGATACCTAGTCTTGTATCCACTGTTCAAATTAATTACTCCGTTAAAATCACACCACTCATTCGGTATTCGCTTCATTCTTTGATGTTTTATAATTTTTAAAATCACACCACTCATTCAGTATTCGCTTCATTCTTTGATGTTTTATAATTTCTATTATTTATATTTTCTAATATTGGCTTGTATTAGAAGCCAAACTAACCCCAAACGAGTATATAACAAATCACAAATGAACGACCTTCCTGAATAATTTCAACATCCTGCAATGAAGTGTATGCAACGGTCGTGTGTAAAAAACGAACTTGTGGCACATATGTCATTGCATAAGGGATCTGCCTATTATGCTCATCACAATATAAATCGCTTTAATGTCATAAACAACTATTTCAAATATTTGCAGGTTGACGTCTGCGATAAATAATAATGATCAATTCCACTGTGTGGGTTATAAAAATAAAATAAAAACCAAGTACAAACAATCCAAACCATAAGACAGAATTCAAAGTCCTAAAAACGTTATAGGCAAAATAGTATATTCAAGCAAAATAGTGTAATCAGCAAATGGACTGCTCCTCATGTACAAAATACACGACAAGCAGTGGTAACAGGTGTCCGGAAGAGTAAGCTTACCCTGCCTGGCGCCATAGCTGCATCCAATCTATTAGGCGAAATGTCGGTCAAATAGTGTGATTGGCCAATGAACTATAGTATGCAAAATGCACATGATGAACTGTCTTAACGATGTAGTAGACATTATCAGGGTGATAGTAACAGTATACGTGTCAATTAAAAATATCTAGAATAATAGCCGAGAGAGACACTTTATATTTACCAATCAAATCAATATGACGGCCATAAAACTTTTTAAAGGTTTTAATAAGTTTAATGCGCAAGTATCCTTGTAGTTGAAGCTTAGATGACAAATGCCTCGACCTACTTAAAAAATCAGAATAAAAGGAACAAGCTCTCGTGTAACGAATTAGTTGAAACACAAACACTCCATAAACTGGTGAAATTGGAATGTTACTACTAATAAATGGAAAGTTAACAATCGGAAAGTCAAAGTCATCCCGTTTATCGTACAATTTAACAGTCAGTTTATGGCAATTGTCATAATTGAGACGCAGATCCAAGTAGGAAGCGTAATTGTCACCGTCAGTGGTATTTTTAATTTTGAGCTCATCAGGATATATGAAGTCTACATAATCACTAAATTTAGGATTATTAAGGGCTAAAACATCATCAATATATCGATAAGTGAAATTAAAAAGTCTGACTGATCGTTTGTTTGTTGTCCCCCGCCTTTCGAAGAAAGCAGGGGACTATTAAAATGGGTTCGTCCGTCCGTCCGTATGTCCGCCCGTCTGTCTGTCCGTCCGTCCGTCCGTCCGTCTGTCACACTTTTTGGGACACAATAACTCTTTTTCTAATTGAGCTAGAATATTCAAACTTTGTGTAGGTGTTTATTAGTTCATTACCTTGATTGAGTTCGAAGATGAGCATTTTCCGCACAGGGTAAGCAGAGATAAGCAATTTGATTGGTTGATGCTTTTGGACACGATAATTTAAGTTGTAATTAAGTGAGAGTGATGAAACTTGGTATATAGTTTTATTTCATCAATACCTTGACTAAGTTCGATAATGAGCATTGCCGAGACTTTGGAACATAATAACTCTCCTTCTAATTGAGCTAGGATATTCAAACTTGGTGTAGGTGTTAAGTAGGTCAATACCTTGATAAAATTCGAAGATGAGCATTTACCGCTTAGGGTAAGCAGAGATAAGCAATTTGATTGGTTGATGCTTTGGGACGAGATAACTTGAGTTGTAATTAAGTTAGAGTGATGAAACTTGGTATATAGTTTTTAATTTCATCAATACCTTGACTAAGTTCAATAATGCGCATTTTCTGCTCAGGGTAAGCAGAGCGATAAGCAATTTGATTGGCCGAGACTTTGGAACATAATAACTTTCCTTCTAATTGAGCTAGGATAATCAAACTTGATGTAGATGTTTATTAGGTCAATACCTTGATGGGAGTTCAAAGACGAGCATTTTCTATTTAGGGTAAGCAGAGATAAGCAATTTGATTGGTTGATGCTTTGGGATGCAATAACTTTAGTTGTAATTAAGTGAGAGTGATGAAACTTGGTATATAGTTTCATTTCATTAAAAAGTTTAATAATGAACATTTTCTGCTGAGGGTAAGCAGAGCGATAAGCATTTTGATAGGTCTAGACTTTGGAACACAATAATTCTCCTTCTAATTAAGGTAGAATGTTCGAACTAGGTGTAGGGTGAATGCCTTGATGGAGTTCGATGATGAACATTGTCTGATTCTATCTGATAGAGAGTGATGATACTTAGTGTATAGTTTGATTGCTCAATACTTTTGAAAAAAATAAATGTGCAATTAATTAATATATGTCATTTATTTATTTTGGGATTTCGGCGGGGGACATCATCCTCACTGTTGGCTTGTTTAGCTTGTGGTCCCTCTGGAGGTTTTTACAAGCATCTGTATGTACTCGGCTTCATACGAATAGAGAAACAGATTTTAATATTGTTGGTTAATAAACAAGGTGCCATCATGGCTAGTTGGGAGACGACTTCTCTACGTATTAAAGAACATTGCCTTGAAAGAATCGTGCAGCCAGACTTGCTAGCTATTTTTACATTTGTAATACGAGAGTTCAAGGAATGATTGACAGCTTATGTTCTTTTGAAGTCATTAACATACAAACAACTTGTGTTCTGTGCTAACAGCAAAGTAAATTGTGTGAGGTAATAGTTGCAATGTCCTTTTGTGATTTTTAAACAATTTATGATTCGGAGTGTTGTGATTTTTATACGCCCACATAGAAATGAGGTTGTATATTGCCGTCGCCCCCGTCCGTCCGTCGGTCCGTCCATCGTCCACAATTTCTTGTGAACGCTCTAGGGGCTAAAATTAATATCCGATTGACTTTAAATTTATACACAGTGTTTAAGGTCATGAGAGAAAGACCCCTATTGATTTTCAGCGATTTCTGATAATTGCTGTCAGAGTTATGGCCCTTGATCACTTCAAAAAATCTTGTGAACGCACTAGAGGCTAAAGTTAATATCCGATTGACTTTAAATTTATACACAGTGTTTAAGGTCATCAGAGGAAGTCCCCTACTGATTTTCAGCAATATCCGATAATTGCATCCAGAGTTATGGCCCTTGATCACTTTGAAAAATCTTGTGAACTCTCTAGAGGCTAAAGTTAATATCTGATTGAATTAAGATATATACACAGTGTTTACGGTCATGAGACGAAGAAGCCTAGGGATTATCAGCGATATCCGATAATTAGTGCCAGAGTTATGGCCCTTGATCACTTTGAAAAATTTTGTGAACGCTCTAGAGCCTAAAGGTAATATTCGATTGACTTTAAATTTATACACACTGTTTAGGGTCATGAGACGAGGAAGCCTATTGATTTTCAGCCATTTCCGATAATTACTGTCAGAGTTGAGGCCCTTGATCACTTCAAAAAATCTTGTGGACGCTCCAGAGGCTAAAGTTAATAACCAATTGACTTTAAATTTATACACAGTGTTGAGGGTCATGAAACAAAGAAGCCTATTGATTTTCAGCTTTTCCGATAATTACTGACTGAGTTATGGCCCTTGATCACTTTCAAAATTTTGTGGACGCTCTAGAGGCTAAAGTTAATATCCGATTGACTTTAAATTTAAACACAGTGTTGAAGGTCATGAGACGAACAAGTATATTGAGTTTCAATGAATTTAGATAACTTGAACAGCATGGAGAAGAACTTTATCAAAGCCAAACAAATTCCAATGATTTTCTGATAATTACATAATGAGTTGTTACTTTTAATCAGATTTTAGTGTATTATAAATGTTTCATTACTGAAAAAAGTAAAATATGCGACAACTCTTGTTGACCGCCCGGAAGATTTAGCTTATGTGGGCGTATGTTATGTTGCCTGGCAACCTATGTTTAAATCATGGGATAAAGTCAAACAATACGTGTCTACATTTATTACAAAAACATTGATAAACTCACAATTTTGTCTAAAATCATAACGCTAATCAACAAACAATGTATAATTATCACAAAAACAAATATTAAATTTACAGTAACTGATGCGACTTCAAAGAAAAGACATCAAAGGAAATTGTCTAACGAAATAAGCATGCATTACTGATATTAATTAAGGCACATCAAACAGTGTAGAATGAATTGTCTAACAGAAAGTTCACGCTTTCTATGTTGTAAGGAATGGCGTTTGTTTTCTTTATTTTGACATTCTGCTAATTGGGAAACCATTTGAGTAATAAATACAGGTTATTGAATGGACTGAAGCTACATGTATAATCACAATACTGGCGTTACCCAGTCGACATGTATTCATTCCAAGCTCGCGTCGGAATTGGTTTGAAATTTAAAATACAAATTAACAAAGCCGGGATTTACAATGGTCTACAGGACTACAGTTGACATAATCTGTTAAAATCACTCGTTGAACCGGTGATGATATTTTCTTTTAATCTGGCACAAACATCATCTCTAATATTCCTTGCCCCCTTAATGTATGCTTTTTATACGCCCACATTTTCATGTGGACGTATTATGTCGTCGCCCCTGTCCGTCCGGACGTCCGTCCACAATTGTTTGTGGACTCTCTACAGGTCACAATTCTTGTCGGATTTTAACGAAACTTGAAATATAGGTTTATCCCCAAAAGATCTCGGCTGCTTTCGATATTGGCATGTATCGGATCAAAACTTCATGGATTATGGCCCCTGAATGTACGAAAAATCACGTTTTTAGCTTGTGGACCCTGTAGAGGTCACAATTTTAAAACGATTTCGATGAAACTTGACATGCATGTTTATAACCCAATGATCTTGGTTCCTTTGATATTTGCGTCTATCGGAACGTAATTTCCTGAATTATGGCCCCTGATTGTCCGAAAAATCACCTTTTTATACGCCCACATTTTCATGTGAAATATCCGAATATAAAAAGTTGTACACAAAAACCAATCATGACGTATTATGTCGTCGCCCCTGTCCGTCTGTCCGTCCGTCCGTCCACAATTGTTTGTGGACTCTCTATAGGTCACAATTCTTGTCGGATTTTAACGAAACTTGAAATATAGGTTTATCCCCAAAAGATCTCGGCTGCTTTCGATATTGGCATGTATCGGATCAAAACTTCATGGATTATGGCCCCTGATTGTACGAAAAATCACGTTTTTAGCTTGTGGACCCTATAGAGGTCACAATTTTGAACCGATTTTGATGAAACTTGACATGCATGTTTATAACCCAAAGATCTTGGTTCCTTTCGATATTTGCGCCTATCGAAACGTAATTTCCTGAATTATGGCCCCTGATTGTCCGAAAAATCACCTATTTTAGCTCGTGGTACCTCTGGAGGTCAAAATTATTATCTGATTTGTAAAACCGTTCGGTTGTATCACCGTTACACCCTAAAGAGGGTTGAGTTCAAATTTCGGAAAAATCGGACCAAAATTACCATACAAAATGGCCGCCGTTCGTACGCAAATACTGTTAAAAAATGGTATATCAAGGTTGTGGACCCTGTAGAGATCACAATTTTAATTCGATTTTGATGAAACTTGAAATGCATGGTTATAACCCAAAGATCTTGGTTCCTTTCGATATTTGCGCATATCGGATGGTAACTTCCTGAATTATGGTCCCTGATTATACGCAAAATCACCTTGGTTTAGCTTGTGGTCCCTCTGGAGGTAACAATAATTATCCGATTTAAAAAATCGTTTGATTATATCACCGTTACACCCTAAGAAAGGTTGAGTTCGAATTTCGGTAAAATTGGACCAAAATTGCCATACAAAATGGCCGCCATTCGTACGCGAATACGGTTAAAAATGGTATATCAAGGTTGTGGACCCTGTAGAGGTCACAATTTTAATTCGATTTTAATGAAACTTGAAATGCATGGTTATAACCCAAAGATCTTGGTTCCTTTCGATATTTGTGCCTATCGGAAAGTAATTTCCTGAATTATGTCCCCCGATTGTCCGAAAAATCACCTATTTTAGCTTGTGGTACCTCTGGAGGTCACAATTATTATCCAATTTGAAAAACCGTTCTATTATATCAACGTTACACCCTGAGGAGGGTTGAGTTCAAATTTCGGAAAAATCGGACTAAAATGACCATACAAAATGGCCGCCGTTCGTACGCCAATCCTGTTAAAAAATGGTATATCAAGGTTGTGGACCCTGTAGAGATCACAATTTTAATTTGATTTTGATGAAACTTGAAATGCATGGTTATAACCCAAAGATCTTGGTTCCTTTCGATATTTGTGCATATCGGATCGTAACTTCCTGAATTATGGCCCCTGATTATACGCAAAATCGTCTTTGTTTAGCTTGTGGTCCCTCTGGAGGTCACAATTATTATCCGAATTAAAAAACATTTGATTATATCATCGTTACATTGTAATGAAGGTTGAGTTTGAATTTTGTGAAATCGGACCACAACTGCCGGACAAAATGGCCGCCACTTGTATGCGAATATTGTGTAAAAATATAGGTTATCAAGGTTGTGAACCCTGTAGAGGTCATAATTTTAATCCGATTTTGAAGTACCTTGAAATGCATGTTCATAACCCATTCAAAGATCTTGGTTCCATTCGATATATGCGCATATCGATTTGTTACTTCATGAGTTATTGTCCTTGATTGTAGGAAAAATCACTTTATTTTTAGCTTGTTCTCTATCCAACTCTTGTATGTTGGCGTATCCTGCCTGGCAGCCGCTGGTTTAGCTCGTGGTACGTCTGGAGGTCACCATTATAATCCGATTTAAAAAAACGTTCGATTATATCACTGTTACACCCTAAGGAGGGTTGAGTTCGAATTTCGGAACAATCAGACCAAAATTACCATACAAAATGGCTGCCGTTCGTACGCGAATACTGTTAAAATATGGTATATCAAGGTTGTGGACCCTGTAGAGATCACAATTTTAATTCGATTTTGATGAAACTTGAAATGCATGGTTATAACCCAAAGATCTTGGTTACTTTCGATATTTGCGCATATCGGATCGTAACTTCCTGAATTATGGCCCCTGATTATACGCAAAATCACCTTGGTTTAGCTTGTGGTCCCTCTGGAGGTTACAATAATTATCCGATTTAAAAAATCGTTTGATTATATCAATGTTACACCCTAAGGAAGGTTGAGTTCGAATTTTGGAAATATTGGACCAAAATTGCCATACAAAATGGCCGCCATTCGTACGCGAATACGGTATATCAAGGTTGTGGACCCTGTAGAGGTCACAATTTTAATTCGATTTTGATGAAACTTAAAATGCATGGTCATAACCCCAAGATCTTGGTTCCTTTTGATAATTGCGCATATCGGATGGTAACTTTCTGAATTATGGCCCCTGATTATACGCAAAATCGCCTTTGTTTAGCTTGTGGTCCCTCTGGAGGTCACAATTATTATCTGATTAAAAAAATCGTTTGATTATATCACTGTTACGCTCTAAGGAAGGTTGAGTTCCAATTTCGGAAAAATTGGACCAAAATTGCCATACAAAATGGCCGCCATTCGTACACGAATACTGTAAAAAATTGGTATATCAAGGTTGTGGACCCTGTAGAGGAGGTCACAATTTTAATTTGATTATGATGAAACTTGAAATGCATGGTTATAACCCAAAGATCTCGGTCCCTTTCGATATTTGCGCATATCGGATCGTAACTTCCTGAATTATGACCCCTGATTATACGCAAAATTGTCTTTGTTTGTCTTGTGGTCCCTCTGGAGGTCACAATTATTATCCGATTTAAAAAATCGTTTGATTATATCACCGTTACACCCTAAGGAAGTTTGAGTTCGTATTTCGGAAAAAATTTGGAACAAAATTGCCATACAAAATGGCCTCCGCGTGTATGCGAATACTGTTATAAAATGATATATCAAGGTTGTGGACCCAGTATAGGTCACAATTTTGATTCAATTTTGATGAGACTTGAAATGCATGGTTATAACCCAAAGATCTTGGTTCCTTTCCTTATTTGCACATATCAGATCATAACTTCCTGAATTATGGCCCCTGATTGTTCGAAAATCGCCTATGGTCCCTCTGGAGGTCACGATTATTATCCGATTTAAAAAAAACGCCTGACTCTATCACCGTTACACCATACGGAAGGTTGTTTGAATTTCAGGGTAATCGGACCATAATTGCCAGACAAAATGGCCGCTGTTTGTACGCTAATAGTGTTAAAATATGGTATATCAATTTTGTGGACCCAGTATAGGTTACAATTTTAATTCGATTTTGTTGAAACTTGAAATGCATGTTTATAACCTAAAGATCTTGATTCTTTTCGATATTTGCGCATATCAAATTGTAATTTAATGAATTATAGCCTTTGATTGTAGGAAAAATCACTTTCGGTTTTCCTTGTTCTCTATCCATCTCTCAAAAATGTGGGCGTATCCTGCCTGGCAGTGCCAGCTTACTATCTTTTTGATAGGCAAGTACTCTTTGATGTGTGTTCTCTTTGATGTGAGTAATTGTTTTGTCGCCTCAGTTACTATTAATAATCTAAATTCTGTCCGGAAAACATTCCATTCAGCAAGTTCTATAAACTTGTTGACATTTAATTCTGATTTTGTGTGATTACACCAGGAGACAAATTCTTTTATTTCATTTGTGATTTAAACCAGAAAAACATATTAATTGAGATGTGATTTACCGATATTAGATGTCAAGTGTGACTTATTTGTCATTATGTGAATTCATTTTTGATTTAAACTAGAAAAGATATATCAGTATGTGAATTACTTTAGATGGATACAACTACGCCCCTGGTAAGACTTGTACGCATCAATTTTTTGATTGGTATTGACAAGCTTGTCGAGACATGCATGTCTACGTGCAGCTCACAATTTCTAGGTGCTTGTAAAAAGATTGCGTGTCGTGTTAATATTTATTTTGTTTTTGTAAAGGTCATTTTCAAATAAATTCATCAGCATATATTATTCGATTTCAATAAATATATAACTTTTATGAGAAAGGATGATTATCAAAGAACCGTAGGCGTAAGTGCAACTAATGATTTATCGTTTGGTTGAGCCTTTTACTAACCACGTGTTTCATGTTAATAAATATTTTCTTTCCTGTTTTGAATGGGACTATTTCTAATAAATTACCCCACTTTGGTCGTTGCCATTTCTTATATTTTCCACAAAAAACTTTGCCTTGTACGCACTAATTTATCGCTAGACATGTACTTAACGACAATAAGCGATCAGAGTATCAGAGGCATGAATTAATATAAACACCGAGTCACACCGTGTTTCCAACACCGAGGCAGTACTATCATGTCACTCGATATTCACTCGGTGTTCACTCGGTAATTCACGGAATTCCACGATAAAAAACACGGTAATATCGTGTTTCGTCAAACCTCCGCGATGACCGTACTCCCCACAGCCCAAATCATATAGACATGTCATATATACACTGATTTAAATAATTGAACACATCCGTAAAACTTTTATCACAATTTCTCGTTACACATTAATATTATATGTAGGGACGGGGCGGGGGTGTTCAGCCAAATACAAACAACCCTGTGAAACTTCTACGAATATCTTCGTAGTTAGTAATATTCTTTATTTTGACATTCTGCTAAATGAGAAAATATTTGAGTAATAAACACGGGTTATTTTACAAGACATCTCTTTTGAAAATTTCCTTAACGTTTTATTTTAACGCGCCCAAAATGATTAACATGCAAAGAACAAACCATTGTGACCCTTCTTGAATGCGAACTATTTGTCTATCAGAATCAAATTAACAATTGGGGTTTGTTTTTTTTTTTAAAAAAAGATGTCAAACCATTTTTGGTAATTTTTAGTTCTGACAATTTAGTCTTACTGACAAGGCGACAACAGCAGGCTAACAATTTGTTGTAAAATGGGTGGGCGTCAGTTGTTTTTTTTTGATGTCACATGCCAATTTACATTATGGAACCTTGATTGACAGTTTACATTCACCAGACCCAATGGAGCTGAAATGAAAAGATCAGCATGATATTATCGCCTTTATCGGAGTGATGCGTGTCCGAGTACATGTATTCAGCAAAGTTCCATAACCTTGCTGACAATGAATTCTGGCAAGGCGTGCTTTGTATCGGTTCACGATATGGCAGACCATGACTCATGCTGATATCACATGTTTTTCCTGGTCATTTTCAATTTTGAGTGAAGTCTGTTGTGTTACTTCAGACCCGGGACTGTACAGCGAAGTGGACGCTTACGGCTAGCCCCCGGATCCATTCACTCTTTTTTGAATTGTTTATTTGTTTGTTTGTTCTTTCAGAGTATGATGTCTTGTCGTTATTTTTGTCCTTTACGTAAATCATATGTGGCGCAGTCCCCCTGCACTAACTAATATAATATTTTAATTCATTTGTCATTTAAACCTGAACATATATTAGTTGAGGTGTGATATATTAATACTGTATACACTGTGTGACTTATTTGGATAAAAGTACACCCCGGTAAGACTATGATTGATTTGTGCGCATTTTATAATTTTTCCCGTAATATGAATGAATTAGTAATAGTCGATTGACGCAAGTCTTAAAAATATCGAACATATTAATGAAGCAGGGTAAGCAGAGCGATGAGCAATTTGTTAGGTCTAGACTTTGGAACACAATAATTCTGCTTCTGATTAAGGTAGAATGTTCGCTGATGAACATTGTCCGATTCTATCTGATAGAGAGTGATAAAACTTAGTGTATAGTTTGATTGCTCAATACTTTTGAAAAAAATAAATATTCGTCATATGTGTCATCTATTTATTTTGGAATTTCGGCGGGGGACATCATCCTCACTGTTGGCTTGTTTAGCTTGTGGTCCCTCTGGAGGTCACAATTATTATCCGATTGAAAAAAATGTTTGATTATATCACCGTTACAAATTTTGGCCGGCGTTTGTACGCGAATACTTTTAAAAAATGGTATATCAAGGTTGTGGACCCTGTAGAGGTCACGCATGGTTGTAACCCAAAGATCTTGGATCCTTTCGATATTTGCGCATATCGGATCGTAACTTCCTGAATTATTTCTTTCGGTATTGCTTGTTCTCTATCCATCTCTTGAAAATGTGGACGTTTCCTGCCTGGCAGTGCCAGCTTACTATCTTCATTTTTTTTTATGTGGTTTTTTTTATTCCTTATACAGGACAAAGGCATTCGAAATAGACAAGTCAAATAAAAAATAAAACAAATAAAGCCACAATTTTTGGGACATTCGGTAGGTTGGATATTCCATCCGTAACTGGTCAGATCCGTCAACTCCAGCCATGTTTGCATTGTATTCTTTGATGGTTATCGGGCACTTGACAGTTTTTAACGTACCATCTTTCTGCTTGCGTTGTACAATAAACTGTGGATAAAGGTGAATCGGCAGTCAACATAAAATTGAAAAGAATTTTACCACAAAGTTCACGACCATATAAAAACCTAAACTGTCGTTGTGACCTATGCATTTTTTATGATCATTCGTTAGCTAAAACTATATTTGATTGGATTTTAAAACTACTTTTAGTTAGCCAATTGGCTTTAATTTAACAATTATGGTTCTTGGAAACAATGCATCAAGTCTCTTGGGTATGACACTATTAATCAGTGGACCGTAAATTCAAGCAATCGGTTTAGTAGAGGGGTTTAATTGGCCCGTATATTCAAGCAGACGGACCCAATGAGTTAAATCCCTTTGCACAGCCAGGCTGTCATTCGTTAAACTTAACTACTGGTATAATTCAGATATTAACAAGAGTTGTTTCCCTTTACAATGACAAGATATTCATACACCGCAACTAATTCTTTTTTTTACTAACTTTTTTTAAAAAATTCCCCCCCCCCCCAAAAAAAAAAAACCCCAAAAAAAATCAAAAAAATAAAAAATGTGCCAGCGCACTTTTTTAAAAGCAAATTTGCCTGCGCACGCCTTGCGCATATGCGCAGAAATATCGATGCCTTATAAATAATAAACAACATTTATTTAAACCAATCATATTCCACTATAGTTTTTACATGCACATGTTTCTTTTAGCTGTGTTGGCTTCTAGCGAATATCCTGAAAAATGGACAAGCCCATATTGGAGATACATTGGCACTGAACGATAATCTTAATTCTTTTTTTATTGAGTTGTAGATTGGTATATAATGTTGTATATTGTTTTTTATTGTAGGAAGAACGTTAAGAGGTAAAGCTTTTTATAATGTACATGGTAGAGTGTATTGTGAAGAAGATTATTTGGTAAGATTCATAAAATAAAATACATAAAATAAAGACTTCATAGGAACAAATGTATTTTTTTCTTTATTTGTATGACTACGCAGGATAACTGCACTACTAAACAAGGAAATAACAGATGATTCAGTAGAGAATAGAGATCGTTTGTTTCATGTCGGCCGTATATGACATTCAAGACCTAGGGCTATGGATAATAGCCTTTCTTTTCAAAACCCAATTTTCACACATGGCTACAATCGACCTCCACTACATATAAGGGCGGAAGCGATACGCTAAGCCACGATACGATACACTGTTTTTAACAACCTTACAATGCGAATGCATCAAGATACGCGTCTTTTTTCTGTAAAATTGGATAAGGTTCCAACTGAACTTAATAAAAAAACTCAAATTTGTTAATTGACTTTATTTTTCAAATGGCTGGAGTCAGACCGGTGAACTCTACCGCATAATACTGTAGAAAATGGATATATTTCGAATCAATCATTACTTGGAACTGTTCGCAAGATGGCAAAACATCTCGCTAATTGTTAATTACAAGGAACGCCTTCGAAGAAAAAAAAGATTTAATCAAGTTTCCTGAATCTTGGAGGAAAGATTTCCGGTAAACATTGTCAGAGGAAATTATGCAATGCAACTTTTACAGTTTCTTCTGGTGGTCTTACGGACGTAAAGAGCAAGTCTGGACACAAGCGGCCGGACACGGACGTTGGCCGTCACAATTTTCCGCCATGTCAGGCACAAGTTTATTGTTCCTGTCAATTTCTCCGTCCAAATATTTTTAAAAAAAATGTAGTATCAAAACTGATGTATAAACTGGGTAGCCACTTCCAAAATGTTCTACACTGTAAACTTCGGGTAGATCGAAGTCTTGATCACCCCAGACAATTATTCTGTGCGACAAAAATAGGTCAGCTTATTCAAGACTTAAAAATTTCACGCGAGATCGAGATCCCTGGCTTCAAGCAGACGATAAATCCAGCGTAAGTCACCCAGCCTTGGCATTTACTATATTTACATAAAAAAACGTAATCCAGTCCAAATTTGTAGGCTAGCACTATGCCAAAAATAACATTTTTCTTCAAAAAGTTGGAGGATGATACACACAGTATGTCTACTCCAAATAGATCAACAGATACTGATAACTTAAAAAAGTTTCAGAAAAATCGCAGGAGTCGTTTTTTCTAATCATCGAAATCGTACCATTGAGATGTCATATAATAGTCCATTAGTGGGGCCATCCAAAGACACTTTATTTCTTTTGGGGCAGGAATATCTGACGGAGAAATTCAGCTTTTTGCAAGAACGCCAATTTTTTACCCTTTTTTTTTCATTTTCTGCAATAATATATTACAATATATGATCAGATAAAATGACCCTGAGAAATCCTATGTTTAAAAGTGCCAAAAATGCAAAAATGTCAAAATATCGAAAATTAAATTTCAATAACTGAATACAGATTATACATTATTGGATTCAACATTAGATCAGATATCTAAATATAACAAAAAAAATTTAAAATTAGTAAAAATAAAGTGGATTTTCCAAAATTTCACGATTTTTCGACTTTTTTCGATTTTCAGTTCATTATTTGACCTATCAGAGATATTTCAAAGTCTAAACGGACTGTTAAATACACAAGACTACCAAAAGGTCTCTTGATAGAGGAAGTTTAAGAAAAATCGCACGAGCAGTTTCGAGATAAAGGCGTTCAAAAACGCTCCAAATCAGAAAATACTTGATTTTCAGCGTGACATATTTTACTTGCTGTTTATGGTATCTGTAAGAATTGGATATCATATGATACTGCAATTCTCGGGTAACCAAACGATATCTTAATTGTTTTAATCCGTTGATATCGGGGGATCACGGTGGCCAGTGCTCACTCTTGTGTTCCATTTTTTTTCTGCCAATTTTAATTTTTATTTTATTTAGCCATTTATTTCTTCCGCCAAAAAAAGTAAAAAATTTTAGTAATTTTTATAACATTTTTATTTACATTTATTGGTTTTTATTGAATTGCGGTATTTGTTTTTTTATATATATATAATGTGTCTACTAAATCCTCTTTCACGTTCTGCAGTTGTAACAGCAATTGTGAGCAAACGCTTACTAATATCACAAACAGTTTTGAAAATATGTCGTCTTAGGTTAAAAGCAAATTTACAAATGGCAGTAATAGATACATCACATAAATCAGATAATTGAACATAATTGTGAAATGCCATCACTTCTTCGGACAAGTTAATGGTATCTTATTTTAACAAATTCACATACTGGTAACTTCAGTCAGAAATATATCAAACAGTCCTCATAATTTCAAAAATCCCAAACGAATCGATCGAGGATTGTTCACCGACACCGTGTCTGCCATTTTGAATATATACAAACCATAAAAAAAGCCACCGATTCGTATTGAAAACAAATAATTAAATCTTTTGTCTCTTAATTAGTTTATTACTACTCTTACCGTATATACTTATCAACACTATTCCGAGATTGATCAAGAGACAAAAGATAGGTCTATTGATACCTAATTGATTGTTAATTGACTCACCGTCATTCAACCGAGCGCAATGGACGCTTTGTCATTATGACTAGAAAAAATTATTGCCAAAGGTAAAAAAGAATCGCCATGTAGGGAAGAGTTATCGCCAAAAAATCCGCCAGATTGAATATTTTATCGCCAAGATTATATTTTTATCGCAATTGACGGTGGCTAAGTGGATAAGGCGCTGGTTCGCTAGCCTGGAGGTCGGGTGTTCGACCCTGCATTGGCCGAGAAAGTTCATCTGGATTTTCCAATGTGATTTCCTCTTGTCAGTGATGCAGAAGGAGGGCCTGACAAGGACAGCTGCCTAGTAGTTCGGATGGGACAAAAATACGAGGTCCCATATACACATTGGAGTGCACGTAAAAGATCCCTTGGCAGTTGGAATTCGATATAAGAGTAGGCCGTAGCGCCGCTGCCCGGGCAAAATTTCCCTCATAGCACACTGTATGGCGTATGCCCGTCTTCAATTAGCTGCATAACAGTATGACATTAAACCCCATTTCATTCATTCATTCATTCATTCCGTTGATATCGGACTGAGAAATCATGTTTTTCCCAAAAGCATTCATATTTTGTGTTTTTTTCAAAATATCGACCATTATTTCGACTACTTCCGGTTTATAGATGTTTGTCGAAATAGCTTTATACGTTAGTTTTGAACTATATCTTCATGTTCCAGAAGTTTCAGAAACGTCGATTCGGCCGTAAAACGAAACTCAAGCTCACAAAATGGGCAGAAATTTTTTTAAAAATCGAAATATAAAGGGTAATAACTCGGAATGAAACTTATATTTTAGTCTGGTCGAGCTATTCTCAAATCTCGCATTAGTGGGAAAAAATTCCTACCCAAGCGATTATTATTTCATATGAACAAGTAAGGTGAGTAGCCTTCCAGAAAAATTTTCCCCATTGATCGGCCCTGGGGAAAATTTTTAGGGGGCTTTTTCGAAAGCTAGAAGTCAGCAAGAAAGTTTCGAAATTTTGAAATTTTCAACTGCTATCATACGAGAAAAGATTTGGTGTTTCCGAAAATGTACGACAATAGGTACACTTTCAATAATTTGAAGATTTTTCAACTTTTTTCAAAGATTGAGGCCACTTTTTGGACCCCTTATATTATTTCAAACCTTTTCCTTTTGGATTCTCGCCATAGACTATCGATACGACTATCGCTGGAGTCGTTTTCAAGAAAAAGGCGTCTCAAAAGGTTCCAATAACGAAAAATACTAGATTTTCGGCGACCGTTAATTATTTTCTAAAAGTCTAAACGGACTGTTTAATACACAAGACTACCAAAAGGTCTCTTGATAGAGAAAGTTGAAGAAAAATCGCTGGAGCAGTTTTCGAGATACAGGCGTTCAAAAACGCTCAAAATCAGAAAATACTTGATTTTCAGCGTGCCATATTTTACTTGCTGTTTATAGTAACTGTAAGAATTGGATATCATATGATACTGCAATTCTCGGGCAACCTAACGATATCTTAATCGTTTTAATCCGTTAATTTCAGACTGAGAATTCATGTTTTTCCCAAAAGCATTCATTTTTTGCATTTTTTTCAAAATATCGGCCATTATTTCGACTCCGTCCGGTTTATAGATGTTTGTCGAAGTAGCTTTCTACGTTAGTTTTGAACTATAACTTCATGTTCCAGAACGTAGGTTTCTGCATTTCGTGTCAATAGAGCCTAATCAAATTGAAACAGAAAACATTTTTTTCATCAAGTCCAGACATACGTGTTAACTATGTCGTCTGCTAGTGGTGTGTGAGAGAGTGACAGTGAGAGTGAGTGCATGTCAGTCCAGGTGTGTGCTGTGTATACACAGGTCAGGTGATGAGGGTTGCATGATGTGTAGTGTGTGTTTAGGAGTCAAGGTGAGATGAAGGTGGACTAGAGTTGTTACCTATGACATGCTATGATTGAATAAAGAGATTATAAATATACTTAACAATACGCACGTATGACGTGGCCGACTAGCTGTCAAAATAAAATTACATTTTAGGCCCACATATTTGGGCTAATTACCGATAATTCGCTAGTAAATGGTTATTTCATGCTAGAAATGGCATACAATCAACAATTAAATAATTAGCATCATCAATATTACGTTTGTTCGCGAGTAAAAAGTAAATTATAAAACAAAATTCACTCAGGACATTCATCGAATGCTCGTCGACAAATTCTTCGTTGGAGGAATCTAGGTCACCTCATTTTCTCTTTGAACTTCATCGGCATCGCTCACATATACAAGATAAGACACGTCTAATCAATGTAAAGCTTAAAGGAGAATGCTAAAGTAAAAGTTTAATTTTATCATTTACTTAGTTCATTATGTAACACATTTCAGATTTTTTTTTTTTTTTTAAAGTTTTAATAACAAATAACGTTAAAAAACACTCTCGGATTTCCGCAATTACGGAAACACCCGACAATTAATGAGCTGAAGCTATATCACGTGACATGACGTAATAGTCGATCTACGTTTAGCAGTCGATGTATATTTCAATAGGGTATCAGCAGAAAGTGACAGCTCATCAGACATTGATTTCGCCCAGAGTATTCTTCCCTATCAGTACCAACGAATAAGAAATGCGAGGAACAACGGTGACGATGATAGTTCGGAACATTCTAGTTACAATAATGTTAAATAAATAGGCACACCTCTTGTCTTATCCTTCCTGCTATCACTAGCGTATCACTCAGTCCTTCGATTCGCAATGACTTTCGGCTTTATTGCAGCCCTATTGGTGTTCACGCTTCCTCGGAAAAAATATATCGGATAAAAACTAATAATTATGGTATTATATGCCCTATACTAGATACAAGAACGTCGCTATAAATGGGTGACATCGTCATCATATAGTGATACATGGTCCAGTAGGGCCTTCGCTAACGCTAAACAAAAAAGTAGTATAACGCTCATAATTTACAAAGTTGCATCGGACAAACTTCTTACATGATTTAGTACTATTTATGATCTACTGCAAAATCATCGAAATAGGCCTACGGAAGACGATTCGAAAGGGGGATAGTAATTAACAATAGTTTTTAGGCTACCACTCTAGCGGTGTTTACATTTCGTTGCTATGGTTACATAAGAGGTTTCTATAGATAGATTTTGAAAGCTTGCCGGTTTCGCCATAGATAGAATGCACAGAGTTTTAACAGAAAGATAAAATAACTGTTATATCTTTATCGACGCAATAAAGTTATCAAAATTGCACTGGTCGTTTCATAAGCTGATATAATTCGGAATTCTCCGAACAAGAATTTGAAAGAGAAGCGTGTTTTGTTGACATCTACTCGTTAGTCGTTGATCGCTGTGTCCCAACTCAGACCTTTTCTGTGCGTTGTCTCGCTTGAAAAATTTTTAAAAAAATGACAGACGCTTTCTGATTTATTGTTGGTGCTATTAGTATATCCCCAAGCAACGAAATTGTCTATGTTTATGCACCCAGTTAGTCAAACTGACGGCATGTCGTGCTCAGTTTCAATAGCCTTCTATAGGGAAATTCACAAAGTCGATCCACTATTACGTCATTCACGAAAAAAATCAAAACGAGGCTGCAGATATGCATAAAGGTCAATCGGGTGTTTTTTTGTACATTTTTCCTTTGTAAAAATATTTAGAGTGACTTTTAAAATTTTGCAGGGTCAAAAATATTCTAATATTAACGTTATTTTTCATATTAAAAGAACTTTTTGCGTTAGTATTCTCCTTTAACATGACTTATATTCTTAATTTTCGATTAAGTACTTTCTCTTTTTTTTAGACATAATAAACCATTTTTTACGGCTATAGGTACATGAAATAACAGGACTTCTGCTAAAAATAAATAATACAACGTCATTTGTTTACGCTCGCAGAGTTATCCATCTTTGCTAGAATTTAGACTTGTATAACACCACATCTATACTGAATAGTCACCCGTTCTTAGTCTCATTTCAAAGGGAATTTTCGTAGCTTTCGAATGGTATAAATTATATGCGTTTACTATGAATAGTTTTTCGCGTATGACGTGATGAATTTATCGATCGCCGGCGATCGAATTTAAGGGGGGTGGAGCTTATAGGGTTAAAAAAAAATTCATATTTCGAACACTAGAAGTCAGCGACGAAGTTTCGAAATTTCGAAATTTTCAACTGCTATCATCCGAGAAAAAATTTTGTGTTTCCAAAAATGTCATTGGTACGACAATAGGTACAGAATTGACGAATTTACGGCCGTTTTTTTAATTTTTGGGCACCTCCCAAAATTCGGCCACTTCCGGTTCACGCAGAAGTTTCAAGTATAGCCCATATGTCGCAACCACATGGTTTACTGATAGAAAATGAGGTCCCAGATCGGTATCTGTTACAGGCACTGAGAAATAGGCTCCCCCCTCAAAAAAAATAATAATAAACTACACCTGCAAGCAGCACTGAACCGGCTTTCAGGAATCAGACAGGAAGTATGTCATAAAATAGCCCATTCATCAAGCTAGAACACGGTACTCCAATTGTTTTGATTCAGTGACATTCGGCTGGGAAATATCCATTTTTGCAAGAGCACCAATTTTTAACTGTATTTTCTTTTCCTTTTTAAAATTTTTTTGGGTGTTTTTTCCCAAATATCTGATAATTTTTTTTCGACTACTTCTGGATTTTGAATCATTGTCGGGATAGTTTTAACAAGTTGTTTGGATAGATATCTTTCTGTACCAGAAGTGTCAGAAACATCTATTCAGTAGTTCTTTGTAAAAAAGATAAATAAAAGAACGTTTTCCATAATTGAGTTTGAATTTCTAGAATATGGACCATAATTGCCAGACCGTTTGTACGCGAACAGTGTAAAAATATGGCATATTAAAATTGTGGGCCCTGTAGAGGTCACAATTGTAATTCGATTTTAATGAAACTTGAAATGCATGTTTATAACCAAAAGACCTTGATTCTTTTCGATATTTGCGCTTTAAATTGTAACTTAATGAATGAAAACCGGCCTTCACCTTTAAGGCGAGCTTACGCTCCTGCTCCCCTCTACGCACCTCGACCTTCCTTCGCGGGAGTCATTAAAGACTCATGCAAATTACCTAAATCGCTCTCCCAAATATGGAGATTAATAAACTACTTTCAATTTTTTTTTTTTTTTAAACTGCATACATTCGAGCTACCAGCTTCCATGATAATAATTTTGATGCTACCCTATTTTTACCAAACATATTCACAACATTTTAAACAAGACTAAAGCATAAATACTGTTTGGCTCTCCTTAATAATAAAGAACAGTCTTTTTTTTAAGGGAGCTGTTTCTCATTTTTGAAATTGGCATGACCTTTTTATGGCTCCCGCACAATTTTTTAAACGTGAAGACCTGGGAAAAATCACTTTCAGTATTGCTTATCCTCTATCCATCTCTCGAAAATGTGGGCGTATCCTGCCTGGCAGTGCCAGCTTACTATCTTTAGCTTGTGGACCCTATAGAGGTAACAATTTTGAGCCGATTTTGATGAAACTTGACGTGCATGTTTATAACCCAAAGATCTTGGTTCCTTTCGATATTTGCGCCTATCAGAATGTAATTTCCTGAATTATGGCCCCTGATTGTTCGAAAAATCACCTATTTTAGCTTGTGGTCCCTCTGGAGGTGACAATTATTATCCGATTTGAAAAACCGTTCGATTATGTCACCGTTACACCCTAAGGAAGGTTGAGTTTGAATTTTGGGCAAATCAGGCCAAAATTGCCATACAAAATGGCAGCTGTTTGTACGCGAATACTGTTAAAAAATGGTATATCAAGGTTGTGGACCCTGTAGAGGTCACAATTTTAATTTGATTTTGATGAAACTTGAAATGCATGGTTATAACCCAAAGATCTTGGTTCTTTGATATTTTGCGCATATCGGATCGTAACTTCCTGAATTATGGCCCCTGTTTATACGCAAAATCGCCTTTGTTTAGCTTGTGGTCCGAGTGGAGGTCACAATTATTATTATTATCCGATTTAAAAAAAGGATTGATTATGTCACAGTTACACCCTGAGAAAATGTTGAGTTCGAATTTCGGGAAAATCGGACCAAAATTGCCATACAAAATGGCCACCGTTTGTAAACGAATACTGTTAAAAAATGGTATATCAAGGTTGTGGACCCTGTAACGGTCACAATTTTAATTCGATTTTGATCAAACATGAAATGCATGGTTATAACCCAAAGATCTTGGTTCCTTTCGATTTTTGCGCATATCAGATTATAACCAAATTATGGCCCCTGATTGTCCAAAAAAATCCCCTATGGTCCCTCTGGAGGTCACGATTAATATCCAATTTAAAAAAATCGTTTGACTCTATCACCATTACACCCTACGGAAGGTTGAGTTCGAATTTCTAGAATATCGACCATAATTGCCGGACAAAATGGCCGCCGTTTGTACGCGAACAGTGTAAAAATATGGCATATAAAAGTTGTGGGCCCTGTAGAGGTCACAATTGTAATTCGATTTTAATGAAACTTGAAATGATCTTGATTCTTTCGATATTTGCGCATATCAAATTGTAACTTAATGAATTATGGCCTTTGATTGTAGGAAAAATCACTTTCGGTATTGCTTGTCCTATATCCATCTCTCGAAATGTGGGCGTATCCTGCCTGGCAGTGCCAGCTTAATATCTTTTGATCCCTTTATTCTCCTACTCCTGATATTTGGAACTGTTGTACAATGGATTCATACATAACACAACCGATAAGACTCTCTGTAGCAGAAATTTCAAACAAATATGCACTGTTACCACTGTTTGTCGTGTATTTTGTACACGGTGAACAGTCCATATGCTGATTACACTATTTTGCCATATTACACTATTCTGCCTATACCGTTTTTTTTAGGACATTGCGAATTTTGTCGGATGGTTTGGATTGTTCGTACTTGGTTTTATTTTATTTATGTTAACTTTTCGAGAAAAAAAACTCTAAAAATGCTCCAAATTGTAAAAATACGACGTTTTGGATTTTCAATCTCTTTTTTCGACTTCCCATGACATTTAGAGAAATTGTACAATGGTTTCACACAATACACCACCCATTAGACTCTCGACTGAGAAAGTTTTTAAAAAATTGTAGGTGGACTTTCCGAGAAACATGCGTTTAAAGTTGCTTTAAATCGTAAAAAAACTTCCAATTTTTGATAGAAACTTCTCGCTATAGTACCTTCTTGTAGATAATTCACGTGGCTAAACGACATAATAATTTAACTACTCTGTAAAGAACCAATGAATACATTGCATTTTCCGCACAGGCACCCATTTTTCACAATTTTGTCCAACTTTGGATACCGTTCTTGACTACTTCTGGTGATTAGAGGATTTTCATTTATAGTTTAAGGACTGGAGTAGACCTTCGACTTAACAGTCTTGAACTTTCAGAAAAATCGTTGGAGCCGTTTTTAAAAAAAATAAGAACCTTACGATATGACCAAAATGCGAAAAAAAGTGAAAAATCAAAGTTAACATTTCAGAACAAAACTTATATTGTTGGAATCGGATTGATGCCAGCTATTCAAAAATATAAGTCCAATTTCAAAATTCTAAAAAATAACAATTTTAGAAAAAAATTGAAAATTTTCCAATTTTCACCCAAAAAATGAGAGCGACACAGTTTCCAAAATCAACATTTTTGAACCGCTATCCGCTCAGAAATGTCTCCAGCTATCCAAAATCTACATGATATAAGAAAAATTGATTGAGAGTTATGGCGGATTTTCGTTTTTATACGCCCACATTGAAATGTGGTCGTATATTGCCGTCGCCCCCGTCCGTCCGTCCGGCCGTCGGTCCGTCCGTCGGTCCGGCGTCCACAATTGCTTGTGGACGCTCTAGAGGCCAAAGTTAATATTCGATTGACTTTAAATTTATACACAGTGTTTAAGGTCATGAGACGAAGAAGCCTATTGATTTTCAGCGATTTCCGATAATAACTGTCTGAGTTATGGCCCTTGATCACTAAAAAAAATCTTGTGGACGCTCTAGAGGCCAAAGTTAATATCCGATTGACTTTAGATTTATACATAGTGTTTAAGGTCATGAGCCGAAAAAGCCTATTGATTTTCAGCAATTTCCAATAATTACAATCCGAGTTATAGCCCTTGATCTCTTTAAAAAATCTTGTTGACGCTCCAGAGGCTAAAGTTAATAACCGATTGACTTTAAACAGTGTTTAAGGTCATTAAATGAAGAAGCCTATTGATTTTCAGCAATTTCTGATAATTACTGTCAGAGTTATGGCCCTTTATCGCTTATAAAAATCTTGTGGACGCTCTAGAGGCTAAAGTTAATAACCGATTGACTTTAGTTTTAGACACAGTGTTAAAGGTCATTAGACAAAGAAGCCTATTGATTTTCAGCTATTTCCGATAATTACTGTCAGAGTTATGGCCCTTTATCACTTAAAAAAATCTTGTGGACGCTCTAGAGGCCAAAGTTAATAACCGATTAACTTTAAATTTATACACAGTGTTTAAGGTCATGAGACAAAGAAGCCTGTTGATTTTCAGCGATTTCCGATAATAACTGTCAGAGTTATGGCCCTTGATCACTTCAAAAAATCTTGTGGACGCTCTAGAGGCTAAAGTTAATAACCGATTGACTTTAAATTTATACACAGTGTTTAAGGTCATGAGACGAAATAGCCTATTGATTTTCAGCAATTTCCGATAATTAAAATCAGAGTTATGGCCCTTGATCTCTTTAAAAAATCTTGTTGACGCTCCAGAGGCTAAAGTTAATAACCGATTGACTTTAAATTTATACACAGTGTTTAAGGTCATTAAATGAAGAAGCCTATTGATTTTCAGCAATTTCTGATAATTACTGTCAGAGTTATGGCCCTTTATCGCTTATAAAAATCTTGTGGACGCTCTAGAGGCTAAAGTTAATAACCGATTGACTTTAAATTTATACACAGTGTTTAAGGTCACGAGGCGAAGAAGCCTATTGATTTTCAGCAATTTACGATAATTACTGTCAGAGTTATGGCCCTTGATCACTTCAAAAAATCTTGTGGACGCTCTAGAGGCCAAAGTTAATAACCGATTGACTTTAAATTTATACACAGTGTTTAAGGTCATGAGCCGAAAAAGCCTATTGATTTTCAGCAATTTCCAATAATTACAATCCGAGTTATAGCCCTTGATCTCTTTAAAAAATCTTGTTGACGCTCCAGAGGCTAAAGTTAATAACCGATTGACTTTAAATTTATACACAGTGTTTAAGGTCATTAAATGAAGAAGCCTATTGATTTTCAGCAATTTCTGATAATTACTGTCAGAGTTATGGCCCTTTATCGCTTATAAAAATCTTGTGGACGCTCTAGAGGCTAAAGTTAATAACCGATTGACTTTAGTTTTAGACACAGTGTTTAAGGTCATGAGACAAAGAAGCCTATTGATTTTCAGCTATTTCCGATAATTACTGTCAGAGTTATGGCCCTTTATCACTTAAAAAAATCTTGTGGACGCTCTAGAGGCCAAAGTTAATAACCGATTAACTTTAAATTTATACACAGTGTTTAAGGTCATGAGACGAAAAAGACTATTGATTTTCCGCAATTTCCGATAATTACAATCAGAGTTATAGCCCTTGATCTCTTTAAAAAATCTTGTTGACGCTCCAGAGGCTAAAGTTAATAACTGATTGACTTTAAATTTATACACAGTGTTTAAGGTCATTAAATGAAGACGCCTATTGATTTTCAGCAATTTCTGATAATTACTGTCAGAGTTATGGCCCTTTATCGCTTATAAAAATCATGTGGACGCTCTAGAGGCTAAAGTTAATATCCGATTGACTTTAAATTTATACACAGTGTTGAAGGTCATGAGACGAAGAAGCCTATTGATTTTCAGCAATTTCAGATAATTACTGACTGAGTTATGGCCCTTGATCACTTTCAAAATTTTGTGGACGCTCTAGAGGCTAAAGTTAATATCCGATTGACTTTAAATTTATATAAATTGTTGAAGGTCATGAGACGAACAAGTATATTGAGTTTCAATGAATTTAGATAACTTGAACAGCATGGAGGAGAACTTTATCAAAGCCAAACAAATTCCAATGATTTTCTGATAATTACATAATGAGTTGTTACTTTTAATCAGATTTTAGTGTATTATAAATGTTTCATTACCGAAAAAAGTAAAATATGCGACAACTCTTGTTGACTGCCCGGACGATTTAGCTGCTGTGGGCGTATGTTTCGTTGCCTGGCAACCTATGTTTCGTATTTAACGTCACTTCCGGTGTGCGCGCAAATTTCAAAAGAGCTTTAAAAAGTAGCTGCAAATTCAAATTTCAAACCTCGATCTCTTATAGTTGCTGAGATCTAGCTTTCCCCAATAAAAAATAAATAATAATATTAATCTTAGTAAGTTTTTAAAAAAAATGGTAGGCGGACTTTCCGAGAAACATGCGTTTAAAGTTGATTTATAACGTAAAAACCTTACTTACTTTTCAAAGTCCTATAACTTTTTCAATTTTTGATAGAAACTTTTCGCTATAGTACCTTCTTGTAGATAATTCACGTGGCTATCAAACGACATAATAATTTAACTACTCGGTAAAGAACCAATCGATTCATCGCATTTTACACACAGACACCAATTTTTATACGCCCACATTGAAATGTGTTTAAAAATTAAAAAACGGCTGCCACTAAAACCATCATTATTTTAATCCAAGGTTTTGTAGGTAAATTTAACACTACATCATCAGGGAAGTACAAATACAAAATGAAAGGCAAGTAATAAACTCAATGACGTCACAAAAATCCTTAGTTACGTAGATATACAAAATTAAAGACCTATGACGTCATAGTTAGCAACAAGGAAAATGAAGTTAGTTTCACAATAAAACGCCTATTATTGATGATTATCATTAAATTTAATCAGGTATTAAAAATAGTAGATTCTAAACGTCTACAGCTATCCAAAAATGTAAATATCAGAAAAATTGGGTGAGAATTAACAGAAGTATGGTCTATTTTCGTTTTTATACGCCCACATTGAAATGTGTTTAAAAAAAATTTATAAAACGGCTGCCACTAAAACCATCATTATTTTAATCCAACGTTTGGCCGATGTGTGCAATAATTTCAACCACGGACCTGGTTGATCAGAGCTAAGACTCGAAGCGTCTTGGACCGCCATATTTGATTTATCACTAAAAACGTTTTAATCTGTTTAATATCAGAGCAATGTGATGCCATCCAAAGTTGATTAAGGCCTGGATCAGTTAATTAATGTCTAATTAATACTTTAGAAAACATTTCATGCCCAAATATAGACCTGCACTAGGCAGATTTAGCTCTTGAATAATGCATGTTTAACTTTTTTTTTTTTTTAGAATCTACAATTTTTAATATCTGATTAAATTTAATGATAATTATCTATAATAGGCCTTTTATTGTGAAACTAACTTCATTTTCCTTGTTGCTAACTATGACGTCATAGATCTTTGATTTTGTATATCTACGTAACTAAGGATTTTTGTGATGTCATTGAGTTTATTACTTGCCTTTCAGTTAGTATTTGAATTACCCTGATGATGTAGTGTTATATTTACCTACGAAACGTTGGATTAAAATAATGATGGTTTTAGTGGCAGCCGTTTTATAATTATTTTTTTTTTAAACACATTGAAATGTGGTCGTATATTGCCGTCGCCCCTGTCCGGCAGTCCGGCGTCCACAATTGCTTGTGGACGCTCTAGAGGCTAAAGTTAATACCCGATTGACTTTAAATTTATACACACTGTTGAAGGTCATGAGACGAAGAAGCCTATTTATTTTCAGCGACTTCCGATAATTACTGTTAAGAGTTATGGCCCTTGATTACTTCATAAAATCTTGTTGACGCTCTAGAGGCTAAAGTTAATAACCGATTGACTTTAAATTTATACACAGTGTTTAAGGTCATAAAACGAAAAAGCCTATTGATTTTCAGCGGCTTCCGATAATTACTGTTAGAGTTATGGCCCTTGATTACTTCAAAAAATCTTGTGGATGCTCTAGAGGCTAAAGTTAATAACCGATTGACTTTAAATTTATACACAGTGATGAAGGTCATGAGACGAAAAAGCCTATTGATTTTCAGAGACTTCCGATAATTACTGTCAGAGTTATGACCCTTGATCACTTAAAAAAATCTTGTGGACCCTCTAGAGGCTAATGTTAATAACTCAATTAACTGATTGACTTTAAATGTATACACAGTGTTTAAGGTCATAAAACGAAGAAGCCTATTGATTTTCAGCGACTTCCGATAATTACTGTTAGAGTTATGGCCCTTGATTACTTCAAAAAATCTTGTGGATGCTCTAGAGGCTAAAGTTAATAACCGATTGACTTTAAATTTATACACAGTGATGAAGGTCATGAGACGAAGAATCCTATTGATTTTCAGAGACTTCCGATAATTACTGTCAGAATTATGGCCCTTGATCACTTAAAAAAATCTTGTGGACCCTCTAGAGGCTAAAGTTAATAACTCAATTAACTGATTGACTTTAAATGTATAAACAGTGTTTAAGGTCATGTAACGAAGAAGCCTATTGTTTTTCAGCGATTTCTGATAATTACTGTCAGAGTTATGGCCCTTGATCACTTCAAAGAATCTTGTGGACGCGCTAGAGGCTAAAGTTAATATCCGATTGACTTTAAATTTATACACAGTGTTGAAGGTCATGAGACGAACAAGTATATTGAGTTTCAATGAATTTTGATAACTTTAACAGCATGGAGGAGAACTTTATCAAAGCCAACCAAATTAGAATGATTTTCTGATAATTACTTAATGAGTTCTTACTTTTAATCAGATTTTAGTGTATTATAAATGTTTCATTACCGAAAAAAGTAAAATATGCGACAACTCTTGTTGACTGCCCGGACGATTTAGCTGCTGTGGGCGTATGTTTCGTTGCCTGGCAACCTATGTTTCGTATTAAACGTCACTTCCGGTGTGCTAACAAATTTCAAAATAGCTTTAAGCACTAGCTGCACACCATTTTTCTGACAGAAAATCAAATTTCAAACCTCTATCTCTTATAGTTGCTGAGATCTAGCTTTCCCCAATAAAAAAAAAATAATAATAATACCTAGTAATAACAATAGCCTTTCATCATTAAAATGATGAAAGCCTAATTAATCTTAGAAATAACAATAGTCTTTCACCATTTTCAATGGCGAAAGCCTAATAACTTTATTTAATGAGGATAATCCCCTTAGCACAAGTGTACTAATTTTCAGGGGGTTTCTCCTACACTACACTATATATACAGTGGACTCTGTCACATCCGATGTCTGATCACTCCGGATTTATGTGACATTTGACAGGATTTTCATGTCCCGATTTATTTCCTATTACTTCAGCCAAAAAAGATCTGATAAGTCCGGATTCTGTCAGTTCCGGATTTCGACAACAATCAGCCGTCCCGTCACTATAATTTCCATTGAATCGACACCGCATAATCCGTCCTTCAAACGGTGGGTGTGAAGCACCCAATTATCGGTGAGATTAAAATTCAATAGGTTTGAAGCCACAAAAGATTAACAAGTAAACAAGCAATCACCAATCAATTATCTATGAGATTATACTCGCTATATACGGCGCCGGTCTGTGTTGATTACTTTGATAAGTTTACGACAGTTGTGACAAATACTCAAGAATATCCACGAATTTTACATTCATAACTTGTGTCACAAATCTCGTGATGACCATGACGTGTGTGTCGAAAAGTGGTGCTATTTATAGTAACTTCGGCAGAGGAAAGACAGGTTTACGTCTGCTGCGCAATAGTTTTTATTCATTCAGCAATGATAGACAGACGGCACAAACTAAATATCCACAAATTTTCCATTCATAACTTGTGTCAGAAATCTTGTGCTGCATGACCATGTGTGTGTCGAAAAGTGGTGCTATTTATAGTAACTTCGGCAGAGGAAAGACGGGTTTACATCTGCTGCGCAATAGTTTTTATTCATTCAACAATGATAGACAGACGGCACAAACTAAAGCTATTTTCATTGACCTATTTCCAACGATGTCACGTGCCATCGGCATTCAGCATTGAAGATTCTTTCGGAAAAATATATTATTAATGATGTTTCTCGGAGTACACATATTCTGTGTTATATTTGTGGATTATATTCAATGAAGATTTAAATTTAACTGACAACGGGGTCTGTGAAACTATCAAATGTATGATCCAATTTATTTTTATATCTACCTGGAGTTCATATGGAGCATCGATGACGTGATATTCTGGACTGGTAAAATTACGAGTGGACCGGTATTTTTAATCTCCATCGGTACGTATGATGCACCGGTAATTTTTTAGGTAGTGGAAACACTGCTAGCATTCTGGTGATTCGAAGCTACAATATAAAAAATATAAAAATACTTCCAGTTTTTCGAAGTTATAGTATTTCCCGTTTTGGAGAAAACTCGGTATTCCGTCACACTGTGCAATCCAACATATTGTAAGGATCCCGTACGATGTCGGATGAAACAGAGTCCACTGTATATACATAGATATATAGTAACATGCAAATACAAAACAAATAGAGACACCCCCCCCCACCTAAAGCAGAAACAACAAAATATAGTAATAATCATTATGAAATAAAATATGCAGCTATGTTATAAACAATCTACTGCTCCAGGCCTTCAATTTCAAAAATGAGAAAAAAGCTCCCGTAAAAAAACTCTTCTAAATTATTTTGCAAGAGTAATGCTACAATTTCTTGAATTAGGGGAGCCAAATTGTATTTATGCTTTTAGTCTTGTTGAATATTCTCTTTATGCAATGTACAGGTACAAGAATTTTTTTATTTTATGACTTTCACTTTGTTTGCGTGCTTTGCGCACAATTTGCACCACAATAATTTTACGAGTCCATTTTTCTCAGCCTCTGCCGCTATTTGCCCTCCAGTATTCCACTTTAAAAGTGTTCAATATTTCACAATTTTTTGTACAATCCGACATAATGTAACGATCCCGTACGATGTCTTGACACGACTTACTTGCTTGGCTTGAACTAACTATCACTAGTAAACACTAAGAAAGGGTCTGAATTGAAAACGCGTGCAACGGGCATCACAATTGATTCCCTTTGTCAAAATTCTATTGTTTCAACGATCATTATTTTACTAATAAATTCAACAAAACACCGCCAATCCCGTGAGTAGTATTTAACCCATTTTTGATGGTATCGTATCAACTCGCGTTAAGTGCCTGGCGGTAGCAAATCGGCTCGAGGACCGATCATTCTTGACCACAGCATTAGCGAACCCAAGCGTGAAATCAATCAACTTATTTCTTTTGTTTCTATTTAATTAATTATGATTGGGTAATAAAAGTAAATCCCGTCATGAAAAGGAATGTTTAATTCGCTAATCATCCAATAAAAAACATATGTTTCAATAAAGGATCTTCCAGTATTTACGTAATAGGTCAGAGGTGAAAATTCACTCCGTGTGAATGGTTTTGGCATTATTCCAATTTTTTTTCCCATCGTCACTTACGGCTAATAATTCTACAGTATGGACAGTGAAATGGAATCATATTTTTTATGATTTACTGCCAGACATATCGTAGAATATTATAATGTCGAAAAAATCAACTATTTGCTATTTTTTTTGACGTTATAAAGCGAAGAAAATTAATATTCTAGCCGAAGTCAAGCTTGATGCCGCCATTTTGAATATGCACGTTTTCAAACAGGAGAACACAAATCTTACGGCTAATAATTCTAGACTTTGGAAAACTAAATTAAATCAAAAATTTTGGGATTTAATACAAGCTACATAGAGGAATATTATATTGTCAAAGATTTCAACAATATATCTTTATTTTCGGCGCAATAAAGCAAAGAAGGTGAAAATTCACACCGTGTCAGTTGGTTTGGCATTAGTCCAATATTTTCCCCAAATTGTCACTTGGGCTACGGCTAATAATTTTACGATATGGACAGTGAAATGGAATCAGATTTTTATAGCCCACATTTTCATGTGGACGTATTATGTCGTCGCCCCTGTCCGTCCAGAGACTTCCGATAATTACTGTCAGAATTATGGCCCTTGATCACTTAAAAAAATCTTGTGGACCCTCTAGAGGCTAAAGTTAATAACTCAATTAACTGATTGACTTTAAATGTATAAACAGTGTTTAAGGTCATGTAACGAAGAAGCCTATTGTTTTTCAGCGATTTCTGATAATTACTGTCAGAGTTATGGCCCTTGATCACTTCAAAGAATCTTGTGGACGCGCTAGAGGCTAAAGTTAATATCCGATTGACTTTAAATTTATACACAGTGTTGAAGGTCATGAGACGAACAAGTATATTGAGTTTCAATGAATTTTGATAACTTTAACAGCATGGAGGAGAACTTTATCAAAGCCAACCAAATTAGAATGATTTTCTGATAATTACTTAATGAGTTCTTACTTTTAATCAGATTTTAGTGTATTATAAATGTTTCATTACCGAAAAAAGTAAAATATGCGACAACTCTTGTTGACTGCCCGGACGATTTAGCTGCTGTGGGCGTATGTTTCGTTGCCTGGCAACCTATGTTTCGTATTAAACGTCACTTCCGGTGTGCTAACAAATTTCAAAATATGCGAATTACGTTATAAATTTGTCGTCTGCTTCATTGTGGTTGGTTTTGATTGACATGTCCCCTGTATAGGCCTACATAAAATGTGCCAAAATATATTTAAAAAAAACGCAGACACATAGGCCTACAAACTAACTGAATAATTGTGAGAGCGCCTGATCAGCCTGTGTGTTTGTAGCCTATTGTTTACTAATTGGCAAATACATAAATTGGTTTCAGGGTAGGCCTATAAGGCCCTAGATGCAAAATTTTCTATAGCATTCTTAATTTCTTTTTGAGAAGAATTTTCCCTGTCTTGTAATTATTTCTTTGGTATCAAAAGGTGTCGGAAATGCCGTCGAATAACTCTACGGTCAGCCATCTTTTTGAAGCAGAAACAGACTTAAGGTTGGTAAGCAAGCCCTATACCTTGCTTGGGACTTGTGCTTAGACTGGCTATGTTTAAGAACGAAGTTGTGCTTAAGTTTTTTCTTGGAACGCATGATAACGTTCTTGTGCTTACAATGAAGTCTACTTAAAATCGAAGCACAAGGCCGTTCTTAAGAATTTTCTGGGAACACAAAATAAGGTAAGTTTACTTAAATGCAAAGTCGACTAAAATCTAAGCATAAGAACGTGCTTAAGAATTTTCTAGGAATCGGGCCCCGGTTTTTACCGTCTACACACATAAAATTGCCGGATTTTGAAAAAGCCGGCTTTTTGATTCTGAAAAATCCCCCAATTATTGCAGGATTTTAAAAAGCCGGCTTTTACGATTGAGAAATTGAAAAAGCCGGATATTAGGAAAAAAACGGCATTTAAAAGGCTAATGTAGACGGTGAATGCTGCTAGTGTAGACGTAGTTTATAATGTCGAAGAAATCAACTATTTGCTTCTTTTTTTTTGACGTTATGAAGCGAAGAAAATTGGTATTCTAGCCGAAGTCAAGCGTGTTGTCGCCATTTTGAATACGCCACGCTTTCGAACAGAAGAACACAAATCTTACGGCTAATGATTCTAGACTTTTGAAGACTAAATTGAATAAAAACTTTTGGGATTTAATACAAGCTACATAGAGGAATTTTAGATTGTCGAAGATTTCAACAATATATTTTTATTTTTGACGCAATAAAGCAAAGAAGACGACCATTCCCGACATCCAAAGAAAGGCAGAAATGTTAAAATGCCAATAGTGACCGTCAATTTTTAAAAGTTAGATATAATTTACTTTAAACACTGCGGCCGACAGGAGGGACTATATTTCTGTTCTATTTTTAAAATAAATTATTAGGTGTTAATTGTATACGTTATTTTACCATTATGACAAAGAAAAGTCATTATTTTAATGGAACTGACTTTTCAATGTTATTTATAGTAATATAATTCCTATTTTATACAATTGAATTTTATATCATTAGAAAGAACACGACAATCTGTACATTTTTCTAACAGAGTATTTCTATGTATAGAAAATATTTATGAAGTTATTTGTAATCTTGTAGAGGGTATTAGGATTAACAATAATCCACTAATTGGCTTAGGAATAAGGGCCCTACTATTTAAATGAGCTTAGGTGTAGACAGCTAATCTTTTAATTGGCTCTAGCGTTAAATGGGTTAATTAACTGGACCCCGACTGATCAGGTAAAAAGAAATGTGAAAATAACAATCAACCTGGGATTATCTGTTTATTTATCTTTTGTTTTATTAAATGACTAACCTGATCATTGTTTTCATGCGTAACGACACGTGATTTAATACTGATTGAATAAAATGAAAGTATACCAAGTTTTGTCACAGTCATCTAGTCTCTTTTCCATAGCCACTTTGTTGTTAAACAAGGGTGTTAGCGCCCCCTATAATATTGCATACAGAGTTACATCCCCCTGTAAATCGGTGATATCATCAGCGAAGGTTTTCTGTCCATGTTCTTTTTTGATAAAATAAAATTAATTTATCGATTTTCTTCACAAAAATGGATAAATATTATCGAATGCTTCACAATGGTAGACAGTAGTATTGAAGGTTGGTACAGAATGACAAGTTTACAGAAGTTATGTTCAACATTAGAGTAAAGAATTTTAGGTCGGCGCAAGATTGTACAGAATGACAAGTTTACAGAAGCTATGCTTGAGATTTGAGTAAAGAATTTTCGGTCGATGCAAGATTCAGTGACGGTCAAATTTATCGATGCAAGTATTGATGTTCGCTCCAAATGCGTAATTAATTAATTTATGTCAGCACAAAAAACGCTGAGATTTTATTAAGTGGTCGCGTAATCGCTGATATAGTTAGGGTGGGAAATACATAATTCCATGGCATTTTGAAGCAATTTTAGACACTATGATGAAAGTAAAAGAAATATTGGGGGACCTGAGATCCAGTATTACTAAACAAACATGTATACGCGACTACTTTGAATTCACAACTAGATAAAAAAAAAGTACATGTATTGTTATTAAGTGGTCGCGTAATCGCTAATATAGTTGGGGTGGGAAATACATAATTCCACGGCATTTTGAAGCCATTTTAGACACTATGATGAAAGTAAAAGAAATATTGGGGGACCTGAGATCCAGTATTACTAAACAAACATGTATACGCGACTACTTTGAATTCACAACTAGATAAAAAAAAAAGTAAATGTATTGTTATTGTATACTACAAAAAAGTAAATGCAGTCTATATATTTATTTTTTTGTGGTAGGTGTTGGATACCTCTATTCAAAGAGCACCTCCATTAAGCAAGCATTTTGAAATTTCCCTTGGGTGCCTGCTTAATACAAGTTCTACTGTATTGTAAAATAATATTCTCAATTTATGAGGAAGGTATTTTTTTAGTTTAGACAGGAGATATATTTTAGAGGTAATAGCTATAGAAGCTTTATTAATTTGATTTCCCCACAGTAAATTTCGATCCACACTGATCCCCAGTAAAACAGTATCATCAACATTTTCTAGCATTTGTCCATTTAAGTTTAATTGTCCCCCGCCTTTCGAAGAAAGCAGGGGACTATTAAAATGGGTTCGTCACGTCCGCCTGACTGTCCGTCTGTCTGTCTGTCCGTCTGTCTGTCACACTTTTTGGGACACAATAACTCTCGTTCTAATTGAGCTAGAATTTTCAAACTTAGTGTAGGTGTTTATTATGGCAATACCTTGATGGAGTTCGAAGATGAGCATTTTCCGCTTAGGGTAAACGGAGATAAGCAATTTGATTGGTTGATGCTTTGGGACACGATAACTTTAGTTCTAATTAAGTGAGAGTGATGAAACTTGGTGTATAGTTTCATTACATCAATATCTTGACTAAGTTCGATAATGAGCATTTTCTGCTCAGGCTTAGCAGAGCGATAAGCAATTTGATTGGTCGAGACTTTGGAACTAAATAACTCTCATTCTAATTGAGTTAGAATGTTCAAACTTAGTGTGAGTGTTTATTGGGTCAATGTCTTGATCGAATTTGAAGATGAGCATTTTTGCTTAGTTTAAGCAGAGGCAAGCAATTTGATTGGTTGATGCTTTGGGGCACGATAACTTTAATTCTAATTAGGTGAAATAAAGAAATTGGTGTGTAGTTTCATTACATCAATACCTTGACTGAGTTTGATAATGAGCATGTTCTGCTCTTGGTAAGATGGCTGATTTATAAGCAATTTGATTGGTCGAGATTTTTGAACACAATAACTCTCGTTCTAATTGAGTTAGAATGTTCACACTTGGCATAGGTGTCTATTAGGTGAATACCTTGATGGGGTTCGAAGGTGAGCATTTTCTGCTTAGGGTAAGCAGAGATAGGCAATTTGATTGGTTGATGCTTATTAAGTTCTGATTAAGTGAGCAGTGTTCGACACAAACGTCGGTCCGGAGGCCCGAGGCCGACTGATTTATCGGAGGACTCCTGCTGGCCTATTTCACTCGGGTTCGCCGGGCCTTCGCCTTCTTATCTCGCATAGCTAGTGTCCACATGCGACTACGCGCAAGTTAATTATTGAAATAAAATTGAACCATGTGTTGGTCCGGAAATGGCCTAGTTGTGTTGAGTGGACGTTAAACCCCATTTCTCTCTCTCTCTCTCCAATAGTTCATTAGTTGACAATTATTGTTTAACGGAAGCTGCTGTTTTTCCATATTGACTTGCGTAACCAGCCTCTGATTTGTAACTGGTTTTTATTGTCGGCTTTGTAAAACTATAAATTAATCTACTTTCGGGCTAAATTTAACGGGTTAATTAATAATTTTTCATCAAGTAGTCCATCAGCTTGCTTGTTGGCTACAATAACATTAACAGTCATACCGCGTTATGGATTGTGCATCTCGCTCGAGAATCACGCTTCTTCGACGCTCTGTAAAAAATTGGGTCATTCGTTCATAATGGTTTCACTGACCAGTAGGGCCTACATGTTAATGAAATTTAAATCTGGGTTGAATATAATCCTCTGATAGAACACCGAATACACCTAGAAACAATCATTAATAATGTATTTTTCCGACAAATTCTTACAAGTCAAATCCGCCGATGACACGTGACATCGGTTGGAACTTCTAGCCATTCTAGGTCAATAAACCGGCGATGCTAGTTATAATTTTTTTTATTTTGTACACAAGCTGACAGAGGCTTTATTTTAAACACATTATCGTTATTATCATTGACAGCTATATGGCATAGTGGTACGGAACTTTTTTTTAAAGCAATTTTAATTATGGTTTTCACGCGATTACAGTGCCGTCGCCGTGTGTTTATCATGGATTCATGGGGGAATGAATAAAAACATATTTGCAAGTTACGTAATATAATAGACAAAAACTACAAATTGTGTTATGAAGAAATACCATTTTATTGTGTTGTTTCAGTTTATATCCATCCAAAAAACAACGATAGTAATTTATTCGGGAATATTACTGACATGTTTTTCAAGCCAGGAAAAATGAAAAATAATGTACATCTTTCCGTTCTGCGCTTCGCTTGAAATGCCTTGGAAACTATAAATATTATTATTGGTTGGGCCTGCGTGTCGCCTGAAGGACCGACATGATCATGTGACACACAGGTCCTCCGGGCCTGTGCTTGGAAAATGTTTGTTTCGGACACTGTAAGTGAGAGTGAGGACACTTGGTGTATAGCTTTAGCTTTATTACACCGATATATTGACCAAGTTCGTTAATCAACTTTTTTTGCTGAGGGTAAGCAGAATGAAAAGAAATCTGATTGGTTGATGCTTTGGGGCACGATAACTTTAGTTGTAATGAAGTGATAGCAATGTAACTCAGAACTCAGAGTATAGATTCATTTTATCATTACCTTGAGTCCTTGACTAAGTTCAATGTTGTAAATTTTCTTCTTTGGCAAAGGAGCGATAAGCACTTTTATTGGTCAAGACTTTTGAACATAACTCATTAGGCGAATGTCTTAACTAAGTCAATAATTAATATTTTGAGCTAAAGCTAATATTTTGAAAAAAATAAATGTTCGATTAATTAATATGTGTCATCTTATTATTTTGGGATTTCGGCGGGGGAAATCAGCCTCACTGTTGGCTTGTTGTATATTGTTTTGATCCAATCATCATCACTTAAGTCCGTGTACTATTTAACACCATCCCATTATCAATACAACATTTTAACACATTGTCTGTAAGGCTGATTTCACGCTGTGTGGGTCTTTTCCTGAAAAATGAATAGTACTATCATCAGCAAATATGTCTGTATCACATTTTTCTACATGTAAGGGCAGATCATTAATAAATATAAGAAAAAGGACCATAGTGCTACCATTTGTTTACGATTACATAAGTAATGTGCCATCACTTAATGTGCATTAGCACTAAATTTGTATAACTTTAATTTCTCAAGAATAAGCTGGTGATTTATGAGGTCAAACGCTTTGGTGAAATCTAAATAAAGAATTCTGGTAATATCATTCTTATCCATTGCCTTTTACCACGTGTCAGTCATTCAAAGTAATGCTGTAGCGCATGAATGATGTTTTCTGAAACCAGATTGGTGTTTATAAAACAATCCATTACATTCAAAATATGAAATAATTTGTTTACTAATATGTTTTTCGAATATTTTTAAAATTGTTGGTAATATGGATATTGGTTGATAGTTATTTGGCAAATACTTTTCACCTTTCTTGTGTATGGGGATAATTTTGGCCAATTTAAGTAAATCAGGAAATACATTTTTTGAGATAGCCAGATTAAAAATAAATGTAAGAGATTCACGAATAACAACTCTTGATAATCGTAGAATGGATGATATGTAAATTCAACGTCGATCGGTATTTTTTTTTGTACATGTTTCGATAGTTTGTCTTTATGTTCGAAACACAGAGGTTTATATGCAGGTTCAATATCATCGGTGATATTTGTAAAGTAGTTGTTCATAATGTTTGTAATGTCTTGTAGATTATCGTGTTCTTTATTATTGTGCTTAAGGTTTAATGGAAAGTTGCATTCATTTTGAATGTCCTTAGTTGAATCAAAGAATTTCCAGATATCTCTACATCTGTTATTAGATTCAACACAATTTTTAACATATTTAGATTTGGCCTGATCAATTAATTTTACAGAATTATTTCTCCACCATTTGAATTTAGCGTTGTCCCCCGTTATTTTATTAAAGTCCCATTTTTTTCTTGACATTTTGATTTCATCATTGAACCACAGTGGTTGTTTAAAAAATTTGATTCTGTTCCGTCTTTTGGGAGCATGTGTATTTAGGGCATTATTAACTAGTGACTACCATATTTCTAATGCCAAATTTGGATCGACAATTGTTTCAATATTTTGAAAGGGTTGCATGTCTAGCTGACTCTGTCCTCCCAAAATAAACTCAGGTTTCTGGTAAATTCCCTGTTCAGTGTTATTAAGTAAAAGCCTATCTTTGATGCCAATCTTCGGTATAGTGGGTTAATTTGCCTTGTATCCGCATTAAATCGAGGGGTCATTTCAGAAAAATGAACCTTGGTATGTTCAGACACGCCCTTATATAATCCCTAATATTAATAATGTCATACTCAATGTCCGCAAGAGGTCTTCGCTGATTTACTACATCCTTTCCCCCTACCTGAATTATTATGTCCGAAAACTGTGGAAGGTGAAGTTCTCACATTGCATTAAATTTCACAGGTAATAGAACCTTTAATTGATTTAACTTGAACATTCCTTTTCAAATATCTACTTCTTACACGTCCTAGGATAGAGCTACCGATAATGAGTATTTTATTGCCCGTAGTTCAATTGTTTACAGCTTTCACATTGGGGGTTTTAATGTAGAGGAGGTTTGTTGGTACATGTATTGGTATTAGGTTTTAGTCCTGGTTGATAAGATTCAGTTGTTGAAATGTCTGTAATCTGTTGTACAAGTATTCCTATTTGTTCTTGAAGACTGTTTACTTTCTTTTCCAGTTCAGCGACTCTGGACAAAGTACCATGATCATTTACCCCCCCTACTGACATTTCTGACAGGTGTAGAGGAGTGTATTGGAGACAAAGTTGGCAGTGAGGCATAACTGCTACTCTCAGTTGGTGGTATAATTGCTTCCTGCAGGAGGCAGACCACCATTAAATTTCACACTCTCGGTACCCACAAATTGTAGTTCATCTATTTATAGCAATTCTCTCTCCTTCTCTTTTCTCCCCCTTTGCATGGACATTTTTGTTGATTTTGTGGTCTAGAATGGAAGAAGAGGGTTTGAATTAATATTTTCTGCCAGGTTTTGGTAAATATTCCGGATTTTGAGGCGGAAGGATAACTGAGTTATCAGGTTGGCTACGGTGATATGTATGGCAACTAGTTACATGTTTTGGGTATACTTCTTCAACTTGGTGTATCTCAAGATTTTGGTGGTCAACGTCTTACAAATTTTAGTGCAAAGACATGGTCATTTGTTCCTCTGTCTATAGTGAAAAGCATTCAGCCCAACGAAAGTTTGGGAAAACAGGGCTCGAAACGAAAGGCGCGCGAAAGCGCTCGCGCACCTACCACGCACCTAAAGTGAAACCCAGGTACATATTTTTAGACGCACCCGAATTTTATAAACAACGCTCCTCGTACCGAAGGCTAACTCACGGTTCTCTTTTTAAAATATCCCTGACCTTTTATATTATATGACATAACGCGAACGCTTTTTATAATATTTTCGTAAAAATAATCTATTTTATTTAACGGTCTCAAGAAATACCACAGTGATCGACACGGTGATTTTCAAGAGTAGGTTTAGACTCGCTTAACATGTCTTTCTGTCCTATTTAAAATACGTTTTCGTTCAAAGACAATTGATCGAGTGTTCTATTTATAGTAGACTTGCTTAGCATGTCTTGTTGTCTTTTTAAAAATACGCCTTCGTTCGGCGGTACAGTTAATCAAGTGTTCTCGAGTCTAGGTTATACTAGACATAATTCATTGTTATGGGATTTACGTCTAAGCAGTCTGTGACTACTATTATTTCCGTTTCATTCCCGCTTTTGTTTGTTTACACGTATCCATGGCTGGGAAAACCGTACAACTGAAAACCTTCAACAAATGGTCCACAGGTGGGCAGATCGGTACAGTTGTTGACAACAACGGCAATGTGAAGTCAATATGGTGCAAACTCTGTGCAAAGCATGGGGACAAGATTATCAAAGACCCGAAAATCCGTGGTCAAGCCAAGAATGATATTCAAAGTTACATCTGCGGTACCAATTACGTTACAAAACACACAGTTTTAAGACACTTAGGATCAACAGCACATAAAATCGCCTGTGACTGGGAGAGGCTTATGTGGAGTTCGATATTAAGAGATTAACATTAACATTTGTTACTTACTTCACCTGGTTAAACATTTAAAACATAGATCTGAGAGATTCAGACTAAATAGTTTAGTTTTTATGTACATGTATGTTCATGTATTTATTAAATTCATAACAATCCTACATATAAAACAACATATAAATATAAAAATGCATAATGATGCTGGCTGTTATTGCTTATTTTGATGACTATAAGAAAATTAAAAATTAATTTTTTTTGAAATGGATAAACAATTTGTTTCACTTAATAATCCACATTTATTAGTTATACCCCAAGGTGTTGGCCTACCCCAAAACTACTACTAATCGATTCTTCCAAGAGTATTTGGGGCACTTAATATAAGCAAAATCTGCTTTTGAAAAACACTCTCCTAGAATATCTGAGGTGCAGGATTTTAGGAGAGCGATTTGCAGAATTTGTAATTTTAGGTACAGCTTTTATAGCTCTCCATGATTTTATTCCTTTCAACCCCTGGGAAAAAGTTGGAGGTGGGCAAAGAGGCTAGAATTAACATTGAAGTCAATGGGGAAATTAATGGTGGTCTGCCTCCTATATGTAAACAACCTGAAAGTAGACGAGAGGCCTGAATTTGATGATATTATCTCTAAATTGCCAGAAAATGTGATATATGACATTTTGATAGTAAAAAAAGTGAAATGGTAAAATTTCAAAAATATTTGACAGATTTGTGAGGAACATTTTTGATTTTAGTCCAAATTTGGTGATTTTCAGTGTTTATTTACTTTTAAAAATTAGTGGAAAATATTTTAATGTATAATTTTTACTTTTTATGCATCATAAATGTTAGACGGGAAGAAAGTACAACAATTTTACTAACTTTTGCCTAAAAATCATGAAAATTTGCCTGAAATTCTTCAGATTACCCCCAATACTGCTGTCAAAATTTTAATTATTCATCTGTTGTAAAATGCAACAAATTGTGATGCATGTTATTATTTCCTTTGTTAAATAACTTGGAAAGAATTCATGTGTTTGTCAGATATTGAAAAAGTATCCATGTGTTTGTCAGAAATTTAAAAATTAAGAAATTTAGTCTAATTATGTACTACTGAGGTATGTTAGAATTTCCAAACCATGAGTGAAGTGCATTTTGCTGCTGTGTTCCTCTCTGACTTAACACAATTTTAATCTTTTAGAACCTGAAATTGTTGCATTTCCCTTCTCAAAAAAATAAAATCTATGTGTTTGCAGGGAAATTTCTCTGTCTTCATTTCATTCAGACTGGCTCAAAAACCCCACCCCACCCCCTTTCTTGAACATGATATTTGGATATCAAATTGAACATAAATTGACTCCAAAGTCAAAGTTACACTAATTGGATTTTGTGCTTGAATTGTAACCAGGCATTTTATTTTGCACAAACAAATAGTTACATATAAGATTTCAAGGATTTCTAAGACTTTTTGTTTATGGCCAAACATGTAATCCTATGACAGTTTTTCCAAATGAGTCCACACCCCAAAATTGATGTGTTGTAGATTTGTCTTTTGCAGCTTAATGTCTTACATTTTGGGTTTAAATCTATTATTTGTGGTGATCTTTTAAAATGTGGCATTTTCAGAACAATAAAATATTAATTAATGGGTTTTCATACAACTCTTATGCTATGAATTATATCAAAACTCACTTTTTCCACCTCATTTTGTCAGGAATTTGATTTGAAAATTAAAACAACATGCTTCCACAAAATTTTTACACTATGTAATTTCAAGGCTACCTCTAATTGTTAAAATGTTTTAAATGCTGAAATATTCCCATTTTTAAAAAAAAAAGTGTGATGTGACCCTTTTATTAGAGTGGCTGGTTATAACCTGAATACAGCATTTAAAGGGTCACCATTTCTTCTGTAATTTTTTTTTTTTAATTCTGTATTATAATAATTTTGAAAAAATAAATGTGAAGCTATAAAGAAAAGAATTTTGATGATATATCAACTTTTAAAACCATATAGGAGGCAGACCACCATTAAATTTCACACTCTCTCTCCTTCTCTTTTCTCCCCCTTTGCATGGACATTTTTATACGCCCACATTTTCATGTGGACGTATTATGTCGTCGCCCCTGTCCGTCTGGACGTCCGTCCGTCCGGACGTCCGTCCACAATTGTTTGTGGACTCTCTACAGGTCACAATTCTTATCCGATTTTGACGAAACTTCAAATATAGGTTTATCCCCAAAAGATCTCGGCTGCTTTCGATATTGGCATGTATCGGATCAAAACTTCATGGATTATGGCCCCTGATTGTATGAAAAATCACGTTTTTAGCTTGTGGACCCTATAGAGGTCACAATTTTGAACCGATTTTGATGAAACTTGACATGCATGTTTATAACCCAAAGATCTTGGTTCCTTTCGATATTTGCGCCTATCGGAACGTAATTTCCTGAATTATGGCCCCTGATTGTCCGAAAAATCACCTATTTAAGCTTGTGGTACCTCTGGAGGTCACAATTATTATCCGATTTGAAAAACCGTTCGATTATATCACCGTTACACCCTAAGGAAGGTTGAGTTCAAATTTCGGAAAAATCGGACCAAAATTACCATACAAAATGGCCGCCGTTCGTCCGCGAATCCTGTTAAAAAATGGTATATCAAGGTTGTGGACCCTGTAGAGATCACAATTTTATTTCGATTTTGATGAAACTTGAAATGCATGGTTATAACCCAAAGATCTTGGTTCCTTTCAATATTTGCGCATATCGGATCGTAACTTCCTGAATTATGGCCCCTAATTATATGCAAAATCGCCTTGGTTTAGCTTGTGGTCCCTCTGGAAGTCACAATTATTATCTGATTAAAAAAATCGTTTGATTATATCACCGTTACGCCCTAAGGAAGGTTGAGTTCGAATTTCGGAAAAATGGGACCAAAATTCGTACGCGAATACTGTTTAAAAAATGGTATATCAAGGTTGTGGACCCAGTAGAGGTCACAATTTTAATTTTCGATTTTGATGAAACTTGAAATGCATGGTTATAACCTAAAAATCTTGGTTCCTTTCGATATTTGCGCATATCGGATTGTAACTTCCTGAATTATGGCCCCTGATTATACGCAAAATCGTCTTTGTTTAGCTTGTGGTCCCTCTGGAGGTCACAATTATTATCCGATTTAAAAAATCGTTTGATTATATCACCGTTACACCCTAGGGAAGGTTGAGTTTGAATTTCGGTAAAATTCGGAACAAAATTGCCATACAAAAAAAATGGCCGCCGCGTGTACGCGAATACTGTTATAAAATGGTATATCAAGGTTGTGTACCCAGTATAGGTCACAATTTTGATTCAATTTTGATGAAACTTGAAATGCATGGTTATAACCCAAAGATCTTGGTTCCTTTCGTTATTTGTACATATCAGATCATAACTTCCTGAATTATAGCCCTTGATTGTCCGAAAAATCGCCTATGGTCCCTCTGGAGGTCACGATTATTATCCGATTTAAAAAAACGCACCAATTCACCAATTCACCATACGGAATGTTGAGTTTGAATTTCAAGGAAATCGGACCATAATTGCCAGATAAAATGGCCGCCGTTTGTACGCTAATAGTGTTAAAATATGGTATATCAAGGTTGTGGACCCAGTATAGGTCACAATTTTAATTCGATTTTGTTGAAAGTTGAAATGCATGTTTATTACCTAAAGATCTTGATTCTTTTCGATATTTGCGCATATCAAATTGTAATTTAATGAATTATAGCCTTTGATTGTAGGAAATATCACTTTCGGTTTTGCTTGTTCTCTATCCATGTCTCGAAAATGTGGGCGTATCCTGCCTGGCAGTGCCAGCTTACTATCTTTGTTGATTTTGTGGTCTAGAATGGAAGAAGAGGGTTTGAATTAATATTTTCTGCCAGGTTTTGGTAAATATTCCGGATTTTGAGGCGGAAGGATAACTGAGTTATCAGGTTGGCTACGGTGATATGTACGGCAACTAGTTACATGTTTTGGGTATACTTCTTCAACTTGGTGTATCTCAAGATTTTGGTGGTCAACGTCATACAAATTTTAGTGCAAAGACATGGTCATTTGTTCCTCTGTCTATAGTGAAAAGCATTCAGCCCAACGAAAATTTGGGGAAAAGTTGGAGGTGGGCAAAGAGGCTAGAATTAACATTGAAGTCAATGGGGAAATTAATGGTGGTCTGCCTCCAGCAGCCTCCAGTTCTACAAACAATGTGGATGCTGTCTAGAAGCCAAAGGTAATATCTGATTGACTTTAAATTTATACACAATATTTAAGGTCATGAGATGAAGAAGACCATTGATTTTCAGCGATTTCGGAAAAATACTGCAAGAGTTATGACCCTTTATCACTTCAAACAATCTTATGGACGCTATAGAGGCTACTAGAGGCCAAAGTCAATATCCGATTGACTTTAAATATATACACAATGTTTAAGGTCATACTGCCAGAGTTATGGCCCTTTATCACTTAAAACAATATTGTGGACGCTATAGAAGCTTAAGTTTACAACTGATTTTTTAAAATTTATACACAATGTTAAAGGTCATGAGACAAACGAGTATATTGATTTTCAATGATTTTTCATGACTTGAACAGTTAAATCCATGATATTAAATGTTTGGTATACTAAACATTAGCATGGAGGAGAACTGTATCAAAGCCAAACAAATTCCAATGATTCTTTGATAATTACATAATCAGATTTTAGTGTATTATAAATGTTTCATTACCGAAAAAAGTAAAAATATGCGACAACTCTTGTTGACTGCCCGGACGATTTAGCTACTGTGGGCGTATGTTTCGTTGCCTGGCAACCTATCTTTTAAATCATTAGTTGTGTTTCCAAATTTAATAATCCATACAGATATCAAAGTGCCGCCTCTCCCAAAATATGTGCCAATCCGCATTAACGAGAATAAATATCAATTGTAAATTAAATAGCAATGCACATTGCGCCGTATTCTACATTGAAATCGGTTTTGAGAACGATACGGGTACAAATAGTGTGATAAAAAAATAAAACCAAGTATGAACAATCCAAACCATCAGACAAAATTCGAAGTTCTAAAAAAACGGTATAGGCAAAATAGTGTAATATGGCAAAATAGTGTAATCAGCATATGGACTGTTCACCGTGTACAAAATACACGACAAACAATGGTAACAGGTGTCTGAAAGAGTAAGCTTACCCTGCTGGCATGCCACACCCGCCATAGCTGCATCCAATCTATTTAGCGAAATCACGGTAAAATAGTGTGATTGGCCAATGAACTATCGGTATGCAAAATACACGTGATGAACAGTGTTAACAACGTAGTAAACCTTGCCACTGAATATTTAGATATGAAAGTATTTATAAATCAATCTATCAAACCATCTTAGGTGTCTTTTGCAAACTACGGCTGTAATCAAAATCGCTGACAAATAGTGACTTTATTCACTGCCATCCGTAATTGTTTAAAATAATTCCTCCGATTTAAAGACCTGATGGTTGATCTATTTGGTGGCAATCACATGATACGCTATCATCACTGTGCCATATCATTTTCACCAAGAAAGTTGCAACTACTGAAGCATCTGTCTTTCCTAAGTGGCTTCCCCCAAACATCGTCTGCAACAAGATTTCATAGCTAACGTGTGTACTTTCAAATTATGGTATAGACGTGGCTGGAAAATGAAAGTGTTCTAACTGAATAGGGTTGGAAACAGGGAAATAATCATTCTGAACATCTGAGACACGCTACCTGTGGAGAAGTTATCTCAGAGACAGTCAATAGACATGTTTTCATATGACATGGTCTATACGTCACAGGTCATGAGGTCAACGCACTAACAATAACAATCATGGCTTCACTCTTACTTGTATTTCTTTTGTAATATCCATGGGAGAATTTGAAAAATCAGGCTCTTTACAAAAGCTGTCGTTAACACAGCTTCACAGTCGTGACCTTTTTCTTTCAAATTTAAGTTTGAAACTCCTAACTTCGACTTTGAAAAGTTTATAGGGTCCCGAAAGTCTTCGCTCATGGGCGCTGACATCTTGGAACTATTTTGTGCTTCGTTCGGGTCTATTTCAGATATACACAATCAATTCTGTCAATGTTTTTAGCGTGGGGATTGACTAATAGTTAATTTATTTTAGTTCTAAAAAAAAATTAAATCTGTATAGCAATTTTAACAAAATAGCCAAATTCTAGCTTGGATTACTGCGCAAAATGGCCATTCACTGTATACGTGCGAAACAAAAAGCCAGCTACCATTTAATTTGCGTCATGTTAGTTACGTACGGGAAATGATCAGTCAATTTCCATTATGACCCAAAACAATAATGTGCCTGGCAAACTTGTGACAATTATTCATTGCAACTGTTTTTGCGGGGGGTGGGGGGTACAAGTTCCCTCAATGCAGCTGCAGACGCTATGTCCTCCCCTACACTGCTGTATGTGTCCCCTGTCAAACTGCAAATTGTGACAATTTAAACAACAATAGGTCGGTACTGAGGTGGAAGATGACACTCAGAACTAGACGCTCTGAAACTTATTCTATGGACATGGGTGTTTGTGCATTAAGTGATAGTAGACAGATGAACATCATGAATTCAATTTTGTAATGATGGAACAGCTCAGTGACATCCAAATTTGTCTAAATATGTTCCTTGCCCCAAAAAACATGGGGATAGGCATCAAGATCATCAAATTTTGGTCAATAGTTAAGGACTCACAGCAGGGCTGGGGACATTACATTGCCAATGTAATTAATTACATTACCATTACTTTTTAAATGTAATCATTACAATTACAGTCAATAACTTTAAGTTTTGAAATCACAAGCCATTCGGGCCAGTAGATTACAATTTTTTACAAGCCCAGACCCAATTTCACTTGCCCAAAAATTCAAAAGTAGTAATACAACTACTTGAATGCCTTGACGATTTTGGACTCGGGCACGTGACATCTTGGATTCGGGAATAAATTGAAAGGAAAGTTTATTTGAAACAGGCCAATTAAAAAAAAGGAAATTATTAGCACGAAACACATGGTGATTTAAAGGCTCCACAAAAGTAAAGTAAAGTACCGGTAAAGTAAAACATTAGTTGCACTGGTAGCTTTTCTTCATACATGTCGCTTCAGTAACTAACCTGGCTGTCACTCTAAATTATCAAAGACCAATCACATCACACATATCCAAAGGTACACAAACACTCTTTACGTACATTGTTCCATATAAATATCGTAATACGAAACCTATGGTAATGCCCAAAAATTCTTGAAAGTCCGTGAATTGGCTTAGCCTCGGCGCGTAATATTCAAGCAATTCTATAATCCGTATCGACGTAAATTTCTCCAAGTATCATGGTGCCAAACTTCTGTTCTAAATTGAATACTACACCGTTGAGGTGTAGAATTCAAATTCTTAAATATCCGTAATTAATCTAATATCAAAACACGACTCGACACCTGTGGCTGTGCATGGCTGCATATTTACATGCCCCGCGTGCGTGGTACAGGGAACGCCCCCTGGAATTCCTTTCTCTTATCATGTCTATATTTACGGTACGCTACAAATTATATTTATATATGGAATTTTTGTCAAATTCTCTAATAAATTATCCTTAGCCTTTATTTCTGGACAATGTTTTAAATGACTAAATAGACATAATGCTATAAACTAGTGCTAATTAAACGGAAACAAGCGTAGCTGGTGTGAAATTTTTTGTTATAAAATTGGCTACTTCCCAACTGTCAGTGTGTGAGAAACTACGACATTGCCGATGCAAATGGCGGCTTTTCGCGGTATTTCCGAGCTTAATTCTTGCATTTAGAAATGAATAATTAAATGTATGTGGCGTAGGCGTGAGTATTGTGGTCTCAAGTCAGTTTACTAAACATAAAAAAGTTTTCTTGCTACCTGTCAGACTTAAAAATTCACCTCCCGGTGAAAAGTAAATAATAAAATAGGTGAACATTTCGAGTCATGACGGATTTTTCAATCGAAAAAAACCCATCAAGGTTTCACGCCAGATAGTGTGACCTTGTAAAGGAAAATGTGTTTTCCACATAATATTTCGAGAAAAGGGCGTATATTTATCTTTTTTTCTCGAGTGATTTGGAATAAAAACCGTTGAAGGGTTTTATAATTTTCCACAAGCCAGTCGGGCTTGTGCTTTTATAATTTTTACTGGCCAGACCAAAAATGTACTGGCCACGGGCGTTCGGACCAGTGCTAATTTCGCACACTGCAATTACTTTCTCATTTTTAGCAATGTAATTAATTACCATTACCCATTACATTGAAAGTAATTAATTACCATTACCCATTACTTTATGAGGTATATAAATAAAAAACAGCCTTATTTTCTGCCATGATGCACCTTCAAAATGAAATTCAAAATAATCCTTGATTCACAATTATAGATATTTGTGTATGAATTGTTATTTCTATATACAATGACATCAAGGCAAAGTTTCAAGTCGCACGCAGTGGTGACAAAAACTGATGTTTCCACTGTATGACTTGAAAAATGAATTGAAAGTATAATTAACTGTATTTCTTTTAAAGTAATTTAACAAAAGACTTATAGGCCAGGCATTTTAGCTCAATTTTGCACCATATCGGGCAGTTGCTGCAATAGAAATGTCGACCACGGTTTATGGCTCGTCAAGAAGTATATTACCACCAAAAAAAAGTCCCAGTCCGAAATCAGTGCCCAAATGGGCCAAATTGGCCAAAATCCAAAATGGCCGCCAGTTTTGGAGGTAAAAGTCTAATTTTCCCCAATTATCATAATATGACCGAGTTTGGTATCAAAATATATGTTTTCGGGGTTGCTGAATCCATTTCCATAACCAGTTTGGTGATTGGTGATACCCATGAGTTTATATGACAAAAACAAATTCAAGATGGCGGTCAATTTGAGTGGGAAAATTTAAATTTTATAAAAGGATCAAGTTTGGTGTCGATATATACGTTTTCGGGGAAGCTGAATCCACTACATCACATATTCATGGATTGGGACGACCAACACTGTTATACGAACAAAATAAACTATATAACATTCATCAAAAGGGTCACAAATACAGCACCACTTTAAGTGCGGTAGCCAAACCCAATTTTTCGAGTGAACCTGGAAATTATATACAAAGATTTTTTTGTGATTGATTTTAGTAGCCTAGGGTGTCTTCTTTCAGAATCTTTTTGGTGAACCTCGGTCACCCTTGAGCGTTTTGAGAAATTCAAGATGGCGTCCAATGTGGCCACTACATCCAATAATCCCATATAGCTTCCATAGTATTTATTCTAGGATGATAATATCGGTGTCTAACCGTATGTTTCTTGGGTCAAGGAATACACTGAACTCATTTATCGTATGATAGTAAAATCAAACATGCCAGACAATATGGCCCTTTCACTTATTAGTGGCTGTTGGGGGCATCTATTTCACCATACCAAACTATAGATGATTCACCATACCAAACTATAGATGATTGTGAGATGATTAGATGATAGTAAAATCAAACATGCCAGACAATATCACTATAGAACGAGAACCGTTTAATCGTGTTGTTTTAGCGTTGGAATCTAATCCTACCGTTGAATTTCAAAACATCGTTGAAAAATAACCAAAATGGTTTAATTAGTACAATGGTTTAGATTCTCCGATGCGTTTAAAAACGAATTTCCCGTTCACTTATCTATGGCATTTAGAAATTGGACAAGCCGTTGAACTTCCCGAAATGCGTTGAAAAATGGTTTTCCCGTTTAAATATCTAGGGCATTTAGAAATTGGACAAGCTGTTGAATTTCCCCGTGAGGGGATTTAGAAATGAACTTCCCGTTATTAGATAAAACTTTTAATTTCCCGCGAGCCGTTTTTCCGATCGGTTCATTTTGATTACGATTATAAAGGTGAAAATAAAAAAAATGCGCACATATCACGCCTTACCGTGTCCGTAGTATTTATTATCCATTAGCCTATACAAAATGTATTCCACCATTGACAAATACTTAAAAAATCGGTAAGTAAATCATGTCCCAGAAATCGGTAAATCACAGGTTTAAATGCATCTTCATTAAATCACAAATGCGCACACATCACGCCTCAACGTGTCCGTAGTATTTATTATCCATTAGCCTATACAAATAGTATTCCACCATTGACAAATACTTTAAAAAAAAAAACGGCAAGTAAAATATGTCCCAGAACTCGGTAAATCACAGGTATAAATGCATCTTCATTAAATCACAAATGAATTATCGCAGCATTCCACGTGTACACGTCGCCAGAATCAACCCCAGAATGCCAGTGGGATAAACTCGCGAGAGTTAAACATGTACTGGCGCCAAAAATATCACTGTGGCCCAATACATTTCGAGGATAAAAGTTCACAAATTCGACCAATCAAATAATTAATGTTAATAACAAGGGAAGTGTATGTTCAAAGGCATGCTTTTGTATTATACTCAGACATGTAAACCACAGGTGGGAATTAATAAAACAATAGCATTCGAACAGTCAAAGAATTAATCCATGTATACTGTACTAACGAACAATATGGTTTCGTGTGGCACCCAGACGTGTGACAACACGTGGGAATTAATACAATAATAGCATTCGACCAATCAAATAATTAATAAATACTGTAATAACGGACATTTGGGACCCGATATAAACCACAGTTGGGACTTTTAAGAATTTATGTAGAAATATTAATAACTTATCTTTTTTCGTTTAAGATGATGGCCGAAGACAGATTATGAATAATAATAAAGAAATGAAAACATTATTAGTTGTCTTTTATTTATATCAGTTGTCTGTTAATATTCAATTGATAAGAAAAACACGGCTGATACCTGTCTATCTGGGTACTATTTATATAAAAAAGTTGCTGATGAATTTATAAGAAATAGGCCAAGGCAAAACACTAAAAAAATAATTATTAACATGAACTACACGTGGTTAGTAAAAGGCTCAACCAAACGATAAAACATTAGTTGCACTTACGGTTCTTTGATAATCATAGTTTCCCATAAAAGTTGTATAAATTTGTTAAAACGAATAATATGCTGATGAATTAATTTGAAATTGACATACACAAAAACAAGCCCCTATTGTTAACGATAATCCGTAAGTTGCGCGTTGACATGCATTCCTCGACAACTTGTCGTAGATGACAATGATTACATGTCATTTCGGTCTCGCGTCATTTCGGACTTACGTCATTTCGGACTCTAAAAAATTTGTCCTCGACATTTCGGACTCGGGTAGATGACGTTTCGGACTCGGGTAGATGGCGTTTCGGACTCGGGTATAGAACATAGAATTATACAACATTAACGCCAATTTACTTTATTGCATGAATACGGTCAGATGTTTGTATGTTGCATTCATATATTGAACAGGTGTCCGTAAACTCGTCCACAAGCAAACATCTCATGATCTAAAATATTCGGCGATGATTAATAATATCACCTCATATAATTTATATTGCTGTTTGCTGAGAGTGTTGTTAATACAGAACACAATCATGTAATTTGTATATGATTGGCTTCAAAAGACCTCAATGCTTCTTTGAACTGTCGGTATTACACACGTAAATAGCCGACTGCACGATTTTCTCGAGACATTGTTCTCCCAACCCACCACAATGGCGCCATACTTAAACAATGGTATTATAAACCACACTACTGATCATATATTAATATCTGCTGCATTATTACTTATCGCACAAGTTGTTGTTTATAAAGTTAAAAAAACAAAACAAATACACACCACGTGTCATTACGCGATTTATATTTTGATTAACAGCAAAAAATACAGGTGTGATTTTAGCGGATTGAGTAAATTTAACAGTAGATACAAGACGAGGTGATCAACAAAAGTTAAAAAGTAATTTCACTGATTGAGTACAATTGTTTGTTAATTGATAAATTAAGTGTGTAGAAAGCAAGGTTTTTTTCCGGGAAAATAGAAGAAATGGCAATGATCACGGCGGAATAATTAAAGCAGATTAACCGATAATCCCGATGTTATTGTAGATTTTACTCGCATATATTGAAAAATAACAAATATCAAACAGGCTTTTAAATATTAAAATAAACAGAAATATGGCTGTACCGATACATTACTTCATCAATATGTTCGACATTTTTAAGACTTGCATCGATCGACTACTTCAAACTCATTCAAATTACGAAAAATTTCAAATGTTTACACACATGGTCTTACCGTGTGCGAAAGTTTTGTCAACGAATAGCCATTTCCATTCTGTCAAATAAGTCACACAATGCATTTTAAATTAATAAATCACACCTGAACAAGTAATATATCTTCGGGTTTAAATCACAAATAAATTAAATGCCTTCATGTCCTGTTTTCAAGCATATTTTGCCAAAAGTCACCGTTAATCTTGCTGAACATTAACACGTAGGATAATCCCTTGATGGCCTTTTCAATTAAATTCGACACCAAAGAGTCTGAGTCAATGCATCTGTCAGTCAAGATTCCTAATTAACTACGTGAATTAAAACGTGTCATCAAAAGGAATTGTAAATTGACTAAAATAGAAGCCCCTTTAACAACTAATTATTACCATGTCGTATTCTTGTAAACAGTACTTTTATTCTGAATTGTCAGTAAGTTGTCGTTATCCAAAATAATTGACCTTATTACTAACAACGGTAATGCATGCTTTTTTTGTGAGGGAATTTCCTTTGTACCCGGTACTCTTTGATGTGTTTTCTTTGATGCGTGCAAGTGTCGCCTTAGTTATTATTAATAATCTAAATTCTGTACTGATAAGATTTCATTCATAAGAACTTCTTGTTAGGTGTTTTTGAAACCGTCTTCAAATGAATATTAATGTGATGATTATTGGAGACCGAACATGATTATTATTTAGTATATTAATCGTCTAATGTATAAATACGGTAAGCAGTTTGTGCGTTGCATTTATTAAGTTCAAATATAAAAAAGAAATGTTTACTACTTTTGGCCAGACTGTGTAATATCAATATGGAGATTTCTAAAAAAAAATTCAATGCACACAGTTTGCTTCTTGTTATTAAATGATCGTAGCTAATTCTCGTTCGGCGGATATTTTTTAAATAATTGTTCTTTTTTCCGCGCACCGTTGGATTTGATCAAATCGTGTAATTTTGTTTCTTCATTAGCCCAGTTGGAACAGAACAGTAGGACGTTTAAACCCATTTCATTCATTAATTCGTGTTTCACCTTTATTTCAATTTCTTTCAAACACACTTAGAAAAAGAAACCAATCTTGTGCATATTCTAATTATCGCTCGTCAGGCACTTTTATAAATTTAGCGTAGCCTTTGGATTTGATCAAATTGTTTTACCTTTATTTCAATTTCTTTTAATCTGATTTAAACAACATAGTAAGGTACAAATCTATTTGGCATAAGAAGTAAAGTACGAAACCGCTCATGTTAGGTACGAATGAACCAAGTACGAAACAGCTGACATTATGGACGATTCGCATTTTGGTCAGCCGATTGTTGTTTTGAATCTAGTGATGAGTCATAAATGTCGTCACACGTCTGGGTGCCATACGAAACCATATTGTTCGTTAGTACACGTACAGTATACATGTATTAATTCTTTGATTGTTCGAATGCTATTGTTTTATTAATTCCCACCTGTGGTTTACATGTCTGAGTATAATACAATAGCATGTCTTTGAACATACACTTGAGTCATAAATTTCCCTTGTTATTAACATTAATTATTTGATTGGTCGAATTTGTTAACTTTTATCCTCGAAATGTATTGGGCCACAGTGATATTTTTGGCGCCAGTACATGTTTAACTCTCGCGAGTTTATCCCACTGGCATTCTGGGGTTGATTCTGGCGACGTGTACACGTGGAATGCTGCGATAATTCATTTGTGATTTAATGAAGATGCATTTATACCTGTGATTTACCGAGTTCTGGGACATATTTTACTTGCCGTTTTTTTTTTAAAGTATTTGTCAATGGTGGAATACTATTTGTATAGGCTAATGGATAATAAATACTACGGACACGTTGAGGCGTGATGTGTGCGCATTTGTGATTTAATGAAGATGCATTTAAACCTGTGATTTACCGATTTCTGGGACATGATTTACTTACCGATTTTTTAAGTATTTGTCAATGGTGGAATACATTTTGTATAGGCTAATGGATAATAAATACTACGGACACGGTAAGGCGTGATATGTGCGCATTTTTTTTTATTTTCACCTTTATAATCGTAATCAAAATGAACCGATCGGAAAAACGGCTCGCGGGAAATTAAAAGTTTTATCTAATAACGGAAAGTTCATTTCTAAACCCCTCACGGGGAAATTCAACAGCTTGTCCAATTTCTAAATGCCCTAGATATATAAACGAGAAAACCATTTTTCAACGCATTTCGGGAAGTTCAACGGCTTGTCCAATTTCTAAATGCCATAGATAAGTGAACGGGAAATTCGTTTTTAAACGCATCGGAGAATCTAAACCATTGTACTAATTAAACCATTTTTGTTATTTTTCAACGATGTTTTGAAATTCAACGGTAGGACTAGATTCCAACGCTAAATCAACACGATTAAACGGTTCTAGTTCTATAGTGTATGGCCCTTTAACTAATTAGTGACTGTTGGGGGCATCTATTTCACCGAACTAAACTATATCTAGAGACAAACTATATATTTCTGGACGAAGGAGCGTATGAGTGATAGGATAGCACCACAGACATCCCTATCAGGTGCTTCAGGGCCACATGGATCGGTCCTGAAAAAGGAGGCACAAACTGATTGTTGATAATTTACAAAAACAAATTCTACCCGCAAAACAGGAACATAACCTCCACAAAACTAGGTAATATCCAGTTTAATCCTTTAGTCGTGTTTCTGGCCGCAACCTGTGACATCACAAGCGCAAAGTACCGTATATTCTAAGTCCACCCTAGTGCTGCTACAAGCACAGTTACCACATATGAGCTGCCACTATTGCATCCACGTCTGATGAGCCACATAACAGACTCTGGAACATTTTTGCCGGTTGTAATATTTTTAATTTGGTATCCTTCTCTCGGCAATACTATTCCAGTTCAAGTTCAGATAGATTCCAGTCTTCCAGTGAACGCCACACAATAGCTTGGTGATGAGCTCTTTTTATATTCTCTGCAAATGTATCATGGGTTGAGCAAGATTACATGTTCGGGTGGGGAATAATGGCGATACATTTCCAGTTTTAGCTGTCCACACCCTCCAGCGTGTTTAAGACATAGATTTTTAAAACACTGTCCATAACAAGCTACCACAATTACAGTGATCTGTGTTTGATTGTAAGCTTGTTTTGGAAAGAGCTCTTGCAAATCGATGACTGAAACACGCTGGAAGGTCAAGGCATCCAAAACTGGAAATGTATCGACATCATCTCTAGATTTAGTTTGGTTCGGTGAAATAATCGCCCCAACCGCCTGGTAGGTATAGGCATCTAAAACTGGAATGTATTCACATCATCCCCACCTATGTAGTTTGTCTCTAGATTTAGTTTGGTTCTGTGAAATAGTAAAATTAATCATGCCAGACAATATGGTCCTTTCACTCGGAACTTGAAACTGGAATAATAATGCTGGGATAAGGATACGAAATTGAGAATATTACAACCGGCCAACTTGCTCCGGATTCTGTCATGTGGCTCATTAGACGTGGATGCAATAGTGACAGCTCATGTGGTACTTGTGCTTGTAGCGATTACATGTCATTTCGGTCTTGCGTCATTTCGGACTTACGTCATTTCGGACTCTAAAAAATTTGTCCTCGACATTTCGGACTCGGGTAGATGACGTTTCGGACTCGGGTAGATGACGTTTCGGACTCGGGTAGATGACGTTTCGGACTCGGGTAGATGACGTTTCGGACTCGGGTATAGAACATAGAATTATACAACATTAACGCCAATTTACTTTATTGCATGAATACGGTCAGATGTTTGTATGTTGCATTCATATATTGAACAGGTGTCCGTAAACTCGTCCAATAGCAAACATCTCATGATCTAAAATATTCGGCGATGATTAATAATATCACCTCATATAATTTATATTGCTGAGAGTGTTGTTAATACAGAACACAATCATGTAATTTGTATATGATTGGCTTCAAAAGACCTCAATGCTTCTTTGAACTGTCGGTATTACAAACGTAAAAATAGCCGACTGCACGATTTTCTCGAGACATTGTTCTCCCAACCCACCACAATGGCGCCATACTTAAACAATGGTGTTATAAACCACACTACTGATCATATATTAATATCTGCTGCATTATTACTTATCGCACAAGTTGTTGTTTATAAAGTTAAAAAACAAAACAAATACACACCACGTGTCATTACGCGATTTATATTTTGATTAACAGCAAATAATACAGGTGTGATTTTAGCGGATTGAGTAAATTTAACAGTAGATACAAGACGAGGTGATCAACAAAGGTTAAAAAGTAATTTCACTGATTGAGTACAATTACGTACATGTTGTATGTACACAAGTACATGTAGACCCGTGTTGTTTGTTAATTGACTTTATCCCATGATTTAAAAAAATTGGCGATGGTTAATATTGGGTCAAACATAATCTCTTAAATAGCGCCGGAGACGCTTTTAGATAAAGTGAGTTCGCATTAAAACACCAAAGAGTGGCTACGTGCGTTTATATTCTTTGATCTTTGATACACGGGACATTTCTGTTATTCAAAGAAATCTGCACGAGAATGACAACATATACAAGTTGACAGTTTACCATTGAGTTCGGGTTCAAGTGGAATTGGTTCTTCATCGAAAAATAGTTATTCTTTTCTCTAAATAAAATGAGTGCCTTGGATTTTTGTGTGGATTTGATAGCGGTTATATTTTACTAATATTCTCTGACATCGGAGACTTGTGTTTGCGTTCATGTCAATTTTACGGTAAGTACGATCTTATGTCCGATTTGAAAGCGCTTTCACCTCCCGTTGCAAGTTCTATTTATTTTATTTCTATTTGTAAGACCGGTAACCTAACTACCGTTATAGTTTGCAATTTAAAAGTCTATCTTTCTTTATTATTGTGAATGGTTTGTTGTCACCTAAAATGTAAGAAAAAACTGTAAGAGTTCAATAAAACACAACTATCAATGTTTAATTTCTTTATTATCGTGAATGGTCTGTTTTCAGCCTTACCTAAAACGAAAGAAAAAACTGTTATTACAAATATATACATATAATTTTCCGAGTCCGAAAGGTCGCCTGACTGAGTCCGAAACGTCACCACTCCGAGTCCGAAAGGTCGCCTGATTGAGTCCGAAACGACGCTTGTGTTGAGTCCGAAATGACGCGAGTCCGAAATGACGTGCTACCCTTGTAGCAGCACTTGGGATGACTTAGAATATACGGTATTCTGCGCTTGTGATGGCAGAGGTTGTGGCCAGAAACACGAATAAAGGATTAAACTGGATATTACCTAGTTTTGTGAAGGCTATGTTCCTGTTTTGCATGTAGAATTTGTTCTTTTAAATTATCAACAATCGGTTTGTGTCTCCCTTTTCAGGACCGACCCATGTTGCCCCGAAGCAACTGATAGCGATGTATGTGGTGTTATCCTATTACTCATACGCTCCTTTGTCCAGAAATATATAAGTTGTCTCTAGATTTAGTTTGGTTAGGTGAAATAAACCCCCAACTGCCACTAACGAGTAAAGGGCCACATTGTCTGGCATGTTTAATTTTACTGTTTCACCAAACCAAACTAAATCTAGAGACAAACTATATATGTGGGGATGATGTCGATACATTTCCAGTTTTGGATGCCTATACCTTCCAGCATGTTTCAGTCATCGATTTGCGTTCATCGGAAGAACAGAATCCACCGGAACTTGAACTGGAATAGTATTGCTGGGAGAAGGATACCAAATTGAGAACATTACAACCGACCAACTTTCTCCGGGGTCTGTCATGTGGCTCATCAGACGTGGATCCAATAGTGACAGCCTATGTGGTACTTGTGCTTTTAGCTGCACTTGGTGAACTCTCTTTTCTCTTTTTTGAATTGTTTATTTGTTTGTTTGTTGTTTCGGAGTATGATGTCTTGTTTTATTTGTCCTTTATGTAAATCATATGTGGGGCAGTCCCCCTGCACTAACTATTAGAATATACGGTACTTTGCGCTTGTGCTGTCACATGTTGCGGCCATAAACATGACTAAAGGATTAAACATGGATATTACCTAGTTTTGTTAAGGTTATGTTCCTGTTTTGCTGGTAGAATTTGCTCTTTTAAGTTATAAACACTCAGTTTGTGCCTCCTTTTTCAGGACCGACCCATGTGGACCTGAAGCCCCTGATAGGGATGTATGTGGTGTTATCCTATCACTCATACGCTTCTTTGTCCAGAGATATATAATTTGTCTCTAGATATAGTTTGGTATGGTGAAATAGATGCCCCCAACAGCCACTAATAAGTGAAAGGGCCATATTGTCTGGCATGTTTGATTTTACTATCATACGATAAATGAGTTCAGTGTATTCCTTGTCCACACAAACATACGGTTAGACATCCAAATTATCATCCTAGAATAAATACTATAGAAGCTATACGGGATTATTTGATGTGGCAATCATCTTGGACGCCATTTTGAATTTCTCAAAACGCTTAAGAGTGACCAAGGTTCACCCAACAGATTCTGAACGAGGAGACACCCTAGGCTACTAAAATCAATCACAAAAAAACTTTGTATATGTTTTCCAGGTTCACTCGAAAAATTGGTGCTGTATTTGTGACCCTTTTGATGAATGTTTCATAGTTTATTTTGTTCGTATAACAGTGTGGGTCGTCCCAATCCATGACTACGTGATGTAGTGGATTCAGCTTCCCCGAAAACGTATATATTGACACCAAACTTGATCCTTTTATAAAATTTTAATTTTCCCACTCAAATTGACCGCCATCTTGAATTTTTTTTTGTCATATAAACTCATGGGTATCACCAATCACCAAATTGGTTATGGAAATGGATTCAGCAACCCCGAAAACATGTATTTTGATACCAAACTCGATCATATTATGTTAATTGGGGAAAATTAGACTTTTACCTCCCAAACTGGCCGCCATCTTGAATTTTTTGTCATATAGACTAATGGGTATCACTAATCACGAAATTTGTTTGGAAATGGATTCAGCAACCTCGAAAACATATATTTTGATACCAAACTCGATCGCATTATGATAATTGGTGAAAATTAGATTTGTACCTCTAAAACTGGCGGCCATTTTGGATTTTAGCCAATTTGACCCATTTGGGCACGGATTTCGGACTGGGACTTTTTTTTGGTGATAATATACGTCTAGACCTACCATAAACCATGGTTGGCATTTCTATTGCAGCAACTGCCCGCACTTATGTTATCTTGCCTGTACTATTAATCTATCCGAATAGTTTGTCTATAATAATTGTGTTACTAATGAATTATTTAGCATGACTCTAACTCTAAAAAAATATATATATTTGTTTTATATTAAATAACTATAAAAGGATGAGATTCCTATGGCCATGGTTTGATTTGTCACCTATTTAATTACCTTGAGATTAAGATTAAAGTGTAGTTAGACTATTGTCTTTTAATCTAACTGATTGATTGATTGACTGAATGATTGACTGTAAATAAGCACTAATCTGTAATTCAAATATATACATCTTTTCAGAAATCAATTTTTCAGGTTACATGTCTAAAAAGGATCTTATAAAAAAAGTAATACAAGAAAATGTTTAATACCTTCTTATTCCTATTAAAATTTATTAAAACTAATTTAAACCTGTGTTTTAAAAAAAATTTGACTTGGATTTGTGTCAGATAGACTTAATTTACTTCTTTGGTGCTTAAAATTTGAGGCTAGTTATATTGGACAGATTTAAATGTACCATAAAATGTAATTGAAAAGTAATTGAAATGTAATTGAACATTACATGTTTTTTTAATGTAATTAATTACATTTCCATTACTCATTACTTTTGAAATCTTCCATTACTCATTACATGGCCATTACTTAAAAAATGTAATGATTACATTCCATTACCATTACCCATTACCATTACCCCAGCCCTGACTCACAGCAGTTTTGGGATTTTTGCCCGTATATTCCGGACTTGCCTTTTTTTTTCAAATGCACAATATTGTCCGACTGGGAATATGCCCAATCGGACATCAAGACATAGTGAATTATATTCAAAATTCCAAAATTAATGTAGTGTACTGAGAGTATAACTGCGAAACCTGATTATTGTTGACAATAGGCTGGATTGATTAGGTAATTAAGTGATCAACGTGTTTATCGTGATATACCAAATAAACCTACCTGGATTAACTACTTAATCTGCCTTAATTGACTGACTTATTCCTTCGTCGGACAGTCCATCAATCTAATCATAAACAGAAGTCATCAATCCAATAACTGTGATTATAATTTTAATCTTCTTCATGTTAAACACTTGGTTTCAGCATTGTCTATCGTTTTAATCTCCTTTGTTGTGTCGGACAATAACAGGTAGAAATTAGTCATATATGTCACGTATCCTGATAGTATATAACACCTCAAATACATTGTATCCGTTAACTTGTCTGTGATATATTTTTCGGTGGAAGCCATAGTTAAATAAAGAGATTTCACAGGCGCTTATAGTTCAGTAATTGAAATGAAAGTAGAAATCTCGGGAGAAATTAAGAGATGTATTATAGCACCTATCGTTAGTAGAGAACTACTCTAAAAATAGACCGCACTAAAAATAGACAGCGAGAGTCGTACAATAGATTCACCCTTGAACTCTATTGAGCATTAATAATCTCCAATAGCCTGACTTATTTTTTTTTTTAAATAAATAAATAAACACACTTAGCAATGTTGACGTATACTTCGATTGGAATGAAGTAAGTAGTTAATTGTTTTAGACGATAGCACAATCAAGTGCAATTATTTAGCAGTTGGTGTCACTTGCTCATTGTATCCAACGAATGTCGGACATTGCTGAAAAATGTACCGACGTATGATACCAAAAATACGGTAATTTTGGGGGAGTTTGATGTCATGTAATTTTGTACATGTTGGAATATTGACATAAATTTGAATACCGTACGGGTTTTAAACATGAAATATAATGAGTTGCATCTTTTTGTTTTTACATATGAATTTGAATATATTTTGTTGACCTGTGATTCTTAATTGTGTTTTGAAAACGTCTGCTTAAATTACGATAAGAGTTATGGCCCTTTATTTTCGGGAAAATATTTTCGACATGAAATTTTTATACGCCCACATTGAAATGGTCCTAAATTGTCGTTGCCCCGGTCCGTCCGGCGTCCACAAGCAATTGTGGACGCTCTAGAGACCAAAGGTAATATCCAATTAACTTTAAATTTATACACAATGTTTATGGTGATGAGAAGAAAAAGCCTATTGATTATCAGCGTTTTCTGATAATTACTGTAAGAGTTATGGCCCTTGATCACTTCAAAAAATCTTGTGGACGCTCTAGAGGCTTAAGTTAATAACCGATTGACTTTGAATTTAAACACAAATTGTTGAAGGTCATGAGACGAACAAGTATATTGAGTTTCAATGAATTTTGATAACTTGAACAACATGGAGGAGAACTTTATCAAAGCCAAACAAATTCGAATGATTTTCTAATAATTACATAGTGAGTTGTTACTTTTAATCAGATTTTAGTGTATTATAAATGTTTCAATACTGAAAAACTCTTGTTGACTGCCCGGACGATTTAGCTGCTGTGGGTGTTTCGTTTCCTGGCAACCTTATCTTTTATTCGAAATCAGAAGGCCTAAAAAGTCTTGCAAGCTCGCAAAACTGCTTTGGCTTCTACCGGTACTAAACATGTGTTTTACATGAATACTTCGCCATTGAGGTATTGAATTCCGATTATAAAATATTCGTCATACTGTATTTTCATTATCAAAAGACGATTTCACACCTGTGCATGACATTATATTACATGAATCTCCAGAGGTTTTAAATGAATACTTGGAATTTGTTTCTCACATCCGGTCTATATTTACACTAAAAAGGATATATGATTTTCAGTCCCTTTTGATATTTGCCCAGTTCAGACCATAACTTTCATGATTGTACAAAAAAATCTTCTTTCTTTTTTTTTAGCTTGTTCTTTATCCATCTCTTGCAAAATGTGGGTGTATCTCGCCTTGCAGCTGCGGGGTCATCACAATACCCTACCATGAATTAAAACCATGAAATATGAATTTATTTTGCAAAGTTTTTCTGCATTATCAAAAATGACCGATATTGAAAATTTTGAATTTTCTCATGCAGGTAATATTTTTGGGGTTTGGTCTACATGTTTTAAATATTTTTTAATATGGTTGTTTCATAGTAAGTGTTATTCTATTACATGTTATTTTCAGTATTCTGGTTTTCAACAAACCGCTGATAAATGTGTTGTGTGTGGTCATTTAATTATGGAAATGGTAAGATTGCAACATTCTAATATATAATTTTGCTACAAATCGACTATCATGTTCAACACCTGTAGTCAACATTGTGGTTCCGTTTCAACACTGGCTTTATCTATCCGATTGACTTTAGATTTATACACAGTGTTTAAAGTCATGAGACGAAGAAGCCTTATGATTTTCAGCGATATCCCATAATTACATCCAGAGTTATGGCCCTTGATCACTTCAAAAAATCTTGTGGACGCTTTAGAGGCTAACATTAACTCATTGAACCCTAGACCTAATTAAGTATCTACTCCTTAATCTCCCTGAGCCAATTAACTAGACAATAGCTTATCTCCCTGGAGCTAATTATAGGATTATCCATTAATCTCATATACTGTAGATTAAACAAAATAACACGGAAACTATCACTCCAATCAAAAAATGTTTATATTATCAAATGCAGATAAAAAATCAGGCATTGCAATGGTATAAAATTTAATCAGTAATACAAAATAACAACAGAGTTATTATTTAATAAAAAAAAACATAAGTAAAAAAACATTCACATTACAAGATTATACATTTTGGCAAGTCAATAATTCTTCCTAAAATATCTTTTTAAGTCAACAATTTGAAAAAAATAGTTAGTCCAAATATATATAATAATATTATAGGTTTACAAGAATATCCGTGTGGATTTAGCCATTTGTGATTTTAGTTCACAACAGATTATAAATGTTTAGCACTGAGTAAAATTCATCAATCAAGATGTCTGTTTACAACACTCACAATACTGTTGTTTTATTAAACCAGCAATTTTGTAATTACCTAAATAATAGTCTCGCGACCAATACATATTACTTCTTGGCTGCGTTGATATACTCATAAACACACGTAAAGCCAAAAATTCTCGAATTTCTTCCGGGATCACGTTTCTCCTATTGCTATTCTTCTCTCCATTTTCATATTTTTAGCATTGTCACACGTGGTACCGATTCATTTCATCAGCGATTAACGTGTATAAATTTAATCCGACAAACAAACTAAATAAATCAAACTCCTTCTTCCCCTCTTCTAATATATTGTTGGCCCATGCTCAGGCCCTAAAAATGACTGAGTGGTCACTTAATGTTGTTTGCCAAACTCGTTATACTGCAAGACGGGGCCCCGCGATGCTGGTTTTCGCTGGCTGTTGTTTATATCAAGATTCTCGCCTTCTTCGCTCGAAATATCGGAAAAATCACTTCCCACGGCATTAATAATATCGATATCACCATCCAAAATATCTTCGGGTAAAAACCCTTCGAATTCTGAGTCCGTATCACTTTCCATAATGAAGATATTGTAAGAAAACGGAGCGCAGTAATAATCGATAATAATACGTAACAAAACAATATGGCGACCAGTGAAAAAAATTTGACCTGCAAAGTTCATGACCTTATAACCCCTAAATTTTTGTTGTGACGTATGCATTTTTTGTGGTCATTCGTTAGCCAAAACTATATTTGATTTGATAAATTACTTTTAGTTAGCCAATTGGCTTTTATTTAACAATTATGGTTCGAGGAAACAATGCATCAACGGGACCGCGAATTTAAGTCTCTCGGGTATGACACTAATAAGCAGTGGACCGTATATTTAAGCAATCGGTATTAGAGAGGGGTTTAATTGGCCCTTATATTTAAGCAATCGGACCCAATGAGTTAATAACCAATTGACTTTAAATTTATAGACAGTATTTGAGGTCATGAAATGAAGATGCCTATTGATATAGTCAGCAATTCCCAGTAATTACTGTCAGAGTTATTGCCCTTGATCACTTCAAAAAATCTTGTGGACGCTCTAGAGGCTAAAGTTAATAACCGATTGACTTTAAATTTATACACAGTATTTAAGGTCATAAGACGAAAAAGTATATTGAGTTTCAATGAATTTTGATAATTTGAATAGCATGGAGGAGAACTTTATCAAAGCCAAACAAATACGAATGATTTTCTGATAATTACATATGAGTTGTTTATAGTCATGAGACGAAGAAGCCTATTGATTTTCAGCGATATCCGATAATTACATCCAGAGTTGTGGCCCTTGATCACTTCAAAAAATCTTGTTGACACTCTAGAGACTAAAGTTAATAACCCATTGACTTTAAATTTATAGACATTATTTAAGGTCATGAAACGAAGACGCCTATTGATAAAGTCAGCGATTTCTGATAATTACTGTCAGAGTTATTGCCCTTGATCACTTCAAAAAATCTTGTCGACGCTCTAGAGGCTAAAGTCAATAACCGATTGACTTTAAATTTATAAACAGTGTTAAAGGTCATAAAACGGAGTAGCCTAGGGATTTTCAGCAATTCGCAATAATTACTGTCAGTTATGGCCCTTGATCACTTCAATAGATCTTGTGAACGCTTTAGAGGCTAAAGTTAATATCCAATTGACTTTAAATTTATACACAGTGTTTATGTTCATGTGACGGAGAAATTACTGCCAGAGTTTCCGATAATTACTGCCAGAGTTATGGCCCTTGATCAATTCAAAAGTCTTGTGGACGCTATAGAAGCTGAAGTTTACATCAAATTCACTTTACATCTATACACAGTGTTTGAAGTCATGGGACAATGAGGCTTATCGATTTTCAGTGGTTTCTTATAAATACTGCCAGAGTTATGGCCCTTGTTCACTTAAAAAAAATCTTGTGGATGCTCTCTAGGCCAAAGTAAGTATCCAATTACGGTCTTGAGACGAACAAGTATATTGATTTTTTAATGAATTTTGATAACTAGAACAGCTAAATCCATGCTATAAAATTAGCATGGGGCAGAACTATATGAAAACCAAACAAATTCTAATGATTTTCTAATAATGAGTTGTTACTCTGAATAAAATTTTAATGTATTATAAATGTTTCATTACCGAAAAAAAAGTAAGAATATGCGACTGTTAACTGCCCGGAAGTTTTAGCTGTTTTGTTGCCTGGCAAGCTATCTTTATGTTACTTCATGAGAAAATTTAAAATAATGAATGTAAATAAATGAACATAAAGATAATTATAAATAAAAGGATAAAATGTGCAACATGCCATTCTAATCACCACACCATTTCTAAATTGATTAATTTACAACCATCATACAGTGTTATTTTAGTATGTTAATACATTTTAATATGAATGGTCTTGAATAAGCTTATATTTTATTTCCATCGTCACCAATGTCTTCATAAACAGATGATATATTAGATGTACTAAAATCAATAAATTATATTAACAGTAATGAAACTGTTTATTATCACACATTCAGTTTTATAGTTGTCCCCCGCCTTTCGAAGAAAGCAGGGGACTATTAAAATGGGTTCGTCCGTCTGTCCGTCCGTCCGTCCGTCCGTCCGTCCGTCCGTCCGTCTGTCTGTCCGTCTGTCACACTTTTCGGGACACAATAATTCTCTTTCTAATTGAGCTAGAATATTCAAACTTGGTGTAGGTGTTTATTAGGTCATTACCTTGATGGAGTTCGAAGATGAGCATTTTCCGCTTAGGGTAAGCAGAGATAAGCAATTTGATTGGTTGATGCTTTGGGACACGATAACTTAAGTTGTAATTAAGTGAGAGTGATGAAACTTGGATAGTTTTATTTCATGAATACCTTGACTAAGTTCGATAATGAGCATTTTCTGCTCAGGGTAAGCAGAGCGATAAGCAATTTGATTGGCCGAGACTTTGAAACATAATAACTCTCCTTCTAATTGAGCTAGGATATTCAAACTTGGTGTAGGTGTTTATTAGGTCAATACCGTGATGGAGTCCGAAGATGAGCATTTTCCGCTTAGGGTAAGCAGAGATAAGCAATTTGATTGGTTGATGCTTATGGACACGATAACTTAAGTTGTAATTAAGTGAGAGTGATGAAACTTGGTATATAGTTTTATTTCATCAATACCTTGACTAAGTTCGATAATGAGCATTTTCTGCTCAGGGTAAGCAGAGCGATAAGCAATTTGATTGGCCGAGACTTTGAAACATAATAACTCTCCTTCTAATTGAGCTAGGATATTCAAACTTGGTGTAGGTGTTTATTAGGTCAATACCGTGATGGAGTCCGAAGATGAGCATTTTCCGCTTAGGGTAAGCAGAGATAAGCAATTTGATTGGTTGATGCTTTGGGACACGATAACTTAAGTTGTAATTAAGTGAGAGTGATGAAACTTGGTATGTAGTTCTATTTCATCAATACCTTGACTAAGTTTGATAATGAGCATTTTCTGCTCAGGGTAAGCAGAGCGATAAGCAATTTGATTGGCCGAGACTTTGAAACATAATAACTCTCCTTCTAATTGAGCTAGGATATTCAAACTTGGTGTAGGTGTTTATTAGGTCAATACCATGATGAAATTCGAAGATGAGCTTTTTCTGCTTAGGGTAAGCAGAGATAAGCAATTTGATTGGTTGATGCTTTGGGGCGCAATAACTTTTGAAAAGAATAAATGTGCGATTAATTAATATGTGTCATCTATTTATTTTGGGATTTCGGCGGGGGACATCAGCCTCACTGTTGGCTTGTTTTCTTTATTTCACTTAGGGTGGGAACAAATTTGACATGGCAGTCACACTAAGAAGTAGCTATAGTGTGATTTGTACGTATAGGGTGTATATTTCTACCAGCCTGGTGTGATTTGTACAAAACTCGGTAAAATTCTAATTATGGCAAGATATCTAATAGAAAGAGGTTAAATTCTGCAGATACGGTGTCTTAATTAACAGGGGTGAGAAATTGACTAAGGGTGATTTAATTATCACAAGGAGTGAAAATCTGTGCGACAGTGTGTTTTCTGTACTGGGTGTGTTAATTAACTGATGGGTTAAAAATGACTGACATGATGTGTATTCTATGTTTGGTGAGTTTTCTTCAAGCCGTGTTATAACTGCAACAAAGGTGATTTATCTTGGGCCAACAGGCTTTATCTGATGCGTAGGTGTTAAATCTAACGTGGATAGGAAATATTTTTTTACCGTGCTATTTCTCGTTCGACCGTGTGTTTTGCGAAAGTCGGTCTTTGAATAAGGTAGGTCTTTAAACACAGAGTGAGGCGTAGACTTCTTATAGATGATCAACATTCCTTCTGTGCGTCTTTTATATTTATTGAAGAATGGTTTAGGTCTATACTGAGGTTGGACAGGCGACCCTACTCCTTGCCACGTAACATTTTCAAAGGAACAGTTCAACAGAAACAGGAAACAGATTTGAATAATGATGATGTCATATGTTGATGACATCACGAAGTTGTAATGATTGCCCTGTCGTTGGTAACATGTACGTTCTTCATTTTCTAGAAAGTTGATCTATCACATGAAAATATGTTGATACTATTAACAAAGGTTCCTATACACAAGTTGAAAATGCACAAATATTTACAGAAGGCATCCTCAAACCAATCTTCCAACGAATTTCTGATGGGATTACAATTACTAGGTTACTGGATACATAAACAGCATAATGTGTGGAGTCAAAAATATATAAAACTGCCATTTAAACCGTCATACATGTTCACTATCCTGACTAGTTTCATCAAATAAATTTTAACATTTTCAAAGGAACAGTTCAACAGAAACAGGAAACAGATTTGAATAATAATGATGATGTCATATGTTCAATGTGGGCGTATAAAAATGCGATTTTTCGGACAATCAGGGGCAATAATTCAGGAAGTTATTTTCCCATGTGCGCAATTATCGAAAGGAACTATGATCTTTGGCTTATAAACATGTATGTCAAGTTTCATAAAAATTGTTTCAAAATTGTGTACTCTATAGGGTCCACAAGCTAAAAACGTGATTTTTCATACAATCAGGGGCTATAATCCATGAAGTTTCGATTTGAAACTTGCCAATATAGAAAGCAGCCGAGATCTTTTAGGGATAAAATAATATTTCAAGTTTCGTCAAAATCGGATAAGAATTGTGACCTGTAGAGAGTCCACAAAGTATTGTAAGCAGACAATCGCTGAGAAATGGGTAAGGGTCAAAACGTACGTTTGCCTCATAAAATCAAGCAAAATTGATGAAGGAGAAACTGAGATATGGCGGATTATTAATAGTTACGGTAGTGATTTTTAAGGTTTTGATACGTATCATGAAACTTTGTGAGGGGATTCAAATGATTCTGAAGAGAGTGATGCTGTAGACGTTGTTCAGCTTCAGCCGTCTCAAAGCCATTGTCACTGGACTAGTGTCAAGAATTTAGTTCTGGAATCCTGGTCCATGCTTTCTTCCCGAAAGAAATTCCTCACCAATTGTTTACTTCAGGTTGTTTTTTTCAATGGATATACTGCCGACAATAGTACGAGAAACCAACAGGTAAGCCATGCCTCCTCGCAGTCTACTTTTAGAATTTTGCCCAAGACGGCCAATTTAACACGCACCTATCGGGCGACATGAGCGGAATATTCGGCACGCAACTCCATAAGTAGCTTTTTTTTAATTTTGCAGAGGACGATTAACATTGAAATTTGGTTATTCACTTTTTTTGCAAACAGCCTGGAAGGCCTAGTGATGGCGGTCTCACATGCCGTCTGACATAGATTTCCCTCATTAGCCAATCAGAGCACTGGAGTCACTGTTTACAACCAATGAGAAACAGGGAATCCCTATACAGCACGTGCTACGACCCTGACATGTCAGTTTTCATGTCACGTCTTACTTAAAATTAAAAATAGGCCTAGTCATGAATTGAATCAAGGATTATTGAATGGATGAATTAAAACCAATTATTATAATGTAAGCGTAGCAGTTAAATCATTATGCAATTATGTTCCGTGCAGTTGTTCAGAAATAAATACGAATTCGATTGAGCTGATAGTTGCCAGGTCGACTCGAGAAAATGGCGAAGACGAATGTCAAATTATTGGGAGTTTGTCGTAACTCTTTCTCCCACTCTAAATTATCGACTACTAAAAACAGAACATTTATGAACAGATGAATACTTAAAGATTTTGATTATGAACAATCTATGATATTCAATTTCTGCCCCTCCGCGAGACTAGCGCGCCTACATGTACCTACTCCTAAAAAGAACACGGGTCAATTGTCGATGAATCGTGGTATATCCTAACACAATAGGCCTAATAAAAAAATTAAAACTATTATCCCTGCAGTAGGCTAGAAGGTCTAGGAAAGTAAATTATTTGAGAATAGGTAGTCATATATCGCTGTTGCCACTAAAATTGTGTTGGAATCAGTGTCCAACACAATCGTCGGTCCGGTGGCCCGGAGGCCGACTAATTTGCCTATTTCACTCGGGTCCGCCTGGCCCTCGCCTTCTTATCTCGCATAGTTAGTGTCCACATACGATTATTCTGGAAATGGTAGAACTGCCATAGAAAAGCATCCTACGGGCCCTGTGTTTTCGATAGTTGATGGTTATTGTTTAACGGAAGCTGCTGTTTTTTCAAACATTGACTTGCGTAACCAGCCTCTGATTTGTAACTGTTTTTTTGTCGGCTTTGTAAAACTATGAATCGACCACTATGGTATCATAAATTGATCTACTTTCGGGCTAAATTTAACGGGTTAATTAATCATTTTTATACGCCCACATTTTCATGTGGATGTATTATGTCGTCGCCCCTGTCCGTCTGGACGTCCGTCCGTCCGTCCGGACGTCCGTCCACAATTGTTTGTGGACTCTCTACAGGTCACAATTCTTGTCGGATTTTGACGAAACTTGAAATATAGGTTTATCCCCAAAAGATCTCGACTGCTTTCGATATTGGCATGTATCGGATCAAAACTTCATGGATTAAGGCCCCTGATTGTACGAAAAATCACGTTTTTAGCTTGTGGACCCTATAGAGGTCACAATTTTGAACCGATTTTGATGAAACTTGACATGCATGTTTATAACCCAAAGATCTTGGTTCCTTTCCATATTTACGCCTATCGGAACGTAATTTCCTGAATTATGGCCCCTGATTGGCCGAAAAATCACATATTTTAGCTCATGGTACCTCTGGAGGTCACAATTATTATCCGATTTAAAAAAACGTTCGATTATATCACCGTTACACCCTAAGGAAGGTTGAGTTCAAATTTCGGAAAAAACGGACCAAAATTACCATACAAAATGGCTGCCGTTCGTACGCGAATACTGTTAAAAAATGGTATATCAAGGTTGTGGACCCTGTAGAGATCATAATTTTCATTCGAATTTTATGAAACTTGAAATGCATGGTTATAACCCAAAGATCTTGGTTCCTTTCGATATTTGCACATATCGGATCGTAACTTCCTGAATTATGGCCCCTGATTATACGCAAAATCGTCTTTGTTTAGCTTGTGGTCCATCTGGAGGTCACAATTATTATCCGATTTAAAAAATCATTTGATTATATCACCGTTACACCCTAAGGAAGGTTGATTTAGAATCGGACCAAAATTACCATACAAAATGGCCGCCATGTGTACGCAAATACTGTTATAAAATGGTATATCAAGGTTGTGGAACCAGTATAGGTCACAATTTTGATTCAATTTTGATGAAACTTGAAATGCATGGTTATAACTTGGTTCCTTTCGTTATTTTCACATATCAGATCATAACTTCCTGAATTATGGCCCCTGATTGTCCGAAAAATCGCCTATGGTCCCTCTGGAAGTCACAATTATTAACCGATTTAAAAAAAACGCTTGACTCTATCACCGTTACACCATACGGGAGGTTTAGTTTGAATTTCAGGGAAATCGGACCATAATTGCCAGACAAATTGGCCGCCGTTTGTACGCTAATAGTATAAATATATGGTATATCAAGGTTGTGGACCCAGTATAGGTCACAATTTTAATTCGGTTTTGATGAAACTTGAAATGCATGATTATAACCTAAAGATCTTGATTCTTTTCGATATTTGCGCATATCAAATTGTAATTTAATGAATTATAGCCTTTGATTGTAGGAAAAATCACTTTCGGTTTTGCTTGTTCTCTAACCATCTCCCGAAAATGTGGGCGTATCCTGCCTGGCAGTGCCAGCTTACTATCTTTGATCAAGTAGGCTACAATAACATTAACATAGATTGTGCATCTCGCTCGGGAATCACGTTTCTTCGATGCTCTGTATAAAATTGGGTCATTCTTTTAATGGTTTCGCTGACCAGTAGGGCCTACATTAATAATGTATTTTTCCGATAAATTCTTCAATACAATAAGCCGGCGATGCTAATTATAATTTTTTTAATTTTATATACACATGCTGACAGAGGCTTAATTTTAAACATATTATCGCTATTATTATTGAAAGCTATATGGCATAGTCGTACGGAATTTATTTTAAAGCAATTTTAATTGTGGTTTTCACGCGATTACTGTGTCGTGTGTTTATCATGGAGGGATGAATAAAAACATATTTGCAAGTTACGTGATAGACAAAAACTAAAAATTGTGTTATGCAGAAAAAACATTTTATCGTGTTGTTTCAGTTTATATCCATCCAAAAAACAACGACAGTAATTTATTCAGGAATATTACTGACATGATTTTCAATTCAGGACGTAAATTAAAAATGGAAAATATCTACTTCTTTCTGCTGATCGCTCTGCGCTTCGCTTGGAAACTATAAATATAATTATTATTGGTTGGGCCTGCGTGTCACCCGAAGGACCGATATGATCATGTGACACACAGGTCCTCCGGGCCTGTGCGTGGAAAATGTTTGTTTCGGACACTGGTTGGAATAGGCCTCTGCCAATTTTACACACTGAAATTTTACGAAATTTTCTGAAGGACTGATTTGATCAGGGATTCCCCTAGGAATGTAGGACACCCCCCCTCCTTTTTTTCAAATATATTTAGCTTGACCTTTTGGTGGTCTTGCTCTTAATTTATGACTTTGTTAAATATGAGTGTGCACGTAAAAGAACCCAACAGGGACTGTTATAATCCTTAGAAGAGAAGGCAGACATGCTGCTGTCCAGGCAAAAATCATCTCCCTGCCACTGCATGTATGGCTTTATACTAAAAATAAAATTAATCATTTCCTTTCCTTTTTTTGGCTCCTATAAACATTTAAAAAATGAATCCGTCTTTACTCAAACACTTATGGTATTTTTAAGATGTTTTAGCAGCTCACAAGAATTCTCGATTTCAGCGCTGGGTGGATATTACAGTTCAGCTCCTCCTCAAGTACTTTGTTTAAATATGGGTTTGAAAAAAAAGAAATATTTGCAGCACTACTGGAGAAAAAATTACCAGTCCCAAGATGTTCCATTTTTTATAAGCCCACATTGAAATGTGGTCGTATATTGGAGTCGCCCAGTCCGTACGTACGTACGTACGTCCGTCGTCCACAATTTCTTGTGAACACTCTAGAGGCCAAAGTTAACATCCGATTGACTTTAAATTTATACACAGTGTTAAAGGTCATGAGACAAAGAATCCAATTGATTTTCAGCGATTTTCCGATAATTACTGTCAGAATTATGGCCCTTGATCACTTCAAAAAATCTTATGGACACTCTAGAGGCAAAAGGTAATAACCGATTGACTTTAAATTTATACACAGTGTTGAAGGTCATGAGACGAAGAAGCCTATTGATTTTCAGCAATTTCTGATAATTACTGTCAGAGCTATGGCCCTTGATCTCTTAAAAAAATCTTGTTGACGTTCTAGAGGCTAAAGTTAATAACCGATTGACTTTAAATTTATACACAGTGTTTAAGGTCATACAATGAAGAAGCCTATTGATTTTCAGCAATTTCCTATAATTACTGTCAGAGTTATGGCCCTTGATCACTTAAAAAAAATCTTGTGCACACTCTAGTGGCTAAAGTTAATAACAGATTGACTTTAAATTTATACACAGTGTTTCAGGTTATGAAACAAAGAAGCCTCTTGATTTTCAGCAATTTCCGATAATTACTTTCAGAGTTATGGCCCTTGATCACTTCAAAGAATCTTGTATACGCTCTAGAGGCTAAAGTTAATAACCGATTGACTTTAAATTGATACACAGTGTTTAAGGTCATGGAACGATGAAGCCTATTAATTTTTAGCAATTTCCGATAGAGGCCAAAGTTAACATCCGATTGACTTTAAATTTATACACAGTGTTAAAGGTCATGAGACAAAGAATCAAATTGATTTTCAGCGATTTCCGATAATTACTGTCAGAGTTATGGCCCTTGATCACTTCAAAAAATCTTGTGGACGCTCTAGAGGCAAAAGGTAATAACTGATTGACTTTAAATTTATTCACGTTGTTTAAAGTCATAGACGAAGAATCCTATTGATTTTCAGCGTTTCCGATAATTACTGACAAAGTTATGGCCCTTGATCACTTTCAAAATTTGGTGGACGCTCTAGAGGCTAAAGTCTAGACTTTAAATTTATACACAGTGTTGAAGGTCATTAAACGAACAAGTATATTGAGTTTCAATGAATTTTGATAACTTGAAGAGCATGGAGGAGAACTTTATCAAAGCCAAACAAATTCGAATGATTTGCTGATAATTACATAATGGGTTGTTACTTTTGATCAGATTTTACTGTACTATAAATGTTTCATTATGGAAAAAAGTAAAATATGCGACAACTCTTGTTGACTGCCCGGAAGATTTAGCTGCTGTTGGCGTATGTTTCGTTGCCTGGCAACCTATCTTTCAATCTGTCATGTCCTACAACCAGTTTATGTTGATCAAGCGTATGCTCCATTTGAACAATTCCGAAAAACAGATTGAAAGAGGACATTTTGGGTTTGATCCCTGGTTCAAGATTAGAACAGTTTAAGCCACTTGAATTGTTTATTCAAACAGTACTTTATACCCATTCATAATATTGCAATAGACGAGAGTACGGTAGGAATGAAGAACAGACATTGTTACATACAGTATATGCCAAATAAACGCCATAACAGAGTTGGAATTAAAAAGTTTGAATTAAGTGACAGGATACATACTTCACACAGAGCTTTATTCTGGTAGAGATTTTGACATCAGATCAGAGGATGGTCAGGGTTCTGCAGTTGTTAACTTTCTTTTACATTCAGCTAACTTGTTCAACAAGGGTAATCATCTTTTCACTGACAACTTTTACACCAAGATAAGTTTAGCTATGGACTTGTTGAATAAGCAAACTTTGCTAACTGGAACTGTTAGGGCAAATTTGAAAGGATTACCGGAACAAGTACTCCAAAGACGACTCAAGCCCCAGGAAAGTTATTATATGAGAAAAGGTCCACTACTTGCTTTGTCCTTCCGTGACAAGAAGTCACAATGTAAACCTGTCTTGCTGCTGTCAACAGAAAGATATCGATGTTTCCCAACGAGATGGCTCTGTGAAACTAAAACCTAAGGCAATTATTTCATATAATGCATCAATGGGTGGAGTTGATATGATGGACAGAAAGATATATCAGATCGCAGCTGAGAGACCTACCAACAGATATTGGGTGAAGATATTTAGAAATATGATGGACATGGCATGTAGAAATAGCTATGAACTTTACAAGTTAAACACTGACAAGTTCATGTCATGTCAAGATTTCATAGCTTAGATAGTAGAGTCATTATGTGGAGGTGAAATGATTGAAGCAGCTTCTATTGAAACTGACAAAAGCCACAGAATCAAAATCCTGCCAGGGCGGAAAGAAAGAGTCTGTGTTATTTGCAGTGACCGGCCAGCTGGTATACGTCGAAGAACGCGTCATTGGCTGGGTGTGATGTTGGGGTGCTTGAAAAATGCTTTGATAAACTTGAACATTTTCTGCGTGTGCCAGCAGTTTGTCGTAAACGACAAGCTGAAGAGTAGTGATGAAGAACTGTTTATTGAACTGTTAATGGTTGCAGATATGCTCCAGTGATCTTTCTTTGTTTCTTGTTATGAATAATAAATAATGGCAGCATTATTATTTTTTTAATTTACCAAAATAGTTTTGTCTTTTTATACGCCCACATTGAAATGTGGTTGTATATTGCCATCGCCCCCGTCTGTCCGTCGGTCGTTCGGTTCTAGAAGCTAATATCCAATTGACTTTAAATTTATACACAGTGTTTAACTCATTCGGTCCAGTAGTCGTGTCAAAGCGACCTAATTATCCACTGAATCTCACCGACTTACCCCGCCAGGCGTTGACCTAGTTTTAAGTCTGACATCCGCTGAACGTCTCGCAGCGACATTTCACATGTACTGTTTTATAGATCAATAAAGTTATAAAAAATTGCCGATTGTCTTTCCAAAAATAGCCATCTAATAAACAAATAGTTTGAACTTATGATTGCCTTAAAAAAATGTACACGTTACAACAACGGTTTAGGTGCTAGAAGGCCGTGAGTTCACGAGAAAATTCTGTTCACATCGGTCGCCATTTTAAACGGCCGTCCGCTAAGTACTATTTTATTGATCAATAATAAGAACCAAGAAGTTATAAACAAAAGCGATTTCCGATAATTACTGTCAGAGTTATGGCCCTTGATCACTTCAAATATTCTTGTGGATGCTCTAGAGGCCAAAGTAAATATCCGATTGACTTTAGATTTATACACAGTGTTTAAGGTCATGAGATACAGAAGCCTCTTGATTTGCAGCGATTTCCAATAATAAACGCCAGAGTTATGGCCCTTGATCACTTCAAAAAAATTTGTGGATGCTCTAGAGACCCAAGTTAATATCCGATTGACTTTAATTTTATACACAGTGTTTAAGATCATGAGACGAAAAAGCCTATTGATTTGTTAGCAATTTCTGATAATTACTGTCAGAGTTATGGCCCTTGATCACTTCAAAAATTCTTGTGCATGCTCTAGAGGCTAAAGTTTCTATCTGATAGACGATCAAGTATATTGAGTTTCAATGAATTTTGATAACTTGAATAGCATGGGGGAGAACTTTATCAATGCCAAACAAATTCGAATGATTTTCTGATAATTACATAATGAGTTGTTACTTTTAATCAGATATTAGTGTATTATAATTGTTTCATTACCGAAAAAAGTAAAATATGCGACAACTCTTGTTGACTGCCCAGACGATTTAGCTGCTGTGGGCGTAGGTTTCGTTGCCTGGCAACCTATCTTTATAATTAATATGTTCAAAAATAACCTTCAACTTAATTGTCCATTGTGAAATGTCGTTAGGGCTTTTCTGCTACTATACCGGCCCCTGTAGATACTTAGTAATAGGTGACTGCATCATATACTTATGCGAAAAATATGTCGGCCATTTCGTTTTGGTTATGTGATATACTTCTGTAAACTTTCAAATTACTTGCACCAAATTCATTATTTGGACATAAGCTAACATAACTTTTGGTAATCTGCACTTTTGGGCAAAATAATCACTTATGACAAATTATATGGCTTCATGGTCTACTGAACGAGAAAGGCGGCCATCTTGGATTTTGATAATATCCAAATGAACCACAATATATTTTTAATGGATAATTATAATGTTTCTCCCCAACTCTGCAGGCCCCCAATCATAGACTGCTACGTCGGCCATTTTGTTTTTTATGTGACCTACTCTTTTTTTTTGCACCAAATTCTTTATTGGGGCATAAGCTCACTGAATTTACATAGTTATATTCACTTTGGGGTAATATATTCCCTTATGAATAAATTACATTGCCCCAATGGTCTACTGAAGGAGAAAGGCGGCCATTTTGAATCTTGATAACATATATGTAAACTCCAATATATTTTGAATGGATCATGATAACTTCATGAAATTTGGCAGAGTTGTTACTAGATCAACAAGGAGCCCTGTGGTTGTTACTTTAGTTTTAGAGTTTCTTCCCAACTCTTAGAGGCTTCTGGTCACAGACTGTAGTATCTTTGCGCGAGAAATATGTTGGCCATTTTGTTTTGACCATGTGACCTACTTTTGAAATTTAAAAAAAAATTGTACGAAACTCTTTATTGAGACCATAGCCAACAAAAAATACATGGTTATCTGCACTTTCTAGCAATATATTCACTTACAAAGTAACTTTATTGTTAACACCCACACTAAGAAGTAGCTATAGTGTGATTTGTACGTATAGGGTATATATTTCTACCAGCCTGGTGTGATTTGTACAAAACTCAGTAAAATTCTAATTATGGCAAGATATCTAATAGAAAGAGGTTAAATTCTGCAGATACGGTGTGTTAATTAACAGGGGTGAGAAATTGACTAAGGGGGATTTAATTATCGCTAGGGGCGAAAATCTGTGTGACAGTGTGTTTTCTGTACTGGATGTGTTAATTAACGGACGGGTTAAAAACGACTGACATTGTGTGTATTCTATGTTTGGTGAGTTTTCTCGAAGCTGTGTTATAACTGCAACAAAGGTGATTTATCTTGGGCCAACAGGCTTTATCTGACGCATAGGTATTAAATCTCAACGTCAACGTGGATAGGAAATCTTTTTATACGCCAAACATTTTCATGTGGACGTATTATGTCGTCGCCCCTGTCCGTCCGTCCACAATTGTTTGTGGACTCTCTACAGGTCACAATTCTTGTCCGATTTTGACGAAACTTAAAATATAGGTTTATCCCCAAAAGATCTCGGCTGCTTTCGATATTGGCATGTATCGGATCAAAACTTCATGGATTATGGCCCCTGATTGTACGAAAAATCACGTTTTTAGCTTGTGGACCCTATAGAGGTCACAATTTTGAACCGATTTTGATGAAACTTTACATGCATGTTTATAACCCAAAGATCTTGGTTCCTTTCGATATTTGCACCTATCTGAACGTAAATTCATGAATTATGGCCCCTGATTGTCCGAAAATTCACCTATTTTAGCCCGTAGTACCTCTGGAGGTTACAATTATTATCCGATTGAGTTCAAAATGGCCGCCGTTCGTACGCAAATACTGTTAAAAAATGGTATATCAAAGTTGTGGATCCTGTAGAGGTCGAAATTTTCATTCGATTTTGATGAAACTTAAAATGCATGGTTATAACCCAAAGATCTTGGTTCCTTTCATTATTTGCGCATATCGGATCGTAACTTCCTGAATTATGGCCCCTGATTATACGCAAAATCGTCTTGGTTTAGCTTGTGGTCCCTCTGGAGGTTACAATAATTAACCGATTTAAAAAATCGTTTGATTATGTCACCGTTACACCCTAAGGAAGGTTGAGTTGAAATTTAAAAAAAAATCGGACCAAAATTACCATACAAAATGGCCGCCGTTCGTACGCGAATACTGTTAAAAAATGGTATATCAAGGTTCGTTGTGGACCCTGTAGAGATCACAATTTTAATTCAATTTTCATGAAACTTGAAATGCACGGTTATAACCCAAAGATCTTGGTTCCTTTTGATATTTGCACATATTGGATCGTAACTTCCTGAATTACGGCCCCTGATTATACGCAAAATCATCTTGTGGTCCCTCTGGAGGTCACAATTATTATCCGATTTAAAAAATCGTTTGATTATATCACCGTTACACCCTAAGGAAAATTCGGAACAAAATTGCCATACAAAATGGCTGCCGTTTGTACGCGAAAACTGTTCCTTTCGTTATTTTCACATATCAGATCATAACTTCCTGAATTATGGCCCCTGAAAGTCCGAAAAATCGCCTATGGTCCCTCTGGAGGTCACGATTATTATCCGATTTAAAAAACTTGACTCTATCACCGTTAAACCATACGGAAGGTTGAGTTTGAATTTCAGGGAAATCGGACCATAATTGCCAGACAAAATGGCCACCGTTTGTACGCTAATAGTGTTAAAATATGGTATATCAAGGTTGTGGACCCAGTATAGGTCACAATTTTAATTCGATTTTGATGAAACTTGAAATGCATGTTTATAACCTACAGATCTTGATTCTTTTCGATATTTGTGCATATCAAATTGTAATTTAATGAATTATAGCCTTTGATTGTAGGAAAAATCACTTTAGATTTTGCTTGTTCTCTAACCATCTCTCGAAAATAGGGGCGTATCCTGCCTGGCAGTGCCAGCTTACTATCTTTTGACCATGCGATTTTTCGATCGACGGTGTGTTTTGCGAAAGTCGGTCTTTGTATAAGGTAGGTCTTTAAACACAAAGTGAGGCGTAGGCTTCTTACAGATGATTAACGTTCCTTCTGTGGCTCTTTTATATTTATTAAAGAATGGTCCAGGTCTATACTGCATTCCATAGTCTTGCGTGGGTTGCATTTAAATAGGGACCTTAATCTGCCGTACACAAGAAGGCGAACACATAAAATATTTTTAAAAATATCGAGACGCCTGGGCCAATTTATGTCCGGACCATATTTCTTTCTTCCTAATATTTTATTATTTATGCGTCCTGAATTAATACATCGTATGCAACCTGCAACTCATTTGCAGTTTAATGGATGCATAGTATATGTTGAGTGTCTTTTCTGTGCGGTTTTCTCTATTTATTGATCAGTACATTATACAGTAATTGAAAACTGCAATTTTTTGCCAAATCAGAATAGCCTACTACGTGTTTTCTACTTCGTACCATAGTTGGGCTGCAGTTATTTATGTCTTGTCTTTTTGGGGGGGGTTTCATTTGTTAACATTATTGTAGTACCACTAAATAAATGCATGTATCTTAAAATCGGTCGCACGCAATATCGTTATTTACCGATATCCCGTCAAACCTTCCATTTGATTATACATACGATACATTCTTATATCCATTGATATCAGATGCTCTAATCCATCTGTTTTGAAAGCACAATTATAAACAAAAAATCTTTCAATTAATGATAAACTGTAAGTTTCGTTGTCGTTATATTTTATAAATGTATTTCTTACCTGGGTCGTAAATAGGGCTTTCCAAGGAAATAGAATTACATCACTATGTATAGGATATTAACCTACCCGAGGGTGCTATATTATATAACCCGCGGGCGCAGCCCAAGGGTGATATAAATATAGCAACTGAGGTATGATTGGTTAATATCTGACATATACAACGCCCACCCTTAAATTTAAATGGACTTTTCCATTAATATTCAACAATGATTGGATAACGGCTCGGTAGTTTCCGTCAAATAACGAAGATTACCGATTTAATCACGTGAAATTACGAGATAGTATTTTTGTAAACACAGCGCCATTTTGAAGAATTGAATTTCATACAAAAACAAAATGGAAAGTTATACGAAGTCAGACGAATAATCAATCTCTTTTAGCCAACATACTGACGATGGAATTGGCGTGAATGCAACTATCGATGAGGATCTATCCAAAGCCTAAAGAAAATTTGGACCAAAAGACATTCTTTCCCGATAATTCTGACAGTGAACTACGATTGAAGGCTTTTGCTTTGTTTTATAGACAGAAGGATTTGGCCGACTGTTTTATTTAAGTGCATGGACTGTACCCAAAAATAGTTTATAATGGAAATCTTGGGTGATAAATACTTTCAAGTCTAGGAGTGTGTGGACGGAAAGAAGATTCTGAAAGATATGGAAAACCGATTTAAATATGCTGATAAGTACGTCGTCTATTTCTGTCTTGAATGTTTCAAACTGTTCCATAATAATTTTTAATTGTCAAAATAATAAAAATTTATTTCTGTGTTTTTTGTATTATTTTGATCATCAGCGGTTGATATGAGTCGAATACATCGACCTGACATGACGTCATTAGCGGGTGATATGAAATATCAACCTGTCGTGACGTCATCAGCGGTTGATATGAAGAATATATCAACCTATTATCACGTCATGACAGGTTGTTATGAGATATAGCTGCTATTCACATCAAAGAAAAAAACTACCACCAGTTGTATATATATAGATAAATCACATACCAAATAACACTAATCATGTTTAATAACAGTTTGTCTTTGCGTCTCACAAGAGAGCATGATTTTCACATGAAATTGCTCTTTGATCTTAGACCTCAAGGCGATACTGTTCAAAAACAGAAAGGCGACACTGATACTGTGCATACTGCATTTGAATAATGCTGGATATGTTATCAACATGTGTCTGTTTGATGTTTAACGTCTGCTTCCACTTAAGTAATTGTGTATACAATTTATATTATGACAATATATTGTAATGTGTCAGTGCATAGCCTACATGCAGAATATTAGGTTAAATGAGCTGCTTAATCAAGTCTATTTAGCATCGTGTGACGTGTAGAATAGTATCAATTGTGTCTATTAAATCGAGTCAATTGCTCAGCAACCAAGCGGATGTTATTCAAGTTATTGTTGAGAACGACAGCATGCTGTTTTCTACCGCAAACATGCTATGTATGTATATGCCGTCATAAGTAAATTGTAATGTCTAAATTATCTGCTTTATTTATTTATATACGCCCACATTTTCATGTGGACGTATTATGTCGTCGCGTCTGGACGTCCGTCCACAATTGTTTGTGGACTCTCTACAGGTCACAATTCTTGTCTGATTTTGACGAAACTTGAAATATAGGTTTATCTCCAAAAGATCTCGGCTGCTTTCGATATTGGCATGTATCCGATCAAAACTTCATGGATTATGGCGCCTGATTGTACGAAAAATCACATTTTTAGCTTGTGGACCCTATATAGAGGTCACAATTGTGAACCGATTTTGATGAAACTTTACATGCATGTTTATAACCCAAAGATCTTGGTTCCTTTCCATATTTGCGCCTATCGGAACGTAATTTGGCCCCTGATTGTCCAAAAAAACACCTATTTTAGCTTGTGGTACGTCTGGAGGTCACAATTATTATCCGATTTGAAAAACCGTTCGATTATATCATCGTTACACCCTAAGGAAGGTTGAGTTCAAATTTCGGAAAAATCGGACCAAAATTACCGTACAAAATGGCCGCCGTTTCTACGCGAATACTGTTAAGGGCAAGGTAAAGTGACACCATTTTGTCACAACACCTGAAATGGGGGTTTTTCAAAAAGGCATTTAAACTAGCTTTAATGCCTAAATATTGGTATCTACATGTGCCTGAGATGATACAGAACAATAAAAAATGAATCAAATTTCTAAAAAATGTCTTTGAAATAAAATATTTACCAAATAATGAAGCAAATTCCTATGTCAGGACTACGCAGGTACAAGCTCTATGGATCAAAATACAGGAAAACTAAAATGGCTTAAAGTTGCTCAGATAATCAAACTCCAACTGTCAAGACTTGAAATCTGAAAAAAAATTATCTAAACTTAGTTCTAGGTTCACAAAGTTTTAAAAAAATTTGTAAACAAAAGGCCATTTTGTTTCAAGGACTACTTTCACTGCAGATGTATGGTGTACTACTAGAGACATACTGAACAGCAATTGCTATAACATTGCAGCTACTATATATGATATGAGGTACAAGCAGCTGCTAGTTTGACATATTGTTACTACAAATTGCCTTCATATTTCTGAGGTCATATCAAATATATTATAATAATAACTTGTGCCCATTTTTTAAAATAATAAAATGAATACAGGGCTCTATATATATGTAAGGTAAAGTGACACCATTTTATCACAACACCTGAAATGGGGGGTTCTCAAAAAGGGATTGACACCAGCTTTAATGCAAATATGTTGGTATCTACATGAACATGTACCTGAGATGAAACAGAACAATAAAAAATGGATGGAAATCTAAAATGATGACTTTGAAATAAAATATTTACCAAATAATGGAGCAAATTCCTAAGTCAGGATTGCACAGCTACAAGCTTATAAAAAAGAACACAGGAAAATTTGTATGGCTGAAAGTTGCTCAGATAATCAAACTCCAATCATCAAGACTTGAAATCTGAAAAAAGAAATCAAAACTTAGTTATAGGACCTCAAAGTTTTCATGCACTACTTTCACTGCAGATGTATGGTACATGTACCACTAGTGGCACAGTGAACAGCACTATTGCCCCTATGATACGAGGTCCACATTGTACAAATAGCCTTCATATTCCTGATATGACATCTAATTATAATAATAATAGCCTTCTCAACCTCGTGGGTATCCTCCGGGCACTCCGGTTTCCTCCCACTGCTAAAGACCCATAGACTCAAGCGATTTATTGAAATAAAATTAAACCATATGTTAGTCCCGTAATGACCTTGTTGTGTTGAGTGGATGTTAAACCCCATTTCTCTCTTTATTACATGTATATAGTTATGAGTGTATTATTTGTGTGTAAGAGAGAGTGGGGTTTAATGACTTCTGAATACAAACTAGGTTATTTTGGGACTAACACATGGTTCAATTTTATTTCAATAATTCGCTTGCGCGTAGGGGTCTTCAGCAATGGGAGGAAACCAGAGCCGGAGAAAACCCACAAGGTTGGACAGGCAACCCTACTATTTGCCACATACAACCGGAGATTCGAAACCACGCCAGTTGACTCAATGACAGGTTTTATGATACACATACTAACCATTCGGGCAGATCTGCATTCTGGCATCCAACCCCCAGACTCAAACAACGCCAGTTGACTCAATGACAGGTTTTATGATACACATGCTAACGATTCAGGCATCCAACCTCTAGACTCAATGACATAACTTGTGATCAAATGTGCACGCGTTAACCTAATTTACTTAAAAAGCATTCATCTAATGTACAGTTTTATACATCAAATGGAATAATCCACATTATTTACAATTTGTTATACCCACCAGTTATTAATATATATTAAAGTCAACAAATCCTAAATCACATTTCAGTTCATTAGACAAGCATCCTATATTTAATCTGAAAAATAGATGTAAAGGTGTATGTATCAATTCATTTTCTAAATCCAGCACAAACACAAATTCTATAATTAAACATCAATACACATGTACATGTGTAAGTGATATCAGATGTTCAAGTTAATTAGATGCTGGCATACATGAATCAAAGATGTACAATGTACAGGTCTTCTAGAAGGGTTTGAAGATGAAAACCTACATAGATTTGTAAACTTGCCAACAGGGTTTGTGTAAGAGTGATATTTTCATTTGGGCATACCCTGTCCATGCACAACACTTGCCACTTTGCAAAAGTGTAACTTTACTGTCTAGATTTGGGATGATTTAGATTGACATGTATGTAATAGTTGCATCAGTTATGCTAGATAAAAAAAAAGACAGCTTCCATTGTAGATACATTAACCATCAGTTCAGAGGATTTTAAATCCTCACATAGGGCCTACATGTTCATGTATTCACATATTTTATTAGACTTGGAATGTTTAATGTTTTTGAGGTTTTTTATTCATATAAATTGACAATACGTATCCATGTTATCATATATGCCACATAATTTGTAATGTTGCTTTAAATTCCAAAGAAATCATAGTTTTACTTGTTTATCTGTCACATCACACAAATCTCTAACTAAATATAAATAAAAAAAACATATTATCCAAAGTCTTCAAACCTAGAAAATACAAATAATATGTCATTTTAAATCAACATTGATGTTGTGATCTTACTGGGAAAGGATGGACATTTAAGACAAAATAATCATTTTACTATTTGTACACAACGCACGTATTGTGTACCATAATGCGTTTCAGCGCCTTTTGTAATAAGGGATTCGAAGAATGAGCAACCAGGCTGGACATATTCCACAAGTCATGTTAAGCGGTGGCGACATATTCTTATCGGGAGTGTTGAATTTGAAATAACCAGACGCTAGAGTCGATTGTCATTCCATTGAGACTTCTGACATATTTTTCCAAACATAACTGATTTGAAATTTGAGTTACATTATTTTATTATATGCGTTGTGAACCATTTGTGTCAATTTTAAGTCCCAAACATTAGCGATTTACCTCTTTTAAAACAACACTGCCACCATAATCTGCATTAATTATATTGTCCAACTCTGTAAAATAAGAATAATTACAAGGTAGGCTATATCAATGAAAAAGTGATATGAAACAAATCTTAAATAAGTAACACATTATTATAATAAGAAATACCCATCAAACCATGTCTTAAATAAAATAAGACATCAAAAACTAATTTAATAATATAGGCCCTAGGCTAAGACTTGATAATTTGAACACTAGAAGAAATTGAAAATATACAACAATTAATTTCCAAGTTGATAATGCATTTTAGCAAAGTTTTAATTTCAAAAGGCCCAAATGATTAGGCAAATAAATTGAAGACTGTCGTATTTGGCAGGTGCTACCTATGGCGTTCCGTAGTCCCAGATAAAATACAGGATAAGCAATTAAAAACTTTTTTTTAACAAATGGATACCACCACAACATATGTTGCAACGTAAGAATGCCGGTTGTACTTACCAATATGAAAATAACATTTATTCAACGAATTTGAGATCACTTGACTACGGAAAGCACATGCCATAAACATGGTCCAATTTTTTTGACAGTTCGTCCCATCTTTCTAAAAAAACACACATCTCCAGAGAACGGCTATCCGACCACAAATGACATCGATGCTACATAATGTCACAGTAACTTTCAAATTATATCCTTACAAAACATTACTCTCAAAATATTCACGAAATAAAGTTTTTGTCAAATTTCTGAATTGTTGACATTAGGACGCCTAATGACACCTTCCGGGAAATCTGCAGCGAATGGCAATAGTACGGCACAACTAATTTAAATTCACTAAGTTACACTTCGTCAACAACTTATAATTTACGCAACATACACTAACTGATATATGTTTAACAGAATGACAAATAATATGACACAAATTAAGGTAAATTATAAAACTAAACCAAAACATAATGTTACGCGTAGTAATCCCTATAGAAGGTGAAGGTTATTTGCACTATCTTCAAAGATATGGAGTGTTTTGAATGCGTGATCGAGAATGAAATGCAATGGTTTGAGCTTCAAAAATTATATAGGTATGTAAATCATTGATTTCCCTCGATTTTTAAACCATAAGGAGGTTAGATCATCCTGTCGATTTTACGTGCTCTTGAGATATGTCAACAGAGGGTCACTGGAGACGAAGGGCGTCATAAATAAACAAAATAGCTAAGCACATGCGAGTGTATTACCAGACGTCATGAAATTGGTAATACATTAATGGAGAGAGGTAAAATGAAAAAGCGAGTCTTGACGGTTGTTCTACACACGGTGGGGCAGCAGGGCTCACACTGTCGGTCGCCAAAGTCGCAATTTGCGATAAAATTATGTGAGTGGCGATTAAATTTTCTACTTGGCGATAACTTTGGCGATAAAGTTTTGGGATACTGGCGATTCTTTTTTAGACTTGGCGAAAAAAAATCCTTAAAATTCTAATCGCATTGATCTTTGATTGACCATATCGGCATCAATCAACTTGCTGATAATACCGAACGTGTCATTAGTAATATACATGTATATTAAACAATTGTCTGGGATTAATTGTTTCAGTTGATTGATAATTGCCGATAATAAAGCCTATATCTAATCAGTACTCTTCATATTAATTAACCTTAACAAATAGATTAGCGGTGACTATTGATGTTGCGTAATAAAAACAAAGGAAAGTAAATCAAAATGGCCGATCGTTGCCCGACAACTCAAAGAGTTACATGTTTTGATAGTTGAATTTTGTTTACTGTGGATTCATACGACATATAACAACATGGCTAATTGGAAATTGTTATTTCAAATTATATTATCTTCATGGGTCGAAACCGAAAGATCAAGTTGAATAGCGATGATCCTGGGGGGAGATAAGTCACTGTCAGCGGGTTTTTTATACGCCCACATTTTCATGTGGACGTATTATGTCGTCGCCCCTGTCCGTCCGTCCCGTCCGTCCGGATGTCCGGCCGGTCGTCCGTCCGTCCACAATTGTTTGTGGACTCTCTACAGGTCACAATTCTTACCCGATTTTGACGAAACTTGAAATATAGGTTTATCCCCCAAAGATCTTGGCTGCTTTCGATATTGGCATGTATCGGATCAAAACTTCATGGATTATGGCCCCTGATTGTACGAAAAATCATGTTTTTAGCTTGTGGACCCTATAGAGGTCACAATTTTGAACCGATTTTGATGAAACTTTACATTCATGTTTATAACCCTAAGATCTTGGTTCCTTTCGATATTTGCGCCTATCGGAACGAAATTTCCTGAATTATTGCCCCTGATTGTCCGAAAAATCACCTATTTTAGCTTGTGGTACCTCTGGAGGTCACAATTATTATCCGATTTAAAAAAACGTTCGAATATATCACCGTTACACCCTAAGGAAGGCCGAGTTCAAATTTCGGAAAAATCGGGCCAAAATTACCATACAAAATGGCCTCCGTTCGTACGCGAATACTGTTAAAAAATGGTATATGAAGGTTGTGGACCCTGTAGAGGTCACAATTTTAATTCAATTTTGATGAAACTTGAAATGCATGGTTATAACCCATAGATCTTGGTTCCTTTCGATATATGCGCATATCGGATCGTAACTTCCTGAATTATGGCCCCTGATTATACGCAAAATCGCCTTTGTTTAGCTTGTGGTCCCTCTGGAGGTCACAATTATTATCTGATTTGAAAAATCGTTTGATTATATCCCCGTTACACCCTAAGGAAGGGTGAGTTCGAATTTCGGAAAAATTGGACCAAAATTACCATACAAAATGGCCGCCGTTCGTATGCGAATACTGTTGAAAAATGGTATATCAAGCTCTTCGACCCTGTAGAGGTCCCAATTTTAATTCGATTTTGACGAAACTTGAAATGCATGGATATTACCCAAAGATCTTGGGTCCTTTTTGATATTTGCGCATATCGGATCGTAACTTCCTGAATTAATGCCCCTGATTATACGCAAAATCGCCATTGTTTAGCTTGTGGTCTCTCTGGAGGTCACAATTATTAGCTGATTTAAAAAATCGTTTGATTATATCACCGTTACAAGCTAAGGAAGGTTGAGTTTCGATTTCGGGAAAATAGGACCAAAATTACAATACAAAATGGCTGCTGTTTGTACGCGAATACTGTTAAAAAATGGTATTTCAAGGTTGTGGACCCTGTAGAGGTCACAATTTCAATTTCGATTTTGATGAAACTTAAATTGCGTGTTTATAACCTAAAATATCTTGATACTTTTCGATATTTGCGCATATCAAATTGTAACTTAATGAATTATGGCCTTTGATTGTAGGAAAAATCACTTCGGTTTTGCTTGTTCTCTATCCATCTCTCGAAATTGTGGGCGTATCCTGCCTGGCAGTGCCAGCTTACTATTCTTTTTTCCTTACCGCCGCCGAAGTATTTCAAATTATATTATCTTAGTGGGTTGAAAACGAAAGAGGGAGTTGAATAGCGACGATTCTGGAGGGAGAAAACTCATTGTCAGCGTTTTTTTTCCTTGCTGATACATTGACGATACCCGAAATCAGAAATGGGCCTATTGTACACGCGAAACGAAAATCGAAAGGAAACTGGAAATTTGGCAATCCTTGGCTGATATTTGACGTATACATGCAGAAAATGTGAAAATTCGTAAAGCCGGGTTTCCACTAGTCGAATTTTTTCGAGTACAGGTATGCGCAGTATAATTTTATGTCCATCACTCTAATTAAAAGCAAATTATGATTTTGTAAATATATTGTTGTTTAAGAATGTACAAGAAATGAAATTGTTTTATATTATTACAATATGTGTTGTTTTTACCATATATTTTTGGCGGATAAAATATTCATGTTGGCGGAAAAAAATATCATCATTGTTTTACATAAAAATTAGAATCCATTTTGGCGGAAAAAAATTGAAACCCAGTGTGAGCCCTGTGGGGCAGTAGTTAAGTGGCTTGAGTTAGGTCAGAAATTTGAAATAATTCTTGTAGGTGTAACCGCGTTTGTTGGACAATTTGTGATATTTTCAACATAAATTTACACGTCAGTGATCACAAGATGAGTTTAAAGGACCAGTGCTTGTAAAAAAATTGTCTGTGAGTACTACATTTTATTTTAGACTTTTGTATCCAAGGGCCACTGTTCTGGTTTTTGAAATAATTTTTTCATCATTTCAGGTGTCACTTTACCTTGCCCTTAAAAAATGGTATATCAAGGTTGTGGACCCTGTAGAGGTCACAATTTTAATTTGATTTTAAAGAAACTTAAAATGCATGGTTATAACCCAAAGATCTTGGTTCCTTTCGATATTTGTGTATATCGGATCGTAACTTTCTGAATTATGGCCCCTGATTATACGCAAAATCGTCTTGGTTTAGCTTGTGGTCCCTCTGGAGGTTACAATAATTATCCGATTTATAAAATCGTTTGATTATATCACCGTTACACCCTAAGGAAGATTGAGTTCAAATTTCGAAAAAATTGGACCAAAATTGCCATACAAAATGGCTGCCATTTGTGCGCAAATACTGTTAAAAAATGGTATATCAAGGTTGTGGACCCTGTAGAGGTCAAAATTTTAATTCGATTTTGATGAAACTTAAAATGCATGGTTATAACCCAAAGATCTTGGTTCCTTTCGATATTTGCGCATATCGGATCGTAACTTTCTGAATTATGGCCCCTGATTATACGCAAAATCGCCTTCGTTTAGCTTGTGGTCCCTCTGGAGGTCACAATTATTATCTGATTTAAAAAATCGTTTGATTATATCACCGTTATGCCCTAAGGAAGGTTGAGTTTGAATTTCGGAAAAATTGGACCAAAATGGCCGCCATTCGTACACGAATACTGTTAAAAAATGGTATATCAAGATTGTGGACCCTGTAGAGGTCATAATTTTAATTCGATTTTGATGAAACTTGAAATGCATGGTTATAACCCAAAGATCTTGGTTCCTTGCGATATTTGCGCATATCGGATCGTAACTTCCTGAATTATGGCCCCTGATTATACGCAAAATCGTCTTTGTTTAGCTTGTGGTCCCTCTGGAGGTCACAATTATTATCCTATTTAAAAAATCGTTTGATTATATCACCGTTACACCCTAATAGTAATTGCAGGAGGACTGCACTACACGCAAAACAAAAAAACAAAAAATCTACAAGATAAACCTGCGGACAAGACAGAAAATAGACATTGCAAAAACTAAACAATTATCAAATCAAGTGAATGGATCCGGGGGCCAGCCGTAAGCGTCCACTGCGCTGTACAGTCCCGGGCCTGTCTTGGTACAGGCTTCACTAAATTGATTTACATAAAAGACGTAACAAAAAAAAATGTGACCGATCTTGTAAGTGATCGTCTCTCCAATGGCAATAGTCAGCCAATTGACGTCAGGTGTTAGAACATCAAACAATTTAAACAATAAGGGCGATAATCCGGACAGAAACTCGGAAAACGCTAAAAAAAATAAATGTAGTGAGCTAACAGGAGCAAAGCCCGACAACAAAAACTTTCTGCAGTACGAAGGGCTAAAACTCTACTCTAATAGTAAATGCAGGAGGACTGCACTACACGCAAAACAAAAAAACAAAAAATCTACAAGATAAACCTGCGGACAAGACAGAAAATAGACATTGCAAAAACTAAACAATTATCAAATCAAGTGAATGGATCCGGGGGCCAGCCGAGTTCGAATTTCGGAAAAATTCGGAACAAAATTGCCATACAAAATGACCGCCGCGTGTACGCGAATACTGTTATAAAATGGTATATCAAGGTTGTGGACCCAGTATAGGTCACAATTTTGATTCAATTTTGATGAAACTTGGAATGGATGGTTATAACCCAAAGATCTTGGTTCCTTTCGTTATTTTCACATATCAGATCATAACTTCCTGAATTATGGCCCTTGATTGTCCGAAAAATCGCCTATGGTCCCTTTGGAGGTCACGATTATTAACCATTACACCATACAGAAGGTTGAGTTTGAATTTCAGGGAAATCGGACCATAATTGCCAGACAAAATGGCTGCCGTTTGTACGCTAATAGTGTTAAAATATGGTATATCAAGGTTTTGGACCCAGTAAAGGTCACAATTTTAATTCGATTTTGATGAAAAATGAAATGCATGTTTATAACCTAAAAATCTTGATTCTTTTCGATATTTGCGCATATCAAATTGTAATTTAATGAATTATAGCCTTGGATTGTAGGAAAAATCACTTTCGGTTTTGCTTGTTCTCTAACCATAGAAAATGTGGGCGTATCCTGCCTGGCAGTGCCAGCTTACTATCTTTTCTTTAATTGGCAGTTGGTTCATGGGTCGAAGAATTCGCTTCTATACGTGTACACTGACTCGGCTCCAATAACGACCGTCAATTCTTTTCGAGGAGAATTCATTATTTTGATAGTTAACCCGTGGCTTAATACGGCATGTTATATATTATACAAACATGCCTAGTCGGATATTATTATTTCAAATTGTACTATCACCATTGATGAGAACTGCAAGAATGGGTTAAATAGCGACGATTCTTGGGTGAGAAGGTCGTCCACCATTTGCTCCATATATTATGGTTTAAACAATATTTTATTCAAGTAGGGCCTACATAAAGAATATTTAAAACACTCTTCTTGTAATGGATTAGAAAACAAGTCTAAGCTTATATAAATTCCTCTACATATGTTAATACCAGCGCCAAAAAGCTCTTAAAGTTAAAGTGATCGATGGGTATAACTGTATATCAAAATTGAGTAAAATTGTAAGCATATCTTACAAATAATATCAAAATTTATATCCTGTCTGGGTTTTCGATTCCAATACCTTCACGGTACCTGAAAGGAACAAAAGGCATTATAAGATTAAAAAAATACGATGAAGTGAAATACTAACTAATATATTATATCATTTCGTATTGAATTTTTATTCTACAGTAACTTTAAACAAACAAAGTGTTGTATTGGAAATATGCAGTGCTCACTCTGGTTTCATTTTTTTTCCGCCAATTTTAATTTTTATTTTTTTAGCCATATATTTCTTCCGCCAAAAAAATTTAAAATTTTTTTATAACATTTTTATTTACATTTATACTGTACATACTACATATTCTATTACAAATTACAATATTCTTTTCTGCTTTGCAAAAGCACATTTTTTGAAGGATTTTTTTTAAAATACAGGGAACCACCTTTCGAATACTGCTGAGTAGCCAACCATTAAATTGGTTTTTAATGAATTGCGGTATTTGTTTTTATATATATATAATGTGTCTACTAAATCCTCTTTCACGTTCTGCAGTTGTAACAGGAATTGTGAGCAAACGCTTACTAATATCACAAACAGTTTTGGAAATATGTTAAAGGCAAATTTACAAATGGCAGTAATAGATACATCACATAAATCAGATAATTGAACATAATTGTGAAATGCCATCACTTCTTCGGACAAGTTAAGGGTATCTAGTTTTAACAAATTCACATACTGGTAACTTCAGTAAGAAATATATCAAACAGTCGTCATAATTTCAAAAATCCCAAACGAATCGACCGAGGACTGTTCACCGACACTGTGTCCGCCATTTTGAATATATACAAACCATAAAAAAGCCACCGATTCGTATTGAAAACAAATAATTAAATCTTTTGTCTCTTAATTAGTTTATTACTTCTCTTACCGTATATACTTATCAACACTAATCCGAGATTGATCAAGAGACAAAAGATAGGTTTATTGATACCTAATTGATTGTTAATTGACTCACTGTCATTCAACCGAGCGCAGTGGACCGTAACGCGTCTATACGGTGTGGAAATCAACACTTTGTCATTATGACTAGAAAAAATTATTGCCAATGGTAAAAAAGAATCGCCATGTAGGAAAAGGTTATCGCCAAAAAACCGCCAGATTGGAAATTTTATCGCCAAGATTATATTTTTATCGCAATTGGCGGAAAAGGCGATCGACAGCGTGAGCGCTGGAAATATGTGAAAATCTGATGCCGTTTGTTGTTTCTTTTAGATTTGTTAAATTTTAAAACGTATTTCCACGTCATATTACTACACCTATACTGTCATCAAAGTAGGAATTGCGCTTCACTGAGCACCAACTTGGATCAGCGTTGACATAGATGTTATATTACAACTGCCAATTGCCAGACTTAATTGGGGGTAATTAAATTACTTGGATCACTGCAGCTCAACAATTGTAGTGAATGTGTATTATACAAATACACTTAATTTATCATAATTTGCTTGAATGAAACATAGTTTATTAAGATTCAAAATATGACTGTAAATTAATAATATATAGAATAGATGTGATATGTATCCTATTTCAAAACCTTAATTTGTCAAACTAGCAATTAATTAGAAATTAGGTGTCACACTGTCACACAGATTTTTACCCCTAGCGATAATTAAATCCCCCTTAGTCAATTTCTCACCCCTGTTAATTAACACACCGTATCTACAGAATTTAACCTCTTTCTTTTCTATTAGATATCTTGCCTGTTTTTTATCTGATATTATCAAGATTATAAATGTTTTATCTATTATCATTCAAATTATTACGATTTTTATAAGTTTTAAAACTGACTAATATTCGCGAATTTGAGTTGTAAAATTTGTACGACCGGTCACCGAATCGTATTTATTTATGATGTGACTGAAAACACTTTTTGGAGTACCGTATTAAAGTCTTTTGACTTTTGGGTAGTATTTATGTATATTTTCACAAAATATTTCAAAAATTATTTGTACGACCGAATCTTATTCAATATGATGTGACTGAAAACACTTTGTGGGGTACCGTATTACAGTCTTTGGACTTTTGGGTAGTAGGCCCTATTTATGTATATTTTCACAAAATATTTCAAAAATTTTTTTTCTGTCATTTAAATAATTGACCCAAAACCCAAAGTGAATTTTCATTTGTTCATTGTTGTATGCAGCAAAAACAAGTACATGTAGACATTTCATTTACTGATTTAGTATATATATAGCCATGATCAATAAAAATGAAGTTATTTGATGAAAAAAAAATCTCCTGGATTCTCCTGTTTTTTCATTGCTGGTCTCCTGTTTTTTCATACCTGGGGGTTGACACGTCTGAAACACGGCCCTGAAAACATTTCACTCTGATTGGCCCGAATAACTTTAGCGTGTTCCCACTTTGTCTATTGTTGTTATTACTGCGTTACAGAGTGCATAGGTGGCAATAATTGTCGTTTATTGTGGGGTTTTTTAGCAGTCAGCTGACTGCTCGGAAAAGCAATCGCGGCAGCCAGAAGAAAAATGGCCCTTACGGGAAATGAAATACAATACATGTTTGTAACGTCAGGTTCCTCTTCTTCTGATTCAGACGACAGTATTGGTGACATTGATGACAATGTGGATGATAATTCGAGTGGAAGTGAGTTTAAATTGGGTGAAATTGGCAACAGTTCAAGTACCGATAGTGATTCTGACATTCACTGATGGCACAAAACTGACATGCCTGACAATATCAATTCATTTGTTGCAATGAAATTTTAACACAGACATTTACAATATATTGTTTTTTTATGTTTTCTACAATTAGTGGTGCTTTGTATTTGAATACAATACCATAAACTGCCAAATTTTGACAATTAATTTAAAAGTGCTAATTTTGCCAAAAATAATCCCACATGGGGGTATGGGCTTGAAAAAAAAAATCTTGCGTCAAACTGGTTAATAAACGTGAAACAGCGAGTGTACATATTTAAATTAATAAAGCAGAAATATATTTCTGTTGAAGAAGAAATAGATTTTACTGGATTTACTCTATATTTTCCCGTGGATTTTCAAACTAAGCGCGGACTGCTGGGCATTCATAAATGAAGACATTATATACATTCGCTTTTCCGTATATGATAGATTAAGGTCCATATTTTTATTTCATTTAATGCAACTTTATATATATGGGCAACATTTAAAGTAGATGCATATTGTCACAGCGGAGATTTGAGCCGATTAACTCGCACTATTATAGCCCTAATCTTTTGGCACGTTTCTGACCACGTGACTTACCGTTAAGAATCTGTGGAGTTAAGTGCTCTATGAATGATAGATTTAGACTAACTGAAGCTGCAAGTATTGTCTAAAAGCTCATCGTATGGTATGACATATATAATTTAAAGTTTGGATTTTATAGCAGCCAATAATTGATGGATTACATCTAAGTTATAAACGAAGATGTAATGATACATTTAAAAGAAATTGTAAGTTGTTCATTGTTGACTAATTTTAATCACAACTTGGGAAATTGAACAGTCCAACTAATTAACGAACAGTCGTGATATGTAAGCGGGATGCTTATAAGTACACATGTGTCGACAAACTAAACACTAGTTAATTAACGCTTTGTAATTAAAATTGCACGTTGAGATTTAAATTGGATACAAGGACAAATTAAATGCTATTAGGCCAAATTCAATATAATTTATGAACAATTCTACATAGATTAGATAATAATGCTATTTACCCGGAATTTAACAGTACCAGTCGTATAGTGATAGCTTTAACTCGTTTTTTCTAAAAACTACCTTTTCTGACTTTGGCGATCCCAAACATATAGCATAGTCAATTTAACAGTTTAATACCAGTCATCTTTTTAAATAAAGCAACCAACTTGCAGTCGCCTTGACACCAAACGCTTTCCAATATGAACCCCAAACAAGCTCATGCACGCTTGTACATGTATAAATAGAATTACTTCTTCCATTGCTCTGCACGGGCTATTCGTGATACGGTAAGAGGCGAAGTCTGAAATGATCGCGTTGACGTTTGAATTGTATAAATATAAAGTATTAGGGGACACTTCGGGACTATATCTTATAAAATTGTATAGCCGTTCGTTGCAACGTTCTTAAATCCATTTCGATTAAAAAAGATTCAAAGAAAATCCTGCCACGTGACATATGATTTATGTCTCAGTCGAGATCAGTCATTGAAAGCCCAATTATTTGTATCGTAACAAAACCTACATATCAGCCTTCTAAATGATTTGATTGGGCTTTTCAGAGGATATAGGCTACGGCAAGGGCTATTTCTGAGTAGGATAATAGATGCCATTTCTCTTGGGAGGGCTTACTGAATTGAACAATGGGAAGCGTTATATAAACCATCAAATTTCCTTTTGATAAGGTAAAAATAATCTCACTCGCTTTGAGCGCTCATATTTTTATATGGCGTATAAGGACCAGAATAAATTTTCGGTCTATACGATTATGGTTATCCACGTGGAATCAAAATCGTCTAAATTTGCTATTTAAATTCCGGAGCATTTTGACTCCGGTATAAATTTCTTGTTCAGTTGTGGAGTCGTTTTTTAAGAAAACTTTTATTTTTACTCCGGTGTAATGGCTGAAGGCAGAACAAACGCTTGCTTTCTGATCGACAGATATACTCGGTAAAGTTCCGGCCGTAAAATCTATCTTGAGTTGTTTTGGTAAAGGGTCAACTTCTCCCTGTGTAATGTTTGACCCTGGGTTCGGTTCCTCGTTTGAGTTATGAAATTCTTAGCTGGTAAGGTTACTCCGCAGTGAGTATAATAAAATTAGAAATCTATGAGTGGCGAGTAGCCGTCCCAGATTTCTCTCAAGAAGTTACTAGTTTGGTTCATTTTGAACTCATCAGACTTGAATGAAATTGTGCGGGTGTTCCCTTTATATAGTCATCGGGGACCGGGGCACAAAACAGATCTAGGATGGACCTGCGCAGTGCTGTATCACTGGAGCAACTGCCTCCATTTAATAGTGAACAGAGAGACGTCTAAAGAATTGCTGTTTATAAAATGTTTATGTGCATAGACACGAAGGCTCCCAACCCATTTGACTTTTGTCGTTTTAAATAACATAAACAAGTGGGAATTATTTGGATAACCGGACTTGGTTATCAAATTTGTGTGATATACGTACTAAGCTTTTTTAGTGTTAGATTGCATAATTTGGAACTCCTCCAGACATGCACACTAAGTCCACAAGTAAACTTAGTTTTCAACTGCTATTTGGCAATTGTGCTGTCTGGTAATATTATCATGACGTGATAGAAATGCCTAGTTGTCTTGACTAAGTTTTGGAGTTGTCATATATATCGCGTATGTTGGCGCGGTACAATGGCCGGGTCTCTAAACTGAGGAACCGATCAACTCTGTCGTTATAAGTTCTCTGTTATAAATGCCGGGTAAGGATTATGATGTGACGATCTGTCACGTAAATCTTCTGCTGGTTTTCAGTGATATTACACTTTTCCTTGCGTTGAGAATTGGTTGGTGATAGCTGCCATTGTGACGTCACGGGAATTCCCCTACCTATAAGATTAATGGCTATGTGCCAAATATGTCGACAAGAATTGATAAATGGGGGTCCTGCAAATAAAGTGCACAAGAGAGAAATAGCTAACAGAATTTTGAAGAAAATAGTGCAAAAGGGTCAGTGAGAAGAAAATATAAATATAAAGTATTAGGGGACCAATTATTTGTATCGTAACAAAACCTACATATCAGCCGTCTAAATGATTTGATTGGGCTTTTCAGAGGATATAGGCTACGGCAAGGGCTATTTCCGAGTAGGATAATAATGGATGCCATTTCTCTTGGGAGGGCTTACTGAATTGAACAATGGGAAGCGTTATATAAACGATCAAATTTTCTTTTGTTTATTAGGACAATAATTTGATGGAGTTCGAAGATGAGCATTTTCTGCTTAGGGTAAGCAGAGATAAGCAGTTTGATTGGTTGAGGCTTTGGGACACGATAACTTAATTTCTAATTAAGTGAGAATGATGAAACTTGGTATATAGTTATATTACATCGATACCTTGACTAAGTTTGATAATGAGCATTTTCAGTTCAGGGTAAGCAAAGCTTTAAGCAATTTGATTGGTCGACACTTTGGAACACAATAACTCTCGTTCTAATTGAGCTAGAATGTTCAAACTTGGTGTACGTGTTTATTATGTCAATACCTTGATGGAGTTCGAAGATGAACATTTTCTGTTTAGGGTAAGCAGAGATAAGCAATTTGATTGGTTGATGCTTTGGAACACGATAACTTTAGTTCTAATTAAGTGAGAGTGGTGAAACTTGGTGTATAGTTTCATTACATCAATACCTTGACTAAGTTCGATAATGAGCATTTTCTGCTTGGAATGATGTAGAATGTTCAAACTTGGTGTAGGCGTTCATTAGGTCAATGTCTTGACTGAGTTCAATGATTAACATTTCGAGCTAAAGCTAAGCCGATTATCTTGATTCTAACTGAGGTTAAGCCCCATTTCATTCATTCACATTCATTCATTCATTCATTCATTCATGATTCTATCTGATAGAGAGTGATGAAACTTAGCTTATAGTTTGATTGCTTAATACTTGTGAAAAAAATAAATGTGCGATTAATTAATATGTGTCATCTATTTATTTGGGGATTTCGGCGGGGACATCAGCCTCACTGTTGGCTTGTGTAAGAAGTATTAAAATAAATAATTAGGAAACTGGAAACTAATTTTTTATCGTAATTGAAATATGCATAAATACTCTACTTCTAAAAGATGATGCTGTGGTCGGATAGCCCTGGCAATGAGGGTTTAATCCCAGTTCTGGACAAGAACTTTAACCCTTAGAACACGTTACCCCGCTATAGCGGAATACCGTCACTGTCCCTTGAACCCGTTGCCCCGCTAAAACGGGGTGTGACGAATGCATTATTCTTTTGTCAATATAAGAGTGTATTTTATTGGTCATGGCTTGACAGTTGAACCAATAAAAAAACAGAAAACAAAATAGACACGGTATTGCCTTGCAAATGGCCAACATTGTAAATTTTCTGTCTTTTCTACGATATAAACAATGAGTTCGCAAAAACGAACAGTGACAGAAAGTGGCGACGCGCCTCGAAAGTTGGCTCGATATACCATACAACAAGTGGCAGCTATTTTAGATTCTGACGACGAAGAAACACTTGGTGTTGACGAAGATTATCCATCGGACGAATTAGAAACCGATTCGGAAGACAATAACATTGATTCTGATGATGATGAAAACGACAATTCCATCAATATTTTACCTGACACACCTGTTGTTATGACAGACGATCTTGATTCTGGTTGGAATAAAACTATGTTGGGGTGAATAAACAATTTCTCAGAATAGAGACAGGCCCCAAAAATATACCAGCAAATTTTGATGTCAACACAAAAGCTATTCAATACATTGAATTATTTCTTGGTGAAGACTTTTGGAATAAACTCTGTTCTATGACAAATCTTCGGGCTTCCCAAACTAAAGAACAAAAGCCAAGTGATTATTACGCCAACAAATTTTCAAATGTATCCATAGAAGAAATGAAGGCATTTATTGGTTTTAGGTTACCGATGGAGTATGCTGTAATAAAACCAAGATATGAACAATATTGGACAAATTGTGGTAAGAACTTCATATCTCATACACCCGCATTCCGTGAAGTTATGGATCGGGATCTATTCCTTGGTCTGTGGAAGTTTCTTCACCTGGTCGATGAACAAGCTGCTGATCTTGATAAATCAGATAAAATATATAAAATGAGACCATTTATGGACACAATTTTTCCCAAATTCAGGAATTATTTTACCCCTCAACAACACATCAGCGTTGACGAAGGCATGATACCTACAAAGAGTCGATTAGGTATAAAGCAATACATCAAAGACAAGCCAACGAAATGGGGAATAAAAGCCTTTATGCTTACTGACTCGGAATCTGGCTATATACTTTCTGGGGAAATCTACACTGGTAAATGCACAGGACTTTTCCTGGAAGACTTAGGAGCAACTGGCAGTTTAGTGGTACGATTGCTAGCTGACGCGGCACTGAAAGAACAAAATCACATCGTCTATGTGGACAGATTTTATTCATCAGTCAAATTATTTTATTATTTATATAATGAAATGGGAGTCTATGCTGTTGGTACTGTTATGACAAACAGAAAACAGAAAACACTACCCAAAACAACTGAAGAAAAACAACAAACAGCTGAAAAATCGTGGAGAGTATTTGTGTTGTCAGTACCTAACGGCGTTAGTGTGGCAAGACCAAAAACCAATCAATTTCCTATCGACTTGCCATGACCCAACTGTAAATGATGGATCTGTAAAACGAAGAAATAAAGATGGAACGGTTGCTGAAATTAGAATGCCCAAGCTGATCCAAGACTATAATAAATTCATGGGAGGCTGCGATAAGAACGACCAGATGACGAAATTGTATAAGACACAACGTCATTATCGGTGGCCGCGCAGGCTTTTCATGAAATTTTTTATGTGGGTTTACTACAATGGATATGTTCTTGAGGGTTATTATCGTTCACATAATCCTGCGAAACAGCGATCAAGAACATTTTATAATTTCCTTGATGACATTTGTTTGCAACTTATTAGCACATATCGCAGTGGCATAAAGCGCCGTGAGAGTCGTGAAGCTGACATCCCTGGTCGACTTCTGAATGTCGGAAATCACTTTCCAGAGCGGCCAGAGGAGGCAACAAGAAATAATATCTGTGTTGTGTGTGCTTATAAGCACAATAAATATACAAGAGACCATAACTGCAACTCAAAGAAAGACAATCCGTTTAAACAGACAAAAATAACATTTAGGTGTGCGGACTGTCGACACTACTTGTTTATTCGACAACCTGTTGGGTTGATTGGCACACCAAAACATAATATTGGCGTTAATATTTAATCTCAAAAGTGAGAACATTGCGCGATACAAATATTGTTATTATTATAACTATAGACAAAAAGTTGTTTACGAGTGTAAATATACATGTACTGCGTGATATGAATTGAATTGAATACTGTATAGAATCGAAATAGATTTGACACTATCCATCGACCCCGTTTCACACTGGACTGTATAAATGATTAATATTATTTGTTTTGTATCTTACATTGATATTATGAGATGTTTTATGACAGTTTTAAATCTTATAAAACACTTTTTTCAAATATTTACCTTTTACCTGTTGGATACCTGAGCTTACCTGTATTATTAATTAATGAGCATGACCTATTTTTTGTAACGAACATGTGTTACATTACATTGGTAACATAACTGCCAAATAGCATTTTCCTACCCCATAACACAACTGATAAATAGCATTTTCCTACTCCAGATGGATAAAAAGTTATTGCAAATTTAGTGCATACACGCAATAAATTTGAGAAGAGCTTCAGGAGGCCAGGATTGGGTGGCTTTTTGCTTCAGGCAGTGGGGGTTCTAAGGGTTAAGTGAGAGGAATATTCGGTCTCCCGTAAGATCAGACAGGTTTCCCCCGAGTTCTTCGGTTTCTTCCTGCAGTAATGATCGAAATCATTCGCACGATCTGTGCCAAGGGCCAAATTGGAAAAAGGCCTCCGGCCTTATTTGCTATCCTTGTAAAATGATGCGATTATTATTATTATTATTATTGATCGGGGAATTTTCCACACAATTTATTACATAACAAAGAAAACTTGTCAAAATTATAAGTTAGAAGTTAACAGTAAAACAAAAACACACAAATTATTTTATATTTTATTATACGTGAAGTATGCTTTAAAGTCATTTATACATTTGATTCAGAACATACTGACTGACATTCAATTATCGGACTCAACAATTCTGTGTTTTGTTTTGGGTTTTTTTTTACACATTTTTTAGGCAAACGTTATAGATTAGCAGCATAAGCTCTTGCGTGAATTAGATTCGGAGATTCGCCTGAATTTCTAGCTCTGCAGCCCCAGCTGTGATAAGAGACTCAAGGTATGAGGCTAGACACATTGCATCAAATCAAATGGCGTATGTAGACTGGATTAACCAGATGCTAGAAATTTGCTCTCGATCGCACTGGGTTATTTCGCCGAACATAACTGATTTGAAATTGGAGTAAAAACAGAAACCATTGAATGTAAATCAGTTTATATACAGTTCATTTACAAAGTTTTAAACAATTTCCATAAATAAAGGTTATAAATAATTCATAAGACAATTTGACAAGATCAAAAAATTGTCCATCTGTCAATCTGTTGTAGATCTATGGCGTGACAATACTAGTTAAAACAATATGGCAAAGTACATATATTATTATTGCTATACATATATATTTGTAGATTTTACAAGCTATGGGCAAGTCGTATCATCCTGGATGTTTTCGATGTTGTATTTGTAATGAGTGTTTGGATGGTGTACCATTTACAATAGATGTAGATAATAAAATCTACTGTGTTGAAGATTATCACAGGTAATATTACTTTACAAATAATAAAAACGATTCATTGCTGATAAAATTGTATTGAGTTGACTTTATACTTTCAAAAATATTTTCTTGAACCAAACAGTTTTCAATTATAATATATGAATTATTGTCACAGTATAACCATTATTTCATAAAAAAAAAATTTCCTTTAAACATTTATTATTGGAAATTCTGGCCAAAAATTAACTAGATACATATATTTTCATAATATCATGTTGAGAAATAGATGGGAGATAACCCATTTAGTGTCCTCTGTTGTCCCATCTTACACCATACATGCGTTGACATTCTCATAGGGTTAAAAAAAAGTTCACCGAGTAATGTTTATATATTCTTGAAGGAGACATGGGTGGCTTAAAAAAATGGTATAAACAAAAAAAATCGAATGAGCCCTTTAGAAACAGGGGGCACTGTTCAGAAAATTTCCTGATATCAACTCCCCAAAGTTCGAATAAAACCCACTGCCTTCTCAGTTTACTTCAGACTAAGGCCCAGGATACTCTGAAACCGTGCAATTTCTTCAGTAGAGACTCTAGAATACGCCAAAAGGGTTTTGGATGTATTGGGTTTTTGTGGCTTAGGGTATTTTCATGTCCGAGCCTTGTGTCCCGACTTAAATACTGTATCCGGGACAATTCGCTGTTCTTTCTTTTATTAAGTCCGAGGCTATGAAGTCACTGGCACGGGGTACTTGCTGAACTTTTTCTACACTATTTTCTCGTGCATCATCTGCAGTGCAGGGTTTTGGATGTGGAATCCCCCTTCTCACTGTCTGAAAGCAGTGTTTGCAAATGTTATTCGGTCGTGGGGGCAAGAGCTGCTGGGCCTCTGAAGCCTTCGGGGGAAAGGTGCTGATTTAGTCGCGGCCTGCCCGAGCTCTGCGGTGATAGGATTGTCACTAGCAAATAACAAATTCTGGACAGCATTGGGTTACATCTCACTACTAGATGCATAGTCAGTAGATTTCATCTCTAGGTGCTTAATATCTGGCCTATATGTCACTAATCCATGAAGCCATCAGAAATGGTTAATTGTGAGAAATATATGTGTTTTCAGTAGTGGCTTAAACCCGTCAGTACTTGCACTGTACGTCAGTATTCCTATAAATGGTCACTAATAATCATAAAGTGAGTATTTAAGTTAACTGATTATTATTCCTTACTTGTGTCAGTATGTAAAGATAACGTGACTAATTAAGAAAACGCCAATAATGAAGATCCCGTCACTATCTGAGTGAAGCCGCCAGTTATCTTGGATGTGCGTCAGTAACTGGACCAGACGCCAGTAGAGCGTGAAATCTTTAACTATATAAATTTCTCGTGAGTATTGGTACTATACATGATTATTATATATATATATAATTGCTTTTGTCACCACCTTTAATCCTCACAATCCTAATTTTTCCAACGTAATTAAAACACATTTCCCACTACTTAAACAAGATAAAAAAATGAAAAAACTTACTAATGCACTAACGTTCATCCCTTCAAAAAGACAACCTAAAAACCTTAAATCACTATTGACCAGGGCTAAATTTGAATCCCTCAGTCCAATTAAGGAAGTTGTAAAATGTGGAAGGGATAATTGCGGCACGTGTAGATATTTAATTGAAGGTAAATCATTTATTTTTGATAGTGGAATAGAATTTTTTGTCAATGAAAGTATGAACTGTAAAGTAACTTATGTATTATATGTCATAAAATGCAGTGGGTGTGCCGAACTTTACATCGGTTGCACTAACAAGTTACAAAACAGAGTAACGGTTCATAGACAAGTGAGCACCTTGATATCTGCGGTAAAGGCGAATTCAAAATATACCCTTTTTTTAAGATGCCGCATTCAGACCCCATGAAAATGAGATTGAAGGAACAATATTTTATTGACAAATTTAAACCCAAATTAAACATTTCAAAATAATTACAATATTATACTCTATCTAATTCAATATTATTATATTATTGTGTGTTTATTCTTCCATGACGTCACGTCATTGTTATTGTTATTGTATGTCTTGACAAGCTCAGGCGAAACATGTAGACAATTAAACAATAGTACTTTTCAAAGGCATTTTCAACCTTTATTTATTTTTTCTATATAAACACTACTACGGTTTCAACTTCATACATATATTGATATATATACACGAAAGTAGATAGAAAATGCCACCAAAAAAGAAAAGTACAGAAGAAAATTTTAACGAAGAAATGTTAAAAACGATGTCAGCGTTACTTGGCAAAATGACGATCCTGATAGAAAAAACGGATATGTTATTGGAAATGACTATCGTGACGGAATTTATGATAAAAGTATTTGAGAAATGTGTGGGTATTTCGGATTGGAATCTGTCGAGCCAGAAATGTATAGATCTTATGCCCAGTTTAATTTCAATATTACTGTACAAGCTTTCAACATCAAACGTGACAAGTACGCTATTTGTTTCAGCTTTACTAGGTAGATTACACAATACATCACCCGTTAGACTCTCGACTGAGGAAGATAGAAACTTGTCGCTGTAGTATCATCTGAAAGACAATTCAATTGGTTATTAAACAACATAATAATTTAACTACCCGGAAAAGAACCAATCGATACATCGCATTTTACACATAGACACCCATTTTTACAATTTTGTCCAACTTTGGATACCTTTCTTGACTACTTCAAAATAGCTTTAAGCAGTAGCTGCACACCACTTTTCCAGCTGAAAATCAAATTTCAAACCTCTATCTCTTATAAATAATAATAATATTAATCTTAGTAATAACAATAGCCTTTCACCATTTTCACGCAATGTTCAAAATAAATATAAATCATACTTTTAAAAAAGAAATATCACCCCAAGTGACAGTCACGATCAGCATTTTAACATTTCTGCCTTTCTCTGGATGACAGGAACGGTCGTCTTCTTTGCTTTATTGCGTCAAAAATAAAATATATTGTTGAAATTGTCGACAATGTAATATTCCTCTATTTAGCTTGTATTAAATTCTGAAAGTTTTGATTCAATTTAGTTGTTCAAAGTCTAGAATTATAAGCTGTAAGATATGTTTTCTGTTTGAAAGCGTGTCGTATTCAAAATGGCGGGAACACGCTTGACTTTGGCTCGAATATCAATTTCTTCGCTTCATAACGTCAAAAAAAATAACAAATAGTTGATTTTTTCGACATTATAAAACGCCACCATATGTCTGGCAGTAAATCATAAAAAGTCTGATTCCATTTCACTGTCCATATCGTAAAATTATTAGCCTTAAGTGACCATGGGAAAATATTGGAATAATGCCAAAGCAATGGACACGGCATGAATTTTCACCCCTGACCTATTACATAAATACTGGAAGATCCTTTGTTGAAACGTATGTTTTTTATTCGATGATTAGTGAGTGGAATATTCCTTTTCATCGCTGGTTTTAGTTTTATTACCTAATCACCATTAATTGATTAAATAGAAACAATAGAAATCAGTTGATTGATTTTGCGCTTTTGCTAGCAAAAGCCGTTGCCATGTTCGATGGGTCCGCGAGTTGTCTCACTACCGCAAGGCACATCGTGCGATTCGCAACATATAAAAATGGGTTAAATAGTCACGTTATCTTTACATACTGACACAAGTAAGGAATAATAACCAGTTAACTTAAATACTCACCTTATGATTATTAGTGACCATTTATAGGAATACTGAGGTACAATGCAAGTACTGACGGGTTTAAGCCACTACTGATAACACATATATTTCTCACAATTAACCATTTCTGATGGCTTCATGGATTACTGACAGATATTAAGCACCCAGAGATCAAATCTACTCACTATGCATGTTACCGTGTCTGGTACCCAAGGAAGTCAACACAACTTGAGAGTAGTCAAAAGGCTTAGGTAGATTGTCGATGTTGTTCTCAGTTCTCCCCCTTTTCAATTTTCATAGCAGAATTCGACATCTTCCAGCCACATATTGCTGAGGGAAAACAAGGTTCACAGGGATCATAATTGTCGATATAGTACTTTTTGATGTGATCCAATATTCTCTCTCCTACAATATTTGACGTACTCGAACCTTTTCGAAAACAAGCAATACAATTGAGTTAGAATGTTCACACTTGGCATAGGTGTCTATTAGGTGAATACCTTGATGGGGTTCGAAGTTGAGCATTTTCTGCTTAGGGTAAGCAGAGATAAGCAATTTGATTGTTTGATGCTTTGGGACACGATAACTTTAGTTCTGATTAAGTGAGAGTGAGGGCACTTGGTTTATTACACCGATACCTTCACCAAGTTCAATTATCAACATTTTCTGCTGAGGGTAAGCAGAACGATAAGCAATTTGATTGGTCGAGACTTTGGAACACAATAACTCTGCTTCTAATTGAGGTAGAATGTCTGCTTAGTGTAAGCAGAGATAAGCAATCTGATTGGTTGATACTTTGGGGCACAATGACTTTGGTTGTAATGAAGTGAGAGTGATGCAACTCCACTAAGGTGATGTGAATTTTCTGCTTAGGCTAAGGAGCGATAAGCAATTTTATTGGTCAAGACTCTGGAACATAACTCTGCTTTTAATTGGGTTTGAATGTTTAAACTCAAAGTAGATGATTATCAGCGAATGTCTTGATTGAGTTCAATGATAAATATTTCGAGCTAAAGCTCTATCTGATAGAGAGTGATCAAACTTTGTGTATAGTTTGATTGCTCAATGCTTTTAAAAAAAAATAAATGTGCGATTAATTAATATGTGTCAAGTTATTATTTTGGTATTTCGGCGGGGGACATCAGCCTCACTGTTGGCTTGTTGAGCTTGTTATTATTTGTGTTGAAACTCTAAGCATATTTTGGTATTTGGCTATCCGTCTGCACTATCCGAACATATTACAGACTATTCGTGTGTAATTTAAAACTAAGTTTTGACGTTTTAAGTACATGCAAATTCGTCTATTTTTTGGTAGTGTGGTACGTTCAATAAAGGTTAAAAACCATAAGATAATTATTCAAACGGATGATTTGAATTATCAGACATCCTTTTGGCAATGCTAATCTTTTTAATAGCCTATAATGTCATCGTCACAAATAAATAAGTTTAATGCAGGACGTTTCAAACAATTACGCCATCGTTTTGAAAAAAACAAATATGGCCGCATCTGGAGAGCCTTTTCGTCAAACTGTTATACCCAGAACAGTTTTATTTTAAAACATTGTCTAAATAACTAGAAAAATCCTTTCATAAGTATTCTAAAACTGTATTTATATGAACCAAATTATTTGAAATGATCAATCCTTTTATATTTCGTTACAAACATCCTGTGACCGACTCAAACTGCCGACATTGGAAAGACGGGTCGGCTCCAAATAATCAAACTGTCTATAGTAAAACTTTACGACAAAAAGTTTTATACAACAAAATGTAATTAATTGCAAGATATGAAGGAAACACGCATGAACTATTCATACAGCAAGTTTTAATTGACTTCTATCTAAAACAAGCTACAGCTTTTTATACGCCAACATTTTCATGTGGACGTATTATGTCGTCTCCTCTGACCGTCTGTCTGTCCACAATTGTTTGTGGACCCTCTACAGGTCACAATTCTTGTCCGATTTTGAAGAAACTTGAAATATAGCTTTATCCCCAAAAGATCTCGGCTGCTTTCGATATTGGCATGTATCGGATCGAAACTTCATGGATTATGGCCCCTGATTGTACGAAAAATCACGTTTTTATGTTGTGGATCCTATAGAGGTCACAATTTTGAGCCGATTTTAATGAAACTTGAGGTGCTTGTTTATTACCCAAAGATCTTGGTTCCTTTCGATATTTGCGCCTATTGGAACGTAATTTCCTGAATTATGGCCCCTGATTGTCCGAAAAATCACCTATTTTAGCTTTTGGTCCCTCTGGAGGTGACAATTATTATCCGATTTGAAAAACCGTTCGATGATATCACCGTTAAACCCTAAGGAAAGTTGAGTTCAAATTTCGAGAAAATCAGACTAAAATTGACATACAAAATGGCTGTCGTTTGTACGCGAATACTGTTAAAAAAAGGTATATCAAGGTTGTAGACCCTGTAGAGGTCACAATTTTAATTCGATTTAGATGAAACTTGAAATGCATGGTTATAACCCAAAGATCTTGGTTCCTTTCGATATTTGCGAATATCGAATTGTAACTTCCTGAATTATGGCCCCTGATTATACGCAAAATCGCCTTTGTTTAGCTTGTGGTCCCTCTGGAGGTCACAATTATTATCCAATTTAAAAAATTGTTTGATTATATCACCGTTACACCCTAAGGAATGTTGAGTTCGAATTTCGGGTAAATTGGACCCAAAAAGCCATACAAAATGGCCGCCGTTTGTACGCGAATACTGTTAAAAAATGGTATATCAAGGTTGTGGACCCTGTAGAGGTCACAATTTTAATTCGATTTTGATGAAACTTTAAATGTATGGTTAGAACCCAAAGATCTTGATTCCTTTCGATATTTGCGCATATCGAATAGTAACTTCCTGAATTATGGCCAGACAAAATGGCCGCTGTTTGTATGTGAATAATGTAAAAATATGGCATATTAATGTTGTGGGCCCTGTAGAGGTCACAATTTTAATTCGATTTTGATTAAACTTAAAATGCATGTTTATAACCTAAAAATCTTGATTCTTTTCGATATTTGCGCATATCAAATTGTATCTTAATGAATTATGGCCTTTGATTGTAGGAAAAATCGCTTTCGGTATTGCTTGTCTATCCATCTATCGAAAATGTGGGCGTATCCTGCCTGGCAGTGCCAGCTTACTATCTTTATCTTTTAAAATCTCACGTACATGTAAGAATATTAGTACATGGTCGACCGTGTCGTGGTGTCACGATCCAGATTTGATCTTTTATTGGTAACTATATGTCCCGCTTGGCAAAACACACGCCCAGATAGTACTAAGGTGGCTAGAATACTAACTAAATTTAGCAGAGGAAATAAACAAAGACCATGTGTAGGCCTACACATGACACGCTGAATAGCGTCAATACAGATCTAATCATAGGCAAGTACATGGTCGACCCTGTTGCGGTGTCGGGATCCAAATTTGATCTTTTATTGTTAACTATATTTCCCCCTGGGCAAAACACACGCCCAGATAGTACCAAGGTGGCTAGAATACTAACTAAATTTAGCAGGGGAAATAAACAAAGACCATGTGTAGGCCTACACATGACACGCTGAATGGCGTCAATACAGATCTAATCATAGGCAAGTACATGGTCGACCGTGTTGCGGTGTTGGGATCAGTAGTATATTGACAAGGAAGCAGTGTGGCTTAGTAAAGAAAACAGAAACGAAGAAGAGTTGAAGACATTGTATTCTGTTCTCACGTGGAGATTCCATCCGGTTCTACAATTTAGAGTTATCCCCCATAATCACCCGAATAGTTCACATTTCAATTAACCCGAATATATCACATTTTCCCCCTCTTTAGAGTCTAATCAGTCCACAATGTAGGTTATTAAATTTGAAATCAAACATAAACAATATAAAGAAAACATGCACAGAATGTCACATAACATAGTCTCTATGCCAAAAAGGAACACGTCTTGTTCTGGTCCTTGGTTGTCCAGGTAAGCGAATTCTCACTCTGTCCCCCTCTTTAAACTTTGGTTGAGCTCTTGAGCTGCACTTCTTGTTCTGTCAGCACAAGCTTTCATAGTGCGAAGTTGTCTACCATGAAGATGAAGAGATGGTGAAACAGAAGTAGTTGAATGTGCTGTAGCGCGAAAGACATGTAAGTATTCACGAACTGGATCTTTAAGAACTTTACTATCTTGAAGGCCCATTTTTAATGACATCACCAAGATTACGATGAAAACGTTCAATTGCGCCATGGGCTTGTGGATAGTAGTTACTTGACTGGCGATGTTGAATATTTCTCTCGTGAAGGTAAGCTTTGAATGGGTAAGATTCAAATTGTGGAGCATGATCTGTAACGATAATGGAGGGAAATCCTTCTCGACTAAAAATGGTTTCCAAAGCGTCAGTCACAACCTGTGTGGTCACCGTACTGCATAAAATTACTTTGGGCCATTTGCTGTAATAATCTATTAATGTAAGCATAAAACGACAGTCAGTAGAAGCTCTTTCTATTGGACCAACAATATCTAGGCCAAGCTGTACCCATGGTTCTGAAGGATATGGAACTGGATGTAGAGGAGCTGGTTTAGTTTTGGTAACTTTATCACTCATTTGGCAGGAGACACAAGCTTTAAAAAAATTTCAACTTGAACATCCATCTTTGGCCACCAATAAATATCTCTAAGGCGTTGTTTGGTTTTAACTATGCCTTGATGTGTTTGGTGAGCAAGGGCAATCAACTGTGACGTAGGTATCACAACACGATCTCCTCTAAGAAGAATGCCATCAGAAACATACAATTCATCTTTGACATAAAAAAATGGTTTGAGATCTGGAGAAACGTCCTTTTTGTCTGGCCACTGTGTCCGCAAAAAGGAGATAACAGTCGATAGGTGAATTTCAGAAGTTGTCGCATCATGTAATTGTATAGGTGTAATACTTGAAAAATGACAAGCTGTAGTAATGTTAAGTTGACAAACAACGTCATCATCTGTATCAGCATCACTCGTGGTGGGAAGAGGTAAGCGTGAAAAAGCCTCTGCAACTTGATTTTCAGAAGTTGTAAATAATGATGGATTTTCAGAAGTTGTAAATAATGATGGATTTTCAGAAGTTGTAAATAATGATGGAAAGTCTACTTGAAGAGACGAAGGTAAGTGGTTACCAGTACATGTAGCAGTAGTTAGATTGCAGGTAATGTCTGTGCCAGTAATCTTTAAGGCCAGAGAACGAAGAATATCTAAACCAATTAAGGAAATGCCGTTTTCTACAACGTAAAGGGTCACTGAACACTAGGGACCGGGGAATCTACAAGTTTTTACGAAAAAAGGTAATAAACTACCATTATCATCTAGAATCTAATACACGTCAAGAATGTGTTAAATACCGTCAAGATTCTTCAAAAAACGTCTAGTTTGTGCTACCGTGTAGATTTAGAAAAACGTTCTAGTTTTGACATCGATCGTCTACTTTTGGAAGGTGTTTAGTTTTTATACAAGACCTAATTTCTCGTACGTTGTCGAGAAATGAACAGAGTGTTTAATAACGCAAGACATTTAGATTTTACTCCAAATTACTACTTTACAGAGAGCCGTATATGTGGTTACGATTTATGTGGTTACAATTTATAGAATTTTTTTTTTTTTAAATATTCACTGATACAACTTCGTTATCGTTTTATTCTTTCTGTCATTCATATAATATCCATGATGGCTGTACGCGCATCAAACAACGATAAATGTTCATTGGTAAAAGACGGTCTACACGCGGGAAATTTTACAGCAGCTATTGGCTAACAGCACACATTATAAATAACCGTATTTGCATGTTCACTGATACAACTTCTTTATCGTTTATTCTTTCTGTCATTCATATAATATCCATGATGGCTGAAGTACATTACTACGCGCATCAAACAACAATAAATGTTCATTGGTTAATTACACACATTATAAATAACCGTATTTGCATATTGCATAAGCATACTATTTATAGTATTGTTACCTTGAATTATTTTTAAGTCGACTGTCCCAAGGACCGAAATAATACCGTGTTTTGCGTAGTGCAGCATAAAATTGAAATAGTATGCAAGTCTGAAATAATTATATTTGTGAAGTTGTAGTTCCAGTATTACGCCAAGGTTAATCTATGTTAAGTGCACAATGATAAATATTAAAACTATATAATTATAAACCGCAGAATGCCTCGTTTGGCATTTTTGCCGAAATGAGTTTAAAAAAAAATGCCTCGTTGTCTGCAGTTCCAAAACGAGGTATTTTAAATTGCCCTTTTTTGGAACGAGGTATTTTGTTCAGAACCAGACGTGGAAAAAAATTTTTCAAGATAGTTTATCAACAGAAACAGTCAATGCTAGGGAATGCAACGAGGGTTCAATCCCAGCTCAGGGCATGAACTTTATCGTTGTAAGTGAGAGGGATATTCGGTCTACCGTCCGATCAGGCAGGTTTCCCCCGAGTTCTTCGGTTTCTTCCTGCAGTAATGATCGAAATCATTCGCACGATATGTGCCAAGGGCCAAATTTGAAAAAGGCCTCAGGCCTAATTTGCTACCCTTGTAAAATGACGTGATTATTATTATTATTATTATTATTATTATTATTATTATTATTATTATTATTATTATTATTATTATTATTATTATTATTATTATTATTATTATTATTATTATTATTATTATTATTATGGGCAAGTTATTTTTTTACAATAAATATAAAAAATAAACTGGCGTATTAGAAATATGTGATGAAATTTAATACTTTTTTAATAAGAAGAATGGATTATTTGTTGTATTTAGATCAGATAAACACTAATTTGTTGTCTGCGATAGTTAGTTAGAGGTGTAAAACACACAGCTACCATGATTAATTTACAACCCCAATTTAGCTTCCACAACACCACAGTTTTTACTTAACACCTAAACCTGATTGGGCAATAAATTAATCAAGGCAAGGTAGCTATGTGTCTTCAATAGTTTTACATCTTCAACTATGGCGTGTATTCTTGCCTTTCCTATTTCTTTGATTATAATATCATAGTTTGGACCTGTTTATTTTCGTATTAAATAACATAAATTTTAATTTTTACAAATTCGCTGATAGCAAATAGCGCTAATAACTATCTTTTAAAAAAATGGTTAGGAAACGAGGCTTTTTACCAAGTCTCATTCTGAACAAGATACCCCGTTCCAAAAAAGGGCAATTTGAAATACCTTGTTTTGGAACTGCAGACAACAAGGCATTTTTTTTTACCTCGTTTGAACAAAAATGCCGAACGAGGCATTCTGAGGTTTATAGGGATAGTGTACGTATTCATATTAACGTGGAAGGTGTTGTTTCGGATGAAACCCGGCCATGTGTCTGGATTAGGGGATTAATTAAACAATAGGTTGCGGCTATTCAAAGAATCTTACGACCGACATTTATGACTGCTGATGTGCTGTATCCATGCGACGGTGGTGTAATTACATGTACACATCTGTGAGCGATATGGTTTCAGACAGAACCGAGTCATGTGACATGTGGAATTTGTGATTGATATAGACAATAGCAGGCAGTCGTTCAAATAATATAACCTAAATTATAATGACAGTCCCAAGCGACGGTGGCATTATTCGTAGACTGAAACCCATAGCCCATTGTGTGTGGGTTTTTTTTTGTGAATACGTTGTTCTCGTACAGTAAGCTTCTTTTACAACTTCGTCATCGTTTTATTCTTTCTGTCATTAATATCCAAAATACGGCACTATGTTGGTCCTTGAGGCGATCGAATAAAAAATAATTCCAGCTAATTTAATAATACTATAAATAGTATATTTATGCAATATGCAAATACGGTTGCTTATACGTGCTGTTATCCAATAGCTACTGTAAATTTTCCCGCGTTGAGACCGTCTTTAACCAATGAACAATTATCGTTGTTTGATGCGCGTACAGCCATCATGGATATTATATGAATGACAGAAAGAATAAAACGATGAGGAACATGTATCAGTGAATATTTTTAAAATCTTTTTTTATACGCCCACATTGAAATGTGGTCGTATATTGCCGTCGCCCCCGTCCGTCCGTCGGTCCGGCGTCCACAATTGCTTGTGGACGCTCTAGAGGCCAAAGTTAAAATTCGATTGACTTTAAATTTATACACAGTGTTTAAGGTCATGAGACGAAGAAGCCTATTGATTTTCAGCGATTTCCGATAATAACTGTCAGAGTTATGGCCCTTGATCACTTAAAAAAATCTTGTGGACGCTCTAGAGGCCAAAATTAATATCCGATTGACTTTAGATTTATACATAGTGTTAAAGGCCATGAGACGAAGAAGCCTATTGATTTTCAGCGATTTCCGATAATAACTGTCAGAGTTATGGCCCTTGAACACTTCAAAAAATCTTGTGGACGCTCTAGAGGCTAAAGTTAATATCCGATTGACTTTAGATTTATACATAGTGTTTAAGGTCATGAGAAGAAGAAGCCTATTGATTTTCAGCAATTCCCGATAATAACTGTCAGAGTTATGGCCCTTGATCACTTCAAAAAATCTTGTGGACGCTCTAGAGGCTACAGTTAATATTCGATTGACTTTAAATTTATACACAGTGTTTAAGGTCATGAGACGAAGAAGCCTATTGATTTTCAGCGATTTCCGATAATAACTGTCAGAGTTATGGCCCTTGATCACTTAAAAAAATCTTGTGGACGCTCTAGAGGCCAAAATTAATATCCGATTGACTTTTGATTTATACATAGTGTTAAAGGCCATGAGACGAAGAAGCCTATTGATTTTCAGCGATTTCCGATAATAACTGTCAGAGTTATGGCCCTTGATCCCTTAAAAAAATCTTGTGGACGCTCTAGAGGCCAAAATTAATATCCGATTGACTTTAGATTTATACATAGTGTTAAAGGCCATGAGACGAAGAAGCCTATTGATTTTCAGCGATTTCCGATAATAACTGTTAGAGTTATGGCCCTTGAACACTTCAAAAAATCTTGTGGACGCTCTAGAGGCTAAAGTTAATATCCGATTGACTTTAGATTTATACATAGTGTTTAAGGTTATGAGACGAAGAAGCCTATTGATTTTCAGCAATTTCCGATAATAACTGTCAGAGTTATGGCCCTTGATCACTTCAAAAAATCTTGTGGACGCTCTAGAGGCTAAAGTTAATAACCGATTGACTTTAAATTTATACACAGTGTTTAAGGTCATAAAATGAAGAAGCCTATTGATTTTCAGCAATTTCCGATAATAACTGTCAGAGTTATGGCCCTTGATCCCTTCAAAAAATCTTGTGAACGTTCTAGAGGCTAAAGTTAATATCCGATTGACTTTAAATTTATACACAGTGTTTAAGGTCATGAGGCGAAGGAGCCTCTTGATTTTCATCGATTTCCGATAATAACTGTCAGAGTTATGGCCCTTGATCACTTCAAAAAATCTTGTGGACGCTCTAGAGGCCAAAGTTAAAATTCGATTGACTTTAAATTTATACACAGTGTTTAAGGTCATTAAATGAAGAAGCCTATTGATTTTCTGCAATTTCTGATAATTACTGTCAGAGTTATGGCCCTTTATCGCTTATAAAAATCTTGTGGACGCTCTAGAGGCTAAAGTTAATAACCGATTGACTTTAAATTTATACACAGTGTTTAAGGTCATGAGACGAAGAAGCCTATTGATTTTCAGCAATTTCAGATAATTACTGACTGAGTTATGGCCCTTGATCACTTTCAAAATTTTGTGGACGCTCTAGAGGCTAAAGATAATAACCGATTGACTTTAAATTTATATAAATTGTTGAAGGTCATGAGACGAACAAGTATATTGAGTTTCAATGAATTTAGATAACTTGAACAGCATGGAGGAGAACTTTATCAAAGCCAAACAAATTCCAATGATTTTCTGATAATTACATAATGAGTAGTTACTTTTAATCAGATTTTAGTGTATTATAAATGTTTCATTACCGAAAAAAGTAAAATATGCGACAACTCTTGTTGACTGCCAGGACGATTTAGCTGCTGTGGGCGTATGTTTCGTTGCCTGGCAACCTATGTTTCTATAAATTGTAACCACATAAATCGTAACCACATATACGGCTCTCGGTAAAGTAGTAATTTGGAGTAAAATCTAAATGTCTTGTGTTATTAACACTGTTCATTTCTCGACAACGTACGAGAAATTAGGTCTTGTATAAAAACTAAACACCTTCCAAAAGTAGACGATCGATGTCAAAACTAGAAAGTTTTTCTAAATCTACACGGTAGCACAAACTAGACGGTTTTTGAAGAATCTTGACGGTATTCAACACATTCTTGACGTGTATTAGATTCTAGAGGATAATGGTAGTTTATTACCTTTTTTTCGTAAAAACTTGTAGATTCCCGGTCCCTAGCGGAAGCTGTGTTAGTATTGTAGGTTGCAGTTGTAGTAAAACATCCAAGAACGGGTATTGGATCCTTGGTGTAAGATGTGAGCAATATCGTTGACGGTTGTAGTGGAATTGTAGAAAAATGTTGCATATATAGGTCATTGGTAAGAATCGAAACATTTGAACCAGTGTCAACCAGAAAGGTAAGTATAATACCACTAACATCCATCGAAGCATATATACCACTAGAAGTACGGTCATTGACATTCAAAATGGTGAAGGAAGTTGAATCGTCAGCGGCGGAATTCATAAGAAACTGAACAGGTTTTGGGTGTTTGTGTAATCGTGATTGACATACTGTAGCAAAATGACCTCTAATATGGCAGTATGAACAGGTAGCAGCAACAGCTTCGCAGGTAGGTTCATTAGCTAAATGTTGGTTAGAGCCACACTGGAAACAAATTCTTTTCACTGTTGTTGAATACCTTGAATGAGCTTGTGAATTTGTGGGTGAATGTTGAGTAGTAGGCCTGGAAAAACAAATGTCAGACGAAGCAGGACGAATAGCTCGAACTGGAGTTGATGTAGCATCAGACAAAACCCTTGATTCATGGATGGCTTGCTCAATTTGTTTTGCAAGTTGAATGGACTTTTGTAGATCTGCAGTCTCGATAAGTAATTGCTCAAGAATCCTAGTAATATTTGTCTTTTCTATCAATTGATCTCGTATCATCTCATCAGTCATTTGGCCAAAACTGCATGTAGAAGCAAGTTCATGTAATGCACCAATGTAAGCATCAACTGACTCATCAGGAAATTGACATCGTTGTCGAAACTTGTATTGCTCAGCAACAACATTCGTAGAAGGTAAGAAGTACGAGTCTAAGACTCTGAAAGGCTGTTGTCACCGGCCACGGATGCTTGAAATTCAGGCAATGTATAGTATAAGCGCTGTCCCTCAGTTCCCAATGAATGTAGTAGTAAGGCTTTTCTATTGGCATCAGATATGCGTTCGCCATCAATCCCATTAGCCAGCATGTAATTAACGAACATTTTCTTCCACTGGATCCATGGTATACATGGTTTGCCGGGAAATTGTAGAAATGGTTGGGGTGGGGCAACACCGGTAAAATGAAGTTCTGGGTTAGCCGCAGACTGGCGATCCCCTGGCATGATGAATTACTGCTGCAAAATCCCTTTTCTCGTCGCCATTATGTAGTGTATTGACACAGAAGCAGTGTGGCTTAGTAAAGAAAACAGAAACAAAGAAGAGTTGAAGACATTGTCTTCTGTTCTCACGTGGAGATTCCATCCGGTTCTACAATTTAGAGTTATCCCCCATAATCACCCGAATAGTTCACATTTCAAATAACCCGAATATATCACAGGATCCAAATGTGATCTTTTATTGGTAACTATATTTCCCGCTGGGAAAAACACACGCCCAGATAGTACCAAGGTGGCTAGAATACTAACTAAATTTAGCAGAGGAAATAAACAAAGACCATGTGTAGGCCTACACATGACACGCTCTATAGCGTCAATACAGATCTAATCATAGGCAAGGTGAAAGTGCACGGCTCTGAGCTCGCCATGAGCCATGACATTTCGTCTAATATTTGTACTGTTGTGTGGGCTAGAAATACTAAAAGCTTCAGGTCTTTTGATAAGTTTCAAGCCTTATTTGCAGGAAATTACCTCTCATTTAACCATATAAGAAAGCAACAATGAGAGGGGTCGTTTCAAAATAACACAAACAGTTATGAAATATGAAAAATACAAAAAATACATCGGATAGCACAAATAGTTAAAGCATCTGAATATCCGTGAAATTATATCCGTGAACGGTATTCGGATACAAGTTTCAGCACTAGTTACGAGGCTGCTTTCGATATTGGCATGTATTGGATCAAAACTTCATGGATTATGACCCCTGATTGTACGAAAAATCACATTTTTAGCTTGTGGACCCTATAGAGATCACAATTTTGAACCGGGTTTGATGAAACTTGACATGCATGTTTTTAACCCGAAGATCTTGGTTCCATTCAATATTTGCGCCTATCGAAACGTAATTTCCTGAATTATGGCCCCTGATTGTTCGAAAAATCACCTATTTTAGCTTGTGGTACCTCTGGAGGTTACAATTACTATCTGATTTAAAAAAAACGTTTGATTTCATCACCGTTACACCCTAAGGAAGGTTGAGTTTGAATTTCGGGAAAATCAGACCAAAATTGCCATACAAAATGGCCGCTGTTTGTACGCAAATACTGTTAAAAAATGGTATATCAAGGTTGTGAATCTGTAGAGGTCACAATTTTAATTTGATTTTGATGAAACTTGAAATGCATGGTTATAACCCAAAGATCTTGGTTCCTTTCGATATCGGATCGTAACTTCCTGAACTATGGCCCCTGATTATACCTTTGGAGGTCACAATTATTATCCAATTTAAAAAATCGTTTGATTATATCACCGTTACACCCTAAGAAAGGTTGAGTTCAAATTTGGGGAATATCGGACTAGAATTATTAGCCGTAAGATTTGTGTTCTTGTCTGTCTGAACGTACCATAGACAAGATTATGGCAACACGCTTGATCTCAGCTTGAGCATCAGTCTTCTTCGCATATTAACGTCAAAAAAAATAACAAATAGTTGATTTCTTCGACATTATTATATTCTACGATATGTCTAGCAGTAAATCATAAAAAAATCTGATCCAATTTCACTCTTCATATCGAAAATTAATAGCCAAAAGTGATAACGGGAAAATATTGGAATAATGCCAAAGCCATTGACTCAGTGTGAATTTTCACCTCTGACCTACGTAAATACTGGGAGATCCTTTGTTGAAACCTTTATGATTTTTATTCGATAATTATCGAATATAACATTCCTTTTTATTGGGAGATTTATTTTTATTACCCAATCGCCATTAATTTGAAATACGTTGAAATAAAAACAATAGAAATACGGCGATTGATTTCTCGCTTGGGTTCGCTTATGCCGTTGCCAAGTATAATCGGTCCGCGAGTTGATTTGCTACCGCCAGGCACTTGACGCGAGCCGATTCGCTACCATCAAAAATGGGTTAAATAGAAACAGAATAGAGAAAAATAGAGATAAATAAATAAAGATAGGAAAGTGGTATATAGAGTTAAAAAAGGGGTAAAAAGTACCATAGTAAAATGAAGATATATATACAAAATATGGAACAAAGACAAACATCTATATACAATCAGAGATGAACATTTGGTAGGGTGCCCTGAGCTAAAAAAAAGTCTCAAAAACTATTTACAGTTATGGCACTATATCTATATAAACAATAACCCTAGATCCTTTATTATAAACTGCCAAGAAACTGTACCTGTGTGCTATATATGTCACAAGATATATCCATTCCACTGTCCTTTAAAATACACTGCTTTCATGTTCCATCAGTGCCATATTTATTTTGGGTTTTCAATGTTTACAGAGTAATGTTTTCTTGTTCATTTAAAATTATTGATTCATTTTCCGATAAAAATTTACTGCCACTACCATTCGGAACGATTCGTTTAAATTGAAATTTGCTATCTGACAAAATCTGCTCCATGTTTCGATTGAATTTCAGATTTCCGAACATGCACAACTCAGCCCAGTTTTGGATAGGCCATTCCCGTGTATTTGTGCAGTCCAATTTAAATGTATTGAAGTTTTTGTAGATATATTGGCCTGATCTATTTATATTTTCTGTATACCCATAGACACACAGGACTTTTTATATTGATATTTATATGTGAATGTGCCTTTGTAAATTAATATTTGATGTCCCATTTAAGAAATAATGTTCAGAAGTATGTTTATTTATGACAAGTTACATGGAATAATTAGAGTATTAAATAAATATTGACATCCTAACTTAATCAATCTGAATGAAAAATATGCAATAGCTGATCATTTAAGTTATGTATAGATTTGAGATATACATTGACATTTTGAAGTAGGGTTTGAATAAGTGAATACAAACTAGAAGATACATAATTAAGAACAAATTCAAATTCTGGATCACGTTCCTTCTTGTATGATAGGATTTACACAAGAATAGATATGCTGATTATATTTAAAGTTGATGTATGGCACAATATTGCAGTTGGACAATCGTTTATTTATTAATGTGATCAACTGAGGACACACATTATGTTTTAATACCGACAAATGGGGACTTTGTGTATGGTGAACACCAACAACCAAGTACATATAGACACCCGAGGACGCTACAAGTGTATGTCAATAATGTAAATTGAGTGGATTCCACAGTCTATATCCGAGAACATCCCCCTTTGACCACACATTGGGAAAAAGACAATATGACCGTTTATAATTGATGTGCGGTGCATAATACCGCAATATAACAGTTATTTATTAATGTGGCCAACCGAGGACGCACATTATGTTTTAATACCAACAAATGGGGACTTCGTGTATGGTGAACACTAACAACTGAGTACACACACACTCACATCCGAGAACGTTATAAGTGTATACCAATGCGATGTTCACGTACTAGCTAATGCACGTTTGTTGTAATATTACAGCAATCGATAATCCCAAAATGAATCGTCATTTAATTATCAACAAGCTGTTACTTACTTTTAAAAACACTGACATGAATCTTCAAGATATGACCATGCATTTGAGGATCGCCCTTTGATTGAAAAGTCAAGCTAATATCTTGAAAAGTCAAGCTAATATCTTGAATTAAAATGCATTTATAAAGTTCATTTGAAACTGCAACCAACTTGGTAACTAATGGGCAGGAGTGTAGGACAGGGGGTGATCGGAAGAGGGACAATGAGGGTGTGAAGGGGTCAGAAACTCTGTAATCGTTATATGCCCCAATATGGATCCTCATTGATTGATGTTTACAAGTTGTTACTATCTTTAATTGTAAGTTTGTGTCGAGTGGACGTTAAACCCCATCTCTCTCTCTCTCTCTCATTCTCTCTCTTAAAGATACCAAGGGTTGGACTATTGAGTGCGAACTGGGCGTATCCCCCCTCCCGATCTGAATGCATGGGCGCACTTTAGAACTGGATTCTTATCTCAGTTTACTCAAAATTTCATTTCCAGGCTTGTAGTAGCATCGTGAAATCTAATGTCTTGAAAATTGATGTCCTGATTTTAATTTAGGTTTAGTATTTTGAAAATTCAAGTTTAGTATCTTGAAAATTCAAGTTTAGTATCTTGAAAATTCAAATTTAGTATCTTGAAAATTCAAGTTTAGTATCTTGAAAATTCAAGTTTAGTATCTTGAAAATTCAAGTTAGTATCTTGAAGATATCTTAAGAGTTTAAGTTAATATATCTTAAGAGTTTAAGTTAATATCTTAACAGCTTATGTTAATATTTTAAGTTAATTTCTTAAGAGTTTAAGTTAATTTGTTAAAAGTTTAATTTTATATTTGAAACTTTTAGGATATTAACTTAAACTCTTAAGATATTAACTTAAACTCTTAAGATATTAACTTAAACTCTTAAGATAACTTAAACTCTTAAGATATTAACTTAAACTCTTAAAAGATATTTACTTAAACTAAATGTTAAAAAAGATTTTCATATCAAGACGAGTTTAACTATTACGTATGTTTATTCGCCATAAAACTAAAAGTAATGCCATACTACTTGTATGAAATGAAATACACTGCTTAGGTTAAACGTGTGGTCGTCCATAACCAGCAGCCAGATACTGTATTATGCAAAGAGCATACATGGGGATTAATATTTGTGGATTAAAATGTTAATGTTAATAACACAACCTAGTCTTTCATACTCGGCCCTTTGGTAATTTGAAAAATATCAGATCACACAGGCAGTACAAATTTCAGGAAGTAATATAAACAATTGTAATACTAAGCTTAACACATATTACTATTTGAACTTGTACATGTAATTAATATTTCAATAGTTGATTACTTATGATTTTATTCCTGTTATTTCTGCAGTAATCTTTTATGTTACGCCAGCTTCTGTTTTTCAGTTCTGGATGAAGTTTCTGTGCGTCTTCAATGTCTTTCTTTCCCGGCATTCTAAATTGGAGGATTTCTTTTAGGGAAAGAATGGCAATTATTTTGTCATCTGTCCATGACCTTTTTGTCTGCGCTACACCTGACTTAACCCCAGCAGGGCTGGCTTCATTTGGCCTTTCAGGATGTTGAATTTGTACTATTTTACAATATTTCAATTAAAAAATGATACAAAATCATCTTAACACACCTAATTTAAACAATTGGAAAAACTCAACTACATGCCGTAACATGGTTTGAAAAGCCTTACGTAAGTACTTTCAAATGCAACTTGGATTTAAACATATTTTCGAACCTTCTGGACAAGTAAGATAGGTTGTAATGGATAATTTATACAACAGGTAGGACACTTAAACATCTTGTAGTTAGAATAAGGCTAATTTTTTTTTCTGTACCTGTCAAGCCGGCAGTGTTATTGTCCATTTAAAGGCTCAGCAGAATACCAATGTCCATCAGCAGGCCATAAGGCTTGTACCCAGTCACCCGCCTTCAGGTTTGTAGACTTTAAAATAAAAAAATAGAATTATATTTAGGTCAGTTTGTTTCTAAAACAATAAACTTTAGCCCACGGGTGATCCAGTAAGGCTCGGGCTATCTAAGTGATAGATCCCGAGAATTTGATCCAGTTATTCATTGTAAGGGTGGGACGAAAATACAAAGTGTGCGCCCTTGGCATTTTGAATTAGAAATAAAAGTAGGCTGATGGTACCTGCGCATTTTATAAGACAATTGTAACTGGCTTAATACGCCCTTACCAGATCAAAATTTCAGACGGAAATGATATAATGACTAGAAGGGGTTGAAAATGGTTATTAAGTTATTTCTCCCATGTGACCATATATGATGTGTATGGTAGAAATCGTTTAACCGAGGACTTGATACACTCGCTGTCCAATAAACACTAACTGCGGACTTAATACACACCATCATATCACACACACGTAAGATACACCCGAACTGTGGAATACCGCCTAACGCGGAACACCTCAGATCGACCTTAAAATCAAATGGGATATTAAATTTAGGCTTCTGAACATAGCTATAGTCCTGGTTTTCGTTCAAAAAGTCCTCGGTTGAACCGAGGACCTCCTCGGTTGACACAGGTCCGCGATTAGAAGGTGTGTATTCAGATGTGTGTCCTCGATATACACCATATACAAATGCACACACACACACACATTTATAACCATATTACATATTCAACATATTTACATCACATATTCAACATATTTATATCAGTGCGTGCAATGGCTTCTTTCTGAGTTCTATTGGGTCAGTGATGAACTTGCCTATCGCTGTTCTCTGTAATACAGTAAATTAAATGAATTCCCCCCTGATAAGAATAGGTTTACTTGAAACCGCGCGCCCCATGGCACAATGACGTCATTCACCGGCACAAGGTTGAACTGCGGCGCCTGGAACGGAAGTTCAGGACCAATCCCATAGAAATCAACCGACAGATATTCATTGAAAAGCGATCGGCACACAATCGCCTAACAGCAGACACCCGTAATTCGTATCACCGCAACAAGATCAAGAACGCTGACCAGAAGCAACTCTTCCAAATTATTGATGACATTATTGGCGAAAAGAAGTCACTTGCTGCTACTCTACCAAACCACACAGATCCACAGGCACTAGCACAATCTTTCTCAGATTTCTTCACAAGTTTGAATGCTACGAAACTCGCTGGACTCCATACCAAGTCAATATGTGTTTAATTGTGATCTTGGTCATTCTTTTACACATTTTACTCATGTAACTGAATCCTGTTTATTGCATCTGGTGTCCACAATGAACTCGAAGTCCTGTTCACTAGATCCGTTTCCCACTAGTCACGTGAAATTGTGTATTCAACATTTCATTCCTCGCCTTACACTGATCATCAACACGTCATTTAATAATGGGCAGTTTCCCCGCGAATTTAAGCATGCCATTGTTCGGCCATTACTGAAAAAGTCAGGTTTGGATTCTAATGTACTGAAAAATTATCATCTAGTTTCGAACTGCACTTTTGGTGGCAAACCAGGGGTTCCATTTCGGCCATATATGCCGGTCGGGACCTGCGGCTCTGGAAAATGACCTACACCCAATCAGACCCGTAGGTCATTTTGCATGCCGGAAAAATAGCATATTTTGTGCTAAACCATAAAATTCTGGACTCGACGAAACTCCGCGCGTGTCGTGATGTAAACTGTTGGGTATAATCAAATTAACAGTGTTCAGTAGTCCGCGAATTGACACCACTGCCAATTGATTATCCTTGTGTATATTGCTGTACTCACAATCAACGGAGGATCAATATCAAACAGATTAAAAGCTTGACATTTAATCACGTTAATTAACTGAGTTTTTTTTTTTAATCAGTACTGTGTGACCATTTTTAAAACCTAGTTGTTGTTACAACATATTTGCTGACTTTCATCGCTCGTGCAGCTATATTTACTATGTCAACGTCAAACAGATTAAAAACTTTACTTTGATGTCTTCACTTGATAACTAGAGTTAAGCATGCAAATGATATATAAAGCAGAAATGTTTGCATGCTTTATATCATTTCAAAATGTTGAAATTCCAAACCTCTCAGAATAACAATTGTCGATAATTAATCCGACCTCCTTTTTTCAACAATTGTCATCAATGAATCCGAACTCCTTTTTTCAACATCGGCCCACGTGGAAGACAAATTCTGTCTTAAAATCTTGTCACAAACATTCCTGTGGTTAAGATATAATATTCCAGAATATTCCTACACAAAAAGTATTGTCAGTTGTTTTTTTTTTAATCCTTTTGTTTCCTTTATGTAACAACTGATTGTCGTTACTTTAATGAACTATTTACGCTGGCCGCCATTTTGATACACTGTGAATCAATCTTTACATGTTATCGAGTGCAAACAAGAACGATCTTCTTTGAGCTCCCCAAATATTGATACGAGTTAATAATATATTAATTAGTTTAAAAAGTATGTTAATTATTGTACATTGAATAGTTTTGTGATTGTTCCCAAAATGTTAGAAAGTCGGCTCTCGTAGAGCACACTGTATCCAGTGACAATAACACGTCACATGAACACTAATATCGACTATTGAAAGATGTTATACCACAACAGTTCCATTTGAGATACGACGACTATAGCCTATAACGGGTGATGTTGTAAAAAAAAAAGTAAGAAAATAGTGTACTTGCGAATGTTTCTTGTTGTTATATTTTTATATTATAGAAATCAATAAATGATAATTGGTTACATGTGTTCCTTTATTAGGGGATGGGTGGGTATAAATGCCGACGTGAGATTAAATTTCTTTGTGACTGTCCTTGACCCAATTAAACCCGAACGGCATTTCAATATCATGTTGTTTTATGGCTTCTTATTTTATGCTAAAAATACCATCACTTTCTCCACGGGAAACATGACCGGTTGTGAAAATTTTGAAGTGGAAGCCCTGTGGCAAACTAATTGTAAAATGTGTAGCTAAAGATCTAGATAATTATCTTAATGAGTTATCTTTATATTCAAAATTCCAGTCCGCCTATAGAAAGTACCACAGCACTGAGTCCGCTTTACTGAAAGTACATAATGATATCATGCTAGCGCTCGATGGCCATTCGGAAGTTATTCTCGTGTTGTTAGATTTGTCAGCTGCTTTTGATACCATCGATCATTACATTCTATTGGAGAGACTTCAGAAACGATTTGGTATCAAAGGCTTGGCCTTACAGTGGATGAAATCTTACTTGTGTGATAGAACTCAAAGTATCGACGTAAATGGTCACAAATATGTATCCACTCAGCTTGAATTCGGCGTACCACAGGGTAGTGTCTTAGGCCGGCTACTGTTCACACTTTACTGCACTCCTTTAGAGGATATTATACTCACGGTTTGGATTTTATGTTATACGCTGATGATACTCAGTTGTATTTTACATGTAAAAATGCTGAAGTTTCAAAGGTTGTAATTGAAAAATGTATTGATGATATTCGTGCGTGGGTGCTTACAAACAAACTGGTACTTAATGATGGTAAAACTGAGGTAATAAATTTTCATTCAAAATATAGAAACTGTGAAAAATTAAAATCTATCCGAATTGGCAATGAGGAAGTTCTTCCATGTTCAAGTGTCCGTAATCTAGGTTTTTATTTTGACGAAAATTGTCTTTTATCTAGACAAATTACTAAAGTGTGTCAGTCTGCATTTTTTGCGCTGCATAAAATTGGTCGTATTCGCAACGTTTTAGACCGCACCTCCACTGAATCACTTGTTCACGCTTTCATCACCTCACGTCTTGATTACTGTAATAGCCATTTGCATGATCTCTATCCTATCTCTCTAATTAAACGTCTACAATCTGTCCAAAACTCTGCTGCACGACTGATATCACGCACTCGTAAGAATGATCACATCACCCCAATTCTCCATGATCTCCACTGGTTACCTATGCACAGCCGCACAGAATTCAAAATTCTAACTACAATCTGTCCAAAACTCTGCTGCACGACTGATATCACGCACTCGTAAGAATGATCACATCACCCCAATTCTCCATGATCTCCACTGGTTACCTATGCACAGTCGCACAGAATTCAAAATTCTAACTACAATCTGTCCAAAACTCTGCTGCACGACTGATATCACGCACTCGTAAGAATGATCACATCACCCCAATTCTCCATGATCTCCACTGGTTACCTATGCACAGCCGCACAGAATTCAAAATTCTAACATTTACTTATAAATGTCTTAATCAGCTAGCACCATCTTAACTATCTGATCTTTTAACACTAAGAGTTCCACAGAGGCGAACCCGCTCTTCAGCCGAGATCCTTCTTGTTGACCCAGCACAACCGATCCTTCAAGTGACGTACGGCAAGCGGGCTTTCGCTAATGCTGCACCTCGATTATGGAACTCTCTCCCTCTTTCTGTTCGCAATGCCTCCTCCCTTAACTCATTCAAAAAACACCTTAAAACACATCTTTTCCGGCAGCACTACATTGAATGATTGCTTTTATGTTTACTTTGTTTTTAGTGTCATATCGTATGTTTCTATGTGATATCTGTGCCAAGGGCCAAATTTGAAAAAGGCCTCAGGCCTAATTTGCTACCCTTGTAAAATGACGTGATTATTATTATATCATATGTTTTTATGTCATATGTTTTATGCCATATTATATGTTTTGTTGGGGGTTTTTTTTTTCATGTTTATATTATTTTATATGTTTATACATGTTTATATGTCGTATTGTAGTTTTATATCATTTTATATGTTTATACATGTTTATATGTCGTAGTTTTATATCATTTTATACGTTTTTATAACATATAGTTTTATGTCATTTTATATATTTTCATGTCATATTTTATGTTTTTGTACTACGCATTGAGATTGTTTTCATGATGTAATGCGTATAATAAGAAATAAATATTATTTATTACTATTAACTTGCAGGGCACGGATAATGAAATATACAATTTGTATGTACTTAGAGCCAGTGAATTATTAGCAATTTAATTCAAATCCGTACATAACTACTTACTCAAAGTCGTAAATATTGAGTTCCTCACAAACACCAGACACGTCTTTACCTCTATTTAAATATGCACTGATGACCTAATACTAAGTTAAGAGTAACCCTCGGTAAATTCAGTTGCTCGTCGCATTTGCTTTGCATAGAAACTGTCAGATATTTAAATATACCCAGGGAAGGGATATTATGTAAATATTGTTCATTAAAGGCGTTGGAAGATGAATACCTTTTTTTGTTAATTGCCCTGCATATAATGAGAGAATTATATGTACCATTTAAGTTAGAACTTGTTTTATTTAGCACACTATGAATATAACTGAAGCATTGCATACAACTGTGAAGTAGTAAAACCACGTACGACGTCCGATCTTTGGATATCTCTCATATGCGAAATTTCGAAAGTCATTTGACTATTTTTTTTTAAATTAAAACTAAGGCTGAGAGAAATACATATAGAAGCAGATTGAAAATTATCAAAAAACACACATTTATAACTACACTTTATTACATATTCAAAACTGAGAAAATTCAAAACACCAGAAATTACGAACACTATAGCGAAACTTTTTTTTAACATTTTCAACAAATGGAACATTTATATTTCTTAAAATTTGCCAGTAACATATCCGAAATTTTGTTTGAGTTCTTTTTAAATATTCACACCGATAACAATGACAAAATATCGTATAAAACTGTGCTCCCAGAAAAACTGTTGAAAGTGCGACAAAAATATACAATACGGAACATAAATAGGGTTTGTGTGAAGTTTTTATTTATTGTGTATTTTTGCCATTTAGTTATTTCTGTATATTTTCAATTTAAAAACTAATATATATTTTTGTTTATATTTATTTTTATACGCCCACATTGAAATGTGGTTGTATATTGCCGTCGCCCCCGTCCGGCCGGCGGTCCGGCGTCCACAATTGCTTGTGGACGCTCTAGAGGCCAAAGTTAATATCCGATTGACTTTAAATTTATACACAGTGTTTAAGGTCATGAGACAAAGAAGCCTATTGATTTTCAGCGATTTCCGATAATTGCTGTCAGGGTTATGGCCCTTGATCACTTGAAAAAATCTTGTGGACGCTCTAGAGGCTAAAGTTAATAACCGATTGACTTTAAATTTATACACAGTGTTTAAGGTCATGAGACGAAGAATCCTATTGATTTTCAGCAATTTCCGATATTTGCTGTCAGAGTTATGGCCCTTGATCACTTGAAAAAATCTTGTGGACGCTCTAGAGGCTAAAGTTAATAACCGATTGACTTTAAATTTATACACAGTGTTTAAGGTCATGAGACGAAGAATCCTATTGATTTTCAGCAATTTCCGATATTTGCTGTCAGAGTTATGGCCCTTAATCACTTCAAAAAATCTTGTGGACGCTCTAGAGGCTAAAGTTAAAATCCGATTGACTTTAAATTTTTACACAGTGTTGAAGGTCATGAAACAAAGTCTTTTGAGTTTCAATGAATTATGATAATTTGAACAGCTAAATCGAGAATATTAAATGTTTGGTTCTATTAGTTAATGCAGGAGGACTGCACTACACGCAAAACAAAAAATCTACAAAATAAACCTGCGGACAAGACAGAAAAAAGACATTGCAAAAACTAAACAATTATCAAATCAAGTGAATGGATCCGGGGGCCAGCCGTAAGCGTCCACTGCGCTGTACAGTCCCGGGCCTGTCTTGGTACAGGCTTCACTAAAATGATTTACATAAAAGACGTAACAAAAAAATGCGACCGATCTTGTAAGTGGTCGTCTCTTCAATGGCGATAGTCAGCCAATCGACGTCAGGTGTTAGAACGCCAAATAATTTTAACAATAAGGGCGATAATCCGGACAGAAACTCAGAAAACGCTAAAAAAAATTTTAAAAATGTAGTGAGCTAACAGGAGCAAAGCCCGACAACGAGAACATTCTGCAGTACGAAGGGCTAAAACTCTACTCTAATAGTTAATGCAGGAGGACTGCACTACACGCAAAACAAAAAATCTACAAAATAAACCTGCGGACAAGACAGAAAAAAGACATTGCAAAAACTAAACAATTATCAAATCAAGTGAATGGATCCGGGTATCGTACCTCAACCAGTTTCCGGGTCGTAGAGACTTGAAATTTTCAGGGGGTGTTCATGTCGGCTAACAATGACCTCACACCAAATTTCAGCGAAATCGGTCAATAACTTTTCATTTTACCAAATTAAACTTCCCACGAGAGATAAAATTATATTGCCGTTCATCGCCATTAGTATTTGGTGACTCTAGACTCGAATAACAAGACACTCAACGAACTCCCAACACTCGGTTCCCCGTGCCCAACGTTGCAATTCATAATAATTATAATGAGTTTCGTATATTTTAATTATAGGCCCACATGGAAATGTGGTCGCATATTGCTGTCGCCCCCGACCGGCCATCCGTCGGTCCGTCCGTTCGTCATCCAAAATTTCTTGTCTCATGACCTTAAACTTAAACACTGTGCATAAATTTAAAGTCAATCGGGTATTAACTTTAGCCTCTACAGCGTTCACAAGAAATTGTGGACGACAAACGGACGAACGAACGGACCGACCGACGGATGGCCGGTCGGGGGCGACGGCAATATGCGACCACATTTCCATGTGGGCGTATAATTAAAATATACGTAACTCATTATAATTATTATGAATTGCAACGTTGGGCACGGGGGACCGAGTGTTGGGAGTTCGTTGAGTGTCTTGTTATTCGAGTCTAGAGTCAATAAATACTAATGGCGACGAACGGCAATATAATTTTATCTCTTGTGGGAAGTTTAATTCGGTAAAATGAAAAGTTATTGACCGATTTTGCTGAAATTTGGTGTGAGGTCATTGTTAGCCGACATGAACACATCCTGAAAATTTCAAGTCTCTACGACCCCAGAAACTGGTAGAGGTACAATACTGAAATAGAACCAAATGTTTCGTATACTAAACGTTAAAGCCAAACAAATTCCAATGATTTTCTGATAATTACATAATCAGTTGTTACTTTTAATCAGATTTTAGTGTATTATAAAATTTATAATACACTATTTAATCTTTCATTACCGAAAAAAGTAAAATATGCGTCAACTCTTGTTGACTGCCCGGACGATTTAGCTGCTGTTGGCGTATGTTTCGTTGCCAGGCAACCTATGTTTCAATTTTTTTTTCAATGATTTATTCATCAATTAAATGATATACTTTACATATCGCTCATGTGTTTATATATTTTCTACTGCCTTTTTGACACTATCCTACTGCTTTTCAGCTCTGGATGGGTTGACGGGTCTGGGCGGAATGATTAGCAGTGATAGCCTGTCATTGAGTCAACTAGCGTGGTATCGAATGCCCGGTTGTACGTTACAAGGAGTATGGTCGCCTTTCAAACCTCATGGGTTTTCTTCGAGTTTCCAACAGCCTAGTTTGTGTCGAGTGGACGTTAAACCCCATTTCTCTCTCTCTCTCTATTTGAGCGGAAGTGAATCAACGACTCATTATGTACCGGTACCTTTTCTCAAAAATAAAGTTTCATTTTAAAATTCAATCTTAACATATTTCAGTCACAAATCAGCCGTGTCAACTAACCTGTTTTTTCCGTGAGACTCACGGATTCACGACCTTTCTCCCGATCTCCTGTGCGGCAGGAATTTTCTCACGGAAAATGGCTACATGCCAAATACTACTTTCACTTTCAAAGGGAGGTAACTCGAATTACTTCCAATTTATAAATCGACCTCATGATTGGCTGGATTTGACCGGAAACTTGTAATTCTGGTAATACGTGTGTTTGTTATTTGTTTTGACTAAATAAAGTATATTGTAATGGTATCTGAGTACATGTACCAAATAAATAGAGACCTGTACAATGTGTCCATAACTTATCATTTTACTCCATGGCTAGTAAACGTCTGTCTAATCGATTTTGACAATTCACCGGCAAAGAGTAAACATTTCATGCCACGTGACTTTACTTAAACGTAAAATCGAAGCCATTTAGCCGACTTTCAATCCGCTATTTTGGATTACTTTTTCAGTTAAATATAATAATAGCGATTTTATTATAATACTTCGATATCGATGTCAATATATGCAAATAATGTAACTGAAAAGTTATCGAAATATAAGCGCAATTACCGTTTATATTATACAGGAGACACTTGTAGAAAACTACCGCTGTGACGTCACGTTTCGGGGGATTTCCATTCCCGCGATTACAGCCAAAGAAAACGGGATTTATCGGTTTTGCAGATTGAAATTTGCTACTTTCCACTAAAATGTAGCCTGTTTTTTATCTGATATTATCAAGATTATAAATGTTTTATCTATTATCATTCAAATTATTACGATTTTTATAAGTTTTAAAACTGACTAATATTCGCGAATTTGAGTTGTAAAATTTGTACGACCGGTCACCGAATCGTATTTATTTATGATGTGACAGAAAACACTTTTTGGAGTACCGTATTAAAGTCTTTTGACTTTTGGGTAGTATTTATGTATATTTTCACAAAATATTTCAAAAATTATTTGTACGACCGAATCTTATTCAATATGATGTGACTGAAAACACTTTGTGGGGTACCGTATTACAGTCTTTGGACTTTTGGGTAGTAGGCCCTATTTATGTATATTTTCACAAAATATTTCAAAAATTATTTTTCTGTCATTTAAATAATTGACCCAAAACCCAAAGGGAATTTTCATTTGTTCATTGTTGTATGCAGCAAAAACAAGTACATGAAGACATTTCATTTACTGAATTAGTATATATATAGCCATGATCAATAAAAATGAAGTTATTTGATGAAAAAAAAATCTCCTGGATTCTCCTGTTTTTTCATTGCTGGTCTCCTGTTTTTTCATACCTGGGGGTTGACACGTCTGTCACAAATATGTAATCTATACTATTCCAAAAAAGTAACGGGTAAATCCTCCTCTGTTTGCCAAACAAGCATTGATCCGACGTGGCATACTCCTAATGAGATGTCTAAGCAGCAAGTTCTTGGACACCGGCAGGATGTTGTTGACATTGGGGTTACCTCTGTCCAAGCATGTCCCAGACATGCTCGATGGGGGAGAAGTCGGGACTCAGTGCTGGCCAAGGTAATGTGGTGATGTTCTGTTGTTGGAGGTAACCTGTAACGATCCTGGCCCTGTGACATCTTGCGTTGTCATCCTGGAAGATGAAACCGCTGCCATGACGTCGTGCGAACGGCACAACATGGACTGCCAAGATGTCCCGGTAGTACTGGCCTGTAACATGCCCTGCAACAACATGTAAAGCCGTTCTTCCAGCAACAGTGATGCCTCCCCACACCATAACAAAACCACCCCCAAATCGATCATGTCTGATGACGTTAACGTCTTGGAAGCACTCGTTTCGACTACGCCACACCCTCCTACGTCTGAGTGAACCTTGACTCATCTGAAAACATCACATTGCTCCAGCACGATTATCCCAGTGTTGACGATCCCTATACCAATGACGTCTTGCCTGAATGTGATGACCTCTCAAACAAGGGATCACGCGAGGACGTCGGGCGCGAAGGTGACCTCCATGCAGTCGATTCCGAATCGTCTGGCCACTCACTCTCACACCAGTGTCTGTTTGAAGACGAGCACTGATCTGATTTGCTGTGATGACACGATTTCTCAAGGCCAAGGTACGGATAAATCGATCCTGGGCTTGAGTTGTCGCCCTTGGTCGACCTGAGCGTGGTCTGTCCTGTACAGATTGTGTATCACGGTATCTGGACCATAATAATAATAATAATAATCACGTCATTTTACAAGGGTAGCAAATTTGGCCCTTGGCACAGATCGTGCGAATGATAGCCTGCTTATGACAGACTGAGAAACATTCATCGTCCGCGCCACAACCGCCTGTATTGTGCCATTCTGTAGCATGCCAGGGGCACATAAGCTTTCATTTTGGGTAAGCCGACGCATATCAAAATTAGTTTAATGCACAATCATAAATGGCATAAGGCATCAAATGGTGAAAATTGTATGAAAATTGAATAATAATTGACACTTTTATAGACCAAAAAGCTTGAAAAGTGACTTGTAGAAAATCGTCTATTTCCTGGCAACCGTACAAGTTAGAAACTTTTTTGTGGTATCTGTATGATCGTATGGGTTCATGTTATTCGGTGATGGGATTCAAATTTCATAATTTTAAAAATGTTATAAAAAAGACACATTTGAATAAAATATTTGTTTTTATACGCCCACATTTTCATGTGGACGGATTATGTCGTCGCCCCTGTCCGTCTGTCCGTCCGGACGTCCGTCCACAATTGTTTGTGGACTCTCTACAGGTCACAATTCTTGTCGGATTTTAACGAAACTTGAAATATAGGTTTATCCCCAAAAGATCTCGGCTGCTTTCGATATTGGCATGTATCGGATCAAAATTTCATGGATTATGGCCCCTGATTGTACGAAAAATCACGTTTTTAGCTTGTGGATCCTATAGAGGTCACAATTTTGAACCGATTTTGATGAAACTTGACATGCATTGAATAATAATTGACACTTTTATAGACCAAAAAGCTTGAAAAGTGACTTGTAGAAAATCGTCTATTTCCTGGCAACCGTACAAGTTAGAAACTTTTTTGTGGTATCTGTATGATCGTATGGGTTCATGTTATTCGGTGATGGGATTCAAATTTCATAATTTTAAAAATGTTATAAAAAAGACACATTTGAATAAAATATTTGTTTTTATACGCCCACATTTTCATGTGGACGGATTATGTCGTCGCCCCTGTCCGTCTGTCCGTCCGGACGTCCGTCCACAATTGTTTGTTGACTCTCTACAGGTCACAATTCTTGTCGGATTTTAACGAAACTTGAAATATAGGTTTATCCCCAAAAGATCTCGGCTGCTTTCGATATTGGCATGTATCGGATCAAAATTTCATGGATTATGGCCCCTGATTGTACGAAAAATCACGTTTTTAGCTTGTGGATCCTATAGAGGTCACAATTTTGAACCGATTTTGATGAAACTTGACATGCATGTTTATAACCCAAAGATCTTGGTTCCTTTCGATATTTGCGCCTATCGAAATATAATTTCCTGAATTATGGCCCCTGATTGTCCGAAAAATCACCTATTTTAGCTCGTGGTACCTCTGGAGGTCAAAATTATTATCCGATTTGTAAAACCGTTCGATTATATCACCGTTACACCCTAAAGAGGGTTGATTTCAAATTTCGGAAATTTAAAAAATCGTTTGATTATATCACCGTTACACCCTAAGGAAGGTTGAGTTCGAATTTTGGAAAAATTGGACCAAAATTGCCATACAAAATGGCCGCCATTCAAACGCGAATACTGTTAAAAAATGGTATATCAAGGTTGTGGACCGTGTAGAGGTCACAATTTTAATTCGATTTTAATGAAACTTGAAATACATGGTTATAACCCAAAGATCTTGGTTCTTTTCGATATTTGCGCATATCTGATCGTAACTTCCTGAATTATGGCCCCTGATTATACGCAAAATCGTCATTGTTTGTCTTGTGGTCCCTCTGGAGGTCACAATTATTATCCGATTTAAAAAATCGTTTGATTATATCACCGTTACACCCTAAGGAAGGTTATATTCGAATTTCGGAAAAATTTGGAACAAAATTGCCATACAAAATGGCCGCCGCGTGTACGCGAATACTGTTATAAAATGGTATATCAAGGTTGTGGACCCAGTATAGGTCACAATTTTGATTCAATTTTGATGAAACTTGAAATGCATGGTTACAACCCAAAGATCTTGGTTCCTTTCGTTATTTGCACATATCAGATCATAACTTCCTGAATTATGGCCCCTGATTGTCCGAAAAATCGCCTATGGTCCCTCTGGAGGCCACGATTATTATCCGATTTAAAAAAATGCTTGACACTATCACCGTTACACCAAACGGAAGGTTGTTTGAATTTCAGGGATCGGACCATAATTGCCAGACAAAATGGCCACCGTTTGTACGCTAATAGTGTTAAAATATGGTATATCAATTTTGTGGACCCAGTATAGGTCACAATTTTGATTCTATTTTGTTGAAAAACTTGAAATGCATGTTTATAACCTAAAGATCTTGATTCTTTTCGATATTTGCGCATATCAAATTGTAATTTAATGAATTATAGCCTTTGATTGTAGGAAAATCACTTTCGGTTTACCTTGTTCTCTATCCATCTCTTGTTTAGCTTGTGAACACTGTAGATGTCACCATTTTGAAACGATTTTGATGAAAGTTCAAATGAATGTTTATAACCCAAATAATTTACTCTTTTATAGGCAAAATAACGTGAAAAGTGATGCATGCAAAATTGCATATTTCTTGGCAATTGCTCATATTACGAACTATTTTTTGCATACATTCTCCTCGTCTGGATTATAACTACGAGTTTATGAAAGTTACGAATAAATAGTTCAAAATATGAAGACGTTGAATGGGTTGTAAATAACTGATTGTTACACTTTTTTTTACATTTATTCGAAATTGCTCGAAAATGAAATTGAAATTAAAAAATCTGAGCTAACGATTTGTGCCCCTTTACAGCGCGCATTCTTTTTGCTATATCAGATTTCAAAAAAAATAATATTTGCTTTCAAAAAGTGGTACTGAACTGTCAAAATTGTAGTTTTTGTTAATATTACGCCACTTCAGTTGCGTGCAGAAAAAATTCATGGTTAAACAGAAAAATTACAATTGAGACCACGGAGCATATGCACTTTGTTTTTATACGCCCACATTTTCATGTGGACGTATTATGTCGTCGCCCCTGTCCGTCCGGACGTCCGTCCGTCCACAATTGTTTGTGGACTCTCTATAGGTCACAATTCTTGTCGGATTTTAACGAAACTTGAAATATAGGTTTATCCCCAAAAGATCTCGGCTGCTTTCGATATTGGCATGTATCGGATCAAAACTTCATGGATTATGGCCCCTGATTGTACGAAAAATCACGTTTTTAGCTTGTGGACCCTATAGAGGTCACAATTTTGAACCGATTTTGATGAAACTTGACATGCATGTTTATAACCCAAAGATCTTGGTTCCTTTCGATATTTGCGCCTATCGAAACGTAATTTCCTGAATTATGGCCCCTGATTGTCCGAAAAATCACCTATTTTAGCTCGTGGTACCTCTGGAGGTCAAAATTATTATCCGATTTGTAAAACCGTTCGATTATATCACCGTTACACCCTAAGGAGGGTTGAGTTCAAATTTCGGAAAAATCGGACCAAAATTACCATACAAAATGGCCGCCGTTCGTACGCGAATACTGTTAAAAAATGGTATATCAAGGTTGTGGACCCTGTAGAGATCACAATTCTAATTCGATTTTGATGAAACTTGAAATGCATGGTTATAACCCAAAGATCTTGGTTCCTTTCGATATTTGCGCATATCGGATCGTAACTTCCTGAATTATGGTCCCTGATTATACGCAAAATCACCTTGGTTTAGCTTGTGGTCCCTCTAGAGGTAACAATAATTATCCGATTTAAAAAATCGTTTGATTATATCACCGTTACACCCTAAGGAAGGTTGAGTTCGAATTTCGGTAAAATTGGACCAAAATTGCCATACAAAATGGCCGCCATTCGTACGCGAATACGGTTAAAAAATGGTATATCAAGGTTGTGGACCCTGTAGAGGTCACAATTTTAATTCGATTTTAATGAAACTTGAAATGCATGGTTATAACCCAAAGATCTTGGTTCCTTTCGATATTTGTGCCTATCGGAACGTAATTTCCTGAATTATGTCCCCCGATTGTCCGAAAAATCACCTATTTTAGCTTGTGGTACCTCTGGAGGTCACAATTATTATCCAATTTGAAAAACCGTTCTATTATGTCAACGTTACACCCTAAGGAGGGTTGAGTTCAAATTTCGGAAAAATCGGACTAAAATGACCATATTAAATGGCCGCCGTTCGTACGCGAATCCTGTTAAAAAATGGTATATCAAGGTTGTGGACCCTGTAGAGATCACAATTTTAATTTGATTTTGATGAAACTTAAAATGCATGGTTATAACCCAAAGATCTTGGTTCCTTTCGATATTTGCGCATATCGGATCGTAACTTCCTGAATTATGGCCCCTGATTATACGCAAAATCGTCTTTGTTTAGCTTGTGGTCACTCTGGAGGTCACAATTATTATCCGATTTAAAAAACATTTGATTATATCATCGTTACATTGTAATGAAGGTTGAGTTTGAATTTTGTGAAATCGGACCACAACTGCCGCCACTTGTATGCGAATATTGTGTAAAAATATGGTTTATCAAGGTGGTGAACCCTGTAGAGGTCATAATTTTAATCCGATTTTGAAGTACCTTGAAATGCATGTTCATAACCCTTTCAAAGATCTTGGTTCAATTCGATATATGCGCATACGGATTTGTAACTTCATGAGTTATTGTCCTTGATTGTAGGAAAAATCACTTTCTTTTTAGCTTGTTCTCTATCCAACTCTTGTATGTGGGCGTATCCTGCCTGGCAGCCGCTGGTTTACAAATCGAACAATAAATAATTAATCAAGGTACGAAAAACTAAATTAGCCAATGGCGACCAAAAAAAATTACTGAGACAAAATTCTTTCTCACTTCTGCTCAAGTAGGGTGATACTTTAACTCTGTGTAAACTACAATCAAAAATATTCATAAATAAAAAAGTTTTCTGTAAAAATGTAAAAAAAATTCATAATATCAGAGATTTTTTCGACTACTTCCGGTTTTACGATCATTGTCGGAATAACTTTAACAAGTTGATTAGATACTTAACTTCCTGTACCAGAAATGTCAGAAACATTCATTGAGTAATTTTCGAAAAAAAGATAAATAAAAGAGCATTTTCAATAATTTAATGATTTTTCAACTTTTTTCAAAGATTGAGGTCATTTTTGGACCACCTATATGCTGGTTCCCGTTTGGCCTAAACACACCCCCTAACATTCACTGTCTATTTGTTTTTAATCGTATCAGACAAAAAAATTTTTTTAAATTTTTAAAAAAAACTTTGGGCCTGAGGCATCAGCCTCAATGATAATCCGCTACTGAGTAGCCAACACATGGTTTCCCTATAGAGAATTAGGTCCCAGATCGGTATCTGTTACAAGCGCTGAGAAATAGGCTCCCCCGAAAAATAAAATAATAAAATAATAATAAATAATAATAATTTTAGTAATCACAATAATAATAATAAGAAGAATAATAATTTTAACAAAAACAAAAGTGTTTCACACAAGCTTTGCAGTGTGAAACCCTAATTATAGTGATTTGTAGCTAAGATAATGATTAGGTCAGTAAGCATGTTAAATGAACTGTCAATACACACTAGTCGACTGTACTGTTGGTGTGTATGGATAGCGATAAGATATTAATATTGTATATTGCATGTATGGTTTCCGTGACGTCACCAGCCAATCAACCTGATTAACCCTTTCAGACTACTATACGTAATATTACATCATAAAATAAACAAACATTGCGACTACTGTACTTATTTTTCTAGTACCCTGGAGAAATTAAAAATTTCAGGAAATTTTACCTTGACCTTTAGACAGTTCTGATATTGGACGTAACTCTGGTTTGTTTATAACTATGACGTTTTTTCGATCATTTATTAAATGGCTAAAAGAATTGTTGATGAAATGTAGACGGTGATATCGCCAATGCTATATAAACAAATCTTTTTCCGATTTTTTTACGCCAAATTCTGAATCCCTTGATGGAAACCGTAGGATTTATAAAATCTGTTGGTATGGCAACAATTAAGATTTAGTCGTCTCCCTCAATATCTGAACTTATTTTTTTTACGCAAATAGTGTCAAAATATGGTATATCAAACTTGTGGACCCTGTAGAGGTCACAATTTTAATTCAATTTTTATGAAACTTGAAATGCATGTTTATAACCTTAAGATCTTTATTCTTTTCGATATTAGCGCATATCAAATTGTAACTTAATGAATTATGACCTTTGTTTGTAGGAAAAATCACTTTCGGTATTGCTTGTTCTCTATCCATCTCTCGAAAATGTGGGCATATCCTGCCTGGCAGTGCCAGCTTACTATCTTTGATCTTGCGAGCAAAGATGTGGTTAATTACTTTTGGCATGAAAGTTTTGGGGATCTTAATGTAAACACTTTTGCCTCTTGTTAAATAGATTATATAAATTCTATTGACCATGATGTCAAAGAGCCTATTTTGTATAGTAATGGTTGCACATGTAATGTAATTTTGTCTAATATGTTATTAAAAGCTGCCACTGAGAGAGAAATAACCATCGTGCAGAAATTTCTCGAAAAGGGCCATGCTCAGAATACGATTGACAGACAAATTTGCGGTAAACCTAGTTATATTCCACAGAATTACATGGACTTAATACACACAGCAAGCGTAACCCAACTTTATAAAGTGAAATATCTTACACACGACTTTTTTTTTAAAAAATTTCTCGTTAGGTTATTATTCCACAATTCGTCTCGGTGCACGTAGTGGTGATCCTGTAGTTACAGATATTAGTGTTTTGAAGTATAAGGATGGTTATTTTCAGTATAAAACAAACTTTACTGACAGGTCAAATGATCTCCATAGACTTTATAAAAGGTGTCCTCTGTCACAGGACGAATCTCTAGAGCTCCATTGCTTATACGACCATTTACAAGAACTTAAAAAGGTACCGGGTAATACCCTCTGATTACTATCCCTTTTATGACAATTTACTACACAGAACGGATTAAATTGAATGCGCCAATTATGTTGATCAATTGAAGTACTCGTTTCGTTAACTTATGTAAATGAATTTACTAAATAATGTTGATTAATTGAAGTACTTGTTTCATTAACTTTTTTAAATGAATTTACTAAAATAATGTTAAAGTATTGTTTCATTAACTTATATAAATGAATTTACTAAAACAATGTTGATTAATTGAAGTTCTTGTTTTATTATACGCCCAAATGGAAATGTTAAAATTTCAATTGATAGAAACAGGAAACACAAACCAAATACAGACAATTTGATGGGATCACTTTTGACTAAGTCAAAATGATGCATTTGATATTCAGATAGGTTGGTATGAAATAATTAATAAAATACAATATCAAAAAACCATCGTTTTATCCAACGTTTCGTTAGCAAAAATGCCAACTTTCTCAAGGATGAAAGAATCAAATTCAAAATGGCTAGAAGTCAGTTATGACATCATAGTAAGATATGACATCATGGGAATGATGTATATAGACTTGATTCAGTTTGGCCAAATGGGTTAAATGATTTAAATCCAGGGGGTTTCAAAATTATTCATAATCATACATAATTTACCTAACTTTTAGTTAAGCTAACCTTTCTTTCATGTTATGTGTATTGTATCTATGACGTCATCATTCCCATGATGTCATATCTTACTATGATGTCATAACTGACTTCTAGCCATTTTGAATTTGATTCTTTCATCCTTGAGAAAGTTGGCATTTTTGCTAACGAAACGTTGGATAAAACGATGGTTTTTTGATATTGTATTTTATTAATTATTTCATACCAAATGGAAATGTTGTCGTATATTGTCGTCGCCCCGTCCACAATTTCTTGTGAACACTCTAGAGGCTAAAGTTCATATCCGATTGACTTTACATTTATACACAGTGTTTAAAGTCATGAGATGAAGAACCCTATTGATTTTCAGCAATTACCAATAATTACTGCTAGAGTTATGGCCGAGCCTGGACACAAGCGGCCAGACACGAACGTTGTCTGTCCATATTTTACGCCATGTCAGGCACAAATTGTATTGTTCCTGTCAGTTTGTCCGTCCCAATATTTTAAAAAAGAAATGTAGTATCGCAACTGATGTATTTATACTGATCTCGAGTAGTCACTTCCACGATGTTCTTGACTGTAAACATCCGGTAAATCTAAGTCTTGATCACCCCAGACAGTTATTCTGTCATTTTTACTTTGCCTATCTGTGCGACAAAAATAGGTCACCTTATTCGAGACTTAAAAATTTCACGCGAGATCCCCGGCCTTGGCATTTACTATATTTTATTGACATAAAAACACGTAATCCAGTCCAAATTTGAAGGCTAGCACTATGCCAAAAAACCCATCTTTCTTCAAAAAGTGTAGGATGATACACGCAGTATGTCTATTCCAAATAGATGTACCGATATACCGATAACTTGACAGCCCTGCAAAGTATGATCCAGATTTATGGTTTTCCTTCTAAGAACAAGGGGGTCTTGTAACTTCGTTAAAATGTGAAGTTTTTGTGAAATACTGCGGTAGAATAAAAGCAATGCGTGACTCCTCGGCTCTATGGCATGGATAAACAGTTCACGCAACCTTCGATTGTCTTATCAAATTGACCATGCTGAAACTAAATGCCATTTAAAGTCGATTGAACTTTATTCAAAAGATACAAACACTTCTTTTTTGCAACTCCATTCAGAACTTAGCTGTGAGTTTGTTTTGTTTTTTTTTTCTTTCGTAAAACAGAGGGGATTCATCCATTCGCAGTAACAGTTTTATTTAGTTTCTTGGAAACACAACAGCGATATTATGTTTGTCAGTCACAACCTGTGTCATGTCAGGCTTGGTTATGGCCCTTGATCACTTCAAAAAATCTTGTGGGCGCTCTAGAGGCTAAACTTAATATCCAATTGACTTTAAATTTATACATAGTGTTTAAGGTCATAAGATGAAGAAGCCTATTGATTTTCAGGAATTTCCGATAATTTCTGTCAGAGTTATGGTCCTTGATCACTTCAAAAAATCTTGTTGACGCTCTAGAGGCTAAAGTTAATAACTGATTGACTTTAAATTTATTCACAGTGTTTAAAGTCATAAGACGAAGAAGCCTTTTGCTTTTTAGCGATTTCCGATAATTACTTTCAGAGTTATGGCCCTTGATCATCTCAAAAAATCTTGTTGACGCTCTAGAGCCTAAAGTTAATGGCTTAAGTTAATAACCGATTGACTTTAAATTTAAACACCCACGTTAAAGGTCATGAGACGAAGAATCCTATTGATCTTCAGCAATGTTCTATAATAACTGTCAGTTATGGCCCTTGATCACTTCAAAAATCTTGTGGGCGCTCTAGAGGCTAAAGTTAATATCCAATTGACTTTAAAGTTATACACAGTGATGAAGGTCATGAAACGAAGAAGCCTATTGATTTTTAGCGATTCCCGATAATTACTGTCAGAGTTAAGGCCCTTGAACACTTCCAAAAATCTTGTGGACAAGCTAGAGACTAAAGTAAATATCTGATTGACTTTAAATTTATTCACAGTGTTTAAAAAAGTCATGAGACGATGAAGCCTATTGATTTTCAGCGTTTCCCAATAATTACTGTCAGAGTTATGGCCCTTGATCACTTTAAAAAATTTGTGGATGCTCTAGAGGCTAAAGTTAATATCCGATTGACTCTTTAATTTATACACAGTGTTGAAGGTCATGAGACGAAGAAGCCTTTTGATTTTCAGCGATTTGCGATAATGCTGTCAGAGTTATGGTCCTTAATCAGTTCAAAAAATCTTGTGGACGCTCTAGAGACTAAAGTTAATAAATTTATATGCAGTTAAAATATGCGACAACTCTTGTTGACTGCCCGGACGATTTAGCCGTTGTGGGCGTATGTTTCGTTGCCTGGCAACCTATCTTTAACTTATATAAATAAATTTACTAAAATAATGTTGATCAATTGAAGTACTTGTTCCATTAACTTATATAAATGAATTTACTAAAATAATGTTTTTTTTTCATGTTTCGTATGGTTTAGCTAATTATAGACCCACATTATGAAGTTTGTTATAATTTACTGTTGTTATATTGTAATTAACTTGAAATATCCACATCCAGTAGACGTGTTCATGTTTTGTTTTAATGAACATTTTTGTTTGATATCTTTATTTTAATATTAGCTTCAAAATTTTGTATATCTTCTAAAAAGACCTGGGAGGGGGGGGGTGGCCTAGTGGTCAAGAGTGCGCGCTTCGACCTCTAGCTGGCCAGCCACCTCTGGCTTGCGGCTGTGGTTATGAGCCCTGGTGATCTTATTTGCTTTATAACCATTATTTGTAACAGTTGTTTAATTAAATGTTTCAGAGTATATGCACCGAAATGTGCCGCTTGTGGTCAGGCAATTACACCTGTTGATGTAAGTATAAAGTTTACATATTTAAAAAAGACCTTCATGTATAATACAACGTTAATTGATTTTTAACACATACTGTGTACACCCACATGATGTTAAATTTACGTAAAGTTACATAAATATGGTCAGTCACTTTACCATCATTTTGGTGTATATAGCCCTAATTTCTCTTCTGTGTTGAATTATTCATAACTATAGTTTAATTTCTGCTAATAGTGTTCAACTTGTACTTGTGTACAACTTAAATCATAGTGTTTAATTTTCATTACCAAGCCTCTAATTAGCAAATTAAACACTATATAAGACAATTTATTATTATTATTATTATTATTATAAGCTGACATGTGGAATGTGAAATTCAGTCAACCAATAACCAAGGGTTCTTTACACATAGGAAGGGCTAGATGGTCAAGTGGTGTAATGAAAGCACTTTAGATCATATGGTCTGTCATTAAAAGCTAGTAGCCTAGTTTCGATACTGGATGTGAACGGGGGGTTGGGATGGCCTAGTGGTCTAGAGTGCACGCTTTGACCTCTAGCTGGCCTGTCACCTCTGGCTTGCGGCTGTGGTTTCAAGCCCTAGTGTGAGTGTATGTGACATGGAAAAAGGGGCGCCTTCTCAATCTCGTGGGTTTCCTTTGGGCACTCCAGTTTCCTCCCAATGCTAAAGACCCATACGCGCAAGTGAATTATTGAAATAAAATTAAACCTTATGTTAGTCCCGAAATGACCTAGTTGTGTTGAGTGGACGTTAAACCCCATTTCTCTCTCTCTCTCTCTGGATGTGAACGTGGATTTTCTCTGGGTCCTCCATCTACAAAAGACTCCTGGCAAGAGCAAATTATTAAACCTACGTCTGTTGGATGTTAAACCCAATTTCTATCTTTTTACCCAGGCGTGAATGTGGATTTTTTTTTGTATCTTCCCTATCAAAAGAAAATCATTGTACTTAAATTGAATAATAGGTTATGTCGATTGGACTTTAATTTCTCTCTATATTTACCCATAGGAGTTCAGGGATGTAGCCACCCAGGGCGGCGCCGGACTCAAATGTCTGACCTGATTATCATTCCACCGTAATAATAATATAATTTGTGAGACACAAGTCAAATAAAACAACGTGTTTTAATTATCAATATCTACCTGTTGTTATAACTCTTTGTACTCAAATAAAAAACAAACACCGTTTTAAGAATAGGCCTATATAAATTTTAATATATAAATGGGAATTGATTTGCACTGAAGCAAAAAAAGACAGCAAATGCTCTGAAAATACACCAATAAGGGGTTGAATTATTACAATGCCCCCTCCCTGCGCTTGCATAAGATTTTTTCCACCACTCAGCAAATCCTGGCTACATCTGGGGGTTTGGGTGGTCGAATGGTTAACAGAAATGAAATGAAATTGGGTTTAACGCAGCGATGTCATTAGAAGCCGGCAACCGGCAAATTTCACCGTTTACATTAGCTCAATTTCCGGCTACTTTTCAGCTAAAAAAAATCAGTAATTTAATTTTAATAAAATAAAACTAATTTAATTTCGAAACGCCAAGATGTACGTCCGATTGCCCAGCTACATGGCTATTTCACGCAATTTGTATTTTTCATTCATTCTAAATGTCAACATAGACTTTGTTTTTAGCTAGAACCATTTTCCTTCTCGTACTGTGTAGGAAAAGAGCACGCGTTCCCAACCGACACCCAATATATACATCATATAGGTGAAAATTGGTACACTTTCCAGCTGGGCTAACCTACTGGGCTCCCGGTCTAATAAGAGAACACGAGAAAAATAGAAATAGTCCATACATTCCCTTGTTGTCCCCCGCCTTTCGAAGAAAGCAGGGGACTATTAAAATGGGTTTGTCTGTCTGTCTGTCCATCCGTCTGTTTTGTCACACTTTTTGGGACACAAAAACTCTCGTTCTAATTGAGCTAGAATGTTCAAACTTGGTGTACGTGTTTATTATGTCAATACCTTGATGGAGTTCGAAGATGAACATTTTCTGTTTAGGGTAAGCAGAGATAAGCAATTTGATTGGTTGATGCTTTGGAACACGATAACTTTAGTTCTAATTAAGTGAGAGTGATGAAACTTGGTGTATAGTTTCATTACATCATGCCTTAACTAAGTTCGATAATGAGCATTTTCTGCTCAGGGTAAGCAGAGCGATAAGCAATTTGATTGGTCGAAACTTTGGAACTGAATAACTCTCATTCTAATTGAGTTAGAATGTTCAAACTTAGTGTGGGTGTTTATTAGGTCAATGTCTTGTTGGAATTTGAAGATGAGCATTTTCTGCTTAGGGTAAGCAGAGGCAAGCAATTTGATTGGTTGATGCTTTGGGACATGATAACTTTAATTCTAATTAAGTGAGATTAAAGAAACTTGGTGTGTAGTTTCATTACACCAATACCTTGTTTGAGTTCGATAATGAGCATGTTCTGCTCATGGTAGGCAGGGCGATAAGCAATTTGATTGGTTGAGACTTTGGAACACAATAACTCTCATTCTAATTGAGTTAAAATGTCTATACTTGGCATAGGTGTCTATTATGTGAAGGTGAGCATTTTCTGCTTAGGGTAAGCAGAGATAAGCAATATGATTGGTTGATGCTTATTAATGAATGAAATGGGGTTTAACGTCCTACGCTTAAGCACCTAACCTGGGCCAATTGAAGACGGGCATACGCCAACAGTGTGCTATGAGGGAAATTTTGCCCGGGCAGCGGCGCTACGGCCTACTCTTATATCGAATTCCAACTGCCAAGGGATCTTTTACGTGCACTCCAATTTGTACACGGGACCTCGGTTTTTCGTCCCATCCGAACGACTAGGCAGCTGTCCTTGTCAGGCCCTCCTTCTGCATCACTGACAAGGGGAAATCACGCCGGAAAATCGAGATGAACTTTCTCGGCCAATGCAGGGATCGAACACTCAACCTCCAGGCTAGCGAACCAGCGCCTTATCCACTTAGCCACCGTGATCCCTTGATGCTTATTAAGTTCAGATTAAGTGAGAGTGAGGACACTTGGTGTGTAGCTTTAGCTTTATTACACTGATTCATTGACCAAGTTTGATAATCAACATTTTCTGCTTTGATTGGTCGAGACTTTGGAACACAATAACTCTCCTTCTAATTGAGGTAGAATGTTCACACTTGGTGAAGACATTCATTATGTGAGTTAAATGATGAACATTGTCTGCTTAGGGTAAGCAGAGATAAGCAATCTTGATGTAGATAATCATTAGGCGAATGTCTTGACTAGTTCAATAATTAACATTTTGAACTAATTAAAGCTAATATTTTTTTTTTTAAATGTTCGATTAATTAATATGTGTCATCTTATTATCTTTTATATTCATTCTATACCTTATAAAAACATGGTAATGCACAGAATCTTTTATACGCCCACATTGAAATGTGGTCGTATATTGCCGTCTTCCCCAACCGTCGGTCCGTCTTGTGGACGCTCTAAAGGCTAAAATTAATATCCTTTTATATCAATGATATTGTCAAAAACATCGACTCGAACATCAGACTATTTGGAGAAGATACTAGTTTATATATAAAAGTAAGTGATCCAACAGCATGTGCGAATGTTCTTAATGCTGATCTAGAAAAAATAAATATTTGGGCAAAAACATGGCTGGTATCCTTTAACCCGCTGAAAACTGAAACACTTGCACTTACTACTAAGAAGATAATTATACTACTAATTCAAGAAGTTTCGTATCACAAGCACCTGGGACTGACATTTCAAAATAATTGTAAGTGGGATATTCATATTAATAATATCTTAACAAAAACTGGTAAACTCGTGAACTGTCTTCGATCTCTAAAGTACCGACTTAGTCGTAAATCCCTAGAAACCATGTACACTTCTTACAATCTTCCCCATTTTGACTACTGTGACGTTATATGGGACGGGAGCACTGCTGAACTGACTAACAAATTAGAATTTTTACAATTAGATGCACTCAGGACTATATGCGGTGCTGTAAAGGGTACCAGTCATAGGCTTATATATCAAGAGAACGGTTTTATATCACTGCAAGAAAGAAGAAGGCGACACAAACTAATATTAATGTATAAAATTTTAAATCATTTTACTCCCGACTATTTATTTAAACTTATTCCTTGTAATCAATCATATTCATACAATCTACGAAACCAAAACAATTTACCAGATTATTTTTGCCTAACAACTCTCTTCTCTTCTTCTTTCATACCATCCACTATTAAGGAATGGAATACACTTGATAATGCTACCAAAAACACACTTACAATTTCTTCTTTCAAATCAAAATTACGATCTAGAGACAACTCTGTTCCGCCTGTCTACTACATTGGTTGCAGGAAGAATCAAATTCTCCATTCTCGCCTTTGACCTTCTTGCAGTGATTTAAATGGACATAAATTTCTAAGGCATATTTCGACATTCCTACATGCGATTGCGGTCACTATTTTGAAGACTCTGAACACTTTCTGTTAGTTTGCTCCCTACATTCAAATGCCCGTTCTCAAACTATTTTTCAACTAGGAAACAGAGCATCACAATATTAACTCCCTATTATTTGGCGTAAAAGATAGCTATAAGGCAACTCAGATATTTAATGCAGTCCACGATTTTCTCGGCATCTCCAAGAGGTTTTAAAGTAATGAATTTTTAATTTTAAAACTGTTGTTGCCGTGTAATTTGCATATAATGTAAATGGCTATTTCTTCAGTACAGGAACCCTGCCAATAGCCATGTAAGCACATAGCTGCAGTCTTTCACAATGTGAGGAAATTTCTGTCAGTTGTTTTTATCACAGAGAGGATGTTTCTTTGAGATAGTTGAGACAATTTGAAGGACCTGTGGGTGAAATTTGTCATTACCTGTCGCAAAACAATCAAAAAATTCCCTAAAAATTCGACTGAAATTAAATAAATTACTGTGTATGCTCAAAATCACTGCATTCCTGGACAGTAATTTACACCCAATACTGCAAAACTTTGGTTTTTACACGCCTTCATTTAATGATATATGAGAAAAGTGGGTTGAAGGGATAACTTTCTTTTGTTATTGTCATCCTTTTTGGCATAGAAACTGGTCCATAAATAACGTAACGTTCTGTCCATTTAATTTACATTTAATTTTGTTTATGAAATAAAGGACCTTTATAATAAAATCATTTTTTATGCTCCTGTTAGTTATATAGTATCCAAATGTCTATAACAGTTACATTTATGTCATTAGAAAATCCGTAATTTTCGCAAACGGTCGATTCTAAAAGCTAGAGTTATTTTCTGTCCAAGTTAAGTTCCGTTACGTTATGTAATGTCAGTCAATCGAAAATAGCTGACAGGACACTCCCACTACCATATTCGGCATCGATAGTTGCGCAATCAACAGCTTGTCATTTTTCATCCGGCAATCTCCGGTGTTTTTATCCAGTTCGCATCTGATGAGTAAATGCCGATTTTCTGTCCAAAGTGTTACGTTAGAGGTAAGTTACGTTAATTTTTATAATTTTATGGATAACAAAATCCTGAGTTTAGACTTTGACATGAAATTAATAGGATAAGAAATTTATCAATGTGCGTTTACCGTACAGGCCAATTCTTTTGAGCTTTATGTAATTCGCCAAAAGTAGGGAGCATTTTTTGCAAAAAGACAGAAAGTTTGAAAGATGGTATCGTAACAAAGACGGAATTATATCGTAACAAGACGGAATAGTACCGTAACAAGACAGAATAGTACCGTAACAAGACAGAATAGTGTCGTAAACAAGACAATAGTATGCATTACCAGTAATCAGTAAGGAAATTTCCTTTCGTTTCGTTTGCAATGCATCAAATGAAATTATAAATTATTATGTAAATTTCGGCATCCAGAAACGTGCCCTTTGTAAATTGACAGTTTTTTTTTTATTTATTATTATTTTCCGAAGACGAAAAGTGAATGAATAACAAATTCTGCGCTTCGAGAATCGAATGACGATGGTAATACAAGCCACAACTTGGCACAAGGCCAAAAGTTTTTGTCACGATCATCTAGTATCATTTATTTATTGCCGCTATGTTAAATTGTTCGAGGACCCCGTATTATTATTGAGTATGAGTTACACAAATCGCTGAAATTAATGTAGTCTTCTTTTTATTGACTGGATTTTTTGATTGTTTATAAATTTGTCAATGAATTCACACGTTAAAAGAATTTATATCGAAGATTTGCAGAACGAATTAACCCAAACATAATAAACGCGTATGAGCTTTGTCACGATCATCTAGTATAATATTTCTATTGACGCTATGTTAAATTGTGTCGAATATCCCCCTGAAAATCGTTGGACACCGCGATATTCTTATTATTTACGTGTGATTGTTTGATTATAAAAAGATACGTTACTAAATTGACAAGTTTAAATAATTTATTTCGGAGATTTGCTGCAAGGAACCTTCGTCCGATCAAATAGCGATATTCAGTACATGACGGGAAAATTAATGGATGCCGAAAATTTTACCCGATATTAGCAAAAGTAGTGTATTGTCATTTCAGAATCATGTCGAAAAAAGCTAACATAAATGTTATTGTCATTTTAGAATCATGCCGAAAAAAGGAAAACCAAATGAAAATGTTAATATCCACAATCAGATTATGAGAGAACACAGGAAAAATTGGAGTGATGAACAAAAGAAGAAACCCCAAAGAATTGAGTAAAATAAGAATGAGGTCTTACAGGGAGCGAAAAAAAAAGAAAAAGAGAATCAGTCTAAAATTATAGTCAAAACAAGAAAACAGAATGAAGAGGAAGAACTAAGGTTGATGATCCAAAGAGAAAAGAAACAAATTTAAAGACAGAAATTAAACAAGCAAAAAAAACGGAGAATTCGAGAGAAAGACAAAATAAGAAAAAGAATGAAAAAAGAGGCAGCTGTCCAAAACACAAAATCTAGAGAAAATTTAAATAAAATGAGAAATGAATGTAAACCTTATACATACAATTATTACTACAGATATTACTGGTGTATTAAAACCGCCTGACATCGAAATAAAAGGCAGTCGTGTCTGCTACAAATTTGAGGTGATTTATTTTACTAAGTTACTCATAACTTTTCAAAGTTAAAAACAAAGCTTATTATAAACCAAGCTACTTGTATAGGATAGTATTAGTAAGGCATGCAAATGTTTGATTATCAACTTGTTTTGTCTACATACTCAAAGGTCTAGTTAAATTTTATTTTTATCTTTTCAGATGTAATAATGCCAGGATGCTGCTCTACATGTTACAATTACTGTTATTTTGTTAAAAATGTATTATTGTTATTATGAAAACAAGTTATTAGGCTACCATGTTATATGTTGAAAAATAAATTAGATTTTAAAATTGTATCTTTAGTAATGGATATTGATTTTTTTCCGTCCAGTTACATTACCAATGTGTGATAGCTTCTTTAACAAGATTGAATTTTAGTGAAATACTTGTTACAATTATTGTTATGTTGTTATTTTTGTTAAAAATGTGTTATTGTTTATTATAAAACAAGTTATTAGGCTACCATGATGCATGTTGAAAAATAAATTAGATTTTAAAATTGTATCTTTAGTGATGGTTATTGAGTTTTTTTCCGTCCAGTTACATTACCAATGTGTGCAAGCTCCTTTAACACGATTGAATTTCAGCGAAATACATGACTGGATTTTTGATATTGAAGTTGATTATTATATGATTAAACCTGTACCATTAATTTAGAATAAAATTGAATGAATTATATTGAATATCAACAGAGAAATTACAACTGTAATATTGTCTTATCCATACAGTAGCTTGTTTATAAGAAAAATGAAGATTCAACCAATCCTTGTGCTAAACATAATATTTCCAGTCAGTTGTTTCTGTTATTTTTTTGAGTAATTCATTGAGAAGAATGAGTATTATTATCAATTTACTTGATATTCTTATGTAACCTTGAAATATCTGACCCCGCTGATATTCCGTCCAAGTTACATTACCACCCTGACCACTTTCACATATTTCAATATATTGCTTTGTAGTGATTAAAAGTTATCTTCTAAGAATTATTTTCTGATAATTAGGTTGTTTGAGATTCAGAAAAACCATAAAATCAATATATTATCTTATTTATATATTTTTCAATTCATCCGAAGAAAGAGCCAAATAGCCATCTCCATAGTATACAAAAACAAACATTAAAATACAAAATAATAGTAATAAATAGACAAAATAATTGAAATTTGATGGCTATTTGGCTCTTTCTTCGGATGAATTGAAAAATATATCCAAAATTTTCTGAATAAAATATTGTTTAAAAAAAAAATAAATTAATATCCAATTTTTTTTAAAATTTATACACAGTGTTTAAGGTCATAAGACGAAGAAGCCTGTTGATTTTCAGCGATTTCTGATAATTGCTGTCAGAGTTATGGCCCTTGATCACTTCCCAAAATCTTGTGGACGCTCCAGAGGCTAAAGTTAATAACCAATAAACTTTAAATTTATACAGAATGTTAAAGGTCATCAGATGAAGAAGCCTATCGATTTTCAGCAATTTCCAATAATTACTGTCAGAGTTATGGCCCTTGATCACTTCAAAAAATCTTGTGGATGCTCTTGAGGCCAAAGTTAATATCCGATTGATTTTAAATTTATAAACAGTGTTTAAGGTCATGAGACGAAGAAGCCTATTGATTTGCAGCGATTTCCGATAATTACCGCTACAGTTATGGCCCTTGATCACTTCAAAAAATCTTTTGGATGCTCTAGAGGCTAAAGTTAATATTTATACACAGTATTTAAGGTCATGAGACAAAGAAGCCTATTGAATTGCAGCGGTTTCCGATAATTACCGCTACAGTTATGGCCCTTGATCACTTTAAAAAATCTTTTGGATGCTCTAGAACAAAAGTATATTGAGTTTCAATGAATTTTGATAAATTGACGCGCTAGAAGCTAAAGTTAATATCCGATAGACTTTAAATTTATTCACATTGTTTAAAGTCATAAGACAAAGAATTCTATTTATTTTCAGCGATTTCCGATAATTACTGTCCGAGCTAGAAGCTAATTTAAAGCTCATGAGTTTCAATGAATTTTGATAACTTGAACAGCTAAATCCAGAATATTAAATGTTTCGTATACTAAACATTAGCATGAAGGAACACTTTATCGAAGCCAAACAAATTTGAATGATTTTCTGATAATTACATTTAATGAGTTGTTACTTTTAATCAGATTTTAGTTTATTATAAATGTTTCAGTATCGATAAAAGTAAAATATGCGACAACTCTTGTTGACTGCCCGGACGATTTAGCTGCTGTGGGCGTATATTTCGTTGCCTGGCAACCTATCTTCTGTTTTTCTTTCGTGTTCTCTTATCTATTGGCTGTCAATTCTTTTTATGAATTGTCGGATATACTCTCACAGTCTCACACACCAACTTTTGGTCTTCGAAGGAATTATTAGTGAGCAGAAATTTGCCCATTTATCGGTTATTCCTCGTCACTTCACTAAGTTATATAGAGGAATGACTTGTATTTTCCTTTGACGTTTGTCACTTCGGATTCAGGAAACCTGTATTACTCGGCTATTATAGCAATGATCTTTGTGTAAAAATGATGTTTGGAATGTGTTTAATTAGTTCTATCACATATGTGATAATTACTGACACCAATATTGTCCTGTAAATATATGTTTATATCCAACATATCAAGGTTCCTTTCTATATTCGTGCATATCTAGAAATGATTTATATTGACAATGTGTTCTTTTGTAGGGTACAGAAGAAACGGTGCGGGTTGTTTCTATGGATAAAGACTTCCATGTAGACTGTTATCAATGTGAGGTAAGTGCAATCTTTAGTTTAATTATTAGTTAAGCCAATATCATCTTCATGGACTGGAGTCAAAGTAAGGCAAATTCATAATGTGTGTGTCAATTGCAAAAAACAACTATAGTTGACCCCCTCTAGATCTGTTTTTTTACGCCCACATGGAAATGTGAAAATCCACAAATTATACACAGTAGGCATCCTCAAACCAATTCTTCCAACGAATTTCTGATGGGATCACAGTTGTAACTGGATACAAAAACAGCATAAAGTGTAGTGTCAAAATTATATAAAATTGCCATTTAAAACCATCATAATACATGTCCACTATCCTGACTAGTTTCGTCAAATAAATTTTAACATTTTCAAAGGAACAGTTCAACAGAAACAGGAAACAAATTTGAATAATGATGAGGTCATATGTTGATGACATCACTGTAATGGTTGCCCTGTCGTTGGTAACAAGTAATTCTTCATTTTCTAAAAAGGTGATCTATCACATGAAAATATATGATGATGCTATTAACAGAGGTGCCTATACACAAGTTGAAAATCCACAAATTATACACAGTAGGCATCCTCAAACCAATTCTTCCAACAAATTTCTGATGGGATCACAGTTGTAACTGGATACAAAAACAGCATAAAGTGTAGTGTCAAAATTATATAAAATTGCCATTTAAACCATCATAATACATGTCCACTATCCTGACTAGTTTCGTCAAATAAATTTTAACATTTTCAAAGGAACAGTTCAACAGAAACAGGAAACAAATTTGAATAATGATGAGGTCATATGTTGATGACATCACTGTAATGGTTGCCCTGTCGTTGGTAACAAGTAATTCTTCATTTTCTAAAAAAGGTGATCTATCACATGAAAATATATGATGATGCTATTAACAGAGGTGCCTATACACAAGTTGAAAATCCACAAATTATACACAGTAGGCATCCTCAAACCACATAGAAGCAATATAAAGCTTACAAAACCAGGCCATTCCCCCCATGTAGCTTCCCACTTTAATATACCTGGTCATGATTTCGTGTGTACCATACTGTACCATAGTACAAAAAGTTCATGATAAGATCAGAAAAAATTAAACACAGCAGAAAGTCTGTGGATTCATAGACTTGATTCAGTTTGGCCAAATGGGTTAAATGATTTAAATCCAGGGGGTTTCAATATTATTCATAATCATACATAATTTACCTAACTTTTAGTTAAGCTAACCTTTCTTTCATGTTATGTGTATTGTATCTATGACGTCATCATTCCCATGATGTCATATCTTACTATGATGTCATAACTGACTTCTTGTTGACTGCCTGGACAATTTAGCTGCTGTGGGCATATGTTTCGTTGTCTGGCAACCTATCTTTTACAATTTTGTTTCCGAAGCATATCTCATAAACCGTTCAAGATATCTTTCTGAAACTTTGCACACACATCAACCTAGGTGTGCCTTTTGCTATTTATGAATTTCTGGGATTTATAGTTTTTGTGTTTCCATGGAAACAAATTTGACTTAGTTTTTGTGTATAATTTTGTTTCCGGAGCATATCTCATAAACCATTTGAGCTATCTTTTTGAAACTTTGTACAGACATCAACCCATTACAGTAGTTGTGCGTTTTGCTATTAAGCAATTTCTGGGATTGATATATTGTGTGTTTTATTTTATGAAATACAGCCTTCCGTCCAGATTTTGTTTCTGGAGCACTTTTTATTATCTGTTCAAGAAATCTTTTTTGAAACTTGTCAAACTACTATGATCAGAGTACAAACATTAACCTATATAGTATTTATTTTCTGATTTATAAGTTTATTGTTTAACATACAGCAGCTGATTGAGGTAGGAAAAGGTTATTGTGCAAACCTTACAGGGTGTAGTGACCCTGCCTTGTCAAACTACTATGATCAGAGTATGAAATTATGTGAATAATATTCCATGTGTCGGAATATGAGATTTGTCTAAAGATTAAGACCAAGGCTTCCATTTCGGCCGTATATGCCGGTCGGGACCTACGGCTCTGGAAAATGACCTACACCTGAGCAGACCCGTAGGTCATTTTGCATGCCTGAAAAATAGCATATTTTGTGCTAAATCATAAAATCCCGGGATACGAAGTATCTCCGTGAGTGTCGTGATGTAAACTGTCGGGTTTAATCAAATTAACAGTGTTTAGTAGTCCGCGAATTGACACCACTGCCAATCAATTATCCTTGTGTATATTGCTGTACTCACAATCAACGAAAGATAAATATCAAACAGATTAAAAGCTTGACATTTAATCACGTTAATTAACCGAGTTTTATTTTTTAATCCGTACTGTGTGACCATTCTTAAAACCGAGTTTTTGTTACAGCATATTTGCCGACTTTCATCGCACGTGCAGCCGTATTAACTATGTCAACATCAAATAGATTAAAAACTTTACTTTGATGTCTTCACTTGATAACTAGAGTTAAGCATGCGAATGATATATAAAGCAGAAATGTTTGCATGCTTTATATCATTTCAAAATGTTGAAATTCCAAACCTCTCAGAATAACAATTGTCGTCGAATGAATCCAACCGCCTTTTTTCAACATCGGCCCACGTGGAAGACAAATTCTGTCTTAAACTCTTGTCACAAACATTCCCGTGGTTAAGATTTAATATTCCTACACAAAAATGTATTGTCGTTTTTTTTTTTTAATCCTTTTGTTTTCTTTTATGTAACAACTGATTGCCGTTACTTTACTTGACACAATGAACTATTTACGCTGGCCGCCATTTTGATACAATGTGAATCAATCTTTACATGTTATCGAGTGCAAATACAAGAACGATTTTCTTTGAGCTCCCCAAATATTAATACGAGTTAATAATATATTAATTAGTTTAAAAAGTATGTTAATTATTGTACATTGAATGACTTTTAAAAATTTAAATGCAGTAATCACTCGGAACTACTTTTCGCCGTGTATGGAGAAATAGTCAACAGTCTAACTTGTCCCGTAAACGAACAGGTTAATTAAGAGATCGTTGTTAGAAATATAACGCCAAGAATAGTTTTGTGATTGTTCCCCAAATTTTCGAAAGTCAGCTCTTGTAGAGCACACTGTCTCCAGTGACCATAAAACGTCACATGAACACGAATATCGACTATTTAAAGATGTTATACCACAACAGTTCCATTTGAGATACGACGAGTATATACGGGTGATGTTGTAAAAAAAAAAGTAAGAAAATAGTGTACTTGCGAATGTTTCTTGTTGTTATATTTTTATATTATATAAATCTATAAATGATAATTGGTTACATGTGTTCCTTTATTGAGGCGGTGGGTGGGTATAAATGCCGACGTGAGATTAAAATTCTTTGTGACTGTCCTTGACCCAATTAAACCCGAACGGCATTTCAATATCATGTTGTTTTATGGCTTCTTATTTTGTGCTAAAAATACCATCACTTTCTCAACGGGAAAAATGACCGGTTGTGAAAATTTTGAAGTGGAAGCCCTGTTTTAGACCCTGGCCACAACTGATGGTGCAACCTCGAAAATTTTACTGCTTAACAGGGCAAAACTTTTATGACCAGTAACACCGATTGGGAAATGTGGTAATTTTTATACACCCACATTTTCATGTGGACGTATTATGTCGTTGCCCCTGTCCGTCTATCCGTCTGTCCGTCCACAATTGTTTGTGGACTCTCTACAGGTCACAATTCTTGTCGGATTTTAACGAAACTAAAAATATAGGTTTATCCCCAAAAGATCTCGGCTGCTTTCGATATTGGCATGTATCGGATCAAAATTTCATGGATTATGGCCCCTGATTGTACGAAAAATCACGTTTTTGGCTTGTGGACCCTATACAGGTCACAATTTTGAACCGATTTTGATGAAACTTGACATGCATGTTTATCACCTAAAGATCTTGGTTCCTTTCGATATTTGCGCCTATCGGAACGTAATTTCTTGAATAATGGCCCCTGATTGTCCGAAAAATCACCTATTTTAGCTCGTGGTACCTGAAGAGGTCACAATTATTAAAAAACCGTTCGATTATATCACCGTTACACCCTAAGGAAGGTTGAGTTTAAAAATCGGAACAAACAACCATACAAAATGGCCGTCGTTCGTACGCATATACTGTTAAAAAATGGTATATCAAGGTTGTGGACACAATTTTAATTCGATTTTGATGAAACTTGAAATGCATGGTTATAACCCGAAGATCTTGGTTCCTTTCGATATTTGCGCATATCGGACCGTAACGTCCTGAATTATGGCCCCTGATTATACGCAAAATTGCCTTTGTTTAGCTTGTGGTTTCTCTAGAGGTCACAATTATTATCCGATTTAAAAAATCGTTTGATTATATCACCGTTACACCCTAAGGAAGGGTGACTTCGAATTTCGGATAAATTGGACCAAAATTACCATACAAAATTTTTAAAGTTCTGAATTATGGCCCCTGATTATACGCAAAATCGCCTTTGTTTAGCTTGTGGTTCCTCTAGAGGTCACAATTATTATCCGATTTAAAAAATCGTTTGATTATATCATCGTTACACCCTAAGGAAGGGTGACTTCCAATTTCGGAAAAATTCGGAACAAAATTGCCATAAGAAATGACCGCTGCATGTACGCGAATACTGTTGAAAAATGGTATATCAAGCTCGTCGACCCTGTAGAGGTCCCAATTTTAATTTGATTTTGAAGAAACTTGAAATGCATGGATATTACCCAAAGATCTTGGGTCCTTTTGATATTTGCGCATATTGGATCATAACTTCCCGAATTAATGCCCCTGATTATACGCAAAATCGCCTTTGTTTAGCTTGTGGTCCCTCTGGAGGTCACAATTATTATCTGATTTAAAAAAACGTTTGATTATATCACCGTTACACCCTAAAGAAGGTTGAATTTGCATTTCGGAAAAATCGGACCAAAATTGCGATACAAAATGGACGCCGATCGTACGCGAATACTGTTTAAAATGGTATATCTATGTTGTGGACCCTGTAGAGGTCACAATTTTAATTTGCTTTTGATGAAACTTGAAATGCATGAATATAACCCAAAGATCTTGGTTCCTTTTGATATTTGCGCATATCCGATTGTAACTTCCTAAATTATGGCCCCTGATTATACACAAAATTGCCTTTGTTTAGCTTGTGGTTCCTCTAGAGGTCACAATTATTATCCGATTTAAAAAATCGTTTGATTATATCACCGTTACACCCTTAGGAAGGGTGAGTTCGAATTTCGGAAAAATTGGACCAAAATTACCATAAGAAATGGCCGCCGTTCGTATGCGAATACTGTTGAAAAATGGTATATCAAGGTCGTCGACCCTGTAGAGGTCCCAATTTTAATTCGATTTTGACGAAACTTGAAATGCATGGATATTACCCAAAGATCTTGGGTCCTTTTGATATTTGCGCATATCGGATCGTAACTTCCTGAATTAATGCCCCTGATTATACGCAAAATCGCCTTTGTTTAGCTTGTGGTCTCTCTGGAGGTCACAATTATTATCCGATTTAAAAAATCGTTTGATTATATCACCCTTACAAGCTAAGGAAGGTTGAGTTCAAATTTTCGGGAAAATAGGACCAAAATTACCATACAAAATGGCTGCTGTTTGTAGGCGAATACTGTTGAAAAATGGTATTTCAAGGTTGTGGACCCTGTAGAGGTCACAATTTTAATTTCGATTTTGATGAAACTTAGATTGCGTGTTTATAACCTAAATATCTTGATACTTTTCGATATTTGGGCATATCAAATTGTAACTTAATGAATTATGGCCTTTGATTGTAGGAAAAATCACTTTCGGTTTTGCTTGCTCTCTATCCAGCCGCTGGTTATATTGATTACCAATAGCATGCAAGAGCGCGGGATGTTGATGACTAGTTGATGACTAGTCATCTTGTTATGCTTGAATAGCCGTTTCAGGCAACGTTAAATACTCACAAATACAGTTGGATCATAATTCTTATTTTGACGCTCAAACACCACACTTCACATAATTGTATCACCACAAATGTTAGGGGGTGCTTAACTTTTTGCTTTGTGTATATTAACTGGACCAGTGTTGGGATCACGGCCGTATGTCCGATTTTTATACGCCCACATATTCATTTGGACGTATAATGTCGTCACCCCTGTCCGTTCGTCCACAATTGTTTGTGGACTCTCTACAGATCACAATTCTTGTCTGATTTTGACGAAACTTGAAATCAGTGTTCGACACATACGTCGGTCCGGAGGCCCGAGGCCGACTGATTTATCAGAGGACTCCTGCTTGCCTATTTCACTAGGGTCAGCCGGGCCTTCGCCTTTTTACATCGCTTAGTTAGTGTCAGCATACGACAAATTTGGAAATGGTACTGTAACTGTCATAGAAACGCAATTTCTGAGTCTTCGATAGTTTATACGATTACAATAGGTTAAGTTATTAGTCATGTGGAAATACTTGACCAACACAAGTACTCCGCCTAAGAAGAAGGCGTAGCATGATGTGTTGGACAGACAACAGATGCAAAGGGAATAATATGACCAAAATTCGCGAACAATACAGGACATTGCTAACTTTGTTTCTGATCGGCTGCGGTTACAGCACTTGGCAAACCTCGGAAGGTTCCGTTACTCTACATCTAGCTTCGACTGTATGACGGGAGTGATATGTACCTACGAACTTGTCGGTTTTAGAAAGAAGTAATCAAAATTGCATCGTTCGAAGCGTGTTTAAAATTTTTTAGAGTAAAGTTTCCTTGTTTGAAGAAAATCTGATTAAACTTGAAAGAAAATCAATTTTACATGGTAGTACGATAACTTAACTGGCTTTGTGTAGGGTACCGGAATCTACCGAGGTTTGCTGAATGCTTAACCGGTATAAGAAATCTTACGAGAGGCGTGAAATTATGAAATGAATATGTGGGGATTTATGATCATATTATGAAAGGGGTTTACGTTTTTAAATAAATAAATAAACACGCCAAGAAATGTTGACGAATATTTCGATTGGAATAACGTAAGTGTAGTTAATTGCGGGGCCCGTTACTTGTTTTAGAGCGCGTGCTAGAGTCTAATGGGATTATTTTATAGCAGTTGGTGCCTCTCGCTCGTTGTAGAGCGAGGTTTATGGCCAAATATATTTTGGAATGTCAATTTTTTGCCTTGCGTTTATATATTGAAACTGAGTAGTAGACGAATGTCGGACTTTGCTGAGAAATGTATCAACCTATGACCCGAAAAATACGGTAAAAATACGCTTTCGTTCTATGGTATTACGATGTCATGTAACTATAAATTTGATTGACATAAATTTGATTGCCGTACGGGAATTAAACATAAAAAATAACAAGGTGCACCTTTTTTTTTATTACGTATGAATTTGAATATTTTGTTGACACATGATTCTTAATTGTGGTTTGAAAACGCCTGCTTAAATAACGATAAGAGTTTTGTTCCTTTATTTTCGTGAAAAAATGTCCGACAGCTAAAATTTTGAAATCCCAACACTGAACTGGACCTCTCCAGAAAATATTCCACGATATATGAAAATTAATCAAGTATTTTTTAAAACATATCTACAATGTAACAATGTAGAATTGATATAGATGATCAACAGAGAAAGATAATAATTTGCTTTTTATTATAGGGTTGTGGTATGCAGTTAACAGACGAACCAGATAAACGATGTTATCCTCTTGATGAACATCTTTATTGTCGCAGTTGTCATATACACAAGTTAAATCAACAGTTCCCTGGCGAACAATTTTATTTTGATCCTAAAACCTGTAATATACAGAGTAATCGACTTGATGGCTCCGGCAATGTAACTATACGCACTTGTCTGCCAACAAGTTATGCTGCTTTTTCCATGCCAGGTTTTCCGACAATGAATAATCCAATCGGTAGTCAAAATAATATACCTAATGATAAAAATGATTATGAACAATATAGTTCCCCTAACTATAGTCCCCCTCCTCAGCCCTCCTACCCACCTCCCAAATTGTCTACAAAATATCATATAACTGAGTTGTAATTGTGTGTGTTATTTACTGAGTTGTAATTGTGTGTGTTATTTACTGAATTGTAATTGTGTGTGTTATTTACTGATGATCATTGGCAATGTTCTATGATCATATCATCAATTGTGATAAGACATCTTTGTAACCAGAGATCCATACTGTGATCAGTTTTTGTCCCCAACCTTTCAAAGAAAGCAGGGTAATATTAAAATGGGTTTGTTCGTTCATCTGTCTGTCTGTCACACTTTTTGGTACACAATAATTCTCTTTCTGATTGAGCTAGAATGTTCAAACTTGGTGTAGATGTTTATTAGTTCAGTACCTTGATGAGACATGATAACTTTAGTTCTAATTAAGTGAGATTGATGAAACTTGGTGTATAGTTTCGTTACATCAATACCTGGACTAAGTTCGATAATGAGCATGTTTTGCTCAAGGTAAGCCGAGTGATAAGCAATTTGATTGGTTGATACTTTGGGACACAATAACTTTAATCTAATTAACCCTTAACCGGTCAACGTCATTTTGAGGTCATGACGTCAACTGGTCAGGCTAAATAAAGGGTGACATGAAATATGTTGTATGCCTATTTCAATCAACTACTGCCGAATAATTATAATTGATCAACTTTTGACACCAACAAAAAAATTTAAGGGTAAAATTGATCTTTAATTTGCAAATCATTCTAAATCAAATTCATCAGAAATACTTTCTTCAGAATTGGTGTCATCGATATAATCCGATTTGGAATAATTCATAAGTATTTCAACCACTTCGAGCATCTACAACGTTCCCGACATCGTTAAATTTACATTCTTCCTCAAGTTCCTGTCTGACAAGCATGCGCAGCCACATTAATTAAATACGAAAATAAATACTCAAATGCGGCTTATAAAAAAGGTTCTTGTTGTGGTCGACTTTAGTTGACCGTGACCACTTAGCTGTATAACGTTGTGGTGAGTAAGTTCGATAATGAGCATGTTCTGCTCAGGGTAAGAAGAGCAATAAGCAATTTGATTGGTCGAGACTTTGGAACATAATAACTCTTATTCTCATTCATATGTTCACACTTGGTGTAGGTGTTTATTAGGTGAATGCCTTGATGGAATTCGAAGACGCAAATTTTATTTTAGGGTAAGCAGAGATTGGTAATTTTATTTGTTGATGCTTTGGGACACGATAACTTTATTGCATCAATACTAAGATAACTTTATTGCATTAATACCTTGACTTAGATAATCTTGATTCTATCTGATAGAGAGTGATGAAACTTCTTGATACATTTGAAAACAATAAATGTGCGATTAATTGATATATGTCATCTATTTATTTTTGCATTTTGGTTGGGCACATCAGCCGCAATGTTGGCTTGTTTCCATAATAATAAGTAAATGGTTGCCTGTATATTATATTTATTTGTGTACAGCCATTTTATAATTACAGAAATAGAAGTGATGTAACTGTGTTATTTATATTCAGTCTTCTAAAAAATTATGTTCTTCCATTAACTTCTGACAGCCTGTTCTTGTGTAAACATGTACATTTCCAAATGTATTTAAGGCAGTGCTTCTCAACCTTTATGATACAATTCCCCACTTGAGAAACAGTTTTTCCGTTATTCACCCCTGGCACTATAAAACATCAAATTACTAAAAACTGAAACATGCTAATTAGATATCAACCACCTATTGAAGAAAAACAAAGCCTTTATGCATTTATAGGTCACAGCTTTATCTATACTTTTATATTCCAATAATCTTGTCAAGGAAGAGAGGGGTTTTACATCCTGAAAAAAAATAATGTTTTTAAAAAAAAAAGGGCCGGCGGCTGCTAAGCAGGATACGCCCACATTTACGAGAGATGGATAGAGAACAAGGAAAACAGAAAGTGGTTTTTCCTACAATCAAAGGCAATAATTCATTAAGTCACAATTTCATATGCGCAAATATGGAAAGGAATCAAGACCTTTTGGGTTATATACTAAGCGATCAACGAGCTATCCTACCTAGCTGCCTGGAGAAGAGACTAGGTTACCCACTTTCATGGCAATCAACAGTACAGCAAGATAGGATAAGCGCCCTTATACTCAGCGTCGAAATTCATTATGCTAGTCGGTCATTAAATTTCCGACCAATGGCTGTGTGGGTTTAATTTGTGGTCAGTAACATTCTGACTGGTGGTTCCAGGTCAAGAGTCTGAAAACCCAATTAATGCAAATTTCCCCCTATTCACAAAATTACCCCTTTTGTGTATAATTCACCCCCAATTCCCCCTTTTTTCCAAATTTCACCCCGAGCTTTTCGAATTCACCACTTGGGGTGCACATGGACCGCGGTTGAGAAGCACTGATTTAAGGCAATTTTTACTTAACACAGAATTTTACATAGGCATGTGTATTTATACCCTAAAAATAAACTCATTGAACATGTTCTTATTTTATATAGAAAATTCTCAAATGTCATCTATTACTAGTGTAATAATCTGTGTTAGATAAAAAAAACAAATTCTTAAAGATAATAATGTAGACAGTACTGTGGCAGGTATTTGAATATAATTCTAAATGACAATATTTATGGTATGTTTTTTAAGTGTTTTATTTAATAATAACTCATATTTTTACAAATCTTTATTTAGACTGACTTATTTTCGTTAATGACTTTTAATGTTTAAAGTATCTACAATTATATTTATAAATTGCTCAATGCACAAATCAAATCACACACTGACATTTGTTCAACTGGGTAACAGAAATAATATTCCAGGCAAGATAGCATAAGTTGATGCAATAGAAATGCCGACAGCGGTTTATTGTCGGTCTAGACTTATAGTATCACCATAAAAAAGTCCCAGTCAGAAATCTGTGCCAAAATCCAAAATGGACGCTGGTTTTGGCCTGTAAATTCCGATTTCTACCTTATTATCATAGGGAGATGCTAATTGTAGGCCGGTTGGGGAGGTTTGCGTGTTTCCGGAGCTCAAAATGGCCGCTTTATATAAAGAGATTTTTGGGGAATACTAACCCAAATCCTAACCCTTACCCTTTTTAGTAGACTGAACTTAGATCTAATTTACATTTTACACCTCTTAAAAGGGTTAGGGTTCGGGTTAGTATTCCCCAAAATGATCATTTATTTAAAGCGGCCATTTTGACCTCCGAAAACAAGCGAACCTCCCCAACCGGCCTACAATTAGCATCTCCCATTATCATAATATACGTTTTCAGGGTAACTTTGAATCCATTTCCATACACATTTTTTATAAGTGTTCCCACTTAGTCAATATCCGGGGGGGGGGGGGGGGGTTGAAGGTGGCGGTCAGTTTGGGCAGGAAAATTAAAAGTATATGTTTTGAAGGTGGCTGAATCCATTTTTGTACATATTTTAGGGATTTAGATTTCTGACTGGTGGTCAGAGATTTATGATACTCCTGCCTTAAACCTCATACAATGGCATTTATCCAGTATCAACTAAATTTTACTTGGAGTGTGTCCCAGCTCGCTGCTGTAGTTTGTCATGTCTTTCGAAGCACGTCACATATTTATTTCACAAAATGATTCAAATGTTGAGACACAGATGGATACAGTATTGCCTGTTAGTCAGATATGCAGTGCACCATTTGATAATGGGGTCATTCCATGTCAAATCACCCAATTGGTTAAACCGTAGCCCCTTGTCTTTATGATGATCACCCATGGATTTGTATGGTCGATGAAATTTCAAAAGAATTCGTGGACATCTGGATATATTTTATGCATCCACATTGACCTGCCAAACAGTTTCAATGGCCTTCTTTAAAGGATAAGTGTTGAATTCTTTGCACTCATGAAGCACCGTCACTTCATTCATCTTTATCAAAACGCTATTGCATCAGCAAAAATGACATTGCGAAAATTTCAAAGATGTGCAAAGCCTGGGTCATTGATGATGAAAATAGTTTGAAAACTTTATAAGTACATGTACATGTAATAATTAAATATATAATCAGACTGATGAAAAGGGGATGATTTGCTGTTAGAATCATAGTTGGCTATCTTCAGGGAGTCTGCAGTAGGTTACTATGTATCCTTATAGTTTATCCAAGAACATAATTCTGCTTTTAGTGCAAAAACACTGATTTTAGTCCTCATGTGTGGATATTTGACATGATTTTACAGGCTTATTGTCCTCCGCCTTTCGAACAAAGCAGGGGACTATTAAAATGGGTTCGTCTGTCTGTCTGTCTGTCCGTCAGTCACACTTTTTGGGACACAATAACTCTCTTCCTAATTAAGCTAGAATGTTCAAACTTTGTGTAGGTGTTTTTTAGGCCAATACCTTGATGGAGTTCGAAGATGAGCATTTTCTGCTTAGGGTAAGCAGAGATAAGCAGTTTGATAGGTTGAGGATTTGGGACACGATAACTTTAGGTCTAATAAAGTGAGAATGATGAAACTTAGTATAGAGTTTTATAACATCAATACCTTGACTAAGTTCGATAATGAGCATTTTCTGCTCAGGGTAAGCAGAGCTTTAAGCAATTTGATTGGTCGACTTTTTGGAACACAATAACTCTCTTCCTAATTGAGCTAGAATGTTTAAACTTGGTGTAGGTGTTTATTAGCACAATACCATAGTATATTACCTGATCATATTTTTAAATACTTCTACACAGTATTGTTATTATATCAGTTTTAATGTAGCATGTGTTTATATGTAAAGCGCGTTGAAACTTCTGTGCAATGCGCTATATAAGAAATAAATTATTATTGTTATTATTACCTTGATGGAGTTCGAAGATGAGCATTTTCTGCTTAGGGTAAGCACAGATAAGCAGTTGAGCCTTTGGGACACGATAACTTTAGTTCTAATTTTAAATCAGTGATGAAACTTGGCGTATAGTTATATTACATCGATATCTTGACTAAGTTCGATAATGACTATTTTCTGCTCAGGGTAAGCATAGCTTTAAGCAATTTGATTGGCCGACACTTTGGAACACAATAACTCTCCTTCTAATTGAGCTGGAACGTTCTAACTCGGTGTAGGTGTCCTGATTGAGTTTGAAGATGAGCATTTCTGCTTAGGGTAAGTAGAGATTAGCAATTTGATTGGTTGAGGCTTTGGGACATGATAACTTTAGTTCTAATTAAGTGAAAGTGATGAACTTGGTATATAGTTTTATTACATCGATACCTTGACTAAGTTTGATAATGGGCATTTTCTGCTCAGGGTAAGCAGAGCTTGAAGCAATTTGATTTGCCAAAACTTTGGAACGCAATAACTCTCCTTCTATTTGAGCCATTTAGGGTAAGATGAGATAAGCAATTAGATTGGTTGAGGCTTTGGGACATGATAACTTTAGTTCTAATTAAGTGAGAGTGGCAAAACTTTGTGTATAGTTTCATTACATCAATACCTTGACTAAGTTCGATAATCAGCATGTTCTGCTGAGGGTAAGCAGAGCGATAAGCAATTTGATTGGTCGAGACTTTGGAACACAATAACTGTCCTTCTAATTGATGTGCATGGAGATATGGGCGCCTTCTCAACCTGGTGGGTTTCCTCCAAGCACTCCGGTTTCCTCCCACTGCTTAAGACCCCTACGCGCAAGTGAATTATTGAAATAAAATTAAAACCAAAATGTCCCAAAATGACCTAGTTATGTTGGGTGGATGTTAAACCGTATTTCTCTCTCTCTCTAATTGATGTAGAATGTTCAAACTAGGTGTAGGCGTTCATTAGGTGAATGTCTTGACTGAGCTCAATGATTAACATTTCGAGCTAAAGCTAAGCCGAGGTAATCAATTTCTTTGGTCGATGCTTTTTTGTGACAAAGATTATCTTGATTCTATCTGATAGAAAGTGATGAAACTTAGTGTGTAGTTTGATTGCTTGATACTTGTGAAAAAAACAAATGTGCGATTAATTAATGTGTCATCTATTTTGGGGGGGATTTCAGCAGGGAACATCAGCCTCAATGTTGGCTTGTTAAAGATATTTATCCTCTAAATTTTTATATAGTGTAGAAAACCTGCTGGGCTAACTTTTTTATGAAGGTCAATCTCCAGGTCACACGTACCAAAGGTCAAACTCAATGGGTGTTTGCACTTAAAAATTCACTCATGTCAAACATTAGGGTATTTTTGGAATTCCCATTCCAGGAATTATTACAGCATTTTTGACCAATTGGTTACTCAGTAATGGTCATTTAAATATTTAAAATTGAGACGTACGTATCTCAGGAACCGTTAGTCGGATCAAGCTAAAATTTGGAATATCATTTTTTTCTGCCCTAATAAGCATATGCACATAATTTCAGCTAAATCTAAGGGGTACGGTTTGATTTTTACATTTTTGGGGGTGATTTGACACAGAATGATGACCCAATGAACAGACCACCGTTAGTGCTCAATGTTGTAATGCTATTGAAGTGGATGACCCTATATCAAGGTCTAGGCGGTCTGGGGTGCCACAATTCAATTTTGCGGACTGTTGTCTTTTACATGGTCTGTAGGTAAGACTAGCAGACGGTCCATTACAACATATATAATCGGTGACTGCTGTGGACATTAATCTAGTTGTATATTTGAGTGTCCCTAAATAAATGAAACTCATAATTACTTGCACTGAGGGTGGCTATATGCCCCTGCCCCCTTCCGTAAATGTGCCCTTGAATTTCGACGGAGTTACCTTAAATACTATAAGAAATGCTAACCCTAATGAAATCATTGTAACCCGTTTTCTACCGCCTTTCCCTTGTTCCAACCAAATCCAATTGCACTGATGACTTCCAGAATACTTAAGGCCAATAAGTAACTTCCATGGCCTGGCTTAAAGTGTATCCTTGGTGTTGAAGTCTAATATCAATTCTACCCCCTACCCCTCCCCTCATTAGGGAACAAAATCAAATGCAACTTGGCAGGTACCCTTTGTAAGCAATACCAGTCCTTTTTATACGCCCACATGGAAATGTGGACATATATTGTTGTCGCCCTGTCCGTCCACAATTTCTTGTGAACACTTTAGAGGCTAAAGTATCCGATTGACTTTACATGTATACACAGTGTTTAAAGTCATGAGACGAAGAAGCCTATTGATTTTCAGCAATTTTCGATAATTACTGTCAGAGTTATGGCCCTTGATCACTCAAAAAAATCTTGTGGACGCTCTAGAGGCTAAAGTTATTAATCGATTGACTTTAAATTTATTCACAGTGTTTAAAGTCATGAGATGAAGAAGCCTATTGATTTTCAGCGATTTAAGATAATTACTGTCAGAGTTATGGCCCTTGATCACTTTAAAAAAATTTGTCGAAGCTCTAGAGGTTCATATCAGATTGACTTTAAATTTATACAAGTATATTGAGTTTCAATGAATTTTGATAACTTGAATAGCATGGAGGAGAACTTTATCAAAGCCAAACAAATTCGAATGATTTTCTGATAATTACATAATGAGTTGTTACTTTTAATCAGATTTTAGTGTACTATAAATGTTTCATTACCGAAAAAGTAAAATATGCGACAACTCTTGTTAACTGCCCGGACGATTTAGCTTCTGTTGGCGTATGTTTCGTTGCCTGTCAACCTATGTTTGTTTTTCTTTACTCAAAGGTTGTTTAGCTCTTGATTGCAGCTAACTATGTCCATGTTTAGATCCTTAGGACTTAAGATTGTGTTTTCGAGAGAATCGTGCAAAATTGTATTATACCGGCACAGGTGGTGTCGGGCGATTTTGACCAAACTTTGCAGTTTTTGTCATTGGGTACCCCATATACCCAACATGATATATGAGGGTCACCAACCTTGTTGTTACAGAGAACCAGCTATGACCATTTTAGAGTTAAAACACACCCTTTTTTTTACAAAAAAGACCCAAATTCAAATATTTTCTATAAAATGCCTATTGAATTTTTTATTTTTTAAATTATTTTTTATGAATGATTTTGTCTACTACTTCAATATATTCAAATATTTCCCATAAATTGCCTATTGAATTTTTCCGAAACCATTTGACACCCCAAGGAATTTATTTTGAGATGTAGTTTTTGCAATATGCTAAAACATATAAATTTCATGACGCTATATCTCACCCACTGCGGGGCTGAGGACAATTCTATTAATAATGGAAGTTGAGGACTACTAATAGTAATACTAATATTTAGTTTTGACAATATGACTGGCACGAATTTCTTTCATATTAAATTTGATTTTCGAACTTGAAGAAAATGACTTCATTTATGACATTATTTTTCCAATAAAATCATTCATTGCCTGGATTATTAGCCCCGATAATGTCCCAGCCAACCGTCTCCCAGCAACCCTATGTAGGGCCTGTACAGATAATTCAGGTGTTCCACAAGAATCAGTCCTTGGTCCTATTCGTTCTGTTATGTATACTAAGAATTTAGGACAACTAATCGAGTATGGGTTTCTAGGACGACATTCTTATGCAGATGACACACAGCTGATTGCAAATTTTCAAAAACTGTTATATCCCCTAATTATTCTTACCTCAAGTTGTGTTGACGTGACATTAAAGATAGGATAATAAAAAATATGTTGAAATTAAATGTAATTCAATAAAGTAAATCAGAATGTATTTTATTTGGCCCAAATATACATCTGAAAAATAAAAGTTCAAATGATATAGTTGAACGAGATGCAATACTTGAACCATGAAACACTGTGAAGAACTTAGGATTGGGTTCAATTTAAGCATGGACAGTCACATTAGTGAAATTTGTCGAAAATGTTATCTTCAGTCAAGGAACATTGGCCATATAAGACACTTGATTAGCTACTGTAACAGCTTGTTAGTAGAAACATCTAGTGCTAATATTTAAAAAGATAGTAAGCTGACACTGACAGGCAGTATACGCCCACTTTTTCGAGAGATGGATAGAGAACAAGCAAAACCGAAAGTGATTTTTCCTACAATCAAAGGTCATAATTCATTAAGTTACAATTTGATATGCGCAAATGTCGAAAAGAATCAAAATCTTTAGATTATAAACATGCAATTCAAGTTTCTTCAAAATCGATATTAAAACTGTGACCTCTACAGGATCCACAACTTTGATATACCATATTTTTACACTATTCACATACAAACGGCGGACATTTTGTCTGGCAATTATGGTCCGATTTTCTAGAAATTCGAATTCTACCTTTGTAGGGTGTATCGGTGATAGAGTCAAAGGTTTTTGAATAGGATAATAATCGTGACCTCCAGAGGGACCATAGGGGATTTTTCGGACAATCAGCTAAATCCATGATATTAAATGTTTTGTTTATACTAAACGTTAGCATGGATGAGAACTTGCTGAAAGGGGGATCACGGTGGCTAAGTGGACAAGGCGCTGGTTCGCTAGCCTGGAGGTTGAGTGTTCGATCCCTGCATTGGCCGAGAAAGTTCATCTCGATTTTCCGGCGTGATTTCCCCTTGTCAGTGATGCAGAAGGAGGGCTTGACAAGGACAGCTGCCTAGTCGTTCGGATGGGACGAAAAACCGAGGTCCCGTGTACAAATTGGAGTGCACGTAAAAGATCCCTTGGCAGTTGGAATTCGATATAAGAGTAGGCCGTAGCGCCGCTGCCCGGGCAAAATTTCCCTCATTGCACACTGTGGCGTATGCCCGTCTTCAATTAGCCCAGGTTAGGTGCTTAAGCGTAGGACGTTAAACCCCATTTCATTCATTCATTCATTCATTGCTGAAAAAAGTAAAAATATGTGATAACTCTTGTTGACTGCCCGCACGATTTAGCTGCAGTGGGCGTATGTTTTGTTGCCTATCAACCTATTTTTATGATTTGCTGTTTAAAAATTCATCATCCTTCTACTACTAGTACTAGATCATTAGATTATTGCCGAATTAATAAAATGATAAAATATTAAACCAGAGAGATTAATTATATTTACCAAGAACAATTCTTTTTGGTATTTACAATAAATTAAGCTTTTCAAAGTTCAACGCTTAAAATTTTTAACGGTGTAATTATTTATTGTGAGGTCGCTCAATTTTCATAATTAGATACTAAATGGAACTGTAACTGACGTTAATTTGGTTTCCAGTGCCTGCTACACAGTGCTTTTTTGTCATTTTTGGTGAAAATTGTTATTTTAGAGAGATAAATGGAGATATAATTAGGGCTGGGTATCGATTATGATTTTTACTATCGATAATCGGCAATGAAATGTCGGTTGATAATTGATATTATCTAAAACAAACTTATTTTCATGGTCGTCATCAAGACTTGATACGGTGTATGTTCAAAGTTCAAAACCATAAAAACGAAGTTGCGAAGAAAGATCGTTTGCTCCGGAAATTCTAACTCAACCTTCCTTAGGGTGTAACGGTGAGATAATCAAACGTTTTTTCAAATCAGATAATAATTGTCACCTCCAGAGGTACCACAAGCTAAAATAGGTGATTTTTCGGACAATCAGGTGCCATAATTCAGGAAATTACGTTCCAATATGCGCAAATATAGAAAGGAACCAAGATCTTTGGGTTATAAACATGCATGTCAAGTTTTATCAAAATCGGTTCAAAATTGTGACCTCTATAGGGTCCACAAGCTAAAAACGTGATTTTTCATACAATCAGGGACCATAATCCATGAAGTTTTGATCCAATACATGCCAATAACTAAAGCAGTCGAAATCGTTTAGGGATAAACCTATATTTAAAGTTTCGTCAAAATTGGGTAAGAATTGTGACCTGTAGAGGGTCCACAGTGGACAGGCGGACGGACAGACAGGGGCGACGACATAATACATCCACATGAAAATGTGGCCGTATAAAAATGGGGAAAATCGGTCACCCACCATGTGACGGTCCCTGCATTATTCTGTCACAAACACATAATCATTATCCCTCAACAAAGTGTCAATGTATGGTATGTAATGGCTTCTACCATGTGCAACAGAACTCACATTTTTTCGAGCCAGACCCACCCTCTTCTAAAGTACCATAACTTTGGTCTGCTTACCCTCATTCAGAGACCCTAGCATGCCCTTGGCTCATTGTTGAACTTAGTCATGACTTTACACCAAGTTTTACTCTCTGCTCATTATTGAACTTAGGCCAGGAATCTTAATCTGCTCATTATTGTTGGCTTCCAATACCCGTTAACTTTCTGTCATTTTAGGAATGACAGTGGGCAGTTCATTGTCAAATGGTTTACTGCAACAGGCGATACTGTACCAATCTCGTTCTCAAGATTTGGATTAGTTTGTAACTTGAATTCTCCACATGCTTTTTATACGCCCACATTTTCATGTGGACCTATTATGTCGTCGCCCCTGTCCGTCCAAAATTATTTGTGGACTCTCTACAGGTCACAATTCTTGTCCGATTTTGACGAAACTTAAATATAGGTTTATCTCCAAAAGATCTCGGCTGCTTTTGATATTGTCATGTATCGGATCAAAACTTCATGGATTATGGCCACTGATTGTACGAAAAATCACGTTTTTTGCTTGTGGACCCTATAGAGGTCACAATTTTGGACCGATTTTGATGAAACTTGACATGCATGTTTATAACCCAAAGATCTTGGTTCATTTTGATATTTGCGCCTATCTGAATGTAATTTCTTGAATTATGGCCCCTGATTGTCTGAAAAATCACTTTTTATACGCCCACATTTTCATGTGGACGTATTATGTCGTCGCCCCTGTCCGTCCGGACGTCCGTCCGTCCGTCCGTCTGTCTGTCTGTCCGTCCGTCCGTCCACAATTGTTTGTGGACTCTCTACAGGTCACAATTCTTGTCCGATTTTAACGAAACTTAAAATATAGGTTTATCTCCAAAAGATCTCGGCTGCTTTCGATATTGGCATGTATCGGATCAAAACTTCATGGATTATGGCCCCTGATTGTACGAAAAATCACGTTTTTAGCTTGTGGACCCTATAGAGGTCACAATTTTGAACCGATTTTGATGAAACTTAACATGCATGTTTATAACCCAAAGATCTTGGTTCCTTTCGATATTTGCGCCTATCGGAACGTAATTTACTGAATTATGTCCCCTGATTGTCCGAAAAATCACCTATTTTAGCTCCTCGTACCTCTGGAGGTCACAATTATTATCCGATTTTAAAAACCGTTCGATTATATCACCGTTACACCCTAAGGAAGGTTGAGTTCGAATTTCGGAAAAATCGGACCAAAATTACCATACAAAATGGCCGCCGTTTGTACGCGAATACTGTTAAAAAATGGTATATCAAGGTTGTGGACCCTGTAGACGTCACAATTTTAATTCGATTTTGATGAAACTTGAAATGCATGGTTATAACCCAAAGATCTTGGTTCCTTTCGATATTTGCGTATATCGGATCGTAACTTCCTGAATTATGGCCCCTGATTATACGCAAAATCGCCATGGTTTTTCTTGTGGTCCCTCTGGGGGTTACAATAATTATCCGATTTAAAAAATCGTTTTATTATAATACCGTTACACCCTAAGGAAGATCGAGTTCGTATTTCGGAAAAATTGGACCAAAATGGCCATACAAAATGGCCGCCATTCGTACGCAAATACTGTTAAAAAATGGTATATCAAGGTTGTGGACCCTGTAGAGGTCACAATTTTAATTCGATTTTGATGAAACTTGAAATGCATGGTTATAACCCAAAGATCTTGGTTCCTTTCGATATTTGCGTATATCGGGTCGTAACTTCCTGAATTATGGCCCATAAGGAAGGTTCAGTTCGAATTTCGGAAAAATTGGACCAAAATGGACGCCATTAGTACGCGAATACTGTTAAAAAATGGTATCTCAAGGTTGTGGACCCTGTAGAGGTCACACTTTAATTCGATTTTGATGAAACTTGAAATGCATGGTTATAACCCAAAGATCTTGGTTCCTCTCGATATTTGGGCATATCGGATCGTAACTTCCTGAATTATGGCCCCTGATTATACGCAAAATCGTCTTTGTTTAGCTTGTGGTCCTTCTGGAGGTCACAATTATTATCTGATTTAAAGAATCGTTTGATTATATCATCGTCACACCCTAAGAAAGGTTGACTTCGAATTTCGGAAAAATTCGGAACAAATTTGCCATACAAAATGGCTGCCGCGTGTACGCGAATACTGTTATAAAATGGTATATCAAGGTTGTGGACACAGTATAGGTCACAATTTTCATGAAACTTGAAATGCATGGTTATAATCCAAAGATCTTGTTTTCTTTTTCGTTATTTGCACATATCAGATCATAACTTCCTGAATTATGGCCGCTGATTGTCTGAAAAAACGCCTATGGTCCCTCTGGAGGTCACGATTATTATCTGATTTAAAAAAACGCTTGACTCTATCACCGTTACAGCATACGGAAGGAGTTTAAATTTCAGGGAAATCAGACCATAATTGCCAGACAAAATGGCCGCCGTGTGTACGCTTATAGTGTTAAAATATGGTATGTCAAGGTTGTGGACCCAGTATAGGTCACAATTTTAATTCGATTTTGATGAAACTTGAAATGCATGTTTATAACCTAAAGATCTTGATTCTTTTCGATATTTGCGCATATCAAATTGTAATTTAATGAATTATAGCCTTTGATTGTAGGAAAAATCACTTTTCGTTTTGCTTTTTCTCTATCCATCTCTCGAAAATGTGGGCGTATCCTGCCTGGCAGTGCCAGCTTACTATCTTTTTAGCTTGTGGTCCCCCTGGAGGTCACAATTATTATCCTTTTAATAATTCTCTGTTACACCCTGAGGAAGGTTGAGTTCGAATTTCGGAAAAATCGGACCAAAATTGCCATACAAAATGGACGCCGTTCGTACGCGAATACTGTTAAAAAATTGTGTATCAAGGTTGTAGATCCTGTAGAGGTCACAATTTTAATTTGATTTTGATTTAACTTTATATGCATTGTTATAACCCTAAGATCTTGGTTCCTTTCGATATTTGCGTATATCGGATCGTAAATTCCTGTATTATGGCCCCTGATTATACGCAAAATCGCCTTTGTTTACCTTGTGGTCTGTCTGGAGGTTACAATTATTATCTTATTTATAAAATCGTTTGATAATATCACCGTTACACCCTAAGGAAGGTTGAGTTTAAATTTCGGGAAAATCGAACCAAAATTGCCATACAAAATGGCTGTCGTTTGTAAGCGAATACTGTTAAAAGTTGGTATATCACGGTTGGGGGACCCTGTAGAGGTCACAATTTTAATTTGATTTTGTTGAATATTCAAATGCATGGTTATAACCCAAAGATCTTGGTTCCTTTTAATATTTGCGCATATCAGATCGTAACTTCCTGAATTATGGCCCCGCATTATACGCAAATAGCCTTTGTTTAGCTTGTGGTCCCTCTGGAGTTCACAATTATTATCCGATCTAAAAAAATCGTTCAATTATATCACCGTTACACCCTAAGGATGGTTGAGTTTAAATTTCGGGAAAATCGAACCAAAATTGCCATACACGCTGATACTGTTAAAAAATGGTATATCAATGTTGTGGACCCTTGAAGGTCACAATTTTAATTTAATTTTGATGACACTTGAAATGCATGGTTATAACCCAAAGATCTTGGTTCCTCTTGTTATTTGCACATATTGGATCACAACTTCCTAAATTATGACCCCTGATTGTCCGAAAAATCCCCTATGGTCCCTCTGGATGTCACGATTATTATCCGATTTAAAAAAAACGTTTGACTCTATCACTGTTACACCCTACGGGAGATTGAGTTCGAATTTCTAGAAAATCGGACCATAATTGCCAGAAGCGAATAGTGTAAAAATTGTACGCGAATAGTGTAAAAATATGGTATATCAAAGTTGTGGACCCTGTAAGGTCACAATTTTAATTTCGATTTTCGATTTTGATGAAACTTGAAATGCATGTTTATAACATAAAGATCTTTATTCTTTTCGATATTATTTGCGCATATCAAATTGTAACTTTATGAATTATGGCCTTTGATTGTAGGAAAAATCACTTTCGGAAATGTGGGCGCAGTGCCAGCTTATTATCTTTGAGATAAGTGATTAGTGACACGGCCAGGACGCTGTTTATAAAAGAGACCTTGGCAGTTGGAATTCAGTTGCTGCCCTGGCAAAATTTCCCTCATAGCACACTGTATGGTGTCTTCAATTAGCCCAGGTTAGGTGCTTAAGCGTAGGACGTTAAACCCCATTTCATTCATTCCAAATTGTGTATGGAAATGGATTGTGTGAAAATGAATTTACAGGTCATAACATGGCGTCTATTTTGGATTTTGGCTAATTTGACCCATTTGGGCAGTGGGTACGGATTTCGGACTGGGACTTTTTTTGGGTGATTTTATACGTCTAGACCGACCATAAACCGTGGTTGTCATTTCTATTGCAACAACTGCCCAAAAAAGTGAAAAATTGAGCTAAAATTGCCTGGACCATAAGGGTCATTCCATATTAAGTGGACAAGTGCTTAATTGTAAAGTGCCCCCCCCCCCCCCACCAAGAACTTGATTTTGGTGTACTTATTATACACCCACATTGAAATGTCCGTCCGTCGTCCACAATTTCTTGTGAACACTCTAAGAGGCTAAAGTTGATATTCGATTGACTTTAAATTTATACACAGTATTTAAGGTCATGAGACGAAGAAGCCTATTGATTTTCAGCGACCTTCGATAATTACTGCCAGAGTTATGGCCCTTGATCACTTTAAAATATCTTGTGAACGCTCTAGAGGCTAAAGTTAATATCCGATTGACTTTAAATTAATACACAGTGTTTAAGGTCATGAGACGAGGAAGCCTATTGATTTTTAGCGATATCCGATAATTACCGCCAGAGTTATGGCCCTTGATCACTTTGAAATATCTCGTGAACGCTCTAGAGGCTAAAGTTATTATCCGATTGACTTTAAATTGATACACAGTGTTTAAGGTTATAAGGCGAAGAACCCTATTGATTTTCAGCAATATCCAATCATTACTGCCGGAGTTATGGCCCTTGAACACTTCAAAAAATCTTGCGGATGCTATAGAGGCCAAAGTTAATATCTGGTTGACTTTAAATTTATACACAGTGTTTAATGTCATGAGAAGAAGAGACCTATTGATTTTCAGCGATTTCCGATAATTACTGTCAGAGTTATGGCCCTTGATCACTTCAAAAATTCTTGTGGACACTATAGAATGAATGAATGAAATGGGGTTTTCCGTTCCGACAAGGTTGTTTTCGTGTTAGCTGGTTTTGAATTTGTGCATGCGCTACGCTGGAACCAAAGGTACAATAGGTACCAAATTCCGGCGAGGAACTTTTCACGTTAGTACCTAGATGCCCTGAAATTTTCAAGGTGATACCTGCATTTGTTCAAGTCGTTTGTTTTTGGCACCTGTCGTTAGTCGTTTTTTTCTAAGTCAATTTACAGAAAAATATTGATTTTCGGAATTTAATATTGGTTTTAATTAATTTTGAAATTGCAAATGCAAAGTGATTTTATCGCCTCTTCCATGTGTGATAGGTATTAGTACTTTGATCCATTGCTCAGATATAAAAAGTTATAAAAATTGATAAAATACGACTATATTTAATCAAAACCATTTAGATGGGTGGGGTGGGTTTTTAATTTATTTTCAACGTTCTTTGAATCTCACACTCTTCTATTTTTAATATGTGAGGTACAATCTGTGCAAATTTGAAGGTGATCGGACCTTCGGAACGTTGCCCGGGCCCGTGCGAATGGACCCTGTCACGAAAATTTGTTTATTCTTCAACGCGTTTTATATTGTATTATGGCCGCAACCTTAGATCCCCCGTCATTTACCAAACAACTCCAAAATATACCCCAAATTCTCAAATCGACCATAATTCTTTTTATTTCGCGCATGCCCCAAGATGTACCCAATGTTTTCAGACCATTTTGTTTTTGCCCGCGTGCAATGTTTCTTACTATATGTGTTCGCCCAGGGCATCTTGAGTCGGAATGCGCAATATCTAATTTTGGACTACAGACAAAATAAGTGAAATAATTGATTTGGATCAAAATTGAGATTTTAACAAAAATGAGTCTATAAATATACTATCTATCGATACAAAAGATCAAAATATCAATATAAGATTTTAGAACGCCTTTATTTGAACGTTTTGTATGAGTACCGCATTCATAAGTCTGTCAAATTTCTTAACATTATCAGTGAAATTTGTTATGTTTCTTCGCTAGCAGCGGGCGATCGCTCATTGCTCTTGCATATTAATTGGCATTGTTGCAAAGCGGAGAATCTCTAGTTTATAAATATGGCCAAAGAATTACCGATGGATTCATTTTGAAGGAATACAAAGGGGTTTTAAAACCCCTAAAACTGTAAACAACCTTGGCTTGTTGCTATGCTGCCAACACGACTCGCTTGCTTATTGGCCCAGACAACGTGTGCAAAGCATTGTGGTTCCGTGGCCGGATCGAGGCTCAAGCGATAGATAGAAATTAGATTTGGGCAATGTTTTATTATGGACTATCAACATGCGATTTTCTATGAAAAGTGGCAGAAGCAATTGTTGTTGTTTGTTGTTTGTTTATTAAAGATTAAACGTCCAATACATTACATGAAGCAACATAATTCTGATCGTATAATATAGATAGCCATGGAGTGTTAATCAAAAACATCGTAAAATAATCAACACGCTGTTCGTGTCGTGAGTAATGCTAATCTGTAATCACTTCTCACGTACGGTATTAGGGATTAATTGATTGATAACTGACAATGATAAGGCCGCCTATAATCCATTATTTACACCGAATAACTAATCAAAGCGGTGATGATTTTATAATTATCTCGTTTGGTCTGTTAGAAATTAATTTATAGCCCTTAAATGGAAACAAACAAAATTGTCAATAACCGTCTTTCTGAAGAGAATTTTATAGGTGAATTCCGTTTACTGTCGCTTCATACGGCATGCAAAGTAAAGAATGCATATTGGATATTATTCTATTATCATAATGGATAAGAATGATGAGAACGACCAATGTGTCGAAACCCGACGATTATCAAGTGGGGAATATATGCCATTGTTTAATTACACCGCTTCCAAAATGCACAAAACTAAACCTAAGCATTTCATGCCAATGAAGTTTAAATTTTAGGGTATCATAATTTGTGGGATACCGTTACGGTAGGCTACCGAAGGCTGAAAATAACAATAGAGGACACGGAACATTATTTGTTACATTGTCCAAAGTTTGCCAATGTTAGAATTCAAACGGCGATAGTAATACTACCTTGCAAATGAAAATGTACATTTTTAACAGTCCACAATTTATACATTTATCTAAAAGACTACAATAACCATCGTAGAATACTAACTGAATTCTCGGTTATTATACATCTGACGGCCTCTAACTAAATGTATTATAAAATTGTAAGGCACTGTAAATGTCACTAACTATTAAATTACTTGCATGCACAATTAATAGTGAATACAAAATAAAGCACTGTTAATGTATTTGTATGTGCAGTGTATAATTATATCATACGTCTATTTTGGTATATTTATTAAATAAGGAGACGAATTAATATAAGCCTTTGGTTAGTTTTTGAATCCCTAACTTTTGACAGTTTATAATGAATAACATGTATCTTATTTGAATCAAATATTGTTTAAATTAAAATAACAATAGACTTTCTGTACACCCAGAATCTTAATTTCAATTGTAAAGCTTTGGCGGCTTCTTTGATGATTAGAAGATTAAAATAAACTAGTAAACTTGATTACCCAATCAACAACCTTAATCTTCCGACGACTAGCACCAAGGTGCTAATTAATTAAGGAGATTAACTGAAGTTAAACTCACCAAAGTTATAATATACAAACTTAGAATACTAATGTATACATTGTTCTAAATTACACGTTATAACAGGAAATTTGATTTTACTACAATATTCGTCCTCAGCACCTTTGAAAACTTATAGAAAAAATTATTAATATTAAACGACAAAATATATTGTTTTTTTTTTATTAAAAATGTAACTGTAAATCTCTGATCGTTTGGGCATGTTATATGCCCAGAATAACCTGCTGTCTAAATATATTTATATAAAGCATTTCTTTAAACCTGTATCGGATATCTTCCAGGGTAGGTTTTTTTTTGTCCATTAGAAAACATGATATACTGGTATAAGGTTTTTCTTACAGGAATTCTTACTTGAATTCTAATTTTATGTACTTTTAAACATAGACGGTTTATAAGCAAGATAAAGTCATCAACTTCGATTATGCTGGGGAAGAAAGACTTCAGAAAAAAATCTTGGCTTACCGGCCTCGGGTTTATCTCGTTCTCGGGCTGTTTTCTTCAGTCTTTCTTCCCCTGCATAACCTCAGTCTCGTGCTTTATCTTACACAGAACATACTGACACCTTTACCTTGCATTTCCTAAAAACTGCAGATTTCAGTGATTTCAATTCATTTGCAACTAACCAAAAGCTCTTGTGACTGCCATTTCCATTCTTGAACGTTACCGATGCCCTATGAATTAATAAATTAAATTCTCATAAAGCAATGTTATCCACTGTAGCCTAATCTGTACACTGGTATCGTAACTGTGTCATACGAAAAACTCCATAGTATAATTATTATACAATGGCTATAATAACTAGTTTCAATTAAGGTGTTTTGTCAGACCATGTTAATACTAAATTGCGAGTTTTTGACCAATTTTCATACTATTTTCTTGTTACCTTCTTTAAGATACTTGACATATTTCATGACACGTGACGATAAATATGAAAGCTTTCATATCTGCTTGGGACAGTAGCAGATCTAGTTTATTATAATTATTTTATTTTTTTGCGGAGCCTATTTCTCAGTGCCTGTACCAGATAGCCACCTCGGACGTAATTTCTATAACGAAACCATCTGGTGGCCACTCCTTAGACCATATTTGAAGCTTCTGCGCAGACCGGAAGTGGACGAATTTCGTGCAGTGCCAAAAAATTAAAAAACGGCAGTAGATTCGTCAATTCTGTACCTACCAAATCTTTTCTCGGATGATAGCAGTTAAAAATTTCCAAATTTCGAAACTTCTTCGCTGACTTCTAGTGTTCGAAAAATGAAAAAAAAATAATTAAGAGACAATTTTTGTCATTTTTCAAATTCTCAAATTTGACATACTTTTTTGGGATGACATACTTTTTTATTCCGAGTTATCGCCCTTTATTTTTCGATTTTTTTCGAATTTTCTGTTCATTTTGTAAGCTTGAGTATCGTTTTACGGCCGAATCGACGTTTCTGAAATTCCTGGAACATAAAGCTATATGGTCAGTCCATCAGGTAAAGCAATTTCAACAACAATCCGTAAACCGGAAGCAGTTGAAACTATGGCCGATATTTTGAAAAAACGCAAAAAATGAATTCTTTGGGGGAAAACATGATTTCTTAAAACGATTAAGGTGTCGTTGGGTTGCCTTAGAATTGCAGTATCGTATGATACCCAATTCTTACAGATACCATGAACAGAAAGTAAAATGTGGCACGCTGAAAATCAAGTATTTTCTGATTTGGTTCGTTTTTGGACGCCTGTATCTCGGAAACGGCGCCACAGATTTTTCTTAATCCTTTCCTATCGAGAACTTTCAGTGGTGTTTGGCATAAAGCTATTCAATAAGACTTTGAAATGTCTGGAAAAGGATATAAAAGGGACTGAAAATCGAAAAAAGTCGAAAAATCGTATTTTGTTTGAAAATGCTCTATTTTGTTTTTATTTTAAAAGATTTTTAAAAAATTGCTACAAATTAGAAAGCTCACCTAAATCCGATTCTAACGATATATAATATGTATTAAAATACTGAAATTTAATTTTTGATATTTTGATATTTTTACATGTTTGGCACTTTTGAACATAGGATTTCACAGGTGTATTTTATCTGATTAGATAATGTATTATATCCTTACAGAGCCCTGCAGCTATTTAATTGCCCAATCCAGTTATTAAAACTATCTCGAAAAATAATCACCATACCGGAAGTATTTTAAAAATGAAAAAAAAAGGTTAAAAAATTTGTGCTTTTGCGAAAATCTGAATTTCTCGGTCAGACATTACCGGACCAAAAGAAGTAAATTGTTTTAGGATAGCCCTATTAATAGACTATTATATGGCATCTGAATGGTAAGATTTCGATGGTTAGAAATTAAATTATGGTATGCCGAAAATCTAATATTTTCCGTTTTTGGAGTCTTTTTAGAAGGCTTTTTCTCGAAAACGACACCTACGGTTTTTCTAAATCTTATTTAACGCAGAGTCCTATCGGTGGTCTGCGGCGTGAATCCAAAAGGAAAAGGTTTGAAATAATATAAGGAGTCGTAAAATGGCCTCAATCTTTGAAAAAAATTTAAAAATCGTTAAATTATTGAAAATATTCTTTTATTTATCATTTTTAAAAACAACTACCGAATGAATGTTTCTGACTCTTCTGATACAGAAAGATATCTATCCAAACAACTTGTTAAAACTATCCCGACAATGATCCAAAATCCAGAAGTAGTCGAAAAAATAACAGATATTTGGGAAAAACAAACACAAAAAAGAAAATACAGTAAAAAATTGATACTCTTGCAAAAGTCGCTATTTCTCAGCCAGGTGTCACTGAATCAAAACAATTAAAGTATCGTTTTGTAGCTCGATGAATGGTCTATTTTATGAGATACTTCCTGTCTGATTCCTGAAAGCCGATTCAGTGCTGCATGCATGTCCAGTTATTATTATTATTATATAAGCCGACCATATCACTAGTCGGGTGCGGGAGTAATTCAGAAAAACAGAAAGATATCTATCCAAACAACTTGTTAAAACTATCCCGACAATGATCCAAAATCCAGAAGTAGTCGAAAAGATATCAGATATTTGGGAAAAAACACACACAATAAAAAGAAAATACAGTAAAAAATTGGTACTCTTGCAAAAATCGCTACTAGTATTTCTCAGCCGGGTGTCACTGAATCCAAACAATTAAAGTATCGTTTTGTAGCTCGATGAATTGGCTATGTTATGACATACTTCCTGTCCTATTCCTGAAAGCCGATTCAGTGCTACTTGCAGGTCTAGTTATTATTTATTATTATTTTATTTTTTGGGAGAGCCTATTTCTCAGTGCCTGTACCAGATACCTTCCTGGGACGTATTTTCTATCATGTAACCATGTGGTTGCCACTCCTTAGACAATATTTGAAACTTCTGCGCAGACCGGAAGTGGCCGAATTTCGTGCGGTGCCAAAAACGTCCGTAGATTAATTAATTCTGTTCCTATTTTCGTACAAATGACATTTGCGGAGACCCCCACTCTTTTCTCGGACGATAGCAGTTGAAAATTTCGAAATTTTTGTTATTTTTCTAAATTTTTAAATTTGACCTACATTTTTGGATACCTGATGGCAATCCGATTCCAGAAATATAAGTTTCATTCAGAGTTATTGCCCTTTATTTTTCGAATTTTCTGCCAATTTTGTAACCCTTATATTTGTTTGAAAGCCTCAATCGATGTTTCTAAAACTACTGGAACATAAAGCCATATGGTCAGACCAACGGATAAAGAAATTTCAACAACAATCCGTAAACCAGAAGTAGTCGAAATAATGGCCAATAATTTGAAAAAAAGACAAATAATGAATGCTTTTGGGGAAAACGATTAAAGTGTCGTTGGGTTCCTTTAGACTTGCAGTATCATATGATACCCAATTCGTACAGATACCATAAGCAGGAAGTAATATATGGCATGCTGAAAATCAAGTATTTTCTGATTTGGAACGTTTTTGGACGCCTGTATCTCGAAAACTTAACCTACAATTTTTTTTTAACTTTTTATCTATCGAGAGTCTATTCGATAGTCTTGTGAATTATGCTATCCAATAAGACTTTGAAATGTCTGGCATAAGAAAATAAAGGGACTGAAAATCGAAAAAAGTCGAAAAATGGTCAAATTTTGGAAAATGCCATATTATTTGTTTATTTTAACAGATTCTACAAAAATGGTTACACATTCAGATAGGTGACATAAATCCGATTCTAACGATGTATAATATGTATTAAAATACTGAAATTTAATTTTGGAAATTTTGATATTTTGGCATTTTTGGCACTTTTGAACATTTGATTTCTCAGGGGAATTTTATCTGATCAGATAATGTAATATATCATTGTAGAGCCCTGCCGCTATTAAATTGCCCAAATCAGTTATTAAAACTATCTGGACAAAATCACCATACCTGTAGTATTGAAAGAATGAAAAAAAATGGTTAAAACAATTTCCGCGTTTGCGAAAAGCTGAATTTCTCGGTCAGATATTACCGGACCAAAAGAAGTAAGATGTGTTTCGATAGCCCCATTAATGGACTATTATATGGCATCTCACAGAGAGATATCTATCCAAACAACTTGTTAAAACTATCCTGACAATGATCCAAAATCCAGAAGTAGTCGAAAAAATATCAGATATTTTGGGAAAAAACACACACAAAAAAAAGAAAATACAGTAAAAAATTGGTACTCTTGCAAAAATCGCTATTTCTCCGCCAGGTGTCACTGAATCAAAACAATTAAAGTATCGTTCTGTAGCTCGATAAATTGGCTATGTTATGTTATACTTCCTGTCTGATTCCTGAAAGCCGATTCAGTGCTGCTTGCAGGTCTAGTTGTCCCCCGCCTTTCGAAGAAAGCAGGGGACTATTAAAATGGGTTCGTCCGTCTGTCTGTCTGTCCGTATGTCACACTTTTTGGGACACAATAACTCTCGTTCTAATTGAGCTAGAATGTTCAAACTTAGTGTAGGTGTGTATTATGGCAATACCTTGATGGAGTTCGAAGATGAGCATTTTCCGCTTAGGGTAAGCAGAGATAAGCAATTTGATTGGTTGATGCTTTGGGACACGATAACTTTAGTTCTAATTAAGTGAGAGTGATGAAACTTGGTGTATAGTTTCATTACATCAATACCTTGACTAAGTTCGATAATGAGCATTTTCTGCTCAGGGTAAGCAGAGCGATAAGCAATTTGATTGGTCGAGACATTGGAACCGAATAACTCTCATTCTAATAGTTAGTGCAGGGGGACTGCGCCACATATGATTTACAAAAAGGACAAATACAACGACAAGACATCATACTCTGAAACAGCAAACGAAACAAACAATAAAACAACAATTCAAAAAAGAGTGAATGGATCCGGGGGCTAGCCGTAAGCGTCCACTGCGCTGTACAGTCCCGGGTCTGAAGCAACACAGACTTCACTCAAGATTGAACATATTTACTCGTACAAGAAAACGCACAAACAACCCAACACAATGAAGCAAAGAAAATGTAGACCGCCTCGGGAGGCAGTCGTCTGCTAACTGAATGGTGTGACGTAAATACGTCGTAATGTTATCAATGACGTCAATAGAATTTCTTAACAAAAAGGGCGATAATCAAGATTTAATAATGCTAAAAGTTATAAGTTTAAACAACCAATCAGAATTTTTAAGTTGTATAATTGCACAAAACATAATACTAAATACCCCATACAAGCAATGCAAAACAGGAATGTAGAAGAAAGCATACAATGTAAGTGTATTTATGAAGTAATAAAATAATAACAATAAGGGCGATAATCCAAACATGGCTACGTAACTATACAAATTAAACTAAATTAAATTGGATAATTATCCAATATGTACTCGGTTATATACTTATAAGAAATGTTAAACTTGGTATATTGATGAAACGGAAGTTTCGAAATTTCTTTAAATATGCGTAACTGTGTACCACCTTTGGCAGTGCATTTAAAAAACAGGGATTTTATTCGGGAAAGAAACAGTTCTTTGTTGTTTCATACGGTCAAAAATCGTAATGCCTGTGAATAGAAAACATTATATAGTGTTGTATCTGGTATGTTACTATAAATTGACGGATATTTTACTACTTCAAAACCGAATTTGTCCGTTTTGTCGAAAATACCAACATTAAATCTATTGTTAATGATATTGATGTCCAGGTCAAGAACAGATGCAATTTGGGTGCCGGAATTTTCTTTATTTAATATTAGTTCAGGGGGATATATTTCACTTTTATATTTATTGAAATTTCCATTATCATTGATGGGTGTTATGTCATCAATGTAACGGAAGGTGTAGTTGAGACTTTTAGCTACTTTGTAATCTGTTTTTCTTTTATGGTCCTGAAAATAGAATTCATATTTATGTAAATGTGCATTTGCCATAAATGGGGCGGGGTCAGTTCCCATTGGTAAAACAATAGTTTGCTGTATTATCTGATCCCCAACCTCAAATATGGCATTGTCAATGAGAAAATGTATTATGTTTTGAAATTTTTCTTTATCAAAAATTACAGTTTCGGCATTGCGAGGTTTTATAATCCATCTAGCATCTTGAGAGTAAATGGCCATCAAGTTTCTGCCTTTTCCGAAAGCTCCATTAAAGGCTTTATCTACAAACCAATCCAAATTATTTTTAAGATCTGCATGTTGGAGCATAGTATACAAAGTAGAAAAATAGAACGTTTCTATTGTTTTTGCATTATCTTTATTATTGATTTTATCTATAGTCTCTACTATAGGTTTATTTTTATCAATAATGAAAAAACTATTAATACCAGTGTAATTTCGAAGTGTTTTGCACCAAATTGCATGTTGGGTTTGGCATAATTTAAGGCCTTTGGTGATGGTCTGCGCTAGAGGTTTTGTCTGGCAAACACTGGAGGATATTATATATCTAAATTTTACTGGGTTTTTATGAAATTTGGGTATCGAATAAATGTACGGTAGTGCATCTATTTTCACATTGTCTTTAATATTATTACTCCTGTTAAAAGAGTATTGGTTGTGCAAGATATCTTGTTTAGTTAAATCCGTAATGCATTTATAAGTGTCATTATTTGTGTTGGGCCAGAGTCCAACTTCAGTCAGAATATTTTTAATATAGTACTTTTTAAAGATAAAGGCAATGTTATTACTGGCCTTATCGACAGGTGTTAGAACAAATCTCTCTTGGAGAGTGGTAAGACACTCAACTGCAGATACATTTTTTAGAACCTCTGGTGGCGGGTGTCTTGTAGGGCTGGACGATATTCTCGATATCCCGATATATCGCGATGTCAAATTTTTTCATCGTCGACGATCTTTGGTCACCAAAAACATCGCGGTATAGCAATATATTGTTTTTTGCAGATTATCGTAAATACCGCGATATTTATTGACGATATATTGCTAATTATGTGCGAAATATGATATAATTTAAATCAATAAGAAGACATCGTCGATTATCTTTGTTGAAATGCATTTTTTGTCAATAAAATAGTCCTACTAGGGGTTTCACGTCACGTGACTTTAGGTTGAAATCGGGCCAGCCAGCAGCTGAAATATAGCCCACTTCAATCTACGATTCTGAATTACTAATTGATGTAAATGCATTCCTAACCATTGTATTGCAATAGTTTAATATCAATCTCGATATCTGCAAAGATTCGGGCTAAAAAAGTATCGATATGATAGCGAAATTACCGTTTGTTTACAGGAGACGCTAGCGGGGAAAATATCGCTCTGACGTCACGCGGCCGGTAAATTTCCACTGACGGCAAGGCTATGGCCCACTTCATTGGTGATTCCGATCGTTATTTTTCAGGGGATTTTCATATAGAACCAATCAAATGATAGATAACATTTTTGTGATTATTATTCTGAGTGAAACCTCGAGATCGGACAATTAGAGCCGTAGAAAATGGGATTTATCTGTTTTGGTGACTGAAAATTGCTAAATTTCGACTAAATATATAAAAAAATTCGTGAGGTTTCATCGAGATTATAAATATTTGACATATTATCATTCAAATTATTATGATTTTAATAAATCTTAGCTGATAATAACGATCGGATTTCAGTTTTAAAATTAGTACTAGCGATTCTGAAGGGGAAATACCGCTTACGACGTCACTCAAATATGACTGAAAAGCACTTAGTTTGGTGCCGTGCTACGCATTGACGGTAAAGACAACATAAAACAATGATTTATACACATTTTTTAATAAAACATTACACACGTAAAAATATCGCGATATTTCAATATATCGTGAATATTTTTTCAAATATCGCGATATTTAAAATTGTCAATATCGTCCAGCCCTAGTGTCTTGGTTTAAGTTTGATATATTTGATTCTTTTTGACAAGAGATCAAACACAGTATTTTTCCACTCTCCAAAAGACTCAAGAGGTGCACGAAATTTATCAGACCAGGCTACAATGCATTTCCTAATTTGGGATTTAAGATCATTATGTAATTTTTTAAAATTAGTCCTATTTGGCTGTTCCCGAAATTGTGGTCCCAATCTGAAGAGATTTCTAAGATTTTTATCTTCGATAATGTCAAAGTTTCCTGTCAGTATATGGTCATGAAATGTATCTTTAAAGGGAGAGTTGGTGCATTGACATGTAGTATTATCGTAATTTTCAATAAATTCTTGTACGTTTAATTGAGTTAGAATGTTCAAACTCAGTGTGAGTGTTTATTGGGTCAATGTCTTGATGGAATTTGAAGATGAGCATTTTTTGCTTAGTTTAAGCAGAGGCAAGCAATTTGATTGGTTGATTCTTTGGGGCACAATAACTTTAATTCTAATTAGGTGAAATAAAGAAACTTGGTGTGTAGTTTCATTACATCAATACCTTGACTGAGTTTGATAATGAGCATGTTCTGCTCTTGGTAAGATGGCTGATAAGCAATTTGATTAGTCAAATTGATTAACTCTCATTCTAATTGAGTTAGAATGTTCACACTTGGCATAGGTGTCTATTAGGTGAATACCTTGATGGGGTTCGAAGGTGAGCATTTTCTGCTTAGGGTTAGCAGAGATAAGCAATCTGATTGGTTGATGCTTATTAAGTTCTGATTAAGTGAGAGTGAGGACACTTGGTGTATACATGTAGCTTTAGCTTTATAACACCGATATATTGACCAAGTTCGTTAATTAACCTTTTTCTGCTAAGGGTAAGCAGAACGATAAGAAATCTAATTGGTTGATGCTTTGGGGCCTATAACTTTAGTTGTAATGAAGTGATAGCAATGTAACTCAGAACTCATTTATAGATTCATTTTATCATTACCTTGACTAAGTTCAATGTTGCAAATTTTCTGCTTTGGCTAAGGAACGATAAGCACTTTTATTGGTCAAGACTTTGGAACATAACTCTGCTTTTAATTGAGGTAGAATTTTAAACTTGATGTAGATGATCATTAGGCGAATGTCTTAACTAAGTCAATAATTAATATTTTGAGCTAAAGCTAATATTTTGGAAAAAATAAATGTTCGATTAATTAATATGTGTCATCTTATTATTTTGGGATTTCGGCGGGGGACATCAGCCTCACTGTTGGCTTGTTATTATTTATATTTTTTGTGTGTTTTATCCACAAATCGGATTTCTCAGAATCTACCTATAGGATCTTTCTGAAACTTTTACCTACCCCACCAAAAATGGGTCGTGGCTGTTGGGTAAATGTATTTTCAAAACTTTTTTTCGCATTCGAAATGCATTTGACCTACTTAGCTATAACTTTGTGACTATTTGACTTTTTTACTAATTCTTTTTTCTTTGTGTACCTTGAATCATTTACTTCAAATCTGCAATTTCGCATTTTTATGAAATTTAGTATGTAAGTAGATCTTACTCATGCGACTTTAAAAATGTCATTAGAAATTTTCTAAATTATCTCCCCTTGGGGAAATTAAGGATCAAATTTTTCAAAAAAATCTACGAAATATGGGTCAGATTGCCTTGAAATTGTTTTTTTGTACTAGCTACGACACTACTGATTAGTACACAAAAAATGGAGTTTGTAGCACAAACGGGAAGTGCCACCATCTTGAAATGTGAAAAACCCTAAGGCTTTTTGATATTTCATTTACAGACAAGGGAATTATATTTACCAAATCCTTTAATTAAAGCCGAAAAAGAACTGGCGCATGGTCGAATGTTTGGCATTTGAATATTTAAAAAATTCGAATTACCCCTTTGTTGTTTTCCGTGCCAACAAGGTTGTTTTCGAGTTAGCTGGTTTGGAATTCGCGCATGCGCTACGCTGGAACCAAAGGTGCCATCAGTACCAAATTCCGGCGAGAAACTTTTCACGTTAGTACCTAGGTACCCTAAAATTTTCATGGTGATAACTGCATTTGTTCAAGTTGTTTGTTCGTGGCACCTACTGTGCTTCGTGACTTTGCACATATGCTACGCCAGAACAAAAGGTACCATGAGCACCAAATTTCGGCGAGTAACTTTTCATGCTAGTACCTAGATACTCTGTAATTTTCAAGGTGATACCTGCTTGTTAAAGTCGTTTATTTCTGGCACCTGCCGTTAATTTTTTTTTTAAGTTAATTTACCGCTTTAAACTATATTTAGACCCGTAACTTCACGAGTTTTTGACCAATTTTAATAATTTTTTTCATGTTATTTTCTTTAAGATACTTGGTATAATCGATGGCACATGATGATGAATATGAAAGCTTTCATATCTGCTTGGGACAGTAGCAGATCTAGTTCTTATTATTATTCTTCTTTTGTTTTAAGTAGATCTCAGCAACTGCTTGTCGAATTGTTACGATTTTTATCGGTTTTACTGGGAAAGTGGGTGTGACTTAGAAGGTAAAGCTATTTTGTAGGTTTTTCGACAATGCGAAATGTCCGAAATCACGGAAGCTTTTTTTTTAAAGAAATGTTGCAGTAATTTTAACAATAATCATTGGATTTTAACTTTCGATACATTTTGGCATAGACAGAGAAAGGGCACATAGAATTATCTGTCGGCACCGGAAGAGGCGTAATTTTACCAAAAACTACAATTTTCATGGTTAGGTACCATTTTTCGAAAGCAAATATAATTTTTTTTAAAAACTGATATAACCAAAAGAGTGTTCCCTCTATAAGCGCTAAAAAGTGTGAGCTCTGTTTTTTTAATGTCGACTTAGTTTTCGAGCAAATTCGATTTATAGGTGAAAGAAGGTGAAAAATTGACCTATTTACAACCAATTCATGCTTTTCAGATTTTAAAATATTTCTAGGTAACTTTAATAAACTTGTAGCTATAATCAATACGAAGAAAATGTATGTTAAAAGTAGTTTGTAATATAAGCAGTTTCCTAGACTGGTGGCCAGTCTTCTCCACACACCAAAAATTGGCCAGTTCTCTCCAAAAAAAAAAAAAAGAAAAAAAAAACCTAATCTCTAGAGACTGGGCAAATAGAGCTTCAATCTCATCTAGTAGGTCAATCTGCATTATGTAGGTCGTGTGACGTCGTGCACGTGATCACGACATATCTAACAACAACATGACATCAACCTTCAGACGGTCTCAGCATGACTGCTGCAAACGTGTTTTCCTGCTATTCCAGTCTGTGAATACAGGAACTTCAATTTGGTCCTCCCGTCTTCAATTAGCCCAGGTTAGGTGCTTAAGCGTAGGACGTTAAACCCCATTTCATTCATTCATTCATTCAATTTGGTCCAGTATAGCCTGCATGGCTGACCCGAATTCCAAACAACAAATCAATTGTCGCGCGGTATGGAAAGTTTAATCACCGAAATGCGTTTTCTGCTATTCTAGCCTGTGTTAAGAACTCCAAAAATATTAAATGGTTTTGTAACCGAAATTCTACTCTGAATTCCAACCATCCAATCGATGCCCGACAAAAGGTCGCACAATGTCAAGTGGCTCCAGACAAAATGTTTAATCCATAGTCAACTCAGTACAAATTCGTTATATTCAATTACAAGAAAAGTAAAATTAGTGTTTTATTAGGGCATGATGACAGTTAGAAAAGCAAAACTAGAAATGCCCGAAAATTTCGGGTTTATAGACAGCGGCACTGGTTTTCTTTGAGGGGTGAATGAAAAATTTTGATTATTTGACGGTCGCCAACGCGTTTTACTGTTAGTTTTCTCGGGCAACACCGGTTTTTTGGCATACCTGTTAGGCCCTGTATCCATAGGCTGTTCCCTTGTGGCGTGTTCCCTTGTGACACGCCACAAGGACAATGAACCTCTGTTTTTAAACGTGCCCGTTTCCATAGGATGTTCCCAGGAAACATGTGGCCTCGTGCACGGAACACGTGGCTTGTGACCGGGAACACAGACAATGAACATGTCAATTCTTTTTCAGCTGCACTAGAGGGAACACGTTATTACGAGTGCGATAATGTATGGAAACTTGTGTGAAATTCACCCAGTCCATTGCGAGTTCCAAAAAATGGACGGACCCAGCACCGTGGGCCTTGTCTGAAGGCATGTTATCTTCTGAGATGAGCACCCGGGTTGAAAATAAATGCAATCAGTACCTGATCAGGGAGGGGAGGGGCATAGTGGGAAAAATGTCCCGGGCTACCCACATATAAGGGCTCCCACAGTTCTGGGTCATACTTATATTTATCCCGGATTTCACTAGCATAAAGTAAATGGAAACAATACCCAATTTGTCAACAAATTTAAAACGTCAATGAAATCGCTGGCCAAAATTATTGTCTCAGATACACTGACATTAATCCTAATTTGAAAGAAAGAAATCCTGAAGAAAAACACCCCAGACACTCAAGAGGGCGAAGTACATACTAGTACGATCCGCGATCAGTACGAATAATTTGAACAAACGACAATGGAGCTCCCACACAATTGGTATTGCCCCCCACCCCCACAAGGTTTATCCGACACTGAATGCAATAGCGGCATCCTCCTCATCCTTCCGATTTTCAGTACCGTAGTTGACTTCATCGTCGAGCTATCAATATATCAATAAAAGAAGATGGTTCGCATAATGATAGTTGTGTCTTGTCTTAATTGCTCTCTCATCAAAGTTCGTGTGTAGACTTTTCTTTTACCTATCTTTCCATCGTACATTGCACACGCCACAAGGGAACATCCTATGGAAACAAACGGGTACAGGGTCGGGGAACAAGGTCACAACGCCACAAGGGAACAGCCTATGGATACAGGGCCTTAAAGTTAAAGAGAGCTTCGGACATTTTTTCGGGCATGCAGTGGACCAAAAAAAGACTGAGAAAATAATTTTCGGGCAGTTTGAATCTCATAGAAATAAGTCAGTTATATTTTTTCTCTATGGTCATCTGTATGAAATTGTCAATTAAATGCCCCTTATTACCTACAAAAGATTAAATATGCGACAACCCTTGTCGACCGCTCGGATGATTTAGCTGCTGTGGGCGTATGTTTCGTTGCCTGGCAACCTATCTTTTATTTTCATTAAATTTGAACAGTAAATGTGGACGTATATAATGTGGACGCCCCTGTCTGTCAGCCCACAATTTGTTTGTTGACACTCTAAAGGTCACAATTCTTATCTGGTTTTTGCCGAAACTTGAAGTAAGGTCTATCTCCAAAAGACATTGGTTCCTTTTGATATTCGCATGTTTTGGAACGAAACATCATGGATTATGGCCCCTGATTGTACGAAAAATCACGTTTTTAACATGTGGACACTGTAGAGGTCACAATTTTCATCTGATTTTTATGAAACTTGAAATGCATGTTTAAAACCCAAAGATCTTGGTTCCTTGTATGCAAATACCGTAAAAGTATTATGCCGTCCCTCGTGTTTGTCCGTCCACAATTGTTTGTGGACACCTACAGCTAGGTCACAAATTTTTATCTGATTTTGCCGAAACTTGAAATATAGGTTTATCTCCAAAACAACTCGGTTGCTTTTGATATTGGCATTTATCAAGTTAAAACTTCATGGATTATGGCCCCTGATTGTACAAAAAAAAATATTTTAGCTTGTGGACCCTATAGAGGTCACAATTTTGAACCGATTTTGATGAAACATTAAATGCATGTTTATTACCCAAAGATCTTTGTTCCTTTCGATATTTGCACATTTCTGATCGCAACTTCCTAAATTATTGCCCCTGATTGTACGAAAATCTCCTTTTTATACGCCCCTAATTTTCATATGGACATATTATGCTTGTGGACATTCTACAGGTCAAAATTTTTATCCAATTTTGACGAAACTTAAAATATAGGTCTATCTCCCAAAGATCTTGGCTCCTTTTGATATTGGCATGTACGGGCCATTACTTCATGGATTATGGCCCCTGATTGTACGAAACATCATGTTTTTAGCTCGTGGGCTCTCTAGTGGTCACAATTTTCATCTGATTTTGATGAAACTTAAAATGCATGTTTATAACCTAAAAATCGTGGTTTCTTTTCGATATTCGCCCATATCTGATTGTAACTTGTAACTTCCAAAATTATGGTGTGCCTGATTGTACAAAAAATCACGTTTTTAGCTTTTGGTCCCTCTAGAAGTCACAATTATTATCCGATTTAAAAAAAAGTAAGAATATTAACTGTTACACCGTTGGTTGAGTTTGAATTTCGTGACAGTTGGACCAAAACTGCCAGACAAAATGGCTGCCCCACATACACAACTTGTGTAAACATCTGGTATATCATTTAATGTTGTGGGCCCTTTTGATGATTCTTGAAATGCATTTTTTTAACCCAAAGATCTTGGTAGCTTTCTATATTCGTGCATATCAGATTCATAACTTCCTGAATGATGACCCCTAAATGTATGAAATATCGCTATTAGCTTGTGGTGCCTCTAGAGGTCACAATTGTTATCAGATTTTAAAGAAAACGTTCGAATATAATACAGTTATATGACGGTTGAGCTTGAATTTTGTAAAAATCAGACCAAAACTGCCGGACAAATTGGCCACCCCTTCTATTCTAATAGTGTAAACATCTTGTATATCAAGGTTGTGGACTCTCCAAGGGTCATAATTTTGATCCAGTTTTCATGAAACTTGGTTGCTTTTGATTTTCACGCATATCGGATCTAACTTCATGAATTATGGCCCCTGGTTGTACGAAAAATCATATTTGTAGCTTGTGGATTCTCTACTAGAGGTCAATTTTTTTTATCCGATTTTAAAAACCATTTAAATATATGATCATTCCACCGTAATGTAGGTTGAATTCTTATTTTGAGAAAATGGTTGCTCTTTGTACACAAATTGTGTAAAAGTATGTAATACAGAGGTTGTGGACCCCTCTAATGGTTTCAATTTTTGTTCGATTTTAATGAAACTTAAAATACATCTTTATAGCCCAATGATCTCAGTTCATTTTGATATTTGCTTATTTCAGACCATAACCTTTTGGATTATGGCCCCTAATTTTGCAAAATTGGGGCGTATCTTGCATGGCAACCTCTTGTTAATAACTTAAACAAATAAACTCGATAATTACTTTCAGACTTATGGCCCTTGATCATTTAAAAAAATCTCAATATCCGATTGACGTTAAATTTATACACAGTGTTAAGGTCATGAAACGAAGAAGCCTATTGATTTTCAGCGATTTCGGATAATTACTGTCAGAGTTATTGCCCTTGATCACTTCAAAAATCTTGTGGACACTCTAGAGGTTAATATCCGATTGACTTTAAATTTATACACAGTGTTTAAGGTCATGAGACGAACTAGTATATTGAGTTTCAATAAATTTTGATAACTTGAACAGCTAAATCCAAAATATTAATGTTTCATATACTAAATGTTAGCATGGTGGAAAACTTTATCAAAGCCAAACAAATTTGAATGATTTTCTGATAATTACATAATAAGTTGTTACTTTTAATCAGATTTTAGTATTATAAAAGTTTCTTTACTGAAAAAAGTAAAATATGTGACAACTCTTGTTGACTGCCCGGATGATTAAGTTGCTGTGGGCGTATGTTTCGTTGCCTGACAACCTGTCTTTTTATACACCCACATTTGCATGTGGATGCATTATGCCGTCGCCCCTGTACGTCCGTCCACAATTGTTTATGGACTCTCTACAGGTTACAATGTTTATCCGATTTTGACGAAACTTAAAATATAGGTTTATCCCCAAAAGATCTCGTCTGATTTTGATATTGGCATATATCGGATCGAAACTTCATCGATTATGGCCCCTCTATAGGTCAAAATTTCAAACCGATTTTAATGAAACTTGACATGCATGTTTATAACCCAAAGATCTTGCTTGGTTCCTTTCGATATTTGCGTATTGTAACTTCCTGAATTATGGCCCCTGATTTTCCGGAAAATCGCCTGTGGTGCCTCTTGAGATCACAATTATTATCGACTTAAAAAAAGCGTTTGATTATATCACCATTACACTGTAATGAAAGTTGAGTTCCAATGTTGTAAAAATCGGACCAAAATTGCCAGACACAATGGCGCCTCTGTCCGTCCGTCCACAATTGTTTGTGGACTCATGAGGTCACAATTTTGATTTGATTTTGATGAAACTTTAAATATAACCCAACAATCTTGGTTCCTTTCAATATTCCACAATAATGAGGGTTGAATTGGAGAATCGAAATGAAACTGCCCGACAAAATGGCCGTTCTTTTTATGCATGTTGTAAATAAGTATGTTATTAAAAAATTATGGACCCTCTAGATGTCAAAATTTTTATCAAATTTGGATGAAATTTAAAACATGTCTTTATATTCCACAAATCTCAGTACATCTTTATTTCCCACAAATCTCAGTCTGTTTTGATATTTGCGCATTTCAGACCATAACCTTTTGTATTATGGCCCCTGATTGTCTAAAATGTGGGTGTATCCTGCCTGGCAGCCGCTGCTTATATAAATGTAAACAAATATATAGGTAGAGCGTCTTACTTTGTGTACATGTCTCATAGAAGAAAGCTACGTTATTGCAACAGGAATGGATTATGACCCCCGATTGTCTAAAATGTGGGCGTATCCTGTCTGGCAACTGCTGCTTATATAAATGTAAACAAATATATAGGTAGAGCGTCTTACTTTGTGTACATGTCTCGTAGAAGAAAGCTACGTTATTGCAACAGGAATGTGTTGCACTATTGTCTACATTTATTTGAAATTAATAGATATAAATTAATAAATTATTATTTAAAGTACAGCTAGACATTTGTTCTGTCTCAATGTTTAATCTAGTGAAAATATACACCTTACATATATTTTCTATTGATGTGGTTGTGTCTTGTACATTTTGTTAAATATTTCATAGATTAGATATAATAAAATGATTTTTTTATCACATGTTAATTTCTATCTGTGTCTTTAAGAAAAGGTATTTTTATACGCCAACATGGCTCACATTTTCATGTGTACGTATATTCTCGTCGCCCCTGTCGTCTGGATATTCATCCACAATTGTTTGTGGACTCCCTACAGTTCACAATTCTTTTCCGATTTGACGAAACTTGAAATATAGGTTTATCCCAAAAAGATCTCGGCTGCTTTAGATATTGGAATGTATAAGATCTAAACTTCATGCATTATGGCCCCCAGATTATACTAAAAATCACATGTTTAGCTTGTAGGCCCTATAGAGTTCACAATTTTTAACCGATTTTGATGAAAACTGACATGCATGTTTATAACCCAAAAATCTTGGTTTAGCTAATTCAATATATTGTCGTTGCCCCCATCTGGCAGGAAGTCCGGCGTCCACAACTCCTTGTGGATGTTCTAGAGGCTCAAGTTAATATACGATTGACTTTAAATTTATACAGTGTTGAAGATCATAAAACAAAGAATCCTATTGATTTTCAGCGATTTCTGATAATAACTGCCAGAGTAATGGCCCTTGATTACTTCAAAATATCCGATTGACTCTAAATTTATACACAGTGTTTAAGATCATAAAATGAAGAAGCCTATTGATTTTCAGCGATATGCAATAATTACTGCCAGAGTTATGGCCCTTGATCACTTCAAAAAACTTGTGGGTTGTGAATAGTGTTGCGTTTCCCTTTTCAATGCTTTTTGGGCTCATCTCTGTCTAAGCACATAAATCAAAAGAATAACAAATTCATTAATAAATTACATAAAACTTTATTCAACAAATATTTATAATTAATACTTACATAATACAATTTACAATGAACAAATATATTATATAATATTTACAATACATGTCATATAAGTAATATAACTTATAGTTATACAATTAATAAAATTTTAATAAATATTAAAATAATTGCACTCATAAAATGGTCAAAATTTGGAATTCTGTCATTCAGTTACATGCCAAGAGGATTAAAAGGGCCTGTGCAGTACCAAATTTCCCGCCAGTTAGTGAGCAGAAGTGGGGATCAAGTTGGGTGTACTTCGTAAAGTGTTTGAAATGCACATTTATCTCACCTGTTCTGATTCTTTTTTTTTAAATACTTGTGTTTGTTGAGGTCAATCAATCCACTCTATGAAATATTAGCCTGGCACCTGAAAGCTGGGGATAAATATGCAATAAAAAACAGTGAGAAAATACGAAAGAAAAAAAAAAATGGTTTCAACTGGAAATAGAAATAAACCTCTTTATTTCGAGCGACCATCCAATCACTGACCCTCCAACAAGAAACCAGTTAAAAGTCAGTAAAAAAGTACAAAATTAGTGTCACATATCAGTCTTTGCCAATCTGATAATTTTAAAGCACATGAATTTTGAATTACACAAAACATGTTTTTTTTTAACATAAATGTATTCTGTACAAAAATGAGATGAATTCAATATAAATCAAACACGAAAATACTTTAAAACAGTTATCATGATGCAATATTAGACTTTTTAGCACTTTCATAAAAAAAACACTCAGTTTTTCTGTTAACACAGTTCCAATGTGGTCAGATCTAAAATGAATTTGCCTATGAATTTGAAAATATCTCCTATATAGCTTTATTTCCAAAGGATAAGTAAGTTGAAATAGTCCGATTATGTAACACCACAACAGTTTTTTTTTCACCCCCCTCCCCCCCTCCACACACACACACACACACAGTATAGAATCTGATACATTGTTGACCAATCATGGGTCTCCCTTCCCTGCCGAGATCAAACTGGCAGACAATAACTACCAGACAATAAGACCTCTCACCAGCCGATAAGGGACGATCAAGTCAGCAGACATTAAGAAATTGTCTGGGTGACCATGACTTCAGTGAAATCATGTGCTCAGTATGGGCTAATCCGAGCCTTCGATAAATAAAATAAATTGAAACAAGTCTATTTTTAATAACTAGACTATTGTCTGATAGGGACATTTTTTGGGTTAAAAATAAAGATAGGTTGCCAGGCAACGAAACATACGCCCACAGCAGCTAAATCGTCCGGGCAGTCAACAAGAGTTGTCGCATATTTTATATTTTTTCAATAATGAAACATTTATAATACACTAAAATCTGATTAAGAGTAACAACTCATTTTAATACTTTAAAAGTAATTATCAGAAAATCATTAGAATTTGTTTGGCTTTGATAAAGTTCTCCTCCATGCGAACCTTAGTATACGAAACATTTAATATCATGGATGTAGCTGTTCAAGTTATCAAAATTCATTGTTCGTCTCAAACTCTGTGTTTCAATCTAAAGTGAATCGGATGTAAACTTTAGCTTCTATAGTGTCCACAAGAATTTTTGAAGTGATCAAGGGCCATAACTCTGACAGTAATTATTGAAAATCGCTGAAAATCAATAGGGCCCTTGATCACTTGAAAAAATCTTGTGGACGCTCTAGAGGCTAAAGTTAATATCTGATTGACTTTAAATTTATACACAGTGTTTATGGTCATGAAACGAAGAAGCCTCTTGATTTTTTATCGATTTCCGATAATTACTGTCAGAGTTATGGCCCTTGATCACTTCAAAAAACCTTGTGGACGCTCTAGAGGCTAAAGTTAATATCCGATTGACTTTAAATGTATACACAGTGTTGAAGGTCATGAAACGAACAAGCATATTGAGTTTCAATGAATTTTGATAACTTGAACAGCTAAATCCAGAATATTAAATGTTTCGTATACTAAACGTTAGCATGGAGGAGAACTTTATCAAAGCCAAACATATTCAAATAATTTTCTGATAATTAAATAATGAGTTGTTACTTTTAATCAGACTTTAGTGTATTATAAATGTTTCATTACCGAAAAGATAGTAAGCTGGCACTGCCAGGCAGGATACGCCCACATTTTCGAGAGATGGTTAGAGAACAAGCAAAATCGAAAGTGATTTTTCCTACAACCAAAGGCTATTATTCATTAAATTACAATTTGATATGCGCAAATATCGAAAAGAATCAAGATCTTTAGGTTATAAACATGCATTTCAAGTTTCATCAAAATCGAATTAAAATTGTGACCTATACTGGGTCCACAACCTCGATATACCATATTTTAACACTATTAGCGTACAAACGGTGGTCATTTTGTCTGGCAATAAATATGGTCCGATTTCCCTGAAATTCAAACTCAACCTTCCGTATGGTGTAACGGTGATAGAGTCAAGTTTTTTAAATCGGATAATAATCGTGACCTCCAGAGGGACCATAGGCGATTTTTCGGACAATCAGGGGCCATAATTCAGGAAGTTATGATCTGATATGTGAAAATAACGAAAGGAACAGTATTCGCGTACAAACGGCAGCCATTTTGTATGGCAATTTTGTTCCGAATTTTCCCGAAATTTCGAATTCAACATTCCTTAGGGTGTAACGGTGATATAATCAAACGATTTTTTAAATCAGATAATAATTGTGACCTCCAGAGGGACCACAAGCTAAACAAAGACGATTTTGCGTATAATCAGGGGCCGTAATTCAGGAAGTTACTATCCGATATGGGCAAATATCGAAAGGATCCAAGATCTTTGGGTTATAACCGTGCATTTCAAGTTTCATCAAAATTGAATTTAAATTGTGATCTCTACAGGGTCCACAAGCTTGATATACCATTTTTTAACAGTATTCGCGTACGAACGGCGGCCATTTTATATGGTAATTTTGGTCTGATTTTTCCGAAATTTGAACTCAACCTCCTTAGGGTGTAACGGTGATATAATCAGATAATTATTATAACCTACAGAGGGACCACAGGCTAAACCAAGACGATTTTGCGTATAATCAGGGGCCATAATTCAGGAAGTTACGATCCGATATGCGCAAATATCGAAAGGAACCAAGATCTTTGGGTTATAACCATGCATTTCAAGTTTCATCAAAATCGAATTAAAATTGTGATCTCTACAGGGTCCAAAACCTTGATATACCATTTTTTAACAGTATTTTCGTACGAACGGCGGCCATTTTGTATGGTAATTTTGGTCCGATTTTTCAGAAATTTGAACTCAACCTTTCTTAGGGTGTAACGGTGATATAATCGAACGTTTTTTTAAATCGGTTAATAATTGTAACCTCCAGAGGTACCACGAGCTAAAAAAGGTGAATTTTCGGACAATCAGGGGCCATAATTCAGGAATTTACGTTTCGATAGGTGCAAATATCGAAAGGGACCAAGATCTTTGGGTTATAAACATGCATGTAAAGTTTCATCAAAATCGGTTCAAAATTGTGACCTCAAAATTATTTACATATTTGAAATGGATAGTAATACGAAGTCAGACGAATAATCAATCCCTTTTAGCCAACATACTGACGATGGAATTGGCGTGATTTTTTTTTTTTATAAGCAATATTTGTATTTGAATAGGGATTGGGGAACAGGCATAGTCTATATTAAACCCCTCTCCCTGTCAGATATAGATACATGTATTTACATTTTAGTAAAAATAAAAATCAAAAAATTCAAAATAAAAATTATTTTCATAATAATCAAAATAATTAAAATAATTTTCAATGTACACGTGCAAGTGTGATTTTAGTGAAACTATATTTATAATGAAGGGTTATAGCTGTCCCTGGAACCGTCTGGTGATTTCGAAGAACGAGTGGACGGTTTTAAAAATATTTAGTAAATGCAACTATCGATGAGGATCTATCCAAAGCCTAAAGAAAATTTGGATCAACAGACATTCTTTCCCGATAATTCTGACAGTGAACTACGATTGAAGGTTTTTGCTATGTTTTATAGACAGAAGGATTTGACCGACTGCTTTGAGTGCATGGACTGTACCTAAAAATAGTTTATACTGGAAATCTTGGGCAATAAATACTTTCAAGTATTGGAGTGTGTGGACGGAAAGAAGATTCTGAAAGATGTGGATAACCGATTTAAATATGCTGATAAGTACGTCTTCTTTTTCTGTCTTGAATGTTTCAAACTGTTCCATAATAATTTTTAATTGTCAAAATAATAAAAATTTATTTCTGTGTTTTTTGTATTATTTCGATCATCAGCGGTTGATATGAGTCGAATACATCGACCTGAGATGAACAGAGTATCAACCTATGATGACGTCCTGACAGGTTGTTATGTGATATAACTGCTAAGCACATCAAAGAGAAAACTACCGCCTGTTGTATATGGAAAAATACTGACAGTGAAGAGAACTCCATGATCTGTGACCCATAAAACACAAAAAAAATTTGACCTGTAAACTTTTTAAAACAACGTAACAATCAGCAGTTTTAATGTGCACAGTGCAATATACTTGTGACCCAATAAAAATAATACTTAAAAAGGTTAATTAAAATTGCCTGTTTAATCCTTTAGATAAATAAACAAAAAATGATATAATTTGCATGGATTTACATGCTAAATTAGTAAAAGATGGACTAGGTCAGAATTGAAAGCAGTAGCACATATGACAATCAAAAAAAAGACAGGTTGCCAGGCAACGAAACATACCCCTACGACAGGTAAATCGTCTGGGCAGTCGACAAGAGTTGTCGCATATTTTTACTTTTTTTCAGTAATGAAAAATTTATAATACACTCAAATCTGATAAGGAGTAACAACTCATTAGAATTTGTTTGGCTTTGATAAAAGTTCTCCTCCATGCTAACGTTTAGTAAATATCATGTATTTAGTTGTTCAAATCTATGTATCAATCGGATGATAACTTAAGCCTCTAGGGCGTCCACAAGATTTTTAGAAGTGATCAAGGACAATAACTTTATTAACAGTAATTATCAGAAATCTCAGAAAATCAATAGGCTTCCTCGTCTCATGACCTTAAACACTGTGTATAAATTTAAAGTCAATCGGATATTAACTGTAGCATCTGGAGCATCCACAATTTTTTTTAATTGATCCAAGGGCCATAACTCTGGCAGTAATTATTGAAAATCAATAGGATTATTCGTCTCATGACTTTTACTGTGTATAAATTTAAAGTTAATCGGATATTAACTTTAGCATCTAGAGTGTCCACAAGATTTTTTTAAGTGATCAAGGGCATAACTCTGACAGGAATTGTTGGATATCGCTGAAAATCAATAGGATTCTTCGTCTCATGACCTTAAACACTATGTATAAATTATAGTCAATCGGATATAAACTTTAGCCTCTAGCATAGACGACGGACGTACGCAACGCCAACATACGACCACATTTCAATGTGGGCATATAAAAAAGGTACAAACATTAATAACATATAATTAAAAAAATACACATGGAAGGCATCAGTCTCACAACAAATTATGATGCATAACAGATGGATATGTCCTTTCATCTTTTCAATAGTAATTAAAAGTACATTCACAAGCATCAACACAACAAATTTGGATATTAAAATATGTACTGACAATGCCTTCATTAGCTGGACCCTTAATATACAACTATGTACATGTGTTATATTTCACTTAGAAAATGCAGAAAATAGAAAAGATGGATTGCACACAATGTTTTTAAGCTGACCTTCAATGTGTTGTAATTGTAATAGTAAAAGCAATTCTCAAAACCTCAATAAATAATCATTTGTGAATTTATTTGTGTTAAAAGGAAAATGATATTTTAATAATTAATATGCTTATAATAAGTGACAGTCTATCAAGCTGATAAAGTTTAATATAAATCTAACTTTTTCTTTATGTCGTTGCGCTTCCATTCAGCCAATTTGTAGAATTCATCCTGTGGCATCTTAAATAAATTATCAAAGTCTTCATCAAAATAACAATATCAATTTTGTTTTGGTCTGAGTGGTCTTCAAAGATAGTAACTCAACTGTTTTGAAACAAATATCACTTATATTTGTTGGGATGAGTTGTCTTATAACCTGAGTCTCTCTCTACCAATAAAGTTGGGATGAATTGTCTTTTGACTTGGGATGAATTGTCTTTTGACTTGGGATGAGTTGTCTTTTGACTTGGGATGAGTTGTCTTTTATTGGGATGAGTTGTCTTGGGATGAGTTGTCTTTGGGATGAGTTGTTTGGATACCATTCATAGTTATTTAAGCAACAGAAAACAATGTGTGAAAATAAATAATATATACAGCTCTTATAAGCCTCTAGTCAAGGGAGTTCCACAGGGGTCAATTCTTGGACCAATATTATTTAACATTTTTATAAACGACATTTTTCATTCTATTTCGAACTGTAATCTATATAACTATGCTGATGACAATACCTTATCATATTCTAGCAGTAACATACATGATCTAGTTAACATATTAGAAAGGGAGAGCTCAAATCTTGTGGAATGGTTCTCAACCAATAAAATGAAAGCAAATCCAGATAAATTTCAAGTAATGGCTATTGGCAAAAAGACTGAATCTGAACATATAACTTTTAATATAAATGGCTCTTTTTTAAAACCTGATTCAGAAATAAAACTTCTTGGTGTAAATATTGACTTTCAACTTATATTCACTAACCATGTTTCAAATATTTGTATAAAAGCTTCGAAGCAACTAAATGTCCTTAAAAGAATAGGAAAACACTTAAATAAATTGGGTAAAATCACTATTTATTACTCATTCATAATGTCTAATTTCAATTATTGTCCTCTGACATGGCATTTTTGTGGAGTCCAAAATACTTGCAGTAATTTTAACAATAATCATTCGATTTTAACTTTCAATACATTTTGACATAGCCGGAGACAGAGCACATAGCTACGCTACTTTTGAATATTTTTTAGTCGTGTTTTACACATGAAAATAGAGTTGGATTTTTATAAATTTGTGTTGGATGTGGCAAGAAATGATTCCTTTTAGCGACCAAAGAAGAATCACGGTGAAAAAAGACAGTAAGGGTTCCAAAATAGCCTGAGAACCGAGGTGGGGTAAAGCCTTATTTTCATACTAGTTGGCAATAGAAGCGGACAATAACGTAGTAGAGAGCAAAGCCGATACAATTTACGTTATTGAAATAACTAACGTTTCACCATTCGATGCCTTATGCCATTTCTGATTACGATAAAGTACTGCAAGTGATATGAGTTTAAGGGTAACGTGGCACTGAAAGTGACATAAGTGCAAAAGTAATGTGGTACCAGTGAAACCGGTCATTGCTGCTTCGCAGGTCTTAGGGTTTCACACTGCGAAGCTTGTGTGAAACACTATTGTTTTTGTTAAAATTATTATTATTAGGCTTTCAGACTTTCGTCTGAAAGACTATTGTTTTTACTAAAATTATTATTATTAGGCTTTCAGACTTTCGTCTGAAAGACTATTGTTTGTGTTAAAATTATTATTCTTTTTCCATTTTGAGTAGATCTCAGCAACTGCTTGTCGAAACGTTACGATTTTTTCGGTTTTACTGGGAAAGTGGGTGTGACTTAGAAGGTAAAGCTATTTTGAAAGTTTTTCGACAATGCGAAATGTCCGAAATCACCGAAGGTTTTTTTCCCGAAATTTTGCAGTAATTTTAACAATAATCATTCGATTTTAACTTTCAATACATTTTGACATAGCCGGAGACAGAGCACATAGCTACGCTACTTTTGAATATTTTTTAGTCGTGTTTTACACATGAAAATAGAGTTGGATTTTTATAAATTTGTGTTGGATGTGGCAAGAAATGATTCCTTTTAGCGACCAAAGAAGAATCACGGTGAAAAAAGACAGTAAGGGTTCCAAGATAGCCTGAGAACCGAGGTGGGGTAAAGCCTTATTTTCATACTAGTTGTCAATAGAAGCGGACAATAACGTTGTAGAGAGCAAAGCCGATACAATTTACGTTATTGAAATAACTAACGTTTCACCATTCGATGCCTTATGCCATTTCTGATTACGATAAAGTACTGCAAGTGATATGAGTTTAAGGGTAACGTGGCACTGAAAGTGACATAAGTGCAAAAGTAATGTGGTACCAGTGAAACCGGTCATTGCTGCTTCGCAGGTCTTAGGGTTTCACACTGCGAAGCTTGTGTGAAACACTATTGTTTTTGTTAAAATTATTATTATTAGGCTTTCAGACTTTCGTCTGAAAGACTATTGTTTTTACTAAAATTATTATTATTAGGCTTTCAGACTTTCGTCTGAAAGACTATTGTTTGTGTTAAAATTATTATTCTTTTTCCATTTTGAGTAGATCTCAGCAACTGCTTGTCGAAACGTTACGATTTTTTCGGTTTTACTGGGAAAGTGGGTGTGACTTAGAAGGTAAAGCTATTTTGAAAGTTTTTCGACAATGCGAAATGTCCGAAATCACCGAAGGTTTTTTTCCCGAAATTTTGCAGTAATTTTAACAATAATCATTCGATTTTAACTTTCAATACATTTTGACATAGCCGGAGACAGAGCACATAGCTACGCTACTTTTGAATATTTTTTAGTCGTGTTTTACACATGAAAATAGAGTTGGATTTTTATAAATTTGTGTTGGATGTGGCAAGAAATGATTCCTTTTAGCGACCAAAGAAGAATCACGGTGAAAAAAGACAGTAAGGGTTCCAAAATAGCCTGAGAACCGAGGTGGGGTAAAGCCTTATTTTCATACTAGTTGTCAATAGAAGCGGACAATAACGTAGTAGAGAGCAAAGCCGATACAATTTACGTTATTGAAATAACTAACGTTTCACCATTCGATGACTTATGCCATTTCTGATTACGATAAAGTAATTGAATATTTTCACGATCACCGGAAGTAATTCAATTTTGTCTGAAATGTATAAAATGAATTAATATTTCTGGATTTGGTTGATTCTGCTTCCATTGTATTTGATGTGTGCAATGTTTACGTGGAAATCTGTTTATCAGTTCCATTGGTACTGCAAGTGATATGAGTTTAAGGGTAACGTGGTACTTAAAATGTGGTACCAGTGAAACCCATCATTGCTGCTTCGCAGGTCTAGTTATTATTTATAATTTTTTTTTTCCGCGAGGGCCTATTTCTCAGTGCCTGCAACAGATATCGATCTGGGACCCGATTTTCTGACGTGAAACCATGTGGTGGCTACTTAAGGCCAGTCTCCATCCTAATCAAAAATCCAATTCTCATTATGATACACACTAATGGAGCTTACCCCCTCGGGGGTGAGCCCTAAATGTATTCCTTTCTTTCCAGGAACAAAAACCAGAACACCATAAGCACCGTCCAAGTAAGACCATGATCGCCACCAGCACCACAAACTGTTTAATTACCTATGTATAAAAACATAATGTATTGTATGAATTACTCGACTTAATCCGCTTCGTCCCATGGGGGACATAGGGCGACCACTGTAGTTTTCCATCTCCTCCTGTCTTTTGCCAGCACTTTTATTTCTCCCCAGGTCTTTCCAATTGTCTGCGCTTCTGATGTCAGATCTCGCCTCCATGTGTCTTTAGGTCTTCCTCTCTTCCTTTGGCCTTGTGGGTTCCAATCTAGAGCATGGCGTGTTACATTGGATTGATCTTTCCTCAATGTGTGTCCAATCCACCTCCATTTCCTTGATGTTATGGTTTGTGTGACCGGTTCTTGTTTGGTCCTATTCCACAGGTTGATGTTGCTGACTTTATTTGGCCATTGGATTCCAAGGATGTTACGCAGGCACCTATTGATAAGTACTTGGACCACTTTGGTGGAGGCAACTGTTGATCGCCATGTTTCTGATCCATAGAGAAGCACTGATTTGACGTTTGAGTTGAAGATCCTGATCTTGGTTGATGTTCTTAGGACTTTACTCCTCCAGATGGGTTTGAGGATGGCAAAAGCTTGTTGTGCTTTCTTTTTTCTTGCTAATATGTCTTCATCGGTCCCTCCAGTTGTACTGATAACGCTTCCAAGGTAGGTGAATTGTACCACATCACCAATTTCAGAACCTCTAATCTTGGTTTTGCTTTGGTTGTTAGCATTGATCCTCATAGATTGGGTCTTTTTAGGGTTGATGTAAAGTCCAACGTTTTTGGCATTTGATTCTAGGTTGGAGGCTTGTTGTTGTGAGTCTTGATGTCGATCGATGAGAAAGCTGGCAAATATCATCGGCAAAATCTAGGTCTTCAAGACATGATTTAACGTCCAATGAATTCCCAACGGTTGACTATAAGATGTTCTGCTGATTCAATCTATGACCATCAGAAAGAGAACAGGAGAGAGGAGACATCCTTGGCGAACCCCTGTGGTTACCGAGAAAGGATCTGTTAGGTCCCCAGCATGAATCACTTGACAGGTGAAACCTTGATACAGCTGACGAATAATGGACACTATTTTTCTGGTATACCATAGTGTCGGAGAATATTCCATAGTACGTTGTGGTCTATACTATCAAACGCCTTCTCAAAATCTATAAATGTGAGATATAGTGACGTCTGCCATTCAATGGTTTGCTCTATGATGATTCTTAACGTGGCGATTTGGTCGATGCATGATCTTTCTTGTCTGAAACCAGCTTGTTCGTCTCTCAGTACTTTATCGACTTTAGTTTTCATTCTGTGTAGGATGATATGACACAGTACTTTGCTAGGGATGGAAAGCAAAGTAATACCTCTCCAGTTTCTACATAATGCCCGGTCTCCCTTCTTAGGAAGTTTTACCAAAATTCCTTTGTTCCAATCTTCAGGTATTTGCTCTTCCTCCCATATCCTGTTCAGTAGGTGGTGAAACTTATCAATCGAGATTGTATCTAATGCTTTCATAGCTTCCGGAGGGATGTTATCTATTCCACTTGCTTTGCCATTCTTCAGATGTTTAATTGCCGTGATAACCTCTGTTCTGGTTATTCGCCCAGTCTTAATCCTCAGATCCTGTCCATTTTCTATTGTTGGTTAGTCTGTTGGAGGAGGTCTATTAAGGACTTCTTGAAAATGCTCTCGCCAACTTTTCAATTGTTCTTCAGGTTTTGTTATTGTGTTTCCATTTTTATCTTTTACAGGTGAATCATTACTAGATGTTCTGCCACTTAGCTGGCGGGTGATGTTGTAGAGTGTTTTGATGTCCCCTTTATTGCAAGCTGTTTCTGCTTCCTCTGCAAGTTGTTCTACATGCTTTTTCTTGTCACCTTTGCAGCCTTTTTTAACCTCTTTATCTTTTTCACTATATAGTTCTTTTGCCTGTCTATTTTGTTGTCTTGTGGTGGCATTTAGTACCTTCTCTTTACATTTTCTCCTTTCTTCAACTTTATTCCAGGTATCATCTTTTTTACGTTTGTGCTCTATGAATCCGAGTTGTTCTTCACATGTCTCAGTTATTACTTGCTTTGTTCTTTCCCATGTCAGGTTGATGTTAACATTTTCGTTCTCTAAGTCGCCTAGAGCCTCAAATCTATTCTGGAGAGAAAGTTGGAATAATTCTCGGACCTTTTGATCTTTCAGTTTGGCAACATTGAATTTCTTTCGTTTGTATTCTACTTTTTTCGTGGCTGAAAGCTTGAGATGTATATGTCCTTGTACAAGATGATGGTCTGATGCTATATCTGCTCCTCTTTTTACTCTTACATCCTGCAAAGATGATCGCCATCGTTGGGAGATGGATATGTGGTCGATCTGGTTTGCAGCAATTCCAGCTGGTGACACCCATGTGACTTTATGGCAATTCTTGTGAGGAAAAAGTGTCCCTCCTATAACCAGATTGTTGACAGCACAGAAGTCTGCAAAAAGTTCACCGTTTTGGTTCATTTGTCCTACTCCATGTGGGCCGATTCTCTCTCTCTTCCTTCTCTATCTGATCCAACTTTTGCATTTAAATCACCCATTAATACTATTAGATCTCTTTTAGGTATTTTATCTATGGTGGTCTGCAATGAGTGATAAAAGCCATCTTTGTCATCTTCATCTGATTCATTTGTTGGTGCATACACCTGGATGATGGTAGTTTTTTGGAACCTAGAGTTGAGTCTTGCAGTAATAATTCTTGGTGATATAGGGTTCAATTCCAGTAGTGTCTTTTTTGTGCGTCTTGTCATCATGAATGCAACTCCCTTCTCATGTGGATCTTATGGGTTGGTGTTTCCAGAATAAATAATTTTATGACCAGAGCTGATACATGTCATACCTGATGTATTCCATCTCACCTCACTTAATCCTAAGATCTCAAGTTTGTATCTGTCCATTTCTTTAGCAGCCTGTGCACATTTTCCACTTTGATACAATGTTGTTACATTCCAGGTGCCTATTTTGGTGGTATGTTTGGCTGAAAACAGCTCCGTCGGCTTTCACGTCATCTGCTGTTTTCGGGTTTGGTCTGTTTGTTCTTTCTCCAGTCTTCGACGAGAAAGAGTGTTAATTGCTGTAGTGATCGTTTCTGTAATCAATGTTTTTTTTCCAAGATTGGGCGATTAACCCAACGCTTAACCCCCTGGGCTCGGAGGACCAGCAGTTTTTCTGTAGGGGCTGTTTTCCCTTAGACGATTGCCGTTGCTGACGAGTTTCATCTACCCGGATTTTCTGTCTGGATTTACTTTCATAGCCTTTGATTACAGAATCAAATCACAAGGCAGTGATGTTATTTAACCCATACTGGGGCAAGGTTGATGAGTGCTAGGGCATATCCACTCGCCGGTGGGCCTACACACTGCATCTCTTGGGCCCTTGCTGCTCCTAGATCCCCTTCAAATTCAACCTGAGATACAAGATCTCAGTTGACGTGCATTGCCACGGGGAGGCATTTGAAGGAGTCTTGGTAGTGTAGAGGCTTTGTACTGACAAGGAAAGATTTACGCACTCGACTTTCCCTTTCACCTACAAGTAGGCTAGCCAGCGGCAACCGTTAATCTAAATTTCGATCCCAGTCGCACTAGACGCATTTCACTACCCTGTGGTGAAACACCACCAACACATTGTATGTATTTTCAATAAAACTCGGAAATATCACGAACTAATTTTCCATCACCCTAGGCCAGTGCTTTTGTGGAGATTTAACCCCTCCCCAAATTCTTAAACCTAACCGTGGTCCAAGCCTAACCCTTGGCCATAATCTACATATGACGTCATGAAAAGAATGCAAGCTGATTGGGACCATGGCTGATTGGGACCATATGTCAAAGCTGATTGGGACCACATTCTTGGTTGATTGGGAAAAACGATAAAAAAAAATACTAGAACTTAGGTTCTGGTATTGAATGAAGTTTAAAGGAAATTTATATAGGCTATAGCGTGACTAAAATTTATGTGCTTTTATGTAGGCTATGTTATTTATGTTTATATTCCATTTTTACAGTTACACTATATTAACAGAGATTATACGGAAATCCAAAAACATTATACATTTAATTTTGTGTAATTATGTTATAGAAATAATGTTTAAACCAAACCAATTTTGAAAACTAATACAAGCAATACAGTAGCAACGGAAATCGGTTATTTCAAATATGATGTATATAAAAGCAGTCAAAATGTATATCCTACCTTATACAGAAAAAAACCAATAGATTTATAGACTCAATTTTAACACAAGTAAACAGGAAGGTGGTATCTAGGAAAGTGTACCATATTATAACTACATGTACATGAAAATTACTTAGATCTTACTGACAGCCACAACAAGAAATTTGTGTGATTGGATCTGTTTGTTTATTGGATTATTAGGCTTGTCATTAATTAACAATGGGGTGTACTGTGATTAGGGTCTTGTATATTGCTACCTGAGTTTTATACTATAAAGTGTGATTTAATTAACTTTGTTTAGTGTGTATTTGTGTATATTGCTAAGAAAATTTTTAAGATGCTGAGAAACGTTTTTGTCCCCCCTTGTTACCTGCAAAAGGCATACCCCCCGCGTTTGAATAACTAAAAGAAAATTACCAGAAGACCAACAGCTGCTGCTCGACTTTTTTGACTATGTTAGAGTCACCTGGTAAGAGTCAACAGTATGGACAGTTGAATCCTGGTCAGTCTTTGATCGAAGTGTCAGAACAAACAATGATGTAGAGGGATAGCATAATAAATTAAATAAAAGAGCAAAAAAAGTATGTTTTCCATCTTATTTGTTAATTACCCCTTTATATCAGGAAGCAGACGAAATTCCAAACCAGTTAAAATTAGTTAAGGGGGGGGGGGGAAACTAAGAAGTTATCAATCAACAAAAAACAGAAAAACAGAAGGTAAAGTAATGGAATTGTGGAGACAATATTGCCAAAACGAAATTACCGCAAGTCGATTACTCAACAAAGCTGCACATACATGTATATATGGCCCACCAAACTAAATCATAGCTTGTAAATATTTTGTGTTGTTATATAAAAGGTTAATAATAATAATAATACATTTTATTTGTAGAGCGCTTTCCATACAATTATTTCAAAGCGCTGAACAGCAATTAACAATAATTACAACTACTATACAAAAATAAAATACGAGATAATAAAAAATAAAAATGTTCCAGTCAACTATAATAGAAATTACTACTTGAAATTACAGAATAGAATTACAAATTAGAAATTATAGATTAAACTTACAAATTGAAGTTATAGATTAAAATTACAAAGTATATGCTAGTCTGAAAAGATGTGTCTTAATCGCTGATTTAAAAGCAGGAGAATCAGAGATGGCACGAATATTTTCTGGTAACGTATTCCATAAAAATGGTGCAGAAACATGGAAAGATCTATCTCCATAGGATTTCTTTCATACATACTCGACCGAACTAACTGTATAGCATTTTGGCCTCGTAGATGGTGTGCTTGCACCCTAACGGTGATCAGCTCAGTGAGGTAGTACGGTGCCGTCGCGCAGTGTATAGCTTTAAAAGTGATACATAAAATTTTGAAGGAGATTCTCTGCTCAACTGGCAGCCAATGGAGAGACTGTAGGACAGTCAGACTGTAGGACAGTCATGTCGCCTGATCCGCGTAACCAGTCGAGCAGCAGTATTCTGAATGAGCTGTTTTAGCTGGTCGGATAGCCGTGGCGATAGAGAGGCGGCTTCTCACCAATGCAACGAGGGTTCAATCCCAGCTCAGGGCATGAACTTTATCGTTGTAAGTGAGAGGGATATTCGGTCTACCGTCCGATCAGGCAGGTTTCCCCCGAGTTCTTCGGTTTCTTCCTGCAGTAATGATCGAAATCATTCGCACGATCTGTGCCAAGGGCCAAATTTGAAAAAGGCCTCAGGCCTAATTTGCTACCCTTGCAAAATGACGTGATTATTATTATTATTATTATTTTTATTAGTTTCTTTATTTGATAATTACTGAGGCCGAAAATCAGACTGTTACAGTAATCTAACCTAGACGAAACAAATGCGTGGATTAATTTCTCAGTGTTGCTCTGATCCAAAAAACGCCTTATTTTCCCTATTCTCCATATAGCATGAGACGCCGCACTACACGCACTGGCTATTTGAGCTGACATAGAACCGCTAGAATCCAGCATAACACCTAGATCACGGACTTTCTGAGAGGGAGAGACAAAAGACTGCCCAATCCGTATATCACTTGCGATAGTCAAACTCCTTTTGTGTTTAGACGAGAACCAGACAATTTCCGTCTTTGAGTCATCCAATGCGAGCAAATTAACTCGCATCCAATGGCGGATATCGTCCACACATGCTTCAGTCGATGCTTTTATGGGACCGGGGTTTGACTCGCAAGTGATATACAGTTGGGTGTCATCTGCAAAACTGACCGTACTCAATCCATGGCGACTGATTATGTCCTCCAGAGGGGAGATATACAGTGTGAAAAGAAGTGGGTCGAGTACAGAGCCCTGGGGGACTCCGTACTCGAGCTTGTGCGTATCCGATACCATTGATCCTCCAATCGAGATTTTTTGCGTCCTTCCCCTCAGAAACGATACAACCCACCTCAGCACCTCCCCATTAAAGCCAAACCTATGACGCAAACGATCGATCAGGATGTCGTGATCAATGGTGTCGAAAGCCACAGACAAATCAAGTAAAATTAAAATGACGTCTGCTTGTCTATCGAGAGCGAGCATGGTATCGTTGTGCACTTGCAAGAGTGCAGTTTCTGTACTATGACCCTCCCGGTAGGCAGACTGAAAATTTACATATAATGAATTATGGATGAGGTAATCATTAAACTGGGAGTGGGCACATACTTCGAAAAATATATCCAGGAAAGAACAATTTGACACTGGACGATAGTTCTTAAGATTATTTCTGTCAAGGTTGTGTATATTTTTCACAATTATGTATTTTTATATGAAATAATGTGTAATTTTATATGAAATAACGTGTAATTTTATATGAAATAATGTGTAATTTTATATGAAATAATGTGTAATTTTATATAAAATAATGTGTAATTTAATTTGAAATATGTGTGTTTATATATGAAATAAAGTGTAATAATGTGTATTTTTATATGAAATAATGTGTATTTTTATATTAAATAATAATGTTGAAATATGTGTATGTTTTAATAAAATATTGGTTTGTAAAGGAATTGAATCACTACCAAATGTCTTGTTATATGAAATAAAATATTGGTTTGTAAAGGAATTGAATCACTACCAAATGTCTCGTTATATGAAATAAAATGATACAAAATATTATACAAAGAACAATTTGTCTGTCATTTCGTTGCAGTAGTTATACTGATGGGACCATTACAATATGATAATACTTGGTGGTATTTATTGTCATGCAAACTTTATTAACACTCTCGCCATTGGTCCCAATCAGCCAAGAATGTGACGCTTCTTTTCTGTTATTTAGCTCATTTGTATTGAAGCCGCCAATCACTAATTACACTATTATTTGTGACTAATTACGCTATTTATTTTCATTGTTGTTTTATTATCATAAATATGCAAAAATAGCGTCATTTAAGTAATGGTCCCAAGTAACAGTGGCGTCACTAGGGGGTGGCACAGGGGGCACGTGCCCCGGATCTTTTCATGTGTGCCCCGGATCTATTTTGAGCAGACAAAATCGATAAGTTGCAATAATTTCACTACTTTTCCCTATCATTATTTCGAATGTCCCGAGTACGGAAGAAAAGCTTTCCAGTGCGAAGCTTTTCTTGATTGTCCTTTCTAGCCCACCGTAGATTTCCCCAATTGCCTGCACGTGCACAGTTTAATACAGTATCATATACTATTCAAAAAAAGTAGGGCATATTTGATTTTGGGGGCATAATACTAAATTTTGATATGCGTCGGCTTACCCAAAATGAAAGGTTACGTGCCCTTGACATGCCATAGATCGGCACAACACAGGCGGTTGTGGCGCGGACGATGAATGTTTCTCAGTCTGTCATAATAATAATAATAATAATAATAATCACGTCATTTTACAAGGGTAGCAAATTAGGCCTGAGGCCTTTTTCAAATTTGGCCCTTGGCACAGATCGTGCGAATGATTTCGATCATTACTGCAGGAAGAAACCGAAGAACTCGGGGGAAACCTGCCTGATCGGACGGGAGACCGAATATCCCTCTCACTTACAACGATAAAGTTCATGCCCTGAGCTGGGATTGAACCCTCGTTGCATTGGTGAGAAGCCGCCTCTCTATCGCCACGGCTATCCGACATAAGCAGGCTATGGTCCAGATACCGTGATACACGATCTGTACAGGACAGACCACGCTCAGGTCGACCAAGGGCTACAACTCAAGCCCAGGATCGATTTATCCGTACCTTGGCCTTGAGAAATCGTGTCATCACAGCAAATCAGATCAGCGCTCGTCTTCAAACAGACACTGGTGTAAGAGTGAGTGGCCAGAAGATTCGGAATCGACTGCACAGGGGTCACCTTCGCACCTAGTTCCTTTATGAACTGTCTCTGAGCGAACGATTTATGAACTGTCTCTGAGCGAACGATGTCTCGCTAACAGTTCCTCACGGGCCTTATTATCAACTAGTATGAAAATAAGGTTTTTCTCCATCTCGGTTCTAAGGCTATTTTAGATCCTTACCGTCTACTTTGCACCGTGATTCGTCTTTGATCGCCAAAAGAAAACATTTCCTGACACAACCGACACAAATTTATAATAATTCAACACTATTTTCATGTAGAATTCGACGTTAGAAAAAGATAAACAAAATCGTTCAAATCTGGCCGCCATGTTTGTTAACTGACGTCAGCGCAGACCGGTCTTTTTCTAACATCGAATTCTACACGAAAATAGTGTTGGTATATTATAAATTTGTCTCGGTTGTGTCAGGAAATGATTTATATTGGTGATCAAAAAAGTTTCACGGTGCAAAGTAGACGGTAAGGATCTAAAATAGCCTTAGAACCGAGATGGGGTAAAGCTTTATTTTCATACTAGTTGATAATAAGGCCCGTGAGGAACTGTTAGCGAGACATCGTTCGCTCAGAGACAGTTCATGAAGGAACTACTTCGCACCCGACGTCCTCGCGTGATCCCTTGTTTGAGGGATCATCACATTCAGGCAAGACGTCGTTGGTGTAGGGATCGTCAACACTTGGATAATCGACGCGGGAGCAATGTGATGTTTTCAGATGAGTCAAGGTTCAGACGAGCGCTGCCAAGACGTTAACGTCATCAGACATGATCGATTTGGGGGTGGTTCTGTTATGGTGTGGGGAGGCATCACTGTTGTTGGAAGAACGGCTTTACATGTTGTTGCAGGGCGTGTTACAGGCCAGTTCTACCGGGACAACATCTTGGCAGTCCATACTGTGCCGTTCGCACGACGTCATGGCCGCCGTTTCATCTTCCAGGATGACAACGCAAGATGTCACAGGGCCAGGATCGTTACAGGTTACCTCCAACAACAGAACATCACCACATTACCTTGGCCAGCACTGAGTCCCGACCTCTCCCCCATCGAGCATGTGTGGGACATGCTTTGACAGAGGTTACGTCAACGTCAACAACGTCCTGCCAATGTCCAAGAACTTGCTACTGCGTTGCAACAGGAATGGGACAATCAGGACTAAAATGAACGTAGACGTCTCATTAGGAGTATGCCACGTTGGATCAATGCTTGTTTGGCAAACAGAGGAGGATTTACCCGTTACTGATGCTGTGATGCTGTGGTAACTTTGCTGTTTGACCCCGGGTATCATTTTACCCTTATAATGGCCAGTCTGTGCCTTACTTAGTCTAACGACCATTTGGAATAAATCGATGAATGTGAACTTCATTTCATTTTGTCATTTGTTTCTTCGTCAGTTCCATTAGGTGACTTAAAAAAATCAAATATCCCCTATTTTTGAATAGTATATAACTAAATAAATATTTGACTGAAAATAGTGTAGAGACGATCGTGCATGACCTAGTTTACCCGCCGTGTATGTTTGGGAACATCTCACTGTGCCCCCTGCTATTGTTCCCATGGGGGATTAATCAAGCAAGGGGATTATCGAATACAATGGTGTTAAAGGTATAGTCTATTTTTAAAAACTACTAGCATTAAACTAATTAACAACTTTATTCACAATAAAAGTAACAACAAATACATGTATCAAACATATTTCATAACCCTACTAAATGGGATATGGCGTCGGTGTATTCAATTGCACTTTTTACTCCATTTAATAGTTCGATTTTTAGATTATTAATATAGTCTTCTAAACTTTTATATTTCCGCCTTTTAGGGGGCAATCGCCCCCCGTTGTCCAATTGAAGTATTGTATTTTCGGTAAAAGTCTGCTCATTCGACACAATGTTTATAAATGTAATATGTAATTGGGGTGACAACTATCCTTATATAATGATAGTGAGGTTTTAATCATATATTTGATTGATTTATGATTACTGTCTGAATAGAAGGTAGGTGAATAATATTTAAGATACGTTAACCGATGACACGTGAACTTAACTTACATGTTTTAATCATTAAAATAATTAAATCTTAACTAGATGAACAGTACTAATAAGGATACAGTCTATCATCCTGTGTTTACTTAAGTTTTCACACCACCAGCCTATAACACCAGTTGATTAGGGGGCACAGTGAGATTAAACCGTATGTTTAGCGGGACAACAATATCACATTAAATTTTAGTTCGTGATAATTTAGCTCACAACTTCACAAGAACTCGTACATATTTCCCAGTATTCGTTTTAATAACTATATTATTATATCGACCAAATATAATCCGCGGTTTGAAACATCAATAGAATACCCACGGCAACGTCATGTCGTTATTAAAACGAATACTGGGAAACATGTACGAGTTGGGCCTGTGCCCCGGACCCAATCAGCCACAAATCTGGTCCCAATCAGCCAGCTAGGTCCCAATCAGCCATGGTCCCAATCAGCCAATTGCCATAAAATGCTAATGACCGTCTTCGATCTGCGTTCTCCATAATAATATATATCTTGTCGCGTAAACTTTGCGTGATTTCAAGGAAGATAATTTAATCTCTTTTTTTGAAAATAATTTCTAAACCATCTATAATTACTATATTTTAAAATAGTATGTGTACTAGTACTACTCTTTACAAAATCATTATTTATATATTTGAATGTAAATCATTTTTTAGACGTAGCTGCCTATGACTAATATTGTGGTGGACGAGCAGTTTGTTAGTGCTTCGGAATCGATATAGTATAGTGTGGCGCTGCACCGCTTGCATTAAAAATGAAAACATTCACGACCTTCACTGAGAATATTCATTTCCCTAAGCAATACCAGTATTATAACATTTATATACTTATGTTATTTCCTCTTTGTGGAGAGGTCAATGATTATAACTGTAAACATCCTTTTGATATTTTGTGACCTATTAGAGGCACGAGTCTGTTAAATAGCAGAGTATTTAGAGCTTGATAAGTGATTTGTCTACGATATCACCCTAGGTGGAAGTGGACGTTAAACCTTGATTCTTCCATCTGATACAAAGTGTGGATATTCACTTCAGTATGGCCGAGATGGAATAGATTTGATGCATCTATATGTCTTCTAAAGACAGTATTTTTATATATAAACGGCTAATAACTGGGTGAATTTTTACTCAGTGGAATTTATAGCGATGGGTAAGTCCTTATTATCAGGGAGAAGGTCATTACAGAATAATTCCCGGCAATTGTGATAGGATGACCTAGATATAATTTACATCTACGTGTGTTAATGCATATTTGACCAAGGAGCATTCTAGTTTTCTGGAATGTAAATAACAGCAATGTTTTATTCAGCCATTATTTACAGGAAATATGTAATTATACACCCAGTAATACAAACGGAACGTGACATATTTACTGGGTTAGTGTTATAGTCTATAATTGGAAACTATGTATGTTGCCAGTTCGTATAATTTATGCATCCAATATGGCGATTGATTCAGCTGCACTGGAAATAGAGAATGTTTTCAATAATTTTTTTTGCTATTGATTAAATATAGATTTAAAACTCAGTGAAAGTTGATGTCATAAAACAATTGCGTCAATAGATTTTAGGCTTTGCTTTTGAGTTGCCATTTATTGACAAATAAATTACTTTGCGTTAAAATTCGAAGTAAGCCCCCGTCTTCGATTAGCCCAGGTTAGGTGCATATAGTAGGACTTTAAACCCCATTTCATTCATTCATTCAAAGTAAGCCATTTATAATGTAAAAAGGTGTAAAAATATTTAATAGATGAATATCGGCATCGTTGTAATCAAATCTGATTTGTCTTCAATAATTAAAAGATAATTGTCATCCATGTGATGAGAGAAATTTAATTTGGTTTTGTAATAAAGGCTCTGACGAACTTACTAGGTCACGTGTTTCGATCCTGGTTAAGACTAGCAGGCTCTAATGACCAAGAAATTCCTCAGGATATTTCAGCGTGGATTCTTATAGCGTAGTTGCTGTATGTCTGTCTGCATTAGCCCAGTGTGACAGTTTGAACTGACTCCTGATGTGTGTTTGCTCCTGGGAACTTGCGCATGTCCAAAACTTTTGTTAATGTTAAAAACCAAGCTATGTCTACTTGCCATGTGAGATGGTTCCTGACCACTGATCAGTTCAGGAAAAAGTATTACGTATTTGATTCCTTATCACTGATCACTACAGGAAAAATTATTACGTATTTGATTAGAGTTTTGTCATAAACATAGGCCTACTTGTTATCGTGATTAGTGATCAGTAGTTAGACGATCAACAGATCTAAGTTGATTGGCTTGAATTTGATAGTTCTATCGTCCATGAATTGTTTCGGTTGTTTTTGTCCCCCATCTTTCGAAGAAGGCGATGGTAGAGCGAGGGTATACCGACGACGAAATATCACGTTGGGTTGTTTTTTTGTACCAGCCTATCTTTACATTTAGAATGTTGAAAATTAACTATGTTCAGTTTGAGAGCACACCCCTTTAATATGATTGTGCCCACTCTTACTAATAATATTTGTAAAGCTTATTCAATTACCTTTCAGAATATATACAGCTGGATGCTCAGAATTTTGTACGATAATCCGAATTTCTACTTTGAATAAATACCGGCCTATCTTTACATTTAGAATATTGAAAAATTGGCTATATTCAGGTTGAGAGTGAGAGCGCGCCCCTTTAATATGATTTTGTCAACTTTTACTAATAATATTTAGAAAGCTTGTCCAATTACCTCTCAGCATGTATATAGCAGATTGCTCAGAATTTTTTATAAGATGATCCGAATTTTGACTCGGAATATTACCGTTCTTTCTCTTTTAAATATTGAAAAATGGGCTATGTTCAGGTTGAAAGCGCTCCCCTTTAATAAGATTGTGCCAACTTTTACTAATAATATACTATTCAAAAAAAGTAGGGGATATTTGATTTTGGGGGCATAATACTAAAAAAGTCACAATAGAACCTAACAGAAGAAACATTTCCAGTTACATGTGACCAGAAAACAAATTTTGATATGCGTCGGCTTACCCAAAATGAAAGGTTACATGCCCTTAGCATGCTACAGATCGGCACAACACAGGCGTTTGTAGTGCGGACGTTGAATGTTTCTCAGTCTGTTATAAGCAGGCTATGGTCCACATACCGTGATACACAATCTGTACAGGACAGACGATGCTCAGGTCGACCAAGGGCGACAACTCAAGCCCAGGATCGATTTATTCGTACCTTGGCCTTGAGAAATCGTGTCATCACAGCAAATCAGATCAGCGCTTGTCTTCAAACAGACACTGGTGTGAGAGTGAGTGGCCAGACTATTAGGAATCAACTGCATAGGGGTCACCTTCACGCCCGACGTCCTCGCGTGATCCCTTGTTTGAGAGATCATCACATTCAGGCAAGACGTTGTTGGTGTAGGAATCGTCAACACTTGGATAATCGACGCTTGAGCAATGTGATGTTTTCAGATGAGTCAAGGTTCACTGTTGATTTTTTGGACAGACGTAGGAGGGTGTGGCGTCGTCGAAACGAGCGCTTCCAAGACGTTAACGTCATCAGGCATGATCGATTTGGGGGTGGTTCTGTTATGGTGTGGGGAGGCATCACTGTTGCAGGAAGAACGGCTTTACATGTTGTTGCAGGGTGTGTTACAGGCCAGTACTACCGGGACAACATCTTGGCAGTCCATGTTGTGCCGTTCGCAGGACGTCATGGCCGCCGTTTCATCTTCCAGGATGACAACGCAAGATGTCACAGGGCCAGGATCGTTACAAGTTACCTCCAACAACAGAACATCACCACATTACCTTGGCCAGCACTGAGTCCCAACCTCTCCCCCATAGAGCATGTCTGGGACATGCTTGGACAGAGGTTACGTCAACGTCAACAACGTCCTGCCAATTTCCAAGAACTTGCTGCTGCGTTGCAACAGGAATGGGACAATCTGGACCAAAATAGACGTCTCATTAGGAGTATGCCACGTCGGATCAATGCTTGTTTGGCAAACAGAGGAGGATTTACCCGTTACTGACTTTGTTGAGATGCTGTGGTAACTTTGCTGTTTGACCCTGGGTATCATTTTACCCTTAAAATGGTCAGTTTGTGCCTTACTTAGTCTAACAAACATTTGGAATAAATTGATGAATGTGATACTTCATTTCATTTTGTCATTTGTTTCTTCGTCAGTTTCATTAGGTGACTTTAATAACACTTAAAAATCAAATATCCCCTACTTTTTTTGAATAGTATATTTGGAAAGCTTATTCAATTTCCTTTTAGAATATTTTTAGTTGGATCATCAGAATTTTGTACGATGGTCCGAATTTTGACACGGGATATAAACATTAACTGTCTTTCCGTTTAAATCTTTTTTTTAAAAATTGGCCATGTTTAGGATGAGAATGCCCCCTTTAATATGACTGTGCCAACTTTTACTAAAAATATTTGGGAAAGCTTATTGTCCCCCATCTTTTGAAGAAAGCAGACGACTATTAAAATGGGTTCGTCCGTCTGTCCGTCCGTCTGTCCATCCGTCTGTCACACTTTTTGGGACACAATAACTCTTTTTCTAATTGAGCTAGAATATTCAAACTTGGTGTAGGTGTTTATTAGGTCATTACCTTGATCAAGTTCTAAGATGAGCATTTTCCGCTTAGCGTAAGCAGAGATAAGCAATTTGATTGGTTGATGCTTTGGGACATGATAACTTAAGTTGTAATTAAGTGAGAGTGATGAAACTTGGTATATAGTTTTATTTCATCAATACCTTTTATCAACAACTTTAGTTGTAATTAAGTGAGAGTGATGAAACTTGGTATATAGTTTCATTTCATCAAAAAGTTTAATAATGAACATTTCCTGCTGAGGGTAAGCAGAGCGATAAGCAATTTGATAGGTCTAGACTTTGGAACACAATAATTCTCTTTCTAATTAAGGTAGAATGTTCGAACTAGGTGTAGGTGAATGCCTTGATGGAGTTCGATGATGAACATTGTCTGATTCTATCTGATAGAGAGTGATGATACTTAGTGTATAGTTTGATTGCTCAATACTTTTGAAAAAAATAAATATGCAATTAATTAATATGTGTCATCTATTTATTTTGTGATTTCGGCGGGGGACATCAGCCTCACTGTTGGCTTGTTTAATTACCTTTCGGAATATATTTAGTTGGATATCCAGAATTTTGTAAGATAATGCGAAATTACATCACGATTCTGAGCTAAAGGAATGGATAAATTATAATATATTCTACTTTCATTTGATAAACGTAACGTTGGATTTGATTGGTTGATAAAAATAGATGAGTTTGGGTGACTGTTAAATTTATTCTGAATAGGTTGCCAGCTGGATCAGTTGAATAGGTTGCTAGCCGAATAGGTAGCCAAATTGTTTTTGGTTTAGCTCCCTTTGGTGAAATAATGTTGACAATTCATTATTTTTCTGGACATTTTCATTTGAAGAATTAACTTTAAGACATTTTGAATCGTGGAAAATACTTTCACAAGAGTTCAAATTCCAGATTTTTTAAAGATACTTTCAGAAAACCAATAAATTAATTTCTTTGTTGTGTAAAATTAAGAAATTATTTTATAATTTTAATATTTAATGATATCATAAAAGTTACCGATAAGACGGCGAAAATGAAACAAAGTCTTACGCGTAAAAACAATGATCGTTTAATAAAGCAAAAGATTAATTAACAGATAATCCCGGGTTGATTGTTTTTTTTACATTTCTTTTTACCTGGCCGCGTTTGAGGAGTTACCGTTGAATAAAGAGATGAAACAATAGAAATTTTACGGGGGGAATTTATCGAGACCACTTACAAGGAGATGTTGCTGAAAAGGAGTGGCTGCTCATACAGATTCTACTGTATAAATATGCAACGAAATAGGATCTACATGTGTGTTTTAATCAGATTGGTTATTTCTAAACTTTTGTTTTTAAACCATTAAGATTTGAATATATGTATTGAAGCTGAATGAAAACAAACCACTGATTTGACTGGCATGTCAGCTCTAACACATGGTGAATTTGACGAGACAAATTAAGCTAGTATCACATAAAAATATTTATATACACAAACCAAATAAATCAACAACAACCCAATTTGACCATAACAACTTAACTTATTACAGTGAAACATACCTGCAGAAGATGGAAAAATCAAGTCAGTAATTGCCCGACATTAGCACTTCAAGTATACAGTCTGGACCCAGAGACAGACAAACCACTGATTTGACTGGCATGTCAGCTCCAACACATGGTGAATTAGACGAGACAAAATAAGCTAGTATCACATAAAAATATTTATATACACAAACCAAGTAAATCAACAACAACCCAATTTGACCATAACAGTTTAACTTATTACAGTGAAGCATACCTGCAGAAGATCGAAAAATCAAGTCAGTAATTGTCCGACATTAGCACTTCAAGTATACAGTCTGGACCCAGAGACAGACAAACCACTGATTTGACTGGCATGTCAGCTCCAACACATGGTGAATTAGACGAGACAAATTAAGCTAGTATCACATAAAAATATTTATATACACAAACCAAGTAAATCAACAACAACCCAATTTGACCATAACAGTTTAACTTATTACAGTGAAGCATACCTGCAGAAGATCGAAAAATCAAGTCAGTAATTGTCCGACATTAGCACTTCAAGTATACAGCCTGGACCCTGAGACAGACAGTTGTCAGCACTGACAAAACAAACACTAGTACAGGAAGCTAGTAGCATTTCATCCTACCAGAACTGTACTGTCCCAATGGCTATTTGCCTCTGTTTTGCATATTGAAGTGTAACCGGGTGACTTGCTGACTGAGTAACAGGAAATGCGAGCTCGGAATTGGTAAAAGCAGAGGATACAACTTGATCAATTTCATCGACTGTATCAGTTGAACTCCTTGATAAGAAATCTACTACGACTAATTCAGTTCCCTTTTTATAGAAGATTTTGAATGAATAATGGGATAGTTGTCAATTGACTTATTGATATAGTGTCCAGTGTGTGTGTGTTTTAATTGTGTTCACTGAGTTGTTTTAAAGGACAAATCTACCAGGCCATAGTCCTGTTCACACTCTCTTGTATGGAGCAGAGTGTTGGACTGTGTACAAATGTCAGGTGAAGAAACTTCATGCATTCATGATGCGACACCTACGCTCAATCCTGAAAATCACTTGGCAGGACAAAGTTCCCAACACGGAAATACTAGACCGTCTGGGCCTTCCATCTATGGAATCCCTTTTAATAAGGAAAAACCTACGGTGGGTTGGCCACATCATGCCGGCAAACAGATTGTCTAGGCAAATCCTATACTCCCAACTACCCCAAGGCCGGCGGAAAAGAGGGCGCCCAAGACTCCGTTTCAGAGATACGATTAAAAGAAATCTCAGCCAACGTGGTATCGAGACAAGAGAATTGGTGGAGCTGGCCCAAAACAGAGCCAAATGGAGAACAGCAGTCAAGTGACTATGAGAGCAGACATGGTCGCTACGACCGTCAGCTGATGATGACCTGGTGTGCACCTTCTTGCTTTACACAGCACTTTTCTCTTGACATGACAGATGACAAGACCTTAGTGTGTTCTCTTAAACTTCAGGTATTTTATATTTCTTGTTTTTAGTAATTTTGTAGGATTAAATGTATCAGTAAATATATTTAGTATAGGTTTGTCGAAGCTTCAACTACAGGGATACTTATGAACTAAACTTATTAAAACCATTAAAAAGTTTTATGGCCGTCATATTGATTTGATTGGTAAATATGACATGTCTCTTTCGACTGTAATTTTTGACATATTTCATTGACAGGTATACTATATCCTTGGTAATATAGGTCTACTACGTTGTTAACATTGTTCATCACCTGTATTTTGCATACCGACAGTTCATTGGCCAATCAAGCTATTTTACCGAGATTTTGCTTAATAGATTGGATGCAGCTACGGCGGGTGTGGCATGCCAGCAGGGTAAGCTTACTCTTCCGGACACCTGTTACTACTGTTTGTTGTGTATTTTGTACACGGTGAACAGTCCATATGCTGATTACACTATTTTGCCATATTACACTATTTTGCCTATACCGTTTTTTAGGACTTCGAATTTTGTCTGATGGTTTGGATTGTTCGTACTTGGTTTTATTTTATTCCAAGTAATGTAATTTAGCAATTCTTGTAATAAGAGTTTCCCTAATTTATATATAAATTCATATCTTTAGTTTTCCCGCCATTTTCACCCCTTTTCCCAGTGGTCTGTATTTATTGTGGTGTTTGTTTTATTTTAGTTTCTGTAACTGTATTATAATTCTTCTATACTGGTGTAAATATAATTAAGACACCTTTTCCAGGGTATGTTTAGTTTTCTGTTTTCTCTACTATCATTTTAAAAGTTCATATATCTATAAATGTATTTAGTTCAAATTATGTTTTATCTTTCTTTTGTTATTAACTTGTCAATTTTTGATTATTTTTACAGATTTTTCTTAAAATTTTGCGCGAGCAACGAACCGCTCGCGTCTCGTGGCAAGCCCTATTTGTATATTTAGTTCTATTTTGATTATGTTCCGTCCGCCTTATTTGCATGTTTGTAATCCCTTTTGTATTTATATTTTCAGTGTTTTTGCTTTTTGGTTGTTCTTTTGTGTTTATGTAAATAAACTAGTTATACCTGTACTGATTCCTGTCTTCAATAACCTACAAAACCCCTGAGAAAAAGCTCCGGCTACACATTTATGAGGGCAGGGTAGGCAATTGACTACCTGTCCAGCCCGCCTCTGCGATGAGATATTTTTTGCTTGGTTACAAAGAGGGGTGGTGATCAATTCAAATGCTATAGTTTTGGCTTTTTGGTTGTTCTTTTGTGTTTATGTAAATAAACTAGTTATACCTGTACTGATTCCTGTCTTCAATAACCTACAAAATAGCACACTTATGACGTCAATCGGTCAAAGGTTCCAATCGGCTTACCGCTTCAGGTGAGAATTTTAGTTTTCCGTCTATATCTAGAAAGCGAGTTGATGGATTTTGTTAAAACTTTCAGAAACATTTTATGGGGGTATTTCAGATAAAATAATAATAAAATACCAGAGGTCTCAAGTTGATCTTTAATACCAAAGAATTGACTGTCAGATGTGTGTATATCCGACCGTTTTTCAGGGCATTGGGTGTTCAAAGAAAAGTCCAAACTCGATTCAAAGAATCAGCCTTGGGTCTGTATTTTCGATGCGATTTTCGAGAAATGAAGGGTCTGTAACTTCTCTTCTGATATGGATAAAAACACACTGTTATATATCGCATATGAGCATTAACCCCTCATTCCATAGGCGGTAACAGTAGCCTACAATATGTCTTAATCACTATAGAAGAGGCGTTATGATGACTTCAAAAATACGGGCCTTATTCTCTCTTGGTTTCTGTCCGTCTTAGGGTATTCAAAGAATCAGCCTTGGGTCCGTATTTTCGAGGCGATTTCAAAAACTCAAGTCAATGCGAAGGACCGCCGCGAATGAAACAACCAGACCATGCTTCTAAAACTCTAAGCGAAAGTGAATAAAAAGTAATGAGACTGGATACCAAGTCAAATGACTGCTGATGTCGCACTTGCTCATTGCATGATCGCACATTTTACAAGTAGGCCTACACACACAGATTGACAAAAATATACACACCTTTTTTCAGAGCACGGATTTTAGATTTTTAAAGCACGGATTTTTCATCCCAAGGCACGTCCGTGCCTGTAGGCACGTTAAAATAGGCCCTGCCGCTGTTACAACAGTAAACAGCAGAATTAGCAACACCTATTATTTGGACATGCCAAGACAGGAAAAATGACAACTGAACATAAATTGGACATATAATACTATAGCATTTGAATTGATCACCACCCCTCTTTGTAACCAAGCAGAGGCGGGCTGGACAGGTAAATTGCCTACCCTGCCCTCATAAATGTGTAGCCAGAGCTTTTTCTCAGGGGTTTTGTAGGTTATTGAAGACAGGAATCAGTACAGGTATAACTAGTTTATTTACATAAACACAAAAGAACAACCAAAAAGCCAAAACTATAGCATTTGAATTGATCACCACCCCTCTTTGTAACCAAGCAAAAAATATCTCATCGCAGAGGCGGGCTGGACAGGTAGTCAATTGCCTACCCTGCCCTCATAAATGTGTAGCCTGAGCTTTTTCTCAGGGGTTTTGTAGGTTATTGAAGACAGGAATCAGTACAGGTATAACTAGTTTATTTACATAAACACAAAAGAACAACCAAAAAGCAAAAACACTGAAAATATAAATACAAAAGGGATTACAAACATGCAAATAAGGCGGACGGAACATAATCAAAATAGAACTAAATATACAAATAGGGCTTGCCACGAGACGCGAGCGGTTTGTTGCTCGCGCAAAATTTTAAGAAAAATCTGTAAAAATAATCAAAAATTGACAAGTTAATAACAAAAGAAAGATAAAACATAATTTGAACTAAATACATTTATAGATATATGAACTTTTAAAATGATAGTAGAGAAAACAGAAAACTAAACATACCCTGGGAAAGGTGTCTTAATTATATTTACACCAGTATAGAAGAATTATAATACAGTTACAGAAACTAAAATAAAACAAACACCACAATAAATACAGACCACTGGGAAAAGGGGTGAAAATGGCGGGAAAACTAAAGATATGAATTTATATATAAATTAGGGAAACTCTTATTACAAGAATTGCTAAATTACATTACTTGGAATAAAATAAAACCAAGTACGAACAATCCAAACCATCAGACAAAATTCGAAGTCCTAAAAAACGGTATAGGCAAAATAGTGTAATATGGCAAAATAGTGTAATCAGCATATGGACTGTTCACCGTGTACAAAATACACAACAAACAGTGGTAACAGGTGTCCAGAAGAGTAAGCTTACCCTGCTGGCATGCCACACCCGCCATAGCTGCATCCAATCTATTAAGCAAAATCTCGGTAAAATAGCTTGATTGGCCAATGAACTGTCGGTATGCAAAATACAGGTGATGAACAATGTTAACAACGTAGTAGACCTATATTACCAAGGATATAGTATACCTGTCAATGAAATATGTCAAAAATTACAGTCGAAAGAGACATGTCATATTTACCAATCAAATCAATATGACGGCCATAAAACTTTTTAATGGTTTTAATAAGTTTAGTTCGTAAGTATCCCTGTAGTTGAAGCTTCGACAAACCTATACTAAATATATTTACTGATACATTTAATCCTACAAAATTACTAAAAACAAGAAATATAAAATACCTGAAGTTTAAGAGAACACACTAAGGTCTTGTCATCTGTCATGTCAAGAGAAAAGTGCTGTGTAAAGCAAGAAGGTGCACACCAGGTCATCATCAGCTGACGGTCGTAGCGACCATGTCTGCTCTCATAGTCACTTGACTGCTGTTCTCCATTTGGCTCTGTTTTGGGCCAGCTCCACCAATTCTCTTGTCTCGATACCACGTTGGCTGAGATTTCTTTTAATCGTATCTCTGAAACGGAGTCTTGGGCGCCCTCTTTTCCGCCGGCCTTGGGGTAGTTGGGAGTATAGGATTTGCCTAGACAATCTGTTTGCCGGCATGATGTGGCCAACCCACCGTAGGTTTTTCCTTATTAAAAGGGATTCCATAGATGGAAGGCCCAGACGGTCTAGTATTTCCGTGTTGGGAACTTTGTCCTGCCAAGTGATTTTCAGGATTGAGCGTAGGTGTCGCATCATGAATGCATGAAGTTTCTTCACCTGACATTTGTACACAGTCCAACACTCTGCTCCATACAAGAGAGTGGACAGGACTATGGCCTGGTAGATTTGTCCTTTAAAACAACTCAGTGAACACAATTAAAACACACACACACTGGACACTATATCAATAAGTCAATTGACAAACTATCCCATTATTCATTCAAAATCTTCTATAAAAAGGGAACTGAATTAGTCGTAGTAGATTTCTTATCAAGGAGTTCAACTGATACAGTCGATGAAATTGATCAAGTTGTATCCTCTGCTTTTACCAATTCCGAGCTCGCATTTCCTGTTACTCAGTCAGCAAGTCACCCGGTTACACTTCAATATGCAAAACAGAGGCAAATAGCCATTGGGACAGTACAGTTCTAGCAGGATGAAATGCTACTAGCTTCCTGTACTAGTGTTTGTTTTGTCAGTGCTGACAACTGTCTGTCTCAGGGTCCAGGCTGTATACTTGAAGTGCTAATGTCGGACAATTACTGACTTGATTTTTCGATCTTCTGCAGGTATGCTTCACTGTAATAAGTTAAACTGTTATGGTCAAATTGGGTTGTTGTTGATTTACTTGGTATGTGTATATAAACATTTTTATGTGATACTAGCTTAATTTGTCTCGTCTAATTCACCATGTGTTGGAGCTGACATGCCAGTCAAATCAGTGGTTTGTCTGTCTCTGGGTCCAGACTGTATACTTGAAGTGCTAATGTCGGACAATTACTGACTTGATTTTTCGATCTTCTACAGGTATGCTTCACTGTAATAAGTTAAACTGTTATGGTCAAATTGGGTTGTTGTTGATTTACTTGGTTTGTGTATATAAATATTTTTATGTGATACTAGCTTATTTTGTCTCGTCTAATTCACCATGTGTTGGAGCTGACATGCCAGTCAAATCAGTGGTTTGTCTGTCTCTGGGTCCAGACTGTATACTTGAAGTGCTAATGTCGGACAATTACTGACTTGATTTTTCCATCTTCTGCAGGTATGTTTCACTGTAATAAGTTAAGTTGTTATGGTCAAATTGGGTTGTTGTTGATTTATTTGGTTTGTGTATATAAATATTTTTATGTGATACTAGCTTAATTTGTCTCGTCAAATTCACCATGTGTTAGAGCTGACATGCCAGTCAAATCAGTGGTTTGTTTTCATTCAGCTTCAATACATATATTCAAATCTTAATGGTTTAAAAACAAAAGTTTAGAAATAACCAATCTGATTAAAACACACATGTAGATCCTATTTCGTTGCATATTTATACAGTAGAATCTGTATGAGCAGCCACTCCTTTTCAGCGACATCTCCTTGTAAGTGGTCTCGATAAATTCCCCCCGTAACATTTCTATTGTTTCATCTCTTTATTCAACGGTAACTCCTCAAACGCGGCCAGGTAAAAAGAAATGTAAAAAAAACAATCAACCCGGGATTATCTGTTAATAAATCTTTTGCTTTATTAAACGATCATTGTTTTTACGCGTAACAACACATTATTTGATACTGATCGAAGGAAATGAAAGTACGGAGTTTTGTCACAATCATCTAGTAACTCTTTTCCATTGCCACTTTGTTGTTAACCAGACGTTTTAGCGCCTTCTATAATATTACATACAGAGTTACACCCCCTGCAAACCAGTAATGAAATCAGCGACGAGTTATTGTGCATGTGCGTTTTTGATAAAATAAATTAATTAAAAATACAATCGAAAGCATCACAAAAGTAGACAGTAGTATCGAAGGCTGGTACACAATGACAAGTTTACAGAAGTTATGTCCGAGATTTGAGTAAAGAATCTTTGTTCAGCAGCAAGATTCAGCGACGGTCAAATTTACCGATTCAGTATTGATGATCACTTCCAAATCGTAATATTTAATTTATGTCAGCACAAAGATATTTTTTTAAGAGGCCACTCCTGTAAAGAATTTTCATTCAGCAGCAAGATACAGCGACGGTAAAATTTACCAAGATTTTATTAAGAGGCCACGCCACTACCTTAAATAATTTTCGTTCAGCAGCATGATTCAGCGACAATCAAATTTACCGAGATTTTATTGAGAGGCCACTCCCGTTAAGCAGTCAGTCGTGAAAATTCCCTTGGTTGGCTGCTTAATGCAGATTCTATTGTAGTTCAAAATTTCGTTTTAGTTGTCTTTACTACAATAGGATCTGGAAGAGTTATTTACCAACATTTTGGTGGAAGTAATGGAATAGCCAAAGAAACGCTCTGTTATTGCGAGTTCTTGGCTTTCTTGGCCTTTTGGGTAAACCACTAGAATCGTCAACACTGATTGATATTCAATGTATGACGTCATAGGGTTAAAAAACACTTGTTTTAGCCCTGACGTGAACTCCCACTATAACTTTTCAGATTTTCATGTAGTGTAGGCTACCGAAAGTATAAGAAAATAAACGAAATATACATCTGTATTTTAATCAGATTGAGAAATTACATTACTCAGATTGAGAAATTACATTACTCAGATTGAGAAATTACATTACTCAGATTGAGAAATTACATTACTCAGATTGAGAAATTACATTACTCAGATTGAGAAATTACATTACTCAGATTGAGAAATTACATTACTCAGATTGAGAAATTACATGCAATAAAAAAAGCATTTTAGCAGACACATTGCTAAGTTAAAGCTTAACTCTGGTTACAAAAATACCAAAATTATTAAATAAAAAAAAGTTAAAGCCCCCATTTATGAAAAAAATATGGCCGACAATGAAGATTGCAAAATGTCTGATCAGGTAAGCCTGTAAATAATTATATGAACTGCGTCTTCTACTATATTGCCTAAGCTTACTCTGAAACAAAATATGAAAAAAGATATGGCTTACCTGAATTTTCAACCAAAATAAAATCACCTTTACACAAACTATTGTTTTCTTCGTATTATTATTTATTATTGCAACATCTTCTTGTGAATATCTTACACATACGTAATTCACCAAACAAGTTATCGCAGCATAATGTCCAGTGTAATTACCTTTACACAAACTATTGTTTTCTTCGTATTATTATTTATTATTGCAACATCTTCTTGTGAATATCTTACACATACGTGTTTCACCAAACAAGTTATCGCAGCATAATGTCCAGTGTAATTATAACTAATACTATGCATTAAACAGATAGTTAGGCTTTCAGACATTTGTCTGAAAGACTATTGTTTTTACTAAAATTATTATTTATTATTATTATTATTTACCGCGGAAGCCTATATCTAAGTTCCTGTAACAGATACCGATCTGGGATCTAATTTTCTATCCGGAAACCATGTGGTGGCTACTTGAAAAACTGTATTTGAAACTTCTGCGCAGACCGGAAGTGGTCGAATTTCGTGTGGTGCAAAAAAGTAAATAATCGGCCCTATTTTGGTCAATTCTGTACCTATTTTCATACAAATGACATTTTCTAAAACCCTGAATCTTTTTTCAGACTATAACAGTTAAAAATTTCAAATTTTCGAAACTTCGTTGCCGACTTCTAGCGTTCGTAAAATGAAAAATGTTTTTTAAGAGACAGTTTTTGTTATTTTTCAAAATTTTCAATTCATTTCCAGTAATATAAGTTTCATTCGGAGTTATCCCCCTTTATTTTTCAAATTTTAGTCACATTTTGTAAGCTTAAGTTTCGTTTTACGGCCAAATTGACGTTTCTGAAATTCCTGGAACATAAAGCCATATGATCAAACCGTTGCATAAAACAATAATTCCAACTACGATCTGTGAACCAGAAGTAGTCGAAATAATGTCTGATATTTCGAAAAAAACGTAAAAAATGGATGCTTTATGGAAAAACCTAATTTCTCCGTCCGATATCAACAGATTTAAACGGTTAAGGTATTGTTAGGAAGCACGAAAATTTTTGTATCGTATAAAACCCGATTTATAAGGATACTATGACCAAGCAGCAAAATATGACACGCTGAAAATCAAGTGTTTTCTGATTTGGAGCGACTTTGGACTCCTGTATCTCGAAAACTTAACCTACAATTTTTTTTAAACTTTTCTATCGAGAGTCTCTTCGGGGGTATTCTACATGAATCTATCAAATAAGACTTTGAAATGTCTGGAATAGGATATAAAAGGGACTGAAAATCGAAAAAAGTTGAAAAATCAGAATTTTTTTGAAAATGCTCTATATTTTTTTTATTTTAAAAGATTTTCAAAAAATGTTTACACATTCAGATAGCTGACCTAATTCCAATTCTAAACAATGTATAATATGTATTGAAATACTGAAATTAAATTTTCGATATTTTGATATTTTGGCTTTTTTCGGCACTTTTAAACGTAGGATTTCTCAGGTGTATTTTATCTGATAGATAATGTAATATATCCTTACAGATCCCTGCGGCGATTAAATTGCCCAAACCAGTTATTAAAACTATCTCGACAATAATCACCATATCGGAAGTATTTTTAAAAAAAAGGATAAAAAACTTGTGCTCTTGCGAAAAGCTAAATATCTCGGTCAGATATTACCGGACCAAAAGAAGTAAAGTGTCTTAGGATAGCCGGATCAATGGACTATTATATGGCATCTCAGTGGTACGAATTCGATGGTTACAAAATAAGTTATGGTACGCCGAAAATCTAGTAATTTTACTTTTTGGGGACTTTTGAGAGGCCTTTTTCTCGAAAACAACACTTACGAATTTTCTGAAACTTTTTTAACGCAGGATTCTATCGGTGGTCTGTGGCGTGAATCCAAAAGGAAAAGGGTTGAAATAATTTAAGGTGTCATAAAATGGCCTCAATCTTTTAAAAAAGTTGAAAAATTGTTAAATTATTGAAAATGTTCTTTTTTTTAACTTGTTTACAAACAACTACTGAATAGATGTTTCTGACACTTCTGGTACACAAAGATATCTATCCAAAGAACTTGTTAAAACTATCCCGACAATGATCCAATAACCAGAAGTAGTCGAAAATATAATAGGATATTTGGAAAAAAAACACAAAAAAGTTATAAAAAAAAGGAAAAAAAAGATAAAAAGAAAAGAAAAAACAGTAGAAAATTAGTACTCTTGCAAAAGTTGCTATTTCTCAGCCAGGTGTCACTGAATCAAAACAATTAAAGTATAGTTTTCTAGCTCGATGAAGGTTTTTTTTATGACAAACTTCCTGTCTGACTCCTGAAAGCCGGTTCAGTGCTGCTTGCAGGTCTAGTTTAGATTAGATTTACTTGTAGTTTAGATTAGATTTTCACAAGAAGCCATGTTTGATGTTCATTGTTTGTTTACGAAAACGACCAAGGCCAAGGGACATAACTACATCTTTTGGGGCGGCAATAATTAGGAAGTTTGTGTAGGTGATTTTATTTTGTTTGAAAATTCAGGTAAGCCATATCTTTTTTCAACAATTATTTACAGGCTTACCTGATCAGACATTTTGCAATCTTCAATAATTTGGTATACTGACTGTTGGTAAAAAATAGAGCAACCAGTCAAGTGTGTGTAGAGAATAAGGCCGGATGTCGACACCTGTCTCTGTCCAGCAACAAACTGGAAGTAAGATCGGCTAGCCTTTCCAGGTCATAAGCCTCCATGTCAGCCATATTTATTTCATAAATCTGAAACAAGTATGGCGGCAAGTGGGCTTTTAACTTTTTTTTATTTAATTATTTCGGTATTTTTGTAACCAGAGTTCAGCTTTAAGACAAGAGCTAGAATGATGTTGTGAATTCTGATCCATACACTGCCCTTTCTTCGATCTGCCCTTGGCCTAATTGTAACATTTTGTCACCTAATCTATAAAGTTGAAAGGTTAGCTTCCCATGTGGCTATGTTTTATTATTTTTATAGGGCAGAAGAATGGTAAATTAGATGTAAGGAATGGTGAGGATGAAAGAGAAACAGTGGATGTAGATCCTACTAGAGAACCATTACCCTCCTCATCGCATCCAACACATACAGTATCAACCGTAGAAACTACACCTAAATCATCTAAAACAATTCCTGCAAAGCAAGCCAAACAGAAGCCTGAACCAGAAGAAATAATAACGGAAAAGAAGACCAAGTCCAAATTGTCGAGTTCACCCAAAGTTTTGGAAGAGACGATTACTCCAGTGACTAAAAATCTGCTTCATGCCACTTCCACACCAGTAGCAAATGGAGTCTGTGAAACAAATGCTCCAGTAAATTTATCAGGTTAGAAATGTTTCTTATGATGGTACATGTAGATCTGCTGACTTTTTTCAACAGCGTTTGATACAGTGCTGGGATCTAATCTTAAACATTGTTTCCTCTTTTTCGAACTATTCACCAATCCAATACCTGTGATTATAATTTTAATCTTCGCGTACACCACGTGGATTCTACATCGTCGGACATTTACATCTCATGATGTGAGCCGACAATATGTATAAACTAGTCATAGATGTCACATATTGTAAGGGTATATAACGCCCAAATCAAAAGACAGTCATTATAAGTCGTCTGCGATATCACTTTGGTGGAAGCGATCCGTTAAATAATGAATGAATGAAATATTGTTTTATGGCACGTCAGCACCAACCGGGCCATATTGCGCCAAACATTATGAACTCAACGAGACAAATTAAAATAATATCACAGCGATGTATTTATATACATGTATGTTAATAAAAACAAATATCACAGAAAATATAACTAAAAATAAATATATCCATTACATTACATATATAAATAATTAAAAAGCAATATACGATAAATATATACAATTTTAATTGTATATATTTATCATAAAAAATTTGGAATAAAAATTTGTATCTTTTAAAAATGATAGTATTTGACCACAAAGCTCCGGTTGTGCAAATAGCTGACGTGCTGACTGGCAACAGTAGTACTTAGATCTAATATTCTTGAGATGCTTGCACTCAATCAAAATGTGCTTCACTGTCAAAGGAACATGACAGTGTTCACATTCTGGTTGAGGCTCTAGCTTTAAAATGAAAATATGTGTTAAAAAAGTATGACCTATACGAGAGCGACACAAGACAACTTCATCTCTCCTGCTCGTACGATAGGAGCTTGGCCAGTCTCCTAAGAGAGGCTTGATATGATGGAGTTTATTTGTGTCTGCAAGATCCCAAGAACGTTGCCAGCGTTCATATATGAATGGATTTAAAATCTTTATAAGGAATTTAAAATTCAGATATGGGAAGATCTAAAGCAGACTTGGCAGCTAAGTCTGCTTGATCATTCCCTTTTATATCATTATGACTGGGGAGCCAGCAAAGGACAACGTCTTTACTGCTCAACTCGTATTAAAGTAGCAGACAATAAATGTCTGCCACTAATGGGTGATCAAGCTGTTTGTTATTAATCGCTTGAAGACAGGACAAAGAATCATAAAAGATGATGTGTTTTAAGTCGGATGATGACTGAATGAACTCCAAGGCTTAGAGAATAGCCTGGAGCTCAGCTGTAAAAATAGAAGCTGCAGGAGGTAGGCGAACAGAAATGGTCTCGGATGGCGTCAAGGTAGCCGAAGCTACCCGATCACCATCTTTCGAACCGTCTGTGTAAATAGAAGCATAATCACCATATTAAGACTTTAGCTCTTGAAAGAGAGATTGGAATACCGTGGAGCTAGTATCTCTCTTTTTGTGTTGAGTAAGATCGAAATCGATCTTTGGGGGAGATACAGCCCACGGTGGAGTACCAAAGACAGGGGTGTTCGCAATACTGTCAAGGCTGATACCAGCCACAGAGAAAAGGGGTTGTATGCGAATACCGAATGATGGAATAACATTAGTCTTCACTAAAGGCTCATGACGAGGTCTAAATATGGTGTTAAATGAAATATGATTAGGAAGTGATGCAATTTTCGAAGCATACTGCAGGGCCAGTTTATCACGTCTGTTGTGCAATGAGGGTTCGTGCGCCTCGACGTATAAACTGTCCACTGGAGATGTACGGAATGCTCCTAAACTGATTCTAAGTCCCTGGTTGTGTATGGTATCGAGCTCTTTGAGATAAGACTCGCGTGCAGACCCATACACAATACACCCATAATGGAGTTTAGATCTTATTAAAGCTCGATATAATCTGAGCAAGACCTTACGGTCTGCTCCCCAGTCAGTATTTGATAGGACTCTCAATATGTTGAGGGCTTTCAGACATTTCTTTTTTAGATTTTTAATGTGGGGGATAAATGATAATTTCTTATCAAATATCAGCCCCAGAAATTTGGTTTCATCTACAACTGGAAGGCGATTGCCATCCAAATAAAGTTCTGGATCTGGATGCAAACCTCGTTTCTGACAGAAATGCATGCAGACAGTCTTGGATTTCGAAAATCGAAATCCATTTTCGGTTGCCCATTGTTGAAGTTAATTCAAACAAAGCTGCAACTTACGTTCAATTATCCGCATGTCTGTAGAACCATAGCACATCTGAAAGTCATCAACATAGAGAGCCCCGTTTGTACCTGGTTTAAGGCACGCTGGAATAGTATTTAATTTTTATTGAAAATAATGTTGGTGATAAAATACTTCCCTGTGGAACCCCCATTTCCTGAGGAAATTGGTCAGAGAAGATTGATCCCAGTCGTACCTTAAATGACCTATCTTTCAGGAAATTTTTAATGAAGATAGGTAAGCGACCTCGTAGGCCGAGGTTATGGAGGTCGCGCATGATACCATGTTCCCACGTGGTATCATATACTGTCTCCAGATCGAAAAATATTGCAACTAAATGTTGCTTCTGGATGAAAGCGTCCCTGACAAACGTTTCAAATTGAACGAGATGATCAAGAGTGCTCCTTTGAGAACGAAATCCGCATTGGAGGTCAGCAATGAGGTTGTTGGACTCGAGGTACCAAACAAGCCTTCGATTGATCAATCTCTCCATGGTTTTGCAAATACAGCTAGTTAAAGCGATCAGACGATAGTTGGTTGGATTCGTATGATCTTTACCCGGTTTAGGGATGGGAATTATTGTGGCTTCATGCCGCGAAGGATAAAAATTCCCATCAATCCAAATCTGGTTAAAAAGATCAAGTAAAATTATAAGTGTTGGATAAGGTAGATGTTTTAAAAAGTGTATTTCATCTGGACCAGTTGCAGTGTCCCGAGCTCGCTTTAACGAATCGCGGAGCTCTGCAATGGAAAAACGATCATTATAGCATTCATCATTACAGGACTTGAAATTAAGGCGCCTTTTCTCCTGTTTATTCTTAATGCCTCGAAAGGCATCAGAGGAGAAATTGGATGATGAATTGAATGAAAATGTACTGGCCAGAGAATTGGCAATATCAGGAAATGTTGTTAAGGTGGTATTATCAACATTCAGGTGGTTAACTGATAATGCATTACTTTTACCTTTAATCCTACGAATCCTATCCCATACCGATTTGGAAGTGGAAAAGGAAGCTGTGGCAGAATGTAGATAAGTAGGCGAGTCATCATTTAATAAACACAAATTATTAATGTTAATGAAGTCCGCTTTTTGTTTACCTCTGTTGTTATCATCTGGACTACCCCAGAGTGAATGATGACCATTGAAATCTCCCATAATAATAAACGGGAGAGGAAGTTGAGCAGCAAGGTCATCAAGATCTCTGGGATTAAGATGTAAACTTGGTGGAAGATATACAGAGCAAATTGTTATAGGAATATGCAAAGTCACCCGGACTGCAAATGCCTGTAACGCCAAGTTGAGAGTGACTTTACTCTGAGGAATGTCTCCATTAAGAATAATAGAAACATCCCCATGAGCTCTACCATCACCAACTGCGTGATGATGATAACCAACAAAATGTCTAAAAGTCAGAATTCCTTAAAAATGTTTCCTGTAAACAAATAGCTAAAGGATTATACTTTTGAATTAAAAGTTGAACTTCATTAAAATTTGGTTTTAAACCACGACAATTCCATTGAATAATGGAATTATACATCGCCAGGGATAATTTATTGGTGGCCGTATACCGCCGACGGGGTCATTGCTGACCCCCTCTACGATAATACCGTCCATTGGATCAGCATCCCCATATCTATTGTGGAGAGAGATAGCATCATTGCTACCTTTTCTCTCCCTCCCTCTCAATTTCGCCAATCTGTTCTTTTCTTTTTTAGAAGCGTTGTCTTTCTCCTTTGATGAAGGTGAGGGGCTAGACTTTCGTCTGTCCTTTCCCCCATCAGATGGCAAAGAACTTGTTCTATGCCCGTTATTCACGTTCTTCCCTTTGGGAATAACGGGCTTCTCCTTTGGAGAAGAAGTCCCAGGTTTGGGAGTAACTGGCTTCTCCTTTGAAGAAGAAGACACAGAAGATGCTGTAGATGATGAGAGGGGAGATAAATTACTTATTTAATTTATAATATTTGAGCTCTCAGATGTCTAAGAAGAGCTCGTAATCCCATTATTTAATTGCTGATCTGTTAATAATTTTGGATGTTCCTGTTTGTCAGGCCAGTTATAATCTGTCTGAACGGATATGGTTCTGGAGGATACTCTTACAACACTAGCAAACGACTTGCCACCTTGCGGGGTCGAAAACAGTGATGCAAGCTCCACTTGTTTCTTAGCATCGAAATAAGAAATTTTCCGTTCAGATATAACCTGTTGTATCCGTTTCTCCTTTTGCCAAACTGGGCCACAATGAGCGCAGGTAGATTTACCTGATGCAAGCTCCACTTGTTTCTTAGCATCGAAATAAGAAATTTTCCGTTCAGATATAACCTGTTGTATCCGTTTCTCCTTTTGCCAAACTGGGCACTCACGAGAGTATGCAAAGTGCTTTCCTTTACAATTTACACAGGAAAAGTCTGTAGTACAGGTAGCGCTATCATGCCCACTAAGGCCACAACGAGCGCAGGTAGATTTACCTTTACAGACATTTTTACTGTGTCCAAACTTTTGGCAATTAAAACATCTTAGTGGATTGGAGATATACAGATCAACAGGTATATTTAGATAGCCTGCTTCGATACATTTCGGTAATTCGGGACGATCGAAAGTGAGGATATATGTACTAGTTGGGATAACCACATCGTAACTTCTGACACTGATTCTTTTAACGTGTGTGACGCCTTGTGACGATAGGTTATCGACCATTTCCTCCTCACTGCTGCCTTCAAGGTCCCGACAGCGAATAACACCTCTTGAAGAGTTTAATGATTTGTGTGGTGTCACTTCAAGCACTGTGCTCCGAAGCTCTGGAATGCTCTGCCTGTCTCTCTTCGAACAATTTCAAATTCTGAATCTTTCAAACGTCAGTTGAAAACACATCTTTTTAAAGAATCCTATAACACCTTAAACTTGCAACTGCTGTAAAATATCATATCATGCATGTATATATATTGCCACCTCTATCCTCCTGTTTTTATTATAAATTTGAATGTATTAAATGTATCATATTTCTGTGTGTATATGCAATAGTTTAACATATGCCGTATATTACCTGATCATATTTTTAAATACTTCTACACAGTATTGCTATTATATCAGTTTTAATGTAGCATGTGTTTATATGTAAAGCGCGTTGAAACTTCTGTGTAATGCGCTATATAGGAAATAAATTATTATTATTATTAATTATAAGCAGAGTCATTGACATAAATTTGATTGCCGTACGGGAATTAAACATAAAAAAACCTGAGGTGCACTTATTTTTTTTATTACGTATGAATTTGAATATTTTGTTGACACGTGATTCTTAGTTGTGGTTAGAAAACGCCTGCTTAAATAACGATAAGAGTTGTGTCCCTTTATTTTCAGGATAAAAATGTCCGACAGCTAAAATTTTGAAATCCCAACACTGGTTTGATACCGATGTTGGTGTGGTTTATCCATGTCAGGTTACACTACATGGCATTTGCCTGTCTTTATTAGCTCGGTTGGTGCAGTGCATTGGAAATTAACCCATAATTCATTTCATTTCCTACAGAAATAGTTTCCTTTGTAATACAGCGCTGTATCATAAAGCCTGTCATTGAGTCAACTGGCGTGGTTTCGAATCCCCGGCTGTATGTAACAAGGAGTAGGCTCGCCTGTCCAACCTTGTGGGTTTTCTCTTGGTCCTCCGGTTTCCTCCCACTGCTAAAGACCCCTACGCGCAAGCGAATTATTGAAATAAAATTAAACCATATGTTAGTCCCAAAATCACCTAGTTTGTGTCGAGTGGACGTTAAACCCCACCACTCTCTCTCTCTCTCCTTTGTAATGCAATATTGAAAAACTTGAAATAGAATATTAAAAACCAATGTTATAGTAAAAACGCATAATAATTTGATTATTACATAAATAACGTTTTTTACATATTTATCATGATATTTAATAAACATATAAACCACATTTTGTAATATACACTAGGAAATATACAATCCCATTAAAATACAGATTTGTTTTATACTTTCAATGGCCTATACACCATGAAGATCTGGATAGGTTGTTGTGATAGGTCATGTCAGAGGTCATACGAGCGGCATTTGACACTATGACATCAGACATTTGATAACCTAATCAGCATAGATGTTACAATACCTCACACCTTTCAGAACATGTCAATATAACAACTCTTCCAGATCCTAGTGTAGTAAGACAAGTAAAACAAATTTTTGAACTATAAAAACGAAACGAAGTAGGATTCCTGTTTTAATCAGATTGGTAAATATACATAAAATTAACACCTTATTATAAATAGAACCAGTAAATATACATATAAAGTAGAACTGCAATGCAGTGATGCACAGAATGGGTGCAGAATTAGTCACTAAATCCAGCAATATCAGTTCCATAATACGAAACAAGTTAGAAACCATTTTGTGGTATCTATGTGACTGTATCAATTTAATTGATATGTTAATTAAACCAAAAGTTCAAACTTTTATATATACATAATTTAAATAATTCTTGGTTGGAAAAAATATTTATTGATCTTAAAGGTTAAAGATACAGTTTTTAACAAATGGTGTCACTTCTGGTGTCAATCTTAAATTGTAATCAAATTGATATAATTATGCAAATTTGCTTTATACAACAAATGGTGTCACTTTTATGAAAATCCAATAATAATTGACTCTTTTACAAGTGAAATAATGTGGAAAATGACTCATGCAAAATTGACTGTAGTATTTCTCTACAACGTCTCATTTTTATACGCCCACATAGAAATGTGGTCGTATATTGCCGTCGCCCCCGTCCGTCCGTCCGTCCGTCCGTCCATCGTCCACAATTTCTTGTGAACGCTCTAGGGGCTAAAATTAATATCCGATTGACTTTAAATTTATACACAGTGTTTAAGATCATAAGAGGAAGACCCCTATTGATTTTCAGCGATTTCCGATAATTGCTGTCAGAGTTATGGCCCTTGATCACTTCAAAAAATCTTGTGAACCCACTAGAAGCTAAAGTTAATATCCGATTGACTTTAAATTTATACACAGTGTTTAAGGTCGTCAGAGGAAGTCCCCTATTGATTTTCAGCGATATCCGATAATTGCATCCAGAGTTATGGCCCTTGATCACTTTGAAAAATCTTGTGAAGGCTCTAGAGGCTAAAGTTAATATCTGATTGAATTAAGATTTATACACAGTGTTTAAGGCCATGAGACAAAGAGGCCTAGCAATTTTCACCGATATCCGATAACTACTGCCAGAGTTATGGCCCTTGATCACTTTGAAAAATCTTGTGAACGCTCTTGAGGCTAAAGGTACTATTCGATTGACTTTTAATTTATACACAGTGTTTAGGGTCATGAGACGAAGAAGCCTATTAATTTTCAGCGATTTCCGATAATTGCTGTCAGAGTTTTGGCCCTTGATCACTTCAAAAAATCTTGTGGACGCTTCAGAGGCTTAAGTTAATAACCGATTAACTCTAAATTTATACACAGTGTTGAGGGTCATGAAACGAAGAAGCCTAGGGATTTTCAGCGATTCTCGATAATAACTGTTAGAGTTATGGCCCTTGATCACTTCAAAAAATCTTGTAGATGCTCTAGAGGCTAAAGTTAATATCCGATTGACTTGAAATTTATATACAGTATTGAAGGTCATGAGACGAAGAAGACTATTGATTTTCAGAATATTAAGTGTTTCGTATACTAAACGTTAGCATGGAGGAGAACTTTATCAAAGCCAAACAAATTCGAATGATTTTCTGATAATTACATAATGAGTTGTTACTTGTTATATGATTTTAGTGTATTATAAATGTTTCATTACTGAAAAAAGTTAAATATGCGACAACTCTTGTTGACTGCCCGGACGATTAAGCTGCTGTGGGCGTATGTTTCGTTGCCTCGCAACCTATCTTACAAACTAATTTTGACATAAATTTTCGTGGTATTAATTAATACTACAAGATTAGGTAAGTTACAAAGGAATATTTGAAGATAAGGTTGTAAATAGCTCATTTTTATACGCCCACATTAGAAATGTGGTCGTATATTTGCGTCGCCCAATACGTACGTACTTACGTCCGTCTGTCGTCCACAATTTCTTGTGAACGCTCTAGAGGCTAAAGTTTATTTCTAATTGACTTTAAATTAATACACAGTGTTTAAGGTCATGAGATGAAGAAGCCTATTGATTTTCAGCGATTTCCGATAATTGCTGTCAGAGTTATGGCCCTTGATCACTTCAAAAAATCTTGTGATCGCTCTAGAGGCTATAGTTTATTTTTAATTGACTTTGAATTCATACACAGTGTTTAAGGTCATGAGATGAAGAAGCCTATTGATTTCAGCGGTTTCCGATAATTGCTGTCAGAGTTATGGCCCTTGACCACTTCAAAAAATCTTGTGAACGCTCTAGAGGCTAAAGTTTATTTCTAATTGACTTTGAATTTATACACAGTGTTTAAGGTAAGAGACGAAGAAGCCTCTTGATTTTTTATCAATTTCCGATAATTACTGTCAGAGTTATGGCCCTTGATCACTTCAAAAAACCTTGTGGACTCTCTAGAGGCTAAAGTTAATATCCGATTGACTTTAAATTTATACACAGTGTTGAAGGTTATGAAACGAACAAGCATATTGAGTTTCAATGAATTTTGATAACTTGAACAGCTAAATCCAGAATATTAAATGTTTCGTATACTAAACGTTAGCATGGAGGAGAACATTATCAAAGCCAAACATATTCAAATGATTTTCTGATAATTACATAATGAGTTGTTACTTGTTATATGATTTTAGTGTATTATAAATGTTTCATTACCGAAAAAAGTAAAATATGCGACAACTCTTGTTGACTGCCCGGACGATTTAGCTGCTGTGGGTGTATGTTTCGTTGTCTGGCAACCTGTCTTTGTTGTAGTGCGACTGGTAACAAACTAAAGCCTCTTGTGATCGGTGAAGTAGAGAACCCTAGATGTTTTAAGGGAGTGGACAAGATCAACCTGCCAGTCAATAGGTTAACCAATCGCAAAGCTTGGATGAAAGGTGTCATTTACTCTGATTGGCTTGAAAAACTCAATCTTCAAATGAGGTGTCAACAACGTAACATTCTTTTGTTTATGGACAATACCCCATCACATATCTGAGACACGTACATCAATGCAAATATAAAATTTTAGCCACTCAATACGACATCAATTCTCCAACCGCTAGAAAAGGGTATAATAAGAGCATTTAAGGCAAGGGCAGCCACGCAGCCAACTCCCCGCAATGCCCAAGAATTCTAGCGACCAAAGCAGCGCTACGTCTGCAAAGCAAAGACAAACTTACCTTTAGGGAGGCAACCCAACAAGTAAAAAACAAGGAGAGGGAAGCAAAAGTAGTCAAGAGAACCGGTGGTGGAACCAAAGCAAACTCCAGCACCGACTCTCTTGACATCCGATGTAACCCCCACCCCTAAAGGTAAAGACAAGAAAAAGAAAGAGAGGAACATATCTTCCAAACCTGCAGAGGTCAAACAGAAGACACCCAAGAAAAAAAATGAGGAACCGAAAACGAAGAGTCATGAAGAACACTTCATTCCTAAATTTAAAACGGAAAGGGGCTTCATGAACTTCATGATCGAGTTCCTCAGGGTGGCCGTATCCAATGAGGACCGAACTACCAAGATGGAAAGCTTACTCGGCAAAGTAAGGACACACATGGTCAATGCCGATGTCCTGTGTGTCATGATTAACTCAATCAACATAGTAAAAAAAAGATCAAGAGAAGAAGACGACGACGAAGAAACCACAAAAGGTGATCAAACGTCAAACCTCGCACTCCGTAGAAGGATATCTCATGTTCGTCACTACAGCACTGGCGATATGCCCAGTTACTTGCCGGTTTTAACACCAAAGACGAACACTAATGAGGTACCTCCTATGAAATGTGAAACGCCAATTGAACAATAAAAAGACAATACATAGAGGCACCCATCCGGACAGTCATCATGGCGGGCCAGGTTAAAGTTCTACAACTTAATGTTAATGGACTGGCCCCCAGATGTGCTGAGCTGAGAAAATACATCACACGCAACCCCAGGGATGTAATTTGCCTCCAATAAACCAAGTTACTACCAACCTCGAAAGACATCTACATACCCGGATACAGTTGTGAGAGAAGGGACAGACCAGGAAGTACGACACGTGGCGGCGGCATTGCCATCTATATCTGTGATAACCTAAATTATATTTCTGTTTCACTGGACGTAGAAGGACCTCTAGAAGCAATGGGCATAGCCATCACATTGAGCAATAATACGAATTTGACGATAGTGAATGTCTATGTACCCCCAGATGTCACGAAAAAACCAGTTGACTTCCAGTCACTTCTCGATCAACTTCCACAGGGCGAATCAGTGTTCTGCGGGGATTTCAACGCAAAACACGTCCTGTGGGGGTCGCCGAGGAATGACTGCCGGGGGACTAGCCTATGCTCAATAATAGAAGCAAACGACCTATGCATGCTAAACGATGAGAGCCCTACTTTTGTCGGAGGAAATGCCCCACCTTCGCACCTAGATCTCACGTTCTGTACGCTTGGTCTGGCAAACCGCTGCGACTGGCAAATACACGAAGACGAAACACTTGGCAGTGACCATCTCCTGATAGAATTCTGCATTCAGGCCGAAGCAACCAGGGAAGTCTATAACGGGAGACCCAATTGGATTATGAAAGAAGCTGATTGGGTTAAATTCCGTGTAGGCTGCCTTGAGTGGAAGGAAGAAGATATCATCGATACCAACATTGATGTGTACGCTACAAACATTACGAGCTCTATTATAGGTGCTGCTAACGACTCCATTCCATAGACTTCTGGTGGAAAACCAAGGACTAGAAAACCATGGTGGTCACCGGAATGTCAGAAGCCGGTCAACGACAGAAGGAAGGCCCTCCGCCTACGGAAACGCCACTACAATGAAGCCAACCACCAAAATTACCTTAAGTTGAAATACGCTGCAAGAGACTCCATAAAAAAGGCACAAAGTGGGCACTGGATGACATTCTGTAATGCGTTGAATAAAAACACGCAAACGGGTGCCGTCTGGAAGAAGCTGAATGCCATGAACGGGAAACGCAGATCATTCAACATACCAAACCTTGAAGATGGAGATAAGTACGTTACGAACGGCAAGGAAAAGGTAGACCTACTAGCAAAAACTTTTGCTGACGCAAGCAAAGACGAAAACCAATCACCAGAGTTTCTGAAGAGGAAGGAAATCTTTTACTCGCAGCACCCTTCATTAGTAATTGAATCTAATGAAGTGGCTGAACCAATCAACCTACCCTTCTCTGAGGGAGAGTTAAATAAGGCTCTTTCCCTCAAGAAGGATAGTGCGGCTGGGGAGGACAAAGTAAAGTACTCCATGCTCAAACATCTACCAAGAAACGCCAAAACGATACTACTAAACTTCTTCAACACATCTTGGCTGTCAGGAGAGGTACCTAAAGAATGGCGAAAAGCAAACGTCATCCCTCTACTGAAAGCTGGGAAAGAGAAGAACAAGGCAGAGTCATATCGACCAGTAAGTTTGACATCCACACTATGCAAAACCTTGGAAACGATGGTTAATATCCGATTACAGTTCTATCTGGAGAGCAACCGATTGATCGACGAAAATCAAAGTGGGTTCAGGAAAGGACGATCAACAATGGACCACTTGGTTAGGCTACAGCAAGTCATGTCGCAGGCACTTCTCTCGGGAAACCTGTTATGTGCCGTGTTCATAGATCTGACCAAGGCTTTCGATCTAGTTTGGTTAGACGGGCTGCTCTTCAAGTTAGGACGTATCGGTATAACGGGCATAATGTTTCGGTGGATTAAAAGCTTTCTGAGCAATAGAAGGTTACAGGTGAATGTTGGCAGATTCCTGAGTGCCGAGCAAACATTAGAAAATGGCACGCCTCAGGGGTCTGTTATCAGTCCCACTCTCTTCAACATCATGATCAATGACATTCACAAATCGTCCTACCTCGATTCCAGAACTGACTTGGCTAAATTTGCCGATGACAGTACCATATGGAGAAATGGGACGAGCTTCTGTGAACTACAAAAGAATATGCAAAAAGCCTTAGACAAATTCATGACATGGGCAAACGATTGGGGATTTAAAGTCTCGGAGAAGAAAACGGTCGGCATGCTTGTGAGCAGGGATAGAGGGATAAACAGAATGACTCTGTGTATGAACGGGAAAACCATCGAGTTTAAAGACCAAACCGACGGTTGACCTGGAAACCGCACATCGACTGGACTGTAGATAGATGCTCCAAAATCCTAAACTTAATGAGAAAATTAACGGGCAGTACGTGGGGCGCCAATAGAGTTACACTAATGATGGTATATCGTGCTCTAATACGTTCTGTATTAGACTACGGCTCTTTGGCCTTCATGAACTGCGCGCCAAAACTCTTAAGCAAGCTTGACACCATCCAATACAAAGCTCTGTGTATTGCGACTGGCGTAGGGCTCGGGACTAGGCGAGAGGCACTACTACAAGAAGTCGGGGAGTTGCCCCTATCCCTAAGAAGAAAAGAATTGGCGACAAGGTATTGGGTCAAGATATCACAACTAGGTGAAAGATCCCCAACATTTGTCAGTCTACAAAAGACAAAATATGTAAGAGATCCCAAAAAGAAAACCTTCAGCCAGGGTATGAGAGAAACGATCAAGGAACTACGACTGGGGGAGCTCGTGATAAATAAACACGACCCCCCAGTTGTCGCCCCTTGGACGCTCCCTATACCGCTGGTCAATCTAGATCTACTACAGAAAACCGACAAGAAAAATAACCCCAGTGCTGCACGTGCTTTCTCTCTAGAACATTTGGAAGACAACTGGCCGTCTGATGACTGGGACCATGTGTACACGGATGGCTCACGCAATCCTGAAAGGGGCACCAGCTCGTTTGGAATATACCTGCCAAACGGGGAACAGGGAATAAGCAGGAAACTGCCCAATAACTGTTCGGTGTACACTGCAGAGCTTGTTGCCATTCGTGACGCTATTTCATGGATCTCCCATCAAAAGACCGGCAAGTTCGTCATTCCAAGCGATTCTCTGAGCAGTCTGATTTCAATCAGTCATTTTGGAAATCAGGCAGCTATATCAGAGGGTCCTAGAGAAGGGAAGCAAATTAGAACTCGTGTGGATTCCATCACATGTCAACATTAAAGGAAACTAGGAAGCAGACCGACTCGCCAACGAGGGTCTCAAGGACACAGCTACACCCCGCCTCATAGACTACAGCACCACGGAAATCTACAGTATGGTCAAAAGACAGGTCAATTCAATCTGGGAATTAAATCTCGTTGAACTTGACACATACAGATTCCGACTGGATGACGAGATCTACACCAAGACAGCGACCAATCACCCTAGACGAGATATATGCAGACTCATATCGAAACTAAGGGTGAAAGAGCGGCTGCGAGACTACAAACACCAAGTCATCGTCTGTGAGTGCGGAGAAGAGTGTACCACCAACCATGTCCTGGTAGACTGCGAGGTTTACAAGGAAGAGAGACAGGACTTAGTGAGAATGATGGAGACCAATAACATACCATTCAACACTAAGAACCTACTCTTCCCTAGACCAGATCTGAAGCTACAAATCTTCGAAGAAATCCACACCCTAATGGACACAGTTGGACTAAGTAAATTAGTGAAATAAGAAAGGGTCACGGCTAGATAAAATCTCCATACAACGTAGGATGGTTGAGTAAAAACGTCCTCACGAAGGAAGCCCAACCATCCTATACATTTATTTTAATTTATTCATTTTACTTTATCTTTACTTTACTTTACTTTTACTTAAATTTATTTTATTTTTATTTATTACCTTCAATTTATTTTTTATTTTTTCTACTTATTTTTTATCTTAACTTTTTTTTTTATACGACGTAGGGTGGGGAAGTAAAAACGTCCTCTCGAAGGAAGCCCAACCACTCTACAACTTTATTTTAATTTATTCATTTTACTTAATCTTTATTATTTTATTTTATTTTATTTTATTTTATTTTATTTTATTTTATTTTATTTTATTTTATTTTATTTTATTTTATTAACTAATAAATTTTTACTTTATCTTTACTTTACTTTTACTTTAATTTACTTTATTTTATTACCTTTAATTTATTTGACTACAACTTTATTATACTCTCTTTATTTATTTAATTTTATATTAGTTTAATTTACTACTAACATCTACTAAACTGGCGGGATAGTGGAGTAAGTGGGAGTCATGATCAGACGGGCTCGGCATCTAAACACTATTCTGCCAAAACAAATACCAGTGGGATAGTGGAGTAAGGGGAGACCACGAGAAGACAGGTCTGGCACCTAAAAACACAAATCCCACAAAGAAGACATCTACCAATCCAGAAACAGAAGAGATCGTCTACCAACGATGTGTTTTTATTAAATAAAGGGAAGAACTTCCCACTAAAACCTAATCCATGGCCTAAGGCCAAAATGGAAAGATTGCAAAATCATATTCTAAAAATCAGGAAGCAGCTTCGGCTCTCCTATGTCTTGTCTGTGATATCACTTAAGTGGAAGCAGACGTTAAACACCAAAAGAAGAAGAAGAAGAAACATTTAAGGCACGATACTGACATCACATGATGATTCATTAGATTACATGAATCGATGAATGTTCTAAGGCCAGTGATTTGGTGAAGTCCGTGACTGTCCTACACACTATTAATTGGACTGCCAAAGCAGGGCGTGAAACTACTGTTTCTTCAATAAGTAAATGTTTCAAAAGATTTGGGATTAGTGTTGACGTAACTGATTATGAAGATGACAATGTGCTGCTAGCAAGACTGATTGAGACATTAATACCTGAAACCAACGCTAGTGAAGACGAGTTTGTGAATTTTGACAGCGACATACCTACATAATGCAACGATGAACTAGAAAAAGAAAGAATTATTATCAATGAACAAGTAGAGAAACAAATGGACAATTGGGTGACGATGGGGACGACGAAGACGAATACACATTGCGACGGACTTGAAATATTCAAAATGCCTACGCATGCTTGATGAAATTAAAAACTTTGCCCAGATTAGGAACGAAAAGATGGTCTCAAAAATTAATATGCTAGAAGAATTGTACAGGACTCCGCGTTAAGAAATGTTACAGGTAATCTAAAACAAATCACCCCAAAAGATTATATGCATTGATAACATGGTAAAAACTTTAGTCTGTATCGCGTTTACAATGTTTTCGGAAAAGGGGGGTGACTCTTGAACGAAATGTCAGATGCTCACCAATTCAAACCAATCCAGGATATTTCGATAACGCATTATTTTAAGTTTCATCTAAAATAGGGCCAGAAACTTTGTGCATACTTCTCCTTTTGCGTAAATGACAGGAGCCATAACCCAAGTAGCTGTGGTCCGATATAGACGCACCTAATTCGTCGACCTCCAACGCATATTTTATTTAAATGACATCTAAAAATTGGTTTATCTATCACATGCTTTGCTATTACATGTATTTGCGTAAAGGGGCAAAATCGAATTCATCAGTGATTGTTGTGTATTACACATACAGCTAATCAAAATTATGATCTCCTCGGGGCGCACAAGCTATGTACGTGATATTCGTTCAACCCGGGGCAGAAACCCAGGAAATTACTATCTGATATGTGCCAAAATTGAACCTATTCGAGATCTTTTGGATATAAACATACATTTTAAGTTTTAAAAGAAATTGAATAAAAAATTGTGACCTCTAGAGGATCCACAAGCTATGTGTGCGACTTTTGTATGATCGGGAGCTATAATGAAAAAGTGCCAAAATCGAACCCATCCCAGATCTTTGTGATATCAACATATAGTTTAAGTTTCATCAAAGATGGATAACAAATTGTGACCTGTAGACACATGTACGCAGGCCTGGAAATAATGGTTTTAGATGTACCTGACAATGTCAGGCACCAGTGAAATAGTACCTGACATTTTCAACTTAGTGCAGGACATGTATTAATAATAACCGCAAAAAAGACAAATTAGTGCCGGACAAAATGACAGGCACCAGAGGTTTTGTGTTTGACAAAGCCTGAATCTGTGCCTGACATTGTGAGTGACATGTGCCTTATTTCCGGGCTTGCACGTACGTACAGAGATGTTGGCATAATACGTGCACATGAAATTATGGATTGATGCAAAATCTTGAAAGCATTATATTTGTCCATACTACCCGATGTTGACTAATCCTGTGAAGTAATTTTCGTATTATTTTATTCATTCCAAATTCATAGGCATAAAAACATTAAACTATATGAGGAAGCGGTGGTGACAATTACCCCGAAACCCCTCAACGGGAGCATAATATGTGACTTTGAGAGGGTGTAAACAATGTAGAACTATACCAATTTTAAATTCGTTTAGTTATAACAACAAACTATAGAATGAGATCAATAAGGGCGGTGAAACGTTCGCCCAATCCCCAAAGAGTCCTCCTACCTCCTAACACAAAACTGGTGATTTGGAAATGAAATAAAGTTTAACCTCCTGCTGTGCTAATGAAGACGGGCATAAGCCATGAAATGTGCAATGTCAGGTGATTTGGTACGGACAGGGGCGATATGGCCTACTCTTGGTGCACACCATTGGGTTTTGACAGGTGGAAAGCACGCTGGAAAACCCCGAGGAACTTTCTCTTCCAGCTCCAGGACCTCCTGGTTATCGAACCTCCTGATGATTTGGAAGCCTGGCCTGATATAGATAACTTCAATGATATCAAAAATACTTTACTTATGTGCTTAAAAAATTTCATAATTTGGAGGGGAAAAGATAAGCTAAACTAAGCATTACCAATTTATATTTATTTATTTACTTTCATGCATGATGTAATGAATTCTGGCTTTAGAAAACAAATAGCTCAAAACAATTGATAGTGCATTATTTGTGAAAATGCACAATAAAATAGCCTGTTTATTTGTCAAAAAAAATATCTAGACTAGTTTGCTTTTGTACGTAAAATATCTTATTATTTTTGACAGAAAAATGTTGTCATGTCTGTCGTGTTGTGGAAACGGCAGGATTCTACATGTTCACAATGAGTCACTATACAATTGTAAACAGCACCATCTGTTACCAAAATAAGCTTTACAATTATGAGGCCTTTACACCATGAAACATTTGTAAAATGTCAAAATGTTAACGAAGCTAAACTGACTACAAGATAGCCATGGCTTTATTATTATGCCTTCATGCCAAGTTTCTGTGTTATTTACCATATCATCGAATTTGGAAGGGACGTTAAGTTTAGCTGAGGAAAAACGCCTAATCGTAACAAAAACAATAGTTTTTTTTACACAAGCTACGCAGTGTGAAACCCTTATAACACCTTGTAATATACACCAGTAAATATATCTATTATAATCAACATCATGTAATATACATTTTATCCACATTATGTAATAATATACACAGTAAATATACATGTTTTATTACCTAACAATACATTCTTCGCTAGATATTGCGTGTGATAAATTTCATAATCTTAAAGAACAGTTCATTTTTTTAATTAAAAGTAACTTCTGTCCTATTAAAAAGGAACTATTTTTATTTAATTAACCTTGATGGAAACACTGGGTCAATATAAAGAACTTTGCAATAGTTGAATTGCTGTCAAAAAATATCTAGATTAGTTTGCTTTTGTACGTAAAATATTTTATTATTTTTGACAGAAAAATGTTGTCATGTCTGTCGCGTTGTGGAAACGGCAGGATTTTACATGTTCACAATGAGCCACCATACAATTGTAAACAGCACCGTCTGTTACCAAATTAAGCTTTAGAATTATGAGGCCTTTACACCACGAAACATTTGTAAAATGTCAAAATGATAACGAAGCTAAACGGACTACAAGATAGCCATGACTTTATTATTATGCCTTCAGGCCAAGTTTCTGTGTTATTTACCATAGCATTGAATTCGGAAGGGACGTTAAGTTGAGCTGAGGAAAAACACCTAATTGTAACAAAAAGAATAGTTTTGTTACACAAGCTACGCAGAGTGAAACCCTTATAACACCTTGTAATATTCACCAGTATATATATCTATTATAATCAACATCATGTTATATGCATCATGTAATATACATCATGTAATATACATCATTAAATATACATTTAATCCACATCACAATAATATACACAGTAAATATACATGTTTTATTACCCAACAATACATTCTTTACTAGATATTACGTGTGATAAATTTCATAATCTTAAAGAACAGTTCATTTTTTTTAATTAAAAGTAACTTCTGTCCTATTAAAAAGGAACTATTTTTATTTAATTAACCTTGATGGAAACACTGGGTCAATATAAAGAACTTTGCAATGGTTGAATTGCTGTCAAAAAAATGATGTATCACTACGCCATATTGATTCAGGTTCAGTAAAAGTAAAATCTATAGCAAAGAATTATATTTATTTATTTTTGCATGTAAGAAGGGATTGGGTGATAAATAAAATCTCCTACTAGTCATTTTTGATATCAAAAATATCCAAAAAAGACCTGCAAGAGATTTTCTATACGTGATCTAGACAGTCAATAACGAATGATCGAGTAGTTTTCATTTGTGTTCCTACTGATATAACTATTGTTTACTACGTTTTTTCTTTGATTTAAATAATATTTTATTCAGATTAGATTCATTTTAAGTGCATGCATTGTGTTTTTTTTATAGGTATTGATTCTGGATCAGGATCTGAAGATGAAACAGATGATGAAGATTACAATACAGATCAAGATCAGGATCAGGATCAACATGTAATATGCTGTTAAATCTACATAAATCACTTCTCTATTCTATAATCTTATTCACTATCATCTCTATTCTCCTCTTATCATCCAAAACAATCAAATGGTCTCTAAACAGATAGACTGCTGATTTTCACGTAACGATATGTTTCACAGATTGTCAAAAGCTTCATTACATGTACATAACCATCTATTGGAAACATGTCCAAACTGCCTGGAAAATATACTTGTAAGAGAACTGGCATTGCCTAACTTATGAGTACTGTACAAGCTAAGATAGCAATGCTATATTCAGTGATTGATATTCTGGAATGAATAACTTATGCTATTTTGATGTGATTATTAATGGATGATAGTCTATAGAAGATTAAATACTGATTATATGCTTTCAGGATAATAGATCGCTAGAAAGAAAAACTGAAGTGAATTTTGGTAGATTTTATAATAAAAGTTATCTTAGTAATGGTGATAAGGGTTATTTAAAACGATCATCACAAAATCTACAAGACAGGAAAAGTCTTACGCCGTCTTTCATAAAACCAGGTATATAGCTAACATATATAACTTAATCTTAGAGTGGCATTTAGTAAGAAACAGAACACAATTTTTATAGTAAATAATCACTGGTTTATTATATAAGCACAACGTTTCAACGACCTCATCATTTTCAAACACAATGACAAATTAACTTAAGGTCAATATATATGATATATATACTGTCTCAATACATGTGAAAAGTTTTTTTTAAATATTTAATAAATGCCAGTGGCCAAATATTGTTGTCACCCCCACCCGTCTATCAGTCCACAAGCAATTGTAGATGTTCTAGAGGCAAAAGTGGTTATCTGATCGACTTTAAATTTCAGCAAAATCCGATAATTACAACCAGAGTTATGGTTCTTGATCCCTTTGAAAATCTTGTGAACGCTATAGAGACTAAAGTGTATAGGAGAAAATTGGTACCCTTTCAGCTTAGTTGCCCCCCTGGGGTCCTGGTCTATAGAGGCTAAAATTAATATCCAATTGACTTTAGATTTATACACACTGATTAAGGTCATGCGACGAAAAAGCCTATTGATTTTCAGCGATTTCCAATATTAACTTCCAGAGTTATTGCCAAAGTCAATATCCCATTGATTTTAAATTCATACACAGTGTTTACAGTCATGATACAAAGGTTCCTAGACATTTTTATACGCCCACATTAAAATGTGGTTGTATATTGCTGTCAGTTTGTCTGTCAGTCCAGTGGTCCGGCGTCCACAAGCTAAAGTTAATATCCAATGGACTTTAAATTTATACACAGTGTTTAAGGTCATGAGACGAAGAAGCCTATTAATTTTCAGCGATTTCCGATAATTGCTGTCAGAGTTATGGCCCTTGATCACTTCAAAAAATCTTGTGGACGCTCTAGAGGCTAAAGTTAATATCTAATTGACTTTAAATTTATACACAGTGTTTAAGGTCATGAGACGAAGAAGCCTATTAATTTTCAGTGATTTCCGATAATTACTGACCGAGTTATGGCCCTTGATCACTTCACTCTTGTTGACTGCCCAGACGATTTAGCTGGTATGGGCGTATGTTTCGTTGCCTGGCAACCTAACTTCAACAATTATGATAATTACTGCAGAGTTATGGCCCTTTGAAGTTTCTTGTGGATGAAGGATTTTCATAAGCTAAGCTTGTTCCCCAATAGACTGGATAACCTGCTCTAAATGACGTCAGGCTGGTTCCTACGTCACTGCGCTATTCTGACTTCAATATATGTAAGTCAGAAAAGGAGTGACGTAGGAGCGAGTCTGACGTATTAGAGCAGGTTATCCAGTCTAGTTCCCCAATCCCATTCAGACATCCTGAATAAATATATTGTTTAACTCATTCGGTCCTACTCTCACCATTTGTTGTTATAATTTGCTACTGAGTTCCACCGACTTACGCCACTTGTCACCAGGTGTCATCATCTTTATTGTACTTTTTAATTGATCAATAAAGTTATAAACAAAAGCCCTTTGACTTCCAAAAGCCATTAGGCCAGACCAATTTATTCTCTTGTTTTACGGATCCGTCGACCTGAATTTCTAGAAATCAAAAAAAAAAAAACAGAATTGGGTCCGATGAAAAAAAAATCAACCTTCCATCCCCGATCAAAAAAAAAATCCTCTTGTGGACTTCTGGAACTGACGAAATTAAGTAACAGTAAAATAAATGAAAATGGTAGTGCACGCAATATTGTCAATACGAATAGCCGCTAGCTTGTAGCGACATCATGTCGCAATAAATTGGGATTGGGGCAACATTCGAGAATTTACCGCGACTTCAAGAATCTTGCCGAAAATATATTATTTATTGAATCTGTTTGCTTATTACCCGACAAGCCGACGATAGTCAGTACTGAACAGCTAAGATTGAGGTTATTATTTGACTTAATTCATAATTCCAGTCACTTTGAATTGCAAGGAATATATCTTTTGTCTAATTCATACAGAAAACATCCGATTTCAGACACAGTTTTCACCCAGTATATAGGGAGCCGCCGTTTCTCATCACACCGCAAAGTAATAAGTATACATGTTTCCGGGCCAAGACTTGAGAACACCAGCTCACTTGCATTCGGCAAACCTCGACAGATTCCGGTACTCTCCGTAACCTTCATCTAGACTCGGATGTATGATAGTCATTGATATGTACCTACGACCATACATTTGCGATGCGGCTTATCGACTACCGATTTACTCTAACAGGAAAACGTTCCGCTTTTACAAAAAAGCCCCAATATCTGGTTAAGCTGTCCACACCTGTTGGTGGAGTCGTCCACACGACTTAGTATAATTTCTGGACACATAATGTATTTGTAAATAGTATAGTTTTTCTGCGTGGTCACCCTTTCTATTGGTAAATAAACAACAACGTAAATAATTTCTGGATATTGTAATACGTTTTTTGGATTCGTCCACACGATGTATTTTTAATTAGTATAGTTTTTTCTGCGTGGTCACCCTTTCACCCGGCAAATAAACAACAAAGTAAATCGTTTTATTCCATAAATAACAAATTCATTAACAAATTCATAAACATATTTAGTTGTGGACGACATCACTTATAGTTGTTGACGACATCACCAATGCCTTGTGGACGACTCCACCAACGGTTGTGGACGACTTCGCTTGTGGACGACTTGACTGGCACCCATCTCCTGGGGGCAACCTTGTTTATCCGGGTCCTTTAAAATAGTTCCAAAATGGCGGACTTCATCATACAGCCGAGTCTAGATATAGGGCACCGGAATCTGTCGAGGTTTGCCGAATGGCTCACTTGATGAGAAGTCATGGCCCCGAACATGTACAATCAACACATGTGATAAAGTAACGAAGTCAATGATTGGATTAGCGACATCAGTTAGCCATGAAAACACGTAGTAGCTTATAAAAAAAGAAATGAAAGTTGCGTCGTATGTATTACGAACGTGAGGATGGTTAGCCCTTATTTATTTTATTGGTGTTAATTAATCGGTGATTGTCATAGAAGGGTGCTAATTCTATTGGTCAGATAATTAATCAGTTTTGGACATGTGAGCTTACATACTAAACTATTATAAATTGTAACAGTTTATGTTAAAATACCGACCGAAATCCTGATTTTCAGATGCGACATCGAGGGACTCTGTTTATCGATGATCTTCTTTAGATTGAGGATCAGACAGACTATGATGAGCCATGTATGAGGTTGATTATTCTATCTTATGTGTTTTTTCCTCCCCTGCCCTTTACACAATTTTCTCTCCTGCCTTTACAGATTTTTCCAGAAAAAATCCGTAAAACAAGAAAATAAAATGGTCTGGCCTTATCTAGTAAACATATAGTTTGAAATAATGATTGGAATCAAAAATGTACACGTTACAACAACGGTTTAGGTGCTATAAGGTAGCGAGTTCACAAGTAAATTCTGTTCATAACGGTCGCCATTTTAGACGGCCGATCGCTAGTACTGTTTTATTGATCAATAATAAAAGTTATAAACAAAAGCCGTTTGATTTCTCAAAATTGTAATCCCATAAAACAATAGTTTCAACTGGTGATTGGGGTCATAAAATGTCTAGGTAGTAGGTCACAACAAGGTGTTAGGTTGTAAACTCACGTGAAGAAAATCAAGAAAATGTTTAAGTTCAACGACTGCTGTCGGCATCTTTCATGCACCGTTTTATTGAGCAATAAAGTTATATAAGAAAAACTGATTTGCTTTCCAAAAATAAATTAGCCAATAGAAATATAGTTTTATTTTTGAACTAATGATTGAATTTTATTGTGGTCGTAATATTTACGACACAACGCCGGATTTTGGGAGTTCAATGGGCGAGGAACATCAGGTTCTAAGATATTATCACTAACAAGTTCCAACACTAGGGACTGTCTAAACTCACGCTGTGATAAAGTTGGTTTGTTTGACATTTTACACATTTCATTATAAAGAATAAAACTATTTACAACAGAAATAAAGTTTTGTACCATTTTGTTGTTTTGCGTATAACCTGATAATATTGAATAACCTGGTCTGACAAATCAACACCACCCATAAACTTATTGTACTCTTTTACTGCAGGGGGAATAGGAATTTCAACACGCTCAAAAGTACCAGTTTGCTGATTTTTTGACTTTCTCAAAACAGTGTCATTACCAATGGCTTTGTGAAGAGATGAACACATCGTCACATCTCGAGTATCCTTCCATCTGACAAAGAGTAGATCAGTGTCTCGTAATCATCTAACTGATCCTTGTGGAAGCCCTTTTAGAGATCCATTGATGTTTGTCTTTGGAAAACCTTTCCTACTTTCACAAATTGTTCCACATGCTAATGTCTTATTGGCAAATAGATCTTGAAACAATGTAGCAGTTGTGTAAAAGTTATCAACAAATAGCCTGTAGCCTTGTCCCAAATAACTTTGTATAAGTTTGAAAACAATATCATAGGTGAACCCATTTTCCGATTTAGAATCATTTTTATACGCCCACATAGAAATGTGGTCGTATATTGCCATCGCCCCCGTCCGTCCGTCCGTCCGTCCGTCCATCGTCCACAATTTCTTGTGAACGCTCTAGGGGCTAAAATTAATATCTGATTGACTTTAAATTTATACAGTGTTTAAGGTCATGAGAGGAAGACCCCTATTGATTTTCAGCGATTTCCGATAATTGCTGTCAGAGTAATGGCCCTTGATTACTTCAAAAAATCTTGTGAACGCACTAGAGGCTAAAGTTAATATCCGATTGACTTTAAATTTATATACAGTGTTTAAGGTCATGAGACGAAGAAGCCTTTTGATTTTCAGCGGCTAAAATTAATATCTGATTGACTTTAAATTTATACACAGTGTTTAAGGCCATGAGAGGAAGACCCCTATTGATTTTCAGCGATTTCCGATAATTGCTGTCAGAGTTATGGCCCTTGATTACTTTAAAAAATCTTGTGAACGCACTAGAGGCTAAAGTTAATATCCGATTGACTTTAAATTTATATACAGTGTTTAAGGTCATGAGACGAAGAAGCCTTTTGATTTCCAGCGGTTTCCGATAATTGCTGTCAGAGTTATGGCCCTTGATCACTTCAAAAATCTTGGGAACGCTCTAGAGGCTAAAGTTTATTTCTTATTGACTTTGAATTCATACACATTGTTTAAGGCCATGAGACGAAGAAGCCTATTGATTTTCAGCGATTTCCGATAATTGCTGTCAAAGTTATGGCCCTTGATCACTTCAAAAAATCTTGTGAACGTTCTAGAGGCGAAAGTTAATATCCGATTGACTTTATATTCATACACAGTGTTTAAGGTCATGAGACGAAGAAGCCTATTGATTTTCAGCAATTTCTGATAATTGTTGTCAGAGTTATTGCCCTTGATCACTTCAAAAAATCTTGTGGTCGCTCTAGAGGCTAAAGTTAATATCTGATTGTCTTTAGATTTATACACAGTGTTTAAGGCCATGAAACAAAGAAGCCTATTGATTTTCATCGATTTCCGATAATTACTGTCAGAGTTATGGCCCTTGATCACTTGAAAAAATCTTGTGGACGCTCTAGAGGCTAAAGTTAATATCTGATTGACTTTAAATTTATACACAGTGTTTATGGTCATGAAATGAAGAAGCCTCTTGATGTTTTATCAATTTCCGATAATTACTGTCAGAGTTATGGCCCTTGATCACTTCAAGAAAACTAGTGGACGCTCTAGAGACTAAAGTTAATATCCGATTGACTTTAAATTTATACACAGTGTTGAAGGTCATGAAACGAACAAGCATATTGAGTTTCAATGAATTTTGATAACTTGAACAGCCAAATCCAGAATATTAAATGTTTCGTATACTAAACGTTAGCATGGAGGAGAACTTTATCAAAGCCAAACATATTCAAATGATTTTCTAATAATTACATAATGAGTTGTTACTTTTAATCAGACTTTAGTATATTATAAATGTTTCATTACCGAAAAAAGTAAAATATGCGACAACTCTTGTTGACTGCCCGGACGATTTAGCTGCTGTGGGCGTATTTTTCATTGCCTGGCAACCTATCTTTAGTTTGTGACAAGCATAGCAGACGACGTTGGAATGGGTTTGTTTACATTTTTCGTTACGGCGAATGTCATAATATATTTATTTATTCAAGAAGGGTAAAGGATTAGGCTGTAGAAGCCTTTCTACCATCCTGCCCTTCGTGAAAAAATATAATTATAATAATACAAAAGATGATAGCTTGTTGAGTTGTTCATTTGACCCAATTTGAATTATAAGCAGCATCTTCAGTCAAGTCTTCATTGAATAAAACAATAATTCAATCGGTTTGTTCATACGTATTTGTTCAATGGCAAGTGGAAATAAAGTAAAAATAATAATTATATAGTTATTACTACAATTCCATTCATTTCTTATTGAACCCGCTAATTCTACCGTGTAAAACACCGGTATCTAAAAATAGATTATATTCCTAGCGATTTCATTGGCTAATAGTTAGAGTTGACCCCAGTCGCTTGTAGCATGGACAACAAATAACATGACGTAATCGATGACACCGTTAAATAGAAGACTCAAGCTGAGTATTTGCTCAACTGCTTTTGTGAACACCAAAGTTGAGAATGTTCTCAACTTGAGAATATTCTCAACTTTGAGCAGAAATATTAAATGAGATTTTTTTTTCTTTGTGAGCTCGGGGCCAGAACTGGCATAAGGCATCACATGGTGAAAATTTTAAGAAAATCGAATAATATATGCCACTTTTATAGACCCACAACCTTGAAAATGACTTGTAGCAAATCGGCTATTTCTCGGCAACGGTACAAGTTAGAAACAATTATGTGGCATCTGTATGATCGTATGGGTCCATTCTATTTAATGAATTTTCCGGCGTGATTTCCCCTTGTCAGTGATGCAGAAGGAGGGCCTGACAAGGACAGCTGCCTAGTCGTTCGGATGGGACGAAAAACCGAGGTCCCGTGTACAAATTGGAGTGCACGTAAAAGATCCCTTGGCAGTTGGAATTCGATATAAGAGTAGGCCGTAGCGCCGCTGCCCGGGCAAAAATTTCCCTCATAGCACACTGTATGGCGTATGCCCGTCTTCAATTGGCCCAGGTACGGTGCTTAAGCGTAGGACGTTAAACCCCATTTCATTCATTCTATTTAATGAATGGCATTAAATATCATAATTTTAAAAACATTACATATCAGACTCATTTGAATAAAATATCTGTTTTGAAGGCTAAAAATACAGTTTTTGCCAAAATGACATTACTTCCGGTGATACTGAAAACTTTTAATTAGTTTTATAACATTGTGCATGACATTAGGCCTCAAAGGGTGAAAAATTTATGAAAATCGAATAATAATTGGCCCTTTTATGGGCCAAAAACCTTCAAAAGTGGCATTTAGAAAACCACCTATATCTCGGCAACCGAACAAGTTAGAAACAATTTTATGATATCTAAATGACCGTATGATTTTTGTTAATATGTGAATTTAAACCGAAAGATAATTTTAAAATAACATATTAATTAATTCTTGGTTGAAAATAATATCGATTTTAAAAGTTAAAAATGCAGTTTTTGACCAAATGGTGTCACTTCCGGTGTTAATTTTAAATTATAATCAATTTGATATGACGCATACTTGCTTTTTGAATCAAATGATGTTTCTATTATGAATATCCATTAATAATTGACTATTTTACCAGCAAAACTGTCCGTTCTCGACAACTGCTTATATAACAAACTAATTTTCACATACATTCTCTTCGTATGGATTATAGCTACAAGTTTATAAAAGTAACGTAGAAATATTTTAAAGTCTGAAAAGCCTGAATGGGTTGTAAATAGGTCAATTTTACGTCCTTTTTCATCTTTTAATCCACTTTGCTAGAAAATGAATTTGAAATTAAAAAAACTGCTTCCGCCATTTTTTGCGCCAGATAAGGACACACTTTTTGAGTCACATAATTTTTCAGTGTGAAACCCTAATAAGCTTATAAATGACATATGAAACCAGGAATCTAGGAAAAAAAGGCACAGGAAAAAAGTCACAGTAAAAAAGTCACAGGTAAAAAAGTCACAGGTAAAAAAGTCACAATTTATATTGTTGATAAGTGTGAAGAACTTGGCCATGAGATGTTTGTAGAAACGATCCTGACTGATTTCAAAGACAGTATTTTGCGCTCTTTGCTTGTCGTGTTTGGTAGAGACGTGGCAGCAAAAGTATGCTTCTACCACCTGACACAGTCAACCTGGCGACATGTCCAGACAGTAGGACTAGTACCCCACTACAAGGAAGACAGCGAGTTCCGACTGTTCTGTGGAAAACTTGACGGCCTGGCGTTTCTACCCGTAGCTGATTTGCAATAAGGTTTGGAACATCTCTATTCTATCAAACCTGATGGTCCTCCTGCAGTCGATGACCTCCTGGCCTACTTCGTTCGAACCTATGTGAATGGTCCCTATCGACAACGTCATGGTCAAGGCCTAACCCTCTCCATGAGAACCCCCCCCCCAAATCGTTGACCTCCTGGCCTACTTCGTTCGAACCTATGTGAATGGTCCCTATTGACAACGTCATGGTCAAGGCCTAACCCTCTCCATGAGAAGAACCCCCCCCCCCCCCATTACATGTTCCCTCCTGAAGTTTAGAATGTACATGACGCAACCATGAACAGTGCCCCCTGTACCAACAACATCTTGTCGGCCAACACCATCCATACATCTGGAGAATGGTGGAGTGGTTCCAGAAGGAATCCGCCACAGTCCAGACTGTCGTCGCCCAGAATGCCATCGGCAATCGACCCGTCAGAAAGGTCAAAAAGAAATTTGTAAAGATGCAGACACAGCTACGAAATCTGTGCAGAGATCGTGTCAGCGGTGCCAAATCCATCCGATTTTTCCTGTATTTTTTTTTACCTAAGCAAATTTGTGACTTTTTTACTGTGACTTTTTTTCCTGTGACTTTTTTACCTAGGCAAATTTGTGACTTTTTTCCTGTGACTTTTTTTCCAAACACCGAAACCAGAGGGCCCGGAATACAATCAACACAAACTCGGTCATTTCAGAAGTCATTCAGGAATATCGATAATTCGACAGCGTGTTGGGGTCTTTAGCAGTTGGAGGAAACGAGAGGGCCCAGAGAAGACCATGCCACTTGGCCCAATGTGATCAAACCATTTTGCCCCCCACCCTTGATAGGCATACAATCTAAAACTGCTAGAGCATTCAGCCAGTTTAGATCTGTAGGCCTACTTGTTTCAAATGTAAAAAAAACAAATAACAAACAAAACTCACTCATTCTCTATGCTGTTAACAGTACCATTATTTGGCCTAATAGTAATATTACCATGTGAAGCATTATCTGAGGTTGAAGGCCTACAAAAAAATAAAATAAATTAAGACATGTAGAAAACATCTAGTAAAAATAGATAATATATATTATAAATGACATATGAAAGCTTGTCTAACCGGGACACATAGCCCAGTACGGTAATTGAGTATTAGTAGTCCCAACAACGGTCCCTCGGTGGAACGAAAGAAAACTCATGAGGTTGGACAGGCAAAACCATGTCACTTGGCCCAATGTGATCAAACCATTATGCACCCCCCCTTCCTCGATAGGCATACAATCTAAAACTGCTGGAGTATTTAGCCAGTTTAGATCTATAGGCCTACTTGTTTCAAATGTAAAAAAATAAAATACAATCTAAAACTGCTAGAGCAGAGCCAGTTTTGATATGTAGGGTTACTTGTTTCAAATGTAAAAAAACCCAAATAACAAACAAAACTCACTCATCCAAATCTATGCTGTTATCAGTACCATTATTAGGCCTAATATTATCATATGAAGTATCTTCAGCTGAAGCTGAAGGCCTACAAGAAATTTAAAAAAATTAAGACACATGTATGGAAAACATCTACTGATTTAGTAAAAAAAAATAATATAAGCTTATAAATGACATATGAAACCAGAGGGCCCAGAATACAATCAACACAAACTCGGTCATTTCAGAAGTCATTCAGGAATATCGATAATTCGACAGCGTGTTGGGGTCTTTAGCAGTTTGAGAAAACGAGAGGGCCCAGAGAAAACCCACGAGGTTGGACAGGCAAAACCATGCCACTTGGCCCAATGTGATCAAACCATTCTGTCCCCCACCCTTGATAGGCATACAATCTAAAACTGCTAGAGCATTTAGCCAGTTTAGATCTGTAGGCCTACTTGTTTCAAATGTAAAAAAACAAATAACAAACAAAACTCACTCATCCAAATCTATGCTGTTATCAGTACCATTATTTGGCCTAATAGTAATATTACCATGTGCAGCATCATCTGAGGTTGAAGGCCTACAAAAAAAAATGAAATTAAGACAGGTAGAAAATATCTAGTGAAAATAAATGATATATATTATAAATGCCATATGAAAGCTTGTCTGACCAGGGCCTATGGCTATGCTTGAGCCTAGTCCAAACAACGGTCCAAGCCCTCGGTTGAACGAAAGAAAACAAATGAAAATTGACAACAACTGAGATAGTGGCCAAACCTTTTTTGAAATTTGATACTCAAGGCAGGTTTCTATATTCCATGCCAAAAGTCAAAATAGGATTCCAATTGAAATATCAATTGAAATACAACTTTGCTTCATCAAGTTCAGTCATACATACGTAGGCCTAATAATAATGGGCGTGGTCGACCTGCTGTCAAAATGTCATACATTATTTTGACTACTTTACCGATAATTTTATACTACATGGTCCTTGTTAGTGGATATGTAATGCTAAAAACAGGCTTACAATCTACAGCTGAATAAGTATTACCCAGCTTACGTTTGTTTCGGATGTGAAAAAAAAAGTAACATAGTAAACAAACTCACTCATCTAAATCTAAATTTGGATCTATTCTCTCATTGACGAATTCTTCGTCGGCGGAATCTAGGTCACATCTTTCTTTGCTCTAGTATTCAACATCAGAGGTGTCTAATAAATCTAAAACTTCACAATAATATGACGTCTGCTAAATGTAAATAACATGACGTCATTTGTTTACGTTCTGTTATCAAGCGCACAGAGTTATCCTACTTTGCTATAATCTAGACTCGTATATCATGACTTCTATGTTGACAAGGCACGCGTTCTTGGTCTCAGTTCAGAGAGAATTTGCGTGGCTTTCGAATGATAAAAATTATATTCGTGTACTATGAATACTTTTTTATACTCCCACATTGAAATGTGGTCGTAAATTGACGTCGCCCCCGTTCGTCCGTCCGTCAGTCGGTCCGGCGTCCACAAGCTCTAGAGGCAAAAGTTAATATCTGATTGACTTTAGATTTATACATAGTGTTTAAGGTCATGAGACGAAGAAGCCTATTGATTTTCAGCGATTTCTGATAATAACTGTCAGAGTTATGGCCCTTGATCACTTCAAAAATTCTTGTGGACGCTCTAGAGGCCTAAGTTAATAACAGATTGACTTTAGATTTATACACAGTGTTTAAGGTCATGAGATGAAGAAGCCTTTCAGCACTTTCCGATAATTACTGTCCGAGTTATGGCCCTTGATCACTTAAAAAAATCTTGTGGACGCTCTAGAGGCCAAAGTTAATATCCGATTGACTTTAAATTTATACACAGTGTTTAAGGTCATAAAATGAAGAAGCCTATTGATTTTCAGCAATTTCCGATAAATACTGTCAGAGTTATGGCCCTTTATCACTTAAAAAAATCTTATGGACGCTCTAGAGGCTGAAGTTAATAACCGATTGACTTTAAATTTATACACAGTGTTTAAAGTCATGAGACGATCAAGCCTATTGATTTTCAGCAATTTCCGATAATTACTGTCAGAGATATGGCCCTTGATCTCTTGAAAAAAATCTTGTTGACGCTCTAGAGGCCAAAGTTAATAACTGATTGACTTTAAATCTATACACAGTGTTTAAAGTCATAAAATAAAGAAGCCTATTGATTTTCAGCAATTTCTGATAATTACTGTCAGAGTTATGGCCCTTCATCACTTCAAAAAATCTTGTGGACGCTCTAGAGGCTAAAGTTAATAACCGATTGACTCTAAATTTATACACAGTGTTTAAGGTCGTGAGACAAATAAGCCTATTGATTTTCATCGATTTCCGATAATAACTGTCAGAGTTATGGCCCTTCATCACTTCAAAAAATCTTGTGGACGCTCTTATGGCTAAAGTTAATAACCGATTGACTTTAGATTTATACACAGTGTTTAAGGTCATAAAACGAAGAAATATTGATTTTCAGCAATTTCCAATAATTACTGTCCGAGTTATGGCCCTTGATCACTTCAAAAATTCTTGTGGATGCTCTAGAGGCCAAAGTTAATATCCGATTGACTTTAAATTTATACAAATTGTTGAAGGTCATGAGACGAACAAGTATATTGAGTTTCAATGAATTTAGATAACTTGAACAGGATGGAGGAGAACTTTATCGAAGCCAAACAAATTCCAATGATTTTCTGATAATTACATAATGAGTTGTTACTTTTAATCAGATTTTAGTGTATTATAAATGTTTCATTACCGAAAAAAAATAAATATGCGACAACTCTTGTTGACTGCCTGGACGATTTAGCTGCAGTGGGCGTATGTTTCGTTGCCTGGCAACCTATGTTTTGATATAATGTGATAAATTTATGGATCGCGGGCAATCGATTTTAACCAGGGGGGGAGTTCTTAGGGTTAAACAAACCATTCCAAATTAGAGCTATTTATATGCTACAGGACAGGGTGGGGTCGATTTGCACTCGAGCGGTGGGAGTGACCGCTCTTATGCAAACCGGAAGTCCAGGTTCGTATGCAGGATGTCAGGTTTCTCACATGATTTTAAGTAAAAGAGAACACATTTATAGAGTTTCAAATAGTTTATTTCAGTAATTACAAAGTAAAGTTCCCGTAGCGCGCGTTCGATTCTGTCGATTTCTTCTTCACACCAATGGTTTACCAGCTGAAATAAAAGGGGCCTGTGCCAAGCCCACTTGCGATGTCCCTACTTAACAAGAAACCAAATGTCTACGAGACAGCCAAACTTTATAGCTACTAACATGAACGGCTAACAGAATCAACATATATTAACAATGGACGCCTAACCTAGTCTGAACTGATAATATTCATCCTAGACAACGTCTCAAGTCTTACATAACACAAACGCAAGTCTCGATCAATTTGTCACTAGCAACTTCACAATAACTATAACTGCTTGACTTATGTCTGCCTCGGACCGAACTAATAATATTCGCACAAAGAGGAGCAAACAAATCTTACATCTCCCACACAGAAGCCATAAAATAACTAGGAACTCATAACTAAACTATAACAAAAATAAACATGGCTTGATACCTGCCTCAGCCCGAACTTACAGCATTCGTTCAGAGGAAAGCAGCAAATCTTATATCACGCCAGCGGAACCCATAAATAACTAACTAGAAACATGATCTCATAACTTCTACTCTACAATAAATACAACATGTCTGCCTTTTGTCCGAACTTACAGCATTCGCACAAAGGGAAACAATAAATCTTATATCGACCCGAGGAACCCATGATAAACAACTAACTAGAAACTCATAACCTAACTCCAGTAGAATCCGTTCAGGACAAAAAGCTTATAGTTTGAAACGCTCGTCTTAGCGGCGTGGTTAGTCATTCCAGTAGAATACGTACAATGCAAAAAGACAAGACCCGTTCCAGAGAACCTACTCACTCCAAGCGATGTGATTGATCACTCCAGTAGAACTTGCGAGTCACCAGAAACGAAGCCCCTTCTTGGAATGTTCACCTCAAGCAGTGTGAGTAATCACACCAGTAAGATTCACACTTCCCGACCACTCCACTAAATATGGCTAGATAGTGACCTTATATACTCTTCTATATGTCCCGCACTGCGTCAAGCATGTGCATGACCCTTGACCCGGCTTCTGAATCCCAATTGAGAACCCGCTCTCCATTGGCTGGTTGTCACCGTCGCTAACCAATCAGAAGCGCAGACCTTACACAGCCCATAAGGCATTCGACAACATGGCGGGTTTTCCCTAGAATTCAGAGTTTGAGGCAACAGAATGAATGAATGAAATGGGGTTTAACGTCCTACGCTTAAGCACCTAACCTGGGCTAATTGAAGACGGGCTTGAGGCAACAGAGTAAATAATATACGTCATTTCTATTCAATTGCCGAGAATAATTTAAGTCATAGCTATTTCAAATGATCTATAAAAACGAAACCCCCACATATAGCTAAATGGCTTACCACTCAGACCTGCTGTCTTTTAGTGCCACTCAGCAGCGAAAGAGTTAAAATGCTCATTACCTACAAAACAATAAATATGTGTTAACAGAACACAGTTTTTATGGGGTACAATCACTAGTTTATTCTAACAGCACGACATTTCGACAAGTATCCTCTTATCGTTATCAAGCACAAATGACATTTTAGTAAACTTGAGGTCAATATATATGAAATGAATAAGAAACCATTTACATAGATTAAGAATAACAGTGATATAAAAAAATATGTGACAACTTAACTGCTGTGGGTGTATGTTTCATTGCCTTGCAACCTATCTTTTGTATTACTTACGTTCTTTGATTTTCTTGCATCATTTGATTCTTGTTCTGGTGGTCTCAAGGCATTGTTAAATGATTCAACCAAAAAATATCTCTTTTATTTATTTAACATAATACATGTTCATCTACCATAAGTCTATCTGTACTATTGTTTTGCAGAAAATTTTTCTTACAACCATGAAAAACCAGAATTTCTAAAAGCCAAAAAAGGTTTGTTATTATTTGTTGCCTATTGTGGACTATGGTTGCAATAGCAAATACATATAATTTTAATAAAATTTTATATTATTTACTGTTGAATTATTTTCAAATTTATTTTATTTATTATAATTTTTATACGCCCACATTGAAATGTGGTCGTATATTGCCGTCGTCCCCGTCCGTCCGTCCGTCCGTCCGTCCGTCCGTCCGTCCGTCGGTTCGTCCGTCCGTCCGTACGTCGGTCCGGCGTCCACAATTGCTTGTGGACGCTCTAGAGGCCAAAGTTAATATCCGATTGACTTTAGATTTATACACAGTGTTTAAGGTCATGAGACGAAGAAGCCTATTGATTTTCAGCGATTTCTGATAATAACTGTCAGAGTTATGGCCCTTGATCACTTCAAAAATTCTTGTGGACGCTCTAGAGGCTAAAGTTAATAACAGATTGACTTTAGATTTATACACAGTGTTTAAGGTCATGAGATGAAGAAGCCTTTTGATTTTCAGCACTTTCCGATAATTACTGTCCGAGTTATGGCCCTTGATCACTTAAAAAAATCTTGTGGACGCTCTAGAGGCCAAAGTTAATATCCGATTGACTTTATACACAGTGTTTAAGGTCATAAGACGAAGAAGCCTATGGTTTTTCAGCGATTTCCGATAATAACTGTCAGAGTTATGGCCCTTGATCACTTCAAAAAATCTTGTGGACGCTCTAGAGGCTAAACTTAATAACTGATTGACTTTAAATTTATGCACAGTGTTTAAGGTCATAAAATGAAGAAGCCTATGGATTTTCAGCAATTTCCAATAATTGCTGTCAGAGTTATGGCCCTTTATCACTTAAAAAAATCTTGTGGAAGCTCTAGAGGCTAAAGTTAATAACCGATTAACTTAAAATTTTTACACAGTGTTTAAGGTCATGAGATGAAAAAGCCTATTGATTTTCAGCAATTTCTGATAATTACTGTCAGAGTTATGGCCCTTTATCACTTAAAAAAATCTTGTAGATGCTCTAGAGGCTAAAGTTAATAACCGATTGACTTTAAATTTATACACAGTAATTAAGGTCATGAAACGAAGAAGCATATTGATTTTCAGCAATTTCCAATAATTACTGTCAGAGTTATGGCCCTTGATCACTTCAAAAAGTCTTGTGGATGCTCTAGAGGCCAAAGTTAATATCCGATTGACTTTAAATTTATACACAGTGTTTAAGGTCATGAGACGAAGAAGCCTTTTGATTTTCAGCGTTTCCGATAATTACTGACTGAGTTCTGGCCCTTGATCACTTTAAAAATTTTGTGGACGCTCTAGAGGCTAAAGTTAATATCCGATTGACTTTAAATTTATACAAATTGTTGAAGGTCATGAGACGAATAAGTATATTGAGTTTCAATGAATTTAGATAACTTGAACAGCATGGAGGGGACTTTATCAAAGCCAAACAAATTCCAATGATTTTCTGATTACATAATGAGTTGTTACTTTTAATCAGATTTTAGTGTACCGGTATTATAAATGTTTCATTACGGAAAAAAATTAAATATGCAACAATTCTTGTTGACTGCCCGGACGATTTAGCTGCTGTGGGCGTATGTTTCGTTGCCTGGCAACCTATGTTTTTAAAAATATTTTTATTTATTTGGGTTTATTTATACGCCCACATTGAAATGTTGTCGTACATTGTCGTTGGCCCTGTTCATCCATGTGTCCATCGGGCGTCCACAATTGCTTGTTGACGCTCTAGAGGCTAAAGTTTATATATGATTGACTATTATTCACAGTGTTTAAAATCATGAAACAAAGAAGCCTATTGATTTCAGCGATTTCCGATAATGGCCCTTGATCACTTCAAAACTCGTGTTTAAGGCCATGAAAGAAGAAGCCTTTTGATATTCAGCGATTCCCAATAATACTGCCAGAGCTATGACCCCTGATCACTTCAAAAAATCTTGTGGACGCTCTAGAAGTTAAAGTTAGTATCTGATTGATTAAGGTATATACACAGTGTTTAAGCCCATGAGCCAAAGAAGCCTAATGATTTTCAGCAATTTCTGATAAATAATGCCAGAGTAATGGCCCTTGATCACTTCAAAAAATCTTGTGGCCACCTAAAGGCTAAAGTTATTATTATAGATTAATACACAGAGTTTGAAGATTGGTTCCCAGATAAATATTTATCGGGTGGTTATTTCCAATAAAAGTATGACAATATTGGTATATACGAAAAGTAGAAACATACAATCTTACGAGAAAAATACTGGATCACCTGAAAAACATCCATGAGTCAAGCACTTGGCAAAAATGTCAGGGTATCCAAAATTGACAACCCGACATTGAGTGAAACACCCATGCTTGACGTCAAGGGATGCTTGCGCAGGTTGTATGAGGTCATTATAAGAGGGAGTGCTCACTGTAACAGTCCAGGTATGTATGCAGCAATACATCGTCTTTTATGTATTCAACAAATTCTCCCTTGGCTTGCTTCCCTTCTGTGACATTCAATTACGTCCCAACAAATTCTAATGATTTTCTTATAATTACGCATATTTTTCGTTTCATTCGTTTCATTCATTCCCCCCCCCCCAAAAAAAAAAAAAAAAATTATTATTATTTTTTGCAAATTCTAAAAAAAAAAAAAATTATTTAAATAATTTTCGGCGTCCGTCACACTTTTTGGGACACAATAATTCTACTTGTAAATGAGGTAGAATGTTCAAACTTTGGGACACGATAACTTTAGTTCTATTTAAGCGAGAGTGATCAAACTTTGTGTACATAATAACCCTCTTTCTAATTGAGCTAGAATGTTCAAACTTGATGTAGGCATTCATTAGGCGAATGCCTTGATAGAGCTCGGTGATAAACATTGTCTGCTTACGGTAAGCAGATGTAAGCAATCTGATCGGTTGATGCTTTGCGGCACCGTAACGTTGGTTTTATTAAGTGAGATGGATGAAACTCTGAGTATAGATTCGTAATATCAGTACTGTGACTAAGTTCGATGATGAGAATTTTCTGCTTTTAATTGAGGTAGAATGTTTTAACTTGACGTAAGTAAATGTTCATTCGGTGAATGTCTTGACTGAGTTCAATGATTAACGTTTCAAGCCAAAGCTAAGCAATTTCATTGGTCGATGCTTTGGGACAAGATAACTTTGATACTATCTGATAGAGTGTGATGGAATTTAGTGTATAGTTGATAATCAGTTTGATTGCTTGATACTTTTGAAAAAAATAAATGTGCGATTAATAAATATGCTTTTCAAGTTTTATCAAAATCAAATCAAAACTGTGACCTTTCGGGTGTCTACAAGCTAAAAACGTAATTTTTCATTCATTCAGTTGCCATAATTCATGAAATTATGGTCCGATACATGCCAATATCGTAAGGAACCAAGATCTTAGGGAGATCGGATAAAAATTGTGACCTATAGAGTGTCCACAAAAAAATTGTGGACGAACGTCCGGACGGAGAAACAGGGATGACGACAATATATGTGCACATAAAAATGTGGGCGTATAAAAACAACAGTGAGCTGGCTGGTGTCTCCTGCCAAAATCCAATAATAAATAGATGACACATATTTATTAATCTCACATTTATTTTTTTCAAAAGTATCAAGCAATCCAACTGATTATCAACTATACACTAAATTTGCGCATATCGATGTGTAACTTCATGAATTATGGCCCTTGATTGTAAGAAAAATCACTTTCTTTTTAGCTTGTTCTCTATCCACCTCGTGTATGTGGGCATATCCAGCATGGCAGCTGCTGGTTTTGAGTATTTAGTGAGTTTTCAGTATTTAGGGTTGTTGGCTTGTTTCTTCTGAATTTGCCCATAGTTTCACTGTGATGAACCTTGTGAACGCCCTAGCAACAGTTAACATCCGCTGGTTTTGAGTATTTAGTGAGTTTTTGATATTTAGGGTTATTGGCTTGTTTCTTCTGGAGTTTTCCCTTATTTCACTTTGATAAACCATGTGAACCCCCTAGCAACAGTGTAGTGAACGAGTGGATAAATCAACACTGTTACTAAATTAAGAGTACTTGCTTCGTTGAGGTCTTGACATAAAGTGAGGTATAAAACATACACCGGAAGTTGGTAGTGTTGGTGTCACGTGGTTCTCCACATTCTCCCCCATCTTGTTGAGCCGAACATGCATTGATGTTAGAAGGCGAACATACAAGTTAAATATATATATTGAAAAATAAAAAAAAATAAATGTCAGCTGATGTATATAGTTCTAAAATGTCGAGTGATTGTAATTGTTCATAAAACAGTGTTGATGCACACAAATGTTAAAAATGTTATAGTTTACGATAAAATAGACTCTGGAATAGTCCAAAATAAAAGAAAAGTAATTCAAGCCATGGTTAAAATAAACTCGGAAGTTTCCAATAAAACAAACAAGGAGGTCCCAAATAAAATGAACTCGGGAGTTCCAAATAAAATATATAGACAGTTTCAGCTATCAAAATACCCCGACAATCCTGAGAGCTGCCAAAGCATGAACCCTCAGAAATGGGACGTTAACATACTCGTGGTTGACATCTACTGAAACTGTAATGGAAGCTGTTGATTCTTTTTTTTCGGATAGCCAATTAATCACCATTGTAAACCATGTATATTTGAAGGGTCTTGATTAAAATTGCCCATTGTATAAATTACATATTACCCGATTTAAAATTGTCCATCTAAGACATTTTAAAATACACACGCTATACACATATACAAAATATTTACTCAAAATATAAAATTGTCTAGAGCGCGTAGTGGGATGCTGATGAAACATGGAAGTAGATCGCCACCCAGAAGTTTTATATCCAATCCGGAAGAAGAATTGATAAGGTGAATGTCAGCTGGTGTGGGACACTCTGAACCAACAATCACAGAAATCTCATGAAGAGTAGGTTCAACGAGAAACGAGAAAGATACATAGGAGGCTGCAGTTGATCCGTTGACCTTCTACTACGCAAGGGTAATGACATCTGGCTAGAAGACAAACGTAACGATGTCTATTTCGTTTCAGCCACAATGGAGTATCTGTGTCCTTGCATAGTTCCACACTATTGTGACGAATATTTTTAACTCCGTGTCTATCTCTAACCCAATACAATGCTGAGTGGGACCGGACAACCACAAAAGGTTTCTTCCCTGGAACCTTTAACTCTTGGCCTAGCTCAGCTATATAACCAAGGTCTCCCACCATGAAGTAATGATAATTGAAACCGTTGTGATTTAGATGTATCGGGTGAAGTGGGTTAGCCATAAGGTGTTGACAGATATGCTCATGAACCTCCGACAGAGCAGAAGCTAAGAATCGTATCAACTCGTCAGCATTATGACCAGGCAGTTTTTCAGTAGAAGTACCAAACAGTATTATGATAGGCTGGGACATCATATATTGTGGAAGCTCTTGTAAAGCCCTTTCTCTACCGAAATGTCCGTCTGTTGTTGAGTATTGACAGAAGCGAAGAACCTCCGACCTCAAGAATTCAGGGACAAGACAATATTGGCTACCTAACTCAGCTTTCCCTCGATTATATAGAACGTCCAGGGTTATCGCCATCTGTGCTCGGTTATACCGGTTAGAAATACTGCTGTTATTTGCTTCACCCGACCCAACCTCAATATGACGAACAACTAATGGAACAACAACATCGACGTGATCGTTAAACCGCTCCAACTTAAAATGAAGTCGCAGGCAGAAATTACAACCTCCACAGGGAATATCCTCAATCTTATTTCCGACATGGTAGCAGTCACATCGATCCATAATCTGCATGTTATATTTGGCGGCCATCTCCTCTAACCACCTTGCCATCTGACCTCCAACCCAAGGCAACCAGACCATACTGCTATGATCAAACCGAAGATGACCAAACTCTCTGCGGAACTTGTCAATACCAGGTAATGCCTTTCTGGTTGTCACCTCTTCTCCATTTCGAAATTGGGACAACCCATTACAGATTGTTTGATGAGAAGCTTCAGTGTCAGTGTTGAGTTTTAATATACAACCAGGTGGTAGGAAATCAACACAAAGTATATTCGTTGCCGTCCTCTTCAAATCATGTGTGTCCGTCCATCGGCAAGAACCCTTGCTGTGATACAACTCATATTGAGGAAAAGCAAGAGCTGCGAATTCTCGAACATGACCACGGTGGTAACTTATAGATCCAATAAAGATGATCAAATTATCCCTATTAAAAGGCACTGACCGTTTAGTGGTCACCTCAGGTTTATGTTTGGGGATATATGATAATACATCTATTCCTGGATGAACCTTGACAAAGCTATGTGCAGGCATAAACTTCATGAAGGAACCTAATAAAGGAGCATCTGGATTGTGAACCCCCTTATCTACCTCAAATGCCTGGGATTTTGGAAACTGATACAGGTGATTCGACGATAGCGTATATTCGGGAATCACAGAGGGCGCTGGGTTGACGAGTTTAAACTCGGATCTCAAGGAGTTGGTCTGCTTATTTATTGCATCCATGACCTGCTCAAATTTGGTATTAATGGTATGCTCTAAATCTAAAGTGTTCAGCCGGGCATGAAAATGTGACGATCCTTACTGTCTCCCCCCTCATCTTCTGGAGGTAGAAACGTAATTCGTCTTTCCTCCACCCAATCACCCAATTCTGCAGTTGGTAAACTGTCTATCTCTTCAAGGGGTTCAAATTTGAGCTTACCATCCCTCTCTCTTATTGATATAATCTGCATTGCCTTTGAGAGATTAATGGTAGGCAATGTCATCAGATCTTCCACGGTTGCTGTCTGCATATAAATCACCATCTTTATTACAATAGCAACTTTTGATTATTTGGTGTTGTGATGGAATCGAAATGGTGAACACGTTTAATGAAGTTGAAGTGTGACTTGACCTAAGTGAACCAACAATAAAGTCAGCTGTTAAGGTCAACTCAAAACAATAGGATTTGTGATGTTAAGGTTAATTAGATTAGAACTTAATCACTGGTCACGTGACTTCTCAGACTAGAAATAATGGGTATATATGGATGTCGGATAATTTATTCTGTTAAATTTAGTATAGATTCGAGTTGCAGATATAATAAATAAAGACTTGAATTGTTTTTTTCTACTCAGCTATAGTTTATACCCGATCTGAACATTCAGTAAACCAGTGAGTGATTACTCACACTTCACCCCCCACTGATTGAGAACGCTATCGGCGTATAAACAAAGCAGACAACTAGAGTTGAGTAACAATTCAACACCGGTGACAACAATAGCTTTTGTTGAAAATAAATTATCTTAAACTTCAATATAAATTCGAAATAATGAATCGTATTACTAGTTTACAATATGCTACACTCGATCTGAACATTCAGACAATCAAAAAGAATAAAATCCCAAAGATGTTGAACGCTACCGAGCATAAACAGCAGACGATGGGGTTGGCGTAGTAATACAATCCTATGGACCTAGCGATGTACGCTCTCAATATATTCAGAATATCAATAAAAATACCCTGTTTTATATTGCAAGCAAACTGTATGGTTTTTATATACGAAATAAATAATTTAATACTAATTTCGACCACGACAAATAGCAAACGATAGAGAACTATTTCCTCTATCTAACACTATCTTTCGTAAACGCTGATAAACAATTTAGTTGATCAGCAAAATATCACAGTAAATTATATATAAAACAATTTACCATGAATGACTTCATACAAAAAAACCTTGTACGACGACGCCAAATGTAGTGAACGAGTGGATAAATCAACACTGTTACTAAATTAAGAGTACTTGCTTCGTTGAGGTCTTGACATAAAGTGAGGTATAAAACATACACCGGAAGTTGGTAGTGTTGGTGTCACGTGGTTCTCCACAACAGTTAGATTAGTAAAACATTGAATCACATTGAATGTCATAAATTTCCATTACTTTCTTCTAAAGTTATGGTCTTTGTTGTCCCCCGCCTTTTGAGTGAACGCTCTACAGGCTAAACTTAATAGGGTAAACTTAATAGTTTCACGATTTTCATGAAATTTAGTATATAATTAGATCTCAGTGATGCGACTTGAAAAATGACTTTCCAAATTTTTTAACTTATATCCCCCCTTTGAGAAATTGCGGATCAAAGTTTTCAAAGAAATCGCCGAAATATAGGTCAGATTGCCAAGAATTTTTTTTTCTTTACTAGATAAATAATTACGAATGAGTACACAAAATATGGAGTTTGTCGATCGAACTGGAAGTGCCACCATCTTGAAACGTGAAAAATTCCCAAGTCTTTTGCAATATTTTATTTACAGACATGGGAGTTACTTTTTCTGAATCCTTGAAGGAATGCTTAAAAATCTATCTGATTAGAATTTTGATTTAGGTCAATTGATGGTTCCTCATTTTGACTCAATATGAGAAAAATTTCGAATGCATTTGAACTACATTGCTGTAACTTCGTGACTGTTGTGTACCTTGAAACATGTATTTAAAATCTGCAATTTTTGATTTTTGAAAATTCGTTATTTAGAACCGGAAGTTGAGACCAACTTGACAACTTCTTTAATAGTAGCACGATTTCCATGCAATTTAGTATGTAATTAGATCTTACCGATGCGACTTGAAAGATGTCATTAGAAATTTTCTAAATTATCTCCCCTTGATTAAATTTAGGATGAAAGTTTTAAAAAAATCAACGAAATATAGGTAATAATTGATGAAATATAGGTCAGATTGCCTTGTATTTTTTGTGTGTGTAGTCTACTAGCTAAAAAATACTAATGTGTACACAAAATGAAGTCTGCCATCTTGAAACTTGACAAATCTATAAGGCTTTTGGAATATTTTACTTACCGACATGGGACTTACATTTTTATACGCCCACATTTTCATGTGGATGTATTATGTCCACGGACGTCTGTCCAGCCACAATTGATTGTGGACTCTCTACAGGTCACAATTCTTACCCGATTTTGACGAGACTTGAAATATAGGTTTATTCCCAGAAGATCTCGGCTGCTTTCGATATTGGCATGTATCAGATCAAAACTTCATGGACTATGCCCCCTGATAGTAAAAAATCACGTTTTTAGCTTGTGGTCCTTATGAAGGTGACAATTATTATCCGATTTGAAAAACTGTTTGATTATATCACTATTACACCCTACTGAAGGTTGAGTTGGAATGTCAGAAAAAATCAAACCAAAATTGCCATACAAAATGGCCACTGTTTGTACGCGAATACTGTTAAAAAATAGTATATCAAGGTTGTGGACCCTGTAGAGGTCACAATTTTAATTCGATTTTTATGAAACTTGAAATGCATTGTTATAACCCAAAGATCTTGGTTCGTTTTGATATTTGCGCATATCGAATTGTAACTTCCTGATTTATGGCCCCTGATTATACGCAAAACCGCCTTTGTTGAGCTTGTGGTCCCTCTGGAGGTCACAATTATTATCCAATTTAAAAAATGGTTTGATCATATCACCGTTACACCCTAATGAAGGACGAGTTCAAATTTTGGGAAAACAGAAAAAAATTTGCCATACAAAATGGTCGCCGTTTGTACGCAAATACTGTTATAAAAATGGTATATTAGGGTTGTGGACCCTGTATAGGTCACAATTTTGATTCGATTTTGATGAAACTTGAAATGCATGGCTAATTCAGTTTTTCAGTCCTATTGTTCGATTTGTATAAATACAAAGTTCATTTGCTCTGTTGTCTCAATATTCATTTTTATACGTGTGGACCTATTATTGCAGTCACCTCTGTGTGTGTGCACAGGAACCTGACCTTCTAATCATATATAAATGCATACTGAACTCTAGGCAATATATTCTTTAAAAAAAGATAGTAAGCTGGCACTGCCAGGCAGGATACGCCCACATTTTAAAAGATGGATTGGATGCAGCTATGGCGGGTGTGGCGCCAGGCAGGGTAAGCTTACTCTTCTGGACACCTGTTACCACTGCTTGTCGTGTATTTTTGTACACGAGGAGCAGTCCATTTGCTGATTACACTATTTTGCTTGAATACACTATTTTGCCTATAACGTTTTTAGGACTTCGAATTCTGTCTTATGATTTGGATTGTTCGTACTTGGTTTTTATTTTATTTATATATAGAGAACAAGTGATACCGAAAGTGATTTCTCCATCCATCAAAGGCCATAATTCATTAAGTTACAATTTGATATGCGCAAATATCAAAAAGAATCAAGATCTTTAGGTTATAAACATGCATTTCAAGTTTCATCAAAATTGAAATTAAAATTGTGACCTCTACAGGGTCCACAACTTTGATATACCATAGGGGATTTTTCGGACAATCAGGGGCCATAATTCAGGAAGTTATGATTGGATATGTGCAAATAATGAAAGGAACCAAGATCTTTGGGTTATAACCATACATTTCAAGTTTCATCAAAATCGAATCAAAATTGTGACCACTACGGGGTCGACCACGTTTTAACAGCATTCGTGTACAAACGGCGGGCATTTAGAATATGAACTCAACCTTCCTTAGCTTGTAATGGTGATATAATCAAACGATTTTTTAAATCGGATAATAACTGTGACCTCCAGAGAGACCACAAGCTAACCAAAGGCGATTTTGCGTATAATCAGGTGCCATAATTCAGGAAGTTACGATCCAATATGCGCAAATATCGAAAGGAACCAAGATCTTTGGGTTATAACCAAGCATTTCAAGTTTCATCAAAATCGAATTAAAATTGGGACCTCTACAGGGTCCACAACCTTGATATACCATTTTTAACAGTATTCGCGTACAAACGGCGGCCATTTTGAACAGCAATTTTGGTCCAATTTTCCCAAAATTCGAACTCAACCCTCCTTAGGGTGTAACGGTGATATAATCAAACGGTTTTTCAAATCGGATAATAATTGTGACCCCAAGAGTGACCAAAAGCTTAAATAGGCGATTTTTCGGACAATCAGGGGCCATAATTCAAAAAATTACTTTCCGATAGCCGCAAATATCGAAAGCAATTAAGTACAATCAGGGGCCATAATCCATGAAGTTTTGATCCAAAACATGCCAATATATTGGTAGGAACTTGTCAAGATTCCACTTTATCTGTCTTCTTTATGTCTGTGCACACACCATCTTCAGATACAATATGGCCGAGATACCTCACTTTCTCCCTAAAGAACTCGCATTTCTTTGGTGATAACTTGATGCCATGTTTTTTCAGCTTCTCAAACACTTTAGATAACCTGTCAAGTGGCTCCTCATACGTCTTACTGAAGATAATAAGATCGTCAATGAAAATAGCACAGATCTTCCAATCAAGGTCTCCAAGGCAATCTTGCATTAAACGTTGATACGTGGGTGGTGAGTTTCTGAGTCCAAACGGAAGTCTCTGGTATTCGTAGAATCCTAGAGGTCTGACAGTAAAAGCTGTTTCAGGAATACCTGCTTCCTCAATGCTGACCTGATGGTAACCACTCTTCATATCAACAACACTGAAGTATTTGGAACCGGCTATCTAACATCTCCTTGATGCAGGGTAAGGCATAGGCATCACGTATGGTCTTCTTGTTCAGCATTCAGCATTCTTGCCAACACTATTGGTGATGCGTAAGGGCTATGACTCTTCATGATTATTCCTGCTTCCATCAAATCTTGAAGGTGGTCTCTCACTTCTTCGTGCATCTCATGTGGTATTCTTCGATGCGGCTGCTCGAAAGGAACATTATTAGTCAGGTTAGTCTCTTGTTTCACCAGGCTTATGCTTCCTATATCGGTATCACTCTGTGAAAATATTGATGACCCTCCAAGTAGGGAGTTGGTCAGAATTCAACGCTGAAGAAGCAAAGTCCATCTGATCAAGGAAGGTACCATTAGTTGGGGAGTCTGTGTAACACGATGGCAAAACACTATTTAATAACTGGGGTGACACATGTCGGTTCCTATGCTGATATAAACTATGACACATGTCGGTTCTTCATACTTTTATTAAACACCAAACATGCGGTCCCTTGCCGCTCGTAACCATTCACATGAATACGAAACAATGTCTCAATCCGAAACCATAAACCGGAAGTAACAAGGGAGATAAATCATGTTATCAATCTCCCCTCTTATCTTAAAAGTAAATAAACTAAAACTTAGTATGATGAAAGAACACCTGTTTCTAAAGCATTAAGTAACTCTACCGATGATGCTCCATTTTTGGTCAGACAGTTTGCTAATTGCCTTTTTGTATCTGACCATACAATTTGTTTAATTTGACCTAATTTTAACAAATCTTTTATATTAGTAATTTCTAATCTTAATCTCTTTTCTGATACATATTTATTAGACTTGACTGCTTCACATTAAGATTTATTATCAGTTATACAAGTAATTGGCAAGATAAGTGGATTTGGATCTCCAGTGGTCAATTCTGCAAATAAAGTGCTAATGAAAATAGCATTATCAATCCCATCTGCTAAAGCTAAAGTTTCACAAGATAGAGTACTTCTTACTACTCTTCTAATTCTTTTAGAATTCCAGTGGATAGGAGAAAACACTCCATCTCCTCCTTTTAAGAAAATTAAATGACCCCCTTGAGATCCTCCATCACTCAAATTACCAAGGGAAGCGTCACTAAAAACTAACAACGAAAGGTCTGTATGAAGTGGCTGAAACTTTAGTGTTAATTTTTCAGATTTTAACCTTTTAATAATTTTATTAGCAGTTATTAAATCATTTATTTTTAATCTTACTAGCTAAATCACTTGCATCAAAGATGACATCTGGGCGACTTTGATAACCAATCCACAGGATTTGGCCTATTTTTGATTGCAAAATTTTTCTTTCAGATTCAGTTAAATCAGAGTTTTTGTTTTGTAACCTTGATTTTACAATATTAATAAAAGATATACTATCAGCATAGTTGTTTTGATTTAAATAAATCTTATTATCATCACAAGTCAAGTCAATACCCAAAAAACGAAAAGCCGAAAATTCCTCTTTGCCAACATTGAATTGCTCACGTATCTTATCAATCACCTGTTTTACAAACATTTGATCACCACCCCATACAAAGTCATCCACATGACATGCAAGAATACCCATAACTGTTCCATTTGGTCTTATCCAATAAAATACAGCGGGGTCAACTTTAGATAATTTACCATTAAGATTTAACATTACAGCTTTAACAGTTTTATACCAACTTAACGAGGCATCATTTAACCCATACACACACTTATTTAAAAGCCACAAGGAATTCACACAATTAGCCTCTAACGGTGGAAGAAGAAAAATGTCTCTATCTATTGTATGACTCTGCAAAAACGCAGTTTTTATGTTCATTGATCTTGGCTCCCAATTGTTGTGAGCCAAGATGGCTAGAATTAAACGCAACGAGTCCTTGCCACATGTAGGTGAATCTTTCTCAACAAAATTATCAAATTCCTCAAATCCTCGTGCCACTAGTCTGGATTTAGGAACTATTCCTTTATCTGTTGATTTTAATGTGCAGATCCATCTTGTTGAAATATATTTTTGGCCTTCATTTTTCACCACCTTATAAACACTGTTTTTTTTCCAATTTTCCAATTCTGTCTGTTTACTTTCCTCAAATGACACATCCTCTAAAACTAAAACATTTTCAGAATTATTAACTTTCAGATCCTCAACTTTATCTAAATCAATAGCCATTTTCTCACCCTTTAAATGTTCAGGAGAAGAATATTCAATATTAAACCATTTACTAAATTTTCCAGTAGTTTTACCGGCTCTGCTTATAATCGTTCCAGTTACATTACCAACATCGGTATTTTTAAATTGAATATTCTGTCCTGGTTTTAATTTCAATACATCAGGAGTGGATGTAATATCAGGAATGGATGTGGATGTAATATCAGGAATGGATGTAATTTGATTATTATTATTTCTAATGTTACTGTCATTAAATGGAATTATCTCCCTTTCATCGTTGTTTGTTGGAAGTTGAATTCCTTGAGAATTGTCATTAGTCGTCTGTTCTACAAGCGGTTCATCAAAATGCTCGTCATAAGTTTCATATTTTGTATTTGCTGCTTCCTGATTACTTAAGTCAGTTTCTTGTTTTGAATAAGTAGATTCAATAGGGGATACTCTACTGTGATGAGCTCTGACAACCAAACCACCATGTCTAATAAATATAACTGCACTATCCTGCCCAATTACAGTGGCTGGACCTTTCCATTTGCTACTGTCAGGTCTTTTATAGTAAACTTTGTCCCCACAATAATATTTTTTATCATATGGTCGTGTTTGTTTTCGAATAGCTCTCCTTAATCTATCTGAACACTCTGCTTGAATAAACTCCCTACGTGCTGCATGAAGTGCATTAATATGTTGACTCACCAATTGACTTGTAGTGGATCCCTCTAAAGCAGGTAACTTATCTATTAGAACAGAAGGAAGTGTGGGATTTTTTCCATACACTAATTGGTATGAGCTGTAACCATGCGTACTTGCTAGACTGTTCTTTGCCATTAAAGACCATGCTAAGGCTGTTTCCCAATCACAACTTTGACTTTCTTTCACCTTTAACAAAATTTCAGTGAGAGTCATATTATTGCGTTCCAATAATCCATTGCTCCATGGACTATAAGCAGCTGTTGTATGAACTTCAATGTTGAAATTCTCACAAAAATCTCTTACTTCTTGACTGTTGAATTCGCCACCATTATCGCTTAATAGTTTTGATGGAGCTCCATGTATGCTTATCCAATTTGTCAAAAAATGGAGAATAAACATTGATGATTGTTTGGTTCTCATTATAGCGCCAGCACTAAAGCGGGTAAAGTGATCAATGATATGAAGATACCATACATTATTTTCTAATTGATGTAAATCAACTGCTACAAGTTCATTAAATTCTGTGGCTTGTGGGAGCCCAACAACAGGTTTTTTAGGGGGGCGTTTATACTGAATGCACACCTCGCAGTCCTTTGTAGCTTCATCCACCAGTTGAATAATACTATTATCGACATTGCCGGCACTTTTCAACAGTTTCTTTAAGCGTTCTGATGATGCATGTCCAAATTGAAGATGTAATTTCATTAAAAGTGTCATTTTCTGTTCTTTTGATTGAACTTCTTCAAACAATAAAATTTCATTGTGAAATTTGTTTTGTCCATTTTCTGTAGGTGTGATGTCAATACAGTAGTGTCCAGTTGATGTAAAATTTAATTGAATTTCTCGATTAAACATCATTGCCCTATCATTATTTAGGTCTAAAACAGTTTCTGCACGTTTTAGTGATGTTTTGCTGAGTAGAAGTGGTATATCTGCATCAACAACTTCTGTAGTGATGTCACAATTTACATCAACTATGCTAGCCGGAATAGTAACATTCTTCAACGATTTTAGTTGTGAACCATCTCCAAATTTAAACAATTTGACACTGTCTATTGTTTTTACTTTTTTCATTAAATAGGTTGGTAATGAGTTGATGTACTTATCTAACCATTTGGACCCACATACAGTTCTTGTACATGCAGTGTCGAGAACAGCACAACCAAGACATTCTGTCATCAGTATTTCATTGATAGAAGGATTTTTTACAAACAAAGTAATGTTACATTGTTCTTCATCCAAATTATATTCCTCTTCTGTGTATTTAACAGTGTTTAATTTGTCAGGACAATCTTTTGCCCAATGAAAAATACTTTGACATATAGAGCACTTTGTTCTACGACCAAACCGATCAAGTGGATTACTTCCTTTTGGAGTATCAGCTGCCTTGTACGGGTATTGTCGATTCCTGTTAAACCGTGTATACAGTGCTGAATCATCTTCAAGATTTATAGAAGCTTCAGGAGAGTCAGTTTTATTTGTTTGGCTGAATATTCTTTTCAAAACTGATTTCATTGTTGAAAATTTAAGATCATTCGCAGCAGTGAGTGCCAGTTGTCTTTCTTTTTGTCCCAAATTTGAACAATCAAGAAGTTTAAATGAGAGAACAGGATTTGGTAATTCCATCTGGTATTTAACACATTTTGAATATCTCTGTTCAAATTCCACTATAAATTCCGACATAGATATATTTATTGGTTTCCTATAGGAATCAAAATTTGAATAAGCTTCGTATGCAAGGTCAACTATATCTGTCAGAAATAAAGAATCAAGTTCTGTAATCAGTATGTTCATTCCGTCGTTAGTATTCAATCGGTCAACATTTATTGTTCTAGCCTTCTCCCGAGCTTCGCCCTGCAGCGTTAATGAAACCGCTAACGCTTGTTTTTTGGGGTCGAGATCCGTTACCAGCTTCCACATCTCAATTTCTGTCTTCCAGGACTCATATCCTATGGTAGGATTGAGAACGGGTGGAACTTTGTAGCTTGCAGTACTATTTCCGTGAGCCGCCATTTTGGATACTATAACACTTGAAGTTGAATTACGCTGTCCGGATTGTTTTTATTTTGTTTTAATTGTATATGAAATGGATCGTTTTAGTTAGTTAACCACCTGTCTGCTACCATTAATAACTGGAGTGACACATGTCGGTTCCTATGCTGATATAAACTATGACACATGTCGGTTCTTCATACTTTTATTAAACACCAAACATGCGGTCCCTTGCCGCTCGTAACCATTCACATGAATACGAAACAATGTCTCAATCCGAAACCATAAACCGGAAGTAACAAGGGAGATAAATCATGTTATCACTATTCACTGACGTCTTCCGAACTAGTTCTACTACTTGAAGTTCACAAAGGATGCTGTGCGGGTAGATTTTTACTGGTGATAAGAATAGATTCGACAAACGAACGATCACTTCTTTCTCCTATTCCCCTGGATATATCTCCTAAACGGTAGGCGTCACCTCAATCGAAGTCAATATCCGGTAATCGGTGAATTCTGAAAAATCAAATGTTGTCGATGGTGTAGATTCAAATCCTTGATCTTCCCCACAAGACACACTGATCTATTAGAGTCCAGCCTTATTGGTGATTCTTCTGAGCACCTTACGATTCCAACTTTTCCATCCAGTTGTTTAACCCTTTCATTACTAGTGAGTTTTAAAATGTATGACGCCAAATCCTCACAATATTCAGAAAAACGTCGTAAAAATATGACAAATGTTCATATGATTATAGCTCAAAACCTATCAACATTGAAATAAGACAAGTTATGATTTTCTGAAAGGGAAGTAAATTCTCTTTCTAATGGACTCAACTAGAAATATGTATCTCTAATCACTACTTAGGTATCATAAGATGTATCTGAAAAAAAATTGTGAAAATGTTTTTAACATAACCTTTGGAGGTAAACTTAATGCTACAAAGTTGAAAATTAATCTGACAAGTTAATTACATTTTAAGGAGAATTTAATTTCCTTCAAAATGGTATAACATTTTTGAAAATCTGATGGTTAATAAAAAAATGTTTGTCTGTCCTTGTTTTGCTGAAAAACGTTTTAAAAATTATCTTGCGAGTTATAGAACTCCATTCGAGATCGTCCCTATAAAAACCTCCTCAAATTCATTATTTTCGCTGCTAGAGCCTTCAGAAGAATCGTAATCGAGTTCTTGTTCAATTTCAATGTCACTTTCATCGTCAAAATTATCATCTAATTCACGGCCATTTATCACATCTTTTTGTTTCAATTCGGCACTTTCAACGTCATAAGAATCGAATCCATTAAAATCGCTGTCTAAATCCGATGACACCATTCAAAAATTCAATGAAATAACTTAATTTTTACGCAAAACACTTTGATAAAAAAAAATTCACGGAGGCCGCCATTTTGACTAATGATATGTTTACAGTACACTCCAGTTGTCTCTGGTCACGTGAGACTTTCGTTACAAGGCGAAAAATTACCAAGTTTTACCGACAGTCATTTTGGGCGACATCGGGCGATCCCGTACATGACGTTACGGGCGAGATCGGGCGATCCCGTAACGAGAGGGTTAAATTTAGTTTCCTAGATGTTGAAGTTCATTTATCAGATACTGGTGAAATAGAAACAGACTTGTTTTTTAAGAAAACCGATACGCATCAATATCTAAACTTCAGATCAAGTCACCCTGCACACACGAAACATAACATCCCGTACAATTTAGCGAGGCGGGTATGTACAATTGTATCGAACGAAGCTTGGAAACAACAAAGGCTTGACGAATTGAAGCAATTTCTTATAAAACAAGACTATCCCGTAAAATTGATCGATAATGCGATACAGACAGCATTAAAATTAAACCAGGAAACGTTACAAGTCGCAAAGCAGAAGGAGAAAAATGACAACATCATGACTTTAGTGACTACATTCAATCCACACCACAACAGACCAATGAACATCATCAATATAAACAAGCCAATGCTGGATAATTGCCTGAAAATGAAAAAGATTGTTTCAAAAATAAACTTCACCAAATCTTCGGAAAATATTGACATAGTCCTGAAGACCGAAAGATCTTGGCAAATATGTAAATGTAATTAAAATATACTCTTTCCATTCAAATATTTTTGGTATATATATATATATATATAAACGCCCTTATCCAAGACCACAAAAATGAACTGACGGACAACGAACAGGATTATCTCCGAAAATTCGAGTATAAAACAAGTCAGTTTTATGGTCTTCCAAAAATCCATAAATCAAAGATAATCAAGGAGTCTATTAAACACCAGAATACCGAATTAATCAGTGTTTTCCAGCCAGACGATCTCACATTCAGACCAATAATTGCCGGTCCGTGCTGTCCTACTAATAGACTATGTAAAATCTGTTATTTGGGATGACATAGATTTGTTAATAGATTGCCCAAAAATCTGAACGATGGCGACTTTTTTGTAACCATGGATGTTTGTAATATGTACGGCAACATTTCCCATGACCTATGCTTTCAGGCCATAGAATAATAGTTGGATAAACATCCTGAATGCAGTCATGAGAGAATTTCAAACAACTTCATCCTCAAAGCCATACGAATCATCCTGACTAATAACAACACTTTTACATTTGGCAAAACAAATTACAAACAGATTCTTGATATAGCGATGGGCACCAAGGCGGCTCCACAATTAAGTAATTTAGCAATTGGATTCCTTGAAGAAAAACTATACACAATTGTAGAAATTGAACATGGCGTGGATTACAAATTATATTTAGAAAATCAGTTGAAACGATTCCTAGACGATATATTCTATATTTGGAATGAACAAATTGGCAACATTACAGATTTGCAAAAAATAATGAATAATTTAGATATAAATATTAAATTTTGTGTCTTGATCCAGATGTTTTGACAGTAATGACAATAAGGTCAATTATCTACTGTACATCCTGAATAGCCAGACGCATCTTGTGACTGTGCTTGTTAGGGTAAAACTGACATGTCAGTATCCAACGGAGGGGCAACCTGCAGCTGGACCCATGCGTTTAGCAATTTTCTTGAATAGGTTTTTTAACAACCAGTTAATCAATCACAACAAGTTTCATGGTAACCACATTAACTAATTTATGGTCAGTTCTAAACTAATTATACATTGTTGATTCAGGGTCAAAATTTATGAACCCTGTGTAGGTTACACAGATTGGTTGAACAATATGACACCTTGCCTGTAAAATGAGTATAATATGAGTCTTGTGCTCGTCAATGACCCTGTCTTCATAAGCCCAGTTGGAGAAGAACAGTAGGTAGTTAAACCTCATTTCATTTTATTATTCATCAATGACATTATTAAAAACATTAATGTCTGCATAAAATCGTTCAAAAAAGAATAAAATTTATTTGATTTTAAAATCATCTCCTCTTACGTAAGGGTAATTAATGTGTCATTTGTTTCATTTCCATTTTCATTTGAACTAGTCATTCTGATATTATTGGACCTTCTATACTTATTTATTAAGTTATTAAGAATATTACTAAAAACTACCGGTATAGGACTTAGTTCAACATGCCTATTATCCCTTTGTCGGCCGTAGCAGTAAAAACATTATGATTTCATATTACTGAAAACTACCGGTATAGGACTTAGTTCAACATGCCTATTATCCCTTTGTCGGCGGTAGCAGTAAAAACATTATGATTTTCATATTACTAAAAACTACCGGTATAGGACTTAGTTCAACATGCCTATTATCCCTTTGTCGGCGGTAGCAGTAACAACATTATGATTTTCATAAGAATATACACTCGGAACTGAGGACTGTCCCGGAGGTGGAAAAAGATGATTATCAACACCAAGATTTAGGCGTATCGAACCGACACGGTTATTAGGCCTAGTCCTAAAATTACCGACATGAAAAATGTCAAAATGATAGGGGTAGATTGAAACACAATATGGCCTAATCGACAATATCTATAATGGCAAAACCACTCGGTCTGTCATCTGAATTTATCTACCTGGTTGGGACATTTACGATATAGAAAGCACTTTACCTTTCTTTCATATATTTAAAAATATGATTTATTCCTTGTCCTCCATAGCCACCTCGTTACCGGTGTAAACATTCGGTTGAGATATTTATAGCCTAATTAAATGGCGACTTTTACCGATCATATCCTCATCAAACAAGAGGTATTACACTATTACATACAACAAGTATGAATATGTCCGGGTCAAAAGATTCTATAGAAAACCAGACTCTCCGGACAAACCTCCCGAAATTTTTGCTTGGACACTTACCAAATCCATCGTAGCAAAAAACGATCGGGTGTGAAACTACGTCACAAAATATATGGACCAGCACAGCGTACCAGTAGCGATAACGAAAAAATAAATAAATAAAATCTATTGAATCTACGATCCAACAATATCGCAAAGTAATGGTTCGTAAAACAAACCAAAGTATACGATATTATATGAGCAGGGTACCACTAGTCATGGTCAAGATCAAAAAAGAAAAAGACAATTTGTGACGAGTCGTACCTCGTATTTATACTCAGGCAGATGTTGACACAGTGCTGCACGTGCAATTGTGTTATTTTTAGTCTTTGAATGTTGAGTTAGTATACATATATTCATTAGATCAATAAGAAAATATGCAATATAAATCGGAGATGCCCGAATGGCATATAATGGAATATAATACCACTCTGGCTTCACGTTTCGGGTGATCTCCATACTAATCACACTAAAAACGGTATGATAAGAAATGTGGGTGTATATTGCCGTCGCCCCCGTCCGTCCGTCCGTCGGTCTAGAGGCCAAAGTTAATATTAGATTGACTTTAAATTTATACACAGTGTTTAAGGTCATGCAACGAAGAAGCCTATTGATTTTCAGCGATTTCCGATAACTGTCTGAGTTATGGCCCTTGATCACTTAAAAAAATCTTGTGGACGCTCTAGAGGCAAAAGTTAATATCCGATTGACTTTAGATTTATACATAGTGTTTAAGGTCATGAGACGAAGAAGCCTATTGATTTTCAGCGATTTCCGATAATAACTGTCAGAGTTATGGCCCTTGATCACTTCAAAAAATCTTGTGGACGCTCTAGAGGCTAAAGTTAATAACCGATTGACTTTAAATTTATACACAGTGTTTAAGGTCATAAAATGAAGAACCCTATTGATTTTCAGCAATTTCCGATAATTACTGTCAGAGTTATGGCCCTTGATCACTTAAAAAAATCTTATGGACGCTCTAGAGGCCAAAGTTAATATCTGATTGACTTTAAATTTATACACAGTGTTTAAGGTCATGAGACGAAGGAGCCTCATGATATTCATCGATTTCCAATAATAACTGTCAGAGTTATGTCCCTTGATCACTTCAAAAAAACTTGTGGACGCTCTAGAGGCTAAACTTAATAACTGATTGACTTTAAATTTATACACAGTGTTTAAGGTCATGAGACGAAACAGCCTATTGATTTTCAGCAATTTCCGATAATTACAATCAGAGTTATGGCCCTTGATCTCTTTAAAAAATCTTGTTGACGCTCCAGAGGTTAAAGTTAATAACCGATTGACTTTAAATTTATACACCGTGTTGAAGGTCATTAAATAAAGAAGCCTTTTGATTTTCAGCAATTTCTGATAATTACTGTTAGAGTTATGGCTCTTTATCGCTTATAAAAATCTTGTGGACGCTCTAGAGGCCAAAGTTGATAACCGATTGACTTTAAATTTATACACAGTGTTTAAGGTCATGAGACGAAAAATCCTATTGATTTTCAGCAATTTTCGATAATTACAATCAGAGTTATAGCCCTTGATCTCTTTAAAAAATCTTTTTGACCCTCCAGAGGCTAAAGTTAATAACCGATTTACTTTAAATTTATACACAGTATTTAAGGTCATTAAATGAAGTAGCCTATTGATTTTCAGCAATAATTACTGTCAGAGTTATGGCCCTTTATCGCTTATAAAAATCTTGTGGACGCTCTAGAGGCTAAAGTTAATAACCGATTGACTTTAGTTTTAGACACAGTGTTTAAAGTCATGAGACGAAGAAGCCTATTGATTTTCAGCAATTTCCGATAATTACTGTCAGAGTTATGGCCCTTTATCACTTAAAAAAATCTTGTGGACGCTCTAGAGGCCAAAGTTAATAACTGATTGACTTTAAATTTATACACAGTGTTTAAGGTCATGAGACGAAAAAGACTATTGATTTTCCGCAATTTCCGATAATTACAATTTGATCTCTTTAAAAAATCTTGTTGACGCTCCAGAGGCTAAAGTAAATAACCGATTGACTTTAAATTTATACACAGTGTTTAAGGTCATTAAATGAAGATGCCTATTGATTTTCAGCAATTTCTGATAATTACTGTCAGAGTTATGGCCCTTTATTGCTTATAAAAATCTTGTGGACGCTCTAGAGGCTAAAGTTAATAACCGATTGACTTTAAATTTATACACAGTGTTTAAGGTCATGAGTCGAAGAAGCCTATTGATTTTCAGCAATTTCAGATAATTACTGACTGAGTTATGGCCCTTGATCACTTTCAAAATTTTGTGGACGCTCTAGAGGCTGAAGTTAATATCCGATTGACTTTAAATTTATATAAATTGTTGAAGGTCATGAGACGAACAAGTATATTGAGTTTCAATGAATTTAGATAACTTGAACAGCATGGAGGAGAACTTTATCAAAGCCAAACAAATTCCAATGATTTTCTGATAATTACATAATTATGAGTTGTTACTTTTAATCAGATTTTAGTGTATTATAAATGTTTCATTACCGAAAAAAAATAAATATGCGACAACTCTTGTTGACTGCCCGGACGATTCAGCTGCTGTGGGCGTATGTTTCGTTGCCTGGCAACCTATGTTTTATCTATTCATCATTTACTGTGAAACAAAGTAGTGCAGCTTTGCGGTTGTGCTAATAATTTTGGATATATATATATATATATATATATATATATATAGAAAAAATAAATAAAGGTTGAAAATGCCTTTGAAAAGTACTATTGTTTAATTGTCTACATGTTTCGCCTGAGCTTGTCAAGACATACAATAACAATAACAATGACGTGACGTCATGGAAGAATAAACACACAATAATATAATAATATTGAATTAGATATAGTATAATATTGTAATTATTTTGAAATGTTTAATTTGGGTTTAAATTTGTCAATAAAATATTGTTCCTTCAATCTCATTTTCATGGGGTCTGAATACGGCATCTTAAAAAAAGGGTATATTTTGAATTCGCCTTTACCGCAGATATCAAGGTGTTCACTTAAAGGAATCTTCCTTAAATTTGGCTCCCTGATATGTTGTCTATGAACCGTTACTCTGTTTTGTAACTTGTTAGTGCAACCGATGTAAAGTTCGGCACACCCACTACATTTTATGACATATAATACATAAGTTACTTTACAGTTCATACTTTCATTGACAAAAAATTCTATTCCACTATCAAAAATAAATGATTTACCTTCAATTAAATATCTACACGTGCCGCAATTATCCCTTCCACATTTTACAACTTCCTTAATTGGACTGAGGGATTCAAATTTAGCCCTGGTCAATAGTGATTTAAGGTTTTTAGGTTGTCTTTTTGAAGAGATGAACGTTAGTGCATTCAAAGGCATTTTCAACCTTTATTTATTTTTTCTATATTAACACTACTACGGTTTCAACTTCATACATATATTGATATATATATATATATAGAATGATTATATTAACATATGTTGATTTTATATTACAGGAAGTGGTATGATGGCATTAGGTAATATGTTATTATATTTTACATTCTATTTCTAAATATGTTGACAATCTGTTCATTGTTAAGATTTGAAATCTTAACTGAAGTTTCACCATTATTGAATATGCAGTCAGTCATTACATTACATTACATCAAATGACCAGATCATATTTGATATTTTGGCCATTGATTGATTTGTGTGTCAGTGCAGTACATATATATGTAGCACGGTAACATGCATAGTGGTTACTTTTGATCTCTGGGTGCTTAATACCTGGCCTATGTATGACTATATTCATAAAGTCAGTACAAATGCTTAATTGTGATTACTATTCATGGAAACTCGTGAGAAATATACGTGTTGTCAGTAGTCGCTTAATCCTGTGAGTACTTGAATGGTACGTCAGTATTCCTGTAAATGGTAACTAATTAACATAAAATGAGTATTTAAGGTAACTGGTTAGTATTCCTTACTGGTGTCAGAATGTAAAGATAACGTGACTAATTAAACAAACGTGAGTTAAGCCGACCATATCACTAGTCGGGCGCGTGTGGGAGAAATTGAGAAAAGCATGACTATTTAAGAAAACGTCACTATTGAAGATCTTGTCACTATCTGAGTGAAGCCGCCTGTTATCTTTGATGTGCGTCAGTAACTGGACCCGACGCCAGTAGAGCGTGAACTCGTTAACTATATACATTTCTAGTGAGTATTGCTACTATAAGTGATTAATTAGTATCAGTTAAATTGTAACTTGGAGGACAGCAACTGGAGTATTTGTCGTCGATTTCGACTACCGCTGTAGATGGCAGAACGTATATGTCCTTGATATAACACACCAAAGAAGACTTGCTGTGTTCTATTCTTGGGCTCAAATAATCCGACCAGATCAGAAAGCATGCAGTCGCACCTTACAGTAGTGCTATAATCGTATATACGACTCATGGGATGCCATGATATAACTGTCATCAAAGTGAAGCGTGAATGCACCAATCGGAGACTTGCTGTGTTCTATTTTTAGGCTCAAATAACCAGACCATATCAGAAAATATGCACAGTTAGATAAATTGATTTAAGGTTTATTATGTAACGAATAATAATAATTGATTTAAGATTTTTATATGTAACAAATAATAAATTACGTGTTGCATTTTGCAATTCTAAATTAATTCAATCGTTTTTAAGCGCTTTAAAGGGACAATCCCGATAAGAACAGAGTCTCAAAAATTAAAGTCTGAGTATTTGTGAAATTTATGGACCAAAATATAAAAGCATGGCGTATTTACATTGTCTGAAAATTTCAGCTAAAAATATTGAGTAGTTTGGACGTGAACATCAACACTGCTTATCCGGACACGTAACCCTTTTAAGGTTTCGGGTCATTTTTTTCATTGGGTGACCTGATAATCGATATACATTTCTTGAGAGGTCTATACAGTGAATGACCCATGTACTGTACTAGATAACAAAGGTAAATTTCACCTAATATTATTTTTTTAGAAAAAAGTCTGGTTTTATCCAGATACTGTATAATACAAAGGTCTCCATTTCCAGATGCAGACTGTCAGGTTTAAGTTATTTAAAAGCGTATCACAAATATCGGGTAAGTTTTTCGGCCTTAGATAATGGGTTTTAAATGATTTTAACACAAAATTAAGCAGTTTTTCTCCCCAAAAAGTTATCGGGATTGGCCCTTTAACAATCACCAATCAATTGTCGTCAATAGTCACAACTCACTGCGCAGAATGGGTTCGATAATCAACACCAGATTAAAAAAAAGGCAGGTTATGATAATTCAATCGGCATTTATTTAATTAGTTGATCGGCGATTGGGACATGGAGATAGGGGCGCCTACTCAACTTCGTGGGTTTCCTCCGGGCACTCTGGTTTCCTCCTACTGCTAAAGACCCCTACGCGCAAGAGAATTATTGAAATAAAAATTGAAAACCATACGTTAGTCCCAAAATGACCTAGTGTCGATTGCGGGTTGTTCATTGTTAAACACGCAATTATAAATTATTATTTGGTATGGATAAGTAATAAAAACATGAGGTGAAAGTTGAGTTAGAGAGTATTAGACGAAGCGTTTAATTTCATTTTGATAACGATTATTAACATATGAAGTACGAATAAAATCGGGAATATAAATCGGTAAAGCACCTTACCGTGGTCGTAATATTATTATCCATTCAAAATAGCAATGCCGCCATTGACAAATATATCATCAATCGCCCGAATCGGTAAATCAGGTTCCATGCCGCTGATCGTTTATTTTCGTTGAAGTACAGGTAGAGTTATACATTGTTATAGATCAGTTACTGCGTTGGGCCTTTTCATGAAAAAATTAAAAAAGAAATACTATCAATTAAGGTTCAACAATGAGAATATGCACGTGACATCAAAAGAAATAGCCCCACGTGACATCAATAGAAATAGCCCCACGCTAAGCATGATTTTTCTGTTCGACACTTTTATACTATACTCCTTGATGTGCTTTCTAGACTAATAAATATTGTAACTATTGAAGAGGCCCAATTCTTAAGATGTGGTTAGATGTTTACTTCTTAAGATGTGGTTAGATGTTTACTCTGTGTGTTGATGCATAAAACAATCAAAATTAATATTTGTGTCTGTGATAATTATTGAAAACGGAATGGTTTTATTAATTATGATATTTATTGTCGATGGGATATATATGGTAAGCAGTTTGTATTTGAAAGTCTTACAAATATTCACCTTTTTTTTCGTAGCCTACTTCATACGTAAAAAATCGTAATCAAAATGAACCGATCGGATAAACGACTCACGGGAAAAGTTATTATTTGTGTCTTTATATTTGTACAATGTCCCTCCTACTCTATAAAACTAGCAACTACACATTTATAATATTTACAAGGTGCATATATATAATATTATCACCCAATAGTAGATTCTACAGTAGATATCGCTTGTGTAATAAATGTTATAATCTACTAACATAAACAAAATTAACAACTGTAATTAAACTCTCTAATACACATTTTGGTTGAAATAAATACTCCATGTGGCTTGTTAATTAGTTTATTACTTTATGACCCCAATCAAGTATCAACACACTGCATTTGTTACGCTTCAAAACATTCTGATCAACCAACCATCACAAAAAGATGCCAATATTTGCCCCAAGTTTGACTGTGTATAATATTGTTTTTAAAAACGATAAGAAATATAGACGTTGTTATAGATGAACTATTTAAATGTTCACATCATATCCCAAGCATGTATATCGTCTAGTTCTATCGAAAAATAATTGACTTTATCCCATGATATAAAAAAAAAATTGGCGATGGTTAATATTGTGTAAAAAACAATTACGTTGCGGCCCCTTTTAGATAAATTGAATTCGCATAAAAACAACAAAGAGTGGCTACGTGCGATTATATTCTTTCATCTTTGATACACGGGACATTTCTGTTATTCAAACATATCTGCGTGACTCTCTTCATCTAAATTCAGTTATTCTTCAAATAAAATGAGTGCCTTGGATTTTTGTGTGGATTTGATAGCGGTTATAATTTACTAATATTCTCTGACATCAGAGACAATGTGTCGCGTTCATTTCTTACCACTGAGCATTTAAATTCATATTTGAATATGGAGGTATTTATAGACCGATCTATCGCACCATCTTTGGTGTCTACGGCGGTAATCGAATATTGACATCCATACCATTTAATATTGTAAAGAAAACGGGTCCATATTCGAAAAAGTATCGACTCTGACAAATTCACTGACCATAGCTGAGGAGCATCTCGTTGATAGCCTTGCTCTTATGAACTTTTGGCAGGCCGTAAAAATTGCTTTCTCTACATACGAAGTGTGTCATATAATCGTGGCTGTTATGTGATTTAGTGTTACACATTACGATAGCTTTAACTCGCTTTTTCTCAAAACTACGTACTTTTTCTGACATTGGCGGTCCCAAAACGGATATAGCTTAGTCATTTTAACAGTTTAATACCAGTCATCTTTTTAAATAAAGCAACCGAACTGCGGTTGCCTTGACACCAAACGTTTTCCAATATGAACCCCAAATAAGCTTGTGCATGCTTGTACATGTATAAATAGAATTCCTTCTTTCATTGCTTTGCACGGGCTATTTGTGATACGGTTAGAGGCGAAGTCTGAAATGGTCGCGTTGACGTTTGAATTGTATGTTATTTATTTTTGTTTATCAGGAATCGGGCTATATGGCACAAATTTACAATAATAATGTAATTATAGATATTCACACAATTCTTCAGTGCTCAGAATTTCAGCTTGTATATGTGTATGTGTATGAAGTTCAATATTATCTGCTATCATATTATCCGTTTCAATAAATTTAGCGTAAACAGATTGTGATTAGTTGTGATTCCAAAATAATCCATACAGATACCAAAGTGCCGCCTGCGCCAAAATATGTGTCAATCTGCATGTAAAATTTAACGAGAAATATAAATTGTAAATTAAATAACAATGCACATTGCGCCGTATTCTGCATGGGAAACTCGTTATAAGAACGGGCACAAATAGTGTCACGAATCAAACCTTGCCAATGTGCATTTAAATTCATATTTAAATATGAAGGTATTTTCAGATTGATATATCTAACCATCCTCGGTGTCTTTTGCGGCGGTAATCGAAATTACTGAAAAATAGTCCCTTTAATCACTACCATCCATAATTGTTTAAAAGATTTCCTCCGATTCGAGAATATTAATAAATAATAATTCATTTATTCAGTATTCATGTATAATACTCACTAAAAATTTATATAGTTAACGATTTCACGCTCTACTGGCGTGGGGTCCAGTTACTGACGTACATCAAAGATATCTGGCGGCTTCACTCAGATAGTGACGAGATCTTCAATAGTGACGTTTTCTTAAATAGTCACGCTTTTCTCAATTTCTCCCACACGCGCCCGACTGGTGATATGGTCGGCTTAACTCACGTTTGTTTAAATAGTCATGTTATCTTTACATTCTGACACAAGTAAGGAATACTAACCAGTTACCTTAAATACTCACTTTATGTTAATTAGTGACCATTTACAGGAATACTGACGTACGATTCAAGTACACACAGGATTAAGCGACTACTGACAACACGTATATTTCTCACGAGTTTCCATGAATAGTAATCACAATTAAGCATTTGTGCTACATAGTCATACATAGGCCAGGTATTAAGCACCCAGAGATCAAAAGTAACCACTATGCATCCAGCAGTGTAGTTTAATACATATAGTATACTATTTTATATTTTGTTAGCATCTGGTAAAAGGGTAGTACGAGTTCATCATAAACCATCAGCTGCTGATTTAAAGAATGAAGAAGCTGTTAAATTAAGTATGTATCCAGCAGGTAAACCTAGAGAAGCTAATGAGCCTGAAAAAATAGAACGAGATGATTGGCCCGGTCCTGCTTCTCCAGCAGCTCTATTACCAGAAATTTGTAAGTTTAGTAATTATTTCAGTCAGTCACTTGTCAATTAAAAAAACGTATGAGAGACATAACAATATAAGTCAAACATGCATTAAAGTCTCTAACTCAAAATTTTCCATAATATTTAAAATTAAAAACACAATAAATAATTCACTATTGGTGAATTCAATCAATATTGATGTTGTTATCCTGCTGTGAAAATATAGGATCCCAATATCCAATATTTACAGCACAATTAACATTATAATCCATTATATGCCCTTCGGGCATCTCCGATTTATATAGCATATTTCTCATTGATCTAAATAAATATGTATACTAACTCAACATTCAAAGTCTAAAAATAGCACAATTGCACCTGCAGCACTGTGTCAACATCTGCCTAAGTATAAAATACGAGGTAAGACTATTGGTGAATTTCAATCAATATTGATGTTGTTATCCTGCTGTGAAAATATAGGATCCCAATATTCAATATTTACAACACAATTAACAGTATAATCCATTATATGCCCTTTGGGCATCTCCGATTTATATTGCATGTTTCTTATTGATCTAAATAAATATGTATACTGACTCAACATTCAAAGTCTAAAAATAGCACAATTGCACATGCAGCACTGTGTCAACATCTGCCTAAGTATAAAATACGAGGTAAGACTATTGGTGAATTTCAATCAATATTGATGTTGTTATCCTGCTGTGAAAATATAGGATCCCAATATTCAATATTTACAATACAATTAACAGTATAATCCATTATATGCCCTTTGGGCATCTCCGATTTATATTGCATGTTTCTTATTGATCTAAATAAATATGTATACTGACTCAACATTCAAAGTCTAAAAATAGCACAATTGCACATGCAGCACTGTGTCAACATCAGACTGAGTATATATGACTCAGCACACATTGTCTTTTTATACGCCCACATTTTCATGTGGACGTATTATGTCGTCGCCCCTGTCCGTCCGTCCACAATTGTTTGTGGACTCTCTATAGGTCACAATTCTTGTCTGATTTTGACGAAACTTAAAATATAGGTTTATCCCCAATAGATCTCGGCTGCTTTCGATATTGGCATGCATCGGATCAAAACTTCATGGATTATGGCCCCTGATTGTACGAAAAATCACGTTTTTAGCTTGTGGACCCTATAGAGGTCACAATTTTGAACCGATTTTGATGAAACTTTACATGCATGTTTATAACCCAAAGATCTTGGTTCCTTTTGATATTTGCACCTATCGGAACATAATTTCCTGAATGGCCCCTGATTGTCCGAAAAATCACCTATTTTAGCTTGTGGTACCTCTGGAGGTCACAATTATTATCCGATTTGAAAAAACGTTTGATTATATCACAGTTAAACCCTTAGGAAGGTTGAGTTAAAATTTCGTAAAAATCGAACAAAAATTACCATACAAAATGGCCGCCGTTCGTACGCGAATACTGTTAAAAAATGGTATATCAAGGTTGTGGACCCTGTAAAGGTCACAATTTTAATTCGATTTTGATGAAACTTGAAATGCATGGTTATAACCCAAAGATCTTGGTTCCTTTTGATATTTGCGAATATCAGATCGTAACTTCCTGAATTATGGCCCCTGATTATACGCAAAATCGTCTTTGTTTAGCTTGTGGTCCCTCTGGATGGCACAATTATTATCCGATTTAAAAAATCGTTTGATTATATCACCGTTACACCCTAAGGAAGGCTGATTCTGAATTTCGGAAAAAATCGGAACAAAACTGCCATCCAAAATGGCCGCTGCGTGTACGCGAATACTGTTATAAAATGGTATATATAAGGTTGTGAACCCAGTATAGGTCACAATTTTGATTCAATTTCGATGAAACTTGAAAAGCATGGTTATAACCCAAAGATCTTGGTTCCTTTCGTTATTTGCACATATCAGATCATAACTTCCTGAATTATGGCCCCTGATTGTCCGAAAAATCGCCTATGGTCCCTCTGGAGGTTATGATTATTATCCGATTTAAAAAAACGATTCACTCTATCATTGTTACACCATACGGAAGGTTGAGTTTGAATTTCAGGGAAATCGGTCCATAATTGCCAGACAAAATGGCCACCGTTTGTACGCTTATAGTGTTAAAATATGGTATATCAAGGTTGTGGACCCAGTATAGGTCAAAATTTTAATTCGATTTTGATGAAACTTGAAATGCATGTTTATAACCTAAAGATCTTGATTCTTTTCGATATTTGCGCATATCAAATTGTAATTTAATGAATAATAGCCTTTGATTGTAGGAAAAATCACTTTCGGTTTTGCTCGTTCTCTAACCATCTCTCGAAAATGAGGGCGTATCCTGCCTGGCAGTGCCAGCTTACTATCTTTCTTTTTTGATCTAAGACCATGACTAGTGGTACATACTACTCATATAATATCGTATACTTTGGTTTGTTTTACGAACCATTTCTTTGCGATTTTTCCAAAACTGGCGAGGAACCATAAGAGAACCAAACTGAAACTGGTGGAAGTAAGTATAGCAGCGTAACTGTCATAAACAACAGTCTCGGTCATAAACAATTTTGTTGGATCGTAGATTCAATTCATTTTTTTCGTAATTGATACCGGTGCGATGTGCCGGTGTGACAGTTTCAGTTGGTCCTCGGTGTGTGTTTGGTCATGGGCACTTGTGCATGACCGAGACTGTTGTTTATGATAGTTACGCTGCTATACTTACTTCCGCCAGTTTCAGTTTGGTCCTCTTATGGTTCCTCGTCAGTTTTGGAGAAAAAAAAGAATTATATGTATTTAGTTAAGAGTAGGCCTATTGTCATTAATAAACAAGTGTGAGATTACTCCTACAACTGCGCATGCGCCAAAGAGCAAACACACACCGAGGACCAACTGAAACTGTCACACCGGAAACTGGCTGGCCTCGCTTACAGAGGAAATCTTTGAGCTGTGTAACAGTTAACTTTGTTAGATTCGCATCGATGCTTTCGTTGTTAGCCATTGTTTTGTTTTGGTTTAGCCAATGACGTCTATACTAACTAGACCGCGCGCTCCCACTGACTGGTGCAAGACGCTACGGCCAATCAATGTTGTCTTCCGCTAGTGGGTGAACGCAAGTAGGTCAGCTCGTTTCTAACGTAAACACATGGGAATTTTCTCGATAATGAAACCTAATTAAACTTGGTTTTAATTCTCAATAGGAAATTTTATCAAGAAGAAATATGTGCGGTTCTTGAATATTCGGTTTATTTATTAACAAATAATACAATTTATTGTAGTTGGCTAAATATGGATTCATAATAAAGTAATCAAAGGCTGACATTTTAACTATTCAGTATGCATATCAAACGATATATAGATACAAATAACACTTGAACATAAACGCAGAATGATTGTTCGAGCAAGTATATAAAGAATTTAATGATTAATGAAAAGATTGATAATTTTAACATAAGCCTAATAAATATTAATTAATTTTTGGATATAAATATAAAAGTGATTTTTCAAGCAATTAAAAATAACTTAGTTTATGAATTCTAGACTTACAATTTCAACATGAATGATTTAATTTTTTGGATAAAAATATATGACTATATGAGTGTTTTATCAAGCAATTAAAATGAATTTAGTTTTTAATATATGATTTAAAAAAAAGAGTGATGTTTTACCAAATTAAAAAGAATTTGGTGAATAAGGGTGAATAATTTTAACTTAACATAAATTATTTAATTTAAATTAGTTCATAATAAATGAAAGGATAAATTTAACCTAAAAATATATTTAATTTTCGAATAACATAAATATAAGGGTTATTTTTCAAGTGATTATAATGAATTTAATGCATTATATATTGATGGATAATTTTTGTATCAGCCGAAATATTATAAAGCAGGGATTTTTATACATCTATATTAGTATACAATACATAAAAATGTAGAACAATAATTAATTATTCTGTTTAAATTTATATAACAGGATAAGGAAGCAAGTGTATATATCTAAACTATTACATAGATGATGGCATTTAACCTTATTAGGTGAATTGGTAACATTGAGGTACGGTATATAAAATAATCGCAAATGTTTGTAATGATTACAGAGATAATATTTATGAGATAATAAAGACCTTGATGTAGCCGTCTTACTTTCATTTCTATCAAATAGTACCATATTACCACATCCTCACTAATGAGAGGGAGAAATGGGTTTAAGGTCCACTTGACAAAAACTAGGTAATTTCGGTACTAACACATGGTTCAATTTCATTTCAATAATTTGCTTGTGCGTCTAGGGGTCTTTAGAAGTGGGAAGAAACCGAAGGATCCGGAGAAAACCCAGAAGGTTGGATCCTCACTAATGACAATGTGAAATGGTAAAAGCAAATGTAATGAAATGAATGTGCCATCTGAATGACTAGACAGCTGTCCTTGTCAGTCCCTCCGTCCTGCATCACTGACTAAAAGCAAACAAGGAAAAATAATCATAAGTTAGAACTATCCACAGAGGCTTACCTATACATTCAGGCTTATCTATGAACACCATGTGATTACAATTTTAAGCATAATCTCATTGTAAAAGGATAAAAGTCAACGAGGCAAAATATACTCATAAGTTTGTGGTAATTAATAAAACTTGTATTGCCAGTACTGTGCAGGGGGGGGGGCGAATGGTTAGCGTGTGCACGTTGTTATCATAAGGCCTGTCATTGAGTCAACTGCCGTGATTCCCCAGATGTACGTGATAAGGAGTAGGGTTGAGTAGGGTCGTATGTCCAACCTCGTGGGTTTTCTCCAAATCCTTCGGTTTTCATCCACTGCTAAAGCCCCCTACGCGCAAGCGAACTATTGAAATAAAATCGAACCATGTTAGTCCCAAAATGACCTAGTTTGTGTTGAGTAGATGTTAAACCGTTAAACCCCATATTGTCCAAAACTTACCTTTTTGACAGTTTTCGTGTTGATCACAAAAATAGTACTTGTATATTTGCAGAGAAATAGAAGATTTCCACAATTCAAGGTTTTCTGTTCCTACATGTACCAATTATCATTCAATTTTCATAATATGTTTGCCATTTAATGCCTTATGCCATCTTTGATTTTATAAAACCAATTTAACATTTACCTTATAATTGGAAGTAACTTAATTTTGGTAAAAACTTAATTTTTTTAGCCTTCAAAACAAATATTTCTTAAAAATGTTATTCATTATTTGTCAAGAATTATGATATTACATGTAGATGCTAATCAACATGTAGAATGAATCAATACAATTAACAGATATCAAAAAATTGTTTCTAACATTTAATGAGGCATCAGAATGGGTGAATTCAAGGTTGTTTTTTTTTCATTAGAAAAATTTGTAATAAATAAATTTGGGTTAAAAAGCAAAAGAATGAAAAATATGTATATATAAATTATAATCCTAATAACACAACTTTTTTTCTTTTGAAATACTTTTAATGCTTATGTAATTATTTGGTTTAAAGAGTCCCGGCTTCCCACCCCTCAAAAAAAATTGTCCTAATTTAAAGGTTGTTGTGGGGGGGGGGGGAAAATTTGTAAAGACAATCTGTCTTTAGGCCCTTTATATAAAAAAAAATAATGATTTTAAAAATAGTCTTTGTGTTTTTAAAAACTTCATATATTTAGTTTATACTGTCTCAATATTTCCAGTACCTTTCTCAATTACAACTATTACTATTAGGGAAATAATAAATAACAAGATTTATGTAGCCTAATTATATTTTAAAAATAAAAATATGAAAACCAAAATTTCAAATTAAACATTGTTATGAACCGTAGAATGCACTATTTTAGAGCGTAAGCTAGCTTAAAGTATTGGAATTCATTTTTTTTTTTTAGGCAAAGTCAGTATAGGCTACTGAAATTACCATAACATTTAGTACTAAACTAGCCTGGTGTAGTAGGCCTATTATTAGTGTATTACCGTAGTATAATTACTGGCGCGGTCTAGTTATAGTATAGACGTCATTGGGTTTAGCCGAAACAAACACCTTGGAAGTTAGGAGCTGATTACATGCGCCCTCTACAAGGGGGAGACAACTCAATTACCGGAAAGGTCTTAGTGCTCTAGCTTCTGTGGGATTAACATGCTTGTTCCTTGTGTGGCTTAGCTGTGATACGATCGCTTAGTGTGGCTTTGCTGAATAGGATTTTGTTTGTATGATTGTTCCTTTCAAACTGTGCTTATTTAAGACGTCATTTGACATCTGCCCGAATGTCATTGGACAGGGGGGGATCACGATGGCTAAGTGGATAAGGCGCTGGTTCGCTAGCCTGGAGGTTGAGTGTTCGATCCCTGCATTGGCCGAGAAAGTTCATCTCGATTTTCCGGCGTGATTTCCCCTTGTCAGTGATGCAGAAGGAGGGCCTGACAAGGACAGCTGCCTAGTCGTTCGGATGGGACGAAAAACCGAGGTCCCGTGTACAAATTGGAGTGCACGTAAAAGATCCCTTGGCAGTTGGAATTCGATATAAGAGTAGGCCGTAGCGCCGCTGCCCGGGCAAAATTTCCCTCATTGCACACTGTGGCGTATGCCCGTCTTCAATTAGCCCAGGTACGGTGCTTAAGCGTAGGACGTTAAACCCCATTTCATTCATTCATTCATTCATTGGACAGGTATTTTTCCTAGAGCCTATTACGCAGTGCTCACTCTGGGTTCCATTTTTTTCCGCCAATATTAATTTTTTTTTTTTTAGCCATATATTTCTTCAGCCAAAAAAAGTTAAAATTTTCAGTAATTTTTATAACATTTTTATTTACATTTATACTGTACATAGTCTATCACAAATTACAATATCCTTTTCTGCTTTTCAGAAGCACATTTTTTGAAGGATTTTTTAAAATTCGGGGAAACCACCTTTCGAATACTGCTGAGTAGCCAACCATTAAATTACAGAGCGTATTGGTTTTTAATGAATTGCAGTATTTGTTTTAAATGAATTGCGGTATTTGTTTTTTTATATATATTAATGTGTCTACTAAATCCTCTTTCACGTTCTGCAGTTGTAACAGGAATTGTGAGCAAACGCTTACTAATATCACAAACAGTTTTGGAAATATGTCGTCTTAGGTTAAAGGCAAATTTACAAATGGCAGTAATTACTAATGGCAGTGGATATTCAACCGTAAACGGCACTTTACTCTATTTACTATTTCGCCGTAACTTCTGTTTGACATGCGCAGTTCTCTGATCCGTGGACTTAGCAGTTGTTTTCAGCAGTTTTCGCTTTTGCAATGATGCCTAACCCTAACCCATGACCCTACCCCTACCCCAAAACCTAACCCAAACCCTTACCCTAACCATAACCACCATTCGTTCTTTGTCTAACCTTACTACTTTCTCCGTTTCTTATATAGGACAAAATAGCCATACTGTGGATTTTGGTTTTTAATTTAAGTACCAAGACAGTAAGTGGTTTGCGTTTTTTTCCGTAAAACCGTGCTTCTGCGCCAAACTTGAAAGACGAAGTTACCGTTCTTGTGGAATATATCAACTGCGCATGTCGAACAGAAGAGTGTCGCACAACTGCGCATGTCGAACGGAAGTTGATATTTAACCAATCACACACGATGTATATATACGTCATTGCGATTTACGGTACAATAGCGTTAGTAAATAGGGTACCGTTTACGGCTATATATCTACTACGATTACTAATAGATACATCACATAAATCAGATAATTGAACATAATTGTGAAATGCCATCACTTCTTCGGACAAGTTAAGGGTATCTAATTTCAACAAATTCACATACCGGTACTGGTAACTTCAGAAAGAAATATATCAAACAGTCGTCATAATTTCAAAAATCCCAAACGAATCGATCGAGGATTGTTCACCGACACCAAGTCCGCCATTTTGAATATATACAAACCATAAAAAAGCCACCGATTCGTATTGAAAACAAAAAATTAAATCTTTTGTCTCTTAATTAGTTTATTACTACTCTTACCGTATATACTTATCAACACTAATCCGAGATTGATCAAGCGACAAAAGATAGGTCTATTGACACCTAATTGATTGTTAATTGACTCACTGTCATTCAACCGAGTGCAATGGATATCAACGGTGTGGATATCAAAGCTTCATCATTATGACTAGAAAAAATTATTGCCAAAGGTAAAAAAGAATCGCCATGTAGGAAAAAGTTATCGCCAAAAAATTCGCCAGATTGAATATTTTATCGCCAAGATTATATTTTTATCGCAATTGGCGGAAATGGCGATCGACAGCGTGAGCGCTGCCTACAGTACTGGCCAAATTAATAGCATATTTTTATAAAACGTTGCAGAATTAAGTCACTAGAATTGAAGTATGGATAGAATTATGTAGACCAACTATTGTTGAAAAATTAAATTTATGTCGATTTCTGAACATTTTAATAGTCTTAGTTCGATTCGGCGTCCCAGAAAAGATATAAATCGACACCAAAAACATGGAAATCGATCAAGTTGAGGCGTTTTCTCGTACAACACCTGTTTTGGCGAGATGACGTCATTGTGACGTCACACAGTCGTAATGGCGTCAAGGACGACCATTAAAATCATTGTTATTGAGTGTGTCTGTCCTGTAATATTCCCCAAAACGTAACTGGTGCTCTTGTATTAGAGAAATTCCCTAATGATTGTATTCCAAAAACTGCAAAAAAACAACATGACGGACATCAATGACGTCATCGGCCGCTACGACGTCATGACGTCATCAAATACGTCGACCAAACATGCAATATGAAGTGGATGTCAATTTGGTTATGTGTTAGAAAATTCAGTTCAATGTATGCACCGTGCATAATTTTATCCATACTTAAATTTTAGTGAGTTAATTCTGCAACGTTTTATAAAAAATTGCTACTAATTTGGCCAGTACTGTAAACGTCTAAATTGATTGAGGCATTTATATGTTGGGACATTTTTCTTTTAGCATTTGTAGTTTTCCCCAGTACTTAAGTGACAGTTCCTCCCGCCTGAGGTCAAGCGGAAGTTCTCCCATCTCTTGTAATAGGGCAACTGTTTTGGTTCCTATGGCGGCTCTTGTTATAAGTCTTAAAGCTTTGTTTTGTTTTGTGTTTAGTTTGTTGAGTTGTGTATCACTTGCATTGGCATAGGCCAGACATCTGTAGTCGATTACCGAGCAGATGAGTGATCTGTAGATTAGCATAAGTGTAGTTCTGTTTGCGCCCCATTGCGTCTCTTAGATGTATTTGATCATGTTGAGTGTTTTAGATGTTCGACTTACTAGGCCTTCAATATAAGGCTTCCATGATAGTTTAGAGTCGAATGTCATTCTGTGAAATTTGGCCTCTTTTTTGAATTCAAGTTTTGAACCGTTAAGTGTTAAATCGATTTTCCTGTTATTGTCAGTTGGGTGAAACAGTATTGCTACTGTTTTTCCTTCTGAGATTTTGAATCCCCAATCATTTGCCCATTTTGAAGTTTGTTTTAGAGTGTATTGGAGCGATTTTTTGATTATGTCTAGGTTATTGGAAGCTTTCCAGGATGAACTGTCGTCAGCAAATAGTGCGGATTCTGTACCTTTCCCTACGTAGCTAATAAGATCATTTATCATTATATTAAATAGAATTGGACTGATAACAGATCCTTGCGGCGTTCCGTTGTCCATTTTGAATTTATTACTTAAGCAGTTTCCTACGTGTTCTCTGATATGCCTATCGTTTAGAAAATCTTCTATCCATTTGTACATTTGGCCTTTAATTTTTGCATTGTGGAGTTTGTGTAAAAGGCCATCCACCCATACGAGATCAGAGGCCTTTGTTAAGTCGACAAAGATTGCGCAAGGTATTGTTTGGCTGTGAATGCTCTGCTTATGTCATGTTGTAATCTAATGACAGTGCTAGAAATACGTCATTTTTTGCAAGAATCTAAGAGGATTCTCATATATGCAATCTGTGCGAATCCTTCGAATCTTAATTTATAATAATGTCTAAAAAACAAAATTATGTTTAACACCAAAATACAACAATAATAATAAAAATAAAACAATCAAATAGAATTTTTGATAAACATTTAAATATTGTAAAAAATAATATCCAGATAATGCCGTAGCCTAAATAAACTGATACGGCACCATGCCATTTCTTTATAACACAATTTGTAGTCTTTTGTCCATCACGTAACTTGCACATTTTTTTATTCATTCGTCGATGATACTATTGATAGACAAACGGTAAAATGATCACGTGATAACCATTGCAATTGCTATATGTAAAATTCAGTAGGCCTACGACTAGGATATATCCTTCAATAATATTTAAAAAATTAAGCATCTGTCAGCATGTGTATAAAATAAAATAATCATAACGGTACACAAAAATTTAGAACTGGTTTATTGACCTAATTCCTACCAAGATGTCCCATGTTAATGGAATTCGACATTGCGAGATTCCGTTGGGAAAATATCCACTAATGTTACGTCACGATTACAAAATTCTTGAATCGGTAAATCGGCCAGCCAAAAACCGTATCGGTGCCGATTAATCGGATACCGTATATAAATTTTATAATATCATGGCTAATAATGTCATTGCCTGTTCTGTGTAGATATGCGTGAGTTTGAGCAGAAAAGATGTTGAAATACGTAGCTCTACGGCTACCGTTTTAACTGCTAATTAAAAATTCATAACTGGCAATAAATTACAATTAACAAATACAACAATTCCCATACATAACATTTTGACATATATAGCGATAATCGTATTGACGAAAAACAACAAGAGAACCGGCAAAAGACAGTACAAAAAAAAATAAAAACGTGTCTTTAAAAATTGGCAACGTATGTCTAGGGAGGCGAATAGAAGAGCCTCCAAGCTGGTAATGTCCAATTGAGGAACGGTTTATTCGTCATCTCGGACACAGTAACGTCACATTCTGATTGTGAATTAAATAACGATATTACAACTGGATTTAAAATTAATTTATACATGAGGATTTTTATTCCTCGTAAAAAGGCATCGCCAACTTCTCCGTCTCGTGCGACATGCATTTAGTCCATATATTATAAGGTCCGTGATATGTCGATCTGTTATTGGTGTATGTGGCTGTTGACAGCTATATGGCGCCAAAAGCAACCATTTTACACATTTCGTAGTAAGCCATGCCTAATATGGAAGGCGAAGAATTCAATGCAACATCGATTTCGTGGCCGACCTTGACAGTGACAAAATAGAATTGGAATGACCCAATTTAACAAGTAACCGAATCAAATCGCCGTTCGAAAGAATAAAATCATGGAACCCAAAACTATTTCGTTTCAAGGCATGCTAAAGTAGTTTCTTTTATTTTATTTTTTTTAAAGAGGATTAAAATAAATAATTAGGAAACCGATAACTTTGTATCGTAACTTAAGTATGCATAAATACTCTACTTCGAAAAGTCGACGCTGTGTCGTAATCGTGGAAGTTTACACACAATTTATTACATAACAAAGACAATTAACGGCCAGCCAGAAACTCGTCCAAATTATAAGTTAGAGGTAAAAATTAAAACAAAAACACAACAGTTATTTTATTTTATTATACATGTAGTATGCTATAAAGTAAGTCAGACAACATTGATTCAAAACACCCTAACTGATAATTCTCCTAGATAACTTTTTTTTTTACAAAAGTTTTACGAGAATCGTTATAGATTCGCACCGTATAGCTCTTGCGAGAATCCTTGCGCGAATTAGATTCGGAGATTAACGTGAATTTCTAGCCCTGAATGATATGGTCTATTGTCGAATTGTTTCTAACATTTAATGAGGCATCAGAATGGGTGAATTCAAGGTTGTTTTTTTTTCATTAGAAAAATTTGTAATAAATAAATTTGGGTTAAAAAGCAAAAGAATGAAAAATATGTATATATAAATTATAATCCTAATAACACAACTTTTTTTCTTTTGAAATACTTTTAATGCTTATGTAATTATTTTATAATATCATGGCTAATAATGTCATTGCCTGTTCTGTGTAGATATGCGTGAGTTTGAGCAGAAAAGATGTTGAAATACGTAGCTCTACGGCCTATGGTCTATTGTCGAACGATCTGTGCGGTAGCCGCTTTGTTGACTTGTTAAGATTTGGTTGCTTTCACAGTTGAATTTTAGTCTGTTTGTGATTATTGTTTCTAGTGTTTTGCATAAAGTAGATGTGAGACTTACTGGTCGATACGATGCCGTTTCATTTTTATCTTTGTTTTGTTTGTGTTGCGGGATAACTGACGTGTTTTCCAATCCTGTGGTGTTTTGCACCAATCCTCAGCATTTCAATTCCTCCAGCTTCCAGAAGTATTAAGTATTGGGGAGCAATAATGCGATAAATCTGAATGCAAGAGGTTCAACACAACTGAAAGACCGTGGGTGGGATTGGGTGGGGAAAATAGACTAAAACGAGGGACATAGTGTTCATATCTCATGTCCACCAGTACTACTGACTACCGCCCTCGCTGTCTTAATAAAGAATGGCTTGAATACATCATAATACGTCATCACCGGAAATGTCACGTGAGGATCTGCACCAATCCTCAGCATGTCAATTCCTCCAGCTTCCAGAAGTTGAAGTATTAAGTATTGGGGAGCAATAATGCGATAACATATTCTATCTCCCGAACCCCCTTCAAACACATTAGGCCAGCATATCATTACCCTCTATTCCCAATACTCAAAATAAAAATACAAAAATTTCTTTATTTCATCGCAAATAAATCAAAAATAATAATTATAAACATAAATAATATAATCTTTGTTCAGCTGTCAGGTGATGGGGGAGCACTGTTCCCGGCGGAAATCAAAGTAAGATCGTTAGTGAATATTTTCTCCAATTCTGGTACACATAAACACGATACTGTAAATTCTTTCCCTGAAGTGATAATAAATTTCAATATATAAAACATTTGAAAATATTAGAACTAAACCAGACCAAATTACACACGGAGACAGAACTCCCCCACCCCTGACCCACGTGAAAAAGAAATCCACTAAAGGCATCAGTGGCCCACGGGTCAGTGGTAAGAAAGGTCCTATCTAGAAACATACAAATCGTTACGCAGATCATCTAAACAACAAAACTAATGCGAAAAATGGGACTAAGTGATCCCGCCACATTGTCACAACATCATTCAATACAAACACGTGCGATGACCTACTTATCCACAATCAAGTGCTACACAATTTACACACACATGACATGAGACACTTAGTAGATCTACCACTGCTAGAAATAACATTCACCAATAAGTTTCTCCACTAAAAATTACTAATTTTGCTGCATAAATAATTTCACTTTCCTATTTAAAAAAGGTTAATATCACCAAGGTATTGGCTACCTAAGCCAAAATCAATATGCCACCAAGGCTATTAGCTACCTAAGCCAAAATTAAAAAGCCACCAAGGCAAAAAATTTATAAGCCACCAAGGCAAAATATTAATAAGCCCCCAAGGCTATTGGCTACCTAAGCCAATTACAATATACCACCAAGGTATTTTTAGTAAAAATAAAATCTATTACCGTTTAATGAAACAAGAACACGTCTGTCCACCTCGCTGTCTTAATAAAGAATGGTTTGAATACATCATACTACATCATCACCGGAAATGTCACGTGAGGATCTTCCTTTGGTCCATGAGAGGTTAAAAACTTCTGTTGGCTGTTGCTAGAGCCGTCAGCATAAGTTTGTCCTAACAAGTTTGCTTTGTGCATGTTGTTTAAGGCTGTTTCGTTTTTGTAGGTTAATAAAGGAATGTTTTGTCTTGCTGTTTTTTAAAATGGTGATTGCTGATATTTTGTTCCATACTGCCTTTAGATTTGATCGATCATTTAGGGAGCTACAGAAGATTGCCAGTTTTCTTCCTTGGCTTTTTTGATTTCTATCTCTGCTCAAAGTTTAGCTTCAAGGTATTCAGATCTAGTTTCTCCATTTGGCCTACGTTTGTATTTTCTTAGCGCCGTTTTTAAACTAGGGTTTATAGATTATCTGATCACCAAGGTTTGGGTGATTTCCTATTAGTCTCTTTTGTACGGGGGATTTTCATGTGGACGTATTATGTCGTCGCCCCTGTCCGTCCGTCCGCCCACAATTGTTTGTGGACTCTCTACAGGTCACAATTCTTGTCCGATTTTGAAATATAGCTTTATCACCAAAAGATCTTGGCTGCTTTCGATATTGGCATGTATCGGATCGAAACTTCATGGATTATGGCCCCTGATTGTACGAAAAATTATGTTTTTAGCTTGTGGACCCTATAGAGGTCACAATTTTGAACCGATTTAGATGAAACTTAACATGCATGTTTATAACCCAAAGATCTTGGTTCCTTTCGATATTTGCGCCTATCGGAACGTAATTTCCTGAATTATGGCCCCTGATTGTCCGAATTGAAAAACCATTCGATTATATCACCGTTACACCCTAAGGAAGGTTGAGTTTAAATTTCGGAGAAATCGGACCAAAATTACCATACAAAATGACAGCCGTTCGTACGCGAATACTGTTAAAAAATGGTATATCAAGGTTGTGGACCCTTCGATTTTGATGAAACTTGAAATGCATTGTTATAACCCAAAGATCTGGGTTCCTTTTAATATTTGGGCATATCGGATTGTAACTTCCTGAATTATGGCCCCTAATTATACGTAAAATTGCCTTGGTTTAGCTTGTGGTCCCTCTGGAGGTTACAATAATTATCCGATTTAAAAAATCAATTGAATATATCATCGTTGCATCCTAAGAAAGGTTGAGTTCAAATTTCCGTAAAATTGGACCAAAATTGCCATACAAAATGGCTGCCATTCGTACACGAATACTGTTAAAAAATAGTATATCAAGGTTGTGGACCCTGATGAAACTTGAAATGCATGGTTAAAACCCAAAGATCTTGGTTCCTTTCGATATTTGCGCATATCGGATCGTAACTTTCTGAATTATGGCCCCTGATTATACGCAAAATCGCCTTCGTTTAGCTTGGGTCCCTCTGTTGGTCACAATTATTATCGGATTTAAAAAATCGTTTGATTATACCACTGTTACACCCTAAGGAAGGTTGAGGTTGAAATTCGGAAAAATTCGGAACAAAATTGCCATACAAAATGGCCGCTGCGTGTAAGTAAATACTGTTATAAAATGGTATATCAAGGTTGGACCCATCTTCCTGAAGCAACGGCCGCGAGTTTAACATCATCTAACCCTTGCTTCAACACTTGGCTATTCCTAACATTTTACGCTGATTGTGTTTACACGTGACTAATTAGCATTCAAATCATTGTCCAATCAGAGGTCGTGGCACATAACACACTCCACAGAAAAAGATTGAGACAAGTTTACAGCCGTTGAAAGTTTTTTTTTCAATTGAGAAACTCACTGAAAACCAAAACAGGCAATTGAAGCAGTTTTAGGACCGTGACATTAATCGAACTTTGACCTTTGCATCTCGATTGTCACATAAACATATTACTTAGAAGCGCGAGACTTGATAATCGTGACGATTTTTTTAAGGAAGGATAAATAAAATAAATTGAAAGTAGTCTTATTTTTAGTAACCCATTTAACGAAGGAATCTGATTGGATCACGGTTGAGGCCGGTACCCAATCAAATTAGTGCCGAAAAACGTAGAGTGTTGAGTGAAGGGCTTGATAAGCTGTATGTAGTTAAGGCGAGATCAAGCCTTCTATTGAAGATGGGTTGGACCCAGTATAGGTCACAATTCTGATTCAATTTTGATGAAACTTGAAATGCATGGTTATATCCCAAAGATCTTGGTTCCTTTCGTTATTTGTACATATCAGATCATAACTTCCTGAATTATGGCCCCTGATTGTCCTAAAAATCGCCTATGGTCCCTATTATGGAGGTCACGATTATTATCCGATTTAAAAAACGCTTGACTCTATCACCGTTACACCACACGGAAGGTTGAGTTTGAATTTCAGGGAAATCGGACCATAATTGCCAGACAAAATGGCCGCAGTTTGTACGCTAATAGTGTTAAAACTTAGTCACCTACTAAACATTTCTACAAAAAAATTCTCCCTACTCAAACTTGCCTACAGAACCATAGTCAGATCCAGGACTATATGGAGGTCACGATTATTATCCGATTTAAAAAACGCTTGACTCTATCACCGTTACACCACACGGAAGGTTGAGTTTGAATTTCAGGGAAATCGGACCATAATTGCCAGACAAAATGGCCGCAGTTTGTACGCTAATAGTGTTAAAATATGTCAAGGTTGTGGACCCGGTATAGGTCACAATTTTAATTCGATTTTGATGAAACTTGAAATGCATGTTTATAACCTAAAGATCTTGATTCTTTTCGATATTTGCGCATATCAAATTGTAATTTAATGAATTATATAGCCTTTGATTGTAGGAAAAATCACTTTTGGTTTTGCTTGTTCTCTATCCATCTCTCGAAAATGTGGGCGTATCCTGCCTGGCAGTGCCAGCTTACTATCTTTATAAATATCCTTTGTTGGAATTTAGGTTGTAATATAATATGAATAATCAACTTATCTTGTATAGTGTACCCCACTCCCTCCCCATAAACACGCACACTTTACTTATATCGGTTGATCATTTTCATAGATAACCTTTGTTGATAGGGTGTAATATAAAATGAATTAACAACTTACCTTGTATAGTGTACTCTCCCCCCATAAACACACACACTTTACTTATATCAAGTGATCATTTTTATACGCCCACATTTTCATGTGGACGTATTATGTCGTCGCCCCTGTCCTCCGTCCACAATTGTTTGTGGACCCTCTACAGGTCACAATTCTTGTCCGATTTTGGCAAAACTTGAAATATAGATTTATCACCAAAAGATCTTGGCTGCTCTTGATATTGGCATGTATCGGATCGAAAATTCATGGATTATGGCCCCTTATTGTACGAAAAATCACGTTTTTAGCTTGTGGACCCTATAGAGGTCACAATTTTGAGCCAATTTTGATGAAACTTGAAATGCATGATTATAACCCAAAGATCTCGGTTCCTTTCGATATTTGCGCATATTGAATCGTAATTTCCTGAATAATGGCCCCCTGTTTATACGCAAAGTCGCCTTTGTTTAGCTTTTGGTCCTTGTGGAGGTCACAATTATTAATTATTATCCGATTTGAAAAAATCGATTATGTCACCGTTACACCTAAGGAAAGTTGAGTTCTAATTTCGGGCAAATCGGACCAAAATTGCCATACAAAATGGATGCCGTTTGTACGCGAATACTGTTAAAAAATGGTATATCAAGGTTGTGGACCCTGTAGAGGTCACATTTTTAATTCGATTTTGATGAAACTTGAAATGCATTGTTATAACCCAAAGATCTTGGTTCCTTTCAATATTTGTGCATATTGAATCGTAATTTCCTGAATTATGGCCCCCTGTTTATACGCAAAATCGCCTTTGTTTAGCTTGTGGTCCCTGTGGAGGTCACAATTATTATCCGATTTGAAAAAATCGATTATGTAACCGTTACACCCTAAGAAAAGTTGAGTTTGAATTTCGGGCAAATCGAACCAAAATTGCCATACAAAATGGCCGCCGTTTGTACGCGAATACTGTTAAAAAATGGTATATCAAGGTTGTGGACCCTGTAGAGGTCACAATTTTAATTCGATTTTGATGAAACTTGAAATGCATGGTTATAACAAAAAGATCTTGGTTCCTTTCGATATTTGTGCATATTGAATTGTAATTTCCTGAATTTATGGCCCCCTGTTTATACGCAAAATCGCCTTTGTTTAGCTTGTAGTCCCTGTGGAGGTCACAATTATTTTCCGATTTGAAAAAACGTTTGATTATGTCACCGTTACACCCTAAGGAAAGTTGAGTTCGAATTTCGGGAAATCGAACCAAAATTGCCATACAAAATAGCCGCCGTTTGTACGCGAATACTCTTAAAAAATGGTCACAATTTTAATTCGATTTTGATGAAACTTGAAATGCATGGTTATAACCCAAAGATCTTGGTTCCTTTCGATATTTGCGCCTATCTGATCTTAACTTCCTGAATTATGGCCCCTGATTGTCCGAAAAATCCCCTATAGTCCCTCTGGAGGTCACGATTAATATCCAATTTAAAAAAACGTTTGACACTATCACCATTACACCTTACGGAAGGTTGAGTTCGAATTTCCAGAATATCGACCATAATTGCCAGACAAAATGACAGCCGTTTGTACGCGAACAGTGTAAAACTATGGCATATTAAAGTTGTGGGCCGTGTAGAGGTCACAATTGTAATGAAACTTGAAATGCATGTTTATAACCTAAACATCTTGATTCTTTTCGATATTTGCGCATATCAAATTGTAACTTAATGAATTATGGCCTTTGATTGTAGGAAAAATCACTTTCGATATTGCTTGTCCTCTACCCATCTCTCGAAAATGTGGGCGTATCCTGCCTGGCAGTGCGAGCTTCCTATTTATAGATATCCTTTGTTGGAATATAGGTTGTAATATAATATTAATTATCAACTTACCTTGTAAAATGCCCCCCCCCCTCCCCATAAACACGCACACTTTACTTATATCAGTTGATCATTTTTATACGCCCACATAAAAATGTCTAGGGGCTAAATTAATATCCAATTGACTTTAAATTTATACACAGTGTTAAAGGTCATGAGAGGAAGACCCCTTTTGATTTCCAGCAATTTCCGATAATTGCTGTCAGAGCTATGGCCCTTTATCACTTCAAAAAATCTTGTGAACGCACTAGAGGCTAAAGTTAATATCTGATTGACTTTAAATTTATACACAGTGTTTAAGGTCATCAGAGGAAGTCCCCTATTGATTTTCAGCGATATCCGATTATAGCCCTTGATCACTTTGAAAAATCTTGTGAACGCTCTAGAGGCTAAAGTTAATATCTGATTAAATTAAGATTTATACACAGTGTTTAAGGCCATGAGACCAAGAAGCCTAGGGATTTTCAGTGATATCCGATAATTACTGCCAGAGTTATGGCCATTGATCACTTTGAAAAATCTTGTGAAAGCTCTAGAGGCTAAAGGTAATATGCGATTGACTTTAAATTTATACACAGTGTTTAGAGTCATGAGACGAAGAAGCCTATTGATTTTCAGCGATTTCCAATAATGGCCCTTGATCTCTTCAAAAAATCTTGTGGATGCCCTAGAGGCTAAAGTTAATATCCGATTGACTTGAAATTTATACACAGTGTTGAGGGTCATGAAACAAAGAAGCCTAGGGATTTTAAGCGATTGTCAATAATTACTGTTAGAGTTATGGTCCTTGATCACTTCAAAAAATCTTGTGGATGCCCTAGAGGCTAAAGTTCATATCCGATTGACTTGAAATTTATACACAGTATTGAAGGTCATGAGACGAAGAAGCCTATTGATTTTCAGAATATTAAGTGTTTCGTATACTAAACGTTAGCATGGAGGAAAACTTTATCAAAGCCAAACAAATTCGAATGATTTTCTGATAATTACATAATGAGTTGTTACTTGTTATATGATTTTAGTGTATAATAAATGTTTCATTACTGAAAAAAGTAAAATATGCGACAACTCTTGTTGACTGCCCAGACGATTTAGCTGCTGTGGGCGTATGTTTCGTTGCCTGGCAACCTATCTTTATAAATATTCTTTGTTGGAATATATGGTGTTATATAATATGAATAACAACTTACCTTGTATAGTGTACCGACCACCCCCTCCCCATAAACACACAAACTTTACTTATATCAGTTGATCATATTTTATAGGTAACCTTTGTTGAAATATAGGATGTTATATAATATTAATTAACAACTTACTTTATATAGTGTACCCCCCCCTCTCTAATCCATAAACACGCACTTTACTTATATCAGTAGATAAATTTGGTATAGTAAGATTTAAGATTTTGCTGGAATATCTGGTGAAATATAATATGAACCACCACCTTATACCCCCACCTTGGTTTTAGACTTTGAATGTTGAGTTAGTATACATATTTATTTAGATCAATGAGAAATATGCAATATAAATCCTCGAGCCCTCGGGCTATAAATATACATATAATCCTTCTTATCTATCGTGCCCTTCGGGCTTTCGGATGAGAGGAGATTGTCTCTCATCCCTTCTCAAAAATCTGACGATAATTCCCCTGTATATTCTTTTGCTTTTACTTCTACCACCAACCCAACAAGGTTACAAGGGGATAATAATTACTATTACTAATAGGCCTGTATTACATCTAAGTCCTATACCGGTAGTTTATAATATAAGTCATTAGTCTACCGCTGACAATTGGATAGTTGTTATGTTTTTATACGCCCACATTTTCATGTGGACGTATTATGTCGTCGCCCCTGTCCGTCCGTCCGTCCACGATTGTTTGTGGACTCTCTACAGGTCACAAATCTTACCCGATTTTGACGAAACTTGAAATATAGGTTTATCCCCCAAAGATCTCGGCTGCTTTCCATATTGGCATGTATCGGATCAAAACTTCATGGATTATGGCCCCTGATTGTACGAAAAATCATGTTTTTAGCTTGTGGACCCTATAGAGGTCACAATTTTGAACCGATTTTGATGAAACTTTATATTCATGTTTATAACCCATTCGGCAAACCTCGACAGATTCCGGTGCCCTACATCTAGACTCGGCTGTATGATGAAGTCCGCCATTTTGGAACTATTTTAAAGGACCCGGATAAACATGGTTGCCCCCAGGAGATGGGTGCCAGTCAAGTCGTCCACAAGCGAAGTCGTCCGCAACCGTTGGTGGAGTCGTCCACAAGGCATTGGTGATGTCGTCCACAACTAAATTTGTTTATGAATTTGTTAATGAATTTGTTATTTATAAAATTATGGAATAAAACGATTTACTTTGTTGTTTATTTACCTAGAGAAAGGGTGACCACGCAGAAAAACTATACTATTTACAAATACATTATGTGTCCAGAAATTATACTAAGTCGTGTGGACGACTCCACCAACGGGTGTGGACAGCTTAACCAGATTTGGGGACTTTTTATACGCCCACATTGAAATGTGGTCATATATTGCCGTCGCCCCCGTCCGTCCGTCCGTCGGTCCGGCGTCCACAATTGCTTGTGGACGCTCTAGAGGCCAAAGTTAAAATTCGATTGACTTTAAATTTATACACAGTGTTTAAGGTCATGAGACGAAGAAGCCTATTGATTTTCAGCGATTTCCGATAATAACTGTCAGAGTTATGGCCCTTGATCACTTAAAAAAATCTTGTGGACGCTCTAGAGGCCAAAATTAATATCCGATTGACTTTAAATTTATACATAGTGTTAAAGGCCATGAGACGAAGAAGCCTATTGATTTTCAGCGATTTCCGATAATAACTGTCAGAGTTATGGCCCTTGAACACTTCAAAAAATCTTGTGGACGCTCTAGAGGCTAAAGTTAATATCCGATTGACTTTAGATTTATACATAGTGTTTAAGGTCATGAGACGAAGAAGCCTATTGATTTTCAGCAATTCCCGATAATAACTGTCAGAGTTATGGCCCTTGATCACTTCAAAAAATCTTGTGGACGCTCTAGAGGCTAAAGTTAATATTCGATTGACTTTAAATGTATACACAGTGTTTAAGGTCATGAGACGAAGAAGCCTATTGATTTTCAGCGATTTCCGATAATAACTGTCAGAGTTATGGCCCTTGATCACTTAAAAAAATCTTGTGGACGCTCTAGAGGCCAAAATTAATATCCGATTGACTTTAGATTTATACATAGTGTTAAAGGCCATGAGACGAAGAAGCCTATTGATTTTCAGCGATTTCCGATAATAACTGTCAGAGTTATGGCCCTTGATCACTTAAAAAAATCTTGTGGACGCTCTAGAGGCCAAAATTAATATCCGATTGACTTTAGATTTATACATAGTGTTAAAGGCCATGAGACGAAGAAGCCTATTGATTTTCAGCGATTTCCGATAATAACTGTCAGAGTTATGGCCCTTGAACACTTCAAAAAATCTTGTGGACGCTCTAGAGGCTAAAGTTAATATCCGATTGACTTTAGATTTATACACAGTGTTTAAGGTCATGAGACGAAGAAGCCTATTGATTTTCAGCGATTTCCGATAATAACTGTCAGAGTTATGGCCCTTGATCCCATAAAAAAATCTTGTGGACGCTCTAGAGGCCAAAATTAATATCCGATTGACTTTAGATTTATACATAGTGTTAAAGGCCATGAGACGAAGAAGTCTATTGATTTTCAGCGATTTCCGATAATAACTGTCAGAGTTATGGCCCTTGAACACTTCAAAAAATCTTGTGGACGCTCTAGAGGCTAAAGTTAATATCCGATTGACTTTAGATTTATACATAGTGTTTAAGGTCATGAGACGAAGAAGCCTATTGATTTTCAGCAATTTCCGATAATAAATGTCAGAGTTATGGCCCTTGATCACTTCAAAAAATCTTGTGGACGCTCTAGAGGCTAAAGTTAATAACCGATTGACTTTAAATTTATACACAGTGTTTAAGGTCATAAAATGAAGAAGCCTATTGATTTTCAGCAATTTCCGATAATAACTGTCAGAGTTATGGCCCTTGATCACTTCAAAAAATCTTGTAGACGCTCTAGAGGCTAAAGTTAATAACCGATTGACTTTAAATTTATACACAGTGTTTAAGGTCATGAGGCGAAGGAGCCTCTTGATTTTCATCGATTTCCGATAATAACTGTCAGAGTTGTGGCCCTTGATCACTTCAAAAAATCTTGTGGACGCTCTAGAGGCCAAAGTTAAAATTCGATTGACTTTAAATTGATACACAGTGTTTAAGGTCATTAAATGAAGAAGCCTATTGATTTTCTGCAATTTCTGATAATTACTGTCAGAGTTATGGCCCTTTATCGCTTATAAAAATCTTGTGGACGCTCTAGAGGCTAAAGTTAATAACCGATTGACTTTAAATTTATACACAGTGTTTAAGGTCATGAGACGAAGAAGCCTATTGATTTTCAGCAATTTCAGATAATTACTGACTGAGTTATGGCCCTTGATCACTTTCAAAATTTTGTGGACGCTCTAGAGGCTAAAGTTAATAACCGATTGACTTTAAATTTATATAAATTGTTGAAGGTCATGAGACGAACAAGTATATTGAGTTTCAATGAATTTAGATAACTTGAACAGCATGGAGGAGAACTTTATCAAAGCCAAACAAATTCCAATGATTTTCTGATAATTACATAATGAGTAGTTACTTTTAATCAGATTTTAGTGTATTATAAATGTTTCATTACCAAAAAAAGTAAAATATGCGACAACTCTTGTTAACTGCCCGGACGATTTAGCTGCGTTGGGCGTATGTTTCGTTGCCTGGCAACCTATGTTTTGTAAAATCGGAACGTTTTCCTGCTAGAGTAAATCGGTAGTCGACAGGCCGCATTGCAAATGTATGGTCGTAGGTACATGTCAATGACTATCATACATCCGAGTCTAGATGTAGGTTACGGAGAGTACCTTTTGATAATTGCGCCTATCGGAATGTAATTTCCTGAATTATTGCCCCTGATTGTGTGAAAAATCACCTATTTCAGCTTGTGGTACCTCTGGAGGTCACAATTATTATCCGATTTAAAGAAACGTTCGAATATATCACCGTTACACCCTAAGGAAGGTCGAGTTCAAATTTCGGGCCAAAATTACCATACAAAATGGCCGCGAATACTGTTAAAAAATGGTATATCAAAGTTGTGGACCCTGTAGAGGCCACAATTTTAATTCAATTTTGATGAAACTTGAAATGCATGGTTATAACCCAAAGATCTTGGTTTCTTTCGATATTTGCGCATATCGGATAGTAACTTCCTGAATTATGGCCCCTGATTATATGCAAAATCGCCTTTGTTTAGCTTGTGGTTCCTCTAGAGGTCACAATTATTATCCGATTTACAAAATCGTTTGATTATATCACCGTTACACCTTAAGGAAGGGTGAGTTCGAATTTCGAAAAAATTGGACCAAAGTTACCATACAAAATGGCCGCTTTTCGTATGCGAATACTGTTGAAAAATGGTATATCAAGCTCGTCGACCCTGTAGAGGTCCCAATTTTAATTCGATTTAGACGAAACTTGAAATGCATGGATATTACCCAAAGATCTTGGGTCCTTTTGATATTTGCGCATATAGGATTGTAACTTCCTGAATTAATGCATCTGATTATACGCAAAATCGCCTTTGTTTAGCTTGTGGTCTCTCTGGAGGTCACAATTATTATATCACCGTTACAAGCTAAGGAAGGTTGAGTTCAAATTTCGGGAAAATAGGACCAAAATTACAATACAAAATGGCTGCTGTTTGTACGCGAATACTGTTAAAAAATGGTATTTCAAGGTTGTGGACCCTGTAGAGGTCACAATTTTAATTCCGATTTTGATGAAACTTAAATGGCGTGTTTATAACCTAAATATCTTGATACTTTTCGATATTTGCGCATATCAAATTGTAACTTAATGAATTATGGCCTTTGATTGTAGGAAAAATCACTTTCGGTTTTGCTTGTTCTCTATCCATCTCTCGAAAATGTGGGCGTATCCTGCCTGGCAGCCGCTGGTTAGAAAATGATAGGGCATCTATCAATGGAACCAATGTTTAACTTCAATGTACATCTTCAGGACATTACTGTGTACCCACACATGCGTTGAGATATTCATAGGGTTCATAGGTGAACGGGATGCGGGGGGTACCCCTCAGAAAGGTTTCTGATATCAACCCTACAGTTTTTATACGCCCACATAGAAATGTGGTCGTATATTGCCGTCGCCCCCGTCCGTCCGTCCGTCCGTCCGTCCGTCCATCCATCGTCCACAATTTCTTGTGAACGCTCTAGGGGCTAAAATTAATAACCGATTGACTTTAAATTTATACACAGTGTTTGAGGTCATGAGAGGAAGACCCCTATTCATTTTCAGCGATTTCCGATAATTGCTGTCAGAGTTATGGCCCTTGATCACTTCAAAAAATCTTGTGAACGCACTAGAGGCTAAAGTTAATATCGGATTGACTTTAAATTTATACACAGTGTTTAAGGTCATCAGAGGAAGACCCCTATTGATTTTCAGCGATATCAGATAATTGCATCCAGAGTTATGGCCCTTGATCACTTTAAAAAATCTTGTGAACGCTCTAGAGGCTAAAGTTAATATCTGATTAAAATTAGATTTATACACAGTGTTTAAGGCCATGAGACAAAGAAGCCTAGGGATTTTCAGCGATATCCGATAATTACTGCCAGAGTTATGGCCTTTAATAACTTAAAAAAAACTTGTGGACGCTCTACAGGCTAAAGTTAATAACTGATTGACTTTAAATTTATACACAGTGTTTAAGGTCATGAAACGAAGAAGCCTAGGGATTATCAGCGATATCCGATAATTAGTGCCAGAGTTATGGCCCTTGATCACTTGTGAACGCTCTAGAGGCTAAAGGTAATATTCGATTGACTTCAAATTTATACACAGTGTTTAGGGTCATAAGGCGAAGAAGCCTATCGATTTTCAGCGAGTTCTGATAATTGCTGTCAGAGTTATTGCCCTTGAACTCTTAAAAAATCTTGTGGACTCAGAGGCTAAAGTTAATAACCGATTGACTTTAAATTTATACACAGTGTTGAGGGTCATGAAACAAAGAAGTCTAGGGATTTTCAGCGATTCTCGATAATTACTGTTAGAGTTATGGCCCTTGATCACTTCAAAAAATCTTGTTGATGCTCTAGAGCAATGACGTATATATATTAACTAGACCGATGACGCCAATCTGTTTACAAATGACGTGGTAGAAATCAGTGCTGACTTCCGGTTCAGTCTAGAAGAGCCGAAAGCGTGACGTTTCTTATGTAAACAATACATAATTGTGCACCTTTTTTGATCGTTATATCGCTCGTAAATAAAAAGATTGATTGGATTTTAGATTGTTTTAGTTACTGACATCGCTGTACAGTACACAAATATAGTTTTATATTTTTTAGAAGTGATTATATCTTATAATTTCCAGTGTATGACTATGAGTAGGTAATGCGCTGATCGAGGTCTGGCTGGACTCATTTTTATTTTCCTAGGCGTATAGCATCACCCCAAAAATTTAAAACGTCTGTGTTTACGATTCCCCAACTGACTTTTTTATTTGTTGGCCATAATCGCCGACCTTTCCCTGATCCTATAAAGCAACGACTGCGAGTTTTACATTTTGTAGGCCTTAAGCGAGATCAACCATTGAAGATGATACATATGTAAAGGCGTGCTTGTTTGCAAACAAAATCGCCGACTCTACAAAACTGTCTTCAGAGGGTATCTACAATTTCCAGCACAGTCCAAATCGGCATATCACCGTCTAAGACAAGGGTTAAAGATTGCAAGTATCGGCGACGTTGGTTATTAAAAGATTAATATATTATAATATTATACCCCACAAAAAAATAAATAAATAAATAAAAAAAATGAAGACGTTTTCCGACCGATTGCATTTTTTAAAAATAAGCAAGCAAGAATGAATGAATGAAATGGGTTTAACAACGTACGCTTCTGCACCTTAACTGGGCTAAATTAAGACAGGGTCTTTTACGTGCACGCCACTGTGTACACGGGACCTTGTTTTATGTCCCATCCAAACGACTAGGCAGCTGTCCTTGTTAGGCCCGCCGTCTGCATCACTGACGAGGGTAAACTACGCCAGAAATTTGGAACTTTCTCGCCCAAATGCAGGGATCGGACACCCGACCTCCAGACTAACGACCCAGCACCTTACCCACGTGATCTCTAAAATAGGCAAGCGAACCGTATCAACCGCCCCTATCTTTAAACCCCCACTCAATTTTTCAGTATTTACACCAGAATCTGCATTATTTCTAGAACCTTAGGCCGCTGATGCCCACACGCTCCACGGCCAGTAAATTTAATTTACCATGAACACACTTGCAGAAAATTAGGCCCCCCTAAATATTGTGTGGCACGACGCCCCTGGTTGAGTTGGATGATTTTTTGATGGCGCCCCCACTCCCGTCACCAGGGAAATTATGTTTGTGCTCCCCAGGGGCCTATTTCACGAAATTACCAAATTACTAAAATTTGGATTTTATCTTAGTTAAAATTTTGTTAAACAGGCCCCGGATTATGGAATCAAAGAATCCATGTTGGTTTTTAAAAAAAACTAAATTGTTTTTGAGCCATGCAACCTTAGGCACTTGTATTATTATATTTTTCATTTTGTCCAACGATCGAATGTCATTGGAAATAATGAAAACCTTACCCAATGTTCTCGAGAATAACTTTTGTGGCAACCAAGATATTGGACAATTATTTGCAAATAATATGCCCAAACGAATTACAATGTATTGTGTACATTGTCATAAAATAGCTGTAAATAATTATCTTTTCAGTAAGAAAACAAACATTAAAATGGCTATTCAATTTTTTTAATAAAAATGCACATGACAGTACGGAAGATTATGAAATTTATCACACAAGCAATATCTACTTTAGAATGTGTTATTGGGTGATAATAAACTTTTTGTCTCAAGCTATTTTGCAATACTCAATCGTGCAGTAATATAAAATAATGATGCACCATATTAAAAGATTAAATACAGAGTTTAAAATTATGTTCGTAGCGTTTGACAAAACATGTCAACATAAAGTCTTTTGCTCTCAGTAACTTGTTTGCAACAGATGGGTTTTTAAAAGTTTCTTGAATGTTGTAATGAGGTGCATTGGTGAAGGATTACAGGTAATGAGTTCCACTTTCTGCAGTAAGTAACTACTTCAAACAAAAGTTGCCATCCTGTAACTTGGTATGATCTGTTGTCTGCGATGCATTTTTCGAAAGAATGTGAGACTGAACACGTCCACACTCCACACAGATAATTAGGAGCAGCGCCATACTTTTAAACTACTTTATTCTGAGCGAAGTTATGAATGTTCAAAGTTTTAACATATTGGCTGATACTAATAATTGAGTGGATAGTACGGTATGGTAGGCATAATAGTCTTCTATCGGAATTGGTTTTATTTTTCTAGCCAAAGAGCCAATATTTTCACAAATCGGCACATTTAAAGTTATTAAAATTTTAAAATCTCTCCTGCGATTATCTGTAAAATGATATCATTATGACATGATGCTTTCCATAACTTTGGTTCATGACGTGTCTTTTCCTAATATTCACCTTTTCTTAATTTTATAAACCCTGCTTTTCTTATTTTCTCCTGTCACTTTATAATCGTGGAAATGATCTGAAAAATACAACATGTAAATTATATAACAATTTGCCATTTTCTTTTTGAATAAAATAATCATGTGAATCTTAACATAATAAATTACATTTTAAAGAAAATATTTTTCCAAATATTAATACGTTTATTAAAACAATGTTTAGTATAACAAAACTTAAAATTGATTATAATTTTTATTACGGTATCTTAGATAAATCTAGCTTATATGAAGAAATTTATTTAGATCTAAAATGTTGAGATGATATTACTTTAAATGTATTTTTCGCCATATTTCTACAAGTTGCGAAGCCTGAAATGTAGTATAGGCCTTAAACGTAGGAATAAATGTTATGTCAAAGCGGCCTATTTCTCGGGTGCTTTTCAGTTCTGTAGCTACAACATAACTCACGGATTTGGGCTTAGCACAGTGAAATTTTAAAAAATATATACCGGTATATGCAAGTCGATTCTTTTTAACTAGGTTAGAAGTGACATTAATTAAATTTAGTTCATAATCTTAGAGCAATCTAGCTTATGATGAAATGTGTCTAGATGAAAAATGTTTAGATTATTTTATTTTATTTTTAAATGTATTATTCGCCATATTTCAATAGGCCTTGATCACGTTGAAATTAAGTAATTTATTTTGATCAAAATAGCCCAGGCCTATTTTCGCAGGTGCTTTTAAGTTCCGTAGTTAGAAGATTATTAATTGACATTGGTAATGGTAATAGTTATGGCTTAGTAATGTGAAATAAAATAGAAAAATAATAGCCTACGGCTACACATACTGTGACATACACATACATTTGCAATTTGATTTATTCACTTTTTATTTATTCTAATCTAAAGTCATATCATTACACCACAGTCACAGACGGGATAGTAATTAGTATAGTGCCGATTGTCTGTTGTAGCAGCAGGCCTTAGTTAGTATTTATTACCGTAGCCGGCCCGTAGGCCCTACGCCATAGAATAGATGATTCATCTTTATTGTTATCAATGAAATATTAATATTATTGAAAACTTCGACAGCTACCCTAATGAAGACAGACATAGCATAAGCCTAGTGATGTTAGAATTTAAGTGGTATAGATAATTACAAATCTTATAAACTATTATAGCTAGGCGTAGGCCTACCATATTATTTATTAATAGTAATATTGTCTGTTGACAGACAAACATGAAACAAGGCGACTGTCATATTATGAAAAGTTAGGCCTACCGTTAACAAGAACTAGGCCCTATCTGACTTTTTTTTTCATCTCTATTGCTACACATAACAGCACAGCAAGATGTAATCATGATAAAGAAGTAAACAAATACGTATCAAATAAATGGCAAGCTAAAAGCTTTGAGAATCTGCCGACTACTTACCGTTACTCTTATCACGTTTCCCGCTTTCTGACTGAACCGGATGTTATGACTGGTATGCGGCCATGATTGGGCATGCGCGCGGTCTAGTTAATATATATACGTCATTGCTCTAGAGGCTAAAGTTAATATCCGATTGACTTGAAATTTATACACAGTATTGAAGGTCATGAGACGAAGAATCCTATTGATTTTCAGAATATTAAGTGTTTCGTATACTAAACGTTAGCATGGAGGAGATCTTTATCAAAGCCAAACAAATTCGAATGATTTTCTGATAATTACATAAGGAGTTGTTACTTGTTGTATGATTCTAGTGTATTATAAATGTTTCATTACTGAAAAAAGTAAAATATGCGACAACTCTTGTTGACTGCCCGGACGATTTAGCTGCTGTGGGCGTATGTTTCGTTGCCTGGCAACCTATCTTTTAGTTAGGGAAAGTCTTCTGATGTATCTATTTTCGTCGTGTGATAGCGGGTCTTTTAGCCTATCTGACAGTTGTCATTAAAATTAAATACTTGTTCTTGTTATTAGACACAGGGTAATATGTATAAATTGTAATACTGCAAGCACTTATGTATAAGTTATGTCAGCCAGGAAACTTGTGTGATACTTATGCAATCCAGGAAACTTGTATATTTACCCAGTTACGAAGCTTTTTTTTGAGAGCAGATTCCGCACCTATATATTTTTTTTAACCCTATGAATATCTCAACGCATGTGTGTACCTCTTCAAATTAGTGAAGTTTTTAAATAATAAAAATTAAGTTTAGTACACACTAGCAGATAAATCGCAGGAAGAGCAAAAGAAAATTATTCTTAAACTACACAAACAATTTACTCATCCATCTAGTCAGAGATTAAGTATGTTACTTCATGATGCTGGTGTAAACAGTTGTGACAATTTGGTGGATCAAGTAAGAGATGAATGTAATGTCTGTAAAATGTTTGCAACTGTAAAACCTAGACCAGTGGTTAGTTTAGCGATGGCTTCTAATTTTAATAATGTTCTTGCAATGGACCTAAAACTGTGGAAAAATGGAATCTATTTCTTACATCTAATAGATTTGGCCACTAGGTTCAGTCTTGCTGATGTAACAAGAGATAAAACTCCTTCCACTATTATAAATAAAGTTTTTGTGGATAGGTAGTGGATTTGGTGTCCCAAAGAAAATATTAACAGATAATGGTGGAGAGTTTGCGAATGCTGAATTTAGAGACATGTCTGAAAACCTGAATATAGAAGTTTGTAATACTGCTGCTTATAGTCCCTGGCAGAATGGTGTTTGCGAGCCCAATCATGCAGTTGTGGTTGACTGTGTTGAGAAAATAATAACTGACAATCCAAATATTGATTTAGAACTAGCTTTAGTGTGGGCAATTCATGCTAAAAATTCTCTTCATATGGTTTATGTCTACAGCCAATTTTAGTTAGTGTTTGGAAGTAATCCGAACCTGCCCTCTGTGCTGCATGATAAACCCCAAGCATTAGAGAGGAAGACAATCTCAGAAATTTTCTCAAATCCTTTGTGTTCTTAATTGTGTTTAAAAATGAAATTTAGTATAATCCTTAAAAAGGCCGAAGTTATCTGTATGATGTTACACACTGTGATTGTAATTACTAATATTTGTACTATGTCGTTACTTATTATTTTAAAAAAAGTTACTAACTTGAATTTTCAAGTTACTCATTTTTCTAACATTGGTATACAAATCGTCTAACCATAATGCACTTCAGCCATAGTTGTATTGAGAGACTCAATAGACGAGGCTAGACACATTGCACTGTATCACACGGCATATGTAGACTGGAATAACTAGGCGCTAAAAAACTGATTTACATTAAATGCTTTCTGTTTTAACTCCAATTTCAAAATTAGTAACTTGAATTTTCAAGTTACTAACTTGAATTTTCAAGCTACTAACTTGAATTTTCAAGTTACTGTTATGTTATGAAATAAGCGTTTTGATCTAATGAAATAGTATGCCATGCAATGCTTTAGACAATAGAAGGTACGGTTATAGACCGAAACACAATTATTAAGGCTTACTTCCTTTTAGGATTTTCGAAAAAGGAAATGTTCAAGTTACTGCTATGTTATGAAATAAGCATTTTGATCTAATGATATAGTATACCATGCAATGCTTTAGACAGTAGAAGGTACAGTTATAGACCGAAATACAATTATTAAGGCTTACTTCCTTTTAGGATTTTCGAAAAAGGAAATTCGCATTCTTTTGGATTATGAATATGGAATTGGTTTCCCCTGCAGCGACATTACTCCCCACACAGTAGGCACATAGATTGGCGCAAATTGACTAGATTATTAAAGTGTCAACCTGCCATAAAACACTCATTCATTCATTTCAACTGTTTTGGGCCCTATATAAAAAACTTATTTGAAGTACAAAAACAAATTAACTCATTGACCCCTAGAGCTAATTATGTAAATTACAGCTTAATTTCCTAAGCCAATTAACCAGACTAAAGCCCATATCCCTATTGTTAATTAAAGGATTATCCATTATTCTCACCAATTGCAGATAACACAAAACAAAACCAAAACTATTACTCCAATCAAAAAATATATATATTACCAAATGTAGAAATAAAAACGGGCTTTACAATGATATTTTTTTAAAATAAAAATACTAAATAACAACAAAGTTATTCTTTGTTATAAAACGAAGAACTATGTAAAATAAATACTAGACTTCGTTTATGAATTATAAAGTTATATTTTTATGCTCTATGCATCAAACAGTAAGCACAATAGGTTATTTTTTTAGTCCACAATAAGTTTTTAGGATTAGCACTGTAAATAAAATTGTCAATCGCGAATATCTGCAGCCGTTACGTCCCTCGATTTTTTTTTTCGAACCGCTCAATCTCATTGTTGAATTTCACAGCTTGATATCTATTGGTTTCGACAGTCCGCAATGCAAACATATTCAGTCCAAAAATTAAACTAAAAAAAACCAAATTTGTTCTTACGTTTTAATATGTCTGTTGGCCCTGGCTTCGGACATAAATATGATTGCCATATAACGGAAATCAGTGTATCATTCCAAATAATATCGCGTAGATTATGCGCCATTTTAGTTTAATTTGTAATAAGCTATTTGGTAGCCGTCTTGTTCCTCACTCGAATTGTCAGTCAATTCGTTGTCCAGGATACTTTTATTGCTAATTTTTATGTCTGATATATTTTCTGGTAAAAAAAATCCTTCAAAGTCTGAGTCGGAATCACTTTCCACAACGAAGAAATTATTAAAAAACAAAGCGTACAAATATTGACTACTATTCAAAATGGCGACCCCCAAAATCCAGTTTTGTGTCGTAAATTTATGACTTCAATAAAGTTCAAACATTAGTTGAAAAATTAAACTATATTTCTATTGGCTAATTTACTTTTGGAAAGCGAATCAGTTTTTCTTGTTCCTCACTTGAATTGTCAGTCAATTCGTTGTGCAGGATACTATTATTGCTAATTTCTACGTCTAATATATTTTCTGGTAAAAAAGTCCTTCAAAGTCTGAGTCGGAATCACTTTCCACAACGAAGAAAGTATTAAAAAACAAGCGTACAAATATTGACTACTATTCAAAATGGCGACCCCCAAAATCTGGTTTTGTGTCGTAAATTTATGACTTCAATAAAGTTCAAACATTAGTTGAAAAATTAAACTATATTTCTATTGGCTAATTTACTTTTAGAAAGCGAATCAGTTTTTCTTGTTCCTCACTCGAATTGTCAGTCAATTCGTTGTCCAGGATACTATTATTGCTAATTTCTACGTCTAATATATTTTCTGGTAAAAAAATCCTTCAAAGTCCGAGTCGGAATCACTTTCCACAACGAAGAAATTATTAAAAAACAAAGCGTACAAATATTGACTACTATTCAAAATGGCGACCCCCAAAATCCGGTTTTGTGTCGTAAATTTATGACTTCAATAAAGTTCAAACATTAGTTGAAAAATTAAACTATATTTCTTTTGGCTAATTTACTTTTGGAAATCGAATCAGTTTTTCTTGTTCCTCACTCGAATTGTCAGTGATTTTCTTCACGTGAGTTTACAACCTAACACCTTGTTGTGACCTACTGCCTAGACATTTTATGACCCCAATCATTAGATGAAACTATTGTTTTATAGGATTACAACTTTTGGGAAGTCAAACGGCTTTTGTTTATAACTTTTATTATTGATCATTAAAATAGTACATTTTGATCGGCCTCCAAAATGGCGACAGATATGAATAGAATTTTCTTGTAAACTCGCGACCTTATAGCACCTAAACCATTGTTGTAACATGTACATTTTATGATTCCAATCATTATTTCAAACTATATTACATTTGGCAAGAGAAGGACCGAATGAGTTAATATCTGGGTGGAAGTTTTCAACTCGCTCTTATATTTTTACTACAGTAAGAGAAAGACGAAGAAGTCGTGGTGAAGAAGATGAAAAAGAAGATGAAGAAAATCAGAAAACATTAGACGATCCCAAAATAAAGAGAGAATTAGAAGAAATGACCAAACTTAAAGATAAATCTGGAATAGGTTCGGTTATTTATAAAGAGTTAGAAGAAAGAAAGGCATTACCTATACAAGCCTTGAATCCGTGGAAATCATCCCGTGTACCTAGTGCAAAGTATGAACCAATATATTGCACCAGATATCAGTCCCCTATGTTTGCATGTAAGTTTTGTTATGTAGCCAATACTTTATTCTTATTTATACATCATATAGAGCCTGTGTTGAAATTTAAATACATTTCATGTATTACTGGTGCAACTATACACTCTTATTTCAACCTATCTGGTACCAAATTGTGCTGATCACCTGGTACTGACTTGACACAAGCTATGTATTAACAAGTGGCTATAGTAGTAAATATTGATCTCAATGCACATACCCAGTGATATACATGTTTCAGGAAGACATTCAAGTATAAGTTGACCTACTTCATATTAAAGTATAGCCGGATACTCACATTGAACAATGAAAGCATATCTTGTCATTGCTATTTTTAAATGTCCACATTAAAATATGGACTTTAAATTTATACATGCACATAAATAAGATGACTAGTAATACCAGATATACATGCCAAAAAACTAGAATTTAAGATAGTAAATGCATTGCTCCTATCTGCTCTACAGTACGTACTGACAATTATTTGTGTGGAATTACAAAGTAGAAAAGTCATGTTCAAATGGAAGAAATTGAATTTAATTCATAAGTTGAAGAGAATTCTTAGCAATGTTAGTTAACTTGTAGATAAACCAATATTATAAATAAGTATATTGATTGAAAAAAGGTGTAATTTTTTTCAGCACCGTCTCGTTTCTTGGATTATAGTAGAAGATCATGGGATGATAGTGATATTCGAGGTTATAGATCTCTTACAACATTAGCTAATTTACCTAGTAAGTAATCATTTTATTACTTTACTTGCAAAATGCATTTATGCATCATATTATATTTTAGTATTGGTTGTAACCGGGTCTAGTACAACTAAACGACTAGGCGGTTTAAATCTTTATTAAAAACCCTGTAAAAATATACATTACTTGCAAAATGCATTTATGCATCATATTATATCACAGTATTGGCTGTAACCAGATCTAGTACAACTAAACGACTAGGCGGTTTAAATCTTTATTAAAAACCCTGTAAAAATATACATACATAGAATTAAAATCAATATCAAAGACGTTTAATTTATAATACATATAATACACTTTAAAATACAAACATTACACTGTATTATATTATTGTACTATATATCTAATTCTATACTAATATCTTTACAGTACTAATTCCTATGTAATAGTTATTGCAGGGGGACTGCGCCACATATGATTTACATAAAGAACAAATATAACGCCAAGACACCATACTCGGAAACAACAAACAAACAAATAAACAATTCAAAAAAGAGTGAATGGATCCGGGGGATAGCCGTAAGCGTCCACTGCGCTGTACAGTCCCGGGTCTGAAGTAACACAACAGACTTAACTCAAAATTGAAAATGACCAGGAAAAACATTATGTGATGTCAGCATGAGTCATGGTCTGCCATATGCTACAAGAAATACAAATAACTATCAGAAAAAGTACTGAAGTTAACAAGACCACGTCCTGTCACTTCTGTTAATAGCAGTACAATGATCTTGTACGGCTGCGCAGTCCTATTCACATAATCTCTTAAGTGAGACTTTACGAGAAATAATTTAAACTTCATTGGCATGAAATGCTTAGGTTTGGTTTCGTGCATTTTGGAAGCGGTGTAATTAAACAATGGCATATATATATTCCCCACCCGATAATCGTCGGGTTTCAACACATTGGTCGTTCTCAATATCCTGATCCATTATGATAATAGAATAATATCCCATATGCATTCTTTACTCAGCATGCCGCAAAGTAAACGGAAATCACCTATAAAATTCTCTTCAGAAAGACGGTTATTGGCTATTTTGTTTTTTTCCATTTAAGGGCTATAAATGAATTTCTAATAGACCAAACAAGATAATTATAAAATCATCACCGCTTTGATTAGTTATTCAGAGTAAATAGTGGATTATCGGCAGCCTTATCATTGTCAGTTATCAATCAATTAATCCCTAATACCGTACGTGAGAAGTGATTACAGATTAGCATTACTCAATGACACGAACAGCGTGTTGATTAATTTACGATGTTTTGATTAACACTCCATGGCTATCTATATTATATGATCAAAATTATGTTGCTTCATGTAATGTTTTGGATGTTTAATATTTAATAAACAAACAACAACAACAATTGCTTCTGCCACTTTTCATAGTGAATCGCATGTAGATAGCCCATAACATTGCCCAAATCTAATTTCTATCAATCGCTTGAGCCTCGATCCGGCCACGGAACCACAATGCTTTGCACACTTTGTCTGGGCCAATCAGCAAGCGAATAGTGTTGGCAGCATAGCAACAAGCCGAGGTTGTTTACAGTTTTAAGGGGTTGTTTACAATAGGCTATTCATTCAAAATGAATTCATCAGCAATTCTTTGGTCATATTTATAAACTAGAGATTCTCCGCTTTACAGCAATGCCAATTAATATGTAAGAGCAATGAGCGATCGCCCGCTGCTAGCGAAGAAACATAACGAATTTCACCGATCATTTTAAGAAATATGACAGACTTATGAATGCGGTACTCGTACAAAACGTTTAAAAAAAGTGTTCTAAAATCTTGTATTGGTATTTTGACTTTTTGTATCGATAGATAGTATATTAATAGACTCATTTTTGTTAAAATCTCAATTTCGATCAAAATCAATTATTTCACTTAGTTTGTCTGTAGTCCAAAATTAGATAATACGCATTGCGACTCAAGATGCCATCGGGAAACACATATAAGACCACCCCTCAATCTTGTGTTTTTATTTTATAGGTTTTTTTCTTTATGAATGGGATGCTCATTCCTTATGATATTTACATTCGCGCCTTTGAGCTTTGAAATAGTTTGGAATCTCAATAATAAAAAAAATTGAACTGTTGGCAGTTTTCTATGGATTGAGATCATTGAGCAGCAATTTATCTAATACTTACTTGTTCAATGTGATAACACTCTACATGTATCTTATGTTTTGATAACACTCTACATGTATCTTATGTTTTGATAACACTCTACATGTATCTTATGTTTATCATATATTTATGATATTGGGAAGCTATTGATAAATTGTTTTAAAATTAGCAAACAAATTTGGTACTGGTCTGCTTCTAGAAATATTTATTTATCTGCTAAATATAGATCAATTACCGGGGTATGTCTTGTAGCATAGCTGATGTATTGTCTAGACATTTTTCTGATTTCACAGACTTACTATCACCAGCGTATTACCACCAGTAATACTTCTATTATAATTAACATAATTTGTGCTAAACCAAATAAAATCACCTGCTCAACAGTGCGGCCTGATTCTCCCTACCCAAATCATGGACCTTATCCATGCCCAAATCAAAGTCAGAATATAGCCATGCCAACTGCCTGGCTGTGTTACTTACTACAGGCCTCATGATTCTCTCCAAATACATGGTTTATATCTAAAATAATGAACAATTTAAACTAAATCTATAAATTAACTGTAATAGAAAATTAGATAGGCTATCAATTCTCACCTGCAACGGTACAAATGAATATCTCCCACCCGTTAACTACTCACAACAGCAGCCTTCACCGGTAAAAACAACACAAGATGCATTCAAGCGTGCATAACATAACATCACGTGACTAACTAACGCTCTCGATTATCCAGGCGCTAAAAACACCCAAGTTATCATCAGCTCTCTCCTCGCGGGCCATACAAAGCGAACAATCGCCGACCATCCGATTGTCTCGCAACCTTGTAAATATTTTTGTACATATGTTGAAATAGTTTTAATGTTACCACCCTTATATATTTTCAAATTGATAAACACTACCTTTTATATAGGCATAAAACTTCACAAAGTACAACACCACTTACGATTTTTTAAGAGTTTAATTATTCATTTATCATTTCGAATAAGCCAAAGATAATTGCAATATACAAAGACTTCCCCAAAATATATACGCAGTTGTATTATCATTACTTTCCCGCAGTTTGTCTGTCATTGTCGCCACTACTCATTCGCACCCTATTATTACTCTCAGGCAATATCGAACATAATCCAGGCCCAAATACACACAACAATAACAGACTCTCAGTAGTGCATTTGAATGAAAGAAGCCTCAAAAATAAACTTGATTTGGTAACCGCAGAATTAACTTGTTTTGATATATTAACATTAAGCGAAACATGGCTTGACAAAAACGTCACATCTGAGTCTATAGCTTTACCTAACTACTATCTGCCAGTCAGGAAAGATAGAAATAATCGTGGTGGCGGGGTGATTATATATATCCGTAATTCCATATCATTCAAACGCAGACATGATTTAGAAAATGTAAATATTGAATCAATTTGGATAGAGATTAACTCTAATAATAACAAGTTCCTACTTGGTAATTACTACAGACCCCCCTCTTCACCGTCCAATCTCAATCAACAGATTTTTAATTCTTTCGAACAAGCTATTACCGATCCTATTGATAAGTGCATAATTTTAGAAGATTTTAATATTGACTTAAATACCAAAACAACCAGTTTCATCCACAATGCTAGCAACTTATTAGACCTGACTCAATTAGTAAATAAACAAACCCATTATAGCAAATCCGGTACACAAAATTCATTAATAGACCTAATTTTAATAACTTCAAACCTTAACTCAGTTGAATGTGATGTCTCAGACAATTTCTGCAGTGACCATTGCCCAGTCCTCTGTAAGCTTTCATTTACTGTTCCTAAACAAAAATGCTTCAAGCGAATGATATGGAATTACGAAAATACAAATCTTGAGGGTATACGCACAGAAACATTAAACACTAACTGGTACAATCTTGTCGATCGTTCTGATATTGATGCATCCTGTGCTCGATTTACTAGTAAATTAATCAGTATAGCAAAAAATAATATACCTAGCAAACTAGTAACAATTAGACAAAATGATAAACTTTGGATGAATAACAGCATTACAAGAATGAAAAAGAAAAAAAAATAGACTACATAAGAGAGCAGTAAAAAGAAACCTGGAAACTGATTGGCAAATTTTTGTAAAATTAGAAATGACTACATAAATTTAATAAGGAAATGTAAAAAAGAATACTTTGAGAATATTGACGCAAAAATTAATGATAAGGAAACCTTTGGCACTAAAAAATGGTGGAATCTAGTAAACGCATACACAAAGACACAGGCTGCATCTTCAAACGAGCCCCCTCCTCTAACAGTTGGAAATGATACAATGTTTACGCCCACTGATAAAGCCAATGCCTTTAATAATTATTTCATTCAGCAAACCGAACTGCCAAGTACTAACAAACTCTTCCACTCCTCCAAATTAATACTAATAGCCTAGACTCGATTGTACCAACCCCTGGAGAAGTTAAGGACTTAATAAATAGCCTAGATACAACAAAAGCCTCAGGTCCAGATGAAATAAGTTCAAAAATCTTTAAATATATCGTAAATGAAATTAGCAATCCCTTATGCCAACTTTTTCGTTTTTCACTAGATTCATATACTATTCCAAACATATGGAAATTTGCAAATGTCATGGCTATTTTCAAAAAAGTAGACCCAACTAACTGCAGCAATTATAGACCCATTTCACTCTTAAGCATTATTATAAAAATATTTGAGAAAATAATATATAAACATATCTTTAACTTCTTCAAGGAAAATTCAATACTAACAGCACTTCAAAGTGGCTTTCTTCTGGGTGATTCAACTATCTTCCAATAATAATAATAATAATAATAATAACTTTATTTATCGAGGACAACACATTTAGTGAAGAACACTAATCTTCCCTGCGTTCCTCCTACTCACTACATACTATATACATTATTTACAGTACAATACAAGACAATATGACAAAATGGTTATATAACAAAATATGGGATTTATATTAACATGTTAAAAACTGGGCAAATATCTTAAAAATAACAATTGAAAATATCAATGGGGCATACAATGTACATTTAAAAACAGGCTAATTTGTATTAATGATAGTAATACAATATATGTGAATACCTTATTGAACTTTTTGAAGATGTATCTTCACACATTCCTTAAATATATTAATTGATGGAGATTGTTTCACAGTTTGTGGTAAGGAATTCCAGAGCAAACAAGCAGTATAATAAAATGTTCGTGTCACTGCATGACGTTTGGCCTTAGGAATAGATAGGGTATATTTTGTTTCTGAACGAAGTTTGAGGGAAGTAGTAGTCGTTTGACTTTGAGGCTTGAGGTATTTAAACAAATAAGCTGGACTTTCGTTTTGTAGGGTTTTATAAGTGAGAACAGCTTTGCTATGAGTAATTCGATCAAAAATATTTAACCAGTCTAGTTTTGAAAAAAGGGTAGCTGAAGGTGTGTCAAAATTTTCATCAAGAATGGATCTGGCTGCTCTTTTTTGTAGTTTATGGATAACTTCTAATTTACCTTTGCATGCATTACCCCAAACTGTGCTACAATAATCAAAGAACGGTAGAATATAACTGTTAAAAAAGAGTTTTCTAATTTCAAAAGGAAGGTGTTTTTTTATTTTATTTAACAAATAAATTTTACTTGAGATTTTGGAGCATATTTTGATCAATTGTTTATCCCAGTGCAGACAGCAATCAACAGTGACTCCAAGAAGCACTGCCTCAGTAGCACTTACAATATTTTGGTTGTTAATATTGAAAACTATAGTTTCAGTGGATGGCTGCATATTTTTATTGTGACAAATAATCATAGATTTGGTCTTTTTGATATTGATGACCATGCCATTTTCAAGACACCATTGGTTTACATTGTCAAGGTCATCCTGTAAATTTGTTTGCAACTCAGTTAGGTTATTGCTTGAGTAATGAAGGGTGGTATCATCAGCAAACAGATCAGTTGCACACGACTTAACATTCAGTGGGAGGTCATTTATGAAGATTAAAAATAACAGTGGTCCTAGAATAGAACCCTGTGGGACACCACACTTAACTTTAAGAAAATCAGAGTGTGTTGTTCCAAGGCACACTCTTTGTGTTCTATTATGTAGATATAAAGATGTTAATACAGCAATAGCATTAAGGTTAAATTTATACATTTTTAGTTTTTGCAGGAGTAAATTGTGGTCAATCAGGTCAAATGCTTTACTAAAATCAAGAAAGATAATACCAGTTTCTTTTCCTTCATCAATAGCTTTTAGCCATAAATCGGTTATTCTTATAAGAGCTGTTGCGCATGAGTGATTTTCTCTAAAACCTGACTGATTTTCGTGAAAAAGTTGAAATGTTTTGAAAAAGGATTTAATCTGTTTAGAAATATGTTTTTCGAATATTTTTGAGATAGTTGGTAATATTGAAATAGGTCTATAGTTATTTACAATCGATTTTGATTCTGACTTGTGTATTGGTAGTACTTTTGCTACTTTTAATATGTCAGGAAATGTATTTGTTGATATACAAAGGTTAATAATATATGTTATTGATGAGCAAATATATTCAGACATCATCTTTAATAATTTAGGTCCAATTCCATCATCTCCTGTAGCTTTCGTTATATTTAAACTGTTTAGTTCAAGGAAAAACTTGGTTACATGTAATAAAATCTATTGATAAAAATGTGTCCCTAGGAAGTTTAGTTTCGATAAAGTTATCAATAATTGTTTAAGAATGGGAAGTCAATGGTGAATATGGTGGTTTGATATCATCAGTAATGTTGGTAAAAAAATCATTCATAATATTTGAAATGGTTGGTAGATGCTCAATTATGCACTTTTCATTATTTTCTATTTTCATTGGGTATGGACATTGATTAGTTCGAGATTGTAAAGTATTGAAAAATTTCCATATATTTTTCGATTCAGTTTTATTTTCTATAGCTTGTTTTATATATGAAGTTTTTGACTTATCAATTAACTGTTTTGTTTTATTTCTCCATATTTTATACTGTTTATTATTTTCTTTATCTTTCTTATAGTGATCCCGTTTGTTCCTGGCATTTTTTTTTTCTTCATTAAACCACATAGTCGAGGAGGCTGACTCCATATGGCCTGGTTAGCGGGAAAAAATTCCCACTAAAATGAATCTTGATTTTTCCGAAACTATATGATAGGTAGTCTTCCTGAAAAATTCCCTCCGTTAATCGGCCTTGGGGAAAAAAATTAGAGCCATTTTTAGTTTTGGTATGTATACTTGCCTTCATAAACAATGTATACATTGTCAACAATATAAATGCAAAATTATTTAACAGATGGACGCAATGTAATTTATGATAAAGTTGACACCTAGAAGTATATTCTAGTTCCGTTAAGTAAGCCATATGATATGCATATTATTTATAATTGCATGCTATATATATTAAAATTCAGCTTTTTAAGTAAAGGGAGGTAATAATACTCCATAATATTTGGACAATGTATTATGGTACATTTCCAACAAAATAAATTATACAATGGGGATATAAATTCACTAAAAATATGCTAAATAACAAGACATGTGTTTCTATTAAGTTATAAAATTAAACATAATATATGGCAGATAGCAATATTATTATAAACTTCGAAAAAATCTGTTAACATGCTATTCATACCAGTGATCAAATATCAAGTCACTCACAATATATAACTACAGTGACCTATATCCAAAACTATAGTTGTTATTAGTCTTGACTATTTAGGTGTCTACAGACTATATATAAAACAATACTAACATTATCCACGCCCCCGTTTAAATCCTGCTAATTATAGAATATCTGAGAAAAACTTTGATTCATTAGTAATAGTATTTGCTTCAACTGTATCACTCATACCTTTCAAACGATCAGTATGGATGTGCAGAGTTGATTTGCCAAAATCAACTTTCCCTGTAACATCTGTCATCTTTTTTAGAACTTGGTACGGACCTTTCCGGCGAAACTTACTTTTTCTAGGAATAGTGGTTCTTGCTACAGGTGTAAACATGAACACCCAATCACCCTTGTTGAAACTTATTTTAGTAGAATTCAAATCATCGATTTGTCTTTGGTGTGTTGCTTGTTTCTTCTGTTTAGCAAATTTGTAACCTACCTGAAACTTTGTCCTGCGATTTGCTTCGTATGTATGTAGCTTATCCGGTGTCTCTGGTGAGCTATGGTATGCTTCTTTATTTGTACCTCTCCTCTTTGCTTTATTACGCTTACGTCTTCCAATGTGTCTGACAAAAGCACTATCCGTTTTTGATTTTCGTTCTAGCTGTGGTTCCTTTTGTTTGTCTTTCTTTTTAGGTGGAAACTTATCAGAAAGGTGACCCATTATCTTGCTTTTCTGGCAGTTACTGGATAGTTTAGGTTTTCAATACATTGTCATGTTCCTGTAGATCATCAGATTTAGGTATCTTCCAAACTGATCTGGCATACTTTTAGCTGTTTCTCTTGATGTCCATGGCGCATTGATATGACTCGAATTCAATGGCTACTTGAACAGCATCTTTTAAACCCTCTGGCCTTGTTTGTTGAACTACCCATTCCAGAGTCTTGTAGAGAATATCCTATAGATCTGCTTCAGCAGTAGGGTATGCGAGGATAACGAGTCGGTTTATTGACTGGCCTAACTCTGTTAGCTTTTCATTAATCCTTCTACGCCTATTCTTTAGTTCACATCTATATATCTCTGTCTGACTCCTAGGTTGAAATCCTCTTTCCAAAGCTTCCATCAAACAAGTATAGTTGTATCTGTCTACTGTCGGAAAAGAACTCAGTACTTGCTGAGCTGGACACAATCGACTCATCAAACCTCAGCTAAATGTAACCCTCTTTCGTCTCTAGTCCTGCCATTAATGATATTACAAGTTTCAAAATTTATAATCCATTAATGGTGTTCGTCCATCATATTTTCCGTCGGCTATACTGGTTTTCTGTAAGCCTGTCTTTACTGTTGTAGCTGTAATGGAGCTCTGGACTGTTGATATCTACTTAGATAATCAGAGAAACTTGTCTCTTGGACTTTCTCTGTAACGGAGTCGACATCTTTGGACCCTCTAAGTGTAACCTTGTATCCTCGACCATGTTTGCCTTTCGTCTGTTAAAACTGGTGGCGGTCTTCAAGGCTGTAGGTTAACTCTTCTAGTTCTCTAGACAATTCTGTTAACCAGATCTGTCGTCTTTCAATTTCTTCTGGAGTCATTTCTCCTTTATCTGTTCGAAAACGGTGTGATCTGGATTCGGCCATCGCCTCTAAATTTCTGTAAATCTGTGTGAGGTACAGATTAATTCGGAGGAATAAATTGGATTCGAGTATTTTTTGTATTTTTATTTTGTAATTTGGCCTATGTAATCTTCCAATGGTAGTAGGTCTATATTAGTGTCTTAGCTATTCAATAACTAGATTCCAGTCTACTAGTTTTGGGCCAAATTAAGGCAAATATAGGCTTTTGGGCCATCTTATCTACAGAATACCTTTGGAATCGGACTCAGCGCCCCTAAAAACCTATATTTTGAAACTCACATATACTATAAAATAATTATAAAAAACCCCACAAAAATCGGATACCAAACCTAAAAATATGGTTACCACGGTAACCGTACGACATAATAAACATCATTTTCGCATTCTCCGACCCCGAAAACCTATATATCGACACCATACACCGTACCATTGACCAATCAGGAGCCCAAAAACTGAAATTTTACAAACGTTTGGATACCAAACCTAAAAATGGCTGTAATTTTTTTCCCCAAGGCCGATTAACGGGGGGAATTTTTCTGGAAGACTACCCATCCTATAGTTTCAGAAAAATCAGGAATCATTTTAGTGGGAATTTTTTCCCACAAAATATGCCATTCTCTCCGACTAACAGTGGCTGAATATGTTTTTTGATACGCTTTCGTTTCTTTGGAGCATGTTTCTCAAGGACAGTATTAATTACATTAAACCAGGATTCAAGGGCTTCATTTGGATCATCTATTTGTTCAATATATATAATGGAACGGTATTGTTTGAACTTCATTCAAAAATTTATTTTGATCAAAGTTTTTAAAGTTACGATATTCAATTTCCATGTGGCTATTTTGTTTATCATGTTCAACTGAGTTGTTTAGAATAAAAATTATAGGATAGTGATCACTCAACCCATAACATGATACTTTAACTTCAATAATACTCTCGCTTGAGTTTGTATATATATGATCAATTATAGTAGATGTTTTCTGTGTGCACCGGGTGGGAATTGTGACTACCTGTTCAAGTCCATAAGTTAAAATTAGATTTTCCCAACGGTTTGGTAAATTAGTGCAGTAATCAATATTGAAATCACCCATAATGTACATTTGTTGATGACAATTTGAAGCAAAAGCAATTTGTTTTTCGAAACATTCGTACCATTCAATGAGGGAGGATGGCGGTCTGTCTATATGTTAATGATAAGAGAAAGGATTGTTCATATTTTGGAAAGATTTCAATCCATATTGTTTCAATATGGGTATTTTCAATATCCAATCTTCGCTTAATCTTTAATGTTTCTTTAGCAAAAATTATTAGACCTCCTCCTAATTTGTTGCTTCGATCTTTGCGTATTGTTTGATATGATGGTATACTCAGAAGGTTGTCATCCATACATGGATTTATGAAAGTTTCTGTAAAACCAATAATATCAATGTTATTTTCTGTGGTAAGAATAAAATCTTGAATCTCATCCATCTTTGCATAAAATCTATTTATGTTCAGGTGAACTATTTTCAAGCCAGCCTTTTGTGTAGAAAAGGGATTTACATGTACCTGAGGAAAGCTCTCGGTATCAAGCTCACTATTTGTTAACTCTGAAACATTTGATTCTGATGTTGAGTCAATTGTACATAAAGAATATTCATCAACTATTTGAGGGTCTCCTGAGACAGATGACAAAAAATTTAGGTAGTCTCTTTTATCTTTGGCATAGCAGTTTGGTAAGGGAAGCATATTATTGATAGACATTTCGGCGATATCTTTGCCATTATCCTAGTAAAAACGATTATTTTTATACCTATTTTTATGGTCATAGCAATGCCTAAAATAATACAGATTATACTCCGGCTTATAATAATCAAAGTACATGTCATATTTAGGATAGCCACACATGCTGGATTTATTGTTATCCCTGGGTACTGTCTTAAGAATTGGAACAACTGTTTCATATATATGTAATAGTTTAGATGTTCCCTTGTCACTTAAGTGAATCCTGTCATGCCAAAAATATTCAGGGTTACTTGATAGTTCTTTATTATTTTGAATAATGTTCATTTGTCCGTCACATGTTACACTAATGTCCTGAAGTAAGTTATTGAGGAGGTCAACATTGACGTCCCAACGAGGTGTAACCTCTGAAAAATAAATGTTAGTGTTAGGGGAAGCAGTTTTAATTGTTCTGATAATATTCCTAATATCTTCTTCAACCCAGTCTTTTGGCCTGTCCGCACTAATATCACTTCCACCTGCTTGGATATTAATATTACTGAAGTCTTGTATATCTAACATTTTAATTTCATACAATATTTTAGGTAGTTTAGCTCCTCTGTGTGTACGAACAATTACAGATTTGTTCAGTCCTCTCGTTTTTATTCGTTGGAGAATAGAGCTTCCTATGATTAAAGTCCTGTTTGTGCTTGCTGTAGATTGATCCATTTTTACTGTCTTTGGTGGTTTGGTTAGTGGACCAGAGTTTCTATTACTAATAATAGTCGGGATTGGGGCAACATTTGGATATGTCTCATTGTTTTCATCACTAATAATTTTTTGGGGGGCTTCAGGATTTATAAGTTTAGTGCCACTACACTTAATTCCATTTTCTTCACAGGTTAATGAATTCTGAATACTGGGTGTTGTAAATATATCATCTGTTTGAGTCCCAATACTAATGTAACCGAAGAAACTACTACTAGTATATATAGTCTATTTATTATTACAGAGACAACAATCTCTGAAACATAAAAATATATCACATAAATAAAAATGGTATAATAATATATACAGATAAGATTCAATACATTTCATGCACAGACATTTAAACAAAATCTAAATCTGCACTAAACGTTCCTGTTGCGACAATGAGAGCCAGTACTAAAAGTGTTTTGAGCAGGTGTCAACATGGAGAAGACGCTATAGAAAACCTCATTATTATCTACATACACTATACAAATACATAGTTATACACTATACAAATACATAATTATATGAATGTAAATATTGTAACTTCTTACCCTAAGTAAGGGAACACAGAGGCAACACAACTACAACACTATTCATATGGAACCCTACAAAGAAATGTTCATTTGATCAACACCTTATCAAGTAAATAACCTGAACACACACCTGAATTCACTTAATCTATCAGTGGCAAGAATCCGACAATAGATTACCTGTCACTACCCCTTTAATTTGTTATCAGAGTTCAAGCATACAATTACCGAATATGTTATAAGTGTTCATGGTAGTATATATATACTATGTATAAATTTGGAAATGGGTTATTGATGGACATACATATTCTACAATATCTCAATCATTATACTTAATAATTAAATAATAAACCACTGACTATAATAACAGTGTAATACGATCAAAATATTACCTCCAAGGTTACAATATGGTGTACCACCCTCGAACTCTTCACAGACCCACTGAATATTAATTAGTGGCAACTGCTCATTGGATGAAGTGGTCACATGACACTATATAGTCCGCAGTGCGCGAGATTTAAATTAAACAATTGTATGGAAGCCGATTGCTATCATGTCTAAGGAAACACAATTTGGAAATAATATATCTATTGACAGGTTACACATGGCGCTGCGAGCAGGTCATAGATGTCCTCATCAATGCTCGACATTAGATCCAAACCACTAACTTAACACAGAACTCATGTCAACTTCTAAAATCATATTTTTTTTTATATATATATTTTCGCACAACTTAATCTAAAAATATAACCATTTACAAAACCATTAAAGTAACTTTTACAATCATTTTTTTTTCTATACAGACTTAATCTAAAAATATCACATTTTTACAAATTTATACAGTCGTTTCTTTAGGAACATGAAGGCTATGCTGTATAACAGATAGGGGCAAGTTATGGGGGTTGGGGTGTTTACCCGCCGTAACTCTTTAAGAGCGCCTTACCGTTGTTATCTCAGAAGAGTCGTCTAACTCGTCGAGGTTGGAATTATCAGTTTTTGAAGGCACATCACTTGCAATTTCAATATGCACATCCTTATCACTATTCACATCTAACGAAGGCATTTCTATAACTTCCCAACTATCTTCATCCGACGACGAGGAATCGTTTTGAATAATTTTACCGGTATCACGCAACTCCGTACGGGTAACATTTCGGATTTTCCCACTATTATCAGCTAGTTTTACAGAATAAACATTATTACTAAATCTATCAACGATTACATATGGCGTTGGGTCCCATTCATCCTGAATTTTATTACGTCCACTGGGATGACTTTTCAATAGCACTATGGTTCCATTATCTATCGGTGCTTCTCTTGTATTGCGGTTGTATATTTCTTGTCGCTTATCGGCTTTCTGTTTTAAAATAACTTTAGAGCGTTCGATTGCCTCAGCTAGTTCCTTTTGATGATCAACGACCCAGTCAGTAACGCAACCACTAACAGATAAATGTTCGTCCTCTCTCAATTTAAACATAGCATCTATTGGTAGGGTGGGTTCCCTTCCAAATAGTAAATAGTAGGGAGAGTAGCCTGTTGACGCATTGGGGGTGATATTATACATATAAACAAGTTCTTGTAGGTAATCCGGCCAGTGATTTCAACAGATTATGCATAGTTCTGTTAAACCGTTCGCATTGTCCGTTGCCTTGGGCGTGATACGGAGTTGTTCTACTTTTTCTTATATTATAAAGGCCACATAATTCCTGGATGACGTTCCCTTCGAAATTCCTACCGTTATCACTGTGTAATCTGTTGGGTATACCAAATTTGTAAAACCATTCGTGAACAAGAATTTTGGCCACGGTCGTCGCTTTCTGGTCTTTGGTTGGAACGGCTTGTGTAAACTTGGTGAACAAATGGGTCATCACAAGAACATTTTCTTTTCCTGATAATGATTTTTCTAAAAGTGTAAAATCAATAGCAAGGAACTGAAGAGAATGGGATGTTGGCAGGCTCCCTATTGACGGTCTAATCTTTGGCATGGGTGATTTGGACACTATACAGCGTTCACACTTCTGAACATACTCTTTAATCACATCTGCCATCCCTGGCCAGTAAAAGCGTTTACGAACTAGTGTTGTGGTCCTTTCTATCCCCTGATGACCAGCCGCATCATGTAGATTCTATCATCGGGGGTTTAAGGACCTGCTGTTAATCCAACCTTCGACGATGGGTTGTATGTTCAATCTAGTGGGGGTGTACGATTGAACATACAATAACTCAACAACTCACTTCTTCTTGGTATACTATTATATTCTGTACAATACTTAACAATAATCATATGTTACAATAATGATCCACAGGCTAGGTAATCTAATAAGGAACAGCATCTAAGAAGTAACTTATCAGAGACCTGCCCTATAGTATGTCCTGTCACCTGCCTGTGGTCAACTGCCTAACATCTACAATGTTCCTCTAATATATCTGGAGGTTACTTAGTAACAATAAACAATATATAGATACAATAAACAATACATAGTAATTATATACATTTAAACTTAATAATATTTTATGGTTGTTAATGGGTAGTATTTAAGTGACATCCATTCATTCATTTACTATGTTGACTAATGTTCCTAGATGGATTATCTCATTACTACTATAGTCTCTAATCCCTTTCATAGCTGACATTGATAACTTAATTACTATAGATAATCCATCTTGGGAACCAAGTTAAGGTATTAGTCTAGTGGTTGAATGGCTCTTTAAATACTACCTGGTCATATATGGACTCCCCCTATTTAAGTGTCGACCCGACACTCAAGACATTGTTCTTAAGCTCTTCTCCTGATGTCATTCTGATGTTAGCTTGCTGTGAAACTATAGTATCCTAATATCCAATATTTAAGACATAATTAACATTTTATAATAAGTACCCTATATGTTGGGTGTCAATTTGTAATGAACAAATACAAACATATCCTACAACACAGTGTGGCAGTAGTTAGCATAAGCTAATTAAAAAAAATGACAAAATAATAATTTAAACAAAACAGTGTTGAATGTATTAAGCAGGCATTAAGATTAACATTAAAATTGAACTGTTCATATATTTAGGTTCCTAAACAAATGAGCCATATGCCTTTAAATAAAACTGTACCGTGCTTCATAAATGCATATAATAACTTTCTCTATTTGGTTCAGCCCTACCCTGATCTTGTTTTGCATGTCAGACGAGGATTATTCTTCCAAATTCTGCTGCTATTTGATCATTTGACACTTGCTATGCACTTTTAAAATCTGCCTTGAAATTTAGAATGACACCTTATGATTATATATATATACATTGAATTATAATATAGTAAAGTATGAAACACTCAGATTGTGAATACATATTTAATCAAAAAAAAAACTATGAATATTCATCATTGAACACCAGTAAAATAGGTGTGATGTATATTATCACAATAGCCTCCATATCAGATAAATATAGCCCTCTCATAATTTTGGATTAATGTTCTCATCTAATGTATCTTTTACACACTCTTTTGGTTTTGCTAGTAAGATTCCTACTTGCCAATAGACAGTTTGTTGAAGGAATGAGATCAATTTGTTTTACCAAAAAAAAAAAATTGTTATAGTACTTATATAGCACTGATCGTCACCAATGATATATTAAGTATTTTTGTATGTTGAATCATTTGGTTAGCTAGGCCATTTGCCTCTATATACCTCAATGTATGCCAATATATGATATGTTTTAAAATAAAAATAAAAATATTTAGATCTCTTTCCTTATTGCAAATTTCAATCGCCTTTTACGATTCACAATTTAGCTTGCGGATGACGAATTCTTAGCCCCACGTCATCAGGGGTGAATTGGGAAGAGATTAATTATTTCTCGCTTTCTTTGCCCTTTTCTTTCTGGGTTTTTGTGGCATGAAAATTTCGAATAAGATCTTGAGGCAAAAGATCCTGAACTATCCATTGGGGTCCTTTTACTTCCTTAAGTCGTGTCTTGTACCAAAATTGCCCTCTGTATTTTCTTGACTGCAGTATTTTGTCTTTATGTTTATCTTCAAATTTTGTTTGTTGGATTTGTCTAAGTTAAGGTATTAGTCTAGTGGTTGAATGGCTCTTTAAATACTACCTGGTCATAATTCTCTAATACAATAGCTTGTAGTTTAAGTGGTAGAAGAAGTTGGGAGATTTCCCCTAGGATTGAATCGTTAACTACTTTATACAAAACTTCGTTCTTAAAGGCAAACTGTTCCCACTTTCCTATCAGCTGTTTCACTGCTCTACTTTCAAACCGGAGTTGCCGAGAGTTAGGGTTGGTCCCTTGCCTATACCAATACAATAGTTTACCTAAAAGCGGATCCTCGCACTGCATCTTTACAAGATCGTCGGTTTCAAATTCAGGAAATACTTTGCGCGATACCACATCCCCATTCTGCACCAAACTACAAGCCTGTAATGTGGAAGGTTGAATTAACAATGATTTAAGTATACAGTTCATTGTCGACGTTTTCGTAACATTCGATAATATTTCTTCCACGTTGCATTCGTTTAGGCGCTGTCGACTTAAGGCATCTGCCGCTACATTTGTCTTACCCGAACGATAATGAATGTCGAAATCAAACTGGGATAGCTGCGCGGCCCACCTCATTTCCGTTGCTCCCAGTTTTGCAGTTTTCAAATAACTCAATGGATTGTTATCGGTATAGATGAGGAATTTCGCTCCCAATAAATAGTCCCTAAACTTTTCCGTAACTGCCCATTTTAAAGCTAATAGTTCCAATTTCATTGAGCTATAGTTATTCATGTTTTTTTCACACGGTCGCAGACCCCTGGATGCGTAGGCGACCGTCACCCTCCCTTTCGTTTGATCTTGCGAAAGTATCGCACCCAATCCATCCAGACTGGCATCAATTTCTAGGATAAAGGGAAGCTTGAAATTTGGATATCCCAGAATAGGAGCACTTACTAATTTTTGCTTTAGTAACTCGAACGCTTTATGACAGGAATCCGTCCACCTCTCGGTAAATTTAGATTTAGATTGTTTGGGTTTTCCTTTACTGCCATCCACCTTAGTTAAAATTTCATGTAACGGACTAGCGATGTTGGCGAACCCCGCTACAAACAGTCTATAGTAGCTAGCTAGTCCCAAAAAAGATCTCAATTCTTTTTCTGACTCGGGCGTTCTCCACTCGGCGATGCTCTTGGTTTTCTCTGGATCCGTAGACACCCCTTGTTCAGAAACGATATGTCCCAGATATGTGACCTGATTTTGAAAAAAATTACATTTTGACAATTTTAACTTAAGACCATTGAGGATAGACGTTCAAATACAAAGTTTAGGCGAGCTAAATGTTCTTCGAAAGTCTTGCTAAAAACCAAAATGTCGTCTAAGTAAATTATGAGGATATCAAAATTTTTATCCCCTAAACACGCTTCCATCAAACGCTGGAATGTGGCGGGGCTGTTACACAAGCCCATCGGTAGTCTTCTATATTCATATAACCCCCCTGTCCCAATACTAAAAGCCGTCTTGTGCTGGTCGTTTTCATCGATTGCTACTTGGTAAAATCCCTGTGCTAAGTCAAGAGAACTAAAATATTTTGATCCGTATAATGTATCCAGAGCCTCCTCTACACGGGGTATTGGATAAGCATCTTTAATCGTTTTATTATTTAGTTGTCTCCAGTCGACGCATAGTCGAATGGTGCCATCTTTTTTTCGTACAATAACAGCGGGTGCAGCGTAAGGACTCGTGCTTGGTTGAATGATGTGTTGTTTAAGCAGGTTTTGTAGATGGGACCGTACCTCGTCGATCTGATGTGGTGGTATTCTCCTATATGGTACTTTAACTGGGATTTCATCTGTTGTAAAGATTCGATGTTTAACCAAGTCAGTGTAACCAATATCCTTATCTCCACAGCAAAATACGTCCCGATGAGTAGTGAATAGTTTCTTAACGTTCTCCCACTGGTCAGCGTCAAATTTGGTTCTGTCAAGGTTTAATCCGGCCGGCAAATCCCCGTCTACATTTAGCTCTGGAAGTTTAAACTCAGAATTAGTAGACTTAATAGAAACGTGTATTTCCCTTTCATTTATGTCTATGCTATAATCGGTGGTGGGTTCCACGACAGAATCTACATGGTGTGAGGTACCTATCCTACTACGTGGTTCTAACCATCAGTCCTCCCCGCTTATGTTAAGGACCCGCACAGCGACCTTCCCGTTTATAACATTGGCATAGGTATTAATGACCATAATTGGCAGGCTACCATTTGGAGTTTCTATCGCTTGAATTGCTGTTGGATAAGGTTGATTTCTTGGGCCTTGTTTGACAGTACATGAGACTGCCATCATCGAATTCGCAGGAATCCTTACTGGTGATCTTCCGGCCACCTTAACGAAACTAATTTTATCACATGACGATGCTGCCATTTTCTAAAGGGATGTTAATCTTTCTATCGCGTCATTTTCTGGAAAACTGTGTAACTGGTCCTTCAGTAGACGTAAAATGTTACAACCAATCAACCCAGGGCATTTTTGTTTCTTCTCTTGCCCATTGTATGTTTCTGGATCTTTAACGACAAGAAATCCGGCTCTTGGAATGGTTTTGCCATGTATTGTCAGATTAACTTCAATATATCCGATGTAAGGGATTGGTAAATCATTAGCACCTGTGACCTTCATCCACTTGGTAATATCATGTAACCGGGGCTTTCCTTCAAGTAAGTTGTTGAAGAATGTTTCTGTAATAGTAGAGACCTGAGAGCCTGTATCAACCAAAGACCTAAGTGGCTTTCCCTCGATAAAAGCGTTTACTTCTGGACAGGTCCCTATCGCGTTTTCTGCTATTTCGTATTTGGTTAAATTGGAGTCTTCTAAATCCCCCCCTGTATCCCTACTTCTCACTTCTCGACTCACAGTAGGGGAAGGGGTTAGTTTCCCGAATTCTGAGACGACCTTCCTTGACCTGTGGGTGCCTGGTTTGGGGGTGGAAAGGACCGCTGAAAAGATGGGACAAAAGAACGTCTCTGATCACAGTGTGTGTTCTCTGTGTATGGTGTTAATTCGCCACGTCTGTAGTTTTGAGAGCTGTTTCCTCTTGTGTAGGACGCTTCTTCATACTGCCTGATGGACATTGGTTTATCTTGTGACCTATGCCCCCACACTTGAAACATCGTATGCTGTTGTACTGTAGTCTTGTGGGGTCCCTAGAAAATGTCGGTCTGGTGGAACCACTCCGTTCAAATCTGTCCAGCTGTGCTTGTTGTCTGGTAAGCAGTTCCTGTTGGCGTTTCAATAAGGTAACCACTTCGTGCATTCCCTCCATATCAGACGGTTTGGTTGCTACTACAAGATCTTGGTGTACTTCTTCCTGACTCCTAATACAAGCGCTAGCCCGAAATAGATTACCATCCTCCGTCCACGTCAACACAGAGTCCCTAAAACTTTCAAAGGTAATATCAGGGTTATCTACTGAAAATTTTCGAAGTTCACAATGAAGTTGCGCATCCCTAACCCCGTCGATTAAACATTCTTTCAAAATCAAATTTCGATCACCAATAGCCTTGTTATCTTTCTTTATGACACAATCAATCAATTTCATCAAAGTCAATGAATAAACCTGCAACGACTCCCCCTCGCGCTGATTCCTCTGATAGAATACTTGTTGTAGATGGGCCACTGATTCGGGCATTTTATACATGGATTCTAGTATCTTAATAATTTTATCTGAAGAATCCCGTGAATCTTGTGGACGCATCCTAACCTCGTCCTTCGCCTCCCCAGATAAATTATCTAACAAAAATTCTACTTTAGAAGGCTCAGTATTATAATTGTTCAAATTCTGACGCACATCTTCTAGCCAATCAGAAAAAAACAATACCTTTTGAAGACTGCCCACTGAATTTTTCAATCTTCCTTTCTTTTGTGACGATGACCTTTGTCTTCCTCTCTTCTTGTAAAGTCAACATCTCTGCCTTTAGCCTCGTGAGTTCTACCATTTCTGCCATAGCTATTTGTTGTAGTTGTAGCCTCTGATGTTATGTAGTGTTGTCTCTGTAATCCTATCGGCGACGCCAAGTTGTAACCGAAGAAACTACTACTAGTTTATTATTACAGAGACAACAATCTCTGAAACATACAAATATATCACATAAATAAAAATGTTATAATAATATATACAGATAAGATTCAATACATTTCATGCACAGACATTTAAATAAAATCTAAATCTGCACTAAACGTTCCTGTTGCGACAATGAGAGCCAGTACTAAAAGTGTTTTGAACAGGTGTCAACATGGAGAAGACGCTATAGAAAACCTCATTATTATCTACATACACTATACAAATACATAGTTATACACTATACAAATACATAATTATATGAATGTAAATATTGTAACTTCTTACCCTAAGTAAGGGAACACAGACGCAACACAACTACAACACTATTCATATGGAACCCTACAAAGAAATGTTCATTTGATCAACACCTTATCAAGTAAATAACCTGAACACACACCTGAATTCACTTAATCTATCAGTGGCAAGAATCCGACAATAGATTACCTGTCACTACCCCTTTAATTTGTTATCAGAGTTCAAGCATACAATTACCGAATATGTTATAAATGTACATGGTAGTATATATATACTATGTATAAATTTGGAAATGGGTTATTGATGGACATACATATTCTACAATATCTGCATCATTATACTTAATAATTAAATAATAAACCACTGACTATAATAACAGTGAAATACGATCAAAATATTACCTCCAAGGTTACAATATGGTGTACCACCCTCGAACTCTTCACAGACCCATTAGTGGCAACTGCTCATTGGATGAAGTGGTCACATGACACTATATAGTTTGCAGTGCGCGAGATTTAAATTAAACAATTGTATGGAAGCCAATTGCTATCATGTCTATGGAAACACAATTTGGAAATAATATATCTATTGACAGGTTACACTAATATAGTTAATAGATGGGGTCTGTGAGCTATTGTCTAGTATTTCCTTACTTTTGCTGTCCAGTATAGTAGTTAATGACTTAACCAGTTCCTTCAAGTCATGAACTTCTTGTTGCAATTCATCACATGTCTCATCTAGATCACTTGGTACATTTATGACTTCTCTTGGGGTTGATGAAAGTAGTGGCTGTGTTGACATAACATGTAATAGACTCTTAGGGTTTGTCTGTGAGTTATCTATGGAATTTATGGATGTGTTTATAGGGGTTAACATCTGGTTTTCATCATTTCCTTCATTCAGTGAATTATCCATATATTTCATCTCATCATGTAGCTGTTTGCCAAATATTTTGAAATTTCTCTGGAACCATGTTTGGAATCCGTTGCCTTGAACATGGAAAGTTACAGATGATCTGTGTAGGTGGAGTACCACTTTATTATGTTCATGGCATAGTGTATGAACTAGACCATTTTTTCAATTAATAGACCTATATCACTTCTTTTGTCAAGCCATTGATCAGAACAAATACACCAGGATCGTCTTTTGTGACATTAGCAAGGCTTTTGACAGAGTCTGGCATGCCGGACTCTGCCATAAGTTGGAGGCTGCTGGGATCAGAGGAGGACTGTTGTCTAAGGATGTAAACGGTCACTCGGTTGACCGGTTACGGTTCAGTTCGGCAAGCTGACCGGTTCGGTATTCCCCTGACCGTTACTCGTTCTATATAAAAAAAATGTCAGTGTATATCGACTAGTAGTAAACTAGCATTACTGCATTAGCCCATGCTCTCTTGTTCATATTACATGTTGATACAAAACATTCCCGGTAATAAAACAGCCGTATTCACTGGTCGAAAACGTAGTTGTAAAATTATCCCGTGAACAAAGTATCTTTCGTCCCTCTGGTACTTGGCCAATTGGTATTTTCTTTTCGTCGTTTCATTGGATCAATTGGGTCACGTGTAGTAAAACTTGGCCAATTGGTATAATCTTTTCGTCGTGTAGTAAACCACGAATTGTATAGTATTAGTAACCAAGGAGTATTAACATTAACCTTGGTAATAGATAGTAGTATTTAATATTTAATAAAAACATGCTTTATTGGCCATCCTCGCAGAAGAGCAAGCCGCGTGGTGGCACTGCCCGAATTCGCGGTTCCACGTCACATGCGGTCAATTAAAGCATCCATTGTTTTAATTGTGTAATTTGTGTTTACATTTGCCCTCGCCTCGAGCTAGGATCATTTTCCAAACCATTCCTACTACGTGGTGTTGTGTTCCATTGTGTGAAAAAAGGGGCGGACGCTTTCCCAAAAAAGTCGTATTTATAAATATAAATTTATAAAATATTTATAAAGAAAATGGCTACCAAAAAGGAAATATTTTGAATTAGTTGATAACAAGAAGAAGACGAAATGTACATTATGTGAAACGTTGTTGGCATATTCTAGCGGTACGTCAACCATGAGGAATCATATAAAAAATAAACACAAATCAATAAATATTACGGATGGTGGTAAAATTAATAGTTCGACGACACAACCTAGGATATCTTGTTTCACAAGTAAAAAACTGTTACCTGCAAGAACTAATTATATTACTAAAAAGCTTGCTCTCATGTGCGCTAGGGATATACGTCCCGTTAGCATTGTGGAAGGGGTGGGGTTCCGAGAGTATTCGGCTGCCCTGAATCCAGATTTCCAAATGCCATGCAGGGCTACAATAAGTAAACATATTGAATTTATCTATGAAGAAACAAAGAAAGAGGTTGTAAAAAAAATTAAAGATGTTGACGTTTCTCTTACGTCCGACATATGGACCAGCTTGACAAATACTGGGTACATCTGTTTAACCGCACATTTCATTACGGAAAACTCCTGGAAAATGGGCAACTTGTTACTGGCTACATGGGTTATAGAAGACCACCATACAGGAATAAACATTTCAAAAGTAATAAAAGATCTGCTAAATGAATTTAATATCAAAAGTGTCGTTTCGCTAGTAACCGATAATGCTGCGAATATGAAGGTGGCGGCCAGAGAATCAGGTCTCGCCCATGTTACGTTGTTCTCTATTACCAATGTACTATAAGCGGGGCTTGTAAAAAGAACGGAGACAATCACTTTAGTGAACAACATATATTGAACGTCATTGCTTACAGAACACGTCACTCGGGAGCAATCATTTTTTTAAGTGAACACATTACGTCACATCTCCCTTTCCAAGAAAGGAATTACAATTAAAAGTAATCATTTACAAGTTCAATCTGAAATAATGCAACTATTGCAACTTGATCTAACACACTGATTCAATACGGTTACATAAATAAAATTTGAAGATTAGCAGTTGTAAATCCTAGCATTCAACTAAAGTTAATAGAAACACATTTGTAGAAACACAATTAGAGTTAATTTCACTTCTCCAATACATAGTCATTGTACTTCGCTGGTAGCTTCACTTGTCTTCCACTGGGTGTTCTGCTTGGAATATCAACTACAGGTACAGGTCTTGTTGATGGCATACTTGTGTTGGTACAGGTATGAGTAGGTTTGGGACTACCTGATATGACAGGGTTGACAGGGATAGTGATCTCTGGATCTTGTTCTGGTATATCAGGTGGTTGTACATCAGCGTGTAGATCTGGGGGTTTCTCACGAGACAGTTTCAGATGTCTTCGGTTTCTGCGAAGGCTTCTTCCACCTTCAGTTGTAATATGGTAGGATCGTATTCCCGCTTCTTGATTCACAACAGCTTTCTGCCATCGCTTATCATGAACTGTTGGCTTGATTCTCACCACATCTCCTTCTTTTAACTTGGAAAGCTCAGCAGCATTGCGATTGTAGTAGAACGCTTGTTTCTGTTTCCTTTCTGCTATCTTTTCAGGCACATTTTCGACGATCTGGGGTTCTAATAGTCTATTTGTTGTTGGGAGTAGAGTTCTGGTTCGTCGACCAAACAACCTTTGCGCTGGTGAACTTCCAATGCATTCAGTAGGAGTATTTCTCCAATCCAGTAGAGCGAGATGTGGATCTGTTTCTGAGTGTAGTGATTTTGTGAGAAGTCGTTTAGCAGTCTTCACCGCACTCTCAACCTTTCCATTCGACTGTGGGTACCGTGGAGATAATGTCACATGCTTAAAGTCATATTCTAAATGATTCAGAGTTGAAAGGAGGTCCATTATCTGTGATAACTTCATTGGGTAGACCATGTCGAGCCATGTGCAACTTTAGCTTCTTAATAATCTCGGGAGCTCTCTTGTCATGAAGTCTGTCTATCTCAAAGTAGTCAGAGTAATAGTCTACAGTGATCAGATAATCTTTCTGGTCAAACTCAAAAAGATCGCTTCCAAGTTTTGACCAAGGTCTAGTAGGTACTTCATGACTTATCAGTGGTTCCTTCTGTTGACTCTGCTGCAGAGTATTACAGGTGTTACATTTTCCAATAAACTCTGTGATATCCTTTGTCATCTTTGGCCAGTAAACATGCTCTCTGGCTCTTCTGATGCAGCCTTGTATACCAATATGACTGGAGTGGAGTATATCTAAGGTGCTAGGTCTGATGCTCAAGGGAGTAACCACTCTCTTACCTTTAAAGATTACACCATTTTGAACAGAAAGTTCATCACGGAAAGGAAAGTAGTCTCTGGTACAGTAGGGTGTGGCACTTTCAGTATCAGGCCACCCAGTTTGAATCAAATTCTTCAGTGTCATCATTGATTCATCAGCAGATGTTGCTTTTTGAATTTCTGAAATTCTGTGGTCAGATATTGCAAGATAGTCTATCATACAGACAGATTCAGTTTCTTTAGCGGTCATTGAACGTGTATCAATAGAGAGTATGTGTCCATCATCATTCCGGATGTCTTTCACGTGTGGAAGATAGGCTCTGCTTAGGGTATCAGCAAGAAACATTTGTGAGCCTTTTTTGTAGTGCACTTCAAATTCATACTTCTGGAGACGCAACATCATTCTCTGCAAGCGCTTAGGTGCGTTCAACAGACTCTTCCTCAGAATTGTCTCCAGTGGTTTATGATCAGACTCAACCATTACCTTCCTGCCATAGACATACTGCTCAAAACGTTCCATTGAAAATACAATCGCCAACATCTCCTTTTTAATCTGAGCATAGTTTTGCTCAGTGTTGGTCATGGATCTCGAGGCATATGCAACAGGCTGGTCACCCTGAATCAAGCAAGCACCAAGCCCTGATTGAGATGCATCACACTGTATGGTGGTTTCAGCATCATTGTCAAAGTATTTCAGTACAGGAGGATTTGAGAGAATATCGTTCACTTTGTTAAGGCAGATTCCTTGTACATCCTCGTTCCAGTGGAACTGTATGTCATCCTTCAGAAGATCTTTCAGTGGTGCAGTGACTTCAGAAACCTGGGGAGCGAATTTCTGCACAAAATTAACCATACCTAGAAGACGCTGAACCCCCTGCTTGTCAACAGGAGCAGGCATATCCTTGATGGCTTCAACCTTGGACGGGTCAATTTTTAAACCATCTGCAGTCAGTACATGTCCTAGATAGGGTACCTCGGGGAGCTTCAGTTTCATCTTTGATTTGTTGAGCTTGATGTTCTTTTTTCTGCAGCGATCCAACAAAGTTATCATTTTCTGGTCGTGGTCGCGTTCAGCCTCCTCAAAGCTATCTCCTATACCATAGACAAGAATATCGTCATGTACGGCTCTAACACCATCCAGACCCGATATTGCATTATTTAGTCTCCTCTGGAATTCTTCCGGGGCAGGTGAAAGTCCAAAAGGCATTCGTAGCCACCTGTATCTCCCCCATGGAGTGTCGAAAGTGGTCAAGTAGCTACTCTCTTCGTCAAGCTGTATGTGCCAGAACCCATTCTTGGCATCAACCAATGAAAAGCACCTAGCCTTCGAGAGATCAGGAAGTATATCTTCAATAGTCACAGTTGGATAATGATTACGTTTCAGAGCAGAGTTCAGAGGTTTCGGGTCAATACAGATCCGCAGTTTGCCAGTTCCTGGTTTCTTTACAACAACTAACGCAGATATCCAGTCAGTGGGAACATCAACAGGTGTGATGATCTTCGTTTCAGTAAGTCGTTCAAATTCAGTTTTCAGAGATTCCTGTAGAGCAACGGGAATTTTACGTCGAGGCAACTGGACAGGCTTTATAGTGTTGTCAACTTCCAAATGAAGCATTCCGTCAAGCTTTCCGTCTCCTATGAACAAATCAGCATACTGTTCATAAATATCAGTCAGTTCCAATTTACCAGTTACCAGTGTTGTAGAAGCACCATTCTTCTCGCTACTCACTGGTGACAACAGAAGAATGTTCTCAAAGTTAACAGTCACAAGTTTCATTTGCTGAATTGCCCGGGATCCCAGAATTGGCTTGCAAGCTTCACCTCCCACCACAAGAAACTCAATGCTATATCTGCGATTATTCTTTGGATTAGTGATGGAAATTCTTTGCTTCCCAATAGGAATGGTCTCAGATCCGTTGAACGTGCGAAGAATTGTTTTTTCCCCTTTTACAAGTTTGTTTAGTCCTTGGTCTTCAAAGACTTCCATGTATAGTTTCTAGGGTAAAATATTGACAGTAGATCCACAGTCCAGTTGAAACTTTACGTCTTTGTTATTGAGAGACATATGGGCAAAGATTCTCTTCGGGTAGTTGTTCATCAATTCACCATCATGTCGAGAGTTCACAGAATTCACGTATTCAGAGTCATCATCAATAGACATAATATATTCATCATCTGACTGTTCCTCCATCATATGAACTTTAGAATTCCTAAAACCTCGTTTTGGACACATCTTCGAAAAATGATTCGTTTCACGACATGAGCTGCAAATTTTACCCCAAGCTGGACAAAGCTTTTTTCCAAACGCATGGTGGTATCCACAAAACTTACATTTCAGAGCTGTAGATGGCTGCAGTGACTTACTAGAAATGTATTCAGCGGTTCCCTTCCGTTGAATCGCCTGAACATCCTCTGTGGCCATCGATTTTAATCTTCTAGAAGCATTCTCGTGTGCCCTACAAATATCCACACAGTCTTTCAAAGTTAATTTCGAGTTCTGCAGAAGACGTTTTCTAAGGGTGTTGTCCTTTATTCCAATGACTATCCTGTCTCGAATCAGTGATTGTTCTAGGTTACCATAGTTACATGTTTTGGCCAGTGTCCTAAGAGTAGCAACATACGAGTCAATAGATTCAAACTGCTCTTGGTCCCTTTTGTTGAAGGTGTACCTTTCCCAGGTTTCATTTGTTTCGCCTATGCAATACACTTCAAATTGCTCCAGAATTTTTTCAACTTTTGTCCGCCTCTTCTTCAAATTGAAGTCCATCCATAATATCCAATGCATCAGAACCGATACAGGTAAGCAGTGTTGCCGATCTGCAATCATCAGGTTCATCTTTGCAGCGTGCAGCGAGTTCATAATTTGTCCACATTCTTTTAAATTTGCGGAAATTTCTGGACAGATCTCCCTTTAAATCTAGTTTTGGTGGTAATGGAATATTATTAGGTACTCTGATGATTTGAGCCTGCGGTACATTATCATCATCACCCATGGTGGAAGTTGTAACAAAGGCAAAGGGTTGAAAACAGATTTAAAGATGGCGGAATCAGGCTTCCGTAGATTTTTCCCCGTCACACGTGTGATCAGTTATCAGTGCAGTTGTACGTTATTATTCACAGCAAAACATCAGCATAAGTTTTACTAAAGTTGTCAGCAGTCAGTAAGGTACTCAAACTTCACAGTAATAACAGTGAGAGGCAGACTTAAAGTTCAGAAAGCAGTTCGCCTTCGACGAAGTTTGATTTACACATGACGTCGTTCTGTGTCTAGAATGTTCGAACGCTTAAGATCAGTTTCTGGAATAATAAAGCACTTATCTGGTCCAAGAGTGTGTGTGGTGAGTTCTTGACATATTCTGACACCATGTTACGTTGTTCTCTATTACCAATGTACTATAAGCGGGGCTTGTAAAAAGAACGGAGACAATAACTTTAGTGAACAACATATATTGAACGTCATTGCTTACAGAACACGTCACTCGGGAGCAATCATTATTTTAAGTGAACACATTACGTCACAGCCCAAACTGGGTGTTTCGCCCACACATTGCAGTTGGCTATTATGGACGGGTTGAAGCTGCAGGCTATTGCTAGGGTGATAGGGGCTGCTCGGAAACTAGTAAGCCATTTTAACCATTCCGTTTTAGCCACAGAGGCGTTACGTAAGGCCCAATCCGATCAGCCCCTTAAACTAATCCAGGACGTTGCCAAGCGCTGGAATTCAACCTATATGGTGTTAGAGCGACTTTTAAAATTAAGGATCCCTGTGTACACTGTAATTTTTGACGACTCTGTTACCAAAGTATCAGATCGTATTGCCCTTGATTTAAAGGACTTGTTTTGGAAAATAAATGAAGATTTGGTACCGGTATTGGAACCATTAGCCGACGCCACCGAGATCTTGGCAACAGAAAAAGTACCATCATCTAGCGGTGTACATGTCTTGTTGGCTGGTCTTTTTGAACGCGATTTACCTGGTTGTGATTGTGACTCAAATCTCGTATTAGAGTTAAAAAGTGTCATTAGAAATGGCCTCGTCAAACGACTAGATATTAATGTGGATGGACGTCCCAATGATGTTGGCTTAACTTCACCACTAATGCTCTCAACAGCTCTGGTCCACGGTACAAATCTCTGAGAACTTTGATTTGGGACAAAATTCAGCTTCAGTTAACTGAACTAAATAAATGCGGCAATTGTACTACGGCCGACCCCCAATTACACGATACAGTGACTGATGATGATATTGATCTAGCACCGTTGGCGAAAAAGAGTCGAGTTTTGGATTATATGGCGTAGACAATATAGCATCAGAACTAAAAGAATTTAAAAATGCCTTAGTGCGAATTTCTAACCCTTTAGAGTGGTGGCGTCTGAATGAATCAAATTTCCCCAATATTGCTAAGCTGGCATACAAGTATTTATCGATTCCCACAACATCCGTTCCTAGCTAACGCACGTTTAGTGCCGCAGGCAGAACCGTTACTAAACACAGATCTAATTTGTTACCAGAGAATTTTGACTGTTCCAATAAATTTAGGACTATACCACACATGCATACAAACAAACGTGAACATAAAATCTAGGTGATCATTTTATTTATTAACAGGCTAAGCTGTTAATTATTGATGTACGCCTATATGATGTTTTAGTGTGACGACTTAAATAAATAAATCTTGGATACTGTAGTTCGTTTTGTTTTGGGTTTTATTCAACTACGATTTTTGTAGAAAGTGCGCGGGTGAATTATTTTTTTTTATTCAAAGATTCGTGACATTGACAAGCGAGTCTACCATGCTACGTCTCTGTCCATATTAACATAGTTCTATTTCGTGTGATTAGAGTACAGGCAATATTTCCCACATGCCCGATATTAATCATTTTATAAGATTCCCCACCAGCTGTACGCGTTTAGGCCATGGACTATAAGCCTAGAGTTAAAATGTTTTGACCGTGATCTAAGACTGCAGAAAATAGCGACTTATTCCGTTGTATCTTCGGCCTGGATAATCTTGAGTTGATTACAGGATGACTATTGACTGCTGGTATGCGTAGGAAAATAAAAGTAATGCTGTGCGCGTGAATAAATGGATTACATTATTATAACACTGCATATTAAGGTGGAGGTAGGTGGGGCCATAGAATATTCTTATATTTATAACGGGTTGAACACTAATAATATTTAAGCAATTTTCCGATGTCACAGAACGGCATGTGATACCTGCGCGAGTGACAACCACGTGGTAGCATACCATATTGTATTACCTCCGGTTGACCGGTCACGGTCAGTTTTTTGGCCATCAGTTAACCGGTTCAATTTTTTTTGACCCGTTACATCCTTACTGTTGTCATGGTTCAAGAATTATTTTGAAAATCGACAACAATCCGTCGTCATAAACGGAATATCCTCTGACCCCAGGAGTATTCCCGCTGGTGTCCTACAGGGCAGCGTATTAGGGCCATTATTATTTTTATTGTATATAAATGACATTGTGGATAGTATACAATCGAACATCGACTTTTTGCTGATGACACCTCTTTATACCTAAAAATAGATGACCCAGAGGCATGTGCACTTACATTAAATAAAGATCTTGAAGCAATGAATACATGGGCGGAAACATGGCTAGTAATCTTTAACCCCCTCAAGACAGAAACTTTAACCCTCTCCACTAAACGCAATGTTTCAAAACCACCTCTTCTAATGAGCTCAATAAGAATAAAGGAAGTAACTGAACATAAACACCTCAGACTTATCTTTCAAAGCAATTGCAAATGGAACAGCCATATTGATAGTATAATTAAAAAAGTATCAAAATTAGTAAACAGTCTTCGCTCCCTAAAATATCGCTTAAACAGAGAATCGCTACATACCCTATATTCTTCCTTCATTCTACCGCACTTTGATTATGCCGATGTTATCTGGGACGGGTGCACTGACTACCTCAGTAATAATCTTGAATGCCTTCAGCTTGACACACTTCGCACTATTTGCGGGGCAGTTAAGGGTACTAGCCATGCTTCCCTCTACGCAGAAACTGGGTTTATTCCACTCAAAGAAAGACGAAATCGACATAAATTAAAATTACTTTACAAAATTATCAATAACCTAACCCCTTCTTATCTTAAGAATCTCATAAACCTTGAACCGACAAATAAATATTCCCTTCGTAATGAAGATAAATTAAAATAATTTTGATGCCTTACTGAAATATTTGCTAAATCATCTATCCCATCCAGCATAAGAGAGTGGAATAAACTCAGTACCCCAGCGAGGAGTTGCAAAACTCTGAAAACATTTTCCGATCATCTATCAAAATCCGATATCAAAGTTCCTTCATTTTATTACAACGGTCACCGGAAACCACAAATAATTCATTGTAAATTACGACTTACGACCTGCAGGGTCACAAATTCCTAAGACATATTGCTGACAGCCCCGCGCGCCTCTGCGGTCACATATTTGAAGATCCTGACCATTACCTTCTACGATGTTCCTTACATTCAAATGCACGAACAGCAACCATAGACACATTACAGCATAATTTTAAAAATATAAAGTGTCTTTTTTTCGGCTCCACAACCTACAGTCTTGATGTTAACACTAATATATTTAACAGGTCCATAAGTTTATAGATATGACAAACAGATTTTAATCTCGATCAAATAATACTGTATTCTCTATATATCTTATGTACAATAATTATCGCTAGTCTTTTTAAAGTTGCCTATTAATATTGATATAAAAATGCCCACTATGCTTGTATATGTATAACTATTATATAATGTACATTTTCATCCACTTTTCTTTTGAAAATCACATAGGGAGGTAGCTTTCCGCCGTCTGCCGTACATGCCAACATCACTGTAAATCTATTTTTTTCATTGCCGGTTGTTTTTATATTTACAGTTTTGTCTCCGGTTTTATGGTTGGTTGTATGGCTGGGTAAATCAAAAGTCAAGGGAGTTTGGTCGGCATTACCTATCTGATCTAGGGTGTAATCATGCTTAGATCTCAGGTTGATAATAAATTTCTGGAAACTTGTTAATTTATCGTCAAAATCTTGGGGTAATTTCTGCGAAATATGGGTTCTTATTGAATTGATAGATCATGCCGATTCAAAAATCGATACACCCAACTTGACGTTGCCTTAAAGCTAGCGTATTCCGCTTTGCCCTTGGCCAATAAAAGTGCCTTCAATCGAACTTCTGTCGTTGACACGGGCAAACCTTCTTGACGCCTGTAATTTACATACTCAACCAACTCTCGCTCAATTTGTGGATAGCGTGCAGCGCTCCCTCTATTAGCCTCTTTACTCGGTTTCATATCATTTAATTTTCCCTTCATAGCCCTCCAACGTCTCACGTTTGACTCTCCTAAACTAAATTCGCGGCCCGCGGCCCTATTACCATGCGCTTCAGCGTAACTTATTACTCTCAACTTCTCCTTAGCGGTATATGTGGTTCGTCTCGTAGCCATTCTGAATAAATAAAGTGTAAGAATGACGGAATGTTCACTCATATTTTATATACACCAAGTGTTTTCTTTGCGCAGTACTATCTTATAATTTAAACATATAACCGTTTTAAGTTACCGACACATTTTCATTCAACAAGGTTTCAGTGATTGACCCATTGTTATAAATTACCGGTATAGTTAATGATCAACCAGTGAGTTGTTACAGTTTTCTTTACGAAGTTGTTTGTAGTTAACAAAATCATTGTTTCCTTGATTGGTATTAAAAATGCTATTGAATTATTTTACTGATAGATCTAAATGGCTACAATCTGGGTATTGTCATTACGCGTGTAGTTGGCGGGGCAACGGCTGATATCGATTGTTTGTCAGTTGTTTGAATAGCTTAGAGTAAACCTGGAATTGTTGATTTCTTTTTTACCGGTAGTCAAGATTGAAGTCGTGAATAGCTGATCATGAGAAATTATTTCTATAGTTAACATTTAACGGTAATTTGTTTTTCATCAAAACATTTATCACAGCCAATTACTCACGAATTTAACAGGATGTAATAGACGGCCATGTTTGTTGTCGGCGGGACTTAAATGTCAATTTAACTACTGTACGAGCAACAGAAGTACCGTTGATAGTTATGAAATAATCAATTGTATGTTATAATTAATAGAAACAAATGTAACAAAAGCAATTTATTTCATAAAGAAATATATATATATATATATATATATATAACTTGATACGACTAAACATCGGTAATTATTATACTGTAAACAATAGAGTTTGGCCCAGTTACTGGAGATCGCAGGTGGATTTGAGTCACGTATGGTATGCACAAGTTTCACAGGGCGCTGGGAAAGGGGTGCGCCTAAACCACGAATATTTTTTTTTCCCTGAAACACCTCTGCCAAAGTCGCCCTGCACCTTATCTACGCATGCGCCTTATACACCGAAAAATACAGTAATTATTATATATTGTACATTTTCATCCACTTGACTGTATTTATATAATATGTATTTGTTTGCCACTATAACTATGTATATACACCCTTTTTGCATTTATAATATGTGACCCCCCATGGCATACTGAGTCTTAATGAGGGAATTTTGAAAATTAAGTTATTGTTATTTTCATATTCTGCGACTCAATACCTTCAATTTGATGTATAGTTTGTTTAAATCGGGCATAAATTGACTGAGTTGTGGCGGCTTGAAGCCATCCAACACACCAAAGTAAGTTTTGAGAAAAATCAAGTTAAAGATTTGGTATGTTTCAAACCAAAATACCATAGCAACCAGGCCATTTATTTGCTTTTTTGTCGTGGAATATTGTTTACTAGGGGTTTTCAGGGGTGCTGAAGACGAAAATTATAGTAAAAATTTCATCCGAGAATTTCCGCCATTTTTTTTTCAAAATGGACGCCAAAATGACAAATTTTCGAGTTTTCATAAGTAACGTGTTTATTAATGTCATTGGTCGGGTTTTGGGGGTTACTGCATTAAAAATTGCAGTATAAGAGTCGATCAGATAATATCCGCCATTTTGTTTTTCATAATGGCAGCCTAAATAATAAAATTAATCCGACAATATCGACCATTTTGTTTATCAAAATGTCGACCAAAATGAGAATTCTGATTCGCTAAAGACGACAAACATGGTTTTGGGTCGCTGCAACATATTCGATAATTTTATGGTCACTCATCAGTTATGGTCACATCTTGCAGGGTAGGGTATGCTATCAAGTATAAGAAAGGGGAACATTTTTCAAAAAACAACAGTATACTAAAAACTCTCATAAATTTAATAGAACATAATAACAAATTATTTTATAATGCAACAGAAAATATTTGTCTGACTATTGTATACATCTTAATTAATTGGGTACTGATAGGTCTACTGTTTTGACTGCCGAGTTCTTATTAAAAGACGTGTCACTAGGTGTTATGATCATAAATGCAGTATAAACATGGTTTGACAAAACACCTTAATTGAAACTAGTTATTATTGCCATTGTATAAGAATTATACTATGGAGTTTTACGTATGGCACAGTTACGATACCAGTGTACAGATTAGGCTACAGTGGATAGCATTGCTTTTTGAGAATTTAATTTATTAATTCATAGGGCATCGGTAACGTTCGAGAATGGAAAAGGCGGTCATGAGAGCTCTCGGTTAGCTGAAAATGAATTGAATTCACTGAAATCTGCAGTTTTAAGAAAATGCAAGGTAAAGGTGTCGGTATGTTCTGTGTAAGATAAAGAACGAGACTGAGGTTATGCAGGGGAAGAAAGACTGAAGAAAATAGCCTGAGAACGAGATAAACCGAGGCAGGTAAGCCGAGGGTTTTTTCTGGAGTCTTTCTTCCCCAGCATAATCGAAGTCGATGACTTTTTCTTGCTTATAAAATGTCTATGTTTATAAGTACTTAAAATGAGAATTCTAGTAAGAATTCACGTAAGAAAAACCTTATGCCAGTATATCATGTTTTCTAATGGACAAACAAACCTACCCTGGAAGAATAAACCGATACAGGTTTAAAGAAAAACTTTATATAAATATATTTAGACAGCAGGATATACCGGGCATAGAACATACCCAAAAGATCAGAGATTTAACATTACAGGTTTATAAAAAAAAACCAATATCACACAGCAACCATGCCATTAAATCATTCGTTATTTTGTCGTTTAATATTAATATTTTCTCAAGGGTGCTGAAGACGAATATTGTAGTAAAATCATATTTCCTGTTATAACGTGTAATTTAGAACAATGTATACATTAGTAGTCTAAGTTTGTATATTATAACTTTGGTGAGTTTAACTTCAGTTAATCTCCTTAATTAATTAGCACCTTGGTGCTAGTGGTCGGAAGGTTAAGGTTGTTGATTGGGTAATCAAGTTTAGTAGTTTATTTTAATCTTCTAATCATCAAAGAAGCCGCCACAGCTTTACAATTGAAATTAAGATTCTGGGTGTACAAAAAGTCTATTTTTATTTTAATTTGAACAATATTTTATTCAAATAAGATACATGTTATTCATTGTAAACTGTCAAAAGTTAAGGATTCAAAAGCTAACCAAAGGCTTATATTAATTCGTCCCCTTATTTAATAAATATACTAAAATAGACGTATGATATATACACTGCACCTACAAATACATTAACAGTGCTGTATTTTGTAGTCACTATTAATCGTGCATACAAGTAATTTAATAGTTAGTGACATTTACAGTGCCTTACCATTTTGTAATACATTTAGAGGCCGTCAGATGTATAATAATCGAGAATTCAGTTAGTATTCTATGATAGTTATTGTAGTCTTTTAGATAAATGTATAAATTTGTGGACTGTATTAAAAATGTACATATCCATTTGCAAGGTAGTAAGTATTACTATCGCCGTTTGAATTCTAACATTGGTAAACTTTGGACAATGTTACAAATAATGTTCCGTGTTCTCCATTGTTATTTTCTGCCTTCGGTACCGTAACGGTATCCCAAAAATTATGATTCCCTAAAATTTAAAATTCATTGGCATGAAATGCTTAGGTTTAGTTTCGTGCATTGTGGAAGCGGTGTAATTAAACAATGGCATATATCCCCCACTCGATAATTGTCGGGTTTAGACACATTGGTCGTTCTCATTATCCTGATCCATTATGCTAATAGAATAATATCCAATCTGCATTCTTTACTTTGCATGCCGTAAGAAGCGACAGTAAACGGAATTCACCTATACATACCTCTTCAGAAAGCCGTTCATTGGCTATTTTGTTTATTTTCATTTGAGGGCTCTAACTTATTTTCTAACCGACCAAACGAGATAAGTATAAAATCATCACCGCTTTGATTAGTTATTCGGTGTAAATAATGGATTATCGGCGGCCTTATCATTGTCCGTTATCAATCAATTAATCCCTAATACCATACGTGAGAAGTGTTTACAAATTAGCATTACTCAATGACACGAACAGCGTGTTGATTAATTTACGATGTTTTTGATTAACACTCCATGGCTATCTATATTAGGTTTATTATACGATCAGAATTATGTTGCTTCATGTAATGTATTGGACGTTTAATCTTTAATAAACAAACAACACCAACAATTGCTTCTGCCACTTTTCATAGTGAATCGCATGTAGATAGCCCAATAACATGGCCCAAATCTAATTTCTATCAATCGCTTGAGCCTCGATCCGGCCACGGAACCACAATGCTTTGCACGCGTTGTCTGGGCCAATCAGCAAGCGAGTCGTGTTGACAGCATAGCAACAAGCCGAGGTTGTTTACAGTTTTAGGGGTTATAAAACCCTTTTGTATTCCTTCAAAATGAATTCTTCGGCAATTCTTTGGTCATATTTATAAACCAGAGATTCCCCGCTTTACAACAATGCATTGCCAATTAATATGCAAGAGCAATGAGCGGTCGCCCGCTGCTAGCGAAGAAACATAACGAATTTCACCGATAATTTTAAGAAATATGACAGATTCATGAATGCGGTACTCGTACAAAACGTTCAAATAAAGGCGTTCTAAAATCTTGTATTGGTATTTTGACCTTTTTGTATCGATAGATAGTATATTAATAGACCCATTTTTGTTAAAATCTCAATTTCGATCAAAATCAATTATTTCACTAATTTTGTCCGTAGTGAAAAATTAGATAATGCGCATTACGACTCAATATGCCATGGGGAAACACATATATGTATACAAATTATTTAGGGAGTGGGGTTTTACATAGGCTAAGCCTGTTCCCCAATCCCATTCAGAAAACTTGAATAAAATATTGTTTAAAAAAAACAAAAACAAATCTTGTGGATGATCTAGAGGAATGAATGAATGAATGAAATGGGGTTAAACCTCCTACGCTTAAGCACCTAACCTGGGCCAATTGAAGACGGGCATACGCCATACAGTGTGCTATGAGGGAAATTTTTCCCGGACAATGGCGCTACGGCCTACTCTTATATCGAATTCCAACTGCCAAGGGTTCTTTTACGTGCATGCCAATGTGTACACAGGACCTCGGTTTTTCGTCCCATCCGAACGACTAGGCAGCTGTCCTTGTCGGTCCCTCCTTCTGCATCACTGACAAGGGGAAATCACGCCGGAAAATCGAGATGAACTTTCTCGGCCAATGCAGGGATCGAACACTCAACCTCCAGGCTAGCGAACTTAAAATTTATACACGGTGTTTAAGGTCATGAGACGAAGACGCCTATTAATTTTCACCAATTTCTGATAATTACCGCCAGAGTTATGGCCCTTGATCACTTTGAAATATCTTGTGAACGCTCTAGAGGCTAAAGTTAATATCCGATTGACTTGAAATATATACACAGTGTTGAAGGTCATGAGACGAAGAATCCTATTGATTTTCAGCGATTTCCTAAAATTACTTTTATGGCCCTTGATCACTTCAAAAATTCTTGTGGACACTATAAGAAGCTAAAGTTTACATATCCGATTCACTTTAGATTGAAACACAGAGTTTAAGGTCTTGTTTGCGACGAACAATTATATAGATTTTTAATGAATTTTGATAACTTGAACAGCTAAATCCATGATATTAAATGTTTCATAATATACTGAACGTTAGCATGGAGGAGAACTTTATCAAAGCCAAACAAATTGTAATTATTTTCTGATAATTACTTAATGAGTTGTTACTCTTAATCAAATTTTAGTGTATTATAAATGTTTCATTACCGAAAAAAGTTAAAATATGCGACAACTCTTGTTGACTGCCCGGACGATTTAGCTGCTGTGGGCGTATGTTTCGTTGCCTGGCAACCTATCTTTACAATCATTTATTGATCAATTAAATGTTTATACTTTAGGCCTACAATACATTGCTCATACATATTTTTTTTATTCGTTCAAATTATTGATTAATTGAATAAAATGATTGTTTTGTAATTAAATGTGTTATATCTTAATTACCCTTGAAAGTGCGAATTTACACGTTTTTTAAAATCTACTGCCAAATAATGGTTTTCTACTGCTTTTTGGACACTACCCTACTGCTTTTTAGCTCTGGGGGGTTGACGGGTTTGGTGTCTTGACAGTGTGATCCATTTTGTTTGCTCATTTAAGATTTGTTATTTAATTTTCATCCATACTTTTCCTCCTCTCACTGGGAGTTTCAGTGTAGTTGCATAGTGTCTCATGCTATGATTTCAGTGCCAGGATGGCCAACATCAGTATGGTATTCTCAACTCTTAGCAATGCTAGTTTCAAACCCAATATTCTTTTGCTCCTATGAAGGCAAAATTTTATACACGAACGCTTATTGTATCACATCAAGCAATCCCTCACTAATAGAGGACTATCACAACACGCTACTGACACTATTGTCAGGTCCTGGAGACCAGGAAATAATGAAAAGTATAATCTGGCCTTGAGATGATAAAATTTTTAGGCATATATCCAAAACAAAGTGATCCTTTGGATCCCATTGTAGAAAGTATTGCAAAGTATTTGAGTGATTTGTTTAGTTTTGGAATCTTGATGCTCCAAAATCTCGTTTTGTAGCAACCTGGAGTGTTTCTATTAAATTTTTATTTGCAAGTTTTGTTCGCTTTAAAAGTTATAATTTTGAAGTTTCTCACTTATAAAACAGTGAGCTTATTGGCTCTAGCTACAGCCCAAAGGTGCCAGACATTAACAGCTTTTAGTATTAATCGCTTTCTAGATTATGGCAATTACCTTAGGAGTTGGCAGAATTCCAAAAACTTTTGGTCAATCTTCTCCTCTATACCAAGTCAATTGGATTAGTTTACTAATAAAACTTTATGTCTATGGTATACTCTGCAGAATTATCTTAATTTAACTTCAGATGTTAGGAAGTTTTCTCAACTTTTTGTATCTCATACATGTATTAAACTTGCCATCTACCTTTTGCCGTTGGCTTAAAAAACCATTGTACTGGCAGGAATTGATGCTTGTATATAAGCTTCATTCAATTCATTCAACTTCCTGATCTGCATCTTTTAATTCTGGATGCTCTATTTCAGACAATCTTAAAACAGTATCATGGAACAATGATAGGTTCTACTGTAGATCTTGTTTTAACTTGTATTCCAAGTTTCAGTCAGCGTACAGAGAATTTCATAGTGTAGAAACGGCCTTAGTACGAGTTTACAATGGCATTTTAATTTCTATTGGGAAGGGGGAAGAGGTGGTTTTAGTTCTTTTAGATTTGTCAGCAGCTTTCGACACGATCGATCATAATATTTTATTGTCACGTCTTAAATCTCGTTTTAATATTTCTAATACTGTTTTAAATTGGTTAGAATCATATATGAAAGGTAGAAGCCAAAAAGTATGTATAAATGGTAATTATTCAAATTCAATAGATCTTAAATATGGTATACCCCAAGGAAGTGTTTTAGGTCTAATTTTATTTACCCTATATTGCTCCCCACTAGAAGACATCATTATACGCCATGGCCTAGATCTCATGCTCTATGCAGATGACACGCAGTTATACCTCAGCTGCAAAAAAGTGGCAGGTAGCATATGTAGAATAGAGCAATGTATCACTGAAATAAGGACTTGGATGATGGGAACAAATTAGCTCTAAATGACAAAAAAACAGAGGTTCTAAACTTTCATTCGAAATTTCCAAGAAAAGAAAACCTTAATATTATAGATACACTAATAGTTGGTGATTCACATGTTAATTCCTGCACAACTGTTCGTAATTTAGGTTTTAATTTCGACTCTGTTTTATCTTTGCAAAATCATATTTCTATAGTTTGTAAATCTGTATCATACTCGTTATTCCGTATTGGGCGTATAAGAAAGTTTTTAAATCGAAAATGCACTTAGTCACTAGTTCATGCTTTAATCACCTCTTGTTTCGACTTCTGTAACAGCCTTCTCTATAATCTTAAGCCTAAGCGCAGCACTCTGGATCGTCTTCAACTTCTTCAAAACTCTGTCGCACGTTTAGTCACTGGCACTAGATTGCATGAACATGTCACTGCTATATTACACGAACTCCATTGGCTTCCTATCTGTCAACGCATAAAATTCAAAATTCTCATGTTAACTTTTAAATGTCTCCACGACCAAGCACCTCTTTACATTTCAGAACTACTAACAACATGGGTTCCACAGAGATCCACTCGTCAGGCTACGTTTGAAGGGGGAGGGGTTAGACTAAACCTACCAGTGTATACCGGGTGTGATTTCTATGGATCCCGTGCTTTCTCTATTGCTGCACCGACTCTTTGGAATGACCTGCCAACTGACATTCGCACAATAGACACTTTAACTTCTTCTAAAAGGGCCCTAAAGACCTTACTTTTTACAGAATATTACTCAATAAATTTTTAACTTTTAAATATTTTATTCAATGTTGTAAGTTTATTTATTTATAATGTTATTTATATGTCTTATCTTGTATATTTTTAACTTTTAAGTATTTTATTCAATTTATTTATAATGTTATTTGTATGTCTTATCTTGTATATTTTTGCTTTTTATACGCCCACATTGATATGTGGTCGTATATTGCCGTCGCCCCTGTCCGTCCGTCCATCGTCCACAAGCTCTAGAGGCCAAAGTTAATATCCGATTGACTTTAAATTTATACACAGTGTTTAAGGTCATGAGACCAATAAGCCTATTGATTTTCAGCGATTTCCAATAATAACTGTTAGAGTTTTGGCCCTTGATCACTTCAAAAAATCTTGTTGACGCTCTAAAGGCTAAAGTTAATAACCGATTGACTTTTAAATTAATGCACAGTGTTTAAGGTCATAAAATGAAGAATCCTATTGATTTTCAGCAATTTCCGATAATTACTGTCAGAGTTATGGCCCTTGATCACTTAAAAAAATCTTGTGAATGCTCTTGAGGCCAAAGTTAATATCAGGTTGACTTTAAATTTATACACAGTGTTTAATGTCATGAGAAGAAGAGCCCTATTGATTTTCAGAGATTTCCGATAATTACTGTCAGAGTTATGGCCCTTGAACACTTCAAAAATCTTGCTCTAGAGGCCAAAGTTTGAATTTAGCTTGTTTTCTACTCATCTCAAGCAAAATGTGGGTGTATATCCTGTGTGGCAGCCGCTGGTTTAATTTTCTCATGAGATAATCAAGTGTACGGTAATCACTTAATTGGGAAATTAATTGTAATCATGGTGGTAATTATGGTATTCATATTGCAATCAGTAATAGACACATGGTAGATGTATGGTTGATTATAATAATCATTGGAGCCAGCCAATTCTCAGATCACAGGAGGCTCAAATTGTGCCATGTGTAGTACTGTGATGTGACATAAACAATAATATAAAAAAGTGTATATAATGAGACTGGCTTCAACTTACTTCATTTTATGTTATCTTTAAGTTGTTTTCTAAGTATTTTGTTATAATTTATATTTTCAGTTCCAAAGCCAGGTTATGGACCGAGTTATGGGATATCCCCAAGAGCAACCACGCTTCCACTTTCTGGTGTTTATGGTGCTAGAGTAGACTATGTATGTTAATTTCAATTTATTAATATCAAAAGACATTATTAAAAGTAAACATTTCGCGAAGCGCGTGAGATGGAAATGTGTTAATTTTGACGAATGTCTGAGAAAGGATTCTATTTATATGGTATATTCTCGAGTTTATGATAATATTTTGTAGTGGAGAGGTTGTATGTTTTTAAATTAAGAAATAAATAAGCAAAGAAACGTCTACAAATATTTTGATTGTTATAGTGTAACTTAAAGTAGTTTTGTTTTAGACAATGCTTATGGAAAAATGTTTTTTAAGATGTCGATTTATCATTATAAAGTTTCAAATACTAACTTACTGTTTTATATACTAACTTTGCTCAACCTGTTGAAATATACAATTTTTATACACCCACATTGAAATGTGGTCGTATATTTCTGTCGCCCCCGTTCGTCCGTGGACGCTCTAGAGGCTAAAGTTAATATCCAATTGACTTTAAATTTATACACAGTGTTTAAGGTCATAAAATTAAGAAGCCTATTGATTTTCAGCAATTTCCGATAATTACTGTCAGAGTTATTGCCCTTGATCACTTAAAAAAGTCTTGTGTGTGAGATCGAGTATTGTAGTGTCGTCTGCTAGTGACTAGGTCACATGATATTGTTTGATATGTTGTCAATTGTCAACCAGCATGCATTGTAATCCGTGGTAGACACTGGCCAGTGGAAGGTTGTATGTGGGGTTAATGTATTGACTATGTAATACCATCGTACATATAATATGCATTATAATAAAGATCTATTACCACGCCTATTATCTGTTTTATCATGGTAGCAGAGCGACAAATCTTAATTTCTAAATAGGCCTAATCAAGAAGAATACTTCGGTACTGAACTGGAGAGGAAGTTTTTAGAAAACAAAATGGCGTCATTTAAAACCCCACCAGCGTTTCATAGCATGTCTAAACCATATTCGAGATGGCTTGAAGAAATAAAAGCGTGGAGAAAAATAACAGAAGTTAAAGCGGAAAAACAAGGGCTTGCAATTGCGTTGACATTGGATGAAAAGGACCCGAGCGGTATACAGGATAAAGTGTTTATGACAGATTTAGTTGCAAGATAGATACGGATTCACTTGGGAGTGAAAATGGAGTGCAACTATTGACAGATTTCATGGACAAGATATTTAAGAAAGACAGTCTTACTGAAGTGTACGAACATTATGTGAATTTTGATAAATTTCGAAGATCGGATCAAACAATGGAAGTGTATTTCACTGACTTTGAGAAACTGTACAATGAAATTAAAAAGTTCAAAATGGAATTACCTCATTCGGTTCGTGCATTTAAACTACTTGAAGGAGCAAATTTAACTAATACAGATTGACAGTTAGTCTTGACCGGTGTCGATTATAATGAACATGAACAATTATATATAAACCGAAAACCGAACCGATAAAACAAAAAAATAACCCGTTTTTCGTTTCGGTGCTATTCAGTGTCTTCAAAAAGCTATCAAATGAAGGCACTACTGATATTCTCCCAGCAAGTCATAAAGATGATGACCTGCCTGAATTATTCTCTGATTACTTTGATTCTAAAATTCAAAAAATTCGAGACCTATTTCCTCCATCATCTGCCATCTCAAAAACTGTTAGCTCGGTTTCTGAACCAACTAACACATTTTATTTTAAAACTGTTTCCCTTGAACATGTTACCAAGTTAATCACTGCGGCACCAACAAAGTCATGTGCACTAGATACAGTTCCAACTTTGATTCTTAAAAAGTGTGTGTCTTGTTTTGCACCATTACTGCTGCCTCTTATCAATTTGTCATTGACAACTGGAACATTTCCTCTGTGTCTCAAAACTGCACTTGTTAAACCCTCGATAAAGAAGCCATCTCTTGATCGTAACAATTTTAAAAATTATCGACCGGTTTCGAATCTCTCTTTTACTTCTAAACTGCTGGAAAGGGTTATCTCCACTCAACTCAAGGAACATTTAACACGTTGTAACCTACTTGAACCATTTCAGTCAGCCTACAGAGAAGGACATAGTACCGAAACTGCATTAACACGCGTGCACAATGATGTTTTGCAGAGTATGGATAAGAAGCATACCACTTTGTTTGTGCTGCTAGATTTATCTGCAGCGTTTGCCACAATAGACCATAGCATCCTTCTGCATCGTCTCAAATACAAATTGTTTCTCTCCGATCCGGCTGTAAACCTGATACAGTCATATCTATCGAACCGAAGTCAAGTGGTATGTGTTCAAAATAGCAAATCTAAGCCAAGCCGTCTGCGATATGGCGTTGCCCAGGGTTCGGTTCTTGGTCCACTCTTGTTTTCGGTCTACACTATTCCACTAGGAGATATTATTAGGCAGTTTGACACCAATTTCCACTTGTTTGCTGATGATACCCAATTGTATGTAGCAGGACCTTCAAGTATCATTCAGAATAAGCAACTCACCCTTGAAAAGTGTATATCAAAAATAAGAGAATGGATATGCAATTCGTTACTGTTTGGCATCCCTGCATCAACTCTACAACGCCTTCAAAAAATTCAAAATACTGCTGCCCGTATTATAACCAGAACCAAACCATATGAGCACATCACACTAATACTGAAAGATTTACACTGGCTTCCTATCAATCAACGCATTAATTACAAAATACTCTTATTAACCTACAAATGCTTACAGCCAAACACAACCTCTCCTACCTACCTCCGGGATTTACTTCACATAAAATTATCACAGAGGGAAACCCGCTCTTCAAACAAAATTCAGTTGGAAATTCCAAGATCAAAATACGTAAAATGTGGAGACAGGAGTCTGTTGCTGCTCCTAAATTGTGGAACAGACTACCATCACAAATTAAAGATGCAAAATCATTAAGTACATTCAAATCCTTGTTAAAAACACATCTATTCAGTGCAGATGATATGAATCTGTAGTAAATGTGACAGATTAACTCAGCGCCAGTGAGCAAACTTTTGGATACGAGGCACTATATAAATGCATTATTATTATTATTATTATTATTGGAATAATTTAGAGTGAAATTAAAATGCCGTATCATGCCGACGACCCATGCAATAAGCGCATTTACCAGTAATTTTGATAACCCCGTAATGCTTGATATCCCAAACTATTCTCTGTAAGTACAGAAATACAAATGGCGCCAGTCATTTGTCGATATATTCATTATTAGCAACATATAATAATGATAACCATTTCTATACACATAGAACAACTTTTATTGTAACTCTTTTTGAAATTGACAGCGAATATGAAATTTTCCGATGACAACTTTCCATGCACTACGGGCGTAGGAAATAACTGTCAATGCAATTGTAAAATACTTTTATTATAAAGAAGATAAACGATGTTAGACATTATAACCTAATCGTATCACAAAAGTTTATCCCAGGAATAATTCATATTCAGAATTCATATCAAGTCAATTAAATGAATTTTAAACTGCCAATGTTAGACATTGTAACCTAATCATATCACACAAGTTTATCCCTCATATTATTAATATTCAGATTTCATATCAAGTCAATGAAATGTGGCTTAAATGGCAATCAACAATAATAATACGAGACAACTTATTGGGTAAATAATAATTATAAACGACTGATGAGTAAAAATTAAATATTTTATACAATAAATGTGTGTGTGTGTACGATTCTACCTAGATGTCTTTGATCTGGCCGTCGTAATTTTTTTTTTACCTAATCAACATTCTTAATCCCACTGACCATCACTGCTAACACTGAGATGTAGATTAATTTATTGACCCTAAGTCGGTATAACTTTAGTCGGACTGATTAATTAATGACCCTTCTCAATCTGTTTAGATGATTACCAACAAAATTTGTTTGTACATCGAATTCTAACGTATATTGAGATATTTTTTCGTATTTCATTTTACGGTCCATTTCAGAGTTATGAAATCAAATCCGCATGCAGAAAGAAAGGCGCCGTACGATGATAACGGATCGTCATTTACAAATCGCTTTTCAGTCACGTTTACCTTTTTTGAAACATTTTGCATGACCAAGTCTTTTTACTCTTCTACTGGGGGAAATTAGAACCACAATACACTTTTGTTGACAATCTATCTCGAATCGTTTAGACGCTATCGTAAGAAACAAGAACGACCAAACATTATGAAAAAACTTCAAAATTGGATCTTAAATTAAAATGAATTTCTATAGAAATTATTCCGTAGTCAATTGTTTTATTTAATTAGGGGAATTAAGGAATCATGTGAGTAGTGAGCGCTTGACAGGTAGCACACTGTATCAGCTCTACAATTTTTATGATATATCTAAGGCATTACTGGATATTACTTTCTGAATTTTGGTTAGCAGTTTAGTAACATGTTCTTGTTTAACATGATAAGATTTGGATAAAATATTTCATCAAATTATGTTGATTTTGTGCATATTTTTGTGTTTTGGATTAAATACCATAAATAGTGAACACTTTTCAGAGTGTAGAGAGTTAGATGCCCAAGTGTTTTTGTCTGTGAACTAACCAGATGAGTAGAGAAGTATTAACTAAACTTTCTAATCAATACAGTAGACTTGATCATGATGTTTACAAAGTTTTATGTGAACTTAAGATTAATTCTGTTAAAGCCACAAGAAGGGGCAAGAGAGGTGGCAAAAGGAAACAAAAGAAATCAACTAGCAGTTCAAATGTTTTGAGTGACTACTCGATCAGTTAATGACATTGAAAATAGTTTCATCAAAACTGATTTATCAAACCGATCTGAATCTAGGTCAACCTTTCTTAAAGTAGGACTATGGAATTCTCAATCAGTAAAAAACAAAACTACTTCTGTGCATGAATTGATTCTGGAATCCAACGTCGATGTATTGTTCATTACCGAAACATGGTTTACGAGAAGATGGTGACCAATCTAAAATAGCTGCTCTCATTCCAGATGGTTATAAATGTATCCATATTCCTCGCATTGAGAAAGTAGGAGGTGGTTTGGCAGTGATTTATGTCAAAGGCCTTGTATTGGAGCAATTCAAATTAACTCTTAATTTTAAGTCCTTTGAAGTCTTGTCTTGCGTGATAAGTTGTTGAAAAAAGTCAATAATCTTATATGTATCTATCGTCCCCCACCTTCGAAAAACAATGATGTCACAGATACACTTTTCATTTCGGAATTTACGCATCTCTGTGATTTACTCGATCAGAAGAAAGAAAGCACCATGATACTTGGAGATTTTAATATCCATTATGACTCAAAAGAAAACTATCTTACCAAGAAGGCACAAAAGATCTTAGATGTACATGATTTTGTACAACATGTCCTATGTGCAACCCATCAAAGCGGTCATACACTTGATTGGATACTGACTAGAGGTGAGGGTCTCATTCACAACGTGAAGGTTGCCGATAAACAAATTTCTGATCACTTCTACATATCTTTTGATGTCGATTTTGATAGACCAGTTGCTCCTTCTGTCGAGATTATATTCCGTGATATAAAAAATATCAACACCGATGACTTTGTCCAGGAATTAGACCAATCAACAAACTTTAAGCCCCCATTCACACCTGATCCCTCTCAATTGTTAGATACGTTACACTCTGTACTCACAAATCTCCTTGACAAACATGCTCCATGGAAGACAAAGATTAGTCACAAACGCCCAAATACTTCTTGGTTCTCAGCAGCAATATTTGGAGGCTAGAAATACCATGCGTGGCACTGAAAGAAGTTTGAGGAAGTCTAAATCATATATATAGATCAGCTCGTAACGAAGCAAACAAACTCATTGAAAAGACAAAATCAGATCATTACATCAGTCTGATAAATGACAACAAGAAAAATCCTAAAGCCCTTTTCTCAACATTGAACAATCTACTAGGAAAACCACAAGATGTTGTGCTCCAATGTGGTCCAGATTGAGAAGTGGCAAATAATTTAAGTAATTATTTTATAGACAAGATCTCAAAAATAAGATCAGAATTCACTGCTAGATGCATAGTGAGTACTAATGATCTCCGGGTGCTTATTACCTGGCCTATGTATCACTATATCCATGAGGCCATCAAAAATGGTTAAATGTGATCTCTATTCAGGGAAACTTGTGAGAAATATATGTATAATCTTTGAAAGGCATTTAGCGACTGAACATAATATAACACAACACAGTTCTATGGATAACAATCACTATATTATAAACACACGACGTTTCGACAAGAATTCACTGGTCGATATCAAGCATACATTTACAAACGTGGAAAGAAATTGTGACAGTGTTATATATAGGTACATGGAACAATAATAAGGGAAACCATAAGTTAACAATTATGAAACCCTAGCTTAATTGGTTATCAAATAGTAAGTGCAGGGGGACTGCACCACATATGATTTACACAAAAGACAAACATAGCGACAAGACATCATACTCAAAAACAACAACAAACTAACAATTCAAAAAAAGCGAATGGATCCGGGGGCTAGCCGTAAGCGTCCACTGCGCTGTACAGTCCTGGGCCTGTGGTGACACAGACTTCACTCATATTTGAAAACAACTGGGAATGCAACCCAAAGAAATAATTATATAGTATCAGCATGAGTCATGATCTATTATATATACTTAGATTAATTAATTATGATATTGCATGGTGTAGTAACAACAGGGGGTCAAGGATTAAAGAGGAATTAATGAAAACATGGTTGATAGACTGAAACCTACTAGGTGAAGCCATAAGATATGTATCTGGACACAGTCATCTTGAACACTCCAGAGTACCAAACTATGGTTTCCAACCTACTAAACGACACCAACACGTACAGACGCATACGCAAGGATCCTACAGAAGCACATTTGAAGAAACATGAAGAACTCCTTAAAAAATTAAAAGAGCAAAACCAAATTAAAGCTGATGTATATTACCAGTTGAGGCCTAACCACCCACGACCACCATATGCAAGAGCAACAATTAAAATCCATAAGAATCCCATGAAAGTGCGTCTACTAATATGTTCTAAAGACTCAGTATATTATAATACCGCAAAATACTTGTCAAAACTACTGTCACCATTAGGGAAATCATCTTCTTCATTTATCAAAGATTCGAGCGAGCTGTGTGAAAACCTGAAAACCATCCAGAAACTTGGCAAAATGATATCATATGATGTAGTTGATTTATTCACAAATGTACCTCGGAAAGAAGCCTTAGAAGCTATTCAGAATCAACTACAAAGTCTGGACTCTCCGATTGACCCCACCCTCACAACTGAAACCATCATACTTCTTATTGAAGAATGTATTAATTCTACATATTTTACTTGGGGAGACGACTACTACCAACAGTTATATGGCCTACCCATGGGCAGCCCATTATCCCCCTTGATAAGTGAAATCTTTATGTCCGCATTCGAAGAAACAGCACTAGAATCTTCCCCTATAAAACCTATATGTTGGTACAGGAAAGTTGATGATACGTTCGTTGTGATCAAGGAAGATGACGACCCGGCAGCCCTTCTACAACACCTCAACAGTCAACATCAAAGAATCCAATTTACTATGGAAATTGAAGAAAAGAACAGCCTCCCGTTTCTGGATATAAACATCACTAACGACGGTGGTAACCTCAAGACATCCGTGTTCCGTAAACCAACACATACCGACCAATATACTCATTTCAAATCGAACCAACCTACCAGCAACAAAATATCTACTATTTCCACTCTAACTAGACGCGCAATTAATATCTGTCATGAAGAAAACTTACCAGCTGAAATCCAACATCTTAAAACTGTATTAACCATTCTGAACGGATACCCTGAACAACTTGTCAACAACGTTATCAACAAAACCCTACATCAACAGGATAAACCAAATAAACCAAAACCAGATCAACTACCAATAAAAGTGTTTATCCCATTCAATGGTAAACTCACATACCAAATCCAACGTTTATTGAAACAGGCTGGAATAGAAACCATATTTACTAAAAATGAAACGATTAAAGATCACCTGCGGGCGAATGGCAAACTGAATCCCACATCCCCTGTTCCACCAGAAGGTTGCGTCTATAAAATAGATTGCTCATGCGGAGAGACCTACGTCGGAGAAACGAAGAGACCTCTGAATATAAGAATAGCTGAACACAAGTCTAAAGCTGTCTCGAATAAATCAGCCGTAGCCGCTCACCTAAAAGCTAACAGACAACACAGCATTAACTGGTCAGATGTAAAAATTCTAGAGAGAAACCAATCTAACAAGAAGACAAGACGGATACTTGAAGCTATCCACATAAAGAAAAAACGGCCTGAGCTCAACCTAGATGTTGGTATCTACCTACCCAAAGCCTATGACCCCTTAATTTTGAACAATAACTAATTCCAAGAACTGTGTCACATCATAAGAAAGACTATCTTTTTATCATTATATAATTTACAATAAGTTCTCAAATAAGCTGTTATGTGTATACGATGTCTCTTGATCCATCAGTTTAATTTTTATGTATATTATGCTACACTATTTTTCATGTCAAAATAAGTCCCATATGAATATCAGAATAATTAATTTGTTTTTCCACCATTTCCATTATGATCTTTGATGTCCAGATACATATCTTATGGCTTCATACCTAGTAGGTTTCAGTCCAGGGCTTCCACTTCAAAATTTTCACAACCGGTCATTTTTCCCGTGGAGAAAGTGATGGTATTTTTAGCAAAAAATAAGAAGCCATAAAACAACATGGTATTGAAATGCCGTTCGGGTTTAATTGGGTCAATGACAGTCACAAAGAAATTTAATCTCACGTCGGCATTTATACCCACCCTTCCCCTTAATAAAGGAACACATGTAACCAATTATCATTTATTGATTTATATAATATAAAAATATAACAACAAGAAACATTCGCAAGTACACTATTTTCTTACTTTTTTTACAACATCACCCGTATAGGCTATACTCGTGGTATCTCAAATGGAACTGTTGTGGTATAACATCTTTAAATAGTCGATATTCGTGTTCATGTGAACTGGAGACAGTGTGCTCTACGAGAGCCGACTTTCTAAAATTTTGGGAACAATCACAAAACTATTCTTGACGTTATATTTCTAACAACGATCTTTTAATTAACCTGTTCGTATACGGGACAAATTAGACTGTTGATCACTATTTCTCCATACGCGGCGAAAAGTAGTTCCGAGTGATTAATGCATTTAAATTATTAAAAGTCATTCAATGTACAATAATTAACATACTTTTTAAACTAATGAATATATTATTAACTCGTATCAATATTTGGGGAGCTCAAAGACGATCGTTCTTGTATTTGCACTCGATAGCATGTAAAGATTGATTCACAGTGTATCAAAATGGCGGCCAGCGTAAATAGTTTATTGTGTCAAGTAAAGTAACGACAATCAGATGTTACATAAAGGAAACAAAAGGATTAAAAAAAAAACGACAATACTTTTTTGTGGAGGAATATTAAATCTTAACCACAGGAATGTTTGTGACAAGATTTTAAGACAGAATTTGTCTTCCACGTGGGCCGATGTTGAAAATAGGCGGTTGGATGCATTTGACGACAATTGTTATTCTGAGAGGTTTGGAATTTCAACATTTTGAAATGATATAAAGCATGCAAACATTTCTGCTTTATATATCATTCGCATGCTTAACTCTAGTTATCAAGTGAAGACATCAAAGTAATGTTTTTAAACTGTTTGATGTTGACATACATGTAGTAAATATGGCTGCACGAGCGATGAAAGTCGGCAAATATGCTGTAACAACTCGGTTTTAAGAATGGTCACACAGTACTGATTAAAAAATAAAACTCGGTTAATTAACGTGATTAAATGTCAAGCTTGATTGTGAGTACAGCAATATACACTAGGATAATTGATTGGCAGTGGTGTCAATTCGCGGACTACTGAACACTGTTAATTTGATTATACCCGACAGTTAACATCACGACACGCACGGAGATTCTTCGTATCCGGGGATTTTATGATTTAGCACAAAATATGCTATTTTTCCGGCATGCAAAATGACCTACGGGTCTGCTCGGGTGTAGGTCATTTTCCAGAGCCGTAGGTCCCGACCGGCATATACGGCCGAAATGGAAGCCTTGTTTCAGTCTATCAACCATGTTTTCATTAATTCCTCTTTAATCCTTGACCCGCTGTTGTTACTACACCATGCAATATCATAATTAATTAATCTAATTTAAATTATACTTACTTGGATAACCAATTAAGCTAGGGTTTCATAATTGTTAACTTATGGTTTCCCTTATTATTGTTCCATGTACCTATATATAACACTGTCACAATTTCTTTCCACATTTGTAATTGTATGCTTGATAACGACCAGTGAATTCTTGTCGAAACGTCGTGCGTTTATAATAGAGTAATTGTTATCCATAGACTTGGCGCAATATGGCCCGGTTGGAGCTGACGTGCCATTAAACAACATTTCTTTCCTTTCTTTCTTTCGTTATCCATAGAACTGTGTTGTCAGTAGTGGCTTAAACCCGTGAGTACTTGCATTGTACGTCAGTATTCCTATAAATGGTCACTAATAATCAAATGGTTATTATTCCTTACTTGTGTCAGTATGTAAAGATAACGTGACTATTTAAACAAACGTGAGTTAAGCCGACTATATCGCTAGTCGGGTGCGTGCGGGAGAAATTGAGAAAAGCGTGACTAATTAGGAAAACGCCACTAATGAAGATCCGGTCACTATCTGAGTAACGCCGCCAGTTATCTTTGATGTGTGTCAGTAAAGCCAGTAGAGGGTGAAATTGTTAACTATATAAATTTTTAGTGAGTATTGTTACTATACGTGATTATTATATACATGTATTAAGTATACTGAATAAATGAATTATTATTTATTAATATTCTCGAATCGGAGGAAATCTTTTAAACAATTATGGATAGTAGTGAATAAAGGGACTATTTTTCAGTGAATTCGATCATCACCGCAAAAGACACCGAAGATGGTTAGATATATCAATCTAAAAATACCTTCATATTTAAATATGAATTTAAATGCACATTGGCAAGGTTTGATTCGTCACACTATTTGTGCCCGTTCTTATAACGGGTTTCCCATGCAGAATACGGCGCAATGTGCATTGTTATTTAATTTACAATTTATATTTATTCTCGTTACATTTTACATGCGGATTGACACATATTTTGGCGCAGGCGGCACTTTGATATCTGTATGGATTATTTTGGAATCACAACTATAATGATTAAAAAAGGATCAACACCAATCTGTTTACGCTAAATTTATTGAAACGGATAATATGATAGCAGATAATATTGAACTTCATACACATACACATATACAAGCTGAAATTCTGAGCACTGAAGAATCGTGTGAATATCTGTAATTACATTGTTATTGTAAATTTGTGCCATATAACCTGATTGTTAATTTTGTTTATGTTAGTAGATTATAACATTTATCACACAAGCGATATCTACTGTAGAATGTATTAATGGGTGTAAATATTATAAATGTGTAGTTGCTACTTTTATAGAGAAGGAGGGACATTGTACAAATATAAAGACACAAATAATAACTTTTCCCTTGAGTCGTTTATCCGATCGGTTCATTTTGATAACGATTATTTACGTATGAAGTAGGCTACGAATAAAAAAAGGTGAATATTTGTAAGACTTCCAAATACAAACTGCTTACCGTATATATCCCATCGATAATAAATATCATAATTAATAAAACCGTTCCGTTTTCAATAACTTTCACGGACACAAATATCAATTGTGATTGTTTTATGCATCAACACACAGAGTAAACATCTAACCACATCTTAAGAATTGGGCCTCTTCAATAGTTATAATATTAATTAGTCTAGAAAGCACATCAAGGAGTATAGAATAAAGTGTCAAACAGAAAAATCATGCTTAGCGTGGAGCTATTTCTTTTGATGTCACATGGAGCTATTTCTTTTGATGTCACATGCATATTCTCATTGAAGAAACTTAGTTGACAGTATTTCTTTTTTAATTTTGTTCATGAAAAGGCCCAACGCAGTAACTGATCTATAATAATGTATAGCTCTATCTGTACTTCAACGAAAATAAACGATCAGCGGCATGGAACCTGATTTACCGATCCGGGCGATTGATGATATATTTGTCAATGGCGGCATTTCTATTTTGAATGGATAATAATATTGCGATCACGGTATGGTGCTATACCGATTTATATTCCCGATTTTATTCATACTTCATATGTAAATAATCGTTATCAAAATTAAATTAAACACTTCGTCTAATACTCTCTAACTCAACTCTCGCGCCATGTTTTTATTACTTATCCATAACAATTAATTGCGTATTTATTTAATAATAAACAATGAACAACCCGCACCCGACACAAGGTCATTTTTGGGACTCACGTATGGTTTTCAATTTTTATTTCAAAAATTCGCTTACGCGTGGGGGTATTTAGCAGTAGGAGGAAAACGGAGTGCTCGGAGGAAACCCACAGGGTTGACAAGGCGCCCCTATCTCCATGTCACAATCGCCGAGCAACTAATTAAATAAATGACAATTGAATTATCATAACCTGCCTTTTTTTTAATCTGGTGTTGATTATCGAACCCATTCTGCGCAGTGAGTTGTGACTATTGACGAAAATTGATTGGTGATTGTTAATGCGCTTAAAAACGATTGAATTAATTTAGAATTGCAAAATGCAACACGTAATTTATTATTTGTTACATATAAAAAGATAGTAAGCTGGCACTGCCAGGCAGGATACGCCCACATTTTCGAGAGATGGATAGATGACAAGCAATTCCGAAAGTGATTTTTCCTACAATCAAAGGCCATAATTCATTAAGTTACAATTTGATATGCGCAAATATCGAAAATAATCCAGATCTTTAGGTTATAAACATGCATTTCAAGTTTCATTAAAATCGAATCACAATTGTGACCTCTACAGGGCCCACAACTTTAATATACCATATTTTTACACTGTTCGCGTACAAACAGCGTCCATTTTGTCTGGCAATTATGGTCGATATTCAAGAAATTCGAACTCAACCTTCCGTAGGGTGTAATGGTGATAGAGTCAAACGTCTTTTTAAATTGGATATTAATCGTGACCTCCAGAGGGACCATAGGGGATTTTTCGGACAATCAGGGGCCATAATTCAGGAGTTAAGATCCGATATGCACAAAAATATCAAAAGGAACCAAGATCTTTGGGTTATAACCATCAACCGATTTTTTAAATCAGATAATAATTGTGACCTCCAGAGGGACCACAAGCTAAACAAAGGCGATTTTGCATAAAAACAGAGGCCATAATTCAGGAAGTTACTATCCGATATGCGCAAATATCAAAAGGAACAAAGATCTTTGGCTTTTAACCATGCATTTCAAGTTTGATCAAAATCGAATTAAAATTGTGACCTCTACAGGGTCCACAAACTTGATATACCATTTTTTAACAGTATTCACGAACAAATGGCGGCCATTTTGTATGGTAAATTTGGTCCGATTTGCCCGAAATTCGAATTCAACCTTCAGTAGTGTGTAATGGTGATATAATCAAACGTTTTTTTAAATCGGATAATAATTGTGACCTCCAAAGGGACCACAAGCTAAACAAAGACGATTTTGCGTATAATCAGGGGCCATAATTCAGAAAGTTACGATCAGATATGCGCAAATATCGAAAGGAACCAAGCTCTTTTGGTTATAACCATACATTTCAAGTTTCATCAAAATCGAATTAAAATTGTGACCTCTACAGGGTCCACAACCTTGATATATCACATTTGTTAACAGTATTCGCGTACAAACGGTGGCCATTTTGTATGGCAATTTTGGTCTGATTTTCCCGAAATTCGAACTGAACCTTCCTTAGGGTGTAAAATGATAATTGTGACCTCCAGATGTACCACAAGCTAAAATAGGTGAATTTTCGGACAATCAGGGGCCATAATTCAGGAAATTACGTTCCGATAGGCGCAAATATCGAAAGAAACCAAGATCTTTGGGTTATAAACATGCACGTCAAGTTTCATCAAAATCGGCTCAAAATTGTGACCTCTATAAGGTCCACAAGCTAAAAACGTGATTTTTCGTACAATCAGGGGCCATAAACCATGAAGTTTCGATCCCATACATGCTAATATCGAAAGCAGCCGAGATCTTTTGGTGATAAAGCTATATTTCAAGTTTCGTCAAAATCGGACAAGAATTGTGACCTGTAGAGGGTCCACAAACAATTGTGGACGGACAGACGGACAGGGGCGACGACATAATACGTCCACATGAAAATGTGGGCGTATAAAAAAATCTTAAATCAATTATTATTATTCGTTAATTAATAAACCTTAAATCAATTTATCTAACTGTGCATATTTTCTGATATGGTCTGGTTATTTGAGCCTAAAAATAGAACACAGCAAGTCTCCAATTGGTGCATGCACACTTCACTTTGATGACAGTTTTATCATGGTATCCCATGGGTCGCATATACGAATATATCACTGTGTAAGGTGCGACTGCATGCTTTCTGATCTGGTCAGATTATTTGAGCCCAAAAATAGAACACAGCAAGTCTTCTTTGATGTGTTATATCACGGACATATAAGTTCTGCCATCTACGGCGGTAGATGAAATCGACAACAAATACTCCAGTTGCTGTCCTCCAAGTTACAATTTAACTGATACTAATTAATCACGTATAGTAGCAATACTCACTAAAAATTTATATAGTTAACTATTTCAGGCTCTACTGGCGTCGGGTCCAGTTACTGACGCACATCAAAGATAACTGGCGGCTGTCCTCCAAGTTACAATTTAACTGATACTAATTAATCACGTATAGTAGCAATACTCACTAAAAATTTATATAGTTAACTATTTCAGGCTCTACTGGCGTCGGGTCCAGTTACTGACGCACATCAAAGATAACTGGCGGCTTCACTCAGATAGTGACGGGATCTTCATTAGTGGCGTTTTCCTAATTAGTCACGTTTTTCTCAATTTCTCCTGCACGCACCGACTAGTGATATAGTCGGCTTAACTCACGTTTGTTTAAATAGTCATGTTATCTTTACATACTGACACAAGTAGGGAATAATAACCAGTTGACCATTAGTCACCATTTATAGGAATACTAACGTTTGGTGCAAGTACTCACGGGATTAAGCGACTACTGACAACACGTATATTTCTCACGAGTTTCCATGAATAGTAATCACAATTAAGCATTTGTACTGACTTGATGGATATAGTAATACATAGGCCAGATATTAAGCACCCCGAGATCATTAGTAACAACTATGCCTATTTGGGACACAATAACTCTCCTTCTAATTGAGCTAGAATGTTCAAACTTGGTGTAGGTGTTTTTTAGGTCAATGCCTAGATGGAGTTCGAAGATGAGCATTTTCTGCTTAGGGTAAGCAGAGATAAGCAATTTGATTGGTTGATGCTTTGGGACACGATAACTTTAGTTCTAATTAAGTGAGAGTGGTGAAACTTGGGGTATAGTTTCATTACATCAATACCTTGACTAAATTTGATAATGAGCATTTTCTGCTCAGGGTAAGCAGAGCGAGAAGCAATTTGATTGGTCGAGACTTTGAAACTGAATAACTCTCATTCTAATTGAGTTAAAATGTTCAAACTTAGTGTGAGTGTTTATTAGGTCAATGTCTCGATGGAATTTGAAGATGAGCATTTTCTGCTTAGGGTAAGCAGAGGCAAGCAATTTGATTGGTTGATGCTTTGGGGCATGATAACTTAAATTCTAATTAAGTGAGAGTGATGAAACTTGGTGTGTAGTTTCATTACATCAATACCTTGACTGAGTTCGATAATGAGCATGTTCTGCTCATTGTAAGCAGAGATAAGCAATTTGATTGGTTGATGCTTATTAAGTTCTGATTAAGTGAGAGTGAGGACACTTGGTGTATAGCTTTAGCTTTATTACACTGATACATTGACCAAGCTTATAATAATAATAATAATCACGTCATTTTACAAGGGTAGCAAATTAGGCCTGAGGCCTTTTTCCAATTTGGCCCTTGGCACAGATCGTGCGAATGATTTCGATCATTACTGCAGGAAGAAACCGAAGAACTCGGGGGTAACCTGCCTGATCGGACGGGAGACCGAAAATCCCTCTCACTTACAACGATAAAGTTTATGCCCAGAGCTGGGATTGAACCCTCGTTGCATTGGTGAGAAGCCGCCTCTATATCGCCACAGCTATCCGACCAGCTTGATAATCAACATTATCTGCTGAGGGTAAGCAGAACGATAAGCAATCTGATTGGTTGATGCTTTGGGGCATGATAACTTTAGTTGAAATGAAGTGATTCATTTTATCATTACCTTGTTGACTAAGTTCGATGGTGCAAATTTTCTGCTTAGGCTAAGGAGCGATTAGCAATTTGATTTGTCAAGTCTTTGGAACATACACTGAGATCCACTAAGGTTGTCATTTGTGCACCAACCCCATATATTTCTTTATCCTTTGTGTTATTTCTGTGCGAACCTGAAGAAAGTTAATTTACCGACTATTTCTCGGTATTAGCAGGTTAAAATTGTAAATAAGTTGTGTTAATTAACAAGTGTTGAAAACTGTGTGAGGGTTGAGTTAATTAACGGTAGGTTTGAAAAACTGTGCGATGGTACGTTTTCTGTAGAGTTGTGTTAATTAACCGACCGGTAAAAAATGAATGTCAATAGTGTGTATTGTTTAATTGGCGTGTTTTCTCGCTGGTTGCGATAACTGCACCAAAAGGAGTATAATCCAGGACCAGTATGCTTTATCTGACACGTACGTGTTAAATCAAAATGCGGGAAGTAAAACTGTTTTACCGTGCGATTTATCTTCCTACCGTGTGTTTTACGCAGGTCTTTTTAAGACAGGTCTTTAGCCAGCCGTATTTGCTCGCTATGATCTACGTTTGTATTGCGTACCATATAATATTATTATAAAGTTTCATTAAATCAAACAAAATTAGGAATTTAATCTATCGTATACGAAAAGGCGAATGTAATTTCGTCATTTACAAATATCAAGGAGCCAGCGCCAAACAAGTCATAATAGCCGTTTCTATCTAATTACAGCAACACATATGCCCGAATTGACACGTAATATACGTTTTATACTGCCACACATTTAAGTATATAAAAAATGTACGGAAAGTGACTATAGTGTTGTATAGATATCCCGCACGGAAACCCCAATTTGACTATTCCCGGGTATATAGCGAACAAGCTAAATTTCCCGTATGTGTATAATTACTTATTCATTTGTTTCTTTTTTTTCTTTTCAGGTAGTTGTATAGATATCCCGTACAGAAACCCCAATTTGAACATTCCCGGGTATATAGCGAACAAGCTAAATTTGCCGTGTGTATATTATTCAATTACAGCAAACCATATGCTCGAATTGACACGTAATATGCGTTTTATACTGCCACGCATTTAAGTATATAAAAATGTACGGAGAGTGACTATAATGTTGTATACATATCCCGCACAGAAACCCTAATTTGACTATTCCCGGGTATATGGCGAACAAGCTAAATTTCCTGTATGTTTATAATTACTTATTCATTTGTTTCTTTTTCTTTTCAGGTAGTTGTATAGATATCCCGTACAGAAACCCCAATTTGAATATTCCCGGGTATATAGCGAACAAGCTAAACTTCCCGTGTGTATATTATTCAATTACAGCAAAACATAGGCCCGAATTGACACGTAATATGCGTTTTATACTGCCATGTATTTAAGTATATAAAAAATGTACGGAAAGTGACTATAATGTTGTATAGATATCCCGCACGAAAACCCAATTTGAATATTCCCGGGTATATAGCGAGCAAGCTAAACTTCCCGTTTGTGTATAATTACTTTGTTCCTTCACTTTCTTTGCAGGTAGTGGTTTATGTTTTCAAATGCAATAAATAAACAAAGACAAACCATATTTATATCAGAAACATATACATAATATGAAGTCTAAATAAATTTACATAAACAGGCACTACAAAACAAAAAAATGGTCTTCTATGTAAAACCGAGAAATTAAAAATAGGGCTAAAATTGGGTGTCGTTAATATGCTTCTTCGTCATAATTTGGTTATTTATAATTAAATATGCCAAAGTGAAGCCTCGGTGTGAATATTCCGGGGTATGTAGCGAGTGAACTGAATTAGCCATTTTGTATGCATCTTATGTTCGTGTAATGGTTCTGCCTTCAAATGCGTGGTCAACGAAGAATACCGTGATCCCTGTCATTTGATCTCGTGTAACTATAATATAATAATGATTGGAGGTGGTATGTTAGAATATATGGTACACACTCCCAGTTATAATAATTAAAAACAAAATTTAATAATATCATGAACACACTTTATCCACTTGTTTTATGTGGGAAAATAAAATTGCTTGAAGTAGAATCAAATCTGGACACGTGGATTATTTACAAATTAAAAACTTTTCGTGCTGTCATTTAAAATTAAAACCTATTTGCGCGTTCCTTGTTGATGTAACTCGGTGTACCTTGGACTACGATCAATTATTATAAGCCGTTCACTGATATGATCCATAACACGTCATTTTCTTTAGCATGCACCAATTGAATCGACAATAATTTCATATTGATAAACCTCTTGCAGTTAACATTTTCTTTGGTTAGGAAAAATAACTTCGACACATTTTTAGATGCCCCAACCATTCCACCTCGCCAATTACACCCTCTTTACACATATAAAAGCAATAATCCGCATTCACAATCGAAGGCGACTTGTTTGTAAAAGCCCCACGATATGTCACTTCTCCGTATTCATTCCGTTGGATGTGGATGATTTTCCTCTCCTCAATGACGTCGTTTTGATTTTCAATAAGACCTTACTGCACCATTTCGTCTTTGACAACCATTGACACTGATTTTTTCCTTGTGTCAGTGGATTAAGTAGTCGTATTTCGGAAAAGGCCACAACACTTTAGCACAGCTATCAACCATTGACTCTGTAATAGAAATTAAAACTTATGTGGCAATTTAATCATATAAAAAAGATTATTGACATGTAGTGTCGGTTAAATAGTTTTTTTTAAAGAATATGTCCAACATCATAAACTAACTTGTGGATTGTTGTAATAAAAACCAGTGTCAAGGGATAGTTTAGTTTGATAATACACATTTTGGTTGAAATAAAACATCAATGTAGCTTGTTGATTAGTTTATTACTTTATGACCCCAATCAAGTATTAAAACACCGCATTTGTTACGCAACACCTATTTAGGTCAACGTGTTCAAACATTTTGATCAATCAAGCTTAACAAAACGATGACCTTTTAAGTTTAAACAGTATTTATTTTACATATTATGTGATTAACAATACATAATAAATTATATGGATTTGGAAACAAGCTATGAAGCTTATATTAATCTGTCTCCAAAATAATAAAACAAAACATGGCATGTCTAAATTGCATGGAAATTATAATACATTGTGTGAAATAAGTACATGTATAATATTGTGTCATTACTGTCACCGTGACATTTAGAATGCACACCGTTTGACTGTTTATACAGAATACTAGTGCTATAATATTGTATTTAAAGACGATTAGAAATATAGTCGATGTTCTTGATGAAATATTTAAATGTTCACACAATATCCTAAGTATTTATATCGTCTAGTTCTATCGGGAGCAGATCTATCGTTCAAAACAAAAATAAGAAGTTTGTGGAACTTTAAAATATTCGCTAATAATATCTTACTGATTGTTATTTTGAATTTCGGCGCCAACGATCCAGCCTTCAATGTATACTATGAATCAGAATGTAAGGCGATCCGGATCGAGAAAATACTACTTTCCGATATTAATGCCCAATGTTCAATGCTACCCAGTTTACGGCATTGTCATTCTTCAATAACATTACATAAGTTTTAATTTCTATTACATAGTCAATGGTTGATAGCTGTGGCCTTTTCCGAAATACGACAACTAAATCCACGGACACAAGACAAAAATCAGTGTCAATGGTTGTCAAAGAAGAACTGGTGCAGTAAGGTCTTAAAACGACGTCATTGAGGAGAGGAAAATCGTCCACATCAAACGTAATGAATACGGAGAAGTGACATATCATGGGGCTTTTACAAACAAGTCGCCTTCGATTGTTGCAACCAAAGTGAATGCGGATTTTTATTGCTGTGGGAAAATTGTAAAATTTTACACGTGTAAAGAGGGTGTTAACTGCAAGAGGTTTATCAATATGAAATTATTGTCGATTTCATTGGTGCATGCTAAAGAAAATGACATGTTATGGATCATATCAGTGAACAGCTTATAATAATTGATCGTAGTCCAAGGTTACACCGAGTTACATTAACAAGGAACGTGCAAATAGGTTTTAATTTGTAAATGATAGCACGAAAAGTTTTTAATTTGTAAATTATTATAACCGGGAGTGTGTACCATGTATTCTAACATACCACCTCCAATCATTATTATATTATAGTAACAAAAACATGGCCGAGAATACACGAGATCAAATGACGGGGATCACGGTATTCTTCGTTGACCACGCATTTGAAGGCAGAACCATTACCCGAACATAAGATGCATACAAAATGGCTAATTCAGTTCACTCGCTACATACCCCGGAATATTCACACTGAGGCTTCACTTTGGCATATTTAATTAAAAATAACCAAATTATGACGAAGAGGCATATTAACGACACACAATTTTAGCCCTATTTTTAATTTCTCGGATTTACATAGAAGACCATTTTTTTGTTTTGTAGTGCCTGTTTATGTAAATTTATTTAGACTTTATATTATGTATATGTTTCTGATATAAATATGGTTTGTCTTTGTTTATTTATTGCATTTGAAAACATAAACCACTACCTGCAAAGAAAGTGAAGGAACAAAGTAATTATACACAAACGGGAAGTTTAGCTTGCTCGCTATATACCCGGGAATATTCAAATTGGGGTTTCCGTGCGGGATATCTATACAACATTATAGTCACTTTCCGTACATTTTTTATATGCCTAAATACGTGGCAGTATAAAACGCATATTTACGTGTCAATTCGGGCCTATGTTTTGCTGTAATTAAATAATATACACACGGCAAATTTAGCTTGTTCGCTATATACCCGGGAATATTCAAATTGGGGTTTCTGTACGGGATATCTATACAACTACCTGAAAAGAAAAGAAAGAAACAAATGAATAAGTAATTATAAACATACGGGAAATTTAGCTTGTTCGCCATATACCCGGGAATAGTCAAATTGGGGTTTCTGTGCGGGATATGTATACAACATTATAGTCACTCTCAGTACATTTTTATATACTTAAATGTGCGGCAGTATAAAACGCATATTACGTGTCAATTCGAGCATATGTTTTGCTTTATAATATACACACGGCAAATTTAGCTTGTTCGCTATATACCTGGGAATATTCAAATTGGTTTTTTTTGTACGGGACATCTATACAACTACCTGAAAAGAAAAGAAAGAAACAAATGAATAAGTAATTATACACATACGGGAAATTTAGCTTGTTCGCTATATACCCGGGAATAGTCAAATTGGGGTTTCCGTGCGGGATATCTATACAACATTATAGTCACTTTCCGTACATTTTTTATATACTTAAATGCGTGGCAGTATAAAACGTATATTACGTGTCAATTCGGGCATATGTGTTGCTGTAATTGAATAAAAACGGCTATTATGACTTGTTTGGCGCTGGCTCCTGGATATTTGTAAATGACGAAATTACATTCGCCTTTTCGTATACGATAGATTAAATTCCTAATTTTGTTAGATGTAATTAAACTTTATAATAATATTATATGGTACGCAATACAGACGTAGATCATAGCGAACAAACGCGGCTGTCTAAAGACCTGTCTTTAAAAGACCTGCGTAAAACACACGGTATGAAAGATAAATCGCACGGTAAAACAGTTTTACTTCCCGCATTTTGATTTAACACGTACGTGTCAGATAAAGCATACTGGTCCTGGATTATACTCCTTTTGGTGCAGTTATCGCAACCAGCGAGAAAACACGCCAATTAAACAATACACACTATTGACATTCATTTTTTACCGGTCGGTTAATTAACACAACTCTACAGAAAACGTACCATCGCACAGTTTTTCAAACCTACCGTTAATTAACTCAACCCTCACACAGTTTTCAACACTTGTTAATTAACACAACTTATTTACAATTTTAACCTGCTAATACCGAGAAATAGTCGGTAAATTAACTTTCTTCCGGTTCGCACAGAAATAACACAAAGGATAAAGAAATATATGGGGTTGGTGCACAAATGACAACCTTAGTGGATCTCAGTGATAACTCTGCTTTTAATTGAGGTAGAATTTTGAACTTAATGTAGAGGATCATTAGGTGAATGTCTTGACAAAGTTCAATAATAAACATTTTCAGCTAAAGCTAATATTTTGCAAAAAATAAATGTTCGATTAATTAATATGTGTCATCTTATTATTTTGGGATTTCGGCGGGGGACATTAGCCTCACTGTTGGATTGTTATTATTAGTATTAATCAGTCAGGCGTTAATGAATACACTACTGGCTGTACATATAGGTAATGAAGGAATAAACATTCTGAATATGCATTCGGTCACTATGACGTCACTGGCGCCTGAGGGTATTATGAGTGTTTTCAATAATTGGCCAAGTCGTTTTTACGGGAGGTCTATATTTGCGACTTTGAGTGAAGATAGCTGATTTAATTTTTGTCAGATTGATGTTAACTTTCCGTTATGTGCATACAATAACCACTTTCTCTCACTACGCCAAGTTTCTGTTTGTCGTCTTATGTGCTCTTTAAGAGACATTTTTTGTTATTTTTCAATATTTTCAAATTTGACCTATATTTTTGGATAGCTGAAGGCAATCCGATTCAAGTCATATAAGTTTCATTCAGAGTTATCAACCTTTTTGTAAGCTTAGGTTTTGTTTTACGGCCAAATCGACGTTTCTGAAAATTCTGGACCATGAAGTTATTATCCAAAACCAACTGGTAAAGCTATTTCAACAAGGATCAATAGACCGGAAGTAGTCGAAATAATTTTAGTACCCCCAGCAGATGTGCATATCTGCTGCACGGGCGCAAGCGATTTTAACTAAAATCTATTTAAATTGCATTTTAAATAACAATTAATCTTCGCGAAACGAATAAAATATAAAGGGACAATCCCGAATTAAACAGGGGCTCAAATATAAAAGTCTGATGAAAATAAAATGCCAAAATATAGGGGAATGGTGTATTTACCTTGTCTCAAAATTTCCACTTAAAATACTGCTTATCCGGACACGTAACCCTTTTAAAATTTCGGGTCAATTGTTTCGTTGGGTGACCTTATAACCGATTACGGTTACTTGAGAGGGTTATGCAGTGAATAATCCAAGTCGCATACTTGATAGAGAAAGGCAAATTTCAACTACACATTATTTTTATAAAAACATGTTTGGTTTAATCCAGATACCACAAAATACACCTTGGGGCACCGGTCTCAAATTCCAGATGAAGACTGACAGATTTAAGTTGTTTGAAAACGTATCATAAATACTGAAGTAGTTGCTCAGCCCTTGACTCGAATATTTTTAGGGATTTTAACACAAAATTAAGCAGTTTTATTCCCATAACAAATATTGGGATTAGCCCTTTAAAATTTCATTTTGATTTTAGTTAAAATCTATTTTATTAATTTTAGCTGAAGTTTTTGTGGATCAGGGCCCAGAGCGTTATAAACAAATTGATTGGCGGAGACTTTGGAACACAATAACTCTCATTCTAATTGAATTTGAATGTTCACACTTCGTGTAGATGTATCTTAGGTGAATGCCTTGATGGAGTTCGAAGATGAGAATTTTCTGCTTGGAGTAAGCAGAGATAAGCACTTTGATTGGATGATGCTTTGGGAGATAAGCAGACTTTGGAACACAATAACTCTTCTTCTAACTCTTCTTCTAATTAAGGTAGAATGTTCAAACTTGGTGTAGGCGTTCATTATGTGAATGCCTTGATCTTGATGAATATAGTCGGATTCCACCTGATGAAGCCTATTAATTTTCAGCGATTTCCAATAATTACTACCAGAGTTATGGCCCTTGATCACTTCCAAAAATCTTATGGACACAAGTATATTGATTTTTAGCTAAAACCATGATATTAAATGTTTGGTATACTAAACGTTAGCATGGAGGAGAATTTTATCAAAGCCAAACAAATTTTTACTCTTAATCAGATTTTAGTGAATTATAAATGTTTCATTACCGAAAAAAGTAAAAATATGCGACAACTCTTGTTGACTGCCCAGATGATTTAGCTGCTGTAGGCGTATGTTTTGTTGCCTGGCAACCTATCTTTTTTTTTTATTTTTGGGGTATTTGGTACACCCCATTTTTAGTTAACCTGGAAAATTTGGAAAACCCCAGATATACAATAGACTATAACAAGTTAATGAAGAGGATCAATAACTGGTACCATGCACTTTAAAATCTAGTCTACTTTATGATCCTCCTACTAAATAAATACAACCACCCTTGGTAGCTATTAGTTCAATTAAAAATTGATATTTATTTTACAGCAAATTTTAGATTATGAACATGACCAAGAAAGACAAGGTATTTATATGTGATTTTATCATTACCCTTTTCTTTTCACTTGAATAACTTGTATTTCAATAGAATCACAAGTAAGGCTCATTTATATGGAAAACCAAACAGCTCTTAATTCTTAATTCATAGTCCTTGATTCTAATAATTTTTCATTTTTTGTCGCAATTCAACATTTGTATACAAAAATCTCCTCTCATCCGAGTGCCCGAAGGGCACGATGGATGAGAAGGATTGTATGAATATATATAGCTCGAGGATTTATATTGCATATTTCCTTATTGATCTAATAAATATGTATACTAACTCAATATTCAAAGACTAAAAATAACACAATTGCTCGTACAGCACTATGTCAACATCTGCCTGAGTATAAATACGAGGTACGACTCGTCACAAATTGTCTCTTTAAAGTTTTGTTGGCAACCATATATATAACACTGGGAGGCGGGCCTAAAGGGAGGGTATATAAATCCTCGAGCCCTCAGGCTATATATATTCATATAATCCTTCTTGAAACTAGCATTGTTAAGATTTGAGAATACCCTACTGATGTTGGCCATCCTGGCACTAAAATCATAGCATGAGACACTATGCAACTACACTGAAACTCCCAGTGAGAGGAGGAAAAGTATGGATGAAAATTAAATAACAAATCTTAAATATATCATTAGCAAACAAAATGGATCAGACTGTCAAGACACATACTTTACAACTTGGATGTAAATAGATCTATGTCCGGTACAAATACAAGGTTACAAACCCTCTAGAGATGTGCCTATTATGCAACTTCAATTCTGTGAAATCAGAAAAATGTCTAATAATACATCAGCTATATATGCTACAAGACTTAATTGATCTATATTTAGCAGATAAATAAATATTTTTAGAGGCACACGAGTACCAAATTTGTTTGTTAATTTTAAAACAATTTATCAATGACTCCCCAATATTATAAATATATGATAAACATAAGATACATGTAGAGTGTTATCACCTTGAACAAGTATGTATTAGATAAATTGCTGCTCTATGATCATGACCCAATCCATAGAAAACTGCCAACAGTCCAATTAATATCATAAGGAATGAACATTAGGGTGGCCCAAAAATCACTTATTTGCTCAGAACCCCACACTTTTTTGATATATGGTGAGGTTGGGACAGTAATACAAAAATATGATTTTTCTTTAAAATTGGAACATCCTCTAGGGGTCCCATCCGCCATTTTCCAAGATGGCGGCAAAGATGACTGCCAAAATCAGTTTTTGTCATATAATTTTCACATTTTTGATAAAACATCACTTGAAATATGTCCTTTATAGGGTTTTCGGGGTCAAGGAGTTCGAATATGCTAGTGACGATGATGTCAATAAATCCAAGATGGCCGAAATCCAAAATGGCGGCCACAATGATGTCATAATTATCACAAAATCGGCCAAAACTTCCCAAAATGTCCTATATACTTTTTAGAACATGGGATTATATATCCTATATAGTGTTTTGGGGATCAAGGAATCCAAATATGCTAGTGACGATGACAACACTAAATCCAAGATGCCTGAAATCCAAGATGGCGGCCACAATAATGTCATAATTTTCAAATGTTCAACCAAGCATTAGGAGAATGACCTATATACAATTTAGAGGGTCCATTTATATAAGATTTACGGCTCAAGGAATTCAAATATGCTCGTTACGATGGCGTCACTGAATCTATGATGGCGAAAATCCAATGACTCAATAAAGAATAACATTAGAAACATATTCAATTTATCATTTAGTTCCATCAACTTTACTTTACTACTGTCATTTTTCCATGGTTTATATTCTATCATTACATCCAATCTTATCCGACATTTATTTAGGATTTCTAGCTTATATAGGCCTACGCATAAAACATATTCTGAATAAAGAGGAGTTAGCTGTGTTAACGCTCTTCTCTAACTCTACTAACAGAACAGACAAACTTCAGGTCGCTGAGAAACTATCAAACATAGATCATCCCATGGAATTTGTTATTAGTAAACCACAGATAACTACAGCCACCGCAGACTCGGTAATATCAGACTTAATTGGCCCTAATTAATGGATGATGTTTTTCATGCATTTCGATTAACAAAGATCCTTCCTTCAACTTGGAAAGAGAATCCGCCCTATCGAGTAGCACAGAATATCCTGAAGCCACTGATGGTTGTAAACGATCCAGCCGAAAGGGCAGTGAAGTTATGTTCTGACTTTAAAGAAATTATCACACTTGATGAAGATATTCGTGCTTCTCTCTACAATTCATAGAAGCACATCATGGCCGAGTTAAGGGATGAGGAAAATTAGACCTTTTCGATGTTTAAATGGATTTTACACAGATATAAGCTATTCAATCGTATGTTTAGGGTTGAAAATGGTGGTAAACTTTCCGGGAATTTTTAGTGTTCGGAATTTTCGTGAATTTTCAAATCTATTTTTAGAACTGAAAATTGCTAAATTTATAATTATTTACTGGAATTTCCCTTTTCTATGTTACTTTCATCTATATAAATTATTAAAGCTTATTTAAGCATGTTAGTTGTGTTCCAAATGGTAAAACTAAAGAGATAAATTAATGTAAAGGGACTATGTGCATCAATCTATTTTTAGAACTGAAAATTGCTAAATTTATAATTATTTACTGGAATTTCCCTTTTCTCTGTTACTTTCATCTATATAAATTATTAAAGCTTATTTAAGCATGTTAGTTGGTAAAACTAAAGAGATAAATTAATGTAAAGGGACTATGTGCATCAGAAGCTGTTTCGAGTATAGATAGCTTCATTATTTCTTACAATACCACCTTCATCAGCAGCATCAGAATGCATTTTGGTCTCTGTTTTGTACAACTTATACAAAAGTTAGAAACATATTAACAAATAAACATGTTGAAAGGTTAGTCTGGCAATTTCAGATATTTATGAGAATTCATCTGAACCCGAAATCTCCCTGATGATAATGTAGATAACGATTTTGAAGATAATGATGAAATGGCATACTTACCTAACTTTGAGAGAGAGAGAGAAATGGGGTTTAACGTCCACTTAACACAACTAGGTTATTTCGGGACTAACATGGTTTAATTTTATTTCAATAATTCGCTTGCGCGTAGAGGTCTTTAGCAGTTGGGGGACACCGGTGTGCCCGGAGGAAACCCACGAGGTTGACAAGGCGCCCCTATCTCCATGCCACATACGCTCACACCAGGGCTCCATACACTGAGATCCACTAAGGTTGTCATTTGTGCACCAACCCCATATATTTCTTTATCCTTCGTGTTATTTATGTGCGAACCGGAAGAAAATTTATTAACCGACTATTTCTCGGTATTAGCAGGTTAAAGTTGTAAATAAGTTGTGTTAATTAACAAGTGTTGAAAACTGTGTGAGGGTTGAGTTAATTAACGGTAGGTTTGAAAAACTGTGCGATGGTACGTTTTCTGTAGAGTTGTGTTAATTAACCGACCGGTAAAAAATGAATGTCAATAGTGTGTATTGTTTAATTGGCGTGTTTTCTCGCTGGTTGCGATAACTGCACCAAAAGGAGTATAATCAAGGACCAGTAGTCTTTATCTGACACGTACGTGTTAAATCAAAATGCGGGAAGTAAAACTGTTTTACTGTGCGATTTATCTTTCATACCGTGTGTTTTACGCAGGTCTTTTTAAGACGGGTCTTTCAACAGCCGCGTTTGCTCGCTATGATCTACGTTTGTATTGCGTACCATATAATATTATTATAAAGTTGCATTAAAACAAATAAAATTAGGAATTTAATCTATCGTATACGAAAAGGCGAATGTAATTTCGTCATTTACAAATATCCAGGAGCCAGCGCCAAACAAGTCATAATAGCCGTTTTTATTCAATTACAGCAACACATATGCCCGAATTGACACGTAATAAACGTTTTATACTGCCACGCATTTAAGTATATAAAAAATGTACGGAAAGTGACTATAATGTTGTATAGATATCCCGCACGGAAACCCCAATTTGACTATTCCCGGGTATATAGCGAACAAGCTAAATTTCCCGTATGTGTATAATTACTTATTCATTTGTTTCTTTTCTTTTCAGGTAGTTGTATAGATATCCCGTACAGAAACCCCAATTTGAATATTCCCGGGTATATAGCGAACAAGCTAAATTTGCCGTGTGTATATTATTCAATTACAGCAAACCATATGCCCGAATTGACACGTCATATGCGTTTTATACTGCCACGCATTTAAGTATATAAAGATAGTAAGCTGGCACTGCCAGGCAGGATACGCCCACATTTTCGAGAGATGGTTAGAGAACAAGCAAAATCAAAAGTGATTTTTCCTACAATCAAAGGCTATAATTCATTAAATTACAATTTGATATGCGCAAATATCGAAAAGAATCAAGATCTTTAGGTTATAAACATGCATTTCAAGTTTCATCAAAATCGAATTAAAATTGTGACCTATACTGGGTCCACAACCTTGATATACCATATTTTAATACTATTAGCGTACAAACGGTGGCCATTTTGTCTGGCAATTATGGTCCGATTTCCCTAAAATTCAAACTCAACCTTCCGTATGGTGTAACAGTGATAGAGTCAGGTTTTTTAAATCGGATAATAATCGTGACCCCCAGACGGACCATAGGCGATTTTTCGGACAATCAGGGGCCATAATTCAGGAAGTTATGAATTGATATGTGAAAATAACGAAAGGAACAGTATTCGCGTATAAACTGCAGCCATTTTGTATGGCAATTTTGTTCCAATTTTCCCGAAATTCGAACTCAACATTCCTTATTTTTAAATCAGTTTATTATTGTAACCTCCAGAGGGACCACAAGCTAAACCAAGACGATTTTGCGTATAATCAGGGGCCGTAATTCAGGAAGTTACGATCCGATATGCGCAAATATCGAAAGGAACCAAGATCTTTGGGTTATAACCGTGCATTTCAAGTTTCATCAAAATTGAATTAAAATTGTGATCTCTACAGGGTCCACAACCTTGATATACCATTTTTTAACAGTATTCGTGTACGAACGGGGGCCATTTTGTATGGTTATTTTGGTCTGATTTTTCCGAAATTTGAACTCATCCTTCCTTAGGGTCTAACGGTGATATAATCAAACGATTTTTTAAATCAGTTTATTATTGTAACCTCCAGAGGGACCACAAGCTAAACCAAGACGATTTTGCGTATAATCAAGGGCCGTAATTCAGGAAGTTACGATCCGATATGCGCAAATATCGAAAGGAACCAAGATCTTTGGGTTATAACCGTGCATTTCAAGTTTCATCAAAATTGAATTAAAATTGTGATCTCTACAGGGTCCACAACCTTGATATACCATTTTTTAACAGTATTCGCGTACGAGCGGCCATTTTGTATGGTAATTTTGGTCTGATTTTTCCAAAATTTGAACTCAACCTTCTTTAGGGTGTAACGGTGATATAATCAAACGATTTTTTAAATCGGATAATTATTGTAACCTCCAGAGGGACCACAGGCTAAACCAAGACGATTTTGCGTAAAATCAGGGGCCATAATTCAGGAAGTTACAATCCGATATGCGCAAATTTCGAAAGGAACCAAGATCTTTGGGTTATAACCATGCATTTCAAGTTTCATCAAAATCGAATTAAAATTGTGATCTCTACAGGGTCCACAACCTTGATATACCATTTTTTAACAGTATTTGCGTACGAACGGCGGCCATTTTGTATGGTAATTTTGGTCCGATTTTCCGAAATTTGAACTCAACCTTCCTTAGGGTGTAACGGTGATATAATCGAACAGTTTTTCAAATCGGATAATAATTGTAACTTCCAGAGGTACCACGAGCTAAAATAGGTGAATTTTCGGACAATCAGGGGCCATAATTCAGGAATTTACGTTCCGATAGGTGCAAATATCGAAAGGAACCAAGATCTTTGGGTTATAAACATGCATGTAAAGTTTCATCAAAATCGGTTCAAAATTGTGACCTCTATAGGGTCCACAAGCTAAAAACGTGATTTTTCGTACAATCAGGGACCATAATCCATGAAGTTTTGATCCGATACATGCCAATATCGAAAGTAGCCGAGATCTTTTGGGGATAAACCTATATTCTAAGGTTCGTCAAAATCGGACAAGAATTGTGACCTGTAGAGAGTCCACAAACATTTGTGGACGGACGTCCGGACGGACGGATGGACAGGGGCGACGACATAATACGTCCACATGAAAATGTGGGCGTATAAAAATGTACGGAAAGTGACTATAATGTTGTATACATATCCCGCACAGAAACCCCAATTTGACTATTCCCGGGTATATGGCGAACAAGCTAAATTTCCCGTATGTGTATAATTACTTATTCATTTGTTTCTTTCTTTTCAGGTAGTTGTATAGATATTCCGTACAGAAACCCCAATTTGAATATACCCGGGTATATAGTGAACAAGCTCAATTTACCGTGTGTATATTATTCAATTACAGTAAAACATAGGCCCGAATTGACACGTAATATGCGTTTTATACTGCCACGCATTTAAGTATATAAAAAATGTACGGAAAGTGACTATAATGTTGTATAGATATCCCGCACGGAAACCCCAATTTGACTATTCCCGGGTATATAGCGTTATGGATCATATCAGTGAACAGCTTATAATAATTGATCGTAGTCCAAGGTTACACCGAGTTACATCAACAAGGTTTTAATTTGTAAATGATAGCACGAAAAGTTTTTTAATTTGTAAATAATCCACGTGTCCAGATTTGATTTACTTCAAGAATTTTTATTTTCCCACATAAAACAAGTTGATAAAGTGTGTTCATGATATTATTAAATTTTGTTTTTAATTATTATAACCGAGAGTGTGTACCATGTATTCTAACATACCACCTCCAATCATTATTATATTATAGTAACAAAAACATGGCCGAGAATACACGAGATCAAATGACGGGGATCACGGTATTCTTCGTTGACCACGCATTTGAAGGCAGAACCATTACCCGAACATAAGGTGCATACAAAATGGCTAATTCAGTTCACTCGCTAAATACCCCGGAATATTCACACTGAGGCTTCACTTTGGCATATTTAATTATAAATAACCAAATTATGACGAAGAAGCATATTAATGACACCCAATTTTAGCCCTATTTTTAATTTCTCGGTTTTACATAGAAGACCATTTTTTTGTTTTGTAGTGCCTGTTTATGTAAATTTATTTAGACTTCATATTATGTATATGTTTCTGATATAGATATGGTTTGTCTTTGTTTATTTATTGCATTTGAAAACAGAAACCACTTCCCGCAAAGAAAGTGAAGGAACAAAGTAATTATACACAAACGTGAAGTTTAGCTTGCTCGCTATATACCCGGGAATATTTAAATTGGTGTTTCCGTGCGGGATATCTATACAACATTATAGTCACTTTCCGTACATTTTATATATACTTAAATGCGTGGCAGTATAAAACGCATATTACGTGTCAATTCGGGCCAATGTTTTGCTGTAATTGAATAATATACACACGGCAAATTGAGCTTGTTCGCTATATACCCGGGAATATTCAAATTGGGGTTTCTGTACGGGATATCTATACAACTACCTGAAAAGAAAGAAACAAATGAATAAGTAATTATACACATACGGGAAATTTAGCTTGTTCGCTATATACCCGGGAATAGTGAAATTGGGGTTTCCGTGCGGGATATCTATACAACATTATAGTCACTTTCCGTACATTTTTTATATACTTAAATGCGTGGCAGTATAAAACGTTTATTACGTGTCAATTCGGGCATATGTGTTGCTGTAATTATATAAAATCGGCTATTATGACTTGTTTGGCGCTGGCTCCTGGATATTTGTAAATGACGAAATTACATTTGCCTTTTCGTATACGATAGATTAAATTCCTAATTTTGTTTGATTTTTAATGTAACTTTATAATAATATTATATGGTACACAATACAAACGTAGATCATAGCGAGCAAACGCGGCTGTCTAAAGACCCGTCTTAAAAAGACCTGCGTAAAACACACGGTATGAAAGGTAAATCGCACGGTAAAACAGTTTTACTTCCCGCATTTTGATTTAACACGTACGTGTCAGATAAAGACTACTGGTCCTTGATTATACTCCTTTTGGTGCAGTTATCGCAACCAGCGAGAAAACACGCCAATTAAACAATACACACTATTGACATTCATTTTTTACCGGTCGGTTAATTAACACAACTCTACAGAAAACGTTCCATTGCACAGTTTTTCAAACCTACCGTTAATTAACTCAACCCTCACACAGTTTTCAACACTTGTTAATTAACACAACTTATTTACAACTTTAACCTGCTAATACCGAGAAATAGTCGGTTAATAAATTTTCTTCCGGTTCGCACATAAATAACACGAAGGATTAAGAAATATATGGGGTTGGTGCACAAATGACAACCTTAGTGGATCTCAGTGATACCACAGCCGCAAGCCAGAGTGGTATTGAGCCCTGGTGTGGTTAGGTATTAATTATAGAATGTGTAAACTGTGTATGAACAATTTAACAGAACTATCTCATTATTAGTTATTAGATTTTGGTATATATGACACTTGCAACTCATTAATGGCCACACAGGTTTCAAATTATGACACCAAATTGAAAATTCCCAAAATTCTTGGGAAATTTACCAGTGAATTTTGCAACCCTACCTATGTTGGATATATTGATTCGATATGCAGTCAAACCTCGATTTTTGTAACACCTTGGGACTTTAGACTAGAGAAAGTGTTTCATCTACCAGGTTTCTCAATTATCAACATGACACAAAATAGCAAGGTTTGACTGTAATAATCGGTTATAATGATAAATTATAATGTTTAAATGGAACTCAGTATAAATAAAGTGCTTTATTCAGAATGTAATTAATACGGATATAAGCTAGAAATCCTATATAAATGTTGGATATGTTTGTATGAAATGACAGTATATAAACCATGGAAAAATTACAGTAGTAAAGTAAAGTCAGAAGTTGATGGAGCTAAATGATAAATTTTCTTATTCTTTATTGAGTCATCGTAAGCACGATGTCATTTTTTGTGTCCATATTGGAATTTCGCCATCATAGATTTAGTGACGCCATCGTAACTAGCATATTTGAATTCCTTGAGCCGTAAATGTTATAAAAATGTACCCTCTAAATTGTATATAGGTCATTCTCCCAATGCTTGGTTGATCTTTGGTAATTATGACATTATTTTGGCCGCCATCTTGGATTTCAGGCATCTTGGATTTAGTGTTGTCATCGTCACTAGCATATTTGGATTCTTAGATCCCCAAAACACTATATAGGATATATAATACAATGTTCTAAATAGTATATAGGACATTTTGGGAAGTTTTGGCTGATTTTGTGATAATTATGACATCATTTTGGCCGCCATATTGGATTTCGGCCATCTTGGATTTAGTGACATTATCGTCACTAGCATATTTGAATTCCTTGACCCCGAAAACCCTACAAAGGACATATTTCAAGTGATGTTTTATCAAAAATGTGATAATTATATGACAAAAACTGATTTTGGCAGTCATATTAGCCGCCATCTTGGAAAATGGCGGATGGGACCCCTAGAGGATGATCCAATTTTAAAAAAAACTCATATTTTTGTATTACTGTCCCAACCTCACCATATATCAAAAAAGTGTGGGGTTCTGAGCAAATAAGTGATTTTTGGGCCACCCTAATGAACATCCCATTCATAAAGAAAAGATTGAGGGGTGGTCTAATATGGTTACCATTTTAATAGGTAATGTTATATTAATGTTATATGTAACCACCACCGTCTTCAATTGGCCCAGGTTAGGTGCTTAAGCGTAGGACGTTAAACCCCATTTCATTCATATGTAACCACCAGTTTAACTCAACCGTTATTGAGGGAAATACCCATATGAATAATTACATTCTGTTAAAATCTCTGATTACTCTTTTATCTATGTAAAAAAGGTGCTAACAGTATTGCTGTTCGAAAAAAGGAGCACAGTCCAATAAAACATGCCACTTGTCTGATAGTGATCTTGTTTGATATCAATAAAGCTTAATTTTTTTTGGGTTTTGAGTAAGAGATCAGTAAATGAATGACAATTAATTGTAAATCCTAAAAAAATAATTTAAGGTTCTATACAGGATTTTTGTTCCTTTATACAAAAGCCTAGCTCTAGAAAATATCTAACAGTTTTCTGTGTGTATACACATTTTTTGCAGTGTTGTTTCTGGGAAAAAATGGAATTGTCTATATAAAAAGAACAGTATCCACTGCTTGTGAAGGCTTACAAAATTTGATTTGAAAACTAAAATAAAAATCTCTTGAAGCTGAAGAATAATAATTATAATAATTTACAGTGCTTATATAGCGCTTATCTAAAACATTACTCTAAGCGCTTTACAATAAAATCACATAAAATCCACAAAAAATGCATATAAATAAAATAAAAATTATTCATTAAAAATATTAATAACAAATATGATAAATAAAACATTAGTCTAAGCGCCTTAAATGCATAAAGTCACATAAAATCCAATCGAGAAAGATAATAAAAATTACTCATTAGAAATAATAAAAATTATTCATTAAAAATAATAAAAATTATTCATTAAAAATAATAAAAATTATTCATTAAAAATAATAAAAATTATTCATTAAAAATAATAAAAATTATTCATTAAAAATAATAAAAATTATTCATTAAAAATAATAAAAATTATTCATAAAAAACAATAAAAATTAATCATTAAAAATAATAAAAATTATTCATAAAAAACAATAAAAATTAATCATTAAAATAATTTAGAATTATTAAAAGATTAATAAATAAATATGATAAATAAAAATATACACAAATAGCGTATGTTTATTGACAATTTGAAAAAGCCTGTCTGAATAAAAAAGTCTTAAGGTTATTCTTGAAAGCATTAACAGATTTATTGTTTCGTAGTGTAATTGGTAAGTCATTCCACAAAACAGCGGCCGCTCTATCAAACTGTCTCTCTCCGTATGTTTTTGTTCTGACTGCTGGTTTCACTAGAAGCATGTTGTTTTCCGATCGGAGAGTTCTTGTTGGCTTGTAGATGTTAACAAGTTCTTGTAAGTATAGGGGTGCTTCCTGTTTCAGAGCTTTAAACACGTATAGCAATACTTTGTATTTGATACGGAAAGTTATTGGCAGCCAATGGAGCGATTGTAAAATTGGACTAACATGTTCATTTTTCTTTCCCCTTGTAATTATCTTTGCGGCAGTGTTTTGGACACGCTGTAGTCGTTGGGTTGCATTTGCGGGAAGTCCATATAACAATGCATTCCCGTAGTCCAAACGAGACGTCACTAAGGAGCAAACAAGTGTTTTTGTGGCATCTGCCGTTATGTGTGGACGAATTTGACCGATATTTCTGATCTGGTAGAAACAGGATTTCGAGGTTGCACTAATTTGTTGGTTCATTGCTAGTGTTTTGTCCAAGTAGACACCAAGGTTCTTGACGCATGTGGAATCACTGACGATGTTTTTACCAAAAATGAGGTGACAATCCGTAAACTCTTTTATTCGATGTTTCGGGGAGAAAATTATCAGCTCAGTTTTATCTTCGTTCAACTTAAGCTTGTTTAAACACATCCAAGAACTTATGTCCGCCATACAGGTTTCAAGACGAGCAGATATGTTATTCCAATTGTCAAGCGGTTTGATTACGAGATAAACCTGTGTATCATCCGCATAGCAGTGGTAATACATATTGTGGCGTTTACATATTTCACCTATGGGTTTTGAGAAAATACAATATAGTTTCGGTCCGAGGACGGATCCCTGCGGAACACCGTATTTTAGATGAATTTCGTCTGAATGCACAGAGCCGACTGCGATACACTGAGTTCTATTTGAAAGATATGATAATAACCAATTTAGCGCTGCTCCAGATATACCGAAAGAGTATTCAAGTCGTTGTTGTAAAATTGAATGATCTATGACATCAAACGCAGCTGAAAGGTCTAACATCAATAAAACTGCACAACAGTTTTTATCAAGTGCAGCAGTTATGTCGTGATGAACCCGCAGTAAGGCCGTCTCAGTGGATTGGTACGTACGGTAAGCCGATTGTACACTATCATAAAGGTTGTTCGTTTGAAGATGATTCTCTAACCGACTTTCCACAACCTTTTCAAGGACTTTCGACAGAAACGGAAGATTAGAAACCGGACGATAGTTCTTCAGAATTTCTTCGTCAAGTCCAGGTTTCTTCAGTAAGGGTCGTACAACTGCTTCTCTAAAGGTCTTTGGAACATACGACTCGTGTAGCGACATGTTAACTATTTTCGTTATGATTGGTGCTAAGCTGTTCAAACATGGTTTTAATAACGAAGTTGGTAGCGGGTCGAGTTCGCACGATTTCGAAGGAGCTTTTGAAATGATCTTCTGGATTTCAATCACGGACGTCGGCGCAAAGACAGTAAGAGCTTGACCGTCGAACAGCACATCTGCACAAAAAGGGTCATGTCCACTTGAAAGGGAATCAGTGGCACTTGCAATTGATAGATGTCGTCTGATGGTTTCAATCTTATTAAGGAAGAATTCGCCAAACCTATTTGACAGTTCTTTATCGCATTCACGTGATGGTAAAACTACACTCTTTGTATTACCCATTAACTTGTTTGTTAAGTTGAACAGTTTCTTTTGATCACATCCGACCTCCAAAATTTTATTTGAATAATCGTTAGTCTTACATTCCAAAAGTAGTTTGTATGTTTTGGTACATTGTTCCTTATGCAACTGTTTATGAACCTCAAGCTTTGTCTTTCGCATTTTACGCTCAGTTTTACAGCGTTCTGTTTTAGCGGTACGAAGCTCGACAGAGTGCCATTCTGTATTCGGGCGCAATGTTATGGTTTTGGATTGCAATGGAGCATGTTTCTCGATGATAGAGCCTAGCACTGAATTATATGTTGAAACTACCTCATCAAGAGATGCTATCTGGTTTGGCATAAAATTCGAACTATTTATGTCGGTTTCAAAATCGGCAATGACAATTTCCTTTAACTTACGGAATTTCACTGTCTCTCGTTTTTTAGGTGGCTTGTTAACGTTCAGATTACAGTGCACCGCAAAATGGTCGAGTGATGGAACGCCTTTATTATTACATATATTATGTAATTCCTCAACAGATGGAACGCCGATCAGAATTGAGCTATCTTCCCTAGTTATAATGACATCAAGCGTATGTCCACGGACATGTGTAGCGCCAACTACTTGTTGCACGAGACCACGATCAGCTAACGTTTCAGTGAATTTGCGGGTATCACAGTCGAGTTTATCATCCAGGTGGAAATTTAAGTCTCCCGTTATGATGATATCATCGGATATTCCCATTGTGTAGTCAAGAAAATCTAACCATTCCTCGAAAAAGTTAGATGTTTTGAACTTGTTGGAGCGGGAAGGGGGTGGACGATATATCACGAACAAGCGAAAATTCTTTCCTGATGATTTGATATTACATTCAAGGAGTTCGAAATGTGTGGGTAATTTCTTTATTGGTACACGTTTAACAGCAAGGTTCAATTTATGTATGATCGCAACACCACCACCTCTTTGATCGCATCTAGGAGCGTTCTGAATATTATATCCTTCTGGTATAAGTTCAGAGAGAATACATTTATCAATGACGGAACCAAGCCATGTCTCTGTTAGCACCAATATATCAGAATTGCTCGAAATAAGATGGTCACTGATAGACAGAGATTTGTTTTTTACTGATCGAACGTTTAGTGACGTTAAAGAAAGTTGTTTGCACATTGCCTCTGAGAAGATTTTTTCAGTTGAGATAATGATATTCGATTGGACGCTGTCGTTAGCGTTGTTTCTAATCGGTGAGACACAATTGTAGGAATAGTTCTCATATGATTGTCATAATTTGTTAGAGCTAATAAGTCCAAATCATTATCACAGATGAATGTGTTTATATCTTGTGTGTTATTCATAGCCGATCGACAGTTTAATAAACACATTTGTTTATTGGCTGAATCATTTCTATACTCATTATTAGTTTTGATTTTAATTAGGTTTTTAGGATTTATAACTGAAGTATGTGTAACAACTGAATCATTACGGTTCGCAATAAGGCACTTGATGTGTAGATGTTTTGTTTTTCGCCGAGTTGGTTTGTTCAATAGAATGTACTTATACGTGTCCTTTAAATCTTTATAAATCTTGTTGCTGACATTGAGTGGGACTCTGTCTTTAAATTGTAGTAGTTGAGATTTTGTATACTGAATAACACAGTTTGTCATTATCAAGATCACACTTAAGAACACAAACAGTTCACTGATTGTTGATACAGTCAATGACATGCTTCACTGATTGTTGATACAGTCAATGTCATGCTTCATTAGCCACTATTTAATATCAATATAATCTTAAATTCACAATTATATAACTACAATATTTCAATTTCTAAAAAGTACTTATCACTATATGATCAACATAACTTGATGTATCCACAAGTAAAATCACATTAGATTTGGACACTGATTAAAATGATAAACTAAAAGAACAAGAGAGAGATACTGAGGAGCAGCCTTCACGCTCAACTCACAACTCTGAAAGGGAGATGTAAATCTCAACCATTTGATCTCATCAAATAAAATGTAAAATTTTATGATGATCAGGGCGAATAGGAATAGAAAAAAGACATCTTTTAGATCCAATGATGATAGAAAATCCTCTCTATGTATATATTATACAAAACATATAGTTTCTTTTGTAAAATGTTCATAAACTTAAAAATGTGTAAATTTTTCAGGTTTATAACATGACGATAATCGTCAGTCTTTTTCTCAACTAAAGGAAAAAGATTTTATAAATAAACTGATTGGTATGAAAACCCGGGAAAACCTGGACATAAAGCCCTCTTAATCAAACAACTAATTCCACCTGCTCTGAATTATAATATAGAGGTGGTTAAACAAGTGAAGTTGAAAGGGTGGTTGTAAAATCCAGTTATCTGATGTTATGACAGATAGTGATGTGCGATTTTTCGGTTTAACCGAATAACCGCGGTTTTTACATATAAACCGAAAACCGAACCGATAAAACAAAAAAATAACCATATATGCGTTTCGGTTATTTTTCCAAATTCCTAAATTTTAATTTACCGGTTTTTCGTTTCGGAAATGTTGGAGAAATTCCAAAATTTTAATGTAACCACCACTTTCGTTTTGACTTTAGATCAACCAGGCCCCCTATGTATAGAGTGTTTAATAGTTTAATAAGTCTGGACGGCCTAGACTATTTATTTTCTCAATTCGGTTCAGTTTATAATCCAAAATTTTATGCAACCGGTTGTCAATAGTTAGGCACGATGGCTTCCTCAAGAAGTAAAATGTCTTCCAAGTCCATGGCTTTCTCACTATGAAAGATTGGATGACAGTACATTTCTATGGACAGTACTAAATATAATGCAATCTCTGTGAAAAACATATTTCTGCTGAATTCGGAAACACATCCAACTTGAAGGTGCACCTAAAATAAGTTTGTCAAATCTTTTTTTTTTTACAGTAACTAGGGGTTTCAGGTCAAAGTTTCAAAAAAGAGAAAAATTTTTTTTTTAAATATTTTGTGAAAATATACATAAAATGCTACTCAAATATTTTTATTTCATCAAAATATTCTTATTAGATCAAAAGTTATGGAATTTTAAAATCCGAGATTGACGTCAAAAATGTAATCAAAATGCTCTATACCAGTCAATGCGTGGTATGGCACCAAAATAAGTGCTTTTCAGTCATATTTGAGTGACGTCGTAAGCGGTATTTCCCCTTCAGAATCGCTAGTACTAATTTAAAACTGAAATCCGATCGTTATTATCAGCTAAGATTTATTAAAATCATAATAATTTGAATGATAATATGTCAAATATTTATAATCTCGATGAAACCTCACGAAATTTTTTATATATTTAGTCGAAATTTAGCAATTTTCAGTCATCAAAACAGATAAATCCCATTTTCTACGGCTCTAATTGTCCGAACACGAGGTTTCAGCGACAATAATACTCACAAAAATGTTATCTATCATTTGATTGGTTCTATATGAAAATCCCCCGGAAAATAACGATCGGATCCACCAATGAAGTGGGTCGTAACAATGCCATCAATGGAAATTTACCGACCGCGTGACGTCAGAGCGGTATTTTCCCGCTAGCGTCTCCTGTAAACGGTAATTTCACTTACATTTCGATACTTTTTTAGCCTGAATCTTTGCATTAATATTAAACTATTGCAATACAAGTGTTAGGAATGCATTTACATCAATTAGTAATTCAGAATCGTAGATTGAAGTGGGCTATATTTTAGCTGCTGGCTGTCCCGATTTCAACTAAAGTCACGTCACCTGAAACCCCTACAGTAACTTTGTATTTACTAGTCATAATTAAAGTCATATAACAGTAAAAAAAAAACTTGTTGTTTACAATTTACATCAATATGTTTGATATCTTTTTTTCTGGCATCCAAGTAGGCTATATATATAAGATAACTATAAATCAGTACATTTAAAATACAGTTTTTAAGTGAATAAAAAAACGAAACCGAAACCGAGTTTTTTTGCTCCAGAAAAACCGAAAACCGAAACCGAAAGAAAATTTAGACCAACTGCCTAAAAAATATTTGAGACCTGACTGGCTACAAAAATATAACCTACAGATGTTACTGTGGCTGGATTAATGCTGCCCCTGAAAAGGGACGCCTGTAAATGGATTGCTAATTAGTACCCGACTCAATATGATTACCAAATGATACATATGCCATAAAAATGACTTGACTGATCTATCTGGCCCTATTCAAGTCATATCGGCTGGCCAAAGGGAAGAACAGAGTGGGTGATATCAACAACTTAAAGACATTAAAAGGAATGCCTACGTGACTTGATCCAGATGTTTTGACAGTAATGACAATAAGGTCAATTATCTACTGTACATCCTGAATAGCCAGACGCATCTTGTGACTGTGCTTGTTGGGGTAAAACTGACATGTCAGTATCCAACGGAGGGGCAACCTGGCCCCATGCATTTAGCAATTTTCTTGAATAGGTTTTTTAACGACCAGTTAGTCAATCTCAACAAGTTTCATGGTAACCACATTAACTAATTTATGGTTAGTTCTAAACTAATTATACATTGTTGATTCAGGGTCAAAATTTATGAACCCTATGTAGGTTACACAGATTGGTTGAACAATATGACACCTTGCCTGTAATATGAGTATAATATGAGTCTTGTGCTCATCAATGACCCTGTCTTCATAAGCCCAGTCGGAGAAGAACAGTAGATAGTTAAACCTCATTTTATTTTTTTCCCCCCGTTTGAGTGTGGTCGTATATTGCCGTCGCCCCCGGCCGGCCAAAGTTAATATTCGATTGACTTTAAATTTATACACAGTGTTTAAGGTCATGAGACGAAGAAGCCTATTGATTTTCAGCGATTTCCGATAATAACTGTCAGAGTTATGGCCTTTGATCTTGTGGACGCTCTAGAGGCCAAAGTTAATATCCGATTGACTTTAGATTTATACACAGTGTTTAAGGTCATAAAATGTAGAAGCCTATTGATTTTTAGCAATTCCCGATAATTACTGTCAGAGTTATGGCCCTTGATCACTTAAAAAAATCTTGTGGACGCTCTAGAGGCTAAAGTTAATAACCGATTGACTTTAAATTTATACACAGTGTTTAAGGTCATGAGACGAAAAAGCCTATTGATTTTAAGCAATTTCCGATAATTACTGTCAGAGTTATGGCCCTTGATCTCTTTAAAAAATCTTGTTGACGCTCTAGAGGCTAAAGTTAATAACCGATTGACTTTAAATTTATACACAGTGTTTAAGGTCATAAAATGAAGAAGCCTATTGATTTTCAGCAATATCTGATAATTACTGTCACAGTTATGGCCCTTGATCACTTCAAAAATTCGGGTGGATGCTCTAGAGGCCAAAGTTAATATCCGATTGACTTTAGATTTATACACAGTGTTTAAGGTCATAAAATGTAGAAGCCTATTGATTTTCAGCAATTCCCGATAATTACTGTCAGAGTTATGGCCCTTGATCACTTAAAAAAATCGTGTGGACGCTCTAGAGGCTAAAGTTAATATCCGATTGACTTTAAATTTATACAAATTGTTGAACGTCATGAGACGAACAAGTATATTGAGTTTCAATGAATTTAGATAACTTGAACAGCATGGAGGAGAACTTTATCAAAGCCAAACAAATTCCAATGATTTTCTGATAATTACATAATGAGTTGTTACCTTTAATCAGATTTTAGTGTATTATAAATGTTTCATTACCGAAAAAAGTAAAATATGCGACAACTCTTTTTGACTGCCCGGACGATTTAGCTGCTGTGGGCGTATGTTTCGTTGCCTGGCAACCTATGTTATTATTCATCAATGACATTATTAAAAACATTAATGTCTGCATAAAATTGTTCAAAAAAGAATAAAATTTATTTGATTTTAAAATCATCTCATCTTATTTAAGGTTATAATTGGTAGGCTAATTTTTCATTTGTTTCATTTTCATTTTCATTTGAACTAGTCATTCTGATATCATTGGACCTTCTATACTTATTTATTAAGTTATTAAGAATATTACTAAAAACTACCGGTATAGGACTTAGTTCAACAGGCCTATTATCCCTTTGTCGGCGGTAGACATATCTGATATCATGGACCTTTAAATATTAAGAATATTACTAAAAACTACCGGTATAGGACTTATAGTTCAACATGCCTATTATTCCTTTGTCGGCGGTAGCAGTAAAACCATTATGATTTTCATATTACTAAAAACTACCGGTATAGGACTTAGTTCAACATGCCTATTATCCCTTTGTCGGTGGTAGTAGTAAAAACATTATGATTTTCATATTACTAAAAACTACCGGTATAGGACTTAGTTCAACATTCCTATTATCCCTTTGTCGGCTGTAGCAGTAAAAACATTATGATTTTCATATTACTAAAAACTACCGGTATAGGACTTAGTTCAACATGCTTATTATCCCTTTGTCAGCGGTAGCAGTAACACAAGGCTTCCATTTCGGCCGTATATGCCGGTCGGGACCTACGGCTCTGGAAAATGACCTACACCCGAGCAGACCCGTAGGTCATTTTGCATGCCGGAAAAATAGCATATTTTGTGCTAAATCATAAAATCCCCGGATACGAAGAATCTCCGTGCGTGTCGTGATGTTAACTGTCGGGTATAATCAAATTAACAGTGTTCAGTAGTCCGCGAATTGACACCACTGCCAATCAATTATCCTAGTGTATATTGCTGTACTCACAATCAAGCTTGACATTTAATCACGTTAATTAACCGAGTTTTATTTTTTAATCAGTACTGTGTGACCATTCTTAAAACCGAGTTGTTACAGCATATTTGCCGACTTTCATCGCTCGTGCAGCCATATTTACTACATGTATGTCAACATCAAACAGTTTAAAAACATTACTTTGATGTCTTCACTTGATAACTAGAGTTAAGCATGCGAATGATATATAAAGCAGAAATGTTTGCATGCTTTATATCATTTCAAAATGTTGAAATTCCAAACCTCTCAGAATAACAATTGTCGTCAAATGCATCCAACCGCCTATTTTCAACATCGGCCCACGTGGAAGACAAATTCTGTCTTAAAATCTTGTCACAAACATTCCTGTGGTTAAGATTTAATATTCCTCCACAAAAAAGTATTGTCGTTTTTTTTTTAATCCTTTTGTTTCCTTTATGTAACATCTGATTGTCGTTACTTTACTTGACACAATAAACTATTTACGCTGGCCGCCATTTTGATACACTGTGAATCAATCTTTACATGCTATCGAGTGCAAATACAAGAACGATCGTCTTTGAGCTCCCCAAATATTGATACGAGTTAATAATATATTCATTAGTTTAAAAAGTATGTTAATTATTGTACATTGAATGACTTTTAATAATTTAAATGCATTAATCACTCGGAACTACTTTTCGCCGCGTATGGAGAAATAGTGATCAACAGTCTAATTTGTCCCGTATACGAACAGGTTAATTAAAAGATCGTTGTTAGAAATATAACGTCAAGAATAGTTTTGTGATTGTTCCCAAAATTTTAGAAAGTCGGCTCTCGTAGAGCACACTGTCTCCAGTTCACATGAACACGAATATCGACTATTTAAAGATGTTATACCACAACAGTTCCATTTGAGATACCACGAGTATAGCCTATACGGGTGATGTTGTAAAAAAAGTAAGAAAATAGTGTACTTGCGAATGTTTCTTGTTGTTATATTTTTATATTATATAAATCAATAAATGATAATTGGTTACATGTGTTCCTTTATTAAGGGGAAGGGTGGGTATAAATGCCGACGTGAGATTAAATTTCTTTGTGACTGTCATTGACCCAATTAAACCCGAACGGCATTTCAATACCATGTTGTTTTATGGCTTCTTATTTTTTGCTAAAAATACCATCACTTTCTCCACGGGAAAAATGACCGGTTGTGAAAATTTTGAAGTGGAAGCCCTGCAGTAACAACATTATGATTATTATAAGAATATACACTCGGAACTGAGGACCGTCCCGGAGGTGGAAAAAGATGATTATCAACAACAAGATTTAGGCGTATCGAACCGACATTAGTCCTAAAATTACCGACATGAAAAATGTCAAAATGATCGGGGTAGATTGAAACACACTAGGCCTAATCGACCATATCTATAATGGCAAAACCACTCAGTCTGTCATCTGAATTTATCTACCTGGTTGGGACATTTACGAATCTTTCTGTTTTAATCACAAGTTTTAGAAAGCACTTTACCTTTCTTTCGTATATTTAAAAATACGATTTATTCCTTGTCCTCCATAGCCACCTCGTTACCGGTGTAAACATTCGGTTGAGATATTTATAGCCGAATTAAATGGCGACTTTTTACCGATCATATCCTCATCAAACAAGAGGTATTACACTATTACATACATCAAGTATAAGAATGTCCGGGTCAAAAGATTCTATAGAAAACCAGACTCTCCGGACAAACCTCCCGAAATTTTCGCTTGGACACTTACTAAATCCATCGTAGCAAAAAACAATCTGGTGTGGAACTACGTCACAAAATATATGGACCAGCACAGCGTACCAGTAGCGATAACGAAAAAATAAATAAATAAAATGAATTGAATCTACGATCCAACAAAATCGCAAAGTAATGGTTTGTAAAACAAACCAAAGTATACAATATTATATGAGTAGTGTACCACTAGTCATGGTCAAGATCAAAAAAGAAAAAGACAATTTGTGACGAGTCGTACCTCGTATTTATACTCAGGCAGATGTTGACACAGTGCTGCACGTGCAATTGTGTTATTTTTAGTCTTGAATTTTGAGTTAGTATACATATTTATTAGATCAATAAGGTAATAAGCAATATAAATCGGAGATGCCCAAAGGGCATATAATTGAATATAATGACCATTTGTATCTTTATATTTGTTTTACAAATCGGACATTCATCATATCAGATATGTAAATTGTAATTTTGTTTAACCCTTAACCGGTCTACGGCATTTTTATACGCCCACATTGAAATGTGTTTAAAAAAATTTATAAAACGGCTGCCACTAAAACCATCATTATTTTAATCCAACGTTTCGTAGGTAAATATAACACTACATCATCAGGGTAATTCAAATACTAACTGATGGTTTTAGTGGCAGCCGTTTTATAAATTTTTTTAAACACTATTGTTCCTGCCATATGTATCTAGTTCCAGAACTGAGATCACCATCGACATCTTCATGATTGGTTTTTGTGTACAACTTTTTATATTCGGATATTTCACACATTGAAATGTGGTCGTATATTGCCGTCGCCTCCGTCCGTCCGTCCGTCGATCCGTCCGTCCGTCCGTCCATCGTACACAATGCTTCAGTGAACGCTCCAGGGGCTAAAATTAATATCTGATTGACTTTAAATTTATACACAGTGTTTAACTCTTAACTGATCCAAGGCGACTTTTGTCGACAACTATAACATTACCATTTAGTACCCAAGGCGACTTTTGTCGACAAAACATGTTAGCCGAATGCAATGTTCCTAGCGTAATGAGAGTTATTTCCCTCATTAACAGACGTCTTTATCTCATTTGTTTACTTCCTGTTTGACATTTTGACAGTTAAAAATCTTACTGTTTCTCCTTGAAAATTAAAATAAAACGGTGATATGTCTAGACCTCTATGGCAACGTTCTCCTAATGACAGATTACCATCCTTATTGAATGACAGTGATTCAGATTTTATCTGTGGTGTAGATTTTTATCGTTTTGTGTTAGGCCTAGAGTAGAACATGATAAAAAAGGGGTAGGCTAAGTGTAAGTTAATCAACAAATTTCAATTACGGTAATTAAATAAGCTTAAATTAAAAGAGATTCGATGATGAATGATTTTTAGTTCACAACAGCAGAACAGAAAAATAGAAAAAAAACATTATACACATGAAGTTTGCATGAAATATCTATATAAATTTTTTGTATAAAATTTATATTTATGAAAATGGCATTAAATTTAGATTATTTCATTCATTTACATGAAGGGTCTATTTTCAGTTGTTTTTTAATAATATAACTTTAAAAGTATATATACATTTTTATACGCCCACATAGAAATGTGGTCGTATATTGCCGTCGCCCCCGTCCGTCCGTCCGTCCGTCCGTCCGTCCGTCCATCGTCCACAATTTCTTGTGAACGCTCTAGGGGCTAAAATTAATATCCGATTGACTTTAAATTTATACACAGTGTTTAAGGTCATGAGAGGAAGACCCCTATTGATTTTCAGCGATATCCGATAATTGCTGTCAGAGTTATGGCCCTTGATCACTTTAAAAAATCTTGTGAACGCACTAGAGGCTAAAGTTAATATCCGATTGACTTTTAATTTATACACAGTGTTTAAGGTCATCAGAGGAAGTCCCCTATTGATTTTCAGCGATATCCGATAATTGCTTCCAGAGTTATGGCCCTTGATCACTTTGAAAAATCTTGTGAACGCTCTAGAGGCTAAAGTTAATATCTGATTGAATTAAGATTTATACACAGTGTTTAAGGCCATGAGACAAAGAAGCCTAGGGATTATCAGTGATATCCGATAATTACTGCCAGAGTTATGGCCCTTGATCACTTTGAAAAATCTTGTGAAAGCTCTAGCGTCTAAAGGTAATATCCAATTGAATTTAAATTTATACACAGTGTTTACGGTCATGAGACGAAGAAGCCTAGGGATTATCAGCGATATCCGATAATTAGTGCCAGAGTTATGGCCCTTGATCACTTTGAAAAATCTTGTGAACGCTCTAGAGCCTAAAGGTAATATTCGACGGACTTTAAATTTATACACAGTGTTTAGGGTCATGAAACAAAGAAGCCTAGGGATTTTCAGCTATTCTCGATAATTACTGTCAGAGTTATGGCCCTTGATCACTTCAAAAAATCTTGTGGATGCTCTAGAGGCTAAAGTTAATATCCGATTGACTTGAAATTTTTACACAGTATTGAAGGTCATGAGACGAAGAAGCCTATTGATTTTCAGAATATTAAGTGTTTCGTATACTAAACGTTAGCATGGAGGAGAACTTTATCAAAGCCAAACAAATTCGAATGATTTTCTGATAATTACATAATGAGTTGTTACTTGTTATATGATTTTAGTGTATTATAAATGTTTCATTACTGAAAAAAGTTAAATATGCGACAACTCTTGTTGACTGCCCTGACGATTTAGCTGCTGTGGGCGTATGTTTCGTTGCCTGGCAACCTATCTTTAATACTATTTACGATTATGACATGGGTTTTTATGACGTTATGACGTCAAACCTCTGGGTCGTTTAAGAGTTAAGATCATGAGAGGAAGACCCCTATTGATTTTCAGCGATTTCCGATAATTGCTGTCAGAGTTATGGCCCTTGATCACTTCAAAAAATCTTGTGAACGCACTAGAGGCTAAAGTTAATATCTGATTGACTTTTAATTTATACACAGTGTTTAAGGTCATCAGAGGAAGTCCCCTATTGATTTTCAGCGATATCTGATAATTGCATCCAGAGTTATGGCTCTTGATCACTTTGAAAAATCTTGTGAACGCTCTAGAGGCTAAAGTTAATATCTGATTAAATTAAGATTTATACACAGTGTTTACGGTCATGAGACAAAGAAGCCTAGGGATTATCACATTCGGCAAACCTCGACAGATTCCGGTGCCCTATATCTAGACTCGGCTGTATGATGTAGTCCGCCATTTTGGAACTATTTTAAAGGACCCGGATAAACATGGTTGCCCCCAGGAGATGGGTGCCAGTCAAGTCGTCCACAAGCGAAGTCGTCCACCGTTGGTGGAGTCGTCCACAAGGCATTGGTGATGTCGTCAACAACTATTAGTGATGTCGTCCACAACTAAATTTGTTTATGAATTTGTTAATGAATTTGTTATTTATGGAATAAAACGATTTACTTTGTTGTTTATTTGCCGGGCGAAAGGGTGACCACGCAGAAAAAAAATATACAAATTAAAAATACATCGTGTGGACGACTCCAAAAAACGTATTACAATATCCAGAAATTTTTTACTTTGTTGTTTAGGCCTATTTACCGAGAGAAAGGGTGACCACGCAGAAAACTATACTAATTAAAAATACATCGTGTGGACGACTCCAAAAAACGTATTACAATATCCAGAATTTTTTTACTTTGTTGTTTATTTACCGAGAGAAAGGGTGACCACGCAGAAAAACTATACTATTTACAAATACATTATGTGTCCAGAAATTATACTTAGTCGTGTGGACGACTCCACCAACGGGTGTGGGCAGCTTAACCAGATTTTGGGACTTTTTTGTAAAAGCGGAACGTTTTCCTGTTAGAGTAAATCGGTAGTCGATAAGCCGCATCGCAAATGTATGGTCTTAGGTACATATCAATGACTATCATACATCCGAGTCTAGATGAAGGTTACGGAGAGTACCGGAATCTGTCGAGGTTTGCCGAATGGGGATTATCAGTGATATCCGATAATTACTGTCAGAGTTATGGCCCTTGATCACTTTGAAAAATCTTGTGAACACAGTGTTTAAGGTCATCAGAGGAAGTCCCCTATTGATTTTCAGAGGCTAAAGTTAATAACGGATTGACTTTAAATTTATACACAGTGTTGAGGGTCATATAACGAAGAAGTCTAGGGATTTTCAGCGATTCTCGATAATTACTGTTAGAGTTATGGCCCTTGATCACTTCAAAAAATCTTGTCGATGCTCTAGAGGCTAAAGTTAATATCCGATTGACTTGAAATTTATACACAGTATTGAAGGTCATGAGACGAAGAAGCCTATTGATTTTCAGAATATTAAGTGTTTCGTATACTAAACATTAGCATGGAGGAGAACTTTATCAAAGCCAAACAAATTCGAATGATTTTCTGATAATTACATAATGAGTTGTTACCTGTTATATGATTTTAGTGTATTATAAATGTTTCATTACTAAAAAAAGTTAAATATGCACCAACTCTTGCAGACTGCCCGGACAATTTAAGCTGCTGTGGGCGTATGTTTCGTTGCCTGACAACCTATGAATTTTGATAACTTGTAACAGCTAAATCCATGATATTATACGTTTCGTATACTAAATGTTAGCATGGAGAACTTTATCTAAGCCAAACAAATTCTAATGATTTTCTTATAATTACTTAATGAGTTGTTACTCTTAATCATTTTAATGTATTATAAATGTTTCATTACCGAAAAAAGTAAAAATATGCGACAACTCTTGTTTTATTTATCCATGGCCATACATGATTTCAAGGTCATCCAGCAAATTTTCTTATTATATGCTTGGTCTTCATTAGTTCAGTTGGAGGAGAATAGTAGGACATTAAACCCCATTTCATTTATTGTATACTGGCTTAATTCTCTTATTATTTTCTGTAAACCGACTTATTGTATGCAAGGTTGATTTTGGCATTTGACAGACCACCATTAGCGCGCACTCTGTTGTCATAATATTCAGATTAGATAAATTTGAACAATTGATAATGGGTTTGCAAGATTTATATTTGGAGATTTGTATTTGGAAATTACTTGTTTAAAATTCATATTCATACGCCCACATTGAAATGTGGTCGTAGATTGCCGTCGCCCCCGTCTGTCCAGCGTCCGCCTCACTTAGCCCCACACTGTTATACATCTGGTCATGAATCTTGTGTCTGCACTGTGCTTGATAAAATGTCTCAGAATGATAGAGCCTGATAATTACTTAATGCCATGAGTTATTACTTGTAATAAGATTTCTATAGTGGATTGCCATCGCCCCCCTCTGTCCAGCGTCCGCCTCACTTAGCCCCACACTTTTATACATCTGGTCATGAATCTTGTGTCTGCACTGTGCTTGATAAAATCCCTCAGAATGATAGAGCCTGATAATTACTTAATGCCATGGGTTATTACTTGTAATAAGATTTTCATGTGTTGTAAATGTTCTCCATACTGATATGGGGGTTTCCTATTTTATAGATCATTTCAAATAGCTGTGACTTTTATTTTTGCCACGTGAATAGAAATGACATATATCATTTGCTCTATGTTGTATCAAACTTGAAATTGCATAGAAACCTAATATTTTGTTAAATGGCTTCAGATGTGTAGTTTGGCGCTTCTGATTGGATAGCGACGGTAACAATCAACCAATGGACAACGGGTTCTGAATGAGGATTACAAGCCGGCTCAAGGTTCATGCACGTGCATGCTACTTCGTAGAGTGTATAGATATGGTATATAAGGCCAGTCGAAATCAGTCTTAGCCGAAAGTCGGAGGATTTGAATCTCATACAAGTTCCGCAGGAGTGACCAATCACACCGCTCGGAGTGAGTAAGTTTTCTGGAGCGGGGTTTTGTCTTTTTGGCAAAGACGGACGTTCCAAACTATAGGGAAATTGTTTGAGTTATGTGACAAGTTTCTAGTTATTTATGGCTTACGTTTGGGTGATATAACTCTGAGAAGTATTTTTGTACGTTTTTGGTATATATTTCTAGCTATCTGGGTAAATTTGTACGGATATCCGTAAAATTCTAACTATCGCAACAAATCTTAAATCAGTAGATACGGTATGTAAATTAACAGGGGTGAGAAATTGCAGAATGGTGATTTAATTACCGCTAGTGGTGAAAGTCTCTGTGACGTAGATTTTTCTTTACTGGGTGTGTTAATTAACTCACAGGTTAAAGGTGACTGACACGCTGTGTATTTGTTGTTTGGTGAGTTTTCTCGAAAGCTTGTTATAACTAACTGCATCAAAGGGGTTTTATCAAAGACTAGCAGGCTTAATCTCACGCGTAGACGTCAAATTTAATTTACCGCGAGATTTCTGGTTTTATACGTGCTGTAGTTACATATATATATCCTTCTTTATTCTATGCGTATTTCATTTGTTGATGAATACTACATGTTTTATACTTCGTATCATAGTCAGGCTGCAGTTATTTATGTCTTGTCTTTCTGTGGAATTCATTTGTTAACATTATTGTGGTACCACTGAACTATATAAATACATGTGCCTTAAAATCGGTCGCAAGCAGTATCGTTATTTACCGATATCCTGTCAAACCTCCCATTTGATTATCTGATATATTCTAATTTCTATCGATACCGGATGCTCTAATCTGTTTTAAAAGCACAACTATAAACAAAAAATCTCACAATTAATGATAACCTGAAAGTTTCGTCTGACGACCCGTTTCAAGAATAGCATCTATTGTGACGTCAGCCTTTTGTGAGAGAAGCCATTCTGAAAATCAGGAATTGGGGTACTTCCCAAAATTTGCTCTAAAATACGTTCCTTCTCTTCATTAGTGTTGATCTCACATTGTGCAGTTTTCTCCTTGCACCTAGTGTAAAATTCGTCCAACATTTCATCCTTCCGTTGATAATAAAAGTGTAGGTTGTTTGATTTTCGTTGATTTAATTTATTACGGCTCTGCATTACTGCATGTTTTGTGTTCTAGGATGTGAACATTACCGTTGACTTGTCTTGTATTCGACGTTTTTTTTGCTGTCGCTGGCTAAATTTGTGGATTTTCATATCCCACCTCCAGCCACCATGTGATATGACAAAGGTTGCATGTTCAAGACTACTTTATTAATGTCAAGGTTACCAGACCTGTCAACCCCTCAGAGCTGAAATGCAGTAGGGTAGTGTAAAAAAGGCAGTAGAAACCATGATTTGGCAGTAGATTTCCAAAAACGCGTAAATTCGCACTTCCAAGGGTAATTAATTTGGAAATGTCAAATGAAACATTGAATTGTAGGCCTAACAATACAAAAATTGCATTAAATGGGTAATAAATAAAATACACACAGTACATTAGCAATGAACCATATCTAAAATTATTTATTAAACCAAAATTGAATATGTACCCTACAGAAAGAAATAATTAGTATTTATTTGCAAAGAAAAAATAATTAAAATTAGCAGTCAAGTAGTGGGCCTACACTGGCAGTAGCTATTCTACCATTTTTCTTTTGTTTTAACTTATTACTATTATTAGTATTAGTATGATTTTTTAAAAAAAAATCCTCGTCTGACGTGGGTTTCCTATTCCGACAGTTTTTGTCAATTTTATTTAATGTAAGATAATTGTACTTATTATATAGATTCTACAGCAATTCTTGAGAGGAGGGCCTAAAAAAATAAGTTTTGCATAGCGACTAAATAAGTAAATAATAAAATAGTATTGGCATCGAACATGCTTTTCATACTGTGACGTTTATCCTCTAATGCAATTCAGTGTACGTGATTTTTTCTCACGGAATTCCGTAAATCTGCTTTTCAATTTATTCGAGGGAGCCCTCAATGTAAGACGTATTCTCATCTTGAAATTAAAGTTCCAGGTTGTGTTGCATTCGAAGTATTGTATTACATGCTGTACGTACGTACGCGCGCAAACGAAAATGTCAGCCATTGCTGCCGTAAATTGGTCGCTATTTGTTTAGTTTATCGCTACATATTTTAAGAGTATTTGGAACACGTGGCAATATTATATCCACTTTATTGACTCTAAAAAAGGTTGAAACGAATTTGAGAACAAATCTCTTAGCTAAATTACACCTTACAACACCCCAAGTCGATGTTGATAACAGAAAGTCGCAATCTTTTTTGTTTACATGCAAAGAGTTGCTTCCCTTAGTTCCAAAGTTTTGGCGAGACATTTAAAAAAAAACCTTTGTTTAAGAATGCGGTAGAAATCCATCCAGCGCAGTAGAGCGGTACACGAGGCCATTTCGCGGCATTTTACCGCGTGATGCGGTAGAGTTGACAGGTCTGAAGGTTACAGACATGGCAAGGTGAAGGACGGGGTTATACAGTACTATTACAGGGGTAATCTTTCCATTGGCTTTTATTAATTCCTTGGTTGTCGTTTCATTGAGATATGTGTTTTCAATGTGTGCTTCTTGTTTTAACAATCTTCTAATTTGGTGGGAGATGTTACCGTGGTAAGGTATGAATACTCGTATGAAGGCTTTGTCAGTTTTTTGTTTATCTGGCTTTGGTATTGATTCTCTTTTTTGTCATCTGTGGCGGATAGCCGTTGTGCTTAATGAAAACATCTGTCAGGTGTTGTACTTTGTGTGCAGGGCTCACACTGTCCGTCGCCAAAGATGCAATTTGCAATAAAATTATGGGAGTGGCGATTAAATTTTCTACCTGGCGATAAAGTTTTGGGGTACTGGCGATTCTTTTTTAGGCTTGGCGAAAAAAAATCCTTAAAATTCTAATCGTATTGATCCTTGCTGATAATCCCTAACGTGTCATAAGTAATACTAAACAATTGTCTGTGAATAATGGTTTCAACTGAATGATAATTGCCGATAATAAGCCTATATCTAAGCCTTACAAATAGAGTAGCGGTGACTATTGATGTTGCGTATTTAAAACACTTTGTGTGCAGGGCTCACACTGTCAGGGCTCAACTGAATGATAATTGCCGATAATAAGCCTATATCTAAGCCTTACAAATAGAGTAGCGGTGACTATTGATGTTGCGTAATTAAAACAAAGAGAAGTAATCAAAATGGCAGATTGTTGCCTGGCAACTCAAAGAGAGTTACATGTTTTAATAGTTGAGTTTCGTTTACTGTGGATAAGTGTTGGGTTTGCAGCCGTATATTCCGGACGTGTCCGGAAAAAATTTCCAAACGCACTCTATTGTCCGACCGTGAATATACCCATTCGGACATCAAAACATGGTGAATAATATTCAAAATTCCAAAATTAATATATAGTGTACTGACTAGTACTCAACCCGATTATCGTTGACAATAGGCTGGATTGATTAGGTAATTAAGTGATCAATGTATTTATCGTGTTATACCAACTATAAACCTACCTTGATTGATTACTTAATGTGCCTTGATTGACTGACTTAATCCTATGTCTGACTATTCATCAAGTGTTTATAATTTTAATCTTTGTCTAAACCACATGGTTTCTGCATTGTCGGACATTTTAATCGCATTGATGTGAGCCAACAATATGTATAAACTAGCCATAGATGTCACTTATTGTAAGAGTATACAACGCCCAGATAAATAGACAGTCATTATAATTCGTCTGCCACTATCACTTCGGTGGAAGCGAGCGTTAAATAAAGCTATTTCACACACACAGATATCCGAAAAATACTAGAAATTGCTAACTTCGTTCTTATCGCACGTGGTTACAGCAATTGGCAAACCTTGGCAGATTTTGTCACTCTACATCTAGCTTCAGCTGTATGACGGTAAGTCATATGTCTAGGAACTTGACGATTTTAGAAAGAAATTGCGTCGTTTGAAGCGTGTTTAGAAGTTTCAGAGCAAAGTTTCCTTGTTTGAACTAATTCTGATTTAAAGCTTGATACAGGTAAAGCCACTTGGCAGATTCCGGTACCCTACATTAGATGCGTAGTATGTGTCGAGGTTTGCCGAATGGGTTAAAGCGAAGTTTGTTTAGAAAACAGATTATCCAACCAAAAAGAGTAGATGATTCCGTCCAGGATACCAAGTCGTCCATGGGAAGTAATCACAACAGATCTTTTTCATTGGGAAATTCCGATTACCTCATTGTAGTCAACTGCTATTCTTGATTTTATGAAATAGCTTAACTCATTGACCCCTAAAGCTAATTATGTTAATTACTGCTTAATCTCCTAAGCCAATTAATCAGACTATAGCCCACAGGGCTTCCACTTCAAAATTATCCCAAACGGTCATTTTTCTCATGTAGAAAGTGGTGCTTTTTTTAGCACATAATAAGAAGCCAAAAACTTCATGCTATCGGAATGTCGATCAGCTTTAATTGGGCCAAGGACAGTCACACAAAAATTCAATCTCATGTAGAAAGTGGTGCTTTTTTTAGCACATAATAAGAAGCCAAAAACTTCATGCTATCGAAATGTCGATCAGCTTTAATTGGGTCAAGGACAGTCACACAAAAATTCAATCTCACATCTACATTTATAACCACCCACCCATCTCCATAATAAATAAAAGAGCATATGTAATCAATTATTATCATTTATTTATTTATACATTCATAAAATATAACATTGTACATTTATTCATCGATAGGACACTATTTTCGTAATTTATTTACAACACCACTCGTATGTACTGGGCGTTTTTTTACACGATTTCCATTTCTGTAAAGCACGTGCTGGTTGAAATTCGGCACGTCTGGGTCCCTCCGTAGAAATCCTCACTAGTTAGTCAAAGGTTTCCATGCTCAAAGTACATAAGCCCATATCCCTAGTGTTAATTAAAGGATTATCCATTATTCTCACCAATTGCAGATAACACAAAACAAAACAAATACTATTAGTCCAATCAAAAAATGTTTATATTACCAAATGTAGAAATAAAAACAGGCTTTACAATGATATTTTTTTAAAATAAAAATACCAAATAACAACAAAGTTATTCTTTGTTATAAAACGAAGAACTATGTAAAATAAATACTAGACTTCGTTTATGAATTATAAAGTTATATTTTTATGCTGTATGCATCAAACAGTAAGCACAATTGGTTATTTTTTTAGTCCACAATAAGTTTTTAGGATTAGCACTGTAAATAAAATTGTCAATCGTGAATTTCTGCAGCCGTTACGTCCCTCGATATTTTTTTTTCGAACCGCTCAATCTCATTGTTGAATTTCACAGCATGATATCTATTGGTTTCGTCGGTCACCAATGCGAACATATTCAGTCCAACAATTAAACTAAAAAAATCAAATTTGTTCTTACGTTTTAAAATGTTCGTTGGCCCTGACTTTGTACATAAAAATGATTGCCATATAACGAAATCAGTGTATCATTCCAAATAAAATCGCGTAGATTATGCGCCATTTTAGTTCAATTTGTAATTAGCTATTTGGTAGCCATCTTGTTCCTCACTCCAATTGTCAGTCAATTCGTTGTCCAGGATACTATTATTGCTGATTTCTACGTCTAATATATTTTCCGGTAAAAAAATCCTTCGAATCGAATCCGAGTCAGAATCACATGCCATAACGAATAAATTATTAAAAAAACAAAGCGTACAAATATTTAATGCCACTCAAAATGGCGGCCTCTGAAAATTATTTTCTACAGAGTTCATGACCTTAACGGTTAAGGCTTAACCCCCAAAATCCGTTGTTGTGTCGTAAATTTTATGACCTCAATAAAATTCAATCATTAGTTGAAAAATTAAACTATATTTCTATTGGCTTATTTACTTTTGGAAAGTGAATCAGTTTTTCTTATATAACTTCATTGCTCAATAAAACGGTGCATGAAAGATGCCGACAGCAGTCGATGAACTAGAAAATTTTTGCGATTTTCTTCATGGTATTTACATCCTAACACCTTGTTGTGACATAGACATTTTATGACCCCAATCACTACTTGAAACTATTGTTTTATGGGATTACATCTTTTGGGAAATCAAAAGTTTTTTTTATAACTTTTATTATTGATCAAAAAAACAGTACTAGCGATCGGCCGTCCAAGATGGCGACCGATATGAACAGAATTTTCTCGTGAACTCGCGACATTATAGCACCTAAACCGTTGTTGTAACGTGTACATTTTTTGATTCCAATCATAAGTTCAAATTATCTGTTTACTAGATGGCTACTTTTGGAAAGACAATTGGCAATTTTTTTATAACTTTATTAATCAATAAAACAGTACATGTGAAATGTCGCTGCAAGACGTTGAGCGGATATCTGACTTGACACTAGATCATCGCCTGGCGGGGTAAGTCGGTGAGATTCAGTGGCTAATTAGGTCGCTTCCACACGATAACAGGACCGAATGAGTTAACTCAATAATACCAAGTCATATAATGTTATTTTACACTTGAGGTTGATTTTTGCCGGACACAGTATACCATCAGAAGTCAAATGTGACAATGGTCCACAGTATTCGTCTAATGATTTCAAACTGTTTGCTACTGAGTGGTATTTTGTTCACACCACAATAAGTCTGTATTACGCACAGGCGAATGGGTTAGTGGAAAAGGCGGTACGGACTGTAAAGCGTTTATTAACTAAAAGCAAATTCGACAGAATAGATCCTTATTTAGGGATGATAGAATATCGTAATACTCCAATTGATAACATTGTTTCTCCGTCGCAACTTTTGATGAGTAGACGATCAAGGTCACTTTTACCAACAACCAATAAGCAGTTAATTCCTGCTGTAGTAGATCCGATAAAGGCCCGGGAACAGTTCAAAATCAAAAGTTCGCGTCTAAAGCATTATTTTGATAAACATTTTAAAACTTTGCCAGAACTTTTTGTAATGAAACTATTCACATGCAGGATGGTAATAAGTGTAAACCTGCTTTCGTAGAAAGTTGTGCAGATACGCCAAGATCGTATAACGTTATTACTCCAAATGGTTCTAGTTCTAGTTGCAGGAGAAATTGTGTAAATCTCATGAAATCTGTTAAAGCGCAAAACGGTATTAATAATGATACACAATCTTAAAAACCAGCAATCAGTGACCCAGATGTTAATGGTATGGCCATGCCAACTAGCCAAACACCTATACGATCAAGTGGTAGAAGAGTTCAGAAACCAGTGAAATTCAAAGACTACATTATGTGGTTATAGGACTTGTATTATATGTGAACTATTACATATAATAAAAATAAACATTATTTCTAATCAATTTAAAAATAAAAATGTTTTTGACAAAAAGAGGTTGTAATATTATTATGATATATTTATCAACTGATTTTGTGATCTTACGCCTGACATAGTCATTTTCTGCACATGCATCTTGCCTGTACTATGTCATTTGAATAAAAGACACGACCAAATATCCATCGTGTGATTTTTCTTGTCTATAAACTATAATTGTTACAGAACATGCATGTAGAAATAGAATTGGTTTTAGTGAGATTGGTAAAGAGAGTTGTGAACAAGCGAGTTTAAACTTGTCGCTTGATAAAACTCTGATACCGGTTTTTAAACGCCCACATTTTCATGTGGACGTATTATGTCGTCGCCCCTGTCCGTCCGTCCCCAATTATTTGTGGACTCTCTACAGGTCACAATTCGATTTTAACGAAACTTGAAATATAGGTTTATCCCCGAAAGATTCCTCCCACTGCTAAAGACCACTACGGGCAAGGGAATTATTGAAATAAAATTAAACCATATGTTAGTCCCGAAATGACCTTTTTTAGCTTGTCCCTCTGAAGGTCACAATTATTATCCGATTTGAAAAACCGTTTGATTATATCACCATTACACCCTAAGGAAGGTTGAGTTCGAATTTCGGAAAAATTGGACCAAAATTGCCATACAAAATGGCTGTCTTTTGTACGCGAATACTGCTAAAAAAATGGTATATGAAGTTTGTGGACCCTGTAGAGGTCACAATTTTAATTTTATTTTGATAAAACTTAAAATGCACGCTTATAACCCAAAGATCTTGGTTCCTGTCGATATTTGCGCATATTGGATTGTAACTTCCTGAATTATGGCCCCTGATTATACGCAAAATTGCCTATGTTTAGCTTATGGTCCCTCTGGAGGTCACAATTATTATCCGATTTAAAAAAAAAATCGGACCAAAATTGACATACAAAATGGCCCCTGTTTGAACGCAAATACTGTTAAAAAATGGTAGGGGTCACAACTTTAATTTGATTTTGATGAAACTTGAAATGCATGGTTATAACACAAAGATCTTGGTTCCTCTTGTTATTTGCACATATTGGATCATAACTTCCTGAAATATGACCCCTGATTGTCCGAAAAATCCCCTATGGTCCCTCTGGAGGTCACAATTATTATCCGAATTAAATAACAAACGTTTGACTCTATCACCGTTACACCCTATGAAAGGTTGAATTCGAATTTTTAGAAAATCGGACCATAATTGCCAGACAAAACGGCTGACGTTTGTAGGCGAATAGTGAAAAAATGTGGTATATCAAAGTTGTGGACGCTGTCGAGGTTTTAATATCGATTTTGATGAAACTTGAAATTCGATATAAATTTGTGCATATCAAATTGTAACTCAATGAATTATGGCCTTTGATTGTAGGCAAAATCACTATCGGTATTGCTTGTTCTCTACCCATCTCTCGAAAATGTGGCCGTATCCTGCCTGTGTTTCTTGGGTTTCGTTTCTGACGCCTTCTTTTGGTCAGGCGTTCGGTTTTAAAGGGCCAATCCCGATAACTTTTTGGGGAATAAAACTGCTTAATTTTGTGTTAAAATCATTAAAACCCATTATCTAAGGCCGATCAACTAACCCTATATTTGTGATACGCTTGTTAATAACTTAAAACCTGACAGTCTGCATCTGGAAATGGAGACCTTTGTATCATTCAGTATCTGGATAAAACCAGACTTTTTTTCTATAAAAATAATATGTAGGTGAAAATTACCTTTTGTTATCACGTACAGTACATGGGTCATTCACTGTATAGACCTCTCAAGAAACGTAAATCGATTATCAGGTCACCCATTGAAAAATATGACCCGAAATCTTAAAAGGGTTACGTCAGACGTGTCAACCCCCAGGTATGAAAAAACAGGAGACCAGCAATGAAAAAACAGGAGAATCCAGGAGATTTTTTTTTCATCAAATAACTTCATTTTTATTGATCATGGCTATACTAAATCAGTAAATGAAATGTCTACATGTACTTGTTTTTGCTGCATACAACAATGAACAAATGAAAATTCCCTTTGGGTTTTGGGTCAATTATTTAAATGACAGAAAGTAATTTTTGAAATATTTTGTGAAAATATACATAAATACTACCCAAAAGTCAAAAGACTGTAATATGGTACCCCACAAAGTGTTTTCAGTCACATCATATTAAATAAGATTCGGTCGTACAAATAGTTTTTGAAATATTTGTGAAAATATTCATAAATACTACCCAATAGTCAAAAGACTTTAATACGGTACTCCAAAAAGTGTTTTCAGTCACATCATAATAAATAAGATTCGGTCGTACAAATTTACAACTCAAATTCGCGAATATTAGTCAGTTTTAAAACTTATAAAAATCGTAATAATTTGAATGATAATATATAAAACATTTATAATCTTGATAATATCAGATAAAAAACAGGCTACATTTTAGTCGAAAGTAGCAAATTTCAATCTGCAAAACCGATAAATCCTGTTTTCTTTGGCTGTAATCGCGGGAATGGAAATCCCCCGAAACGTGACGTCACAGCGGTAGTTTTCTACAAGTGTCTCCTGTATATAAACGGTTATTTCGATAACTTTTCAGTTAAATTTTTTGCAAATATTGACATCGATATAGAAGTATTATAATACAATCGCTATTAATATATTTAACTGAAAAAGTAATCCAAAATAGCGGATTGAAAGTGGGCTAAGTGGCTTCCGATTTTACGCTTAAGTAAAGTCACGTGGCATGAAATGTTTACTCTTTGCCGGTGAATTGTCGAAATCGCATAGACAGACGTTTAATAGCCATGGAGTAAAATGATAAGTTATGGACACATTGTACAGGTCTCTATTTATTTTGGTACGCGCATGTACTCAGATACCATTACAATATACTTTATTTAGTCAAAACAAATAACAAACACACGTATTACCAGAATTACAAGTTTCCGGTCTAATCCAGCCAATCATGAGGTCGATTTATAAATTGGAAGTAATTCGAGTTATCTCCCTTTGAAAGTGAAAGTAGTATTTGGCAAGTAGCCATTTTCCGTGAGAAAATTCCTCTCGCACAGGAGATCGTGAGAAAGGTCGTGAATCCGTGAGTCTCGCGGAAAAAACAGGTGAGTTGACACGTCTGGGTTACGTGTCCGGATAAGCAGTGTTGACGTTCACGTCCAAACGACTCAATATTTTCAGCTGAAATTTTCAGACAATGTAAATACACCATGCTTTTATATTTTGGTCCATAAATTTCACTAATACTCGGACTTTAATTTTTGAGACTCTGTTCTTATCGGGATTGTCCCTTTAACAAGGGGGAAATTTGGGTGTTTCGTATTTTATAGATCAGTTGAAATAGCTGTGACTTAAGTTATGCTCTATGTTGCATCAAACTCGGAATCAAATAGAAACCCAACATTTTGTTAAATGGCTTGTGATGTGTAGTTCGGTGCTTCTGATTGGATAGCGATGGTAACAACCAGCCAATGGAGAGCAGGTTCTGAATTAGGATTACAAGCCGGGTCAAGGTTCATGCACGTGCAGAGCGTATAGATAGGGTATATAAGACCGGTCGAAATCAGTCTTAGCCGAACGGTCTGGAGATGCGAATCTTGCAGGAGTGATTATTTACTCCGCTCTAGGTAAACATTCCAAGGTCAGACTTTGTCTCTGGTGGCCTACAAGTTCCGCAGGAGTGACCAATTAGGCCGCATGAAGCAAGTAAATTTTCTGGAGCAGGATTTTGTCTTTTCGGCACAGACAGACGTTCAAAACTATAGGGAAATTGTTTGAGTTAAGTGACGAGTTTCTAGTTATTTTCATGGCTTCCGTTTGGGTGATATAAAATTTGTTTGCTTTGCTTTGTACGAATATTGTAAGTTTGGGCTGAAGCAGGCATTGCGCTGTGATGTTTATGTATTTATAGAGTTATGAGTTTCTAGTTACCTAATGGTTCCGTTTGGGTGATATAAAATTTGTTTGCTTCCCTTTGTTCTAATATTTTTAGTTCGGGCTGATGCAGGCAAAAGTTATGCAGTTTATAGTTTATTATGAGGTTACAAGTGTCTAATTAATTATTCGAGACTTCCGTTTGAGTGATGTAAGATTTGTCGCGTCCCTTTGGGTGAACATTGTATGTTTCTGGTTCAGTAAAGAGACACAGTTGACGTAAGGATAGTTGAACTTGGCACAAGTTCTTTTTAACAGCTAGTTTACCATTGGTGAGAAGAAGACGAAGAGAATTGAGTGCGCGTAAATTCTATAAATGTGTTCTCTTTTGCTTCAGTTCACGAAGAGAATTGAGTGCGCGTAAATTCTATAAATGTGTTCTCTTTTGCTTCAGTTCACGTGAGAAACCTGACATCCTGCGTACAAACCTGGACTTCAGCTTTGCATAAAAGCGGTCACTCCCGCTGCTCGAGTGCAAATCGGTAACACCCCGTCCTGTTACAACGAAAAAAAATATGTGACATCCGTTGTTGACTGCCTGGAAGACTTAGGTGTTGTGGGTATATGTTTCGTTGCCTGGCAACCTATCTTTGATTTTCTTATAAATTAATCTGTGAAGGTTGTTGATAACTAGGTAATAATGAATATGATACTTTGATAAGTGATGTATTTTTTTTACAGATCTACAGAATTGTACAGATTCTGGAATACAGGTAAGATTTTATTTTATTTTCATTTAATTGATAAAGCAACTTCAGTCATATATGTTTCTAATGCACAACATTGTGTGTCTTTGCCTCTCTCATATCTATGCATTGTTTACATTGAATATTTGTCAGATAAAGAAGCTATATTAAAGTTTAAAGGATGAGTTATAAATTATTATATTGCAGCATGAAGGAAGAGTACAAGGTTTCGTAGAAGGACCATCTATATCTGTTCTTAAATTACAGAAAAGTACTTGGCATACAGAAGCTGAACCCCGGGTATATGTTCATTTTATTTATATAGGGACAACTTTTTGTTGTTAAAATCAACCCCTACGGTACCCTTTCTTCATTCTCTCTTCAACTGCAATTTTGTGAGTACCAAGTTATGGGGTTTTGGGAGGAAACCTGTCTCTGTCTGCAGCTGTCTGTTTTGTGTTTAACGTCTGCTTCCACTTAAGTGATGTCGCAGACAAGGGAGGAAACCGCATGCAAGAGGTATTTATATCACTTCAGTGCAGGGCTCACACTGTCGGCCGCCAAAGTTGCAATTTGCGATAAAACTATGGGAGTGGCGATTAAATTTTCTACTTGGCGATAACTTTGGCGATAAAGTTTTGGGGTACTGGCGATTCTTTTTTAGGCTTGGCGAAAAAAAATCCTTAAAATTCTAATCGTATTGATCCTTGATTGACCATAGCGGCATATAGTATATATCAATCAACTTGCTGATAATCCTGAACGTGTCATAAGTAATACTTAACAATTGTCTGGGATTAATTGTTTCAACTGATTGATAATTGCTGATAATAAAGCTTATATCTAAGCAGTACTCATCATATTAATTAACCTTAACAAATAAATTAGCAGTGATTATAGATGTTGCATAATTAAAACAAAGAGAAGTAATCAAAATGGTCGGTCGTTTCCCGACAACTCAAAGAGAGTAGTTCAGGTCGGGACCTACGGCTCTGGAAAATGACCTACACCCGAGCAGACCCGTAGGTCATTTTGCATGCCGGAAAAATAGCATATTTTCTGCTGAATCATAAAATCCTGGACACGACGAAACTCCGTGCGTGTCGTTGTGTAAACTGTAGGGTGTAATAAAATTAACAGTGTTCAGTAGTCCACGAATTGAAACCACTGCCAATCAATTATCCTTGTGTATATTGCTGTACTCACAATCAACGGGGGATCAACATCAAACAAATTAACGCTCAACATTTAATCAATTTACTTAGGTGTGTTTTTTTTATAATTAGTAATATTGTGATCATTCTTTAACTTTTTGTTACAGCATATTTGCCGACTCTCATCAGCCGTGCGGCCATATTTACTGTATCAACATCAAACAAATTAAAACCTTTTTCTTTTGATGTCTTCTCTTGATTAGGCCTACAAGAGTTAATCATGTCAACGTCGCAAATATCAGAAATGTTAGCATTCTCTATATCATTTCAAAATGTGGAAATTTCTCACCTCCCAAAATAACAAACGAAAGCGAGATGATGATATTTCCGTCAATGAATCCCACAAGATCACAGTTCCGCTTCGAAAAACAAAGTCAGCCGTAAATTCTCTACTAAATCGTCACAAATATTTCCCGTGGTTAAGAAATGATATTCCCACACAAAAGATGTATTGTCGGGTGTATTTTTAATCCATATTTTTCTTTTATATCACAATTGATAGACGTCATTTTGCTTGAAACAATGCGCTTTCACGGTGTCGGCCATATTGAGATACGTGCTAATGTTTTTACATGTTATAGGGTTAAAATACCAGCTCGATATTATTTGAGCTCACAAAATACCAATACGAGTTAATATATTGATAAGTTTAAAAATTATGTTAATTATTGTACATTTTTATGACTTTAAATTATTTACATGAGCTAATCAATCGGAACTACTTTTTCCCCGTGTATGGAGAAATAGTCAACAGTCGAATTTGTCACGTACGCTAAAATGTGATAAAACCCAAGTTGCGATGTTCTTTGAGCATGGAAACCTTTGACTAACTAGTGAGGGACCCCAACGTGCCGAATTTCAACCAGCACGTGCTTTACAGAAATGGAAATCGTGTAAAAAAAACGCCCAGTACATACGAGTGGTGTTGTAAATAAATTACGAAAATAGTGTCCCATCGATGAATAAATGTGCATTGTTACATTTTATAAATGTATAAATAAATAAATGATAATAATTGATTACATAATATGCTCTTTTATTTATTATGGGTGGATGGTTATAAATGTCGATGTGAGATTGAATTTTTGTGTGACTGTCCTTGACCCAATTAAAGCTAATTGACATTCCGATAGCATGAAGGTTTTGGCTTCTTATCATGTGCTAAAACAAAGCACCACTTTGTCGGCCATATTGAGATACGTGCTAATGTTTTTACATGTTATAGGGTTAAAATACCAGCTCGATATTATTTGAGCTCACAAAATACCAATACGAGTTAATATATTGATAAGTTTAAAAATTATGCTAAAACAAAGCACCACTTTCTACGTGAGAAAAATGACCGTTTGGGAAAATTTTGAAGTGGAAGCCCTGGAGTAGTTACATGTTTTAATAGTTGAATTTCGTTTACTGTGGATTCATACGACATGTATATAACTGCATGGCTACTTGGAAATTATTATTTTATATTATATTATCTTCATGGGTCGAAAACGAAAGAGCGAGTTGAATAGCGACGATTCTTGAGTGAGATAACTCACTGTCAGCATTTGTTTTCCTTACTGCTGCCGAAGTATTCTAAAGTTAACGAAGAGTCTCCTCTAAACGAAATGAATTTGACACAACGATTAATGATTCAATTGCTGATACCTTGACATACCCGAAATCAGCACTAGGTCTATTGTACACGCGAAACAAAAAGCAATCCTTGGCTGAGATTTGACGTATACACGCAGAAAATGTTTTGTTCAATATGTGAAAATTCTTAAGTCAGCAATAGTTTGGCAATCCTTGGCTGAGATTAAATCAAATTTGATGTCCATCACTCTAATTAAACGCAAGTTAGGATTTTGTAAATTGTAAATATATTGTTGTTTAAGAATGTACAAGAAATAAAATTGTTTTATATTATTACAATATGTGTTGTTTTTATCATATATTTTTGGCGGATGAATTATTCAAGTTGTCGGAAAAAAAATATCATCATTGTTTTACATAAAAATTAGAATCCATTTTGGCGGGAAAAAATTGAAAGCCAGTGTGAGCCCTGCTTCAGTGTCACATGCAAGAGGTATTTATATCACTTCAGTGTATTATAGTGGTGGTTGGGTGGCTATTTGGTCTAATGTATGAACTTTGATTATAAATAAACAGGGATGTAGCCAGAATTTGCTGAGTGGTGGAAAAATGTATTATGCGAGCGTAGCAAGGCGAAAATTTTTTGGGGAGGGGGGCATGGTCTTTTATGAAAATTCAACCCTTATTGGTGTATTTTCGGAGCATTTGCTGTCTTAATTGCTTCAGTGCAAATCAATTTCCATTTATATATTGAAATTGCTATAGGCCTATTCTTAAAACGTTTTTTGTATTTTTTTTTTAGTACAACGAATTATGACAACAGGGTAGATATTGAAAATTAAAACACCTTGTTTTATTTGACTCACGAATTATATTATTATTATATGATGGAATGATATGCGGGTCAGACAGAAGTTGAGAAAGCTCTCGTCGTCCACCATCTAGTCCTATTCCCGGGTCGTAGCAAATCCACAGTCAACACAGGCAAGAAGTATAGATTCAGTTGAATTAACTGTAGAATGAGTAATTAAAAATTGATCGTAAAACCAGACGTACTACACCATTTACAACATCCAAACGTTTAACAGTGAAGTGCCATTAATTAGTCTGGGTGACCGTGAAATGAATAAACCTGCACAACCTCTAAATATAAATAAACAAAATATCAATACTTCTTTCTTTAAGGTGGGTGGCTCCAATTCAATGAGAAAATATTAAATAAATTTGACATTTATTTTAATTACTTGTTTCTACTACTGCTTATTACATTCACATATAGATAATTATGTACCTTGGTGTTTTAGCTTTACACGGTACTAGGATATATAACAATCTACATTTTATCAAGCATTTTTTTTTTTACACTTTTCCTCAACGGCATGGGGTGGTCATCCTGGATTATGGGGAATAGGCGTGGTCCAGGTTCCGAAATGCAAATTTTTTTAAAACTTGTGTGATAACTATAAAGTCCTGAAAATTTCAGAGCATTAGCTTTAATAGTTCATACTGCAATTTAAAAAACAAATATTTTCTCATTGAATTGGAGCCCACCACCCTTAAAGTTCCAATAGCAATTTCAGGTTATATTTTTAAAATGTATTAAATTAAAGGCCTAAAAAAGCTGGTATCTATAAACAGTCCTATCTTGTTAAAGAACAATCCCATTATTCCTATAAGTCACTATTGCCAGTTGAGAAATTGGCAAAAAATATCTTTTTCAACTTCATTTTTTACGCCCACATTGAAATGTGGTCATATATTGCTGTCGCCCCCATCCGGCCGGCTTCCACAATTGCTATCCAATTGACTTTAAATTTATACACAGTGTTTAAGGTCATAAGATGAAGAAGTCTATTGATTTTCAGCAATTTAAGGTCATGAGACAAAGAAGCCTCTTGATTTTCAGCTATTTCCGATAATTGCTGTCAGAGTTATGGCCCTTGATCACTTCAAAAAAATATTGTTGACGCTAGAGGCTAAAGTTAACATCCGATGGACTTTAAATTTAATCACAGTGTTAAACATGTTAACTGCGTATGAAGTTATATTACGTCATGGACAACTGACACGCAGTGTGCATAGGATGTAATATAACGTTTTAGCGGTATTTTTCCCACCCATACGATCGTAGCATGTAACATAAAATTACGCCTGCAAGAGCAAATCTTTTTAAAGAGAGACAACTCTATTTAACGTTCGTTTTAATATGGATTCAGACTACTGTCTTTTGTTCCAACAAATGACGTTTTTCTTCAATTTAATTCCACAATAAGGGGCAGTTAACGTTTTAAAAACGTCACGCTTAACGGGTTTAAGTCATGAGACAAAGAAATTCGAATGATTATCTGATAATTACATAATGAGTTGTTACTTTAATCAGATTTTAGTGTATAATAAATGCTCCACTACCGAAAAAAGTAAAATTCCCCATCATACGAGGGCGAAGCCCGAGAGTATGAAGGGAATTATATGAATATATAGCTCGAGAGTTTACATTGCATAATTCTCGTATAGACTGTATAAACAATTCAATTTTAAACAAGAAAAGTATCTATCCACTGCACATGCATCTGTGACCTATGACCCATACACCGTGTATATAAGGCCAGGATGAATGACAACAATTGTCTATTTAAAGTTTATGTATTGTCAACAATATGATAGCCTAAGGGTGCGAAGAGAGGGTAATGTAAACCCTCGAGCCCTCGGGCTACATATTCATATAATTCCCTTCATACTCTCGGGCTTCACCCTCGTATGATGGGGAATTATATTCTACTATATGTCCTTTGGGCATCTCAGGTTTACATTGCATTTTTAAAGGTTGACAATACATACAAAAACAAAACTCAAACAGGTTCAAATATTTAATATTCAATTCATTTACAAATAAATATATATCACTGAATTAACTATTTACATCTGTTTGCAGAACACTTTCTGTAAACCTGCTCCCTTTAGTTCCAGTATCCCTCAGGTAGTGCTTCCTAAAAGTGGTTTCATTAGCCCAACAACCTGCGGCCAGGATATCTGAAATATTACATCCTGCATTAAAAGCAGAGGAAGTAGATGCTCCCCTAACAGAGTGAGCTTTAAAAACAGATGTGTCAATACCACTGTTCGACAAACATTGCTTAGTCCAATGTGCTATAGTATTAGACACTACAGCATTAAATGTGTAAAACGATACTAATAATTGTCTGAATTTCCGTTTGTTTTGAATAGTACTACAATAATATCGTAAAGTAAAACAAGGACAAACTCTTTTGTCATGAAAATTCTCAATATTTATTTTATATAATGACTTAGACTTTTTAGAAGACTTCAAAACACCTGGAAGCACCCAACGTTATATCTGAACCAGTATCAACTAAGGTATCTAAGGAAAAACTAGCTAAAGTTTGACATCTTTGAGCTGTTGATAAAGCTAAAGGACTTGCTGTCTTAAGAGTTAACAATTTAACTGATAAATCACTTAAAGGAAATAATGTAGCTAAATAGCGAAGCAAAATGGAAATATCCCAAGAATTTAGATAACGAGGTTTAGGTGGATCTTTATTAAAAAGACCCTTCATAAAATTTGAAATCATATGGCTATTTTGCAACATATTATTACCACAAGAACTCAACGTATTTGATATGGTTGATTTATGAATATTAATAACGCTATAAGAAGTTTTCGGTTCAACCAAAAAACCAAGATAATTTACAGAAGGGATCAATTTGTCGTTCAATTGCCCAAAATACCCATTTTTTCCATGCGTAATGATATTGTTTATTTGTTGAGTCTCTACAGAAGAGGATAATGCTATTTGAAACGACCTTTGACAAGCCAAACTTAGAGTGGTATTGCCTGATACAACACAAGCGGTCAAATAAAGCCTTTTGCCCCTCAATGGGTGCAAAGAATCGTTGTGAGCCAACCTCAACAAATCTTTCCGAGTTGGAAGCCTTTGCAATTAACATTTTCAACAGAGAGGGAAACCAAACCAGAGTTGACCAACCTGGGATGAGAATAATGGCCTTCTCCACTTGATCTGTGCCAGGTTGAGAACCAAAGGAATTGCACTGAATGGTGGAAAAATATATGGTTTAAATTTTGACCAAGAAAAAGAAAACGCATCATTTGCAACAGAAAAAAGGATCATTAAACCATGAAACATATTGTGGGAGTTGTGTGTTAATCCTTGTAGCAAAAAGGTCAATATCTGGAACAAAGAAAACTTTACAAATTTTTTGAAAAATATATTCATTAAATTTCCATTCAGTAGAGTTTAAAAAAACTCGAGAAAGTTCATCTGCCTGAACATTACTTTTTCCAGCAATATGTTAAGCAGTAAGATGTATTTTACGATTAGTACACCACAATAAAATGGATTTAGACAACTCGAATAAATTTTCTATTGGACCACCTATATTATTTATATATGACATAGCAACAATGTTATAATATCAGATAAAACACAATCATGTTTATTAACAATAGTGGCAAGTAAAGAACTTATTGCATATTAAATTGCCAAAAGTTCTAAATAATTGATGTGCTGTTTAATTTCAGCTTGATTCCAAAGACCATTAGCCTACTTATTGTCTAAATGTGCTCCCCAACCAAGAGTTAATGCATCAGTAGTCACATATGTTGAAATCGGACTAGGCTGAATATACCTACCCGCCATTGTTTAATTCTGCCTGATGAATCCACCAATTCAATTCAAATATCATATGAGGTGTTAAAGTAATGACTGCATTATAGTCAAATTCATTCAAGGATAAAACATAATTTTTCTGTTTATCTAAATAATGTATATAAAGCGGGGCCAAAAAAATGGTTGTACGCGTAAAAGAACATAATCCTATAAAGGAAGCAATATCTCTGACAGTTTATTAGTATAGGATAATAATTTTTTAGCCTGGCATTTAATTTTCTCAAGCTTATCATATGTGACATAGATCATAAATGTACTAGTATCAATTTTAAACCCTAAATAAGTGATTTGCTTTGAAGGAGTCAAACATGATTTTTGCTTATTTATACAGAAACCTAATCTCTCAAACATATTTACAGCTTTCTCTGTGTTTTTAATACTCTCCTGAAAGGATGAGGACATGAATAAGGAATCTTCTATAAAATATGAACTTGATATTCCTAAACTACGTAGAGAAACAAAAATTTGGCTTCAAGGTCTTCGTAAAAACCCTTGGGGCCGTGGACATTCCAAAAGGAAGGCACTGGAATTCATAAATCTTATCTTTCCACAAAAACCTGAGATATTTCCGATGCTTCTCGTCAATCGGTTTTGAAAAATATGCATCCTTTAAATCAATGGATGTTAGAAAATCATCTTACTTGACTTAACTGCAATTGCCAAGGTTTCCTGCTTAAAGTGTTCATACTTGATAAATTTATTAAGATTTTTAAGATTAATAACAGGAAGTAAGCCTTCAGATTTTTCTCAACAAGGAAAATATTGGATATGAATTGATCAGGATGAAAACCAACAGATTTGATGGCACCCTTAGCTAACATCTTCCCAACCTCCAGATCTATAAGGCAAATTTGCTCAGAAGTAAAACTTGGTGCCACTGGTAAAGTTTCTTGCTTGGGATATGAAAGAAAATCAATAGAGTAACCAGCTACAGTTTTTAAAACCCAGGGATCTGAAGTTATATCCAACCAATTTTTCCTTATACAGAGAGATTTGACCAGCAGAAAAATTAAAACTTACTTTTACTGGTTGTTCTGATGGGGTTGAGGATACTTCCCTCTTCCTCTCCATGCACGATTTTGTGGCACATAATTTCTTTGACCTAAAAAAGATCTATTAGTGTTGTTAAATGAGGGGCGGTTATTAACAACTCTACCTCCTCTTACACCACAGGGCTAGAAATTCGTCATTTTTTGCAAGAATCTAAGAGGATTCTCATATATGCAATCTGCGCGAATCTTCCGAATCTTAATTTATAATAATGCTTAAAAAACAAAATTATGTTTTTTTCTTTAATCTAAAACACCAAATACAACAGCAATGATAAAAATAAAACAATCAGATAGCATTTTTGGTAAACACTTAAATAGTGTAAAAAGTAATATCCAGATAATGCCGTAGCCAAAATAAACTGATACTACACCATGCTATTTCTTTATAACACAATTTGTAGTCTTTTGTCCATCACGTAACTTGCACAACTTTTTATTCATTCGTCGATGATAGACAAACAGTAGAATGGTCACGTGACAACCATAACTGAAATTGCTTTAAAATAAAATTCAGTAAGACTACACTAGGATATATCCTTCTATAATATATAAATAAATTAAGCATCTGTCAGCATGTGTATAAAATAAAATAATCATAACGGTACACGCAAATTTAGAACTGGTTTATTGACCTTATTCCTACCAAGATGTCACATGTTATTGGAATTCGACATTGCGAGATTCTGTTGGGAAAATATCCACTAGTGTTACGTCACGATTACAAAATTCTTGAATCGGTAAATTGGCCAGCCGGTGTGACAGTTTCAGTTGGTCCTTGGTGTGTGTTTGCTCTTTGGTGCATGCGCAGTTGTAGGAGTAATCTCACACTGTTACGGACGCGGTGTTCATTGACTCCTCGTAATAGGATTACCCCTAAGATATTCTTACCGTCAAATCAATTTTTGGAATATGATCTACCAATACTTACAGTATTACCACAAGGAGAGGGTGTCGGATTTCTATTCTTTGTTTATTTTGGTAAATAAAAAGTGGAAATGCAAATTGACAATGTTATTTATTCAGTATTTATTTATTATTATAACTATATTCCCGTCGACAACAATGCGAAAATTCTCCCCTGTACTCTTGTAGGCCTAATTGTATTTGGGCTATAGGCGTACGAGGCGGGGGGGGGGGGGGGCGTGGGGGCGTGTCGGGTTTTGAATATTTTTAATAATATGGAAGCAAAAAGAAAGCAGTCCAGTCAATTATGAACACGTACGCCATCTGAATAGAACTAGCACGTACACAAGACCTTTCTCAGTTCTTGAGTACTGTGTTCCTTTATATTGGATGACGAACTTAAAAAGTGTCGTGGATTGATTAATGGATTCGGTTACAGTACAAGATAACTGTAAATTTTGCCCACCGTCTTATATTAACTCATTAATCTCATTTTCAATTTTATATGACTTTGTTAAAGCGGTCCTAACAGTTATATTTTTAAAATGTATTAAAAATAAAGCCCTAAAATATATGGTATCTATAAACAGCCTACCTTGTTAAAGAATAATCCTATTAATCCTATAATTAACTATTGCCAGTAGAGAAATTGGCAAAAATATTATTTTCAATTTCGAATCTCAACGTTGAGAAGAACTTTGTTTTAAAAACGATCACTGTCTCTCTATAAAGGGTGGATCACGGTGGCTAAGTGGATAAGGCGCTGGTTCGCTAGCCTGGAGGTTGAGTGTTCGATCCCTGCATTGGCCGAGAAAGTTCATCTCGATTTTCCGGCGTGGTTTCCCCTTGTCAGTGATGCAGAAGGAGGGCCTGACAAGGACAGCTGCCTAGTCGTTCGGATGGGACGAAAAACCGAGGTCCCGTGTACAAATTGGAGTGCACGTAAAAGATCCCTTGGCAGTTGGAATTCGATATAAGAGTAGGCCGTAGCGCCGCTGCCCGGGCAAAAATTTCCCTCATAGCCCACTGTATGGCGTATGCCCGTCTTCAATTGGCCCAGGTTAGGTGCTTAAGCGTAGGACGTTAAACCCCATTTCATTCATTCATTCTCTATAAAGGCAAGAGTGACACAAGGGAAGTAATTGTGTTATTATTTCCAATTTTAAATAAGCTATTATTAGCATCTACTTAGTGGGTTCATGCTATATTGCATCCATTTAAAACACGAAAAGGCTGTCAATCATTCTGGGCTAGTGGCTAGCACTGCTGGATGCATAGTGGTTACTTTTGATCTCTGGGTGCTTAATACCTGGCCTATGTATGACTATATTCATAGAGTCAGCACAAATGCTTAATTGTGATTACTATTCATGGAAACTGGTGAAAAATATACGTGTTGTCAGTAGTCGCTTAATCCCGTGAGTACTTAAATCGTACGTCAGTATTCCTGTAAATGGTCACTAATTAACATAAAGTGAGTATTTAAGGTAACTGGTTAGTATTCCTTACTTGTGTCAGAATGTAAAGATAACGTGACTAATTAAACAAACGTGAGTTAAGCCGACCATATCACTAGTCAGGCGCGTGTGGGAGAAATTGAGAAAAGCATGACTATTTAAGAAAAAATCACTAATGAAGATCTCGTCACTATCTGAGTGAAGCCGCCAGATATCTTTGATGTGCGTCAGTAACTGGACCCGACGCCAGTAGAGCGTGAAATCGTTAACTATATAAATTTTTAGTGAGTATTTTTACTAAATGGATTATTTTATACATGTATTAAGTATACTGAATAAATGAATTATTATTTATTAATATCCTCGAAACGGAGGAAATCTTTCAAACAATTATGGATGGTGGTGATTAAAGGGAATATTTTTCAGTAATTTCGATTACCGTTGCAAAAGACACCGAAGATGGTTAGATATATCAATCTAAAAATACCTTCATATTTAAAGGTTTGATTCGTGACACTATTTGTGCCAGTTCTTATAACGAGTTTCCCATGCAGAATACGGCGCAATGTGCATTGTTATTTAATTTACAATTTATATTTATTCTCGTTAAATTTTACATGCAGATTGATACATATTTTGGCGCAGGCGGCACTTTGGTATCTGTATGGATTATTTTGGAATCACAACTAATGATTAAAAAAGGATCAAAGCCAATATGTTTACGCTAAATTTATTGAAACGGATAATATGATAGCAGATAGTATTGAACTTCATACACATACATAATATATACAAGCTGAAATTCTGAGCACTGAAGAATCGTGTGAATATCTATAATTACATTATTATTGTAAATTTGTGCCATATAACCTGATTCCTGATAAACAAAAATAAATAACATACAATTCAAACGTCAACGCGACCATTTAAGACTTCGCCTCTAACCGTATCACAAATAGCCCGTGCAAAGCAATGAAAGAAGGAATTCTATTTATACATGTACAAGCGTGCACAAGCTTATTTGGGGTTCATATTGGAAAACGTTTGGTGTCAAGGCAACCGTAGTTCGGTTGCTTTATTTAAAAAGATGACTGGTATTAAACTGTTAAAATGACTAAGCTATATCCGTTTTGGGACCGCCAATGTCAGAAAAAGTACGTAGTTTTGAGAAAAAGCGAGTTAAAGCTATCGTAATGTGTAACACTAAATCACATAACAGCCACGATTATTTTATTTGAAGAATAACTGAATTTAGATGAAGAGAGTCGTGCAGATACATGTATGTTTGAATAACAGAATTGTCCCGTGTATCAAAGATCAAAGAATATAATCGCACGTAGCCACTCTTTGTTGTTTTTATGCGAATTCAATTTATCTAAAAGGGGCCCCGACGCAATTATTTTTTACGCAATATTAACCATCGCCAATTTTTTTTATATCATGGGATAAAGTCAATTATTTTTCGATAGAACTAGACGATATACATGCTTGGGATATGATGTGAACATTTAAATAGTTCATCTATAACAACGTCTATATTTTTTATCGTTTTTAAATACAATATTATACACAGTCAAACTGGGGGCAAATATTGACATCTTTTTGTGATGGTTGGTTGATCAGAATGTTTTGAAGCGTAACAAATGCAGTGTGTTGAAACGGTTTACCCCCATTTCGACTACGTCCCATTTCGACTACACCCCATTTCGACTACAAATTTTATTACCCTCAAAACCCTGAGCCCCTAACTAATCAGCAATGAACTGTTCCACTGATTAAGAGATCGGATTTAGGTAATGACTATTGTTAAAATAGCTTATTCATTATATATATTTTAGCTTGTTTTTTTAACATCAAAGCAAAAATATCAACTCAGAGTACACTTTTGTTTTGACAAATATTTGTAATATTTAGAGATTACATTGAGTTATTTTATACATTTATTCTTCAAGTTCGCTATCATTTAAAAAAAAAAAAAAAAATTCATTCAAACATTTTCTTATCTTATTAGAATTCTTTTATTACAATAAGTTTGTATATTTCGAAGAAGAAATATTAGTTTATTTATTAAAAATAACTTTTATTTGTGTGTAGCCTAACCTCTTCAGATTTTTTTTATGTAATTCGAAATATTGAGAAGTGCGAACAGTCCAAATATGCTCAATTGACCTTAGGAGCGGCACCACCAAAAAGGAGACGAATATATAAAGAAATAGATAATAGACTGATCAGAAGAAAGACCCAACTCATAAATGATGAAATGACACCAATGCAATATTTGGATGCTATAGGACACCTTTTAAAATTGGAATGAACTGTACAATAGACAATAGACAATCAAACTAGTGCTATGAAATTAGACAATCGAACCAGTGCTTTGAAAATAGACAATCGAACCAGTGCTTTGTAAAATATTATATCAGGTTTTGTTATATAAATTTTTCAATCTTTTTTCCTGTTTGTTTTGATATAATCTGTTATACGCTGTATTTTTTTTTTTTTTTTTCATATGTAATTTACATAGTTAATTGTTATATACAAAGTCAATATGGCATATTATATACAAATGGTAATATATTACAGCATTCCAAATGGTATTTACAATGAAATAGACAGTTTAAAATTTTTATATAGTAGAATTATTTATAATTTATTAACAATTGTTACATTTTTTTTATATAACTTATGATATTCACAATGTAATTGACAATTTATAATTTTAATACAAAGTCAATATGAATTAATATTTAAGACGGTATATAATACACATAGTATTAGAATACATATCTATACAGAGAGTCTCCTACCAGTCCCACTGATATCAAAGAACATCAACACAAGTTGATAAAGTAAAAACGAGGCTCTGCCGAATTTCACCCTTTCTACACCATCAACGAGAGCCAACAACCTCCGAATTCAAAAGGACGAGTAGAGGATTTCATATATCAGTATCACACAATCCCTTTAAACATGCTAAACTAAATAAAACTATATTTCTTTGCTAAGGATTTCGAGTTCTGAAGATTATATAAAATATAACACAAGTGATGTTTACTGTAGAATGTATTATTAGGTGTAGTCTAAATGGGGTATGGAATAATCTATTCTACCTATAGAGACAGTATATAAGTAGGGATTATAAAACCACCAGACCCTATAATCTGTTGTTATAAGCTGTAGTCGAAATGGGACGTAGTCGAAATGGGAGTACACCGTTGATACTTGATTGGGGTCATAAAGTAATAAACTAATTAACAAGCCACATGGATTATTTATTTCAACCAAAATGTGTATTAGACAGTTGAATTACGGTTGTTAATTTTGTTTATTTTAGTAGATTATAACATTTATCACACAAGCGATATCTACTGTAGAATGTATTATTGGGTGATAATATTATATAATGCACCTTGTATATATTAAAAATGTGTAGTTGCTAGTTTTATAGAGTAGGAGGGGACATTGTACAAATATAAAGACACAAGTTTATCCGATCGGTTCAGTTTGATTACGATTATTTACGTATGAAGTAGGCTATGAAAAAAAAGGTAAATATTTGTAAGACTTTCAAATACAAACTGCTTACCGTATATATCCCATCGACAATAAATATCATAATTAATGAAACCGTTCCGTTTTCAATAATTATTTCAGACACAAATATTAATTTTGATTGTTTTATGCATCAACACACAGAGTAAACATCTAACCACATCTTAAGAATTGGGCCTCTTCAATAGTTACAATATTAATTAGTCTAGAAAGCACATCAAGGAGTATAGAATAAAGTGTCGAACAGAAAAATCATGCTTAGCGTGGGGCTATTTCTTTTGATGCCACGTGGGGCTATTTCTTTTGATGTCACGTGCATATTCTCATTGTTGAACCTTAATTGATAGTATTTCTTTTTTAATTTTATTCATGAAAAGGCCCAACGCAGTAACTGATCTATAACAATGTATAGCTCTACGTGTACTTCAACGAAAATAAACGATCAGCGGCATGGAACCTGATTTACCGATTCAGGCGATTGATGATATATTTGTCAATGGCGGCATTGCTATTTTGAATGGATAATAATATTACGACCACGGTAAGGTGCTTTACCGATTTATATTCCCGATTTTATTCGTACTTCATATGTTAATAATCGTTATCAAAATGAAATTAAACGCTTCGTCTAATACTCTCTAACTCAACTTTCGCCTCATGTTTTTATTACTTATCCATACCAAATAATAATTTATAATTGCGTGTTTAACAATGAACAACCCGCAATCGACACTAGGTCATTTTGGGACTAACGTATGGTTTTCAATTTTTATTTCAATAATTCGCTTGCGCGTAGGGGTCTTTAGCAGTAGGAGGAAACCGGAGTGCCTGGAGGAAACCCACGAAGTTGAGTAGGCGCCCCTATCTCCATGTCCCAATCGCCGATCAACTAATTAAATAAATGCCAATTGAATTATCATAACCTGCCTTTTTTTTAATCTGGTGTTGATTATCGAACCCATTCTGCACAGTGAGTTGTGACTATTGACGACAATTGATTGGTGATTGTTAAAGGGCCAATCCCGATAACTTTTTGGGGAGAAAAACTGCTTAATTTTGTGTTAAAATCATTTAAAACCCATTATCTAAGGCCGACAAACTTACCTGATATTTGTGATACGCTTTTAAATAACTTAAACTTGACAGTCTGCATCTGGAAATGGAGACCTTTGTATTATACAGTATCTGGATAAAACCAGACTTTTTTCTATAAAAATAATATGTAGGTGAAATTTCGATTATTAGGTCACCCAATGAAAAAAATGACCCAAAACCTTAAAAGGGTTACGTGTCCGGATAAGCAGTGTTGCCGTTCACGTCCAAACTACTTAATATTTGCAGCTAAAATTGTCAGACAATGTAAATACGCCATGCTTTTATATTTTGGTCCATAAATTACACAAATACTCAGACTTTAATTTTTGAGACTCTGTTCTTATCGGGATTTCCCCTTCAAGCGCTTAAAAACGATTGAATTAATTTAGAATTTCAAAATGCAACACGTAATTTATTATTTGTTACATATAAAAAATCTTAAATCAATTATTATTATTCGTTACATAATAAACCTTAAATCAATTTATCTAACTGTGCATATTTTCTGATATGGTCTGGTTATTTGAGCCTAAAAATAAAACACAGCAAGTCTCCGATTGGTGCATTCACGCTTCACTTTGATGACAGTTATATCATGGCATCCCATGAGTCGTATATACGGTTATATCACTACTGTAAGGTGCGACTGCATGCTTTCTGATCTGGTCGGATTATTTGAGCCCAAAAATAGAACACAGTAAGTCTTCTTTGGTGTGTTATATCACGGACATATACGTTCTGCCATCTACGACGGTAGTCGAAATCGACGACAAATACTCTAGTTGCTGTCCTCCAAGTTACAATTTAACTGATACTAATTAATCACGTATAGTAGCAATACTCACTAGAAATGTATATAGTTAACGAGTTCACGCTCTACTGGCGTCAGGTCCAGTTACTGACGCACATCAAAGATAACTGGCGGCTTCACTCAAATAGTGACGAGATCTTCATAAGTGACGTTTTCTAAATAGTCACGCTTTTCTCCCACACGCGCCCAACTAGTGATATGATCGGCTTAACTCACGTTTGTTTAATTAGTCACGTTATCTTTACATTCTGACACAAGTAAGGAATACTAACCAGTTACCTTAAATACTCACTTTATGTTAATTAGTGACCATTTACAGGAAAACTGACGTACGATTTAAGTACTCACGGGATTAAGCGACTACTGACAACACATATATTTCTCACCAGTTCCCATGAATAGTAATCACAATTAAGCATTTGTACTGACTTTATGAATATAGTCATACATAGGCCAGGTATTAAGCACCCAGAGATCAAAAGTAACCACTATGCATGTTACCGTGTAGCATGACGCCTGTCACTTTGCTTTGGCTACAAAATAGTGTTAACCTACTTCCTTATGTAGACGTCGTTTTCCAGTGAAATGAAATGATATTATTACCAAGAAGGTCAGGCCGTGTAGAAAATATTTCATTTTTATACGCCCACATAGAAATGTGGTCGTATATTGCCGTCGCCCCCGTCCGTCCGTCCGTCTGTCCGTCCGTCCGTCCATCGTCCACAATTTCTTGTGAACGCTCTAGGGGCTAAAATTAATATCCGATTGACTTTAAATTTATACACAGTGTTTAAGGTCATGAGAGGAAGACCCCTATTGATTTTCAGCGATATCCGATAATTGCTGTCAGAGTTATGGCCCTTGATCACTTCAAAAAATCTTGTGAACGCACTAGAGGCTAAAGTTAATATCCGATTGACTTTAAATTTATACACAGTGTTTAAGGTCATCAGAGGAAGTCCCCTATTGATTTTCAGCGATATCCGATAATTGCTTCCAGAGTTATGGCCCTTGATCACTTTGAAAAATCTTGTGAACGCTCTAGAGGCTAAAGTTAATATCTGATTGAATTAAGATTTATACACAGTGTTTAAGGCCATGAGACAAAGAAGCCTAGGGATTTTCAGCGATATACGATAATTACTGCCAGAGTTATGGCCCTTGATCACTTTGAAAAATCTTGTGAAAGCTCTAGAGGCTAAAGGTAATATCCGATTGAATTTAAATTTATACACAGTGTTTACGGTCATGAGACAAAGAAGCCTAGGGATTATCAGCGATATCCGATAATTAGTGCCAGAGTTATGGCCCTTGATCACTTTGAAAAATCTTGTGAACGCTCTAGAGCCTAAAGGTAATATTCGACGGACTTTAAATTTATACACAGTGTTTAGGGTCATGAAACAAAGAAGCCTAGGGATTTTCAGCGATTCTCGATAATTACTGTTAGAGTTATGGCCCTTGATCACTTCAAAAAATCTTGTGGATGCTCTAGAGGCTAAAGTTAATATCCGATTGACTTGAAATTTATACACAGTATTGAAGGTCATGAGACGAAGAAGCCTATTGATTTTCAGAATATTAAGTGTTTCGTATACTAAACGTTAGCATGGAGGAGAACTTTATCAAAGCCAAACAAATTCGAATGATTTTCTGATAATTACATAATGAGTTGTTACTTGTTATATGATTTTAGTGTATTATAAATGTTTCATTACTGAAAAAAGTTAAATATGCGACAACTCTTGTTGACTGCCCGGACGATTTAGCTGCTGTGGGCGTATGTTTCGTTGCCTGGCAACCTATCTTTTTTATATGAATGGTTTTTAAGTGTTAGAATGATGCCTATGATCGTATAATAGTGAGTTGACAACCTATTTAGTAGAAGACATTCAAATAATCATGTTTTAATTTTCTTAGAATAAATGTAATTTTCGCTTTAAACTAATCAGTTTATATGAATTAAGTTCTCACACGCTTCTTGTCAAGTTAGTAGTGGTACCATATTTATACAATTAAGGGACACTTGGTGAGAAAACTGTCAAAATTTGTAAAAATTATTTGTTGTCAAAACTGTAGGGGCTGAATTGAAGTCCACAATTAATTTGCTGTCAGGGCGATTGCACCACTTATATTTAATATAACTCGAATGATATGAGGAAACACTTTCTATTGCTGATATTTAATATCAATTCGATAAAAACAATTCGAAAATATTTTCAGTACTGATTTAAATACTGCTAGCATAGAAGATTACTAATGCTTTAGCAGTACTGAAATTCACTGAGATCCGCTAAGGTTGTCATTTGTGCACCACCCCCCTATGTTCCTTTATCCTTTGTGTTATTCCTGTGCGAACCGGAAGAAAGTTAATTAACCGACTATTTCTCGGTATTAGCAGGTTAAAATTGTAAATAAGTTGTGTTAATTAACAAGTGTTGAAAACTGTGTGAGGGTTGAGTTAATTAACGGTAGGTTTGATAAACTGTGCGATGGTACGTTTTCTGTAGAGTTGTGTTATTTAACCGACCGGTAAAAAATGAATGTCAATAGTGTGTATTGTTTAATTGGCGTGTTTTCTCGCTGGTTACGATAACTGCACCAAAAGGAGTATAATCCAGGACCAGTATGCTTTATCTTTCACGTACGTGTTAAATCAAAATGCAGGAAGTAAAACTGTTTTACCGTGCGATTTATCTTCCTACCGTGTGTTTTACGCAGGTCTTTTTAAGACGGGTCTTTAGCCAGCCGTGTTGCTCGCTATGATCAACGTTTGTATTGCGTACCATATAATATTATTATAAAGTTTCATTAAATCAAACAAAATTAGGAATTTAATCTATCGTATACGAAAAGGCGAATGTAATTTTGTCATTTACAAATATCCAGGAGCCAGCGCCAAACAAGTCATAATAGCCGTTTTTATTCAATTACAGCAACACATATGCCCGAATTGACACGTAATATACGTTTTATACTGCCACGCATTTAAGTATATAAAAATGTACGGAAAGTGACTATAATGTTGTATAGATATCCCGCACGGAAACCCCAATTTGACTATTCCCGGGGATATAGCGAACAAGCTAAATTTCCCGTATGTGTACAATTACTTATTCATTTGTTTCTTTCTTTTCTTTTCAGGTAGTTGTATAGATATTCCGTACAGAAACCCCAATTTGAATATTCCCGGGTATATAGCGAACAAGCTAAATTTGCCGTGTGTATATATTATTCAATTACAGCAAAACATATGCTCGAATTGACACGTAATATGCGTTTTATACTGCCACGCATTTAAGTATATAAAAATGTACGGAGAGTGACTATAATGTTGTATAGATATTCCGCACAGAAACCCCAATTTGACTATTCCCGGGTATATGGCGAACAAGCTAAATTTCCCGTATGTTTATAATTACTTATTCATTTGTTTCTTTCTTTTCTTTTCAGGTAGTTGTATAGATATCCCGTACAGAAACCCCAATTTGAATATTCCGGGGTATATAGTGAACAAGCTAAATTTGCCGTGTGTATATTATTCAATTACAGCAAAACATAGGCCCGAATTGACACGTAATATGCGTTTTATACTGCCACGTATTTAAGTATATAAAAAATGTGCGGAAAGTGACTATAATGTTGTATAGATATCCCGCACGGAAACCCCAATTTGAATATTCCCGGGTATATAGCGAGCAAGCTAAACTTCCCGTATAATTACTTTGTTCCTTCACTTTCTTTGCAGGTAGTGGTTTATGTTTTCAAATGCAATAAATAAACAAAGACAAACCATATTTATATCAGAAACATATACATAATATGAAGTCTAAATAAATTTACATAAACAGGCACTACAAAAAAAAATAATGTAAAACCGAGGAATTAAAAATAGGGCTAAAATTGGGTGTCGTTAATATGCTTCTTTGTCATAATTTGGTTATTTATAATTAAATATGCCAAAGTGAAGCCTCAGTGTGAATATTCCGGGGTATGTAAGCGAGTGAACTGCATTAGCCATTTTGTATGCATCTTATGTTCGGGTAATGGTTCTGCCTTCAAATGCGTGGTCAACGAAGAATACCGTGATCCCCGTCATTTGATCTTGTGTATTCTCCGCCCTGTTTTTGTTACTATAATATAATAATGATTGGAGGTGGTATGTTAGAATACATGGTACACACTCCCGGTTATAATAATTAAAAACAAAATTTAATAATATCATGAACACACTTTATCCACTTGTTTTATGTGGGAAAATAAAAATGCTCGAAGTAGAATCAATTCTGGACACGTGGATTATATACAAATTAAAAACTTTTCGTGCTGTCATTTACAAATTAAAACCTATTCGCGCGTTCCTTGTTGATGTAACTCGGTGTAACCTTGGACTACGATCAATTATTATAAGCCTTTCACTGATATGATCCATAACATGTCATTTTCTTTAGCATGCACCAATGGAATCGACAATAATTTCATATTGATAAACCTCTTGCAGTTAACATTTTCTTTGGTTAGGAAAAATAACTTCAACACATTTTTAGATGCCCCAACCATTCCACCTCGCCAATTACACCCTCTTTACACGTATACAACTTAACAATTTTCCCACAGCAATAATCCGCATTCACTTTGGTCGCAACAATCGAAGGCGACTTGTTTGTAAAAGCCCCACGATATGTCACTTCTCCGTATTCATTACGTTGGATGTGGACGATTTTCCTCTCCTCAATGACGTCGTTTAGATTTTCAATAAGACCTTACTGCACCAGTTCTTCTTTGACAACCATTGACACTGATTTTTGCCTTGTGTCAGTGGATTAAGTATCGTAATGAATACGGAGAAGTGACATATCGTGGGGCTTTTACAAACAAGTCGCCTTCGATTGTTGCGACCAAAGTGAATGCGAATTATTGCTGTGGGAAAATTGTTAAGTTGTATACGTGTAAAGAGGGTGTAATTGGCGAGGTGGAATGGTTAGGGCATCTAAAAATGTGTCGAAGTTATTTTTCCTAACCAAAGAAAATGTTAACTGCAAGAGGTTTATCAATATGAAATTATTGTCGATTCCATTGGTGCATGCTAAAGAAAATGACGTGTTATGGATCATATCAGTGAACGGCTTATAATAATTGATCGTAGTCCAAGGTTACACCTAGTTACATCAACAAGGAACGCGCGAATAGGTTTTAATTTGTAAATGACAGCACGAAAAAGTTTTTAATTTGTAAATAATCCACGTGTCCAGATTGGATTCTACTTCGAGCATTTTTATTTTCCCACATAAAACAAGTGGATAAAGTGTGTTTATGATAATATTAAATTTTGTTTTTAATTATTATAAGCGGGAGTGTGTACCATGTATTCTAACATACCACCTCCAATCATTATTATATTATAGTAACAAAAACATGGCCGAGAATACACGAGATCAAATGACGGGGATCACGGTATTCTTCGTTGACCACGTATTTGAAGGCAGAACCATTACCCGAACACAAGATGCAAACAAAATGGCTAATTCAGTTCACTCGCTACATACCCGGAATATTCACACTGAGGCTTCACTTTGGCATATTTAATTATAAATAACCAAATTATGACGAAGAAGCATATTAACGACACCCAATTTTAGCCCTATTTTTAATTCCTCGGTTTTACATAGAAGACCATTTTTTTGTTTTGTAGTGCCTGTTTATGTAAATTTATTTAGACTTCATATTATGTATATGTTTCTGATATAAATATGGTTTGTCTTTGTTTATTTATTGCATTTGAAAACATAAACCACTACCGGCAAAGAAAGTGAAGGAACAAAGTAATTATACACAAACGGGAAGTTTAGCTTGCTCGCTATATACCTGGGAATATTCAAATTGGGGTTTCCGTGAGGGATATCTATACAACATTATAGTCACTTTCCGTACATTTTTTATATACTTAAATACGTGGCAGTATAAAACGCATATTACGTGTCAATTCAGGCCTATGTTTTGCTGTAATTGAATAATATACACACGGCAAATTTAGCTTGTTCGCTTTATACCCGGGAATATTCAAATTGGGGTTTCTGTACGGGATATCTATACAACTACCTGAAAAGAAAAGAAAGAAACAAACAAATGAATAAGTAATTATAAACATACGGGAAATTTAGCTTGTTCGCCATATACCCGGGAATAGTCAATTTGGGGTTTCCGTGCGGGATATCTATACAACATTATAGGCACTTTCCGTACATTTTTTATATACTTAAATGCGCGGCAGTATATAACGTATATTACGTGTCAATTCGGGCATATGTGTTGCTGTAATTGAATAAAAACGGCTATTATGACTTGTTTGGAGCTGGCTCCTGGATATTTGTAAATGACGAAATTACATTCGCCTTTTCATATACGTTAGATTTTAATTCCTAATTTTGTTTGATTTAATGAAATTTATAATAATATTATATGGTACGCAATACAAACGTAGATCATAGCGAGCAAACACGGCTGGCTAAAGACCCGTCTTAAAAAGACCTGCGTAAAACACACGGTTGGAAGATAAATCGCACGGTAAAACAGTTTTACTTCCCGCATTTTGAATTAACACGTACGTGTCAGATAAAGCATACTGGTCCTGGATTATACTCCTTTTGGTGCAGTTATCGCAACCAGCGAGAAAACACGCCAATTAAACAATACACACTATTGACATTCATATTTTACCGGTCGGTTAATTAACACAACTCTACAGAAAACGTACCATCGCACAGTTTTTCAAACCTACCGTTAATTAACTCAACCCTCACACAGTTTTACACACTTGTTAATTAACACAACTTATTTACAATTTTAACCTGCTAATACTGAGAAATAGTCGGTTAATTAACTTTCTTCTGGTTCGCACAGAAATAACACAAAGGATAAAGAAATATATGGTGTTGGTGCACAAATGACAACCTTAGTGGATCTCAGTGATTAGTATTGAAGATTTGAAAATTTTCTGCAGTACTTCCGTGAAAATTGAAGGAAATGTATCTACTAGGCCTATGGAGTCACAGTGGAATAACCGAAAGAAAGATCATGGCGGCAAAATACAATGTACGTCCTGCCAACAGATAATGGACAAAGAAGACTTTAAATTGCATTGCGAGAGAAAGCATGGTCACAGCACCTCTGACATTATCATCATTCTTTTCTTCTACGAAACGTTTATAAATTTTACAAGTTCAAAAAGTCTTCTATCTTGATTCTAGATCTATCTATCTTAGATATGGATAAAAAATGTGAACTGTAATATAATGAAAAAGTGGCAAAAGTAAATCATAATACGGAATATATAGATTGTAATTTTGAACTCTTTTAAAATGGTCTTTCATATATTAAAAGTAGATAAAGTATATACAAGTCTTCTATACATCTGAGATCTGGATAAAAAATGTGAAGTCTCATAAAATGAAAACTTTGGCAAAAGTAAATCGTTCGACTTGTTCTTGTTTTCGTAGTAATAGAGCTTGTATTTTAAAGATGACTTTCTACAAGTTTTAATGCTGCTACTGACATAATTTACTACCCACTCCAAATTACTAGAAAGTTTTCGAAATCCCTTGAAATCGCGTCTACGGACGTCTGGTTTTCAAAATTTTCTGGGGGAGGCCCCTCTACCCCCCCGTCGATCACTTCGCGCCTTCAGCGCTCGCAGGTGGACGGCTTCGCTAGCCACGGCTCCGCAGACTCTAAAGAAATGTGTTTGTCAGAAAAATATGCTGCCCCCCCCACACAAGGTTGGTCCTGTACGCCTATGATTTGGGCTGTCTGCATGCATGTTTGAGTGTATGGGCTATATTATGGTTTAATAAATCTATATTTATGTTAGAGAAATCTGAGTTTTAGATATGGTTTGAATGAGAAAGGATTCAAATTTGAGTAATAAAACACGCATACTATATTTTGAAGTTGTAAACATTTTAATAACAATATTAACAAGTACAAAATTAAAATAACAATGATACAGACTGTAACAGAGAAATCCCAATCTGAAAAGCCAATATTCGAACTGCAAAATAGTCTATTATTAAAACATAGTTAAAACATCAAAAAGTGATTGAAATTGATAGATTTATAACAAAAAAGTGATTGATTTATTTTAAATAAAAAAGTGATTGATACATTTTTAACATAAAAGTGATTGATACATTTTTAACAAAAAAGTGGTTGATACAGTCCTTGAAATTAAGGCTTTTCTACCAAGGCAAAAAAAAAAAAAAAAAAAAAAAAATGCCGTGGCAGAATGGTACTGCTATGGCACCACGGCATTTTTTGTATTTCAAAATAGATAGATAAAATTTATTTATAGTATAGTAATTATACATATGATAATGATAAACAAAACTAATTATGTGGCCTAAGTGGACTGCCATAATACTTCACAGCATACTTTACAGTAAATAGGCCTACGGTGAACCAAATTACTATCGTCGGATTGTAGTTCACAACCAATGCTTTCAAGTTTTTAATGATCGGCGATTTTTTTTATTATCCCCATTATTTGTGGAACGATGAGAATTAAAACTAGAGTAAGACGGCATCGGTGCCATACGACTCCCGAGTGTCAAAAAGAGTTGAGGAAGTAAGCTACGTGTATACATACGCACGAAAAGTTCGTGAAATGAATTTAAAATTTATTGTTTGTTTGGCATATTGCTGTTACCATGCTTGTTTGGCATATTGCTGTTACCATGCTTAGACAAATATATTTTATGTAATTTTCGTTTGAAAGAATAGCAAGATAATTACTACATAGGGCGTAGTAATTATGGTTTCGACTGATTGTACGACTTATCACTAAAAAAACAACGGCAACAAATCACGAACGATAGAACTATCAATGTCAAGCCAATCAATTTAGATCCGTTGATCGTGTAACTACTGATCACTAAAACAACAGCTAATCATTAATGACAATAGGCTACTCTTAACTAAATACATAATTCTTATTACTTTTTCCAAAACTGACGAGAAACCATAAGAGTACCAAACTGAAACTGGCAGAAGTAGGTAAACCTGCGTAACTATCGTAAACAATAGTCTCGGGCATGCGCAAGTGCCCAGGACCAAACACACACCGAGGACCGACTGAAACTGTCTCACCGGCCATTTTACCGCGCTAACATACGCGATATATATGGCAATTCCAAAACTTAGTAAAGACAACTAGGCATTTCTATTACGTCATGATAATATTACCCGACAGCGCAATTGCCAAATAGCAGTTGAAAACTAAGTTTACTGGTCGACTTAGTGTGCATGTCTGGACGAGTTCCAAATTATGCAATCCAACACTAAAAAAGCTTAGTACGTATATCACACAAATTCGACAACCAAGTCCGGTTATCCAAATAATTCCCACTTGTTTATATTATTTTAAACGACACAGTCAAATGGGTTAGGAGCCTTTGAGTCTATGCAAATAAGCATTTTATAAACGGCAATTCTTTAGCCGTCTCTCTGTTCACCATTAAACAGAAGCATTTGCTCCGGTGATACAGCACTGCGCAGGTCCATCTGATATCAGTTTATATAAAGGGAACATTGCACAATTTCATTCAAGCCTGATGAGATCAAAATGAACGAAACTAGTAGTTTCTTGAGAGAAATCTGGGACGGCTACTCGCCACTCATAGATTTCTAATTTTAGTTTTTGTGAGATAGAGAATCTCCTACGAGTCTTTTTTGATATCTGCCGAGTTTTTATTTACTTTATCAACACGGGACTCTCACACCGCGTGCTTTGCTATTTAGATTTACAGGTAAAACATTGCTCTCATAGGTACCGCTATAAAAGTATCACCGAATAGTGATACTTATTTTTAGTTCTTTTTCAAATTTTATTTTAAGAATTAATAATTTATTTCCCAACCTTTTATTCATGTAAAAAGCTAATATAGCGAACATTAAGGTTATCATTTCTAATGTTAATGTTTTGTTTTAAACTTATTTAAAGTCTATAAAGTAATTGCCTAAAAGCTTGATTAGTCTTGAATGTGTTATAATCTTTGATGCCTTGAGCAAAGAGTTATAGAATTAACAATAGTCACATCAGTGTCAATCAAATATCAAACTTAAGCTTTTACCTTTGTTTATGACTTGTGGACGCTTACGGCTGGCCCCCGGATCCATTCACTTGATTTGATAATTGTTTAGTTTTTGCATTGTCTATTTTCTGTCTTGTCCGCAGGTTTATCTTGTAGATATTTTGTTTTGCGTGTAGTGCAGTCCTCCTGCATTTACTATTAAAGCTTTTTAACATTCTATTTATTATGAAACTTAAACCAATGAAATTTGTTTATATATATATATATATATCCATTTAACCTTTTTATACGCCCACATAAAGATCAGAAAAAATTAAACACAGCAGAAAGTCTGTGGATTCATAGACTTGATTCAGTTTGGCCTAATGGGTTAAATTATTTAAATCCAGGGGGTTTCAAAATTATTCATAATCATACATAATTTACCTAACTTTTAGTTAAGCTAACCTTTCTTTCATGTTATGTGTATTGTATCTATGATGTCATCATTCCCATGATGTCATATCTTACTATGATGTCATAACTGACTTCTAGCCATTTTGAATTTGATTCTTTCTTCCTTGACAAAGTTGTTATTTTTGCTAACGAAACGCTGGATAAAACGATGTTTTTTTGATATTGTATTTTATTAATTATTTCATATCAACCTATCTGAATATCAAATGCATCATTTTGACTTAGTCAAAAGTGATCCCATCAAATCATCTGTATTTGGTTTGTGTTTCCTGTTTCTATCAATTGAAAGTTTCACATAGAAATGTGGTCATATATTGCCGTCGCCCCCGTCCGTCCGTCTGTCCATCGTCCACAATTTCTTGTGAACACTCTAGGGGCTAAAATTAATATCTGATTGACTTTAAATTTATACACAGTGTTTAAGATGATGAGAGGAAGACCCCTATTGATTTTCAGCGATTTCCGATAATTGCTGTCAGAGTTATGGCCCTCGATCACTTCAAAAAATCTTGTGAACGCACTAGAGGCTAAAGTTAATATCCAATTGACTTTAAATTTATACACAGTGTTTAAGGTCATCAGAGGAAGTCCCCTATTGATTTTCAGCGATATCCAATAATTGTATCTAGAGTTATGGTCCTTGATCACTTTGAAAAATCTTGTGAACGCTCTAGAGGCTAAAGTTAATATCTGATTGAATTAAGATTTATACACAGTGTTTAAGGCCGTGAGACAAAGAAGCCTAGGGATTTTCACCGATATCTGATAATTACTGCCAGAGTTATGGCCCTTGATCACTTGAAAAATCTTGTGAACGCTCTAGAGGAATTTAAATTTATACACAGTGTTTACGGTCATGAGACAAGAAAGCCTATTGATTTTCAGCGATTTCTGATAATAACTGTCAGAGTTATGGCCTTTGATCACTTCAAAAAATCTTGAGGACGCTCTAGAGGCCAAAGTTAATATCCGATTAACTTTAAATTTATACACAGTGTTTAAGGTCATGAGACGAAGAAGCCTATTGATTTTCAGTGAAATCGAGAAATCAGAAAGGAAGTACAGTCTCTCAATTTAATGATAAGCGATGAATTCCTCAATCCGTTTGACCGCAATCTGGATCCTGGGAAATTTTACAACCTTGTCTCTGGAAAACCTCTCTCTGATGGCAAACCTCTCTCTGACTGTCTTCTGTCCGCCTACACTCGCGGAGAGAAACTCGCTGAACAGTTCTGAAAAAGGCTTCTAGAACAATCAGACGGCGGCGACATGTTGTTTGATAAAATCCCACGTGAATCCTGGTCATCATGGACGCCTCAAAGTAGTCAAAACTTCATTCCAAGAGCGGAAAGGTGAAAGACATATCAGTTCAGAGGGACATTCTGGGTATGCTCGCGGCCAAATCGTCAGAATTGGAGCAGCAGATAGATTTCAAGCTGGCCCTGACATTCCCAATGGCTCCACCAGTTTAGCTCCCGTTAGCATCAGCGGATGGAACCATGCGGAAAACCGCAAAAAGTAAACTGATGCTGATCACGAACTTACCAATTTGTGCCGAAACCTCATGAATTTGATACCAAGTCAATATAGGTACGTTTTTTTCGCCTGTGACAGGTACGATGTCAAAACATAAAAAATGCCGAACACGCTCTGAGAGGAGAAGCACAACAATACAGCAAACTGAAGTCAGACATGAAAATTCCGGATCTGTCCAAATTCATGAAAAATGGCAGTAATTAGGACGAGATTATTGAGCGAGTAATTCAGCAAGAGCGGTTATATATCGCATTGTATATATTGCACGGAAGACCACGTGCGTCAGGATTTCTAACAGCAGCTGTTAGAGTATACCGCAGTTAGAAACTGACCACATGGAAGCGGACACCATGCTATCCTACTTGATAGCTCATTCTTTTGACATGAATGGTCAGTATGCTGTGGTAAGGTCAGCAAGTGGTCATACTGACATACCGATCATACTGCTTCCCAATATGAAAACTGGAATGAGAATTGTACTGGATAACGGCACAGGGAAATATTGTAAAAAATTCTCTCTCCATGATTGCTCGTTGTCAGACTTGGAACACAGAGCACTCCTGGGATTCCACTCCTTCACTGGAAACAACATTCGTTTCGTCATTCTCCCCAAAGGAAAAATTCTGTTGTGGAACAATGTGAAAATAGCAGAAGAGGCTCTGGCTACGTTCGCAACTTTAGGAGTTGAACCTGTGTTGGGGGAACGCACGTTCAGTGCCTTGAGTAAAATTGTTTGTGTTTTCTACGGCCAGACTCGTCTTGTAATGTAGATCAGGCTCAATACAATATTATTTTCTGGGCAAATTATAAGAAAGGACGCATCGTAGGCCTGACCTTGCTTCCACCCTGTGCCAAGTCCCTCAAGCGTCATTGTTGTCGAGCCAACTATGTGGCAAGGATGTGGCAATTTGCGTCTTCTCCAAGGCTTGATCTGGGCTCACCAACCCTGCATGGTTCGAACGAGGATTTCTTCCTGAAATGGGTAGAGGAAGCCTACCACCAAAATAGCGCTGATTTGTTGGTTCATGACGATGGAGAAATTCCCCACATTTTTGATGAAATTAATGTTGATACTAATGGCGTTGAGGACAATAATGAATCGGATGAGGAGTCATGTGCACGCATGGACGTGAATATTGAGTAATGTCTATCACAATTCACAATCGGTTACCCAGAAGTGGTAACGAATGATACTTCCAGTTTGTGAAAATGTTCGCAATTATATACTTATAGTAGGGTTGGAACATAGAGTTATATATAGAAACTAGAGTCCGCACTCATCACGTGACTCCCATGACTACAACGTTAAAGGTTTGTGCCGGAATGGAGCGAGGGCCGCCATGTTAGTTCCGGGGAATATGAACGTAAATACCCGGATGTTCACTATGTTATCGCATCAATCCATCTGTGTCAAACTGTTTTAAAACGTGCACAAATATTAAATTTTTAAATTTTCTCACCCAAATATTTATTGTTTAATAAAAAGAATAATAAAGTTCCATGGATCGACTTATCTCCGGGCCCCTCTTACCACGTAAAGGTTATAGAACATAGAACAATTTAATTTGAGATGTCGAAATCTCGACCGCAGTGTCTCTCGAGGCCTACTTTAGCGGCTTTATTACCTTTACTTACCTTCGCTTTCTCTTTTTATTAAATTATTGATCTTTTAAACAAGTAAATATGTGTTCCAATACAGTCAATTTGTTAATTGTTTTAGAAATTTACGGAAATAATAAATAAAGAATGTAGAGAAATGAAAGTTGGGTTTTTTTAACAATAAAAGTAAACTAAAATCAATAGCCCGCAGAATTAGGCCTACCTGTATTTTTATTTATTTGTTAATTATTTTATTAGGAAATTAGGGAATGAAAAGTGAAGAAAGATTAATAGTAATAAAAGCGTACTTAAAATGTTGTATTTATATTTACCGGTATTTATTTTTTTGTTTATTATTTTTAGACATTTATTGAACTGAAAAGGGGTGGGAAACTAAAAACAAAAAACAGTCTACAGAAAATGTTGTATTTTTCTTTAATTATTTATGTATTTGCTTATTTGTTTTTCGAAAATTATGGAATGAAAAGTGACATGTCATTGTCAGCGATCTCGTTTTTTACTTTCACTTTCAATTTAATTTCCAGGGGTCGGTTGCTCAAAACTAAGTTATTTTAACGACCTATTAAACTCTAACGGACATATCTTGGTAACGTGTTGTTTGTTAAGTTTCCATTAAATTTACTACAGAAAACACTATAGAATACTTCTTTTTTTATTAGCATAAATCTATAGGATAAATTTGCACCACAGAATGTTCGAGGCCTTTATTTCCAGCAACAATCTTTCTCTCCGTTAAAGTTAACGGAACGTTAAAAGATAACGCAGCTTTGAGCAACCGGCCCCAGTATAATATATGATATTTTAAATTATGTCGCGAATGTGTAGCCTAGGCTATTCTTTCTACGGTAAATATGACTAATAAGTTTACAAATTGAAATCTTACTAAGTTACTGTCCTAAAAACGGGACGGTCTTCGTCAGCTGTACACGGGACCTCGGTTTTTCGTCCCATCCGATCGAGACGCTGTCACTGCAAGGTTCCCCAAAAACAAACACGCTCATTAGGTTACTCCACCTCAAATAATTAGACCCTGGTGCAGAACAGTAGTACGTTAAACCCCATTTCATTTCATAAATATTGTTTTCATTCTGGAAACATATTTCCTTTATACTGTTCTATAAATATTCATTTCTCTACAGACCATTAACTTCTCTTGACTTTTAGTTCCATAATTTTCCAAAATAAATAAATAAATAACATTTTACGTTTAAATCTGGGCTTCTTAATCAATATATAAATAGATAAATAAATAAATAAACCGTTCTAGCAGAAGTTTACTTAACGAATTTATTAGTCATATTTACTGTAGAATAGTAGGCCTAGAGTACGAGATCGCTGACAATGAAATGCCATTCCATAATTTTCTAAAGCACATTAGCAAATAAATAAATAAATAAATGAAAAAAATACAACATTTTCTGTAGACTTTTTTTTATAGTTTTCAGTTTCTTTAAATTTCTAAAAATTATTAACAAATAGATAAATACTGGTACAGATAATTCTGCGGGCTATTGATTTCTGTTCACTTTTATTGTTACAAAAATCAACTTTCATTTCTCTACATTCTTTATTAATTACTTCCGTAAATTTCTAAAATAATTTAACAAATTTACTGTATAGGAATACATATTGTGGATATTGTAGGCCTACTAATTTAAAAGATCAATATTTTAATAAAAACTAAAAAAGAAAGCGAAGCCGAAGGTAAAGTAAGTAGTCCTAGACGTAGAGACACTGCGGTCGTTCGCTGACATGTCAAATTAAATTGTTCTATAACCTTTACGTTGAAGGAGGAGCCCGGAAATAAGTCGGTCCATGGAACTTTATTACTATTTTTATTAAACAATAAATGTTTGGGTGAGAAAATTTAATATTTGTGGCTTTGTGCACGTTTTAAAACCGTTAGACACAGATTGATTCATGCGATAACATAGTAAACATCCGGGTATTTACGTTCATATTGCCCGGAACTAACATGGCGGACAAGACCCCATGTTGGCACGCTGTCACGTGATCAGTGCGGACTCTAGTGTCTATATATAACTCTATGGGTTAAGGAACAATATCCAATAAAAATTCTCCAGGGGTATTTCTGAGGCCAAATTTTATGACAAACACGAAAATTGAAGAATTTTTGGTGTCCCGACAGTTTTTTCGGTCCGAATGGGGCACGTTTACAAAATGGCCGCCAAAATGTGCAAAAATTGTATTTTTAAGCGAATATTTCTAATTAATGCAATTTGTTTTCATAAGTATAGATCATTAATGGGATTTTCAACAATATTTATCTTGTAAGACATCACACGAAGCATTTTACTAGCTCCGAGAATCAAAAATGGCCGCCAAAATCAAAGATGGCGGCCATATATTGCAGGGATTACCGGATATTTACAGAATAAAGGTAAACATGTGTAATATATCATTTTATAGGATTTTATTGATGCTCTTTCGATATAAGTCACTATTTTTACTTTCCAGCAGACATTTTCCTATAAAATCCAAGATGGCGGCCGTATATTGCAGGAATTACCGTATATTTACAGTGTAACACGTCTTGTAGTATATTATTTTATAGGTTTTTACTGATGGTCTTTCTATAAATTCATCATTTTAACAACGTTTAGCAAGTAACATGGTTTCAATGTCACAGACTTACCCGTATTCTGGATTAACAACAGATTTTATTGAGTTTCTGGGTTCTTGCATGTAGTATAGAGGTATCCAAAAGTTTTTGCTTTTTAGAAAATTTTAGCCGTCTCACTTTTTTTTTCTGCTTTAACGCTTACTATATGCTTAATTTGACAGTGGCAAAGAAGTCAGCTTCCAATTTTTTCACACGATTAACCTCGCCACTACTCCTGGCGCATTTCCATTTATTTCTGCGCTCTTTATCACTGAGTTCCGTAAATTTTTCATCCGATAATAGTCCCTTAGTAGCAATTATGCATTTTCCGAAAGCCTTTCCAGTTTAGTCACCCCTCCTGCAATTTTCAAGTGTTTATCAAGTCTTGCGAAACTAGATTCAAAAATTGCAATTTTCGCTAAAAAAACCTCACCTATTGTTTTACAAAATATCGGATATTTGTTTGACTACCATTTTACGTCCTACTTTACCGGGATTCACAATGACTCAGTGAATAAGACGTTGACTCACTAACGCTGAGGTCCTGTGTTCACTCACTAACCGAGAAAGTTCATCAGGAATTTTTAGCGTGATTTCTCCTTGACAATGTGGCAGGACGGAGGGCCTGACAAGGCATAACGTACAGTGTTCAGATGAGACGAAAAATCGAGGTCCCATGTTTATATTGGTGTGCACGTAAAATATCCCCTGGACATGTGAAATTTAATATAAATGCATTATTGCTACTAATGGACTATTTTACCTGATGGGAAATTTAATGAACTGAAGTTATAAAGAGCGCTGAGATAAATGGAAATGCGTAGGGCGTAGTGACAATGTTAACCGTGTGAAAAAATTAGAAGCTGACTTCTTGGACACTGTCAAAATAAGCAAATAGTTGGCGTTAAAGCAGAGAGAAGAATTGAGACAGCTAAAATTTTCTAACATGCAAATCCTTTGGATACCTGGAAGTCCAGTCACTATACTATCACTTTAATAACTTAGTTGAAGAAACTAAAAAGAAAGGCAGCTAGTTTTTTCAGCTACAATCTGAAATTGGCTAATGGACAATGACTACAGCACCTTACCTCCGTCAAAATGGTGTGTCAAGTCTGAAATAGGGCGGTTCCGATTCAAAAATTATTTCACTGTTAAAGAACTCAGAAACTCCATAAAATATGTTGTTAAACCAGAATACAGGTAAGTCTGTGACATTGAAACCATGTTACTTGCTAAATGTCGTTAGAATAATGAGTTTATAGAAAGAGCATCAGTAAAAACCTATAAAATGATATACTACATGACGTGTTTATGGCTACACTGTAAATATCCGGAAATTCCTGCAATATATGGCCGCCATCTTGGTTTTTATAGGGAAAGGTCTGCTGGAAAGTAAAAATTAGTGACTTGTATCGAAAGAGCATCAATAAAATCCTATAAGATAGTAAGCTGGCACTGCCAGGCAGGATACGCCCACATTTTCGAGAGATGGAGAGAGGACAAGCAATAAAGGGATTTTTCCTACAATCAAAGGTCATAATTCATTAAGTTACAATTTGATATGCGCTAATATCGAAAAGAATCAAGATCTTTAGGTTTGAACATGAATTTTCAAGTTTCATTAAAATCGAATTACAATTGTGACCTCTACAGGGCCCACAACTTTAATATGCCATATTTTTACACTGTTTGCGTACAAAATCCCCTATGGTCCCTCTGGAGGTCACGATTAATATCCAATTTTTGAGAGATGGATAGAGGACAAGCAATACCGAAAGTAATTTTTCCTACAATCAAAGGTCATAATTCATTAAGTTACAATTTGATATGCGCTAATATCGAAAAGAATCAAGATCTTTAGGTTATAAACATGAATTTCAAGTTTCATTAAAATCGAATTACAATTGTGACCTCTACAGGGCCCACAACTTTAATATGCCATATTTTAACACTGTTCGCGTAAAAAATCCCATATGGTCCCTCTGGAGGTCACGATTAATATCCAATTTAAAAACGTTTGACTCTATCACCCTTACACCCTATGGAAGGTTGAGTTCAAATTTCTAGAATATCGACCATAATTGCCAGACAAAATGGTGATATAATCTAACGGTTTTTCAAATCAGATAATAATTGTGACCTCCAAAGTGACCACAAGCTAAACAAAGACGATTTTGAGTATAATCAGGGGCCATAATTCAGGAAGTCACGATCTGATATGCGCAAATATCGAAAGGAATCAAGATCTTTGGGTTATAACCATGCATTTCAAGTTTCATCAAAATTGAATTAAAATTGTGACCTCTACAGGGTCCACAACCTTGATATACCATTTTTTAACAGTATTCGCGTACAAACCACGGCCATTTTGTATGGCAATTTTGGTCCGATTTTCCCGAAATTCGAACTCAACCTTCCATAGGGTGTAACGGTGATATAATCGAACGGTTTTTCAAATCCGAAAATAATTGTCACCTCCAGAGGGACCACAAGCTAAACAAAGGCGATTTTGCGTATAATCAAGGGCCATAATTCAGGAAGTCACGATCCGATATGCGCAAATATTGAAAGGAACCAAGATCTTTGGGTTATAACCATGCATTTCAAGTTTCATCAAAATAGAATTAAAATTGTGATCTCTACAGGGTCCACAACCTTGATATACCATTTTTTAACAGTATTCGCGTACAAACGGCGGCCATTTTGTATGACAATTTGGTCCAATTTTCCCGAAATTCAAACTCAACCTTCCTTAGGGTGTAACGGTGATATAATCGAATGGTTTTTCAAATCGGAAAAAAATTGTCACCTCCAGAGGGACCACAAGCTAAAATAGCTGATTTTTCGGACAATCAGGGGCCATAATTCAGGAAATTACGTTCCGATAGGCGCAAATATCGAAAGGAACCAAGATCTTTGGGTTATAAACATGCATGTCAAGTTTCATCAAAATCGGCTCAAAATTGTGACCTCTATAGGGTCCACAAGCTAAAAACGTGATTTTTCGTACAATCAGGGGCCATAATCCATGAAGATTCGATCCGATAAGGACTCAGACTAGTAATTATTTGCCCATTGACTTCAATGTTAAATGGGTGTAACATCACAGGCTGTAACTTTTTGCTCAACATTCCGTTGGTTCCAATCTTTTTAGGCACAATGGGGACCACATTTGGCAATCACCTCATCATAAACTTGTAGGGGCTCTATGGTTTGGATTTTTTGCTACAGGGATTTGAAGTTGCCTGGGGTGAAAATCTCACTTCCTATACATTTGATTACTCCGCAGAAAGACATTTTACAACCCCATCCCTCCGCTGTAATATCACCAGTATTACCCAAAACTGCTATAAAATTGCAAATTTGATCCCTTTTCTCCTATTCTAGACCAAAAAGTCAACCCAAAAATGCAGGAAGAGGGGAGAAAAAAATTAAGGGAAAAATTGTCTATTAATAACTCGCACTACATTCGTCCATCATGAAAACTAGGCAAATAATTACTAGTCTTAGTCCTATATACCTCACATGTTCTTGCTGTTTGAACAAATCTGTGGTTATCTAATAAACAAACATATATGCAATGCCCTGGCCAAAGAGTATGAAAATCCATGCATTTGCAGATGCGCAGTGCAGCATTCTACAATCACTATAGTGCATCAGAAAACTGCGGAAATTCAGATAGAAATTTGAAAGCACGTAAATTTTGAATTCCACACAACATCTTTATTTTTGAACATAAATGCATTATGTAAAAAGATGAGATAAATTCAATATAATTCCATCACGGAAATACTTTAAAACAGTAATCATGATGCAATATTAGACTTTTTATCACTTTCATCGAAAACCACAGTTTTTTCTCTGTTAACGTAGCTGCAAATGTTAAATTGTGGCCAAATTTAAGATGTTGAAACAAGCAGTGCTTATCAATTTTAAAATATCTCCTATATAGCTGTATTTCCATAGGATAAGTAAGTTGAAATAATCTGATAATGTAACACTACAAGAGTTTCTTCATCCCCACCCCCCAGTATGGAATCTGGTACATTGTTGACCAATCATGGGTCTCCCTGTTCACTCTGGCCTGTCAAATGGTTTACAAGGGCAATGGTGCCTACAACTTTCCTGACCAAGACATATGCACAACCGTCAACACACAAGCCATTTATGTTATCTTCTAATATAAGAGGCCATGATAAACACATGGGTGTCCTTTATCGGGCTCGGAAATGAAGTCATCACCAAAAAGCAAAGTTTACAGAGGTCCTCGGTTGGAGCCCAAACTGAATTCGATTTGCCCTCCACTTCCACCACAGGTGTCATAGAGATCCGGGATGAAATTAATATGCATTGAGATCATCGTTCTACTGAAGCCAGTCCAGGAAGTCATCAGGGTTTGCGATGTAGACCTGAAATGTTAAATTTGGAAGAGAGTGAGAATTCTGGGGAGAATACTATCCAGGGAAATGGATCTTTGACACCCAGAAAATGGTCAAAATGTGCAATTCTGTCATTCAGTTACATGCCAAGGGGAGTAGAAAGGCCTGTGCAGTACCAAATCCCCCCCCCCCCCCCCCCGTTAGTGAGCAGAAGTGGGGATCAGGTTGGCTGCACTTCGAAAAGTGGTGTATGAAATCCACATTTATCTCACCTGTTTTGCTTCTTTTTTTTAAATACTTGTGTTTGCTGAGGTCAATCAATCCACTCTATGAAATATTACCCATGGCACCTGAAATGATAGATAGCTGGGGATAATTATGCAATAAAAAAACAGTGAGAAAATACGAAAGAAAAAAAAATGGTTGCAACTGGAAATAAAAATAAACCTCTTTATTTCTAGGGAACATCCAATCACTGGCTCTCCAACAAGAAACCAGTAAACAGTCAGAAAAGTCAGTAAAAAATGAAAAAAAAATGAGTGTCACACAAGTCTAAGCCAATCTCAAAGGCAGATACCATGTTTTTGAGGTTCAGTCTAAATATTAAGGCCAGCTGCAGGTATGGTCAAAAGTCACATGGGAGTGAATTTTGGAGTGTACATGTTAACATTTCATTGTATGATGTCAAAACATGTCATGTCTAAATATTAAGGCCAACTGCAGACTTGGTTCAAGGTCACATGTAAATAGGGTTGTGGCCACATGATTTTTTGGCAAGATTGTGGGTTGGGGCTAGGGTCAGGACTAGCTGTCAGGACTAGATGTCTTGGCATAGGCCTACGCCAAATGCTTTTTGACGAGAATATTCGATTAAATCATAAATGCGACAGTAGAAATATGCCTTTTTGAAAAAAAAACACGTGCCACTAGTTAACTAGTACTAAACTAGAAACATTGTAATACAATTCAGTGTTTTGATGACGTACATGCAACAAAATGTAAACATTAAGGCCTACGGTCCCTGAATTCACACTCTATCAACGGAAACCCCAAATAATGGCTATTTTGATATCAGACAGTCAGAAAAATGCCTTGTGGGCAATAAAAAAACAGTATTCTTACCTTTTCTGACACTTCTTATTGAAAAATTCATGAAATAAGTGGTGGAGAACAAATCTCTTTCGGCCATATTTAGTATCATAAGGACTCAGACTAGTAATTATTTGCCCATTGACTTCAATGTTAAATGGGTGTAACATCACAGGCTGTAACTTTTTGCTCAACATTCCGTTGGTTCCAATCTTTTTAGGCACAATGGGGACCACATTTGGCAATCACCTCATCATAAACTTGTAGGGGCTCTATGGTTTGGATTTTTTGCTACAGGGATTTGAAGTTGCCTGGGGTGAAAATCTCACTTCCTATACATTTGATTACTCCGCAGAAAGACATTTTACAACCCCATCCCTCCGCTGTAATATCACCAGTATTACCCAAAACTGCTATAAAATTGCAAATTTGATCCCTTTTCTCCTATTCTAGACCAAAAAGTCAACCCAAAAATGCAGGAAGAGGGGAGAAAAAAATTAAGGGAAAAATTGTCTATTAATAACTCGCACTACATTCGTCCATCATGAAAACTAGGCAAATAATTACTAGTCTTAGTCCATACATGCCAATATCGAAACAGCCGAGATCTTTTGTTGCTAAAGCTATATTTTAAGTTTCCTCAAAATCGGACAAGAATTGTGACCTATAGAGGGTCCACAAACAATTGTGGACGGACATCCGGACGGACAGGGGCGACGACATAATACGTCCACATGAAAATGTGGGCGTATAAAAATGATATATTACACGACATGTTTACCGTTATTCTGTAAATATCCGGTAAAATATGGTTGCCATCTTGGATTTTGGCCGCCATTTTGGATTCCAGGAGCTAGAGAAATGCTTTGTGTGACGTCTTACCTGATTAAAACCGTTGAAAATCACATTGATGGTCTATACGTATGAAAAAAATTGCATTTTAATGCAATTTATTTTCATATTCGCTTAATAATACGATTTTTGCGCATTTTGGCGACCATTTTGAAAATGTGGCCCATTCCGACCGAAAAATTTGTCAGACACCAAAAATTCTTCAATTTGTTCATTTTTGGGTCAATTTGGCCTACGAAACACCCCTGCAGAACAGTGGCATACGAAAAAGTACATTATTGTCCCAACCCTACTTATAGATTATATACTTAAAGTATGACATATCGCTCGTTTAACATAATGGGTAATTTTGGAGGAAATTACTTCGCCAGACTATGCGTAATTGTACTGCATAGTGAAAATAACACTATTTTTGCCCCTAATCTCAGTGCATCCTCATTTCTTGCTTTTTTGATCTCGGTGACCTTTTGACCTACGTCATAATTTGATTAATTGGTTTCACAATCAATTCACAAATCACCCTTCACCACTTTATCAATGATTCAGCTGTGTCCCAACAAGAAATATGCGACAGAAAGCATCAAATGTGGCTAAATTCATACGTCGGCCTCCTTTGACCTCTGGTGGCCTTTTGACTACTGTAACTCCTGAACGCTCCCTCACCTGACTGATCACCCACCATTTTTGGATTCCTGAGGAAAAATGCTTCTAGAAAGTCAACTTTTTTGCCCACTTTTCGGATAATACCCCCATTCTCCCTCTGGTCTACTTAAGACATTTAGTAACCTGTTGATATGATGTTGTATATAATGAATTGTTGAACTGTATATAAAGTAATATTGAAATGGATTTTGACTTTGACTTATGATGAACAGTGAACACCTTCACCAGAATACTTCTCCAGTAATGAGCAATATACACCCCCAATCCTAGCTAATCCTTATGTATCACCTACTGTGTGAACCGTCGTAAATTTTAAACGGATTTCTTCGATTATGAACAAACTTCTGAACAATTGTTATTAAAAACTTACCTGTGTGTTTGTAATCAACTCCCGTTAAAAATAAAATCCATTGCACAACTAATTATTACAACTATGAAAACAAGTTCTCTCTTGAAAAATTTACTAGTAATTTGGACAGAGTCCATGTTAACAATGTCATTGTCACGTGTTGGACAAATCCAATATACCTGTTGCGGGGGTTGGTTAACACTGAAAGATAATTTGACATTGGGACCATTCTGATCGTATATGCGTTTGGGGACTTGGATGGCTGAATGATTAGCGTGCGCGCGCTGTATCATAAACATAAAGCCTGTCATTGATATGTTTCGAATCCCTGGTTGTACGTGGCAAGGAGTAGGGTCGCCTGTCTTATCTCGTGGATTTTCTCTCTCTCGTTCTCTCCCCCCCTCTCTCTCTCATGTGGGTTTGGGCAACGAAAAATATCAATTGAAGGCAATTACATAGGAGATTTATATGGATACCGCATTGATCGCCAGTCTATCAAATTTTATTCACAATGAAAATATCACTGATTGCACGGATATTCGTAAAAATAAAGTCATAATATTATATAAACTATCAGTTAGTCCGACCGGTCTTGGACCGAGTGGTCTTTGGACCGAGTGGTCTTTGGACCGAGTGTTCATGGATTCTTGTCCTAATTGTACCTGAATTTACTATGCTCTCACCCCAAGTCTACGAAATGATATCTCCCAGAGAGGGACGTAACCCAGTTTCCATATTGTTTATCTTTGCCAAAAGTTTTTGATATTTAAATTTTTCAAGAGAGTACCTGTTTTCATCGTTGTAATAATTAGTTGTGCAATGGATTTTATTTAACGGGAGTTGATTACAAACACACAGGTAAGATTTTAATAACAATTATTCAGTAGTTTGTTCATAATCGAAGAAATCTGTTTAAAATTTACGATGAATCACAAAGTAGATGCATTCGAATGAAGAATAACCCTGAAACACGTTGGTGATAAAACTTTAAAAGGAAAGAATAAACAGTAAAAAAAACCTTACTGGTTTCCGTTATTTTTTAAGATTCTATTCACATACTGTTTATGTGTTCAGAGGTTGGTTGCATAACTAAGTTATTTTTACGATCTGTTAAACTCTAACGGACATATCTTGGTAAGGTGTTAACATGTTGTTTGCGTTAAATTTACTATTATTAGACCTACGGGTAACACAGGACTCTCACACCGCGTGCTTTGCTATTTAGACTTACGGATAAAACATTGCTCTCGTAGGGACCTTTATAAAGGAAAGAATAAACAGTAGAAAATCCTTACTGGTCTCCGTTATTTTTTAAGTACCTATTCACATACTGTTTATGAGTTCAGGTGTCGGTTGCATAACTTAGTTATTTTAAAGATCTGTTAAACTCTAACGAATATATCTAGAAAACACTATAGAATACTTTATTTTTTCCTTTATAAATATTAGCATAAATCTGTAGGAAAAATTTGCACCACAGAATTTTAGGGGCCTTTATTTCCAGCAACAATCTTTCTCTCTGTTAAAATTAACGGATCGTTAAAAGATAACGGAGCTTTGAGCAACCGGCCCAAGGTCCCTCCATAGCACAGAGTAAGAATTGTTTTTAGAATACCATTGCTGCACATGTGCCGACAGACATTCCATGTGCGACAATACCACCCGATAAAACTTTTGATTGTACTGACTTGCTATGACATATAATCTACATAGATTATCATGCCATTTGATGTACTAGACATACGTTGTATCAACAAATAATAACTCATATTATAGATCATACTTTATTAATTAATAATATTACCAACAAATAAGTTCTGATGACCGATTATATATAGATGGCTTTATTTTTAACAATATGGCGGGAGAATATGTCACGTGATTGTGATTGCCATTGTTGACCGACAAGTCATGAAGCTTTTCTCTTTGATGTACATGCTTTTCTCTTTGATGTACATGTATCATTTATTATAATCCCTTATTGTTTATAAAACTGTTACAGGTAGAAAGTAACTGATAATATGGCCTGTCTGAACATGCCAATTGTATGATTAATCTATTAATTGTTTTATTTACCATTGTTTTATTTCTTATATTGTATTTTATTACATCAATGCTTATTTATGTCAAGACTTGATCTAGCCAAGTGATTAGAAGTAATTACATATAAATATATGTGACTGTACTTGATACGTCAGTCTTTCAGGTCTATCCGACTTAGTAGCATTAGGTACTTGTCGGTTATCCGCGGTCCTGTAAAGTGTATGTAAATAATTATTGTTATAAGTTTCCAGTATTAAAGATTTGAAGTACCATTCCAGACTCTTGTAATATCTGAGGGACCTCACGGTCACAATAGTCTAGTGAGTGTGTGATTATGTAGGAAGCGTGACCCAATAATTACTTCAAAGAACAGCAGGCTCGTGTTTGATTCTTGAAGTAAAATAGTACCGACTAACTATGACCTATATCTACATAGATTATCATGCCATTCGAGGTATTTCAATGCGTAATACTTTAATATCCCCCACTATCGGTAATTATCTGTATCGGCCAATATGTTTGGCTGTCAATATCTTATATCGGTAAAACCTTCAGATGCCATATCGACCCATCGCTAGTGATAATACTAATAATATTTAGCACTAAGAGCGTTAACAATAGGTATGTTTATATTGTAGATGTATGAATATGACAGATTGAAAGTTACTAACTTCATTTTACCTAAAGATGTTGATAGAAATATGCTAGAAGTAAGTGCAGATTCTCTTTATGTATAAAACTGTATTCTTTTTTTTTGATATGCATTATAACAACTGCCCAATTAGGGCAGATTAGGACGCAAGGCCAGACAAAGCTGGCATATTCTAATACACCTCCTAACTTCATTCAGTGTGGAATTAAAATATGTCAAGTCAAAAAAAAAATCAACCGCTTTTACTTACTGATTCTGATACATCAAATTATAATTATCCTAAATTTTTACCGGATTTCTTTGATTATGAACATATAATTTAACTAGGCTTTTTTGATTACTAAAATTATTATTATTATTAGGCTTTCCGACTTTCCTCTGAAAGCCTATTGTGATTACTAAAAATATTATTTTTAAGCTTGTGTGAAACACTATTGTTTTTGTTAAAATTATTATTAGGCTTTCAGACTTTTGTCTGAAAGCCTATTGTGATTGCTAAAATTATTATTATTAAGCTTTCATATTTCATTACTAAAATTATTATTAGGGTTTCACACTGCAAAGCTTGTGTAAAACACTAATGTTTTTGTTAAAATTATTATTAGGCTTTCAGACTTTCGTCTGAAAGCCTATTGTGATTACTAAAATTATTATTATTAAGCTTTCATATTTCATATGAAAGCTTATTGTTTCTGTTATTATTAGGCTTTCAGACTTTCGTCTGGAAGCCTATTGTGATTACTAAAATTATTATTTTTAAGCTTTCATATTTCATATGAAAGCTTATTGTTTCTGTTAAGATTATTATTAAGCATTCATATGAAAGCTTATTGTTTCTGTTAAGATTATTATTCCTATTATTATTAGTATGTATTTAGATCTTACTCATGCGACTTTAAAAATGTCATTAGAAATTTTCTAAATTATCTCCCCTTGGTGAAATTAAGGATCAAATTTTTAAAAAAATCGACGAAATATAGGTCAGATTGCCTTGAAATTTATATTTTGTACTAGCTACGACACTACTGATTCGTACACAAAAAAAGGAGTGTGTAGCCCAAACCTGAAGTGCCACCATCTTAAAATGTGAAAAATCCCCAAGGCTTTTTTGATATTTCATTTACAGACAAGAGAATTATATTTACCAAATCCTTTAATTAAAGCCGAAAAACGCTTGAGAAAAGAATTTTGATTTAGGTCAACTGGTGGACGCCATTTTGAATTGAAATTGAACAATAGTGAAAAATCCACATTTTAATTTCTTATTATTTTCTTTAAGATACTTGGTATAATCTATGGCACGTTATGATGAATATGAAAGCTTTCATATCTGCTTGGGGGACAGTAGCAGATCTAGTTAAGCTTTCATATGTATTTACTAGGGCTGCAACGATTCATCGATGAATCGATGAACCGCGATGTTTAAAAAATCCACGATGCACGATATAAACAATGGTCGCATCGCGATTCGTTATCCAAATAATAATTTTACAAAAATAGACTGATATTCTGACAGGCCTTCCTTTTTTAGGTGCGCGCTCGCGCATCTAAATTTCATGTCAGGCGTGTTCATATTCACGCTCCTTTTGAATCCGAGAGCCCTCAAAAAACAATGAAATCATTGAATTGAATCTCGATCATGTGTAGTCATTTATGACTTGTTGATATAAGCAGCCCATACATTCGGAATTCTTCGGTTACCGCTGGCTGAATAACTGGGCCGCTTATATCAAGATCAAGTAATATGACCGATCGCCTCTCGCTGCAGCAACATGGCTGCACTGATGAATTATTATGTTTATTCGGTAAATCACGGACCTTATAAAGGATAAATCTTGTTTCCATGAATGATAATTGTGTCATCTTCTTGGTGAAAATACCTTGACCACTTCATATCTCATCTAAACTCGCCTACAGAGATCTCTTTCGTCGCAGCAAAAATGGCTGCATTTTTATTGTTTTAGACTTGTAATGAATACACCAAATTGAAGTCGCACGATCGACAAAAGCAATATTGAGATGAATGAGATCGAAATCACCCTTAGCATAAGTCACATAAAAAGTATGGAATTTTTAGGATTTTCGGTTAAGAATGACAGCAAATAAATCCGGTCAGTTGACCTAGCTAGTAAACACCACATTTATATAGAGAAAGACTGTCAAAATTTAACAGCATTTTTTATATTTATTTTCTATATCGCGATGCAAATCGTATCGTAGGCAATGAATCATGATGCGCATCGTATCGTGACCTGGCGTATCGTTGCAGCCCTAGTATTTACATATGAAAGCTTATTGTTTCTGTTAAGATTATTTTTATTATTTTTTTTGTGTGTTTTATCCACAAATTGGATTTCTCAGAATCTACCCATAGGATCTTTCTGAAACTTTTACCTACCCCCCCCCCCCCAAAAAAAATAATAAATGGGTGGTGGCTGTTGGGTAAATATATTTTCAAAACGTTTTTCGCATTCGTGACTATTTGACCTATTTTACTAATTCATTTTTCTGTGGGTACCTTGTAATTTAATACTATTTTCTTGTTACCTTCTTTAAGATACTTGACATATTTCATGACACGTGTCGATGAATATGAAAGCTTTCATATCTGCATGGGACAGTAGCAGATCTAGTTATTATTATACGCCCACATTTTCATGTGGACGTATTATGTCGTCGCCCCTGTCCGTCCGGACGTCCACAATTGTTTGTGGACTCTCTACAGGTCACAATTCTTACCTGATTTTGACAAAACTTTAAATATAGGTTTATCCCCCAAATGATCTCGGCTGCTTTCGATATTGGCATGTATCGGAGCGAAACTTCATGGATTATGGCCCCTGATTGTACGAAAGATCACATTTTTAGCTTGTTGACTCTATAGAGCTCACAATTTTTAACCGATATTGATGAAACTTGACATGCATGTTTATAACCCAAAGATCTTGGTTCCTTTCGATATTTGCGCCTATCGGAACGTAATTTCCTGAATTATGGCCCCTGATTGTCCGAAAAATCACCTTTTTTAGCTTGTGGTACCTCTGGAGGTCACAATTATTATCCGATTTAAAAAAAACGTTCACATATATCACCGTTACACCCTAAGGAAGGCCGAGTTCAAATTTCGGAAAAATCGGGCCAAAATTACCATACAAAATGGCCGCCGTTCGTATGCGAATACTGTTAAAAAATGGTATATCAAGGTTGTGGACCCTGTAGAGGTCACAATTTTAATTCAATTTTGATGAAACTTGAAATGCATGGTTATAACCCATAGATCTTCGATATTTGCGCATATCGAATCGTAACTTCCTTAACCCTTTCAGACTACAATACGTAATATTACGTCATAAAATAAACAACCAATGCGACTACTGTACGTATTATTACGTACACTGGAGAAATTGAAAGTTTCGGGAAAATTTTACCTTGACCTTTTGACATTTCTGATAGGGGACATAACTCTGGTTTGTTTATAATTATCCAGACGTTTTTTCGATCTTTTATTGAATGGCTAAAAGAATTGTTGATGAAATTTTAGCAGATCCGTCATTTTTGGAAAGCGATGACGATGTCGAGAGTGACTTAGAGCGGGATGGCGATGAATACGTCTGTTTTGACAGTGATGCAAGCAACAATGACTCGAGGAAAATGTAGACGGCGATATCGCTAATGCTAATGTAAACAAATCTTTTCCCGATGTTTTTAAGGCAAATTCCGGATCCCTGTTGGAAACCGTACAATTTATGGGAACCATAAAAATTAAGTCGTTCTCCCTCAATACCTGAACTTATTTTTTTTTATTCATACAATAGGAGTAAGTATGTGCACTACGTATGTCTATGAATGAATATCTAACAAATGTCTATTAGAATGGTTTTTGATGTTTTTCATGTAATCTGTCAAATTACCAAAGCTATATTTTTGTGAAATTGGTTATATTTTTTTACTCATAACTTCTCACATTTACATTTATTATTGCTACTCTGATGTTGACAAATTATTCTGTGATAAATTTTAACATATAGTTTGAGTTTACATAGAGATTAAAACTTTTTTAAAAATTGTAATGTTTCACTTCACATTTTTCTCCTTTTTCCCTGTTGTTGTCATGGTGACTGTTGGAATACGACTGAAGTGTTCATGTCCAAATTTGAGTATTTAGTACATTGACCATTCTTAACCCCAACAAACATAGTTTTCACATGCCATGCTCACTGAATATTTTACATTACCATGAAATGAAAATCAGCAGTAATTTAACCAAATTTTGCAAATTAATTGGATTCCATGGGTACTTTCGTATTCTGAAAAGTGTAGCCTGAAAGGGTTAATTATGGCCCCTGATTATACGCAAAATCGCCTTTGTTTAGCTTGTGGTCCCTCTGGAGGTCACAATTATTATCTGATTTAAAAAATCGTTTGATTATATCACCGTTACACCCTAAAGAAGGTTGAGTTTGAATTTCGGAAAAATCGGACCAAAATTGCCATACAAAATGGCCGCCGATCGTACGCGAATACTGTTCAAAATTATATATCAATGTTGTGGACCCTGTAGAGGTCACAATTTTAATTCAATTTTGATGAAACTTGAAATGCATGGATATAACCCAAAGATCTTGGTTCCTTTCGATATTTGCGCATATCGGAACATAACGTCCTGAATTATGGCCCCTGATTATACGCAAAATCGCCTTTGTTTAGCTTGTGGTTCCTCTAGAGGTCACAATTATTATTTGATTTAAGGAAGGGTGAGTTCAAATTTCGGAAAAATTGGACCAAAATTACCATACAAAATGGCCGCTGTTCCCCAGTTAACATGGATCGTTAGATTTACGTTACTTTTACGTCATTATGGTTAGATTTAGGTTAGCGTCCAGTAATGGTAAAATTATATGCTTAAATTTACGTTACTTTTACGTCAGAATGGTTATGGTTACTTTTACGTCAGAAGATGACGTAAATCTAACGTAAATTTTATGACGGTTATATAACCAATTTTTTTCGCTTCAATACTTCTGGATTAAATAACCACACCAGTGTGTGCACATTATAATAATTGATAAATAGTCGGAATTCAGTCATAATAATTAAATATGTATTATTGGTGATAATTCTAACGTTAGTCTAACGTAAATTTTACGTCTGGTTTCTAACCGTTAGTTTATGGTTAGTTTTCTAACGTAAATCTAACGTTAGTTTTCTAACGTAAATATAACGATAGTTTTCTAACGTAAATATAACGTTAGTTTTCTAATGTAAATATAACGTTAGTTTTCTAACGTAAATATAACATTAGTAAATATAACATAAATTTTATGTCTGGTTTCTTACCGTTAGTTTATGGTTAGTTTTCTAACGTAAATCTAACGTTAGTTTTCTAACGTAAATCTAACGTTAGCTTTCTAACGTAAATCTAACGTTAGTTTTCTGACGTAAAAATAACGTTAGTTTTCTAACGTAAATATAACATAAGTAAATAAAACGTAAAACAAGATGATCCATTCAGATTTGCAGTCTGCAGATGAAAAGCACAAAAATTGGACATGGCCCACTTCTTTGTGGGATTCGATATAGACCAGTATAAATAGGTACAACCTTGGTTGACCATGTCGAAATGAAACAAAATCCGTTAATACAGACAAGATTTTAACAAAAAAGTGGGTGTGGCACCGTCCAAGGGGGGGGGGCAAATCATGCATCAAAATCAATAGTTGTCATGCTTAAGTAATAGGTTTACCAAGTTCCGAGACAATCAATTCAGACGCTAAACCTGGAGTTCAGATGTTTGATCCCTGCATTGTCCGAGAAAGTTCATATTGATTTTCCGGCGTGGTTTCCCCTTGTCAGTGATGCAGACGGAGGGCCTGACAAGGACAGCTGCCTAGTCATTCGAATGGGATGGAAAAACTCATTGTTGTGCACGTAAAAGATCCCTTGGCAGTTGGAATTTAGTTGCTGCCCGGGCAAAAATTTCCCTCATACCACACTGTATGGTGTATGCCCGTCTTCAATTAGCCCAGGTTAGGTGCAGAAGAGAGGGGCACAGACACACAAAGAAGAAATGGGTTTGTAGACATCAAATTGGGTGTGGCTGCAGGAAAGATTTTGTGTGTCCTTTGTAATGAAGCGACTCAATAAACAAGCCTAAACATAACCCACAGGAGAATACTATTGTTGTAGGCTGGAATAATCAGACGCCAATTCAATTTGGACTTTTCGCATACATGTATTTCGCCAACATAACCGATTAGACGTTACTGTAAAAACGTAATGTTATATTTTTAAATGCCTTGCTATCCATTTGTATGCATTTCCAAGTGCCCAAGAATAGAGATTTAGCTCCTTTAAGAATTGCGGTCTGTAGGTGACACACAAAGAGAAAAATGAATAAATGAATGACCTATTCTCATTTCGAATTCCAACTGTCAAGGGTTCTTGTAGGTGTACCATGAGCACAAGATATTGGGGTTTTTTCCTATTCGAATGGCTAGACACTGGTTTTGCCAGATCCTACACCACTAACAAGGGGAACTTTCTCGACCAACACCGAGATTGAACCCCTCATTTGCTAGCCATTTTGTTACTGAGTCATCGCAGCTCCTTCAGAAAATGAGGTTAAATCCAAAACCGTACATAGTCGTTCGGATTGTGTACCTATTGGCGTGCATGTAAAACATTCCTTTTGTCCAGGCAATATTCCTGTCAAATGAACATCTTCATTAGCTAAGTCGGAACGGAACGGTAGGACATTAAACACCATTTCATTTTGTACATGACATGGAGCACAAATTCACCTGTCAAACCTCATGGGTTTTCTCTAATGCTGTGGCTATTCCAAACGATGAGGCGTAAGAATTATTGATGGACAAGTCCAAAATTTGGTAACTTGCGTATGCGTTACTGGAACATTTACCATGTCGTAAAAATAGTCTATCAATAATTCTTACGCCTCGTTGTAAGAATAGCCACATCGTTTCTCTAACTCCTCTGATTTCCTCCAACTACTAAAGAACCCTAGCACAAGTGAATTATTGAAAAAATATTGAATCATATGTAAATTCAAGTTTGGGTCGAGCGGAGGTTAAACCCCATTATTATATAATTTCAATTCCCTCCAAATTGATGAAAAAAATATGGATTATTGCATGAAAAAAAAATCCCCCCAAATATTATATAACGTTACTTTAATAATGTGATAATTCTTTTTTTTGCACTGCACAAAAAATCTTACATCCCATATATTTTGAAGTAGCGTCTGAAACGTTGGCAGTCCGAGTCTGAAAAGTCGCCAGACTGGGTCCGAAATGACGCGGGACCAGGGGCGGATTGGCCCATTGGCCCATCGGGCGATCGCCTGAAAAAAAAAATGAAAAGGGCCGGTTGGACAAAAAAATATAATATGGGGGGGGGGGGGGAGGTATTGGACCGGCCGTGGAGCAACGATGATCATGTTGTATTTGGCCCGTGGCTTTAACGGCCGCCAAGTCATCACTGGAGTCTGGAATTGGCTGGTATAATAGACTTTCTGGGCAGGGTGTGCTCGGTGTGCTGGGTGTGGGCCGGATTTTAAGTCGGCACCATGCAATGGGGATTCCGAATTACATTCGAAAATGTCATCGGGATTCACCCGTCACTGTCGTTCGCAAATTTACTAATATTAAGTCATCTGCATCATGTTTGTGGGGATACGCCAGAAACGTTGACTGGTGGTTCGTAACTCCAAAAGCAATTCAACTTCAGCAAAATTTGGTCATAGCTGGTCTGCTGGCGAGACACTTTCCTTCAACATAGGCGTACAAGCAGGGGGGGGGGCATCGATTATTATTTTTGAATGCAGCTGATTAAATGGTTGGAATTTAGAGTGGTGAACAGTCCATTTGCTGATTACACTGCTTTGCCTGATTACACTATTTTGCCTTTACAATTTTTTTTTAAAGAATTTTGTCTAATGGTTTGGATTGTTCTTAATAACTTGGTTTTATTTTATTTCGGTTTCAAAACCATTGGATACTTTTGGAGTTGCTTACACGGGCGCTTGCGGTGGATAAATTTTCAAAATTTTCGGGCATTTTGGGTTCTGCCACCCAACGAAAGAACGTTATCTCAGTCCCCGTCCCCATCAATCAGATATGCCACCAAATCGCATATTTGGGGTTTATTTTTCAAAAATTTCCCAGGGAAGAGCTACCGGCCCCCGTCCAGGCTCCGCGGTCAGTAAAAGGGGCCGCTCCGACACGGGAGCCCGGGCCGGTTCCCGACCCCAATCCGCCTCTGCGCGGGACCGAAATGACATGTAATCCATACATCTATGCCAACTATGAATTATATTTTATTATTAAATTGTTCAATTTGCTAATTTCTACCATTTCAAACAATAATCATCATACATTCAAGTCTGGAAATAAGGCACCTGTCACTGACAATGTCAGGCACAGATTCAGGCTTTGTCAGGCACCCAACCTCTGGTGCCTGTCATTTTGTCAGGCACTGATTTGTCTTTTTTATTGATACTATTAATACATGTCGGGCACTAAGTTGAAAATGTCAGGTACTATTACATTAGTGCCTGACATTTTGTCAGGTCCATCTATAAAGGTTACTTCCAGGCCTGTGGTAACATTGTTTTTGTATTTGTAATTTGTATCGCGGTCAAAAAAATAAGATGGGTTGATTAAAAGCTTGCTTTAAATCTTTACATATATATATGAAAATATAATTTGTTCTTAAAATGAAACTTATCGGTATACAACATTAGTTTAATTTAAAGATTTAGATATCTTGCAATTTGTATCTTTTTTTTTATAAGCAATATTTTTATTCAGATTTGTATCTGAATAGGGATTGGGGAACTGGCATAGCCTATATTAAACCCCTCTCCCTATTTGTATCTGATTTTAAAATTGTTAAACTTGTCTTTCTTTGTATTAAATATATATAACTTTTTATATGTTGTAAAAACAAAGCTTATCAAATTTATTGGAGATAGGGCCTCGTATAATAATATGGGTGCAGTGGAATTTGCAATCAAATTAAATCCAAAACACATTTTTTTTTGCATGTCAAAAAGAATCGAATCGAGTTTGAGCCAGTTATTTCTCGATTTATCAGTCGAGATATCGTCCCCGATTAGGTCTACTAAAGAAATCTGAAAATTATTGGTTTGAAAATAATAAAAGCAAACGGATTTTCTCTATCTATCAGTCGACATATCGTCTGAAAATTATTTATTTTCTATTTGATTATTCTTATAATATTAAGTAGTTATATACGATCCTAATATAAAATTTAGTATAGCCATATACATATTGACGGCTTCTGTGTTGGTTGGAAAATAGTAAAAGCGAACGGAACTGTGGGATAGAAAATGGCGGCTAAAAGTGGAACATTTTGAATTTTGAACAAAATACTATTTATTTCACATAAGAACGAATTGGTGTCCTGATTTAAAGTTTAGAGACATATATGAAAGTAAGTGCCTTTTAACATACGAACACCCGTCTTCATATTATTTGTAGATCTACAAATAGAGCGAATACATGGCTGTGTTGTAAATGCTGCGTTCTTTACAGGTCACGTGATTAGTATGACGTAACTGCATGTTAAACTTCACTTATTATACAGCTACCAAACTAACAACACGTCGCTACTACAGCTCGTCTAATTGTGTGTTTGGTGGTTCAAGATAGCAAGTCACCAAATCTTACAGTGGCGTCGCCCGTAAATTCACTCGTCTACGACTACGATTGAATATTGGTTTATTGTTTATCGACTGAAGAAAGTGCTGATTCAGCAAGTTCAAGTTGGTCGAGTCAGTCAGGTGTGTTGTAATTTTCACGCTTGAAAACTAGGTCATAGCTTTCAGATATTTTTTCTGAAGGTCCTACAAGTTCTAACAAGAAGAAAGGAGAGAGAAGAGTAAATATACGACATTTATACAATAATAATAAAGATTACAACAAAAATCCATTGATACAGATTATTTATTCTTTGTTTCACGTAAACGAAGAAAAGTGGTCACGTGAGTTGTTTTCATTGACGGCTGCGTTAGTTACACGTTATTATAGGCGGTCATAGCTGCCAAAAATTACAACTTCTATTTAATCTAAGTAAGTTTATTTATTCCCGATAATTTTCACGAATTGTGCTGGTATACATTGAGTGAAAACTTACTCAATTCTCATCGGAATAATAAATTAACATTTTTGCTGACTTTTTCAAGTCGGTACTTCAAGTTCTGTCAGCTACTGTTCGTGTTGCATTTGTTATTGCTACAGGTGCATATAGTCAATTTAACTTGTTGTATGGAGAACAATCTCTGCCAAATCAACTTCTGAGTATTGACTTTAAAATTACAGCTAACTGATAACCTGTTTTATTGTCTGAATTTTCTTTTGTCAGTTTTCATTGAAGGAGGGAGAATGGCTCCTATAGATATGCAGATTGCTGATTTGAGATCCTTAATGTGTCTGGGGATGATTGGGAAAGCAGAGGCGGAAAGCATCATTGAAGAAAGAGAAGTATTAGGGATCATAACAATGGTAGATGCTTCTGAAGTCACCGGGTTACCACTTAACATTTGGCGTAAATGGGTTGATGAGGGTCGCATTACCTTTGGCACCATCTTTGACGGCAGACCAGTAGAAACACCACCCGCTTTGACTTTAGCCCAAGTTGAAGCTAGTCAGGTGCGGCTTTATGACCAGTTTACCAGGAGGTATGATGCACAGCTCGCGGTAGATTGTGAAGCAATGGAAACTCTTATTGACAAGGTTACTTCGGTGTTGGAGCGTTTTGGATTGAAGTTGCCGATTTCAGCATCAGTGCCGACAACTTCCATTCCGATTCCATCTGACCAAATTAAACCATCACATTCCAGTGAAACTGCGGACCCTGTCATCAACAACATATTGGGTGCCATTCCAGAAAGCAGTAAGTATGGAGAATCGTTATCCGATCACTTTAGGAGTAATGTTCAGTCTTCGGTCCTTGCTGATGACTATCGAACTAAAATTCCTGATTCGGATAAAAATCCAATGTCTTCTACTTGGCAACAAGAAAGTCTTCCCTGTGCCCTCGCTTGCACTCAGTTGATGTCAACTGTCAATTCTCAGCAAGCACCAGGTGATAAGCCAGGTTCTGATGAGAGGTATTGTACCAATTATCTGTCAGTGCCACCTGTTCATACCGATGCTTTTATAGACAGGATGAAGAGTTCCTGTATCAAAATGTCCACATCTTCTTCGTCATTTGGAGTGGAAACTAAGACCATTTTGGATGATGACGAGGATAACCACAATCCGAGAACATTGGAGCGAGAGACAGAAGTTTTATTGTATGATGGATTATCTGCAAGGTAGCGCTCTGAGATACATTGCCAAAATATGTATCCGTCCCCAGTATTCATCACTAGTAAGGGAGCTGTGTTGTCGCTTTAACCAAACAGAAGCTCCCATATTACTGCATGGCTGTAGAGAAAAGGAGGCGACTCGTCTGACAATGGAGAAATCTTCGTCCACCTTGAATCGGACTGTCAACTACGTGAAAAGTTCTCTGGCTAATCCAAAGGCAATATTTGGAGTCAAACCTGTTGCCATGCAGGAGCGTCAAGTTTCCTTTCAGAAGAAGACGGCATCAACCAACGAAGTTTGTGGCGTTACTGAAAGACCAGTTGAAGCCTGAACTCCGATTCCACAACTGCGGAAGGATGTGGCTTGGATTAAGGATGCGATATCCGACACTCGAATGCTGCGTTATTATACGCGTTTCACCCAACACAAGCTACATGCTTCTCAACGTCCTTTCTCTAGATTCAGCTGTACATTGCCGAATTGGGGATATCAGAATTCAGCTGGTCTCCATTCCCTAATCCTTATTTTCATCCATCTCAGCGATCATGTAGAAAGTTTGACCGCTTTACTGGCCAGTCTTCCTGGTCACCGTCCAGGTCTGGTCCCAATTCTCCGTCCCGCAAACTACTCTGGAATTCTCGTGATTCTGTAGATGATACTACTGCACAACCTCGATTTTCATCCTTCACAACTCATGATCACAGTACACAACCCCTATCAGCTTCCAGTGTAAAACTTGTCCCGATACAGATAGAGACAGTACCAACCTTTGAAGTTTGTGGTGTTGCGGACATGCCGACAATGTTTGATACCCAACACAGTATGCTGCGTCATGACACGCGGTTCATTCAACAGAATAAACTTACCCTCCAACATTCCTTTTCTAGATTCCGCTCTCCGGATGATCACAATACGTCTGATTGTTACCAGTCTCCATCTCACGTTCCTTACGTCCATCCATCTCAAGATGCACGCAACACATTTGATTACTCTTCTGGTCAGTTGTCCAGATCATCATATTGGTCTAGTCCCCCCTCTGCTTCACAAAAGCGGCTTTGGAATCCTTGTGATTCACCAGGAGCTGTCGTCGCTAATCAACAGAGATTTTCATCCTGCAACAATCGTGATCAATGTACACAACCAACATCCATTTCTGGAGATAGGCCATATGGCAGCTACAGTACTTTAGACTACAGACGACTGGCTGCGATGGTGTCCAACCAGTCTGGTGAGTCTTTCTGGTCACAGCCGTGGAATGAATTCAATTCTCATTCATGCAAGTTGTCATGGAATCCTCAGGATTTTCTGGGTAGTGCCACTGATCAACAGCATCATTTGTCCTCTAGCAATCAAGGTCCACTACAAGCTTAATCCTCATCAGATTCCAAGTAGAATCCTTTAAACTACAAGCGACTGGCTGTGAGGGCGCCAAGCCAGTCGTAAGATTAGAATGCCCAATTTATGATGACAATGTTCGGAGGGGCTCTTTCGGGGAAAGTTTGGTGTTACCCGTCCACCTGTTTCAAAGGCAAGTTGATGCTGTGATTAACACAGTCGCGACCCTGCCTCTTGTATCGACTTCCTTTTTGAATGGGGTGGAGAAGGTACAGCTAGGCAAAGCCGTACGACTGAAGGGAAACGGTTCCGAGCTGATTTTTGGTTACTTAGAGCTGTATGGAAGTTCTTCATTCATATTGTGGTCAAGCTGATAAATTACACTATTTTGGTCGGAGAAGATGTTCTAACTGCTACTATGAAATGCATGTCCTCCTCCAAAACTGAGATTTCTATACTGTTAGTGGATGTTAACTTTGAACGGCCATTCCAAGAGCTCGAAGAGTATATGCTGGAACCAGTTCTTAATCATCCTGGAGTACAATTGGCAGCTTTAATTGGCCGAGGCAAATCTGACATTATGCGTATTGCAAATGACTCAAGAACATGTTGTCATCTAGCATACCCTGAGTTGGCGGAACAAGAAGTGGTGTTAGGATTGCTTCCCTGGAGACAGAGGACGAGGACAAGAAGGACTTGCCAGAGCACCTTAAAGATGCCCCAATATGATCCAAAAGGATACCAGTCTGGCAGTTGATGAAAATTGGTTCCAGCTGATTCATCGACTGATTTTATGTGTAGATAATGATTTTAATGTGTAAATAAGTGTACCGTTTTATTGGAGGTCTTACCCTAAAGCTAGCGTTTAGTTTTAATGCAGGTTTTATGGTGTACATACTGTTCATGGAATATTTTATATACTGATTTTAAGAAGATGTTTGGTCCCTGTATGATTCCTCCCTATACCCTTACACGTGACCAAGTGCCAACAAAACAGGGAGGAATGTTGTAAATGCTGCGTTCTATACAGGTCACGTGATTAGTATGACGTAACTGCATGTTAAACTTCACTTATTATACAGCTACCAAACTAACAACACGTCGCTACTACAGCTCGTCTAATTGTGTGTTTGGTGGTTCAAGATAGTAAGTCACCAAATCTTACAGCTGGTTACAATTTTATACCAAGCCGTAAAACGGTAAAAAGTAAGTCATAATAAGACGACAAGATCAAGATAAAAGTTGAAGATTAGGTGGCCTGTTATTATTTTCTGAATGTAAAACTTTGTAACTGTACGATTTATAGACAATCAAAACTACTTTAATTGAAATTATACTTTTTCCAAATCACGGTAGAATTAGGGCCTAGCGGTAACAAACATTTCGGGAACCAAACATTTTTCACTTCAGTTATTTGAGTTATTATTCCACAAGGTTGCAATCAACAATGTCAATAAATACAATTGAATTGTTGTTTATATTGCAGCCTACTTCAATTTTCTTTTGAAAATCCGGCTTAAGCATTTCTATATTAGGCCTAAATTTAGCAATAACAACTGCCTTTAGATACATGATGGACCCTCACTCCCCTGGCTGATGTGCTAAAAAAAGATTTATCGTCTAGTTCTACATTCAAAGCACTAACACCATTGTTGGCCTCACTCCAGTCTAATCTAATCTGAATAATTCTCATGTATGCTATGAATATGTTCTTTATTCTGTATCTTCAAAATCCTTTCCTTACAGATCTCATATTTGAGCACCATTGATGGTAGTAATGTGAAAGAAGTTACAAAGAGATTTATGAAGGCTTTGTTTACGGACATGGTAGCCAGATAACACCAGCTTACTACTTGTCATGTACAAACGTGGGATCGAAGCCATGTCACTGGATTCAATGATGGTACCGATTGATGAAACATTGTTTACACATCTATCATAGTAATGATGTTTGTGATAAAATAATATTTGGAACGTGTATAACCAGTTCTATCACATTATGTGGTATTGACTGGTACCAATTTTGTCCTTAAATGTTATAAAAAAATGTGTTCACTATAGTGTTCGATCCCTGCGTTGGCCGAGAAAGTTCGCCCACGTTTTCCGGCGTGGTCTCTCCTTGTCAGTGATGTAGGACAGAGGGCCTAACAGGGACATCTGTCGAGTCGTTCGGATGGGATGAAAACCCAAGGTCCCGGGTACACATTGACGTGCATGAAAAGATCCCTTCGTAGTTGGGATTTGTAGGCAGTAGCGACGCTGCCTGAGCAAAATTTCCCGCATAGCACACTGTATGGCGTATGCCTGTCTTCATTAGCCCAGATAAACCCTATTTCATTTCTTTTTCATCACAGTGCTTGTTATATATGTTGTCTTATCTATTTTCATAATGTAAAAGAAAATAAATCTTACTTTTTAATAGTGCTATATAGACATTTTGTTGTAACCATTTTTTCAATTATCACCATTTCATGTATATGTATGAGTACTGTTATACTTTATAATATATTTTTTATATCTATTTTCTAAATAAAATTTAGATAGTTTATTAACTAGTGTTTGTTGTAATTGTGTTTGAAAAAGGATACCCAAATTTTTAGCATGTCTGGGTTACATCATAAGGGTGGCATTGAGTCAATCAGTATGGTTTCAATTCCATGGTTCTACCTGACAAGGAGTAGGGTCGTCTGTCCAATATCATGTGTTTTTTTCCAGGTCCTCTGAATCAGGCCCGTAGCCAGGGGTTGGCACGGGGGGAGGGGGGGAACTGCCCTCCCAATACAGAGTCTTGCCCCCCCCCCCCAATATCACAAGAAAAAAAACCGAGATTTTTTTTAGTATTTTCAATATTGTTTTGGCAGGGCATCTGCACACTACCTGGCACAACTGGCACATTACTAGTGTTGAAAGTTGTGATTTTTGTGTGAATGTGAAAGCCGGGTACATGTATTTTGTAATGTTTGACCTATCTATAGTATACAAGATGTTTTACATTTTAACTAAAACAAAATTTCTATTAATTTGTTAAAAATTCAAATAACTAGTATTTTAAATGTAATATTCTACGCTCCAATTGGCCTTCACCGCAAATACCAGTAGCTGCGAAAAAATTCATGCAGTTGCCCATGCTAGTTTGCCCTCCCGAAAATATCTTTGCCCCCCCCCCAAAAAAAAATAACTTCCTGGCTACGGACCTGCTCTGAATTAAAATTGATCCATGTGTTAAGTGCCAAAGTTTGTTGAGTGGGAAGGGATATGAAAACACTATTGAGTGTATATCTTTTAGTTATTGGATTATTGTATAACATTTAAATGGTCATATTTCCATCAAAATGGTTATGTTATTGGGTTTTCGTACCATCTGAATGACTGAGTCACTTAAATTGGTTCCGATGAACGTCAAAAGATAAAGTTATATTTACGTCAGATTCACGTTAATATGGTCGGTCAGTTTACAATCATTTTGCTCATCTCTTTAACGTTAAGTTTACGTCAGGAAATGACGTTAATCTAACGTAAAGTAGATTTACGTCAGAAAATGACGTAAATGTAACGTAAAAATGATGTAAACTTTACGTTAGTTTAATGTCATTTCCCGACGTAAACTTATCGTTAAAATAACGAGCAAAATGATGGTAAACTCACTGACGTAAACTTTACGTTAGATTTATGTCAGAAAATGACGTAAACTTTACGTTAGATTTACGTCAGAAAATGACGTAAACTTTACGTAAAAATGACGTAAACTTTACGTTAGTTTAACGTCATTTCATGACGTAAACTTTACGTTAAAATAACGAGCAAAATGATGGTAAACTGACTGACCATTTTTACGTAAAGTTTACGTAAAGTTTACGTCACTTCGTTAATTGGGTTCGTATGCGAATACTGTTGAAAAATGGTATATCAAGCTCGTCGACCCTGTAGAGGTCCCAATTTTAATTCGATTTTGACGAAACTTGAAATATTGGCGCATATCGGATCGTAATTTCCTGAATTAATGCCCCTGATTATACGCAAAATCGCCTTTGTTTAGCTTGTGGTCTCTCTGGAGGTCACAATTATTACCCGATTTAAAAAAACATTCGAATATATCACCGTTACACCTTAAGGAAGGTCGAGTTCAAATACAAAATGGCCGCCGTTCGTACGGGAATACTGTTAAAAAAGGGTATTTCAAGGTTGTGGACCCTGTAGAGGGCACAATTTTAATTTCGATTTTGATGAAACTTAAATTACGTGTTTATAACCTAAATATCTTGATACTTTTCGATATTTGCGCATATCAAATTGTAACTTAATGAATTATGGCCTTTGATTGTAGGAATAATCACTTTCGGTTTTGCTTGTTCTCTATACATCTCTCGAAAATGTGGGCGTATCCTGCCTGGCAGCCGCTGTTTTTTTTGTGTTTTATCCACAAATCGGATTTCTCAGAATCTATTTATAGGAACTTTCTGAAACTTTTACCTACCCCCACCCCCCAAAAAATGGGTGGTGGCTGTTGGGTAAATGTATTTTCAAAACGTTTTTCGAATCCGAAATCACTGGATTTTACGAACAAATGCATTTGACCTACTTATCTGTAACTTTGTGACTATTTATTCTATTTAACTAATTCTTTTTCTTTTTGTACCTTGAATCATTTACTTCAAATCTGCAATTTCGCATTTTTGAATTTCGAAAATTCATCGCTGTGATTTTGAAGCGGAAATTAAAATCAAAATGACAACTTCTTTAATAGTTGCACGATTTTTATGAAATTTAGTATTTAAGTAGATCTTACTCATGCAACTTTAAAAATTTCTTAATTATCTCCTGATATTAAGGATCAAAGTTTTGAAAAAAATCGATGAAATATAGGCCAGATTGCCTTGAATATATTTTTTTTACTAGCTACGACACTACTGATTCGTACACAAAAAGTTAAGTTTGTAGCCCAAACCGGAAGTGCCACCATCTTGAAATGTGAAAATCGATACTTCTTTGTTGATATTTTACTTACAGACAAGGCAGTTATATTTTTTGAATCATTTTAGGAAAGCCGAAAAACTGCCGGGAATAGAATTTTGATTAAGCTCAAGTGATTTACGCCATTTTGAATTGAAAATGAGAACAAGTCGAATGCATTTGACCTACATTGCTGTAACTTTGTGGAAATGTGGTCGTATATTGCCGTCGTCCACAGTTCTTGTGAACGCTCTAGAGGCTAAAGTTAATACCCGATTGACTTTAAATTTATGCACAGTGTTTAAGATCATGAGACCAAGAAGCATATGGAAATGTGGTCGTATATTGCCGTCGCCCCCGACCAGCCGGCCGTCGGTTCGCCTGTTCGACGTCCACAATTTCTTGTGAACTCTCTAGAGGCTAAAGTAAATACCCGATTGACTTTATGCACATTGTTTAAGGTCATGAAACAAAGAAGCATATCCGATAGTTACTGCCAGAGTTATTACCCTAGATCTCTAAAAAAAAACTTGTGAACGTTCTAGCGGCTAAAGTTAATATCCGATTGACTTTAAATTTAAACACAGTGTTAAAGGTCACGAGACGAAGAGGCCCATCGATTTTCATCGATATCCGATAATTACTGCTAGAGTTATGTCCCTTGATCACTTTGAAAAATCTTGTCAACGCTCTAGCGGCTAAAGTTAATATCCGATTGACTTGAAATTTATACACAGTGTTAAAGCTTACACGGCGTCTACAAGCTCTAGAGACTAAAGTTAATATCTAATTGACTTTAAATTTATACACAGAGTTAAAGGTCATAAGATGAAGAAGCCTATTGATTTTCAGCGATTTCCGATAATTACTGTCAGAGTTATGACCCTTTATCACTTCAAAAAATGTTGTGGACGCTCTAGAGGCTAAAGTTAATAACCGATTGACTTTAAATTTATACACAGTGTTTAAGGTCATGAGACAAAGAAGCCTGTCAGAGTTATGGCCCTTTATAAATTCAAAAAAGTTAATAACCGATTGACCTTAGTTTTATACACAGTGTTTAATGTCATGAGATGAAGAAGCCTATTGATTTTCAGCAATTTCCAATAATTACTGTCAGAGTTATGGTCCTTGATCACTTCAAACAATCTTGTGGACGCTCTAGAGGCTAAAGTCCACTAAAGTTAATAACCGATTGACTTTAAATTTATACACAGTGTTTAAGGTCATGAAACGAAGAAGTGTATTGATTTTCAGCGCTTTCCGATAATTACTGTCAGAGTTATGGCCCTTGATCACTTCAAAAAATCTCGTGGATGCTCTAGAGGCTAAAGTTTATAATCGATTGACTTTAAAATTATCCACAGTGTTGAAGGTCATGGGACGAACAAGTATAGACTATTAAGTTTCAATGAATTTTGGTAACTTGAACATCACCGAGGAGAACTTTATCAAAGCCAAACAAATTCGAATGATTTTCTGATAATTACATAATGAGTTGTTAATTTTAATCAGATTTTAGTGTAGGCTATTATAAATCTTTCATTACCGAAAAAAGTAAAATATGTGACAACTCTTGTTGCCTGGCAACCTATGTTTGTTATTACCGAAAGTGTTATCTGTCGGCACCGGAAGTGGCATAATTTTACCAAAAACTACAATTTTGACAGTTAAATACAATCTTCTAAAACAAATATTATTTTTTTGAAAAATTGTATGACTCAAAAAGTGTGACCTTTGAAGGCGCAAAAAATGTCGGAAGCAGTTTTTTAAATTTCAATTTCATTTTCTAGCAAATTGGATTAAGAGGTGAAAAAGGACGTAAAATTGACCTATTTACAACATATTCAGGCTTTTCAGATTTTAAAATACTTCTCATTACTTTTATAAACTTGTAGCTATAATCCATACGAAGAGAATGTATGTGAAAATTAGTTTGTAATATAAGCAGTTGCCGAGAAATAAGCAGTTTTGCATAAGTCACTGTTTTCTTAATTTTGCCTGTAAAATAGTTAATTATTAATGGATATTCATAATAGTGACATCATTTGATTCAAAAAGCAAGTATGCGTCATATCAAATTGATTATAATTTAAAATTGACACCGGAAATGATGCCATTTGGTCAAAAACTGCATTTTTAACTTTTAAAATCCATATTTTTTTCAACCAAGAATTATTTAATATGTAATATTAATATTAACTTTTGGTTTAAATTCACATATTAACAAATATCATACGGTCATTTAGATACCATAAATTTGTTTCTAATTCGCTCGGTTGTCGAGATATAGGCGGTTTTCTAAATGTCTTTTTTGAAGGTTTTTGGCCCATAAAGGTGTCAATTATTATTCGATTTTCATAATTTTTCCCCCCTTTGAGGCCTTATATCATGCACAATGTTATAAAACTAATTTAAAGTTTTCAGTATCACCGGAAGTAATGCCATTTCGGCAAAAACTTTATTTTTAGCTTTCAAAACAGATATTTTATTTAAATGAGTCTGATTTGTAATGTGTTTAAAATTATGATATTTGATGCCAATCATGAAATAGAAAAGACCCATACGATCATACAGATGCCACAAAATCATTTCTAACTTGTACCGTTGCCGAGTAATAGCAGATTTCGTACAAGTCACTTTTCAAGGCTGTGGGTCTATAAAAGTGGCATATATTATTCGATTTGCATAAAATTTTCACCATGTGATTGCCTTATGCCAGTTCTGATTTCATAAAAGTAATTGAACATTTTCATTCACCAGAAGTACTGTACACTTACATGCAACAAATGTATAAAATGAATCGATATTATTGTATTTGGTTGATTCTGCTTCCATTGTATTTGATGTGTGCAATGTTTAAAGGAGCTAAATCGCTAACATTTGGGATCCAGAAATTGACAAAAGTGGGTCGAAACTCATATTATACTGTAATATGAATGTATATAAACTGATTTACATTAAATGCTTTCCGTTTTACTCCAATTTCAAATCAGTTATGTTCGGCGAAACAAGCCATTCAGTCTCAACCCAGTGCATTTTTTTAGCGCCTGGTTATTCCAGTCCACATATGCAGTGTGATACAGTGCAATGTGTCTAGCCTCGTCCCTCGAGTCTCTCAATAAAACTAGGACCGGAGCGCAATATGGTACACGATTCGTGTACCAATAATAGAAAAATTATTTTATCTTAAATATCGGATATCAGAAGCTCATTTTTTCCTGGTAAGTTTACATCATCAATGTTGATTTAAATTGACCAATAATTCGTGTTTTCGATGTCGTGGATTTTGAGTTACGGACTTAGGTCCTTTAAGTGGAAACATGTTTATCAGTTCCATTGGTACTGCAAGTGATATGAGTTTAAGGGTAACGTGGCACTGAAAGTGACATAAGTGCAAGGTAATGTGGTACCAGTGAAACCCGTCATTGCTGCTTCGCAGGTCTAGTTATTTTTTATTTTTTTCGGGGAGCCTATTTCTCAGTGCCTGTAACAGATACCGATCTGGGACCTCTTTTTCGAGCAGTAAACCATGCGGTTGCAACATATGGGCTATATTTGAAACTTCTGCGCAGATCGGATGTGGCCGAATTTCGTACGGTGTCAAAATTTCAAAAAACGGCTGTAGATTCGTCAATTCTGTACCTATTTTCATACAAATGACATTTTCGGAAACCCTTAGTCTTTAGGTAAAAATTTCGAAACTTCGTCGCTGACTTCTAACGTTCGAAAAATGAAAAAAAATGAAAAGACAATTTTTGTCATTTTTCAAAATTTTCAAATTTGACCTAAATTTTTGGATGCCTGATGACCATCAGATTCCAGAAATATAAATTTCATTCCGAATTATCTCCCTTTATTTTTCGATTTTTTATCGAATTTTCTGCCCATATTGTGAGCTCAAGTTTCGGTTGTCGGCCGAATCGACGTTTCTGAAACTTCTGGAACATAAAGTCATAGTTCAAAACTAACATATAAATCTATTTCGACAAAAATCTATAAACCGGAATAATGAAGTACTATCAGTAATATAAGTGTTTCCTATCCAATATAAACATTAACATGTGGTTCTAGTTTACAGTAGTTGTCGTGCTTGTATTGTTATGAATTAGTTTGGGATAGTGAAGTACAATAAGTTATATAAGTGTTTTCCCAACTAATATAAACAATAATATGTGGTTATACTTTACAATAGTTATCGTGTTTGTGTGGTATGGATTTTACAATAAGTGAAGTGCAATTAGTAAAATAAGTGTGTTCCTCAAATACAAACAATTAAATTTGGTTCCTCCTATAATTGTGTGCTATGTATATTATCACCCTGTATATGTTTTGATAAGTTTCCTTCTGATCTGTGTTGAATATACTAGTTTGGGATAGTGGGTTTCACTAATATGTTATTATTAGTTTCTCTTTGATCTGAAATTTACTAGATAAGTGTTTACTTAAAGGGTTATTGACTTTAATTTGGTGTTATATAATTTATGTATATGGTTTCATATGGCTTCTTAATTATTATGATTGATTCACTTACTGTTACTTGGTTTTTTGTATAGGTTTTTGGCTTTAATTGGGTGTTATATATTTTATGTAAATGGCTTCATATGGTTTCTCAATTATTAAGATTATTTACTGTTACTTGTTTTTGTATATAAACCCTCTGTATATTAATTTTATTATACTCTCTTTATTTATTTAATTCTATATTAGTTTAATTTACTACTAACATCTACTAAACTGGCGGGATAGTGGAGTAAGAGGGAGTCATGATCAGACGGGCTCGGCATCTAAACACTATTCTGCCAAAACAAATACCAGTGGGATAGTGGAGGAAGGGGAGGCCACGAGAAGACAGGCCTGGTACCTAAACACAAATCCCACAAAGAAGACATCTACCAATCCAGAAGAAGAGATCATCTACCAACGATGTGTTTTTATTAAATAAAGGGAAGAACTTCCCACTAAAACCTAATCCATGGCCTCAGGCCAAAATGGAAAGATTGCAAAATCATATTCTAAAAATCAGAAAGCAGCTTCGGCTCTCCTATGTCTTGTCTGTGATATCACTTAAGTGGAAGCAGACGTTAAACACCAAAAAGAAGAAGAAAATTTTATTATCATTAGCTTGAAAACGTTGAGAGAATCCTCAACGAAACGTCGCTTTAATTAAAATAGTAATTGTGTTCCATATTAGGTGTTTGTGTTTATTATCTATGTCAATTGCTAAATGCCGCTCAAAGAAGAAACCGGAAGTAGTCGAAATATATTCCGTTATTTTGAAAAAAACGCAAAAAATGAATGCTTCTGGGAAAAAAATGCATTCTCAGTCCGATATCAACGGATTAAAACGATTAAGATATCGTAAGGTTGCCCGAGAATTGCAGTATCATATGATATCCAATTCTTACAGATACTATGAACAGCAAGTAAAATATGGCACGCTGAAAATCAAGTATTTACTTAGTTTTTGGTATGTAATTATTAGTCCACAGCAAATCACACAAACCCCTAGTATAGGGTCGTCCTATATATGCAGGGATCATCAAATAATTAGCTGCAAGTCTTATCTGACTTATTTTAATTTCAGATTCATTTAAATGATGAAGACTTTGATAATTTATTTAAGATGCCACGGGATAAATTCTACAAATTGGCTGAATGGAAGCGCAACGACATAAAGAAAAAGTTAGATTTATATTAAACTTTATCAGCTAGATAGACTGTCACTAATTATAAGCATATTAATTATTACAATGTAATTTTTCTTTTAACACAAATAAATTCACAAATGATTATTTATTGAGGTTTTGAGAATTGCTTTTACTATTACAATTACAACACATTGAAGGTCAGCTTAAAAACATTGTGTGCAATCCATCTTTTCTATTTTCTGCATTTTCTAAGTAAAATATAACACATGTACATAGTTGTATATTAAGGGTCCAGCTAATGAAGGCATTGTCAGTACATATTTTAATATCCAAATTTGTTGTGTTGATGCTTGTGAATGTACTTTTAATTACTATTTGATGAAAGGACATATCCATCTGTTATGCATTATAATTTGTTGTGAGACTGATGCCTTCCATGTGTATTTTTATACGCCCACATTGAAATGTGGTCGTATATTGCTGTCGCCCCCGTCCGTACGTCCGTCCGGCGTCCACAAGCAATTGTGGACGCTCTAGAGGCCAAAGTTAATATCCGATTGACTTTAAATTTTTACGCAGTGTTTAAGGTCATGAGATGAAGAGGCCTATTGATTTTCAGCGTTTCCGATAATTACTGTCAGAGTTATGGCCCTTGATTACTTCAAAAATTCTTGTGGATGCTCTATAGGCCAAAGTTAATATCCGATTGACTTTAAATTTATACACAGTGTTTAAAGTCATGAGATGAAGAGGCCTATTGATTTTCAGCGTTTCCGATAATTACTGACTGAGTTATCGCCCTTGATCACTTTCAAAATTTTGTGGAAGCTCTAGAGGCTAAAGTTAATATCCGATTGACTTTAAATTTATACACAGTGTTGAAGGTCATGAGACGAACAAGTATATTGAGTTTCAATGAATTTAGATAACTTGAACAGCATGGAGGAGAACTTTATCAAAGCCGAACAAATTCCAATGATTTTCTGATAATTACATGAGTTGTTACTTTTAATCAGATTTTAGTGTATTATATGTTTCATTACCGAAAAAAGTAAAATATGTGACAACTCTTGTTGACTGCCCGGACGATTTAGCTGCTGTGGGCGTATGTTTCGTTGCCTGGCAACCTATGTTTTTAGTTATATGTTATTAATGTTTGTACCTTTTTTATATGCCCACATTGAAATGTGGTCGTATATTGGCGTTGCGTACGTCCGTCGTCTATGCTAGAGGCTAAAGTTTATATCCGATTGACTATAATTTATACATAGTGTTTAAGGTCATGAGACGAAGAAGCCTATTGATTTTCAGCGATTTCCAACAATTCCTGTCAGAGTTATGCCCTTGATCACTTCAAAAAATCTTGTGGACACTTTAGATGCTAAAGTTAATATCCGATTAACTTTAAATTTATACACAGTAAAAGTGATGAGACGAAGAATCCTATTGATTTTCAATAATTACTGCCAGAGTTATGGCCCTTGGATCACTTAAAAAAAAATTGTGGATGCTCCAGATGCCACAGTTAATATCCGATTGACTTTAAATTTATACACAGTGTTTAAGGTCATGAGACAAGGAAGCCTATTGATTTTCTGAGATTTCTGATAATTACTGTTAATAAAGTTATTGTCCTTGATCACTTCTAAAAATCTTGTGGTCGCTCTAGAGGCTAAAGTTGACATCCGATTAACTTTAAATTTATACACATTGTTTTAAAAGGTCATAAAACGAAGAATCCTATTGATTTTCAGCGATTTCCGATAATTACTTGACCATTTCAAAAAATATTGTGGACGCAATAGAAGCCAAAGTTAATATCCGATTGACTTCAAATGGATACACAGTAAGGTCATGACTCGAAAAAGCCTATTGATTTTCAGCAATTTCTGATAATTACTGTCAGAGTTATGGCCCTTGATCACTTCAAAAAATCTTGTGGACACTTTAGATGCTAAAGTTAATATCCGATTAACTTTAAATTTATACACAGTAAAAGTCATGAGACGAAGAATCCTATTGATTTTCAATAATTACTGCCAGAGTTATGGCCCTTGGATCACTTAAAAAAAAATTGTGGATGCTCCAGATGCCACAGTTAATATCCGATTGACTTTAAATTTATACACAGTGTTTAAGGTCATGAGACAAGGAAGCCTATTGATTTTCTGAGATTTCTGATAATTACTGTTAATAAAGTTATTGTCCTTGATCACTTCTAAAAATCTTGTGGTCGCTCTAGAGGCTAAAGTTGACATCCGATTAACTTTAAATTTATACACATTGTTTTAAAAGGTCATAAAACGAAGAATCCTATTGATTTTCAGCGATTTCCGATAATTACTTGACCATTTTAAAAAATATTGTGGACGCAATAGAAGCCAAAGTTAATATCCGATTGACTTCAAATGGATACACAGTAAGGTCATGACTCGAAAAAGCCTATTGATTTTCAGCAATTTCTGATAATTACTGCCAGAGTTATTGCCCTTGATCACTTCCCAAAAAATTGTGGACGCTCTAGAGGCTTAAGTTATCATCCGATTGATACATAGATTTGAACAACTAAATACATGATATTTACTAAACGTTAGCATGGAAATAGAACTTTTATCAAAGCCAAACAAATTCTAATGATTTTTTGATAATTACTTAATGAGTTGTTACTCCTCATCAGATTTGAGTGTATTATAAATTTTTCATTACTGACAAAAAGTAAAAATATGCGACAACTCTTGTCGACTGCCCAGACGATTTACCTGTCGTAGGGGTATGTTTCGTTGCCTGGCAACCTATCTTTTTTTTGATTGTAATATGTGCTACTGCTTTCAATTCTGACCTAGTCCATCTTTTACTAATTTAGCATGTAAATCCATGCAAATTATATCATTTTTTGTTTATTTATCTAAAGGATTAAACAGGCAATTTTAATTAACCTTTTTAAGTATTATTTTTATTGGGTCACAAGTATATTGCACATTAAAACTGCTGATTGTTACGTTGTTTTAAAAAGTTTACAGGTCATAAAATTTTGTGTTTTATGGGTCACAGATCATGAAGTTCTCTTCTCTGTCAGTATATTCCCATATACAACTGGCGGTAGGTTTCTCTTTGGTGTGCTTAGCAGTTATATCACATAACAACCTGTCACAACGTCATCATAGGTTGATACTCTGTTTATCTCAGGTCGAATCAACCGCTGATGATCGAAATAATACAAAAAACACAGAAATAAATTTTTATTATTTTGACAATTAAAAATTTTTATGGAACAGTTTGAAACATTCAAGACAGAAAAAGAAGAAGTACTTATCAGCATATTTAAATCGGTTATCTATATCTTTCAGAATCTTCTTTCCGTCCACACACTCCTAGACTTGAAAGTATTTATTGCCCAAGATTTCCAGTATAAACTATTTTTGGGTACAGTCCATGCACTCAAAGCAGTCGGTCAAATCCTTCTGTTAATTAAGAAAGAATATAGACTATATGGAAATTAAAAGATTAATATAAATATTCTGAAGCGTTTTTGGTACAAGATTAAAGCGTTTTATTCAATAAAATATATTTGAGACTGCTCCATTAATAGTCTGGAGGCTCAGTGCGTGGGGGTGTCCATCAAATGGGCACAAAACCAGACCCAACTTTTCTAGAGTAAAATTTTGCATAGAATACGATGCGGAGAGGTAATCAGTCCAACATTAGGGCGTTTTCAAAATATTCGGGGTCAAAGGTCAAATGAGGCTATTTGCACTGAAAGTGAATGCGCAACCTACATGTACCTTGTATCATAAAAATATGCTGAAGATGATCGAAAGTTAACATCCTTTAATAATATTAATAACTAGACCTGCAAGCAGCTTTCAGGAATCAGTCAGGAAGTATATATGTCATAATAGCCCATTCATCGAGCTAGAAAAAGATACTTTAATTGTATTGATTCAGTGACACACGGCTAAGAAATAGCGATTTTTGCAAGAGTACCAATTTTTACTGTATTTTCTTATGTTTTTTTCTTTTTTTAGGTGTTTTTTTTCCCAAATATCTGATATTTTTTCGACTACTTCTGGATTTTAGATCGTTGTCGGGTTGGTTTTAACAAGTTGTTTGGATAGATATCTTTCTGTACCAGAATTGTCAGAAACATCTATTTGGTGGTTGTTTGTAAAAATGATAAATAAAAAGAACATTTTCAATAATTTAACTATTTTACAACTTTTTGTCAAAGATTGAGGCCATTTTTCGACCCCTTATATTATTTCAAACCTTTTCCTTTTGGATTCACGCCACAGACCACCGTTAGGATTTTTCAACTTTTTTTCAAAGATTGAGGCCATTTTTCGACCCCTTATATTATTTCAAACCTTTTCCTTTTGGATTCACGCCACAGACCACCGTTAGGACTCTGTGTTAAAAAAGTTTTAGAAAAACCTGATTTGTCGTTTTCGAGAAAAAGGCTTCTAAAAAGGATCCAAAAATGGAAAATACTGGATTTTCGGCGTACCATAATTTATTTTCTAACCATCGAAATGGTACCATTGAGATGTCATATAATAGTCTATTAATATGGCTATCCAAAGACATTTTACGTCTTTTGGTCCGGTAATATCTGACCGAGAAATTTAGCTTTTCGCAAGAGCGCAATTTTTTTAAACCTTTTTTTCCCCATTTTTATACGACCACATTGAAATGTGGTCGTATATTGCCGTCGCCCCCGTCCGTCCGTCGTCCACGATTTTCGATAATAACTGTCAGAGTTATGGCCCTTGATCACTTCAAAAAATCTTGTGGACGCTCTAGAGGCTAAAGTTAATAACTTATTGACTTTAAATTTATACACAGTGTTTAAGGTCATAAAATGAAGAAGCCTATTGATTTTCAGCAATTTCCGATATTAACTGTCAGAGTTATGGCCCTTTATCACTTAAAAAAATCTTGTGAACGCTCTAGAGGCTAAAGTTAATAACCGATTGACTTTAAAATTATACACAGTGTTTAAGGTCATGAGACGAAGAAGCCTCTTGATTTTCAGCAATTTCCAATAATTACTGTCAGAGTTATGGCCCTTGATCACTTCAAAAATTCTTGTGGATGCTCTATAGGCCAAAGTTAATATCCGATTGACTTTAAATTTATACACAGTGTTTAAAGTCATGAGATGAAGAGGCCTATTGATTTTCAGCGTTTCTGATAATTACTGACTGTGTTATGGCCCTTGATCACTTTAAATTGACTTTAAATTTATACACAGTGTTGAAGGTCATGAGACGAACAAGTATATTGAGTTTCAATGAATTTAGATAACTTGAACAGCATGGAGGAGAACTTTATCAAAGCCAAACAAATTCCAATGATTTTCTGATAATTACATGAGTTGTAACGGTGATAATATCAAAGAGTTTTTTCAAATCAGATAATAATTGTCACCGCCAAAGGTACCACAAGCTAAAATAGGTGCTTTTTCGGACAATCAGGGGCCATAATTCAGGAAATTATGTACCGATAGGGGCAAATATCAAAAGGAACCAAGATCTTTGGGTTATAAACATGCATCTCAAGTATCATCAAAATCAGTTCAAAAGTGTGACCTCTATTGGGTCCACAAGCTAAAAACTTGATTTTTCGTACAATCAGGGACCATAATCCACGAAGTTTTGATCCGATACATGCCAATATCGAACGCAGCTGAGATCTTTTAGGAATAAACCTATAGTTCAAGTTTCGTCAAAATCGGGTAAGAATTGTGACCTGTAGAGGGTCCACAAACAGTTGTGGACGGACGGACGGACAGGGGCGACGACATAATACGTCCACCTGAAAATGTGTGATTCCAAAGGGGGTGATCGTTTGGCCAACGTACTGTTATATTTAGAGAGAGAGAGAAATTTGGTTTAACGTCCACTCAACACAACTAGGTCATTTCGGGATTAACATATGGTTTTAATTTTATTTCAATAATTCGCTTGTGCGTAGGGGTCTTTAGCACTGGGAGGAAACCGGAGTGCCCGGAGGAAACCCACGAGGTTGAGAAGGCACCCCTATCTCCATGCTACATGCTCCACACCAGGGCTCGAAGCCACAGCCGCAAGCCAGCTGTAGGTCGAAGCGCGGCACTCTAGACCATTAGTTGATCAAGTAAATTTCTGTGTTTTGAACTGTCAATCCATAAAAAATAAAACCGATGAGATTCAAGAATTAATTATAGACAATGACATTGACATATTTGTTGCTGTTGAAACTTGGCTTAAAGCTAAAGATAATTTGGTACTAAATCAATTACTTCCTAATAACTTTAGTTCTGTGTTATCAAATCGCAGTGGTGGAAAACTGGAGGTGGCTTAGCAGTATTGTACAAGAAAACTTTGAATGTAACTTCTACTACGCCAGCTATTAATTACAAAAGTTTTGAAGTTCTTCATACCTTAAACTAAAATCCAACAATGATAATATACATATTGTGTGTTTATATCGACCTCCAAATAGAATGGAGTTATGCGCCCCTGATGGCAGCAACTTGTTTATTTTTGCTCTGAATAGAAAGTGATATTTCTCTTGATTTCTCAAAGTGTGATATCTGAAAACTGTGTATGGATTAAATAAGGACTATGTGATTGATGAGTTAAAAAATTGGATAATTTCTAGGAGTATCCTTTGGATTATTATGTTTGCAAGTTTTTGGATAGAACATTTTAGTTCAATGTTGACATTTTTTGCTATTTTTAGCTTCTGGTCTGTCAATGTTTATACTAATCTGAGCTGTAATAAGTTCTGTGAGCTGTCAAGACTAACTTCTATTTGGATTAACAATGGAGTTAACAGTGTTATGACTTGGATGTGAAGTGTGGTATGATCACCTACTCACGAAAACAACTTTTTAATTTAAAGAGACACTCTGAACTTTCAACAAAGACATTTAATTTTGAAATATTTAAAGAATTTAATCTTCTGAGACCATTTAGAGGCACCAGGGGTGGTAAATCAAAAAATTCTAATAATAAAAGACCACCTAAAAATCTAGTCTCTTCTCGATGTTCTGCAACAGAGTCAGCAGCTGCTGATGGTAAATCTTTAAAAGTTTTTCTTCTAAATAGTCAGTCATGCCGTAACAAAACACTAGACTTGGTAGATTTAATTCTAGATGAGGGACTGGATGTTTTGTTTCTGACAGAAACCTGGTTAAAGGAATCTGGAGACAATGCTAAAATTTCCGAGCTAACACCGAAAGGTTATGATCTCCATCATAAACCTAGACTAAACCGCACAGGTGGTGGTCTGGCTGTAATCTTTCAACATACTCTTAAACTTGAACTCTTTGATAACACTTCCTGGGACTATCGTGGTTTTGAATCACTTCATGTAAAGATCAGCTCATATAATACATCGGCTCATGTTGTGTGTCTTTATCGACCGCCTCTTTCGAAGAAAAATACTGTCTCCGTTACTGATACACTTGAAGATTTTGACAACCTTTTCAGCAGTCATAGGAAGGAAAATACCGTATTTCTAGGTGATTTTAACATCCACTATGATGATGCATCAAATACAACAGCAATTAAATTCAGAAAACTTCTGCATGTGTACAGTCTTGCCCAACATGTCGCTACTCCTACACATAAATTAGGTCAGGTTTTGGACCTAGTAATTTCACCTAATACCTGTAACTTAATCAGCGATGTAAAAGTGCTTGATATACAAATATGTGACCACTTTCTTATTATCATGAGGTGGAATATGACTAAGCCCAGAAAAAAACGCATGCACAATGTGTGTCGTAACTTTAAGGCCATTGAAAGATCTGTATTCATTAGTGACCTAAAATCCTCAGACTTACTAAAGGAACCCCCACAGGATGTTAAAGAACTATGTGATCTTTACAACAAGACGCTGGTTGAGCTTCTGGATAAACATGCCCCAGCAGTCAAGAAAGAGATCATTATAAGACCAGGTACAAAATGGTATAATGATGACGTTAAGAACGCTAAGTTACAACGCAGGGTAGCAGAACGACAATGGCGCAAATCCAACCTGGAGGTTCACCGCACCATCTATAAATCAAATCGCAACAATGTTAGCAAAACCTTAAGGAATGCTAAAGCCATTTATTGTATGGACAAAATTTCTGCCATTGGCAATGACTCGAAGAAATTTCATCAATTTATGCAAACTATACTAGGTGATCAGTCAAACTCAAAACTTCCTGATTCAACTAGTGATTCTGAGTTAGCAAATGACTTTTCTAATTTCTTCACCTCTAAGATTGAACAAATAAGAAGTCAGTTGGACAATCTTTCTGCTCAAACTCAGTCTGTGTTTACAGATAAGTCAAGATGGGAGCCGTTGACTGAATTTCATCCATTTGCTGAGGAAGAAATCCGAAAGTTAGTCTTGACGTCAAAGAAAACAACGTGTCCATTGGATCCCATTCCGTCTACCATTGTTTGTGACTACTTGGATACGCTTCTGCCTGTCATAACCTCCATAATAAATTATAGCTTGCAAAGCGGAATATTTCCTGAAATCTTCAAGCAGGCCATTGTGCATCCATTACTTAAAAAAGAAACACTTGATCGAAATGTACTTAAAAACTTTCGCCCCGTCTCAAATCTCTCGTTTCTCTCAAAACTTCTAGAAAAAGCTGTCAACGTTAGATTGCGCACATACATGTCAAATAACAATCTTTGGGATAAATTTCAATCAGCGTATCGTTCCGGGCATAGTACAGAAACTACCGTGCTGAGAGTTGTAAATGATCTGAGACGTTCAGTTGACAGTGGTGATATATCAGTACTCACTCTGTTGGACCTTTCGGCTGCTTTTGACACCGTCGATCACCGGATCCTTGCTGATCGGCTCCAATATGAATTCAGTATCACTGGAACAGCTCATAATTGGTTGATGTCATACTTACAAGATCGTCAACAGACAGTATTAATAAATAATGTTCAATCTTTGCCTGTCCGTCTTACTTGTGGTGTGCCTCAAGGATCAGTACTCGGTCCGATACTGTTTCTGCTATACTGTCATAATTTAGCAGGTATTATCGACAAACATGACATCGATCACCATTCCTATGCTGACGATACTCAGCTTGTCTCATCTTTCAAGCCTGAGGAAGTAACCAAGGCTCTGAGTTCTGTGACTGATTGTTCCCAGGATATTAAGAATTGGATGGCCTCAAATAAACTCAAATTGAATGATGATAAAACTGAGGCTATCTTATTTGGAACAAATAGACGCCTTCAGAACATATCCCAAACAAATGTTAAAATTGGAGACTCGGTTATTCAGTTAGCTAGTGCTGTGAAGGATCTTGGTGTTTATCTTGATCCTTGTTTGTCATTTGAACTCCATGTTGATAAGCTGCGTCAGACCTGTTACTTTCATTTGCGACGCATCAGTGATATTCGACATCTCATCACGACTGATGCCGCCAAATCTCTAGTACAGTCATTAGTTCTGTCAAGACTAGACTACTGTAACAGTTTGTTGTCTGGGATTAATCAATCAAGTCTCTATAAACTACAAAAAATACAGAATACAGCAGCTAGAATCATATCACGAACCAAAACATCATGTCACATAACACCTGTTCTAAAATCCCTACATTGGCTCCCTATTCCAGCTCGCGTCAACTTTAAGGTCCTGTGCCTCACATACCAGTGTCTACAAAATCTTGCACCCAGCTATCTATCAGAACTTCTAACAGTTAATCAACCAAATCGATCCTTGAGATCCTATTACCAGAATACTCTCGTCGTTCCACATTCAAAACTGAAACATTTTGGTGACAGAAGTTTTAGTGTAGTTGCACCTAAATTGTGGAATAATTTACCACTGAATATCCGAAACTGAATCTTTGATTACTTTCAAATCACAGCTAAAGACTCATTTGTTTAGAGAATACTACGAGAATTAAACTTTCTATTCACTGTTTATGTAAATATTGACTCATTGCGCTTTGAGCATGCTTTTGGATGGATTTGGCGCTCTATAAATTTACATTATTATTATTATTATTAACATCAACTAGTGTCTTTCTTAGTGAATTTTCGGATCTTTTATTGGATATATCTTCTAAGCCGGGTAAGATTTTTATAACTGGTGATATTAACATTCATCTTGATAAGGTTGGTGATACTGTCTCTGACGAATTCAGTACTATATTTAACTCTTTTGGCCTTGTGCAGCATGTTACTGACATAACCCACAGACGAGGACACCTTTTAGACGTTGTTATCACACGCAAGACTGATTATATAATATTGATAAAGTGAGTGTACAGGACAAACAAATTTCTGATCATTTCTGTATTTTTTTGGAAATTTTGACTTAAAAATCGCCTCCCTTAAAGAAGACTTTCAAATTTAGGAAAACTAGAAACATTAATATTGTCTCTTTCAAAGCTGATATTGTTCAGAGTGATCTCCTCGCAAATCTTCAAACAATTTCGGATTGTGAAAACCAGATTGAATATTACAACCAGGTATTATCGGAACTTTTAGATAAACATGCCCATGTTACAGTTGGGCCAAATCGAAAGTGGTTTACAGATGAAGTTAGAAACAGTAAAATTCAACGTATAAAATGCGAAAAAAAATGGATGAAGTCTAAACTCGAAATTCATAAACAGTTATATTGTAAGTCTAGGAATAATACTAATAGATTGATAAAACGCACAAAACAAAAATACATTATCAGTGAAATTTCCAAACATAAGTCTAATCAAGTAGCCCCAACTGCACCTCATTGTCCCAATTTGAAAAGGTAACAACATGTGAAATCAAAAAAGTAGTTTTGTCCAGTTCATCGGCATCGTGTGCACTAGATCCACTACAACCCAACTTGTTAAACAGTGTATCGATGAATTATGTCCAGTTTTAGCCCATATTATCAACACATCTCTCAAAACCGGATGTTTTCCTGACAATTTAAAATCAGCTTTAGTTTTTCCGCGCCTAATCTCGACGCTAATTATGTGCTTAAAAACTATAGACCTGTATCCAACTTATCATTTGTTTCAAAAATAATTGAGAAGATCGTTTCAATCCGCTTTAAACAACATCTTCAGAATAACAATTTAAATGAACCTGTACAATCAGCATTTAAAACTGGCCACAGTACAGAAACAGCCCTCCTTCGAGTCTATAATGACATTCTATGTAAATTAGATCGTAAAAACGCTGTTGTATTGGTTCTTTTAGACCTTAGTGCCGCGTTTGACACCATTGATCAGAATGTATTACTGAAAAGACTTGAAAAGCGATTTCAAATTCAAGGATGTACATTAAGTTGGTTCGCGTCATACTTAGACAACGGAAAACAGCAAGTTGTTATTAACCAAGCTAATTCAAATCCAGTTAATCTACAGTTTGGAGTACCACAAGGATCGGTATTAGGCCCACTTCTGTTTACAGCCTACACTACACCTTTAGGTAATATTATTAAAAATCATAACCTGGACTATCACTGTTATGCCGACGATACACAACTATATTTAGCTATCAAACCAGACTCTCAATCATATGATATTTCCAACCTTGAAAACTGCATCTTATCAATAAAAGAATGGATGACTAACAATTTTCTGAAACTAAATGACGACAAAACTGAGGTACTTATTATTGGATCAGATCAAAACTAGAAAAATTGTCCATCGATAAAATTCAAGTTGGCAGTTGTGAAGTTTCTCCTGCTAAGAATGTTAGAAATTTAGGTGTTTATTTTGATAGTAAATTTAACATGGGTAACCATATATCTTCTATCTGTAAATCAACAAATTTTCAATTGTATAAAATTAGTCGGATAAGAAACTTCATTGATAATGAAACTTGTAAAATGCTTGTGAATACTCTTGTTACATCTCGTTTGGACTACTGTAATTCCCTGCTATGTAATCTTCCTGCAAATAAGTTGTCTCTCCTCCAGAAAATTCAGAAAAAAGCAGCACGAATCATTACCACAACTAAACCTACCGATCACATTACCACTGTTTTACATGATCTACACTGGCTTCCTATATGTATCACTTCCAAAATACTTACTTACTCTACATTACATTGAGATAATTTGCCAGATTACCTTAAAGCTGAACTCCGATTATAAAACTACAGAAATAGCTAAATTAAAAAAAAAAGTCACGCCCAAAACAACCGCCATACTTGTTTAAATTTCTTTAACAAACATGGCCGTCGATTTGGGCGTCAAACACACAGGCAGGCTCCGCCCACTTTCAGTGTAAACCGTATCAAGCGAAGTGTCCACATCCGGTTAGATAATAGCCAGCTCTCTGACTGACTGATTGAAGTTTTTCAACTATCAGCTCACAGAAAATATTATTGCTACACAATTATTATGTCTGATCAGGTATATGTTATTTTATATTATTGTTTACTAATTAGACGAAATAAATCAACCATGGTGTACTTTTGGTCTAACATAACAGAGAAACTTCCATACCTCAAACAATAACAAATCTGCTAGCACCATACATTTTTTCTTATTTCGTGAAATGTTTTGCACAAGAGAGTAGAGGGAGAGAAATGGGGTTTAACGTCCACTCAACACAACTAGGTCATTTCGGGACTAACATATGGCTTAATTTTTTATTTCAATTATTCGCTTGCACGTAGGAGTCTTTAGCAGTGGGAGGAAACCGGAGTGCCCGGAGGAAACCCACGAGGTTGAGAAGGCGCCCCTATCTCCATGCCACATACGCTCACACCAGGGCTCGAAACCACAAGAGAGTAGAAACACTAAATAAAGTTCTGCGTCATAAAGTCTGGTATTATCGTTCCAAAATATATCCAAATCAGTAATAAAACTATAGCCATTCCAATCAAATAAGTATTCTTCCACTTTCAATTGATGTTACAATGGCGATAAAGGGACGAAACATATATTTTTTTCTGGACATTACTTATGGAGGCAGATCACCATTAATTTCCCCATTGACTTCAATGTTAATTCTGGCCTCTTTGCCGACCTCCAACTTTCCCCCAAATTTTCGTTGAGCTGAATGCTTTTCACTATAGACAGAGGAACAAATGACCATATCTTTGCACTAAAATTTGTATCAGGTTGACCACCAAAATTTTGAGATACACCAACTTGAAGAAGCATACCCAAAACATGTAACTAGTTGCCGTACTTATCACGGTAGCCAACCTGATAACTCAGTTATCCTTCCGCCTCAAAATCATGAATATTTACCAAAACCTGGCAGAAAATATTAATTCAAACCCTCTTCTTCCATTCTAGACCAACAAATCAGCAAAAATGTCCATGCAAAGGGGGAGAAAAGAGAAGGAGAGAGAATTGCTATAAATAGACGAACTACAATTTGTGGGTACCGAGAGTGTGAAATTTAATGGTGGTCTGCCTCCTATATGGTTTTAAATGTTCATATATCATCAAAATTCTTTTCTTTATAGCTTCACATTTATTTTTTCAAAATTATTATAATACAGACTTTAAAAAAAAAAATTACAGAAGAAATGGTGTCCCTTTAAAGTTATGTACTGTTTTGTATACCAGGTTGCAGGTCATGCCCATGGGCCTTCTGTTCTAGAATTGAAGATTCTTTCTTAATTTTGTCAAAATGTAAGTTCTGCAAAAAGATTTAAAGAGTTTAAAACAAGTCCCATCAAAAATATTCAAAATATTGGAATATTTTTCAAAAATGGTATTTTTTTTTACCTTTTTCTACAAAATGGCCCATTTTTTACACTTTGTATGTCTCAAAATGCCAATATTTCCCTATTTCTTGGAAAGTCTGAGGTGAAAGGCATTTATTTCAAGAAACCTTGGCCAATCTTAAAGAAAAAAAGCTGCAAATTGGTTGCATTGAAGGTAACTGTATGGAACTATAATGAAACTTGTAAGCCCACCCCCGAAAAATGTTGCTGTGGTACCAAATCCAACTTGTGTCCACATAAGTAATACTGTTGATGGAATATGGCTAATAGCCATGCTCTTCTATCCCTGGCTTGTATACATACACACAAACACATGTACTTGTAAGAAGTATGAATCATTTTTTAAAATATGGATTCATAAATGTGAAAGAAATGCTGTATTCAGGGGATAACCAGCCACTCTAATAAAAAGGTCACAAAACACTTTTTTTTTCTCAAAAAATGGGAATATTTCAGCATTTAAATAATTTTAACAATCAGAGGTATCCTTGAAATTACATAGTGTAAAAATTTTGTGGAAGCATGTTGTTTTAATTTTCCAATCAAATTCCTGACAAAATGAGGTGGAAATGGGGAGTTTTGACATAATTCTTAGCATAAAAGGAGTATGAAAACACTAATAATTAATATTTTATTGTTCTGCAAGTGCCACATTTTAAAAGATCACCACAAATAATAGATTTATACCCAAAATGTAAAACATTAAGCTGCAAAAGACAAATCTACAACACATCAATTTTGGGGTGTGGACTCATTTGGAAAAACTGTCATAGGATTACATGTTTGGCCATAAACAAAAAGTCTTAGAAATCCTTGAAATCTTATATGTAACTATTTGTTTGTGGAAAATAAAATGCCTGGTTACAATTCAAGCACAAAATCCAATTACTGTAAATTTGGAGTCAATATATGTTCAATTGGATATCCAAATATCATGTTCCAGAAAAGGGGTGGGGTGGGGAGGGTGAGCCAGTCTGAATGAAATGAAGACAGAGAAATTTCCCTGCAAACACATAGATTTTATTTTCTCGAGAAGGGAAATGCAACAATTTCAGGTTTTAACAGATTAAAATTGTGTTAAGTCAGAGGAACACAGCAGCAAAATGCACTGCACTCATGGTTTGGAAATTCTAACATACCTCAGCAGTACATACCGGTAATTAGACTAAATTTCTTAATTTTTAGATTTATGACAAACACATGGATACTTTTTCAATATCTGACAAACACATGGATCCTTTCCAAGTTATTTAACAAAGGAAATAAAACCATGCAACACAATTTGTTGCATTTTACAACAGATGAATAACTAAAATTTTGACAACAGTGTTGGGGGTAATCTGTAGATTTTCAGGCAAATTTTCATGATTTTTAGGCAAAATTCAGTGAAATTATTGTACTTTCTTCCCGTCTAACATTTATGGTGCATAAAAAGTAAAAATTATACATTAAAATATTTTCCACTAATTTTCAAAAGTAAATAAACACTGAAAATCACCAAATTTGGACTAAAATCACAAAATTTCCTCACAAATTTGTCAAATATTTTTGAAATTTTACCATTTCCCTTTTTTTATTATCAAAATGTCATATATCACATTTTCTGGCAATTTAGAGATCATATCATCAAATTCAGGCCTTTCGTCCACTGTCAGATTGTTGACATATAGGAGGCAGACCACCATTAATTTCCCCATTGACTTCAATGTTAATTCTGGCCTCTTTGCCGACCTCCAACATTCCCCCAAATTTTCGTTGAGCTGAATGCTTTTCACTATATCTTTGCACTAAAATTTGTATCAGGTTGACCACCAAAATTTTGAGATACACCAACTTGAAGAAGCATACCCAAAACATGTAACTAGTTGCCGTACTTATCACCGTAGCCAACCTGATAACTCAGTTATCCTTCCGCCTCAAAATCATGAATATTTACCAAAACCTGGCAGAAAATATTAATTCAAACCCTCTTCTTCCATTCTAGACCAACAAATCAGCAAAAATGTCCATGCAAAGGGGGAGAAAGAGAAGGAGAGAGAATTGCTATAAATAGACGAACTACAATTTGTGGGTACCGAGAGTGTGAAATTTAATGGTGGTCTGCCTCCTATATGGTTTTAAATGTTCATATATCATCAAAATTCTTTTCTTTATAGCTTCACATTTATTTTTGCAAAATTATTATAATATAGACTTTAAAAAAAAAAATTACAGAAGAAATGGTGTCCCTTTAAAGTTATGTACTGTTTTGTATACCAGGTTGCAGGTCATGCCCATGGGCCTTCTGTTCTAGAAATGAAGATTCTTTCTTAATTTTGTCAAAATGTAAGTTCTGCAAAAAGATTTAAAGAGTTTAAAACAAGTCCCATCAAAAATATTCAAAATATTGGAATATTTTTCAAAAATTGTATTTTTTTTTACCTTTTTCTACAAAATGGCCCATTTTTTACACTTTGTATGTCTCAAAATGCCAATATTTCCCTATTTCTTGGAAAGTCTGAGGTGAAAGGCATTTATTTCAAGAAACCTTGGCCAATCTTAAAGAAAAAAAGCTGCAAATTGGTTGCATTGAAGGTAACTGTATGGAACTATAATGAAACTTGTAAGCCCAAGCCGGAAAATGTTGCTGTGGTACCAAATCCAACTTGTGTCCACATAAGTAATACTGTTGATGGAATATGGCTAATAGCCATGCTCTTCTATCCCTGGCTTGTATACATACACACAAACACATGTACTTGTAAGAAGTATGAATCATTTTTTAAAATATGGATTCATAAATGTGAAAGAAATGCTGTATTCAGGGGATAACCAGCCACTCTAATAAAAAGGTCACAAAACACTTTTTTTTTCTCAAAAAATGGGAATATTTCAGCATTTAAATAATTTTAACAATCAGAGGTATCCTTGAAATTACATAGTATAAAAATTTTGTGGAAGCATGTTGTTTTAATTTTCCAATCAAATTCCTGACAAAATGAGGTGGAAATGGGGAGTTTTGACATAATTCATAGCATAAAAGGGGTATGAAAACACTAATAATTAATATTTTATTGTTCTGCAAGTGCCACATTTTAAAAGATCACCACAAATAATAGATTTATACCCAAAATGTAAAACATTAAGCTGCAAAAGACAAATCTACAACACATCAATTTTGGGGTGTGGACTCATTTGGAAAAACTGTCATAGGATTACATGTTTGGCCATAAACAAAAAGTCTTAGAAATCCTTGAAATCTTATATGTAACTATTTGTTTGTGGAAAATAAAATGCCTGGTTACAATTCAAGCACAAAATCCAATTACTGTAAATTTGGAGTCAATATATGTTCAATTGGATATCCAAATATCATGTTCCAGAAAAGGGGTGGGGTGGGGAGGGTGAGCCAGTCTGAATGAAATGAAGACAGAGAAATTTCCCTGCAAACACATAGATTTTATTTTCTCGAGAAGGGAAATGCAACAATTTCAGGTTTTAACAGATTAAAATTGTGTTAAGTCAGAGGAACACAGCAGCAATATGCACTGCACTCATGGTTTGGAAATTCTAACATACCTCAGCAGTACATAATTAGACTAAATTTCTTAATTTTTAGATTTATGACAAACACATGGATACTTTTTCAATATCTGACAAACACATGGATCCTTTCCAAGTTATTTAACAAAGGAAATAAAACCATGCAACACAATTTGTTGCATTTTACAACAGATGAATAACTAAAATTTTGACAACAGTGTCTGTAGATTTTCAGGCAAATTTTCATGATTTTTAGGCAAAATTCAGTGAAATTATTGTACTTTCTTCCCGTCTAACATTTATGGTGCATAAAAAGTAAAAATTATACATTAAAATATTTTCCACTAATTTTCAAAAGTAAATAAACACTGAAAATCACCAAATTTGGACTAAAATCACAAAATTTCCTCACAAATTTATCAAATATTTTTGAAATTTTACCATTTCCCTTTTTTTATTATCAAAATGTCATATATCACATTTTCTGGCAATTTAGAGATCATATCATCAAATTCAGGCCTTTCGTCCACTGTCAGATTGTTGACATATAGGAGGCAGACCACCATTAATTTCCCCATTGACTTCAATGTTAATTCTGGCCTCTTTGCCGACCTCCAACATTCCCCCAAATTTTTGTTGAGCTGAATGCTTTTCACTATAGACAGAGGAACAAATGACCATATCTTTGCACTAAAATTTGTATCAGGTTGACCACCAAAATTTTGAGATACACCAACTTGAAGAAGCATACCCAAAACATGTAACTAGTTGCCGTACTTATCACCGTAGCCAACCTGATAACTCAGTTATCCTTCCGCCTCAAAATCATGAATATTTACCAAAACCTGGCAGAAAATATTAATTCAAACCCTCTTCTTCCATTCTAGACCAACAAATCAGCAAAAATGTCCATGCAAAGGGGGAGAAAAGAGAAGGAGAGAGAATTGCTATAAATAGACGAACTACAATTTGTGGGTACCGAGAGTGTGAAATTTAATGGTGGTCTGTCTCCTATATGGTTTTAAATGTTCATATATCATCAAAATTCTTTTCTTTATAGCTTCACATTTATTTTTGCAAAATTATTATAATACAGACTTTAAAAAAAAAATTACAGAAGAAATGGTGTCCCTTTAAAGTTATGTACTGTTTTGTATACCAGGTTGCAGGTCATGCCCATGGGCCTTCTGTTCTAGAATTGAAGATTCTTTCTTAATTTTGTCAAAATTTAAGTTCTGCAAAAAGATTTAAAGAGTTTAAAACAAGTCCCATCAAAAATATTCAAAATATTGGAATATTTTTCAAAAATTGTATTTTTTTTTACCTTTTTCTACAAAATGGCCCATTTTTTACACTTTGTATGTCTCAAAATGCCAATATTTCCCTATTTCTTGGAAAGTCTGAGGTGAAAGGCATTTATTTCAAGAAACCTTGGCCAATCTTAACGAAAAAAAGCTGCAAATTGGTTGCATTGAAGGTAACTGTATGGAACTATAATGAAACTTGTAAGCCCACCCCCGAAAAATGTTGCTGTGGTACCAAATCCAACTTGTGTCCACATAAATAATACTGTTGATGGAATATGGCTAATAGCCATGCTCTTCTATCCCTGGCTTGTATACATACACACAAACACATGTACTTGTAAGAAGTATGAATCATTTTTTAAAATATGGATTCATAAATGTGAAAGAAATGCTGTATTCAGGGGATAACCAGCCACTCTAATAAAAAGGTCACAAAACACTTTTTTTTCTCAAAAAATGGGAATATTTCAGCATTTAAATAATTTTAACAATCAGAGGTATCCTTGAAATTACATAGTGTAAAAATTTTTGTGGAAGCATGTTGTTTTAATTTTCCAATCAAATTCCTGACAAAATGAGGTGGAAATGGGGAGTTTTGACATAATTCTTAGCATAAAAGGAGTATGAAAACACTAATAATTAATATTTTATTGTTCTGCAAGTGCCACATTGTAAAAGATCACCACAAATAATAGATTTATACCCAAAATGTAAAACATTAAGCTGCAAAAGACAAATCTACAACACATCAATTTTGGGGTGTGGACTCATTTGGAAAACTGTCATAGGATTACATGTTTGGCCATAAACAAAAAGTCTTAGAAATCCTTGAAATCTTATATGTAACTATTTGTTTGTGGAAAATAAAATGCCTGGTTACAATTCAAGCACAAAATCCAATTACTGTAAATTTGGAGTCAATATATGTTCAATTGGATATCCAAATACAGTGGCGTCACTAGGGGGTGGCACAGGGGGCACGTGCCCCGGATCTTTTCATGTGTGCCCCGGATCTATTTTGAGCAGACAAAATCGATAAGTTGCAATAATTTCACTACTTTTCCCTATCATTATTTCGAATGTCCCGAGTACGGAAGAAAAGCTTTCCAGTGCGAAGCTTTTCTTGATTGTCCTTTCTAGCCCACCGTAGATTTCCCCAATTGCCTGCACGTGCACAGTTTAATACAGTATCATATACTATTCAAAAAAAGTAGGGCATATTTGATTTTGGGGGCATAATACTAAATTTTGATATGCGTCGGCTTACCCAAAATGAAAGGTTACGTGCCCTTGACATGCCATAGATCGGCACAACACAGGCGGTTGTGGCGCGGACGATGAATGTTTCTCAGTCTGTCATAATAATAATAATAATAATAATAATCACGTCATTTTACAAGGGTAGCAAATTAGGCCTGAGGCCTTTTTCAAATTTGGCCCTTGGCACAGATCGTGCGAATGATTTCGATCATTACTGCAGGAAGAAACCGAAGAACTCGGGGAAAACCTGCCTGATCGGACGGGAGACCGAATATCCCTCTCACTTACAACGATAAAGTTCATGCCCTGAGCTGGGATTGAACCCTCGTTGCATTGGTGAGAAGCCGCCTCTCTATCGCCACGGCTATCCGACATAAGCAGGCTATGGTCCAGATACCGTGATACACGATCTGTACAGGACAGACCACGCTCAGGTCGACCAAGGGCTACAACTCAAGCCCAGGATCGATTTATCCGTACCTTGGCCTTGAGAAATCGTGTCATCACAGCAAATCAGATCAGCGCTCGTCTTCAAACAGACACTGGTGTAAGAGTGAGTGGCCAGAAGATTCGGAATCGACTGCACAGGGGTCACCTTCGCACCTAGTTCCTTTATGAACTGTCTCTGAGCGAACGATTTAATAGTGTCTCTGAGCGAACGATGTCTCGCTAACAGTTCCTCACGGGCCTTATTATCAACTAGTATGAAAATAAGGTTTTTCTCCATCTCGGTTCTAAGGCTATTTTAGATCCTTACCGTCTACTTTGCACCGTGATTCGTCTTTGATCGCCAAAAGAAAACATTTCCTGACACAACCGACACAAATTTATAATAATTCAACACTATTTTCATGTAGAATTCGACGTTAGAAAAAGATAAACAAAATCGTTCAAATCTGGCCGCCATGTTTGTTAACTGACGTCAGCGCAGACCGGTCTTTTTCTAACATCGAATTCTACACGAAAATAGTGTTGGTATATTATAAATTTGTCTCGGTTGTGTCAGGAAATGATTTATATTGGTGATCAAAAAAGTTTCACGGTGCAAAGTAGACGGTAAGGATCTAAAATAGCCTTAGAACCGAGATGGGGTAAAGCTTTATTTTCATACTAGTTGATAATAAGGCCCGTGAGGAACTGTTAGCGAGACATCGTTCGCTCAGAGACAGTTCATGAAGGAACTACTTCGCACCCGACGTCCTCGCGTGATCCCTTGTTTGAGGGATCATCACATTCAGGCAAGACGTCGTTGGTGTAGGGATCGTCAACACTTGGATAATCGACGCGGGAGCAATGTGATGTTTTCAGATGAGTCAAGGTTCAGACGAGCGCTGCCAAGACGTTAACGTCATCAGACATGATCGATTTGGGGGTGGTTCTGTTATGGTGTGGGGAGGCATCACTGTTGTTGGAAGAACGGCTTTACATGTTGTTGCAGGGCGTGTTACAGGCCAGTTCTACCGGGACAACATCTTGGCAGTCCATACTGTGCCGTTCGCACGACGTCATGGCCGCCGTTTCATCTTCCAGGATGACAACGCAAGATGTCACAGGGCCAGGATCGTTACAGGTTACCTCCAACAACAGAACATCACCACATTACCTTGGCCAGCACTGAGTCCCGACCTCTCCCCCATCGAGCATGTGTGGGACATGCTTTGACAGAGGTTACGTCAACGTCAACAACGTCCTGCCAATGTCCAAGAACTTGCTACTGCGTTGCAACAGGAATGGGACAATCAGGACTAAAATGAACGTAGACGTCTCATTAGGAGTATGCCACGTTGGATCAATGCTTGTTTGGCAAACAGAGTAGGATTTACCCGTTACTGATGCTGTGATGCTGTGGTAACTTTGCTGTTTGACCCCGGGTATCATTTTACCCTTATAATGGCCAGTCTGTGCCTTACTTAGTCTAACGACCATTTGGAATAAATCGATGAATGTGAACTTCATTTCATTTTGTCATTTGTTTCTTCGTCAGTTCCATTAGGTGACTTAAAAAAATCAAATATCCCCTATTTTTGAATAGTATATAACTAAATAAATATTTGACTGAAAATAGTGTAGAGACGATCGTGCATGACCTAGTTTACCCGCCGTGTATGTTTGGGAACATCTCACTGTGCCCCCTGCTATTGTTCCCATGGGGGATTAATCAAGCAAGGGGATTATCGAATACAATGGTGTTAAAGGTATAGTCTATTTTTAAAAACTACTAGCATTAAACTAATTAACAACTTTATTCACAATAAAAGTAACAACAAATACATGTATCAAACATATTTCATAACCCTACTAAATGGGATATGGCGTCGGTGTATTCAATTGCACTTTTTACTCCATTTAATAGTTCGATTTTTAGATTATTAATATAGTCTTCTAAACTTTTATATTTCCGCCTTTTAGGGGGCAATCGCCCCCCGTTGTCCAATTGAAGTATTGTATTTTCGGTAAAAGTCTGCTCATTCGACACAATGTTTATAAATGTAATATGTAATTGGGGTGACAACTATCCTTATATAATGATAGTGAGGTTTTAATCATATATTTGATTGATTTATGATTACTGTCTGAATAGAAGGTAGGTGAATAATATTTAAGATACGTTAACCGATGACACGTGAACTTAACTTACATGTTTTAATCATTAAAATAATTAAATCTTAACTAGATGAACAGTACTAATAAGGATACAGTCTATCATCCTGTGTTTACTTAAGTTTTCACACCACCAGCCTATAACACCAGTTGATTAGGGGGCACAGTGAGATTAAACCGTATGTTTAGCGGGACAACAATATCACATTAAATTTTAGTTCGTGATAATTTAGCTCACAACTTCACAAGAACTCGTACATATTTCCCAGTATTCGTTTTAATAACTATATTATTATATCGACCAAATATAATCCGCGGTTTGAAACATCAATAGAATACCCACGGCAACGTCATGTCGTTATTAAAACGAATACTGGGAAACATGTACGAGTTGGGCCTGTGCCCCGGATCTAATTGGGTCCTAGTGACGCCTCTGTCCAAATATCATGTTCCAGAAAAGGGGTGGGGTGGGGAGGGTGAGCCAGTCTGAATGAAATGAAGACAGAGAAATTTCCCTGCAAACACATAGATTTTATTTTCTCGAGAAGGGAAATGCAACAATTTCAGGTTTTAAAAGATTAAAATTGTGTTAAGTCAGAGGAACACAGCAGCAAAATGCACTGCACTCATGGTTTGGAAATTCTAACATACCTCAGCAGTACATAATTAGACTAAATTTCTTAATTTTTAGATTTATGACAAACACATGGATACTTTTTCAATATCTGACAAACACATGGATCCTTTTCAAGTTATTTAACAAAGGAAATAAAACCATGCAACACAATTTGTTGCATTTTACAACAGATGAATAACTAAAATTTTGACAACAGTGTTGGGGGTAATTTGAGATTTTCAGGCAAATTTTCATGATTTTTAGGCAAAATTCAGTGAAATTATTGTACTTTCTTCCCGTCTAACATTTATGGTGCATAAAAAGTAAAAATTATACATTAAAATATTTTCCACTAATTTTCAAAAGTAAATAAACACTGAAAATCACCAAATTTGGACTAAAATCACATAATTTCCTCACAAATTTGTCAAATATTTTTGAAATTTTACCATTTCCCTTTTTTTATTATCAAAATGTCATATATCACATTTTCTGGCAATTTAGAGATCATATCATCAAATTCAGGCCTTTCGTCCACTGTCAGATTGTTGACATATACTATAGGAGGCAGACCACCATTAATTTCCCCATTGACTTCAATGTTAATTCTGGCCTCTTTGCCGACCTCCAACATTCCCCCAAATTTTCGTTGAGCTGAATGCTTTTCACTATATCTTTGCACTAAAATTTGTATCAGGTTGACCACCAAAATTTTGAGATACACCAACTTGAAGAAGCATACCCAAAACATGTAACTAGTTGCCGTACTTATCACCGTAGCCAACCTGATAACTCAGTTATCCTTCCGCCTCAAAATCATGAATATTTACCAAAACCTGGAGAAAATATTAATTCAAACCCTCTTCTTCCATTCTAGACCAACAAATCAGCAAAAATGTCCATGCAAAGGGGGAGAAAAGAGAAGGAGAGAGAATTGCTATAAATAGACGAACTACAATTTGTGGGTACCGAGAGTGTGAAATTTAATGGTGGTCTGTCTCCTATATGGTTTTAAATGTTCATATATCATCAAAATTCTTTTCTTTATAGCTTCACATTTATTTTTGCAAAATTATTATAATACAGACTTTAAAAAAAAAAATTACAGAAGAAATGGTGTCCCTTTAAAGTTATGTACTGTTTTGTATACCAGGTTGCAGGTCATGCCCATGGGCCTTCTGTTCTAGAATTGAAGATTCTTTCTTAATTTTGTCAAAATGTAAGTTCTGCAAAAAGATTTAAAGAGTTTAAAACAAGTCCCATCAAAAATATTCAAAATATTGGAATATTTTTCAAAAATTGTATTTTTTTTTACCTTTTTCTACAAAATGGCCCATTTTTTACACTTTGTATGTCTCAAAATGCCAATATTTCCCTATTTCTTGGAAAGTCTGAGGTAAAAGGCATTTATTTCAAGAAACCTTGGCCAATCTTAACGAAAAAAAGCTGCAAATTGGTTGCATTGAAGGTAACTGTATGGAACTATAATAAAACTTGTAAGCCCATCCCCGAAAAATGTTGCTGTGGTACCAAATCCAACTTGTGTCCACATAAGTAATACTGTTGATGGAATATGGCTAATAGCCATGCTCTTCTATCCCTGGCTTGTATACATACACACAAACACATGTACTTGTAAGAAGTATGAATCATTTTTTAAAATATGGATTCATAAATGTGAAAGAAATGCTGTATTCAGGGGATAACCAGCCACTCTAATAAAAAGGTCACAAAACACTTTTTTTTCTCAAAAAATGGGAATATTTCAGCATTTAAATAATTTTAACAATCAGAGGTATCCTTGAAATTACATAGTGTAAAAATTTTGTGGAAGCATGTTGTTTTAATTTTCCAATCAAATTCCTGACAAAATGAGGTGGAAATGGGGAGTTTTGACATAATTCTTAGCATAAAAGGAGTATGAAAACACTAATAATTAATATTTTATTGTTCTGCAAGTGCCACATTTTAAAAGATCACCACAAATAATAGATTTATACCCAAAATGTAAAACATTAAGCTGCAAAAGACAAATCTACAACACATCAATTTTGGGGTGTGGACTCATTTGGGAAAACTGTCATAGGATTACATGTTTGGCCATAAACAAAAAGTCTTAGAAATCCTTGAAATCTTATATGTAACTATTTGTTTGTGGAAAATAAAATGCCTGGTTACAATTCAAGCACAAAATCCAATTACTGTAAATTTGGAGTCAATATATGTTCAATTGGATATCAAAATATCATGTTCCAGAAAAGGGGTGGGGTGGGGAGGGTGAGCCAGTCTGAATGAAATGAAGACAGAGAAATTTCCCTGCAAACACATAGATTTTATTTTCTCGAGAAGGGAAATGCAACAATTTCAGGTTTTAAAAGATTAAAATTGTGTTAAGTCAGAGGAACACAGCAGCAAAATGCACTGCACTCATGGTTTGGAAATTCTAACATACCTCAGCAGTACATAATTAGACTAAATTTCTTAATTTTTAGATTTATGACAAACACATGGATACTTTTTCAATATCTGACAAACACATGGATCCTTTCCAAGTTATTTAACAAAGGAAATAAAACCATGCAACACAATTTGTTGCATTTTACAACAGATGAATAACTAAAATTTTGACAACAGTGTTGGGGGTAATTTGAGATTTTCAGGCAAATTTTCATGATTTTTAGGCAAAATTCAGTGAAATTATTGTACTTTCTTCCCGTCTAACATTTATGGTGCATAAAAAGTAAAAATTATACATTAAAATATTTTCCACTAATTTTCAAAAGTAAATAAACACTGAAAATCACCAAATTTGGACTAAAATCACATAATTTCCTCACAAATTTGTCAAATATTTTTGAAATTTTACCATTTCCCTTTTTTTATTATCAAAATGTCATATATCACATTTTCTGGCAATTTAGAGATCATATCATCAAATTCAGGCCTTTCGTCCACTGTCAGATTGTTGACATATACTATAGGAGGCAGACCACCATTAATTTCCCCATTGACTTCAATGTTAATTCTGGCCTCTTTGCCGACCTCCAACATTCCCCCAAATTTTCGTTGAGCTGAATGCTTTTCACTATATCTTTGCACTAAAATTTGTATCAGGTTGACCACCAAAATTTTGAGATACACCAACTTGAAGAAGCATACCCAAAACATGTAACTAGTTGCCGTACTTATCACCGTAGCCAACCTGATAACTCAGTTATCCTTCCGCCTCAAAATCATGAATATTTACCAAAACCTGGCAGAAAATATTAATTCAAACCCTCTTCTTCCATTCTAGACCAACAAATCAGCAAAAATGTCCATGCAAAGGGGGAGAAAAGAGAAGGAGAGAGAATTGCTATAAATAGACGAACTACAATTTGTGGGTACTGAGAGTGTGAAATTTAATGGTGGTCTGTCTCCTATATGGTTTTAAATGTTCATATATCATCAAAATTCTTTTCTTTATAGCTTCACATTTATTTTTGCAAAATTATTATAATACAGACTTTAAAAAAAAAAATTACAGAAGAAATGGTGTCCCTTTAAAGTTATGTACTGTTTTGTATACCAGGTTGCAGGTCATGCCCATGGGCCTTCTGTTCTAGAATTGAAGATTCTTTCTTAATTTTGTCAAAATGTAAGTTCTGCAAAAAGATTTAAAGAGTTTAAAACAAGTCCCATCAAAAATATTCAAAATATTGGAATATTTTTCAAAAATTGTATTTTTTTTTACCTTTTTCTACAAAATGGCCCATTTTTTACACTTTGTATGTCTCAAAATGCCAATATTTCCCTATTTCTTGGAAAGTCTGAGGTGAAAGGCATTTATTTCAAGAAACCTTGGCCAATCTTAACGAAAAAAAGCTGCAAATTGGTTGCATTGAAGGTAACTGTATGGAACTATAATGAAACTTGTAAGCCCACCCCCGAAAAATGTTGCTGTGGTACCAAATCCAACTTTTATTTAAACAATATTTTATTCATTTAAATATACAAAATTTTTATAATAGATATAGGATACGATAACAAGCTTTATCAGCTTATATAAAATCGCTTCCTTAAATCCAACTTGTGTCCACATAAGTAATACTGTTGATGGAATATGGCTAATAGCCATGCTCTTCTATCCCTGGCTTGTATACATACACACAAACACATGTACTTGTAAGAAGTATGAATCATTTTTTAAAATATGGATTCATAAATGTGAAAGAAATGCTGTATTCAGGGGATAACCAGCCACTCTAATAAAAAGGTCACAAAACACTTTTTTTTTCTCAAAAAATGGGAATATTTCAGCATTTAAATAATTTTAACAATCAGAGGTATCCTTGAAATTACATAGTGTAAAAATTTTGTGGAAGCATGTTGTTTTAATTTTCCAATCAAATTCCTGACAAAATGAGGTGGAAATGGGGAGTTTTGACATAATTCTTAGCATAAAAGGAGTATGAAAACACTAATAATTAATATTTTATTGTTCTGCAAGTGCCACATTTTAAAAGATCACCACAAATAATAGATTTATACCCAAAATGTAAAACATTAAGCTGCAAAAGACAAATCTACAACACATCAATTTTGGGGTGTGGACTCATTTGGGAAAACTGTCATAGGATTACATGTTTGGCCATAAACAAAAAGTCTTAGAAATCCTTGAAATCTTATATGTAACTATTTGTTTGTGGAAAATAAAATGCCTGGTTACAATTCAAGCACAAAATCCAATTACTGTAAATTTGGAGTCAATATATGTTCAATTGGATATCCAAATATCATGTTCCAGAAAAGGGGTGGGGTGGGGAGGGTGAGCCAGTCTGAATGAAATGAAGACAGAGAAATTTCCCTGCAAACACATAGATGTTATTTTCTCGAGAAGGGAAATGCAGCAATTTCAGGTTTTAAAAGATTAAAATTGTGTTAAGTCAGAGGAACACAGCAGCAAAATGCACTGCACTCATGGTTTGGAAATTCTAACATACCTCAGCAGTACATAATTAGACTAAATTTCTTAATTTTTAGATTTATGACAAACACATGGATACTTTTTCAATATCTGACAAACACATGGATCCTTTCCAAGTTATTTAACAAAGGAAATAAAACCATGCAACACAATTTGTTGCATTTTACAACAGATGAATAACTAAAATTTTGACAACAGTGTTGGGGGTAATCTGTAGATTTTCAGGCAAATTTTCATGATTTTTAGGCAAAATTCAGTGAAATTATTGTACTTTCTTCCCGTCTAACATTTATGGTGCATAAAAAGTAAAAATTATACATTAAAATATTTTCCACTAATTTTCAAAAGTAAATAAACACTGAAAATCACCAAATTTGGACTAAAATCACATAATTTCCTCACAAATTTGTCAAATATTTTTGAAATTTTACCATTTCCCTTTTTTTATTATCAAAATGTCATATATCACATTTTCTGGCAATTTAGAGATCATATCATCAAATTCAGGCCTTTCGTCCACTGTCAGATTGTTGACATATACTATAGGAGGCAGACCACCATTAATTTCCCCATTGACTTCAATGTTAATTCTGGCCTCTTTGCCGACCTCCAACATTCCCCCAAATTTTCGTTGAGCTGAATGCTTTTCACTATATCTTTGCACTAAAATTTGTATCAGGTTGACCACCAAAATTTTGAGATACACCAACTTGAAGAAGCATACCCAAAACATGTAACTAGTTGCCGTACTTATCACCGTAGCCAACCTGATAACTCAGTTATCCTTCCGCCTCAAAATCATGAATATTTACCAAAACCTGGCAGAAAATATTAATTCAAACCCTCTTCTTCCATTCTAGACCAACAAATCAGCAAAAATGTCCATGCAAAGGGGGAGAAAAGAGAAGGAGAGAGAATTGCTATAAATAGACGAACTACAATTTGTGGGTACCGAGAGTGTGAAATTTAATGGTGGTCTGTCTCCTATATGGTTTTAAATGTTCATATATCATCAAAATTCTTTTCTTTATAGCTTCACATTTATTTTTGCAAAATTATTATAATACAGACTTTAAAAAAAAAAATTACAGAAGAAATGGTGTCCCTTTAAAGTTATGTACTGTTTTGTATACCAGGTTGCAGGTCATGCCCATGGGCCTTCTGTTCTAGAATTGAAGATTCTTTCTTAATTTTGTCAAAATGTAAGTTCTGCAAAAAGATTTAAAGAGTTTAAAACAAGTCCCATCAAAAATATTCAAAATATTGGAATATTTTTCAAAAATTGTATTTTTTTTTACCTTTTTCTACAAAATGGCCCATTTTTTACACTTTGTATGTCTCAAAATGCCAATATTTCCCTATTTCTTGGAAAGTCTGAGGTGAAAGGCATTTATTTCAAGAAACCTTGGCCAATCTTAACGAAAAAAAGCTGCAAATTGGTTGCATTGAAGGTAACTGTATGGAACTATAATAAAACTTGTAAGCCCATCCCCGAAAAATGTTGCTGTGGTACCAAATCCAACTTGTGTCCACATAAGTAATACTGTTGATGGAATATGGCTAATAGCCATGCTCTTCTATCCCTGGCTTGTATACATACACACAAACACATGTACTTGTAAGAAGTATGAATCATTTTTTAAAATATGGATTCATAAATGTGAAAGAAATGCTGTATTCAGGGGATAACCAGCCACTCTAATAAAAAGGTCACAAAACACTTTTTTTTTCTCAAAAAATGGGAATATTTCAGCATTTAAATAATTTTAACAATCAGAGGTATCCTTGAAATTACATAGTGTAAAAATTTTGTGGAAGGATGTTGTTTTAATTTTCCAATCAAATTCCTGACAAAATGAGGTGGAAATGGGGAGTTTTGACATAATTCTTAGCATAAAAGGAGTATGAAAACACTAATAATTAATATTTTATTGTTCTGCAAGTGCCACATTTTAAAAGATCACCACAAATAATAGATTTATACCCAAAATGTAAAACATTAAGCTGCAAAAGACAAATCTACAACACATCAATTTTGGGGTGTGGACTCATTTGGGAAAACTGTCATAGGATTACATGTTTGGCCATAAACAAAAAGTCTTAGAAATCCTTGAAATCTTATATGTAACTATTTGTTTGTGGAAAATAAAATGCCTGGTTACAATTCAAGCACAAAATCCAATTACTGTAAATTTGGAGTCAATATATGTTCAATTGGATATCCAAATATCATGTTCCAGAAAAGGGGTGGGGTGGGGAGGGTGAGCCAGTCTGAATGAAATGAAGACAGAGAAATTTCCCTGCAAACACATAGATTTTATTTTCTCGAGAAGGGAAATGCAACAATTTCAGGTTTTAAAAGATTAAAATTGTGTTAAGTCAGAGGAACACAGCAGCAAAATGCACTGCACTCATGGTTTGGAAATTCTAACATACCTCAGCAGTACATAATTAGACTAAATTTCTTAATTTTTAGATTTATGACAAACACATGGATACTTTTTCAATATCTGACAAACACATGGATCCTTTCCAAGTTATTTAACAAAGGAAATAAAACCATGCAACACAATTTGTTGCATTTTACAACAGATGAATAACTAAAATTTTGACAACAGTGTTGGGGGTAATCTGTAGATTTTCAGGCAAATTTTCATGATTTTTAGGCAAAATTCAGTGAAATTATTGTACTTTCTTCCCGTCTAACATTTATGGTGCATAAAAAGTAAAAATTATACATTAAAATATTTTCCACTAATTTTCAAAAGTAAATAAACACTGAAAATCACCAAATTTGGACTAAAATCACATAATTTCCTCACAAATTTGTCAAATATTTTTGAAATTTTACCATTTCCCTTTTTTTATTATCAAAATGTCATATATCACATTTTCTGGCAATTTAGAGATCATATCATCAAATTCAGGCCTTTCGTCCACTGTCAGATTGTTGACATATACTATAGGAGGCAGACCACCATTAATTTCCCCATTGACTTCAATGTTAATTCTGGCCTCTTTGCCGACCTCCAACATTCCCCCAAATTTTCGTTGAGCTGAATGCTTTTCACTATATCTTTGCACTAAAATTTGTATCAGGTTGACCACCAAAACTTTGAGATACACCAACTTGAAGAAGCATACCCAAAACATGTAACTAGTTGCCGTACTTATCACCGTAGCCAACCTGATAACTCAGTTATCCTTCCGCCTCAAAATCATGAATATTTACCAAAACCTGGCAGAAAATATTAATTCAAACCCTCTTCTTCCATTCTAGACCAACAAATCAGCAAAAATGTCCATGCAAAGGGGGAGAAAAGAGAAGGAGAGAGAATTGCTATAAATAGACGAACTACAATTTGTGGGTACCGAGAGTGTGAAATTTAATGGTGGTCTGTCTCCTATATGGTTTTAAATGTTCATATATCATCAAAATTCTTTTCTTTATAGCTTCACATTTATTTTTGCAAAATTATTATAATACAGACTTTAAAAAAAAAAATTACAGAAGAAATGGTGTCCCTTTAAAGTTATGTACTGTTTTGTATACCAGGTTGCAGGTCATGCCCATGGGCCTTCTGTTCTAGAATTGAAGATTCTTTCTTAATTTTGTCAAAATGTAAGTTCTGCAAAAAGATTTAAAGAGTTTAAAACAAGTCCCATCAAAAATATTCAAAATATTGGAATATTTTTCAAAAATTGTATTTTTTTTTACCTTTTTCTACAAAATGGCCCATTTTTTACACTTTGTATGTCTCAAAATGCCAATATTTCCCTATTTCTTGGAAAGTCTGAGGTGAAAGGCATTTATTTCAAGAAACCTTGGCCAATCTTAACGAAAAAAAGCTGCAAATTGGTTGCATTGAAGGTAACTGTATGGAACTATAATAAAACTTGTAAGCCCATCCCCGAAAAATGTTGCTGTGGTACCAAATCCAACTTGTGTCCACATAAGTAATACTGTTGATGGAATATGGCTAATAGCCATGCTCTTCTATCCCTGGCTTGTATACATACACACAAACACATGTACTTGTAAGAAGTATGAATCATTTTTTAAAATATGGATTCATAAATGTGAAAGAAATGCTGTATTCAGGGGATAACCAGCCACTCTAATAAAAAGGTCACAAAACACTTTTTTTTTCTCAAAAAATGGGAATATTTCAGCATTTAAATAATTTTAACAATCAGAGGTATCCTTGAAATTACATAGTGTAAAAATTTTGTGGAAGCATGTTGTTTTAATTTGCCAATCAAATTCCTGACAAAATGAGGTGGAAATGGGGAGTTTTGACATAATTCTTAGCATAAAAGGAGTATGAAAACACTAATAATTAATATTTTATTGTTCTGCAAGTGCCACATTTTAAAAGATCACCACAAATAATAGATTTATACCCAAAATGTAAAACATTAAGCTGCAAAAGACAAATCTACAACACATCAATTTTGGGGTGTGGACTCATTTGGGAAAACTGTCATAGGATTACATGTTTGGCCATAAACAAAAAGTCTTAGAAATCCTTGAAATCTTATATGTAACTATTTGTTTGTGGAAAATAAAATGCCTGGTTACAATTCAAGCACAAAATCCAATTACTGTAAATTTGGAGTCAATATATGTTCAATTGGATATCCAAATATCATGTTCCAGAAAAGGGGTGGGGTGGGGAGGGTGAGCCAGTCTGAATGAAATGAAGACAGAGAAATTTCCCTGCAAACACATAGATTTTATTTTCTCGAGAAGGGAAATGCAACAATTTCAGGTTTTAAAAGATTAAAATTGTGTTAAGTCAGAGGAACACAGCAGCAAAATGCACTGCACTCATGGTTTGGAAATTCTAACATACCTCAGCAGTACATAATTAGACTAAATTTCTTAATTTTTAGATTTATGACAAACACATGGATACTTTTTCAATATCTGACAAACACATGGATCCTTTCCAAGTTATTTAACAAAGGAAATAAAACCATGCAACACAATTTGTTGCATTTTACAACAGATGAATAACTAAAATTTTGACAACAGTGTTGGGGGTAATCTGTAGATTTTCAGGCAAATTTTCATGATTTTTAGGCAAAATTCAGTGAAATTATTGTACTTTCTTCCCGTCTAACATTTATGGTGCATAAAAAGTAAAAATTATACATTAAAATATTTTCCACTAATTTTCAAAAGTAAATAAACACTGAAAATCACCAAATTTGGACTAAAATCACAAAATTTCCTCACAAATTTGTCAAATATTTTTGAAATTTTACCATTTCCCTTTTTTTATTATCAAAATGTCATATATCACATTTTCTGGCAATTTAGAGATCATATCATCAAATTAAGGCCTTTCCTCCACTGTCAGATTGTTGACATATAGGAGGCAGACCACCATTAATTTCCCCATTGACTTCAATGTTAATTCTGGCCTCTTTGCCGACCTCCAACATTCCCCCAAATTTTCGTTGAGCTGAATGCTTTTCACTATATCTTTGCACTAAAATTTGTATCAGGTTGACCACCAAAATTTTGAGATACACCAACTTGAAGAAGCATACCCAAAACATGTAACTAGTTGCCGTACTTATCACCGTAGCCAACCTGATAACTCAGTTATCCTTCCGCCTCAAAATCATGAATATTTACCAAAACCTGGCAGAAAATATTAATTCAAACCCTCTTCTTCCATTCTAGACCAACAAATCAGCAAAAATGTCCATGCAAAGGGGGGGAAAGAGAAGGAAAGAGAATTGCTATAAAAAGAGGAACTACAATTTGTGGGTACCGAGAGTGTGAAATTTAATGGTGGTCTGCCTCCTATATGGTTTTAAATGTTCATATATCATCAAAATTCTTTTCTTTATAGCTTCACATTTATTTTTGCAAAATTATTATAATATAGACTTTAAAAAAAAAAATTACAGAAGAAATGGTGTCCCTTTAAAGTTATGTACTGTTTTGTATACCAGGTTGCAGGTCATGCCCATGGGCCTTCTGTTCTAGAAATGAAGATTCTTTCTTAATTTTGTCAAAATGTAAGTTCTGCAAAAAGATTTAAAGAGTTTAAAACAAGTCCCATCAAAAATATTCAAAATATTGGAATATTTTTCAAAAATTGTATTTTTTTTTACCTTTTTCTACAAAATGGCCCATTTTTTACACTTTGTATGTCTCAAAATGCCAATATTTCCCTATTTCTTGGAAAGTCTGAGGTGAAAGGCATTTATTTCAAGAAACCTTGGCCAATCTTAACGAAAAAAAGCTGCAAATTGGTTGCATTGAAGGTAACTGTATGGAACTATAATGAAACTTGTAAGCCCACCCCCGAAAAATGTTGCTGTGGTACCAAATCCAACTTGTGTCCACATAAGTAATACTGTTGATGGAATATGGCTAATAGCCATGCTCTTCTATCCCTGGCTTGTATACATACACACAAACACATGTACTTGTAAGAAGTATGAATCATTTTTTAAAATATGGATTCATAAATGTGAAAGAAATGCTGTATTCAGGGGATAACCAGCCACTCTAATAAAAAGGTCACAAAACACTTTTTTTTTCTCAAAAAATGGGAATATTTCAGCATTTAAATAATTTTAACAATCAGAGGTATCCTTGAAATTACATAGTGTAAAAATTTTGTGGAAGCATGTTGTTTTAATTTGCCAATCAAATTCCTGACAAAATGAGGTGGAAATGGGGAGTTTTGACATAATTCTTAGCATAAAAGGAGTATGAAAACACTAATAATTAATATTTTATTGTTCTGCAAGTGCCACATTTTAAAAGATCACCACAAATAATAGATTTATACCCAAAATGTAAAACATTAAGCTGCAAAAGACAAATCTACAACACATCAATTTTGGGGTGTGGACTCATTTGGGAAAACTGTCATAGGATTACATGTTTGGCCATAAACAAAAAGTCTTAGAAATCCTTGAAATCTTATATGTAACTATTTGTTTGTGGAAAATAAAATGCCTGGTTACAATTCAAGCACAAAATCCAATTACTGTAAATTTGGAGTCAATATATGTTCAATTGGATATCCAAATATCATGTTCCAGAAAAGGGGTGGGGTGGGGAGGGTGAGCCAGTCTGAATGAAATGAAGACAGAGAAATTTCCCTGCAAACACATAGATTTTATTTTCTCGAGAAGGGAAATGCAACAATTTCAGGTTTTAAAAGATTAAAATTGTGTTAAGTCAGAGGAACACAGCAGCAAAATGCACTGCACTCATGGTTTGGAAATTCTAACATACCTCAGCAGTACATAATTAGACTAAATTTCTTAATTTTTAGATTTATGACAAACACATGGATACTTTTTCAATATCTGACAAACACATGGATCCTTTCCAAGTTATTTAACAAAGGAAATAAAACCATGCAACACAATTTGTTGCATTTTACAACAGATGAATAACTAAAATTTTGACAACAGTGTTGGGGGTAATCTGTAGATTTTCAGGCAAATTTTCATGATTTTTAGGCAAAATTCAGTGAAATTATTGTACTTTCTTCCCGTCTAACATTTATGGTGCATAAAAAGTAAAAATTATACATTAAAATATTTTCCACTAATTTTCAAAAGTAAATAAACACTGAAAATCACCAAATTTGGACTAAAATCACATAATTTCCTCACAAATTTGTCAAATATTTTTGAAATTTTACCATTTCCCTTTTTTTATTATCAAAATGTCATATATCACATTTTCTGGCAATTTAGAGATCATATCATCAAATTCAGGCCTTTCGTCCACTGTCAGATTGTTGACATATACTATAGGAGGCAGACCACCATTAATTTCCCCATTGACTTCAATGTTAATTCTGGCCTCTTTGCCGACCTCCAACATTCCCCCAAATTTTCGTTGAGCTGAATGCTTTTCACTATATCTTTGCACTAAAATTTGTATCAGGTTGACCACCAAAATTTTGAGATACACCAACTTGAAGAAGCATACCCAAAACATGTAACTAGTTGCCGTACTTATCACCGTAGCCAACCTGATAACTCAGTTATCCTTCCGCCTCAAAATCATGAATATTTACCAAAACCTGGCAGAAAATATTAATTCAAACCCTCTTCTTCCATTCTAGACCAACAAATCAGCAAAAATGTCCATGCAAAGGGGGAGAAAAGAGAAGGAGAGAGAATTGCTATAAATAGACGAACTACAACTTGTGGGTACCGAGAGTGTGAAATTTAATGGTGGTCTGTCTCCTATATGGTTTTAAATGTTCATATATCATCAAAATTCTTTTCTTTATAGCTTCACATTTATTTTTGCAAAATTATTATAATACAGACTTTAAAAAAAAAAATTACAGAAGAAATGGTGTCCCTTTAAAGTTATGTACTGTTTTGTATACCAGGTTGCAGGTCATGCCCATGGGCCTTCTGTTCTAGAATTGAAGATTCTTTCTTAATTTTGTCAAAATGTAAGTTCTGCAAAAAGATTTAAAGAGTTTAAAACAAGTCCCATCAAAAATATTCAAAATATTGGAATATTTTTCAAAAATTGTATTTTTTTTTACCTTTTTCTACAAAATGGCCCATTTTTTACACTTTGTATGTCTCAAAATGCCAATATTTCCCTATTTCTTGGAAAGTCTGAGGTGAAAGGCATTTATTTCAAGAAACCTTGGCCAATCTTAACGAAAAAAAGCTGCAAATTGGTTGCATTGAAGGTAACTGTATGGAACTATAATAAAACTTGTAAGCCCATCCCCGAAAAATGTTGCTGTGGTACCAAATCCAACTTGTGTCCACATAAGTAATACTGTTGATGGAATATGGCTAATAGCCATGCTCTTCTATCCCTGGCTTGTATACATACACACAAACACATGTACTTGTAAGAAGTATGAATCATTTTTTAAAATATGGATTCATAAATGTGAAAGAAATGCTGTATTCAGGGGATAACCAGCCACTCTAATAAAAAGGTCACAAAACACTTTTTTTTTCTCAAAAAATGGGAATATTTCAGCATTTAAATAATTTTAACAATCAGAGGTATCCTTGAAATTACATAGTGTAAAAATTTTGTGGAAGCATGTTGTTTTAATTTTCCAATCAAATTCCTGACAAAATGAGGTGGAAATGGGGAGTTTTGACATAATTCTTAGCATAAAAGGAGTATGAAAACACTAATAATTAATATTTTATTGTTCTGCAAGTGCCACATTTTAAAAGATCACCACAAATAATAGATTTATACCCAAAATGTAAAACATTAAGCTGCAAAAGACAAATCTACAACACATCAATTTTGGGGTGTGGACTCATTTGGGAAAACTGTCATAGGATTACATGTTTGGCCATAAACAAAAAGTCTTAGAAATCCTTGAAATCTTATATGTAACTATTTGTTTGTGGAAAATAAAATGCCTGGTTACAATTCAAGCACAAAATCCAATTACTGTAAATTTGGAGTCAATATATGTTCAATTGGATATCAAAATATCATGTTCCAGAAAAGGGGTGGGGTGGGGAGGGTGAGCCAGTCTGAATGAAATGAAGACAGAGAAATTTCCCTGCAAACACATAGATTTTATTTTCTCGAGAAGGGAAATGCAACAATTTCAGGTTTTAAAAGATTAAAATTGTGTTAAGTCAGAGGAACACAGCAGCAAAATGCACTGCACTCATGGTTTGGAAATTCTAACATACCTCAGCAGTAAATAATTAGACTAAATTTCTTAATTTTTAGATTTATGACAAACACATGGATACTTTTTCAATATCTGACAAACACATGGATCCTTTCCAAGTTATTTAACAAAGGAAATAAAACCATGCAACACAATTTGTTGCATTTTACAACAGATGAATAACTAAAATTTTGACAACAGTGTTGGGGGTAATCTCTAGATTTTCAGGCAAATTTTCATGATTTTTAGGCAAAATTCAGTGAAATTATTGTACTTTCTTCCCGTCTAACATTTATGGTGCATAAAAAGTAAAAATTATACATTAAAATATTTTCCACTAATTTTCAAAAGTAAATAAACACTGAAAATCACCAAATTTGGACTAAAATCACATAATTTCCTCACAAATTTGTCAAATATTTTTGAAATTTTACCATTTCCCTTTTTTTATTATCAAAATGTCATATATCACATTTTCTGGCAATTTAGAGATCATATCATCAAATTCAGGCCTTTCGTCCACTGTCAGATTGTTGACATATACTATAGGAGGCAGACCACCATTAATTTCCCCATTGACTTCAATGTTAATTCTGGCCTCTTTGCCGACCTCCAACATTCCCCCAAATTTTCGTTGAGCTGAATGCTTTTCACTATATCTTTGCACTAAAATTTGTATCAGGTTGACCACCAAAATTTTGAGATACACCAACTTGAAGAAGCATACCCAAAACATGTAACTAGTTGCCGTACTTATCACCGTAGCCAACCTGATAACTCAGTTATCCTTCCGCCTCAAAATCATGAATATTTACCAAAACCTGGCAGAAAATATTAATTCAAACCCTCTTCTTCCATTCTAGACCAACAAATCAGCAAAAATGTCCATGCAAAGGGGGAGAAAAGAGAAGGAGAGAGAATTGCTATAAATAGACGAACTACAACTTGTGGGTACCGAGAGTGTGAAATTTAATGGTGGTCTGTCTCCTATATGGTTTTAAATGTTCATATATCATCAAAATTCTTTTCTTTATAGCTTCACATTTATTTTTGCAAAATTATTATAATACAGACTTTAAAAAAAAAAATTACAGAAGAAATGGTGTCCCTTTAAAGTTATGTACTGTTTTGTATACCAGGTAGCAGGTCATGCCCATGGGCCTTCTGTTCTAGAATTGAAGATTCTTTCTTAATTTTGTCAAAATGTAAGTTCTGCAAAAAGATTTAAAGAGTTTAAAACAAGTCCCATCAAAAATATTCAAAATATTGGAATATTTTTCAAAAATTGTATTTTTTTTTACCTTTTTCTACAAAATGGCCCATTTTTTACACTTTGTATGTCTCAAAATGCCAATATTTCCCTATTTCTTGGAAAGTCTGAGGTGAAAGGCATTTATTTCAAGAAACCTTGGCCAATCTTAACGAAAAAAAGCTGCAAATTGGTTGCATTGAAGGTAACTGTATGGAACTATAATAAAACTTGTAAGCCCATCCCCGAAAAATGTTGCTGTGGTACCAAATCCAACTTGTGTCCACATAAGTAATACTGTTGATGGAATATGGCTAATAGCCATGCTCTTCTATCCCTGGCTTGTATACATACACACAAACACATGTACTTGTAAGAAGTATGAATCATTTTTTAAAATATGGATTCATAAATGTGAAAGAAATGCTGTATTCAGGGGATAACCAGCCACTCTAATAAAAAGGTCACAAAACACTTTTTTTTTCTCAAAAAATGGGAATATTTCAGCATTTAAATAATTTTAACAATCAGAGGTATCCTTGAAATTACATAGTGTAAAAATTTTGTGGAAGCATGTTGTTTTAATTTTCCAATCAAATTCCTGACAAAATGAGGTGGAAATGGGGAGTTTTGACATAATTCTTAGCATAAAAGGAGTATGAAAACACTAATAATTAATATTTTATTGTTCTGCAAGTGCCACATTTTAAAAGATCACCACAAATAATAGATTTATACCCAAAATGTAAAACATTAAGCTGCAAAAGACAAATCTACAACACATCAATTTTGGGGTGTGGACTCATTTGGGAAAACTGTCATAGGATTACATGTTTGGCCATAAACAAAAAGTCTTAGAAATCCTTGAAATCTTATATGTAACTATTTGTTTGTGGAAAATAAAATGCCTGGTTACAATTCAAGCACAAAATCCAATTACTGTAAATTTGGAGTCAATATATGTTCAATTGGATATCCAAATATCATGTTCCAGAAAAGGGGTGGGGTGGGGAGGGTGAGCCAGTCTGAATGAAATGAAGACAGAGAAATTTCCCTGCAAACACATAGATTTTATTTTCTCGAGAAGGGAAATGCAACAATTTCAGGTTTTAAAAGATTAAAATTGTGTTAAGTCAGAGGAACACAGCAGCAAAATGCACTGCACTCATGGTTTGGAAATTCTAACATACCTCAGCAGTACATAATTAGACTAAATTTCTTAATTTTTAGATTTATGACAAACACATGGATACTTTTTCAATATCTGACAAACACATGGATCCTTTCCAAGTTATTTAACAAAGGAAATAAAACCATGCAACACAATTTGTTGCATTTTACAACAGATGAATAACTAAAATTTTGACAACAGTGTTGGGGGTAATCTGTAGATTTTCAGGCAAATTTTCATGATTTTTAGGCAAAATTCAGTGAAATTATTGTACTTTCTTCCCGTCTAACATTTATGGTGCATAAAAAGTAAAAATTATACATTAAAATATTTTCCACTAATTTTCAAAAGTAAATAAACACTGAAAATCACCAAATTTGGACTAAAATCACATAATTTCCTCACAAATTTGTCAAATATTTTTGAAATTTTACCATTTCCCTTTTTTTATTATCAAAATGTCATATATCACATTTTCTGGCAATTTAGAGATCATATCATCAAATTCAGGCCTTTCGTCCACTGTCAGATTGTTGACATATACTATAGGAGGCAGACCACCATTAATTTCCCCATTGACTTCAATGTTAATTCTGGCCTCTTTGCCGACCTCCAACATTCCCCCAAATTTTCGTTGAGCTGAATGCTTTTCACTATATCTTTGCACTAAAATTTGTATCAGGTTGACCACCAAAATTTTGAGATACACCAACTTGAAGAAGCATACCCAAAACATGTAACTAGTTGCCGTACTTATCACCGTAGCCAACCTGATAACTCAGTTATCCTTCCGCCTCAAAATCATGAATATTTACCAAAACCTGGCAGAAAATATTAATTCAAACCCTCTTCTTCCATTCTAGACCAACAAATCAGCAAAAATGTCCATGCAAAGGGGGAGAAAAGAGAAGGAGAGAGAATTGCTATAAATAGACGAACTACAATTTGTGGGTACCGAGAGTGTGAAATTTAATGGTGGTCTGTCTCCTATATGGTTTTAAATGTTCATATATCATCAAAATTCTTTTCTTTATAGCTTCACATTTATTTTTGCAAAATTATTATAATACAGACTTTAAAAAAAAAAATTACAGAAGAAATGGTGTCCCTTTAAAGTTATGTACTGTTTTGTATACCAGGTTGCAGGTCATGCCCATGGGCCTTCTGTTCTAGAATTGAAGATTCTTTCTTAATTTTGTCAAAATGTAAGTTCTGCAAAAAGATTTAAAGAGTTTAAAACAAGTCCCATCAAAAATATTCAAAATATTGGAATATTTTTCAAAAATTGTATTTTTTTTTACCTTTTTCTACAAAATGGCCCATTTTTTACACTTTGTATGTCTCAAAATGCCAATATTTCCCTATTTCTTGGAAAGTCTGAGGTGAAAGGCATTTATTTCAAGAAACCTTGGCCAATCTTAACGAAAAAAAGCTGCAAATTGGTTGCATTGAAGGTAACTGTATGGAACTATAATAAAACTTGTAAGCCCATCCCCGAAAAATGTTGCTGTGGTACCAAATCCAACTTGTGTCCACATAAGTAATACTGTTGATGGAATATGGCTAATAGCCATGCTCTTCTATCCCTGGCTTGTATACATACACACAAACACATGTACTTGTAAGAAGTATGAATCATTTTTTAAAATATGGATTCATAAATGTGAAAGAAATGCTGTATTCAGGGGATAACCAGCCACTCTAATAAAAAGGTCACAAAACACTTTTTTTTTCTCAAAAAATGGGAATATTTCAGCATTTAAATAATTTTAACAATCAGAGGTATCCTTGAAATTACATAGTGTAAAAATTTTGTGGAAGCATGTTGTTTTAATTTTCCAATCAAATTCCTGACAAAATGAGGTGGAAATGGGGAGTTTTGACATAATTCTTAGCATAAAAGGAGTATGAAAACACTAATAATTAATATTTTATTGTTCTGCAAGTGCCACATTTTAAAAGATCACCACAAATAATAGATTTATACCCAAAATGTAAAACATTAAGCTGCAAAAGACAAATCTACAACACATCAATTTTGGGGTGTGGACTCATTTGGGAAAACTGTCATAGGATTACATGTTTGGCCATAAACAAAAAGTCTTAGAAATCCTTGAAATCTTATATGTAACTATTTGTTTGTGGAAAATAAAATGCCTGGTTACAATTCAAGCACAAAATCCAATTACTGTAAATTTGGAGTCAATATATGTTCAATTGGATATCCAAATATCATGTTCCAGAAAAGGGGTGGGGTGGGGAGGGTGAGCCAGTCTGAATGAAATGAAGACAGAGAAATTTCCCTGCAAACACATAGATTTTATTTTCTCGAGAAGGGAAATGCAACAATTTCAGGTTTTAAAAGATTAAAATTGTGTTAAGTCAGAGGAACACAGCAGCAAAATGCACTGCACTCATGGTTTGGAAATTCTAACATACCTCAGCAGTACATAATTAGACTAAATTTCTTAATTTTTAGATTTATGACAAACACATGGATACTTTTTCAATATCTGACAAACACATGGATCCTTTCCAAGTTATTTAACAAAGGAAATAAAACCATGCAACACAATTTGTTGCATTTTACAACAGATGAATAACTAAAATTTTGACAACAGTGTTGGGGGTAATCTGTAGATTTTCAGGCAAATTTTCAAGATTTTTAGGCAAAATTCAGTGAAATTATTGTACTTTCTTCCCGTCTAACATTTATGGTGCATAAAAAGTAAAAATTATACATTAAAATATTTTCCACTAATTTTCAAAAGTAAATAAACACTGAAAATCACCAAATTTGGACTAAAATCACATAATTTCCTCACAAATTTGTCAAATATTTTTGAAATTTTACCATTTCCCTTTTTTTATTATCAAAATGTCATATATCACATTTTCTGGCAATTTAGAGATCATATCATCAAATTCAGGCCTTTCGTCCACTGTCAGATTGTTGACATATAGGAGGCAGACCACCATTAATTTCCCCATTGACTTCAATGTTAATTCTGGCCTCTTTGCCGACCTCCAACATTCCCCCAAATTTTCGTTGAGCTGAATGCTTTTCACTATATCTTTGCACTAAAATTTGTATCAGGTTGACCACCAAAATTTTGAGATACACCAACTTGAAGAAGCATACCCAAAACATGTAACTAGTTGCCGTACTTATCACCGTAGCCAACCTGATAACTCAGTTATCCTTCCGCCTCAAAATCATGAATATTTACCAAAACCTGGCAGAAAATATTAATTCAAACCCTCTTCTTCCATTCTAGACCAACAAATCAGCAAAAATGTCCATGCAAAGGGGGAGAAAAGAGAAGGAGAGAGAATTGCTATAAATAGACGAACTACAATTTGTGGGTACCGAGAGTGTGAAATTTAATGGTGGTCTGTCTCCTATATGGTTTTAAATGTTCATATATCATCAAAATTCTTTTCTTTATAGCTTCACATTTATTTTTGCAAAATTATTATAATACAGACTTTAAAAAAAAAAATTACAGAAGAAATGGTGTCCCTTTAAAGTTATGTACTGTTTTGTATACCAGGTTGCAGGTCATGCCCATGGGCCTTCTGTTCTAGAATTGAAGATTCTTTCTTAATTTTGTCAAAATGTAAGTTCTGCAAAAAGATTTAAAGAGTTTAAAACAAGTCCCATCAAAAATATTCAAAATATTGGAATATTTTTCAAAAATTGTATTTTTTTTTACCTTTTTCTACAAAATGGCCCATTTTTTACACTTTGTATGTCTCAAAATGCCAATATTTCCCTATTTCTTGGAAAGTCTGAGGTGAAAGGCATTTATTTCAAGAAACCTTGGCCAATCTTAACGAAAAAAAGCTGCAAATTGGTTGCATTGAAGGTAACTGTATGGAACTATAATAAAACTTGTAAGCCCATCCCCGAAAAATGTTGCTGTGGTACCAAATCCAACTTGTGTCCACATAAGTAATACTGTTGATGGAATATGGCTAATAGCCATGCTCTTCTATCCCTGGCTTGTATACATACACACAAACACATGTACTTGTAAGAAGTATGAATCATTTTTTAAAATATGGATTCATAAATGTGAAAGAAATGCTGTATTCAGGGGATAACCAGCCACTCTAATAAAAAGGTCACAAAACACTTTTTTTTTCTCAAAAAATGGGAATATTTCAGCATTTAAATAATTTTAACAATCAGAGGTATCCTTGAAATTACATAGTGTAAAAATTTTGTGGAAGCATGTTGTTTTAATTTTCCAATCAAATTCCTGACAAAATGAGGTGGAAATGGGGAGTTTTGACATAATTCTTAGCATAAAAGGAGTATGAAAACACTAATAATTAATATTTTATTGTTCTGCAAGTGCCACATTTTAAAAGATCACCACAAATAATAGATTTATACCCAAAATGTAAAACATTAAGCTGCAAAAGACAAATCTACAACACATCAATTTTGGGGTGTGGACTCATTTGGGAAAACTGTCATAGGATTACATGTTTGGCCATAAACAAAAAGTCTTAGAAATCCTTGAAATCTTATATGTAACTATTTGTTTGTGGAAAATAAAATGCCTGGTTACAATTCAAGCACAAAATCCAATTACTGTAAATTTGGAGTCAATATATGTTCAATTGGATATCCAAATATCATGTTCCAGAAAAGGGGTGGGGTGGGGAGGGTGAGCCAGTCTGAATGAAATGAAGACAGAGAAATTTCCCTGCAAACACATAGATTTTATTTTCTCGAGAAGGGAAATGCAACAATTTCAGGTTTTAAAAGATTAAAATTGTGTTAAGTCAGAGGAACACAGCAGCAAAATGCACTGCACTCATGGTTTGGAAATTCTAACATACCTCAGCAGTACATAATTAGACTAAATTTCTTAATTTTTAGATTTATGACAAACACATGGATACTTTTTCAATATCTGACAAACACATGGATCCTTTCCAAGTTATTTAACAAAGGAAATAAAACCATGCAACACAATTTGTTGCATTTTACAACAGATGAATAACTAAAATTTTGACAACAGTGTTGGGGGTAATCTGTAGATTTTCAGGCAAATTTTCATGATTTTTAGGCAAAATTCAGTGAAATTATTGTACTTTCTTCCCGTCTAACATTTATGGTGCATAAAAAGTAAAAATTATACATTAAAATATTTTCCACTAATTTTCAAAAGTAAATAAACACTGAAAATCACCAAATTTGGACTAAAATCACATAATTTCCTCACAAATTTGTCAAATATTTTTGAAATTTTACCATTTCCCTTTTTTTATTATCAAAATGTCATATATCACATTTTCTGGCAATTTAGAGATCATATCATCAAATTCAGGCCTTTCGTCCACTGTCAGATTGTTGACATATACTATAGGAGGCAGACCACCATTAATTTCCCCATTGACTTCAATGTTAATTCTGGCCTCTTTGCCGACCTCCAACATTCCCCCAAATTTTCGTTGAGCTGAATGCTTTTCACTATATCTTTGCACTAAAATTTGTATCAGGTTGACCACCAAAATTTTGAGATACACCAACTTGAAGAAGCATACCCAAAACATGTAACTAGTTGCCGTACTTATCACCGTAGCCAACCTGATAACTCAGTTATCCTTCCGCCTCAAAATCATGAATATTTACCAAAACCTGGCAGAAAATATTAATTCAAACCCTCTTCTTCCATTCTAGACCAACAAATCAGCAAAAATGTCCATGCAAAGGGGGAGAAAAGAGAAGGAGAGAGAATTGCTATAAATAGACGAACTACAATTTGTGGGTACCGAGAGTGTGAAATTTAATGGTGGTCTGTCTCCTATATGGTTTTAAATGTTCATATATCATCAAAATTCTTTTCTTTATAGCTTCACATTTATTTTTGCAAAATTATTATAATACAGACTTTAAAAAAAAAAATTACAGAAGAAATGGTGTCCCTTTAAAGTTATGTACTGTTTTGTATACCAGGTTGCAGGTCATGCCCATGGGCCTTCTGTTCTAGAATTGAAGATTCTTTCTTAATTTTGTCAAAATGTAAGTTCTGCAAAAAGATTTAAAGAGTTTAAAACAAGTCCCATCAAAAATATTCAAAATATTGGAATATTTTTCAAAAATTGTATTTTTTTTTACCTTTTTCTACAAAATGGCCCATTTTTTACACTTTGTATGTCTCAAAATGCCAATATTTCCCTATTTCTTGGAAAGTCTGAGGTGAAAGGCATTTATTTCAAGAAACCTTGGCCAATCTTAACGAAAAAAAGCTGCAAATTGGTTGCATTGAAGGTAACTGTATGGAACTATAATAAAACTTGTAAGCCCATCCCCGAAAAATGTTGCTGTGGTACCAAATCCAACTTGTGTCCACATAAGTAATACTGTTGATGGAATATGGCTAATAGCCATGCTCTTCTATCCCTGGCTTGTATACATACACACAAACACATGTACTTGTAAGAAGTATGAATCATTTTTTAAAATATGGATTCATAAATGTGAAAGAAATGCTGTATTCAGGGGATAACCAGCCACTCTAATAAAAAGGTCACAAAACACTTTTTTTTTCTCAAAAAATGGGAATATTTCAGCATTTAAATAATTTTAACAATCAGAGGTATCCTTGAAATTACATAGTGTAAAAATTTTGTGGAAGCATGTTGTTTTAATTTTCCAATCAAATTCCTGACAAAATGAGGTGGAAATGGGGAGTTTTGACATAATTCTTAGCATAAAAGGAGTATGAAAACACTAATAATTAATATTTTATTGTTCTGCAAGTGCCACATTTTAAAAGATCACCACAAATAATAGATTTATACCCAAAATGTAAAACATTAAGCTGCAAAAGACAAATCTACAACACATCAATTTTGGGGTGTGGACTCATTTGGGAAAACTGTCATAGGATTACATGTTTGGCCATAAACAAAAAGTCTTAGAAATCCTTGAAATCTTATATGTAACTATTTGTTTGTGGAAAATAAAATGCCTGGTTACAATTCAAGCACAAAATCCAATTACTGTAAATTTGGAGTCAATATATGTTCAATTGGATATCCAAATATCATGTTCCAGAAAAGGGGTGGGGTGGGGAGGGTGAGCCAGTCTGAATGAAATGAAGACAGAGAAATTTCCCTGCAAACACATAGATTTTATTTTCTCGAGAAGGGAAATGCAACAATTTCAGGTTTTAAAAGATTAAAATTGTGTTAAGTCAGAGGAACACAGCAGCAAAATGCACTGCACTCATGGTTTGGAAATTCTAACATACCTCAGCAGTACATAATTAGACTAAATTTCTTAATTTTTAGATTTATGACAAACACATGGATACTTTTTCAATATCTGACAAACACATGGATCCTTTCCAAGTTATTTAACAAAGGAAATAAAACCATGCAACACAATTTGTTGCATTTTACAACAGATGAATAACTAAAATTTTGACAACAGTGTTGGGGGTAATCTGTAGATTTTCAGGCAAATTTTCATGATTTTTAGGCAAAATTCAGTGAAATTATTGTACTTTCTTCCCGTCTAACATTTATGGTGCATAAAAAGTAAAAATTATACATTAAAATATTTTCCACTAATTTTCAAAAGTAAATAAACACTGAAAATCACCAAATTTGGACTAAAATCACATAATTTCCTCACAAATTTGTCAAATATTTTTGAAATTTTACCATTTCCCTTTTTTTATTATCAAAATGTCATATATCACATTTTCTGGCAATTTAGAGATCATATCATCAAATTCAGGCCTTTCGTCCACTGTCAGATTGTTGACATATACTATAGGAGGCAGACCACCATTAATTTCCCCATTGACTTCAATGTTAATTCTGGCCTCTTTGCCGACCTCCAACATTCCCCCAAATTTTCGTTGAGCTGAATGCTTTTCACTATATCTTTGCACTAAAATTTGTATCAGGTTGACCACCAAAATTTTGAGATACACCAACTTGAAGAAGCATACCCAAAACATGTAACTAGTTGCCGTACTTATCACCGTAGCCAACCTGATAACTCAGTTATCCTTCCGCCTCAAAATCATGAATATTTACCAAAACCTGGCAGAAAATATTAATTCAAACCCTCTTCTTCCATTCTAGACCAACAAATCAGCAAAAATGTCCATGCAAAGGGGGAGAAAAGAGAAGGAGAGAGAATTGCTATAAATAGACGAACTACAATTTGTGGGTACCGAGAGTGTGAAATTTAATGGTGGTCTGTCTCCTATATGGTTTTAAATGTTCATATATCATCAAAATTCTTTTCTTTATAGCTTCACATTTATTTTTGCAAAATTATTATAATACAGACTTTAAAAAAAAAAATTACAGAAGAAATGGTGTCCCTTTAAAGTTATGTACTGTTTTGTATACCAGGTTGCAGGTCATGCCCATGGGCCTTCTGTTCTAGAATTGAAGATTCTTTCTTAATTTTGTCAAAATGTAAGTTCTGCAAAAAGATTTAAAGAGTTTAAAACAAGTCCCATCAAAAATATTCAAAATATTGGAATATTTTTCAAAAATTGTATTTTTTTTTACCTTTTTCTACAAAATGGCCCATTTTTTACACTTTGTATGTCTCAAAATGCCAATATTTCCCTATTTCTTGGAAAGTCTGAGGTGAAAGGCATTTATTTCAAGAAACCTTGGCCAATCTTAACGAAAAAAAGCTGCAAATTGGTTGCATTGAAGGTAACTGTATGGAACTATAATAAAACTTGTAAGCCCATCCCCGAAAAATGTTGCTGTGGTACCAAATCCAACTTGTGTCCACATAAGTAATACTGTTGATGGAATATGGCTAATAGCCATGCTCTTCTATCCCTGGCTTGTATACATACACACAAACACATGTACTTGTAAGAAGTATGAATCATTTTTTAAAATATGGATTCATAAATGTGAAAGAAATGCTGTATTCAGGGGATAACCAGCCACTCTAATAAAAAGGTCACAAAACACTTTTTTTTTCTCAAAAAATGGGAATATTTCAGCATTTAAATAATTTTAACAATCAGAGGTATCCTTGAAATTACATAGTGTAAAAATTTTGTGGAAGCATGTTGTTTTAATTTTCCAATCAAATTCCTGACAAAATGAGGTGGAAATGGGGAGTTTTGACATAATTCTTAGCATAAAAGGAGTATGAAAACACTAATAATTAATATTTTATTGTTCTGCAAGTGCCACATTTTAAAAGATCACCACAAATAATAGATTTATACCCAAAATGTAAAACATTAAGCTGCAAAAGACAAATCTACAACACATCAATTTTGGGGTGTGGACTCATTTGGGAAAACTGTCATAGGATTACATGTTTGGCCATAAACAAAAAGTCTTAGAAATCCTTGAAATCTTATATGTAACTATTTGTTTGTGGAAAATAAAATGCCTGGTTACAATTCAAGCACAAAATCCAATTACTGTAAATTTGGAGTCAATATATGTTCAATTGGATATCCAAATATCATGTTCCAGAAAAGGGGTGGGGTGGGGAGGGTGAGCCAGTCTGAATGAAATGAAGACAGAGAAATTTCCCTGCAAACACATAGATTTTATTTTCTCGAGAAGGGAAATGCAACAATTTCAGGTTTTAAAAGATTAAAATTGTGTTAAGTCAGAGGAACACAGCAGCAAAATGCACTGCACTCATGGTTTGGAAATTCTAACATACCTCAGCAGTACATAATTAGACTAAATTTCTTAATTTTTAGATTTATGACAAACACATGGATACTTTTTCAATATCTGACAAACACATGGATCCTTTCCAAGTTATTTAACAAAGGAAATAAAACCATGCAACACAATTTGTTGCATTTTACAACAGATGAATAACTAAAATTTTGACAACAGTGTTGGGGGTAATCTGTAGATTTTCAGGCAAATTTTCATGATTTTTAGGCAAAATTCAGTGAAATTATTGTACTTTCTTCCCGTCTAACATTTATGGTGCATAAAAAGTAAAAATTATACATTAAAATATTTTCCACTAATTTTCAAAAGTAAATAAACACTGAAAATCACCAAATTTGGACTAAAATCACATAATTTCCTCACAAATTTGTCAAATATTTTTGAAATTTTACCATTTCCCTTTTTTTATTATCAAAATGTCATATATCACATTTTCTGGCAATTTAGAGATCATATCATCAAATTCAGGCCTTTCGTCCACTGTCAGATTGTTGACATATACTATAGGAGGCAGACCACCATTAATTTCCCCATTGACTTCAATGTTAATTCTGGCCTCTTTGCCGACCTCCAACATTCCCCCAAATTTTCGTTGAGCTGAATGCTTTTCACTATATCTTTGCACTAAAATTTGTATCAGGTTGACCACCAAAATTTTGAGATACACCAACTTGAAGAAGCATACCCAAAACATGTAACTAGTTGCCGTACTTATCACCGTAGCCAACCTGATAACTCAGTTATCCTTCCGCCTCAAAATCATGAATATTTACCAAAACCTGGCAGAAAATATTAATTCAAACCCTCTTCTTCCATTCTAGACCAACAAATCAGCAAAAATGTCCATGCAAAGGGGGAGAAAAGAGAAGGAGAGAGAATTGCTATAAATAGACGAACTACAACTTGTGGGTACCGAGAGTGTGAAATTTAATGGTGGTCTGTCTCCTATATGGTTTTAAATGTTCATATATCATCAAAATTCTTTTCTTTATAGCTTCACATTTATTTTTGCAAAATTATTATAATACAGACTTTAAAAAAAAAAATTACAGAAGAAATGGTGTCCCTTTAAAGTTATGTACTGTTTTGTATACCAGGTTGCAGGTCATGCCCATGGGCCTTCTGTTCTAGAATTGAAGATTCTTTCTTAATTTTGTCAAAATGTAAGTTCTGCAAAAAGATTTAAAGAGTTTAAAACAAGTCCCATCAAAAATATTCAAAATATTGGAATATTTTTCAAAAATTGTATTTTTTTTTACCTTTTTCTACAAAATGGCCCATTTTTTACACTTTGTATGTCTCAAAATGCCAATATTTCCCTATTTCTTGGAAAGTCTGAGGTGAAAGGCATTTATTTCAAGAAACCTTGGCCAATCTTAACGAAAAAAAGCTGCAAATTGGTTGCATTGAAGGTAACTGTATGGAACTATAATAAAACTTGTAAGCCCATCCCCGAAAAATGTTGCTGTGGTACCAAATCCAACTTGTGTCCACATAAGTAATACTGTTGATGGAATATGGCTAATAGCCATGCTCTTCTATCCCTGGCTTGTATACATACACACAAACACATGTACTTGTAAGAAGTATGAATCATTTTTTAAAATATGGATTCATAAATGTGAAAGAAATGCTGTATTCAGGGGATAACCAGCCACTCTAATAAAAAGGTCACAAAACACTTTTTTTTTCTCAAAAAATGGGAATATTTCAGCATTTAAATAATTTTAACAATCAGAGGTATCCTTGAAATTACATAGTGTAAAAATTTTGTGGAAGCATGTTGTTTTAATTTTCCAATCAAATTCCTGACAAAATGAGGTGGAAATGGGGAGTTTTGACATAATTCTTAGCATAAAAGGAGTATGAAAACACTAATAATTAATATTTTATTGTTCTGCAAGTGCCACATTTTAAAAGATCACCACAAATAATAGATTTATACCCAAAATGTAAAACATTAAGCTGCAAAAGACAAATCTACAACACATCAATTTTGGGGTGTGGACTCATTTGGGAAAACTGTCATAGGATTACATGTTTGGCCATAAACAAAAAGTCTTAGAAATCCTTGAAATCTTATATGTAACTATTTGTTTGTGGAAAATAAAATGCCTGGTTACAATTCAAGCACAAAATCCAATTACTGTAAATTTGGAGTCAATATATGTTCAATTGGATATCCAAATATCATGTTCCAGAAAAGGGGTGGGGTGGGGAGGGTGAGCCAGTCTGAATGAAATGAAGACAGAGAAATTTCCCTGCAAACACATAGATTTTATTTTCTCGAGAAGGGAAATGCAACAATTTCAGGTTTTAAAAGATTAAAATTGTGTTAAGTCAGAGGAACACAGCAGCAAAATGCACTGCACTCATGGTTTGGAAATTCTAACATACCTCAGCAGTACATAATTAGACTAAATTTCTTAATTTTTAGATTTATGACAAACACATGGATACTTTTTCAATATCTGACAAACACATGGATCCTTTCCAAGTTATTTAACAAAGGAAATAAAACCATGCAACACAATTTGTTGCATTTTACAACAGATGAATAACTAAAATTTTGACAACAGTGTTGGGGGTAATCTGTAGATTTTCAGGCAAATTTTCATGATTTTTAGGCAAAATTCAGTGAAATTATTGTACTTTCTTCCCGTCTAACATTTATGGTGCATAAAAAGTAAAAATTATACATTAAAATATTTTCCACTAATTTTCAAAAGTAAATAAACACTGAAAATCACCAAATTTGGACTAAAATCACATAATTTCCTCACAAATTTGTCAAATATTTTTGAAATTTTACCATTTCCCTTTTTTTATTATCAAAATGTCATATATCACATTTTCTGGCAATTTAGAGATCATATCATCAAATTCAGGCCTTTCGTCCACTGTCAGATTGTTGACATATACTATAGGAGGCAGACCACCATTAATTTCCCCATTGACTTCAATGTTAATTCTGGCCTCTTTGCCGACCTCCAACATTCCCCCAAATTTTCGTTGAGCTGAATGCTTTTCACTATATCTTTGCACTAAAATTTGTATCAGGTTGACCACCAAAATTTTGAGATACACCAACTTGAAGAAGCATACCCAAAACATGTAACTAGTTGCCGTACTTATCACCGTAGCCAACCTGATAACTCAGTTATCCTTCCGCCTCAAAATCATGAATATTTACCAAAACCTGGCAGAAAATATTAATTCAAACCCTCTTCTTCCATTCTAGACCAACAAATCAGCAAAAATGTCCATGCAAAGGGGGAGAAAAGAGAAGGAGAGAGAATTGCTATAAATAGACGAACTACAACTTGTGGGTACCGAGAGTGTGAAATTTAATGGTGGTCTGTCTCCTATATGGTTTTAAATGTTCATATATCATCAAAATTCTTTTCTTTATAGCTTCACATTTATTTTTGCAAAATTATTATAATACAGACTTTAAAAAAAAAAATTACAGAAGAAATGGTGTCCCTTTAAAGTTATGTACTGTTTTGTATACCAGGTTGCAGGTCATGCCCATGGGCCTTCTGTTCTAGAATTGAAGATTCTTTCTTAATTTTGTCAAAATGTAAGTTCTGCAAAAAGATTTAAAGAGTTTAAAACAAGTCCCATCAAAAATATTCAAAATATTGGAATATTTTTCAAAAATTGTATTTTTTTTTACCTTTTTCTACAAAATGGCCCATTTTTTACACTTTGTATGTCTCAAAATGCCAATATTTCCCTATTTCTTGGAAAGTCTGAGGTGAAAGGCATTTATTTCAAGAAACCTTGGCCAATCTTAACGAAAAAAAGCTGCAAATTGGTTGCATTGAAGGTAACTGTATGGAACTATAATAAAACTTGTAAGCCCATCCCCGAAAAATGTTGCTGTGGTACCAAATCCAACTTGTGTCCACATAAGTAATACTGTTGATGGAATATGGCTAATAGCCATGCTCTTCTATCCCTGGCTTGTATACATACACACAAACACATGTACTTGTAAGAAGTATGAATCATTTTTTAAAATATGGATTCATAAATGTGAAAGAAATGCTGTATTCAGGGGATAACCAGCCACTCTAATAAAAAGGTCACAAAACACTTTTTTTTTCTCAAAAAATGGGAATATTTCAGCATTTAAATAATTTTAACAATCAGAGGTATCCTTGAAATTACATAGTGTAAAAATTTTGTGGAAGCATGTTGTTTTAATTTTCCAATCAAATTCCTGACAAAATGAGGTGGAAATGGGGAGTTTTGACATAATTCTTAGCATAAAAGGAGTATGAAAACACTAATAATTAATATTTTATTGTTCTGCAAGTGCCACATTTTAAAAGATCACCACAAATAATAGATTTATACCCAAAATGTAAAACATTAAGCTGCAAAAGACAAATCTACAACACATCAATTTTGGGGTGTGGACTCATTTGGGAAAACTGTCATAGGATTACATGTTTGGCCATAAACAAAAAGTCTTAGAAATCCTTGAAATCTTATATGTAACTATTTGTTTGTGGAAAATAAAATGCCTGGTTACAATTCAAGCACAAAATCCAATTACTGTAAATTTGGAGTCAATATATGTTCAATTGGATATCCAAATATCATGTTCCAGAAAAGGGGTGGGGTGGGGAGGGTGAGCCAGTCTGAATGAAATGAAGACAGAGAAATTTCCCTGCAAACACATAGATTTTATTTTCTCGAGAAGGGAAATGCAACAATTTCAGGTTTTAAAAGATTAAAATTGTGTTAAGTCAGAGGAACACAGCAGCAAAATGCACTGCACTCATGGTTTGGAAATTCTAACATACCTCAGCAGTACATAATTAGACTAAATTTCTTAATTTTTAGATTTATGACAAACACATGGATACTTTTTCAATATCTGACAAACACATGGATCCTTTCCAAGTTATTTAACAAAGGAAATAAAACCATGCAACACAATTTGTTGCATTTTACAACAGATGAATAACTAAAATTTTGACAACAGTGTTGGGGGTAATCTGTAGATTTTCAGGCAAATTTTCAAGATTTTTAGGCAAAATTCAGTGAAATTATTGTACTTTCTTCCCGTCTAACATTTATGGTGCATAAAAAGTAAAAATTATACATTAAAATATTTTCCACTAATTTTCAAAAGTAAATAAACACTGAAAATCACCAAATTTGGACTAAAATCACATAATTTCCTCACAAATTTGTCAAATATTTTTGAAATTTTACCATTTCCCTTTTTTTATTATCAAAATGTCATATATCACATTTTCTGGCAATTTAGAGATCATATCATCAAATTCAGGCCTTTCGTCCACTGTCAGATTGTTGACATATACTATAGGAGGCAGACCACCATTAATTTCCCCATTGACTTCAATGTTAATTCTGGCCTCTTTGCCGACCTCCAACATTCCCCCAAATTTTCGTTGAGCTGAATGCTTTTCACTATATCTTTGCACTAAAATTTGTATCAGGTTGACCACCAAAATTTTGAGATACACCAACTTGAAGAAGCATACCCAAAACATGTAACTAGTTGCCGTACTTATCACCGTAGCCAACCTGATAACTCAGTTATCCTTCCGCCTCAAAATCATGAATATTTACCAAAACCTGGCAGAAAATATTAATTCAAACCCTCTTCTTCCATTCTAGACCAACAAATCAGCAAAAATGTCCATGCAAAGGGGGAGAAAAGAGAAGGAGAGAGAATTGCTATAAATAGACGAACTACAATTTGTGGGTACCGAGAGTGTGAAATTTAATGGTGGTCTGTCTCCTATATGGTTTTAAATGTTCATATATCATCAAAATTCTTTTCTTTATAGCTTCACATTTATTTTTGCAAAATTATTATAATACAGACTTTAAAAAAAAAAATTACAGAAGAAATGGTGTCCCTTTAAAGTTATGTACTGTTTTGTATACCAGGTTGCAGGTCATGCCCATGGGCCTTCTGTTCTAGAATTGAAGATTCTTTCTTAATTTTGTCAAAATGTAAGTTCTGCAAAAAGATTTAAAGAGTTTAAAACAAGTCCCATCAAAAATATTCAAAATATTGGAATATTTTTCAAAAATTGTATTTTTTTTTACCTTTTTCTACAAAATGGCCCATTTTTTACACTTTGTATGTCTCAAAATGCCAATATTTCCCTATTTCTTGGAAAGTCTGAGGTGAAAGGCATTTATTTCAAGAAACCTTGGCCAATCTTAACGAAAAAAAGCTGCAAATTGGTTGCATTGAAGGTAACTGTATGGAACTATAATAAAACTTGTAAGCCCATCCCCGAAAAATGTTGCTGTGGTACCAAATCCAACTTGTGTCCACATAAGTAATACTGTTGATGGAATATGGCTAATAGCCATGCTCTTCTATCCCTGGCTTGTATACATACACACAAACACATGTACTTGTAAGAAGTATGAATCATTTTTTAAAATATGGATTCATAAATGTGAAAGAAATGCTGTATTCAGGGGATAACCAGCCACTCTAATAAAAAGGTCACAAAACACTTTTTTTTTCTCAAAAAATGGGAATATTTCAGCATTTAAATAATTTTAACAATCAGAGGTATCCTTGAAATTACATAGTGTAAAAATTTTGTGGAAGCATGTTGTTTTAATTTTCCAATCAAATTCCTGACAAAATGAGGTGGAAATGGGGAGTTTTGACATAATTCTTAGCATAAAAGGAGTATGAAAACACTAATAATTAATATTTTATTGTTCTGCAAGTGCCACATTTTAAAAGATCACCACAAATAATAGATTTATACCCAAAATGTAAAACATTAAGCTGCAAAAGACAAATCTACAACACATCAATTTTGGGGTGTGGACTCATTTGGGAAAACTGTCATAGGATTACATGTTTGGCCATAAACAAAAAGTCTTAGAAATCCTTGAAATCTTATATGTAACTATTTGTTTGTGGAAAATAAAATGCCTGGTTACAATTCAAGCACAAAATCCAATTACTGTAAATTTGGAGTCAATATATGTTCAATTGGATATCCAAATATCATGTTCCAGAAAAGGGGTGGGGTGGGGAGGGTGAGCCAGTCTGAATGAAATGAAGACAGAGAAATTTCCCTGCAAACACATAGATTTTATTTTCTCGAGAAGGGAAATGCAACAATTTCAGGTTTTAAAAGATTAAAATTGTGTTAAGTCAGAGGAACACAGCAGCAAAATGCACTGCACTCATGGTTTGGAAATTCTAACATACCTCAGCAGTACATAATTAGACTAAATTTCTTAATTTTTAGATTTATGACAAACACATGGATACTTTTTCAATATCTGACAAACACATGGATCCTTTCCAAGTTATTTAACAAAGGAAATAAAACCATGCAACACAATTTGTTGCATTTTACAACAGATGAATAACTAAAATTTTGACAACAGTGTTGGGGGTAATCTGTAGATTTTCAGGCAAATTTTCATGATTTTTAGGCAAAATTCAGTGAAATTATTGTACTTTCTTCCCGTCTAACATTTATGGTGCATAAAAAGTAAAAATTATACATTAAAATATTTTCCACTAATTTTCAAAAGTAAATAAACACTGAAAATCACCAAATTTGGACTAAAATCACATAATTTCCTCACAAATTTGTCAAATATTTTTGAAATTTTACCATTTCCCTTTTTTTATTATCAAAATGTCATATATCACATTTTCTGGCAATTTAGAGATCATATCATCAAATTCAGGCCTTTCGTCCACTGTCAGATTGTTGACATATACTATAGGAGGCAGACCACCATTAATTTCCCCATTGACTTCAATGTTAATTCTGGCCTCTTTGCCGACCTCCAACATTCCCCCAAATTTTCGTTGAGCTGAATGCTTTTCACTATATCTTTGCACTAAAATTTGTATCAGGTTGACCACCAAAATTTTGAGATACACCAACTTGAAGAAGCATACCCAAAACATGTAACTAGTTGCCGTACTTATCACCGTAGCCAACCTGATAACTCAGTTATCCTTCCGCCTCAAAATCATGAATATTTACCAAAACCTGGCAGAAAATATTAATTCAAACCCTCTTCTTCCATTCTAGACCAACAAATCAGCAAAAATGTCCATGCAAAGGGGGAGAAAAGAGAATTGCTATAAATAGACGAACTACAATTTGTGGGTACCGAGAGTGTGAAATTTAATGGTGGTCTGCCTCCTATATCCCTTATCGGAGTTACGTCCCTTTGTCGTCATTATATTTATAACCACAATCGAATTTGAAAGTGTAAAAATACGTAATTGATGGGGAGTACTACAGTTTTATTGCTGATTTGGATATATTTTGGAACGATAATACTAGACTTTATTTCGCAGAAAAGTATTTGGTGTTTCTACTCTGTTGTGTAAAACATTTCACGGAACAAGAAAAAGATAGTAAGCTGGCACTGCCAGGCAGGATACGCCCACATTTTCGAGAGATGGATAGAGAACAAGCAAAACCGAAAGTGATTTTTCCTACAATCAAAGGCTATAATTCATTAAATTACAATTTGATATGCGCAAATATCGAAAAGAATCAAGATCTTTAGGTTATAAACATGCATTTCAAGTTTCAACAAAATCGAATTAAAATTGTGACCTATACTGGGTCCACAAAATTGATATACCATATTTTAACACTATAAGCGTACAAACGGCGGCCACTTTGTCTGGCAATTATGGTCCGATTCCCCTGAAATTCAAACAATCTACCGTATGGTGTAAAGGTGATAGAGTCGAGCATTTTTTTAAATCGGATAATAATCGTGACCTCCAGAGGGACCATAGGCGATTTTTTGGACAATCAGGGGCCATAATTCAGGAAGTTATGATCTGATATGTGCAAATAACGAAAGGAACCAAGATCTTTGGGTTATAACCATGCATTTCAAGTTTCATCAAAATTGAATCAAAATATTGACCTATACACTGGGTCCACAACCTTGATATACCATTTTATAACAGTATTCGCGTACACGCGGCGGCCATTTTGTATGGCAATTTTGTTCCGAATTTTTCCGAAATGCGAACTCAGTTTTCCTGAGGGTGTAACGGTGATATAATCAAACGATTTTTTAAATCGGATAATAATTGTGACCTCCAGAGGGACCACAAGCTAAACAAAGACGATTTTGCGTATAATCAGGGGCCATAATTCAGGAAGTTACGATCCGATATGCGCAAATATCAACAGGAACCAAGATCCTTGGGTTATAACCATGCTTTTGAAGTTTCATCAAAATCTAATTAAAATTGTGACCTCTACAGGGTCCACAACCTTGATATACCATTTTTTTAAAACAGTATTCGCGTACGAATGGCGGCCATTTTGTATGGCAATTTTGGTCCAATTTTTCCGAAATTGGAACTCAACCTTCCTTAGGGCGTAACAGTGATATAATCAAACGATTTTTTTAATCAGATAATAATTGTGACCTCCAGAGGGACCACAAGCTAAACAAAGGCGATTATGCGTATAATCTGGGGCCATAATTCAGAAAGTTACGATCCAATATGCGCAAATATCGAAAGGAACCAAGATCTTTGGGTTATAACCATGCATTTCAAGTTTCATCAAAATCGAAATTAAAATTGTGACCTCTACAGGGTTCACAACCTTGATATACCATTTTTTAACCATATAGCGTACGAATGTCGGCCATTTTGTATGGCAATTTTGGTCCAATTTTTCCGAAATTCGAACTCAACCTCCCTTAGGGTGTAACGGTGATATAAACAAACGATTTTTCAAATCAGATAATTATTGTAAACTACAGAGGGACCACAAGCTAAACCAAGGTGATTTTGCGTATAATCAGGGGCCATAATTCAGGAAGTTACGATCCGATATGCGCAAATATCAAAAGGAACCAAGATCTTTGGGTTATAACCATGCATTTCAAGTTTCATCAAAATCGAATTAAAATTGTGATCTCTACAGGGTCCACAACCTTGATATACCATTTTTTAACAGTATTCGCGTACGAACGGCGGCCATTTTGTATGGTAATTTTGGTCCGATTGTTCCGAAATTTGAACTCAACCCTCCTTAGGGTGTAACGGTGATATAATCGAACGGTTTTTCAAATCGGATAATAATTGTGACCTCCAGAGATACCACGAGCTAAAATAGGTGATTTTTTGGACAATCAGGGGCCATAATTCAGGAAATTACGTTTCGATAGGCGCAAAGATCGAAAGGAACCAAGATCTGTGGGTTATAAACATGCATGTCAAGTTTCATCAAAATCGGTTCAAAATTGTGACCTCTATATGGTCCACAAGCTAAAAATGTGATTTTTCGTACAATCAGGGGCCATAATCCATGAAGTTTTGATCCGATACATGCCAATATCGAAAGCAGCCGAGATCTTTTGGGGATAAACCTATATTTCAAGTTTCGTTAAAATCCAACAAGTATTGTGACCTGTAGAGGGTCCACAAACAATTGTGGACGGACGTCCGGACGGACGGACGTCCAGACGGACGGACGGACGGACAGACGGACAGGGGCGACGACATAATACGTCCACATGAAAATGTGGGCGTATAAAAATGTATGATGGTGTCACACTGTTGGCAGATTTGTTATTGTTTTAGGTAAGGAAGTTTCTCTGTTATTTTTAGACCAAAAGTACACCATGGTTGACTTATTTCGTCTAATTAGTAAACAATAATATAAAATAACATATACCTGATCAGACATAATAATTGTGTAGCAATAATATTTTCTGTGAGCTGATAGTTGAAAAACTTCAATCAGTCAGTAAGAGAGCTGGCTATTATCTAACCGGATGTGGACACTTCGCTTGATACGGTTTACACTGAAAGTGGGCGGAGCCTGCCTGTGTGTTTGTCGCCCAAATCGATGGCCATGTTTGTTAAATAAATTTAAACAACTATGGCGGTTGTTTAGGGCGTAACTTTTTTTTTATTTAGCTATTTCTGTAGTTTTATAATCGGAGTTCAGCTTTAAATCCCTTATCCACATATATATTCCATCCCGTACACTCCAATCTCAAAATAGCTATTTTAATTTGTTTATTACACATGTCATATTTTATTATAATCTTTATATATATGCCATTTTAATTCTTTAATCATCCATTTAATTTATTTTCTATGTGTGATGTTAACCGCGCCTTTGAGCAATATTTTATATTGGAAATAGGCGCATAATAAATTTAAAAAAAATATTATAGGTCATCCCAACCCCCCTTGATGACATAATAATAATGTATATTTATAAAGCGCATATATCCATCCAGAAATGCATGCTCAAAGCGCTACACAATTATGAACCCGGTCTCTAGGATACAGGTAAAGCCTGTTTACCTCCCTTTACCCCCGAACTCTTAGAAAGAGTCCCAACACATGCAGCATCAACTTGAATTTCAAGGAACGCATTAGTTTTTATACGCCCACATTGAAATGTGGTCGTATATTGCCGTCGACCCGTCCGTCCACAATTGCCTGTGGACGCTCTAGAGGCCAAAGTTAATATTCGATTGACTTTAAATTTATACACAGTGTTTAAGGCCATGAGACGAAGAAGCCTATTGATTTTCAGCGATTTCCGATAATAACTGTCAGAGTGATGGCCCTTGATCACTTCAAAAAATCTTGTGGACGCTCTAGAGGCCAAAGTTAATATCCGATTGACTTTAGATTTATACATAGTGTTAAATGTCATGAGACGAAAAAGCCTATTGATTTTCAGAAATTTCCGATAATTACTGTCAGAGTAATGGCCCTTGATCTCTTTAAAAAAAATCTTGTTGACGCTCTAGAGGCTAAAGTTAATAACCGATTGACTTTAAATTTATACACATTGTTTAAGGTCATAAAATGAAGAACCCTATCGATTTTTAGCAATTGCTGATAATTACTGTCAGAGTAATGGCCCTTTATCACTTTAAAAGATCTTGTGGACGCTCTAGAGGCCAAAGTTAATAACCGATTGACTTTAATTGATACACAGTGTTTAAGGTCATGAGACGAAGAAGCCTATTGATTTTCAGCAATTTCCGATAATTACTGTCAGAGTTATGGCCCTTGATCTCTTAAAAAAAATCTTGTTGACGCTCTAGAGGCTAAAGTTAATAACCGATTGACTTTAGATTTATACACAGTGTTTGTCATGAAACGAAGAAGCCTATTGATTTTGAGCAATTTCCAATAATTACTGTAAGAGTTATGGCCCTCGATCACTTTAAAAATTCTTGTGGATGCTCTAGAGGCCAAAGTTAATATCCGATTGACTTTAAATTTATACACAGTGTTTAAGGTCATGAGACGAAGAGGCCTATTGATTTTCAGCGTTTCCGATAATTACTGACTAAGTTATGGCCCTTGATCACTTTCAAAATTTTGTGGACGCTCTACAGGCTAAAGTTAATATCCGATTGACTTTAAATTTATACAAATTGTTTAAGGTCATGAGACGAACAAGTATATTGAGTTTCAATGAATTTAGATAACTTGAACAGCATGGAGGAGAACTTTATCAAAGCCAAACAAATTCCAATGATTTTCTGGTAATTACATAATGAGTTGTTACTTTTAGTGTATTATATGTTTCATTAACGAAAAAAGTAAAATATGCGACAACTCTTGTTGACTGCCCGGACGATTTAGCTGCTGTGGGCGTATGTTTCGTTGCCTGGCAACCTATGTTTTGTGTAACACATACACCATCCTACCATAACAATAAGAATTATAAATATATATAAGCTAAATGTTGTAAAGTTTAAAAAATGGGGGGAGGGGGTAGAATTAATGTACAGGCATTTCGTTTAAACCACTAGGCCATACAGTATTAAATCTGTGTATGCAATGGGATTCAGCAATATTAAGTTTGGCTCTATCATTCTGAGGGATTTTATCTTAATCAACGTGAGAAAGTTTAAAGATGGTTTAGTGATATACATGACTTTATTATTAAACACCCCTACTACTGGTGTCACTGTATCATGTTTATTATGACTTAGATCCCATCTGAGTTTCTATTTTTAAATGGTTTTGGATTTCTCTCATTGTATATTTTTGGGGGATTCACATGAAAATGTGGGCGTATAAAAATGTAAACTTGCTAAATTCATCTTTATTCTTTGAGACCCCGGAGGTAAAAAGGTTAAATTTTCCAATTTTGCACCAGGAAGCATTTAAAGTAATAAATGTTAGCGTAAATTATAAACTAAAGGAAACATGTTCTAATTAATAGTAGGAACATTTAAAACTTATCTTTAGGTGGTTTTACCACAGTACATTTACTTTGGAACGTCGAAAAGGATCTTGCATAACAGAACCAACACATCTCGAAACCCGTTTAAAAAAATACGTAAAAACTGTAAAATCGAAATCTTCCAGATTTAGTTTAAAGGAGCTAAGTCCCAGTGATGGGATTTCAAATTTTTTGCTGTAGGACATTTTTATCTGAAAATAAGGGAGAATAACTCTTATCATTATTTAAGTAGGCGTTTTCAACCTACAATTAAGAATCACATGTCAATAAAATATTCAAATTTATACGTAATAAAAAAAAAGAAGCTAATAGCTGCACCTCATTAGTTTTCATGTTTAATTCCTGTGCGGTATTTAAATTTATGTCAAGAAAGTCCGACATTCGTCTGATACTCAGTTTCGATTTATATACAGAAGGTAAAAAAAATACATCCCAAATTTTATTTGGCCGTAAGTCGTAGTGATACGCCGCTCTAATCTAAGTCTAATACAACGACGGGTGACACCAAATAATAATAATAAAATAATAATAATATTTATTCAAGGTAAAAGGCATATAAAAATTTGGCATATAAAAAATTTGGCATACAAAACTTGGCACATTAAAGCATAAAACGATTGATAAAATATAAATATTGCACTATAATAGACATAATACTTGAGCACATGAATACACTTGTAAAGTTACAGTTATAGTAGTAAAATAAAATTAAAGGCTTATAAATTGTGTACATTTTCATTATTATAATGTTTGACTAGACTAGATTATCACTGCAGCCTAATAGGGGGGATCACGGTGGCTAAGTGGATAAGGCACTGGTTCACTAGCCTGGAGGTTGAGTGTTCGATCCCTGCATTGGCCGAGAAAGTTCATCTCGATTTTCCGGCGTGATTTCCCCTTGTCAGTGATGCAGAAGGAGGGCCTGACAAGGACAGCTGCCTAGTCGTTCGGATGGGACGAAAAACCGAGGTCCCGTGTACAAATTGGAGTGCACGTAAAAGATCCCTTGGCAGTTGGAATTCGATATAAGAGTAGGCCGTAGCGCCGCTGCCGGGCAAAATTTCCCTCATTGCACACTGTGGCGTATGCCCGTCTTCAATTAGCCCAGGTTAGGTGCTTAAGCGTAGGACGTTAAACCCCATTTCATTTCATTCATTCATTCATAATACCTTAGGATGACCCACAAAGTTAAAGAAACTTATTTCCAGTGGGGTCCTTTTCTGAAGAGACTTCCAGTTCCCCACCAAGCTTGACACAACTAAATTAACAACTCCTAATTAATAAAAAACAAATTCACTCTTAGAGATGGTTTCAGATTTATCCATCAAATATTTTTTAGCTTGAGCTATAAATTTATGTTTCTTTGAGCAACTTTTAACTAAATCTGGTAGAGAGTTCCAGTCTTTTATTCCATTATAGAAAAAGGTGGTAGATTCACATCCTTTTATTGAAGGTATATAAAAATTCATGTCACTAGATCTTGTGTTAAAAGATCTTTCATTTCTAACAAAATTTGTGTGTAAATAATTTGGGCATACATTGTTATAAATGTTAAAGACATGATTGAGTCTCAGTTGTTTGACTCTATTACTAACATTTAAAAAACCTAATTTTTCAAACTCAAAATATGTTACACTTTTTCTAGGATGCAATTGTAGAATAAATCTTACAATCTTATTTTGTGCCACTTGGAGTTTATTTTTCATATGTTTTGATATACCTTCATACCAGCATGCACATGCATAGTCAAAATGACATTGAATCAGGGAGGAGCATAGTGTCTTCCTAGATCGAAAATTGAGACACTCTTTGTTTCTATATAAAAATTTTAGCCTCTGATTAACCTTTTTCACTATGGAATTGACAATATAATCACCAGTCAGAAACTGATCAATAATGATTCCTAAATATTTTACAAAAATTTTGGGTTCAATATTGATACCATTACAGGAAACAGCAAAATCACCCGGTATCAGAGACCGAAGTTTTCGACCAGGACCAAAAATGATACTCTCCGTCTTTCCCAAATGTAGGGACAATTTATTGTCGGTCAGCCACTCATGGCATGACTCCAATTTGACACTAGCACGGACTATCGTCTAAAACAATTAACTACTTACGTTATTCCAATCGAAATAAACGTCAACATTTCTTAGAGTGTTTATTCATTTATTTAAAGTTAGATTAACACCCGAGGTTGTGCAAGGTTGAACACAGAGAACGCCTTAGCGTTTGAAGTGTTCAATTAGCGACCTCAGGTGTTTATCTAACTTAACCCCGAGGGTCGAAGATGATAACTAGCTTACACACTTGACCCTTTGTTCTGACTCGGATGTTCAAGTTACGAATCAACCTGTAATGTGTTGTTTTAGCATGTGCACAGGTGACCATTTGAGGAAAAGTAGGTGTTCATATAAATGAACACCCCAACATACTAACCCGGTGATTGTCAAAACAGACAACGCATTTTCGTGCGTGCACTGTATTATAAATAACAAGAAACACTGTGTTAATTAAAAAAGATAAATACATGCAGTAAAAACAATAAATTAATATTTTTTCAATGTAGATTGTGAAATAGTATCATTAGCTAGAAAACGCACCCAATAGTATAAGGAACAAATACTTAAAACTTGGCGAAACTTGATACATTTCTGCTAGGCCATGTTTTAGAAATTTTTAATCTTGTAAAAAAAACTTTCCTACAACATTGCACATGCTATTTTTTCGCACATGGTTAGTTTGTTCTGTATACCAATCCCAACTTCTTAAAACTTTATTTAATAACCATTGTACATGGTCTGATCTGTGGGTATGGTATATACACACGTATAAACTTGCTGCTATGTGAGGGCTATGAAAGAGAGAGAAATTGGGTTTAGCGTCCACTCAACACAAACTAGGTCATTTCGGGACAAACACATGGTTTAATTTTATTTCAAAAATTCACTTGAGCGTAGGGGTCTTTAGCAGTGGGGGAAAACCAGAGGACCCGGAGAAAACACACGAGGCTGGACAGGCGACCCTACCCCTTCTCACGTAGGCTACAACCGGGAATTCTGAATATGTAAACAGAGAGGGGGAGAGAGAAATGGGGTTTAACGTCAACTTGACACAAACTAGGTAATTTCGGGACTAACATATGGTTTCATTTTATTTCAATAATTAGCAGTGAGGGGAAACTGGAGGACCCAGCGAAAATACACGAGGCTGGACAGGCAATCCTACTTCTTGTCACCTACAACCGGGGTTTAATATGTAAACAAAATGACATGATGTATATTAATGTATTTATACCTGTTATAGGTGAATCGGTAAAGCGATTTGGGGTTATAAATATCATTTCTTTTTCAAATAGATCTAGAACCTGTGATAAAATGTCGTCTGTTAAATATCCGTCTATTTTCAGCTTCTTACACAAACAAAAAATCCATTGTGTAAGCATGTTTACATCTCTTAATTCCACGTGTCTCGCAAGATTTGTACCTCCAAAATTACATGTCTTATCACAGCACACAGCTTCATAGTAAGCACTGCCTAATATGGCAATATTCGTGCAGCGCTCGAGGTCACGGGAAAGTGCCACTGTGAATGAGAATTTCTATATAGATAACGTCAGCGTATTGCTTATTTGACTCACAGTATACAAATTCATTGAAAGCACTGCCGAATAATATGTTAAGCAATATTCGTGCAGCGCTCGGGTCACGGGAAAGAGCCACTGTGAATGAGAATTTCTATATGACATGGAGTCTTAAAGGACGTAAACATATCGTAGACAAAGTGGTTGTTCATTGATTTGGGGTGTTATATACTCTTACTGTATGTGACATCTATGAATAGTTTATAGATGCTGTCAGCTCAGATCAAAGCGATTAAAATGGCCGACAATTGAGAAACCATGAGGTAAACGGGTGGATTAAAATTATATAATCACAGTTATTGGTTTGATGAATTGTCCGACAAAGGATTAAGCCAGTCAATCATGGCAGATTAATAGTTAATCAAGGTAGGTGCATACATAAATACGTTGTTCATCAATCCAGCCTATTGTCAATGATAATTGGGTTGAGTTGTAGTTATACACTCAGCACACTATATTAATTTTGGAATTTTGAATATTATTCACTATGTCTTGAAATTGATGTCCGATTAGGCATATTCCCGGTCAGACAATTTTTGGCGTTTGGAAAAAAGATTCGGACAAGTACGGAATATAGGGGCAAAATCCCATCACTGCTAAGTCCGTAACTCACAATCCTCCAAAATCTTTGACATCGAAAACACGAATTGTTGGTCAATTTAAATCAACAATGATAATGTTAACTTACCGGGAAAAAATGAGCTTCTGATATCCGATATTTAACCCTTTGGACACTGACGCCCTGAACGTCATTACGTCTATATACAAGCCCCTTGAGTAAAAAGTTAAAAAAAAATCTTTTGTAATATTTTTGTTTTATGTCTTTGTATTACTTACAAACAAGTATACAATCAATATCTATGAATAAAATAGTCTTGTGTATTACTATTTCTGAATTTATCACCAGTACTCCACCTCGAGTACTTGGTTATATATTTGTTTTATGTCTTTTACTTCACAAACAAACAAGTATACAATAAATATTTAATAATATCAATGAGTAGACATCTTTCGTTTGGCCATATTTATCGTTTATTTGATCAAAATCCAGTAATGCAAGCCCAATAACAATAATTTTCTGTAAACAAAAGATTGCCTTCCCTTGATAGAAAAGGCCAAAACCCTGATGAAACGAAGTCGCTGATTTACTGAGAAAATACTACATGTCTGGTAAACACGAGACCAACTTCGATGTTTTACCGGTGTCACAGTTTCTGTTGGTCGCTGGTGTGTGTTGGTTCCTGGCGCATGCGCAGTTGTAGGAGTCATCTCACACTGTTATAGACACAGTGTGTGTTGACTCCCCGTGATAGGATGACCCCTACGATTTTCTTACGGTCAGATCGGTATCTACCAATATATAGTATTACTACTGACAGTAGCCGAGGATGTTGAGTTTCTATTGTTTGTTTATTTCATTTAAAAGGAGAAATACAAATTAACGATCTTATAAAAATTGAAAAATTCCCGTCCACATGCAGAAACAGAAAAAATAATTGCCCCTTATTTGTATACACGCAGAATTGGGGTGATTCATGTTCAAGAAATAGTGGTATTTTCAGATTTAGTTTCAGATGTAGATCCCTAGTTACTATAAAAACGGATGTTACCGGTTTTTGGATAGAGGCCAAAGCCGATAAATATCCGATACTTATAGTAACTAGTATAGTAGATCCCATGGTTTGCATGATAAAGTATTTGTATTTGACAAATAAAACACATAGGCAACTTGTAAAATTTTTATTATGTACAAAATTAAAATAATGATTCAGAGAAATCCCAATCATATATACAGGCCAATATTCAATCTGCAAAACAGTTAATTATTAAAACATGTTAAAACATCGAAAAGTGATTTATAAGTTTTTAACAAAAAAATTATCTGGGAAATCAGTAGAGCACCTTTGGAGGTGAATTAATTGACAATTTCAAGCCAATCATCAATGTGTATGGTTTCCAGTTCCACTGATTGTATATACGCGTGTAACGACTAATCACTAAAAACAGCGGCAACAAATCAAGAACGATAGAACAATTAATCTCAAGCCAATTAACTTAAATCCGTTGATCGTGTAACTACTGATCACTACAAAAACAGCTAATCACGATAACAAGTATGTTTATTAATGACAAAACTCTAACATTTTCCTGAAGTGATCAGTTATTTGAGTTATGAGGAACCATCTCACAATGGCGGAAGTGGATGAAGCTGTGTTGTCCGTGTTGCTAACACAAACATCCGTCTCAGACATGCGCAAATGCCCAGGAACCAACACACACCAGGGACCAACAGAAACTGTGACACCGGGCGCTCTTTATTCTAGCCAAAGCTATCAGGGTTAGGATAATTTTTTTTTATAACATTAGTACATGAATCGTGTACAATAGTGGGTAAACGATAAAGAGTACTGAGCAGGACCGTTGTTGAGCGAGGCCACATGTCAGTCAATTTGATTGACAGTTCCATATACGGCCTTGACATTATGTTTAGTTGTAGTTAAAACGAGAGTTTGGATCTTCCTGCACCCGTTTCTTATGTTTATATTTTGTATAAATTTTCTCAATTAATTTCCATACTTGAATGTTAATATAAATTATGAATTTCCATACTTGAATGTTAATATAAATTATGAATATTATCTTATATCTAGTAGGCAAATCATCGCCCTATGTCACAAAGATTCTGAACAGGCTCGCTGTGTATAGTAGTTGCAAAAATGAGATGTTGGATCTTCCACTAAATCTTAATTCACCCCCTCGCTCTCTTTTATTTTATATATTTCAGAAATAGTCAACCTTTTTCTTTTGTTTAAAATATTTGGGGGATATTTTTTCAATTGATTTTGATAAAATAATCATATTTCATTCGCTTATGCATAAAGTATACAATCGGCCTCGCTTAGCAGTGGGACTTTTTCTTAATTCGGAAAAATTATAAAGTATTTCTATGAATTAATTTTCATTGAAAAATAATATTTGAGTGATTGTATTATATAAATAAAGAATGGTATCTTATATAATACAGAAAATACGGAATCCATTGCACTATACCATATGAAGTATCCAATCGGCTTCGCTTAGCAATGGCCCGTTTTCTTATGTTTAAAAGATGTTGGGAATATTTTTTTCAATTTATTTTCATAAAATAATCATATATCTTTCGAGCGTTTTAAATATATTAAAAAAAATTATACTATACACTCCAGAAAAACGGAACTGCATCATCCAATACCGCGTATATCTATCGGCCTCGCCATGCATAAAGTGTCCAATCGGCCACGCTCAGCAGAATTCATTGCACTACACATTATGAAGTATCCAATCGGCTTCGCTTAGCAATGGCCCGTTTTCTAATGTTTAAAAGATGTTGGGAATAATTTTTTCAATTTATTTTCATAAAATAATCATATATCTTTCGAGCGTTTTAAGTATATTAAGAAAATTATACTATTCACTCCAGAAAAACGGAACTGCATCATCCAATACCGCGTATATCTATCGGCCTCGCCATGCATAAAGTGTCCAATTGGCCACGCTCAGCAGAATTCATTGCACTATTTCATATGAAGTATCCAATCGGCTTCGCTTAGCAATGGCCCGTTTTCTAATGTTTAAAAGATGTTGGGAATATTTTTTTCAATTTATTTTCATAAAATAATCATGTATCTTTCGAGCGTTTTAAGTATATTAAGAAAATTATACTATTCACTCCAGAAAAACGGAACTGCGTCATCCAATACCGCGTATATCTATCGGCCTCGCCATGCATAAAGTGTCCAATCGGCCTCGCTCAGCAGAATTCATTGCACACCATATGAAGTATCCAATCGGCTTCGCTTAGCAATGGCCCGTTTTCTTATGTTTAAAAGATGTTGGGAATATTTTTTTCAAATTATTTTCATAAATTAATCATATATCTTTCGAGCGTTTTAAGTATATTAAGAAAATTATACTATACACTCCAGAAAAACGGAGCTGCATCTACCAATACCGCGTATATCTATCGGCCTCGCCATGCATAAAGTGTCCAATCGGCCTCGCTCAGCAGTGGGCCCTTTTCTTATGTTTAAAAGATTTGGGGGATATTTTTTCAATTTAATTTTTTAAAATAATCATATTTCAGTAATTGTTTTTTTTATATAAATTAAGAATAGTGCCTTATATATCAAAGAAATAGCGGAATTCATTGCACAATGCCATGAAGTATATACAATCGGCCTCGCTTTGCGGTGGGACTTTTTCTTATGTTTAAAAGATTTGGGGGATATTTTCTCAATTGATTTTCATAAAATAATCATATTTCTTTCGAGCGTTTTACGTATGTTAAGAAACATTATACTATATCCCAGAAACACGAAAATTCATCACCCAATATCGCTTATAGTGAAGTTAAACAATCGGCCTCGCTTAGTAGCGGGGCCTTTTCTTACCCTTTGAAAGATTATAAAGTGATTGTATTGTATAAATTAGGAGTAGTGGCTTATATATCACAGAAATAGCAGAATTCATTGCACTATACCATATGAAGTATACAATCGGCCTCGCTTAGCATTGGGACTTTTTCTTGCGTTTAAAAGATTTCGGGGACATTTTTTCAATTGATTTTCATAAAATAATCATATATCTTTCCAGCGTTTTAAGTATACTAGGAAAATTATACGATACACCTCAGAAGAAATGAACTGCGCCATCCAATACCGTGTATATAGTCTATTGGCCTCGCCATGCATGAAGCATCTAATCGGTTTCGCTTAGCAGTGGGCCCTTTTGTTATGTTTTAAAAGATTTTGGGGATATTTTTTTCAATTTTTTTTCATAAAATAATAATTTTTGAGTGTTTTATATAAATTAAGAATAGTACTTTATATATCACAGAAATAGCGAAATTTATTGCACAACACCATATGAAGTATACAATCGGCCTAGCTTAGCGGTGGGACGTTTTCTTATGTTTAAAAGTTCTTTGGGATATTTTTTCAATTGATTTTCATAAAAAAAAATCATATATCGGTTGAGCGTTTTAAGTATTTTAAGAAAATGATCCCAGAAACACGGAAATGCATCACCCAATATCGCGTATAGTGCCTAATCGGCCACACTATGCACGAAGTATAAAATCGACATCGATTAGCTGTAGGACCATAGGCGTAGGAGCTCGATTAAAGTTAGGGGGCAGAACCCCAATTGCCCGAAAAATTTCGGGTTTAAAGACAGCAACGACCTTGTATCCCCCAAGCAAATTTTGGAATATTTGACGGCTGCAAACACGTTTTCCTGCTATTGCAGCCGGTGAACGAAGCAACTTCAAAGTGGTCTAATACAGCCCAATTAAGGTGGCTTACTCGAATTCCAATCAATCGTTTACAGTCCTTGAAAATTTAACTGTAGCAAACGCGTTTTCAGCCGGTGCACAAAGCAACCCCAAAGTGGTCGAATATAACCTTATTAAAGTGGCTTACTCGAATTCTAATCAATCGTTTACAGTCCACGAAGACGGGACATTTAGGAGAAAAATTTGAAAATGTAATTGCTGCAAACGCGTTTTCCTGCTATTCCAGTTTGTGAATACAGCAACTTCAATTTGGTCCAGTATAGCCTGCATGGCTGACCCGAATTCCAAACAACAAATCATTCGTCGCGCGGTATGGAAAGTTTAATCACCGAAATGCGTTTTCTGCTATTCTAGCCCGTTTTAACAACTCCAAAAATATTCAATGGTTTTGTAACCGAAATTCGACTCTGAATTCCAACCATCCAATCAGACTGTTGCATCTGTATTCACAAATATTAATCGATGCCCGAAAAATGTCGCACAAAGTCGAGTGGCTCCAGACAAAATGTTTTAATCCATAGTCAACTCAGTACAAATGCGTTATATTCAATTACAAGAAAAGTAAAATGAGTGTTTTATTAGGGCTCGATGACAGTGAGTTAGGGAAGCAAAACTAGAAATGCCAGAAAATTTCGGGTTTATAGACAGCGGCGCCGGTTTTCTTTAAGGGGCGAATGACCCCCAAGAAAACTTTGGATTATTTGACGGTCGCCAACGCGTTTTACTGCTAGTTTTCTCTGCCGTTTTCTGGCTCGATGGTCGTTTTTCGGGCAATACCTATTTTCGGGCAATACCATTTTTTTGGCATACCTATAAGTTATATTTTTTCTCTAAACGTTAATAGAAAAAAAAGGTCGTCTCCTACGCCTATGAGTAGGACTTTTTCTTAACTTTTGAAAGATTATAAAGAAGTTATAAGAAATAATTTTCATAGAAAAATAATATCTGAGTGATTGTATTATATAAACTATGAATAGTAAGAGTAGTGGTTAATATATCACAGATAAAGCGGAATTCATCGCACTATACCACATAAAGTTGTAACCTGCTTCGCTTAGCAGTCAGTCCTTTTCGTTTAAATTCCTTGTCAGTGATGCAAAAGGAGGGCCTGACAAGGACAACTGCCTAGTCGTTCGGATGGTACGAATAACCGAGATCCCGTCTACATATAGGAGTGCACTTAAAAGATCCCTTGGCAGTTGGAATTCGATATAAGAGTAGGTCGTAGCGCCGCTGCCCGGGCAAAATTTACCTCACACTGTATGGCGTATGTCGGTCTTCCATCAGCCCAGGCTAGATGCATAATTGTAGGACGTTAAACCCCATTTCATTCATTCTTACGTATAAAGATTTGGGGATATTTTTTCAATTGATTTCCATAAAATAATGATATTTCTTTCTAATGTGTTACGTATATTAAGTACACTTGTCCCAGAAACAAATGCATCATCCAATACCGCGTATAGAGTCTATTCGGCTTCGTCTGGGATATCTGTTGGGTTATTATCCGATTTGCTGCATAGGTGGATAATCGAGACTTTTTTTTTGTCGAATCGACTTTAGTAATGATGACCGAGGCTATGCATAACTTTGATCGCTTAACGCTTATTTCTCGGTTCATAGTGGATCAATTTGACTGTAATTTTCAACAAATTGCCTTTATATTAACAAGTTTTAAACATTTTTTATAATAGTACCTTATGTATCACAGAAATAGCGGAATCTAATTCATAGCACTATACCACATGAAGTATACAATCGGCCTTGCTTAGCAGTCAGCTTTTTTTCTTATGTTTAAAGATTTGGGGATACTCTTTCGATTGATTTTGATAAAATAATCACAATTCTTTCGAGCGTTTTTACGTATATTAAGGACATTATACTATAAGCCTCACAAACATCAGGGCCGGCGGAAGCAATTCTTGATTGGGGGGGGGGGGGCTTCCATAGTCCCTACAGGCGAGGGTTCAGGGGCCGCAATAACCTCAAGGAAAGAGCACTTGTGCCCAAATTATTGGGGAGGGGTGGGGCTAGCCCCCCCCCTACTCCACCGAGCCTGAACAGTGGAATGCATCAACCAATATCGCGTATAGGCTACAGTCTAATCGGCCTAGAGCTATGCAGTCAGCACACTTTGAACCCAATCGGCCTCGATTAGCAGTGGGACTTTTTCTTAAATTTGAAAGATTATAAAGTATTTCTATTAATTAATGTTCATAGAAAAATAATATTTCAGTGATTGTATTATATAAATTAAGAATAGCATCTTATAATATATCACTACGAGTGGGCTACACTCATGGTATAGCTACTTATTTTATACGCCGAGTACACAGTAGAGCAGGTCAGGGAGAGTACATTTTGTTGCTATTGAATTTTTGTACCGTTATTACCTCCTGTGGTCGTAGAGACTTGAAATTTCCAGGAAGTGTTAAGAGCAACTATTAATGATCACACACTAGGACCACGGAAACCACTAGGTGCACGTAAGTGTAGTAGCCCTTGAGAAATCTTTTATTACTAGCAATAAATACTCCTTTCTAAACTCGACCTTCAAATAAAATGGGAGGGACTTAAACAAGAAAGAGGCGGGACTTACATCGGCTTCGCACAGCATAATCTAGAAAATCGGTCTCGCCTAGCACCCTCTAGTGCTTACCACAATAGTGTGGCTATCAGCATCAATTGTAATAAGGCACTGGGAGAACGAGGCTAAAAGTCAATGCTCCTGTTCATATCCTGGACGCGGATTCTACCCAAACGCTGTAGTAAAGGAGTATTTTACTTGGTCCATGGCCAAACATTACACTTCCTGTATAGACTGGAATAACCAGACGCTAGCAATCACAGATTGATTGGGATACCTAACGTATTTCACCGAACATAACTTTTTTTTAAATTAGAGTAAAACAGATACAAGTGAATGCAAAACAGGTATACACATTCATGTTACATTTTTATATGCGTTGCTACCCATTTGTGTCCATATCTAGGTCCAAAATGTTAGCAACTTAGCGGTAGCATGATTTACCCAAATCACCCAAATCCACCATTATATAAATTAATAATAATTTATATCTATATTTGATAATATACTGTTCTTTATGCCAAATTTGCATTTTTAATTTAAAATCGTAGGGTTTTGGTTTAAAAAATATCCCTAAAAATGCAATTTCCAAACAAGCGATTTCATGTTATAAACGAGTTATGTCCCTTGGTTACTACTTCCAAACCTGTATGGAAATCGCATTTTGAGGGGCATTTTGACACCAAAACTCTACGACTGTAAACTAAATATGAGAATTTGGCAAATATCGATATAAATTATTGTCTTATAAGTTGAAATAATGGTGGATTTGGGTAGATTTGGGTGGATTTGGGTAAATCGTGCTATCTGCGACTTAGCTCCTTGGATTGTTATACATTATGAAACTATAGCTGCATGGAAAACAATTGATTAGGTCTATGGCGGGGTATTGGGTTCAAAATGCGATCTAGAGTAAAAAGTAGAAAATCAAAAGTCAAAAGAGAAAATTCTTATCCGAAATAGACATTTTCGTGTGGGAAACATATACCGCTCGTGATTTTCAACCTAATACGTCCACCTTTTCAACTTAAGCCGAAAATATTCTACTGGACGGCTGCAACTTCAAAGTGGTTTAATATAGCCTAATCAAGGTGACTGACTTGAATCCAATCAATCGTTTAAACTCCTCGAAGACGGAACCGTCAGGAGAAAATTTTGAAAACTTAACGGCCGCAACTTCAAAGTGGTCTCATATAGCCTAATTAAGGTCGAATTCCAACCAATCGTTTACAGTCCTCGAAGACGGGACCGTAAGGAGAAAATTTTAAAAATTTAACTGCCGCGAACTCGTTTTCCTGCTATTTTAGCCGGTGAACAAAGCAACTCCAGAATATTACCTTATTATGGTGGCTGACTCGAATTCCAGTCAATCGCTTACAGTCCACGAAGACGGGACCGAGAGTAGAAAATTTTGAAAATGTAACTGCCGCAAACGCTTTTCCCACAATTCGAGTCTGTGAATACAGCAACTTTAATTTGGTCCAATACTGCCTACCGGGCTGACCCGAATTCCAAACAATCAATCAATCGCCGCGCGGTATGGAGGCCTCGCCCTTCCGGAGAAAAATGAGAAAAATCTGAAAATTTAATCACCTCAAATGCGTTTTCTGTTATTCTAGTCCGTGTAAGCAACTCCAAAAATATCCAATGGTTTTGTAACCGAAATCCCACCCATCCAATCAGACTGTTGCATCTGCAGTCAAAAATAATAATCGATGCCCGAAAAATGTTACACAAAGTAGAGTGTCTCCAGACAAAATGTTTTAATCCATAGTCAACTCAGTACACATTCGTGATATTCAATTACAAGAAAAGTAAAATAAGTGTTTTATTGGGGCCCAATGACAGTTAGGGAAACAAAACTAGAAATGCCCGAAAAATTTCGGGTTTTATAGACAGCGGCGCCGGTTTACTTGAGAGGCGAATGACCCCCCAAGAAAATTTTGGATAAGTGACGGTTGCAAACGCGTTTTACTGCTAATTTCCTCAGCTATTTTCCAGCCCGGTGCCCGTTTTTTGGGCAATACCTATTTTCGGGCAATACCGTTTTTTTGGACATACCTACCTACCATATGAGAGCTTCGGGCATTTTTTCGAGCACGCAGTGGACAAGAAAAAGACGAGAAAATACTTTTCGGGCAGTGTTTCTCATAGAAATAAGTTACGTGTAGTTATATTTTTCTCTTAACGTTAATATACAATAAAGGGCGAATTTTTCGTTGCCCGAAAATAAATTTGGGGGGGGGGGGGGGTGAATTTCATGTCAGGGGTGTTGCGACCATGCTTTCTCTCACAATGCAATTTAAAGTGTTATTTGTCCATTATCTGTTGGCAGGAAGTACATTGTATTTTGCCGCCGTGATCTTTCTTTCGGTTTTTTGACTGACTCCATAGTAGATACGTTTCCTTCAATTTTCACGGCAGTACTGCAGAAAATTTTTAAATCTTCAATACTGATTTTAGTACTGCTAAAGCATTAGTAATCTTCTATGCTAGCAGTATTTAAATCAGTACTGAAAATAGTTTTGAATTTTCGTTTATCGAATTGATATTAAATATCAGCAATAGAAAATGTACACTCATATCATTAGAGTTATATCAAATATAAGCGGTGCATCCACCTGACAACAAATTAAGTGTGGACTTTACTTTAATTCAATCCCTACAGTTTTGACATCAAACAGTTTTTACAAATTTTGAGAGTTTTCTCACTAAGTGTCCCTTGATTGTATAAATACGTTACCGCTCACAACTAACTTGACAAAAAGCGCGCGAGAACTTAATTCATAGAAATTGATTTGTTTAACAAAGTCATAGAAAAATGAAAATGAGTTACTATAAGACGATGGGCAAAATTTACAGTTATCTTGTACTTTAACCGAATCCATTAATCAATTGACGACACGTTTTAAGTTCGTCATCCAATATACAGGAACACGGTACCCAAGAAGAGAGAAAGGCCACGTGTACAATGTCATGCTAGTTCCATTCAGATGGCGTACGTGTTCATCATTGACTAGCCTGCTTTCTTTCCGCTTCCATATTATTAAAAATATTCAAAACCCGACAGACGGCGCGACGCTTCCCGACAAACTGAGCATTCATTCCCGACAAGACCATAGCTTTTCCCGACAAGCCCCCCCCCCCCCCGGCTCGTACGCCTATGATTATGCATAACATTTGGAGAGATTTTGATTTGAAACAGGTTTTGAGGTATTTTGGTTCTGTTATACAAAATCTTTTTCGACGTTCCAAAGTAAAAGTTCGGTGCCATGACCACCTTAAGATAAATTTTTAATTTCCTATTTTTAATTAGAACTGGTTTCAATTTAGTTTTTATTATGGCCCTTCATCACTTCAAAAAATCTTGTGAACGCTCTAGAGGCCAAAGTTAATATTTGATTGACTTTAAATTTATACACAGTGTTTAGGGTCATAAGTCGAAGAAGCCTACTGATTTTCAGCTTTTTTCGTCAGAGTTATGGTCCTTGATCACTTCAAAATATCTTGTGGACACTCTAGAATCTAAAGTTATCATCCGATTGACTTCAGATTAATACACAGAGTTTAAGGTCTTGAGATGAACAAGTATATTGAATTTCAATAAAGTTTCATAACTTGAACAGCTAAATCCATGATAATTTAAAAATGTTTCGTATGACGTATACTAAACGTTAGCATGGAGGAGAACTTTATCAAAGCCAAATATATTCAAATGATTTGCTGATAATTACGTAATGAGGTGTTACTCTTAATTACATTTTAGTGTATTATACAGGCCAGGATCCAGGATTTTTTCTATACAGGCCAGGATCCAGGATTTTTTCGAGGGGGGGGGGGGGCATACATTGTAATAAATGGTAATCATTAGAGTGCTGCATGTATTAGTGGTTTGGTGTAGTCCCCAATGCCTTCGTCGCATTGCCAGGGCAGAGACAATGCAAAAATCAGTTTATATCTTAAATAAAAATGCGGATACACCAGTCTCGCTGGGGCTGAGATGGGGGGGGGGGGGCACGGCCCCCCTCCCCCTGGATCTGCGCCTGTTATAAATGTTTTATTACCGAAAAAAGTAAAAATATGCGACAACTCTTGTTGACTATCGGATGATTTAGCTGCTGTTGGAGTAAGTTTCGTTGCCTGGCAATTTATCTTATTTTGCGCTAACATTTTATTGCTTAAAATCCACCTAGTACAAAATCAGAAAAAATTCACCTTTTTACCTCCATCGTCACAAAAAAACAAAGATGAATTTAGAAAGTTTACATTTTTATTTAAAGGGTGATGATAACTTTCGATCATTTTCAGGTTATTTTCATGATACACAAATGGCTGCGTATTCACTTTCAGTGGAAAAGAACTCATTTTTACATTTGACCCTGAATACCTGGAAAAGACCCAAACAGCCGACTGATTACCACTAGGCATTGTATTCTACGCTCAATATGACTCTAGAAAAGTTGGGTCTGGTTTTGTGTCCATTTGATGGACACCCTCCCGCACTGAGTCTCGGTCTATAAGAAAATGATCCCAGGGCATCATGTTTGATGGGCGTTTGCGCGCCCCCGCCGGTCTGCGCCTGTAATCTTGAAAACACAAGCGCAGGTCATAGCTCCTGCTTGAGAAGGCAAATAAAATATGAATTTATCCAAAAATCATGAAGTGTAGTTTTGTTATGGTATCAAGACATTGTGAACTTTGAATAAATATGCCTTCATATTGATTTGATTGGTAAATATGACATGTCTCTTTCGACTATTATTTTTGACATATTTCATTGACGGGTTTACTATATCCCTGATAATATAGGTCTACTACGTTGTTAACACTGTTCATCACGTGTATTTTGCATACCGATAGTTCATTGGCCAATCACGCTATTTTACAGAGATTTCGCTTAATAGATTGGATGCAGCTATGGCATGCCAGCAGGGTAAGCTTACTCTTCCAGACACCTGTTACCACTGTTTGTCGTGTATTTTGTACACGGTGAACAGTCCATATGCTGATTACGGTGCTGATTACACTATTTTGCCATATTACACTATTTTGCCTATACCGTTTTTTTAGGACTTCGAATTTTGTCTGATGGTTTGGATTGTTCGTACTTGGTTTTATTTTATTATGAATTTCTGTCGTTGTCATATAGAAAGAGTCTGGATAATCACAATAATACATTCCTTTACTGCCTTTGGCATTGAGCCAGAGATTTATCCTAAGGTAGTGTTTTCTGTTGTAAGCATAAGACCTTAAATCGAGTACTTGACAACCAATGGCATGTTCAATGGGTGTATTCGTCTGCTAGAATTTGGATACAATCAATAGAAATAAATGGTTTAAAAAAAGCTCTTGCGAGCAAATTTGCGGGTACGTTTTAATTTAAATGCAAGAGCTTTTTGTGACTCCGGCATGTTTTACAGAAATGATGCCCTGTGATCCCATCCTTGTATCTGAAAAGGTTTAGCTTCCCTTACCTTACTCCTGAACTGGCCACCACATTACATGGAAGTTAACCTGATGTAACAATTAATTTATTGTGCTTCTGTAATTCAAACCGTCTACGTATACATACACAACTCAAGACTTAAATAATTAGATGCTTATTGAGGATAAGGATTTTATTCTGTAGCCAATACATGAACTTGAAATATAGGAAAATTAACAAATGCTCAGATACATCAAAACATACCTGTTACTTAGCAGGTGTTTATTCATGTGTCTGAACTGCCAGGATGATGAAGTGATTTAAAGTCTGTTAAATCATAATCTATTTAGAATACCGGTCACAGTACTCTAAATTTAAGCTTCTGGTGTTAGTTTTCAGTATTGTGCCAAATAAAAAAAGGAAACATCGACTGCTTTGCCATAAGGATTAGTGAAAATTTCAAAACATGAGCATAGTATTTATAAGTATTCACAAAGATGTACATGTATCATCATCTTGATATACTTCCCAACATAATACATTATTATCATCTGGTTGATTCATATCTTCAATTACCTATAAGATAATAAAAACAAGCAGAGTTAACACTCTCGAGAAAAGATAGATTACCTTGAATCAGACGTGTCAACCTCCTGGTATGATGGCAGAGGAGACCAGCCATGAACAAAAAAGATAGTAAGCTGGCACTGCCAGGCAGGATACGCCCACATTTTCGAGAGATGGATAGAGAACAAGCAATACCGAAAGTGATTTTCCTACAATCAAAGCGGATCAAAGGACATAATTCAATAAGTTACAATTTTTATATGCGAAAATATCGAAAAGAATCAAGATCTTTAGGTTATAAACATGCATTTCAAGTTTCATCAAAATCGAATTAAAATTGTGACCTCTACAGGGTCCACGACTTTGATGTACCATATTTTGACACTATTCGGGTAAAAACGGCGGCCATTGTGTCAGGCAATTATGGTCAGATTTTCTCAAAATTTAAACTCAACCTCCGTAGGATGTAACGGTGATAGAGCCAAAACATTTTTTTAAATCGGATAATAATTGTGACCTCCAGAGGGACCATAGGGGATTTTTCGGAAAATCAGGGGCCATAATTCAGGAAGTTACGATCCAATATGCGCAAATATCAAAAGGAACCAAGATCTTTGGGTTATGTCCATGCATTTCAAGTTTTCATCAAAATCGAATTAGAATTGTGACCTCTACAGGGTCCACACGTACAACCTTGATATACCATTTTTTTAACAGTATTTGCGTTCAAACGGCGGCCATTTTGTATGTCAATTTTGGTCCGATTTTCCCGAAATTTGAACTCAACCTTCCTTAGGGTGTAACGGTGATATAATGAAACGATTTTTTAAATCGGATAATAATTGTGACCTTTAAAGGGACCACAAGATAAACAAAGGCGATTTTGCATATAATCAGGGGCCATAATTCAGGAAGTTACGATCCGATATGCGCAAATATCGAAAGGAACCAAGATCTTTGAGTAATAACAACGATTTAAATACAGTGTTTGAAATTATAATCATACATTATATAACGATTTAAATTATAATTGTAAATTGTATATAATGGTATAAATTACAAAGAAAAATGTATACTATCAACGTAGCAATATTATATCGGACGTATCGTAGTTTAAGTACAGAGGTGGTTAATATACAGATAGTAATGTAGTGTAATGTAATGTGGTGTGGTTAGCGAAGCAATTATTTGATGGTGTTGATAATAGGGGGTGCGAACCCAAAATTGTGGGGTTGAGGGAGAGAGAGAAATTTATGAAGTCCAATATCTAAAACGAGAAATAAAAAGAAAAGCATCCGGGGAGACATCGCAATCAAAACGTAGACGGTAGATAAAACCAAGCGAAAACGGTTTGTATCATCATTTAAAAGGCGGTAGGCAGAATAACCAGAAGGACATATTTAATATCACTATTCGGGCAAGATGGAGTTAGTAGAAACAGCAGGATACGATAAGTATTAACAGTCAGGAGACAGTAGGTGAATACAACAGGGTGCTGTAAGTAAGACCAGCAGAACAGGATGAGTATCGTAAGTCAATAAATATCAGGTCATGGACGGATCATCAGTCAAGGAACAAATAAATCAAATCAAAACCAAATTAAAAACACATCATGACACGCTATGTGTATGTATTTAGGAGACGACAATTTAAACCAGCAGGACACGATAAATATCATTAGGATACGATAAGTGTCACCAATATAGAGACCCAAAATAAACCAAGCGTCACACAATACGTATCGGAACAGGTAAGGATCATGAATCAAGACAACAGGTTAGTATCATCAATCAAAATATGGTAAGTAGAAACAGCCTGAAGTGATAAGTATCAAACCAAGAAACAGTACAGTTGGAAACTGTAGGTATCAAAAATCAGTAGACGGTAAGTACTTTGTTTAATTTTACTTAAATCTATTAGATCGGTTTATGAATAACTAAACTACAGTAAAATTTTCTATATTTGTTGAAGACATCAAGAGGTTGTTTCCATATAACAACGTTCTAATCTCCCGGTGTGTATAGGGCAATTTTAATATAGTTTCTTGTCTTTGTCTAATAAAGTTGGAGCAGTATAATAAATAATGTTCGCTGTCCTTCAAAGTGTGACCGCACGAACACGACGGATTGTCGGAAATATTCATTAAGAACTTGTGGTAGTTCAGACTACTTTTCTGACATCTAAGTCTAGTGTGAATAATTTGGAGTCTTCGATCTCCTTGGTAGTAGTGTTTAGGGGTCGTTTGGTCGCTTTTGTTTAGGTGACCTTTGAACTCTTGCAATGTTGAACGTTGCTTTACATCTTCGGGGAGGTTATTCCAGAATGAGATCGTAGAAGGGAGAAAAGACAGTTTATATGTAGTTGTTGATGCATATATGTTTCGGTAATGTGATTGGTTACGTGTAGCGTGTGGATTCAGGGCAGCGACTCTAGGTGGAACGAGTAATGATAGGTAGGTGGGAGTTTGTCTGTGTATCATCTTGTGAAATACAATGAGTTTGTGTCTGTGCCGTCTCTCTTTTAATGGGATAAATCCAGATTCTTCATATATTGGGACCACATTCTTGGCTGATTGGGACCACATTCTTGGCTGATTGGGACCATCACTAGGCTGATTGGGACCACTCGATAAAAAATACTAGAACTTAGGTTCTGATATTGAATTAAGTTTAAACATGCATTATTCAAGAGCTAAATCTGCCTAGTGCAGGTCTTTATTTGGGCATGAAATGTTTTCTAAAGTATTAATTAGACATTAATTAACTCATCCAGGCCTTAATCAACTTTGGATGGCATCAGATTGCTCCGATATTAAACAGATATAAACGTTTCAGCGGTTAATCAAATATGGCGCACGTTAACGCTTCGAGGTGTAGCTTTGATCAACCAGGTCCGTGGTTGAAATTATTGCACAGGTCGGTCAAATCTTTAAATGCCTATATCTTCGCTTGCAATAGAGTAATTTGAATGAAATTTTCAAATTATTCATTTTACATCATCTACTTTCAAACTAGTATAGCAAGAATGGCTAGTTCTTATCTATATCTTGAATAATGTAACTTTAAAGGAATTTTATATCGGCTATAGCGTGACTAAAAATTATGTGCTTTTATGTAGGCTACGTTATTTATGTTTATATTCCATGTTTACAGTTACGCTTTTTTATTAACAGAGATTATACGGAAATCCAACAACATTATAGATTAATTTTGTGTAATTATGTTATAGAAATAATGTTTAAACCAAACAAATTTTGAAAACTTATACCAGCAATACAGTAGCAACGGAAATCGGTTATTTCAAATATGATGTATATAAAAGCAGTCAAATGTATATCCTACCTTATACTGAAAAAGATAGTAAGCTGGCACTGCCAGGCAGGATACGCCCACATTTTCGATAGATGGTTAGAGAACAAGCAAAACCGAAAGTGAATTTTCCTACAATCAAAGGCTACAATTCATTAAATTACAATTTGATATGCGCAAATATCGAAAAGAATCAAGATCTTTAGGTTATAAACATGCATTTCAAGTTTCATCAAAATCGAATTAAAATTGTGACCTATACTGGGTCTACAACCTTGATATACCATTTATAACAGTATTCGCGTACACGCGGCGGCCATTTTGTATGGCAATTTTGTTCCAAATTTTTCCAAAATTCTAACTCAACCTTCCTTAGGGTGTAACAGTGATATAATCAAACGATTTTTTAAATCGAATAATAATTGTGACCTCCAGAGGGACCACAAGCTAAAGAAAGACGATTTTGCGTATAATCAGGGGCCATTATTCAGGAAGTTACGATCCGATACGCACAAATATCGAAAGGAACCCAAGATCTTTGGGTTATAATCATGCATTTCAAGTTTCATCAAAATCGAATTAAAATTGTGACCTCTACAGAGTCCACAACCTTGATATACCATTTTTTAAACAGTATTTGCGTTCAAACGGCGGCCATTTTGCATGTCAATTTTGGTCCGATTTTTCCGAAATTCGAACACAACCTTTCTTAGGGTGTAAAGGTGATATAATCAAACGATTTTTTTAAAATGGGATAATTATTGTAACCTCCAGAGGGACCACAAGCTAAACCAAGATGATTTTGAGTATAATCAGGGGCCATAATTCAGGAAGTTACGATCCGATATGCGCAAATATCGAAAGGAACCAAGATCTTTGGGTTATAACCATGCATTTCAAGTTTCATCAAAATCGAATTGAAATTGTGATCTCTACAGGGTCCACAACCTTGATATACCATTTTTTAACAGTATTTGCGTATGGTAATTTTGGTCTGAGTTTTCCGAAATTTGAACTCAACCTTTTTTTAGGGTGTAACGGTGATATAATCGAACGGTTTTTCAAATCGGATAATAATTGTGAACTCCAGAGGTACCACGAGCTAAAATAGGTGATTTTTCGGACAATCAGGGGCCATAATTCAGGAAATTATATCGAAAGGAACCAAGATCTTCGGGTTATAAACATGCATGTAAAGTTTCATCCACAACGGTTCAAAATTGTGACCTCTATAGGGTCCACAAGCTAAAAACGTGATTTTTCGTACAATCAGGGGCCATAATCCATGAAGTTTTGATCTGATACATGCCAATATCGAAAGCAGCCGAAATCTTTTGGGGATAAACCTATACTTCAAGTTTCGTCAAAATCGGACAAGAATTGTGACCTGTAGAGAGTCCACAAACAATTGTGGACTGACGACAGGGGCGACGACATAATACGTCCACATGAAAATGTGGGCGTATAAAAACCATAATAGATTTATAGTATAGACTCAATTGTAACACAAGTAAACAGAAAGGTGGTATCTGGAAAGTGTACTATATTATAACTACATGTACATGAAAATTACTCAGATCTAACTGACACCCACAACAGGGAATTTGTGTGATTGGATCTGATAGTTTATTGGATTATTAGGCTTGTCATTAATTAACAATGGTGTGCACTGTGATTAGGGTATTGTATATTGCTACCTGAGTTTTATACTATAACGTGTGATTTAATTAACTTTGTTTAATGTGTGATTTAAACTATGTTTTATTCAAATAAGATACATGTTATACATTATAAATTGTCAAAAGTTAAGGATTCAAAAGGCGTATATTAATTCGTATATTAATATGATATATTCACTTCACATTTGAATCACTATCATTGTTGTCTTATTATCAAAAATATGCAAAAATAGCGTCATTTAAAGGGACAATACCACTCTGGCTGGCTTGACATGTTCATAATTTTTTTTAGCCTTATTCTAACTACGAGATGTTTAAGTGTCCTACCTGTTGTGTAATTTATCCATTACATCCTATTTTTCTTGTCCAGAGGGTTAGAAAATATGTTTAAATCTGAGTTACATTTGAAAGTGGTTACGTAAGGCCTTTCATTATCATACAGTTGAATTTTTCCAATTTTTTTCAATTAGATGTGTTAAGATGACATTTTTGTACCATCAATTAATTGAAATATTGTAAAATAGTACAATTTGTTGATCAGAATATATCAATAAAGTTTGGGACATATTATTCAGTTACAACAAGAGTGGTATTGGGGCTTTAATAGTAAATGCAGGGAGACTGCACTACACGCTAAACAATGGTCCCAATGAGCCTTGTCATGGTCCCAATCAGCCACAAATCTGGTCCCAGTCAGCCGAGAATCTGGTCCCAATCAGCAACACATCTGGTCCCAATCAGCCAGGTCCCAATCAGCCATGGTCCCAATCAGCCAATTACCGAGTGAGGAACAAGACGGCTACCAAATAGCTAATTACCAATTGAAATAAAATGGCGCATAATCTACGCGATATTATTTGGAATGATTAAACCGATTTCCGTTATATGGCAATCATTTTTATGTCCGAAGCCAGGGCCAACAGACATATTAAAACGTAAGAACGAATTTGATTTTTTTAGTTTATTTTTGGGACTGAATATGTTCGCATTGGAGTCCGACGAAACCAATAGATATAGTCCGGGAGCCCAGCAAGGTTTAATCAAAATATTGGGTCCAAAAGGTTTGAGGCCTACAACACATATTTTAACCCTATATCATTTTGGAAAGGCAAGTCTTAAGTTTTGTAACCTGTGCAATTACCTGGGAGCGCCCCTCCCAACCACCCCAATTTTAATTAGAGTTAAAATTAATTGTCCATCCACAATTTTCTTGCAGGCTTTTCATACTCAACCCTAAGAAACAGAATGCATGGCTTAAGGGTTACATCTCACTGTGCCCACTTTTGATTAATCCAATTAAGGTCTAATTAGGATTAGTGTATTAAGCGGATTAGGATTAGGTGTTATAGGTAATTAGAAGGAAAAAAACAAATATTGAAAGTGACTAAATATTCAGTCTTATAATTGGTCAGAACTAAAAGGTTGTTTTTTTCCACTTTGGTCAGTGTATTTGGCGTAATGCGCAGAAATATGGACTACAAGCAGATTTTTCTCGGGTGCCAGAAATCAATAAAATCGTCAAGCAAGCAGCAGCATTACCATTAATTCCAATACAGCAGGTTGAAGATGTATGGCTGCGTGCCCTTGATGATGCACCACTCCAAGATGCCAGAGTGTTGCAATTTGCAGATTACGTAACTGAGTTCTGGGTGAAGGGGCAGCATGGCAGAATGATGTGGAACCATTTCCACACTGAAGGTCCACGCACAATGAACCATGTTGAAGGATGGCATTCCAAGATAACATCCATTATTGCCACCCCTCACCCAAATATTTTTAAGTTGGTGGCTTTTTTTAAGAATGAACAAGCTTACTCCGAAGTAACCATTCTCCGGTTAGGTGCCAACGGAAAATTACGGCCTAAGAGAAGAAAGTACAGGCAACTAGAAACCCGGCTCCAAACTCTAAAAACAGATCTTCAGAACGGTATAAAGACTGTATTCGAGTATGCCGATGGCGTAGCCCGTTTTACTACATTGTAAATTTTCATTGTTTATCTTGTTTTTGTGTGATGTATGATATATCCACGTATGTTATAATTTTATTACATATTTTATATATAAAACATCGAAAATTGTTATATTTTCATTAAATTATAAAGTGCTAATGTGATGTATGATATATCCATGTATGTTATATTTTGACCAATTAGATTATATTTTCATTAAATTATAAAGTGCTAATGTGATGTATGATATATCCATGTATGTTATATTTTTATTATATATATATAAAACATCGAAAAATTACATAAAATATTTGGGGTTTTTTTCCATCTAATTACCTATAACACCTAATCCTAATCCGCTTAATACACTAATCCTAATTAGACCTTAATTGGATTAATCAAAAGTGGGCACAGTGAGGACACACCGGCTTAAGAGCACAAAATGTTGTTCTAATGCTACTTAAGAGCTTAATTAATTAGCACTAATTAATGACTGTAATTAAAATTTAGAGTCCATAACTGAAACAAAGCCTAAAAGATAGCTGACAAAATCAGGAAACCAAAAATACCACTTAAGAGCGACAAAAGTTGAACAAACTTTGCTTAAGACAAGTTCAAAGGTGACAAAGGGGGGGGGGCACACATAATGACGTTTAAGTGTTTTTCATACAATTATCTTGTCCGAGATTATTTTCCTTTCTCATACCTTCACTTTGAGTTTCACTACACGAAATTACTGCTTAAGAGCATAAAATGTTGTGCTAAGCCTGCTTAAGAGTTAATTAATTAGCACTAATTAGTGACTGTAATTAAAATTTACTGTCCATAACTGAAACAAAGCCTAAAATGTAGTTAACAAAGTCAGGAAACCAAAAATACCACTTAAGAGCGACAAAAATTGAACAAACTTTGCTTAAGACAAGTTCAAAGGCGAAAGGGAGGGGGGGCACACATAATGACATTAAAGTGTTTTTCATAAAATTATCTTGTCCAAGATTATTTTACCTTCACTATGAGTTTCACTGCACAAAATGACTGCTTAAGAGTATACAATTTTGTGCTAAGACTGCTTAAGAGTGTAATTATTTAGCACTAATTAGTGACTGTAATTAAAATCCAAAACACCACTCAAGAGTGACAAAAATTGAACAAATTTTGTTTAAGACAAGTTCAAAGGGAGTGGGGGGGGGGGGCACCCATAATGATGTTTAAGTTGTTTTGCTAAAATTGTCTTATTCAGATTTATTTTCCATTCTATCACCTTTACTATGATTTTCACTGCATACATGACTTCTTAAGAGCATACAATGTTGTACTAATGCTACTTAAAAGCTTATTAATTAGCAGGGGGTTAATGGCCGATTGGTTAGTTCGTGCGGTTTGCATCATAAGGTCTATCATTGACTCAATGTACGTGATAAGCAGTAGGGTCGTCTGGCCAACCTCATGGGTTTATCCTTGGTCCTCAGGTTTCCACCCACTTCAAAAGACCACTATTGCATTGAACCGTGTTAGTCCAAAAATGACAGTTTGTGCCGAAAAGCTAGCTGACCAAGTCAGGAGGAAACCCGAAATATAACTTAAGAGCGACCAAAGTTTTCAACAAACTTTGCTTAAGACTGGTTCAAGGTTGACAAAGGTGTGTGTGTGTGGGGGGGGATCGGATGGCACATACAGTAGGCTTTCGATTCATTAGATCTGTCATTGAGTCAATTGGTGTGGTTTCAAGTCTGATTAATCAATCAGCGTTGACATTTCTTAGCGTTTCCCCACAGTTCTGCGCAAAGAAGTCACTGTAACAGATTGTTTCATTGGCTAATTCCTCACATCAACAAGAACGCCTATTATATAACAACTCTTCCAGATCCTAGGGTAAAGACAAGTAAAACAAAATTAAATTTTGAACTAAAAAAAATGGAACGAAACAGGATCTCTGTGTTTTAATGAGATTGCCGAAAAATGATTTAAACCATTTTTTATGAAATTTATAATGATGAAGGGTTTCTCTCATGCGCAGACAAAATGATAAACAGACTTGTGTGATAGTTAAAAAGTGTCAATTTTAGAATTATCGAATTGCATATGTTTATTGAATATGATTAGGAGGAATTTACATGACAAGTAGGACAATGTAATTTCTATCGGTGTCAGTCATTATAACATATGTGATAGAACTGGTTAAACGCGTTCCAAATATAATTTTAACACAGATATCATTGATATGATAGATGAGTAATAAAGGTTTCAACAAACGAAAGTGACGAACACGAAAGGAAGATACGAGTTATCCTTCTGAAGTGACGAGTAATAACAGATACATGGGCGAATTTGTGTTCACTGATAATTCCTTCGAAGACCAAAAGTTGTTGTGTGAGACCGTGAGAGGATATCTGACAATTTATAAAAAGAATTGACTGCCACTAGATAAGAGAACACGAAAGAAAAACAGTAAAAAATATATGCATTACAATGATTTTATACGGTATAGAATGAATAAAAAAGATAGGTTGCCAGGCAACGAAACATACGCCCACAGCAGCTAAATCGTCCGGGCAGTCAACAAGAGTTGTCGCATATTATAAATTTTTTTGATAATGAAACATTTATAATACACTAAAATCTGGTTAAGAGTAACAACTCATTTTACGTAAAAAGTAATTATCAGAAAATCATAAGAATTTGTTTGGCTTTGATAAAGTTCTCCTCCACGCGAACCTTTAGTATACGAAACATTTAATATCATGGATGTAGCTATTCAAGTTATCAAAATTCATCGGAAATCGCTGAAAATTAATAGGGCTCTTCTTCTCATGACATTTAACACTGTGTATAAATTTAAAGTCAACCGGATATTAACTCTGGCCTCAAGAGCATCCACAAGATTTTTTTAAGTGATCAAGGGCCATAACTCTGGCAGTAATTATCGGAAATTGCTGAAAATCAATAGGATTCTTCTTCTCATGACCTTAAACACTGTGTATAAATTAAAAGTCAATCGGATATTAACTTTGGCCTCTATACCATCAGCCAGATTTTTTGAAGTTATCAAGGGCCATAACTCTATCGGAAATAACTGAAAATCTATAGGGTTCTTTTGCTCGTGACCTTAAGCACTGTGTATAAATTTAAAGTCAATCGGATATTAACTTAGGCCTCTAGAGCATTCACTAGATATTTCAAAGTGATCAAGGGCCATAACTCTGGCGGTAATTATCGGATATTGCTAAAAATCAATAGGCTTCCTTATCTCATGACCTTAAACACTGTGTATCAATTTAAAGTCAATCAAATATTAACTTTAGCCTCTAGAGCGTTCACAAGATATTTCAAAGTGATCAAGGGCCATAACTCTGGCGGTAATTATCGGAAATCGCTGAAAATCAATAGGCTTCTTCCTCTCATGACCTTAAATACTGTGTATTAATTTAAAGTCAATTGGATATTAACTTTAGCCTCTAGAGCGTTCACAAGATATTTCAAAGTGATCAAGGGCCATAACTCTGGCAGTAATTATTGGATGTCTCTGAAAATCAATAGGCTTCTTCGTCTCATGACCTTAAATACTGTGTATAAATTTAAAGTCAATCGAATATCAACTTTAGCCTCTAGAGCGTTCACAAGAAATTGTGGACGACGGACGGACGTACGGATCGGGCGACGCCAATATACGACCACATTTCAATGTGGGCGTATAACAAGAGAATGTACCGACTAATTTTTTTTTTCTCGTGTTCTCATGACATTCTCATGACATTCAATTACTTTATTGAATTGTCAGATATCCTCTTACGGTCCCAAATAACAACTTTTGGTCTTAGAAGGAATTATTAGTGAGCAGAAATTCAGCTTCGTATCTGTTATCACTCAGTTATATAGAGGGATAACTCGGGTTTCCTTTTGACGTTCGTCACTTCCCTTTTTTGAAACTTTTATTACTCATCTATCGTATAAATGATATCTGTGTTAAAATTATATTTTGAACGTGTTTAACCAGTTCTATCACACCTGTGATAATGACGGACACCAATATTGTCCTTAAAAGAATTTTTGTATTGAATTGCGATCCTCTAAATCAATTTTACATTTTTTTGATACTTCCCTGTCCTAATTAAACACTCTTAAATTGTTTTTGTTTTTATTTTGATCTATACGTATATTGTGATATAACACTCCGCAAATCTCGACAGATTCCATTACCCTACATCTAGACTCGACTGTAGTATGACAGTATGTGATATGTACCTACGACCATACATTTGCGATGCAGCTACTGATTTACTTCAAAAAGGAAAACGTGTAGCTTTAACAAAAAAGTCCCAAATTGCGTCTTTTGTAGAGTGTGTATACCTAAATAAGCAGAGATGTTGTTTCAAGGCTGCTGGTTTCATAAAATTCCCTGGTAATTCCCCAAACCAAATGCCAAACGTAACGTTTGTTGATATACTACACTCTCCATGGGGACAGCCATTTTCCATTCGGAACCCTTAAAATAGTTCGAATATGGCGGAAATGGTCATACAGCCGACATTAAGATGTGTAGAATCTGTCGAGGTTTGCCGAAAGGTGATATAAAAAAGTTTTATTTCTTCATAATTGACAAGACTAAAATTCTCGCCATCAGAGACTCGTAAGATTCATGCGATTACATTACAAAAATTAACATGGACACTACCAAGTAAAACATGTACCCAAATCCATTGCTCTAAATTTAATATAAAGGCCAATAAAGTACATGATAAGCAGTAGGGTCGCATAATTATCATTTTTATTTATGACTCCAATAAAAATGCTAATTATGCGACCCTACTGCTTATCATGTACAACTGGGGAATCCAAACCCCGCCAGTTGACCCAATAACAGACCTTATGATGCAAACCGCACATGCTAACCATTCGTCCATTAACCCCCTGCTAATTAATAAGCTTTTAAGCAGCATTAGTACAACATGGTATGGTCTTAAGCAGTCATTTATGCATTGAAACTCAAAGTGAAGGTATTAGAATGGAAAATAATTCCGAATAAGACAATTTTAGCAAAACCACTTAAACATCATTATGTGTGCCCCCCCCCCTTTGTCACCTTTTAACTTGTCTTAAGCAAAGTTTGTTCAACTTTTGTCGCTCTTAAGTAGTATGGGGATCACGGTGGCTAAGTGGATAAGGCGCTGGTTCGCTAGCCTGGAGGTTGAGTGTTCGATCCCTGCATTGGCTGAGAAAGTTCATCTCGATTTTCCGGCGTGATTTCCCCTTGTCAGTGATGCAGAAGGAGGGCCTGACAAGGACAGCTGCCTAGTCGTTCGGATGGGACGAAAAACCGAGGTCCCGTGTACAAATTGGAGTGCACGTAAAAGATCCCTTGGCAGTTGGAATTCGATATAAGAGTAGGCCGTAGCGCCGCTGCCCGGGCAAAATTTCCCTCATTGCACACTGTGGCGTATGCCCGTCTTCAATTAGCCCAGGTACGGTGCTTAAGCGTAGGACGTTAAACCCCATTTCATTCATTCATTCTTAAGTAGTATTTTCGGTTTCCTGACTTGGTTAACTACATTTGAGACTTTGTCTCAGTTATGGACTCTAAATTTTAATTAAAGTCACTAATTAGTGCTAATTAAATACACTCTTAAGCAGCCTTAGCACAACATTGTATGCTCTTAAGCAGTCATTTTGTGCAGTGAAACTCATAGTGAAGGTATTAGAAAGAAAAATAACCCCGGACAAGATAATTTTATGAAAAACACTTTAACATCATTATGTGTGGATTGTGTGCCCCCCCCTCCTTTTGCCAGCTTTGAACTTGTCTTAAGCAAAGTTTGTTCAACTTTTGTCGCTCTTAAGTAGTATTTTCGGTTTCCTGACTTGGCTAGCTAACTTTTAGGCTTTGTTTCAGCTATGGACTCTAAATTTTAATTACAGTCATTAATTAGTGCTAATTAATTAAGCTCTTAAGTAGCATTAGAACAACATTTTATGCTCTTAAGCCATGCATTCTGTTTCTTAGTGTTGAGTATGAAAAGCCTGCAAGAAAATTGTTGATGGACATTTAATTTTAACTATAATTAAAATTGAGGTGGTTGGGAGGGGCACTCCCAGGTAATTGCACAGGTTACAAAACTTAAGACTTGCCTTTCCAAAATGATATAGGGTTAAAATATGTGTTGTAGACCTCAAACCTTTTGGACCCAATATTTTGATTAAACCTCGCTGGGCTCCCGGGTTAATATCACGCTGTGAAATTCAACAATGAGATTGAGCGGTTCGAAAAAAAATAATCGATGTGCTTACTGTTTGATGCATAGAGCATAAAAATATAACTTTATAATTCATAAACGAAGTCTAGTATTTATTTTACATAGTTCTTCGTTTTATAACAAAGAATAACTTTGTTGTTATTTGGTATTTTTATTTAAATAAATACCATTGTAAAGCCTGTTTTTATTTCTACACTTGGTAATATAAACATTTTTTGATTAGAGTAATAGTTTGTTTTGTTTTGTGTTATCTGCAATTGTTGAGAATAATGGATAATCATTTAATAAACACTAGGGATATGGGCTATAGTCTGGTTATTTGGCATAGGAGATTTAGCAGTAATTAACATAATTAGCTCTAGGGGTCAATGATCATAGTTAATCATATTAACCGACAAAGAACCTATTATTAAAGTATCTTTTATGTGAAATGAAGGCTTTCAAAGGCCTTTTATTTTCAAAGTCATTTTTATACGCCCACATTGAAATGTGGTCGTATATTGCTCTAGAGACCAAAGTTAATATCCGATTGACTTTAAATTTATACACAGTGTTTAAGGTCATGAGTTGAAGAAGCCTATTGATTTTCGGCGATTTCCGATAATAACTGACAGAGTTATGGCCCTTGATCTTGTGGACACTCTAGAGGCTAAAGTTAATAACCGATTGACTTTAAATTTATACACAGTGTTTAAAGTCATAAAATGAAGAGTCCTATTGATTTTCAGCAATTACTGTCAGAGTTATGGCCCTTGATCACTTCAAAAAATCTTGTGGACGCTCTAGAGGCTAAAGTTAATAACCGATTGACTTTAAATTTATACACAGTGTTTAAGGTCATGAGACGAAGAAGCATATTTCAGCAATTTCCGATAATTACTTTGAATGTTACAGTCATTGTGGCATTGAATTCCAGGGTGGAAACATCAGTTTAATTGTTTTAGTGACCAGAAAACAAATTTTGATATGCATCGGCTTACCCAAAATGAAAGATTACGTGCCCTTGGCATGCTACAGATCGGCACAACACAGGTGGTTGTGGTGCGGACGATAAATGTTTCTCAGTCTGTCATAAGCAGGCTATGGTCCAGATACCGTGATACACAATCTGTACAGGACAGACCACGCTCAGGTCGACCAAGGGCGACAACTCAAGCCCAGGATGGATTTATCCGTACCTTGGCCTTGAGAAATCGTGTCATCACAGCAAATCAGATCAGCACTCGGCTTCAAACAGACACTGGTGTGAGAGTGAGTGGCCGGACCATTCGGAATCGACTGCATAGGGGTCACCTTCGCGTCCGACGTCCTAGCGTGATCCCTTGTTTGAGAGATCATCACATTCAGGCAAGACGTCGTTGGTGTAGGGATCGTCAACACTGGGATAATCGAAGCTGGAGCAATGTGATGTTTTCAGATGAGTCAAGGTTTACTGTTGATATTTTGGACAGACGTACATGTAGGAGGGTATGGCGTTGTCGAAATGAGCGCTTCCAAGACGTTAACGTCATCAGACATGATCGATTTGGGGGTGGTTCTGTTGCTGGAAGAACGGCTTTACATGTTGTTGCAGGGCGTGTTACAGGCCAGTACTACCGGGTCAACATCTTGGCGGTCCATGTTGTGCCAATCGCACGACGTCATGGTCGCCGTTTCATCTTCCAGGATGACAACGCAAGATGTCACAGAGCCAGGGTCGTTACGGGTTACCTCCAACAACAGAACATCACCACATTACCTTGGCCAGCACAAGTCCCGACCTCTCCCCCATCGAGCATGTCTGGGACATGCTTGGACCTGCCAATGTCCAAGAACTTGCTGCTGCGTTGCAACATGAATAAGACAATCTGGACCAAAATGACCTTAGACGTGTCATTAGGAGTATGTCACATCGGATCAATGCTTGTTTGGCAAACAGAGGAGGATTTACCCGTTACTTAATACTGACTTTGTTGTGATGTTGTGGTAACTTTGCTGTTTGACCCCGGTGTGACCGTTTCAGTTGGTCCTCGGTATGTGTTTGCTTTTTGGCGCATGTGCAGCTGTAGGAGTAATCTCACACTGTTACGGACGCGGTGTGCATTGACTCCTCGTGATAGGATTACCCCTAAGATATTTTTACGGTCAAATCAATTTCTGGACTATTATCTACCAATATTTACAGTATTACCAGGAGGAGAGGATGTCAGGTTTCTATTCTTTGTTTATATTGATAAATAAAAAGCGGAAATGCAAATTGACAATGTTATTTTATTCAGTATTTTTTATTTATTATTATAACTATATTCCCGTCCACAACAATGCGAAAATTCTCCCCTGTACTCTTGTAGGCCTAATTGTATTTGGGCTGTCTGCATGCATGTTTGAGTGTATGGGCTATATTATCGTTTAATAAATCTATATTTAGGTTAGCGAAATCTGAGTTTTAGAAATGGTTTGCATGAGAAAGGATACAAATTTGAGTAATAAAACACGCATACTATATTTTGAAGTTGTAAACATTTTAATAACAATATTAACAAGTACAAAATTTAAATAACAAAGAAACAGACTGTAACAGAGAAATCCCAATCTGAAAAGCCAATATTGGAAATGCAAAATAGTTTATTATTAAAACATAGTTAAAACATCAAAAAGTGATTGATATTGATAAATTTATAACAAAAAAGTGATTGATTTATTTTTAATAAAAAAGTGATTGATACATTTTTAACAAAATGATATTAATACTCTTATTATAATCTGTAAGTTTCATTGAAATCGGTAAATAATTGTGGTCTGTAGCCGTGCCACATGAAATATGTGGTAACCTGATATCTCGGAAACCGCTAACCGGAAGTGGCCGAAATTTTGGCTAGTTTGATATATTAATACTCTTATTATAATCTGTAAGTTTCATTGAAATCGGTAAATAATTTTGGTCTGTAGCCGTGCCACACGAAATGTGTGGTAACCTGATATCTCAGAAACCGCTAACCGGAAGTGGCCGAAATTTTGGCTAGTTTGAGATATTAATACTCCTATTATAATTTGTAAGTTTCATTGAAATCGGTAAATAATTGTGGTCTGTAGCCGTGCCACATGAAATGTGTGGTAAACTGATATCTCGGAAACCGCTAACCGGAAGTGGCCGAAATTTTGGCTAGTTTGAGATATTAATACTCTTATTATAATCTGTAAGTTTCATTGAAATCGGTTGATAATTGTGGTCTGTAGCCGAAAGTCTATTTTGATATTCTTGCTTACCACATGTGGCAAATAGCCACTGCCTAAAGAAATTGTTGAATATATTTTATTTATTTTATTTTTCATTTTATTGTTATCCAAAGATTTTTAAAAATATAATAATCTAGGTCTCATGAGATAGGCCTACAAATGATCAGCTGTCAAAAACAAAAGCTGGATATGCAGGCAGAATATATCACAGCATTTCTAAAAATAAAATAATTAATACTACTCATACCATACAAGGCATAATTATATGTCTACATATTGCATTTAAAAAAGCATTATGCAGGCAGAATATATCTCACTCACACTGCATTTTGTGAAAATATTTTAAAAATTAATACCGGTACTAGGCCTCTTGATATACTGCCCTACAAGCACTGCATTTTTGTAACGTTAAATTAATTTAGGCCTACTAGGGCAGGCTTTGTGTTTTATGCCTATCCATTTCTAAAAACTAATCAGCTTCCCCCAAAAAAGGTCATGATATGCAGTCAGGATTCTAGCAGTGCATTTTTATGAAGACTTGTAAAATGTAAATAATACTAGTCCTTGTGATACATGCCTACATATTTCTAATATATATAGTCGATTAGTTCTCAAAAGATACTATGGCAAGATATCTAAACAGCATTTTGTGAGGATTTGTACAATTAAAATAATACTAGGCCTAGTGATATACATGTAGGAGTTTGCGGGTTCTATCCCGGTCTTGGCCAAGAAAATTAAGCATGATTCTAGTTTTCCCCCATTTTGTGTGCAGTGCAGGCAGGACGGGAGGGGTAGGTCTAGCCAGGAACAATGTCTAGTCATTCTGATTGTATCAAAAACCGAGGGCCTGTTGACATGCACATAAAAAAGATATTTAGAATTTTATTTCTTTTCAAATTTCTACATTCCAGGTTGCATTGTAAATATTGTGGAAGCTACATGTACAAGCAAACCGATGTTTGAAAAGAAGCCTATTTTTTAAGAAAATAAGGTGTGAATTAGATTTCAAGTTTAAGTGTATAGTGGCACCAAGTACGATTCTCATAGACTATCAAGAACATTTGTGGGTCTGCAAATTGGAACAAAACAATTCTTAATGGATTTCATAAATTTGAAAAGTTGTGGATTTGAACGCCCATATGTGCATTTACATTTGCATTATACAAGAGATCCACAAAACCCAAAAGCATTACTATTTTCATAAATATGACAATAGTGAACTAATCTATAATCAAAAAATAAAAATATTTTGTAAATGATCTCTGTGTGTAAAAGTTGGATCCCTGCATTGGGCTTGCTGGCCTTGAGGTCGGGTGTTCGATCCCTGCATTGGCCGAGGCCCAAGGAGGTTTATCCCGATTTTCCAGCGTGGTTTACCCTTGTCAGTGATGGAGGACGAAGGGCCTGACAAGGATAGCTGTTTTATCGTTCGGATGGGACGGAAAACGGAGATCCTGACCTGTGTACACATTGGTGTGCACATAAAAGATCCCTTGGCATTTGGAATTCGATATAAGAGTAGAGCCTAGCGCGGTAGCACGATTTACCCTAGTTCCTTTAGGAACTGTCTCTGAGCGAACGATGTCTCGCTACACAGTTCCTCACGGGCCTTATTATCAACTAGTATGAAAATAAGGCTTTTCTCCATCTCGGTTCTAAGGCTATTTTAGATCCTTACCGTCTACTTTGCACCGTGATTCTTCTTTGATCGCCAAAAGAAAACATTTCCTGACACAACCAACACAAATTTATAATAATTCAACACTATTTTCACGTAGAATTCGACGTTAGAAAAAGATAAACAATATCGTTCAAATCTGGCCGCCATGTTTGTTTACTGACGTCAGCGCAGACCGGTCTTTTTCTAACATCGAATTCTACACGAAAATAGTGTTGGATTATTATAAATTTGTCTCGGTTGTGTCAGGAAATGATTTCTTTTGGTGATCAAAAAAGTTTCACGGTGCAAAATAGACGGTAAGGATCTAAAATAGCCTTAGAACCTAGATGGGGTAAAGCTTTATTTTCATACTAGTTGATAATAAGGTCCGTGAGGAACTGTGTAGCGAGACATCGTTCGCTCAGAGACAGTTCCTAAAGGAACTAGATTTACCCAAACAAACCAAATCACCATTATTTCAACTCATATAATAATAATTTATCTATATTTCGTGCAATAAACGAGTTATGTCCCTTGGTTACTGCTTCCAAACTTGCCACGAAATCACATTTCGACACCAAAACGTTACAACTGTAATTAAATAAATGACAACTTGGCAAAAATCAATATCAATTATTGTCTTATAAGTTGAAATAATGGTGGATTTGGGTATATTTGGGAGGATTTGGGTAAATCGTGCTACGCGATGTAGTGCAACTGCCCAGGCAATTTTTTTTTCATAGCACACCGTGTAGCATATCTTCTTCATTAGTCCAGGTTAGGAGTAGAAAAGTAGAATGTTAAACCCCATTTCATTTGTATGAAATATTAACCTAGCCCTGATTTCACAAAGCATTCTCAGATTTAAGAATTAACTCAACTTTAGGCCCATACTATTACTACTAATACTACTAGTCTATAGTATAGTCATCGACTTGGCCTGGGCATAGATAATACCGTACTGGGCTAGATCTACACTTACTGGTAAAAAAGCACTCATCTTTAAAATGTCTTCAGCTAATGTTTAGTCTGTCGATGTTCACTCGATCCTCCCTAGTTGATTTGATGATGCGTAATAGTTCTGATTTCGTTTCGGGGGTTATTTCTTAGAAGTCTATGAAAGGAGAGGCCACGTTTTTAGTGTGACAGGCGGAGCATCCGACGAAAACACAGTTACTCCCCGGCATTTTGACAGCAACTGGAAGTAGCCAATGCATCTTGCATCATTACGAGGCTCTCCCGTAACATAACGCGATGACGTCATACAGTGGACATTCCCGTCAGTATATATTTCTATGCCCTACCTTAGGGCCGAGGAACTAACTTAATATATGTGATACGCTTTCAAACAACTTAAAGGGGCCATCCCGATAACATTTTGGGGGTTAAAACTGCTTAATTTTGTATGAAAAGCCCTTAATAGCCTCCAACTTAGATCCGAGCAACTTCTTCAAGCTATGTGATACGTTTCAAACAACTTTCAATAGCCGGTATGGCTCGGTGGCCGAAGACTTGTGTTCTGTTTGCATTACATAGAAGTGTCTGGATAAAACTAGTCTTTATATGTGCAGCTTTCCATCTAACCCTATTGACTCACTTTTAAAGCTCTCTATTGAATAAGTTAAAATTGGTATCAAATATAGTCATGCTTATCAAGTAAAACGACCATAACAATTTAAAAGAAAAACTTAAAAGAGCTAGTGTCCAGTTAAGCTTTTTTTTACATTCACGGCCAAACTACTCAATATTTTAAACTGAAATTTTTAGACACTATTTCTCTATATTTTGGCGTTTAAATTTCATACGTTCATGGACGTGTAATTTTCAGATTCTTTGAAATTCGGGCTGGTCCCTTTAAACCCACAGTCTTCATATTGAAAGGGAGTCCGGTGTCCCAAACTGTATTAAGCGGTGATTTGATAAAACCAGACTTTTATTTTATAAAAATAATGTGTCGGTGAATTTTACCTTTTGTTATCAAGTACAACACATGGACCATAAGTTAAAATTGGTATCAAATATAGTCGCGCTTATCAAGTAAAACGACCATAACAATTTAAAAGAAAAACTTTAAAAAGCTAGTGTCCAGTTAAGCTTTTTTTTACATTCACGTCCAAACTACTCAATATTTTGAACTGAAATTTTTAGACAAGCTAAATACACTATTTCTCTATATTTTGGCGTTTAAATTTCGTACGTTCATGAACGTGTAATTTTCAGATTCTTTGAAATTCGGGCTGGCCCCTTTTAACCCACAGTCTTCATATTGAAAGGGAGTCCGGTGTCCCAAACTGTATTAAGCGGTGATTTGATAAAACCAGACTTTTATTTTATAAAAAGACACAAGGGTTCAGGTTCTCGCATAAATCGGTTTATTTATAATGACCACAATAAAAACCCTGAAAATACATAAATACGTACTATAAATATACATAACATTTACACCAATTCATTAAAACATTACAATCACAAATATCACAGATAAACAACTATACATAATATTATACGACTCCATACATCTAATTTATAATATAATAATGAATAATGAATGATTTGAAATAATACTTAAAGTATAACTTAATTACTAACTTATAATATATATATTACATTCACATATTTATAGATGTATATAACTTTACAGGTTTATTGGAAGTGCTTGCCACCATCTCTTGGCTTCCAAGTGTTTGAAAAACCTTTTTTATAGGGTAAGCACCTTCCAGTCAATTATATTAGTAATTAAGTTATATAATATGGAACAGCCCTGTTGACCTTGATGAAGACTTTCGAGACGGTACCTAAGCTTTGGGAATTTTTCGACCCCAAGGTCAGGTCAAAGGTCAAACACTCACATGAAAGGTCATTGATGAGCGCATCTTGGGTCATGACCCTTTCCATGCCAAGTGGCCCTCGAAGGTCAAGGTAGGGTCAAACTTCACTTTATGGGCGGGATTCGCCCATTTCCGGTCCCCGGGTGGCCATTTTAATGTGACGCAGCGACTCGGCAGGGTGGATATACCCTTTGAATACCAAGCCTCGAGACCCGCCCGGGCACCCTTCGGGGCCTTTACAGGTTGGGGTGCGGGTACATCGGTGAAAAATGTTTTCAAGTCTGGTGAGTCTCATATGTAAACAACTATGCAGTTTTAGGACACCTACGCACCAACAAGAGCAGGGTCGGGCCAGAGTTTGGTACCGCTGGTGCTATTGATTCCAGCTGTGCGCATGCGCGAATGTCGAACCACGCCTTAGTTTTAAATATCGTGCCGCGTGAATGGCATTCGGGTGAGAGCTGCCAACTTTTAATACAATGGAGAGAATTGTCAAGGCTATTATTCCCAGCCAACACATTTTGATTCGAGCACATAGGGGCCGAGCTATAAGGCAGCAAACATGGCCCTTCGTTTTGAGAAACCATGTTAGACGCCCTGTCACGTGACCGTGGTTAGGGTCAGGGGTCCCAACTTTTGATAAGATGGAGGTAGGTGTCCAAGCTATCGATACCGACCAAAACATCTGGATTCGAACCCATAGCGGCCGAGATATAGGGCCTCAAACGTATCGCACAAAAAAAGTGACTTGTTAGTCTAAAAAAATTCAAAAATAGGCAAAAAATAGGCCTATTTGCGCGAGCGTGTTTAAGCAGGGGTTAGGGTTGTCGGAATTTCTTGAAATTTTCTGAGATTGTGCCTTGGGATCTTAGCTAGCACACATAAAAACTTCAAGTGATTTCTAATACGGGAACATGGCCTAAAAAATTTGAACCCAAGCCGACCCAGCAACTTTTTTTTTTCGTGAAAAATGGCCATATTTTTTCGATTTTTTAATTCGATCATGTTGTCCTTTTAATATGTTACTAATTTTATCGCGGCGCATCCAACCAGTGTATAAATTTTTTAAAAAATACCCCCCCCCCCCAATGATGCCTCGAAAGTATCAAAACATTAAAATTTGTTAGTCTCAAAAATTTAGTCTGCCATTTTGAAAAAAATCAAACCCAATCCGTATCGGTGCAGAAGACTCATACCCATCACATGAGACTAACAAAATGACTTTATCTTGTCGCTTGCAATTTCAAAATTCTAAAAAACTTTTTTAGTCTCAAAATCGGCGAAAAAAGCCGTAAAATCGTTTTTTGGGCCATAACTTTTGTTTTTTTCATCGGAATGAGATGGGACCAGTACTCAAAATTTGGGCTAGTAAATGGGAACATCGTGCCAAAAAATCAGGTTAATCGAAGAATTTGTGGCGCTGCTAGGGCAAAAAACACCTTACATCCCTGACGGAGAGTGGGAATTTACTTAGAATAAAAACGAGAAAAAATCTGCCGCCTCACATGTCAACGACTTGAAGGAATGCAGGTATCGATCTGAAAATTTCAGGACACTTAGGTACAAACGTGACAAGTAGGGGGCCGGAGTTTGGTAGTCATCATACCTTTTGTTCTAGTGTAGCGCATGCGCGAAGTCAAAACCGCTAACCTCGAAAACAACCGAAATTCGAAAATCGAAATAGCAGTTTTGAAGTAAATATTACAAGGTATTCAAAGAAAAAAGAATTAATAAAATAGGTCAAATAGTCAAAAAGTTACAACTAAGTAGTTCAAATGCATTTGTTGGTAAATTTCGGTGATTCCAAAGCCACCACCCATTCTTGGGGGGGTAGGTCAAAGTTTTAGAAAGATCCCACGGTTAGATTCTGAGATATAAGATTTGCAGGAAAAACACAAAAAATAATAATAATAATCTTAACAAAACAAATAAGCTTTCATATATGAAAGCTTAATTAGATATTTGGTTGTAAAATTTAAAATATCACAAAAATAGAAATTTACAGATTTTGATCATATTTAGATTTCTCTATACATAGTACACCGCAAAATATATGGAATTTTAGACAAACTAAGATAATATTTATAATTATTATAGAATGTATACAAGAAACCGACAATACTTCATGTTTACTGTTTTGTTAAAACGAAAGTGTTACCATGGCAACCAATCGAAAACAATGCCTATCTTTTAAAAAAAGGAAAATACATCATCTACAGTCTCAATATAATCATAGCTATTCACTACATGTGAGGCACAGTAAGCTAACAATGATAAATTAACAGTATAATGATATCTGTGGAAACAGGGATATGGACACATTCTTTTACCACACACACCACACCACACACTTTTTGCATGAACAACACACCTACCCTGATTCTCTTATTTATATGGAGCGTGTTCCAAGGTTCTATCAAACCTTATTTCTGGTGGTAATGTAACAGATGGACACCCTCGTTTCTTAGTGAATGTTCTGCCACCTATCAACCCATCAGCCAGTTGTAAGAAAAACGCATGGTGTGACAACTTTGACTGTGAATGAATTTTCTTATGTACATTAAAGGCTTGAACAGCAGAGAGTCTTAACAAATGCATAAACACTTGTATGTACCAAGTCAAAGATTTTATATTATGACGTCTATATGTAGCAACACGTTGATCAGATAAATCAACACCCCCCCATATAAGAATTATAAGTGATAATAGCCCTAGGTTTGCTGATCGTAACTTCTTTACCACCCTGTTTCTTGTCTCTTCTCTGTATATCAACATCATCAAGATTACCTACAAAATAAAATGATAAATGAATAAAATACAATTTTAGCTTATTCGTAATTGATGAAATTAATTTTCACTAATATATTTTTCGAATTATTTGTTTCACTTATATTTAAAAGTTATTGACAAAGATGGAAAATCTTCATACACTTCCGGGGGCTGCGGTAGCTTAGCAAGTACTGTGCTTACTCACTAACCAGGAGGTCTGGGAAAGAAAATCCAGATTTTTCAATTCAGTGTCGGTGGCACAGACCTGAAGGGCTGAAATGCAATAACACCTAGTAGTTTGGATGGGACAATAAACGAAGTCTTGTGTGCTGCATCAGGATGCACTTTAGAGAACTCAGACAGTTTCCCTCAATGCACATGTCTGTCTCAATTAGCCAATACAAAACTTGTAAAAAAGTAGGACGTTAAACCCCTTCTTATTTCATTTCAACATACACACCCATTTTATATTCAATACCGCAGACACATTTGATTACCGTAACTGTATAATATAACATATTTTTAATTTTTATTTTAAAAATATGCCTACCTGGGATATTTGTTAATAGGTTGACAACTCTCGTGTCTTTCCAGCTTACAGCCAAAATATTGTTTGAGATTCTTTTTAAACTTTCACCTTTCTTTAGTTTTTTAGGTTGCACTTTTTTTCATATCAGATGGAAGTCGTTTTCGGTTGCTGTTTACAGTGCCGCAGGATATGGTTTTTACTTGAGAAGATATTCAATAAGTTCTATACTGGTATAATAATTATCCATAAATAAGTAGTGACCCTTGTCGAGAAAAGGCTGACAAACGTCAACAACGATTTGAGCTGTTTTAGATAATTGTGTGTCCTCTCTTTTTCCAGCATAGGGTATAAAGTTTAGCACATATCCACTAGATGATTCTGCTAAAGTAAACAGTTTTATTCCCCACTTTATAGGCTTATTCTTAATGTATTGTTTAATTCCAAGTCGTCCTTTGAACTTTAACATAGTTTCATCCACTGCAATTTCACTTGGGGATTGTACACAAGTTGAAAACGTTTCACAACATAGTCTAATAGTGTTCTAATTTCCCAGAACTTATCTGACTTATGTACAGTTGTTGATGAATTGTCTACAAAATGAATACACGACAATATTTGAAGAAATCTTTTGCTGGTCATTGTCTGATTGAAACCAGGTGTTTGGGTAAGCCAATGTTTTGACCAATAACTGGCAATACGACCCTTTTTTTGCACAATACCAGTAGCGATGACTAGACCTAGCCACGTTTTCAATTCGGGCACTAAAATATATGTCCAATCTTTATGAATATGTCTGCCTTCTTGACATTGTTTAGCGTACCTGTATGTTTCTACAACAATATCTCGCAAAATATAGTCAGTAAATAAAAGTTGGAATAAATAGACGGCTTTAAAATGTTCAACACCTTCGAGATCTTTATTTACTCCAACAAGGTGTTCAAAAACAAAACTAACATTGGGCAGCTCAGTCAATTTTTGGGTCCATTCACAATTCTTTACCGGCACTGCATTTTCATTAGGAGCTTCAGCATCTTCATCATATTCATCTGAATCATCGTGTTCCAAATCAATTTCAACATCCACATCGCAGGTGAGACCGTCTAAATCACAGTCGTTTGAAGCAGACTCTCTGACGCTGTCGTCGTAATTTAGTTCGAACGCACTGTCATCATTAATCAACAATTTCATAAAAACATGACAGGAAACTTGACGAATCGTCAGGGCAAACAACATTTAGAGTTATTTCCCTTCTATATTGACGGTCAAGGTGAAATTCCTGAATTTTAACCCCACTACACCTCATTGAGATAATATTACGTCAAGTAGTCGGAAAGGTTGTAAATTATACGACGTAATATTACGTCGAGTAGTTGGAAAGGGTTTAAGGGAACTTGACGTCATAACAGGTATGAAGGTATATCGTTTCAACCCTTATTCAAATGGCACAATTAGCCAGTCCCGATTGAACTGGTGGACCCAACAATCACAGTGTTTATTGATTTTCAGCGATTTCCGATATTTGCTGTCAGAGTTTTGGCCCTTGATCACTTGGATGCTCTAGAGGCCAAAGTTAATATCTGATTGGCTTTAAATTTATACACAGTATTTTACACGTTGACTGCCGACTACGAGTATACTCGTAGTCATGGTTATCGCGCCTGTGCAGCTACGAGTATACTCATAGTAAAAATTATTGACTTGGTATAATAATATAAATTCACGGCAATGGTGAAGGACTGTAGTTTATGATTCCGCACTGAAAGATAGTAAGCTGGCACTGCCAGGCAGGATACGCCCACATTTTCGAGAGATGGTTAGAGAACAAGCAAAATCGAAAGTGATTTTTCCTACAATCAAAGGCTATAATTCATTGAATTACAATTTGATATGCGCAAATATCGAAAAGAATCAAGATCTTTAGGTTATAAACATGCATTTCAAGTTTCATCAAAATTGAATTAAAATTGTGACCTATACTGCGTCCACAACCTTTATATACCATTTTTCAACAGTATTCGCGTACGAACGGCGGCCATTTTGTATAGTAATTTTGGTCCGATTTTTCCGAAATTTGAACTCAACCTTCCTTAGGGTGTAACGGTGATATAATCAAACGATTTTTTAAATCGGTTAATTATTGTAACCTCCAGAGGGACCACAAGCTAAACCAAGACGATTTTGCGTATAATCAGGGGCCATAATTCAGGAAGTTACGATCCGATATGCACAAATATTGAAAGGAACCAAGATCTTTGGGTTATAACCATGCATTTTAAGTTTCATCAAAATCGAATTAAAATTGTGACCTCTACAGGATCCACAACCTTGATATACCATTTTTTAACAGTATTTGAGTACGAACGGAAGCCATTTTGTATGGCAATTTTGTTCCGAATTTTTCCGAAATTTGAACTCAACCTTCCTTAGGGTGTAACGGTGATATAATCAAACGATTTTTTAAATCAGATAATAATTGTGACCTCCAGAGGGACCACAAGCTAAACAAAGACGATTCTGCGTATAATCAGGGGCCGTAATTCAGGAATTACGATCAGATATGTGCAAATATCGAAAGGAACCAAGATCTTTGGGTTATAACCGTGCATTTCAAGTTTCATCAAAATTGAATTAAAATTGTGATCTCTACAGGGTCCACAACCTTGATATACCATTTTTTAACAGTATTCCCGTACGAACGGCGCCCATTTTGTATGGTAATTTTGGTCCGATTTTTCCGAAATTTGAACTCAACCTTCCTTAGGGTGTAACGGTGATATTATCAAACGATTTTTTAAATCGGTTAATTATTGTAACCTCCAGGGGGACCACAGGCTAAACCAAGACGATTTTGCGTATAATCAGGGGCCATAATTCAGGAAGTTACGATCCGATATGCGCAAATATCGAAAGGAACCAAGATCTTTGGGTTATAACCATGCATTTCAAGTTTCATCAAAATCGAATTAAAATTGTGATATCTACAGGGTCCACAACCTTGATATACCATTTTTTAACAGTATTTGCTTACGAATGGCGGCCATTTTGTATGGTAATTTTGGTCCGATTTTTCCGAAATTTGAACTCAACCTTCCTTAGGGTGTAACGGTGATATAATTGAACGGTTTTTCAAATCGGATAATAATTGTAACCTCCAGAGGTACCACGAGCTAAAATAGGTGAATTTTCGGACAATCAGGGGCCATAATTCAGGAATTTACGTTCCGATAGGTGCAAATATCGAAAGGAACCAAGATCTTTGGGTTATAAACATGCATATAAAGTTTCATCAAAATCGGTTCAAAATTGTGACCTCTATAGGGTCCACAATCTAAAAACGTGATTTTTCGTACAATCAGGGGCCATAATCCATGAAGTTTTGATCCGATACATGCCAATATCGAAAGCAGCCGAGATATTTTGGGGATAAACCTATATTTTAAGTTTCGTCAAAATCGGACAAGAATTGTGACCTGTAGAGAGTCCACAAACAATTGTGGACGGACGGACGGGGGCGACGACATAATACGTCCACATGAAAATGTGGTATGAAATAATTAATAAAATACAATATCAAAAAACCATCGTTTTATCCAACGTTTCGTAAGCAAAATGCCAACTTTCTCAAGGATGAAAGAATCAAATTTTTTTTTTTTTTTGAATTTGATTCTTTCATCCTTGAGAAAGTTGGCATTTTGCTTACGAAACGTTGGATAAAACGATGGTTTTTTGATATTGTATTTTATTAATTATTTCATACCAACCTATCTGAATATCAAATGCATCATTTTGACTTAGTCAAAAGTGATCCCATCAAATCGTCTGTATTTGGTTTGTGTTTCCTGTTTCTATCAATTGAAATTTTCACATGAAAATGTGGGCGTATGAAAAGAACATCTGGTAAAAAAGACAATTAGCAAGTCCCGCTCTACAAGTCATATGCTGGCATATGACTTAATACCGGAAATGGTCGGCATGTGTGATGCACACTTCAAACTAGGGTCGGCAGCCAACATGTTAAGGTCATGAGACGAAGAAGCCTATTGATTTTCAGCGATTTCCGATAATTACTGTCAGAGTTATGGCCCTTTAACACTTCAAAAAATCTTGTGGACGTGCTTGAGGCTAAAGTTAATATCTGATTGACTTTAAATTTATTCACAGTGTTTAAAGTCATGAGACGAAGAAGCTTATTGATTTTTAGCGTTTCCGATAATTACTGACAGAGTTATGGTCCTTGATCACTTTCAAAATTTTGTGGACGCTCTAGAGGCTAAAGTTAATATCCATTTGACTCTAAATTAATACACAGTATTTAAGGTCATGAGATGAAGAAGCTACTTGATTTTTAGCGATTTCTGATAATTACTGTTAGGGTTATGACCCTTGATCACTTCAAAATAATTTGTTGACACTCTGGAGGGTAAAGTTAATATCTGATTGACTTTAAATTTATACACAGTGTTACAGGTCATGAGAAGAATCCGGCTATTGATAATTCTGATAATTACTGCCAGATTTATCGCGCTTGATTACTTCAAAAAGGAATTGTGTTAACTAGAACAGCTAAATTCATGATATTAAATGTTTTGCACTAAATGTGGAGGAGAACTTTATAAAATCCAAACAAATTCTAATGATTTTCTGATAATTACTTAATAAGTTGTTACTCTTAATCATATTTTAGTGTATTATAAGTGTTTCATTACCGAAAAAAAGTAAAAAGATGCGACAACTCTTGTAGCTGCTGTTGGTGTATGTTTTGTTGTCTGGCAACCTATCTTATTTTGAGCAAAGACATGTGTTGCCATCAATCAATAAACTAGTTACTCAAATAGACTACTTTCAATTTATTCTAGTTATGGAAGACTCAGATTAGCCCAGACAACGACAAAGCATGTGAGTTCACTGAAGTCATGGTTATCCAGCAAATTTCGTATTGTATGTTTAGTTGATTCGCCCTTATTGTATGGCAACGTATGATGGCTTACTGTATGCCAGCTTGATCTCGGCTATGGGAGCGGTACGGTGGTAACTCAACAACTAAACGTACATTGTGCGCTCACACAATATGTTGGCCGAAGTAATAGAATTTCTCCGATAATAATTGAATTGTTTCAAATTATAACTCATCGATATTATGCATAGTGAAAAGGTCATAGTAAGATTACATTTGACTATTTAACCCGTTAACTGCGTATGACGTTATATTACGTCATGGACAACTGTTACGCAGTGTGCATAGGACGTAATATAACGTCTTAGAGGTATTTTTCCCAACCATACGATCGTAGCTTGTGCAGGACATAAAATTATGCCTGAAGAGAAAATCTTTTTAAAGACAGACAACTCTATTTAATGTTTGTTTTAATACGGATTCAGACTACTGTCTTTTGTATTCAGGAATAGAATGGTCCAACAATGATGTTTTTCCTGAATTAAATTACACAATAAGGGGTAGTTACTGTTTTCAAAACGTCACGCTTAACGTGTTAACTCGTGAACAGCCAGTTATAAACAATTGACTAACTGCTGCTTGTTTATCCAGACCAATATATCCTGTAGTCAAAGCGAAAATATTTGGGTTTAGCTGAAACGATCGAGACCAACTGGTCGAATAGAGAAAAACAAAAGTCATCCGATGGTAAATTTTTTACCCCTTGATACGTGGGCCTATTTTCAGGGGAAAAGGCAGGTTCCAGTTCCAAAGTATGAGCGCACTAAAATTTAACTAAAATATATTTAATTTTTAAGATTCCCCATTATTATTAATATGTATATTACCTTTCTTAAGGTTTCTCTGTTGTCTTCAATTAAAACACTTCTGGGTACTATAGCTAATTGTTCACATTTAACTGACATATTAACAATCTGATCCTCTATATCTGACAACAGGTGATATCTTCTTCTACCCTGTGACGATCTGTAGAAATTTGCAATAGTAATCCGTTAAAATACATTGGCTGGGCATCGATTTTGAGTAGATGTCTTTCTGTTGACAAATTTAATATGAGAGGGGATCCATTGCAAATTACTGAGGGTGGGACCTTCTAGGCTGGTAGGAGACACTCTGACCTGGAGAAAAAAATCTGAAACAAATGATTTTTGCTTTTTTGTACGGAGGTATGTATCTAGTACCCACAGAACAAAATCCACCGCAATCTACCTTTATCTATGTACGATTTAGTTTTTGTATCTGACCTCAAAATGAATGATCCTTGAAAAAACGCATTATTTAGGTTATCCCTAACTTTACGCACTCTAAATGTGTTATCAAATTGCAAGTAACCATAAACACACTCTACAGGATGATTTTTATTTTAAAAAATATTATTAGCGCAACTATGTATATACACCATACTCGATGAACTGTCATTGAATTGTGTGCTGACGGGGACGGGTGATGGCTCAGTTTTTGTTGACTTTGTGGTGCTGAGTAGCAGAATTTTGGTTAAATTTCGAAAACAATTGTTTGAGATTGCATTATGTGTATGATAAAGCACGAGACTGGGGTTATGTTGGGGAAAGAAAGACTGAAGAAAATGACCAGGCAAAAGAAAAACCGAGGGCGACAGGCAGAGATATTTCTGTCGAGGTTTTTTTCTGAAGTTTTTCTTCCCCAGCTTAACCAATATCAAGGACTTTATCTTGCTCATACATCGTCTATGTTTACACGCAAAATGAGAATATCCTAGAATTGACATAAGAAAAAGCCTACTGTCTGAACTATGTTATTTTATAAACAAATTTCTTTGTTTTCATAGGAACACATGGTTGTGACACACGCTGTAAAACTAAACACCCCCACAACAACTTTAATGGTTTGGTCCAACAAGTCACGGTAGCCATGTTGTCTTTGACTTAGTAGAAAATGTAAGTAAACACGTACAATCTTTCACTCGAGAGCCTAGTTAAATAGTTGATTTCAAACACACAGATAAGTTTATAATAACCAAAGTTAAATAGTTTGTTCATAATCGAAGAAATCCATTTATAAAATAACATAGTTCAGACAGTAGATCATGTTTTCTTACGGAAAAAAAACTACCCTTGAAGAATAATCTGTTACAGGTTTAACAAAAAGCTTTCAGAAGAATAAACCCATATTCCCCTGTATATATCCACAGCCGCCACAACTTTCAGACTGCAAGTTATTCCGGGCATATAATATACCCCAAAGATCAAAGAGATTTACCGTTACAGGTTTATAAGGAGTAGATAATACTATGGTCACAAATATTGAAGGACCGCTGTTGAGTGTTGTGATGGTGGCTTTCGTGGTCTGATGGGAGTCATTGGTTTGTAATTAAGATGCTGGTTGTTATGGGATATTTTCCTATAAATTAGTTTGGAGCGATTTGTTGTTTCTTCTCATAATGATATATAGAAAGGGGAGACTGTTGTCTTGTTCCGTGACTACGGTAACATTAATTTCATTACCGTATGCTGTGTGTTGCAGCGGTCTCGTAAGGTAAGGTGGGAGTGACCATGTCGATAACAACGTAGGAGCAAACCTAAGTTCTTTGGAGTCAAGTGAGAATAAATATTTCAAAAGGTTTCAGACTATTTTGTAGACGACAGAGTCACAGGAACATAAGTGTAGCCTGGATTTGGGTGGATTTTGATGGTGGCAGACATGACTCTCGTCTTTGGTTTAATGAGTAGAAAAGGAGTCTTTCGTTACCCATGTGTAGTTTGATCTTCTTGAAGAGTGTTGACAATGCTGACGTACAGGCGTAGTCAGGTGTATCCAATATTACAGCTACTGTCTCTTTGTCCACAGTTTTTGGGTTGTCGCCTGTGAGGAGGCTAACAGTTTTGATAATATATTCATTCTGGATGGTTCATATTATTGGTATAGTTACATTTCACAAGGATGATTAGTTTGGCATTGTTTTAAATCTGTTTTGAAGGATGTTATATGCACCACGAGTTTTGTGCGGGTGAATTCTTATGCTGAGCATTTCGTAACAAGTTTTCCCAATACTACCCAACATAATTGAAGTATTATGTTAGTTTCCCCACAATAACGAGGTAGTGTTTAGTAAGAATTTGAGTTAGTAAATGAGTGACTATGGACGCCTGACAAACCCCACCACTGATAATATCTGGCAGTTGCCACCAGCGCTCTCTCAGGGTTCCATTTTTTCCGCCAATGTTTCATTTGAATATCTGTATTTGCTTTTTTTTTAATATGATACTTTGGTCAACTAAACCCTCTTTCACAGTCTGCAGTTGCCAAGATGTACCTTTTCCAAATGCACTTCAGATTTTATGTTTCTTTTATTTTTTCTCTGCCGTGGACACACAACCCTATTGCAGACGTTGATTTTGCTTCAACATTCAAGGATGTAATATTATCAGATGGGCGAGAGCGTATCATGTCAGTATCATCTGTAGACTTGACACTCTTGATGCATTTATTAGTAGTAACATTCCAATATCACAAGCTTATGGAGTGTTTGTGTCTCAGCTAATACATTACGCGAGGGCTTGTTCCTTTTATTCTGATTTGTCGAGTAGTTTGAGGCATTTGTCATCTAAGCTTCAACTACAAGGAAACTTACGCACAAAACTTATTAAAACCTTTAAAATGTTTTATGGCCGTCATATTGATTTGATTGGTAAATATAACGTGTCTCTCTCATCTATTGTTCTAGATATATTTAATTTACACGTATACTATTACTATATCCCTGATAATGTCTACTACATCGTTAAAACACTTCATCGCGTACATTTTGCATGCCGATAGTTCATTAGCCAATTACGCTATTTAACCGACATTTTGCTTAATAGTTTGGATGCAGCTATGGCGGTGTGGCGCCAGGCAGGGTAAGCTTACTCTTCCGGACACCTGTTACCACTGCTTGTCGTGTATTTTTGTACACGAGGAGCAGTCCATTTGCTGATTACACCATTTTGCTTGAATACACTATTTTGCCTATAACGTTTTTAGGACTTCGATTTATGGTTTGGATTGTTCGTACTTGGTTTTTATTTTATGTGACGATGGTAAATGCGCTGATCTAGCTTAGCTTTTGGGATGAGACGGGAGCAGTATTTCTTAACATTCAATTCACTGATTTTATCGATTGTCTAATAACAGAAAAGCATTTGTGATGCACAAAAATATTATCAGCATAACGAAAATTGTGGATTTTATAAGACGAATGGACACGAAAACCAGAACGTCTGTAATTTTTTTGCCCAAGGCCGATTTTGGTGGATTTTTTTCTGAAGTTATACTTATACAGACCTTTCATAAAAAGCAAGAATCATTTGTTTCGGATTTTTTTCCCCAGCTCACCAAAATCGGAAGTTCTCCTACCAGCCTATTCATAGGTTTCATAACCAGCAGTTGCCATGCAGGATACGCCCACATTTTGCAAAGAGATGGATAGAGAACAAGCTAAAAAAAACATGATTTTTATATTATACGCAGTGTTTAAGGCCATGAGACGAGACATATTGATTTTCAGCAGTGGAAATGGCTATTGATTACTTCAAAATATCTTGTGGACGCTCTAGAGGCCAAAGTTAATATTCGATTGACTTTAAATTTTTTACACAGTGTTTAAGGTCATGAGACAAAGAATCCTATTGATTTTCATTGTTTTCTGATAATTACTGCCAGAGTAAAGACCCTTAATCACTTCAAATTATCTTTGAAAAAACTTGTGACGCTATAGAGGCTAAAGTTATCATCCAACTGACTTCAGATTGATACACAGAGTTTAAGGTCTTGAGACAAATAAGTTTTTTGATTTTCAATGAATTTTGATAACCTGGAACAGCTAAATCCATGATATTAAATGTTTCGTTACTAAACGTTAGCATGGGGCAGAAATTTATAAAAACCAAACAAATTCTAATGATTTTCTGATAATTACTTAATGAGTTGTTACTCTTAATCGCTTTTTAGCGTTTATAAATATTACTGAACGATTTAGCTGCTATGGGCGTATGTTTCGTTGCCTGGCAACCTATCTTTTATACAATCAGGGCAATAATCCAAAAAGTTATTGTCTGAAATGCACAAATATCAAACGGGACTGAGATCTTTCGGATTTAAGTTTTATCAAAGTTGAGTACAAAGAGCTGCCATTTTGTAAATTTCATTTACTTTTCCCGAAATTCGAATTCAACTTTCATTATGGTGGAATGGTGATATATGTGTCTGAAAGCCTAATAATAATAATAATATCTAGAACTGCGATGCAGTAATGACGGGTTTCACCGGTGCCACGTTACAACGTTTACCTTTTATGCCCTTAACTCTTTTGCTGCGGCAGGCGATTATAGTCGACTAGACGGGCCGCCGCGGCAGGTGACTATAGTCGAAAAATTTGATGTAAATAGTTTAGTACAGGTGACGTAATATTTCTTACAGCGTGAAAGATTTTACTAATAATAGACACGGGTGTCAAAACCATAAATGGCGGAAGTTGTTTGTTAGCTTGAGTAAAAAGTTTTTATCGATATATGTGATCGGCTCAAGCAAAAACAGGCGCTTCTCGCTGGTGGCTATTTTAAGATACGACCAATATAAGATGCAAAATCAAATTTTTGTATGAAATGTGTTTTGGCCAAAAATAGATCGAAAATACATTTAACTTTCATCCCTGAAAGAGAGAAAGTAGAATTCCACTCCAAAATTGTATTTTAGAAGAGATTTGTCAAGGTATACGTTCAGAAGTTATGTTTTTATCCAATAAAAAGTAAAAAACTCCACCCAAATCGGACATTGTTTTGAATTATTTCGCTTGGCTCGATTGCTAAATAACTTCTATCAAACTCCGCCCCCTGACGTCAACTTTCCAAATATGTTAAATTCATGCATATTCAATAAGATCTAATAGCGCAAGGGCCAGTAGTATCGAAGCTTACAATCTGTCTAGAGCTGTTAAGAATGACCTTTTGTTGCTAGGTCGTTGTTCTTTCAAAGACGCCGATTGGCCAATCTTCCCTTGCGCATGCGCTAAGATGTACTTGTGTTTTATGGCACGAGAGAAATGGAAGCAGGATTTTAACCCATGCCATAACATTGCTTGCCTTACTTCAAGCGATATATGAATAAAGTGTGAAAATAATAATGTCTCCCGCAAATTCTGCCGTAAGAATAGCTCGTATGCTAAATTCCATCCGGGAATTTGGCATTGGAGACGAAGAAGTTCTTGGTGTGTTTGAAGATTACTTTTCTTCGTGAATCGTATGATGAAGGTAATTATCAATAGACACCTGGACAGCAAACAAACTCGGTAATAGTGTCAATGAAACGTTTATAAATATTTTAGTGTATCCCACGACTGTAATTATCAAAGTATCAAGTATATTTAAAGAGCACATAAGATCATAATTTCCTATTACATAATATAATAAACAATAATTACTAAATCCATATTACGGAAAGTTCAAATCAATCTGATTAAAATTAACTGAGCTATTTACGTTTTAGTATGGGACAGCCAAAAATGGTTTTCAAATTTTCATAAACGACCTTAATCCGGTTGATTGGCTGATGACGTCACAGGCGCTACACATAGTATACACATTATCTATCCAATATATCACTGCCTGTATAATATATCACAGTATACACAACACCACCAGTTAAAAGTGTGTATTGTCGGTAATCATTAGCTCGTAATTATCACTATGAGGGACCGGGTATCGTCCAGATATTACGAAAAAAGCAAAGATACTACCTTTACCATCCAGAATCTAATACATTTGTCCAGTCAATAGATTGCCGTCTAGAGTGTGTTAAATGCCATCAGCATTCATTAAAAACCAATAGATTAAGTTTTACCGATATCAGATATTGACAGCAACATATACCGGCCGGGAAGTCGTCCACAAGGCATTGGTGGTGTCGTCCAAAACAATTAATACTTGAATAGAGTCGTACACAACAACTAATGGTGTCGTCCAAAACAATTAATACTTGAATAGAGTCGTACACAACAACTAATGGTTAAGTCGTCCACAACTAATACTTGAATTGTACACAATTTAAAATTTAAATGGAATAAATAAGTTTTACTCGTTGATTTTTGGTGATTACCGGTAACAAACGAGATTAGTTCCTCGCTGCCGATATGATTTTAGATATTAGATCAGTTCACCGATGTTTTTTGTAATAAAATATATTCGTATTGTTAGTTAATTGGCATTATGTTTTTAATCTTTAGACAATATTTAATTGACTTGATATGAAATCCGAATATAAATTATTCGATGGATAAATGTTTGTGATAAGATTAGTTTATGATGTCAGACATGGTTTTTTTTACAAGTAGGCTACATATTGCCATCTAAATCACTCGCCAAAATACATCACGGACTGAACGCCTAATAATTAAATAATCAACTATAAATAGCGCCGGGGTCACTTTTAGATAAGACAAATTAGATTGATATTATTTCGGCACTATAATTAAAATAATATAGCGACAAGTGAATACATACTTTATTTACCCAGTAATTAGTTAAATTGCGCCGGAGCCCTTTTAGATAAGAAAAATTAGATTGATATTATTTCGGCATCATAAATAATTTAAAAACTAATCGTTGATTTAATTTCCGTACACAAAATGGAACTAAAAGGTTCCAAATTTAAGAATTCCATATAAGAATCAATTTAGAATACCAAAATGCGAATCGTAACACATTGTGGTCTACACTGTGTAATACATTATAAAATAAATCATAAATCAATGAAATATGTTGTAAGGTGAACACTGCATGCTTTGCTTTAATACTGACCTAGTATTTGAGGCGCCAGAGTCTGAGGTATAACGTGTCGAAAATGTGGCTACGTGCAATTTTATTCTTTGATCTGTTAATATCATGGTTCCGACCTGTCAATCACCGTAAAGAGATTGACCAATCAGAGAGCCCGATAATGGTGGATATAAAAATATTACACATTAAAATGTCTCGAATTGCATGATGATCTACGTAGATATTTGTCTTTATTAGTCGTTAAACGCGTGGTACTATTTTACCTCGGAGGACGTCTTTTTGAAGTAATAAATTTGGGTCACGGTTCCTACGCAATCACAAATATACTCCATTTATTATGAACTTCGTGTAATGCCGAATCATTAATGAATGAAGTAGAGATTATAGTAATATTAATAAACTATGTTCTATATTATAAGTTTATAAATTATTATTTGTTGATTATGTCTTATATTTAAAGTAGCCTAGCATAACAATGCAAATCACTAAATTATTTCTCTCAATTCTTATCGGAATCACATGACATGAAAGGGAAATCCTCGCTTTCATCTTTCATTTCAGTCATACGTGACCCGTGTGATATTTCCCCGCCTTTCCTACATGCTGTTAGCCAATAGCTACTGTAAATTTTTCCGCGTTTAGATGGTCCTACCCAATGAAAAATTAATTATCGTTGTTGGTGCACGGGGTAATGGGATATGAAAAACAGAAAGAATAAAACGATGACCAAGTGGTAATTTGACGTAAAATCTTTTAAACACTGTTCATTTCTCCACAACGTCCGGGAAAATAAATGTCTTGTCTAAAAAAACTCCTTCAAATCTAAATGGTAGTGTTCATTTTTAAAATCACCCCGAGAAACTGAACGGTCAAGAAGTGGACGACCGATATCAAAACGATGTTTTTTAATCTACACGGTAGCACACAAAATGGGCAGTTTTTGATAAATCTTGGCGGCATTTAACATATTCTAGACGGCAATCTATTAACTGGATACGTGTATTAGATTCTGGGTGGTAAGGTTAGTTTATTTCCTTTTTTCGTAAAATCTGGACGATAACCGGTCCCATGTAAGCTACATTTTTGGTTTACGGTGTGTTTATTCTGATTAAAAAGACGTGGGGAATATGGCTACAGCAACCGGCTTTATAAAACAAATTCTAAATTACGAAACAAATTTATTCTTTATTCTTTGAATGGCATTTAGTAAAACAAATTATTCCGTAGTCAAGGATTAAGGAATCGGTCAAGCGTTAATGAATACACACACCGACTGTATATAGGTAATTAAGGAATAAACATTCCGAATATGCATTCGTACACTGTGACGTCACTAGGGACTGAGGGGATTAAGAGTGTTTTCGATAATTACGGGAGGTCTATATTTGCGACTTTGAGTGAAGATAGCTGATTTATTTTTAATCAGATTGATGTTAACTTTCCGTAATGTGCATATAATAACCACTGTCCATCAGTAAGCCGAGTTTCAGTTTGTCGTCTTATGTGCACTTTAAGTAATTAGAAACTTTCGCTGAAAACCATGTGGTAGACCCGAATATCCGGAACTTGTGTAGCCTACCGCCATATCTCAGTAACTGTGAACTGTACGACTTGTCCAGCCTATAATAAACTGTTCCAAATTACTTTAGAATTAATCATATAAGTGATAATTTTATAAATTCTATGGTGCCCTTCCCATGCCTGTGACCAACTTTATTTGTTTATGTTCGATCATTAATCTAGTGTCAAGTGGGCAGCCAATAAGTCGTTGTACCGTTGATTTGAAACCTTGTTAAATCAGAGTATTTTGTGATATAGAATTGATCTGTTTACATTATTGTGTTTACATTATTGTGATTTTGCGTTTAATCAGGGGCCATAATTCCGGAAGTTACGATCCGATATGTGCAAATATTGAATGGAACCAAGATCTTTGGGTTATAACCATGCATTTCAAATTTCATCAAAATCGAATCAAAATTGTGACCTCTAGAGGGTCCACAACCTTGATAAACCATTTTTTAACAGTATTTGCGTTCAAACAGCGTCCATTTTGTATGGCAATTTTGGTCCCTGATCATGTGTCCCAACTGTCCCCCACCCCCACCTTGCCTCTTACGGCCCCTGCTTTATTTTCGTTGCAAGGCTTAAATTGGTGTTTGACTACTAGTACCATTAGCTTTGCCCATCAGGAAAATATATCATGACAGACTTTCAATTCGAGTCTGTGGCAAAACGTTAAGAAGCGGAAAGACCAGATTCCATCTGTTTGAACTCTGTGGTATTGACACCCTGCCTTTCCACATGAACGGGGCCCCGAAAACGTAATTCTTTAAGTGAAGCTTTTAGGAACAATACCAGGGGCAATTTGGTGTTTTTTTGTAACACATCTCGAGTACACCTGTGTCAAAATATAAATCCTTATGATGATTTGAACCTACTTTTGAGTGGCACAAATATCAAAATTAGTCAGCCTCACCCATTCAATCTTTAATGCACTTCCCTTGTAAAAAACCACTTTGCAGTTGGAATTCGATATAAGAGTGCCTTTGCACCACTTTATCGCACAAAGTTACCCTCATAACACACTGATGGAGCCAGTTTGATCAGAGTAGTACTAGGACATATATGTATAACCCAATTTCTGTGTTCCTGCAGCTACTGTAGTATCACCTTACGACAATGCAGCAATTAAGCTTCCTTCTGCGCTATTGTAACTCATTGTTTTTGTTTATCAATCCATAAAGGGTTTCTACTGCTAACATGCATAAATGGACTAATTGTGATGTCGTAGAGACATAACACCACAATGTTTGGACTCACTGATACGAACTTCTTATCTGACCGCAATACATTTATGGTGTCTAAATCCAATATTTTAGGAGATATGTTGTAGGGGGTCAAATTATGGTACAAAAAGACCACACAAGGGTTCAATTCGACAATAGTTTTATTATCCGGTGTAAAAAACCCCTGAAAGTATACAATTTCAATATAAATTATACAAACGAAACATACATTATACAACCAATGTGTTCATATATTCATTAAAACAAGCCAACAGTGAGGCTGATGTCCCCCGCCGAAATCCCATAATAAATAGATGACACATATTAATTAATCGCACATTTATTTTTTTCAAAAGTATTGAGTAATCAAACTATACACTAAGTTTTATCACTCTCTACCAGATAGAATCAGACATTGTTCATCATCGAACTCCATCAAGGCATTCACCTAATGTAGGCCTACACCTAGTTTGAACATTCTACCTTAATTAAGGAGAATTTTTGTGTTTCTAAGTCGAGACCTATCAGTTGCTTATCGCTCTGCTTACCCTCAACAGAAAATGTTCATTATTGAACTTAGTCAAGGTATCGATGAAATAAAACTATATACCAAGTTTCATCACTCTCACTTAATTACAACTAAAGTTATTGCGTCCCAAAGCATCAACCAATCAAATTGCTTATCTCTGCTTACCCTAAGCAGAAGATGCCCATCTTCGAATTCCATCAAGGTATTGACCTAATAAATGCCTACATCAAGTTTGAATATTCTAGCGCAATTAGAAGGAGAGTTGTTATGTTCCAAAGTCTCGGCCAATCATATTGCTTATCGCTCTGCTTACCCTGAGCAGAAAATGCGCATTATTGAACTCAGTCAAGGTATTAAATACCAAGTTTCATCACTCTAACTTAATTACAACTCAAGTTATCGCGTCCCAAAGCATCAACCAATCAAATTGCTTATCTCTGCTTACCTTGTGCGGTAAACGCTCATCTTCGAATTTCATCACGGTATTGACCTAATAAACACCTACACCAAGTTTGAATATCCTAGCTCAATTAGAAGGAGAGTTATTATGTATCAAAGTCTCGGCCAATCAAATTGCTTATCGCTCTGCTTACCCTGAGCAGAAAATGCTCATTATCGAACTTAGTCAAGGTACTGATGAAATAAAACTATATACCAAGTTTCATCACTCTCATTTAATTACAACATAATTACAACATAACAGCAATATATATGGATAATTCCCGCTGGTAGCACGGGACTTCGAGGTAAGGTGGAAGTAGTTCCGGTCATCCTGACAGACAGCTGTATCATACAGGGCAAAATCACAACACACCTCCCCGTCTTAATTTGAAGGATTGGTTCCTAGTTCTGAAATAAAATATCCTACTCTTCACATTCACACTTTCAATCACACTAGTAACAGTATAAATGTACACCGTGTCATTCACACATCAGTCAAGAACAAATCGGTTATAATTTCAACGAAAATATTCTACACACACACAGCTAGCGGTTACATCAAAGTCACCGTAGGCATGGACAGGTAAACATTTTTACTTTAAATTTTGTTCCTTTATTTCGAAGGTAAAGATTGAATCTTATTTCTAAAACTGTCTAGGTGTAAACTCCGTTAAATGATTGTCAATGTACACTCTTCTTAGTTAGACCTGTGAGTTCGAGTTCATCATCTACTCACTGGGATGCAATTTTCACCTTTGACCCAAAGTTTTCTTGGACTTGTATTTCATATCTCCTTGGTCACTTAGTTATAGAATCTTGTAGTGTAAGGGTTGAATATTTCATTCAACCTTAGCAGTGATTTTATATTTAAAGTTTCATTAATTTTTTATAAGAATAGTTTCATTTATTCGTTATCAATTGTGTGTATTTGGTATCTACAGATTTGCAGTTTTAAGTTTACAGACAGAGCTACAAGGTACTTCACCTTGTTCCAGACTCTGGTCACTTTATTAAAACCCTTCATGGTTTTTTTTTTATTATATAGTTACGTAATAAATCGCTGTTTAACTGAACCCTTGGTGTGGTTATTTTCCTCGTAATTTGACCCCCTACAACATAAATCTAACTTTCAAATATCACCCCAATTGACGGTCACTATCGGCATTTTAACATTTCTGCCTTTCTTTGGATGTAGCGAATGGTCGTCTTCTTTGCTTTATTGCGTCAAAAATAAAAATATATTGTTGAAATCTTCGACAATGTAATATTCCTCTATGTAGCTCGTATTAAATACAAAAAGTTTTGATTCAATTTAGTCTTCAAAGGTCTAGAATTATTAGCCGTAAGATTTGTGTTCTTCTGTTCGAAAGCATGACGTATTCAAAAAGGCGGCAACACGCTTGACTTCGGCTAGAATACCAATTTTCTTCGCTTCATAACGTCCAAAAAAATAGCAAATAGTTGATTTTTTGGACATTATAATGTTCCACGATATGTCTGGCAGTAAATCATAAAAAATCTGATTCCATTTCACTGTCCATATCGTAAAATTATTAGCCGTAGCCCAAGTGACAATTTGGGGAAAATATTGGACTAATGCCAAACCAACTGACACAGTGTGAATTTTCACCTTCTTTGCTTTATTGCGCCGAAAATAAAAAAATATTGTTGAAAACTTCGACGTAAATACTGGAAGATCCTTTGTTGAAACATATGTTTTGTATTGGATGATTAGCGAATTAAACATTCCTTTTCATGACGGGATTTACTTTTATTACCCAACCATAATTAATTAATTTAATAGAAACAAAAGAAATACGTTGATTGATTTATATCTTGGGTTTGCTAATGCTGTGGTCAAGAATGATCGGTCCGCGAGCTGATTCGCTACCGCCAGTCACTTAATTCGAGTTGATAAGATACCGTCAAAAATGGGTTAAGGCACTTGATCACTTTGAAAAATCTTGTCGAAGCTCTAGTGGTTAAAGTTAATATCGGATTGGCCAAAATATGGCCATGTAAATTTTGATTATGATATTTCGATTCAGAGACCATTAAAACATAGGAATAGCCACCCCAGAAGCCTGTATTTGGCCGTCTAGCAGTTTCATCAGCATTTAAGAGAGAGGCACCCAAGCTCTATCGCTTTAGCAGTGTTTTTTTTTCATATAGAAACCATACAAAGTGTATCATTGAGAGGGGGGAGAGCCAAGAAATGGTCAAGAATAAAATTTTTAAAAACTTTCGCCGGCTACCACCTAATTAGGAGTCTTATAAACTTATACTCACCAGGGGGGTTAGATGGCCAAATGGTTAGCACTTAGGTGCTGAATCATAAAGCCTGTCATTGAGTCAACTGGCGTGGTTTCGAATCACCGGTTGTACGGGCAAGAGTAGGGTCGCCTGTCCAGCCTCATGGGTTGTCTCCGGGAACTCCGGTTTCCTCCCACTGCTAAAGACCCCTACATGCAAGTGAATTATTGAAATAAAATGAAACCATATGTTGTGTTGAGTGGACGTTAAATCCCTTTTCTCTCTTTCTCCTATACTCACCAAAGCTAATTTTCGGACATATTTAATGCTTACTGTCTGTTCCCGACGACACTACAACTCAAAAATTGCTTACTATTTCTGCAATTTTTAATTAAAATGGTTAAAACTGAATGACCTACCTGAAATTGCCATCCCTTTACTTTCTACCTCACGTTAACTTATTTCAGATCAAGCTATATATCATTTCTCTCGTGAAAAATCGTGTTTTGTTTACTTCGCGTTATTGAAGACAGCCATGCTTGACCTAGTTATTTGGAATATACGAAATGTAACAGGGGTGATAATTTGGCTTGGGGTCGTTTCGTCCTAATTGCAAGTTTAAATAGTTGTTTCGACCCAGTTGAATATAACTTGTTTTAAAGAGCTATTTACGGGAGGTAATATAAATTTGCTGTTTGGGTTTTAGACCACAGTTGTTTGCTCCACCGCCTTAAATATTAAATTTGGAAGTCAAACGAATAGTCTATCTAGCCCCGGTCGCGTCTTTCCCTGTCTGCCCCTCTCTCTCTCTCCGAATCCGAGACGGGCACTCGACCGGCCCGAGCAATTTCCAGCTCGTGTAGAGACACTCCAAGTCAAGCCATAGGCGGGCGGTACAGATTGGATTTGTGACATTCCAAGCCAAGCGAAGTCAAGGCAAGTCAACGGTGGGTGCCACGGATGGGTGACAGCAGCAGTAAGACCCCACAGAAGCCACGCGCATCGGCCGTCTCGAGAAACGGCTGTCTCGACCCGGCCGTATCTTCCCCTTCCTCTCTCTCTCTCAACCTCAGAGACGGGCATGCAGTCGGCCTGAGGAATTCCAGCCTGAGACGGGCAGGCACTGAAATTCCTTGAGAGGGCGACTCGGCCGCGAAACCATGCAGGGGTGGAGTTACCTCATTTAGACGTCATTGTATATAGCCAATTTTTCGCAAATGTTGACAACGCATCCAGACTAATATTCGGAGAATATTTTTCTTGATGATAGAGACTATATCTTCCCTTGCCTGTCTCTCTCTCCAACTCCAAGACGGGCACTTTGCAGGCATTTCCCCAAGAGGCCACGCAGCGACTCGCGGTCGCCTCTTTCCCTGGCCCTCCCTCTCCGTCTCTTCCCCCGCACCCCCCTCCCTTTTCTTTCAAGTTTATCCGATTTTTTTTTAGACAAGTCGTCACAAGGACAAGTTTGCACTGAAAATTCGACACACTCGTCGAAGGACGCAATTTTGAGAACTTCTTTCTAAATGTGGCACGTTTCCCTCATAAGTAAACCGGTGCCGCATCGCAATTGCATAGGCGTAAGTACATATCACTTACTCAGACTGTCGTACAGCCGAGGCTAGATGTAGGGTACCGGAATCTGCCGAGGTTTGCCGAGTGACACACAAAAAAAACGGGCAAATTCTCCCACACAAAGCTTTATTAACCGAATACACCCGATTTGTGGAATACCCTTATACCCCTACATGATATACATGTAGAGTGACCCAACTTGCGCCGTCGCAGTTGAATTTTTTATGTTCTGTGAAATTGACTTATGTCGAAAAAATTTACAAGAGGGTAAAGCCTTTTATCGAACTAAGAGGCTTTAAGGCTATACGCAGAAAGTAATGGGGTGACAATTCCAGGTAGGTCGTTAAGTTTTAACCATTTAATTAAAAATTGAAGAAATAGTAAGCAATTTTCGAGTCGTAGTGTCATCTGGAACAGACAGTAATTACTCAAAGTTTATGGTCAAGCCGATGAAACTTTAACTTCGGACGAACAATCTGAATCTGAACAATCAGAACTGGATCTATCTTTTGAATTGAAAGACTGTGATTCTGATGAGTAACACTTTGATTATAAGTGGATAAGTTGTTGACTATTAAATATTAGTTTTATGGATCCATTATCAAGCATTGATTAAATTAATATCAATTAACTACAGAGTATATCAGGTGGTAAATATCGTTGAGTACCTTCATTTCTTTCACTTTTACTGCTGCTTGCCTTATATTGACACAACGTCATCAAAATTGATTACCACGACCCCGAAAACATACAACTTGAGTATAGCTGACAAATCTATTTTGCAGGCAAAAAACGGTGGCCATCGTGGATTGTTCGTCAATTTTGGCAAAACTAGTGGTCAGACAGATTTTTGATTACGATATTTCGATTCAAAGATGCTTAAAACATATGAATAGACATCTCAGAAGCCTATATTAAATAATTTTATATTTTCCCGCCAAATCTGGCCACCATTTTGAATTTTGCCCTCTAGTGGATTCAACTAGCATTTTATTTTTTCCCGCCAAATATGGCCACCATTTTGAATTTTGCCTTCTAGTGGATTCCGCCAGAATATAAGAGAGAGGCACCCAAGCTTAATCGCTTCAGCAGGTTTTTGTTGTATAGAAACAACTCTCAAAACAACTTCCCCGCAAATTTCTCACGGATTTTAAGTCTCATACCTAACTAATTATATTCCTGTGTGAGCAGATATAAAAATTTGTGATCTAAAGTTATGCAACATCAAAACTCAAATTTTGTCAACTTGACACTGAAAGAAACTTACTGTGAAAATACTGCTGCTTGTTTCTCTTCAAAATCAGCTTTAATATCTTGAAGGGATATTTGATGATATCTATCTCCTAACTGCCAAAGAACAGCTTTACCACATCTATGAACTATTGGTAAAACAAAAAGGATGGCAATATACATCCACATAAACTTAGCAAAATCTCAGCGAGTTTTTTAATTAAATCTCAGGGTTCCATGGTAGCTTAGAAAGTAAGACAGTGGCTAACTCACTGTCGGCTTAGCAAGTTTCTAAGGATATTTGAAGTCTGGTTTACTCTTGCCAGTGGAGGGCCTGGCAAGGAACAGCGTAATGTTGTTTGGATTGGACAGAACACTGGTCCTGTGTATACACTTGCATGCACGTAAAAGGACCCTTGGCAGTTAGAGGTTGACAAAGTGGGGGGCTGAAACACCGCTTTACAGACAAAGTTTCCATCACTGTATGGCATATGTCTGCCTGCCTTATCCCGATTTTAGGGCATTTACAACAATTGTGGTCAGATGACGAAACTGTTGTGTTTGATGATTGTGCACTGTGCAGCCACTTTGTTAGCGATAGATTACAGTAATGATACGTAAATATGCATTAAACACAGAGTTAATATGCCGACAATTAGTACATACTGAGACATTTTTGTTGCATGTTGGTCTATGGAAATTTGGATATAGGATCCTTTAACAATGGTATTTTATTTGTGTCTATGATCTTTTCAGATTTTGTTATTTTTGAGTTATATCATTTACAAAATTCAAAGTAAGGGGCATTCATAGAATCGAGTGGACGTTGTCAAACTGTATAAATTATCAGGCGAATATCTATAACTATTAAACTAACCCCTTGAATCAAATAGTGCTGAAAGAGTATATTCCAAATAGTTTATGTGCTGTTCTGTTTCATCCAGTATTAGAGCCTGAAAAAAAGCAGATTTAGCAATTCATTCTTTACATTTTCAAAAAGTTAAAGGGCGAATACATTCTCTTGAAACTTAAAATAAATGATACAATACGATTTTAATTTAAAATTGGCATAAAGGACGGTGAATTATCAAATATCATTATATATTATTGGGATATGAGACGAAATAATGGTGGATCCTACAATTTTTTTTTCTTAACAGTTAAAATTGAATGGCAGTAGTTTACGCTTGCTAAGGCTATTCTACACATTTTATTTTATTATTATTTCATCGTTTATGCATCATCTATTTTTAATTGCTTCCGCTTTTTTTTTGGGGGGGGGGGGGGATGTTTTTCTTTGCTCATTTTAAATGGCATTGACGTTGTGTACTGAGTTTAAAATGTTTAATGTGTTTTAAATATTGGATATCAGGTACTGGGCGATATTTCAGTATTTCGATATAAAACCTTCACAGAAATAAAGATAGTAAGCTGGCACTGCCAGGCAGGATACGCCCACATTTTCGAGAGATGGATAGAGAACAAGCAAAACCGAAAGTGATTTTTCCTACAATTAAAGGCAATAATACATTAAGTTACAATTTGATATGCACAAATATCGAAAAGAATCAAGATCTTTAGGTTATGAACATGCAATTGAAGTTTCATCAAAATCAATATTAAAATTGTGACCTCTACAGTATCCACAACTTTGATATACCATATTTTTACACTATTTACATACAAACAGCGACTATTTTGCCTGGCAATTATGGTCCGATTTTCTAGAAATTTGAACTCAACCTTTCATAGGGTGTATCGGTGATAGAGTCAAACGTTTTTTAAATCGGATAATGATCGTGGCCTCCAGAGGGACTATAGGGGATTTTTCGGACAATCAAGGGCCATAATTCAGGAAATTACGATCCGATATGAGCAAATATTGAAAGAAACCAAGATCTTTGGGTTATATCCATGCATTTCAAGTTTTATCAAAATCAAATTAAAATTGTGAGCTGTACAGGGTCCACAACCTTGATATACCATTTTTAAACAGTATTTGTGTACGAACGGCGGCCATTTTGTATGGATAATTCAATCGGATAATAATTGTGACCTCAAGAGGGACCACAAGCTAAACAAAGTCGATTTCGCGTATAATCAGGGGCCATAATTTAGGAAGTTACGATCCGATGTGCGCAAATATTGAAAGGAACCAAGATCTTTGGGTTATATCCATGCATTTCAAGGGTCCACAACCTTGATATACCATTTTTTAACAGTATTCGCGTACGAACGGCGGCCATTTTGTATGGTAATTTTGGTCCGATTTTTCCGAAATTCAAACTCAACCTTCCTTAGGGTGTGACGGTGATATAATCAAACGGTTTTTCAAATCGGATAATAATTGTGACTTTCAGAAGGACCACAAGCTAAAATAGGTGATTTTTCCGACAATCAAGGGCCATAATTCAGGAAATTACGTTCCGATAGGAGCAAATATCGAAAGGAACCAATATCTTTGGGTTATAAACATGCATGTAAAGTTTCATCAAAATCGGTTCAAAATTGTGGCCTCTATAGGGTACACAAGCTAAAAATGTGATTTTTCGTACAGTCAGGGGCCATAATCCATGAAGTTTTAATCCGATACATGCCAATATCATAAGCTGCCGAGATCTTTAGGGGATAAACCTATATTTTAAGTTTCGTCAAAATCGGGTAAGAATTGTGACCTGTAGAGAGTCCACAAACAATTGTGGACGGACGGACAGGGGCGACGACATAATACGTCCACATGAAAATGTGGGCGTATAAAAACCGTCAGAAATACCGCCTTAAAAAAAATATCGAAAAACCGAACATACCGTGATATATCACGGTTTTGATTTTTCTAGATGATAGTTAACATAATATTGAACAAAATGTTTTCCTTTTTATGTTATTTACCATATTTTATTGCTTACTGGTGAATAAATAAATGCATATTATGGAAATAAATTTGATCACGTGACTATTACTGCTGACTCAATCGTTTATTTTAATGACATGCAGAAATAGTCACGTGATCAAATTTATTTCCCTAATATACATGGAGAAAATCAAACCGGAAGTTAAATAGTTGTACGATTTTCATGAAATTTAGTATGTAAGTAGATATCACTCATGCGACTTTAAAAATGACATTAAAATTTTTAAAAATTATCTCCCCTTGGTGATATTAAGGATCAAAATTTTCCCGAAAATCGACGAAATATAGGTCAAATTGCCTCGAAAAAAATTGTTTGTACTAGCTACGACACTACTGTTTCGTACACAAAAAATGGAGTTTGTAGCACAAACCGGAAGTGCCGACATCTTGAAACGTCAAAATCGATATTCCTTTGTTGATATTTTACTTACAGACAAGGCAATTATATTTTCCGAATCTTTTTAAAAAAGCCAAAAAACTGTCAGGAATAGAATTTAGATTTTTGGAAAATGATGGACAATTTCGAACCGGAAGTTAAAATCAAAATGACAACTTCTTTAATAGTTGCACGATTTTTATGGAATTTAGTATATCAGTAGATTTTGCTCATGTGACTTAAAAATGTCATTAGAAATTTTCTAAATTATCTCCCCTTGGAGAAATTAAGGATCAAAATTTTCCAAAAATTGAAGAAATATAGGTCAGATTGCCTTGAATTTTTTTATTTTTTACTAGCTACAGCACTACTGCTTCGTACACAAAAAATGGAAATTGTAGCACAAACCGGAAGTGCCTCCATCTTGAAATGTGAAAATCGATATTCCTTTGGAGATATTTTACTTACAGACAAGGCAATTATATTTTCCGAATTCTTTTAGAAAAGCCTAAAAACTGTCGGGAATTGAAAATGAGCAATAGTGAAAAATCCACATTCATGGGCTTGAAAACATACACAATTGGTCGTGGCTTAGAGAATTTGTATCTTATGTACATAATTAATACATTTAAGGATAACCTGGCTCATGGTCGACTGATTGGTTTTTGAATATTTCAAAAATTCGAATTACCCCCTTGATGTTTTCCGTGCCGACAAGGTTGTTTTCGAGTTAGCTTGTTTTGACTTCGCGCATGCGTTACGCTGGAACCAAAGGTACCATGAGTACCAAAATCCGGCGAGGAACTTTTCACGTTAGTACCTAGGTACCCTGAAATTTTCAAGGCGATATCTGCATTTGTTTAAGTCGTTTGTTCGTGGCATCTACCGTGCGTCATGACTTAGCGCATGCGCTACGCTAGAACCTAATGTACCATGAGTACCAAATTCTGGCGAGGAACTTTTCACGTTGGTACCTAGGTACCCTGAAATTTTCAAGGTGATACCTGCATTTGTTCAAGTCGTTTTTTACCCCCTTGATGTTTTCCGTGCCGACAAGGTTGTTTTCGAGTTAGCTTGTTTTGACTTCGCGCATGCGTTACGCTGGAACCAAAGGTACCATGAGTACCAAAATCCGGTGAGGAACTTTTCACGTTAGTACCTAGGTACCCTGAAATTTTCAAGGCGATATCTGCATTTGTTTAAGTCGTTTGTTCGTGGCATCTACCGTGCGTCATGACTTTGCGCATGCGCTACGCTAGAACCTAATGTACCATGAGTACCAAATTCTGGCGAGGAACTTTTCACGTTGGTACCTAGGTACCCTGAAATTTTCAAGGTGATACCTGCATTTGTTCAAGTCGTTTTTTTCTATTATAAGTCAATTTACGTAAAAATATCTATTTTTGGAATTTAAAATTGGTTTTAATTAATTGTGAAATTGCAAATGCAAAGTGATTTTATCGCCTCTTCCATGTCATCTTCATTAGAAGGCTTGATCTCGCCTTAACTACATACAGCTTATCTAGCCCTTCACTCAACACTGCATTTTTCGGCACTAAATTTGATTGGGTTAGGCCCCCAACTGTGATCCAATCAGATTCCTTCGTTAAATGGGTTACTAAAAATAGACTACTTTCAATTCATTTTATTTATCCTTCGATAAAAATATCGTCACGATTATCAAGTCTCGCGCTTCTAGCTAAAATGTCTATGTGACAATCGAGATGCAAAGATCAAGGTTCGATTCATCGATGTTTAACATTTTCACCTGCGTTTTTAGTTGTCAGTGAGTTAGCGGAAAAAAACATTCAAGGGCTGTAAACTTGTCTAGTTATTTTTCTGTGGCGGCTGCCATATTGTTTACTACAGTCACGTGCTACATCGTGAGTGTTATGTGCCACGACCTCTGATTGGACAATGCTTTGAATGCTAATTAGTCACGTGTAAACACAACCAGTGTAAAAGTTTAGGAATAGCCAAGTGTTGAAGCAACGGTTAAATGTTGTAAAACTTGCGTCCGTTGCTTCAGGAACATGCTTCCATGTTCGATAGGTACAAGTACTTAGATCCATTGCTCAGATATAAAAATTGATAAAATACGACTATTTTTAATCAAAACAACTTTGATGGGTGGGGTGGGTTTTGAATTTATTTTCAACGTTCTTTGAATCTCACACTCTTCTATTTTTAATATGTGAGGAACAATCGGTGCAAATTTGAAGGTAATCAGACCTTCGGAACGATGCCCGGGCGGTGCGAAAGAAACCCGTAACGAAAATTTGTTCATTCGTCAACGCGTTTTATAATTGTGTTATGGCCGCCACCTTAGATCCGCCGTCATTTACCTAACAACTCCAAAATATACCCCAAATTCTCAAATCGACGATAATTTCTTTTAATTTCGCGCATGCCCCACGATGTAACCAATGTTTTCAGATCATTTTGTTTTTGCCCGGGTGCAATGTTTCTAACTATATTTAAACCTGTAACTTTGCGAGTTTTTGACCAATCTTAATACTTTTTTCTTGTTACCTTCTTTAAGATACTTGACATATTTCATTACACGTGACGATGAATATGAAAGCTTTCATATCTGCATGGGACGGTAGCAGATCTAGTTAGGCTTTCAGACTTTCGTCTGAAAGCCTATTGAGATTACTAAAATTATTATTATTATTATTATTATTATTTACCGCGAGGGCCTAGATCTCCATGTTCGAAAACAGATATCGATCTGGAATTAGCTTTTCTATCGGGAAACCATGTGGTGGCTACTTGATAAAATATTTTTGAAATTTCTGCGCATACCGGAAGTGACCGAACTTTGTACTTTCTCTAAAAATTGAAAATCGGCCATAGTTTCGTCAATTCTTTATCCATTTTCAAACAAATTACATTTTTGGAATCCATGAATCTTTTCTGAGACAATGGCTATCTCACATTTTTCAATTTCGAACATTCGTCTATGATTTTTATCATTCGAAAATTGAAAACATGTTGTTTAAAGACAATTTTTGTTATTTTTCAAAATTTTAAAATTTGACCTACATTTTGGGATACCTGAAGTCCATCCGATTCCAGTAATATAAGTTTCATTCAGAGTTATCGCCCTTTATTTTTCGATTTTTTTTGAATTTCCTTCCAATTTTGTGAGCTTGGGTCTCGTTTTATGGCAGAATTGACGTTTCTGAAACTTCTGGAACATGAAGTTATAGTCCAATACCAACTGATAAAGCAATTTCGACACGAATCCTTAAACCGGAAGTGGTCGAAATAATGTGCAATATTTTGAAAAAAATGCAAAAAATGGATATTTTTGGGGAAAACACTATTTCTCCGTCCGATATCAATGGATTAAACGAATGAAGGTATCGTTTGATGGCACGATTGCTGGACTATCATATGATACCCCATTCATACGGATACTATGAACAGACAGCAAAATATGGCACGCTGAAAATCAAGTATTTTCTGATTTGGAGCGTTTTTGGACGCCTGTATCTCGAAAACTTAACCTGCAATTTTTTTTTAATTTTTTCTATCGACAGTCCTTTTGGAGGTTTTTCGCAAGAAGTCATCCAATAAGACTTTGAAATGTCTGGAATAGGATAAAAAAGGGACTGAAAATCGAAAAAAGTCGAAAAATCGTGAAATTTTGGAAAATGTTCTATTTTTTTTATTTTAAGAGATTTTTTAAAAAAGGTTGTATATTCAGATAGCTGACCTAATTACGATTCTAAAAATGTATAATATTAATATGTATGTAATTATTAAAATTTAATTTAAGATATTTTAAATTTTTTGCATTTTTGGCACTTTTGAACATAGGATTTCTCAGGGGCATTATATCTGATCACATAATGTAATATATCATTACAGAGCCCTGTGGCTATTTTAGTGCCCAAACCGGCTATTAAAACTATTTCGACAATAATAACCATACCGGAAGTATTCAAAAAATGAAAAAAAAGAGTAAAAACATTGTCGCACTTGGCAAAAACTTGATTTCTCTCTTAGGTAATAGCGGACCAAAAGCTGGATAGCCCTGTTAATGGACCATCATATGGTATCTAAATGATACGATTTCGATAGTAAGGAAATAAATTATTGTATTCCAAAAATCTAGTAATTTCCAATTTTTTAACATTCTGAGCCCCCATTTTCTCGAAAAACGACGCCTACGACTTTTCTTACTTAAAGTCCTATCGGTTGTCTATATAGGTTACCAAAATGAAAAGCATTGAAATAATATAAGTGGTCGAAAAATGGCCTCAGACTTCGAAAAAAATTGAAAAATCGTTAAATTTTTGGAAACGCTCTTTAATTATTTTTTTTTCCAAAACTACTCAATCGATGTTTCTTAAACTTCTGGTACAGAAAGATATTTATCAAAAAACTTCATAAAGCTATTACAACAACGATCGTAAAACCGGAAGTAGTCGAAAAAGTGTCCGATATTATGGAAAAAAACACACAAAAAATACAGTAAAAAATTGGTACTCTTGCAAAAATCGACATTTCTCAGCCAGGTGTTACTGAATCAAAACAATTAAAGTATAGTTTTCTAGCTAGATGAATGGGCTATTTTATGACTTACTTCCTGTCTGATTCCTGAAAGCCGATTCAGTGCTGCTTGCAGGTCTAGTTTCTATTATTATTATATTTTTTTGTGTGTGTTTTATCCACGTTTTCTCAGAATCTTCCCATAGGATCTTTCTGAAATTTTACCTACCCCCCCCAAAAAATGGGTGGTGGCTGTTGGGTGAATATATTTTCAAAATGTTTTTCGCATCCGAAATCACCGAATTTGACGAACAAGTGCATTTGACCTACATTGCTGTAACCTCATGACATTTTGACCTATTTAACTAATTCATTTTTCTCTAGGTATCTTGTTATCTTGACTTCAAATCTGCACTTTTGCCAAAATTTCGAACCGGAAGTTAAATCAAAAAGACAACTTCTTTAATAGTTATACGATTTTCATGAAATTTAGTATGTAAGTAGATATCACTCATGCGACTTTAAAAATGACATTTAAATTTTTTAAAATTATCTCCCCTTGGTGATAATTATATTTTCCGAATCCTTTTAGAAAAGCCAAAAAACTGTCGGGAATAGAATTTAGATTTTTGGAAAATGATGGACGATTTCGAACCGGAAGTTAAAATCAAAATGACAACTTCTTTAATAGTTGCACGATTTTTATTAAATTTAGTATGTCAGTAGATTTTGCTCATGTGACTTTAAAAATGTCATTAGAAATTTTCTAAATTATCTCCCCTTGGAGAAATTAAGGATAACATTTTTCAAAAAATGGAAGAAATATAGGTCAGATTGCTTTGAATTTTTTAATTTTTTTACTAGCTACGGCACTACTGATTCGTACACAAAAAATGGAAATTGTAGCACAAACCGAAAGTGCCACCATCTTGAAATGTGAAAATTGATATTCCTTTGGAGATATTTTACTTACAGACAAGGCAATTATATTTTCCGAATTCTTTTAGAAAAGCCTAAAAACTGTCGGGAATAGAATTTTCATTTTTGGCAAATGATGGACGCCATTTTGAATAGTGTAAAAACCACATTTTTGGGCTTGAAAACATACACAATTGGTCGTGGCTTAGAGAATTTGTCTCTTATGTACATAATTAATACATTTAAAGCCCCAATACCACTTTTGTTGTAACTGAATAATATGTTCCAATCTTTATTCTGGTCAACAAATTGGACTATTTTACAATATTTCAATTAAAAGATAGTAAGCTGGCACTGCCAGGCAGGATACGCCCACATTTTCGAGAAATGGTTAGAGAACAAGCAAAACCGAAAGTGATTTTTCCTACAATCAAAGGCTATAATTCATTAAATTACAATTTGATATGCGCAAATATCGAAAAGAATCAAGATCTTTAGGTTATAAACATGCATTTCAAGTTTCATCAAAATCGAATCAAAATTGTGACCTATACTAGGTCCACAACCTTGATATACCATATTTTAACACTATTAGAGTACAAACGGCGGCCATTTTGTCTGGCAATTATGGTCCAATTTCCCTGAAATTCAAACTCAACCTTCGGTATGGTGTAACGGTGATAGAGTTAAGTTTTTTTTCAATCGGATAATAATCATAACCTCCAGAGGGACCATAGGCGATTTTTCGGGCAATCAGGGGCAATAATTCAGAAAACTACGATATGATATGCGCAAATAACGAAAGGGACCAAGATCTTTGGGTTATAACCATGCATTTTAAGTTTTATCAAAATTGAATCAAAATTGTGACCTATAGGGAGTCCACAACCTTGATATACCTTTTTATAACAGTATTCGCGTACATGCGGCGGCCATTTTGTATGGCAATTTTGTTCCGAATTTTACCGAAATTCAAACTCAACCATCCTTAGGGTGTAACGGTGATATAATCAAACGATTTTTTAAATCGGATAATAATTGTGACCTCCAGAGGGACCACAAGCTAAACAAAGACGATTTTGCGTATAATCAGGGGCCATAATTCAGGAAGTTACAATCCGATATGCCCAAATATCGAAAGGAACCAAGATCTTTGGGTTATAACCATGCATTTCAAGTTTCATCAAAATCGAATTAAAATTGTGACCTCTACAGGGTCCACAACCTTGATATACCATATTTTAACAGTATTCGCGTACGAATGGCGGCCATTTTGTATGGCAATTTTGGTCCAATTTTACCGAAATTCGAACTCAACCTTTCTTAGGGTGTAACGGTGATATAATCAAACGATTTTTTAAATCGGATAATTATTGTAACCTCCAGAGGGACCACAAGCTAATCAAAGACGATTTTGCGTATAATTAGGGGCCATAATTCAGGAAGTTACGATCTGATATGCGCAAATATTGAAAGGAACTAAGATCTTTGGGTTATAACCATGCATTTCAAGTTTCATCAAAATCAAATTAAAATTGTGATCCCTACAGGGTCCACAACCTGGATATACCATTTTTTAACAGTATTCGCGTACAAACGGCGGCCATTTTGTATGGTAATTTTGGGCCGATTTTTCCAAAATTTGAACTTAGGGTGTAACCGTCCTTAGGGTGTAACGGTGATATATTCGAACGGTTTTTCAAATCGGAAAATAATTGTGACCTCCAGAGGTACCACGAGCTAAAATAGGTGATTTTTCGGACAATCAGGGGCCATAATTCAAGAAATTAGGTTCCGATAGGCGCAAATATCGAAAGGAACCAAGATCTTTGGGATATAAACATGCATGTTAAGTTTCATCAAAATCGGTTCAAAATTGTGACCTCTATAGGGTCCACAAGCTAAAAACGTGATTTTTCGTACAGTCAGGGGCCATAATCCATGAAGTTTTGATCCGATACGTGCCAATATCGAAAGCAGCCGAGATCTTTGTGGGATAAACCTATATTTCAAGTTTCGTCGAAATCGGGTAAGAATTGTGACCTGTAGAGAGTCCACAAACAATTGTGGACGGACGGACAGGGGCGACGACATAATACGTCCACATGAAAATGTGGGCGTATAAAAATGATACAAATTTCATCTTAACACAACTAATTTTAAAAATTGGAAAAATTCAACTACATGCCGTAACATGGCTTGAAAAGCCTTACGTAAGCACTTTCAAATGCAACTTGGATTTATACATATTTTCGAACCCTCTGGACAAGTAAGATAGGTTGTAATGGATAATTTACACAACGGGTAGGACACTTTTTTTCTATTATAAGTCAATTTACGTAAAAATATCGATTTTCGGAATTTAAAATTGGTTTTAATTAATTGTGAAATTGCAAATGCAAAGTGATTTTATCGCCTCTTCCATGTCATCTTCATTAGAAGGCTTGATCTCGCCTTAACTACATACAGCTTATCAAGCCCTTCACTCCACACTCTGCATTTTTCGGCACTAAATTTGATTGGGTATAGGCCCCCAACCGTGATCCAATCAGATTCCTTCGTTAAAATGTCTATGTGACAATCGAGATGCAAAGGTCAAGGTTCGATTCATCGATGTTTAACATTTTCACCAGGGTTTTTAGTTGTCAGTGAGTGAGCGGAAAAAACATTCAACGGCTGTAAACTGGTCTAGTTATTTTTCTGTGGCGGCTGCCATATTTGTTTACTACAGTCACGTGCTTAATTGTGACGTGAGTGTGTTATGTGCCACGACCTCTGATTGGACAATGCTTTGAATGCTAATTAGTCACGTGTAAACACAACCAGTGTAAAAGTTTAGGAATAGCCAAGTGTTGAAGCAACGGTTAAATGTTGTAAAACTTGCGTCCGTTGCTTCAGGAACATGCTTCCATGTTCGATAGGTACGAGTACTTAGATCCATTGCTCAGATATAAAAATTGATAAAATACGACTATTTTTAATCAAAACAACTTTGATGGGTGGGGTGGGTTTTGAATTTATTTTCAACGTTCTTTGAATCTCACACTCTTCTATTTTTAATATGTGAGGTACAATCGGTGCAAATTTGAAGGTAATCGGACCTTCGGAACGATGCCCGGGCAGTGTGAATGAAACCCGTAACGAAAATTTGTTCATTCGTCAATGCATTTTTATATTGTGTTATGGCCGCCACCTTAGATCCGCCGTCATTTACCTAACAACTCCAAAATATACCCCAAATTTTCAAATTGACCATAATTTCTTTTAATTTCGCGCATGCCCCACGATGTAACCAATGTTTTCAGATCATTTTGTTTTTGCCCAGGTGCAATGTTTCTAACTATATTTAAACCTGCAACTTTGCGAGTTTTTGACCAATTTTAATACTTTTTTCTTGTCACCTTCTTTAATATACTTGACATAATATTTCATGACACGTGACGATGAATATGAAAGCTTTCATATCTGCATGGGACAGTAGCAGATCTAGTTGACTTTTGATTTTCTACTTTTTACTCTAGATCGCATTTTGAACCCGATACCGCGCCATAGGCTTATAATAACATCTCTCCTTTAACTTGTCTTGTTAACCTGTACTATTTTCTTAGAGCCGAGGAGATCTCCACTCAAAAAAAAGACGGTGTATCAACCCATACACCGAGAAAACAAGGTATATAACTGACTTATACTAAATACTTTTGCGAGAAATAGCGATTTTTTCTATTTTCCTAATTTCAAAAGCATTTTTCATTTCACAAATTTATCAAAGTTTCCCATTCAGAGCCTCCCACAATTCTCTCATTGACAACTCTTATTTCTACTCAGATAAATGATGTTCAGTACAACTCACGTGCATTTCACGGTTCAAATCAGGTAAGGGACAATAACAGGGATATTGATTGGTTGTGAAAAGCAAACGGCATCCAATCATTTTGTCCAAATGGCCATTTCTTGATGTTTTGCCAACGGCTGTGTCGATTGTAGTGGCTGGCAGAAATGAATGCGGGAATTCGTCGAAAAATCCTACTTTATAGTTTCACAGAGAAATATATTTCTAAGACCAAGAATATCATTTCTGCAGAAGATTTCGATGATCGCGAAGATTTAGAAGACCAATCCATCACAGAACAAAAAATTAAAGCCATGCAGATGAGTTGAATTCCACAAAACACGAAGAAAAATACAAATTGCAAAGAAGTATGGTAACACTTCGAGATCAGTACAAGAGATTGGATTTTAACTTTTTTGATAAGCAAGGTACATTTGCTAATTTCTGCACAGATCAATTCATTAACTCCTCGAGGTATTGGCATCCACAAAAACAAGAACCGCCATTTAATGAAGACGAGATCTTAAGTTTGTAGTGTAGAAAATGCCAATGGATTAATTTATACTAGTAATATTTTATATGGAGTACGTGCTGTGGATGAGCATAAACCGTGACAAAATGTGAAAGTTTTTAGTGTTGAACATGCCAAGAGATTAATTTATAATAGTAATATAGATGGATTACGTGCTGCGAATGAGCATAAGCTGGGACCAAATGTGAATGTGTGACAAAATGTGAAAGTGCGACTAATCAAAATGTAAAGAAATGCGAGACAAATTGTAAGAATATGTGGAGAGTGACGCACATTCGAAAAATGCTGAGAAAGTTGGAAATGATGACTATTTTACCATAACATGTTCAAAACTGGTTGGATATGTTAAAATAAATACGTAAATCATGATATTGTTTTTTTGTCCCTTTTCAACTGATACACAGCCATTTTTCAACTGATACACGGCCACTTTTGACTTTATTTTTTAAATCTAGTTAAGATATTTTCAGGGAATTGTTACAGCTATATTGCTTCAGTATTTCAGGTATGTGTGCTAATTCTCTTATTTTGGGTAATTGGGGTTTAGATGGAGCGGATGTGGGAATGATACAAATTGAAATATTAAGCAACCATTTTATTTAAAAATTTAATAGAAAATAACATGTAAAGATCTCAGTGTTTATATACAATATTTAGTAGATGAAAGGTACCAGTTTGATAGTAGGCTATAGTATATTGTATGTATAATTATAATAATCAGAATAATGTTATTATATTCCATTATATGCCCTTCGGGCATCTCCGATTTATATTGCATATTTCCTTATTGATCTAATAAATATGTATACTAACTCAACATTCAAAGACTAAAAATAACACAATTGCACGTGCAGCACTGTGTCAACATCTGCCTGAGTATAAATACGAGGTACGACTCGTCACAAATTGTCTTTTTCTTTTTTGATCTTGACCATGACTAGTGGTACACTACTCATATAATATCGTATACTTTGGTTTGTTTTACGAACCATTACTTTGCGATTTTGTTGGATCGTAGATTCAATTCATTTTATTTATTTATTTTTTCGTTATCGCTACTGGTACGCTGTGCTGGTCCATATATTTTGTGACGTAGTCTCACACCCGATCGTTTTTTGCTACGATGGATTTGGTAAGTGTCCAAGCGAAAATTTCGGGAGGTTTGTCCGGAGAGTCTGGTTCTCTTTAGAATCTTTTGACCCGGACATTCTCATACTTGATGTATGTTATAGTGTAATACCTCTTGTTTGATGAGGATATGATCAGTAAAAGTCGCCATTTAATTAGGCTATAAATATCTCAACCGGATGTTTACATCGGTAACAAGGTGGCTATTGATGAGGACAAGGAATAAATCGTATTTTTAAATATACGAAAGAAAGGTAAAGTGCTTTCTAAATCTTGTGATTAAAACAAGATTCGTAAATGTCCCAACCAGGTAGATAAATTCAGATGACAGACCGAGTGGTTTTGTCATTATAGATATGGTCGATTAGGCCTAATGTGTTTCAATCTACCCCGATCATTTTGACATTTTTTCATGTCGGTAATTTTAGGACTAATAACTGTGTCGGTTCGATACGCCTAAATCTTGGTGTTGATAATCATCCTTTTTCATCTCCGGGACAGTCCTCAGTTCCGAATGTGTATTCTTATGAAAATCATATGATTCATAATGTTGTTACTGCTACCGCCTTCAAAGGGATAATAGGCATGTTGAACTAAGTCCTATACCGGTAGTTTTTAGTAATATGAAAATCATAATGTTTTTACTGCTACTGCCGACAAAGGGATAATAGGCATGTTGAACTAAGTCCTATACCGGTAGTTTTTAGTAATATTCTTAATATTTAAAGGTCCATGATATCAGATATGTCTACTGCCGACAAAGGGATAATAGGCATGTTGAACTAAGTCCTATACCGGTAGTTTTTAGTAATATTCTTAATAACTTAATAAATAAGTATAGAAGGTCCAATGATATCAGAATGACTAGTTCAAATGAAAATGAAACAAATGACTCATTCTATAGCCTATACCAATTATAACCTTACGTAAGATGAGATGATTTTAAAAATCAAATAAATTTTATTCTTTTTTGAACGATTTTATGCAAATTTTTTAATAATGTCATTGATGAATAATAAAATGAAATGAGGTTTAATACCTACTGTTCTTCTCCGACTGGGCTTATGAAGACAGGGTCATTGACGAGCACAAGACTCATATTATACTCATAATATTACAGGCAAGGTGTCATATTGTTCAACCAATCTGTGTAACCTACATAGGGTTCATAAATTTTGACCCTGAATCAACAATGTATAATTAGTTTAGAACTAACCATAAATTAGTTAATGTGGTTACCATGAAACTTGTTGAGATTGATTAACTGGTCGTTAATAAACCTATTCAAGAAAATTGCTAAATGCATGGGGCCAGGTTGCCCCTCGGTTGGATTACCCCAACAAGCACAGTCACAAGATGCGTCTGGTTATTCAGGATGTACAGTAGATAATTGACCTTATTGTCATTACTGTCAAAACACCTGGATCAAGACACGTAGGCATTCCTTTTAATGTCTTTAAGTTGTTGATATCACCCACTCTGTTTTTCCCTTTGGCCAGTCAATATGACTTAAATAGGGCCAGATAGATCGGTCAAGTCATTTTTATGGCATATGTATCATTTGGTAATCATATTGAGTCGGGTACTAATTAGCAATCCATTTACAGGCGTCCCTTTTCAGGGGCAGCATTAATCCAGCCACAGTAACATCTGTAGGTTATATTTTTGTAGCCAGTCAGGTCTCAAATATTTTGTAGGCAGTTGGTCTGTCATAACATCAGATAACTGGATTTTACAACCACTCTTTCAACTTCACTTGTTTAACCACCTCTATATTATAATTCAGAGTTGTTTGATTAAGAGGGCTTTATGTCCAGGTTTTCCCGGGTTTTCATACCAATCAGTTTATTTAAAAAATCTTTTTCTTTAGTTGAGAAAAAGACTGACGATTATCGTCCTGTTATAAACCTGAAAAATTTACACATTTTTAAGTTTTATGAACATTTTACAAAAGAAACTATATGTTTTGTATAATACATAGAGAGAATTTTCTATCTTCATTGGATCTAAAAGATGTATTTTTTCTATTCCTATTTGCCCTGATCATCATAAAATTTTACATTTTATTTGATGAGATCAAATGGTTGAGATCAGGGCTTCCACTTCAAAATTTTCCCAAACGGTCATTTTTCTCACGTAGAAAGTGGTGCTTTTTTTTAGCACATAATAAGAAGCCAAAAACTTCATGCTATCGGAATGTCGATCAGCTTTAATTGGGTCAAGGACAGTCACACAAAAATTCAATCTCACATCGACATTTATAACCACCCACCCATCTCCATGAAAAATAAAAGAGCATAATATTATGTAATCAATTATTATCATTTATTTATTTATACATTTATAAATATAACAATGTACATTTATACATCTAGGACACTATTTTCGTAATTTACAAAATTACGTATGTAATGGGCGTTTTTTTTTACCCGATTTCCATTTCTGTAATGCACGTGCTGGTTGAAATTCGGCACGTTTGAGTCCCTCCGTAGATATCCTCACTAGTTAGTCAAAGGTTTCCATGCTCAAAGAACATCGCAACTTGGGATTTATCACATTTTAGCGTACGTTACAAATTCGACTGTTGACTATTTCTCCATACACGGGGAAAAAGTAGTTCCGATTGATTAGCTCATGTAAATAATTTAAAGTCATAAAAATGTACAATAATAAACATAATTCTTAAACTTATCAATATGTTAACTCGTATTGGTATTTTGTGAGCTCAAATAATATCGCGCTAGTATTTTAACTCTATAACATGTAAAAACATTAGCACGTATTTCAATATGGCCGACACCGTGAAAGCGCATTGTTTCAAGCAAATTGACGTCTATCAATTGTGATGTAAAAGAAAAATATGGATTAAAAATACACCCGACAATACATCTTTTGTGTGGGAATATCATTTCTTAACCACGGGAAATATTTGTGAGTGACCATTTAGCAGAGAATTTACGACTAACTTTGTTTTTTGAAGCGGAACTGTGGGATTCATTGACGGAAATATCATCATCCCGCTTTCGTTTGTTTTTTTGGGAGGTGGAAAATTTCAACATTTTGAAATGATATAGAGAATGCTAACATTTCTGATATTCGCGACGTTGACATGATTAACTCTTGTAGGCCTAATCAAGAGAAGACATCAAAAGAAAAAGTTTTTAATTTGTTTGATGTTGATACAGTAAATATGGCCGCACGGCTGATGAAAGTCGGCAAATATATGCTGTAACAACTCAATTTAAAGAATGATCACAGTATTACTAATTATAAAACAAAACACACCTAAGTACATGTAAATTGATTAAATGTTGAGCGTTAATTTGTTTGATGTTGATCCCCCGTTGCCTTGATTGTGAGTACAGCAATATACACAAGGATAATTGATTGGCAGTGGTTTCAATTCGTGGACTACTGAACACTGTTAATTTTATTACACCCTACCGTTTACACCACGACACGCACAGAGTTTCGTCGTGTCCAGAATTTTATGATTTAGCACAAAATATGCTATTTTTCCGGCATGCAAAATGACCTACGGGTCTGCTCGGGTGTAGGTCATTTTCCAGAGCCGTAGGTCCCGACCGGCATATACGGCCGAAATGGAAGCCTTGGTTGAGATTACATCTCCCTTTCAGAGTTTTTTCAGCTTCAAGAGATTTTTATTTTAGTTTTCAAATCAAATTTTGTAAGCCTTCACAAGCAGTGGATACTGTTCTTATTATATAGACAATTCCATTTTTTCCCAGAAACAACACTGCCAAGAATGTATATAAACACAGGAAACTGTTAGATATTTTCTAGAGCTAGGCTTTTGTATAAAGGAACAAAAATCCTGTATAGAACCTAAATTTTTTTTTAAGGATTTACTATTAATTGTCATTCATTTACTGATCTCTTACTCAAAACCAAGAAAAAATTAAGCTTTATTGAAAACAAACAAGATCACTATCAGACAAGTGGCATGTTGTATTGGACTGTGCTCCTTTTTTCGAACAGCAATACTGTTAGCACCTTTTTTACATAGATAAAAGAGTAATCAGAGATTTTAACAGAATGTAATTATTCATATGGGTATTTCCCTCAATAACGGTTGAGTTAAACTGGTGATTACATATAACATTAATATAACATTACCTTTTAAATGGTAACCGTATTAGACCACCCCTCAATCTGGTGTTTTTATTTTATATGTTTTTCTTTATGAATGGGATGCTCATTATTCCTTATGATATTAATTTGAACTGTTGGCAGTTTTCTATGGATTGAGATCATAGAGCAGCAATTTATCTAATACATACTTGTTCAAGGTGATAACACTCTACATGTATCTTATGTTTATCATATATTTATAAAATTGGGGAGTCATTGATAAATTGTTTTAAAATTAACAAAAAAAATTTGGTACTCGTGTGCCTCTAGAAATATTTATTTATCTGCTAAATATAGATCAATTATGTCTTGTAGCATAGCTGATGTATTATTAGACATTTTTCTGATTTCACAGAATTGAAGTTGCATAATAGGCACATCTCGAGAGGGTTTTTAACCTTGTATTTGTACCGGACATAGATCTATTTACATCAGGTTGTAAAGTATGTGTCTTGACAGTCTGATCCATTTTGTTTGCTCATGATATATTTAAGATTTGTTATTTTTCATCCATACTTTCCCTCCTCTCACTGGGAGTTTCAGTGTAGTTGCATAGTGTCTCATGCTATGATTTTAGTGCCAGGATGGCCAACATCAGTAGGGTATTCTCAAATCTTAACAATGCTAGTTTCAAACCCCATATTTTTTGCTCCTACGAAGAACTTCTTTCGTTTAGTTCACCATGGGTGCTACCCCATGAGAGGCAAGATTTTATACACGAACGCTTGTATCACATCAAGCAATCCCTCACTAATAGAGGACTATCACAACACGCTACTGACACTATTGTCAGGTCCTGGAGACTAGGAATTAATAAAAAGTATTATCTGGCCTTGAGATTATGAAATTTTTAGGCATATATCCAAAACAAAGTGATCCTTTGGATCCCATTGTAGAAAGTATTGCAAATTTTTTGAGTGATTTGTTTAGTTTTGGAATCTTGATGCTCCAAAATCTCGTTTTGTGGCAACCTGGAGTGTTTCTATTAAATTTTCATTTCCGAGTTTTGTTCGCTTTAGAAGTTATTAATTTGAAGTTTCTCACTTATAAAACAGTGAGCTTATTGGCTCTAGCTACAGCCCAAAGGTGCCAGACATTAACAGCTTTTAGTATTAATCGCTTTCTAAATTATGGCGATGCTATTACCTTAGGAGTTGGCAGAATTCTAAAGACTTTTGGTCAATCTTTTCCTCTATACCAAGTCAATTGGATTAGTTTACTAATAAAACTTTGTGTCCATGCTATATTCTGCAGAATTATCTTAATTTAACTCCAGACGTAAGGAAGTTTTCTCAACTTTTTGTATCTTATACATGTATTACCGGTACACTTGCCATCTACCTTTGGCTTAAGAAACCATTGTACTGGCAGGAATTGATGCTTGTATATAAGCTTCATTCAATTCGTTCAACTTCCTGACCTGCATCTTTTAATTCCGGATGGTCTATTTCAGACAATCTTAAAACAGTATCATGGAAAAATGATAGGTTCTACTGTAGATCTACAGAAAATAATGCAATTTTAATTATATGGATAAATTTAACAGCCTACTATTTGTTTTCCTTTTTGTTGACAACCCTTTCAATGATGCAATATAAATCGGAGATGCCCGAAGGGCATATAATGGAATATAATCTCCTCTCATCCGAGTGCCCGAAGAGCACGATGGATGAGAAGGATTATATGAATATATATAGCCCGAGGGCTCAAGGATTTATATACCCTCCCTTTAGGCCCTCCCAGTGCTATATATATGGTTGCCAACAAAACTTTGAAGAGACAATTTGTGACGAGTCGTACCTCGTATTTATACTCAGGCAGATGTTGACACAGTGCTGCACGTGCAATTGTGTTATTTTTAGTCTTTGAATGTTGAGTTAGTATACATATTTATTAGATCAATAAGGAAATATGCAATATAAATCCTCGAGCCCTTGGGCTATATATATTTTTATAATCCTTCTCATCCATCGTGCCCTTCGGGCACTCGCATGAGAGGAGATTTTCCAGAATATATAGTTAACTGAAGATTGTGTTTACCATCTTGTTAGTCTTCTTTAAAAAACCATTCTTTGGGTATGTTATTAGTAATTACTTATATCACAATTAATAAACTTAAGGCATATTTAACATTTTAAGCTAATTACATGTAGTGATGTATTTTATTAGTATAGATTATTCATATATTTCATCAAGTATGCATGCCTTACTATTGTATTATGATATTTTATATTGCTCAACTGTGATATGTATATTAATTTTGTTGTATATATATTTCAGGGTTTTTAATAAAGATTTAAGAACTACGCAACATAGTTTTTGTTGAATTTACACCCCCCTGGTTACATTTTGGCTCCCAACGTTCTGAAGACAAGATAACTACAGAGTTCCAGAGGCCTAAAGATTCGCGTTCTCGGGATACAGCTGTTTCATCAGTGGATACTTTAGAGACATTATCTTCATCAGTGTTAATCTATTATACCTGTGTTTGTGAAATTCTTTTGGATTTGTGCGGTAGGGCTTATCTAATGACATTCAATTACTTTATTGAATTGTCAGATATACTTTTACAGTCCCATATAACAACTGTTGGTCTTCGACGGAATTATTAGTGAGCAGAAATTTAGCCATGAGGATGTTATCACCCGTCGCTTCAGTCAGTTAAATAGAGCAATCGCCCATGTTTTCCTGTTCGTTACGTCACTGCTGATTCGGGTAGCGTGTAATACTCAGCTATCGTATGACCTCTGCGTTAAAAGTATATTTGGAATCTGTTTAACCAGCTCTATCACATGTGATAATGACTGGCACCAATATTGTCCTTTAATTTATTATATTATTTCAAATATTGTATTTATTATATTATTTCAAATACTGTATTTTTTGTTTTTTCCATTTTCATAATCTAAAAGAATATATCTTAATTATTTACATTGACTATTTTTGGTTAAGATCAGATTTGACCCACTGACATTTTTGTTGACTTCCTGTTTAGAATATATAGGTCATGGCACTGTGATCAGTAGGTTAAAGTCAACAAGCTGGGATTTGGGCAAAGTTTGATTGTGACCTTCTTATAGCAAATACTCTTAAATTAGAACTTCATATTCAGTATTAGGTTTTTCATTGATTAATTAGTAAATTATTTTATATAGTTAACATCTTCACAATTATATTTGTGAAATTATTTTTTTTTTCCTTTGACTTTTACCACATACTTGTTTATTATCCTACTTATTATCTTAGCCCTGATAAATAATAAACGGATTTCTTCGATTATGAGCAAACTAATTAATTTTGGTTATAATAATCTTACCTGTGTGTTTGAAATCAACTCCCGTTAAATAAAATCCATTGCACATCTAATTATCACAACCATGAAAACACGTACTCTCTTAAAAAATTGAAATATCACAAACTTCCCAGAGAAATTTTCCAATATGGCAGATGTTTACGTGGGAAATACCATTTCAGATGAGGGATGACAGGACCACTCGGACCAACACCAATCGGTTCAAGGCCAGTCGGACCAACTGATAGACCACTCGGCCTAAACAAAAAGACTACTCGGACCCAACAGAAATATGACTCGGACCAATAATAAAGTGTTGTTTTAATAAATTTATGATTGCGTTTGTTTTAATATGATTACTCGAACAAATAATAAAGTGCCATTTTAATAAATTGATAATTGTGTTTGATTTAATATGACTATAACTCGAACCAATAATGAAGTGTTTTTTGGGGGATACCGAGTACCACATAAGTCACGTTTAAAAAGGAGCATTTAAAAGGGGGTCTTCGTATTATTATGTGCCATTCTCCACACAAGTCTCGCTATCCAGCATAGTGTGGACTGCAAGGGAAGACAACTCTGTTTGGGAGATTGATTATGTGCTGTTAATATTAACGCATCAAGGACGGATAACTTGAAAATGTGTCCCCCCACCCCCATATATTAACTCAGGGGTTAGTGGGGTAGAACGGAATGAAACCACTGGGGATACCGCGAATGTGGAAAAAGTAAAAATTAGGCTATCAGATAAGAACAGTATTATGTCGAAACTGTCAAAAGTCCGGACATACCGAGTCTCATTGCAAGAGTAAATAAGAAAAATTAGATTGATATTGTTTTCGGCACCATTATCGTTTATTTATTTTCCGTACACAAAATAATTGAAATAAACGTTTCTAAATATAAGAATTCCGTATAAGAATTATTTGCTTCTTTGAATTGTGATTTAATAATAAATAAATAGCATATCTTCTAGCCTAATAATATAATGTAATTGGTCCAACTGGTCTTTTTTTTGGTCCGCCTGGTCTTAGTCCGAGTAGTCTTTGGTCCGAGTGGTCTGGATACCTACGACAATTAGCATTGAGTTTGACTCTTAAGCGTTCGCACACATTACCGTCTTTTATATTCTAGTAAAATCTCTGCAAATTTTATAGCTTTACCTTTTGAAATATTTTATTTTCTTTATTTGATTAGAGACTCGGATGAGATTATTTTCTTTTGAACACGAATGCCGCACAAAAACAACTACATTCATTTTACGGGCCTTATTACATTTCTGTCAATTCGGGAATTAATGTTCCGTTTCTTACAGGCTTATTAGCATTTCAAACCCACCCAATAGGCACTTTGAGGGTTTCGCAACACGCTTAAAGATGTTACTGGAGTATTTCCGCTAAGAACTGTCTCTGAGCGGACGATGTTCACTGACAGTTCCTGTCGTGCCATATACAGGCTGCAATATGAAAATACAGTAAAATACCGTTCTTACCCACCTCTCTTCTCAGGCTGTTTTAGAACACCAACCTTCTATTTTTCAAAGTGATTCTTTACTTCCCACCAAAAGGAACCATTTATCAATATATTTGACACAATTTTTTAATTAATAACACAATTTTCAAGTAGAATTTAGCGATGAATAAAACATGTGGTTTGCGCATGTTCGGGTCTCGTAATGGCTTTCAGATCAAACATATTTTGTGTATGTTTTTAATCGCAGAATTCTACTTGAAAATAGTGTTGAATCATTAAAAATGTGTGTTGGCTGTGGCAAGAAATGATTTCTTAGGCGAATAAATTAGAATAAAGGTAAAAAATAGTAGGTAAGGATTCCAAAATAGCCTCAGAACAGAGGTCGGGAATAACGGTATTGCTTCAATTGATATTTTCGTCGCCTAAACTCAAAAGCTCTAAATACTCGCGCTTTGTTTTGATTACATCACGTGTTTGCCAAATTATCTATCAATGTTTAGCCACCCCCGCAATATTAGAATAAAGGTAAAAAATAGTAGGTAAGGATTCCAAAATAGCCTCAGAACAGAGGTCGGGAATAACGGTATTGCTTCAATTGATATTTTCGTCGCCTAAACTCAAAAGCTCTAAATACTCGCGCTTTGTTTTGATTACATCACGTGTTTGCCAAATTATCTATCAATGTTTAGCCACCCCCGCAACAGGTATATTGGATTCGTCCGTCGAAATTACTAGTAAATTTTCAAATTTTTCAAGAGAGAACTTGTGTTCATAGTTGTGATAATTAGTTGTGCAATGGATTTTATTTAAAGGGAGTTCATTACAAACACACAGGTAAGATTATAATAACCAAAGTAAACTATTTTGTTCATAATCGAGGAAATCCGTTTATTACTTATCATGGCGAAGACAATAGGAAATATTGCATACATTTTATACTTTTACTTTACAACTTGATTATCAAAGACTGAAAGGGTTCATACTTGTGTATTTGGGTTGGTTATATTAGGTGGGATCACGAGCACACATACCTGAACTTAGGGTTTTATTAGGATTTGTTTATTTTTTTTCAGGACAGACTTACTTCACTTTTCTTTCAGTTTTTCATTCCATATTTTTCAGTTTTCTCTCTCAAATAAATAACTTTGTTCATTATTGCAACACACACATATTCAACACTCACATATTTTGCATTCACAACCAATGTATATTGTATAGATATTTATATATTGTTTTATGATTGTCACTGATTTGAACTTTGTTTAATTCGTCTTCAGTGATACCCCTGGTGTAGATTATTTGTTTTTCAGGTTTTGAATTTCAAATTGTGTTTGGATTGTTATATATTTTCAATCTGATTTGGTTTTGTGTATTTCTACTCTTATTTGGTTTTATATGGAGTTTGATTTTTTTTGGACTCTTGGTTTTGTATTGAGTTTTGGTTTTGTCTGAAGTTTGACTTAGACATTGACTTTACATAAGACTTGACTCTGACTTTTGACTTAACACTAACTGTTTACTTGACACTAACTGTTTACTTGGACTTATTTCATTTTTTTTGTTTGTGATTTTGACATTTGGTATTAGACATTTTTCTTTGGTTGATGTTTGATTGTTTGACACTATTTGTTTTATCAACTTGTGATTTAGTGTTTGATTATTTCGGTCAAAAATGTTGATTTTATTTCAGCTGTACAATGGCAGAATCATTTTCACCCGAAGAAGCTGACAATGTGTTAAAGGAGCTAAGTCGCTAACATTTTGGACCTAGAAATGGACACAAATGGGTAGCATCGCATTTAATAATGTAATATGAATGTGTATACCTCATTTGCATTCAATTGCTGCCGTTTTTAGTCTAATTTCAAAAAAGTTATGTTCGGTGAAATCGCTAGGTATTCCAATTGATGGGCGATTGTCGTAGCGTCTGGTTAATCGAGTCTACTCGGGAAGTGTTTTTGCGCATGCTCATCAGTAAGATAAGGCTGTTATGTTTGGACGTGGATCGTGGTTTGGCACTTGTGTTTACAAGTGCTTAAAATGTTCAATAGTATCGACGATTCTATGTATTTCAAAGTGTTTTTATAAGAATAAACTGTTGATAAAGACACATTCATGGGATACTCATTGCATTGATTGATGTGGATCATTTCGCAACGAAACTTTTCACTCTGTCACTCATTACTCAGTCAGTTTGACACTGATATAGTGATAATGATAATCATAGTAGTACGGTAGCTAGTGATGATAGACTACTCGACTCGAGAGATGAAGATACAGATTGTTTACTAATTGGATTGTGGATTTTAATTCATAGAAATATATCACAGGTAGGTAATAATTATAATACTACCTATCAAAACAACACAGTTTATTTGTCATGAAATGTTGATATTTCGATAATGATATGATTCGTTGTAAGTTGTCGGTAGGCCTACATACACACACCGGTAACATGAATGTAATCTCAGATTAATTAACTGAAGGGTTAACGGCCTTTGTGTGAATTTTTTCATTTGGTGGCTTCATTTTCATACATGAATCCAACTATCAAAATTGCCCTTTCTTTGATCTAAAAATATGGCTTCTCACTGAATCACATAAATATTATAAATCTATTATTATTATTCCATCAAATATCGAATGGTGGTATTGTATCCCTACACATCATACTCAGAATGGCAGAACGACCTGTATGCGGCATTGTAATAAACTTGTTAGAAAAAGTGCCCAAGCAATATCATGTGATAGTTGTAGTAAATGGACCCAGGGCATGTGGGACAGGTAAAATAATCTATAAATTCTCATTTTTCAAGAGAATGGTTAACAAAATCAGAAATGTTTTATTGCAATATGCTACTATTCCATGAAGTACATTTATTGGGTCACTGTTATTTTGTCATTCTAATATTTATGTACATGATTGTTGCTTTTCAGGATTTACAATTGCTGCTTACAAGAAAGCTGTCGAAGAAGGTTCCACAAGTTATATTTGTAAAGCTTGTCGACCCAAAGAGTCATCTGACAGTTCTGACCAGCCGATACAACTAGTTCAAATGAGTCATCAGACCTTGAACCACCAGCACCAAAAAGAGTATTTCAAGGCAAGGGCAAAGCAACAGCAACGACTAGTAAAAAAAACCACACAAGTCTGTGGAGACAACGTTAGAAAGAGTAATCAGATTACAAAAAGAGAGACGTGAAAGTCTTGAAGTGAGTTTTATTACTTAATTAAAGATAGTAAGCTGGCACTGCCAGGCAGGATACGCCCACATTTTCGAGAGATGGTTAGAGAACAAGCAAAACCGAAAGTGATTTTTCCTACAATCAAAGGCTATAATTCATTAAATTACAATTTGATATGCGCAAATATCGAAAAGAATCAAGATCTTTAGCTTATAAACATGCATTTCAAGTTTCATCAAAATCGAATTAAAATTGTGACCTATACTGGGTCCACATTCCACAACCTTGATAATATACCATATTTTAGCTTTTAACACTATTCGCGTACAAACGGCAGCCATTTTGTCTGGCAATTAAGGTCCGATTTTCTAGAAATTCAAACTCAACCTTCTGTATGGTGTAACGGTTAATAATCGTAACCTCCAGAGGCCATAATTCAGGAAGTTACAATCCGATATGCGCAAATATCAAAAGGAACCAAGATCTTTAACTTATAACCATGCATTTCAAGTTTCATAAAAATCAAATTAAAATTGTGACCTCTATAGGGTCCACAACCATGGTATACCATTTTATAACAGCATTCGCATAGACGCGGCGGCCATTTTGTATGGCAATTTTGGTCCGATTTTTCCGAAATTCGAACTCAATCTTCCTTCGGGTGTAACGGTGATATAATCAACGATTTTTCAAATTGGATAATAATTGTGACCTTCAGAGGGACCACAAGCTAAACAAAGGTGATTTTGCGAATAATCAGGGGCCATAATTCAGGAAGTTACAATCCGATATGCGCAAATATTGAAAGGAACCAAGATCTTTAGGTTATAAGCATGCACTTCAAGTTTCATCACAATCGAATTAAAATTGTGACCTCTACAGGGTCCACAACCTTGATATACCATTTTTTAACAGTATTCGCGTACGATTGGCGGCAATTTTGTATGCCAATTTTGGTAAAAATTTTTCGAAATTTAAACTCAACCTTCCTTAGGGTGTAACGGTGATATAGTCAAACGTTTTTTCAAATCGGATAATAATTGTGACCTCCAGAGGGACCACAAGCTAAAATAGGTGACTTTTCGGACAATCAGGGGCCATAATTCAGGAAATTACGTTGGGATAGGCGCAAATATCGAAAGGAACCTAGATCTTTGGGTTATAAACATCCATGTCAAGTTTCATCAACATCGGTTCAAAATTGTGACCTCTATAGGGTCCACAAGCTAAAAACGTGATTTTTCGTACAATCAGGGGCCATAATCCATGAAGTTTTGATCCGATACATGCCAATATCGAAAGCAGCCGAGATCTTTTGGGGATAAACCTATATTTTAAGTTTCGTCAAAATCGGACAAGAATTGTGACCTGTAGAGAGTCCACAAACAATTGTGGACGGACGGACAGGGGCGACGACATAATACGTCCACATGAAAATGTGGGCGTATAAAAATGTAATACATAAATTGTTTATTTCTCAAAATTGAGGGAAAACACCATCAAGTAAAGAATAATGTTTACAATAAACTAGTATTTTACTATATTAAAGGGTCAATCCCGATAAGGTTTATGAGTATAAAATTGCTTAATTTTGTGTTAAAATCCCTTCAAATCCCCTACCTTAGGGCTGGGCAACTAACTCAACATATGTGATGCGTTTTCAAACAACTTAAACCCACCAGTCTTCATCATGAAATTGAGTCCGGTGTCCCAAGCGGTATTATGCGGTGATTTGATAAAACAAGACTTTTATTTTATAAAAATAATGTGTTGGTTAAATTTACCTTTTGTTATCAAGTACAGCACATGGACCATTCACTGTGTAGACCTCTAAATGAACGGGAATCGATTATTGGGTCACCCAACGAAAGAATTGACCCGAAATCTTAAAAGGGTTAAGTGTCCGGATAAGCTGTTTTAACGCTCACGTCCAAACAACTCAATATTTTGAACTGAAATTTTGAGTCAGGGCATATACACCATTCTTCTATATTTTGGCGTTTAAATTTCATACGTACTCGGACTTTTATTTTTGATGCTCTGTTTAATTCGGGACAGTCCCTTTAATATATTGCATGTCATAAGATAACTATTTACAGAATATGATCTCAAATGATAAAGACAAAAAGTGAAATGTTATAATGACTACATTTATTTATACAGGATATGATTTGAAAGATCTTGGACTGTAAGGCAAATATTGACATGTCATAAAATAACTAATTATAAAAACTATCTTTCAGGATATGATTTCTAATCTCACTGGGGATACAGCAAAAGAGTTACTATTGTTAGCAGCAGTATTGACACACGGCATACAGACAATTCATTTACTGGAGGTTCGGTCGACTTGGCGAAGGAAACCGTCTTGGATCTGTATCTGACAATTTTTTTAGATGATTGTAATTGTAAATGTTTTTAGAGAGTAAATGAAGGTGAACAATGGATTTTATTAATTCTGGCTGGAATGTAGGTGTAGTCTTTTGGGGACATCAGATGTACTGCCGTCCATGAACCTGTTCTTTTGGAATATTTTTTTCTGTGTCTGCAAATAAAATAATGAGAATAATAAATCTTTTATTATGAAATATGGTTCATTTTTCTTTCTTCAAGACACCTAGACCATTTCGGGACTAACATAAAAAAAATAATATGGTTTAATTTTATGTCAATAATTCGTTTGCACGTAGGGGTCTTTAGCAGTGGGGGAAAACCAGAGTGCCCGAAGGAAACCCACGTGGTTCAGAAGGTGCCCCTATATCCATGCCACATAAGCTCTAGAGGTCGAAGTGTGGCACTCTAGACCACTAGGCCATCCCAACCCCCCAGGTACATTATAAGAAATAAAATGGTGTTGAACGTCTTACTGTTTCGCTCCGACTAGGCTAATGAAGACAGGCATACATCATCAAGTGTGTTATGAGTGAAATTTTGCATGGCCTACTCTTATATTAAAGTCCAACAGTCAAGGGGCTCTTTTACGCGCACGCCAATGTTTCCACAGGACCTCAGTTTTCCGTTCCATCTTAACGACTAGGCAGCATTTCTTGTCAGGTACTCCACCACTAACATGGGGAAACCACATTTGATAATCCTGATGAACTTTCTCTCGGCCAATGCAGGGATCAATACATGATCTCCAGGATAGTGAGCCAGCGTCTTACCTACTTAGTCGTTTGGCTACCATACTCAGAGAGATAGACAAATGGGGGTATACTGTCAACGCAATGCGAGACATTATGGGTACAACCTATAGTATATTTTTAACAATAATTAATAATTTGCTCTGAGAAATCTCATGAGGTTGGGAAGGAACTTTTCTCCTTGTTACGTACAAGCTCAAAATCGAAACCAAGTCACTTGACAAAGCCTGGGCACAAACAGGAGAAGAACAATGAGGGTGGGTAGGTGACCCTACTATGTCACACAGAAATTAGGAAAACAACCCCACTTGACTCAATGACAGATCATGTGATCTACAGTGTATGCAAAAGACCTTTTGACGCCTTTCTATAAAACACAATGAATCTAAATAAATACAAAGGTATACACAAAAAGTAAGCTTTGTCTGGCAAATAATAGCATGTATACTCCTGTAATAATTTTCTATAAACATGCAAGTAAAACTGAAACCTTACTCATAATGGAGTTTTACAGTATCTGGTACATAATCACTGTCCTTGTCATCATCGTCATATGTTAGACCAGCCTGTTCAAAATCAATCTCTTCTATCAAACATCTACTACTATCATTTGTACCAACAGTTATATTCATCTGAATCCTATAAGATTACACATGTAAAATGGGATATAAATATCTGTTAACATTCTTTTGCATTGTTGATAAAAATTACTTGCAGACCTTCTTATTTTAGACATATAAATTTAAAAGTAAACATATATATACATTTACAGCAATTTCAAATTTCAGGAAAGTAAGCAGAAACCCTACTACATTTAAAATTGAAGAAATAATGTACGCGTCTGTAACCAAATATCATTTACTCACTCATCCATAGTTATATCATGTTGACTAATATTCAAATCAACCCGCCTTTTACTGGTACTAGGAAGTGGTTCAATATGACTGAGGCCTTTATTTGAACTAGAACTGAAAATTAAAACATGTAGTGTAATAAAATATGTACATGTTTGTTTGATTCTAAATACATATGCCTAAGAAATGAATAATAATCCCAAACCACAAACAAAAACAATACAAATTACAAAAAAGAGAGAGAGAGAAATGGGGTTTAACGTCCACTCGACACAAACTAGGCCATTTTGGGATTCGCTGGAGCGTAGGGGTCTTTAGCAGTGGGAGGAAGCCGGAGGACCCGGGGAAAACCCATGAGGTTTGACATGCAACCCTACTCCTTGGCACGTACAACTTGGGGATTCGAAACCATACCAGTTAAGTCAATGACATGCTTTATGATACAGCATGCACGTGCTAACCATTCGGCCATCCAGCCCCCCCCCCCCCAAATTACAAAAGCTTACCCATGAATAGATCAAACTTCTTACAGATGTACCTCTTCTACATTTTTGACAGCTGGTGTACTTGTAGTGGCTACAACATGTTTTTGAGGAGTCTTCATTCCGGAAGCTACATGTATAACAGTTCTGCTAGATGTTGACAGTTTCCATCTATAAATTGAAAATTTTCAGTTTTATCATAAAAGTAATAATATACAGGTAATTGCCACTTTGAGATAGATTCTAAGTGTTAGTGAAGGTATAATGCAGTCCACGTTAAAATAATTTTTTTTAATCTAAATCATAATGTATTATCAAAGTTAATGAAATCTAGATGTACCTCCAGATATAAACCCAGGCACTACATTCTACACACTATAGAAATTAGACGATTTATTTAGCTGAAGGTATCTAATGTCTAAGACTTTGTTTTATTCCATTGATTTAGTCTTTATTCACTGCAGGTTCCAAACTAAACTGTACTCCCTGTCAACTTCTACTTTGTTACTCATCGGAAAATTATATGATATACAAGCGATAGAGCAATTTTCGACATCGTCGTCATCATAAATATTATAGGCCCGTTTTAAAATTTTCAGATAGAATATTTGTATACGATTAGTAAGAAACACACAGAAAGCTACATTCTGCCTGTCTAACATGTAAAAAATATAATAGTCTTTATTCACAATCTTCAAAATAGCTCTGTTTATTAAAAAAAAGTTAATTTATGCCAATACAGTAGTCAATTCCAAAATCAAATAGATTTCCAACTCTGCTGAGAATCAAAATCATTCATCTTTTTTTCATTTTCATTATCATATTAGATATCTTTCTGCTTACGACGAAAATAATGGGGCATATTTCATAAGATCGCTAAAGATCTTCCCTATAATTATAAGGTATAACAAGTCAAGCGGCAGATAATAAATTAATTTTGAGAGTTCGTCAAACCAAGCAAAATTGAAAATATTTTCTTACCGCTCATAATAAATTTGGCAGTCTGTTCATCATCTACTGCATTCATCTCAAGTTTTAGCAATTCCATTGACCTATTTCTGATAGAATGTTGATCAGTGATCCTTTCTTTGTCTTACTGTTTTGCTTGTCATATTCCTGTTTTCTTTTTTTCGCCGGGGTGCTCATTATTGATCTTCTTTGTCGTTTCTTCGTTTGTTGTTTGTCAGCCATTTTGTCAATACTTTGTAGAATCCGCGTCCAAGATATGAACAACCGCATTGACTTGTGGGATATTCTAGCCTCGTTCTCTCAGTGTCTTATTACTTATTGATGCTAAGACGCACAATGGTACACGAATCGTGTACCAATGTTAAAAAACTTATTTTATTTTAAATATCGGATATCAGACGCTAATCTTTTCCCGGTAAGTTTACATCATCAATGTCGATTTAATTTGACCAATAATTCGTGTTTTCGAGGTCGAAGATTTTGGAGGATCTTGAGTTACGGACTTAGGTCCTTTAAATACATTTTTAGCTATGGGTGTTAAACCTAAAGCTTCTAGTAAAGAAGACCTTGTGAAATGGATGAGTGATTATTTTAGAAAGGAAGAACTTAATCCGCCACAAAAACATCTACACGCGCCAAGTCAAGATAAACCACGTGAAGACATTAAGATATTACCAGCTTTACCCAAGGTGTCATTTTTCTCTGGGGATCCAGCATCCAAGTCTGAAGTTTCCTTTGACATTTGGAAGTTTGAAGTGAGGAATTGGTTCAGTCAAGTTACAACAAGGAGCAGTTTCGACAAGCCATCTTTAAATCGTTACGTGAAGCAGGTAAGATAGTGATAAGGTTAGGCTGTCTGTTAAAGAAGCTGAACAGTGTTTTTTTTATATATAAGAAATATTTTATTCACTATAAATGAATGGAAAAATTGGGGAACAGGCAAAATGCCTATGTCAGACCCCTATCCCTATTTACAATACAAATTATATACTAATAATGAAAAGCAGTATATACAATATATACAACCCCTACTTGGTTGAATACACCTAAAGAAGTACACGTACATATATATTATGTAATATTAATAATAATAATAGTAATAATAATAATAATAATAACTAGACCTGCAAGCAGCACTGAAACGGCTTTCAGGAATCAGACAGGAAGTATGTCATAAAATAGCCCATTCATCGAGCTACAAAACGATACTTTAATTGTTTTGATTCAGTGACACCTGACTGAGAAATGCCGATTTTTGCAAGAGTACAAATTTTTTACTGTATTTTCTTTTTTTTTGTGTTTTTTCCCAAATATCTGATATTTTTTCGACTACTTCTGGATTTTGGATTATTGTCGGGATAGTTTTAACAAGTTGTTTGGATAGATATCTTTCTGTACCAGAAATGTTAGAAACATCTATTCAGTAGTTGTTTGTAAAAAAGATAAATAAAAGAACATTTATGATAATTTAACGATTTTTCTACTTTTATCAAAGATTGAGGCCATTTTTTGACACCTTAAATTATTTCAAACCTTTTCCTTTTGGATTCACGCCACAAACCACAGATAGGAGGCTGAGTAAAAAAGGTTTTAGAAAAATCACAGTAGTCGTTTTCGAGAAAAGGGTGTCTCAAAAGGCTCCAAAAACGAAAAATACTAGATTTTCGGCGTAACATCATTTATTTAATAACCATCGAAATCGTACCATTGAGATGCCATATGATAGTCCATAAATGGGGCCATCCAAAGACACTTTATTTCTTTTGGGCCGGTAATATCTGATGGAGAAATCCAGCTTTTTGCAACGACATTTTTCTACCTTTTTTTTTCATTTTTTGAATACTTCCGGTATGGTGATTATTATCGAGATAGTTTTAAAAACCGGTTTAGGCAATTAAATAGCGACAGAGTTCTGTAATGATATATTACAATATATGATCAGATAAAATGCCCATGAGAAATCCTATGTTTAAAAGTGCCAAAAATGCAAAAATGTCAAAATATCAAAAACTAAATTTCAATAACTGAATACATATTATACATTTTTGGATTCGACATTAGATCAGTAAAAAAAAAAAAAAAATAGAGTATTTTCCAAAATTTCACGACTTTTTTCGATTTTCAGTTCGTTATTTGACCTATTACGGATATTTCAAAGTCTAAACGGACTGTTTCATACACAAGACTACCAAAAGGTATCTTGATAGAGAAAGTTTAAGAAAAATCATTGGAGCAGTTTTCGAGATACAGGCGTTCAAAAACTTTCCAAATCAGAAAATACTTGATTTTCAGCGTGCCATATTTGACTTGCTGTTCATGTTATCTGTAATAATAGGATATCATATGATACTGCAATTCTCGGGCAACCCAACGATATCTTAATCGATTTAATCCGTTGATATCGGACTGAGAATTCATGTTTTTCCCAAAAGCATTCATTTTTTGCGTTTTTTTCAAAATATCGGCCATTATTTCGACTACTTCCGGTTTATAGATGTTTGTCGAAATAGCTTTATACGCTAGTTTTGAACTATAACTTCATGTTCCAGGAGTTTCAGAAACGTCGATTCGACCGTAAAACGAAACTCAAGCTCACAAAATGGGCAGAAAATTCGAAAAATAAAGGGTGATAACTCGGAATGAAACTTATATTTCTGGAATCCTATGGTCTTCAGGTATCCAAAAATGTAGGTCAAATTTAAAAATTTTGAAAAATGACAAAAATAGTCTCTTAAATTTTTTTTTTCATTTTTCGAACGCTAGAAGTCAGCGACGAAGTTTCAAAATTTCGAAATTTTCAACGGCTATCATCCGAGAAAAGATTTGGTGTTTCCGAAAATGTCATTTGTATGAAAATAAGTACAGAATTGACGAATCTACGGCCGTTTTTTGATTTTTTGACACCGTACGAAATTCGGCCACTTCCGGTCTGCGCAGAAGTTTCAAATATAGCCCATATGTTGGAAACACAGGGTTTAATGATAGAAAATGAGGTTCTAGATCGGTATCTGTTACAGGCACTGAGAAATAGGCTCCCCCGAAAAAAATAAATAATAATAACTAGACCTGCAAGCAGCACTGAATCGGCTTTCAGGAATCAGACAGGAAGTAAGTCATAAAATAGTCCATTCATCGAGCTAGAAAACTATACTTTAATTGTTTTGATTCAGTGACACCTGGCTTATAAATGTCGATTTTTGCATGAGTACCAATTTTTTACTGTATTTTTTTTTTTTAAATTTTTTGGGTGTTTTTTTCCATAATATCTGATATTTTTACGAATACTTCTAGATTTTGGATCATTGTCGGGATAGTTTTAACAAGTTGTTTGAATAGATAACTTTCTGTACCAGAAGTGTCAGAAACGTCCATTGAGTATTTTTGGAAAAAAAAGATAAATTAAAGATTGTTTCCAAAATTTTTACGATTTTTCAATTTTTTTCATAGTCTGAGGCCATTTTTCGACCACTTATATTATTTCAATGCTTTTTATTTTGGATTCCCTAAATAGACAACCGATAGGACTTTGAGTAAGAAAAGTTTAAGAAAAATCGTAGGCGTCGTTTTTGAGAAACGGGCGTTTCAGAATGTTAAAAAATTGGAAAATACTAGATTTTTGGCATACAATAATTTATTTCCTTACCATCGAAATCCTATTATTTAGATACCATATGATGGTCCATTAACAGGGCTATCCAGCCACACTTTAGTTCTTTTGGTCCGCTATTACCTAATAGAGAAATCAAGTTTTTCACAAGTGTGACAATGTTTTTACTCTTTTTTTTTCATTTTTTGAATACTTCCGGTATGGTTATTATTGTCGAACTAGTTTTAATAGCCGGTTTGGGCACTAAAATAGCCACAGGGCTCTGTAATGATATATTACATTATCTGATCAGATATAATGCCCCTGAGAAATCCTATGTTCAAAAGTGCCAAAAATGCCAAAAATATCTTAAATTAAATTTTGATAATTACATACATATTATACATTGTTAGAATTGTAACTAGGTCAGCTATCTGAATATACAACCTTTTTTTAAAAATCTCTTAAAATAAAAAAAAAGTAGAGCATTTTCCAAAATTTCACGATTTTTCGACTTTTTTCGATTTTCAGTCCCTTTTTTATCCTATTCCAGACATTTCAAAGTCTTATTGGATGACTTCATGCAAAATACCTCCGAAAGGACTCTCCATAGAAAAAATTAAAACAAATTTGCAGGTTAAGTTTTCGAGATACAGGCGTTCAAAAACGCTCCAAATCAGAAAATACTTGATTTTCAGCGTGCCATATTTTGCTGTCTGTTCATAGTATCCGTATGAATGGGGTATCATATGATAGTCCAGCAATCGTGCCGTCAAACGATACCTTCATTCGTTTAATCCATTGATATCGGACGGAGAAATAGCGTTTTCCCCAAAAATATCCATTTTTTGCATTTTTTTCAAAATATTGCACATTATTTCGACCACTTCCGGTTTAAGGATTCGTGTCGAAATTGCTTTATCAGTTGGTATTGGACTATAACTTCATGTTCCAGAAGTTTCAGAAACGTCAATTCTGCCATAAAACGAGACCCGAGCTCACAAAATGGGAAGGAAATTCGAAACATCCAATGACACCTGGCTGAGAAATGTCGATTTTTGCAAGAGTACCAATTTTTTACTGTATTTTCTTTATTTAAAATTTTTGTTTGTGTTTTTTTTCGAAATATCTGATTATTGTCGGGATAGTTTTAGCAAGTTGTTTGGATAAATATCTTTCTGTACCATAAATGTCAGAAACATCTATTCAGTATTTGTTTGTAAAAAAAGATAAATAAAAGAACATTTTCAATAATTTAACGATTTTTCTACTTTTATCAAAGATTGGGGCCATTTTATGACACCTTAAATTATTTCAAACCTTTTCCTTTTGGATTCAAGCCACAGACCACAGATAGGACTCTGAGTGAAAAAAAGTTTTTAAAAATTCGCAGGAGTCGTTTTCGAGAAAAAGGCTCCAAAAACTGAAAATACTAGATTTTCGGCGTAACATAATTTATTTACTAACCATCGAAATTGTACCATTGAGATGCCATATGATAGTCCATTAATGGAGCCATCTAAAGACAATTTATTTCTTTTGGGCCGGTAATATCTGACGGAGAGATCAAGCTTTTTGCAAGAACACCATTTTTTTATCCTTTTTTTTCATTTTTTGAATACTTCCGGTATGGTGATTATTATCGAGATAGTTTTAATAACCGGTTTAGGCAATTAAATAGCAACAGAGTTCTGTAATGATAGGAGTCTGAGTAAAAAAGGTTTTAAATAAATCGCAAGAGTCGTTTTCGAGAAAAGGGTGTCTCAAAAGGCTCCGAAAACGAAAAATACTAGATTTTCTGCGTATCATTATTTAATTACTAACCATCGAAATCGTACCATTGAGATGCCATATGATAGTCAATTAATGGGGCCATCTAAAGACACTTCATTTCTTTTGGGCCGGTAATATCTGATGGAGAAATCCAGCTTTTTGCAAGAACGCCAATTTTTTACCCTTTTTTTTTCATTTTTTGAATACTTCCGGTATGGTGATTATTATCGAGATAGTTTTAATAACCGGTTTAGGCAATTAAATAGCGACAGAGTTCTGTAATGATATATTACAATATATGATCAGATAAAATGCCCCTGGTAAATCCTATGTTTAAAAGTGCCAAAAATGCAAAAATGTTAAAATATCAAAAATTAAATTTCAATAACTGAATACATATTATACATTTTTGGATTCGACATTAGATCAGTAAAAAAAAAAAAAAAATAGAGTATTTTCCAAAATTTCACGACTTTTTTCGATTTTCAGTTCGTTATTTGACCTATTACGGATATTTCAAAGTCTAAACGGACTGTTTCATACACAAGACTACCAAAAGGTATCTTGATAGAGAAAGTTTAAGAAAAATCGCTGAAGCAGTTTTCGAGATACAGGCGTTCAAAAACGCTCCAAATCAGAAAATACTTGATTTTCAGCGTGCCATATTTTACTTGCTATTCATGGTATCTGTAAGAATTGGATATCATATGATTCTGCAATCCTCGGGCAACCAAACAATATCTTAATCGTTCTAATCCGTTGATATCGGACTGAGAATTCATGTTTTTCCCAAAAGCATTCATTTTTTGCGTTTTTTTCAAAATATCTGCCATTTCTTCGACTACTTCCGGTTTATAGAAGTTTGTCGAAATAGCTTTATACGTTAGTTTTTAACTATAACTCCATGTTCCATAAGTTTAAGAAATGTCACTTCGGCCGAAAAACGAAACTCGAGCTCACAAAATGGGCAGAAAATTCGAAAAATAAAGGGTGATAACTCGGAATGAAACTTATATTTCTGGAATCGGATGGTCTTCAGGTATCCAAAAATGTCGGTCAAATTTGAAAATTTTAAAAAATGACAAAAATTGTCTCTTAAATTTTTTTTTTCATTTTTCAAACGCTAGAGGTCAGCGACGAAGATTCGATATTTCGAAATTTTCAACTGCTATCATCCGAGAAAGATTTGGTGTTGCCGAAAATGTCATTTGTATGAAAATAGGTACAGAATTGACGAATTGACGGCCGTTTTTTGATTTTTTTGACACCGTACAAAATTCGGCCACGTACGGTCTGTGCAGAAGTTTCAAATATAGCCCATATGTTGCAAACACACGGTTTAATTATAGAAAATGAGGTTCTAGATCGGTATCTGGAACAGGCACTGAAAAATAGGCTCCCCCGAAAAAAATAAATAATAATAATAAATAATAATAATTTTAGTAATCACAATAGGCTTTCAGACGAAAGTATGTCATAAAATAGCCCATTCATCGAGCTACAAAACGATATTTTAATTGTTTTGATTCAGTGACACCTGGCTGAGAAATGGCGACTTTTGCAAGAGTACCAATTTTTTACTGTATTTTCTTTTTTTTTAAATTTGTTTTCTGTTTTTTTCCCAAATATCTGATATTTTTTCGACTACTTCTGAATTTTGGATTATTGTCTGGATAGTTTTAACGAGTTGTTTAGATAGATATCTTTCTGTACCAGAAATGTCAGCAACACCTATTCAGTAGTTGTTTGTAAAAAAGATAAATAAAAGAACATTTTCAATAATTTAACGATTTTTCTACTTTTATCAAAGATTGTGGCCATTTTGTGACACCTTAAATTATTTCAAACCTTTTCCTTTTGGATTCATGCCACAAAGCACAGATAGGACTCTTAGTAAAAAGAGTTTTGAAAAAATCGCAGGAGTCGTTTTCGAGAAAAAGGCGTCTCAAAAGGCTCCAAAAACAAAAAAAAGACAAAATATCAAAAATTAAATTTCAATAACTGAATACATATTATACATTTTTGGATTCGACATTAGATCAGATATCTAAATATCATAAAGTTTTTTGAAAATCAGTAAAAATAAAAAAATAATAGAGGATTTTCACAAATTTCACGATTTTTCGACTTTTTTCTTTTCGATTTTCAGTTCGTTATTTGACCTATTACGGATATTTCAAAGTCTAAACAGACTGTTTCATACACAAGACTACCAAAAGGTATCTTGATAGAGAAAGTTGAAGAAAAATCGCAGGAGCAGTTTTCAAGATACAGGCGTTCAAAAACGCTCCAAATCAGAAAATATTTGAATTTCAGCGTGCCATTTTTTACTTGCTGTTCATGTTATCTGTAATAATAGGATATCATATGATACTGCAATTCTTGGGCAACCCAACGATATCTTAATCGTTTTTATCCGTTGATATCGGACTGAGAATTCATGTTTTTCCCAAAAGCATTCATTTTTTGCGTTTTTTTCAAAATATCGGCCATTATTTCGACTACTTTCGGTTTATAGATGTTTGTCGAAATAGCTTTATACGTTAGTTTTGAACTATAACTTCATGTTCCAGGAGTTTCAGAAACGTTGATTTGGCCATAAAACGAAACTCGAGCTCACAAAATGGGCAGAAAATTCGAAAAAAATCAATAAATAAAGGGTGATAATTCGTAATGAAACTTATATTTCTGGAATCGGATGGTCTTCAGGTATCCAAAAATGTAGGTCAAGTTTAAAAATTTTGAAAAATGACAAAAATTGTCTCTTAAATTTGTTTTTCTCATTTTTCGAACGACAATAGTCCCATAGGAATTTTCGAAATTGAAAAATGTGAAATAGCCATTTCCTTGGGAACGATTCAGGGTTTACAAAAATGTCATTTGTGTGAATATAGGTTTTTTAATTTTTTGAGACGGTACGACATTCGGCCACTTCCGGTCCGCGCAGAAGTTTCAAATATAGCCCATATGTTGCAAACACATGGTTTAATGATAGAAAATGAGGTTCTAGATCGGTATTTGTTACAGGCACTGAGAAATAGGCTCCCCCGAAAAAAAAAATAATAATAATAAATAATAATAATAATATCAGAAAATATTTGATTTTCAGCGTGCCATTTTTTACTTGCTGTTCATGTTATCTGTAATAATAGGATATCATATGATACTGCAATTCTTGGCAAACCCAACGATATCTTAATCGTTTTTATCCGTTGATATCGGACTGAGAATTCATGTTTTTCCCAAAAGCATTCATTTTTTGCGTTTTTTTCAAAATATCAGCCATTATTTCGACTACTTCCGGTTTATAGATGTTTGTCGAAATAGCTTTATACGTTAGTTTTGAACTATAACTTCATGTTCCAGGAGTTTCAGAAACGTCGATTTGGCCATAAAACGAAACTCGAGCTCACAAAATGGGCAGAAAATTGGAAAAAAATCGATAAATAAAGGGTGATAATTCGGAATGAAACTTATATTTCTGGAATCGGATGGTCTTCAGGTATCCAAAAATGTAGGTCAAATTTAAAAATTTTGAAAAATGACAAAAATTGTCTCTTAAATTTGTTTTTCTCATTTTTCGAACGACAATAGTCCCATAGGAATTTTCGAAATTGAAAAATGTGAAATAGCCATTTCCTTGGGAACGATTCAGGGTTTACAAAAATGTCATTTGTGTGAATATAGGTTTTTTAATTTTTTGAGACGGTACGACATTCGGCCACTTCCGGTCCGCGCAGAAGTTTCAAATATAGCCCATATGTTGCAAACACATGGTTTAATGATAGAAAATGAGGTTCTAGATCGGTATTTGTTACAGGCACTGAGAAATAGGCTCCCCCGAAAAAAAAAATAATAATAATAAATAATAATAATAATTTTAGTAAAAACAATAGTCTTTCAGACGAAAGTCTCAAAGCCTAATAATAATAATAATTTTAGTAATCTCAATAGGCTTTCAGACGAAAGTCTGAAAGCCTAATAACTAGACCTGCGTAGCAGGAATGACGGGTTTCACTGGTACCACATTACCTTTGCACTTATGTCACTTTAAGTACCACGTTACCCTTACACACATATCACTTGCAGTACCAATGGCACCGATAAACAGATTTTCCACGTAAACATTGCACCCATCAAAAATAATAATTCATTTTATACATTTCAGACAAAATTACATTACGTCCGGTGATCGTGAAAATATTCAATTAGTTTATCGTAATCAGAAATGGCATAAGGCATCACATGGTGAAACGTTTACGTAAATCGAATAATAATTGCTACTTTTATAGACATAAAACTGAAAAGTGACTTGTAGAAAATCGTATATTTCTCTGCAACCGTACAAGTTAGAAACCATTTTGTGGTATCTGTATGATCGTATGGGTTTATACTATTTGTTGATTGGAATCAAATATCATAATTTTAAAAACGTTACAAGTCAGACTCATTTGAATAAATATCTATTTTGAAGGCCAAAAATACAGTTTTTGCCAAAATGACATTACTTCCGGTGATACTAAAAATCGTAAATTAGTTTTATAACATCGTCTATGACATTAACCATCACATGATGAAAATTTTACGAAAATCGAATTATAATTGACAATTTTATGAACCAAAAACCTTGAAAAGTCACTTGAACAAAACTGTCTATTTCTAGGCAACCGAACAAGTTAGAAACAATTTTATGATATCTATATAACCGTATGTATTTCAATAATATGTGAATCTAAACCAAAAGTTAAAATTAGTAATACATATTAAATTATTCTTGGTTGAAAAAAATATTGATTTTAAAAGTCAAAAAGGCAGTTTTTGACCAAATGTTGTCACTTCCGGTCTCAATTTTAAATTATAATCAACTTGATATGACGCATACTTGCTTTTTGAATCAAATGATGTCACTTTTGCGAATATCCATTAATAAATGACTATTTTACAGGCAAAATTAAGAAAACAGTGACTTATGCAAAACTGCCGATTTCTCGCCAACTGCTTAAATTACAAACAAATTTCCACATACATTCTCTTTGTATGGATTATAGCTACAAGTTTATAAAAGTTAAGTAAAAATATTTTAAAATCTGAAGAGCCTGAATGGGTTGTAAATAGGTCAATTTTACGCCTTTTTTCACCTCTTAATCCAATTTGCTAACCGAAATTGAAATTAAAAAAACTGCTTCCGCCTTTTTTTGCGCCTTCAAAGGGCACACTTTTTAAGTCATATAATTTTTCAAAAAATTTATTTGTTTTTGAAGATTGTATTTAACTGTCAAAATTGTAGTTATTGGTAAAATTATGCCACTTCCGGTAATAAAAAAAATGACAATTGAGACAACGGAGCATATGAAGTTTGTTTTATACAAATCGAACAACAAATAATTAATCTAGGGCTGAAAAACTGAATTAGCCAATGGCGGTCAAGCAAAATTACTGAGACCAAACAAATTAACATTTTTGCGCAAGTCAGATGACTCTTTAGTTCTGTGTACAACACGACTAAAAAAATATTTATAAATAAAAAAAAAATTTGTAAAATTTTAAATTTTCGAAATTTGGCGCCTTATATCTTCGAAGATTGCCTAAAATCAAAAATCGAAAGTAGCATATATATAGCTATGTGCCCTGTCACCGGCCATGCCAAAATGTATCGAAAGTTAAAATCCAATGATTTTTGTTAAATTTACTGCAATATTTAAAAAAATGATAACTTCGGTGATTTAGGACATTTCGCATTGTCACAGAACGTTCAAAATAGCTTTATCCTCTAAGTCACACCCACTTTCCCAGTGAAACCAAAGAAATCGTAACGATTCGACAAGCAGTTGCTGAGATCTACTCAAAACAAAAGAAGAAGAATAATAATAATAAGAATAATAATTTTAACAAAAACAATAGTATTTCACACAAGCTTCGCAGTGTGAAACCCTAATAATTTTAGTAATCTCAATAGGCTTTCAGACGAAAGTCTGAAAGCCTAACTAGATCTGCAAGCAGCACTGAATCGGCTTTCAGGAATCAGACAGGAAGTAAGTCATAAAATAGCCCATTCATCGAGCTAGAAAACTATACTTTAATTGTTTTGATTCAGTGACACCTGGCTGAGAAATGTCGATTTGTTTTTTCCCATAATATCTGATATTATTACGAATACTTCTAGATTTTGGATCAATGTTGGGATAGTTTAAACAAGTTGTTTGAATAGATATCTTTCTGTACCAGAAGTGTCAGAAACATCTATTCAGTAGCTGTTTGTAAAAAAGATAAATAAAAGAACATTTTCAATAATTAAACGATTTGTCAACTTTTTTCAAAGATTTGTCAACTTTTTTCAAAGATTTGGTCCATTTTATGACACCTTAAATCATTCAAACCTTTTCCTTTTAGATTCACGCCACAGACCACCGGTAGGACTCTGAGTAAAAAAAGTTTTAATAAAATCGCATGAGTCTTATTCGAGAAAAAGGCGTCTCAAAAGGCTCCAAAAACGGAAAATACTAGATTTTCGGCGAAACATAATTGATTTACTAAACAACGAAATTGTACCATTGAGACGCCATATGATAGTCAATTAATGGGGCCATCCAAAGACACTTCATTTTTTTTGGGCCGGTAATATCTGACAGAGAGATCCAGCTTTTTGAAAGAACGCCAATTTTTTACCCTTTTTTCTTTTTCATTTTTTGAATACTTCCGGTACGGAGATTATGGTAAGGATAGTTTTATAACCAGTTTGGGCAATTAAATGGCGAAAGAGTTCTGTAATGATATATTACAATGTATGATCAGATAAAATGCCCCTGAGAAATCCTATGTTTAAAAGCGCCAAAAATGCAAAAATGTCAAAATATCGAAAATTAAATTTCAATATCTAAATACATATTATACATTATTGGAATTGACATTAGATCAGATATCTAAATATCACAAAGTTTTTTGAAAATCAGTAAAAATAAAAAAATAATAGAGTATTTTCCAAAATTTCACGACTTTTTTCAATTTTCAGTTCGTTATTTGACCTATTACGGATATTTCAAAGTCTAAACGGACTGTTTCATACACAAGACTACCAAAAGGTCTCTTGATAGAGAAAGTTGAAGAAAAATCGCAGGAGCAGTTTTCGAGATACAGGCGTTCAACCGCTCCAATTCAGAAAATACTTGATTTTCAGCGTGCCATATTTTACTTGCTGTTCATGGTATCTGTAAGAATAGGATATCATATGATACTGCAATTCTCGGACAACCCAACGATATCTTAATCGTTTTAATCCGTTGATATCGGACTGAGAATTCATGTTTTTCCCCAAAGCATTCATTTTTTGCGTTTTTTTTTAAAATATCGGTCATTATTTCGACTACTTTTGGTTTATAGATGTTTGTCGAAATTACTCCGGCGGCCGAAGCTGGGGACCCAAATTTTTTGAGATAATTTTTTTTATCGACGGTTCTATATGGAGTTGGACCCGCTGAATCCATTTTTAGCTACTGGATCACTGTTACTAGCCTGGAAGGTTTTGAGTAATTAGCGAATTACTAATTAGGTAACTAATTAAAATCCCATTCGTTTAAAATGACACATACGCCGCTGTTTGTAATGTTTTTAAATAGAATAGGCAGGCCTCAACATATCGGGGATGCATCGAAACCTATGTGTAGGTTCCATGTAAACCAAGGCTCATAACCTACAGGTTACGATATTATATGGACATGTTTTGACCTTTTTCATAAATTCAGTTGTGAGGTGCAAAATAATATGATGTATTGTCCTTAAAATTTAATATCATAATAAGTTATAAGTTGTCCCCGAGTGATGAAGTTATTTATAGATTAGCAAAAGCAGACCACATGTATGATGTATTTACGAGCGTCTTCATTGCCGTTATATATCGTTGTTATAAAACCTTTAACATCCATGTTCTTCGCTAACTTGCTTCATGTATCAACGATTATGTTACTGGTAGGCAATTTATGATAATTAACTTGAAATATCGACTTTCGCTTCATAATTCTTCGAGATGTAAACTGTAAACAGAGTTATCATACAATTTCAACCAATCAGCAAGCCCGCTTGCTCAGATTTCATACCGGTATGGCTATATGAAACAGCCAAAGACTAAAACACGTAAATAATGATGGCGACGATTTTCGGAAATTAGTTTCACGACAGCATAGATCGTGTACAGTACAGTTCTATGATGACAGTGTTCATTAAGTACAAATTATCAATAATTAGAACTACCAAAATATCAGGTCGCCACACGGGCTAATTGTTTTTGAATTTCATTCGCCCATACCGACTTTCACTCGCCATGGCATGGGCGAGCGTTAGTTTCTATCCCGGTGTGAACTCTGTTCCAATTTGTTTTATTGAACTTCCATTTGAATCTATAAATCCAGAACGTGCAGAACTTTTCAATAGAGCGGGCCAGAGATTCCTTCCACAAAAATAAGATGGATGCCTCCTAGTTTTAAAGTGCACATAAGATCATAATTTCCTATTACATAATATAATAAACAATGATTACTAAATCCATATTACGGAAAGTTCAAATCAATCTGATTAAAATTAACTGAGCTATTTACGTTTTAGTATAGGACAGCCAAAAACGGTTTTCAAATATTCATAAACGACCTTAATCCGGTTAATTGGCTGATGACGTCACAGGCGCTACACATAGTATACACATTATCTATCCAATATATCACTGCCTGTATAATATATCACTGTATACACAACACCACCAGTTAAAAGTGTGTATTGTCGGTAATCATTAGCTCGTAATTATCACTATGAGGGACCGGGTATCGTCCAGATATTACGAAAAAGCAAAGATACTACCTTTACCATCCAGAATCTAATACATTTGTCCAGTCAATAGATTGCCGTCTAGAGTGTGTTAAATGCCGCCAGCATTCATTAAAAACCGCCAAGTTTGTGTTACCGTGTAGATTAAGTTTTACCCATATCAGATATTGACAGCAACATAATTATACCGGCCGGGTGCCAGTCAAGTCGTCTACAAGCGAAGTCGTCCACAGCGAAGTCATCCACAAGGCATTGGTGGTGTCGTCCAAAACAATTAATACTTGAATAGAGTCGTACACAACAACTGATTGGTTAAGTCGTCCACAACTAATACTTGAATCGTACACAATTTAAAATTTAAATGGAATAAATAAGTTTTACTCGTTGATTTTTGGTGATTACCGGTAACAAACGAGATTTGTCCCTCGCTGTATAATCGTATTGTTATTTAATTGCCGATATGATTTTAGATATTAGATCAGTTCACCGATGTTTTTTGTAATAAAATATATTTAGACAATATTTAATTGACTTGATATGAAATCCGAATATAAATTATTCGATGGATAAATGTTTGTGATAAGATTAGTTTATGATGACAGACATGGTTTATTTTACAAGTAGGCTACATATTGCCATCTAAATCACTCGCCAAAATACATCACGGACTGAACGCCTAATAATTAAATAATCAACTATAAATAGCACCGAGGTCACTTTTAGATAAGACAAATTAGATTGATATTATTTCGGCACTAAAATTAAAATAATATAGCGACAAGTGAATACATACTTTATTTACCCAGTAATTCGTTAAATTGCGCCGGAGCCCTTTTAGATAAGACAAATTAGATTGATATTATTTCGGCATCATAAATAATTTAAAAACTAATCGTTGATTTAATTTCCGTACACGAAATGGAACTACAAGGTTCCAAATTTAAGAATTCCGTATAAGAATCAATTTAGAATACCAAAATGCGAATCGTAACACATTGTGGTCTACACTGTGTAGTAATATATTATAAAATAAATCATAAATCAATGAAATATGTTGTAAGGTGGACACTGCATGCTTTGCTTTAATACTGACCTAGTATTTGTGGCTACGTGCAATTTTATTCTTTGATCTGTTAATATCATTGTTCCGACCTGTCAATCAACGTAAAGAGATTGACCAATCAGAGAGCCCGATGATGGTGGATATAAAAATATTACACATTAAAATGTCTCGAATCGCATGATGATCTACGTAGATATTTGTCTTTATTAGTCGTTAAACGCGTGGTACTATTTTACCTTGGAGAACGTCTATTTGAAGTAATAAATTTGGGTCACGGTTCCTACGCAATCACAAATATAATCCATTTATTATGAACTTCGTGTAATGCCGAATCATTAATGAATGAAGTAGAGATTATAGTAATATTAATAAACTATGTTCTATATTATAAGTTTATAAGTTATTATTTGTTGATACGAATTATGTCTAATTTTTAAAGTATCCAGCATAACAATGCAAATCACTAAATTATTTCTCTCAATTCTTATCGGAATCACGTGACATGAAAGGGAAATCCTCGCTTTCATCTTTCATTTCAGTCATACGTAACCCGTGTGATATTTCCCCGCCCTTCCTACATGCTGTTAGCCAATAGCTACTGTAAATTTTTCCGCGTTGAGATGGTCCTACCCAATGAAAAATTAATTATCGTTGTTGGTGCACGAGGTAATGGGATATGAATAACAGAAAGAATAAAACGATGACCAAGTGGTAATTTGACGTAAAATCTTTTAAACACTGTTCATTTCTCCACAACGTCCGGGAAAATAAATGTCTTGTCTAAAAATAAACTCCTTCAAATCTAAATGGTAGTGTTCATTTTTAAAATCGCCCCGAGAAACTGAACGGTCGTAAAGTGGACGACCGATAACAAAACGATGTTTTTTAATCTACACGGTAGCACACAAACTGGGCGGTTTTTGATAAATCTTGGCGGCATTTAACATATTCTAGACGGCAATCTATTAACTGGATACGTGTATTAGATTCTGGGTGGTAAGGTAAGTTTATTTCCTTTTTTCGTAAAATCTTGACGATAACCAGTCCCATGTAAGCTACATTTTTGGTTTACGGTGTGCTTATTCTGATTAAAAAGACGTGGGGAATATGGCTACAGCAACCGGCTTTATAAAACAAATTCTAAATTACGAAACAAATTTATTCTTTATTCTTTGAATGGCATTTAGTAAAACAAATTATTCCGTAGTCAAGGATTAAGGAATCGGTCAAGCGTTAATGAATACACACACCGACTGTATATAGGTAATTAAGGAATAAACATTCCGAATATGCATTTGTTCACTGTGACATCACTAGGGACTGAGGGGATTAAGAGTGTTTTCGATAATTGGCCAAGTCGTTTTTACGGGAGGACTATATTTGCGACTTTGAGTGAAGATAGCTGATTTATTTTTAATCAGATTGATGTTAACTTTCCGTAATGTGCATATAATAACCACTGTCCATCACTACGCCGAGTTTCAATTTGTCGTCTTATGTGCACTTTAAGTAATTTGCTATTTTTTGAATTTCCATTTCTCGGGAACGAGCGTCCGTTCCCGCCAAGCTGAATAGTCGTGACCGCCGCATAACCTACACGATTTATGTCAAGCCCTGATAGGACCCCTGAGTCTATTCTAGATACTAATTCACTATCATCCAGATCGTACTTCAATTAATCCGGCGGCCACAAATAACAGGGGACACAAATTTTTCGAGACAAGTTTTTTATATGGAATCAGACCCGCTAAATCCATTTTTCGCTACAGGATCACTGTCAGTCTGGAGGGAGGGTAAGCAAGTTGCTAATTACTAATTAAATAATTAAAGTTGTAGTTAATCCCAATGATTTACCATCCCCTTTTGCATAGGGATAATTCAGCACGAGTAATAAACATTGTGGAAATGCCCCACTTATGTCACCTACGCAGAACGATCACACGAACAGGGTGTGTCCACTTATTTGTGGGTGTGTCAGTCCAGAGACTGGAGCTTGGAGTCCAGTCTCCAACTGGTGGGACTACTAGCAGTGACCGGGGAAAACAAAATGTGTCTTTTCCAATTTACGTTCGAAAAGGATCTATAATAATTTGATTATCGAAAGCTGTGCCCAGGATGATATTTTTAATCAATGTATCGTAAGTGCATGCTGCAGAGTGAACCATATTAATCTATGTGTGTGGTGCTCGTTGACTTGTATGAAATGTCACCATTTTGATGCCGAAACCAGAAGAACTTCGTCCCTATTGTGACCGCAGCGGGTCAGATTCTATATAAAACCGTCGAGAAACAAACTTATCTCGAAAAATGTGGGTTCCCCTGTTATTTCGTAAACGGCCGCCGGATTATTTGAAATACAATCTGGCTGTTAGTGAACTAGTATCTAAAACAGACTCAGGGGTCCTATTCTATAAATAACATTACAAACATGTATGTGTCATTTTAAACGAATGGGGATTTTAATTAGTCATTTAATTAGTAATTCGCTAATTACTCAAAACCCTCCAGGCTGACAGTGATCTAGTTGCAAAAAATGGATTCAGCGGGTCCGATTCCATATAAAACCGTCCAGAAAAAAACTTATCTCGAATAATTTGGGTCCCCCTGCTATTTCGTAAACGGCCGCCGGATTATTTGAAATACAATCTGGCTGATAGTGAGCTAGTATCTAAAACAGGGGTCCTATTCTATAAATAACATTACAAATAGCTGCGTATTTCGACTTCTCGAAAATTTTGGGTCCCCCTGCTATTTCGTTATGGCCGCAGGACTAAATAGCTTTATACGTTAGTTTTGAACTATAACTTCATGTTCCAGAAACTCGAGCTCACAAAATATGCAGAAAATTCGAAAAAAATCGTAAAAAAAAGGGTGATAAATCGGAATGAAACTTATATTTCTGAAGTCGGATGGTCTTCAGGTATCCCAAAATTATAGGTCAAATTTGAAAATTTTGAAAAATGACAAAAATTGTCTCTTAAATTTTGTTTTTCATTTTTCAAACGACAAATTTGGGGTTTACAAAAATGTCATTTGTATGAAAATAATTATAATAATTTTAGTAAAAACAATAGTCTTTCAGACGAAAGTCTGAAAGCCTAAAAATAATTATAATAATTTTAGTAAAAACAATAGTCTTTCAGACGAAAGTCTGAAAGCCTAATAATAATAATAATAATTTTAGTAAAAAAAATAGTCTTTCAGACGAAAGTCTGAAAGCCTAATAAATAACAAGCCAACAGTGAGGCTGATGTCCCCTGCCGAAATCCCAAAATAATAAGTTACACATATTAATTAATAGAACATTTATTTTTTTCAAAATATAAGCTTTAGCTCAAAATGTTTATTATTGAACTTAGTCAAGACATTCGCCTGAGTTCAAAATTCTACCTCAATTAAAAGCAGAGTTATGTTCCAAAGTCATGATCAATAAAATTGCTAATCGCTCCTTAGCCTAAGCAGAAAATTTGCACCATAGAACTTAGTCAACAAGGTAATGACAAAATGAATCTATATTCATCACTTACATCACTTCATTACAACTAAAGTTATCGTGCCCCAAAGCATCAACCAGCAGAAAATGTTGATTATCGATCTTGGTCAATGTATCGGTGTAATAAAGCTAAAGCTATACACCAAGTGTACTCACTCTCACTTAATCAAAACTTAATAAGCATCAACCAATCAAATTGCTTATCTCTGCTTACCCTAAGCAGAAAATTTTTGCTTCTGCTTACCCTAAGCAGAAAATGCTCATCTTCAAATTCCATCAAGACATTGACCTAATAAACACTCACACTAAGTTTGAACATTTTAACTCAATTAGAATGAGAGTTATTCAGTTCCAAAGTCTTGACCAATCAAATTGCTTATCGCTCTGCTTACCATGAGCAGAAAATGCTCATTATCAAACTTAGTCAAGGTATTGATGTAATGAAACTATACACCAAGTTTCATCACTCTCACTTAATTAGAACTTAAGTTATCGTGTCGCAAAGCATCAACCAATCAAATTACTTATCTCTGCTTACCCTAAACAGAAAATGCTCATCATCGAACTCCATCTAGGCCTTGACCTAATAAACACCTACACCAAGTTTGAACATTCTAGCTCAATTAGAAGGAGAGTTATTGTGTCCCAAAAAGTGTGACAGACGGACAGACAGACGGACAGACGGACGAACCCATTTTAATAGTCCCCTGCTTTCTACGAAAGGCGGGGGACAATAACTAGACCTGCAAGCAGCACTGAATCGGCTTTCAGGAATCAGACAGAAAGTATGTCATAAAATAGCCAATTCAACGAGCTAGAAAACAATACTTTAATTGTTTTGATTCAGTGACAACCGGCTGAGAAATAGCGATTTTTGCTTGAGTACCAATATTTACTGTATTTTCTTTTCTTTTTTTTAACTTTTTTTCCCCCCAAATATCTGATATTTTTTCGACTACTTCTGGAATTTAGATCATTGTCGGATAGTTTTAACAAGTTGTTTGGATAGATATCTTTCTGTACCAGAAGTGTCAGAAACATCTATTCGGTAGTTGTTTGTAAAAATGATAAATAAATGAACATTTTCAATAATTTAACAATTTTTCAACTTTTTTCAAGGATTAAGGCCATTTTTAGACCACTTATATTATTTCAAACCTTTTCCTTTAGGATTCACACGATAGACCACCGATAGGACTCTGCGTTAAAAAAGTTTCAGAAAAATCTGAGGGGTCGTTTTCGAGAAAAAGGCTTCTAAAAAGGCTCCAAAAACGGAAAATATTAGATTTTCGGCGTACCATATTTTTTTTTCTAACCATTGAAATTGTACCATTGAGATGCCATATAATAGTGTATTAATAGGGCTACCCAAAGACACTTTATTTCATTTGGGCCGTTAATATCTGATGGAGAAATCCAGCTTTTCGCAAGAGCACCAACTTTTTTAACCTTTTTTTTCAATTTTTTTAAATACTTCCGGTATGGAGATTACGGTAAGGATAGTTTTATAACCAGTTTGGGCAATTCAATAGCGACAGAGGTCTGAAATGATATATAACAATATATGATCAGATAAAATGCCCCTGAGAAATCCTATGTTTAAAAGTGCCAAAAATGCAAAAATGACAAAAAATATCGAAAATTAAATTTCAATAACTGAATACATATTATACATTATTGGAATCAGCATTAGATCAGATATCTAAATATAACATTTTTTATTAAAAATCAGTAAAAAAAATAAAAAAATAGAGGATTTCCCAAAATTTGATGATTTTTCAACTTTTTTCGATTTTTCAGTTCGTTTTTTGACCTATTACAGATATTTCAAAGTCTAAACGGACTGTTTCATACAGAAAACTACCGAAAGGTCTCTTGATAGAGAAAGTTGAAAAAAAAAAGATACAGGCGTTCAAAAACGCTCCAAATCAGAAAATACTTGATTTTCAGCGTGCCATATTTTACTTCCTGTTCATGGTATCTGTAAGAATTGGATATCATACGATACTACAATTCTCAGGCAACCCAACGATATCTTAATCGTTTTAATTCGTTGATATCGGACTGAGACTACTTCCGGTTTATAGATGTTTGTCGAAATACCTTTATACGTTAGTTTTGAACTATAACTTCATGTTCCAGAAGTTTCAGAAACGTCAATTCGGTCGTAAAACGAAACTCGAGCTCACAAAATTTGAAAAAAATTGAAAAAAATAGGGCAATAACTCAGAATGAAAATTATATTACTGGAATCGGATGGACTTCAGGAATCTAAAAATGTAGGTCAAATTTGAAAAATTTGAAAAATAAAAAAAAAGTTTCTTAATTTTGTTTTTTCAATTTTCAAACGACGATAGTCCCATAGGAATTTTCGAAATTATAAAAAGTGAGATAGCCATTTTCTTGGTAAAGATTCAGGGTTTACAAAAATGTCATTTGTATAAAAATAGGTACAGAATTGACGAATCTACGGCTGTTTTTTGATTTTTTGACACCGTACAAAATTCGGCCACTTCCGGTCCGCACAGAAGTTTCAAATATAGCCCATATGTTGCAAACACATGGTTTGATAATAGAAAATGAGGTCCTAGATCGGTATCTGTTACAGCCACAGAGAAATAGGCTCCCCCGAAAAAAATAATAATAATAATAAATAATAATAATAATAATTTTAGTAAAAACAAGTTCAAAAGACTAATAATAACCAGCGGCTGCCAGGCAGGATACGCCCACATTTTCGAGAGATGGATAGAGAACAAGCAAAACCGAAAGTGATTTTTCCTACAATCAAAGGCCATAATTCATTAAGTTACAATTTGATATGCGCAAATATCGAAAAGTATCAAGATATTTAGGTTATAAACACGCAATTTAAGTTTCATCAAAATCGAATTTAAAATTGTGACCTCTACAGGGTCCACAACCTTGAAATACCATTTTTTAACAGTATTCGCGTACAAACAGCAGCCATTTTGTATTGTAATTTTGGTCCTATTTTCCCGAAATTTGAACTCAACCTTCCCTAGCTTGTATCGGTGATATAATCAAACGATTTTTTAAATCGGATAATAATTGTGACCTCCAGAGAGACCACCATATTCCTGAAGCAACGGCCCGAGAAATCCCTCTCTGGCCATTGCTGGATTCGCTTCGGATTCTTGACATTTAAGTAAATGTGTCTATTCTTCTCGTTCAATCAAATCTACTACTTACGTACAGTAACATGACATTCCGTCGTTTAATCTTGGGTCTTCCTTAATATTTTGGACACAGATTTAAGTTATTAAAAACGTTAAAAGTCTGTTCGTTGCCATACCGTAGTGTTTACTTTACGTCAATACCGATAGCCTCGTTTGTCACGCAATTAGTTCTGCTGCAATATCCTGCTATGCGCTGGTTAATATAGCATAAAAAAACCGTGCAGCCATGACGTTGTCCTAATTAAACGTCTTGTTTTAAAGGTAATACCTTTGTAACGAATTCAGTGATTAGTCAGTAATAGGACCACTGGCCAGTCATAATTAGTGACAATAATACCCACTCAGTCCAGCAGGGAGTAGTCAGATTAGCTCTAATCAAACGGAACACTGCGAGGAGGATGAGAGACCACAAGCTAAACAAAGGCGATTTTGCGTATAATCAGGGGCATTAATTCAGTCAGTTACGATCCGATATGCGCAAATATCAAAAGGACCCAAGATCTTTGGGTAATATCCATGCATTTCAAGTTTCATCAAAATCAAATTAAAATTGTGACCTCTACACATGTTGTAGGGGGTCAAATTTGAGGAAAATAACCACACCAAGGGTTCAATAGAAACAGCAGTTTATTACTAAATGGTAACAAAAAAACCCTGAAATTATACAATTATAGTATAAATATCATAATCAAACATATAAAATCAATTCATTCTTATTCATTAAAATAATATATTACATATTAACACTAAAATCGTTATTCTAAATACTACTTATACCTATACTTAAGCTACATAAATACATTAAAGGGAAACTACCTCCTGCTAACCAGCATGAAAAATGCAGATATAACCAATTAATCTTACTAATAATAAATAATATGTTCTTACCCATGAAGGGGTTTTGAATGAAGTAGCCAGAGACTGCAATTAGGTGAAGTACCTTTATATGCTCTGTCTGTAATAAAATATGGGGTAATGTATATATAATATGTTATTAAAGCGAAATGCTTTAAATAGCGTTACCATTATTGACTGTATGCCATGTATTTACAGAATGTAATTATAAAACCAGATTAACTTTAAATTATTTCATAATTTTACTTAAAGTGCACATAAGATCATAATGTTCTATTACATATTATAATAAACAATGATTACTAAATCCATATTACGGAAAGTTCAAATCAATCTGATTAAAATTAACTGAGCTATTTACGTTTTAGTATGGGACAGCCAAAAACGGTTTTCAAATTTTCATGAACGACTTTAATCCGGTTGATTGGCTGATGACGTCACAGGCACTACACATACTATACACATTATCTATCCAATATATCACTGCCTGTATAATATATCACTGTATCAACATACCAACAGTTAACAAGTGTGTATTGTCGGTAATCATTAGCTCGTAATTATGTAAGCTACACATCACTATATAATTCAAAGCATTTTCAAACGCAGACCTTTCTCGTCTTGAATTGTAATAGATTTTATTTGTTACTATAATATTTCCGAGTGTATTTCACGATGCCGAATTATCGTTGTATTATTGAGAGTTGTGGAAATTCCAGCAGAGAAAAGGGGAATAATGTACCGACGTTTCATAAATTTCCCAAAGACGAAATATTACGGAAAGAGTGGATTGCGTTTGTCAACAATTTAATTACGGATTGGCGGATGCGGGTCGTTTTATCCCACGACTGGTTCACCCCGGGCTGTTTCATCCCACACCTGATTTGCTATCGGGCTGTTTCATCCCACTTGTTATTATAGAAGCAGTTAATTAACCGAGTTGTACTTACTGTCGAATAAACTTCATTGTTTATTATGAAATTAACACACCATTAATTGTTATGGAGTAGTAAAAAAAACATGACGCGAGAGTTGATATCTGTCGTTTGGGTCTCGGATATACGAAGTTTGGGACTCTGGTATACGACGTTTGGGAAATATATATATATTCAAAACACGAAAGAAAAAATCAAGAACCACGTGGTTAGTAAAAGGCTCAACCAAACGATAAAACATTAGTTGCACTTACGGTTCTTTGATAACCATCGTTTCTCATGAAATTATAAAATATTTATTTAAAACGAATAATATGCTGATGACCTACACAAAAACAAAATAAATATTTACACGACATGCAATCTTTTTTTTTACAAGCCCCTACAAATTGTTAATAATCAGTGAGCTACACCTTGACGACATGCTTGTCGTAGATAAATTGGTGCGAACAAGCCACTGGTAAGTGGAAGGTCAATCAAGTTCGTTAACTATTTGATAAAAGAAAAACAACAAAGTATTACTAAATATGCACAAATTTTCAACAATACATTTTGGCAAGTTTTATACTCGCAGATAAAACAAAACAAAGGAGAACTAGCAGTGTTAATCGCGGTCTCAACAACCGCCAATCACCTAATTAAATAAATGCCAATTAAATTCCCAATTGAAATAATAAACGATAACCTGCCTTTTTTTTAAATCTGGTGTTGATTATCGAACCCATTCTGCTCAGCGAGTTAAGATTATTGACGACAATTGATTGGTGAATCTGATTGTTAAAGCGCTTAAAAACATTGAATTAATTTAGAATTGCAAAATGCAAAACGTAATTTATTATTCGTTACATATAAAAAAAATCGTTAGTCATTTATTATTATTCGTGCACATTTTCTGATATGGTCTGGTTATTTGAGCCTAAAAATAGAACACATCCCAATTGGTGCATGCACGCTTCCCTTTGATGACAGTTATATCATGGCATCTCATGGGTCGTATATACGATTATTTCACCGTGCAAGGTGCAAATGCATGCTTTCTGATATGGTCGGATTATTTGAACCTAAAAATAGAACACAGCAAGTCTTCTTTGAGGTGTTGTATCATGGACATATACGATTATATCACGAGGTAATTCTGTTATTGAAACCCAAACTGAACGAAAACGGCTCTCGATTATAACGGATGTAAATTTTGTGGAATGCTGAAGCAATTTTAGTTTAAATATCCTTTGTGTGTAAATTACTACTATAGGGCAGGCTGTGTACATGTAATATCAATTCTTTTATTTATAAAAGCTGTAAATAGATAATTTAATGAAATCAATTTATTTACAGCTAAAAAGATAATTTAATGAAATCAATTTATTTATAAAAGCTGTAAATAGATAATTTAATGAAATCAATGAATCTAGTCTCGCAACAATCGGATGGTTTTCATTATTAGATCCGGTATCATCTACATCGCCATCCTCTATGGAGCCACAGTCAGATAGATACGGCTCAAACATAATAAATGGCGCTATAGTTATCATTTCTCGCGACGTATCTGTATCCGATACATTGCCAGAGCTAAAAGAACTTCTGCTATAGGATAACTCTAAATATTCTGCTTCCATTCTCTCGGTGTATGATAGAATGACCAATAACACGTGTTAATGATTTATTTATATGATTACTACTTAAAACCATTTCGTTTCTTAAATGCCGACAATTAATTATTTCAATTGGCTACATAGATGTCCGTAGCGCCGGCTACACTAATTCTACACCTATCGTGTTTCAATCAGAAGCCAATTGTAAGTTTACGGTCGGCTTATTCTGATTAAAAAGACAATGCTACAGCAATCGGCTTTATAAAACAAATTCTAAATTAAAAAAACAGATTATTCCGTAGTCAGTTGTTTTATTTAATTAGGGGATTAAGGAACCAGTCAGGCGTTAATGAATACACACGCCGGCTGTATATAGGTAATTAAGGAATAAACATTCCGAATATGCATTTGTACACTGTGACGTCACTAGGGACCGAGGGGATTAAGAGTGTTTTCGATAATTGGCCAAGTCGTTTTTACGGGAGGTCTATATTTGCGACTTTGAGTGAAGATAGCTGATTTATTTTTAATCAGATTGATGTTAACTTTCCGTAATGTGCATATAATAACCACTGTCCATCACTACGCCGAGTTTCAGTTTGTCGTCTTATGAGCACTTTAAAACCAACATGTCCGCCAACTGAACAAATGCAAATGAAATATATATAAAACTGATAAAACAAATAGCAACACATACCTTTAAACTGTTAACAATAAATCTGTAGACAAATGATTCCGCCAATACACACGATTGATGAAAATAACAATCGACACTACTAATACTGACTCTTAGTATAAAACTGACATAAAGGTTGGAAGAAACATACAACCTTACTCTACTAAATTCTATTTAAGAGTGACCAAGAAGATAGGAGATACAAATCCAAGAAACCTTTGGGTCAAAGGTGAAAATTGCATCCCAGTGAGTAGATGATGAGTTTGAACTCACTCAGTCACTGGTTACCTAAGAAGAGTGTACAGAACAGGATAGTTTAAAGATGCATTGACGTGTGACATATTACTTAAAATTACATTAGTATTGTGATCATATTAAAATACCCATAAACTAATTAAAATCACCCTACCACATACTCCCTCCCTTTGGGAAAATGTTGTCCCTAACATTTAAAACTAAACAATCAAACTAATAAAACACATCCGGGAACAGACTCTTACACAAAGATGGTAATGAATTTAAAACAACTTGTAAATGATTAGGTGACAAACTCATTAAATTAGTTGGTAACAGAGACTTCGCCAAATCCGCACGAAACTGTGGAGTAGAAGATACTGGTTGCTGCTGCGACATGACGTAGTCGTTATACCGGGCTGGTTGTTTTCTCTCCCTTCCTGATCTTCTAGGAGTAGGATCTTCTGGCAAGTGTGATTCCTCCGATGTCTCTGAATCTGAAACTGACGCATCAGGCCTGTCTGCATCATCTTGATGTGAATTATCAAGTTCAGATTCCACTACATCCTCTGTGACCTGTAACACTGGTGGGCTAGCTGGGTGCAGGAAATCTGCACGTTCCACCAGAAAAACAAGCTCCTCCTCGTCACTCTCTGCCTCGTCCGGTTCTGTGATTTCTGTCACCTTTGGTGGTTGTAATTTTCTTGGTTTTGGTGTTGGACCACGATGGATTGGTTCGATAATCGGAAGACTGCTGATTGGTAAAAGGTGGTTACGGTGCAGAGTTCTCTTTCGGGTTCCACGTAATTCCTGCAACTCGTACACCGGAATATCCTGGTTTGGTCTTCTGAGGATCTTGTATGGTTTGTCCTCCCACTTATCAGCTATTTTATGCCTCCCCTCCTTGAACGCTAACCTCTTTACTAGAACTGTATCGCCAGGCTCCAAGGTGTTACTTCTGGCTCTTAGATTGTAACGCTTTCGTTGTTCCTGCTGCGTATCATTCACAAGGGCTGAAGCGGTTAGGTACGCGTACTCAAGTTTCTCCTTCAGGGATTCTACGTAGGCGTTGTAGCTTTTTACGGCCTCTTTACGCCCCACGAGTCCAAGCATAACGTCTACAGCTAATGTTGGTTTCCTACCAAACATCAACTCATACGGAGAATACCCTGTCGAAGAATGCCTGGTACAGTTGTACGCATGCACCATAGGTGCAACGTAAGTTTTCCAATCAGACTTCTGTTCAGGATGTAGAGTACCTAACATATTGAGCAAAGTCCGATTGAATCTCTCACATTGACCATTCCCTTGTGGATGATATGGTGTTGTTCTTGATTTCTGCATTCCAGTAAGTTGACACAGCTCCCTTATAACACGTCCCTCGAACTGCTGACCCTGGTCACTATGGATCCTCTGAGGAATTCCATAGTGAACGACAAAGTTCTCAAAAAATGCCTTGGCTGTTGTCTTGGCTGTAGTGTTTCTTACTGGAACAGCTTGCGTGTACTTGGTGAAGTGATCTGTGATGACGAGAATACTGTCATAGCCTCCACGAGATTCCTCCACACACATATAGTCCATACACACCAGCTCTAGCGGTTGACACGATGTGATGTTAATCAGTGGACAGGTTGATGGTAAAGATTTCCTCCTGATGCAGCGAGAACAGTTCTTTATGTAGGTATCTATGTCCGTTGTCATCTTCGGCCAATAAAAACGTTCTCGAGCTAGACCAATAGTTCTGTCCCTGCCTTGGTGTCCCATGTCATCATGGATTCCTATCATCGCCAGATTTCTGTAAGCTTTTGGTAGCACCAGCTGTAAAGTCTCTACTCCTGATACATGACTGCGCCTATACAAAACACCAGACTGTAGAACGAAGAGTTCAAAATCCCTGTATAAAGCAGTTTCTTCAGGTGAGTAGTTCCGTCGCTTAACTGGTCTACCTTCTTTAATGTCATGGTGTAACTGGGCTAGTAATGGATCATCCCTCTGTTTCTTCTCCCATTCATCATCTCTCACAATAGGTGTTGTTGATGCAGTTGCAGTTGGTGTTGCTTGGTGAGACATGCTGATTGTTTGAATAAATCCATCTTCTAAGTCAATGTTCCTTAAAGCACCAATAACATTCAAGTCTATTTCTTCAAAATCTTCTTGCATCATTCTACTGAGGGCATCTGCGTCTATATTCTTCTTGCCTGCGCGGTAATGGATTGTAAAGTTGTAGTTGTTTAAAGCAGCTGACCAACGGTGTCCTGTGGCATCTAACTTTGCAGTGGTTAAAATATAGGTCAGAGGATTGTTGTCTGTGTACACTGTGAAGGTGTTATTAAACAGGTACTGATGAAATTTCTCTGTTACTGCCCACTTTAATGCCAGAAACTCCAACTTATGCGCAGGGTAATTCTTTTCCGATCTTGATAAACTCTTACTAGCATAGGCAATCACTTTCTCCATGCCATCCTTCTTCTGGTAAAGTACAGCACCTAAACCATGTCCACTTGCATCAGTGTGAAGAATAAATGGTTGAGAAAAATCTGCATATGCCAAAACAGGTGGTTCCACAAGAGATCTTTTAAGTTGGTCAAATGCTCTTTGTTGTTCTTCAGCCCATTTCCATTTGTTCTCTTTGTCCTTAGCCGCTCTCCCCCTCTTCTTTTTAGTTGGTCCTCCAACTAGCAAATCATTAAGTGGTTTTGCTGTCTTGGAGAAATCCTTAACGAACCGTCTGTAATATCCTACAAAGCCAAGGAAACGTCTCAGTTCATCTGTATTGGTAGGGGTTGGCCAAGAAGTTACCTTGTCCGTCTTCTTCGGGTCAGTACAAACACCTTCTGCTGAAACGATGTGACCTAAATACCTTACCTTTTCTTTAAAAAATTCACATTTCTTGGGTGACAGCTTAATTCCATGTTCTGCTAGCTTACCAAATACTTGGGATAACCTCTCGATGTGCTCTTCATAGGTCTTGCTGAAGATGATTAAATCGTCTATGAAAATGGCACATATCTTCCAATTCAGGTCTCCAAGGCAATCTTGCATAAGCCGTTGGTAAGAAGCTGGTGCGTTAGTAAGCCCAAAAGGTAGTCTTCTGTACTCGTAAAATCCCAATGGTCCTACAGTGAAAGCTGTCTTTGGTATATCTCCCGCCTCTATACTGACTTGGTGGTAACCAGACTTCATGTCAACTACAGAGAAATACTGCGACCCAACTAAGTTGTCCAACATCTCCTCTATGCGTGGTAACGCATAGGCATCACGAACGGTCTTCTTGTTCAGCATCCGGTAGTCTACACACATACGAAGCGATGAGTCTTTCTTCCGGGCTAGAACTATTGGTGATGCATAAGGACTGCAACTACGTTGAATAATACCAGTTTCCATCAAGTCTTGAAGATGATCTTTTACTTCCTCATACATTGCAGGTGGTATTCGTCGATGAGGTTGCTTGAATGGAACATCGTCAGTAAGATTGATCTTGTGTTTCACCAAACTGATGCTACCAATGTCGTTGTCTCCCTGAGAAAATATGGCTGACCAACCAATAAGATAGTTCTTGAAATACTCGAGCTGTTCCTCGGTCAAGGCTGACGATGAAAGGTCAATGTTATCCAGAAATGTACCAGTACTAGATGTTTCTTCATTGGTAGATGTAGTTGGTAGAATACTGTTAACAGATGCTTTTCTTACCAAGTCAACTATCTGTAACTCACAGAGGATGGAATGAGGATAAATCCTAACTGGATTCAATGACAGATTGGATAACTGCACCAACACTTCTTTCCCCTCTTCATCAGGATACACCTCTAAAAGCGTAGGTGTCACTTCTACTGAAGAAGGTATCAGCGAATCAGGTGACCGCTGAAAAAGTAAGCGTTGGCGACGAGTTATATTCAGTCTGTCAATCTTTCCAGTTAGGCAGATGGACTTGTTGCTGCTCAGCACAATTGATGACTCCTCTGTACATTTGATTATTCCTGCGCTGTTCTTGTGTTCTTTCTCTTGTACCTGCATACACCGAAATGTCATACTCCAAATATCTGGTAAATCAGAGTGTTGTAAAAAGTTATGACCCTCAGCTCGCAGTTGGTTTAGCATCGGCTTCAAAACGTTGGTTCCTACTAGAGCTGGTGTATTGCTGTGGAATGGTGTATCAGGAACAACAAGAAACAAACAATCGATGATCTTTGATTTTAAACTGGGTATCTGTATTGCCACAGAAACGCATCCTAAATATGGCAAAGTATGTCCTCCGGCACCTTCTATAACTATTAGCTGTTCTAGTGGAGTTAAACAACAATCGTCTGACTTGAGGTGTTTCTCAAAAAATGATAGGCACACTGTAGAAATTGTAGATCCTGTATCTAATAACCCAGAACATACCTGACTGTTTAATTTGATGACTGTGGTGTTACTATGTCCAATAACATTCTTGGGACTTAAAATATCCATGTCTTCTGGCTGTCCCGCGACAGAGACATTTGCTAGTTTAAATCCGGCAGTATCATTCGGCAACCTAGCGCAATATGGCCCCATTCTCCGCATCGGTGACATCTGTAATTGTCAGCTACAGGTGAAGGCTTCTGATGCTGTTTTGACACTGTCGGTGGTTTATGACGTGAAGATGGTCTTGGTGTTGACATCTGAGATGGTGAAAACAAAGGTGTGGGTTGTCTTTCCTTATCACTTTTCATCACTTTCATCTCATTCTGCAAAGAGTGCACTGATGCAGTCAAGCTAGCTACTAATGTCCGTAAATCATCCTCTGCAGGTTGCTGCACCATCTTTATGTGAGATCTTGGAGCAGGTTTAGGCGTAGGTGATGAGGCTATGACAGTATCTCGCTCTATCCGACGTACTTCTTTTAAAAGATCTTCAAAATCTGTAATACGGTCGTACTTATGGGCTGATCTGTCCTTTAGATCTTGATGGAGTCCACTCCAAAACTTTGCACGAAGTTTTGAGTCAAAGGTATCAATGTCAACTTCACCCTCTTCTCGGGCTCTATCAAGAAGATCCTCAATTCTACACGCCCACTTGGAAACAGTCTCATCTTGTGCTTGGCTGGTTGAATAGAACTGGGATAGCAAACACTGGCCTTGCTGGACATCGCCAAACCTACCTTCAAGCTTGTCGACCAAAGTTCTTGTAGACACACTGTGACCTAAACGCATTGCTACTCGAGCTGCCTCACCTTTCAACGATTTCGTAACAGCCATCTTGATGGAATCTGGACTGTGTTGACGATCTTTCAAAAGACTCATAACCTCGAATCTCCACAAGTCGAACGATGTATCCCCTTTGCTGGACGGATCACCTGAAAAGGTAGAAACACGAGGAAGTTGTGGAGCAAAACGAACTTTGTCAGCTGGTGGAGCAGAAACATTTCCTGAGGTGTTTGATGAATGCAAATCTTCAGATGGTTCATCTTTTACTTTTCCCTTAGACTTAAGATAGCCGTACATCCAGTCAATGAGTTGTTCTGGTGAATCTGTGTTAGGTTTAACCCCAAAATCAGAAAACGCATCAATTAAATTATGTTTCTCTTCCTCGGACAAGGTGCTGTCGGGGTTTTCATGTGATCCACCGGTTGCCATGTTGAAGAAAAACACACAAAATAATCAAAATCTAAAACTAAAAAAATAAGAAAACGCACGCAATCCAACGATGAAATACTCTAAGTTGTTGTTTCTTGAAGACGTAGTATGAAGTACACTATTACGTTGAAATCAGGAAAACAATAAACTCGATATGCTAGATATTTTCACCAAAAATACACAGTAAACGCATTAGTTGGTAATCAAACGACCAACTAAAATAACACAAATACAATCAAATCAAAACAGTATAAACTGAAAATAATTTCGAAACAAAATTCGAAATACCAAACTGACAAGTAAATCCCACAATCAAATCAAAAACTATTCAGCAATATGATATACAAATTCAAATCCAACCCTCCATATAAATTAAATAAATATGTAAGTGCAGGTTGTTAGTTAGTGGTTAAGTTAAGTGCAGTGGTATACTTATAAGACGGAAATGAAGACGGAAAAATAAAGATCAGAGTAGAATATATACTTTCCAAATGTATAAGAACAAAATGAAAAAGTCGAACCAATATAGACAATGAAGAAATATCAACAAAACATGAATGCCGAACGATCAATGTTTAAAATAAATTCCAACAAACCCAAGTCCAAACTTCAATACACCAAAAAACTTTCAATTGACAATCAACTCAAATGTAAACAAAAACTTTCAAGTCAAACACAAGTTCAAATACTGAAAATTTTCAAAGTCCAAAATTCAAAAAAAACAAAAAAATCAAAATAACAAAATCCAAAATCTGAAAATCACATTAGCATAGCATAGAGACCAAAGTAAGGTTAAATTTACAAAGTCTGAAAATGGAAAAATACTAATTCTGAAAACAAAACTAATTTACAAGTATAAATTTATGTAATGTTTGAAATATGTACTATGTTTATTACCTAATGTAAATGTAGAATGTTGTTTTGTTTTTTTTTTTAAAATAAGTATGCAAACTTACAGGAAGTGAATGCATTGGGTAAACAGGAAATTGAAAAATGTAGGTTAACAGGAAATAGCTTATGTAGGTTAACAGGAAGTTGAAAATGTAAACAAAAATGGCTGAAGTTTTAAGGACACAAAATTTCAAATGTTCTTAATCCAATTTCCCGTAAATAGGACTTAATTCAAATACTATAGGATTACTAATTAGGCTACCTAGCACGAAATATTATTTTAAATAAACTAATTTATGTAGAAATTACCTAATAAATCTAAATTTACTTAAGTCAATAAAAATAGATAATAAGCTTATTGTAACTTGTAAGGGAGATAATTCACATATCAATACATATATATATGAAAATTAAATAGATTTTAACGAACCTTATATCGACATCCTTATAATGATCCAAATATGAAACACAGAAATAAACACACACAAATAAAGTTAATGTCACTGTACTGCCACTATCCGTTGATTTAAAGCTGATCTCGCGAACGCGCACGCGTGTGAGCTCACTGTTGAGGCGATTATATTAACACCATTACTGTTTTATATACCAGTACCATAAACCATTACTGGACTCCAGGCGTTGTACTTTTCATAAGATTTCCAATGCTGTAGTCCCTTATCGGGCTTCAAATGTTGTAGGGGGTCAAATTTGAGGAAAATAACCACACCAAGGGTTCAATAGAAACAGCAGTTTATTACTAAATGGTAACAAAAAACCCCTGAAATTATACAATTATAGTATAAATATCATAATCAAACATATAAAATCAATTCATTCTTATTCATTAAAATAATATATTACATATTAACACTAAAATCGTTATTCTAAATACTACTTATACCTATACTTAAGCTACATAAATACATTAAAGGGAAACTACCTCCTGCTAACCAGCATGAAAAATGCAGATATAACCAATTAATCTTACTAATAATAAATAATATGTTCTTACCCATGAAGGGGTTTTGAATGAAGTAGCCAGAGACTGCAATTAGGTGAAGTACCTTTATATGCTCTGTCTGTAATAAAATATGGGGTAATGTATATATAATATGTTATTAAAGCGAAATGCTTTAAATAGCGTTACCATTATTGACTGTATGCCATGTATTTACAGAATGTAATTATAAAACCAGATTAACTTTAAATTATTTCATAATTTTACTTAAAACCAACATGTCCGCCAACTGAACAAATGCAAATGAAATATATATAAAACTGATAAAACAAATAGCAACACATACCTTTAAACTGTTAACAATAAATCTGTAGACAAATGATTCCGCCAATACACACGATTGATGAAAATAACAATCGACACTACTAATACTGACTCTTAGTATAAAACTGACATAAAGGTTGGAAGAAACATACAACCTTACTCTACTAAATTCTATTTAAGAGTGACCAAGGAGATAGGAGATACAAATCCAAGAAACCTTTGGGTCAAAGGTGAAAATTGCATCCCAGTGAGTAGATGATGAGTTTGAACTCACTCAGTCACTGGTTACCTAAGAAGAGTGTACAGAACAGGATAGTTTAAAGATGCATTGACGTGTGACATATTACTTAAAATTACATTAGTATTGTGATCATATTAAAATACCCATAAACTAATTAAAATCACCCTACCACACACACTAGGGACCGGGAATCTACAAGTTTTTACGAAAAAAGGTAATAAACTACCATTATCATCTAGAATCTAATACACGTCAAGAATGTGTTAAATACCGTCAAGATTCTTCAAAAACCATCTAGTTTGTGCTACCGTGTAGATTTAGAAAAACGTTCTAGTTTTGACATCGATCGTCTACTTTTGGAAGGTGTTTAGTTTTTATACAAGACCTAATTTCTCGTACGTTGTCGAGAAATGAACAGTGTTTAATAATAACACAACACATTTAGATTTTACTCCAAATTACTACTTTACCGAGAGCCGTATATGTGGTTACGATTTATGTGGTTACAATTAATAGAAAAAAAGATTTTAAAAATATTCACTGATATAAGTTCGTCATCGTTTTATTCTTTCTGTCATTCATATAATATCCATGATGGCTGTACGCGCATCAAACAGCGATAATTGTTCATTAGTTAAAGACGGCCTCAACGCGGGAAAATTTACCGTAGCCATTGGATAACAGCACGTATAAGCAACCACATTTGCATATTACATAAATATACTATTTATAGTATTATTAAATTAGCTGGAATTATTTTTAATTTGATCGCCTCAAGGACCAACGTAGTGCCGTATTTTGGATATTATATGAATGACAGAAAGAATAAAACGATGACGAAGTTGTAAAAGAAGCTTACTGTACGAGAACGACTTATTCACAAAAAAAACCCACACACAATGGGCTATGGGTTTCAGTCTACGAATAATGCCACCGTCGCTTGGGACTGTCATTATAATTTAGGTTATATTATTTGAACGACTGCCTGCTATTGTCTATATCAATCACAAATTCAACATGTCACATGACTCGGTTCTGTCTGAAACCATATCGTTCACAAGCGTGTACATGAAATTACATCACCGTCGCATGGATACAGTTCGTCAGCAGTCATAAATGTCGGTCGTAAGAGTCTTTGAATAGCCGCAACCTATTGTTTAATTAATCCACTAAACAACACCTTCCACGTTAATCTGAATACGTACACTATCCCTATCAGGGGCCGCGGAGCGGGCCCGATTTCGGGGGGGGGGGGGGGGCTACTGACCATACCCCCCCCTAACCTTTTTTCGCATTTTGAGCTTTTGGCGACATTTTATTTTCACTATTAAAAATTATTGCCGGGAACGAGGTATCTTGTTCAGAATGAGACTTGGTATAAAAGCCTCGTTTCCTAACCATTTTTTTTAAAGATAGTTATTAGCGCTATTTGCCATCAGCGAATTTGTAAAAATTAAAATTTATGTTATTTAATACGAAAATAAACAAGTCCAAACTATGATATTATAATCAGGGAAATAGGAAAGGCAAGAATACACGCCATAGTTGAAGATTAAAAAGGAGACGAATTAATATAAGCCTTTGGTTTGTTTTTGAATCCTTAACTTTTGATAATTTATAATGTATAACATGTATCTTATTTTGAATAAAATATAGTTTAAATCAAGATGTAAAACTATTGAAGACACATAGCTACCTTGTCTTGATTAATTTATTGCCCAATCAGGTTTAGGTGTTAAGTAAAAACTGTGGTGTTGTGGAAGCTAAATTGGGGTTGTAAATTAATCATGGTAGCTGTGTGTTTTACAACTCCACCTAACTATCGCAGACAACAAATTAGTGTTTATCTGATCTAAATACAACAAATAATCCTTCTTTGATTGGCATTTAGTAATTGAACATAATAACAACTAGGTACAATTTTATGGATACACAATTACTGAGTTTGATACTAAGCGACGTTTGCTTGATAAAGACGAGAGTATCCTCGTCGAAACGTCGCTTAGTATCAAACTCAGTAATTGTGTATCCATAAAATTGTACCTAGTTGTTAACAAATAATCCATTCTTATTATTAAAAAAGTATAAAATCACATATTTCCAATACGCCAGTTTATTTTTTATATTTATTGTAAAAAAATAACTTGACCATAGCATTGACTGCTTCTGTTGATACCCCATAACATTGCGCAAAATATCACACAGCGATAAATTTGTCGGCTTTATACCAATTGTCAATTAAATGGGAAATTTAATTAAAACCAGGCCCGAGGCTAGCGGCTCCCCCCCCCCCAATGGCCGTTCCTGTCGGAATTTTTCTGTCTGCATCGAAAAAAAAATCGCTGGTTAGCTATGCTCGCATTTTCACCGGGAGAGAGTTTTAGTACGACATATCCTCTCAAATTCGGCCGGGAGATAGTTAATGTCGGCTGGAAACTCTTAATTTTCCGACACATTCGCCACCTGCATGTCATAGAGGCCTAAATTCCCTCTAACAGCTTCTAATTTTCGTGCTCTCCCCTCCTCCTGCTTACGGCAGTCGGCGATGACCTTCGTTCATTAATTTTTTGTTGTCGGAAATTTATCTTCCTCGCCCCCTATGTCGGCTAAATTTTGATTTCTGGCTTCGGGCCTGATTAAAACGTTTAATTATGAAGACAGATGGGTATAATTATGCGAAAATAATTTATGGTATGGTGTGTATTCTTGTCTTGTCTATTTCTCTGATTATAATATCATAGTTTGAACTGGTTTTATTTTAGTATTAAATAACATAAATTTTAATTTTTACAAATTCGCTGACAGCTAATACCGCTAATAACTATCTTGAATTTTTTTTCACCACGCCTGGTTCTGAACAATATACCTCGTTCCAAAAAGGGGCAATTTAAAATACCTCGTTTTGGAACTGCAGACAACGAGGCATTATTTTTAAACTCATTTCGGCAAAAATGCCGAACGAGGCATTCTGAGGTTTATAATTATATAGTTTTAATATGTATCATTGTGCACTTAACATGGATTAAACTTGGCGTAATACTGAAACTACACTTTCTGCTTCAAATCAGTGTGGACTGTCGCCAAATGTAAGACAATATTTCACAAATATAATTATTTCAGACTTGCATACTATTTTAATTTTATGCTGCACTACGCAAAACAGTGTGGACTGTCGCCAAATGTAAGACAATAATATTTCACAAATATAATTATTTCAGACTTGCATACTATTTTAATTTTATGCTGCACTACGCAAAACACGGTATTATTTCAGTCCTTGGGACTGTCGACTTAAAAATAATTCAAGGTAACAATACTATAAATAGTATGCTTATGCTATATGCAAATACGGTTATTTATAATGTGTGTCGTCTTTAACCAATGAACAATTATCGTTGTTTGATGCGCGTAGTAATGTACTTCAGCCATCATGGATATTATATGAATGACAGAAAGAATAAACGATAAAGAAGTTGTATCAGTGAATATGCAAATACGGTTATTTATGTGCGCCGTTAGCCAAAAGCTGCATTAAAATTTCCCGCGTGTAGACCGTCTTTATCCAATGAACATTTATCGTTGTTTGATGCGCGTACAGCCATCATGGATATTATATGAATGACAGAAAGAATAAAACGATAACGAAGTTGTATTAGTGAATATGAAAGTACGGTTATTTATAACGTGTGCCGTTAGCCAATAGATGCTGTAAATTTTCCCGCGTGTAGACCGTCTTTAACCAATGAACAATTGTCGTTGTTTGATGCGCGTACAGCCATCATGGATATTATATGAATGACAGAAAGAATAAAACGATGACGAACTTATATCAGTGAATATTTTTAAAATCTTTTTTTCTATTAATTGTAACCACATAAATCGTAACCACATATACGGCTCTCGGTAAAGTAGTAATTTGGAGTAAAATCTAAATGTCTTGTGTTATTATTAAACACTGTTCATTTCTCGACAACGTACGAGAAATTAGGTCTTGTATAAAAACTAAACACCTTCCAAAAGTAGACGATCGATGTCAAAACTAGAATGTTTTTCTAAATCTACACGGTAGCACAAACTAGACGGTTTTTGAAGAATCTTGACGGTATTTAACACATTCTTGACGTGTATTAGATTCTAGATGATAATGGTAGTTTATTACCTTTTTTCGTAAAAACTTGTAGATTTCCGGTCCCTAGTGACAGGGTCCACAACATTAATATACCATTTTAAACAGTATTCGAGTACGATCGGCAGCCATTTTGTATGGTAATTTTGGTCCAATTTTTCCGAAATTCGAACTCACCCTTCCTTAGGGTGTAATGGTGATATAATCAAACGATTTTTTAAATCAGATAATAATTGTGACCTCTAGAGGAACCACAAGCTAAACAAAGGCGATTTTGCGTATAATCAGAGGCCATAATTCAGGAAGTTACAATCCGATATGCGCAAATATCGAAAGGAACCAAGATCTTTGGGTTATATCCATGCATTTCAAGTTTCATCAAAATCAAATTAAAATTGTGACCTCTACAGGGTCCACAACATTGATATACCATTTTAAACAGTATTCGCGTACGATCGGTGGCCATTTTGTATGGTAATTTTTGTCAGATTTTTCCGAAATTCATACTCAACCTTCTTTAGGGTGTAACGGTGATATAATCAAACGATTTTTTAAATCAGATAATAATTGTGACCTCCAGAGGGACCACAAGCTAAACAAAGGCGATTTTGCGTATAATCAGGGGCCATAATTCAGGAAGTTACGATCCGATATGCGCAAATATCGAAAGGAACCAAGATCTATGGGTTATAACCATGCATTTCAAGTTTCATCAAAATTGAATTAAAATTGTGACCTCTACAGGGTCCACAACCTTGATATACCATTTTTCAACAGTATTCGCGTACGAACGGTGGCCATTTTGTATGGTAATTTTGACCCGATTTTTCAGAAATTTGAACTCGACCTTCCTTAGGGTGTAACGGTGATATATTCGAACGTTTTTTTAAATCGGATATCAATTGTGACCTCCAGAGGTACCACAAGCTAAAATAGGTAATTTTTCAGACAATCAGGGGCAATAATTCAGGAAATTACGTTCCGATAGGCGCAAATATCGAAAGGAACCAAGATCTTAGGGTTATAAGCATGAATGTAAAGTTTCATCAAAATCGGTTCAAAATTGTGACCTCTATAGGGTCCACAAGCTAAAAACATGATTTTTCGTACAATCAGGGGCCATAATCCATGAAGTTTTGATCCGATACATGCCAATATCGAAAGCAGCCGAGATCTTTTGGGGATAAACCTATATTTCAAGTTTTGTCAAAATCGGGTAAGAATTATGACCTGTAGAGAGTCCACAAACAATTGTGGACGGATGGACGGACTGACGTCCGGACGGACAGGGGCGACGACATAATACGTCTACATGAAAATGTGGGCGTATAATAAAATCAATAACAACAGCAAAACTCATTTAAAATCGTTCAGTTTAATTGAAATATGATTGGATTGTTGTAAAAATATGGTTATTAATTTCGTTGTTGGAGTCCTGCAGGCCGTGGAGTAGAGGTTTGCTGTTCTTATACTCATCAGGTAATGTAGAAATGGTTTGTTGTCGAAAAGTATTGAAGTTTGGACAGTGTAAAATATAGTGATCGCTATCCTCGAAAGGGTGGCCACAATTGCAAGCTGGATTTTCAGAGATGTGTCTAAAAAACATGTGACCATTTGAATCACTACATGAAAGTCGTAGTTTGCTATGGATAACTTGAATTTTCCTAGAACCAATGTAGAAACGCTTTGGAGGTTTAGAGTCATGTTCGGAGAGCTTTTGTTTGAATAAAGAGAGACTTGTTGCATGTTTTATTGACTGGTCTTACCGGTTCCATTCCTTTATTGCGGATGGTACAAATGAGTTGGAAGATAATTTTGTTCTACACCGATATTAAGTGAAATCATTTATATTTCTAAAATTGTATGAAGATTTTCTAGAGGGTGGAAAAAGTGTAGAAAGGTAATTGGGTGTAGTTTTATTGAAAATTTTATATACAAGAATAAGTTTATGTCTTCGTCGACGTTCTTTTAGAGGAATGAAACCGGTCTCCTTGTAAAGAGATTCGTGGTTGGTACATTTAACCGCCCCGCAGATTGTGCGTAGTGCGTCCAGTTGCAAGTGCTCAAGTTGATTTGTTAGCAGTTCCGAACACCCATCCCAAACGATATCCGCGTAGTCAAAGTGAGGCAGAATGTAGGCGTTATATATAGTGAGCAAAGATCTGCGTTTTAAGCGATATTTCAGAGACATCAAGCAGTTTACTAGTTTTGATACTGTTTTGCATACATTTCCTATGTGGACATCCCACTTACCATTATTTTGAAACGTGAGGCCTCAATGTTTGTGGAAAGAGACTTCATTTATTTTAACAGAATTAAAAATTAGTGGTGGCTTAGTAATTTTCGTTCTAGTGCTGATAGTCGAAGTTTCAGTTTTAAGGTGATTTAAGGTAACCAGCCAGGTTTTAGCCCAGTCATTAATAGTTTTGAGGTCAGTATTAGGAGTATTAGCACTTGCAATCATCAATTTTTAGGAAGAGCGAGGTATCATCGGCAAATAATCTGACATTTGATTTAATATCCTCAACAATATCGTTGATATGAATGAAGAAAAGCAAAGGACCGAGTCTTGGGGGCACCTGCTGGAATTACTTTGGCTTCAGAGGCAACTCCATTTAGAACTACTTTCTGTCTTCTATTTGACAGATAATCGCAAAACAAATCCAGCAAGTCTCCTCTGACTCCAACACCACCAAGCTTCCAACATAGTCCAGCATGCCAAACACGGTCAAAGGCCTTGCTGATGTCACAGAAGACAATTCTGGTGTGATAATGGTTATCAATGGCTTGACAAAACATGTGTGTTAATTCTATTAGTTGGTATATAGTACTGTCACCTTGAAGAAATCCGCTTTGAAACATTGTTAGTATTTGACAATCCCGCAAGAAGTTAAAGACATGCTTATAGATTACTTTTTCAAATACTTTAATTATAATGCTTAACAATGACAAAGGTCTGTAGTTTCCACATTCATTAGAAAACCCCTTCTTAAATATGGCCGTGACGTTAGCAAATTTCCAAATTTGGGGAACCTGTTTTGTTTCCAGAGAGAGTTTGAATAAAGTACAAAGTGGAGCAGAAATTTCGGTGGAAATGGATTTAAGTAATTTTGCACTGATGTCATCAGGACCAGATGCTTTTGATATATTTAAACTGTTGATGATATCTTTAGCTTCTTGCTGGGTTGGTACGATCTGCGTTAGTGATTTCTGATTTTGTCTAATAGAGGGGAAACTGTTGTTAGTGTCGTTTAATTTTGCTTGTTCAATGAAAAAGTTATTGAGTGCATTAGCCTTATCTTCCAGTGTCATTGTTCACAACTAAGGGTAGCATGTCTGTCTTGGTTGTCCCTTGACCTTTCACAAATGAGTTAATGATTTTCCAAAAGGTGCTATTTCCAAAATTTTCTGAATCATTAATTTTCTTGTCAAGTTTTTAATAATATTTAATTTTTGCAGTTCGAATAAAATTAATATATTTTTTGCAAATTGATCTGAAGTGTTGCCAATCTATGTCATGATTTGATTTCGTTGCTTTTTTGTGTATTCGATTTTTCTTTTTGCGTAATTTCCTAATTTCTGCGGTCATCCATGGTTTATCGTTTGGCCTACACTGCTGGATGCATAGTGGTTACTTTTCATCTCTGGCTGCTTAATACCTGGCCTATGTATGACTATATTCATAGAGTCAGCACAAATGCTTAATTGTGATTACTATTCATGGAAACTGGTGAGAAATATACATGTTGTCAGTAGTCGCTTAATCCCGTGAGTACTTGAATCGTACGTCAGTATTCCTGTAAATGGTCACTAATTAACATAAAGTGAGTATTTAAGATAACTGGTTAGTATTCCTTACTTGTGTCAGAATGTAAAGATAATGTGACTAATTAAACAAACGTGAGTTAAGCCGACGATACCACTAGTCGGGCGCGTGTGGGAGAAATTGAGAAAAGCGTGACTATTTAAAGTTACATTATTCAAGATATAAATAAGAACTAGCCATTCTTGCTATACTAGTTCGAAAGTAGATGATGTAAAATGAATAATTGGAAAATTTCATTCAAATTACTCCATTGCAAGCGAAGATATTGGCATTTGGAGATTTAGCCGATCTGTGCAATAATTTCAACCACGGTCCTGGTTGATCAAAGCTAAGACTCGAAGCGTCTGGAAGCGCCATATTTGATTTATCACTGAAACGTTTTAATCTGTTTAATATCGGAGCAATCTGATGCCATCCAAAGTTTATTAAGGCCTGGATCAGTTAATTAATGTCTAATTAATACTTTAAAAAACATTTCATGCCCAAATAAAGACCGCACTAGACAGATTTAGCTCTTGAATAATGCATGTTTAAGAAAATGTCACTAATGAAGATTGCGTCACTATCTGAGTGAAGCCGCCAGTTATCTTTGATGTGTGTCAGTAACTGGACCCGACGCCAGTAGAGCGTGAAATCGTTAACTATATCAATTTTTAGTGAGTATTTTTACTATACGTGATTATTATATACATGTATTAAGTATACTGAATAAATGAATTATTATTTATTAATATTCTCGAATTGGAGGAAATCTTTTAAACAATTATGGATGGTAGTGATTAAAGGGACTATTTTTCAGTAATTTCGATTACCGCCGCAGAAGACACTGAAGATGGTTAGATATATCAATCTAAAAATACCTTCATATTTAAATATTAATTTAAATGCACATTGGCAAGGTTTGATTCGTGACACTATTTGTGCCCGTTCTTATAACGAGTTTCCCATGCAGAATACGGCGCAATGTGCATTGTTATTTAATTGTCAAGGCAACCGTAGTTTGGTTGCTTTATTTAAAAAGATGACTGGTATTAAACTGTTAAAATGACTAAGCTATATCCGTTTTGGGGCCGCCAATGTCAGAAAAAGTACGTAGTTTTGAGAAAAAGCGACTTAAAGCTATCGTAATCAGTAACACTAAATCACATAACAGCCACGATTATATGACACACTTCGTATGTGAAGAAAGCAATTTTTACAGCCTGCCAAAAGTTCACAAGATCAAGGCTATCAACGAGATGCTCCTCAGCTATGGTCAGTGAGTCGATACTTTTTCGAATATGGACCCGTTTTCTTTACAATACTAAATGGTATGGATGTCAGTATTCCGATTACCGCCGTAGACACCGAAGATGAAGAGATGGATTGATCTATAAATACCTCCATATTTAAATATGAATTTAAATGCTCAGTGGTAAGAAATGAACACGACACATTGTCTCCGATGTCAGAGAATATTAGTAAATTATACCCGCTATCAAATCCACACAAAAATCCAAGGCATTCATTTTATTTCAGAAAAGAATAACTGTATTTAGATGAAGAGAGTCGTTTAAATAACAGAATTGTCCCTGTATCACAAAGATCAAAGAATATAATCGCGCGTAGCCACTCTTTGTTGTTTTTATGCAAATTCAATTTATCTAAAAGGGGCCCCGACACAATTATTTTTGACGCAATATAAACCATCGCCAATTTTTTTTTATATCATGGGATAAAGTCAATTATTTTTCGATAGAACTAGACGATATACATGCTTGGGATATGGTGTGAACATTTAAATAGTTCATCAATAACAACGTCTATATTTCTTATCGTTTTTAAATACAATATTATACACAGTCAAACTGGGGGCAAATATTGACATCTTTTTGTGATGGTTGGTTGATCAGAATGTTTTGAAGCGTAACAAATGCAGTGTGTTGATACTTGATTGGGGTAATAAAGTAATAAACTAATTAACAAGCCACATGGATTATTTATTTCAACCAAAATGTGTATTAGAGAGTTGAATTACGGTTGTTAATTTTGTTTATAATTAGTAGATTATAACATTTATCACACAAGCGATATCTACTGTAGAATGTATTATTGGGTGATAATATTATATATATGCACCTTGTAAATATTATAAATGTGTAGTTGCTAGTTTTATATAGTAGGAGAAGACATTGTACAAATATAAAGACACAAATAATAACTTTTCCCGTGAGTTGTTTATCCGATCGGTTCATTTTGATTACGATTATTTACGTATGAAGTAGGCTACGAAAAAAAAAAGGTAAATATTTGTAAGACTTTCAAATACAAACTGCTTACCGTATATATCCCATCAACAATAAATATCATAATTAATGAAACCGTTCCGATTTCAATAATTATTTCAGACACAAATATTAATTTTGATTGTTTTATGCATCAACACACAGAGTAAACATCTAACCAGCCAGGTTTTAGCCCAGTCATTAATAGTTTTGAGGTCAGTATTAGGAGTATTAGCACTTGCAATCATCAATTTTTAGGAAGAGCGAGGTATCATCGGCAAATAATCTGACATTTGATTTAATATCCTCAACAATATCGTTGATATGAATGAAGAAAAGCAAAGGACCGAGTCTTGGGGGCACCTGCTGGAATTACTTTGGCTTCAGAGGCAACTCCATTTAGAACTACTTTCTGTCTTCTATTTGACAGATAATCGCAAAACAAATCCAGCAAGTCTCCTCTGACTCCAACACCACCAAGCTTCCAACATAGTCCAGCATGCCAAACACGGTCAAAGGCCTTGCTGATGTCACAGAAGACAATTCTGGTGTGATAATGGTTATCAATGGCTTGACAAAACATGTGTGTTAATTCTATTAGTTGGTATATAGTACTGTCACCTTGAAGAAATCCGCTTTGAAACATTGTTAGTATTTGACAATCCCGCAAGAAGTTAAAGACATGCTTATAGATTACTTTTTCAAATACTTTAATTATAATGCTTAACAATGACAAAGGTCTGTAGTTTCCACATTCATTAGAAAACCCCTTCTTAAATATGGCCGTGACGTTAGCAAATTTCCAAATTTGGGGAACCTGTTTTGTTTCCAGAGAGAGTTTGAATAAAGTACAAAGTGGAGCAGAAATTTCGGTGGAAATGGATTTAAGTAATTTTGCACTGATGTCATCAGGACCAGATGCTTTTGATATATTTAAACTGTTGATGATATCTTTAGCTTCTTGCTGGGTTGGTACGATCTGCGTTAGTGATTTCTGATTTTGTCTAATAGAGGGGAAACTGTTGTTAGTGTCGTTTAATTTTGCTTGTTCAATGAAAAAGTTATTGAGTGCATTAGCCTTATCTTCCAGTGTCATTGTTCACAACTAAGGGTAGCATGTCTGTCTTGGTTGTCCCTTGACCTTTCACAAATGAGTTAATGATTTTCCAAAAGGTGCTATTTCCAAAATTTTCTGAATCATTAATTTTCTTGTCAAGTTTTTAATAATATTTAATTTTTGCAGTTCGAATAAAATTAATATATTTGTTGCAAATTGATCTGAAGTGTTGCCAATCTATGTCATGATTTGATTTCGTTGCTTTTTTGTGTATTCGATTTTTCTTTTTGCGTAATTTCCTAATTTCTGCGGTCATCCATGGTTTATCGTTTGGCCTACACTGCTGGATGCATAGTGGTTACTTTTCATCTCTGGCTGCTTAATACCTGGCCTATGTATGACTATATTCATAGAGTCAGCACAAATGCTTAATTGTGATTACTATTCATGGAAACTGGTGAGAAATATACATGTTGTCAGTAGTCGCTTAATCCCGTGAGTACTTGAATCGTACGTCAGTATTCCTGTAAATGGTCACTAATTAACATAAAGTGAGTATTTAAGATAACTGGTTAGTATTCCAATTATTCAAGGCAACCGTAGTTTGGTTGCTTTATTTAAAAAGATGACTGGTATTAAACTGTTAAAATGACTAAGCTATATCCGTTTTGGGGCCGCCAATGTCAGAAAAAGTACGTAGTTTTGAGAAAAAGCGAGTTAAAGCTATCGTTATCAGTAACACTAAATCACATAACAGCCACGATTATATGACACACTTCGTATGTGAAGAAAGCAATTTTTACGGCCTGCCAAAAGTTCACAAGAGCAAGGCTATCAACGAGATGCTCCTCAGCTATGGTCAGTGAGTCGATACTTTTTCGAATATGGACCCGTTTTCTTTACAATACTAAATGGTATGGATGTCAGTATTCCGATTACCGCCGTAGACACCGAAGATGAAGAGATGGATTGATCTATAAATACCTCCATATTTAAATATGAATTTAAATGCTCAGTGGTAAGAAATGAACACGACACATTGTCTCCGATGTCAGAGAATATTAGTAAATTATACCCGCTATCAAATCCACACAAAAATCCAAGGCATTCATTTTATTTCAGAAAAGAATAACTGTATTTAGATGAAGAGAGTCGTTTAAATAACAGAATTGTCCCTGTATCACAAAGATCAAAGAATATAATCGCACGTAGCCACTCTTTGTTGTTTTTATGCAAATTCAATTTATCTAAAAGGGGCCCCGACACAATTATTTTTGACGCAATATAAACCATCGCCAATTTTTTTTTATATCATGGGATAAAGTCAATTATTTTTCGATAGAACTAGACGATATACATGCTTGGGATATGGTGTGAACATTTAAATAGTTCATCAATAACAACGTCTATATTTCTTATCGTTTTTAAATACAATATTATACACAGTCAAACTGGGGGCAAATATTGACATCTTTTTGTGATGGTTGGTTGATCAGAATGTTTTGAAGCGTAACAAATGCAGTGTGTTGATACTTGATTGGGGTAATAAAGTAATAAACTAATTAACAAGCCACATGGATTATTTATTTCAACCAAAATGTGTATTAGAGAGTTGAATTACGGTTGTTAATTTTGTTTATAATTAGTAGATTATAACATTTATCACACAAGCGATATCTACTGTAGAATGTATTATTGGGTGATAATATTATATATATGCACCTTGTAAATATTATAAATGTGTAGTTGCTAGTTTTATATAGTAGGAGAAGACATTGTACAAATATAAAGACACAAATAATAACTTTTCCCGTGAGTTGTTTATCCGATCGGTTCATTTTGATTACGATTATTTACGTATGAAGTAGGCTACGAAAAAAAAAAGGTAAATATTTGTAAGACTTTCAAATACAAACTGCTTACCGTATATATCCCATCAACAATAAATATCATAATTAATGAAACCGTTCCGATTTCAATAATTATTTCAGACACAAATATTAATTTTGATTGTTTTATGCATCAACACACAGAGTAAACATCTAACCACATCTTAAGAATTGGGCCTTTTCAATAGTTACAATATTAATTAGTCTAGAAAGCACATCAAGGAGTATAGTATAAAAGTGTCGAACAGAAAAATCATGCTTAGCGTGGGGCTATTTCTTTTGATGTCACGTGCATATTCTCATTGTTGAACCTTAATTGATAGTATTTCTTTTTTAATTTTTTCATGAAAAGGCCCAACGCAGTAACTGATCTATAACAATGTATAGCTCTACCTGTACTTCAACGAAAATAAACGATCAGCGGCATGGAACCTGATTTACCGATTCGAGCGATTGATGATATATTTGTCAATGGCGGCATTGCTATTTTGAATGGATAATAATATTACGACCCCGGTAAGGTGCTTTACCGATTTATATTCCCGATTTTATTCGTACTTCATATGTTTATAATCGTTATCAAAATGAAATTAAACGCTTTGTCTAATACTCTAACTCAACTCTCGCCTCATGTTTTTATTACTTATCCATACCAAATAATTTCGTGTTTAACAATGAACAACCCGCAATCGACACTAGGTCATTTTGGGACTAACGTATGGTTTTCAATTTTTATTTCAATAATTCGCTTGCGCGTAGGGGTCTTTAGCAGTAGAAGGAAACCGGAGTGCCCAGAGGAAACCCACGAAGTTGAGTAGGCGCCCCTATCTCCATCTCACAATCGCCGATCAACTAATTAAATAAATGCCAATTGAATTATCATAACCTGCCTTTTTTTTAATCTGGTGTTGATTATCGAACCCATTCTGCACAGTGAGTTGTGACTATTGACGACAATTGATTGGTGATTGTTAAAGGGCCAATCCCGATAACTTTTTGGGGAGAAAAACAGCTTAATTTTGTGTTAAAATCATTTAAAACCCATTATCTAAGGCCGACAAACTTACCCGATATTTGTGATACGCTTTTAAATAACTTAAACCTGACAGTCTGCATCTGGAAATGGAGACCTTTGTATTATACAGTATCTGGATAAAACCAGACTTTTTTCTATAAAAATAATATGTAGGTGAAATTTCGATTATCAGGTCACCCAATGAAAAAAATGACCCGAAACCTTTACAGGGTTACGTGTCCGGATAAGCAGTGTTGCCGTTCACGTCCAAACTACTCAATATTTGCAGCTGAAATTTTCAGACAATGTAAATACGCCATGCTTTTATATTTTGGTCCATAAATTTCACAAATACTCAGACTTTATTTTTTGAGACTCTGTTCTTATCGGGATTTCCCCTTCAAGCGCTTAAAAACGATTGAATTAATTTAGAATTGCAAAATGCAACACGTAATTTATTATTTGTTATGTATAAAAAATCTTAAATCAATTATTATTATTCGTTACATAATAAACCTTAAATCAATTTATCTAACTGTGCATATTTTCTGATATGGTCTGGTTATTTGAGCCTAAAAATAGAACACAGCAAGTCTCTGATTGGTGCATTCACGCTTCACTTTGATGACAGTTATATCATGGCATGAGTCGTATATACGGTTATATCACTACTGTAAGGTGCGACTGCATGCTTTCTGATCTGGTCGGATTATTTGAGCCCAAAAATAGAACACAGCAAGTCTTCTTTGGTGTGTTATATCACGGACATATACGTTCTGCCATCTACGGCGGTAGTCGAAATCGATGACAAATACTCCAGTTGCTGTCCTCCAAGTTACAATTTAACTCATACTAATTAATCACGTAAAGTAGCAATACTCACTAGAAATGTATTAACGAGTTCACGCTCTACTGGCGTCGGGTCCAGTTACTGACGCACATCAAAGATAACTGGCGGCTTCACTCAGATAGTGACGAGATCTTCATTAGTGATGTTTTCTTAAATAGTCACGCTTTTCTCAATTTCTCCCACACGCGTCCAACTAGTGATATGGTCGGCTTAACTCACGTTTGTTTAATTAGTCAGTTACCTTTACATTCTGACACAAGTAAGGAATACTAACCAGTTACCTTAAATACTCACTTTATGTTAATTAGTGACCATTTACAGGAATACTGACGTACGATTTAAGTACTCACGGGATTAAGCGACTACTGACAACACGTATATTTCTCACCAGTTTCCATGAAAAGTAATCACAATTAAGCATTTGTACTGACTTTATGAATATAGTCATACATAGGCCAGGTATTAAGCACCCAGAGATGAAAGGTAACCACTATGCATGTTACCGTGCTAATAGTAACAATTCGGTTAGGTATGTTGACCTTGGCAATTGATATTTACTCACTTGTGAAGTCTATAGAAGCATGGTCAATGTCTTTTCCATCCATCAGATCGTACCAATTCTTTCCTACTGTATCCGGTTTTAATTTGTCGATGTCAATGTTATTGTAGTCACATACCGTTCTTTTAAAACATTGTGCCTTTGGAATTTTGAAAGATAAGTCGCATGAACAGTGTTTTTTGACGTGTTGAGGAGACGCAAGATCTATTAGCCGAGTTCTACTCTACGGTGTGGACTCCGAAGGAATCAGTTGCAGAATGGGGTTGCAGACTTGAAGATATTCTCCAGAAAGCTGTTGATCGAGGTGACGTGTTACGCACAAGATTTTAGAGTGGACTTACAGCCAGTATAAAACAGCAAACTGCGCATAAATACGACCATATCAAGGATTATGAAGAACTGATGGTTGAAGTTAGAAAGATCGAATCTGAAGTTTATTTGTCATCATCTGAGAAAAAACGACCATCTGAATCACATCATGTTAAAGCTGTAACAGAAGAGAAAGATATTTCTACAACTCGGTGTAACTGGATGTGTACTGCAAGGGCCGGAAGAGGGATGCTTGACTAGACGACATCATGCTATGTACGAATTCACCGGATGTATGGTGTTGGGCGACACGACATCATGGGCTAGTACGAAATACCCGGATGTATGGTGTTGACAACACGACATCGTGGGCTATGTACGAAATAGCCGGATGTATGGTGTAAGATATGAATAATGGGATCTCCCCAGCTCGTCGTAATGGGAACAGTTTGAGATCAAGTAATTTTGGGGGAACATGGTTAAATGATAATGCTAGATTATCATTTACTATGGCCCATCCTATACTTATTAGATAGCCGAGACTTCCAAAATACATCTGGGTACATATATCACTAGGGATCTGGTATCCTTTCGTTTAGTCGAAATGCCACTTATAAACGATTATAATCCTTTAATTTCAAAATACCCTTTAATTATTGATAAAAACCTTTAAAAAAATCAAAAATCGTTTAATTACTACTATGGCTTAATTTAATGGTACACCTTTTAATTTGTCCGAGAGGGGTTTAGAAATGGACGACCCGTTTAATTATCTAAAGCCTTTAATTACTAGCCGAGCCCTTCAATTACCAGAGAGCCGTGTATAAATTAACACCACTTAATTTAGCGACAGTGCTTAATTATTAGAGGAAGCGTTTAATTTCCAGCGAGTCGTTTTCCGATCGGTTAATTTTGATTACGATTATTTACGTATGAAAAAAGAATAAATAATGTAAATTAAAGATAAATGCATGCCTACCTTACCGTGTTCGTAGTATTAATATCCATTAAAAAATAATGATCCATCATTGACAATACAATACATCAAAAATCGGTAAATCCCGTACAATGTTTTATACTAGTCCAATGTTATTATTATACCATTGGAAATCGGCACATACTGGTAATGTATTTTCTATAAATTACAAATGATTGAATAGTCGTATTATTATCCATTTTTATACGCCCACATAAAAATGTGGTCGTATATTGCGGTCGCCCCTGTCCGTCCGTCCGTCCATCGTCCACAGTTTCTTGTGAACGCTCTAGGGGCTAAAATTAATATCCGATTGACTTTAAATTTATACACAGTGTTTAAGGTCATGATTTTCAGCGATTTCCGATAATTGCTGTCAGAGTTATGGCCTTTGATCACTTCAAAAAATCTTGTGAACACACTAGAGGCTAAAGTTAATATCCGATTGACTTTAAATTTATACACAGTGTTAAAGGTCATCAGAGGAAGTCACCTATTGATTTTCAGCGATATCCGATAATTGCATCCAGAGTTATGGCCCTTGATCACTTTGAAAAATCTTGTGAACGCTCTAGAGGCTAAAGTTAATATCTGATTGAATTAAGATTTATACACAGTGTTTAAGGCTATGAGACAAAGAAGTCTAGGGATTTTCAGCGATATCCGATAATTACTGTCAGAGTTATGGCCCTTGATCACTTTGAAAAATCTTGTGAAAGCTCTAGAGGCTAAAGGTAATATCGGATTGAATTTAAATTTATACACAGTGTTTACGGTCATTAGACGAAAAAGCCTAGGGATTATCAGCGATATCCGATAATTACTGCCAGAGTTATGGCCCTTGATCACTTTGAAAAATCTTGTGAACGCTCTAGAGGCTAAAGGTAATATTCGATTGACTTTATATTTATACACAGTGTTGAGGGTCATGAGACGAAGAAGCCTATTGATTTTCAGCGATTTCCGATAATTGCTGTCAGAGTTATGGCCCTTGATCTCTTCAAAAAATCTTGTGGACGCTCCAGAGGCTAAAGTTAATAACCGATTGACTTTAAATTTATACACAGTGTTGAGGGTCATGAAACAAAGAAGCCTGGGATTTTCAGCGAAACTCGATAATTACTGTTAAGAGTTATGGCCCTTGATCACTTCAAAAAATCTTGTGGATGCTCTAGAGGCTAAAGTTAATATCCGATTGACTTGAAATTTATACACAGTATTGAAGGTCATGAGACGAAGAAGCCTTTTGATTTTCAGAATATCAAGTGTTTCGTATACTAAACGTTAGCATGGAGGAGAACTTTATCAAAGCCAAACAAAAACGAATGATTTTCTGATAATTACATAATGAGTTGTTACTTGTTATATGATTTTAGTGTATTATAAATGTTTCATTACAGAAAAAAGTAAAATATGCGACAACTCTTGTTGACTGCCCGGACGATTTAGCTGCTGTGGGCGTATGTTTCGTTGCCTGGCAACCTATCTTTAAAAAATAATGATTCCACCATTGACATGTATACATCAAATATTGGTACGGCACATTTGAAATCGGTACGGCACATTCCATCCCACATAACGGTAATGTATTTTCTTTAAATCACAAATGAACGAATGGTCGTAGTATTATTATCCATTATGCATTTAAAATAATGATTCCACCATGGACAAATACATCAAACATAGGTTGCCAGGCAACCAAACATACGCCCACAGGAGCTAAATCGTCCGGGCAGTCAACAAGAGTTGTCGCATATTTTACTTTTTTCGGTAATGAAACATTTATAATACAATAAAATCTGATTAAAAGTAACAACTCATTATGTAATTATCAGAAAATAATTAGAATTTGTTTGGCTCTGATAAAGTTCTCCTCCATGCTGTTCAAGTTATCTAAATTCATTGAAACTCAATATACTTGTTCGTCTCATGACCTTCAACAATTTGTATAAATTTAAAGTCAATCGGATATTAACTTTAGCCTATAGACCGTCCACAAAATTTTGAAAGTGATTAAGGGCCATAACTCAGTCAGTAATTATCGGGAACGCTGAAAATCAATAGGCCTCTTCGTCTCATGACCGTAAACACTGTGTATAAATTTAAAGTCAATCGGATATTAACTTTGGCCTCTGCATCCACAAGAATTTTTGAAGTGATCAAGGGCCATAACTCTGACAGTAATTATTGGAAATTGCTGAAAATCAATAGGCTTCTTCGTTTCATGACCTTAAACACTGTGTAAAAATTTAAAGTCAATCAGTTATTAAGTTTAGTCTCTAGAGCGTCCACAAGATTTTTTGAAGTGATCAAGGGCCATAACTGTGACAGTTATTATCGGAAATTGATGAAAATCAATAGGCTTCTTCGTCTCATGACCTTAAACACTGTGTATAAATTTAAAGTCAATCGGATATTAACTTTGGCCTCTAGAGCGTCCACAAGATTTTTTTAAGTGATCAAGGGCCATAACTCTGACAGTAATTATCGGAAATTGCTGAAAATCAATAGGCTTCTTCATTTTATGACCTTAAACACTGTGTATAAATTTAAAGTCAATCGGTTATATACTTTAGCCTCTAGGGCGTCCACAAGATTTTTTGAAGTGGTCAAGGGCCATAACTCTGACAGTTATTATCGGAAATCGCTGAAAATCAATAGGCTTCTTCGTCTCATGACCTTAAACACTGTGTATAAATCTAAAGTCAATCGGATATTAACTTTGGCCTCTAGAGCGTCCACAAGATTTTAAAAAGTAATCAAGGGCCATTACTCTGACAGTTATAATCGGAAATCGCTGAAAATCAATAGGCTTCTTTATCTCAGGACCTTAATCACTGTGTATAAACTTAAAGTCAATCGAATATTAACTTTGGCCTCTAGAGCGTCCACAAGCAATTGTGGACGCCGGACTGACGGACGGGGGCAACAGCAATATACGACCACATTTCAATGTGGGCGTATAAAAATCTATAAATCCCGTCGACTGTTATTATACCGGTATAACACGTGTGACTCGCTATGCATGTGTCTTGCAGTGTCATAATCTCGCGAGACCATTCAGCCGCGCCAAAAAAGCCGCTCTATAGACAAGCTGTCGTTCATTTCCAGACATGTCTATTGGAATGGCTTCAAACGATATCAAAAGGAATTGTAGTTGCCTAGCGGTTCTGGTGCTAGTTTAAACTTGATTATATTATTCCCGTAATCTTACTATTTATGTACTTTCATATTCCATACACATGTATATTGATAATAGTCCAGGCAAGATAACATAAGTGCGGGCAGTTGCTGCAATAGAAATGCCAACCACGGTTTATGTCAGGTCTAGACGTATATTATCACCAAAAAAAAGTCCCAGTCCGAAATCCGTGCCCAAATGGGTCAAATTAGCCAAAATCCAAAATGGCCGCCAGTTTTGGAGGTAAAAATCTAATTTTCACCAATTATCATAATGTGATCGAGTTTGGTATCAAAATATATGTTTTCGGGGTTTCACCAATTATCATAATGTGATCGAGTTTGGTATCAAAATATATGTTTTCGGGGTTGCTGAATCCATTTCCAAAACAAATTTCATGATTAGTGATACCCATTAGCCTATATGACAAAAAATTCAAGATGGCGGCCAGTTTGAGTGGGAAAATTCGAATTTTATAAAAGGATCAAGTTTGGTGTCGATATATACATTTTCGGGGAAGCTGAATCCACTACATCACATATTCATGGATTGGGACGACCCACACTGTTATACGAACAAAATAAACTATATAACATTCATCAAAAGGGTCGCAAATACAGCACCACTTTAAGTCTGGTAGCCAAACCCAATTTTTCGAGTGAACCTGGAAATTATATACAAAGATTTTTGATTGATTTTAGTAGCCTAGGGTGTCCTCTTTCAGAATCTGTTGGGTGAACCTCGGTCACCCTTGAACGTTTCGAGAAATTCAAGATGGCGTCAAATGTGGCTACTACATCCAATAATCCCATATAGCTTCCATAGTATTTATTCTAGGATGATAATATCGGTGTCTAACCGTATGTTTCTTGGGTCAAGGAATACACTGAACTTATTTATCGTATGATAGTAAAATCAAACATGCCAGACAATATGGCCCTTTCACTTATTAGTTGATGTTGGGGGTATCTATTTCATCATACCAAACTATATCTAGAGACAAATTATATATTTCTGGACAAAGAAGCGTATGAGTGATAGGATAACACCACATACATCCCTTTCAGGGGCTTCAGGTCCACATGGGTTGGTCCTGAAAAAGGAGGCACAAACTGATTGTTGATAACATAAAAGAGCAAATTCTACCCGCATATCAGGAACATAACCTTAACAAAACTAGGTAATATCCATGTTTAATCCTTTAGTCATGTTTCTGGCTGCAACATGTTACAGCACAAGCGCAAAGTACCGTATATTCTAATAGTTAGTGCAGGGGGACTGTCCAAAATATGATTTACATAAAGGACAAAAAAAACCCAAGACATCATACTCCGAAACAACAAACAAACAATTCAAAAAAGAGAAAAGAGAGTTCACCTAGGGCAGCTAAAAGCACAAGTACCACATAGGCTGTCACTTTTGGATCCACGTCTGATGAGCAACATGACAGACCCCGGAGAAAGTTGGCCGGTTGTAATGTTCTAAATTTGGTATCCTTCTCCCAGCAATGTGGCTCATCAGACATGGATGCAATAGTGGCAGCTCATATGTGGTAACTGTGCTTGTAGCAGCACTATGGCGGACTTAGAATATACGGTACTTTGCGCTTGTGATGTCACAGGTTGCGGCCAGAAACACAACTAAAGGATTAAACTGGATATTACCTAGTTTTGTGGAGGTTATGTTACTGTTTTGCGGGTAGAATTTGTTTTTTTAAATTATCAACAATCAGTTTGTGCCTCCCTTTTCAGGACCGATCCATGTGGCCCTGAAGCACCTGATAGGGATGTATGTGGTGCTATCCTATCACTCATACGCTCCTTCGTCCAGAAATATATAGTTTGTCTCTAGATATAGTTTAGCTCGGTGAAATAGATGCCCCCAACAGTCACTAATTAGTTAAAGGGCCATATTGTCTGGCATGTTTGATTTTACTATCATCTAATCATCTCACAACACGATAAATGATTTCAGTGTATTCCTTGTCCCCAAAAACATACGGTTAGACATCCAAATTATCATCCTAGAATAAATACTATAGAAGCTATATGGGATTATTTGATGTGGCAACCATCTTGGACGCCATCTTGAATTTCTCAAAACGCTTAAGAGTGACCAAGGTTCACCCGGCAGATTATGAACGAGGAGACACCCTAGGCTACTAAAATCAATCACAAAAAAAAACTTTGTATATGTTTTCCAGGTTCACTCTAAAAATTGGGTTTGGCTACCGCACTTAAAGTGGTGCTGTATTTGTGACCCTTTTGATGAATGACTTACCTGACAATATAAAGTGTTCAGAAACAGTTGCTCAATTTCGATCTAGACTTAAAACACATATGTTCACGATGTATTATCCAGAGGAGCTATTAACTTACAGCGCTTAGAGCATGTACATTATTATTATTATTATTAGGTGAATTAACCTTTCGTTATTAGGTAAGCTTACAGCACATGGGTCATTCACTGTATAGATATCTCAAGGAAAGGGAATTGATTATCAGATCACCCAACCAAAACACTGACCCAAAATCTTAAAAGGGTTACTTGTCCTGATAAGGAGTTTTGGCCTTCACGTCCAAACGACTCAATATTTTGAGTTATGGTAAAAACACCATTCATTTATATTTTGCCGCTTAAATTTCATACGTACTCAGACTTTTTATTTTTTAGGCTCTGTTCAAATTGGGACAGTCCCTTTAACATTGTGATCTTTATGTGTTGTGTCACTAGTGTTATTGTATTTTCAAGACAGTATTTAGAATTTTCCATGAAGTCAAATGTTACAGTTCAATTTTGTTTACCTTGGAAATTTTTTTCTTGGATAATTTTGGAGCATACGGCATAACAAATTTTAATGTATCGTAACACGTGGCTACACTGGCTCTCCACTTTGCATCACTCTGTCTTCTTCTTACTCTAATAGGAGTTGATCCTCGCTTTGACATACTGAATATAAAATATTACATCATAAATTATTTCATTTTCATAAATATCCAATCTAATTTAAAGATACATTATTGGAGATAAGAAAAAGAGCTGTCAGCCTCACTTTAATTCTTAACCAGTGGCTGCTAGGCAAGATACGCCCACATTTTGCAAGAGAACAAGTTAAAAACCAACACGTAATACACAATTGTAATACACAATTGAATAAAGAGAGCGACCATTTTGTCGGACAGTTTCATTTAGATTTTGCCAAAATTCTAATTCAACCTTCATTATGGTGAAATGGTTATGTATTTTAAACAATAGAAGAGAAAAGGTGGCTATGAAGACCTAGTAGTTATCCCTAATGTCAGTGACTAGTTTCGTTCGTATTGAACTCTTCAGACTGGACTGATAGGACTCACGTGTTGGGCGTTTTGTCCGAAACCCCGGTGGAGTTTCTATGGTTACCAATTGGCAGGTTGCCCTTTTTTAAAATCAGAAAAGTATTGTGATCTTTAGAGAATTTGCAAGCTAAAACTGTGATTTTTCAAACAATTAGGGGTCATAACCCAGGAAGATGAGTTCGGGTATCCGCGATTATCGTAAGGAATCAAGATGGTGATATATTTGTACAATCAGAGGCAATAATATTTCAAGGATCCAAGATATTTGGGTTAAAAACTTGCATTTCAAGTTTCATCAAAACTTGAACAAAATCGTGGCCTCTAGAGGGTCAATAACTTTGATATACCAGATGTTTACACTATTTGCGTACAAAGGGCGTCCATTTTGTCTAGTAGTTTTGGTCTGATTTTTGAGAAATTCCAACTCTACGGTGCAATATTCAAACGTTTTTTTAAATCGGATAATAATTGTGACCTATATAACCTGACCACAAGCTAAAAACGTGATTTTTCGTACAATCAGGGGTCATAATTCATGAAGTTACAATTCGATATGTACGAAAATAAAAAAAAAACAAGATATCTGGGTTATACACATGCATTTCAAGTTTCATAAAAATCAGATAAAAATTTTGACCTCCAAAGGGCCACTGATCCTGATACACAATATTTTGATACTATTTGCAAACGAAGGCGGCCATTGCCTCCATCAACTCCAACTCAACCATCCTTAGGGTGTGTACATGATATGTTCAAAGTTTTTTTTTTTAAAATAGGACAAAAATTGTGACCTCTATAAGCTCCACAAGCTAAATACGCAATTTTTCATACAATCGGGGGTCATAATTCAGTAAGTTTGTGTCCAATATGCGCGAATATCTTAAGGAACCGAGATCTGTGAGATATAAACAACATTGCAAGTTTAAACCAAATGGGATTAAAATTGTTACCTCTGTACAGTGTTCACAAGATAAAAACGTGATTTTTTGTACAATCACTGGCCATAATCCATGAAGTTAAATTATATAGTCCAGTCAATCTAAGATTTAACCTCAAACAAATTGCAAAAGAATTAATTTTGCAATATAAATGTCCTTTGACAATGTCTGAATATTATATCAAAAGTCTTATTAAGTTGAAGGTGGGAAAACAATAAAAAAAAACTTGAAATAAATTCACTCCTATGCTAAAGATTTAGTTTGACCCGTTTGGGCTGCCATAGTGACGAAGGGAGACAACTCTGATCGATTTGACGGTAACCACGCTGCGTCACGTTGTGAGACACAAGTTTTTAAGTCATCCTTATAGTCAGGTAAGTCATTTTAATAATATTCCAAGCAATATCTCGATAATTGAATGATTTATTGCCATTATTCTACAAGCTGAGTGTATAATCTTGTAGGTCAGTTTCAAAACGTCTCTCACATAAACAGTGACACATTTTGCAATTTTTTTCAATATTTTTGGTAAGAAATTAAATCATGTATTGCATAAAGGTTTTTTTTATATATCATTTTGTACGTTCCGTATGAAATATATTTATTGATGATGTAAAACTTAAGATTATCTGGTTATAATTATAAAAAAATATAAAAACCAAGTACGAACAATCCAAACCATAAGACGGAATTCGAAGTCCTAAAAAACGTTATAGGCAAAATAGTATATTCAAGCAAAATAGTGTAATCAGCAAATGGACTGCTCCCCGTGTACAAAATACACGACAAACAGTGGTAACAATGAAACGTCACTGTCAAGGAAAAAAAAGTATGGAAGCCCAGGAAGGCCAAGTTGTTTTCATGAGTTACAGACATAACACAATGGAAAATTGAAATATTTGGCTATACATTGAAAGTTAAAAAGTAATTATCCTCCCTTTTTAGGTAAATTGAATTGAAAATATATCAACTTGATGTGAAATCAGTTTAATTAGTTGGTTATGTACAGAATGTTGTAAACTTTTTTTTTGATTACAGATAATGGATTATGGATGACTGTGTAATATGTAAGGGGAAAGCAACAGACAAAGAAGGTGTCAAGATAGGACTTAAAGGAAGCCAAGGCATAAACAATGCCAGCAATCAAAGAAGTGACACCCTATCAACTCCACCAGGTGATGTTGTTCACAAAAAATGCCAACGAAAGTACTGCAATCCTCACAACATCAAGCATGATCTTTCTCAACATGTGTCAGAGGTGGAGTCAAGGGCATTACATTCAAAAGGAACCTTTATTTCTCTATAGAGAAAACTGTCTGTTTTGTGGACAATATGCCAAGAACACAAATAGGAAGAGAGGAAGTGATGTGTATCCTGCTCAGACCAAGGACTTCAAAGACAAAATAAAATCAATCTGCAAGGAAAGAGAAGGTGATTGGACTGAGAAAGTGTTGATAAGGATAGAAATCGCCCAAGACCTACATGCTGCTGATGCTGTTTACCACAAATCATGCAATGTCAACTTCAGGACGAGGATGTTCCAGTATTACATCAGAATGGAGGCAAAGCAAGAAGACAGTCAGGGGGTAGACCTCTTAACATTGATCAAAATTAAGCTTTTCTCAAACTTGCTGATTACTTGATACAAAATGATGATGAACAATTAACTGTTCCTGATCTTGTTGAAAAAATGAGGTCTTTCAGTTGTGAAGAGGAGTACAGTCCTGTTTATATGAAGAAGAAACTGAAAGATCAGTTTGGTGACTCCATTATTTTTACTGGAGTAGATGGACTTGCAAATGTTGTGACCTTCAGACATACAGCGTCCTCAATACTCCAAGAGTTTTTCCAAAGGCCTTAACTACAGGACACAAATAGAGAGAAGATTAGACTCATAGAGACTGCTGCCGAGCTCATCAAGAGTGACAACAAAAGTATGAAGGATTCCAAAACAGAACATCCATCATCGATAAACCTCGCCACTGTTGACAGAAATGTTGATTATGTTCCACAAACACTGCAGTCATTGCTGAGATCTTTGTTCAGCGAGAAAGATCCAAACATCAAAGTATCCTCAGTTGGACAAGCTATAATGCAAGAAACTAGACGCAGAGTTCTTATGGCTCCATTACAGATAGCCGCAGGGATGGCACCAGGAAAAATATTTTTCAGCTGAAATTAAATTTTTGGAGACTTGAAAGGGGGGTCCGGGGGGCGGATAGCCTATTTCACAAAATGTTAAGTAATAGAAAATCAAAATTCTGTCAAACTAGAATATCTACTGAAGTTTGGATTTATGATTTTATTTTAAGTTAGAAACAGGTCTCTGCTTTGAGTGCTTTCTATCTACATGTTATAAATATTCACATCCTTTTTCTATCTACATTTTATAAATATTCACATCCTCTTTCTATCTAGGGGATCACGGTGGCTAAGTGGATAAGGCGCTGGTTCGCTAGCCTGGAGGTCGAGTGTTCGATCCCTGCATTGCCCGATAAAGTTCATCTCGATTTTTCCGACGTGATTTCCCCTTGTCAGTGATGCAGAAGGTGGGCCTGACAAGGACAGCTGCCTAGTTGTTCGGATGGGACGAAAAACCGAGGTCCCGTGTTCACATTGGAATGCAAGTAAAAGATCCCTTGGCAGTTGGAATTCGATATAAGAGTAGGCCGTAGCTCCGCTGCCCGGGCAAAATTTCCCTCATAGCACACTGTATGGCGTATGCACGTCTTCAAATAGCTCAGGTTAAGTGCATAACAGTAGGACGTTAAACCCTATTCCATTCATTCATTCATTCTTTCTATCTACATGTTATAAATATTCACATCACTATATACAGTCCACACACGCATTACTCCTAGTTTGAAACCTTCTTTCTTTTTGCAGCAAGTTCTGTCAACTTCTGCACTGCCTTCCTCTTAACTTCTGTCTTGTGGGTTTGTCTTGCAACTAATTCTCTCTCCTTGACAATGTCCCTAGCCTTGGCACTTGAGGTTGCCCCAGAAGAACTATTGGTTTTGACTTTTTGAAGACGTTGGGTTTTTAAAGCTGCAGCTTTGGTCCATTCTTCTTTCTGCATCTTTGCTGCACATCTCATATTTACACAAAGGTTTCTGTCTACAGGGGTGTGTAGGACATCTTTTTTTTTTAAATGCTGAAGGGCAGTGGTTTTTCTTCCGACTGTATGGCATTAAAGGTTTTTGTGTCCATCCTTGTACTTTTAATATCTATAATATCTCCCATTAGATTAAAAGATCCCTCAACCATTGGTCCATGGAAACATGTTAGGACAGTCAGGACCATCTTAGACAAGGCAGGATATTTTCCAGTTGCCATGACTGCACACCACCACTTGTCAATTGGCATCAGAGATGGATCAGGAAGGTTGCTGTCAACCTGGTACCTATGAACTTCAAGGGAGATCTGTGCTGTTTCTTCCTCGGACAGAAATTTCCTACATGTATTTCGCAGGCTCTTAAGGTACCTGGCACTTAAATGGTGGCCTTTAGCAGAAGGGTCAATGGCAGATACAGATCTCAGAAATTCATTGTCCAATGGCAGTCTTTTCTGGAGTTGTTGAGCACACTGAACATATGCATCTGAGGCCTTCTCGAAAAAACTTTTTATGGTCGTACTGCTTACCTCCTTTTTCATCATCTCCTCTGCAACAAGACCAACAAACATGTCTTTCTTGTGCAGAAAGTTTCCCTCATCTTTGTCTAAACTCATATGCTTTAATTGAACTGCTGTAAGGTTTAGTAGTGCTTCTGGTTTTATGAAAAGACCTAAGAAGTTTCTCAGCAGTTCTTCTTGCTTGTCATGCAGAATGTGGATTAATGTAGATGTTTTTTTGAATAGAAGGACATAATCTTTCAGTAGTCTTAAGACAGCCATGTAAAATGAGCTGATCAGGCTAGTCTTCTGAGACATAATAATAACCTTTTCAGCTATCCGCTGTTTTCTGTTCTTGCCATCTTGAGTCATATTCTTCTTTTCCATAGTTTCCCATAATTCCTTCAGTCTATCTTTGCCATCAACAGATACTCCTCTTTCTTTTACAATGTCAAAAATTGGTTCTTTATATATTGCTTTATCTTCTGAGGTCATGAAACCATAGTACATGACTTTAAAAGCTTCCATCATTACTATGTTGGATGCTGTGACGTCATAACACGAAAGCCATCTATGAGAAAGAAACCTTAGTGGAGTTGTGATGGAACAGACAGCATCTCACATATTTCTCTAAGATCAGCTGACCATTTGATGTCATTGTGAAGATCAGTTGCCAACGTTTCAACCCATCCATCAAATGGTCCACAAAACTGTTTACAGGCATTATGTACATGGTGACAAGAATCACCGTCGATATCCAGGAGTTGAGGAGCTTTTTCTTTTCTTATTCTAATCTCTAAGCCATTCTTGGATCCTCTCATCACAGCACATGAATCCATTAGTACAGAGACAAGATTAACCCAAGGTATATTATTGTCAGTAAACAATTTCTCTACTGCTGACAAAACACTGGCGGTGTCGACCTTGAATAATTCTATTGATTTAAGGTGCTCCACAACAATCTGTTCTTGTCTTGTGGAGAGATAGCTCACTAAAATGGACAGAATTCTTTTATCAGCGTTATTCGTGCTTTCATCAATGTTTAATGAAAAGGGCCCATTCTGTAAATGTTGAATTGTCTCATCTGTAAACGTCTTTCCTAAGCCATGCGTCATCTTGTAGGAGGCAGTCTTTCTTTCTAATTTAACATGGTTCAGAGCTCTTGGGTCCTTTGCTAGTTCCTTTGCAGTGGTTAGGAGGACAGGAGCTAGGGTCAGAGGAAGGCTGTGCTCAGCAAGAACTCCAAGGATGAGTGCCTGGAAAACAGAAATGAATAAATAATAAAATTTCTTTGTAAAATACAAATACTGATTTATTGAAATTGAAAAGAAAACTCATTGTAATTAATGATTTATAAACAGGCTGTTACACAATTACTGTGCAAAAAAATAATGTGTAATTCATTTGATATTAGCTGAAATTAAGCGTTTTTTTTTTTATCAGGTATCAATATCTTTGTGTTTTATTTTTGAGTCAAACAAATTATGACAACAAACAGTGAAGAAGATAGTTAATATATTGATAATCAAAACATTCAAAAAAATAAGTTGTTAATCAAAAACAGGTATGACATACGTGGTTAATTGTATTTGTAAGTATTACTATTAATCCAGAGTAGAATAACACATCAGATTCATAATTTAACTAATACTCACTTTATGTACCTGAAACATGCAAAATTTAACATTCAATTAAAAAATTCTATTGAATGTTTAACAAAACAACATGCAATTTAAATAATTTAATGTATAAAATACAATCATGCAATTTAAAAAATTTAATGTATAAAATTATTAAAATACAAAATCATGCGATTTAATGTTTAACAAACACATTTTCAAACAGGCAATTTTATGTCTACACTGTGTTGTAAATTAAAAAAACAGTTTTTTTTTGTTTTTTTGTTTTTGTTTTTTTGTTGAATCATGCAACTTTAAGTTCAATAAAAATTAAATTACCGTTTCTCAACCATTTTAATTTTACAATGTCAATGTTAAAAGATTCATTCCATTAAAAAAAAAATTAACAAATATTAATTTCTAGAATGCTCAAACAAACGAATTATTCATAATGATAAAATTTGTACATACCACCTGTCTATCGCCAAGAGGTGTGATTGGGTTCGAATTTACTGTTGATGCAACTGGTTCTGCCAAAGTTCCCCAGTGCGTTGTGTCTTTGTTGACTTCGGAACTTGAGGCTTGTTTCAAAAATGCAGACCCCAATGAATAGTTGGTGCGGCGAATGCCGAGTTTTTCTGCATGTTTTTTTACTTTCGATGCATGATCCGTAAGTGCGACACATCCACGGGAACAGTAGTTAATCCGGTCATTGCAATAAATACAATAAACTTTTCCAGCTAAGTCCGGTTTCTTCAGAAATTGTCTGAGCGATTCGGTAATTTCCTCATATTTTGTCCTGTTTTTCACCTTTACGGCGACTTTCCACTCAAGCCAATTCCACCTAAATTTGTTTTTAACATCTTTGTCGATTTACATCACTGAAGATTTCTGATCTTTCGTTAAAAATCGCATATTTCCGCGGAAAAAGGTATACTGAAAGCTCAAATTAGTAAAAGAAATCTCGATACTCGATTTGACCACGCTAACATTAATTTTAAGAAGTAACATGCTACAAGCATTTTCATTGGTCAAAATATTTCAGTCATCCAATCACAAAGTCGGTAACAAACAAACGGAAGTTGCCGATAACTCGCGGAAAATCGAGTTTGACCCGATGCGAGTCGAGAAGAATTTTTATGACACGAGCTACAAATAAAAATAGAGTACCTTACCCCCCCTAAAATTATCTCAACGGATTTAGACGATTCACAGAAATGATCAAAATTGAAATGAAATCGGCGGAAATCGGCGGAAAATTGCCAACCCTGGATTGGACTTGCTGTGCAGCTACATCACTATTTTGCATCTAAGTTCCTTATTGAAACCCTTAACAGTCTGGGATTTTGCTCTTCATATTCTGAGGTTCAAAGGTTTGAAACAAGCGCAGCAGTGTTTCAGGGAACAGAGGTTCCTGATCTCAGTTCTGACTATTTTATTCAATTGATGGCGGACAACGTTGATCATAACATCAGAACACTTGATGGTCACAACACATTCCATGGCATGGGTATCATTTCAGGGATCACACCAGAAACTCAACACAGCAAACCAGTGCCACGAATAAAAGCCCAATCTGAAGATCTGGTTGTACTTAGAAATATTAGCATTCAAACATTGCACTATCTATCACATTGGAGTAAAGAAATAGTTTACAAGGAGCTACAAGTGTCTCATGTTGAAGAACCAACCTGGCAATTAGATCTGTTGTCCAAGCTGTCATGGAAGATGCCTGAACCAGTACCAGGATGGTCCGGTGTGATGCAGATGGTGCAGAAAGGGTCATACCCTGGAAAGTCCTCCTTCAACTTCCTTCCAATGATAGACATGAATCCAAGTGACCCAACTTGTGTCTACTCAACAATGGTCTTAGTAGCAAAGAAATATGGAACTGACCCAGTGCTGACCTTTGACCAACCTTTGTTTTGGAAGGCACAGCTCATCCTTGCCAATGAGCGACAGGACAGCGACTTGAGATCATTAGTGATCCGACTTGGAGGATTTCACCTACAGATAAGTTTCCTTGGGTCCATTCAATGGACTCCATTGGTCATCTTATGGGATCATCTGGACTGAATGAAGTTTTGGAATTGTGTACTTGTCTACTGCTGTTGGACATATGATGACTGGCAAAGCTGTGTCACGAGCAGTCAGAGGTCACCTTTTGGTTGATAAAGCACTCAATGCTCTGTTGCTTTCAAAGACTTTCAAGACAGATACTGAAGAAGCTGAACAGAACCCTGTTCTCAAAGAAAGCCTTCGTCTGTTTGAACAACTTCTAAGTGGACACATCAGTGCTGAGCATGTCTGTGAACAAACCATCTTGGATGAACTTCATAAAAAAATCAACAAAACAAAGTCTTTACTTTGTGTACACAGAACAGCTGCCCTATGGATCCAATACATGGATATGCTCGATATTCTCAGAAGGTTTATAAAATCAGAGCGAACTGGAAATTGGAATCTCCATCTACAGTCCATTGCAGACATGCTGCCATTTTTTGCTTAGGCAGGACACAACTTTTATGCGAAGTCGGCTTACATCTACCTGCAAAGTATGCAAACTTCAGACACAGAAGATTCAGATGTATACAAGTATTTTGCATCAGGACATCATGTACTGAGAAGAAGTGATCGTTTCTGGGCAGGCTTGTCTACTGACTTGTACATTGAGCTGGTCCTCATGAGGAGTATCAAGACAACATTGGTTTTCCCGCATTAAAAGTGGTGCGTCACATTACAGTTTATTTGGATTGAGTCTAGAATGAAAAGTGCCACACTAAATGCACAGTGAAGGTCATTCATATCCAAGACGGATGCTCCAGACAATAGTATAGGTGATCTTAATTATGTTGCTTATGTTTAATTTGCTGAGGCAAGCTAGGCTACACAAGCAATGCCGGGTCTTACATCTTCGACACCTTACAATGCAGCGCCGGGCATGATTTTGTTGGTTCCAAAATCAAATGCGAATGAAGATGATTACTCTTTTGGTAGCATTGGCTATACATCAACACGTATGTACATGTATTTCACTCTTGAATCTGTACATAATTGAAATATAATGAAATGGGGATAAACTTCCTACTGTTCTGAAGGCCTGACAAAGACAGCTGTCTAGTCGTTTGGATGGGATGGAAAACCGAGGTCCCCATGTACATATTGGCAGTTGGAATTCGATATAAGAGTAGACCGTAGTTCCCCTCATAGCACACTGTATGGTATATGCCGGTCTTCATTAGCCCAGGTTAGGTGCAGAAAAGTAGGACGTTAAACCCCATGTAATTTCATTTTCTACTGTTCTTGTCCGACTGGGCTTATAAATACGGCTATAGACCATTTCCCCAGGATAGCGACGCAACGGCCTACGCTTTTATCGAATTATATCTATCAAGGGATTTTTTATGTCCACGTCATTGTGTACCCGGAAAATCAGGCTCTAATCCCATCTGATCAACTAGACAGTTATCAGGCCATCCGCCTTGCAACAGCAACACGGGCATGGGGGAATTAAAGCTGGAAAATCCCGATGAATGTCTTCGGTCAACACCAGGAGCGACCCCTCGACCACCAGACTAGGGGGTCAGCTTCTTACTCACTGAACCATCATAGCTCCCATGTCATTATTCACTTGAAACGACTATATCTTACCTGCATGCCCTGTTGCCAGGGTCTAGACCGTGAATGGTCAGCTGAACACACTTATCTTTGTATTTGGATTTTTATATGCCCTCATTGAAATGTGGTCGTATATTGTTGTCGCCCCGGTATGACGTGTTAGAGGCTAATGTTAATATCTGATTGACTTTAAATTGATGCACAGTATTTAGGGTCATGCTGCATTAATTACTGACAAAAGGGAAGTATGCCACAACCCTTGATGATATCGCAGGGCTATCGCTATGTAGGGGTGCAGCTGATTTCTGTTTGTAGTATTAATTTGTATGTATTCGCAGAATATTGGCCAGGGCCTTAATCCCTGTCGCGTTTTTGTGAAATATCGTCTTCAGAATTATTGGCACAAAATCTATCATGGCGAACTTTGGGGAGAAAATGATTGGCGAGATAAAGCCTGTTTACCACTAGGTGAATTTTTTCGCACGAAGCGAATATTTTTCGAGTACAGGCATGCACAGTATTATTTCAGGTGTCGCCACAATTTTCAATGGCTCTTTTCTCCGCAAAATAGTGAGTTCAAACAGTTTCTACTTTCCAGCCGCGAAAAAAGGAGTAAGCCAATCAGAATTCCGTAAACTCTCATGTGTTAAAATACAACTCATGAGGCCAAGGCCACCCCATTCTCTTAGCAGTAAAATGGCACGAAAGGTTTCTTTCCTGAACTTCCACAATAGCTGCTGCTTTTAATCTGAGATATTTACTCTTGTTAAAGGTAAGATTGAGTTAAACTGTTGGGTGTCTCCAACGATGGACAGTCTGGAAACACTGTTGATAGTAGTCCCCCACAGATTATTGGAGAGAGTTTACTGCTGTTCAAGTAAATGAAAACAACACCTCAGCACTGTTAGACACCGGTTCTACAATATCTACCATCACAGAGTCTTCATTCAAGTCATTTCTAGAAACAGATGAATGCTGTATAACACCCTTGGAAGAGATAATTCACATAGAGAGTGCTGGAGGTCATAGATTACCATATTTAGGTGTTGCATGTTTATCTCTACGAGTGTGTGCTTGACACACCATATGGCAAGACTGTTCCAGTCTTGATCGGAACCAACATTCTGCGACCTTTCTTGATTCAGGTGTTAGCCAAGCATGGTCATGATTATTTAAATCAGACTGGGATGCCTGCTACCTGAAGTTGCACTTTTAGATGCATGAAGATTCAGGATAAGAAGACGGATGGAAGAGTAGGCCTTGTTAGGTGTGCAGAAACATCATCTATGTGTTTAATAGGGAACATCAGTGATTGTCAACTTATTGGGAAACATCATGTTGTATTCCAACCTACATCAGAATCTATGTTGCCATCATCAATGGAAGTACACCAGCATTCCTTGAGGTAGATTTTGACAATGTGAAACCAGTTATAGGGAGATTTTCCAACTTATCTCTATCTATGTTTCGTGTTTTCCTGCATTCTGTAATGAGTGAGCTACAGATAGCTGATTTAGTCGACCAACCAAGTGCTACGGACATGAATATAACAGCCAGTTCCACAGCTACTGCAAAAGACTTCATGGATTCGATCGATTTTTCATCGTCTTCTGTTAGTGGAGATTGTTTAGCAGAGTTGAAGGAATTTCTTCGTAGTTGGTCATCAATCGTTTAACAGCATGATACGGATATAGGATGTGTTAATTCAGTGGAACATAAGATCAGGCTTACAAATTGAGACTCCGTTTAAGCAACCTCATTGAAGAATTCCACCATCCATGTATGATGAGGTGAACAAACATCTGAAAGATTTACTAGAGGGTGGCATCATACATAGAAGTCACAGTCCTTGAGCATCACCGATTCTACTTGTGCGAAAGAAAGATTCATCTCTTTGGCTGTGCATTAATTATAGAATGCTCAACCAGCATTGACCATACCGACCAAGATGCCTTTGCTCTACCAAGGATTGAAGAGATGTTACACAATTTAGTTGGTGCCAAATATTTCTGTGTTGGATATGAAGAGCAGTTACCACCAAGTGTCTATCTCAGAAGAAGACAGAGCCAAGTCAGCATTTACTGTTGAACCTCTTGGGTTTTATGAGTTTGTTCCACTCCCCTTTGGTTTGTCAAATTCACCGGCCACATACCAACACGTAATGGAGGATTGTTTAGGTAATATTTAGCAAGACTTACGAAGAACATCTTGAGTGTATGTCTATAAATTTTAACAGATTACGGCAACATGGTATTTAACTCGCTCCTAAAAAGTGCAAGTTCTTTCAAGAGTAAGTCAGGTATTTAGGACATATTGTGTCAGCTGATGGGATAAGTACAGATCCTCAGAAGACCGGGAAGGTGGAGTCTTGGCCTAAACCAACTAATGTGGAGGAGCTGAGGAGATTTCTTGGGTTTGTAGGATACGACAGGCGTTTTGTGAAAGATTTTTCAACTATAGCCAAACCCCTGAATGATCTGCTGATAGGAGTTCAGTTGGAGGACCAACTAAGAAAAAAGGAGGAAGAAAGGTGCAGAACAAGAACTCAGTGAAAGAATGGAATTGGAAACAACAAGAAGAAGACGCCTTTGGGAAACTGAAAAGTTCCTTAGTAAATCCACCCATACTACGATATGCAGTTTTTACCAAACCATTTACAGCGCACACTGATGCTAGTGGTCAAGCATTAGGAACTGTGCTTTATCAAGAACAGGACGATAAGCAACGAGTCATCTGTTATGCCAGTAGAGGACTATCTAGAGCCGAGAAGAACTATCCTGGCATAAACTAGAGTTTTTGGCTTTAACAGCAAGTGGTTGGCATCCCAATGGGCACCAACTGTGCACCTTTGCAAGCTGATCTGTTTCTCTATTCGTATGAAGCCGAGTACATACAGATGCTCGTAAAAACAAACAAACGATCAGTCAGACTTTTTAATTTCACTTATCGATATATTGATGATGTTTTAGCCCTTAATAATCCTAAATTTACTGATTATGTAGACCTCATATATCCTGATGAGCTCGAAATTAAAAATACCACTGACAGTGACAATTACGCTTACTACTTGGATCTGGGTCTCGATTATGACAATTGCCATAAACTGAGTGTTAAATTGTACGATAAACGGGATGACTTTGACTTTCCGATTGTTAAATTTCCTTTTAACTACAAGAATAATTGCGCACTAAACTTATTAAAAACCTTTAAAAAGTTTTATGGCCGTCATATTGATTTGATTGTTAAATATAACGTGTCTCTCTCGGCTATTATTCTCGATATTTTTAATTGACACGTATACTATCACCCTGATAATGTCTACTACATCTTTAAGATAGTTTATCACGTGCATTTTGCATACTATAGTTCATTGGCCAATCACGCTATTTGACCGACATTTCGCCTAATAGAATGGATGCAGCTATGGCGGGTGTGGCTAGCCAGGCAAGGTAAGCTTACTCTTCCTGACACCTGTTACCACTGCTTGTCGTGTATTTTGTACACGAGGAGCAGTCCATTTGCTGATTACTATTTTGCTTGAATACACTATTTTGCCTATAACGTTTTAGGACTTCGAATTCTGTCTTATAGTTTGGATTGTTCGTACTTGGTTTTTATTTTATTACTGTCACAGAAAATTTCCATCAGTATCTTTACAGCAACAGCTTAACCGTGTTTACAGATAAAAACCCTCAGACAGCACACCATATTTGGCCCAGATCTGGCCCAGATCAGGCAACATCTGGCAAAATGATTGGGCCGGATATGGCATGCCACATGTGGGCCAGATCTGGCAGACATGGGCCAGACGTGGCCCAATCAGAGCCAGATCTGGCCCAGATGCGCTTATGCACACGCTCACCTTGCATGGCCCAGATCTGGCAGGCTTTGGCAAGGATATTGCATGCCACATGTTTCGGTTCTATTTCAGTATCGTACCTCTACCAGTTTCCGGGGTCGTAGAGACTTTTCAGGGGGTGTTAATGTCGGCTAACAATGACCTCACACCAAATTTCAGCGAAATCTGTCAATAACTTTTCATTTTACCGAATTAAACTTCCCACGAGGAGAGATAAAATTATATTGCCGTTCGTCACCATTAGTATTTGGTGACTCTAGACTCGAATAACCAGACACTCAACAAACTCCAAACACTCGGTTCCCCGTGCCCAACGTTGCAATTCATAATAATTATAATGAGTTTCGTATATTTTAATTATACGGGGGCGACGGCAATATACGACCACATTTCCAAACACTCGGTTCCCAGTGCCCAACGTTGCAATTCATAATAATTATAATGAGTTTCGTATATTTTAATTATACGGGGGCGACGGCAATATACGACCACATTTCCATATGCTTCTTGGTCTCATGACCTTAAACTTAAACACTGTGCATAAATTTAAAGTCAATCGGGTATTAACTTTAGCCTCTAGAGTGTTCACAAGAAATTGTGGACGACAAACGGACGGACCGACGGATGGCCGGTCGGAGGCGACGGCAATATGCGACCACATTTCCATGTGGGCGTATAATTAAAATATACGAAACTCATTATAATTATTATGAATTGCAACGTTGGGCACGGGGAACAGAGTGTTGGGAGTTCGTTGAGTGTCTGGTTATTCGAGTCTAGAGTCACCAAATACTAATGGCGACGAACGGCAATATAATTTTATCTCTCCTCGTGGGAAGTTTAATTCGGTAAAATGAAAAGTTATTGACCGATTTCGCTGAAATTTGGTGTGAGGTCATTGTTAGCCGACATAAACACCCCCTGAAAATTTCAAGTCTCTACGACCCCGGAAACTGGTAGAGGTACGATACTGAAATAGAACCGTTACTTGTAAGTGATCCTGGCAAAATTTCATTACTTCCGGTATAAGGAAAATGTTCAATTAGTTTTATGAAATCAGAATTGGCATAAGGCATCATATGGCGAAAATTGTATGTAAATCGAATAATAATTGCCACTTTTTATAGACCAAAAACATTGAAAACTGACTTGTAGAAAATCGTCTTTTTCTCGGCAACCGTAGACTACATGATAAAAACTACTTTTGATATCTATGGGTTCAATCGATTTGTTTATTGGAATCAAATATCATAATTTGAAATATATTACAAATCAGATTCATTTGAAAATAATAACTGCTTTGAAGGCTAAATACAGTTTTAACCAAAATGACATTACTTCTGGTGATACTGAAAATGGTTAAATAGCTCTATGAAATCATAAATGGCATAAGATATCATATGGTGAAAATTTTATGAAAATCAAATAATAACTGACACTTTTATAGACCAAAAACCTTGAAAAGTGACTTAAAGTTACATTATTCAACATAAACTTTAATAAAGATAAGAGCAAGCTCTTCTTGCTATAATAGTTTGAAAGTAGATGATGTAAAATTAATATTTTGAAAATTTCATTCAAATTACTCTATTGCAAGCGAAGATATTGGAATTTGAAGATTTGGCAGACATGTGCAATAATTTCAACCACGGTCCTGGTTGATCGAAGCTAAGCCTAGAACCGTCTGGGTCCGCCATATTTGATTAAATCGAAGTATCACTGAAACGTTTTAATCTGTTTAATATCGGAGCAATCTGATGCCATCCAAAATTGATTAAGGCCTGGATCTGTTAATTAATGTCTAATTAATACTTTAGAAAACATTTCAGTCCCAAAGAAAGACTGCTATAGGCAGATTTAGCTCTTAACTAATGTAACTTTAAAGAAAATCGCCCATTTCTCTGCAACCGTTCAAGTTAGAAACCATTTTGTGGTATCTGTATGATCGTATGGGTTCCATCTATTTGATCAATAGAATCAAATATCATAATTTGAAATAAATAACAAGTATGGCTCATTCAGATGTTGGATTTTTCAATTGATAACATCTTTGTTGAAGGGGAAATATATCAGCAAGTGGTTGGCATCCCCATGGGCACCAACTGTGCACCTTTGCTTGCTGATCTGTTTCTGTATTCGTACGAAGCTGAATACATACAGAGGAATACAGACGCTCATAAAAACTAATAAACGATCAGTTAGACTTTTTAATTTCACTTATCGATATATCGATGATGTTTTATCTCTTAAAAGGTGTCACAGCTCCATTGCTCACGTTGGAAGAAAGTCGTTTTTCCGATTTGTAACCCCTTTTAAACTTAACGTCATACACTGGCTATTTAATCTTTTGTAATAATTTTTAAATATTTTGGAAGCAGATATCCTGTGCTTTTGTTTGATATAATTTTTATGTATGTGTTCATTTTATCAATTTCATAAACGTAAATTTAAAAGCGCCAATTTCCCATGTTTTGCCATTACGCTGAAATTTTTTGTCACGTTTTTAAATGAGGGTACCCCACTTCAAGTGCTTGACGCGGGAACACTTTAATATCTTTTGTCACGTTTTTAAATGAGGGTACCCCACTTCAAGTGCTTGACGCGGGAACTCATTAATAATATTATTTTTTCATTCTAATATCATTAGAAAGACAAATGAACGACATTTCGATCGATGTTATATGCGATGTTAGCATTTCGAAATATCAGGCATTTTTTTCAAAGGTGAAAATTCAATTCACAAAAGCTTTTTTTGAGGCGATTTGTCAATAGCGCATATACGACCGACCGAAAGTTATTGTCGTTTCAATGCTATTAAAATCAACAAAATCGGAGCATATTAAGCTCCCGCGTCTAGCACTTGAAAATGGTATACAATACAACGTGATTTTTTCGGAATAGAAAAATAACGCGATTGTTAATGTTCTATGACACCATGACGTTGTCAAAGAAAAAGCAAGGACTTCGAGAAAAATCTCTAGACCGAGTTGTTACGTTGTAAACAAGGGCATGTGATGTATGTTTTATATAAATAAAGGACTTGCCTGCAAAAAAAAGTTATTCCGGGTTTATCATGACTATTATTATATTAATTAGAGCAATCAAATTAAGACAATTCATTCTTGTCTCGACTAGCGGAACCACTGTTGTGCCACGTGACTGCTCCCATATATGGGTCTTTCTATTATTATTCAGCGACAGGTCAAAGTGCAATTTGCTAAATTACCGCGAAAAAAAATAAACCAATGATAATTATGTTTACAAGGATTGTCCAATAAAAGGACCCGTACCGGAAATTAAGTTTTAAAAAAATTGGGTCGAAGTTCAACGTTAAAAATAGCTCCAGTCGGAACTTCATGTTCAGCTAGATCGCACGTCTCGTCTGGATGTTAAACACCAAATATTTTTCGACAATCAAAAAATTGCGTAGCATAATTATATTTAATATGATTTCTGACCATTTTAATACCCAAATAATATTGGAATGTCAAAAGAATTAACGCTAACAAAAAATAGTTTAAATAATGGCTCAAATTCTGGATTTCCGTTGACGATTTACAACATTTCCTTTTTAGATTAGTGCCGTGGTTAGTCAAAAAAAATAGCCGTCCGTCAGTCAGATAACTGATTGTCACAAAAAAGAAAGTTCCACTCACAGTTTATTCAATATTTTATCATTATATATCGGTTCTCAAACTAATTATTTATTATGTTTAATTCATTGTGATTTTGGGGAAATATTTAACACCTAATTTTATGACTTATGAGGAAAAGAAAAACCAAATTGGCCAAATTCGCTGAAAATGATATAAATATTGCATTTTTGGAGTTGTTTTTTTTCATTTTGGTCACTATAACAACATTATATGAAATTCTATACAAGGGTAAAGATATGTAATTTTAAAATATCTAAAACTGTTGGAGCTGTACACAAAATTTCACTTGAAAATCTCAATTCCTTCATATATTTTTTTAGGCCTAAAATTGGACAATTTCCTATTGCAGAATGTTTTTTTCAAAGTGAACCCCTTTCCAGTATATAAAAGAGATGGCATATTAATATGTTGTTATTATTTATTTGTTCAATCTTGCCAAGTAGCTACTGACTTAAAATGATATAAAAATTAATATTAATGAGAAAATCATCGGAAAATGATGCATTTTTATACGCCCACATTTTCATGTGGACGTATTATGTCGTCGCCCCTGTCCATCCGGACATCCGTCCACAATTGTTTGTGGACTCTGTACAGGTCACAATTCTTGTCCGATTTTGACGAAACTTGAAATATAGGTTTATCCCCAAAAGATCTTGGCTGCTTTCGATATTGGCATGTATCGGATCAAAACTTCATGGATTATGGCCCCTGATTGTACGAAAAATCACATTTTTAGCTTGTGGACCCTATAGAGGTCACAATTTTGAACCGATTTTGATGAAACTGTACATGCATGTTTATAACCCAAAGATCTTGGTTCCTTTCAATATTTGAGCCTATCGGAACGTAATTTCCTGAATTCTGGCCCCTGATTGTCTGAAAAATCACCTATTTTAGCTCGTGGTACCTCTGGAGGTCACAAATATTATCTGAGGAAGGTTGAGTTCAAATTTCGGAAAATTGGACCAAAATTACCATACAAAATGGCCGCCGTTCGTATGCGAATACTGTTAAAAATGGTATTTCAAGGTTGTGGACCCTGTAGAGGTCACAATTTTAATTCGATTTTGATATTTGCGCATATCGGATCGTAACTTTCTGAATTATGGCCACTGATTATACGCAAAATCGTCTTGGTTTAGCTTGTGGTATTTCTGGAAGTTACAATAATTATCCGATTTTAAAAATCGTTTGATTATATCACCGTTACACCCTAAGAAAGGTTCAGTTTGAATTTCGCAAAAATTGGACCACAATTGCCATACAAAATGGCCACCATTCGTACGCAAATACTGTTAAAAAATGGTATATCAAGGTTGTGGACCCTGTAGAGGTCAAACTTTTAATTCGATTTTGATGAAACTTAAAATGCATGGTTATAACCCAAAGATCTTGGTTCCTTTCGATATTTGCGCATATCGAATCGTAACTTTCTGAATTATGGCCCCTGATTATACGCAAAATCGTCTTGGTTTAGCTTGTGGTCCCTCTGGAGGTTACAATAATTATCTGATTTAAAAAATCGTTTGATTATAACATAACATAACATAACATAACATCCAAATTTATATAGCGCAATAAATACTCGTATTAAGAGTTCCAAATGCGCTCGCAAAGTTCGACAATTTGGTTCCATTTCATCCATACCGTAGTGTTGTATGAACAGGTGCGTTTTTAGTCTTGTTTTAAAAATGCAGACGGACTTTGATGTTTTTATATAAAGGGGTAGTGAATTCCACAAAAGAGCTGAAGAGTACTGGAATGAACGTTTGGTAATTTCTAAGCTCGTGGATGGTACTATTAAGAGATGTTTGGAAGAAGATCGTAGACATTCTCCTGGAATATATGTGAGGATGAGATTTTTGATGTAGGATGGAGCAGAGTTGTTAATAGCTTTGAAGGTCAGCAAGAGTATTTTAAATATTATTCTTTGATGTACAGGAAGCCAGTGAAGGGTTTTTAGTGTTTTGGTGATATGAGCCAATTTCCGAGTTCCAGTAAGTAAACGTGCAGCCGAATTCTGAACATGTTGCAGTTGATGAATTTGTGATTTGGGAAGTCAGTACAGTAGAGCATTATGATAATCCAATTTAGTGGTTATTAAAGCATGAATCAAAAGTTCGAGGTTTTCAGAGCTTAAATAAGTTTTAATTTTTGGTCCGATTTTCCGAAATTTGAACTCAACCTTCCTTGGGGTGTAACGGTGATATAATCGAACGTTTTTTTAAATCAGATAATAATTGTGACCTCCAGAGGTACCACGAGCTAAAATAGGTGATTTTTCGGACAATCAGGGGCCATAATTCAGGAAATTACGTTCCGATAGGCTCAAATATGATGAGGAACAGACGGCAGTTATATGGTTATCAAAAGAGAGGTACGAGTCAATAATGGCGCCAATATTTTTAGCTTTGCTAGTGGGATTAATGATCTCGGCATCCAGATGAAAAGTGGTTTGTTTAATTTTGTTCAGTTGGTGTTTACTCCCTAGAAAGAGAATCTCTGTTTTGTCAGGGTTTAGCTTTAAAAAATGAAGTGTCATCCAGTTATGAATTTCTTGCAGACATGTCTCCACATTTGCGACTGTGCGATTGGGATTGTTCTTCGAAGCTTATATAAAGCTGTGTGTCGTCGGCAAAAAGGTGGATACTAAGGCCATATTTCTGTGCAATTTTATTCAGTGGTTTGGTGAAGATGATGAACAACACCTGTCCCAAAACTGAACCCTGTGGGACACCACAGAGCAGGGGAACATCCTTGGAGTATTCATCTCCTATGCAAACTCGCTGTTTTCTATCGGTTAGATAGGACTTGAACCAGCCGAAAACTGTACCACGTAGCCCGATTTCTGTCCAAAGAGTATCCAAGAGATCTTCCGACTCCAAAGTGTCGAATGCAGCGGACAGGTCTAAGAGAACTAATATTACGCAACGGCGTTTATCTAATTCGAAATAGATATCATTAACAATTTTGATCAAGGCTGTTTCAGTACTGTGATATTGTTTGTACGCGGATTGGTAAGCATTGTCAAGACTATTGGTGGACATATGATGTTGTAGACGAAGAAGAACACATTTCTCTAGCAACTTCGAGACATAGCTTAGATTACTCACAGGTCTGTAGTTTTTAAGGAGATCGGGGTCCAAACTGACTTTCTTTATTAAAGGCCTTACAATTGCCTGTTTGAGCTGCTTTGGAAATATGCCTGATTTCAAGGAGCTGTTAACAATTGAAAGCAAGGATGGAAGAAAGATATCAATGTGTTCTTTCAGAATCCAAGTCGGCAGTGGATCAAGAGAGCATGACTTTGTCTTTGTGTTCATAACAACTTTCTTTAAAGTTTTGGTGTCATACGGCTCAAAGGATTCTAAGACAGAAACAGAGTTGTATTTATATGATGGTACAGTGCTTCGGAGTATCTTCTGCTTTTCGAGGATATGTAGTCTAATATTTTCAATTTTGTCATTGAAATAATCTGAAAACTTGTCTGCCAGCTGAACTGGAGAGTCGTAGTCCGGGAGAATATTGTTGTTATTAGATGAGTTGATAAGTTGTTTTACGGTCTTAAATAATTGTTTGTGATCTTTTCCGCACTCAGCTACTTTCATATTATAGAATTCTTTTTTTGATTTTTTGACCAGATTAGAAACAGCTTTTACTTCTTTTAGATAGATTTGTTTATGGATATGGAGTTTTGTTTTCTTAAACAACTTCTCTGCCTTACGCCTTCGTTTCCTAGCTTCACGTATCTCACCATTGAACCATGGACAGTAAGGTTAAATAAGAATCGTTCGGGATATCATAGGTGCATGTTTATCAACGATATTCTGTACAGCTGTATTATAATTTTCGATTAGTATGTTAGCGTCTGCTGATTGTGAATTTAGTACTGTTGAGTTTTTTATGTCCTCCGAAAAAACATTTAAATCAATGTTTTTGTATTTTCTGTATTTAACAGTTTTTGGGGTCGTAGTGCAGGTTTTATCAAATGGGACTGTAAAATGGAGAGCAAGGTGGTCACTAAGATGAGAATCTAAAGCATCAATGTCATTAATATTAATTTCACCAGATCTTGTTAGTATTAAATCAAGAGTATGACCTAATATGTGGGTTGGTACATTAACATATTGACTCAAACCGAATGAACCGATTAACTTAGCAAATTGTACTGCACTGGGATCTGAAAGATAATCGACATGAATGTTAAAGTCCCCAGCTATTAAGAGTTTACCGGGTCTTAACACAAGGCTCTCCAAATATTCTCCTAACTCCGTGAAAAAGTCTGATATTGGTATTATAGTTTTGTTTTTCTTTATCAATGGGGGCCTATATATAACGACAAATCTTATGGTTTCTGTGGTTGATTTACAAGTTGCCTCTATGTATTCAAATGAGTTATATACTGCTGTGTCTGCTTTCTAACCGTAATAGAAAAATTAGTCTTGAAAAGGATACCGACATCCCCTCTACCGTTACGGGGGATGTGTTCAAGCTTGTAGCCTAAGGCCAATAATTCACTGATTAATGGACCACTGGTATTACTTTTCAGCCAGGTTTCTGTTAGTAGTGCTATTTCACTGCCACGGTCTGATAAATGATCAGTGAGCTGTATTGTTTTATCATTAAGTGATCGAATATTGATCAAGCATGCTTCAGACTTTTTTTTGTATAGTGATTTCTTTTTACCAGCTCTACACCCTTTTTTCACCTTCTTGAATTTAAATATGTTGCTTAGTTTAAGAGAGTTGATCAGAGTAGAGTTCAGTTGATGACACTGTTCATTGTTTAAGGTGTAGAGAGTCTGTGATGAATACACCACTTTACTAGACATTAAAACACAACAATTTGGTGATTAACAACTCAGGACATATCACACCATTCAAATACCAATACCAAAAACCAAATCAGTGCATAACACATAAAATATCCAAAATTTTATCAAGATGTCAGTAATTCTACACTTCCTCTTTCATTATGTAACACTGTGCCAAAAATTGTAAAGTTCACAACAAGATAAAATAGAAAAACTTTGAAAACTTTGCAGAGCTCTCAACTGCTGCTTCTCAGCGCAAGGGAGATAACTCATAACTTATATCACCGTTACACCCTAATAGACGGAGAGAAATAATAAACTACCGAGAACAAATTGCAAAAGAATTTCTTTCACTGAAATCTGGTAAAGGGATGTCTTAAGGACTCCCAACTCAAAATTGTCCGCTTTAACCCTGTAGCGATTTTCATAATTAGCATAAATCCAAGATGGCCGCCAATTGGACCTTTTTGCCCTCCATATCTTGGAAACGGCTCGTTTTAGAGCAAATAAATGTGTATCATTAGATACAAAAGTGATACAAACAAATCGGAAACAAAGGTTATCACGACGCCAGCAGGTCATGGTGTCACGTCATGACGGCATTGTGACGTAATGACGTCACTTTGACGTTAAAATGCTTAAAAGTCCGGCAGAACTTTGGCTGAACCTGAATTTGTTTACAATTTTTTTTATGATTGATTTTAGTAGCATGTGGTGTCTTGTTTAGGAATCTGCCGGTTGAACCTGGGTCACTCTTGAGTGTTTTGAGAAATTCAAGTTGGCGTCCAAGACGGCCGTCATTTAAATAATCTCCTATGCCCCCCATTTTATTTTGACTAGGATGATAATTTTGGTGGCTAACCGTATGTTTTTGGGGGCCAAGGAATACACTGAAATCATTCATTAGGTTGTGGGGTAATATTATCGTAGCGTTTTTTTATAATTAGCATAAATCCAAGATGATCGCCAATTGGACTTTCTGGCCTCCATATCTTGGAAACGGCTCGTTTTAGAGCAATAAATGTATTATCATTTGATACAAAAGTAATATCAATGTCATGACGTCGCACTGCGGTTATTTGACGTCAAAACACTGCTTTGATACCAAATAAGCGGGGTTGACTTGAGTTCTAATAAGCGGAGTTGTGATCTGCTTCGTTTTTGTGACACTGACTAATTGGACTGGAATCCAATTTGATGATTGGCTTGGAATTCAGTCTTGGTTTTATCCAGATATTTGAAACTTTCTTTTGCTAATTTTGTGAAAAGAGTTGTATTTCGCCATGGATAGACATGCATAATTTGCGACAATAACCTAAATAATGGTGGGGATGTTGTCAAGCTCTTGAGATTGGCTTGGAATTCAATCTGGGTTTTCCCCAGATAGTTGAAACTTATTGTTGCTAATTTTGTGGAAAGAATTGTATTTTGCAATGGATGCATGCATAATTGGCAGCAATAATTTAAATAATGGTGGGGATGTTGTTAAGGTCTGGTGATTGGCTTGCAATCCAGTCTGGTTTCCACCAGCTAGTATTGGAAATTTTTCTAGCCCTGCGTGTAGCAATGTTAATGTCATGATGTTATTCCCAAAGTTTCTTCGCCGAAAACGCAGTCATGGACATCGTCGCTACACACCACCCAAGCTTGAAGCACTATTTCACCTGATGTCCTTTTGGAAATTATCCAAGAACCACTAGGGTCACACCATATCAGTACTAAATTATATTCGATTCCACATACTATTTTAAAATTGCTCAAATCTGAATGTTTGGATTCAAATTGTACTGATCCTGCATCCACTGAATACAGGGCTGTATATTTCGTACTTGACATTGCCCACCGTCGTTGGAACATTGTGATTAAGTCTGATGTGTCTAACGCCACCAACAGTCCTTTTATAAAACTGAAATTTGGTAATAAAGGCAGTGATGCTATCGGGTTAGGACAAATATTACACCACAGCACACATCTCTCTTTACTTCAAAACTGTTACTGTTTCTAGGATTTCTTATACGTATACTAAACCCATTCCATCCAAAATATTTAATTACAGAAACGCATTATCTAACATCAATGCATAATAATTATATGATAACCCTCTACCCTGTGCTTTCCTACGTCGTCCTTAATTTACCAGCCAGCTGGGCATGTGTGGCGCCAGGCAGGGTAGACGTACTCTTCCGGACACCTGTTACCACGGTTTGTCGTGTATTTTGCACACGGTGAACAGTCCATATGCTGATCACACTATTTTGCCTGTACCGTTTTTGTTAGGACTTCGAATTTTGTGTAATGGTTTGGATTGTTCGTACTTGTTTTTTTTTATTTGACACTTTTTTGTCAATTTTATGAAAATAGCTGTTTTTCGCAATGGATACGTGCATAATTTGCGGCAGTAACCTAAATAATGGTGGGGACATTGTCAACCTCACCACAAAGGGATCAAATATAATCAATCAGGCTGCTCAGCTTCACGGGTTGGGCATTCGGTCATCCCTAATGCTCATGTGCAGACATATTTTTCACTCTTTAGATTGGATTCTGGTCCAGTCAGTCACAAAAACAAACTAGTTCTCAGCCCGCTTATTCTGAGTTATCTAAGACATCAGAACTCTCCCGTCAAATCCGCTTATTTGGTACCAAAGCAGTTAGTACGGTCGTCAAACCCAATATTTCGAGTGCACCTGGAAATGGTCTACAGAGTTTTTTTTAGGATTGTTTTTAGTAGGCTGCGGTGCCATTCTGATCATCTGAGACACGCTGCCTGCGGAGAAGTGATCTCCGCGGCAGTCAATCGACATGTTTTCATATCACGTGGTTTATACGTCGCAGGTCATGAGGTCAACGCACTAACAATAACAATCATGGCTTCACTCTTCCTTGTATTTCTTTTGTAATATCAATGAGAGAATTTGAAAAATCAGGCTCTTCCATAACATGTCGGTAACAGAGCTTTACAGCCGTGACGTTCATAACAAGCATGCAATCCCTCCACTTGTTTTTCCTTCAAATTTAAGTTTGTTACTCCTAACTTCGACTTTGAAAATGTATAGCGTAACGAAACTTTTTGCTCATGGGCGCTGACATCTTGGAATTTTTTTGTGCTTCGGTCGGGTCTATTTCAGATATACACAATCAATTATTTTAATGTTTTTAGCGCGGGGATTGACTAAAAGTTAATTTATTTCAGTTCTAAACAAAAATTTAAATCTTTATAGCAATTTTAACAAAATAGCCAAATTCTGGCTGGGATTACTGCGCAAAATGGCCAGTCACTGTGTACGTGCGAAAAAAAAAGCCAGCTACGTCATAAATTTCGTCACGTTAGTTACGTTTGCTGTGGTGCCTCTTTCGGAATCCGCCGGGTTAACTTCGGTCATCCTGGTGGCCGTTTCAAAGTATCCCCCATAGTATTCATTCTAGTACGATAATTACCCCACAACTTAATGAATGATTTCAGTGTATTCCTTGGCCCCCAAAACATACGGTTAGCCACCAAAATTATCATCCTTGTCAAAATAGCATGGGGGGGGGGGGGTATAGGGGATTATTTGAAATGACGGCCGTCTTGGACGCCATCTTGAATTTCTCAAAACACTCAAGGGTGACCCAGGTTCAACCGGCCGATTCCAAAACAAAACACCACGGGCTACTAAAATCAATCATAAAAAAATTGTAAACAATTCCAGGTTCAGACAAAGTTCTGCCGGACTTTTAAGTGTTTTAACGTCAAAATAGCGTCAATGTGACGTCATTACGTCACAATGCCGTCATGACGTGACACCATGACCTGCTGGCGTCGTGATAACCTTTGTTTCCGATTTGTTTGTATCATTTTTGTATCTAATGATACACAATTATTTGCTCTAAAACGAGCCGTTTCCAAGATATGGAGGCCAAAAAGGTCCAATTGGCGGCCATCTTGGATTTATGCTAATTATGAAAATCGCTACAGGGTTAAAGCGGACAATTTTGAGTTGGGAGTCCTTAAGATATCCCTTTACCAGATTTCAGTGAAAGAAATTCTTTTGCAATTTGTTCTCGGTACTTTACAAACAGAAATTATATCTCTCCGTCTATAAGGAAGGTTCAGTTCGAATTTCGGGCCAATATTGGACCTAAATTGCCATACAAAATGGCCACCATTCGTACGCAAATACTGTTAAAAAATGGTATATCAAGGTTGTGGACCCTGTAGAGGTCAAAATTTTAATTCGATTTTGATGAAACTTAAAATGCATTGTTATAACCCAAAGATCTTGGTTCCTTTCGATATTTGCGCATATCGGATCTTAACTTTCTGAATTATGGCCCCTGATTATACGCAAAATCGCATTCGTTTAGCTTGTGGTCCCTCTGGAGGTCACAATTATTATCTGATTTAAAAAATCGTTTGATTATATCACCGTTACGCCCTAAGGAAGGTTGTGTTCGAATTTCGGAAAAATTGGAACAAAATTGCCATACAAAATGGCCGCCTTTTGTACTCAAATACTGTTAAAAAATGGTTTATCAAGGTTGTGGACCCTGTAGAGGTCAAAATTCTAATTCGATTTTGATGAAACTTAAAATGCATTGTTATAACCCAAAGATCTTGGTTCCTTTTGATATTTGCGCATATCGGATCTTAACTTTCTGAATTATGGCCCCTGATTATACGCAAAATCGCATTCGTTTAGCTGGAGGTCACAATTATTATCTGATTTAAAAAATCGTTTGATTATATCACCGTTACGCCCTAAGGAAGGTTGTGTTCGAATTTCGGAAAAATTGGAACAAAATTGCCATACAAAATGGCCGCCATTCATACGCGAATACTGTTAAAAAATGGTATATCAAGATTGTGGACCCTGTAGAGGTCACAATTTTAATTCGATTTTGATGAAACTTGAAATGCATGGTTACAACCCAAAGATCTTGGTTCCTGTAGATATTTGCACATATCGGATCGTAACTTCCTGAATTATGGCCCCTGATTATACACAAAATCGTCTTTCTTTAGCTTGTGGTCCCTCTGGAGGTCACAATTATTATCCGATTTAAAAAATCGTTTGATTATATCACCGTTAAACCCTAAGGAAGGTTGAGTTCGAATTTCGGAAAAATTTGAAACAAAATTGCCATACAAAATGGCCGCCGTGTGTTATAAAATGGTATGGGTTGTGGACCCAGTATAGGTCAAAATTTTGATTCAATTTTGATGAAACTTGAAATGCATGGTTATAACCCAAAGATCTTGGTTCCTTTCGTTATTTTCACAAATCAGATCATAACTTCCTGAATTATGGCCCCTGATTGTCCAAAAAATCGCCTATGGTCCCTCTGGAGGTCACGATTATTAACCGATTTAAAAAAACGCTTGACTTTATCACCGTTACACCATACGGAAGGTCTATAGGCTTCTGCCTGTTCTCCAATCCAGTTTCTGTGAATAAATATTGTTTAAAAAAAATAAAATACGGAAGGTTGAGTTTGAATTTCAGGGAAATCGGACCATAATTGCCAGACAAAATGGTCGCCGTTTGTACGCTAATAGTGTTAAAATATGGTATATCAAAGTTGTGGACCCAGTATAGGTCACAATTTTAATTCGATTTTGATGAAACTTGAAATGCATGTTTATAACCTAAAAATCTTGATTCTTTTCGATATCTGCGCAGATCAAATTGTAATTTAATGAATTATAGCCTTTGATTGTAGGAAAAATCACTTTCGGTTTTGCTTGTTCTCTAACCATCTCTCAAAAATGTGGGCGTATCCTGCCTGGCAGTGCCAGCTTACTATCTTTTAAAAATATAAAGTGGTTGCTATGGTAAGCACCCAATTTCCTTAATATTTTGCTCGAACTTATACAATCTGTATCATTTGACATTACACAGGTTTCAAATACTTTAAAATGCTTATTTTTAAATGTGGTGATCATCTTTTGGGTTACGGTAAAGAGTATTGAAAATGGTCAAAAATGTCATTTTTTTCCATTTTGCAACCAAAATTGATAATAAATGGCGGATTGGAAATATGTAATTTTAAAAATTCACAAATTTTTTGGCATATTCCCATAATTTCACTTGTTTATCCCCATTCCTTCTTATTTTAGAAATCGCCCCAAAACTAGGCAAATGTGTGCCGCGGACAATTGTTCAAAAATGAACATAATCCAGCTCTTGAGACAAGGCATATGGATATTTTTGCTAATTTTGTTTCTGTTTATCTTACTTGATAGCTACTAATTTTAAAATGCATAACAACCAGGTTAATTATTTCAGATATAACATGGACAAGACCATTTTTGATGAAAAAATTGACCAAACTGACGTTGACATAATGGAATTTTTGAGAAAACCTAGGTATTTTGGAGTTGCTGGGGAAACGAGAAAAATTGTTACACGAATTTGAAAATTTATACATAATTAGCCTTAAAGTTGTATTTCATGAATTTACATCTACATTTTTGATAGTTTTGATATGAAATTAAATATGGTATGGCAAAAAACACCAAAAATGACTTTTTCAAAGTGTTGAAAAACCTTTCTTCCGCGAAAGTCAAAAATGGCAACTTTCAGCCTCAATAAAAAAAAAAATTTCATCCGATTTTCAATCTGTAAAAAGTTTTGTGAGAAGAATGCTGAGATCTACTTGAAAAAATAATAAAATCATATGTATAATCATAATCTCAAAATCACCTTTTCCACCTACTCTTAATAATCCCAAATTTAGTGATTATGTAGAATTCATATATCCTGATGAGCTCAAAATTAAAAATACCACTGACAGTGACAATTACGCTTCCTACTTGGATCTGCGTCTCGATTTTGACAATTGCCATAAACTGAGTATTAAATTGTACGATAAACGTGTTGACTTTGACTTTCTGATTGTTAACTTTCCATTTATTAGTAGTAACATTCCAATGTCACCAGCTTATGGAGTGTTTGTGTCTTAGCTTATTCGTTACGCGAGAGCTTGTTCATTCTATTCTGATTTTTTAATTAGATCGATGCATTTATCATCTAAGCTTCAACTACAGGGATACTTTCGAACTAAACTTATTAAAACATTAAAGTCGACATATTGACTTAGTTGGTAAATATAACATGTCTCTCTCAGCTATTATTCTGGATATATTAAATTGACACATATACTATCTCCCTGATAATGTCTGTCGACTACATCGATCGTTAACACTGTTCGTCACGTGCATTATGCATACCGATATTTCATTGGCCAATCACGCTATTTTACCTAGATTTCAGCGAATAGTTTGGATGCAGCTATGGCGGGTGTGGCCCAGGCAGGGTAAGCTTACTCTTCCGGACACATGTTACCACTGAATGTAGGATATTTTGTACACGGGGAGCAGTCCATTTGCTGATTACACTATTTTGCTTGAATATACTATTTTGCCTATAACGTTTTTTAGGACTTTGAATTCCGTGTTACGGTTTGGATTATTCGTACTTGGTTTTATTTTATTGAATAAAATATTGTTTTTGAAGGCTAAAATTTAAATTTCGAGCAAATGATGTCATTTCCGGTGGCAGCGATAGAGGTAAATAGTTTGACTAATCTACTATGGGTGTGACTTGAAGGATAAAGCTATTTTGAACGTTCTGCGACAATGTGAAATGTCCGAAATCACCGAAGTTATAGTTTTTAAAAATATTGCAGTAATTTTAACAATATTCATTGGATTTTAACTTTCGATACATTTTGGCATACCCGGAGATAGGGCACATAGCTACTCTACTTTCGATTTTTGATTTTCGGCAAATCTTCGAAGATATTACGCAGCAAATTTCGAAAATTTAAAATTTTACAAAAAACTTTTTTTATTTATAAATATCTTTTTTAGTTGTGTTGTGCACAGAATTAAATAGTCATCTGACTAGCGCAAAAATGTTTAAATTTTTTGTCTCGGTAGTTTTCCTTGGCCGCCAGTGGCTAATTCAGTTTTTCAGTCCTATATTAATTTTTTATTGTTCAATTTGTATAAAAGTTCATATGCTTCTTTGTCTCAATTGTCATTTTCTTTATTACCAAAGGTGTTATCTGTTGGCACCGGAAGTGGCATAATTTTACCAAAAACTACAATTTGACAATTCAGTACCATTTTTCGAAAACAAATATTATTTTTTCGAAAAATTATATGACTCAAAGAATGTGCCCTTTCAAGGCACAAAAATGTGTGAGCTTAGTTTTTTTAATTTCAATTTTTTTTTCGAGCAAATTTGATGACGAGGCTAAAAATGGTGTAGAATTGACCTATTTACAACCTGTTCAGGCTTTTCAGATTTTAAAATATTTCTTCATAACTTTTATAAACTTGTAGCTATAATCGATACGAAGAAAATGTATGTTAAAATTAGTTAGTAATATAAGCAGTCAGGCCTCAACATATTGGGGATGCATCGAAACCTATGGGTAGGTTCCATGTAAACCAAGGCTCATAACCTACAGGTTACGATATTGTATTTATGGACATGTTTTGACCTTTATTTTAATGAAAGAACAGCCTACAAATCAGCATAATATGAGTTTGCATGTTAATAAAAATATTTAAAAGGAAAAAAATTGTTGTTTTTGTATAATTATCTAATTTATTCAATATTGGAATTGGCACTTATGACAGTGAATTGAACACATACATAACAATAATAATTAATGAACTCTTTAAACAATCAAAATTTAATTAGCAAATAATTCAAGGAAGTTAATATTAAATCAATTCCAGTTTCATAAAATGCTTTAAATAACAATTTAATAATAATGAACACTTCAAACAGAAATAGACGGTTTTCTACAGGTCACCTGTGAAGGTTTTTGGGCCATAAAAGTGTCAATTATTATTCAAATTTCATAAACTTTACTCCATGTTATACCTAATACCATTTAGGATTTTATACAAGTAATTTAAGATTTTTATTATAACCGGAAGTATGTTCATTTTGGCAAAAACTTTTTTTTAGCCTTCAAAACAGATATTTTATTCAAATGAGTCTGTTTATTAAATTATGATATTTTATGCCAATCAGCAAATAGAATGAACCCATACGATCATACAGATACCACAAGTTTCTAACTTGTACGGTCGCAGAGAAATAGCCGATTTTCTACAAGTCACTTTTCAAGTTTTTTGGTCTTTAAAAGTGGCAATTATTTTTCAATTTACAATTTTTTTTTCACTATATCATATCTATGCCATTTCTGATTTCATTAAACTAATTGAATATTTTCATTATCAACGGAAGTAATGTAATTTTGCCAGGATCACTTACAAGTAACATATATATAAAATGAAATGATATTGCTGGATTTGGTTGATTCTGCGTCCATTTTATTTGATGTGTGCAATGCTTATGTGGAAATGAGTTAAGGTTTCTTTGGTACCGGAAGTGACATTATGTTCAAGGGTAACGTGGCATCGAAAGTGACAAAAGTTCAAAGGTAACATGGCACCAGTGAAATGCGTCATTCCTGCATGAAGATGGTCTAGTTTAAATTTTTTTGTGTGTTTTTTTCCCAAATATCTCATATTTTTGCGACTACTTCTGGATTTTGGATCATTGTCGGGATAGTTTTAACAAGTTGTTTGGTTAGATATCTTGCCGTACCAGAAGTGTCAAAAACATCTATTCGGTAGTTGTTTGTAAAAATGATAAATAATTTAACGATTTTCAATAATTTAACGATTTTCAACTTTTTTCAAAGATTTAATCTCACCGATAATTTTAAAATTCAATGGGTGTGAAGCCACAAAAGATCAACAAGTAAACAAGCAATCACCAATCAATTATCTATGAGATTAAAACTCGCTATATACGGCGCCGGTCTGTGTTGATTACTTTGATAATTTAAATCTCTTGTACGACAGTTGTGACAAATACTCAAGAATATCCACAAATTTTCTCCTGAATTCATACAGGTAAAAATATTCCTACCTAGCACATGTTTGAAACATTCGTTGCGCATAACACTTAATTCAGCTCAGCATATAACTTTATGTAGACACAGCATTAACAATCATAACAGATAAATTACAAGGTGGCATAATAACTACAACATTATGTTCAACTAAAGAAGTATAAAATCAAGAGTTGGCATAACTATAAGTGTAGTCTTAGCTGTCTACTACACATGTACCTAACTTGTGTTGTTACTGGGTCCATCTTCACATTTATATATCTAAAGATGTCACCCCTAGCTACCTACATTACAGTTAACATAAACACAACAATTTAGACATAGATTAAAATATTAAAACAATACAAAGAAGATTATAGACATGGCGAATAAGCTTATAATATTAACTATATACATGCATTAAGATATTACCATTACGGTAACATACATTCTTATTAGAATACTCTTAGGGTAGCCCATAATTAATTAGAATGAATGAATGAAATGGGGTTTAACGTCCTACGCTTAAGCACCGTACCTGGGCCAACTGAAGACGGGATAATTAATTAGACAATAGAAGTTAATTATATAGGGTCGTTATCTATAGTGGTGACAGTTGGATGAGATATTTATATATCTAGTCGATCATGTGTTGTAGCCTGATGTCACTATTATAGTATTTTTGGGAATGAGAACGTTCAATCGAGTTCGCCTATTATCAATGCGCACGCGATAGAGTGCGTTCAACTAAAGACGGCGAAGAAGATAAATTAACAACAGACTTGACCTATTCAAAATGCCTGTTATGTTAAATGCAATAGAAATTGATGTAATAAAATTTTGAAAGTACAGAAAGGTTTATAATTTTTAAAGGGAATAGCATTCCGGTGATTCGAAGCTACACTATAAAAATACTTCTTGTTTTCGAAGTTACAGTATTTCCCATTTTTGGAGAAAACTTGGTATTCTGACATGCTGTGCGATCTAACTTATTTTAACGATCCTCTATGATGTGGGATGTGACAAGAGTCCACTGTACTTTCAATATGGTGATGTTTTTCGAGATAGTTTTAATAAACAGTTTGGGCAATCAAATAGTAGTGTTTATTTGTAAACGACATTATTTTGACTGTCTGTTCAAAGAACTTAATTTCGGGAAACCAATCGACAGTGCTACATATAAACGATCTACTTTAGTGAGGATGAAATTATATCCAATCACAAATCTGTACTCACTTCATTTGGTACTCCATGTGGAAATACCTATACAGATTTGCCCTTGTTGTATTGGATACCTAAATTACATAAACATCCTTACAAGCAACGTTTTATAGCAGGTTCATCCCGTTGTTCCACGAAACCACTTTCAAAGGTATTGACATCTATACTTACAGCTGTTAAAGAGGGTATTCAAAAATACTGTAACAAAGTATACTCTCGAAGTGGTATAAATCAAATGTGGATATTAAAAAATTCCAAAGAATTACTTGATGGTTTGCAATCTAGATCCCTTGCTTCAGTCTCATCTATTCAAACGTTTGACTTTTCTACTTTGTACACTAAAATTCCCCATAGTAAATTAAAAGCCAGACTGAAAAACATTATTCACAGTGTCTTTTCGTCTAAATCTGGTACTGCTCGATATCAATATTTAGTTGTAAATTATAATTCTACATATTTCGTTAGGTATCACAGTGATTCAAAAAACAAATACACGGCCATCAAGATAATTCAGATGTTGGATTTTTTAATTGATAACATCTTTGTTGAATTTGGAGGGGAAATATATCAGCAAGTGGTTGGCATCCCAATGTGCACCAACTGTGCACCTTTGCTTGCTGATCTGTTTCTCTATTCGTACGAAGCTGAGTACATATAGATGCTCGTAAAAACAAACAAACGATCAGTCAGACTTTTTAATTTCACTTATCGATATATTGATGATGTTTTAGCCCTTAATAATCCTAAATTTAGTGATTATGTAGACTTCATATATCCTGATGAGCTCGAAATTAAAAATACCACTGACAGTGACAATTACGCTTCCTACTTGGATCTGGGTCTCGAATATGACAATTGCCATAAACTGAGTGTTAAATTGTACGATAAACGGGATGACTTTGACTTTCCGATTGTTAACTTTTCATTTATTAGTAGTAACATTCCAATATCACCAGCTTATGGAATGTTTGTGTCTCAGCTAATTCATTACACGAGAGCTTGTTCCTTTTATTCTGATTTTTATACGCCCACATTTTCATGTGTTTAAAAAAATTATAAAACGGCTGCCACTAAAACCATCATTATTTTAATTCAACGTTTCGTAGGTAAATATAACACTACATCATCAGGGTAATACAAATACTAACTGAAAGGCAAGTAATAAACTCAATGACATCACAAAAATCCTTAGTTACGTAGATATACAAAATCAAAGATATATGACGTCATAGTTAGCAACAAGGAAAATGAAGTTAGTTTCACAATAAAAGGCCTATTATAGATAATTATCATTAAATTTAATCAGATATTAAAAATTGTAGATTCTAAAAAAAATAAAATAAAATAAGTTAAGCAGGCGGTAAGAAAGGTGGGAGATTGTTATGTACAGAAGAAAGTTTCACAAGTAGGATTATAATTATTTGGAGAAGTTTTTTATAGTATCTGGGTTATGTTTATTCAGACCATTAGGCCACACAGTGTTCAGTCTATGCATCCATAGAGATTCCGCAATATTCAGTTGTTTCCGATCTTCATTATATACTTGCTGGAGAATGGTACATGTATAATTATGGTTGGGTATGTTAAAATGGGGGGCAACATGTGGGGCTTTACCTGCTTTTTGTAATTTGATATTGGATCTGTGACTGTTCAATCTGGTGCTAAATGGGGTAATAGTTTGTCCGACATATTGGATTTGGCAAATTTTACATGTTAAACAATAAATAATAAATTTGCTTTGACAATTAGTAGAATGTCTGATTTGAAATGTTTGAGAGTCTTTGTTTTTAATCTTATCAGTCTCTTCAAGAACTGCGCAGGTTTTACACCTTGGTTTATGGCACGGCTTACATCCCTAAGATTCAATATTAGTATAAGTTTTATTCGTCCGCAATTTGTTGGCTCTCAAAATATCTCCAATTGTCTTATTTCGTCTATAATTATCTTGCTGTTCTCTATTACTTTTTTCAGGATGTGTCCATCGGGGGCGACGGCAATATGCGACCACATTTCCATGTGGGCGTATAATTAAAATATACGAAACTCATTATAATTATTATGAATTGCAACTTTGGGCACGGGGAACCGAGTGTTGGGAGTTTGTTGAGTGTCTTGTTAATCGAGTCTAGAGTCACCAAATACTAATGGCGGCGAAAGGCAATATAATTGTATCTCTCGTGGGAAGTTTAATTCGGTAAAATGAAAAGTTTTTGACCGATTTCGCTGAAATTTGGTGTGAGGTCATTGTTAGCCAACATGAACACCCCCTGAAAATTTCAAGTCTCTACGACCCCGGAAACTGGTAGAGGTACGATACTGAAATAGAACCAAAGTTTCACGGTGCAAAATAGACGGTAAGGATCTAAAATAGCCTTAGAACCGAGATGGGGTAAAGCTTTATTTTCATACTAGTTGATAATAAGGCCCGTGAGGAACTGTTAGCGAGACATCGTTCGCTCAGGGACAGTTCATGAGGGGCTACATTTAGGTCTGGTTATGATTATAGTTATACCTTCGCAAGTTCGCGTGAATAAATAACAACAGACCACGTGTGTGCACGCGCCGTTAATAGTTTGTGAGCGTAACGTGACGCAAACTAAGTAATATAATGACCAATTCCTCTCCTTCCGTTACAATCCCGTGATATAGGGAACTGTTTGAACACGCTTACTTACTTAAACATCCTAGCTATGGACAAGCTAAAGACGATCTTAACTAACAACCATGGCAGTCCATAAATCTTCTTCGTTGGAGGCCTAGTGTCACGTGTATAGGAGAGTTCTCGTTGACGTCACGCGACAATCTGAACGACAGACTCACCCTACCTGCAGAGAAGGGACTCTGACACAGTGAACAACCATGATTTTCACACGACGTTATCGAAACGTCACAGGTCGCGACGGCGCGTCGAATTACCCAATAACACCCAATAACTCCAAATAACACCCAATAACTCCAAAATAACACCCAATAACACCCAATAACTCCAAAATAACAACCAATAACTACAAAATGTTGACTTTGGAAACACAAAATAACAATTTAGTTGAATTTAAAATCGCTGCTTTGTGTCCAAATGGGAGTTTCACGCTCACTCGCCTGAAGGGAGAGAACTCGTATATGTGATTTTTGTTGACAAGAAATTAATAACACCCAATAACTGCCCAATAACATCCAATAACTGCCCAATAACACCAAATTGTCGACTTTGGAATTTTGGAAATACAAAATAACAATTTAGTTGCATTTAAATATTTTATTAAAACTAACATAGCCATTCAACGAGTTTTTTTTGCGCGCCTTCGTTTGCGTTGCCCTGGTTTTTTGCCCGACGTTTCTTTGGGCTTTACGCACCCAAAATCCACATTTTTTGAATTAACAATATTTACATTATATACATTTTTCTTCTTCATTAAATATTTATTCAACATTCGAGTTTTCTTGTCCGCTTCCATACAAGCCCATGTTTCAGGACGGATCTCCGATTTGTGGTCTACAATTTGCCAATTGCCTGTCCCGTGTAAAGCCCGGCGTATGTTGATAATTTGAAATGTTGACACTCTAGCCAATTTTGTAACAAGGTCAGGTAAATTCTGAATATGCCAATCGGTTTCTTGTTTCAGTCTATTATTAATTGATTCTGCGTTGTTATTAGTCCATAAGTCTGAGATCAGTTTATTTTGGAGGGGCTTAATAACATATAATAACAATTTATGTTTTAAATATCTGTCCCAATATTGTTCAAATCTAGGATATTTTTCAAAATAAACAGACAAATCATCTTTCTTCATTTCAAAATCCATGTCATTTTTCGAATATACAATTCCTTCCTTACCAAAAATTAAATTTCTTATAATTGCGCGTTCTTTTTGTGGTGTTCCCGATCTCTCTAAATATCGATATAAATTTTCCTTAATGTGTTTTGTACAAAGTAAGAAATTAGAATTTTGGAATACTTCATACAAAGATTTCGTCATCGATTTTTCTTCGTCGGTACCAAATATTATTTTATCACTACCTAACTGGGAACGAAGATGTGAAAAGAAATAGTGATAAGTTGGTGCTTCGCCATCCCAATGGAGCATCATTGGGCCAAGCATTATGGGGTTTTGATTCGTTTCGCGATTAATAACAGCTTGGTTTTTATAAGACAATGCAGTAACGAAACATTTACCCAAATTGAAGGTTCGATCTATTCCAACAACACTCCCCCCTTCACCTAAACAGTTTGATTTCATATCTTGCAATTGTTCTTTAGAATAGATAATAATGTTCGGTAGTTTCCCTTCTGTATGCTCGACTCTCTTAATAACACTTCCGTTTTTCTGCATTTTAAGAATTGTTAATACCTCATCCGCAACGTTGTTAGGTTTACTGGTTATGTCCAAATTACTGTCAGCGCAACGCGTTTGTTTACGTTTATCGTTGTATATTTTGTCCCTTATTTGTTTGGTTGATCTGGGTGCAAGTACGCTATCATCTGCAACTGCGTTGAAGTAAATGTCCGCTGGGGATTTGTGTTTGCCATTGTTAACACATCTTTGTACGATTCGCGGGTCTGTTCTAATATAAGCGCGATCACTTTTAGAATTTCCGTGTTGTAAATTCTGTATAGTTCTGGTACCACAATATTCAACGAGTGCCATGTTCTGAAAATGACTCAAGTCCTTCGGTGCGGTCTTTATAGTGGTGATTCTCTTTTTATACTCGTGGTCGCCTTTAAGTTTGCAATAATACCGATGAAAAATAATGTAGCGCTCAGGCTGGGGAATACACTTTTCATAGGTTGTCCTTCCACACACAACTTTTTTGTAACACATCATACCATTTCTAATAAAAACGCTGGACAGTTGATTATTTTCACCAATAGAATACGCGTGGTTTGCAGTTGTCCCTTGAGTCGAGTCCCACACACCCATGTCATCTGGAAAAACGTTCTTCTGTCCTTCTTTACGTTCCATATTTACAACGACATAGACGTTATCTTTCACTCCCAAAGGATATCCACGGGTGCAGCATTGGAAAATTCTTTAAACTGTTCCATTGTGGACATCATCTTTCCAGCCTCAAGTGATGACTTTAGTGCTGAGCTCGATGGCTGGATCTCCATTGACTCACTTACATCACTATTGGATATCTCGCGCGAAATATCACTAAAATCATCTCCCTCAAATGAATGATAGGAAGTTGCACCGGGGGAGTAAACAAGCGCTTTTGATGAAGTTTTTGTTGTAGCACTGGATGCTGAATCGTAACTAATGGAGCTATCGTCACTAAAATCGTCAACGAGATTCCTGGTTTCAAAATCAACACTGTCAATTTGGTTGGTTCGGGTTTTAGTTTTGTCTGGTAATACAGGGATGGGGTTGTCAGAAAGCTTTAGGTTTGTAGGTGATAGGCTAGTATTCGGAGTAGAAGTAGTCGGTGCTTGGGAAACTTTTGATTCTAGGAGCAATGCGACGAAATGGTTGGGAAACCAGGCGCCTTTTCTGGGTTTGGTACAATTGGTGGTGTTTGACCACAATATCTTAACTGGTTCGGTATATGGAAGATGTGTTTCGGGTTGCAACAAGACATTAAATGTTTTGTACACAATGTCATTAAAATTAACGTTGTCATTTATGTAAGGATACACAGACATTATCGGAATCTGTGTAATGTTAGCTAAAGCAATCATCGTCCAAATACTGGAATAACCCGACCCAAGACCAGCACATTCAAAGCATGATTCTTCATATTCTGGAGAGTATACACCAAAGTTGGATCTGTTTTTTGGTTGAAATATTTGTTGTTTTTTGGTCACCATTTCAATACAAGCCATATATCTTAGTTGTGTACTTAATGATTCATTTCCAACCAGGTGTATAGATAAGGCGTTAAATAAACAATTGCCATCCGGAGTTGATTTGATTGGTATTTCTACTTCTGTAGTGAAATATTTAATGATATTCATGGCTACTTTATCAGTGTTCTTAAATACTTTTGGGTTGATTGTGGTTGGGTAAATATGTAGACGGTTATTCGAAAAAAAATGCTGATTCGCGTGTAGCTACAGATTTAAGCTCGTAATAACCATGTCGAGCAGCCTGTAATAAATAGATTCATCTTTATATTAATTATTGTATTCACACCACATCGTATTTTACAATATTAAAAACTGTCGTAAAATATATATTGGGGGGTGGGGGCGGGGCGCCATAATTTTGAAAAAGTTTCAGTCTTCTGTAAACACTGTTTTGCCATATTTTACGGGGTTGAACTAAAACATCACACCAACATATTGGGATATGTACGGGTTTTATACCGATAGAATCGTAATAATTAGGGGCTAATTTTGGGAGGGGGAGGTATAACCAGAAAGTGATCATCGAACTGACTTCTTAACCAGGAGTTGCCGGACGGAGGGCATTTCATATTAATCTGTGGAAATTAAATATACATTTATGATTAAATCTCTAACCCGATTCCGAACTTTTCGTTTATCTCATAGGTACGTTAAAGTCGTATTCCTAGTCCCGTCAATTTCAGGTGCAAACCCTATTTTCCAAAATATTCGGATGTGGGGGGGGGGCAATCTATTGAAAAGAGGCGTGTCCATGGTACCGTTCGCCGAAGACCGTCAGATGTAGGTGCATCGGCGCCCCTAGGCCCCTCCCCCACACTTAACAATTTTTGGCTTTCTACGGGCCTGTTAGAGACTCAAAGTAAGATACTAACGTTAGAGAAATTATAAATTAGGTATTCCGATAAGCTTCATATTTGCATAAATAATGTATATACTGTAGTTTGTAAAAAGTATGTATAGACATCATAAACTAACAAACAATACGAGTATACTTTATTACAAAAAACTCAGTGAACTAATCGAAAATTATAACGGCAATTAACTAACAAAACGGATATACTTTACTACAACAACGTCGGTGAACTGACCTAATCGGTTGCGATCGGTAATCAACAAAATTCGACGAGTAAAACTTAGTTATTCTATACATTATTGGTTATTTAACAATAAGTAAGTGTTTAACAGTTTATTTTACGATAAGTACAACTCAGTTAATTGACTGCTATTATAATAACAAGGGGGGTGAAACAGCCCGGGATGAAGCAGCCCGATAAAATATTAGGTTGGGATGAAACAGTCCGGGGTGAAACGGTTGTGGGATGAACTGACCTGCATCCGGTTTTTTTTTAATTTCAAAGTGTAAAATGCAATTAAGTACAAATAAAAATGTTATTATTTACGGTGGCTGATAAGGGACATGAAAAATAATATAATTTGCTTTTTTTAATATTCACCAAAGTCAATTTTAATATAATTTGCTTTTTATAATTTTCACCCAAGTCAATTTTAATTTCCACCCAAGTCTATTTTAATATAATTTGTTTTTTTATAATTTCCTCTCGTTTTAGGCAATAGCTCAAACTTCGCCAATATGGACCAAAGAACACTCGATTTCGTTCTGTAAAGACCCAGATGCACCCATTGGGAGGTTCCGAGGGTGGGAATTCTTGAAGTATATCGACACCGGGGAGTCGCCCGGGGCCCTCACATTTCAGCCTCGGCAACCGGAAGTGGTCCTATCTCTTCGAAACTCCAGCTACCTCCCCCCGCCCTCCATTTCTACTTTGGGGCATCCAAATAGTCTCAAAATTAAAATCGAACATCTAGTTCCATCTCTATTTTTTTAAAACTTTATATACCCCCGGGAAAATGCCCACCGCTCACTCCCCATGGGTCGGGATCAACATTTTCTTCTTGGGAATTGTGTTTGGCCGAAAGATGGGTGCTTGGAAGGGTCGGGCGTAGCAATAATCCACATTAAAAATGGACGGCAACTAATAAAATGAGCATGATCGACCAAGCGGTTCCGAATTTATTTAAGTTCTCACGTAAAAATTGAATTATGGGTAAGAAGGTGCCGGATAAGAACTCGACCTGATCCCCCCCCCCCCCCCGATCTCCTATACTTTTTGTCATTTTTAGAGGATTCAGGGGTTTAGACTGAATTCATAGGCCAAGTGTGGGGGGGGGGGTAGACTATCCCTCCTTAAACCCCATATTCCCGTTTCTACACCCCTCCGAGTCATGTTTTTCTCAAGGTCATGTTTTTCTAAACCCTGCCCCTCCCCGTGGGCCCAGAGTCGAAATTATATTATAATTAACTTGGGTGAAAATTAAAATTGACTTGGGTGAAAATTATAAAAAACAAATTATATTACAAATGACTTGGGTGGAAATTAAAATTGACTTGGGTGAAAATTATAAAAAAAAAATTAAATTAAAATTGACTTGGGTGAAAATTAAAATTGACTTGGGTGAAAATTATAAAAAAACAAATTATATTACAAATGACTTGGGTGGAAATTAAAATTGACTTGGGTGAAAATTATAAAAAACAAATTAAATTAAAATTGACTTGGGTGAAAATTATAAAAAACAAATTATATTAAAATTGGCTTGGGTGGAAATTATAAAAAACAAATATCATAATTGACTTGGGTGAAAATTAAAATTGACTTGGGTGAAAATTATTAAAAAACAAATTATATTAAAATTGACTTGGGTGAATATTAAAAAAATCAAATTATATTATTTTTCATGTCCCTTATCAGCCACCGTAATTATTGAATATGGGAATAGAAAAAAAAAACACTTACAGTTTTTAATCTTGACAATCCTGAGATATAATCAAAACCAGCATAGTTGGATCTGCAACAGAAGTCAGTTTGTAAACAAACAAACGAAAGTGCAATAACATCGACAAACAGAAAACCTGCGTCGTTTCAGGCTTGTCTGTGCAATAGCACGGACACAACTCGAGATTGAATAATATTAATAATCCCCGGAAGAAAATGGGATTTTAACAGAATAAGCAAATTTAAACGGACATTTGCCACATGCGGGGGTCGTACTATTGGCACTATTGCTAATGTTTTTGGCGTGGGGATTGACTAATAGTTAATTTATTTCAGTTCTAAACAAAAATTTAAAACTTTAACGAAATTTTTAAAAAATAACCAAATTCTGGCTGGGATTACTGATTAAAATGGCCATTCACTGGAAACGTGCGAAAAAAAAAGCAAGCTACTATAAATTTCGTCACGTTAGTTACGTACGGTCACGCGAGTGTTGGATAGATCCAGTGACGTCTAGAATAGAGTTAATTCACATGACGTCACACACATTGGCTGCGGCCATGTTGACCCGTCTACACGTGGGCCGATGGTTACAATGTGATTGCACTTGGAATTACGATTGTAAGGGCCAAACGCTTCTGTCAAATGTGATATTTATGTTGAATAAAAAGTTTGTCTATGTATTTTAAATTTTACATTTATTTTCTATTAAAATCCGAATTTGACCGTGACATTTCGCGTTTAATTATTACGACAGAACGGTGCCCAATTAACGAAGTGACGTAAACTTTACGTAAACTTTACGTAAAAATGGTCAGTCAGTTTACCATCATTTTGCTCGTTATTTTAACGTAAAGTTTACGTCATGAAATGACGTTAAACTAACGTAAAGTTTACGTCATTTTTACGTAAAGTTTACGTCATTTTCTGACGTAAATCTAACGTAAAGTTTACGTCATTTTCTGATAGACCAGAGGGAGGAGGGGGGCATTGTCACCCGAGTGGGGGCAAAATCTGAGTTAACTTTTCTAGAGGCATTTTTCGTCAGGAATCCGAATCTGGTAGGTAATAAGCCAGGTGAGGGGGCGTTGCCGAGATAATCGAGGTCAAAGGTCACGGAAGGCCAAATAACGAAAGAGACGTAAAAAATTCAAAATCTGTTCAGAATAGGGCCGAAAATCATTGATAACAGCAATGAGACAATTATAATACAGTAATATAATAATAACATTATATCTGGAATTTCGTACTAAGACCCGTATTTTGGCATTGAATACCCCCCCCCCCCCGTTCATTATCTTAGTAATAGAGTTTAATGCCCCACAACTTTGATCGCTATGCTATTTAAGGTAAGTAAATATGAATGTGCCATAATATTACTTACATATTTGAAGAGGGTAATAAACAAGCGTTTCTGTGATATGTAACATTATATCTGGAATTTCGTACTAAGAACCGTATTTTGGCATTGAATACCCCTCCCCCTTCATTATCATAGTAATAGAGCTTAATACCACCAAATTTTGATCGCTTTTTAAGGTAAGTATATATGAATGTGCCATAAAATTATTTACATAATTGCAGAGAGCAATCAACAAGCTTTTCGCTGATATGTAACATTATATCTGGAATTTCGTACTAAGAACCGTATGTTGGCATTGAATACCCCTCCCCCTTCATTATCATGGTAATGGAGCTAAATACCACCAAATTTTGAACGCTGTTTAAGGTAAGTAAATATGAATGTACCATAAAAATTATTTACATATTTGAAGAGAAAAATCAACAAGCTTTTCGCTGATATGTAACATTATATCTGGAATTTCCTACTAAGACCCGTATTTTGGCATTGAATACCCCCCCCCCCCCTTCATTATCATAGTAATAGAGCCTAATACTACCAAACTTTCATTGCTTTTTAAGGTTAGTAAATCTTAATGTGCCAGAAAATTTTTTTCATATTGGAAGAGAACATTAACAAGCTTTTCGCTGATATGTAACATTATATCTGGAATTTCGTACTTAGACCCGTATTTTGGCATTGCATACCCCCCCCCCTCATTATCATAGTAATAGAGTTTAATACCCCACAACTTTGATCGCTATTTAAGGTAAGTAAATATGAATATGCCATAATATTACTTACATATTTAAAGAGGGTAATAAACAAGCTTTTCTGCGATATGTAACATTATATCTGGAATTTCGTACTTAGACCCGTATTTTGGCATTGAATACCCCCCCCCCTCTTTATCATAGTAACAGAGCTTAATACCACCATACATTGATTACTTTTTAAGGTAAGTAAATATGAATGTACCATAAACTTATTTACATATTTGAAGAGGGTAATAAACAAGCTTTTTGCTGATATGTAACATTATATCTGGAATTTCGTACTAAGAACTGTATTTTGGCATTGAATACCCCTCACCCTTCATTATCATAGTAATAGAGTTTAATACCACACAACTTCGATTGCTATTTAAGGTAAGTAAATATGAATGTACTATAAAATTATTTACATATTTGAAGAGAGCAAACAACAAGCTTTTCAGTGATATGTAACACATTATATCTGGAATTTCGTACTTAGACCCGTATTTTGGCATTGAATACCCCCCCCCCCTCATTATCATAGTAATAGAGTTTAATACCCCACAACTTTGATCGCTATTTAAGGTAAGTAAATATGAATATGCCATAACATTACTTACATATTTGAAGAGGGTAATAAACAAGCTTTCTGCGATATGTAACATTATATCTGGAATTTCGTACTAAGAACTGTATTTTGGCATTGAATACCCCTCCCCCTTCATTATCATAGTAATTGAGTTTAGTACCAACCAAACTTGACCGTTTTGTAAGGTACCGGTAAGTAAATCTAAATGTGCCAGAAAATTATTTACATATTTGAAGAGAGCAAACAACAAGCTTTTCAGTGATATGTAACATTATATTTGGAATTTCGTACTAAGATTTGTATTTTGGCATTGAATACCCCCCCCCCCCCTTCATTATCATAGTAATAGAGCTTAATACCACAGGTATGCAGGTGTCATCGCTGCTCATTGTTATTATAATATATTACTGTATTATAATTGTCTCATTGCTGTTATCAATGATTTCCGGCCCTATTCTGAACCGATTTTGAATTATATACGTTTCTTTCGTTATTTGGCCTTCCGTGACCTTTGACCTCGATTATCTCGGAAATGCCCCCTCACCTGACCTATTACCTACCAGATTCGGATTCCTGGTGAAAAATGCCTCTAGAAAAGTTAACTCAGAATTTGCCCCCACTCGGGTGACAATGCCTCCCCTCCCCCCTCTGGTCTATAAATCTAACGTAAATTTTGCGTAAAGTTTACGTCACTTGCGTTAGATTTACGTCAGAAAATGACTTAAACTTTACGTTAGATTTACGTAAAAATGGTCAGTGAGTTTACCATCATTTTGCTCGTTATTTTAACGATAAGTTTACGTCGGGAAATGACGTTAAACTAACGTAAAGTTTACATCATTTTTACGTTACATTTACGTCATTTTCTGACGTAAATCTTACGTAAAGTTTACGTCATTTTCTGACGTAAATCTAACGTAAATTTTGCGTAAAGTTTACGTCACTTACGTTAGATTTATGTCAGAAAATGACGTAAACTTTACGTTAGATTTACATCAGAAAATGACGTAAACTTTACGTTAGATTAACGTCATTTCCTGACGTAAACTTAACGTTAAAGAGATGAGCAAAATGATTGTAAACTGACCGACCATATTAACGTGAATCTGACGTAAATATAACTTTATCTTTTGACGTTCATCGGAACCAATTTAAGTGACTCAGTCATTCAGATGGTACGAAAACCTAATAACATAACCATTTTGATGGAAATATGACCATTTAAATGTTATACAATAATCCAATAACTAAAAGATATACACTCAATAGTGTTTTCAAATCCCTTCCCACTCAACAAACTTTGGCACTTAACACATGGATCAATTTTAATTCAGAGCAGGTCCGTAGCCAGGAAGTTATTTTTTATACGCCCACATTTTCATGTGGACGTATTATGTCGTCGCCCCTGTCCGTCCGTCCGTCCGTCCGGACATCCGTCCGTCCGTCCGTCCGTCCGTCCGGACGTCCGTCCGTCCACAATTGTTTGTGGACTCTCTACAGGTCACAATTCTTACCCGATTTCAACGAAACTTAAAATATAGGTTTATCCCCTAAAGATCTCGGCTGCTTTCGATATTGGCACGTATCAGATCAAAACTTCATGGATTATGGCCCCTGATTGTACGAAAAATCACGTTTTTAGCTTGTGGACCCTATAGAGGTCACAATTTTGAACCGATTTTGATGAAACTTGACATGCATGTTTATATCCCAAAGATCTTGGTTCCTTTCGATATTTGCGCCTATCGGAACGTAATTTCCTGAATTATGGCCCCTGATTGTCCGAAAAATCACATATTTTAGCTCGTGGTACCTCTGGAGGTCACAATTATTATCCAATTTGAAAAACCGTTCGATTATATCACCGTTACACCCTAAGGACGGTTGAGTTCAAATTTCGGAAAAATCGGACTAAAATTACCATACAAAATGCCCGCCGTTCGTACGCGAATACTGTTAAAAAATGGTATATCCAGGTTGTGGACCCTGTAGGGATCACAATTTTAATTTGATTTTGATGAAACTTGAAATGCATGGTTATAACCCAAAGATCTTGGTTCCTTTCAATATTTGCGCATATCAGATCGTAACTTCCTGAATTATGGCCCCTAATTATACGCAAAATCGTCTTTAATTAGCTTGTGGTCCCTCTGGAGGTTACAATAATTATCCGATTTAAAAAATCGTTTGATTATATCACCGTTACACCCTCAGAAAAGTTTAGTTCGAATTTCGGTAAAATTGGACCAAAATTGCCATACAAAATGGCCGCCATTCGTACGCGAATACTGTTAAAATATGGTATATCAAGGTTGTGGACCCTGTAGAGGTCACAATTTTAATTTAATTTTGATGAAACTTGAAATGCATGGTTATAACCCAAAGATCTTGGTTCCTTTCGATATTTGGGCATATCGGATTGTAACTTCCTGAATTATGGCCCCTGATTATACGCAAAATCGTCTTTGTTTAGCTTGTGGTCCCTCTGGAGGTCACAATTATTATCCGATTTAAAAAATCGTTTAATTATATCACCGTTACACCCTAAGGATGGTTGAGATTTAATTTCGGAAAAATTCGAAACAAAATTGCCATACAAAATGGCCGCCGCATGTACGCGAATACTGTTATAAAAAGGTATATCAAGGTTGTGGACTGAATAAAGTCACAATTTTGATTCAATTTTGATAAAACTTAAAATGCATGGTTATAACCCAAAGTTCTTGGTCCCTTTCGTTATTTGCGCATATCATATCGTAGCTTTCTGAATTATGGCCCCTGATTGCCCGAAAAATCGCCTATGGTCCCTCTGGAGGTTATGATTATTATCCGATTGAAAAAAAGCTTGACTCTATCACCGTTACACCATACCGAAGGTTGAGTTTGAATTTCAGGGAAGTCGGACCATAATTGCCAGACAAAATGGACGCCGTTTGTACGTGAATACTGTTAAAAATGGTATATCAAGGTTGTGGACCCAGTATAGGTCACAATTTTGATTCGATTTTGATGAAACTTGAAATGCATGTTTATAACCTAAAGATCTTGATTCTTTTCGATATTTGCGCATATCAAATTGTAATTTAATGAATTATAGGCTTTGATTGTAGGAAAAATCACTTTCGGTTTTGCTTGTTCTCTAACCATCTTTGAAAATGTGGGCGTATCCTGCCTGGCAGTGCCAGCTTACTATCTTTTTTTTTTGGGGGGGGGGGGGCAAAGATGTTTTCGGGAGGGCAAACTAGCATGGGCAACTGCATGAATTTTTTCCCAGCTACTGTTATTTGCGGTGAAGGCCAATTGGAGCGTAGAATATTACATTTAAAATACTAGTTATTTGAATTTTTAACAAATTAATAGAAATTTTGTTTTAGTTAAAATGTAAAACATCTTGTATACTATAGATAGGTCAAACATTACAAAATACATGTACCCGGCTTTCACAATCACACAAAAATCACAACTTTCAACACTAGTAATGTGCCAGTTGTGCCAGGTAGTGTGCAGATGCCCTGCCAAAACAATATTGAAAATACTGAAAAAAATATCGTTTTTTTTTCTTGTGATATTGGGGGGGGGGGGCAAGACTCTGTATTGGGAGGGCAGTTCCCCCCCCCCCCCGTGCCACCCCCTGGCTACGGGCCTGATTCAGAGGACCTGGAAAAAAACACATGATATTGGACAGACGACCCTACTCCTTGTCAGGTAGAACCAGGGAATTGAAACCATACTGATTGACTCAATGCCACCCTTATGATGTAACCCAGACATGCTAAAAATTTGGGTATCCTTTTTCAAACACAATTACAACAAACACTAGTTAATAAACTATCTAAATTTTATTTAGAAAATAGATATAAAAAATATATTATAAAGTATAACAGTACTCATACATATACATGAAATGGTGATAATTGAAAAAATGGTTACAACAAAATGTCTATATAGCACTATTAAAAAGTAAGATTTATTTTCTTTTACATTATGAAAATAGATAAGACAACATATAACAAGCACTGTGATGAAAAAGAAATGAAATAGGGTTTATCTGGGCTAATGAAGACAGGCATACGCCATACAGTGTGCTATGCGGGAAATTTTGCTCAGGCAGCGTCGCTACGGCCTACAAATCCCAACTGCGAAGGGATCTTTTCATGCACGTCAATGTGTACCCGGGACCTTGGGTTTTCATCCCATCCGAACGACTCGACAGATGTCCCTGTTAGGCCCTCTGTCCTACATCACTGACAAGGAGAGACCACGCCGGAAAACGTGGGCGAACTTTCTCGGCCAACGCAGGGATCGAACACTATAGTGAACACATTTTTTTATAACATTTAAGGACAAAATTGGTACCAGTCAATACCACATAATGTGATAGAACTGGTTATACACGTTCCAAATATTATTTTATCACAAACATCATTACTATGATAGATGTGTAAACAATGTTTCATCAATCGGTACCATCATTGAATCCAGTGACATGGCTTCGATCCCACGTTTGTACATGACAAGTAGTAAGCTGTAGTTATCTGGCTACCATGTCCGTAAACAAAGCCTTCATAAATCTCTTTGTAACTTCTTTCACATTACTACCATCAATGGTGCTCAAATATTATGAGATCTGTAAGGAAAGGATTTTGAAGATACAGAATAAAGAACATATTCATAGTATACATGAGAATTATTCAGATTAGATTAGACTGGAGTGAGGCCAACAATGGTGTTAGTGCTTTGAATGTAGAACTAGACGATAAATCTTTTTTTAGCACATCAGCCAGGGGAGTGAGGGTCCATCATGTATCTAAAGGCAGTTGTTATTGCTAAATATAGGCCTAATATAGAAATGCTTAAGCCGGATTTTCAAAAGAAAATTGAAGTAGGCTGCAATATAAACAACAATTCAATTGTATTTATTGACATTGTTGATTGCAACCTTGTGGAATAATAACTCAAATAACTGAAGTGAAAAATGTTTGGTTCCCGAAATGTTTGTTACCGCTAGGCCCTAATTCTACCGTGAGTTTGAAAAAGTATAATTTCAATTAAAGTAGTTTTGATTGTCTATAAATCGTACAGTTACAAAGTTTTACATTCAGAAAATAATAACAGGCCACCTAATCTTCAACTATTATCTTGATCTTGTCGTCTTATTATGAGATACTTTTTACCGTTTTACGGCTTGGTATAAAATTGTAACCAGCTGTAAGATTTGGTGACTTACTATCTTGAACCACCAAACACACAATTAGACGAGCTGTAGTAGCGACGTGTTGTTAGTTTGGTAGCTGTATAATAAGTGAAGTTTAACATGCAGTTACGTCATACTAATCACGTGACCTGTATAGAACGCAGCATTTACAACATTCCTCCCTGTTTTGTTGGCACTTGGTCACGTGTAAGGGTATAGGGAGGAATTATACAGGGACCAAACATCTTCTTAAAATCAGTATATAAAATATTCCATGAACAGTATGTACACCATAAAACCTCCATTAAAACTAAACGCTAGCTTTAGGGTAAGACCTCCAATAAAACGGTACACTTATTTACACATTAAAATCATTATCTACACATAAAATCTGTCGATGAATCAGCTGGAACCAATTTTCATCAACTGCCAGACTGGTATCCTTTTGGATCATATTGGGGGATCTTTAAGGTGCTCTGGCAAGTCCTTCTTGTCCTCGTCCTCTGTCTCCAGGGAAGCAATCCTAACACCACTTCTTGTTCCGCCAACTCAGGGTATGCTAGATGACAACATGTTCTTGAGTCATTTGCAATACGCATAATGTCAGATTTGCCTCGGCCAATTAAAGCTGCCAATTGTACTCCAGGATGATTAAGAACTGGTTCCAGCATATACTCTTCGAGCTCTTGGAATGGCCGTTCAAAGTTAACATCAACTAACAGTATAGAAATCTCGGTTTTGGAGGAGGACATGCATTTCATAGTAGCAGTTAGAACATCTTCTCCGACCAAAATAGTGTAATTTATCAGCTTGACCACAATATGAATGAAGAACTTCCATACAGCTCTAAGTAACCAAAAATTAGCTCGGAACCGTTTCCCTTCAGTCGTACGGCTTTGCCTAGCTGTACCTTCTCCACCCCATTCAAAAAGGAAGTCGATACAAGAGGCAGGGTCGCGACTGTGTTAATCACAGCATCAACTTGCCTTTGAAACAGGTGGACGGGTAACACCAAACTTTCCCCGAAAGAGACCCTCCGAACATTGTCATCATAAATTGGGCATTCTAATCTTACGACTGGCTTGGCGCCCTCACAGCCAGTCGCTTGTAGTTTAAAGGATTCTACTTGGAATCTGATGAGGATTAAGCTTGTAGTGGACCTTGATTGCTAGAGGACAAATGATGCTGTTGATCAGTAGCACTACCCAGAAAATCCTGAGGATTCCATGACAACTTGCATGAATGAGAATTGAATTCATTCCACGGCTGTGACCAGAAAGACTCACCAGACTGGTTGGACACCATCGCAGCCAGTCGTCTGTAGTCTAAAGTACTGTAGCTGCCATATGGCCTATCTCCAGAAATGGATGTTGGTTGTGTACATTGATCACGATTGTTGCAGGATGAAAATCTCTGTTGATTAGCGACGACAGCTCCTGGTGAATCACAAGGATTCCAAAGCCGCTTTTGTGAAGCAGAGGGGGGACTAGACCAATATGATGATCTGGACAACTGACCAGAAGAGTAATCAAATGTGTTGCGTGCATCTTGAGATGGATGGACGTAAGGAACGTGAGATGGAGACTGGTAACAATCAGACGTATTGTGATCATCCGGAGAGCGGAATCTAGAAAAGGGATGTTGGAGGGTAAGTGTATTCTGTTGAATGAACCGCGTGTCATGACGCAGCATACTGTGTTGGGTATCAAACATTGTCGGCATGTCCGCAACACCACAAACTTCAAAGGTTGGTACTGTCTCTATCTGTATCGGGACAAGTTTAACACTGGAAGCTGATAGGGGTTGTGTACTGTGATCATGAGTTGTGAAGGATGAAAATCGAGGTTGTGCAGTAGTATCATCTACAGAATCACGAGAATTCCAGAGTAGTTTGCGGGACGGAGAATTGGGGCCAGACCTGGACGGTGACCAAGAAGACTGGCCAGTAAAGCGGTCAAACTTTCTACATGATCGCTGAGATGGATGAAAATAAGGATTAGGGAATGGAGACCAGCTGCGACCCGAAGAATAGCGACCACCTGAATTCTGATATCCCCAATTCGGCAATGTACAGCTGAATCTAGAGAAAGGACGTTGAGAAGCATGTAGCTTGTGTTGGGTGAAACGCGTATAATAACGCAGAATTCGAGTGTCAGATATCGCATCCTTAATCCAAGCCACATCCTTCCGCAGTTGTGGAATCGGAGTTCGGGCTTCAATTGGTCTTTCAGTAACGCCACAAACTTCGCTGGTTGATGCCGTCTTCTTCTGAAAGGAAACTTGACGCTCCTGCATGGGAACAGGTTTGACTCCAAATATTGCCTTTGGATTAGCCAGAGAACTTTTCACGTAGTTGACAGTCCGATTCAAGGTGGACGAAGATTTCTCCATTGTCAGACGAGTCGCCTCCTTTTCTCTACAGCCATGCAGTAATATGGGAGCTTCTGTTTGGTTAAAGCGACAACACAGCTCCTTTACTAGTGATGAATACTGGGGACGGATACATATTTTGGCGATTTATCTCAGAGCGCTACCTTGCAGATAATCCATCATACAATAAAACTTCTGTCTCTCGCTCCAATGTTCTCGGATTGTGGTTATCCTCGTCATCATCCAAAATGGTCTTAGTTTCCACTCCAAATGACGAAGAAGATGTGGACATTTTGATACAGGAACTCTTCATCCTGTCTATAACAGCATCGGTACGAACAGGTGGCACTGACAGATAATTGGTACAATACCTCTCATCAGAACCTGGCTTATCACCTGGTGCTTGCTGAGAATTGACAGTTGACATCAACTGAGTGCAAGCGAGGGCACAGGGAAGACTTTCTTGTTGCCAAGTAGAAGACATTGGATTTTTATCCGAATCAGGAATTTTAGTTCGATAGTCATCAGCAAGGACCGAAGACTGAACATTACTCCTAAAGTGATCGGATAACGATTCTCCATACTTACTGCTTTCTGGAATGGCACCCAATATGTTGTTGATGACAGGGTCCGCAGTTTCACTGGAATGTGATGGTTTAATTTGGTCAGATGGAATCGGAATGGAAGTTGTCGGCACTGATGCTGAAATCGGCAACTTCAATCCAAAACGCTCCAACACCGAAGTAACCTTGTCAATAAGAGTTTCCATTGCTTCACAATCTACCGCGAGCTGTGCATCATACCTCCTGGTAAACTGGTCATAAAGCCGCACCTGACTAGCTTCAACTTGGGCTAAAGTCAAAGCGGGTGGTGTTTCTACTGGTCTGCCGTCAAAGATGGTGCCAAAGGTAATGCGACCCTCATCAACCCATTTACGCCAAATGTTAAGTGGTAACCCGGTGACTTCAGAAGCATCTACCATTGTTATGATCCCTAATACTTCTCTTTCTTCAATGATGCTTTCCGCCTCTGCTTTCCCAATCATCTCCAGACACATTAAGGATCTCAAATCAGCAATCTGCATATCTATAGGAGCCATTCTCCCTCCTTCAATGAAAACTGACAAAAGAAAATTCAGACAATAAAACAGGTTATCAGTTAGCTGTAATTTTAAAGTCAATACTCAGAAGTTGATTTGGCAGAGATTGTTCTCCATACACCAAGTTAAATTGACTATATGCACCTGTAGCAATAACAAATGCAACACGAACAGTAGCTGACAGAACTTGAAGTACCGACTTGAAAAAGTCAACAAAAATGTTAATTTATTATTCCGATGAGAATTGAGTAAGTTTTCACTCAATGTATACCAGCACAATTCGTGAAAATTATCGGGAATAAATAAACTTACTTAGATTAAATAGAAGTTGTAATTTTTGGCAGCTATGACCGCCTATAATAACGTGTAACTAACGCGGCCGTCAATGAAAACAACTCACGTGACCACTTTTCTTCGTTTACGTGAAACAAAGAATAAATAATCTGTATCAATGGATTTTTGTTGTAATCTTTATTATTATTGTATAAATGTCGTATATTTACTCTTCTCTCTCCTTTCTTCTTGTTAGAACTTGTAGGACCTTCAGAAAAAATATCTGAAAGCTATGACCTAGTTTTCAAGCGTGAAAATTACAACACACCTGACTGACTCGACCTACTTGAACTTGCTGAATCAGCACTTTCTTCAGTCGATAAACAATAAACCAATATTCAATCGTAGTCGTAGACGAGTGAATTTACGGGCGACGCCACTGTAAGATTTGGTGACTTGCTATCTTGAACCACCAAACACACAATTAGACGAGCTGTAGTAGCGACGTGTTGTTAGTTTGGTAGCTGTATAATAAGTGAAGTTTAACATGCAGTTACGTCATACTAATCACGTGACCTGTAAAGAACGCAGCATTTACAACACAGCCATGTATTCGCTCTATTTGTAGATCTACAAATAATATGAAGACGGGTGTTCGTATGTTAAAAGGCACTTACTTTCATATATGTCTCTAAACTTTAAATCAGGACACCAATTCGTTCTTATGTGAAATAAATAGTATTTTGTTCAAAATTCAAAATGTTCCACTTTTAGCCGCCATTTTCTATCCCACAGTTCCGTTCGCTTTTACTATTTTCCAACCAACACAGAAGCCGTCAATACGTATATGGCTATACTAAATTTTATATTAGGATCGTATATAACTACTTAATATTATAAGAATAATCAAATAGAAAATAAATAATTTTCAGACGATATGTCGACTGATAGATCGAGAAAATCCGTTTGCTTTTATTATTTTCAAACCAATAATTTTCAGATTTCTTTAGTAGACCTAATCGGGGACGATATCTCGACTGATAAATCGAGAAATAACTGGCTCAAACTCGATTCGATTCTTTTTGACATGCAAAAAAAAATGTGTTTTGGATTTAATTTGATTGCAAATTCCACTGCACCCATATTATTATACGAGGCCCTATCTCCAATAAATTTGATAAGCTTTGTTTTTACAACATATAAAAAGTTATATATATTTAATACAAAGAAAGACAAGTTTAACAATTTTAAAATCAGATACAAATAGGGAGAGGGGTTTAATATAGGCTATGCCAGTTCCCCAATCCCTATTCAGATACAAATCTGAATAAAAATATTGCTTATAAAAAAAAAGATACAAATTGCAAGATATCTAAATCTTTAAATTAAACTAATGTTGTATTCCGATAAGTTTCATTTTAAGAACAAATTATATTTTCATATATATATGTAAAGATTTAAAGCAAGCTTTTAATCAACCCATCTTATTTTTTTGACCGCGCGATACAAATTACAAATACAAAAACAATGTTACCACAGGCCTGGAAGTAACCTTTATAGATGGACCTGACAAAATGTCAGGATAAAATATGTTTTGGAGACATTCTGCAGATATAAATCCACCAAATCTGCTTTTTTTGATATTCAAGTTTGAATAACGAAAAACAAGTAGCTCGTTTTTCGACATTCGCCAATATCAAATAACAACGAGAAATAGCAGTTTTTATTTGAACCCACTGCTCAGGCATCATCATTTATGATTTCTTTAGTTCGTTTTACAAAACTGATTTAATAAAATGTGTTTTGGAAACATTCTGCAGATATAAATCCATCAAATCTGCTTTTTTGATATTCAAGTTTGAATAGCTCGTTTTTCGAGATTTGCCAATATCAAAAAACAACGAGAAAGAACAGTTTTTATGTGAATCCACTGCTCAGGCATCCTCATTTTTGATATCTTTAGTTCGTTTTACAAAACTAATTTAATCAAATGTGTTTTGGAGACATTATGTAGATATACATCCATCAAATCTGCTTTTTTGATATTCAAGTTTGAATAACGAAAAACGAGTAGCGTGTTTTTCGAGATTCGCCAATATCAAAAAACAACAAGAATGAACAGTTTTTATGTTAATCCACTGCTCAGGCATCCTGATTTATGACATATTTAGTTCGTTTTACAAAACTGATTTAATAAAATGTGTCTTGGAGACATTATGTAGATATACATCCATCAAATCTGCTTTTTTGATATTCAAGTTTGAATAACGAAAACCGAGTAGCTTGTTTTTCGAGATTCGCCAATATCAAAAACAACGAGAAAGAACAGGTTTTTTTTGTGAATCCACTGCTCAGGCATCCTCATTTATGATATCTTTAGTTTGTTTTACAAAACTGATTTAATAAAATGTGTTTTGGGGATATTCTGTAGATATAAATCCATCAAATCTGCTTTTTTTATATTCAAGTTTGAATAACGAAAAACGAGTAGCTCGTTTTTCGAGATTCGCCAATATCAAAAAACAACGAGAAGAAACAGTTGTTATGTGAATCCACTGCTCAGGCATCCTCATTTCTGATATATTTAGTTAATTTTAGATAACTGATTTATTCAAATGTGTTTTGGAGACAATATGTAGATATACATCCATCAAATCTGCTTTTTTGATATTCAAGTTTGAATAACGAAAAACGAGTAGCGTGTTTTTCGTCATTCGCCAATATAAAAAAACAACGAGAAATAGCAGTTTTTTTTAACCCACTGCTCAGGCATCATCATTTTTGATATCTTTAGTTCATTTTACAAAACTGATTTAATAAAATGTGTTTTGGAAACATTCTGCAGATATACATCCATCAAATCTCCTTTTTTGATATTCAAGTTTGAATAACGAAAACTGAGTAGCTCGTTTTTCGAGATTCGCCAATATCAAAAAACAACGAGAATGAACAGTTTTTATGTTAATCCACTGCTCAGGCATCCTGATTTGTGACATATTTAGTTAGTTTTACAAAACTGATTGCATAAAATGTGTTTTAGAGACATTCTGCAGATATACATCCATCAAATCTGCTTTTTTGATATTCAAGTTTGAATAACGAAAAACGAGTAGCTTGTTTTTCGAGATTCGCCAATATCAAAAACAACGAGTTTGACCATTTTTTTTGTGTGAATCCACTGCTCAGGCATCCTCATTTATGATATCTTTAGTTAATTTTAGATAACTGATTTAATCAAATGTGTTTTGGAGACATTATGTAGATATACATCCATCAAATCTGCTTTTTTGATATTCAAGTTTGAATAACGAAAAACGAGCTAGTTGTCTTTCGTTATTCGCCAATATCGAAAAACGAAAATCGAGCTAACTTCACACTGCCCGATATTTAAGGGTGCCCGGGCGGGTCTCGAGGCTTGGTATTCAAAGGGTAAATCTCTGGAATTTCTAGCGGTTGCCTGTGCCGCTATGATATTTATCACATATTAAAAGGAGAGAATATTCAGATATCAAGAACAAAAATAAATCGATAAGCAAAAAAAGTTTGATGGGTGGGTTTATAATTTATTTTCATTGTTCCCGGAATCTCACTCATTTCCATTTTTTATATGCGATAGCTAGAATCTCAAGGTACAATCTTTGCAAATTTGAAGGCAAACGGACCACTGGAACGGTGCCTGGGCAGTGCAAATCTATCCCGGTCGCGAAAATCTGCATTCGGGAAACCTCGATGGATGACACTATGATCGGACGTTTTAGGACCTTGACACATAAATGATATACATAGTATTAAAATCCCTATGAAATATTTAAATTATTTACTGCTATAATATGAAATATCACTTATTCCCCAGTTAAATAAAAGTCGGTCACCAGGTGCTTTACAACTTCAACAACCCTGCGACCATCTCTAAACTTTCTATTGCCAGCAAATATTTGTTTTACTAGTCTAATTCAAGTTTAAAAATAAACAATATTTTTTCTGAAAATCAATGTCGAGATTTAGTGTATTATATATGATACAATGGGTCATAGCCTAGAGGTCGGGTGTTCGATCCCTGCATTGGCCGAGAAAGTTCATCTCGATTTTCCAGTACCCCATAAGGGGAAAAAAGGTCTTTTTTGCCCCAGAAACGCCACAAATTCTTCGATTAACCTGTTTTTTTGGCACGATGTGTCCATTTATTAGCCCGAATTTTGATTTTTTCAAAATGGCGGACTATATTTTTGAGACTGTCAAAGTTTTGATGTTCTGAGACTGCCGAGGCATCATTGGGGGGTATTTTTAAAAAAAATTATACTGGTTTGATGCGCCGCGATGAGGTTAGTAACATATCAGAAGGAGAACATGATCGAATAAAAAAAGGTGATCGGGCGGGTCTCGAGGCTTGGTATTCAAAGGGTATATCCACCCCGCCGAGTTGCTGCGTCACGTCAAAATGGACGCCCAGGAACCGGAAGTGGGCGAAACGGGCCCATGAAGTGAAGTTTGACCCTACCTTGACCGTCAAATGCCACGTGGCATGGAAAAGGTCATGACCCTAGATGCACTCATTAATGACCTTTTATGTGAGAGCTTGACCTTTGACCTGACCTTTGACCTTGGGGTCAAAAAATTCCCAAAACTTAGGTACCGTCCCGAAAATCTGCATCAATGTCAAGGTCAAGGTCACGACCCACAAGCCCGTTACGGGGCCGTCCCCGAGGCCATTTTCATGACCTTGGGTGACCTTTACTGGCCTGAGAGATCAATCCCGTGCATTTCCCGTTTTTTTTTTGCATTTCACGGCATCGCGTCGCGGCGGCTCAATTTTTACCCCAGCCGTCTGAAAGTTTAATACAACCTGCGCAGGTTGTATCAATTTTTCAGACGATTTGAATAAACATTGAGCCCGGGATAGAAGTTCCGATTTTGTTTTGTATTTTTCCCATCATGTTTATAAGGTTAGTGTGATTTTTTTAGATACCTGATGACATATGACCCTTGACATGTGACCGGAAATGACTGTTCATATGAAAGCTTTCATATCTGCTTTGCAGATCTAGTTATTATTATTATTATTATTATTATTAAGCTTTCATATATTCATATATGAAAGCTTATTGTTTCTGTTAAGATTATTATTCTTCCTATTATTATTTTTTTTTGTGTGTGTTTTATTCACAAATCGGATTTCTCAGAATCTACTCATAGGATCTTTCTGAAACTTTTACCTACCCCTCCCCCCCCCCAAAAAAAAAATGGGTGATGGCTGTTGGGTAAATATATTTATAAAACGTTTTTCGCATCCGAAATCACCGAATTTTACGAACTAATACATTTGACCTACTTTGCTGTAACTTTGTGACTATTTCACCTATTTTACTAATTCTTTTTTCTTTGAATACCTTGACTTCTTTACTTCAAATCTGCAATTTCGGTTTTTCGAATTTCGAAAATTCGTCGCTGTGATTTCGAGCCGGAAGTAAAAATCAAAATAACAACTTCTTTAATAGTTGCACAATTTTCATGAAATTTGGTATGTAAGTAGATCTCGCTCATGCGACTTTAAAAATGTTGTTAGAAATTTTCTAAATTATCTGCCCTTGGTGATATTAAGGATCAAAGTTTTCGAAAAATACGACGAAATATCGGTCAGATTGCCTTAAAAAAAATGGGTCAGACCAACTTGACAACTTCTTTAATAGTTGCACGATTTTCACGAAATTAAGTATGTGAGTAGATCTTATCGATACGACTTGAAAAATATCATTAGGAGTTTTCTAAATTATCTCCCCTTGGAGAAATTAAGGATCAAAATTTTCAAAAAAATCGACGAAATATTGGTCAAATTGCCTTGAAATTGTTTTTTGTAACAGCTACGACACAACTGATTCGTACACAAAAAAATTGAGTTTGTAGCCCAAACCGGAAGTGCAACCATCTTGAAATATGCAAATCGATAAGGCTTTGTTGATATTTTACTTACAGACAAGGCAATTATACTTTCCGAATCCTTTTAGGAAAGCCGAAAAACTTTCAGGAATCGAATTTTGATTTAGGTCAACCGCTGGACGCCATTTTGAATTGAAAATGAACAATGGTGAAAAATCGGTTCTATTTCAGTAACGGAGGTCACAGAGACTTGAAATTTTCAGGGGGATAGGAGGTGGGCTAAAATTTGCCATTCGGTGCCATTTGCAATTGTTGACTCTAGACTCGAATAACAAGACACTCAAACGAACTCCAACACTCGGCACTTCGTGTCTAACGCTGCAGTTCATAATAATAATAATGATTTTCGTATATTTTAATTATACGCTCACATGGAAATGTGGTCGTATATTGCCGTCGCCCCCGACCGGCCGCCCGTCAGTCCGTCCGTTCGTCGTCCATAATTTCTTGTGAACGCTCTAGAGGTTAAAGTTAATACCCGATTGACTTTAAATTTATGCACAGTGTTTAAGGTCATGAGACGAAGCATATGGAAATGTGGCGTATATTGCCGTCGGTCCGCCGGTTCGTCATCCACAATTTCTTGTGAACTTTCTAGAGGCTAAAGTAAATACCTGAATGACTTTAAATTTATGCACAGTGTTTAAGGTCATGAAACAAAGAAGCATATGGATTTTCGAGGATATCCGATAGTTACTGCCAGAGTTATTACCCTTGATCTCTTCAAAAAACCTTTTTAACGCTCTAGCGGCTAAAGTTAATATCCGATTCATTTTAAATGTAGAGACAGTGTTTAAGGTCACGAGACGAAGAATCCCATTGATTTTCAGTAATTACTGCCAGAGTTTTGGCCCTTGATCTGTGAACGCTCTTCTGGCTAAAGTTAATATCCGATTGACTTTAAATTTATAAACAAATTGCCTTGAAATTGTTTTTTGTAATAGCTACGACACAACTGATTCGTACACAAAAAAATTGAGTTTGTAGCCCAAACCGGAAGTGCAACCATCTTGAAATATGCAAATCGATAAGGCTTTGTTGATATTTTACTTACAGACAAGGCAATTATACTTTCCGAATCCTTTTAGCAAAGCCGAAAAACTTTCAGGAATCGAATTTTGATTTAGGTCAACTGCTGGACGCCATTTTGAATTGAAAATGAACAATGGTGAAAAATCGGTTCTATTTCAGTAACGGAAGTCACAGAGACTTGAAATTTTCAGGGGGATAGGAGGTGGGCTAAAATTTGCCATTCGGTGCCATTTGCAATTGTTGACTCTAGACTCGAATAACAAGACACTCAAACGAACTCCAACACTCGGCACTTCGTGCCTAACGCTGCAGTTCATAATAATAATAATGATTTTCGTATATTTTAATTATACGCCCACATGGAAATGTGGTCGTATATTGCCGTCGCCCCCGACCGGCCGTCCGTCAGTCCGTCCGTTCGTCGTCCATAATTTCTTGTGAACGCTCTAGAGGTTAAAGTTAATACCCGATTGACTTTAAATTTATGCACAGTGTTTAAGGTCATGAGACGAAGCATATGGAAATGTGGCGTATATTGCCGTCGGTCCGCCCGTTCGTCATCCACAATTTCTTGTGAACTTTCTAGAGGCTAAAGTAAATACCTGAATGACTTTAAATTTATGCACAGTGTTTAAGGTCATGAAACAAAGAAGCATATGGATTTTCGAGGATATCCGATAGTTACTGCCAGAGTTATTACCCTTGATCTCTTCAAAAAACTTTTTTAACGCTCTAGCGGCTAAAGTTAATATCCGATTCATTTTAAATGTAAAGACAGTGTTTAAGGTCACGAGACGAAGAATCCCATTGATTTTCAGTAATTACTGCCAGAGTTTTGGCCCTTGATCTGTGAACGCTCTTGTGGCTAAAGTTAATATCCGATTGACTTTAAATTTATAAACAGTGTTTAAGGCCACGAGACGAAGAGGTACTCTGAAATTTTCAAGGTGATACTTGTTCAACACCTGCCGTTGTTTGTTTTTGTTTTTTTTTAAGCTAACTTACGGTTTCAAACTATATTTAGATCCGTAACTTCGCGCGAGTTTTCGACCAATTTTAATATTCTTTTTCTTGTTATTTTCTGTAAGATACTTGGTATAATCGATGGCACGTGATGATGAATATGAAAGCTTTCATATCTGCTTGGGACAGTAGCAGATCTAGTTATTAAGCTTTCATATGTATTTACATATGAAAGCTTATTGTTTCTGTTAAGATTATTATTTCTATTATTATTATTTTTTTTGTGTGTTTTATCCACAATTCGGTTTTCTCAGAATAGGATCTTTCTGAAATTTTTACCTACCCCCCCCCCCCAAAAAAAAATGCGTGGTGGCTGTTTGGTAAATATATTTTCAAAACATTTTTCGAATCCGAAATCACCGAATTTGACGAACAAATGCATTTGACCTACATTGCTGTAACCTCGTGACTATTTGACCTATTATACTAATTCTTTTTTCTCTGGCTACCTTGTAATCTTTACTTCAAATCTGCACATTCGGATTTTCGAATTTCGAAAATTCGTCGCTGTGATTTCGAACCGGAGGTTAAATCAAAAAGACAACTTCTTCAATAGAGGTACGATTTTCATGAAATTCAGTATGTAATTAGATCTTACTCATGCGACTTTATAAATGACATTAAAAAAAATCTAAAATTATCTCCCCTCGGCGATATTAAGGATCAAAGTTTTCCCCAAAATCGACGAAATATCGATCAGATTGCCTCGAAAAAACTTTTTGTACTAGCTGCGACACTACTGATTCGTACACAAAAAAATGGAGTTTCTAGCACAAACCGGAAGAGCCGACATCTTGAAAGGTGAATAAACCCTAAGGCTTTTTTGATATTTTATTTACAGACAAGGGAATTATATTTTCCGAATCCTTTAATTTAGGCCGAAAAACGCTCGCGAAAAGAATTTTGATTTAGGTTAACTGATGGACGCCATTTTGAATTGAAAATGAACAATAGTGAAAAATCCACATTTATGGGCTTGAAAACATACACAATTGGTTGTGGCTTAGAAAGCCTGGCTCATGGTCGAATATTTGGCATTTGAATATTTAAAAAATGCAAATTACCCCTTTGATCTTTTTCGTGCCGACAAGGTTGTTTTCGAGTTAGCCTTTTTTGAATTCGCGCATGCGCTACGCTGGAACCAAAGGTACCATAAGTACCAAATTCCGGCGATGAACTTTTCACGTTAGTACCTAGGTACCCTGAAATTTTCAAGGTGATACCTGCATTTGTTCAAGTCGTTTGTTCGTAGTACCTACAGTGCGTCGTGCCTTCGCGCATGCGCTACACTAGAACCAAAGGTACCATGAGCACTAAATTTCGGCGATAAACTTTTCACATTAGTACCTAGATACCCTAGAGTTTTCATGATGATATCCGTATTTGTTTAAGTCGTTTGTACGTGGCACGGCGCAAGGTCGGTGGACTTAGCGCATTCGCTACGCTAGAACCAACGGTACCATGATTACCAAATTCCGTCGAGGAACTTTTAACCTTGGTACCTAGGTACCCTGAAATTTTCAAGGCGATACTTGCATTTTTGAAGTCGTTTGTTCGTGGCACCTGCCGTTTGTGGGTTTTTTCGAAATCAATACATAAGGCTTCCATGAATATTGCCCTGGTGCAATGTTTCTAACTATATTTAGACCTGTAACTTCGCGAGTTTTTGACCAATTTTATTTTTAAAAAATATTACTTCCGATGGAACGAAAAACCGAGGTCCCGTGTACACATTGGCGTGCACGTACAATATTCCTTGGCAGTTGGAATTTCTAACTATATTTAGACCTGTAACTTCGCGAGTTTTTGACCAATTTTAATAAAAAAAAATTATTAGTTTTTATGGAGTGGACGTTAAACACCATTTTTTCCCTCTCTCTCTGGATGAACTTTCTCGGCCAATGCAGGAATCGAACATCCGACCTAACGTACTTAGCCCTGCTCGATTTGGACCCCGAACGCGCACTGTATCACAAAGCCTGTCATTGAGTCAACTGGCGTGTTTTTTTAATAAGCAATATTTTATTCAGATTTGTACCTGAATAGGGATTGGGGAACAGGCATAGCCTATATTAAACCCCTCTCCCTGTCAGATATAGATACATGTATTTACATTTTAGAAATTAATAATCAATGTACACGTGCAAGTATGATATTAGTGAAAATATATTTACAATGGGTGTTTATAGTTGTCCCTGGAAACGTCTGGTGATTTCGAAGAACGAATGGACTGTTTTAAAAATGTTGAGTGAGTCTTCCACATGGTCAATTCCGTACAATAACACAGTAGTGTTTCGATTAATAGTCGATAAGTTATTTATTGTTTTATTTCGGGCATCTGAATATAAGGAGCAATTCAATAAGAAATGTTCAGTGTCTTCAAATTGGTGTCCACATTTACATGATGGATTGTCAGAAATGTGGCGTAAAAATTTATGGCCGTTTAGATTGCTGCAAGAGAGGCGCAGTTTAGAATGAATAATTTGGTTTGTGCGGGTTCCAAATGAAAAGAGTTTTGATGATGGTATGAAAGAATTATAGAAAATATTTGTTTTACATTTATATTCAGGTAGGCATGCGTTTCGGAGATTATAATGTGCGCTTTTTGTCAAGATTAAATCATGAAGATAAGATGGAGAAAGTTCGTTTATAATTTTATAAATGAGTTTGAGTTTATGTCTTCTGCGTCTCTCTTTTAGCGTTATAAAACCGGTTTCTTTATATAGCAGTCTATGGCTGGTACCCCTTACAGCCCCACATATGGACCTAAGTGCATCAAGTTGGAGGTGCTCTAATTTGTTAGCTAGTTTGTCCGTGCAGTTGTCCCAGATGACGTCACAATAATAAAAATGAGGTAGGATGAAGGAGGTATAGATTGTTTGTAACGATTTACGGTTGAGTCTGTATTTATGGGATCTTAGACAATTGATAGATTTGCTTGTTTTTACGATAATGTCGTTGATATGTTCGTTCCATTTGCAATTTTGTTGAAAAGTCAGACCTAAGTGTTTGTGATGTGGGATCACGGTGGCTAAGTGGATAAGGCGCTGGTTCGCTAGCCTGAAGGTTGAGTGTTCGATCCCTGCATTGGCCGAGAAAGTTCCGGCGTGATTTCCCCTTGTCAGTGATGCAGAAGGAGGGCCTGACAAGGAGAGCTGCCTAGTCGTTCGGATGGGACGAAAAACCGAGGCCCCGTGTACAAATTGGAGTGCACGTAAAAGATCCCTTGGCAGTTGGAATTCGATATGAGAGTAGGCCGTAGCGCCGCTGCCCGGGCAAAATTTCCCTCATAGCACACTGTATGGCGTATGCCCGTCTTCAATTAGCCCAGGTTAGGTGCTTAAGCGTAGGACGTTAAACCCCATTTCATTTCATTTGTGATGTGGGACCTCCTTGATAGGAACACTAATTAGATTAAGGGTAGGTAAAATAGGATTTTGTTTGGTTGTCAGTGCTAGTGTTTCGGTCTTTAGTTGGTTGAAGGATACCAGCCATGATTTAGCCCATAAATTAATTTTATCTAGGTCATCGTTAAGGATATTTGCGCATTCAGTAGGTTCATCAATTTTAAGGTAAAGGGAAGTGTCGTCAGCGAAGAGTCGAACATTTGATGTGATGTTATTAACGATATAATTTATATAAATGAGAAAAGGGAGAGGACCGAGAACAGAGCCCTGTGGCACGCCCGAGGGAATGGTTTTGGGGGAGGAGGAGACACCCCCAGTGACAACAGACTATGTTCTTCCCTCTAAATAGTTATGAAACCATTGAAGGATGTCTCCCCGTATCCCCGCAGCTTCAAGCTTGTGACAGAGTCCAGCATGCCAGACCCTGTCAAAAGCTTTACTTATGTCACAGAACACTGCTCTCGTGTAGAATCCCTGGTCGATGGCTTGACAAAAGTAGTGTGCAATATCGGCAAGTTGATAAACACTAGAATCCCCATGCAAAAAGCCGCTCTGGAGGTTAGTTAGAACAGAATTCTCCCTTAGAAAGTTGAAGACATTTTTATAAATGCATTTTTCGAATATTTTAACTAAGATACTAAGTAGTGATATGGGCCTATAATTTCCGCAGTCTGATGGGTCGCCTTTTTTTAATATGGCAGTTACATTGGCAAATTTCCAGATATTTGGTACTATTTTCGATGCGAGGGAGTGGTTAAATAATTTATATAAAGGTCCAGATATTTATTTGGTTATTAATTTTATTAGCTTTCCGCTGATCTCATCGGGTCGATTGGCTTTCGAGGAGTCAATAGTAGATATGATGTCTTCAACTTCCTTCTGGCTAAGGATAATGTTAGTTAGAGAGTTGGGTATTCTTTCTAGTGCAGGAAGTGGTGCATTGTTGCTATCTATGCTAGATTGTCTTATAAAGAAATCGTTAAGGCAGTTACATTTATCGGATGGTGTGTGATATGTAGTGCCGTTTACTGAAAGTGGAGGTAATTCATTGCTAGTGCCAGCACGGTTCTTTTTCATAAATGAGTTGACAAGGCCCCACCAGTTTTTACTTCCAAAGTTATTGCAATTGTTGATTTTGTTATCAATTTTGTCAAAGTAATCTTTTTTGCAGGGGATCACGGTGGCTAAGTGGATAAGGCGCTGGTTCGCTAGCCTGGAGGTCGAGTGTTCGATCCCTGCATTTGCCGAGAAAGTTTCATCTCGATTTTCCGACGTGATTTCCCCTTGTCAATGATACAGAAGGAGGGCCTGCCAAGGACAGCTGCCTAGTCGTTCGGATGGGACGAAAAACCGAGGTCCCGTGTACACATTGGAGTGCACGTAAAAGATCCCTTGGCAGTTGGAATTCGATATAAGAGTAGGCCGTAGCGCCGGTGCCCGGGCAAAATTTCCCTCATAGCACACTGTATGGCGTATGCCCGTTTTCAATTAGCTCAGGTTAAGTGCATAACAGTAGGACGTTAAACCCCATTTCATTCATTTATTCCTTTTTGCAATTTCTAAATAGGTTTATATATTCATTTCTAATAGTTCTAAATTTATGCCAATCTGATTCTAAAATTCTTTTAACCGCCTTTTGATGTATTTTATTTTCCTTTCTACTCAACTTGCGAATTGCATTATTCATCCATGGTTGGTCTTTGGGTCTGATAATGACTGTTTTATTAGGAATGTGTTTTTTAGCTAGCCTTGTTAGCTCACTTGTGAAGTTAACACAAGCTGTGTTAGTTGAGTCGATGTTAATTAAGCTTTCCCAGTCCGTGTCAGTAACGTCCCGTCGCAGTTCCCTGGTGTTAATATTATTATAGTGCCAAATAACTCGTCTGTAGCATGTTAGTTTTGGATTTTTAAACGTAAGTCGGCAGTACACAGGGCAATGATCACTACAAAAATTATCTAGACAGCCTGACTGTTGTACGTGGCAAGGAGTAAGTTCGCCTATCCAACCTTGTGGGGTTTCTCCGGGTCCTCCAATTTCTTCCCACTGCTAAAGACCCTACGCGCAAGCGAATTATTGAAATAAAAGTAAACCATATGTTAGTCCTGAAAATACATAGTTTGTGTCGAGTGGACGTTAAACCCCATTTTTCTCTCTCTCTTTTCTCTCTCGCTCTCTCAATTTGGACCAAATAACCGTGGGGGATCACATGGTTAGCCAGGTTTTCCGGCGTGGCGCGGTTTCCCCTTGTCAGTGATGCAGGAGGGATCGTCTGACAAAGGACACCTGACTAATCGTTCTGATGGTTCGAAAAATCGAGGTCCCGTGTAAACAATGACGTGCTCTGAGCAGAGCCCTGGGCAGTTGGAATTCGATATAAGAGTAGGTAGCGCCGCTGTCCGCGAAAATTTTTCCTCAAAGCACACTGCATGCCCGTCTTTATTATCTCGGTTTAGGAGCAGAACAATTTCATTTCATTTAGTTCTATGCTATAAGGGGGGGGGGGGGGGTCAGGTGGCTAAGTTGGTAAGGTGCCGGCTCGCTAGCCTGGAGGCCGGGTGTGTGATCCATGCATTGGCCAAGAAATTTCATCTCGATTTTCCGGCGTGGTTTCCCATAGTCAGTGATATAGGCGGAGGGCCTGACACGGACAGCTGCCTAGTCGTTCCGATGGGACAAAAAACCGAGGTCCCGTGTACACATTGGCGTACACGTAAAATACCCCTTCACATTTGGAATTCAGTTTCTGCCCGGGCAAAAATTTCCCTCATAGCACACTGTATGGCGTATCCCAGTCTTCAATTAGCCCAGGTTAGGTGCAGAAGCGTAGGACGTTAAACCCAATTTTATTTATTCATTCTATGCTATAATAAATGCCGACAAGTCGTTTGAACTTATTACGCAATACCAGTCTCACACTTTTATGAAGAATTTTGCTTGACCGCCATTGGCTAATTCAGTTTTTTAGCCCTAGATTAATTATTTGTTGTTCGATTTGTATAAAACAAAGTTCATATGCTCCGTTGTCTCAATTGTCATTTTTTTTATTACCGAAATTGTTATCTGTCGTCACCGGAAGTGGCATAATTTTATCAAAAACTACAATTTTGACAGTTAAATACAATCTTCAAAAACAAATATTATTTTTTTGAAAAATTATATGACTAAAAAAGTGTGTCCTTTGAAGGCGCAAAAAATGGCGGAAGCAGTTTTCTTAATTTCAATTTTATTTGCTAGCAAATTGGATTAAGAGGTGAAAAAGGGCGTAAAATTGACCTATTTACAACCTATTCAGGCTTTTCAAATTTTAAAATATTTCTACGTTATTTTATTTTTTGGGGGAGCCCATTTCTCAGTACCTGTACCAGATACCGACCTGGAACGTATTTTCTATCTCTTGATAGAGAAAGCTGAAGAAAAATCGCAGGAGCAGTTTTCGAGAGACAGGCGTTCAAAAACGCTCCAAATCAGAAAATTACTTGTTGTTCATGGTATCTGTAAGAATTGGGTATCATACGATACTGCAATTCTAAAGGAACCTAAATTGGATATCATATGATACTGCAATTCTCGGGCAACCCAACGATATCTTAATCGTATTAATCCGTTGATATGGGACTGACAAATCATGTTTTCCCCAAAAGCATTTATTTTTTGCGTTTTTTCAAATGGCCATTATTTCGACTACTTCCGGTTTACAGATTGTTGTTGAAATTGCTTTATCCGTTGGTCTGACCATATGGCTTTATGTTCCAGTTGTTTCAGAAACATCGATTGAGGTTTTCAAAAAAATATAAGGGTTACAAAATTGGCAGAAATTCGAAAAAATTCGAAAAATAAAGGGCGATAGCTCGAAATAAAACTTATATTTCTGGAATCGGATTGTCGTCCGGTATCCAAAAATGTAGGTTAAATTTAAAAAATGACAAAAATTGTCTCTTAAATTTTTTTTTTCATTTTTCGAATGCTAGAAGTCAGCGACGAAGTTTCGAAATTTCAAACTTTTCAACTGCTATCATCCGTGAAAAGATTTCGTGTTTCCGAAAATGTCATTTGTACGACAATAATTACAGAATTGACGAATCTTCGGCCGTTTTATAATTTTTTGGCATCGCACGAAATTCGGCCACTTCCGGTCTGCGCAGAAGTTACAAATATGGTCTAAGGAGTGGCAACCACATGATAGAAAATACGTCCCAGGTCGGTATCTGGTACAGGTACTGAGAAATAGGCTCCCCCAAAAAATAAAATAACGTAGAAATATTTTAAAATTTGAAAAGCCTGAATAGGTTGTAAATAGGTCAATTTTACGCCCTTTTTCACCTCTTAATCCAATTTGCTAGCAAATAAAATTGAAATTAAGAAAACTGCTTCCGCCATTTTTTGCGCCTTCAAAGGACACACTTTTTTAGTCATATAATTTTTCAAAAAAATAATATTTGTTTTTGAAGATTGTATTTAACTGTCAAAATTGTAGTTTTTGATAAAATTATGCCACTGTAATAGATTGCGATCTGGGGCCTAATTTCCTATTGGTAAAGCATGGGGTGGCAACTTAATAGCTATATTTGAAACGGCCGAGAGGAAATAGCCGAAATTAGTGTCATGACAAAGAATTTCAAAAAAGCCGTAGAATCGTCAACTCTGTACCCATTTTCGTACAAATTACATTTTCGAAAACCCCGAATCTTTTCTCGGACAATAGCAGTTGAAAATTTCGAAATTTCGAAACTTCGCCGCTGACTTCTAACGTTCGAAAAATAAAAATATGTTGTTTAAGAGACATTGTTTTGTTATTTTTCAAAATTTTCAAATTTGACCTCCATTTTGGGATACACGAAGGCAATCCGATTCCAGAAATATAAGTTTATAAGTTTCATTCAGAGTTATTGCCCTTTATTTTTCAAATTTTTTGAAATTTTCTGCCAATTTTGTAATCCTTATATTTTTCTGAAAGCCTCAATCGATGTTTTTGAAACTACTGGAACATAAAGCCATTTAGTCAAACTGTGGCATAAAGGAATTCCATCAACGATCCGTAAATCGGAAGTTGTCGAAATAATGTCCGATATTTCGAGAAAAAAAAGGAGTAAAAAATGGGTGCTTTTCGAAAATTTCTGCGTCGGATATCAACGGATTTAAACGATTTAGATATCGTTTGGTTGCACAAGAATTGCTTTATCGTATGATACCCGATTCTTACAGATACAATGAACAGGAAGCCAAAAATCACACGCTGAAAATCAAGTATTTTCTGATTTGGAGCGTTTTCGGACGCCTGTATCTCGAAAACGGCGCCACAGATTTCTCTTAAATTTTCCCTAACGAGAGTCCGTCCGGCGGTCTTTAGTATGAATTCATTCAATAAGACTTTGAAATGTCTGGAAAAGGATATAAAAGGGATTGAAAATCGAAAAATCGTTGTTTTTTTTTTAAATGCTCTATTTTATTTTTTTTTAAAGATTTTTTAAGAAATGACTACACATTCATATAGCTGACCTTAAATCCGATTCTAACGATATATAATATGTATTAAAATACGGAAATTTCATTTTCGATATTTTGATATTTTTGCATTTTTGGCACTTTTGAACATAGGATTTCTCAGGTGTATGTTATCTGATTAAATAGTGTAATATAGTCTTACAGGGCCCTGTGGCTATTCGATTGCTCAAACCGGTTATTAAAACGATTTTAAAAATAATCACCACACCGGAAGTATTCAAAAATTGAAAAAAAAAGGTTAAAAAATTGCGCTCTTGCGAAAGCTAAATTTCTCGGTCAGATATTACCGGACCAAAAGAAGTAAATTGTCTGTATATAGTCCTATTATTAACTATTATATGGCATCTCAATGGTACGATTTCGATGGTTAGAAAATAAATAATGGTACGCCGAAAATCTAAGTCCTACGGCAAGCGACTTCAGGATAGTGTGAAGACAGAGTTCCATCGTCTCCTGTCCACGATCTCTACAACTGTTACACACCCTCCCCTATCACCAATGCACATCACACACAACCTTCTCCGGGACACACCAAAACGAAACACACCAAACAAGAGAAAATTATCCCCCGGAGAAGGTACATGCATTATCACCCCCTCGAAGCGTGCAGCTAGATCAACCAGTTCGCCCCGGGTTGTATCTGACTCACCTACTTCCACGGGATCTATATCGCCACTGAACGCGCTTGTCAACTGTCTGTCCCCTAGATCGCCCATCAATACTAACCCTAGAATCGCCACCAGATCTTCCACCAGATGTATACGCTCACTCAACCTATCCCTAAAGAGACCACACAGCTACAAAGGTAAAGACGAGAAGGATCTATGGTACCTACCGGCAGTCAAGGCAAAGACCCTGGTTATTGGATCCTCTAACCTGTCTAGGATTGTATCCCTTCTCGGGGATTGGGAGATCCACAGCTATTCTGGAGCCAAGATCAGCCATATCAAACAGATTCTACAGAACTACATGGGACCTGCACCAAAAGAGTTAGTGATTCATGTCGGGCTCAACAACAGGGAGGAAAGTGGACCAAGGACAACGAGCAGATGCTAGATCTACCCAAGGTGACCTGAGCAGCTTTCCCAACAACCAAGCTCTTCACCACACAGATCCCCACTTCTTCCCGACTCCGACAAGAACACCCGATCGCCTACCAAAACCTCACCAGCTACAACCAATTGATCTCCACTACACCTTTACCAAACGCCACTACCAAACTTCAAGGGCAAAATTGAACTGAAAGGTAACGACGCAATCCACTGGAGCCCGGACACGGCCAGAGAGATCATCAACTGCTGGATAAGAAATTTAAACTAGGTTTTAGGGAAAAGGAATGAGAAGCCGTCTTTAGGGCAGACAGTTGTCAATCTGAGCGACAGACTTCTCAGCCCCTAGAAATGAACATTCTTGACAGAGGCCTTAAATTCATCCCCACCCCCACAATAACATCCATAGACCCCATCACACAGGCAACCGATCGCTTCCAAAGGGCCCTATCGCTAACTTATTTTTTTAGGAACAAACCCGGCAGAGGTAAAAAATTATTCACAGAAAAATCCACATGGAAACCCCCTAAAAATCTTTATCGGCAACCATCTTAACAACTTTCGACGAAATGAGCACATAAATAACATCCATTCAACCGCAATCACATAAACCAAATATCAATCGAGCAACTAAAACAGCATTACACACACTCAAAAAAGACAAAAATATAATAATATAGAAAAGCGACAAAGGCTCTTGTTGTGTCATAATGAATCGCGCAGACTATATCTCTGAGGCAGAAAAACAATTAAATAATCCTAAACATTACACTAAATTAGACCAACCCATCTTTAAGGACACTGCAACCTTAATAAACAACATCCTACATGAATTACAAGACAAGGAATACATAACCGCTAAACAATATGATTATCTATCCGCTAAATCTGACGCTACCAAAAATACATAAAAATCCAGAAACGGAATGGTTTATACCTAATAAATTACCAAAGGGACGTCCAATAATATCGGACTGTGGCAGTAAATCATACAATGTATCACAATATATATACCATTTCTTATTGCCCCTAGCTTGCCAACACCCATCCTACCTTAAAGACACTAACGATTTCATTCACAAAATCAAACAGTTAAGAGTACCTGAGCACACCATTTTAATATCTATTGACGTACAGAGCATGTACACGAACATCGACAATACCACAGGAGTTGAAGCAGTTAGGAAAGCATTTCTTAGGAACCCACAAACTTCCAGACCGGACCAAGAAATCCTCAAATTACTCGACATTTGTCTGAGGAGGAATGATTTCACATTCAACGATCAGGTATACCTCCAGTCTTCCGGAACTGCCATGGGAAAACGATTTGCCTCGAGTTATGCAAATCTCTTCATGGCGGAGTGGGTAAGGGAAGTTCTGCCACTATGCCTATTAAAACCAGATTTCTATGGACGATTTCTAGATGACGTTTTCATAGTCTGGACGTACACGTTAGACGAATTTTGGGCATTTTTCAACATTTTGAACAATCATCATCCATCTGTTAAGTTAACCGCAAATGTAAGCCATGATAGCATATATTTCCTTGACACTGCCGTCTTTAAAAGTAGCAACACCACAATTTCAGGCCAATTGGAAACTAAAGTATTTTTCAAAGAAACCGACACACACACCAATTATTGTTCAAAAGCTCCTTTCTTGAAATTTTCAGAGATTGTACCTTGGGATGTTAGCTAACAGATATAAAAAATTCGGATGTTTTCTAAAACGTGAACATTGCCTAAAAATCGAGCCCAAGCCCACTCAGCAATTTTTTTTTCTGGAGAAATTGCCGTATTTTTTTCGAATTTTTATCCGATCATGTTCTTCTTTAAATATGTCTCCAATGCTATTGCAACGCATCCAACCAGTGTAAATTCCAAGAATTTCTGCCTACCAACGATGCCGGAGCAGTACCAATAGATGAAAACTTTGATAGTCTCAAACACATGGTCCTTCATTTTGAAAAAAATCGAACCTTTAACGCATTGGTGCAGGGGTATCATACCCGTCACATGCCTTTATCTTGTCGTTTGCAATTTCATTATTCTAAAAAACTATTTTTCAGTCTCAAAATCGTCGAAAATAGCCGAATATCGTTTTTTTGGCAATAACTCTTTTTTTCATGGGATCAAGATGGGACAAGTATTCAAAATTCGGTGTAGTAAATGGGCACATAGTGCCAAAAATTCAGGTTAATCGAAGAATTTTTGGCGCTGCTGTGGCCAAAAAACGGTTTTTCCCCTTATGGAGAGCGGGATTAACTTTAAAAAAACTGGCGAAAAATGCCGCCGTCTCACATGTAAACGTCTCGCATGCGCGAATGTCGAAAAATGCCTGAATTTGAATATCGTTAATAATTACTTTAAAAATGCTAGAAATTCTTAGCTATTTTGGCTTACCCCCCCCCCCCATTTATCCATAGTCGTTCGGATGGGACGAAAAACCGAGGCCCCTCGTACACATTGGAGTGCACGTAAAAGATCCCTTGGCAGATGGAATTCGATAAAAGAATAGGCCTTAGCACCGCTGCCCGGGCAAAATTCCCCTCATAGCACACTGTATGGCGTATGCCCGTCTCCCATTAGCCTAGGTTAGGTGCATAATATTAGGACGTTAAACCCCATTTCATTCATTCATTATTATGTGTTAAAAGAGTGCCAGAAATGTATTGAAATTAAGCTATTTGTGTATTTAGTATATCAATTATATGTGTGTATTACAAAGTTCTGATTTGTGTGATTTGTGTACACCCCGCCCCCCCCCCCCCCCCCTCTTCTCGCGTTAATACCATTGACCATGTACATATTAATTCTGCAGCCAACCTACCCACGCGAACATGATCAAATTATGAAACATTGTCTAGTCGTTGTATGTTACGACAAAACAAGGCCAGTGTGGCTCATTTGTACAGAACGGAAGGCCTTTTAAGGAAGAATGTCCAGTCGTTCGAATAGTACGAAAAAACAGAGGTCACTGTGGTTCCCCGTTGTCAGTGGTAAAGGACGGAAGTCGTTTGTTAGTGGCACCTGCCGTTCGTTTTTTAAGTCAATTTAGACCCCTAACTTAGCGAGTTTTTGACCAATTTTAATATTTTTTATTGTTATTTTCTTTAAGATACACGTAATGATGGCACGTGATGATGAATATGAAAGCTTTCATATCTGCTTGGGGCAGTAGAAGATCTACTTATTATTATTATTCCTTTGTTTTGAGTAGATCTCGGCAACTGCTTGTCGAATCGTTACGATTTCTTTGGTTTCACTGGGAAAGTGGGTGTGACTTAGAGGATAAAGCTATTTTGAACGTTCTGCGACAATGCGAAATGTTCGAAATCACCTAAGTTATCATTTTTAAAAATATTGCAGTAATTTTAACAATAATCATTGGATTTTAACTTTCGATACATGACAAGGCACATAGCTACGCTACTTTCGATTTTTGATTTTCGGCAAATCTTCGAAGATATTAGGCACTAAATTTCGAAAATTTAAAATTTTACAAAATACTTTTTTATTTAGAATTTTTTTTTAGACGTGTTGTACACAGAAATATTTTTTTTTTCCCAGTAATTTTGCTTGGCCGCCATTGGCTAATTCAGTTTTTCAGCCCTAGATTAATTAGTTCATATGCTCCGTTGTCTCAATTGTCATTTTTTTATTACCGAAAGTGTTATCTGTCGGCACCGGAAGTGGCATAATTTTACCAAAAACTACAATTTTGACAGTTGTGTACCATTTTTCAAAAACAAATATTTTTTTTGTTGAAAAATTATATGACTCAAAACGCGTGTCCTATGAAGGCGCAACAAATGTCGGAAGCAGTTTTTTTAATTTCAATTTCATTTTCTAGCAAATTGGATTAAGAGGTGAAAAAAAAGACTTTCTTAGATTTTAAAATATTTCTACGTTACTTTTAAAACTTGTAGCTATAATCCATACGAAGAGAATGTATGTGAAAATTTGTTTGTAATATAAGTAGTTGCCGAGAAATAGGCAGTTTTGCATAAGTCACTGTTTTCTTAATTATTCCTGTAAAATAGTCAATTATTAATGGATATTCATAATAGTAACATCATTTGATTCAAAAAGCAAGTATGCGTCATATCAAATTGGTTATAATTTAAACTGACACCGGAAGTGGCGCCATTTGGTCAAAAACTGCATTTTTAACTTTTAAAATCGATATGTTTTTCAACCAAGAATGAATAATATGTAATATTAAAATTAACTTTTGGCTTACATTCGGCAACAACTGTATTTTTAGCCTTCAAAACAGATTTTTTGTTCAAATGAGTCTGATGTGTAACGTTTTTAAAATGATGATATTTGATGCCAATCATTAAATAGAATGGACTCATACGATCATACAGATGCCACAAAAATTTTTTTCTAACTTATACCGTTTGCCGAGAAATAATCGATTTGCTACAAGTCACTTTTCAAGGTTGTGGGTGTATAAAAGTTCAGATTTCATAAAAGTAATTGAACATTTTCATTCACCGGAAGTACTGTACACTTACATGCAGCAAATGTATAAAATGAATCAATATTACTGTATTTGGTTGACTCTGCTTCCATTGTATTTCATGTGTGCAATGTTTAAGTGGTAATCTGTTTATCGGTTCCATTGGTACTGCAAGTGATGTGAGTTTAAGAGTAACGTGGCACTGAAAGTGACAGAAGTGCAATGGTAATGTGGTACCAGTGAAACCCGTCATTGCTGCTTCGCAGGTCTAGTTTATTAATTTTTTTTTCGGGGGAGCCTATTTCTCAGTCCCTGTAACAGATTGCGATCTGGGGCCTAATTTCCTATTGGTAAAGCATGGGGTGGCAACTTAATAGCTATATTTGAAACTTCTGCGCAGACAGGAACTAGCCGAATTTAGTGTCATGACAAAGAATTTTAAAAAAGCCGTAGAATCGTCAACTCTGTACCCATTTTCGTACAAATTACATTTTCGAAAACCCCGAATCTTTTCCCGGACAATAGCAGTTGAAAATTTCGAAATTTCGAAACTTCGCCGCTGACTTCTAACGTTCGAAAAATAAAAATATGTTGTTTAAGAGACATTGTTTTGTTATTTTTCAAAATTTTCAAATTTGACCTCCATTTTGGGATACCCGAAGGCAATCCGATTCCAGAAATATAAGTTTATAAGTTTCATTCAGAGTTATTGCCCTTTATTTTTCAAATTTTTTCAAATTTTCTGCCAATTTTGTAACCCTTATATTTTTCTGAAAGCCTCAATCGATGTTTTTGAAACTACTGGAACATAAAGCCAATTTGTCAAACTATGGCATAAAGGAATTCCATCAACGATCCGTAAATCGGAAGTTGTCGAAATAATGTCCGATATTTCGAGAAAAAAAAAGAGTAAAAAATGGGTGCTTTTCGAAAATTTCTGCGTCGGATATCAACGGATTTAAACGATTTAGATATCGTTTGGTTGCACAAGAATTGCTTTATCGTATGATACCCGATTCTTACAGATACAATGAACAGGAAGCCAAAATCACACGCTGAAAATCAAGTATTTTCTGATTTGGAGCGTTTTCGGACGCCTGTATCTCGAAAACGGCGCCACAGATTTTTCTTAAATTTTCCCTAACGAGAGTCCGTCCGGCGGTCTTTAGCATGAATTCATTCAATAAGACTTTGAAATGTCTGGAAAAGGATATAAAAGGGATTGAAAATCGAAAAAAGTCGAAAAATCGTTTTTTTTTTTTTTTAAATGCTCTATTTTATTTTTTTTTTAAAGATTTTTTTAAAAATGACTACACATTCATATAGCTGACCTTAAATCCGATTCTAACGATATATAATATGTATTAAAATACGGAAATTTTATTTTCGATTTTTTGATATTTTTTGCATTTTTGGCACTTTTGAACATAGGATTTCTCAGGTGTATTTTATCTGATTAAATAGTGTAATATAGTCTTACAGGGCCCTGTGGCTATTCGATTGCTCAAACCGGTTATTAAAACGATTTCAAAAATAATCACCACACCGGAAGTATTCAAAAATTGAAAAAAAAGGTTAAAAAATTGCGCTCTTGCGAAAAGCTAAATTTCTCGGTCAGATATTACCGGACCAAAAGAAGTAAATTGTCTGTGGATAGCCCTATTATTAACTATTATATGGCATCTCAATGGTACGATTTCGATGGTTAGAAAATAAATAATGGTACGCCGAAAATCTAAGTCCTACGGCAAGCGACTTCAGGATAGTGTGAAGACAGAGTTCCATCGTCTCCTGTCCACGATCTCTACAACTGTTACACACCCTCCCCTATCACCAATTCACATCACACACAACCTTCTCCGGGACACACCAAAACGAAACACACCAAACAAGAGAAAATTATCCCCCGGAGAAGGTACATGCATTAACACCCCCTCGAAGCGTGCAGCTAGATCAACCAGTTCGCCCCGGGTTGTGTCTGGCTCACCTACTTCCACGGGATCTATATCGCCACTAAACGCGCTTGTCAACTGTCTGTCCCCTAGATCGCCCATCAATACTAACCCTAGAATCGCCATCAGATCTTCCACCAGATGTAGACGCTCACTCAACCTATCCCTAAAGAGACCACACAGCTACAAAGGTAAAGACGAGAATGATCTATGGTACCTACCGGCAGTCAAGGCAAAGACCCTGGTTATTGGATCCTCTAACCTGTCTAGGATTGTATCCCTTCTCGGGGATTGGGAGATCCACAGCTATTCTGGAGCCAAGATCAGCCATATCAAACAGATTCTACAGAACTACATGGGACCTGCACCAAAAGAGTTAGTGATTCATGTCGGGCTAAACAACAGGGAGGAAAGTGGACCAAGGATACACGAGCAGATGCTAGATCTACCCAAGGTGACCAGAGCAGCTTTCCCAACAACCAAGCTCTTCACCACACAGATACCCACTTCTTCCCGACTCCGACAAGAACACCCGATCGCCTACCAAAACCTCACCAGCTACAACCAATTGATCTCCACTACACCTTTACCAAACGCCACTACCAAACTTCAAGGGCAAAATTGAACTGAAAGGTAACGACGCAATCCACTGGAGCCCGGACACGGCCAGAGAGATCATCAACTGCTGGATAAGAAATTTAAACTAGGTTTAGGGAAAAGGAATGAGAAGCCGTCTTTAGGGAAGACAGTTGTCAATCTGAGCGACAGACTTCTCAGTCCCTAGAAATGAACATTCTTGACAGAGGCCTTAAATTCATCCCCACCCCCACAATAACATCCATAGACCCCATCACACAGGCAACCGATCGCTTCCAAAGGGCCCTATCGCTAACTTTTTTTTTTAGGAACAAACCCGGCAGAGGTAAAAAAATTATTCACAGAAAAATCCACATGGAAACCCCCTAAAAATCTTTATCGGCAACCATCTTAACAACTTTCGACGAAATGAGCACAGAAATAACATCTATTCAACCGCAATCACATAAACCAAATATCAATCGAGCAACTAAAACAGCATTACACACAGTCAAAAAAGACAAAAATATAATAATATAGAAAAGCGACAAAGGCTCTTGTTGTGTCATAATGAATCGCGCAGACTATATCTCTGAGGCAGAAAAACAATTAAATAATCCTAAACATTACACTAAATTAGACCAACCCATCTTTAAGGACACTGCAACCTTAATAAACAACATCCTACATGAATTACAAGACAAGGAATACATAACTGCTAAACAATATGATTATCTATCCGCTAAATCTGACGCTACCAAAAATACATAATAATCCAGAAACGGAATGGTTTATACCTAATAAATTACCAAAGGGACGTCCAATAATATCGGACTGTGGCAGTAAATCATACAATGTATCACAATATATATACCATTTCTTATTGCCCCTAACTTGCCAACACCCATCCTACCTTAAAGACACTAACGATTTCATTCACAAAATCAAACAGTTAAGAGTACCTGAGCACACCATTTTAATATCTATTGACAGAACACGAACATCGACAATACCACAGGAGTTGAAGCAGTTAGGAAAGCATTTCTTAGGAACCCACAAACTTCCAGACCGGACCAAGAAATCCTCAAATTACTCGACATTTGTCTGAGGAGGAATGATTTCACATTCAACGATCAGGTATACCTCCAGTCTTCCGGAACTGCCATGGAAAAACGATTTGCCTCGAGTTATGCAAATCTCTTCATGGCGGAGTGGGTAAAGGAAGTTCTGCCACTATGCCTATTAAAACCAGATTTCTATGGACGATTTCTAGATGACGTTTTCATAGTCTGGACGTACACGTTAGACGAATTTTGGGCATTTTTCAACATTTTGAACAATCATCATCCATCTGTTAAGTTAACCGCAAATAATAGCATATATTTCCTTGACACTACCGTCTTTAAAAGAAGCAACACCACAATTTCAGGCCAATTGGAAACTAAAGTATTTTTCAAAGGAACCGACACACACACCAATTATTGTTCAAAAGCTCCTTTCACCCAAAATATACTTTCTCTGGCATCATAAAATCTCAGATTCTCCGATTTCATAGGTTATGTACCCAGAAGACCGACTTTGAGTCAGCGTGTACATTGGTATTTAGCAAACTAAGGGAAAGGGGATATTCAAAACGATATCTCCGACGTATAAAAAACAACACTCTAGCTGAACTTGAAGCCAAAGAAACAAATAAATTTGCAATCAGCAGTCAAAACCAAAACTTGTGGCCACCCAAGATGTCAAACATGCAAAATCATAAATGTCTCCGTCCAATTCCCAATATTAGACCAACTTTCATGCAGTAGTTCAAACATAATATATCTAATTTCATGCAGACAATGTGACATGCAGTATGTAGGAGATACCCAAAATGCACTTCGGGAAAGAATTAACGGTCACCGGTCAGACAAAGTCACTCAAAAAGATAAACCGGTCTCAAATCACTTTAACCAACCAAATCATGACATCTCTGATCTAATTGTCACGCCGATAGAACAGGCTAAGAGCGATTTCGAAACTACAGAAGAAATTAAGACGTTTAGGCTAACACGAGAAAAATTCTGGATTGAAAAATTAAAAACAACAACCCCCTTAGGTTTGAATATTCATACGGCTAGCGCAATAGCCCCTTTTGTAGTTCCATTTAGTGCAACAGCTGCACGCGCATCCAAAATCATTAGAAAACCCTATACTGATCTCCAAGTAAATCACCCGAAAATCTTCACACAAAAACTTATATTTGCATATTTTAAAAATAAAAATCTGAACGACATCCTAGTGCATAGTAAATTAGATTAAATAAGGCCAGTCTCCATCCTTATCCAAAATCCAATTCTCATTATGATACACACTAATGTGTATTCCTTTCTTTTCAGGAACAAAAACCAGAACACCATAAGCACCGTCCAAGTAAGACCATGATCGCCACCAGCACCACAAACTGTTTAATTACCTATGTATATAAACATAATGTATTGTATGTATTTTCAATAAAACTCGGAAATATCACGAACTAATTTTTCATCACCCTAGGCCAGTGCTTATGTGGAGATTTAACCCCTCCCCAAATTCTTAAACCTAACCCTAGACACTGTATTTTGACATACCCTTTGTCCTGTACTACCGACAGAGATAAACCACACTGAAAAATTTAGGGGAAGTTTCTTGACCAACCCAAGGATCAGTGTTTGTCGGTATTTAGTGTGTTTTCCGGTATTTAGTGGTTTTCCAGTGTTTTCCGCTATTCAGTATAAAATGATGTTTTCCGGTTGTTTTCTGGTGTTTTCCGGTGTTTACCTGTGTTTTCCGGTATATAGTATTGCCGTTTTTGGAAGCCCTTTTCTCAAAAACGATCCCACAGATATTTCTGAAACTTTTTTTTAACGCAGAGTCCTATCGGTGGTCTGTTGCGTAAATCCATAAGGAAAAGTTTGAAATAATATATGGGCTCGAAATATGGCCTTAAACTTTGAAAAAAGTTGAAAAATCGTTAAATTATTGAAAATGGTGTTTTATTTATCATTTTTAGAGACAACTACCGAATAGATGTTTCTGACACTTCTGGTACAGAAAGATATCTATCCAAACAACTTAGTCCTGGATCTGACTGAGGTTCTGTAGGAAAGTTTGAGTAGGGAGAATTTTTTTATAGAAATGTTTAGTAGGTGACTAAGTGAGTATTTTTGACTTGGGTGTAGGTTTTCCAGCTATGACGTCATCAAAGATGGCCGCCGACGTTATATCCGTATTATCCTACCTGCTCTAGTTTTCTGTCAATTTCTATGAAATAAAAGCCAGAATGTAGCTGTTTATAAAAACTAAAGTGTGAAATATATTTATTATTAGGCTAAACTCTGAAATATATTTTTTAACTTCTCTTGTTAATTTGTGAGAAAACATACCACATTCAGAAGGGAATTTTGTCTTTTTTTATAGACCTGTATGTGCAAAAAGCACCAATGTGACTAATTTATGATGTGATGCCATAATACATAGTTACCACAAGCTGTGATGTCATAATACATAGTTACCACATGCTGTGATGTAATAGTACATAGTTACCACAAGATGTGATGTCATAGTACATAGTTACCACAGGATATGACCTCATCAAACTGGTCTGCTAATTATTGGGTGTTTGAATGGGAAAAGTATGCAGATGAAGTCGCTAGATGCTCTAAGAGAGACCACTCGTTCCAACCAATTAAAAAAGTTCGAAAACTTCAAAACCGCCAAGCCTTTGAATCCGACTACCGAAAAAGGTATAGATGAATACTTAACCAAACAGTCATCAACCTCAGGAGTCGGAACTTAAGCGAAATCGTTTTAATAACTGGTTTGAGCAATCAAATAGCCACAGGGCCCTGTAAGACTATATTACATTATCTAATCAGATAAAATACACCTGAGAAATCCTATGTTCAAAAGTGCCAAAAATGCAAAAATATCAAAATATCGAAAATAAAATTTCCGTATTTTAATACATATTATATATCGTTAGAATCGGATTTAGGGTCAGCTATATGAATGTGTGGTCATTTTTAAAAAATCTTTTAAAATAAAAACAAAACCCCCCCGATTTTTCGACTTTTTTCGATTTTCAATCCCTTTTATATCCTTTTCCAGACATTTCAAAGTCTTATTGAATGTATTCATGCCAAAGACCACCGGAGGGACTCTCGAAAGGGAAAATTTAAGAGAAATCTGTGGCGCCGTTTTCGAGATACAGGCTTTTAAAATCTTTTAAAATAAAAAAAAAATTGATCATTTTAAAAAAAAACCCCGATTTTTCGACTTTTTTCGATTTTCAATCCCTTTTATATCCTTTTCCAGACATTTCAAAGTCTTATTGGATGTATTCATGCCAAAGACCACCGGAGGGACTCTCGAAAGGGAAAACTTAAGAGAAATCTGTGGCGCCGTTTTCGAGATACAGGCGTCCAAAAACGCTCCAAATCAGAAAATACTTGAATTTCAGCATGTCATATTTTACTTCCTGTTTATGGTATCTTTAAGAATTGGGTATCATACGATAAAGCAATTCCTGTGCAACCAAACGATATATAAATCGTTTAAATCCGTTGATATCGGACGCAGAAATAACGTTTTTTTCGAAAAACAACCATTTTTTACTTTTTTTCTCGAAATAACGGACATTATCTCGACAATTTCCGATTTACGGATCGTTGATGGATTGCTTTATGCCACGGTTTGACTAAATGGCTTTATGTTCCAGTAGTTTCAAAAACATCGATTGAGGCTTTCAGAAAAATATAAGGGTTACAAAATTCGCAGAAAATTCGAAAAAATTTGAAAAAAAGGGCAATAACTCTGAATGAAACTTATAAACTTATATTTCTGAAATCGGATTGCTTTCGGGTACCAAAAATGGTGGTCAAATTTGAAAATTTTGAAAAATAACAAAACAATGTCTCTTAAACAACATATTTTTTTTTTTCGAACGCTAGAAGTCAGCGTAGAAGTTTCGAAATTTCGAAAATTTCAACTGCTATCGTCCGGGGAAAGATTCGAGGTTTTCGAAAATGTAATTTGTACGAGAATAGGTACAGAATTGACGATTCTACGGCTTTTTTAAAATTCTTTGTCATGACACCAAATTCGGCCACTTCCGGTCTGCGCAGAAGTTTCAAAAATAGCTATTAAGTTGCCACCCCATGCTTTACCGATAGGAAATTAGGCCCCAGATCACAATCTGTTACAGGGACTGAGAAATAGGCTCCCCCGAAAAAAATTAATAAACTAGACCGGCGAAGCAGCATTGACGGGTTTCACTGGTTCAATATTACCTTAGCACTTATGTCACTTTCAGTGCCACGTTACCCTTTAACTCACATGACTTGCGGTACCAAGGGAATCGATAAACATATTTCCACTTAAACATTGCACACATCAAATACAATGGAAGCAGAATCAACCAAATACAGTAATATCGATTCATTTTATACATTTGTTGCATGTAAGTGTACAGTTCTTTCGGTGAATGAAAATGTTCAATTACTTTTATGAAATCTGAACTTTTATACACCCGCAACCTTGAAAAGTGACTTGTAACAAATCGGCTATTTCTCGGCAACGGTACAGGTTAGAATTTTTTTTTGTGGCATCTGTATGATCGTATGGGTCCATTCTATTTAATGATTGGCATTAAATATCATCATTTTAAAAACATTACAAATCAGACTCATTTGAATAAAAAATCTGTTTTGAAGGCTAAAAATACAGTTTTTGCCGAAATGACATTACATCCGGTGATTCCTAAAAACTTTAAATTAGTTTTATAACAGCTTGCATGGCATTATGCCTCAAATGACCGTGTGATTTTTGTTAATTTTGAATTTAAACCAAAAGTTAATTTTAATATTACATATTATTAATTCTTGGTTGGAAAAAATATCGATTTTGTAAATAGGTCAATTTTACGTCCCTTTTCACCTCTTAATCCAATTTGCTAGAAAATGAAACTGAAATTAAAAAAACTGCTTCCGACATTTGTTGTGCCTTCATAGGACATACTTTTTGAGTCATATAATTTTTAAAAAGAATAAAAAATTGTTTTTGAAAAATGGTACCTAACTCTCAAAATGGTAGTTTTTGGTAAAATTATGCCACTTCCGGTGCCGGCAGATAACACTTTCGGTAATAAAAAAAATGACATTCTGCTGTTCCCTGCAAGTCAGAATTTGAAAATTTGCGTCAAATGCAACAGAAAATTGCCTAAGCAGTAGAGAATAAAGCGAATCATCTGGATCTAGATGTTAAGGCCGAAAATATATTCAAATGTTTCAGATAATGGAAGGAAAATGTCAGAGCAATTTCTGTATTGGGATAATTTCTCGATACTTGTACAGCTTCTTAGGAATTTGATACGATCTGATAGACAAGGTTTGTGGCAATTGCACCTAGATACTGTACAAAAGCTTCAACCAGTATTTGCCATTTTTGATTGTATTAACTATCAGAGGTGGTCATCCTTATATCTCGAAGACATGAAATGATTACCAAAAACTGCACCAGAGGTTCATAAAATGTTTTTAAAGGGGGAAACATGTAATAAAACGGAATCAACGTAAATTTACTGCCGTAGCTGGTGACATGGCATTGGAGCAGACAATTAATAGATCCCAGAAGAGCTCAGCTGGAATCATGGGACCAACAAAACAGAAAGATTTTGTAGCAGAATGGGAGATTACCCACCATGAGCGATTAATGATTTCCAATTACTTTCAAGAAGTGACCATGTCCATTCCTTTGGTTGATGAATTAAATATTCATCACGAACTGTCCAAAACACAAACCCAGTGTTCGGAAGAAAACGTCAACAAAATGTTCACATATAGTTTAGTAAAAGGAAACCCATTTGATGTTACTCCTAATCCACTACACAATTTAATAACTAATATACTTGTTTCACAAGAAGTCAAGAAGAAGGTTTTAAACTTTTTAAAAAAGGGAATAGTTTATATTCTGAATTTCGTAGAACAAGATTTGAAGATAAAACAATAAGAATATCTGATACAATTCAGAAAGTTATGTTACCAGCATTTAACAGCGTAAACAATTTAACTACAGCTACTACTGGTAAATCTACTAAGAAAAAATCGAATACTTCAGCACACCGAATGATACAAATAGCCCAAGCTCGTGGTTATGATATGCACAAACTCTTCTCTTTTGAGCTTTCTGAGGATTGTCAACTGTTTGATGACCATGGATTGTTGACCAAATCACAAAAAAAGTCTACTTGTCAAAGAAATAGAAAAGTTTAACAGCAACAAAGAAATAGAAACCCCTTTCATTTCTGATAAGAGATCTTGCTTTATTGTTGATGTGATGGGTTGTGTACGCAAGGTAGTAACACATAATAAGAAAACATGGAGGGGTCGATTATGTATTTGATAGTTATCACTTTCACCCAAACAACCAGAGAGATCACAAAGACATATTGGTAATATCGTCATAGATATCAGTCATATCTCGAAAGATGCTTATCTGCCTGTCCAAATGAATAGTTTTTGGGGGTCATCAAGAACAAGCTTCTCTTTCAAGAGTTCATAGCCAGTACAATAATAACGTCTTTGATTCACACACCATCCACTATTCGATATAAATTTAGTGCTTTTTCTGGCGACGAAGAGGATGGGATATCATTAAATTGTTCCTCGGTAAAAATAGTATACAAGAAAACCACCCTGAGCTTAATATGTTTTTAGTTTAGGAAGCTGATTTAAGAATGATGATTCACGCTAAATGTGCATCAATGCAAGGATTTACCAAAATTATTCTAGTTAGTTCTGATACAGATATTATAGTTTTGGCATTATTTCATTTAAAAAGTTTTGCTCTTCTCGGTTTAGAAGAATTGTGGGTGCGAATTGGAGTTGGAAATACTACACGTGTATTACCTATCCACAAAATTCATCATAATATCGGCCAAAATCTTTGTTCCTTGTTGCCAGCAATACATGCGTTGTCGGGTACAGACTACACTAGTAACTTTGGTACTAAGAAAGGGGCTCTCAACATGGCATCTGATATTTATTTGTCGAACTTTGGGGTATCTAGTGACTGTGAGCGAGTACAGAAATGCCTTTAACCTGCAGAAGAATACTTGGTTCAACTTGTACGAAAAGGATCTGAATGAAAATCTTTAGATGAACTACGACTGTGGTTGTATCATCACGGTAAAAACATAGATGTCGACGATTTGCCGCCTACAAGCAACAGTAGCAAAGGACATTTATTAAGATCATATTTTTATACATATTACTTACACCATTGTCTTGATGATGTAATCGTTCATTTAGATCAATGTCAATTTGGCTTTGAAATATCCGGAAATGGGTTGATTCCACAATCGAATGTACAAAAGTATCCTAGCGACTTTATTGGTTTTTGCTCCTGTGTAAAATGGGCTAAGTCGTCCTGTATTTGCAGAACCAATGAGTTACACTGCTGTTCATGTTGTAAATGTGTGAGTGTCAAAGAATATGCTGGAACTTTTAAAAATCCCTATTGAGTATATCAAAGAACTTCTTATTGTTATAATATTGTAATTAATTTAAACGTGTCGAATACTTTATATTTAGAGCTATTTTTATGTTTTCGCTTTAAAAAATTAGGTAAACACCTTATATGTTTTAGTGAAAAATTAATAAGAGTTTAATAATAAATATATATTTCACTTAGGTTTCCATAAACAGCTTCATTCTGGCTTTTATTTCATAGAAATTGACTGAAAACTAGAGCAGGTAGGATAATACGGATATAACGTCGGCGGCCATCTTTGATGACGTCATAGCTGGAAAACTTACCACGTGGGGAGTGTCCACCCAAGTCAAAAATACTCACCTAGTCACCTTCTAAACATTTCTGAAAAAAAATCTCCCTACTCAAACTTCCCCACAGAACCATAGTCAGATTCCGACACTTCTGTCACAGAAAGATATCTATCCAAACAACTTGTTAAAACTATCCCGACAATGATCCAAAATCCAGAAGTAGTCGAAAAAATATCCGATATTTGGGAAAAAATCGATATTAAATTTTGTTAGCCGGGTGTCACTGAATCAAAACAATTAAAGTATCGTTTTCTCGCTCGATGAATTGGTTATTTTATGATATACTTCCTGTCTGATTCCTGAAAGCCGATTCAGTGCTGCTTGCAGGTCTAGTTATTATTATTTTTTCCGCAAGAGCCTATTTTATAGTGCCTGTAACAGATATAGATCTGGGACCCAATTGTCTAACGTGAAACCATGTGGTGGCTACTTGAAAAACTATTTTTGAAACTTGTGCGCAGACCCGAAGTAGCAACATTTAGTGCGATATAATTTTTTAAAAAAAAACAGCCATCGTTTCGTTAATTCTGTACCTATTTTCAAACAAATCATATTTTTGTAAACCCTGAGTCTTTTTCGAGAAATGGCTATCTCACATTTTTCAATATCGAAAATTCCTATGGGATTAAGACACAATTCTTTTTATTTTTCAAAATTTTGAAATTTAACCTACATTTTAAGATTCCTGAAGTCCTTCCGATTCCAGTAATATAGTTTTCATTCCTAATTATTGCTTTTCATTTTTCGATTTTTTTCGAAATTTCTGCCCATTTTATAACCCTTATATTATTTTGAAAAGCTCAATCTATATTTCTGAAACTCCTGGAACATAAAGCCACATAGTCAGACCATCGGGTAAAGCCATTTCAACAGCAATTCGTAAACCGGAAGTAGTCGAAATAATATGCGATAATTATAAAAAAAAACGCAAAAAATGAATGCTTCTGGGGAAAACATTATTTCTCAGTCCGATATCAACGGATTAATACGACTAGGTTGTCGTTGGGTTGCCTTGGAATTGCAGTATGGTATGATACCATGAACAGGAAGTAACATATCGCATGCTGAAAATAAGTATTTTCTGATTTAGAACGTTTTTGGACGCCTGTATCTCGAAAACGGCGCCAAAGATATTTCTTAAACTTTCCCTATCGAGAGTCCTTCCAGTGGTGTTTGGCATGAAGCCATTCAATCAGACTTTGAAATGTCTGGAAAAGGATATAAAGGAACTGAAAATCGGAAAAAAGTCGAAAAATCGTAATTTTTTTTGAAAATGCTCTTTTTTTTTTCATTTTAAAAGATTTTTTTGAAAAATGGCTACACATTCATAAATCTGACCTAAATCCGATTCTAACGATATATAAAATGTATTAAGATACTGAAATTTAATTTTCGATATTTGGATATTTTTGCATTTTTTGGCACTTTTGAAAATAGGATTTCTCAGGTGTGTTTTATCTGATTAGATAATGTAATATATCCTTACGGAGCCCTTCGGCTATTGAATTGCCCAAACCAGTTATTAAAACTATCTCGAAAATAATCACCATACCGGAAGTATTCAAAAAACGAAAAAAAATGTTTAAAAGAATTGCGCTCTTGCGAAAAGCTGAATTTCTCGGTCAGATATTACCGGACCAAAAGAAGAAAAAATAGCCCTATTAATAGACTATTATATGGCATCTCAATGGTACGATTTCGATGGTTAGAAAATAAATTATGGTACGCCAAAAATCTAATATTTTCCGTTTTGGGGGCCTTTTTAGAAGCCTTTTTGTCGAAAACGACCAATCAGGTTTTTTCTGAGTCCTAACGGTGGTCTGTGGCGTGAATCCAAACGGAAATTTTTTTGAAATAATATAGGGGTCGAAAAATTGCCTCAATCTTTGAAAAAAGTTGAAAAATCTTTTAAATTTTTGAAAATGTTCTTTAATATATCATTTTTACAAACAACTACTGAATAGATGTTTCTGACACTTCTGGTACAGAAAGATATATTTATCAAAACTACTTGTTAAAATCAACCCGACAATGATCCAAAATTCAAAAGTAGTCGAAAAATATCATATATTTAAGGAAAAAACACCCAAAAAAATTTAAAAAAAGAAAAAATATAAGAAAATACAGTAAAAAATTGGTACTTTTGCAAAAATCGCTATTTCTCAGCCGTGTGTCACCGATACAAAACAATTAAAGTATCGTTTTCTAGCTCGATGGATGGGCTATTTTATGGAATACTTCCTGACTGATTCCTGAAAGCCGATTCAGTGCTGCTTGCAGGTGTAGTTATTATTTATTTATTTTTTTCCGGGGGTGCCTATTTCTCAGTCCCTGTAACAGATACCGATCTGGGACCTAATTTTCTATCAATAAAGCATGTGGTGGCAACTTAGTAACTATATTTGAAACTTCTGCGCAGATCGGAAGTTGCAGAATTGGGTGCGGTGACAAAAAATTAAAACTTAGCCGTAGATTCGTCAATTCTATACCTATTTTCCTACAAATAACATTTTCGGAAACCCTTAATATTTTCTAGAACGATAGCAGTTGAAGATTTGAAACTTCGTCGCTGACTTTTCTAACGATATATAATATGTATTAAAATACTGAAATTTAATTTCCGATATTTTGATACTTTTGCAGTTTTGGCACTTTTGAACACAGGATTTCTCGGGTGTATTTTATCTGATTAGATAATGTAATATGTTCTTACATCGCCCTGCGGCTATTTTATTGCCCAAACCGGTTATTAAAACTATCTCTTAAATAATCACCATACCGGAAGTATTCAAAAAATGAAAATAAAAAAGGTTATAAAAAATTGCGATCTTGCGAAAAGTTGAATTTCTCGGTCAGATATTATCGGACCTAAAGAAGTAAATTGTCTTTGGATAGCCCTATTATTAACTATTAATTGTTCGATTTCGATGGTTAGAAAATAAATTATGGTACGCCGAAAATCAAATATTTTCCGTTTTTGGAGCCTTTTAAGAAGCCCTTTTCCTCAAAAACGACCCCACGGACTTTTCTAGCGATATATAATATGTATTAAAATACTGAAATTTAATTTTCGATATTTTGATACTTTTGCAGTTTTGGCACTTTTGAACACAGGATTTCTCGGGTGTATTTTATCTGATTAGATAATGTAATATGTTCTTACATCGCCCTGCGGCTATTTTATTGCCCAAACCGGTTATTAAAACTATCTCTTAAATAATCACCATACCGGAAGTATTCAAAAAATGAAAATAAAAAAGGTTAGTCGAAAAATATCAGATATTTAAGGAAAAAATACCCAAAAAAATTTAAAAAAAGAAAAAAGAAAAGAAAATACAGTAAAAAAATTGGTACTTTTGCAAAAATCGCTATTTCTCAGCCGTGTGTCACCGAAGCAAAACAATTAAAGTATCGTTTTCTAGCTCTATGAATGGGCTATTTTATGGCATACTTCCTGACTGATTCCTGAAAGCCGATTCAGTGCTGCTTGCAGGTGTAGTTATTATTTTTTTTCCCGGGGGAGCCTATTTCTCAGTCCCTGTAACAGATACCGATCTGGGACCTAATTTTCTATCAATAAAGCATGTGGTGGCAACTTAGTAACTATATTTGAAACTTCTGCGCAGATCGGAATTTGCAGAATTGGGTGCGGTGACAAAAAATTAACACTTAGCCGCAGATTCGTCAATTCTATACCTATTTACCTACAAATAACATTTTCGGAAACCCTTAATATTTTCTAGAACGACAGCAGTTGAAGATTTGAAACTTCGTCGCTGACTTTTCTAACGATATATAATATGTATTAAAATACTGAAATTTAATTTTCGATATTTTGATACTTTTGCATTTTTGGCACTTTTGAACACAGGATTTCTCTGGTGTATTTTATCTGATTAGATAATGTAGTATGTTTTTACATCGCCCTGCGGTTATTTAATTGCCCAAACCGGTTATTAAAACTATCTCTTAAATAATCACCATACCGGAAGTATTCAAAAAATGAAAATAAAAAAGGTTATAAAAAATTGCGCTCTTGCGAAAAGTTGAATTTCTCGGTCAGATATTATCGGACCTAAAGAAATAAATTGTCTTTGGATAGCCCAATTATTAACTATTAATTGTTCGATTTCGATGGTTAGAAAATAAATTATGGTACGCCGAAAATCTAATATTTTCCGTTTTTGGGGCCTTTTAAGAAGCATTTTTCTCAAAAACGACTCCACGGATTTTTCTGAAACTTTTTTAACGCAGACGTGGTCTGTGGCGTGAATCCAAAAGGAAAAGGTTTGAAATAATGTAAGGGGTCGAAAAATGACCCCAATCTTTAAAACAAAGTTGAAAAATCGTTAAATTATTGAAAATGTTCTTTTATTTATCATATTTACAAACAACTACCGAATAGATGTTACTGACACTTCTGGTACAGAAAGATATCTATCCAAACAACTTGCTAAAACTATACCGACAATGATCCAAATCCAGAAGTAATCGAAAAAATATCAGATATTTTGGAAAAAAACTCCAAAAAAAAATTTAAAAAAGAAAAGAAAATACAGTAAAATATTGGAACTCTTGCAAATATCGATATTTCTCAGCCGGGTGTCACTGAATCAAAACAATTAAAGTATCGTTTCTAGCTCGATGAATGGGCTATTTTATGACATACTTCCTGTCTTACTCCTGAAAGTCGATTCAGTGCTGCTTGCAGGTCTAGCTCATATTTTTTGAACATATTTAAGTTTATGTGTACATATGTTAGCCAGGGATGGTAAACCAAGCTGTTAGACAGATTCCTTTGATAATCATAGTTCTGCAAGCAAAGATTAGATTGATTCAGTCAGTGAACTGTTTAAGGGATGGGAATGCATGTTTCTGTATAGATCTCTAATATTACAATCAATGCAACTGATTTTTGATTTTCCTGCATATTGTCCAGGGTTTCTCAAAATATATTACTTGCCAGTCTTGCTATCTAAAAAAATGGAAAATTATTGTTTTTTTGAAAGATGCTGCAGGTAAATTTTGTACTTTTTTCATTACATGACAGTAAAAATTTATATTTTGGAAAAAATTCCAGATTACGTGTGTGTGATTGTTTTCTGTGTAATGTGTCTGTAGCTTGTCTAATTATTTCACAAAACTCCAATACTGCCTTTAATAAGGCAGATTTTTAAATTTTAACAAAAAAAGGCCCATGGACCTGAGATGCACCGCTGTACATGAAGCCCCATGTATACTTAAAGGACCCTCATTTTTGCAACTATTTTTTGATTTTGATTTTCTATCACCGGTGAGTTGACAGAACATATGAGGAGCATGTGAAAAAGGTCTTTTGGAGATACCTGTAGTTTCACCCCTATATAAGACACAGATCACTAAATATTTCTACACTGTCACCCACGAATCAAGGGCCAAAGTTATTTTTAGTCTCTTTCTCCCTTTCCCTTTCCCCCTTTTGCATGGCGATTTTTGTTGTTTTTTTGTTGTAGAATCGAATAAAAGGGTTGGAAAATAATTTTCTGACAGGTTTTGGTGACTAATCAGGAGTTTCAGACAGAAGGACACAAGAGTTGTGAGGTTGGTTACGTTGAAATGTATGGCCGGGAATTGCATGTTTACTTGTCTCTACTTCTAGCTTGCGTATCTCAAGTTTTTTTATGAAGAACCTGACACGGTTTTTTGGACAAGATATTGCCACATGTTGCTCCATCTGGGGTAGAAAGCTTTCTGTCCAACGTAGGTTAGGGAAAAAGTTACAGCCGTTCTAAGTGATGCGAAATAACATTAAAGTCAATGGGGCAATCTTTAGTGTTCTGAGGCAATATGTAACTCTATGGGTTAACCATTTTTTTTAGTAAGAATGTGACAATGCAACTGTTATCATTGAGGTATTTAGTTACATGTGTCATTTACAAGTAAAATATGTTAAATGCTGATAAACTACTGTTGGTGGTGAACAGTATGATAACAATCAAGTGTGGTGTGGCAAGCCTGGGGATAGAGCGTAACAGATTATAAACGGACATGTATAGAAAAATCAAGATTGTTTAAACTGTTGTTCGCGGTCTTAGTGTAAATCACGCTTCATTACCAGACGACTACCGTTATAATAGCAGACTATTGTTGTTGAAATTCATCAATGTTCGAGTTTTGTTAGCTGAAACAAGTCGTTAAAATAAGTTGCTCTTCTTTTAGGAAAAGAAATATGTTTGACCTTGTCGAATCGGAGTTTGTGACTTTTTGGAACGTTACATGTAGTATTTGTATAATACTGGTGTTGGCAGTTATATTAATTAACACTTCAAGGTAGGTCACTGTTAGAATAATTTCTTGGTAGTATTGTAGATGATGGCATTGGTGTGATTGTAGTTTGAACTAGAAAATAATTTTCAAAAATATTAGCACAACGTAAAGCTGACTACTCTTCATTGATATCCTTAAAGCCATGACCGGATTAACCTTGTGGGGGCCCAATCATACCAAGTGTGCGCCCCCTCCATTGTTGTTTGTTCAAATTGTTCGTACTGACCGCGGGTCGTATAACTAGTATGTACTGTGTGAAGGATGTTGTGACCATTTCCCATGTATTTATTTGACGTTACGCACGAAACTATCAACAGTGAAGAGAATTCAACCAACTTTCTAACTGAGCATAGGTCAAATCAAGACATAAAATCAAAACAAAAGACAAGGAGAAAAATGTAGACAGGAAACATGTTCAGATTAAACATTTGTCTGAACTACTATACTATGATTACGTTAATTTTTCCGGGATTGTTTGGGCCCAAGCAATCACATCGCAGGATGGGTTCCCCGGATTTGGTTAGGACCTGTTGATTGGTAGAACCTCTAAGTTATGTAATTTAGTTAATTTCAGGTCCCTCGAAAATCTGTTGGTAACTACATACTCTTGGTCCCCCAATATCCCTTACTGTCCAGGGCTCCAATACCGCCCCTCGGCCCCGGTACTGGTTGGCTCGGTCCGGGATAAAATATTAGTATGACCCAGAATTGTGGGGGGCCCCTAAATGTGGGGAGCCCGGGACATTTGTCTTACTTTCCCCCCCCCCCCCCCCCTTACATCCGGTACTGCTTAAAGGCACAGAACATCATTTACATTTTCAGAAAATTGTGTTAATCCAAGCTTGAATGTACACACATTGGTTATTAAAGACATAAAAATCAAGATCTCAACGATAGATAATTTGTAGCATTGGAATCAATAGAGGCACATTAAAGAGTTTCCGCTTAACGCAATAATGGCAACGGCGTACACAAATCAAAATCAAGATCGCATCGATAAATTATTTGCAGGCTTGAATTAAACAGAGGCTGATTTAGGATACACAAATAATAATAATATCTCGAAAGCTCGGGATACTACGTCGATCGCTTGAGATACTAAGTCGAGATAGTTAAGTCGTTCGAGCGTACGAGGTAATTAAATCGGGCGCTCGAGATACTAACTTGCAGGATAAATATATTTATTTGTTCGTTTTTTACAGCTCATCCAAAGCTGCAGTGACCTTACCGCCCCCCCCCCCCCCCCGCCACACGACTCTTGAAATCGCATGCCCAACACCACCACTTAATATTTCCCGTTATATTTACCCCCTTCCAAGTTGGGAGTATATATCGCATGTTTATCTAACATCCACTAGACACAAACTAGGTCATTTGGGAACTAACACATGGTTCAATTTTATTTCAACATCAGTTCAAATTGAACGGCAGGCGTTTGCGCCTGCTTTGGGCCTTCTACACGTTTTTTAAAAATATTATTTTGTCGTTTGTGAATGAGCCATTACTAATTACATGTACTTCCACATTGCGTTGTAGAGTATTTTTGTATTTGTTCATTACAAAATGACATACGTAAGACCATTAGGGTCAATCAAATGAAATCTTATTATCTTGTAATAACAAGCCCATGAGTAATTTATTTCAAGGCGGCCATAGACTGTTTTTTTATAGGCAATATATTATTCAGATTTGTATCTGACTAGGGACTGGGGAACAGGCATAGCCTATATTAAACCCCTCTCCCTGACAGATATTTACATTTTAGCAATAAATAATCAATGTACACGTGCGAGTATGATTTTAGTGAAGATATATTTAAAAGGAGTGTTTATGGTTGTCCCTGGTGATTTCAAAAAACGAATGAACAGTTTTAAAAATATTGCGCGAGTCTTCCACGTCGTCAACTCCGTACAATGAAACAGTAGTGTTTCGCTGGATAGTCGATAAATTATTTATTGTTTAGGAGCAATTCAATAAAAATTGTTCAGTGTCTTCATATTGATGTCCACATTTACAGGATGGATTATCAGAAATGTGACGTACAAATTTATGACAGTTTATAATTTATAATTTGGCTTTTGCTGTATCCAAACGAAAGGGTTTTTTGGTGGTGTTGAATCTTGAGAATTTAAAAAAAATACAGGATGATGAATTTTGTGTGTCTGCAATTAATTTGTTCTCTAATTGACGATCGTATGAAAGCACTATAGAAAATATTTGTTTTACATTTATATTCAGGTAGGCATGTGTTTCGGAGATTATAATGTGTGGTTTTTGTCAAGATTAAATCATGAAGATAAGATGGAGAAAGTCCGTTTATAATTTTATATATGAGTTTGAATTTATGTCTTCTACGTCTCTGTTTTAGCGTAATAAAATCGGTGTCTTAATATAACAGTTTATGGTTGGTACCCCTTACAGCACCACACAGGGACCTAATAGTAAGTGCAGGGGGACTGCACCACATATGATTTACACAAAAGACAAACATAGCGACAAGACAACATACTCAAAAAACAACAACAAACAAACAATTCAAAAAAAGCGAATGGATCCGGGGGCTAGCCGTAAGCGTCCACTGCGCTGTACAGTTCCGGGCCTGTGGTGACACAGACTTCACTCAATTTGAAAACAACTGGGAATGCAACCCAAAGAAATAATTATATAGTGTCAGCATGAGTCATGATCTATTATATGTTGTAAGAATTACGAATGTAAGTATATTGTTGTATAAATTCCGCTACACAAGTAACCACATAGTTAAATGTATCAGAAGTAGGCCTAGTTCAAACTAAATCAAATCAATAAAAGGATTGAAGTACATTAAATGCATTTAGGACACACATTACAACCAGTTGTAGGTGCTCTAATTTGTTTGCTAATTAGTCTGTGCAGTTTTCCCAGATGACGTCACAATAGTCAAAATGAGGTAGGATAATTGAGGTATAGATTGTTTGTAAAGATTTACGGTTTGGTCGGTATTTAAGGGATCCTAAACAATTGACAGCTTTGCTGCTGAGTTTTTGGATAATGTCGTTAATATGCGTGTTTCATTTGCGATTTTGTTAAAAAGTCAGACCTATATGTTTGTCATGAGGGACCTCGTTGATAGGAACACTATTTAGAGTAAGGGTAGAATAACAGGATTTTGTTTTGTTGTCAGTGCTAGTGTTTCGGTCTTTAGTGGTTTGCAGGATACCAGCTATGATTTAGCCCATGCATTAATTTTATCAAGGTCATTATTTAGAATATTTGCGCATTTGGTAGGTTCGTCAATTTTATGGTAAAGGGAAGTGTCGTCAGCGAAGAGTCGAACATTTGATGTGATATTACTTACAATATCATTTATATAAATGGGAAAAAAGAGAGGACCGAGAACAGAGCCCTCTGGCACGCTCGAGGGAATGGTTTTAGGGGAGCAGAAGACACCCCAAGTAACAACAGACTGTGTTCTTCCCTCTTAATCGTTGTGAAACCATTAAAGGATGTCTCCCCGTATCCCCGCAGCTTCAAACTTGTGACATAGTCCAGCGTGCCAGACCCTGTCAAAAGCTTTACTTCTGTCACAGAACACTGCTCTCGTGTAGAATTCCTGGTCGGTGGCTTGACAAAAGTAGTGTGCAATATCTGTAAGCTGGTAAACACTAGAATCCCAATGCAAAAAGCCACTCTGGAGGTTAGTTAGAACAGAATTCTCCCTTAGAAAGTTGAAGACATTTTTATAAATACATTTTTCGAATATTTTACCTAAGATAATAAGTAGTGATATGGATCTAGAATTTCCGCAGTCTTATAGACGTTAGTTAGAACAGAATTCTCCCTTAGAAAGTTGAAGACATTTTTATAGATACATTTTTCGAATATTTTACCTAAGATAATAAGTAGTGATATGGGTCTAAAATTTCCGCAGTCTTATGGGTCACCTTTTTTTAATATGGCAGTTACATTGGCAAATTTCCAGATATTCGGTACTGTTTTCGATACGAGGGAGTTGTTAACTAATTTACATAAAGGTTTAGATATTTATTTGGATATTATATTTATTAGTTTTTCGCTGATGTCGTCGGTTCCATTGGCTTTTGAGGAGTCAATAGTATTAATGATGTCTTCAACTTTCTTCTGGTTAAGGATAATGTTAGTAAAAGAGTTGGGAATATTTTCTAGTGCAGGAAGTGGTACATACTTACTATCTATGTTCGATTGGCGTATAAACAAATCGTTAAGGCAGTTACATTTGTCGGATGGTGTGTGATATGTAGTGCCGTTTACTGATAGAGGTGGTAGTTCATTGCTAGTGCCAGCACGATTCTTTTTCATACATTAGTTGACAAGGCCACATCAGTTTTTACTTCCAAAGTTATTACAATTATCGATTTTGTCAAAATATTCCTTTTTCATACGCCCCCATTGAAATGTGGTCGAATGTTGGCGTCGCCCGATCCGTACGTACGTCGGTCCGTACGTACGTACGTCCGTCCGTCGTCCACAATTTATTGTGAACGCTCTAGAGGCTAAAGTTGATATTCGATTGACTTTAAATTTATACACAGTATTTAAGGTCATGAGACGAAGAAGCCTATTGATTTTCAGCGACATCCGATATTTACTGCCAGAGTTATGACCCTTGATTACTTTGGAATATCTTGTGAACGCTCTAGAGGCTAAAGTTAATATCCGATTGACTTTAAATTAATACACAGTGTTTAAGGTCATGAGACAAAAAAAGCCTATTGATTTTCAGCGATATCCGGTATTTACCGCCAGAGTTATGGCCCTTGATCCCTTTGAAATATCTTGTGAACGCTCTAGAGGCTAAAGTTAATATCTGATTGACTTTAAATTGATACAGTGTTTAAGGTCATGAGACGAGGAAGCCTATTGATTTTTAGCACCGCCGGAGTTATGGCCCTTGAACACTTCAAAAAATCTTGCGGATGCTCTAGAGGCCAAAGTTAATATCCGATTGACTTTAAATTTGTACACAGTGTTTAAGGTCATGAGCAGAAGAACCCTATAGATTTCTAGTGATTTCCAATAATTACTGCTAGAGTTATGGCCCTTGATCACTTCAAAAAATCTGGCGGATGCTATAGGTATAGAGGCCAAAGTTAATATCCGATTGACTTTTAATTTATACACAGTGTTTAAGGTCACGAGAAGAAGAATCCTATTGATTTTGAGCAATTTCCGATAATTACTGCAAGAGTAATGGCCCTTGATCACTTAAAAAAATCTTGTGGGTGCTCTTGCGGCCAAAGTTAATATCCGGTTGACTTTAAATTTATACACAGTGTTTAATGTCATGAGAAGAAGCGCCCTATTGATTTTCAGCGATTTCCGATAATTACTGTCGGAGTTATGGCGCTTGATCACTTCAAAAATTCTTGTGGACACTATAGTATAGAAGCTAAAGTTTACATCCTATTCACTTTAGATTGAAACACAGAGTTTAAGGTCTTGAGACGAACAATGAATTTTGATAACTTGAACAGCTACATCCATGATATTAAATGTTTCGTATACTAAAGGTTCGCATGGAGGAGAACTTTATCAAAGCCAAACAAATGCTGATAATTACTTTTTAAGTATTAAAATGAGTTGTTACTCTTAATCAGATTTTAGTGTATTATAAGTGTTTCATTAACGAAAAAATTAAAAATATGCGACAACTCTTGTTGACTGCCCGGACGATTTAGCTGCTGTGGGCGTATGTTTCGTTGCCTGGCAACCTATCTTTGCAATTTCTAATTAGGTTTATATATTCATTTCTAATAGTTCTAAATTTATGCCAATCTGATTCTCAATTTCTTTTAACCGCCTTTCGATGCATTTTATTTTTTTTTTCTACTAAACTTACGAATTGCATTATTCATCCATGGTTTGACTTTGGGCCTGATAGTTACTGTTTTATTAGGAATGTGTTTTTTCGCTAGCCTTGTCAGCTCACTTGTTAAGTTAACACAAGCTGTATTAATTGGTGTTAATTAAACTTTTCCAGTCCGTGTCAGTAACGTCCCGTCGCAGTTCCTAGGTGTTAATGTTGTTATAGTGCCAAATAACACGTCTGTAGCATGTTAGTTTTGGATTCTGAAATGAAAGTCGACAGTACACAGGACAATGATCACTACAAAAAATATCTAGACAGCCTGATTCTTTTATATAGTTTGGACAGTGAAATATTATCGTAGTTTCCGAATCGCGTTGGCGTATGAATTAATTTATGAAGATCGAAAAGTATCATTGCATTATGTAGAAATGTTTGCGTTTGGTTCATAAATCGATATTAAAATCGCCAAATATAAAACCTTTATTATATCGACATTGTCGCAATCGAATCAAAACTTTTATTGTTTTGTTCGGTAGTAGAACTTGGAGGCCTATAAAAGGTACCTATTAATATTATCGTAGTTTCCGAATCGCGTTGGCGTATGAATTAATTTATGAAGATCGAAAAGTATCATTGCATTATGTAGAAATGTTTGCGTTTGGTTCATAAATCGATATTAAAATCGCCAAATATAAAACCTTTATTATATCGACATTGTCGCAATCGAATCAAAACTTTTATTGTTTTGTTCGGTAGTAGAACTTGGAGGCCTATAAAAGGTACCTATTAAAATAGTTTTATTTGAGGTATTTAATTGTAACCACATGCTCTCTGTACTATCGACTCCAAGGCCAGGTCTTCTTTTTTCACAGAAGGTGTGTCCCGTATGTAAGCCACAATACCCCCACACCCTGTCCGTACGTCCTGTCATAGTTGCGTGAAAGAACATAGTAATAATGTACTCGTGTCTACTGATTTATCAAGCCATGACTCGGTTAAGAGAATAACGTCAATTTTTTGGAGACTGGTTTATCGAATACCTACGCTAACGCCGTATTTTACGGAATCGGCACATTCATGTCATGCTCCCGTTAATATCATACGTTATCTGTATGCCTCCAAATGAAATGACATGGTGTTTAACGTCCCACTGTCCTGCTCCGACGAGGTAAGACACACTACACCAAATGAAACGACATATGTAGACTGGAATAACCAGACGTTATAAATTTGCACTTGATTGAGACTGCATGGCTTATTTCGCCGAACATAACTGATTCGAAATTGGAGTAAAAACGGAAACCATTGAATGTAAATCAGTTTATATACATATTACAGTATTATATGCGTTGCGACCCACTTTTGTCAATTTATAGATTTTATAGGTCCCAAATGTTAGCGATTTAGCTCCTTTAAGGGGGATGTTCCGTGTGACTTCATATTAAGTGTTGTGTTAAACAGTCACCCACTGAATGTGTGTATTTTATACAACTTTTGTGTTATAATAATAATTAATAATAATAATTTATTTATAGAGCGCCTATAATCCAATACTTAGATTGCTCTATGGCGCTATTACATTATTGTAAAAGTATAAAATATAAAACATCTCAATAATAAGAACATTGCACAATTAGAATAAAATATGGTATACAATAATAAAAAGTTAACTCTGAAAAATCTTAAGCATTTAACAATTAAAATGGTTTTTAAAAAGGTGAGTCTTTAACTTTTTCTTAAAAACAGGCAGGGAAGGGGAATCTTTAATTTCAGAAGGTAACTTATTCCATAGTTTAAAAGCAGCAAAACTATAAGACCTTTCCCCAAATGAGGATTTTGCCTGATAGGGCATTAGCAAGTTTTTGTTTTGTGATCTAAGTGTGCGTGTAGGTAGTTTGAGGTAGTCAGGTGAGTCTTCAATATTAATGACAGCGTATGTTAGAGAGAGTATTTTAAATTCAATTCTGCTAGTAACTGGCAGCCAATGCAGTTGGTGTAAAATAGGGGTGATATGTTCACAAAGTTTAGTTCTAGTTATGACACGGGCGGCTTTGTTTTGAATTTTTTGTAATCTATTTAGCTGAAGAGAAGGCAAGTTAAACAATAAAGAATTACAATAATCAAGGCGGGAGGTTACAAGTGAGTTGACAAGCATTTTAGAAGTATCAGTATCAATAAAGTTTCTTATACGACCTATATTATATAGTTGAAAATTGGCGGATTTACACATATTCGACACATGTTCTTTCATGTCAAAATTTTTCCCAAATTTAACACCGAGGTTCCGTACACTGTTACTTGGATGTATGACAGCACCACCCACTTTAACATATTTTGTAATAATTGATGAGAGTCTATGATCGGTTCCTATTTTTAATAATTCAGTTTTATCATCGTTTAGTTTTAAAAAGTTGTTTTTCATCCAGTTTTTTACATTATCAATACACTTCTCCAACTTAATGATTTGTTTACTTTCGTTGTCGGGTGTTACAGCCACATACAGTTGTGTGTCGTCTGCGTATATATGATAGTCTAAATTGTGATCTCTAAGAAGTTTACCAAGTGGGCAAGTATAAGCCGTAAATAATAACGGACCGAGTACTGATCCTTGCGGAATTCCATAATTTATGTCTACTGGTTTTGATGACTGCTTATGGGCGACTAACCCACTAATCAGTGTCTGTTTGTGCGTATGGCCACAGGTCAGGCCACAGGTCACTAAGTGTTTCCCCGTTGACTTTAATGTTATTTCTCGTTTCTTTGACCGGCTCTAACTTTTTCCAAAATTTTCGTTGGGTGGAACGCTTTTTGCCACAGATGGAGCAACATTTGGTAAACTATTGCCCAACAAGACGTATGAGGTTGACAATGAAAAACTTGAGATACACAAGCTGGAAGTAGAGACAAATAAGCATGCAATTTTAGGCCCCACATTTCAACGTAACCAACCTCCCAACTCTTGTATCCTTCCGCATCAAAATCATGAAAATTCACCAAAACTTGGCAGAAAATGTATTTTCAAACCCTTTTTCCCCATTCTACACCAAAAAGTCAACAAAAATAGCCATGCTAAAGGGTGAAAAAGGGGAAAGGAGAGATAGACTAAAAATAACTTTCGCCCTACATTCATGGGTGACGGCCCAGGAATATTTGGAGACCTTTTTCATATTTATGGGGGAAACTTCAGGTATCACCAAAAGGCCATTTATTCACTTCCCATGTGTTCGGGCAACATGCCAGTGAAAGGGAATCAAAATCAGAAAATAATTTAAAAAATGATGGCCCTTTAAGTAGACATGTTGCTTTATGTATAGTGGTGCATCTCAGGTCCATGGGCCTTTTGTGCTAAAATTTAAAAAAAATTCTAATTGGAGGCAGTATTTGAGTTCTGTGAAACCATTAGACAAGTTGCAAACAAATTACACAGAAAACACTCATAATTTGGAATTGTTTTAATTTTTTTTTACTGCTATGTCATGAAAAATGTACCCAATTTACATGTGGCATCTTTCAAAATAGCAATAATTTCCACTATTTAAAATATCCAGGCTGGCAAGAAATATATATTTAGAATCCGTGAACAATATGCAAACAGAAAAAATGCAAATCAGTTGCATTGATTGTAATATTAGAGATTTATACTAAAAACATGTATCCCCCCCCCCTGACAATGCCACAAATAGAATCAATCTAATCTTTGGTTACATAACTAACATTATCAAAGGAATCTGTGTAGTTTTATTGTATGGACCTTTAAATCAATTTCCTGAAAAAATGAAATCAAAAAAGTGGTTATGACAGAATTGACAACAAAAAGGAGGCCTGAAAAAGAGCAAAACTGACATTTTTGTTCTATAAGCATCACAAATCCTAGATTTTGATCAAATAATATTGAACATTTGGCTGACATTTATAGATCTACACCAGTTTTTTTTACCAGGGTGTGGTCTCATTGGCCTGACATGTCTCATGGCTCTAAGTTTGACTTTAAACAAAAAAAGTAAGAAATCCTTGAAATGTACAAAATAACCATTTCTTGTTGCAAAATAACATTCCTAGCCGTATTTCAGCCACAAATTCCAATTACTATCATTTAATTGTCAACACACATTATTAAAAAAAGGGTGGGGTGGGGCATTGATAGCCTCTTTAAACATTATGATGGAATTAAAAATGTCTAGAAAAACTGGTATTTTGCTTTCTACATGAAGGAAATGCCAGAATTTAATGTTTCAAAGAAGAAGAAAATGCTTATTCTGGGTAAAATTGTGGCAAAATTGAGCCAACCCCTTTTTTGAATATTTTTTACAAACCCATCTCCTGTACATTATTAACTGAGTGTGACAAATTTCAATTTTCTGTAGAAAAGCTGGAGTTATTTCTAAACCTGAGAAACTTATAGATCCAATCTAAGTTATATTAGCAATGAAAAAAAGGGCATTTTTAGACATTTTGACTCAATTGAGTAGTCATACGAGCATTAATTTCTACATCGAAAGGGGAAAATCTAGAGATTTTCAGTAAATTTTCAGATTTTTAGACAAAATTAGGTGAAATTACAAAACTGTCAGCCGAGTAAGCCAAAATTGGACATCAAAATATTTTTCTTACTGTTAGAAATTAAATAAAAACTAGAATTTGCGAAATTTGCAGTAAAATCTCAATTTTTTGACAAAATTCAATAAAAAAAATTAAAAATTTTTTTTTTTTAGTTTTTCTGTACTTACTCAAAATACGTTATACATATTTTCTGATAATTTAGTCTTTATATTTTCAAAACTAAGGCATGTCAGTCACAGCCTTGTTATACACAGACAGGCCACGGGTCACTAATTGTTTCCCCATGACTTTAATGTTAATTCTCGCCTCTTAGACCGGCTCTAACTTTTTCCCAAATTTTCGTTGGGTAGAACGCTTTTTGCCATAGATGGAGCAACATGTGGCAAACTCTTGCCCAAAAGGACGTATGAGGTTGACCATGAAAAACTTGAGATACACAAGCTGGAAGTAGAGACAAGTATAAATGCAAATCAGGCCCTACATTTCAACGTAACCAACGTCACAACTCTTTCCGCCTCAAAATCATGAATATTCACCCAAACCTGACAGAAAATGTATTTTCAAACCCTTTTTTTTCGATTCTACACCAAAAAGTCCACAAAAATCGTCATGCAAAAGAGGGAAAAGGGGGAAGGGAGAGAGAGAGACTAAAAATAACTTTCACCCTACAGGAATATTTGGAGGCCTGTGTCCGTATATGTCAACAGCTTATATAGTATTTCGCTTAAATAGTAGTAGTAGTGGTAGTTGTATGCCTTGTTGATTTTGTTCTAATGTTCGTATATTTGTTCGAATGTCATGTAAATCACTTTCACAGACGGTACCGAATAAAAGATTTAAGGCCTTCCCTACAATGGAACAAGTGAACGTTTTCGCTTAGTTCTGGTACGCAACGTTCGCTGTGCCGAAAAATCTTTGGGGTTTTATAGACTGGTGGCACCAGTTACACGGCCATTTCTTTGCAGAGGGCATACGGATAATGAAATAAAAACCATAGACAGGACAAAACCCGTCACAGTCCTGGCATTTTATAAACTGAGACGGTACGTGGACGTTAATCCCGGAATTATATTTTCCAAATCACTGAAGGAAAGCCGGTAAAATGAAGGAAGTAGAATTTTGATTTCTGGCAAATGATGGAAGTCATTTTGAATTGAAAATGAAAAATAGTAAAAAAATCCACATTTCAAATCCTTTTAGGAAAGTCGAAAAACTGCCGGGAATAGAATTTTGATTTAGGTCAAGTGATGACGCCATTTTGAATTGAAAATGTGACCTACATTGCTGTAACTTTGTGACTTTTTGACGTATTTTATTAATTCTTTTTTCTTTGAATACCTTGAAACATTTACTTCAAATCCGCAATTTCGGATTTTCGAATTTCGAAAATTCGTCGATGTTATTTTGAAAACAGAACTTGAGACCAACTTGACAACTTCTTTAATAATTGCACGATTTTCACGAAATTAAGTATGTGAGTAGATCTTATCGATACGACTTAAAAAATATCATTAGAAATTTTCTAAATTATCTCCCATTGGAGAAATTAAGGATCAAATTTAAAAAAAAAATCGACGAAATATAGGTTAAATTGCCTTGAAATTGGTTTTTTTTATAATAGCTACGACACTACTGATTCGTACACAAAAAATTGAGTTTGTAGCCCAAACTGGAAGTGCAACATCTTGAAATGTGAAAATCGATAAGGCTTTGTTGATATTTTACTTACAGACAAGGCAATTATATTTTTCCGAATCCTTTTAGGAAAGCCGAAAAACTTTCGGGAATCGAATTTTGATTTAGGTCAACTGCTGGACGCCATTTTGAATTGAAAATGAACAATGGTGAAAAATCGGTTCTATTTCAGTAACGAAAGTCATAGAGACTTGAAATTTTCAGTGACCTCAAACCAAATTTCAGCTAAATCGACCAATAACTATTCGTTTTACCGACCTTAAGCTTCCCACGTTCGGCGCCATTTGCAATTGTTGACTCTAGTATCGAATAACAAGACACTGAAACGAACTCCAACACCCGGCGCTTCGTGCGTAACGCTGCAGTTCATAATAATAATAATGATTTTCGTATATTTAAATTATACGCCCACATGGACTTAAGTCATTCAAAGCGAAAGCTTTATTGTTTGCTAACACGGGCTCGTTATTTTTAAAGGGCAACGGCATTTCGTAATGTCCATCGGCGGTTACGTGAATTTTGTCTGACATTAAATCGAGAAACTTCTTCTCTTCTCGCGAATACGCAATCTGGTCAGATTTGTTTTCTATGAAGTCTATCTCGAATATTTTCTGTATATTGTTTAAGTTGATAAACTCGTTCAATTCTGAAAGTAGTGAAATATAAACATGATCCAATGTAGCACAATTAGTTGTAGTATGCGGTACAGGGTATGCAAGTGTTCTGTGACTAAAACCAATAGAATCAATATCGGACGGACTGGGATCAATCACACCAACTATTCCCCAACCTAAGTCTGTGCGCTGTGCAAAGAGAACCATTTCCAACTGGTGGAATGACTTCACGCGGTGCTAAAGCACGGGCACAATCATATCCAAATAAAGGTCAACTTCAACATCGTTTAACGGTAAGCGTTTATCTGCGATTTTGACTAAGTGTGGCCATCTTCGGGCCTTATCCGGTGTCGGAATATGCGAACGATTGACCGGTATAAACTCTCTGGTATAGTCCGATGGAAGAGGGATTTTTAATAAATTATCATAACCACGAACCATCAAACCACTGATTTTACGACTGTTAACGACTTTGTCTTTTGCAAGCATCGTAGATAGCGATAAAACAACATCATGTGAGTCAACATTAAGGTTATTACATGAATTATTTGTAGCCCATGTTGAATCTGACTGAGTGTCCAGCATAGGATATGTGAGAATTTCGATCTCCGGATTGTCACAATGTGATAACCATACTAACACTGTGGTCGAACTTTTACTCACACTTTCCGTAATACCAATATTATCAGCTATGACAGATTTCGGTTTCGTATTTTCAGTTTCGGGATAGGATACTGGCCTTCAACTATCACCATGTAACGAAGTGGGATGTCCTTTAAGGCACAGGTTACAAACTAATCTCGAAGTACAAAACTTAGATCTATGTCCCAAACTGAGACAGCCGAAACAGAGTCCATTCCGAGCAGAGTACTCTTTACGTTCAGGTAATGATTTATCTAGAAATGACTTTCAGACATCAATATTATGCGGACCTTTACAAAGAAAACATTCCTGTTCTTCCATAACCTTGACGGAGTTGACTCTAACTTATTCTCTTTCACTTCGGTCGCAAGACTAATAGCTTTACTTGCTTTGTTTGGATTATACATAAATCTATTAAAAGTGCTTGACTTTTAAGGGCTCGAATCTTTCCAAAACGTTGGTAACGTGGTGACGCTATATCAGCTTCTTTGGCAATAAATCTAACGAAAAGACTAAAAGGCGGAAACGTATTATTTACTTCTTGCCAATCATAAACCATTCGGGCCCAACGCGAAACTAACCATTCAGGAATTTTACTTAATAGTTTAATATTTTCGTGACTGTCATTCAATATCTTCAAACTATTAATGATTGACATAGCAATTTCACATTGTCTTAAAAAATCAGAAAATTTACGAAGTTCAATACCATCCCTTGGCGGAATTTTATGCCACAAAGCTAACTTGTTACGAAAGGCGTTCGCTATAACGAATGGAATGACAAAACTTTTTTCAAGGAGATTTTTCGCATCTTGAAAGGCACCGTCGGTGTTTAATAAAAAGTAACTTTCAACTGCGTCTCGGGCAGGTCCACTCGAATATTTCCAAAGATAATGCATTCGTTGCGCAACTGGAATATTTCTATTAACAATCAATGTTTCGAATGCACATTTCCAACTCGGATACTTCAATGGATCGCCATTGAACACACTTGGCTCTGGAGCTGGCAAACGGTTTAAAGGTGATTGTTCAGTGAGTAATTTTGATAAAGCTAATAAGTCACTGTGCGAATCGTTAACGTTAGATCTGTACGGATAATTAACCGGAGGGGGTTATCTGGAACCATGTATGTTGACGATGATGCAATTGGTTGGGTATTGAAGTGAGAAGGTGAAACATGTGTAGTGTGCGATGATGACGATGTGTATACAGATTGAAATTCGGGAACGTTCGGATTCAAACTACTTGATAAAGTTGACGCAGGAGTTAAAGGGTTAATATATGGTGCTTCTGTAGAATGTAATTGATCAGTCGAGGATATAACAAAATTTTCTACGAAATTTGTAACAGTTTCTTCTGGTAATTCATATCTATCTCCTTCTTCAACTTTGACGATTGCATTTACTTTAGCTTCAGCGATGTACAATTCCTTTTCTATGCGAAGCTTTTAATAATAATAATAATAATAATAATAATCGCGTCATTTTACAAGGGTAGCAAATTAGGCCGGAGGCCTTTTTCAAATTTGGCCTCAAGTTCTGCTTTCTTGCGAGCTTCAATCTCAACGTATTCTAACTTAGCTTTAGGTTCCGCAGCTTCTACTAATATATCAGCCTTTCTTGAGACGGATGACTTCAAGGATTTTTTACTTTCAGAAGATGATTGAGAACCACGATCCAATAGAATGTCATGTACATATGACGAGACTTTCTTCAAAATATTAAAATGATCTTTTTCAATAATGTCATATCGTTGGTTATAAGTTTCGATTTCACTTCCTTCCTCATGACATAGTTCATTTAACTCTGATAAAATGTAAGAAATTTCACCGACGACATTTTCTAAAGTGTCTCTTTCTTTACGAATAAGCGGAATGTCCCTTGAATCTGATAAAAGTTTTCCTTTTGTGTTAGCCTGTTGACGCCACTTGAATACAGCTCTGCGAAAACCATGCTGTTTTTGTTGTATCTGATATTCAAGGCCTTTTGTAGTTAATTTTCTTTCGCGCTGAGAATCTTCTTCAGTTTCCTGATGTAAATCTGGGCCATCTACGTTTCACTCAGCCATTTTTATAAGAGTTTATTAATTAATTAATTCCCAACTAAATTATAAAATCTATACGAACAAGCTAGGAGTTTTCACTGTAACGGCAGCCATTGTCAAACGAATCGAAAGTATACTTTCCTCAACTTAAACCTTCTTACTTCAGATGTAAGATCTGGAGAGAAATGCATGGAACAGAACTGTAGAAAGAAGACTAAAAACCCGATAACAGTGTGGGAGGGTTGATTATCAAAATACATACAAACTACCAAACATAAATCGGGAGTATTTCTACAAACCATGCAGATGTTGATGGGCAAGTGACAAATACAGTCATGTCACGTGTTTTTTTGTAAACAATATTTTTATTCATTAAATCTGAATTCGGATTGGGGAACAGGCTATGCCTATGTGTAACCCCTTTCTCTGATATAGATACATGTACACATTACAAATATTTACATACAAACATACATATTTACATAAATATAGAGCATATATTATGATACATTATGAATAAAATAGAGACTTAGATAATTATACAGAGTGCAGGGCCTGGAATAACTTAATAGACGTTTATGGGGATTTAAATCTTTTTGAAAGGAAAATAAATTGTTGGACCTCTTTGAAAATAAGTATGTTTATCTCAGGACTAAATTTTGTTGACCCGTAAAGAAGACAACTGGTTGTTTTATGGTTGTGTTGGAGGTTGTCGATTGTCGATTGTCACGTGTTACATACTTCCGGGCGGAGGTCAAAGTTGTGAACAGTATACTTTCCTCAACTTAAACCTTCTTCCTTCAGATGTAAGATCTGGAGAGAAATGCCCACCACTAACCTTTCAACCCAGCTGTCATAAAAGAGTAATGCAGTGCCTTGCAAGCTCTGCTCTTACAACCCCAAAAGTCTCCAACTCTTACTTCAATTTCTAATCCCTTCCCTGGTGCACTGCTAATTTAACTTCACAAAACCCGCTTTATAAGTGAAACAGTGTGCCACGAGGAAATTGTAGTGGCGCTAAGGCCTACTCTTATATTGAATTCCCATACCTCCGTTTTCAATACCATTCTAAAAAACTATTTGTTCCTCGAGCATGCGCCAATAGCAAAAATGAGAGACCCACCCTCCCCCATGAACTTTACCGTCCCACGCAGGCGACCTCCAGATAATCGATCATCTTCATACCGAGTCGCCGTGACCTACCAAACAGCTTAGTTTAGGACAACCCCAATATATGTAATGAAATGCCATGAAATAAAGTTGAAAACAAAACAAATATTTTAATGTATTTAATACAAACAATACATACAAATTACAACATTTCTAATTCAAGAAAATTCTGAAGTAATTTCCTTGCTCCAACCTTATTTAAATGTGTGCCATCTGCCAGGTCAGATTACCCTATATTATTATGCTTGATTAAATACCAGAAATTAGCCGACGCCAGATTAGCTAAATTCTTATTCACTGACAAAACCCTTGCGTTTACATCTACGTCTGAAGTCATAAAAATAGATGACAAAATTACCGTAGAGCTTTTAAAAAAATCATTTAAGACCTTTCGAAGAACGTCAAAATCATTGAGCTAACTGTTCAAACTCTAAGTGGGTTCTGTTTATATTATTTATTCCGACGTGAATGTATAGGAAAATACAAGACAATGATTGCGCCAAATTAACCAAATTTCGGGATATATCCAAAATAGACGCCCCTGGAATTGAAAACACTTTTATACCAGACATACTAACAATACTACGTACAATAGAATACCCTATAAGCAACATTGAATAGTGATGTAATACTAGGGCCTTACAGAAAACAAAATGTTTTTGTCACCTTTATACGCTAATACAGCTATCTGGTTTGCAAAGGAAATTTGTGGAAACCAAACTGGGATAGGGGAGATAGCCGGAACAATCAAGGTACAATTTATTTGTTTCTGTTTTATGAAGTTAATAATGGCAGAGATCATATTAAAAGGGGGGAACACATAGGCGTTCTCGTATGACCTTATCGACTGTGCAAAAACATTTATACCCGAAGTTTTTGGAGCTCTATACGGGGTAAAATGGGAGAGAGTGACACCATCCTTCCCCTTCATAGCGTTGCAATCAAGAGACATTAAATCAATGGTATGTGGTCCGAATATTAAATCAACTCTTTTAAATGCTAAATCTGAAAGACATGCATCCGATTTACAGAAAACCCTTGAAGGGCCATCAGCAAGATTTTCTGAAGATGGAATGTAAAGTAAATTCAAATGGATATTGAATTCTTGCAGAATGAAAAATATGTCTTTAAGAATGATATTTAAATTTGAAGACCGACTACCTTGTTTTGTCCAGCTATCCAAAAGCGCTTTTTTTTTATCAATATTAGCATCTAGGCGGCAATCTTTAATCTCATGCCTAATACAAGTTAACACCCTTAAAAGAGCTAAAGCCTCTTTTATCATGATTGGGTAATTAATTTCAGATGACCGCCAGGAGTCCCTGAAATACTGTTTCTGGCCGTTGAAAATAAACTCGGCACCCCATTTGAAATTGGAAGCATCAGTCGACAAACATAACACTATGTGCTCCTCTTTAACCCATTGCTTAGAACTCTACCAGTTCGGTAGAAAGCCTCAAAATATAATTTCCTCCCTCAATTCTAACGATAAAAGACATACATCCTCTTTCGACGTCAACAACATTGAAATCGCGGTAAAACATTCCGAAGCAAATAATTTTTCCCTCCTGGTACTGCTAAAGAAAACGAAATTATTTTCCCAGCAAATCTTTGCAAATATTATAAATTTATACTATTAGATTCTAATATACATTTCCCAAGGGCCAAAAATTTACAAACTTTTTCCTCTGTGAGACGAGGGGTCTGCTTCTGCGCATCAACCTACATTCCTAAATAAATAAACATTGCGTTGGGATTAAAATAGACTTCTGCAAACCAATAAAGAAACCAAGACGAACTACAACTTCACATGAAACGTAAATGGCGATTTTCGCGCGTTCTAAGTTTGACAATGACAAATTAAAATTTATTTGCTCAACGAACCTCCCATCGATATAATGAGGTTATTAACGCCAATAGACCGTAAATAGGAAGAAACATGAGTATTTAAGGTATTGTATATAAAAGCCGAACTCTTCCACCCGAATGGAATAGTGTTGCATACATAGTACACGTTATCCCACTGAAAACCTAAATGTTTTCGCGAGTTTTTGGATACAAAAACATGATCATATCCACTCTTGTCATCTAATTTTGTTAGAAAGGAAGAATTCGTCACAAATCTAGGAATATCATTTAATAAATCTAAGGAAAAGGGACAATCCATCATCCAGCAATTAAGATATTTCATGTTTAAACATAAACGCGGTTTAGTAGGCTCTACAGTTAGTGGAGAAACTACGTAAGGCGGGAATACTTCATTTACTCTACCCCAAGCAGTAATGGCACCAGTAGAAAGACAGTTCTTAATTTCCTTTGTAGTAAAATCCTGAAAACTTTGACAAGAGCTGGAGTTAAAAAACACTTTAGAAGGTGGATAGTTATGATCGTATTTTCTTTTCCCATAAAACCCGTTAAAATGAACTATGAAATTTTCTACATTAACCCCGTCACTTAACCAATTCAAAATATTGTAAGCCACCCCAAGCACCCTGTCAAATGGCGGCTGGTCTACGGGATTACTCATTAAATCATTTTGTCAGGCCGACTTAATAAAGTCGTATCAAACTATAATCTCATTATAATTTCAGCTCCAACCTCTGTGTTCCCCGGGGAGTCATAGTATGAACATATTAAAACAATACAAGTTTGTAGGGTTTCTGTTCCAACATGGAAATGACTTTCAATTATCCTCGAATCATTAAATATCATAAATATAACAACATAGTGGAAATAAATATAAAAATAGTGAAATGGCGTCCGGCGTGGTGGGAGATAACGTCTTACAGTGTCTTTAACGGTGTTCCATATTTAGCCCACCGCGCAGTGACAAACAACCGGTAGTTCCCAGAGCCTTACGGAAGCCTACAATCGTCATACATTACTGGTCTAGGAAATTACTATTTCGTATTTATCTCACCTTCGGATATCTTTAAACTGTAGAATACACGATATAAAGCTGTTTTAAACTGCTTAATACGTTTTGAGACTACTTAAGGGGACAAGTCTTTCCCGTAGGACGTTGAGACGTTATCTGCCATATTGCCGTTCCTGAGCTCTATTTATAAGCCTTACCAGGGTGTCACATGAATGTCGCGACCAATTATTGTTTGCCCTTTTCGAGGCATTTTTCCCCCACTATCAACTTGCCCTTTTGTTGCCCTTTTACATTAATCAATATTATGTACATTTTGAAACTAAGAACATGCAATTCGAACGAGTATTAAACAAACCATTAAAAACATCAACAAAACTGCACATCAGCGCGTCATGTGGAACATTCGCTAAGTGACGTTGTGCAATATAGTCCCTATGCCAATCCGTATCTCTAGTCATATAAAATTATGTATTACAAAACCGCGATGTACAATGATTTATCACGTTATTCCTAACATAACATTGAGGCCTATCTAATTCCTCTTGATCGAAACCTTTATCCGAATCTCCATCACGGTGTACATCACCTTTACCAATTTCTTCTAATTCCACTTCATTTCTAATGAAAACCCCAGGATCGGGAGATTGAGACGCCATACTAGTTTACTTTAAACTGTTTATATAAAATCCAATGTATTAATATCATTACCAAGTAATAGGGTTAGCATAGCGATTAACTGCCACGTCAAATTAAAAAAACCCAACAAACAAGATATACTAGGTTAATTCTGTGTATATACTTTTCCACCACGTCGGACTTCAATTTCTGCTACTGCTGACAGGTCAGTCGCTGGGTTCGTATCCATGGATGCTAATTAAAACTTTAATATCCCACTTCTGACACCAGTTGTAAGCCACCCCAAGCACCCTGTCAAATGCCGGTTGGTCTACGGGATTACTCATTAAAACATTTTGTCAGGCCGATTTAATAAAGTCGTATCAAACTATAATCTCATTATAATTTCACCTCCAACCTCTGTGTTCCCCGGGGAGTCATAGTATGAACATATTAAAACAATACAAGTTTGTAGGGTTTCTGTTCCAACAAGGAAATGACTTTTAATTATCCCTGAATCATTAAATATCATAAATATAACAACATAGTGGAAATAAATATAAAAATAGTGAAATGGCGTCCGGCGTGGTGGGAGATAACGTCTTACAGTGTCTTTAACGGTGTTCCATATTTAGCGTACCGCGCAGTGACAAACAACCGGTAGTACCCAGAGCCTTACGGAAACCTAAAATTAATACAATCAAGGTAAGCAATTAGTCTTTATATCCGCGTTACGCGTGGTAATGGTACTGCAGCATCGACATCACACTGTACACCATTGACTTCGCTGCTATACTGCTAGGCTTGTGGACGTTGTACCTTAGTTAGGTGAAATCTTCCACGGCACTGCCTTACTAGAGAAGGTCAGTAACACCATTCCGTTAACCTTTGCCAAAAGGCTTACATTATTAAAAACATCTACCGATTTGGTCCATACTGTGAGACTTAACACGGACCCTCGAGTGAAGGCCTATAATAATAACATCAACCGATCACGTCAACACACGGCTCACATACGTTGACCGAATGAAGGCCTATAATTATATTCAAGGATCAAGTTTATACAAGGAATTGAAAACACTTTTATACCAGACATACTAACAATACTACGTACAATAGAATACCCCATAAGCAACATTGAATAGTGATGTAATACTGGGGCCTTACAGAAAACAAAATGTTTTTGTCACCTTTATACGCTAATACAGCTATCTGGTTTGCAAAGGAAATTTGTGGAGATAGCCGGAACAATCAAGGTACAATTTATTTGTTTCTGTTTTATGAAGTTAATAATTGCAGAGACTGTGCAAAAACATTTATACCCGAAGTTTTTGGAGCTCTATACGGGGTAAAATGAGAGAGAGTGACACCATCCTTCCCCTTCATAGCGTTGCAATCAAGAGACATTAAATCAATGGTATGTGGTCCGAATATTAAATCAACTCTTTTAAATGCTAAATCTGAAAGACATGCATCCGATTTACAGAAAACCCTTGAAGGGCCATCAGCAAGATTTTCTGAAGATGGAATGTAAAGTAAATTCAAATGGATATTGAATTCTTGCAGAATGAAAAATATGTCTTTAAGAATGATATTTAAATTTGAAGACCGACTACCTTGTTTTGTCCAGCTATCCAAAAGCGCTTTATTATCAATATTAACATCTAGGCGGCAATCTTTAATCAATGCCTAATACAAGTTAACACCCTTAAGAGAGCTAAAGCCTCTTTTATCATGATTGGGTAATTAATTTCAGATGACCGCCAGGAGTCCCTGAAATACTGTTTCTGGCCGTTGAAAATAAACTCGGCACCCCATTTGAAATTGGAAGCATCAGTAGACAAACATAACACTATGTGCTCCTCTTTAACCCATTGCTTAGAACTCTGCCAGTTCGGTAGAAAGCCTCAAAATATAATTTCCTCCCTCAATTCTAACGATAAAAGACATACATCCTCTTTCGACGTCAACAACATTGAAATCGCGGTAAAACATTCCGAAGCAAATAATTTTTCCCTCCTGGTACTGCTAAAGAAAACGAAATTATTTTCCCAGCAAACTTTGCAAATATTATAAATTTATACTATTAGATTCTAATATACATTTCCCAAGGGCCAAAAATTTACAAACTTTTTCCTCTGTGAGACGAGGGGTCTGCTTCTGCGCATCAACCTACATTCCTAAATAAATTAAACATTGCGTTGGGATTAAAATAGACTTCTGCAAACCAATAAAGAAACCAAGACGAACTACAACTTCACATGAAACGTAAATGGCGATTTTCGCGCGTTCTAAGTTTGACAATGACCAATTAAAATTTATTTGCTCAACGAACCTGCCATGGATACAAAAACATGATCATATCCACTCTTGTCATCTAATTTTGTTAGAAAGGAAGAATTCGTCACAAATCTAGTAATATCATTTAATGAATCTTAGGAAAAGGGACAATCCATCATCCAGCAATTAAGATATTTCATGTTTAAACATAAACGTGGTTTAGTAGGCTCTACAGTTAGTGGAGAAACTACGTAAGGCGGGAATACTTCATTTACTCTACCCCAAGCAGTAATGGCACCAGTAGAAAGACAGTTCTTAATTTCCTTTGTAGTAAAATCCTGAAAACTTTGACAAGAGCTGGAGTTAAAAAACACTTTAGAAGGTGGATAGTTATGATCGTATTTTCTTTTCCCATTAAACCCGTTAAAATGAACTATGAAATTTTCTACATTAACCCCGTCACTTAACCAATTCAAAATATTGTAAGCCACCCCAAGCACCCTGTCAAATGCCGGTTGGTCTACGGGAATACTCATTAAATCATTTTGTCAGGCCGACTTAATAAAGTCGTATCAAACTATAATCTCATTATAATTTCACCTCCAACCTCTGTGTTCCCCGGGGAGTCATAGTATGAACATATTAAAACAATACAAGTTTGTAGGGTTTCTGTTCCAACAAGGAAATGACTTTTAATTATCCTCGAATCATTAAATATCATAAATATAACAACATAGTGGAAATAAATATAAAAATAGTGAAATGGCGTCCGGCGTGGTGGGAGATAACGTCTTACAGTGTCTTTAACGGTGTTCCATATTTAGCCCACCGCGCAGTGACAAACAACCGGTAGTACCCAGAGCCTTACGGAAGCCCAAAATCGTCATACATTACTGGTCTAGGAAATTACTATTTCGTATTTATCTCACCTTCGGATATCTTTAAACTGTAGAATTTAATACACGATATAAAGCTGCTTTAAACTGCTTAAGACGTTTTGAGACTACTTAAGGGGACAAGTCTTTCCCCAAGGACGTTGAGACGTTATCTGCCATATATTGCCGTTCCTGAGCTCTATTTATAAGCCTTACCAGGATGTCACATGAATGTCGCGACCAATTATTGTTTGCCCTTTTCGAGGCATTTTTCCCCCACTATCAACTTGCCCTTTTGTTGCCCTTTTACATTAATCAATATTATGTACATTTTGAAACAAAGAACATGCAATTCGAACGAGTATTAAACAAACCATTAAAAACATCAACAAAACTGCACATCAGCGCGTCATGTGAAACATTCGCTAAGTGACGTGGTGCAATATAGTCCCTATGCCAATCCGTATCTCTAGTCATATAAAATTATGTATTACAAAACCGCGATGTACAATGATTTATCAAGTTATTCCTAACACAACAATTAATGAAATAAGCATCTTAACCACATAAACTGTAATTATGGTTCATGAATACATCATGTTCAATGTTGACACTTCTACAAGTACGACGGCAAGTGATGAGAAGTCATGAGTTTGATAAAGTTACCTCGTTTAACCTGTGTTCTATTAATAATATGGACATACAATTTACATTTTATGACTTTAACTGTTACAATGAATAATAGATATATATGCTAATTCATAAATAGGAATGGACATTATTACAATCAAGGTAAGCAATTAGTCTTTATATCCGCGTTACGCGTGGTAATGGTACTGCAACATCGACATCACACTGTACACCATTGACTTCGCTGCTATACTGCTAGGCTTGTGGACGTTGTACCATAGTTAGGTGAAATCTTCCACAACACTGCCTTACTAGAGAAGGTCAGTAACATCAATCCGTTAACCTTTGCCAAAAGGCTAACAATATTAAAAATATCAACCGATTTGGTCCATACTGTGAGACTTAACACAGACCCTCGAGTGAAGGCCTATAATAATAACATCCACCGATCACGTCTACACACGGCTCACATACGTTGGCCGAATGAATGCCTATAATAATATTCAAGGATCAAGTTTATACACGGCTCACATACGTTGGCCACCCGGTCCTGGTGACTTTTACAATATTGACAGAATCCGGAGATTCCAACAAAATATCCCGCAATGTATCAACGTGCGAGTGAATACTCCCTGCCCTAAAATTATTGGGATCCCTAAAATCTAAATTCTGTACCGAGGCTTCCAAATGGTTATTTAACACAAATTCCGCTGCTTTGACTTCTTTTCACTGACAAGGCTTTCCTTTATAGTCTACCCAAGTATTACATATTTCCTGGACACTCTAGAAATATATAAAGCAAACAAATTATTTATTACATTTAGCTATAACACGGCCCATTTCCCCACATTTATAGCATATAATTTTTGGACTTTGCGGTTTAAAACGGGGCTTTTGAAATCTTTGTTTTGAAGGTTGATCCCCCCATGCTTTAATGAACTTCAGTTCCTTTTCCATTAACTAATATTCTTTTTTAGATGAAAGCATGAACACAATCAAAGAGCCCACATTAGGATTCTGTTTGTTCGCCAAGAAACGCTGGCGAATACAACCATATTCCTCCGCACTTTGGTCGCATGACTTCGTAGCTTTCTCATCAAGAAGAATGAGTTTTTGATGTAGAGTATCAAGGTTTATGTCCGAAGTTCTAGAGGCATATTCTTTAACTTCTCTAACCATTACCTCAACCGACTCTTTCTCTTGTTTATGTTTATGTTCTTCCAGTTGTTCTTTCAACCTTTTAATTTCTTGTCTAGCATCGAACTGAAAATATCAAATAAAATCTAGGTGTTTCCAATTTGATAGAGTATTCTCAACCTCGAGGACTTGTCTGCCAGAACGAACATTCGGTTGGGAAGCCAATAAACCCACGGTATTCCCCTGTTGCAAAACCGAGTGTGGAATAGTATACTCCTCTAGCATGGAATTCGTTCTCCAACCAACGTGGGATAAAATGTCTCTATCTGAAACGCCCAAACGCTTGAGACTAATAGCACACCCACTCCTTAAACCATGTGGAGTTTCCCCATTGAAAAGCTTGATAGCCGACAAATGTTTTTTAAGCCGGTGATTTATAGCGGAGGAGGACACGGGTGCATCTTTTACACCTACACCTCCAGCAAAACAATGTCTGAACAAATAACCCGAATTGAGCTCTATTCCAAGCGAGTCGCAAACTCTAACATATGATTCTAACTCCGAAAAAGCACAAATTTCCCTGTTTTCCACGGGAGGAATAATTAACCTTCTTGGCTCCGAACTTAAAGATTTTCCTTCAGACATGTGAATATATAACCCCTCATTATTTGGTAGTCGTCTAACCTGAGAAAACTCCAACCTTCACAAATCACCAGCCCGGTCACCTGAGGAACACATTAACTTAAAATAAGCCTTATCTCTAGCTAAACAATATCTTTGTGTCCTGGTCAAATCTTTCCTCGACACATCAACATCCATGGCTCTACACATGCGAGTGATCTTGTCCAAAAACACAGGTTTGGCTTTTTTCTTATTAAGTAGCGACCTTGCTTGCTCAATGCGCACTGCCTTAAGATGGTTCTTTACTGATGGCGAGGCCAATGGATTCCCTACTCCAAGCCTAATGTTCCAATCCGTACCTCTACCATGGTCACGAAAGATTGCCCTTCAGCGACCAATCAAACTGTCGACAGTTGATGCAGCCATCCGCCTTGGACAAGCGCACATAGAATGTTTTGATAATTTATACTTTTTCGAACAGGTTCCGTAATGAATTTGACTTTTACCACAACTTTCCTTAGACACTAAAAATTGCCTAATAACAAAAGGTGAAGCATCATCTAAGATCTCGTGGGATTAAGTAAAGTCAAAAAATGTTTTAATTCTTCGCTTAACTTTTGTTTCTGTTTCGAATACTTCGTATTTAAAACGAAACTGTCTTACCACTTTATCCTATCGCCGATAGATTTTTCATTTACAGCGGATACCTGAATGGGAGGGGAAAAGAATGAAAATTATTTATATAATCCAACTTCTAAATACATTAAATAAAATTAAATTTGGTATATATATCAGAAACAATTTTCTGGAACAACACTTTGCATGTCACCCCTTAAAGAGTCAAACAGAATACTACCGGAGAGTCCTATGTGTCAACCATCTCTCAAGTTCGTATGGAGACGCGCATAATGCAAAACCCGATTAGATTCACATTTTATTATATATCAGCATTAACGCGTATTCGATGATGACAACTGCACAATTAGTAGCGCTTAGCAAAATCACCTTCAGAGAGACATTAAATCAGGCAAATAAAACCCGACAGCCTCGAGCTGACTACATATAACTAGGTATCATTCTCAGGCCGACACACCTGTATGACTAGGTATTAGTCTCCGGGTGACTAAACAGTACGACCAACGTAACTATCTCAGTGTGATAAAACCCAACAACTTAGTACCAATCTTAAGCTCACAAAACCGTACCATTAGATATCAATATAAGCTCAAAACCATATAACTATATATCAATTTCAGGCTGATAAAACCAACAAATTAAATATCCATTTCAGGCTGATAAAACCATACACATTAAATATCAATTTAAGGCTGATAAAACCATACACATTAAACATCAATTTCAGGCTTATAAAACATGCACTCATTCTGAATGTAACTTGAATGACCCCCCCCCCCCATAAATGTGACATTCCGACTCTTACTGTGTGAACCGTCGTAATTAATAAACGGATTTCTTCGATTATGAACAAACTTCTAAATAATTGTTATTAAAAACTTACCTGTGTGTTTGTAATCAACTCCCGTTAAAAAAAATCCATTGCACAACTAATTTTTACAACTATGAAAACAAGTTCTCTCTTGAAAATTTTAAAAAATTACTAGTAATTTCGACCGAGTCCATGTCAACAATGTCATTGTCACGTGTTGTATGAATCCAACATACCTGTTGCGGGGGTTGGTTAACACTGAAAGATAGTTTGACATCGCGACCATTCTGATCGTATATGCGTTTGGGGGGTTGGATGACTGAATGATTAGTGTGCGCGCGCTGTATCATAAACATAAAGCCTGTCATTGATATGTTTAGAATCCCCGGTTGTACGTGGCAAGGAGTAAGGTCGCCTGTCTTATCTCGTGGATTTTCTTTCTCTCATTCTCTCCCTCTCTCTCTCTCTCATGTGGGTTTGGGCGACGAAAAATATCAATTGAAGACAATTACTTAGGAGATTTATATGGAAACCGCATTGATTGCCAGTCTATCAAATTTTATTCACAATGAAAATATCACTGATTGCACGGATACTCGTAAAAATAAAGTCATAATATTATATAAACTATAAATATCCTATCTTCTTTAATAAATAATGTAACTAGAATCATGAAGCTAAATTACCTCCGAATTCTCTGAGTGTTTTTTTAATTTGATACGCATTCTTTCGATCGAATAATAGAGACTTTTGGCAAGCGTAAATGTCTGCGTTTGACGTCACCAATGTGTGGGTATTTATCATACGTTATACGACACAAGGATACGGCAGCACGTGTCTTTTAACCGTCTTTTTGCTACTTTTAGATGGTGAAATGTTGTATCTTGGCGTTTTTTATGAATCTTTGTTTACTCTATGTGACAAAGTCAGTTAGACAAAGTCATTTAAGAAACTTTATTAACGAATACAATAGTCAATAAACACATTATACAGGTACAAGACATTTGACCTCACAGCAGTGCTGTACGATAGCCAACTCTCTTCTGTCGTTTTGTAGTTCTCAAATCAGCTGATGCACGAGACGAGTGTGCTATAAATAGATCTTCAATCAGCACTAAGGCCAACCTAAGACACAGTTGACAAGGCCAATACAAGTTAATATATCAACCGGTCACACTCTCCCCAACTTTGTAATAAATGCGTCCCTGCATTTAGATCATTTAAAAAAAAATACGAAACAAAATCTAATCAAAACGAAAACAATGGACATCATGTGAAAATTAAAACGAAACACTATACAAACTGTCTATGTTCGTGATAACAGTGAATTCAAACTTTTACTGATGATTGTTATTATGCTGAAGTAATGTTCCGATTTCCCTTAATGTCGTGGCCATCAAAGAATTATCCAAACGAATGAGAGATTCAGAGTAGTCGGATTTGATTACAACTTCTCACTCGTAGCGTTAACCGGTGCTGGGAGTTTGTTTGGGTTGGTATGTTTACCGCGAGTTGATCTAGTTGAACGTCGCACTTGCTCCACCGGGGAATGCTCTTGAGGTGTGTCATAACAATTATCAGCTATATCGATATCATCACTCGAACCCGACTCGAAATCTCTCTGATCAACATGACCAATGACATTGGCCGGACAAGGTTTTAAGTTAATTCTATGAACGTGTTTGGTTATACTTTCATCATCGACCTGACAAATCGAATAAACATGATTGTCACTACTGATGCGATCCATGACTTTATACACAATGGGGGACCAGTGGTCTTGTATCTTGTTTCTTCCAAGAATACCTCTCGCCTTATAGTAGACTAGTTGTTCTGGATGTAACGGAGCATCATGGGCTTTCCCATCATGCTCGTGTCTACGTTCCGCGGACGTCAGTAGGGACTCGTAAGCCTGTGAATAGGAATGTTGCAGGCGTTTTTGATGCTCCAATATCCAGGAATCTACGTTTTCATTCGCAATACCAAGCAACACATCAATGGGCAAAGTAGGATTCCGTCCGAACATGAGAAAGTAGGGTGTAAAACCAGTCGAAGAGTGCATTGAGGTATCGTACGCAAATGTTAACTCCAAAAGATGATCAGGCCAACGTCTTTTGACATCTACGGGTAAAGTACGCAGGAGATTGTGAAGAGTCCTATTAAAACGTTCGGTCTGCCCATTACCCTGGGGATGGTAAGGCGTTGTCCTGCTCTTCTTAATACCGTATAAACTACACAGTTTTTGTATGACTTGTGATTCGAAATTCCTGCCTTGATCGGAATGTATACGACAGGGCACACCGTACCGCAGAAACCATTCCTTCACAAGCACTTTTGAGGTTGTAGTCGCCTTCTGATCTTTGGTAGCAACGGCGACAGTGAACTTTGAGAATACGTCGGTGATAACAAGAACATTTTCCAACCCATTTGAAGCAGGTTCCAGTAAGGTGAAATCAATACAAATGACTTCATTCGGTCTGTTTGCAAGCAAATTCTTCATGGTTGTATGAGTAGCAACATTTGGCTTAGCCACAACCCACCGGGTACAATTCTTACACTTCCTTTCAACATCACGCCACATATCAGGCCAGTAGCAGCGAAACTTCACGAGGTTGAACGTGCGCTCAATCCCTTGATGACCAGCTCGGTTATGAAGATTTTCAAGAACCGTTTCCTTTAGTGCGTTGGGTAACACAAGTTGTTCTATAATACCGACGCCAGGGTCATTTATTCGTCTGTACAACACATTATTCTTCAAAAATAGACGTTTACGCTACGTAAAAGCATTAAAACCACCCGTGGGAGGGTTAACCGTTCTAGTTTTGAAGGTATCTTATCATGGTCCCAAAATGATCGAAATGTTTTTATAGTTGCGTCAGATTGTTGTAGGCTTGAGAGTTGCTGCAGGGTATATGAAGGTAATGCGTGAAGGGTTTCACTTAACGCGAAATGAATAGGTTCGGGATTAGTATTGAAATGTACAGAATGCATTTCACGAGGCAAAAAGGTTGTCTTCGTGACTTCTTCTACCTTAGATTGTACATCGCAAACAATCTGTTCGGAGTCACTTGATTCACGCGGCCTACGTGATAACGCATCCGCGTTGCTTAGTGTTTTTCCAGCTTTATACTTCAACTCAAAGTCAAATACGGCCAAATCGGACACCCAGCATTGTTCTACAGCACTAAGCTTTGCAGACTGTAAATGGCACAACGGACTATTGTCTGAATACACCGTGAACTTACGACCTGAATCTTTCACATAAAGCCCATTTTAGTCCTAGAAGTTCAAGCTTTCGGGAACTATAGTTTTGCATTTTCTTTTCGGGTCCTCGAAGTGCCCTACTGGCATACGCAATGACACGTGACTGTCCATCCTGAATTTGGGATAGTATGGCACCAAGTCCCTCCATACTGGAATCAACCCCAACAACAAAAGGTTTCGAAAAGTCGGCAAACGCTAATATTGGAGCATTGATGAGCCTATCACGAATGTCATTGAAAGATTGGTCACACTCAGTTGTCCACAAAGATTTTAACGTCTGAACATGACTAATAGCCTCTTTTTACAGATTCTGTAAGGGCGATGTAAGCTTTGAATAATCCTTTACATACCGTCGATAGAAACCACAAAATCCAAGGAAAGTCCGCAACTCCATGACAGTTACCGGTCTAGGCCACGACGACACCGCGGAAACCTTCTCTGGATCCGTTGACACACCTAACGAAGAAACGACATGACCTAGATATGTGACTTCTGATCGACACATGTAATCTGATAGATTATGTTAGCGCCTTGAGTGTGTGGCTGCTTGTTTTTCGTCGTCTACATATTATCAGTGATAACTGTGTTATAATATATGACCTGTGTCTATAATTCTACAGTAATGTGTATGTATAACTCAAGATCATTCCGGTAATAATGTTTTTTACATAGATCTTTTTGATTATCGTCTTTGATGAAAATTGTATTTCAATGTATAAAAATGATGGTGAGGGTGACATTGTAATGAATGGCGCAAGAAGGTGCAATCAAGCGAATCGCTTAACCTATACAAATAAAGAGCTGAGTGCAATAAGATCTGAACTCAAATCAACCAGACTACCGGTCGCTGTATTTAATCGTTTAAGTCATTTGGGTTTAAACAAAACGTACAGAGGGAAACGGGGTCAAGTCTCAAAGAACTTAAGAACAGAAAAATGGCATAATTCCCGAGATTACAACAATAGGGTACATTCAGAATTACTTCTTAACTTATCACCAGAAACTGAATATATTACATCTGACCATTCTAAATTTGGCTTAGTCAATGCACGGTCACTTCGAAATAAAGTCGACCGATTCCTGCATCACATTCAGATCGAGTCTATTGACTTTTGTATTATCACAGAGACGTGGTTAAAGGATCACGATCGGGTTACTATAGCACAATTGAGACAACATGGCTATGACTTTAAAAATTTTGGAAGAAATAATAGGGTTGGTGGTGGAATTGGAGTTTTCTTCAAGGACACTGTCAAGGTCAAAATCCTTTCATCCGGAGAAACAACGTCTTTCGAATACGTGCAAGTTGAAGTAAAGATCATGTCGTTCACGATTACAGTAGTGGGCATATATAGACCCCCATACTCAGAACAGCATCCACTATCTTTTACTACATTCCTTTCTGAATTTGAACAATATGCAAGTGTCGTACTGTTGAATTCTAACAGATCCTTATTGTGTGGGGATTTTAACATACATGTTAATAAAGCATCTCATGTTGATACAGTGAAATTCAATGAGCTATTAGATTCATTTTCTCTAAACCAAGTTGTGTGCGACCCAACCCATATTTCTGGTAACACACTTGACTTAATATTGATCCGTGAAAATAGTGATTACTCGCTTACTGATTTGGCAACAGACCACTATTTTTCTGATCATGTGTTTCTATCTGCAATCATTTCAACATGTCGACCAACCCTGGTTCGCAAGAAAATACAATATCGGAACATTAAATCGATAAATCAAGTACAGTTTCGATCTGATTTATCAACCATTACTGATCATTTAATATCAATCAACGACATCAATACTCTTGTACCAGAATATAACAATCTGCTTTCTGATTTACTAAACCAGCATGCACCATTAAAGACAAAGACTGTGCCAGTTCGTCGATCTGTTCCTTGGTTTGATCATGAAGCCTTGCGTCTTAAAACGTCAACACGGAACGCAGAACGTCGTTGGGTCAAACATAAAACGTCAGAGAACTTAGAAACTTTTCGGACTATCCGTAATACATACTCTCACCATTTGTTTCGGGCTAAGACTTGCTTTATTCGGAACCTAATCGATGACTGTGGAAACAATTCCAAACGCATGTTTGAAACAGTTTCACGTCTTCTCGGCACTACAAAAACGAATCCACTTCCAGAAGGTGTATCCGATTCACAACTCGCTAATGACTTTGCGTGTTACTTTCAAGATAAAGTAGAAACCATCTGTCGTAACTTAGAAGGACACCCAAAGTATGAGCCACCCGTATTAGATATACCAGTCTTTGACTCATACTCAAATGTTGACATCAGCACAGTGATCAAGCTCATCCGCAATGCTAAACCAACTACGTGTAGTTTAGATCCCATCCCATCCATGTTGGTGAAGGAACATTGTGATATCCTCGCCCCAGCTATCCAAAATGTGATAAATGTTTCATTATCGACTGGTGTATTTCACAGTGATTGGAAACAAGCTATTATTAATCCTTTGTTGAAAAAACAAAATCTTGACCTTATAAAAAAGAATTATCGTCCAGTGAGCAACCTGTCATTCCTTTCTAAATTAGTCGAGAAAGCATCCATGATTAGTTTTACCCAACACATGAATCAGCATCAACTACTCCCGCCTTATCAGAGTGCATATCGTGCTAATTACAGCACCGAGACTTTGACGTTGAAGATTTATAATGATCTTCTGCACAACATGGAACAACAGTTTTTATCCCCTTTCGTTGCGATTGACTTAAGTGCAGCGTTTGACACCGTCAATCACCAACTACTTCTTGATGTCTTGGAAAAGTGCTTCGGTGTGCGCGAAACGGCAGCAAAATGGACACACTCTTATCTGAGTGATCGGAACTTTAAAGTCAAGATTGAAGACACGTATTCGGATCCAGTGAATATCAGTTATTCCGTACCCCAGGGTAGCATAAATGGTCCTATCTTTTTTACGTGCTATTCCAGCACTTTACAGTACTTTGTAGGTAAAGATCAAACTCTAGTTGGTTACGCTGACGATCACAATATCTACAGTTGTTTTAAAGCTGGTGATCACGCGTCCGAAGGGCAATCCATTTTGGATTTGTCAGCAACAATGGACGATATAAAACAGTGGATGCTGATGAATAGACTAAAGATGAACGACGACAAGTCAGAGTTCATTGTGTTTGGCAGTTCACGGACTCTTTCCAAATGTATTACACCAATGATAAAGATCGGAGATGTATTTGTACCGAGATCAACATCAGTTAGAGTTCTTGGAGTTATCATGGATCAGAATCTAACCCTGAAGTCTCATATTGCAGCCAAGACACGTGCTGCATCGTTATCTTTATTTAATATTAAGAAAATAAGACACTATTTGGACAGACCGACGTGTTTAAAGCTGGCCAACGCCCTCATATTTTCACACTTAGACTACTGTAACGGTCTTTTTGTGAATTTACCAAAAACAACACTAGCCCCTCTTCAACGAGTGCAAAACCTTACGGCCAAAATGATTTTGGACAATCCAAATTCTCCAGTTCGTCTGACGCCCTAAAACAACTTCATTTTCTCCCAATACATGTCCGTGCTGAATATAAAACCTTACTCATGGTATATAAATGTTTGAACAATAATGCTCCAGATTACCTTTGCGATCTTTTAATTAATAACCCGAATCGATATTCCACACGATCGTCGATCGCCCAGGATTTACATGTTCCAAAAACAAAATATAAAACCTTTGCTGACAGATCCTTTAGTGTAGCAGGGCCCAAGCTATGGAATAGACTACCGCGAAACCTAAAAGAGTGTTCTTCTTTGGAAAGTTTTAAGAAGACTTTAAAAACACATCTATATCAAAGAACTTTCTGCAAATAACTTTTATTATGTATTTATTAATTTAATTTGTGTGTTGTGTTGGTGTGTTTGTGTATATCTGTTGTTCATGTAAAGCGCCATTGAATACATTGAAGATGTAATAATGAGCGCTATATCAAATTCAATAAACATAAACATAAACATACCCAATATCATCACCACTACCACTAAACACATGGCGATGACGGGTCAGAAGATCTCGCAACTTCAATTGTTGTTCGGCAGTTAGATGGTTAGGAACATCCACAAGCGGCAATTCAGAATGCTCCCCAACTTTGTCAGATGCACCTTTCCTTTCCACATTAACCTTATCAATAAATATCTCGTTGTTTTGTACTGAAAGATGTATGATGTCTGATTCAATGTTGCCTGTGGTTAATGTTCCTATTTTAGTGTAAGGTTGAATCCATATGTCTGTATTTGAAAAGTTCTCTATCTGTACCGGGTATTTGTTATACGAGTGGCCGACAACTGTATCACACACCAAAAGTCCATTAGGCAGATGTGTTCTATCTTGTAACTCCTGAACACATAAATCAGTGTTTTTGGTAGTAGGTGGACCTGTAGTCATAACAACATTTACGCTACATGCTGGAACACACACTGGACTTGCTCCTGAAACTTTCACAAAACCATAAATCTCCCTATCAGCAGTCTTTTGATTACCAAAGGTAGCAGTTAATTGTCGAACAATAGCATCATGCTTGTCAAATGGGGTCTTTCAAAGCTCCTCAATAAAGGTCCAACAATGGCGAATGGCATTCATTCCCAGAATTCCAGGTACCTCAGATTTACGCTTCTTGGTAGAAAGATCACTGGGGTGTTTTGTAACCAACAAACATTGTTTAGGTAACTGCTTCTCCATTACACACAAGTCTGCATGAAGAACACCCGAATATGGAAGGTCAAAGCCATTAGCAGCTCGAACATTAAGGAAGTCAGTTTTAATAATATCCGCACCTAATGGTAAGAGATTTTCTTTATAGAAAGCTTCCGTAAGACAATATATTTGTGAGCCTGTATCGACGACAAATCGGCATGGAACACCAAACACACCCAGAACAATTGTGGGACAGTCTCCAACAGCATCCTGATAAGAAATATGTTCATTTGAGCCAACATAATTATGATTGCCCTCACCTTGGCTCACAGTTGAGGGCGTAGTTAGTTTTCCGCAGGTTTCTTTGAAGGACAATTCCGCCTAATATTGCCCGTCTCACCACAGCCATAACAGCGATAGCTCCCCCTGGTCGGCGACGATTTTGACTGTTCTGTCATCATTCCCATCAGCTTGGTAAGTTGCTCCTGCTGCGATGCTAACATCTTCTTCATCATACCGAACTCACCATCGCTGATAGTAACAACTTCTGTCAATGCATCTTTACAAGCCGGGGTTTGTGGGTCAAAATTTGTATTGTCCTCTTCTGACCAATCTAAAGCAAATTTCCGAATGGCTAGAAAAGTAATATTGGGGCTTTCCCTTTTTTGTCGCTTGAGCTCTTTTCTAAGAAACGAATCCCGGATCCCCTCAATAAAATGGTCACGGAATATGTTTTGGTCAATCCTAGTTGGGTCACTGTTCTGATTCGTTCAGTTAATTCTCGTAGTACATAAGGAAAATCACGTGAAGACTCATTTGGTTTATGTCGCCTTTCATAGAATTGCCGTAGCAATTGGGACGTCGTTAAAACCTCACCAAAAGCCTCCACTAATGTTGTAAATATATCTTGAGCGTCGCTGACACGTCTGAGCTTCACCTCCGCCTTTGCATCTCCTTCAAGATGTGACACAATGTACCGAGATTCCACCTCTACAGACAAACCAAGCCCCGACATGATAGCTTTAATCTCCTCTATCCATTCATGCACTGATGGCTCACCTGCCTTTTGTGGTCTACCACGAAACTTTCGAGCTTCACGTCCCCTTTCCATATAAACAACAGACCTAGAGGACAAGGATTCATTTGGTGACTCGGGTAATGTGGCTCCAAGAGAAACCGAGGTGTTTTAGGTGTTGACGCAAGTGACCTCAGCCTTGCTGCAGATAACTGTCTTTGCAAATCACGGATTTCTCCCTCATAATCTCGCTTATCGCTTGGACTTTCAGCCATGGTTGCCAGGAAACAGGTAACACAAAAATAAATCAAATACATACACTTGTATATTCAAACCAATCCTCAGTCAGAAAACAGGGCTATCCCCATCATCCGACAGAAGTAAAATGAAATATATACAAACAGAACATGTTAACAAAAATAATAATTGATATTTTGGTTATAGCAAAGCTATCTCTGCTTAAAACTTATTTCTAAAAATCAATCCACGACTACCTGTAACGACAGCCTCGGAAAACAACATACGATGACGTCACTTATTAAATATCGCACCCAGCACTGGGCCAATAAGCTATCTGGGTGAACGCCATCAGTCAGTAAACTAAAATTATGTGAATATTTTGACTTCTTGCCGCGATTCTTACGACACCGTAACAGGTCATTCGAGAATCCCAGAGATGATTGATTCAGGTCGGAATTTAGAAGTTTTACTTCATTATTTATTCGCGACAAATAATCTTTCACTTTACTATCATCAACGAGAAACTGTTCCGGGTCCCTGTGGCCTCTTGATGAATTAAACGCACACGCAGGTATGGGGGGCACTTCAATGAATTTAATTATCGAATCAGGATATTCGCCTACAAGTTGTATTGCGCGCCTATACTGACGTAAAACGGCATTCACTGGATCCTGGTGTCTAGCATAAATAAAATTACCCCGTTTGTCCGTGACATCATATGTTCCCAACCAAACATAAATTACAACAGTCTTATAACCAGCATGCCAAGAAGACAAATTTTGTTGAATAAAGTTAATACCACTTTCAGTTGTCCTGCCTTTGTATGCCTCGATTTTGATGTCAATAGAATAACTGTGAGCGAAATGTCTCTTTAAATAATTACCCTTACTGTCTGTTACTAATACCGCCAAACTTTTCTGTTTACCCACTATATCTGGTAATGATTTTGATATAAATTTCCTCAATTTTGCTTCACTCATAGCACAGACAATAAGACATAAATTGGCAAATAATGAAAGTCGGAATAGTTTTGAAAAATATTAATTGGAAAGCTCTCACCGGTTTGACTATTCTATTCTTCTAAACTTGAACTTGAAATGCTGCTAATTTGGTTCTATCGTATCGGTTCGACGCCAATTGTGACAAAGTCAGTTAGACAAAGTCATTTAAGAAACTTTATTAACTAATACAATAGTCAATCAATACATTATACAGGTACAAGACATTTGACCTCACAGCAGTGCTGTACGATAGCCACCTCTCTTCTGTCGTTCTGTAGTTCTCAAATCAGCTGATGCACGAGACGAGTGTGCTATAAATAGATCTTCAATCAGCACTAAGGCCAACCTAATACACAGTTGACAAGGCCAATACAAGTTAATATATCAACCGGTCACATCTAGAACACAAAGGTATATTTTTGATGTCATTTTAACCGTGATGGTTGATCTACATTCTAAATTTAGGGTGGCAGAACCATGCAAATCTAAAAAGGATTTTATTCTGTGGTAAAATTACTGTCGACTCGGAAGTCGGAGATTTTTTAATTTGATTCGATAATTATTTTTTTTAATAGCTCAGCGACTGTCGAACGACTTCAATCCCCCCCCCCCCCGGAAGTGGTAGACTATAATAGGCACTTGACTAGTACTGATGGTGATCTTGGTAATATCTGCAATTACTTTAATAGAACTAAGCTCAGCTCATCGGCGCATACGTACGCGACGCAAAAAATCTGCAAAAACTCTAAAACTACACTGACGCAACGTATCACGTATACGTATACGATAAGGATACGTGATACGGATGGTAAAATCCCGCTTGCAGAAAGTCTCTAATAACCGCTTCAGTAACATCTTTAAGCGTGTTGCGGCAGCCCTCAGCGTGCCTATTGGGTGAATATAATGCTCCTAAGCCGGTACGACCCCGTAAGAAACGGAACATTAATTCCGGATTCGACAGTTTTGACCGAAGTGTTATAAGGCCCGTAAAACGAATGTATAGTTGTGTCTGTGCGGCATGCGTGTTTAAAAGTAAATTATCCCATCCGAGTCGCTAATCAAATAATTAATTCACAATATTTCAAAAGGTAAAGCTATAAAATTTGCAGAGATTTTACTAGAATGTAAAAAAAAGACGGTAACTAAATACAGGAAAGTGGGTAGTTATGTGTGCAAACGCTCAAACTCAATGCCAATTGTCGTAGGTATCCAGACTACTCGGACTAAGACCAGCCGGACCAATACAAGACCAGTCGGACCAATTAAATTATATTATGGCTAGATAATATGCTATTTATTTATTATTAAATCATAATACAAAGAAGCAACTAATTCTTATACGGAATTCTTATATTTAGAGTTGTTTAGTTCAGTTTTGTGTACGGAAAAAAAATCAACGAATATTTTAAAATAAATTAATAATGGTGCCGCAAAAAATATCAATCTAATTTGTCTTATTTACTCTTGCAATGAGACTCGGTATGTCCAGACTTTTGACAGTTTCTACATAATAAACGGGTATACTGTTCTTGTCTGATAGCCTAATTTAACTTTTTCCACATTCGCGGTATCCCCAGTGGTTTCACCCCGTTCTACCCCACTGACCCCTGCGTTAATATATGGAGGGAAACACGTTTTCAAGTCATCCGCCTAAGACCGGACGTGTATATGCCCCTTTTTAAACGTGACTTGTGTGGTTCTCGATATTTTGCGATTTGGGATACAATTATCAATTTATTCAAACAACACGTTATTATTATTTCGAGTATTACGTCATATTAAAACACACACAATTAACAATTTATTCAAATAACACTTTATTATTGGTTCGAGTTATCATATTAAAACAAACACAATTATCAATTTATTAAAACAACACTTTATTATTGGTCTTCTTTCTGTTGGGTCCGAGTAGTCTATTTGTTTGGGCCGTGTGCTCTATCAGTTGGTCCGACCGGTCTTGGACCGAGTTGTCTTTGGGCCGAGTGTTCATGGATTCTTGTCCTAATTGACCTGAATTTACTATGCTCTCACCCCTAATCTACGAAATGAAATCTCCCAGAGAGGGACGTAACCCAATTTCCATATTGTTTAGCTTTGCCAAAAGTTTTTGATATTTCAATTTTTCAAGAGAGTACCTGTTTTCATCGTTGTAATAATTAGTTGTGCAATGGATTTTATTTAACGGGAGTTAATTACAAACACACAGGTAAGATTTTAATAACAATTATTCAGTATTTTGTTCATAATTGAAGAAATCCGTTTAAAATTTACGATGAATCACACAGTAATGAATAGTTCCAGAATATAGACATCGAATGTTTATGCTTCCTTGGTTTTCTATGCTAAGCGTTTTAAAACATTTGCTTTCCAGTTAGTCTTTTTAGAGCAGAATAAACAAAAAGACCTATACAACATAAACATTCATTTCAGGCTGAAAAACCATACACATTAAATATCAATTTCAGGCTGAAAAAAAACCACATTAAATATCAATTTCAGGCTGAAAAAACCATACACATTAAATATCAATTTCAGGCTTATAAACCCTACCACCAGGAATCACCTCCGAGCCGGTAAAACCAAGCAACCCATTCTAAATGTAGCTTGAATGACCCCCTCCCCCCAATCAAGAAAACGTATCGTAGTGACGAATAGAAATAAAAATGGGACCTTATGACTCTAATGAATAGTACCAGTGCAAAGACATCGAATGGTTATGCTTGTTTGGGGGGGGGGGGGCTGAACATTTTTAAAGTGGAATTTGAAAAAAGAAATTGCCCTAATATATGTAATGAGGGTTAAAATGCCCCACACTAGGTCAATAACGCATGACTATCAAGTCTTCGTCCATATAGATGTAACTATGCGTTTTAAACATTTGCTTTCCAAATAAGTTTTTTAGAGCAGAAAAAAATACACCTATACACCATAAACATTCATTTCAGGTTGAAAACCATACTGAGATACAAATTGTGACACAAATTTGTCTATATCACAAAACCGACCACACCTAAAGTTTTCAAACCTTACTATCTCTGGACCCTTGGCCAAAATAGCAAAGCATATGTACCTCATCATTAGCCGTGACATCAGTCAAGACTCCAGATTTCCTCTTTTTGGGTGTTGAGGGATTGTCCTGTAATTTTAAATTGGTAACCTGGGAATAAAACCAAAAAAGAAAAATATATAAAACCAAAAAAGAAAAATATATGATACAAAAAACCCAAAAAACCTAACCAAACAGCAATCCTATTGTTACTGGATTAGTCCTCATACCATTCGAGTGGACTTTAAATCCCATTTCTCTCTCTCACTCTCCTTATATCATTTCCACGTTTTTCTGGTAACATTGACACATATACATGTATCCAAATTGCACCCGCTAAAGAAACCACACTATATACGTTCTTGAACAAAATAGTACATTGGTAAACAAAATACTATTGTAAATTCTGTAATGTACAGTTATGGTGAAAATCCACACCGCCAGTGGCCATTTTACGTGCAAAAAAAAGGTGACCCTTTGGGGGGGGGGGGAATTCGTTATTTCAAACCGAACACCTGTTTGTATACACTTGGGTATTTTCATTTCGACTTCATGTCTGAATATATCCCATGCACAATTTGTCTGATTATAAACACTGAACAAACATATTGTTATATTCTCGGTCCGAAACACCATGGCTGTCGTGAGTAGTGTGATAGCGAGCACGTGCAAGCGTGTGTGACCTATATTTCACACTGCTTATTTGAAGGGGGAAAACGAAAATATGGAAATCAAAAGAATGCAAATCAGTTTACTTCAATAGCAGCATAAGCTAAGAATACCACCTCCTTCTGTTCAACGGTGTCTAAATCGAACCCCAAAATGTCAAGCGCCTCCCCGAGAACAGAGTTTGTCCAACCCGTTTCAAGAAAACGTTTTACTATCTCGTCTTTCGACAGAGACTTGACAACCTCATTTTCTTTAAAAGAAAATTCCGACTTCCTATACTTTTTTTTAAGACAGAGATAATGTCTTCCCTGCTTAATACTGCGTTGTCGGAGAGGACAAACATTTCGACCGAACAGTTGGGGTGTTAGTGGGCAAGTGACAAATACAGTCATGTCACGTGTTACATACTTCCGGGCGGAGGTCAAAGTTGTGAACAGTGATCATGGTAGCAGGCAGACAGCGACTGTCATTAGGGGGTTTCATCAGACGAACAAAACACGGAAGTCTCGACTAACTGTGACAGGTTAAATGTGTATTTTTCTTGACAAAAATACAGACGTAGTCAACAACAATACATTTATTACAAGTCAATGCATAATGGAATCGGACGTCTCCCTCTAACAGACTGTCACAGACGTGAAAACTGAAAATATACGAACGAAAAAGCTACTTAATATCTAATACATACACAGAAATGTTTATCGAACGTTAGTGAATGTACCGAATGCAATTCGAGTAATTCAACTATAGAAATGTACCTCCATGCGCCTACACAAAGTATTACTCGGCTACCGTGTGTGTTTATACACTCGGAAAATGGCGAACTCCTAGTCGAACTATTAGTCACGTGACATGTGGAATTTAAAGGAAAATTACGTTTAAAGGGAAATTATGTCGATATGCAACAACAATTAAACGACTACTGTTACAATATCTTTAAGGGGAATATTCTTTGAATCACATCTGTCAACCCGTCAATCTTGTGGTCAAGGTGAAAGCCGTTCAGTCCTGCAAGCAGATCTAGTTCTTATTAGGGTTTCACACTGCGAAGCTTGTGTGAAACACTATTGTTTTTGTTAAAATTATTATTCTTCTTATTATTATTATATTTCCATTTTGATGAGATCTCAGCAACTGCTTGTCGCATCGTTACAATTTCTTCAGTTTTACAGGGAAAGTGGGTGTGACTTAGAGGATAAAGCTATTTTGAACGTTCTATGACAAAGCGAAATGTCCGAAATCACCGAAGCTATAGTTTCGAGAAATATTGCAGTAATTTTAACAATAATCGATTTTAACTTTTGGGACATTTTGGCATAGCCTTTGACAGGGCACATAGCTAGGCTACTTTTGATTTTTGATTTTCGGCAAATCTTCGCAGATATTAGGCGCCAAATTTAGAAAAATTAAATTTTAACAAAAAACTTTTTTATTTATTAATATTTTTTAGTCGTGTTCTACACAGAATTAAAGAGCCATCTGACTTGAGTAAAAATGTAAAAATTGTTTGTCTGAATGATTTCCCTTGGCCGCCATTGGCTAATTAAGGTTTTTGGTCCTAAACTATTTATTTATTGTTCGATTTGTATAAACCAAAGTTCATATGCTCTGTTGTCTCAATTGTCATTTTCTTTGTTACCGGAAGGGTTATCTGTCAGCACTGGAAGTTGCGTTATTTTACCAAAAACTACAATTTTGACGGTAAGGTACCATTTTTTGAAAGCTAATATAATTTTTTTTAAAAACTGATATACCTAAAAGAGTGTGCCCTCTAAAGGCGCAAAAAAGTGTGAGCTCAGTTTCTTTAATTTCGGTTTCATTTTCGAACAAATTCGATTAAGAGGTGAAAAAAGGTGAAAAATTGACCTATTTACAACCCATTCAGACTTTAAAATATTTCTACGTAACTTTTATAAACTTGTAGCTATAATCAATACGAAGAAAATGTACGTTAAAATTTGTTTGCAATATAAACAGTTGCCTAGAAATGGGCAATTTTGTGTAAGCCATTGTTTTCGTTATTTTGCCTCTAAAATAGTCAATTGATAATGGATTTTCACAAAAGTGACACCATTTGATTCAAAAAGCAAGTATGCGTCATATCAAATTGATTACAATTTAAAATTGACACCGGAAGTGACGCCATTTGGTCAAAAACTGCATTTGTAACTTTTAAAATCGATATTTTTTTCAACCAAGATTTATTTAATATGTAATATTAAAATTAAATTTGGGTTAAATTCACATATGAACAAAACTCATACGGTCATTTAGATATCATAAAATTGTTTCTAACTTGTTCGGTTGCCGACATATAGGCAGTTTTTAGATGTCACTTTTGAAGGTTTTTGGCCCTTAAAAGTGTCAATTAATTTTCGATTTTCATAAAAATTTTACCCTTTGAGGCCTGCCGAGAAATAGCCGATTGCCGAGAAATAGCCGATTTTCTACAAGTCAGTTTTCAAGGTTTTGGGTCTTTAAAAGTGGCATATATTATTCGATTTGCATAAAATTTTCACCATGTGATGCCTTATGCCATTTCTGATTTTATAAAAGTAATTGGACATTTTAATTCACCGGAAGTACTGAACACTTACATGCAACAAAAAAATGAATTGATATTACTGGATTTGGTTGATTCTTCTTCCATTTTTTTTGCATCGTTACGATTTTTTCGGTGAGACAGGGCACATAGCTACGCTACTTTCGATTTTTGATTTTCGGCAAATCTTCGAAGATATCAGGCGCCAAATTTTATAAATTTAAAATTTTTACAAAAAACTTTTTTATTTAGGAATATTTTTAGTCGTGTTGTAACACAGAATTAAAGAGTCATCTGACTTGCACAAAAATGTTATTTCGATTTTTAATTTTCGGCAAATCTTCGAAGATATTAGGCGCCAAATTTTATAAATTTAAAATTTTTACAAAAAACTTTTTTATTTAGGAATATTTTTTAGTTGTGTTGTACACAGAATTAAAGAGTCATCTGACTTGCACAAAAATGTTAATTTTTTTTGTCTCAGTAATTTTGTCTTTACTGGCTAATTCAGTTTTACAGCCCGAGATTAATTTTTTTTTGTTCGATTTGCATAAAACAAAGTTCATATTATGCCCCGTTGTCTCAATTGTCGTTTTTATTATTACCAAAAGTTTTATCTGTATGCACCGGAAGTGGCATAATTTTACCCAAAACTACAATTTTGTCAGTTAGGTACTATTTTTCAAAAACAAATATTATTGTTTTGAAAAATTATATGACTCAAATAGTAAATGCAGGAGGACTGCACTACACGCAAAACAAAAACAATTTTTTTTACAAGATAAACCTGCGGACAAGACAGAAAACAGACATTGCAAAAACTAAACAATTATCAAATCTAGTTAATGGATCCGGGGGCCAGTCGTAAGCGTCCACTGCGCTGTTTAGTCCCGGGCCTGTTTTGGTACAAGCTTCACTAAAATGATTTACAAAAAAGACGTAACAAAAAAAATGCGGCCGATCTTGTAAGTGGTCGTCTTTTCAATGGCGATAGTCAGCCAGTTGACGTCAGGTGTTAGAACGTCAAATAAATTTAACAATAAGGGCAGAAACTCGGAAAACGCCAAAATAATAAATGTAGTGAGCAAACAGGAGCAAAGCCCGACAATGAGAACATTCTGCAGTACGAAGGGCTAAAACTCTACTCTAATAGTAAATGCAGGAGGACTGTGTTCTTTAAAGGCCCAAAAATTGTCGAAAGCAGTTTTTTAAATTTCGAATTCATTTTCTAGCAAATTGGATTAAGAGGTGAAAAAGGGCGTAAAATTGACCTATTTACAACCCATTTAGGCTTTTCAGATTTAAGATATTTCTACGTAACTTTTATATACTTGTAGCTATAATCCATACCAAGAGAATGTATGTGAAAATTAGTTTGTAATATAAGCAGTTGCCGAGAAATGGGCAGTTTTGCATAAATCACTTTTTTCCTTATTTTGCCTGTAAAATAGTCGTTTTTAATGGATATTCATAATAGTGACATCATTTGATTCAAAAAGCAAGTATGCGTCATATCATATTGATTATAATTTAAAATTGACACCGGAAAAGTCGCCATTTGGTCAAAAACTGCATTTTTAACTTTTAAAATCGATATTTTTTTCAACCAAGAATTATTTAATATGTAATGTTAAAATTATATTTTGGTTTAAATTCACATATTAACAAAACTCACACGATCATTTAGATATCATGAAATTGTTTCTACCTTGTTCGTTTACCGAGATATAGGCGGTTTTCTAAATGTCACTTTTGAATTGTACGGTTGCAGAGAAATAGACGATTTTCTACAAGTCACTTTTCAAGGTTTATGGTCTATAAAAGTGGCAATTATTATTCGATTTACGTAAAAGTTTCACCATGTGATGCCTTATGACATTTCCTGATTACGATAAACTAATTGAATATTTTCACGATCACCGGACGTAATGGTATTTAGTCTGAATTGTATAACATGAATTAATATTTCTAGATTTGGTTGATTCTGCCTCCATTTTCTTTGATGTGTGTAATTTTTACGTGGAAATCTGTTTATCGGTTCCATTGGTACTGCAAGTGATATGAGTTTAAGGGTAACGTGGAACTGAAAGTGACATAAGTGCAAAGGTAATGTGGTACCAGTGAAACCCGTCAATGAAACCCGTTATTAGGCTTTCAGACTTTCCTCCGATAGCCTATTGTGATTGCTAAAATTATTAGATTTCACACTGCGAAGCTTGTGTGAAACACTATTGTTTTTGTTAAAATTATTTTCAAGCTTTCACATATTCATATATGAAAGCTTATTGTTTCTGTTAAGATTTTTATTATTATTCTATTTTTTGTGTTTTATCCACAAATCGGAATTTCTCAGAATCTACCCATTGAATATTTCTGAAACTTTTACCTCCCCCCATAAATGGGTGGTGACTGTTGGGTAAATATATTTTCAAAACGTTTTTCGAATCCGAAATCACCGAATTTTACGAACAAAGGCGTTTGACCTACTTTGCTGTAACTTTGTGGCTATTTGACCTATTTTACTTATTGTCTTTTTCTGTGCGTACCTTGCAACCTTTACTTCAAATCTGCACTTTTGGATTTTCGAAAATTTGTCGCTGTGATTTCGAACCAGAAGTTAAATCAAAATTACAACTTCTTTAATAGTTGCACGATTTTTATGAAATTTAGTATGGGAGTAGATCTTACTCATGTTACTTTAAAAATGTCATTAGAAAATTTCTAAATTATCTCCCCTTGGTGATATTCAGGATCAAATTATTCAAAAAAATCGACGAAATATAGGTCAGATTGCCCTGAAATTATTTTTTTTTTACTAGCTACGGCACAAAATGGACAAAAATGGAAATTGTAGCACAAACCGGAAAGGCCACCATCTTGAAATGTGAAAATCGATATTCCTGTGTTGATATTTTACTTAGAGACAAGGCAATTATATTTTCCGAATCCTTTTAGAAAAGCCTAAAAACTGTGGGGAATAGAATATTCATTTTTGGCAAATAATGGACGATTTCGATCCGGAATTTAAAATGAAAATGACAAATTCTTTAATAGTTTCACGATTTTCATGAAATTTAGTATGTACGTAGTATCGATACGACTTGATAAATGTCATTCGAATTTTTCTAAATTATCTCCCCATGGAGAATATAGGAATCAAAGTTTAAAAAAAAATCGACGAAATACACGTCAGATTTCCTTGATTTTTTTTTGTACTAGCTACGACACTACTGATTCGTACATAAAAAATTGAGTTTGTAGCTTAAACCGGAAGTGCAACCGTCTTGAAATGTAAAAATCGATAAGGCTTTGTTGATATTTTACTTACAGACAAGGCAATTATATTTTCCGAATCCTTTCAGGAAAGCCGAAAAACTGTTAGGAATAGAATTTTGATTTAGGTCAACTGATGGACGCCATTTTTAATTGAAAATGAAAAATAGTGAAAAATCCACATTTATGGTCTTGAAAACATATACCATTGATCTGTATAGCAATCATTTTATAAATGATATTATATCACACAATATCTTACCTTTTTATTCTCTCACATGGATAATGTAATCATTTATCATTTAATCTGTCTCAATGTGTACGTGTTTTTACATTTCTAAAACAAATCAACATTATTCAATGTTCTCTATCTATTTCTACAATTATGAACATTGCTGCACTTTCTGGAATCAACACTGTCATCAATATAGTTATGTTACTTAACTTTGCACAACAATGTCAACATATTCAGTCAGTATCAACAAACTTATAATGTTCTTTAGATTACTGTTTCAATGATTCTGTCAGTAACAACAAACTTATAATGTTCTTTAGATTACTGTTTCAATGATGCCATATGAATCTTAACCACTATTTTCTATTTGCCAACATGAAATGAAAATGTATATTGTTTTCGCCCTGTCTGTCCGTCCATCCGTCAATCGTCCACAATATCTTGTCATTGCTCTAGAGACTACAGTTAATATATGATTGACTTTAAATATGACCCGTGATCACTTTAAAAAATACTTGTGGACACTTTAGGGGCTAAAGTTAATATTGAATTTAAACACAGTGGTTAAGCTTATGGAACGAAGAAGCCTATTGATTTTCAGCAATATCCAAAAATTACTGCCTAAATTATAGCCCTTGATCACTTTGAACTATCTTATGTATAGAAATCTTGTTATAAATAATATTATATCACACAATATGTTTTATTATACTCTCAAAGGCTAGCTACCCCGTATATCACATATTCAATCGCAGCATTGTCGATACAGTTCATCAGCATTTCCAAACTTATTTCCCCTTATTAATGGTACAGAACAAAACCCTGACAAAAACAAGGACCCCTTTATAAATTAAAGTGAAAGATAAACATCCCTTGCCAATACAAAACCAATATATAAGTGACCATAATGCCGCTGTCCAAGCAAAATTTCACTCATTCTGTATAGCGTAGGCATATGCCTGTCTTAATTAACCCAGTACTAACAGAATGGTAGACATAAAAGCCAATTTCATCGTTATAACCATGCAATATAGGATTATATAATTTGCCAAAAGATAACCCCGCAACACAATTTAGTTGTTTGACAATTTCCTGCATTTTTAAGTATAGCTGGTGGGATGCAGGTCGATGACTATTTCTTGTTTACGACTTAAAAATCGAATTAACTTCACCAAATTATGAGATTATAGTAATTATATTTCTTGTTCAAATTATTTATATCACCTATGACATGTGACAGAAACTGCCTGTGAATATGAAAGCTTTAATATCTGCTTAGCAGATCTAGTTAGGGTTTCACACTGCGAAGCTTGTGTGAAACACTACTGTTTTTGTTAAATTTATTATTCTTATTATTAGGCTTTCGTCTGAAAGCCTATTGTGATTACTAAAATTATTATTATTTATTAAGCTTTCATATATTCATATATGAAAGCTCATTGTTTCTGTTAAGATTAATATTATTATTATTAAGCTTCGATATATTCATATATGAAAGCTTATTGTTACTGTTAAGATTATTATTTTTCCTATTGTTATTTTTTTGTGTATGTTTTATTCACAAATCGGATTTTTCAGAATCTACCCATAGGATCTTTCTGAAACTTTTACCTACCCCCCCCCCCCCCCAAAAAAAAATGGGTGGTGGCTGTAGGGTAAATATATTTTCAAAACGTTTTTCGAATACGAAATCACCGAATTTGACGAACGAATGCATTAAACCTACACTGCTATAACTTCGTGAATTTTTGACCCATTTTACTAATTCTTTTTCCTTTGAATACCTTGTAACCTTGACTTCAAATCTGCAATTTCGGATTTTCGAATTTCGAAAATTTGTCGCTGTGATTTCGAACCGGTTTTTAAATCAAAAAGACAACTTCTTTAATAGATGCACAATTTTCATGAAATTCGGTATGTAAATATATCCACTCATGCAACTTTAAAAATGGCATTAGAAATTTTCTAAATTATCTCCCCTTGGTGATATGAAGGATCAAAGTTTTCAAAAAATCGACGAAATATAGGTCAGATTGCCTTGAATTTTTTTTTTAATAGCTACGACACTACTGATTCGTACACAAAAAATGGAAATTGTAGCACAAACCGGAAGTGCCACCATCTTGAAACGTTGATATTTTACTTACAGACAATGCAATTATATTTTCCGAATCCTTTTAGAGAAGCCGAAATTTTTTTTCATTATTGGCAAATGATTGACGCCATTTTGAATTGAAAACGAAAAATAGTTAAAAATCCATCTTAATGGGCTTGAAAATATACACAATTGGTCGTGACTTAGAGAATCTGTCTCTTATGTACATAATTAATACATTTACGGATAGCCTGGCTCATGGTCGAATGTTTGGTTTTTGAATATTTCAACAATTCAAATTACCCCTTTGGTATTTTCCGTGCGGACAAGGTTGTTTTTGAGGTAGCTGGTTTTGTCTTCGCGCATGCGTTACGCTGGAACCAAAGGTACCATGAGTACCAAATTCCGGCGAGGAACTTTTCCTGTTAGTACTTAGGTACCCTGAAATTTTGAAGGTTATACCTGCATTTGTTCAAGTCCTTTGTTCCTGGCACCTGCCATTCGTCAATGTACGGCTTCTATGAATATTTTTTTTGCCCGGTGCAATGTTTCTAACTGTATTTAAACCTGTAACTTCACGAGTTGTTGACCAATTTTAATAATTTTTTTCTTGTTATTTTCTTTAAGATACTTGATATAATCGATGACACATGCCGATGAATACCGTCATTTACCAAACAACTCCGAAATATACCCAAAATCCCCAAATTGACAAAAATGTCTTTTTACTTCGCAATGTTTTTTGTAGCTATATTTAGACCTGTAACTTTGTCATTTTTTTTTCCAATTTTAATACTTTTTATCTTGTTATTTTCACAACTGTCCTTGCTAGACCCTCCATTCTGCATTACTGATGGGGGAACCACAACGGAAAGCTGGATGAACTTAGCAGGGTTAGATGGCAGAATGGTTAGCACGTGCGTGCTGTATTATAAAGCCTATCATTGAGTCAACTGGCGTGGTTTCGCCTCCCCGACTGTATGTGACAAGGAGTATGGTCGCCTGTCAAACCTAGTGGGCTTTCTCCGGGTCCTCCGGTGTCCTCCAAATGCTAAAGGCCCCTACCCGCAAGCGGATTATTGAAATAAAATTTAATCCATATACACGTGTTAGTCCCGAAATGACCTAGTTTGTGGCGAGTGGACGTTAAACACCATTTCTCTCTCTCTCTCTGGATAAACTTTCTAGGCCGATGCAGGGATCCAACCACTTAGCCACCGTGATCCTCCTGCTCAATTTTGACCGCGTGCGCGCACTGTATCATAAAGCTTGTCATTGAGTCAACTGATGTGGTTTCGAATCCCCGGTTGTACGTGGCTAGTAAGGTCGCCTGTAAAACCTCGTTGGGTTTTTCCGGGTCCTCTGATTTCTTCCTACTGCTAAAGAACCCTACGCACAAACGAGTTATTGAAATAAAAGTAAACCATATGGTAGTCCCGAAATTACCTAGTTTGTGTCGAGTGGACGTTAAACCCCATTTCCCTCTCTCACTTCTCTCTCTCGCTCACTCAATTCGGACCCAATAACCGTAGGGGATCACGTGGTTAGCCAGGTTTTCCGGCGTGGCGCGGTTTCCCCTCGTTAGTGACGCAGGGGGGTCGCCTGACAAAGGACACCTGATGGTTAGAAAAACGGATGTCCCGTGTAAACATTGACGTGCACTTAACAGAGCCCTTGGCAGTTGGAATTCGATATAAGAGTAGGTAGCGCCGCTGTCCGCGTAAAATTTCCCTCAAAGCACACTGCATGCCCGTCTTTATTATCCCGGTTTAGAAGCAGAACAGTGGGACGTTGATCCCAATTTCATTTCATTTAGTTCTATGCTATAAGGGGGTCACGTGGTTAAGTGGGTAAGGTGCTGGCTCGCTAGCCTGGAGGCCGGGTGTGCGATCCATGCATTGGCCGAGAAAGTTCATCTCGATTTTTCGGCGTTGTTTCCCATTGTCGGTGATGCAGACGGAGGACCTGACACAGACAGCTGTATAGTCGTTCGGAAGGTACAAAAAAACCGAGGTCCCGTGTACACATTGGCGTGCACGTAAAAGATCCATTGACTGTTGGAATTCAGTTGCTGTCCGGGCAAAATTTTCCCTCATAGCACACTGTATGGCGTATGCCTGTCTTCAATTAGCCCAGGTTAGTTGCAGAAGCGTATTTTATCGCACTTCCATGTGTAATAGGTATTATTACTATACACATTATCCTTAAAAGACATTTTTTTAAAATGATTGGGACACTAGAAATCGGAATCGCCTTTTTTGACATTTTGATTATTATTTTGCCCGGTTGCATTGTTTCTAACTATATTTAAACCTATAGCTTTGCGAGTTTTTGACCAATTTTATTACACTTTATAATGCTGAGGCACCGTTCCAGTGGTCCAAATCTTTGGAATTTCTAGCGGTTGGCTGTGTCGCGATGAAATTTATCACATATAAAAAAGGAGAAGTTGCTCAGAGATAAAGAGTTAAAAAAATCGATAAAACACGATTTTTTAAAATCAAAACAACTTTGATGGGTGGGGTCGGTTTCAAATTTATTTTCAACATTCTTTGAATCTCACACTTTTCTATTTTTAATATGAGATAGCTGGAGTCCCAAGGTAAAATCTGTGCAAATTTGAAGGTAATCGGACCTTCAAAACGTTGCCTGGGAGGTGCGAATGAACCCCGTCACGAAAATTTATTCATTCTTCAACGCGTTTATATTGTATTATGGCCGCCATCTTCAGGGAAACGGGTTTAATATAGGCTATGCCTGTTTCCCAATCCCTATTCAGGTGCAAATCTGAATAAAATATTGCTTATAAAAAAAAAATCTTAAATCCGCCGTCATTTACCAAACAATTCCAAAATATATTTCATGACACGTGACGATAAATATAAAAGCTTTCATATCTGCATGGGACAGTAGCTATTCTAGTTATTCTCTTTTTTTGGGGTGTTTTATCCACACATCGGATTTCCCCGAATCTACTCATAGGATCTTTCTGAAACTTTTACGTACCCCCCCCCCCCCCCCAAAAAAAGGGTGATTGCTGTTAGGTAAATATATTTTCAAAACGTTTGTCCCATCCGAAATCACCGAATTTGACGAACAAATTTTTTGCCCTACATTGCTGTAACTTCGTGACTATTTGACCTATTTTACTAATTCTTTTTTCTGTGTGTACCTTGTAACCTTCACTTCAAATCTGCACTTTCGGATTTTCGAATTTCGAAAATTCGTCTCTGTGATTTCGAACCGGAAGTTAAATCAAAAAGACAACTTCTCTTATAGTTGCACGATTTTCATGAAATTTGGTATGTAACTAGATCCTGCTCATGCGTCTTTAAAAATGTCATTAGAAATTTACTAAATCACCTCCCCTTAGCGATATTAAGGTCAAATATTTTAAAAAAAACGACGAAATATTGGTCATATTGCCTTTAATTTTTTGTTTTTTACTAGCTACGGCACTACTGATTCGTACACAAAAATGGAAATTGTAGCACAAACTGGAAGTGCCACCATCTTGAAATGTGAAAATCGATATTCCTTTGGTGATATTTTACTTACAGACATGGCAATTATATTTTCCAAATCCTTTTAGAAAGGCCTAAAAACTGTCGGCAATAGAATTTTCATTTTTGGTAAATAATGGACGCCATTTTGAATTGAAAATGAGCAATAGTGAAAAATCCACATTCATGGGCTTGAAAACATACACAATTGGTCGTAGCTTAGGGAATTTGTCTCTTATGAACATAAATAATACATTTACGGTAGCCTGGCTCATGGTCCAATGTTTGGTTTTTGAATATTTCAAAAATTCGAATTACCATTGTGATGTTTTCCGCGCCGAAAAGGTTGTTTTCGAGTTTGCTTGCTTTGACTTCGCGCATGCGTTACGCTGGAACCAAAGCTACCATGAGTACCGAATTTCGGCGAGAAACTTTTCAGGCGATATCTGCATTTGTTCAAGTCTTTTGTTCGTGGCACTTACCGTGCTCCATGACTTTGCGCATTCGCTTCACTAGAACCAAAGGTACCATGAGTACCCTGAAATTTTCAAGGTGATTCCTGCATTTGTTCAAGTCGTTTGTTCTCTGGCACCTGCCGTTGGTCGTTTTTTTCCAAGTCAATTTACGGAAAAATATCGATTTTCGGAATTTAATATTGGTTTTAATTAATTTTGAAATTGCAAATGCAAAGTGATTTTTTCCTCCTTCATGTGTGATAGGTATTAGTACTTAGATCCATTGGTCAGATATAAAAAGTTATAAAAATTGATAAAATACGACTATTATTAATCAAAACAAATTTGATGGGTGGGGTGGGTTTTGAATTTTTTTTCAACGATCTTTGCATCTCACACTCTTCTATTTTTAATATGTGAGGTACAATCTGTGCAAATGTGAAGGTAATCGGACCTTCGGAACATTGCCCGGGCGGTGCTAATGAACCCCGTCACGAAAATTTGTTCATTCTTTAACGCCTTTTATATTGTATTATGACCGCCACCTTAGATCCGCCGTCATTTACCAAACAACTGCAAAATATACCCCAAATTCTCAAATCGACTATTATTTCTTTTTACTTCGCGCATGCCCCACGATGTAACCAATGTTTTCAGATCATTTTGTTTTAGCCCGGGTGCAATGTTTCTAACTATATTTAAACCATTAACTTTGTGAGTTTTTGACCAATTTTAATACTTTTTTCTTGTTACCATCTTTAAGATACTTGACACATTTCATGACACGTGACTATGAATATGAAAGCTTCCATATCTGCATGGTACAGTAGCAGATCTACTAAATGATCTGATTACTAAAATTATTATTATTAAGCTTGCATATTTCATATGAAAGCTTATTGTTTTTGTTAAGATTATTAAGCTTTCATATTTCATATGAAAGCTTATTGTTTTTGTTAAGATTATTATTAAGCTTTCATATTTTAATATGAAAGCTTATTGTTTTTGTTAAGATTATTATTCCTATTATTATTATTATTATTTTTGTGTGTGTTTTATCCACAATTCGCTTTTTCTCAGAATCTACCCATAGGATCTTTCTGAAATTTGATACGACTTGAAAAATGTCAGTAGAAATTTTCTAAATTATCTCCCCCTGGTGATATTAAGGATCAAAGTTTTCAAAAAATCGACGAAATATAGCTCACATTGCCTTGAAATTTTATTTTTTTTACTAGCTACGGCACTACTGGTTCGTACACAACAAATGGAAATTGTAGCACAAACCGGAAGTTCAACCATCTTGAAATGTTAAAATCGATAATTCTTTGTTGATATTTTGCTTACAGACAAGGCAATTCCGAATCATCTTCGATAAGCCGAAAAACTGTCGGGAATAGAATTTTTATTTTTAGCAAATGATGGACGCCATTTTGAATTAAAAATGAGCAATAGTGAAAAATCTTTATTCGTGGGCTTGAAAACATGCAGAATTGGTCGTGGCTTAGAGAATCTGTCTCTTATGTATATAGTTAATACATTTAAGAAAAGCCTGGCTTATGGTCGAATGTTTGGTTTTTGAATATCTCAAAAATTCGAAAAACCCCTTTGATGTTTTCTGTGCCGACAAGGTTGTTTTCGAGTTAGCTTGTTTTGACTTCGCGCATGCGTTACGATGGAACCAAAGGTACCATTATTACTAAATTCCGGTGTTGAACTTTTCACGTTAGTACATAGGTACCCTAAAATTTCCAAGGTGATATCTGCATTTGTTCAAGTCGTTTGATCGTGGCACCTCGTGTGTCATGACTTTGCGCATGCGCTACGCTAGAACCAAAGGTACCATGAGTACCAAATTCCGGCGAGGAACTTTTCACGTTGGTACCTAGGTACCCTGTAATTTTCAAGGCGATACCTGCATTTGTTCAAGTCGTTTGTTCGTGGCACCTGCCGTTCGTGTTGTTTTTCTAAGTCAATTTATAAAGCTTCCATGAATTTTTTTTTGCCCTTGTGCAAGTTTCTAACTTGTCTCGCGAGTTTTTGACCAATTCTAATTGGTTTTTTTATTAGTTTGTGTGGAGTGGACGTTAAACATCATTTCTCTCTCTCTCTCTGGTGAACTTTCTCGGCCAATGCAGGGATCGAACACCCGACCTTACGCACTTAGCCCTGCTCCATTAGGGACCCCGTGCGCGCACCGATCACATCATAAAGCCTATCATTGAGTCAACTAGTGTGGTTTCGAATCCCCGGTTGTACGTGGCAAGAAGTAAGGTCGCCTGTCCAACCTTGTTGGGTTTCTCGGGTCCTCCAATTTCTTCCCACTGCTAAAGACACCTACTCGCACCCGAATTATTGAAATAAAAGTAAACCATATGTTAGTTCTGAAATTACCTAAGTTTGTGTCGTGTGGACTTTAAACCCCATCTCTCTCTCTCTCTCTCTCTCTCTCTCTCTCTCTCTCTCTCTCTTCCCTCTCAATTTCACCCAATAACCGTATGGGATCACGTGGTTAGCCAGGTTTTTCGGCGTGGTGCGGTTTCCCCTTGTCAGTGATGCAAAAGGGATCACCTGAGTGACAAAAACCGAGGCCCCGTGTACACATTTGCGTGAACGTAAAAGATCCCTTGGTAGTTGGAATTCAGTTGCTGCCAGTGCAAAAATTTCCCTCATAGCACACTGTATGGCATATGCCATTGCCCGGCTGCAATGTTTCTAACTATATTTAGACCTGTAACTTCGCGAATTTTTGACCAATTTTAATATTGTTTTTACGTAAAAGAACCCTTGGCAGTTGGAATTGAGTTGCTACCCGGGCAAAAATTTCCGTCATAGCACACTGTATGGCGTATGCCACTGCCCGGCTGCAATGTTTCTAACTATATTTAGACCTGTAACTGTATCATAAAGCCTGTCATTGAATCATCTGGTGTGGTTTTGAACCCCAGGTTGTGCGTGGCTAGGAGTGAGGCCACCTGTCCAACCTCGTGGGGTTTCTCCGGGTCCTCCAATTTCTTCCCCTGCTAAAGACCCCTACGCGCAAGTTCGAAAAACCGAGGTCCCGTTTAAACATTGTTGTGCACTTAACAGAGCCCTTGGCAGTTGGAATTCGATATAAGAGTAGGTAGCTCCGCTGTCCGGGCAAAATTTCCTTCAAGGCACACTGCATGCCAATCTCTATTATCCCGGTTTAGGATCAGAACAGTAGGACGTTGATCCCAATTTCATTTTATTTAGTTCTATGCTATCATGGGGGGGGGGGGGGGGCACGTTGCTAAGTTGGTAAGGTGCTGGCCCCCTGGGCTGCAGGCCGGGTGCGCGGTTCATGCATTGGCCGAGAAATGTCATCTCGATTTTACGGCGTGGTTTCCCATTGTCAGTGATGCAGACGGAGGGCCTGACACGGACAGCTGTCTTGGCGTTCGAAAGGGACGAAAAACCGAGGTCCAGTGTACACATTTCATTTTATTTAGTTCTATGCTATAAGGGGGGTCACGTGGCTAAGTGGGTAAGGTGCTGGCTCGCTAGCCATTTTTAATATGAGATAGCTGGAGTCCCAAGGTAAAATCTGTGCAAATTTGAAGGTAATCGGACCTTCAAAACGTTGCCTGGGAGGTGCGAATGAACCCCGTCACGAAAATTTATTCATTCTTCAACGCGTTTATATTGTATTATGGCCGCCATCTTCAGGGAAACGGGTTTAATATAGGCTATGCCTGTTTCCCAATCCCTATTCAGGTGCAAATCTGAATAAAATATTGCTTATAAAAAAAAAATCTTAAATCCGCCGTCATTTACCAAACAATTCCAAAATATATTTCATGACACGTGACGATAAATATAAAAGCTTTCATATCTGCATGGGACAGTAGCTATTCTAGTTATTCTCTTTTTTTGGGGTGTTTTATCCACACATCGGATTTCCCCGAATCTACTCATAGGATCTTTCTGAAACTTTTACGTACCCCCCCCCCCCAAAAAAAAGGGTGATTGCTGTTAGGTAAATATATTTTCAAAACGTTTGTCCCATCCGAAATCACCGAATTTGACGAACAAATTTTTTGCCCTACATTGCTGTAACTTCGTGACTATTTGACCTATTTTACTAATTCTTTTTTCTGTGTGTACCTTGTAACCTTCACTTCAAATCTGCACTTTCGGATTTTCGAATTTCGAAAATTCGTCTCTGTGATTTCGAACCGGAAGTTAAATCAAAAAGACAACTTCTCTTATAGTTGCACGATTTTCATGAAATTTGGTATGTAACTAGATCCTGCTCATGCGTCTTTAAAAATGTCATTAGAAATTTACTAAATCACCTCCCCTTAGCGATATTAAGGGTCAAATATTTTAAAAAAAACGACGAAATATTGGTCATATTGCCTTTAATTTTTTGTTTTTTACTAGCTACGGCACTACTGATTCGTACACAAAAATGGAAATTGTAGCACAAACTGGAAGTGCCACCATCTTGAAATGTGAAAATCGATATTCCTTTGGTGATATTTTACTTACAGACATGGCAATTATATTTTCCAAATCCTTTTAGAAAGGCCTAAAAACTGTCGGCAATAGAATTTTCATTTTTGGTAAATAATGGACGCCATTTTGAATTGAAAATGAGCAATAGTGAAAAATCCACATTCATGGGCTTGAAAACATACACAATTGGTCGTAGCTTAGGGAATTTGTCTCTTATGAACATAAATAATACATTTACGGTAGCCTGGCTCATGGTCCAATGTTTGGTTTTTGAATATTTCAAAAATTCGAATTACCATTGTGATGTTTTCCGCGCCGAAAAGGTTGTTTTCGAGTTTGCTTGCTTTGACTTCGCGCATGCGTTACGCTGGAACCAAAGCTACCATGAGTACCGAATTTCGGCGAGAAACTTTTCAGGCGATATCTGCATTTGTTCAAGTCTTTTGTTCGTGGCACTTACCGTGCTCCATGACTTTGCGCATTCGCTTCACTAGAACCAAAGGTACCATGAGTACCCTGAAATTTTCAAGGTGATTCCTGCATTTGTTCAAGTCGTTTGTTCTCTGGCACCTGCCGTTGGTCGTTTTTTTCCAAGTCAATTTACGGAAAAATATCGATTTTCGGAATTTAATATTGGTTTTAATTAATTTTGAAATTGCAAATGCAAAGTGATTTTTTCCTCCTTCATGTGTGATAGGTATTAGTACTTAGATCCATTGGTCAGATATAAAAAGTTATAAAAATTGATAAAATACGACTATTATTAATCAAAACAAATTTGATGGGTGGGGTGGGTTTTGAATTTTTTTTCAACGATCTTTGCATCTCACACTCTTCTATTTTTAATATGTGAGGTACAATCTGTGCAAATGTGAAGGTAATCGGACCTTCGGAACATTGCCCGGGCGGTGCTAATGAACCCCGTCACGAAAATTTGTTCATTCTTTAACGCCTTTTATATTGTATTATGACCGCCACCTTAGATCCGCCGTCATTTACCAAACAACTGCAAAATATACCCCAAATTCTCAAATCGACTATTATTTCTTTTTACTTCGCGCATGCCCCACGATGTAACCAATGTTTTCAGATCATTTTGTTTTAGCCCGGGTGCAATGTTTCTAACTATATTTAAACCATTAACTTTGTGAGTTTTTGACCAATTTTAATACTTTTTTCTTGTTACCATCTTTAAGATACTTGACACATTTCATGACACGTGACTATGAATATGAAAGCTTCCATATCTGCATGGTACAGTAGCAGATCTACTAAATGATCTGATTACTAAAATTATTATTATTAAGCTTGCATATTTCATATGAAAGCTTATTGTTTTTGTTAAGATTATTAAGCTTTCATATTTCATATGAAAGCTTATTGTTTTTGTTAAGATTATTATTAAGCTTTCATATTTTAATATGAAAGCTTATTGTTTTTGTTAAGATTATTATTCCTATTATTATTATTATTATTTTTGTGTGTGTTTTATCCACAATTCGCTTTTTCTCAGAATCTACCCATAGGATCTTTCTGAAATTTGATACGACTTGAAAAATGTCAGTAGAAATTTTCTAAATTATCTCCCCCTGGTGATATTAAGGATCAAAGTTTTCAAAAAATCGACGAAATATAGCTCACATTGCCTTGAAATTTTATTTTTTTTACTAGCTACGGCACTACTGGTTCGTACACAACAAATGGAAATTGTAGCACAAACCGGAAGTTCAACCATCTTGAAATGTTAAAATCGATAATTCTTTGTTGATATTTTGCTTACAGACAAGGCAATTCCGAATCATCTTCGATAAGCCGAAAAACTGTCGGGAATAGAATTTTTATTTTTAGCAAATGATGGACGCCATTTTGAATTAAAAATGAGCAATAGTGAAAAATCTTTATTCGTGGGCTTGAAAACATGCAGAATTGGTCGTGGCTTAGAGAATCTGTCTCTTATGTATATAGTTAATACATTTAAGAAAAGCCTGGCTTATGGTCGAATGTTTGGTTTTTGAATATCTCAAAAATTCGAAAAACCCCTTTGATGTTTTCTGTGCCGACAAGGTTGTTTTCGAGTTAGCTTGTTTTGACTTCGCGCATGCGTTACGATGGAACCAAAGGTACCATTATTACTAAATTCCGGTGTTGAACTTTTCACGTTAGTACATAGGTACCCTAAAATTTCCAAGGTGATATCTGCATTTGTTCAAGTCGTTTGATCGTGGCACCTCGTGTGTCATGACTTTGCGCATGCGCTACGCTAGAACCAAAGGTACCATGAGTACCAAATTCCGGCGAGGAACTTTTCACGTTGGTACCTAGGTACCCTGTAATTTTCAAGGCGATACCTGCATTTGTTCAAGTCGTTTGTTCGTGGCACCTGCCGTTCGTGTTGTTTTTCTAAGTCAATTTATAAAGCTTCCATGAATTTTTTTTTGCCCTTGTGCAAGTTTCTAACTTGTCTCGCGAGTTTTTGACCAATTCTAATTGGTTTTTTTATTAGTTTGTGTGGAGTGGACGTTAAACATCATTTCTCTCTCTCTCTCTGGGTGAACTTTCTCGGCCAATGCAGGGATCGAACACCCGACCTTACGCACTTAGCCCTGCTCCATTAGGGACCCCGTGCGCGCACCGATCACATCATAAAGCCTATCATTGAGTCAACTAGTGTGGTTTCGAATCCCCGGTTGTACGTGGCAAGAAGTAAGGTCGCCTGTCCAACCTTGTTGGGTTTCTCGGGTCCTCCAATTTCTTCCCACTGCTAAAGACACCTACTCGCACCCGAATTATTGAAATAAAAGTAAACCATATGTTAGTTCTGAAATTACCTAAGTTTGTGTCGTGTGGACTTTAAACCCCATTTCTCTCTCTCTCTCTCTCTCTCTCTCTCTCTCTCTCTTCCCTCTCAATTTCACCCAATAACCGTATGGGATCACGTGGTTAGCCAGGTTTTTCGGCGTGGTGCGGTTTCCCCTTGTCAGTGATGCAAAAGGGATCACCTGAGTGACAAAAACCGAGGCCCCGTGTACACATTTGCGTGAACGTAAAAGATCCCTTGGTAGTTGGAATTCAGTTGCTGCCAGTGCAAAAATTTCCCTCATAGCACACTGTATGGCATATGCCATTGCCCGGCTGCAATGTTTCTAACTATATTTAGACCTGTAACTTCGCGAATTTTTGACCAATTTTAATATTGTTTTTACGTAAAAGAACCCTTGGCAGTTGGAATTGAGTTGCTACCCGGGCAAAAATTTCCGTCATAGCACACTGTATGGCGTATGCCACTGCCCGGCTGCAATGTTTCTAACTATATTTAGACCTGTAACTGTATCATAAAGCCTGTCATTGAATCATCTGGTGTGGTTTTGAACCCCAGGTTGTGCGTGGCTAGGAGTGAGGCCACCTGTCCAACCTCGTGGGGTTTCTCCGGGTCCTCCAATTTCTTCCCCTGCTAAAGACCCCTACGCGCAAGTTCGAAAAACCGAGGTCCCGTTTAAACATTGTTGTGCACTTAACAGAGCCCTTGGCAGTTGGAATTCGATATAAGAGTAGGTAGCTCCGCTGTCCGGGCAAAATTTCCTTCAAGGCACACTGCATGCCAATCTCTATTATCCCGGTTTAGGATCAGAACAGTAGGACGTTGATCCCAATTTCATTTTATTTAGTTCTATGCTATCATGGGGGGGGGGGGGGTCACGTTGCTAAGTTGGTAAGGTGCTGGCCCCCTGGGCTGCAGGCCGGGTGCGCGGTTCATGCATTGGCCGAGAAATGTCATCTCGATTTTACGGCGTGGTTTCCCATTGTCAGTGATGCAGACGGAGGGCCTGACACGGACAGCTGTCTTGGCGTTCGAAAGGGACGAAAAACCGAGGTCCAGTGTACACATTTCATTTTATTTAGTTCTATGCTATAAGGGGGGTCACGTGGCTAAGTGGGTAAGGTGCTGGCTCGCTAGCCTGGAGGCCGGGTGTTCGATCCATGCATTAGCCGAGAAAGTTCATCTCAATTTTCCTGCGCGGTATCCACTTGTCAGTGGTGCAGACGGAGGGCCTGACATGGACAACTGCTTAGTCGTTCGGATGGGACGAAAAACCGAGGTCCCGTGTACACATTGGCGTGCACGTAAAAGATCCTATGACAGTTGGAATTCAGTTGCTGCCCAGGCAAAAATTGCCCTCATATTATTTTTGCCCGGGTGCAAGGTTTCTAACTATATTAAGACCTGTAACTTCGCGAGTTTTTGCTCAATTTTAATAATTTTTTTCTTGAAGATACACGTGACAATGAATATGAAAGCTTTCATATCTGCATGGGACAGTAGCAGATCTAGTTCTTATTAAGCTTTCAAATTTTAATATGAAAACTTATTGTTTTTGTTAAGATTATTATTAAGCTTTCATATTTTAATTTTGTTAAGATTATTATTCCTATTATTATTTTTTGTGTGTGTGTTTTATCCACTTTTCGGTTTTCTCAGAATGTACCCATAGGATCTTTCTGAAATTTTTACCTACCCCCCCAAAACTGGGTGTTGGCTGTTGGGTGAATATATTTTCAAAACGTTTTTCGCATCCGAAATCACCGAATTTGACGAACAAATGCATTTGACCTACATTGCTGTAACCTCGTGACTTTTTGACCTATTTTACGAATTCTTTTTTCTCTGGGTACCTTGTAATCTTGACTTCAAATCTGCATTTTCGGATTTTCGAATTTCGAAAACTCGTTGCTGTGATTTCGAACCGGAAGTTAAATCAAAAGACAACTTCTTTAATAGTTGTACGATTTTTATGAAATTTAGTAGATCTCACTCATGCGACTTTAAAAATCACAATAAAAATTTTTAAAATTATCTCCCCTTGGTGATATTAAGGATCAAAATTTTCTCAAAAATCGACGAAATATAGGTCAGATTGCCTCGAAATTTTTTTTTTATACTAGCTACGACCCTACTGATTCGTACACAAAAAAATGGAGTTTGTAGCACAAACCGGAAGTGCCGACATCTTGAAAGGTGAAACAACCCTAAGGCTTTTTTGATATTTTATTAACAGACAAGGGAATTATATTTTCCGAATCCTTAAATTTAGGCCGAAAAACGCTCGCGAAAAGAATTTTGATTTAGGTCAACTGATGGACGCCATTTTGAATTGAAAATGAACAATAGTGAAAAATCCACATTCATGGGCTTGAAACCATACACAATTGGTCGTGGCTTAGAAAATCTATTGTCTATTAACGAAAAAACTACATTACAGGATAGCCTGGCTCATGGTCGAATGTTTTGCATTTGAATATATTAAAAATTCGAATTACCCCTTTTATGTTTTCCGTGCCGACAAGGTTGTTTTCAAGTGAGCTGGTTTTGAATACGCGCATGCGCTACGCTGGAACCAAAGGTACCAAATTCCGGCGATGAACTTTTCACGTTAGTACCTAGGTACCCTGATATTTTCAAGGAGATACCTGTATTTGTTCAAGTCGTTTGTTCGTAGTACCTGCAGTGCGTCGTGAATTCGCGCATGCGCTACACTAGAACCAAAGGTACCATGAACACCAAATTCCGGCGAGAAACTTTTCACATGGGTACCTAGATACCCTAGAATTTTCATGGTGATATGTGTTCAAGTCGTTTGTAAGTGGCACGGCGCAAGGTCGGTTGACTTCGCGCATGCGCTACGCTAGAACCAACGGTACCATGATTAACAAATTCCGTCGAGGAAATTTTCAAGGCGATAGTTGCATTTGTTGAAGTCGTTTGTACGTGGCACCTGCCGTTAGTGGTTTTTTTCTAAGTCAATTTATAAGACTTCCATCAATATTGTTTTATCCTGATGCAATGTTTCTAACTATATGTTTGTAACCAATTTAAAAAGAAAAAAATATTAGTTCCGATGGACCGAAAACCGAGGTCCCGTGAACACATTGAAATTCAGTTGCTGTCCGGGCAAAACATCCCCTCATAGCACACTGTATGGCGTATGCCATAGCCCGGCTTCAATATTTCTAACTATATTTAGACCTGTAACTTCGCGAGTTTTTGACCAATTTTGATAAAAAAAATTATTAGTTTTTATGGAGTCGACGTTAAACATCAATTTTATCTTTCTCTCTCTGGATGAACTTTCTCGGCCAATGCAGGGATCCAACACCCGACCTTGCGAACTTAGCCCTGCTCCATTTGGACCCCGTACGCGCAATGTATCATAAAGCCTGTCATTGAGTCAACTGGCGTGGTTTCGAATCCCCGGTTGTACGTGGCAAGGAGTAAGTTCGCCTATCCAACCTTGTGGGCTTTCTCCGAGTCCTCCAATTTCTTCCCACTGCTAAAGACCCCTACGCGCAAGCGAATTATTGAAATAAAAGTAAACCATATGTTAGTCCTGAAATTACATAGTTTGTGCCGAGTGGACGTTAAACCCCATTTCTTTCTCTCTCTCTCTCTCTCTCTTTTCTCTCTCTCGCTCTCTCAATTTGGACCAAATAACCGTAAGGGATCACATGGTTAGCCAGGTTTTCAGGCGTGGCGCGATTTCCCCTTGTCAGTGATGCAGGAGGGATCGACTAACAAAGGACACATGACTAGTCGTTCTGATGGTTCGAAAAATCGAGGTACCGTGTAAACATTGACGTGCACGGAGCAGAGCCCTGGGCAGTTGGAATTCGATATAAGAGTAGGCAGCACCGCTGTCCGAGCAAAATTCCCCTAAAAGCACACTGCATGCCCGTCTTTACTATCCGCGTTTAGGAGCAGAACAATTTCATTTCATTTAATTCTATGCTATAAGGGGTTTAGGTGGCTAAGTTGGTAAGGTGCTGGCTCGCTAGTTTGGAGGCCGGGTGTGCGATCCATGCATTGGCCAAGAAATTTCATTTCGATTTTCCGGCGTGGTTTCCCATTGTCAGTGATGCAGACAGAGGGCCTGACACGGACAGCTGCCTAGTCGTTCCGATGGGACGAAAAACCGAGGTCCCGTGTACACATTGGCGTACACGTAAAAGACCCCTTGACATTTGGAATTCAGCTTCTGCCCGGGCAAAAATTTCCCTCATAGCACACTGTATGGCGTATCCCAGTCTTCAATTAGCCCAGGTTAGGTGCATAAGCGTAGGACGTTAAACCCAATTTTAATTATTCATTCTATGCTATAATAAATGCCGACAAATCGTTTGAACTTATTACACAATACCAGTCTCACACTTTTATGAAGAAACGACTCCTCGGCTCGTTATTTTGATTATTTTGTCTTCCATAAATATTTTTTTGCCCGGGTGCAATGTTTTTAACTATATTTAGACATGTAACTTCGCGAGTTTTTAACCAATGTTAATAAATTCCGGCGAGGAACTTTTCACGTTGGTACCTAGGTACCCTGAAATTTTCAAGGTAATACCTGCATTTGTTGAAGTCGTTTGTTCTTGGCACCTGCCGTTCGTCGTGTTTTTTTTAAAGTCAATTTACAGCTTCCATAAAAAAATGTTTGCCCTGGTGCAATGTTTCTAACTATATTTAGTCCCGTAACTTAGCGAGTTTTTGACCAATTTTAATATGTTTTTTCTTGTTATTTTCTTTAAAATACTTGATATAATTGATGACACATGACGATGGATACCATCATTTACCAAACCCCGAAATATACCAAAAATCCCCAAATTGACAAAAATGACTTTTAAATTCGCGCAAGCGCCACGCTGAAACCAAAGCTTTCAGGTTATTTTTGCCCGGGTGCGATGTTTTTTGTAACTATATTTAGACTTATAACTTTGCGAATTTTTAACCAATACACGTGACATGAATATTAAAGCTTTCATATCTGCATGGGACAGTAGCAGATCTAGTTCCTATTATTATTTTTTTGTGTGTTTTATCCACTTTTCGGTTTTCTCAGAATCTACCCATAGGATCTTTCTGATATTATTACCTACCCCCCAGAAAATGCGTAGTGGCTGTTGGGTGAATATATTTTCAAAACGTTTTTCGCATCCGAAATCACCGAATTTTACGAACAAATGCATTTGACCTACTTTGCTGTAACTTTGTGACTATTTGATCTATTTTACTAATTCTTTTTTCTTTGAATACCTTGTAACATTTACTTCAAATCTGCACTTTTGGACTTTCGAATTTCGAAAATTCGTTGCTGTGATTTCGAACCGGAAGTTAAATCAAAAAGACAACTTCTTTAATAGTTGGACGACTTTCATGAAATTTGGTATGTAAGTAGATCTCGCTCATGGGACTTTGAAAATGTCATTAGAAATTTTCTAAATTATCTCCCCTTGGCGATATTAAGGATCAAAGTTTTCAAAAATATCGACGAAATATAGGTCAGATTGCCTTGAAATTATTTTTTTTTACTAGCTACGACACTACTGATTCGTACACAAAAAATGGTGTTTGTAACCCAAACCGGAAGTGCCGACATCTTGAAAGGTGAAACAACCCTAAGGCTTTTTTGATATTTTATTAACAGACAAGGGAATTATATTTTCCGAATCCGTTTAGAAAAGCCAACAAACTGTCGGGAATCGAATTTTGATTTTTGGAAAATGATGGACGATTTCAAATCGTAAGTTAAAATAAAAATGACAACTTCTTTAATAGTTGCACGATTTTTATGAAATTTAGTAAGTCAGTAGATTTTGCTTATGTGACTTTAAAATTTCTAAATTACCTCCCCTTGGAGAAATTAAGGATCAAAATTTTCAAAAAATCGAAGAAATATAGATCAGATTGCCTCGGATTTTTTTGATTTTTTACTAGCTACGGCACTACTGATTCGTACACAAAAAATGGAAATTGTAGCACAAACCGGAAGTGCCACCTTCTTGAAATGTGAAAATCGATATTCCTTTGGTGATATTTGACTTACAGACAAGGCAATTATATTTTCTGAATCCTTTTAGAAAAGCCTAAAAACTGTCGGGAATAGAATTTTCATTTTTCGCAAATGATGGACGCTATTTTGAATTGAAAATGAGCAATAGTGAAAAATCCACATTCATGGGCTTGAAAACATACACAATTGGTCGTGGCTTAGAGAATTTGTCTCTTATGTACATAATTAATACATTTAGGGATAACCTGGCTCATGGTCGAATGATTGGTTTTTGAATATTTCAATTACCCTTATGATGTTTTCCGTGCCGACAAGGTTATTTTCGAGTTAGCTTGTTTTGTACCAAGGTACCCTGAAAATTTCAAGGCGATACCTGTATCGTGGCACACACCTTGCGTCATGACTTTGCGCATGCGCTACGCTAGAACCTAAGGTACCATGAGTACCAAATTCTGGCGAGGAACTTTTCGCGTTGGTACCTATTTACCCTGAAATTTTCAAGGTGATACCTGCATTTGTTCAAGTCGTTTGTTCGTGGCACCTACCGTTAGTCGTTTTCTTCTATACATGTATAAGTCAATTTACGGAAAAATATCGATTTTCGGAATTTAAAATTGGTTTTAATTAATTGTGAAATTGCAAATGCAAAGTGATTTTATCGCCTCATCCATATCATTTTCATTAGAAGCTTTGATCTCGTCTTTACTACAGACAGCTTATCAAGCCCTTCACTCAACACTCAACTGCATTTTTCGGCACTAAATTTGATTGGGTATAGGCCCCCAACCGTGATCCAATCAGATTCCTTCGTTAAATGGGTTACTAAAAATAGACTACTTTCAATTCTTTTTATTTATCCTTCGTTAAAAAAATCGTCACGATTATCAAGTCTCGCGCTTCTGGCTAAATGTCTATGTGACAATCCAGATGCAAAGGTCAAGGTTCGATTCATCGACGTTTAACATTTACACCGGCGTTTTCAGTTAGTTTAAACATATTTTATTGAAAAATATCAAAAGGATTGAGCACAAGTTTCAAAAACTTAGAAAAGCCCTTTCCATACATATAAATAATAGACAATATTTAATACAAACAAGATTGCGAAATAGTATATACAATAATAAATAAATTATAAGTAATATAAGTAAGATCAGATGAATTATATCGTAAAGCTCTATATAAAATAAGTAAAGGGGCGATAAAGAGAATACAAAATTATTTTTAAAATTATATCGCAATATCAATATTATACATTTTGTTCAATATATTTAAAACATTGAAAAATAAGGTTTAATAAATTGTATATAATTGAACTGTTGCATGTATAAAATGACTTGCTAAATAATTCTAAACAATCGAGTTAATAATTATGCTCCCTTGATGCCCTTACGAACGAAAATTTGCGAAAAGTGCAAGGGAATAAAGGAAATATATTGTAGTAATATGATACCAACAAAAGAGGAAGAGAAAAAAATAAAGAATAAAATGTTATCCACCAAAAAAAACAAACAAAAAACTATTGCTAATAATATATACTAAAGAGTAACTAATGTCATTAAGTTTTATTTAAATCGTTTTGAAAGTTTGATATATTTGTGAACTTCAAGGAAAAGGTTTGTATTCATCTCAATTGATAATTCTGGATTTCCGTACAATAATGTATTTAATAGCTGGGCACGAATTACATCATACAAGTGACATTTCAGAAAAAAGTGTTCAGCATTTTCTACAAATTTGCCACAAAAACATGTGGGATCACTCACAACATTTATTTTATACAAATCATTTTGCAGCGAACTACACCCATGACGTATTCTAGTGTGAATGATATTTTCATGTCTATTACCTTTACAGTAGTAGATTGGTGCTTTATGTATTAAGGAACGTAATTTTTGTTTATATAGATATTTGAAGGATTTAATGTTAGTTGATTGCCTTAAGGGGTCCTCTAATAATTCCCAATCTCGAATTGTTGTGGGGAAGTACGAAGTTTGGTGTAATGTTGTTCTACAATAAGGATTTCTATATTCACTAATCTTTCTTAAATTGTATTGTTGTGGTGTTTGTTGATAACATTCTAGAATGTCATATAAATATGATGGGTTTCTCTGATTTTTAATTTTAAAAAATGTACTTAGTCGCTTTTGTTTACGTCTGTCTGACAATTTATTCCATCCGGTCTCGTAATAAAGCGCTTCACGAGAACAAGTTTTAGTTAATCCAGTGACAATTCTGGCAGCTTCAAGTTGTACCTTTTCAAGTTTTTCAGTATTGGAAGCGTTACACCCATCCCACACTTCGCATGCGTATTCCAATTTTGGCCTTATGAATATCAAATATACGTTATTTAGAGTTTGTCTATTAAAGGTGAATTTTAGTTTACACAAAATATTTAATAATTTTGAGGTGGACGGGATAATAGTTTCTATATGGATGGTCCATTTGGCGTCATTTGAAAGAGTAATGCCTAAGTGTTTGTGACATTTAACCACTTCAAGTGCTTGATTATCGAATATCAGATTTGGATAAATTTCTGTTTTTTTAGTACTAAATAAAATAGCTTTTGTTTTGTTTGGATTAAAGTTTATAAGCCAAGTATTCGCCCAAATGTTCAGATTTGTCAGATCGTTGTTTAGGGAATGTTCAATCTCTGTAACTGACTGTTTGGTACATCCAAGTGCCGTATCGTCTGCAAATAATCTAGCCACATTATGAAGGACATCTTGTACATCATTGATGTAAGTCAAAAACAAAAAGGGGCCCAAAACTGACCCCTGGGGAACTCCTGCGAGAAGAGTAATTTCTGATGACACAGAGCCATTTACAAATACCCGTTGAGTCCGGTCTTGGACATAACTAGACAACCACGTAATAAGCATGCCCGAAACCCCATATTGACTTAATTTGTATATCAAACCAGGTAAAAATACACGGTCAAACGCTTTAGATATATCGCAAAAAACATAGCAGGAATATAGTTGCTTATCTATTGCAGATGAGATATCATGATACACTTCTAAAAGTTGATGAACAGTAGAGTAGTTCGGTCGAAACCCTGATTGGTATTTGTACAAGAGATTGTTTTCATGAAAGTGGTTAAACAGGTGTTTGAAAACAACCTTTTCTAATAATTTACTTAAAGTACTTAATAGGCTTATAGGTCGGTAGTTTGAAACTATAGAGCGGTCTCCTTTTTTATAGAAAGGTAGAACATTTGCTTTTTTCCATATTGTTGGAAAAACGCCTGTTTCTAGTGATTTATTAAATATATATTTTAATGGTACACATATTGAGGTTTTGGTATATTTTAGTAACTTGTTACTAATATTATCAAATCCATTGGCTTTTTTCAATTTCAGTGTACTTATAAGATCTGTGATTTTCTTTTCTTCGATGAAAGGGATATCAAGTAGACAATTTGTTCGCTTATTGAATTTTGGTAGATCTCCTTGCTGAGTGTTATCTGAAATTGATCCGAAATAGTTGTTTAGTAATTCAGCTTTATCAAAATTTGAATGAGCAATTCTTCCATTGGGGTCTAAAAGCGGAGGAATATCATTTGATACATTTTGGCCTAATACTTTCCGTAGATTATTCCAGTAATTCTGGCTATTTGTATCGTAAGAATTCAAAGAATTTATGATTTCTTCTTGGTAATTTGTTTTTAACGCTTTTTTAAAATTATTTACTTTATTTCTTTGTACTTTGTATTTTCTTAAATCGCACTCATGGTGTGTCTTCAAAGCTTTTTAGTGTAACCTGTTTCTGATTCTTATCGCTCTTCGTATTTCTGTATTGAACCATGGTTTATCAGTTAGTCTTACAGTTATTGTTTTCTTTGGTATGCACAATGTAATATAGCTATTTAGAATTTCATAAAATTTTGAACATATTAAGTTGATATCAGAATTTGCAAAGGTAGTCACCCAATCGTGTTCATTGATAAGAGTATTTAACCTATTATAATTACCATCCTTATATATAAATACCTCTCGTTTAAAATTCCTGGGAGTTGACACTGGAAAAACTAATAATGCATAAACACCCTTATGATCGGATATGTCAGGAGTGACATAAATAGTTTCACTGGAACTAATCTGAATTTCATCGTTTACTAAAATTACATCTAATAAGGTTGATGACGTCAGAGTAATGCGTGTGGGTTCATCAATAACATTCCTGAGATTATTTAAAGATAAAACATCCCGTAGCTTGCAGCGTGGGGCTAGTAAATCATCATTTAGATCACCTAAAACTACAACCTTAAGCGTGGTTTGATAGGCTAGTTCAATGGATCTTTCGAAAAGTGACCAGAATTCGATTGAGCTGTTTGGCGGGCGGTAAAATAAAGCAACTAGTAATATGGTGTTTGGAAATTTGCATTCCACCCAAATACTCTCTATACCTGTAAATTCAAGATCATCTCGCCGTTTGCAATAAATGGTTTTATTAACATATAATAATAAACCGCCACCATGCGACGTCCGATCCTTACGGTAGGGAGAATGGTAACCGTCCCATTGTAGAGATGAATCTAACACATTGTTATCCAGATGAGTCTCAGTGAAACTACAAATATGGTAATCATTGACATCGTTGTATATTGTTTCAAGTTTGTGTCTTATACTACGTGCATTTAAGTGATAGACTGATAGGTTTTTATTTGAATCAGGATTTGAAGGTCCAAGATTTTTATGAACGTCTCCTGATCTTAAAACTAATAAGGCTAAAACAGTATTTAAGAGACATAGATTATCAAGTTCACATAAAACTATTAGAGATATTATACAACATTGCGATTTCTCAGATGCCTCGTGCTTTACTGTGTAGAAAATGTCAACTATTACAATAGCAATGAAAATATAATGAATGTTGCGCTTGCGCCAGTATTGCACGAGGGGACTGAGAAATCATCAAACAGTTAGATCTTAAATGTTTAGTGGCTAGTTTTGGTGGATATAGAGACATAAGAACATGATGTAAATAAATAGTAAACACATAAAACATATATACAGACATAAAAAGAAAAGAAAAACGAATAACGTTGATCTCAAAAATACGGGGACAGAGATCATAACACCAATAATTTAGAAATATATCTTATTATAGTCAAAGAGTTTTATCATTATTATATCTAAGCTTCAATTCGTGTATGCCATTTTTAATATTTAGTATTTTAATATTCAGCGCCATTGAGCAGTTTACTGGATAAAAGGCGCTATATAAATACATTTTTATTATTATTATTATTATTATTATTTAAAAATCATGATTGAATGATGCAAACCTATGATCTTTAACGTTCGTTTATAGGCATACAGTTAAACTTTGTTCAAAGTGTAGTTATTACCATTCAGCAATATGAACTGTGTTTAGTGAACAAAAACCATTAATTGTTATAAATAATCTGCCGCGTAAAAGGGAATATCCCAGATAACAATTGAAGGATATATTTGTTATACACGCAACTGAAACTGTGTGATACGATTTCAAACAACAAAAAACAGTCAGCTAGTGTATCCTGCAATGGAAACTGTAATTATGTATGTTACTGTATACCTATACAAGATGTTTCATGTCATTTGCTTAAATATTTAGCTGAGTAAAAAGGCGATTAACCCATTCAAGTTCATTTGAAAGTTAATAGTACATGGACGGTAAAATTGCATATACCCAGATATAATGTTTTTTTAGGCTCTCATTAATTAATGGGTACTACCCCTTAACGCCAGTTTATATGCTACTGTATTCTTATCCAAGATGTTTCACGTCATTTGCTTAAGTATTTAGCTGAATAAAAAGGCCATTAACCCATTCAAGCTCAATTGAAAGTTAATACTACATGGGCGGTAAAATTGTATATACCCAGATATACTGTTATTTTAGGCTCTCATTAATTATTGGGTACTACCCCTTCAAAAGCTTATTACAACTGAATCAGAAAACTAAAGTTATTATCACAATATGTTTAAAATATAATTTAAGGTTTCATTTTCTTATCAATGTCAGACACATCTTCAATTCTATATTTTAAATTGTTAGTTGTTTCTACAATCACTTTTCCATTTGTAAACCATGCACTTTTCACACTGTGATGTAGTTTGGCCTCTTCTAGCAGACGAATATTTGTTTTCGTCATATCGTCTACAATGGCTATTCCAGAATTTTTTAATTTTTTCCGTGCTAGGATGACTTTGCTTTTGTCAGCGCGTCTTGGCAGTCTAACAATTATGCCTCTCGGTTTCTGCCTGGTTTCACCCTGGAAAGACGTGTTGTTGTTTATGGAACCAACCCTATGTGCGGCATCGACAATGATTTCGGAATCAATATCCAGTTTATCTTTAAATAGCTTACTCACCACAGACACACAGTTTTCACCCTCACATTCTTCTATGCCAAAAATTCGCAAATGAGATTTTCGGCTATATTGTTCAAGATGATTTTGTTTTAATTGTAAATTTTTTATTTCAGAATCCTTCACCTTTAACAATGCCTCGATGTTTTTTATTCTGTCTTCCAAATGATCAAATTCTAGACTTACAGTTTCTTTTGCAAGCTCAATATTTGCCACTCTGTCGCCCAGTTCATCAAACCTCTCGCCTATAAGTTTGTTTAGATTGGTTTCAATTTTCTCGACAGCCTCTTGCACTGCTTCGAAACAATTTCATTCAGTTGCTGGTGATTAATAAATATACTATCTGACGTACCTAAAATGCTTGTGTTCTCTGTACTTGAAGTATTTAATTTCAGCCTTGATTTCACTGGCGTGTCTTGGCTTGATACAGATGATCCACTCAATCTAGTATTTTTACCATTGTAGTTATTTCTTGATGTGTATTTTGATCTATCCATTATTTCACCTGACTTCGAGTTGTTATTTTTACCTGTTGAACTCATATCGTGATCTCGACCGACTTGACTCTTAAAAGTGTTCACACAATTGTTCTGCTGTCTATACGTATATACTATTGCTTGTAAATAATAAAGTTGTCATTTCTATCTAATAACTTCTGGTAACACATTAATCCAATGAATTAGTACATATTATTTAGAATATTTGGTGTTGATCAGCCCCGTATTTTAGTTGGAAATCTACATTTTTACACAGAGCTTTTCATCGTGATGTTTGCTTGCCGCCATCTTGTTTTCAGTTGTCAGTGAGTTAGCGGAAAATTAAATTCAAGGTCTGTAAGCTTGTCTAGTTCTTTTTCTGTGGGGGCTGCCATATTTGTTTACTACAGTCACGTGCTACATTGTGAGTGTGTTACGTGTCACGACCTCAGATTGGACAATGCTTTGAATGCTAATTAGTCACGTGTAAACACAACCAGTGTAAAAGTTTAGGAATAGCCAAGTGTTGAAGCAACGGTTAACTGTTGTAAAACTTGCGTCCGTTGCTTCAGGAACATGCTTCCATGTTTGATAGGTATGAGTACTTAGATCCATTGCTCAGATATAAAAAGTTATAAAAATTGATAAAATACAACTGTTTTTAATCAAAACAACTTTGATGGATGGGGTGGGTTTTGAATTTATTTTCAACGTTCTTTGAATCTCACACTCTTCTTTTTTTAATATGTGAGGTACAACCGGTGCAAATTTGAAGTTAATCGGACCTTCGGAACGTTTCCCGGGCGGTGCGAATGACACCCGTAACGAAAATTTGTTCATTCTTCAACGCGTTTTATATTGTATTATGGCCGCTACCTTAGATCCGCCGTCATTTACCAAACAACTCCAAAATATACCCCAAATTCTCAAATCAACCATAATTTCTTTTAATTTCGCGTATGCCCCACGATGTAACCAATGTTTTCAGATCCTTTGTTTTTGCCCGGGTGCAATGTTTCTAACTATATTTAAACCTGTAACTTTGCGAGATTTTGATCAATTTAAATACTTTTTTCTTGTTACCTTCTTTAAGATACTTGACATATTTCATGACACAAGACGATGAATATGAAAGCTTTCATATCTGCATGGGACAGTAGCAGATCTAGTTAGGCTTTCAGACTTTCGTCTGAAAGACTATTGTTTTTACTAAAATTATTATTATTATTTATTATTATTATTTTTTTTTTCGGGGGATCCTAATTCTCAGTGCCTGTAACAGATACCGATCTAGAACCTCATTTTCTATCATTAAACCATGTGTTTGCAACATACGGGCTATATTTGAAACTTCTGCGCGGATCGGAAGTGGCCAAATTTCGTACCGTGTCAAAAAATCAAAAAACAGCCGTAGATTCGTTAATTCTGTATTTTCATACAAATGACATTTTTGTAAACCCCAAATCTGTCCCAATGAAATGGCTATCTCACATTTTTCAATTTCGAAAATTCCTATGGGACTATTGTCGTTCGAAAATGAGAAAAACAAATTTAAGAGACAATTTTTGTCAATTTTCAAAATTTTCAAATTTGACCTACATTTTTGGATACCTGAAGACCATCCGATTCCAGAAATATAAGTTTCATTCCGAGTTATCACCCTTTATTTTTCGATTTTTTTCGAATTTTCTGCCCATTTTGTGAGCTCCAGTTTCGTTTCACAGCCGAATCGACGTATCTGAAACTCCTGGAACATGAAGTTATAGTTCAAAACTAACGTATAAAGCTATTTCGACAAACATTTAGTAACCGGAAGTAGTCGAAATAATAGCCGATATTTTGAAAAAAACGCAAAAAATGAATGCTTTTGGGAAAAACATGAATTCTCAGTCCGATATCAACGGATTAATACGATTAAGATATCGTTGGGTTGCCCGAGAATTGCAGTATCATATGATATCCTATTATTACAGATAACATGAACAGCAAGTAAAAAATGGCACGCTGAAAATCAAGTATTTTCTGATTTGGAGCGTTTTTGAACGCCTGTATCTCGAAAACTGCTCCTGCGATTTTTCTTCAACTTTCTCTATCAAGATACCTTTTGGTGGTCTTGTGTATGAAACAGTCCATTTAGACTTTGAATTATCCGTAATAGGTCAAATAACGAACTGAAAATCGAAAAAAGTCGAAAAATCGTGAAATTTTGGAAAAAATACTCTTATTTTTTTTAATTTTTACTGATTTTCAAAAAACTTTATGATATTTAGATATCTGATCTAATGTTGACTCCAAAAATGTATAAAAAGTATTCAGTTATTGAAATTTTATTTTTAATATTTTGACATTTTTGCATTTTTGGCACTTTTAAACATAAGATTTCTCAGGGGCATTTTATCTGATCATATATTGTAATATATCATTACAGAACTCTGTCGCTATTTTATTGCCTAAACCGGTTATTAAAACTATCTCGATAATAATCACCATACCGGAAGTATTCAAAAAATGAAAAAAAAAAGGATAAAAAAATGGCGTTCTTGCAAAAAGCTGGATCTCTCCATCAGATATTACCGGCCCAAAGGAAATAAAGTGTCTTTGGATGGCCCCATTAATGGACTATCATATGGCATCTCAATGGTACGATTTCGATGGTTAGTAAATAAATTATGTTACGCCGAAAATCTAGTATTTTTCGTTTTTGGAGCCTTTTGAGACACCCTTTTCTCGAAAACGACTCCTGCGATTTTTTTAAAACCTTTTTTACTCAGACTCCTATCTGTGGTCTGTGGCGTGAATCCAAAAGGAAAAGGTCTGAAATAATTTAAGGTGTCATAAAATGGCCTCAATCTTTGATAAAAGTAGAAAAATCGTTGAATTATAGAAAATGTTCTTTTATCTTTTTTACAAACAACTACTGAATAGATGTTTCTGACATTTCTGGTACAGAAAGATATCTATCCAAACAACTTGTTAAAACTATCCCGACAATAATCCAAAATCCAGAAGTAGTCGAAAAAATATCAGATATTTCTGAAAAAAACACACACAAAATTTTTAAAGAAGAAAATACAGTAAAAAATTGGTACTCTTGCAAAAAATCGACATTTCTCAGCCAGGTGTCTCTGAATCAAAACAATTAAAGTATCGTTTTGTAGCTCGATGAATGGGCTATTTTATGACACACTTCCTGTCTGATTCCTGAAAGCCGATTAAGTGCTGCTTGCAGGTCTAGTTCTTATTATTTTTTTTTGTGTTTTATCCACTATTCGGTTTTCTCAGAATCTACCCATAGGATCTTTCTGAAATTTTTACCTACCCCTCCCCCGCCCAAAAGGTGGTGGCTGTTGGGTAAATATATTTACAAAACGTTTTTCGAATCCGAAATCACCGAAATTTACGAACAATTGCATTTGACCTACTTTGCTGTAACTGTGTGACTATTTGACCTTTTTTACTAATTCTTTTTTCTTTGAGTACCTTGTAACATTTACTTCAAATCTGCAATTTCGGATTTTCGATTTTCGAAAATTTGTCGCTGTGATTTTGAACCGGAAGTTAAATCAAAATTACAACTTCTTTAATAGTTTCACGATTTTCATGAAATTTAGTATGTAAGAAGATCCCACTCCAAATATGACTTTGAAAATTTTCTAAATTATCTCCCCTTGGATAAATTAAGGATCGACATTTTCTAAAAAATCGACGAAATATAGGTCAGATTGACTTGAGTTTTTTTTCAGGTACTAGCTACGACATTACCGATTTGTACACAAAAAAATGGAGTTTGTAGCCCAAACCGGAAGTGCCACCATCTTAAATTGTGAAAAATCCCTAAGGCTTTTTTGATATTTTTTTTACAGACAAGGGAATTATATTTTACGAATCCCTTAATTAACGCCGAAAAACGCTCGCGAAAAGAGTTTTGATTTAGTTCAACTGATGGACGCCACTTTAAATTAAAAATAAACAAAAGTGAAAAATCCACATTTATGGGCTTGAAAACATACACTATTGGTCATGGCTTAGAGAATCTATCGTCTATTAATGAACATAATACATTACAGGGTAGCCCGGCTCGTAGTCGAATGTTTGGCATTTCAATATTTTAAAAATTCGAATTACCCCTTTGATGTTTTCCGTGCCGACAAGGTTGTTTTCGAGTTCGCTGATTTTGACTTCGCGCATGCGCTACGCTGGAACCAAAGCTACCATCAGTACCAAATTCCGGCGAGAAACTTATCACGTTAGTACCTAGGTACCCATAAATTTTCAAAGTGGTATCTGCATTTGTTTAAGTCGTATGTTCGTGGCATCTACCGTGCGTCGTGACTTTGCGCATGCGCCACGCAAGAGCAAAAGGAACCATGAGCACCAAATTTCGGTGAGTTACTTTTAAAGTTGGTACCTAGATACCCTGGAATTTTCATGATGATATCTGCATTTGTTCGTGGCACCAATGTGTGTCGTGACTTTACGCATGGGCTACGCTAGAACCAAAGATACCATGAGCACCAAATTCCGGCGAGGAACTTTTAACGTTGGTACCTATGTTCCCTGAAATTTTCAAGGTCATACCTGCATTTGTTAAAGTCGTTTGTTCGTGGCATCTGCCGTTCGTTTGTTTTTGTTATTAAAGTCAATTTACGGCTTCCATAGATATTTTTTTTGCCCGGGTGCAAGGTTTTTAACTATATTTAGACCTGTAACTTCATGAGTTTTTGACCAATTTTAATATTTTTTTTCTTGTTATTTTTTTTAAGATACACGTGACGATTAATATGAAAGCTTTCATATCTGCATGAGACAGTAGCAGATCTAGTTAAGCTTTCATATTTCATATGAAAGCTTATTGTTTCTGTTAAGATTATTAAGCTTTCTATTTCATATGAAAGCTTATTGTGATTACTATGAAAGCTTTTTGTTTTTGTTAAGATTATTATTAAGCTTTCATATATTCATATACATTGTAACCTTTACTTCAAATCTGCACTTTCGGATTTTCGAATTTCGAAAATTCGTCGCTGTGATTTCGAACCGGAAGTTAAATCAAAAAGACAACTTCTTTAATAATTGCACGATTTTAATGAAATTTGGTATGTAAGTAGATCTCGCTCATAGGACTTTAAAAATGTCATTATAAATTTTCTAAATTATCTCCCCTTGGTGATACTAAGGATTAAAGTTTTTATAAAAATCGACGAAATATAGGTCAGATTGCCTTGAAATTAACTTTTTTTACTAGCTACGAAACTACTGATTCATACACAAAAAATTTAGTTTGTAGCCCAAACCGGAAGTGCAACCATCTTGAAATGTGAAAATCGATACTCCTTTGTTGATATTTTACTTACAGACAAGGCAATTATATTTTCCGAATCCTTTTCAAAAAGCCGAAAAACTGCCGGGAATAGAATTTTGATTTTTGGCAAATGATGGACGCCATTTTGAATTTAAAATGAGAACAAGTCGAATGCATTTGACCAACATTGCTGTAACTTTGTGACTTTTTGACCTATTAATTTTTTCTTTGAATACCTTGAAACATTCACTTCAAATCTGCAATTTCGGATTTTCGAATTTCGAAAATTCGTCGATGTTATTTCGAAACCAAAAGTTGAGACCAACTTGAAAACTCCTTTAATAGTCGCACGATTTTCACGAAATTTAGGATGTGAGTAGATCTTATCGATACGACTTGAAAAATATCATTAGAAATTTTCTCAATTATCTCCCCTTGGAGAAATTAAGGATCAAAATTTTCAAAAAAATCGACGAAATATAGGTCAAATTGCCTTGAAATTGTTTTTTATAATAGCTACGACACTACTGATTCGACTTGAAAAATTTCAGCTAAATCGACCAATAACTATTCATTTTACCGACCTTAAGCTTCCCACGAGAGATAATATTTTGCCGTTCGGCGCCATTTTCAATTGTTGACTCTATGGAGAGCGCTGAATTTATCTCGCTAAATGTTTTGATCATATACCTATAAATTCTCATCAAAATGCTGATTATAACGTAAAATAATCTTTCTAAGGATCCTGTGCATATGATTATCTACTTATAATGCCTTAAATATGTAAATTATTGAACTAATTCTGCTGAACAGAGATCTTTGACAGCACGACAAACAACAAAGATGGCGGCCAAGATTCAAACGGGTAACCGTTTTACGACAGAAAAACACAGAACGGAACTAATTAGCAGCAAACTGAACTGTAATTCTACCTCTACACAACACAATAGTAAGATACTTAATTATGAACTCAAAATAAATAAATGTTTCAAGAGAAAGCTCAAAGCTACCTACCGTGAAGCTATTACACTCAAACAAACCGGAGGGGGATACGTATCTACTGGAACAGCGGTAACTACGAAGAATTTCAACGTACTGCTGAAGTTTATTTCACCAACTTACATAAACGTAAGCTAGTAAATATTGATGTCAGCAAAAAAGTAGATAAGAATGAAAGATGCGAATCTATGATTTTAACTGTCTCTTCTAGCAAAAGAGGAAGATGCTTCCGATATGTCATGAATTTATATAACACTACCTCGAGTGCCTTGGTAAATGGTTCCGGTGAAAGTGTTTTTTTGTCCTCCCACTTTCCAGAAATAATAGATTTGATAAATGATGACAGGGCCAAGGATATTAACAACTTAGTCCAGAAGACACCATGCTCCAAGCCCATCTCTAGTAATATTATTGATGGTGATGAGACTATGTCACCAAATATTTGTGACCCTGAACTGACACTGTCAACTGACACGACACCTTCGCCAGATATCTCAAAATCAAGTAGAGAGCCCAATGTCGAGGTAGATGAAACTTCTACACCGTCAGGTATACAAATACACAGCAATGGTCGCAGGCAACTTATAAATCCCTCAAAAGTCCCTACTCCAAGTCTCATACCAAGATTGATGAACGTCGTCCCTCGTAATAATTCTAAGGCAGAAATCAGTCCGACTTAAATTCCAACTCCAATTAATGCAGATTATGCCGAACTACAAACTGAAATTACTGCTCTAAAATCTACTATTAATGGGGTGAATGAGAAGTTCAAACAGATTAGTTTATGTCTAAAAGCCAAAGAGGAGGAAAATATAAAGCTTCAAAATCAAGTTCATACTCTTGAAGAAAAAAATGTGATCCTAAACTAAACCAATCAAAACCTAATGAGTATTAATACTGATTTAAGAGTGTCCAATATGAACCTATTAAATGAACTCAACCTTCTAAAAAAAGCTGAGGTTACTAACGATATAATTGATACCAGTTACAGGCCTACAAGTATGACCCAAAGTAGCATCAGAGGAGGCTTCATTGAACGTCATAAACGCAATAAAATTTTGGATAGTCAGATGAATGTTGTGATTGGTTCATCTATCTTACGATGGATTAAGCCTAATCGGCTAGATCGAAGCGGGAAATCAGCCGTCCGTACTATTAGTGGTGGTAAAATCATTGATGCCTGTAAATTCTTGGAGCGATGCCCAGCATCAAGTGGAACTAAAAGGGCATTGTTTTTGATAGGTTCAAACAACGTAACGGCAAACACTAACCTGATTGAATGTAAAAATGATTATCTAACCCTGATTTCTACAGCAAAAAGTAAATTCCCGAATGCTGAAATTGCGTTCATTGAACTGCTTCCAAGGGTCAATGATCTTAAAGAGCACATAATAGAACTCAATAAAGTACTTGAAGAGGTATGCGACTCAACTAAATGTGAATTCATCAAGACTGCCAACAGCTTTACATATCATGATTCTTCAATTAAAAAACATTTATATGATGGTGAGGTACATCTAAATTTAAAAGGATCAGGAAGGCTGGCCTCAATTCTGAAAGCAGCATTTAACCTAAATACCCAAATTCCGTTATCGCCATCCTATGCAAACAATCAAATAATCAAAAGAATGAACTCCAAACCTAATTTTAGTTTTAATGTAGCTAATCGTATATATGGGTATGGTTTACCTGATCCTAGATATCCTCCTCCGCCGCCGCAATTCCCCCCCCCCCCCTGGTCAAGAATTTAAACTGAGAATTTAGGGTGTCCAAATAGCCTCCACTATTGCATCATTGTTTATCTTGCCCCAATGTTATCCATTGTGCCAATTTATTTTAGTGATCTACCACCCAAGTTCTAAGTCCAAGATGTTAAAACCTGTATCATATATATCATCTAAGTTAATTCTAAAAAGCCGCCATGATTTCATCAGTGTTCGTTGCGCCCCAACGCTACAAATTGTGCCAATTTGTTCTTTGTTCTTCGTTATGTAACTGCTCAGTGCTAAACATCTGTTATTTTCTTATGCATACTATTGTAAGCTTGTATATAATTTGATAATTTATAGGTATAGATGATCATTTCATATGTTTAAAAGATTAGTAGCTTGTAAACTATATTAGCAGACTTTGATATTTTGTCATTTTATATTATTATTTTCATTCAGTCATCTATCATTTTACAATATATATTGGCTTATAGACATTGTTATATCCATTTGATTATATCTTTCTTGTAACTTTATTGTATTGAACTATAAATTATAATGTCTAAATTTTTAACTCAAAGAGGTTTGCATCTGTGCCATTTGAACGTTTGCCATTTCTTTAATAAGCTAGATGAACTGAGGTTACTGTTGGAAAATTTTGACATTATTGGTTTTACTGAATCCCACTTGAAAAATTGCATAAGTGATGATTCCCTTATAATACCAGGTTTCCACCCTCCTTTTCGTAAAGATAAATGCAATACTAGTTCTTCTTCAGGAACCCTTATTTATGTTAGGGATACGTTAAACTGTAAGAGGAGAGCTGACTTAGAACATAATAATATAGAATCAATTTGGATTGAAATAAATATTAAAAATACCAACCAAATACGCATCTCTTGCACATATAGAAACACCTTAGCTAAAACTGGTTGGTTAAATGATTTTAAAGACATGATGGACCCCATTTCAAATCATAATTATGAAATTCTTATATTTGGAGATATCAATATTGATCTTTTAAATTCGAACAATTTTTACTGGACTGACATATTGGATAATTATACTTGAAACAAATTATTTCTTCCCCAACTCGTGTGACTGACAAATCGTCCACATTAATTGACCATGTTATTGTTTCGTCCCCACTAAATATTACTGAAACTAATGCACCCTCTTATTCTATTTCCGATCATTTCCCAACATGTTTTACATGGCGTAAAAACGGCATTAAAATTCCCAAAACTAGGCACATTTACATCAAATATCGATCACTCAAACACTTTAACCCTACTGATTATGTGAACGATCTAATGTTGGCCCCATTTGACAATATTTTAAGCTCTGATGAACAAGATAAATCTCTGGATATATGATATCAGATCATAACCCCTATAATTGACAAGCATGCTCCACTGAGAACAAAACGGGTTAAATGTGCCATTAAATAATGAAATACTTAAAACTATGAAAAATACGAAAGTCTAAATGTTTGTATATAAACATCCTTGTCACTGATAATCGTAACTCAAAGCAGATCTGGTCTGCCATAAAAACTTCCGTAAATGACATGAATTATTCTTCTCAATCTTACCCAATTGACTCTGAAACTTTCAATGACTACTTTACCAACACTAGTAAGCGATATAATAATATTGAAACTGACAACATTCTTCGTAATTTTATCAACTTAAATATGCCTGTGGCGACTGAATTTGATCTCCCGTTTATAACTATTAATGACGTTAATAAATCTCTTAAAGCTTTAGATGTCTCAAAGTCTGTAGGATTAGATACGGTTAATGCCCGTTTTCTGCAACATGGCGCACATATTATTGCAGGCAGTTTAACCTATATATTTAATTTGTGTATAAATCGAATCGTTTTCCTAAAGAATTCAAAAATGCTAAAGTATTACCTGTCCATAAAAATGGTCCAAAAACTGATCCAAATAATTACAGACCAATATCAGTATTACCATCAATATCCAAAATACTCATAGTAATTTATATAATTATTTAAATAACAATAATTTACTTTATATTAACCAATCAGGATTCAGAACAAATAACTCGTGTCTTACCTCTTTAACTAACATAACAGAACACTTTTATAATTCTCTAAATAATAATGAACTGTTACCTGGACCACCGAAATCAATGTACTTTTGCAAACGGACAATATTCTCAACTTCAGCCAATTACTCACGGTATTCCACAGGGATCTATTTTAGGACCTTTATTATTTAACATTTTCATAAATGATCGTCCTCTTCATCTCGAGTCATACCGTGATTTATTTGCGGATGATACAACAGTCTATTTGTCGGCTATCAATTTAAATAATCTTCAAATTAAACTACAACATGATACTGATATTTTACTCAACTGGTGTGGCCAAAATTCGATGATGGTCAACGAACTAAAAACTAAATGCATGCTAATAACTAAAAAGCAGAAACGAAAACAACTATTAACACCAAATTTACGGATAAACCTTAATAAATATGCGATTGAAAATGTTCCAACTTTTAAATTGCTAGGTGTTCAAGTCGATAATCATCTGCAATGGAACCACCACGCAAATTATATTTCAAAAATTATCAATCAAAAAATATTTCAGTTACGAAAACTCAAAGAATTTCTTCCATGCAAATTTCGATCAATATTTTATAAATCATATATTCAGCCATATCTCGACTACTGTTCACCTATATGGGAAAACTGCGATATTAAATCTCTTAATAATCTCCAACGACAACAAAACCGAGCATTCAAACTTTTTTTTAGATATAGAGCACATCTAAACTTACCTATATTCGTGAAAATTCTGTTCATATATATATATATATATTTGTATGTTTCTATTCATACCTCTCATGGTGTAATTAACTTTCACATTTATCAAACAACACATCTTACATATTTAATATTTATTATCATTATGTAAAACATTTGTTCCGGATTTTATTTTATTTTGCTTGTTGTTGTTAAAAAGGCAAAATGTAAGAAAGGCCCCCGGGCCTAATTTTCCACCCTTTCGAAATAAGTGATTATTATTATTATTATTATTATTATTATTATTATTAGACTCGAATAACAAGACACTCAAACGAACTCCAACACTCGGCGCTTCGTGCCTAACGCTGCAGTTCATAATAATAATAATGCTCTTCGTATATTTTAATTATACGCCCACATGGAAATGTAGTCGTATATTGCCGTCGTCTCGACCGGCCGTCCGTCAGTCCGTCCGTTCGTCGTCCACAATTTCTTGTGAACGCTCTAGAGGTTAAAGTTAATACTCGATTGACTAAATTTACGCACAGTGTTTAAGGTCATGAGACGAAGAAGTATATAGAAATGTGGTCGTATATTGCCGTCGCCCCCGACCGGCCGGCCGTCGGTCCGCCCGTTCGTCGTCCACAATTTCTTGTGAACTCTCTAGAGGCTAAAGTAAATACCCGAATGACTTTAAATTTATGCACAGTGTTTAAGGTCATGAAACAAAGAAGCATATGGATTTTCAAGGATATCCGATAGTTACTGCCAGAGTTATTACCCTTGATCTCTTCAAAAAACCTTTTGAACACTCTAGCGGCTAAAGTTAATATCCGATTGACTTTAAATTTAAACACAGTGTTAAAGGTCACGAGACGAAGAAGCCCATTGATTTTCAGTAATTACTGCCAGAGTTATGGCCCTTGATCACCTCAAAAAATATTGTGAACGCTCTTGTGGCTAAAGTTAATATCCGATTGACTTTAAATTTATAAACAGTGTTTAAGGCCACGAGACGAAGAGGCCTAGGTACTCTGAAATTGTCAAGGTGATACTTGTTCTTGGCAGCTGCCGTTGATTGTTTTTTTTTAAAGCTAATTTACGGTTTCAAACTATATTTAGATCCGTAACTTCGCGAGTTCTCGACCAATTGTAATATTTATTATCTTGTTATTTTCTTTAAGATACTTGGTATAATCGATGGCACGTGATGATGATTATGAAAGCTTTCATATCTGCTTGGGACAGTAGCAGATCTAGTTAAGATTATTATTCTTATTTTTTTTTTGTGTTTTATCCACTTTTCGGTTTTATCAAAATCTACCCATAGGATCTTTCTGAAAAGGGTGGTGGCTGTTGGGTAAATATATTTTCAAAACGTTTTTCGAATCCGAAATCACCGAATTTTACGAACAATTGCATTTGACCTACTTTGCTGTAACTGTGTGACTATTTGACCTTTCTTACTAATTCTTTTTTCTTTGATTACCTTGTAACATTTACTTTAAATCTGCAATTTCGGATTTTCGATTTTCGAAAATTTGTCGCTGTGAATTTGAGCCGGAAGTTAAATCAAAATTACAACTTCTTTAATAGTTGCACGATTTTCATGAAATTTAGTATGTAAGTAGATTCCGCGCATGCGACTCCAAAAATGACTTTCTAAATTATCTCCCCTTGGAGAAATTAAGGATCGAAATTTTCAAAACAATCTACGAAATATAGGTCAGATTGACTCGAATTTTTTTTCAGGTACTAGCTACGACACTACCGATTTGTACACAAAAAATGGAGTTTGTAGCCCAAACCGGAAGTGCCACAATCCTAAAATGTGAAAAATCCCTAGGGCTTTTTTGATATTTTTTTACAGACAAGGGAATTATATTTTCCGAATCCCTTAATTAACGCCGAAAAACGCATGCAAAAAGAATTTTGATTTAGGTCAACTAATGGACGCCATTTTGAATTGAAAATGAACAACAGTGAGACCAACTTGACAACTTATTTAATAAATTCACGATTTTCATGAAATTTAGTATGTGAGTAGATCTCACCTATGCGACTTTAATGATGACTTTAAAAAATTTCTAATTTATCTCCCCTTGGAGAAATTAGGGATTATAATTTTCAACAAAAAAAAAATCGAAGAAATATAGGTCAGATTGCCTTGAAAAAAATATTTTGTACTAGCTATGATACTACCGACTCGTACACAAACCGGAAGTGCCACCATCTTAAAATGTGAAAAATCCCTAAGGCTTTTTTGATATTTTATTTACAGACAAGGGAATTATATTTTCTGAAACCCTTAATTAACGCCGAAAAACGGCAAAAATTTCCCTCACAGCACACTGTATGGCGTATGCCAGTCGTTTGTTCTTGGCACCTGTCGTTACGGCTTACATAAGGGAAAAAAAGTTGAATTTCGCCGCCAAACCGACACCGATTGTCCGGAAACCATGAAATTTGGACACAATACGCCCATTACCACCACGGACTCTGCAACGTACTCCCATTTTGATCCGATTAAATAAAAAAGAGTTTTAGCAAAAAATATCGATTTTCGGAATTTAATATTGGTTTTAATTAACTTTGAAATTGCAAATGCAAAGAGATTTTATCGCCTCTTCCATGTGTGATAGGTATTAGTACTATACACATTATCCTTAAAAGACAATTTTTTAATTGGGACACTAGAAACCGAAATCGCCCTTTTTGACATTTTGATTATTTTTTTTTAACCCGGATGCATTGTTTCTAACTATAATTATGTAAACCTGTAACTTTGCGTGTTTTTGGCCAATTTTAATACTTTTTTTAACCGCTGAGACACCGTTCCAGTGGTCCAAATCTCTCGAATTTCTAGCGCCGCGATGATATTTATCCCATATTAAAAGAAGAAATTGCTAAGATATAAAGAATTTAAAAAAAACAATAAAAAACGACTATTTTAAAGCCAAACAACTTTGATGGGTGGGGTGGGTTTTGAATTTATTTTCAACGTTCTTTGAATCTCACACTGAATTCAATTTTTGATATGTGATAGCTAGAGTCCCAAGGTACAATCTGTGCAAATTTGTATGTTGGTAATCGGACCTTCGGTACGTTGCCTGGGCGGTGCAAATGTACCCTGTCACGAAAATTTGTCCATTCTTCAACGCGTTTTATATTGTATTATGGCCGCTGTCTTAGATCCACCCTCATTTACCAAACAAGTCCAAAATATACCCCAAATTCCCAAATCGACAATAATTTTTTTTTTACTTCGCGTATGCCCCACGATGTAACCAATGTTTTCATTTAATCTTTTTTGCCCGGTTGCAATGTTTCTAACTATTTTTAAACCTGTAACTTTGCGGGTTTTTGACCAATTTTTATACATTTTTCTTGTTAATTCCTTTAAGATACTTGACATATTTGATGACACGTGACAATGAATATGAAAGCTTTCATATCTGCATGGGACAGTAGCAGATCTATAGTTATTATTTTTTTTGTGTTTTTCGTGCAAACTTTATTTCTCAGAATCCAACCGTGGGATATTTCTAAAACTTTGGCCCACCACGAATGGGTGGTGGCTTTGGAATGAATATTTTTTCAAAACTTTTACACATCCGAAATCACCGAAATTTACGAACAAATACATTTGACCTACTTACATGTAGCTGTAACTTTGTGACTATTTGACCTATTTTACTAAAACAAAATTCTTTGAGTTTCCTAAATCATTTACTTCAAATCTACCATTTCGGATTTTTCGAATTTCGCCCCCGTGATTTCGTACCGGAAGTTAAAATAAAAATGACAACTTCTTTAATAGTTAGTCGATTTTTATGAAATTAGGTATGTTAGTAGATCTTATCGATACGAATTGAAAAGTATTATTATACATTTTGTAAATTTTCTCCCCTTGGCGATATTAAGAATCAAAGTTTTAAAAAAAATCTACTAAATATAGGTCAGATTGCCTTGAAATTTTTTTTAGTACTAGCTACGACACTACTGATTCGTACACAAAAAATGGAGTTTGTAACCCAAACTGGAAGTGCTTCCATCTTGAAATGTGAAAATACATTTTTGATTTCTGGCAAATCATGAACGCCATTTTGAATTGAAAATGACATATAGTGAAATATCCTCATTAATGGGCTTGAAAACATACACAATTGGTCGTGGCTTAGAGAGTGTGTCTCCTATTAACAAAATTAATATATTTCAGGATAGCCTGGCTCATGGTCGAGTGTTTGGTATTCTAATATTTCAAAAATTCGAATTTCGCCTCTGACGTTTTCTGTGCCGACAAGGTTGTTTTCGAGGTTAGCGGTTTTGACCTCGCGCATGTGCTACGCTAGAACCAAAGGTATGATAACTACCAAACCCCGGCCCCCCACTTGTCACGTTTATACCTAAGTGTCCTGAAATTTTCAGATCGATACCTGCATTCCTTCAAGTCGTTTACATGTGAGTCGGCGGATTTTTTTCTCGTAAATTCCCGCACTCCGTAAAATTCTTTGATAAACCTGATTTTTTGGCAGATGTGCCCATTTACTAGCCAGAATTTTGAGTACTGGTCCCATCTGATTCCGATGAGAAAAAACAAAAGTTATGGCCAAAAAACCGATTTTACGGCTTTTTTCGACGAATTTGAGACTAAAAAAGTTTTTCAGGATTTTGAAATTGCAAACGACAAGATAAAGTCATTTTGTTAGTCTCATGTGATGGGTATGAGTCTTTTGCACCGATGCGGATTGGGTTTATTGGCACGATGTGCCCATTTACTAGCCCGAATTTTGAGTACTGGTCCCACCTGATTCCGATGGAAAAAAAAAGTTATGGCCAAAAAAACTATTTTACGGCTTTTTTCGCTGATTTTGAGACTAAAAAAGTTTTTAGGATTTTGAAATTGCAAACGACAAGATAAAGTCATTTTGTTAGTCTCATGTGATGGGTATGAGTTTTCTGCACCGATGCGGATTGGGTTTGATTTTTTCAAAATGGCGGACTAAATTTTTGAGACTAACAAAATTTTGATGTTTTGAGACTGCCATGGCATCTTTCGGGGGTATTTTTAAAAAAATGTTATACTGGTTGGATGCGCCGCGATGAGATCAGTAAAATATTAAAAGAAGAACATGATCGAATAAAAATTCGAAAAAATATGGCCATTTTTCACGAAAAACAAAAGTTGCTGGGTCGGCTTCGGTTTTTAGGCCATGTTTCCGTATTAAAAATCACTTGAATTTTTTTATATGAGCTAGCTAACATCCGATGGCACAATCTCTGAATATTTCAAGAAATTCCGACAACCCTAACCAAATAGGCCTTTGCTCAAGTCGTTTGTTCGTGGCACCTACCGTGCGTCGTGACTTTGCGCATGCGCTACGCTGGAACCAAAGGTACCACGAGTACCAAATTTCGGCGAGACTCTTTTCACGTAAGTACCTAGGTACCCTGAAATTTTCAAGGTGATATAAGGGGGGAGGGGAATTTCGCCGCGACACCGGCAGCGATTGTTCGAGAACCATAAAATTTGGACACAATACGCCCATTACCATCAAGGACTCTGTGCTTTACCCCCATTCTGATCCCATAAAAAAAAGAGTTTTAGCAAAAAAACGATTTTCGGAATTTAATATTGGTTTTAATTAATTTTGAAATTGCAAACGCAAAGAGATTTTAACGCCGTTTCTGTATGTGATAGGTATAAGTACTATACACATATTCCTTAAAAGACAATTTTTTTTAAAATGACCCGAACGATGTTTCGACAATAGAAACCGAAATCTCCCATTTTGACCCTTTTGACTGCTGAGGCATCGTTATGGTTTTCCAAGTCTCCTGAATTTCTAGCGGTTGACTGCGCCACGATGATATGTATCACATATTAAACGGAGAAAATATTCAGATATCAAGAACAAAAGACCCCCGATAAAATACGGCAACTTTTTAAGCAAAAAAAACTTTGATGGGTGGGGTTGGGTTTGTAATTTATTTTCATTGTTCTCGGAATCACACTCATTTCCATTTTTTATATGCAATAGCTAGAGGCTAAAGGTACAATGTTTGCAAATTTGAAGACGATCGGACCAATGGAACGTTGTCTGGGCAGTGCAAATCTATTCCGGTCGCTAAAATCTGCATTCGGCAAACCTCGAAGAATGATACGTTTTATGACCTTGACATATACATGATATTCATAGTATTAAAACCCCTATGAACTATTTTAATTATTTACTGCTTTAATATGAAATATCACTTATTCCCCAGTTAAATAAAAATCGGTCACCGGGTGCTGTACAACTTCAAGGACCCTGGCCTCAAGTGTCTGCCACCAACTCTTCACTTTCTATTGCCAGAAAATATTTTATTACTAGTCTAATTCAAGTTTTAAAAAAAAATGTCGAGATTTAGTGTATGATATATTAGTAAATGCAGGGGGGGGGGCTGCGCCACATATGATGTACACAAAAGACAAACATAACGACAAGACATACTCCGAAACAACAAACAAACAAACAAACAAACAATTCAAAAAAGAGTGAATGGATCCGGGGGCTAGCCGTAAGCGTCCACTGCGCTGTACAGTCCGTCTGAAGCAACACAGACTTCACTCAAAATTGAAACTGACCAGGAAAACATTATAATGTGATGTAATCATGAGTCATGGTCTGCCATGTGCTACAAGTAATACGAATGCAAGCACACTGTAGTAAAAATTCCAACTATACAATTAACCACATCGGTGAAATGTATAAAAAAGGTAGTCTAAAAACATTAAATATATGTATAGTAAATGTGTTGAGGGAACGTGTTCCACCGGTCACAAGAAAAAACGCACAAACGAAAACGCACAAACAAAACCGAACACAATGAAGCAAAGGAAATGTAGACCGCCCCAGACGGTAGTCGTCTGCTAACTGAATGGTGTGACGTAAATACGTCGTTCTGTATCAATAACTTCAAAAAAATTGTAAGAAAAAGGGCGATAATCAAGGTGAAACAATGCTAAAAACTATAAGTTTAAACAGCCAATCAGAATCTTATAAGTTGTATAATTGCACAAAACATAATACTAAATACAAGCAATGCAAAACAGGAATGCAGAAGAAATCGTACAAAGTAAGTGTATTTATAAATTCATAAAATAATAACAATAAGGACGATAATCCAGACAGGATTACGTAACTATACAAATTTTAAATTAAATTAAATTGGATTATTATCCAATATGTACTCGGTTATATACTTATAAGAAATGTTAAACTTAGTATATCGAAGAAACGGAAGTTTCGAAATTTCTTTAAATATGCGTAATTGTGTACCGCCTTTGGCAGTGCATTTAAGAAACAGAGATTTTGTTCGGGAAAGAAATAGTTCTTTATTGTAACATATGGTCAAAAATCGTAATGCTTGTGAATAGAAAACATTATATAGCGTGGTATCTGGTATGTTACTATAAATTGACGGATATTTTACTACTTCAAAACCTAATTTGTCCGTTTTGTCGAAAATACCAACATTAAATTTATTGTTAATGATATTGATGTCCAGGTCAAGAACAGATGCATTGTGGGTGCCGGAATTTTCTTTATTTAAACATGCATTATTCAAGAGCTAAATCTGCCTAGTGCAGGTCTTTATTTGGGCATGAAATGTTTTCTAAAGTATTAATTAGACATTAATTAACTGATCTAGGCCTTAATCAACTTTGGATGGCATCAGATTGCTCCGATATTAAACAGATTTAAACGTTTCAGTGATAAATCAAATATGGCGCGCCCAGACGCTTCGAGTCTTAGCTTTGATCAACCAGGACCGTGGTTGAAATTATTGCACAGGTCGGCCAAATCTTCAAATGCCAATATCTTCGCTTGCAATAGAGTAATTTGAATGAAATTTTCAAATTATTTATTCTACATCATCTACTTTCGAACTAGTATAGCAAGAATGGCTAGTTCTTATCTATATCTTGAATAATGTAACTTTAATATTAGTTCAGGGGGATATATTTCACTTTTATATTTATTGAAATTTCCATTATCATTGATGGGTGTTATGTCATCAATGTAACGGAAGGTGTAGTTCAGACTTTTAGCTACTTTGTAATCTGTTTTCCTTTTTATGGTCCTGAAAGTAAAATTCATATTTATGCAAATGTGCATTTGCCATAAATGGGGCGGGGTCAGTTCCCATTGGTAAACCATTAGTTTGCTGTATCTGATCCTCAACCTGAAATATGGCATTGTCAATGAGAAAATATAATATATTTTGAAATTTTTCTTTATCAAAAATTACAGTGTCGGCATTGCGACGTTTTATGATCCATCTAACATCTTGAGAGTAAATGGCCATCAAGTTTCTGCCTTTTCCGAAAGCTCCATTAAATGCTTTATCTACAAACCAATCCAAATTTTTTTTTAAGATCTGCATAGTGGAGCATAGTATAAAAGTAGAAAAATCGAACGTTTCTATTGTCTTTGCATTATCTTTATTATTGATTTTATCTATAGTCTCTACTATAGGTTTGTTTTTATCAATAATGAAAAAACTATTAATACCAGTGTAATTTCGAAGTGTTTTGCACCAAATTGCATGTTGGGCTTGGCATAATTTAAGGCCTTGGTGATAGTCTGCGCGAGTGGTTTTGTCTGGCAAACACTGGAGGATATTATGTATCTGAATTTAACTGGGTTTTTATAAAATTTAGGTATCGAAAAAATATACGGTAGTGCAACTATTTTCACATTGTCTTTAATATCATTACTCCTGTTAAAAGAGTATTGGTTGTGCAAAATATCTTGTTTAGTTAAATCCGTAATGCATTTATAAGTGGCATTATTTGTGTTGGGCCAGAGTCCAACTTCAGTCAGAATATTTTTAATATAGTATTTTTTTTACAGATAAAGGCAATATTATTACTGGCCTTATCGACAGGTGTTAAAACAAATCTCTCTTGGAGAGTGGCAAGACACTCAACTGCAGATGCATTTTTTTAGAACCTCTGGTGGCGGGTGTCTTGGTTTATGTTTGATATATTTGATTCTCTTTGACAAGAGATCAAACACAGTATTTTTCCACTCTCCAAAAGACTCAATAGGTGCACGGAATTTATCAGACCAAGCTAAAATGCATTTCCTAATTCGGGATTTGAGATCATTATGTAATTTTTTAAAATTAGTTCTATTTGGCTGTTCCCGAAATTGTGGTCCCAATCTGAAAAGATTTCTAAGATTTTTGTCTTCGACAATGTTTAAAGTTTCCTGTCAGTATATGGTCATGAAATGTATCTTTAAAGGGAGAGTTGGTGCATTGACATGTAGTATTATCGTAATTTTCAATAAATTCTTGTACGTTTAGGTTTTCAATAGTTTCATGGTAGTTAAATATTTTATTACGAATAGGAGGTAAAAATTTGTATACGACTGTAGGTGAAATTTTAGGAATAATACCCGGTATAGATGTTATTACCGAACGGTCTCGGAAGATTCTATTCAGTCCAATGTCTTGTATATGTTTATCCGTAAAACGATTTTACATAGCACATCAGGTTTTTTCTTAAATGCATTTTTATTAGGCTGTACTGAATACTTTGGAGAAAATTTACTATTTATCAAATCGGTTATAATATCGTAGTATTGAGGAAGAAAGCGTTCATTAAGTTGATTAGAATGGATGAGGTCACCGAGTTTTTTTAGCTGTAGATTTTTTCAAAGTGTGTACGATTTGTCGGGCCAAGTTCAGTACACAGGCAGCACAGGACAATTTATCGGAAGTATGGCATTGGCATACAGAATACCATACATTCAAAATACTTTCAGGGTCTTTTTAAAATTTCGACTTTTTTATGGAACGTTTTTTATTATGAAGTTTATGGTCAAGTTTTTGTAACAATTTCTAGTAATCAAAGTGTTATCATCGCGATTGTTATAATCGATGTTTTTGAATCTATCATTGAGACCATAAGGGAAAATGGTCTGTAATTTTGCAATCCAAGTTTCCTCTGTGTAAGTTCCTTTTTTGTGTAACTTTACCATTGGCGAGGTGTCCTGAACCGGGAAGTTTTTCGATTATCTGTACACTGCACACAAAATCCTTACATGGACTATTTTTAAAATGTCGATATAATAATTTATGTGCATTTTCAGAGTTTCCTGCAGATCTTTGACCATTAAACCTCGTTTTGCAAGTGTTACTAGTTCCCCAACATACTGTAATTTGCAGTAATTGCAGGTTAATAAATATACTATGTTTTGTGTATTACAATTAATGTTGATATCTGTAGAAACATGGTAGCATCTACCAGTAACAGAGCTACTAAAAGTGTGGGCTTCATTGTTATCAGTACACAATTTACATTGTCTATAGTAACAAGCACCGATAGACAGTTGATACAACGGGACATAGCCTGGAGGTCGGGTGTTCGATCCCTGCATCGGCCGAGAAAGTTCATCTCGATTTTCCGGTGTGATTTCCCCTTGACTGTGATGCAGAAGGACGGCCTGACAAGGACAGCTGCCTAGTCGTTCGGATAGGACGAAAAATCGAGGCCCCGTGTACACATTGTACACACATAAAAGATCCCTTGGCAGTTGGAATTCGATATAAGAGTAGGCCGTATCACCGCTGCCCGGGCAAATTTCCCTCATAGCACACTGTAAGGCGTATGCCCGTCTTCCATTAGCCCAGGTTAGGTGCATAATAGTAGGACGTTAAACCCCATTTTATTCATTCATTATTATGTGTTAAAAGAGTGCCAGAAATGTATTCAAATTAAGCCACTTGTGTATTTAGTATATCAATTATACGTGTGTATTACAAAGCTCTGATTTGTGTTATTTGTGTACACCCCGCTCCGCCCCCCCTCTCCTCTCGTCAATACCATTGACCATGTACATATTAATTCTGCTGCAAACGCACCCACGCGAACATGACCAAATTATGAAACATTGTCTAGTCGTTTGTAAGTTACGACAAAACAAGGCCAGCATGGCAAATTTGTGCATAACTGAAGGCCTTTTAAGGAAGAATGTCCAGTCGTTCGGATGGCACGAAAAACAGAGGTCACTGTGGTTCCCCGTTGTCAGTGGTAAAGAACGGAAGGCCCAGCAAGGATCGGTGTCTTATCGTTTGGATGCGACGAAAAACTCGAACTGCCTAGTCCGTGGTGCAAGGATTAGTGTCTAGTCGTTTGGATGGTAACAAAAAGCCGAGGTCAATATGGTTCCCCGTTGTCAGTGGTGAAGTATGGAAGGCCTAGAAATGATGGGCGGGGATGGGTTTTGAATTTATTTTCAACGTACTTTGAATCACAATCTCTTCTATTTTTGATATGTGATAGCTAGAGTCCCAAGGTACAATCTTTGCAAATTTGAAGGTAATCCGACCACCGGAAGTTGCCTGGGCAGTGCAAATGAACCCTCGTCACGAAAATTTGTTCATTCTTCACGCGTTTTATATTGTATTATAGCCGCCATCTTTGATCCACAGTCATTTACCAAACAACTCAGAAATATACCCAAAATCACCAAATTGACAAAACAAATTTTACTTCGCGCACGCGCCGAGGGGAAAAAGGGTAATTTTACCGCGACACCGGCACCGATTGTCCAAAAAACATGAAATTTTGACACAATACGCCCATTACCACCCTGGACTTTGTGCTGTTCTCCCATTTTGATCCGATTGAAAAAAAGGACTTTTGGCAAAACAGATTTTCGAAATTTAATATTGGTTTTAATTAATTTTGAAATTGAAAATGCAAAGAGATGTTATCGCCCCTTCCATATGCGACACTAGAAACCGAATTCGCCTATTTTGACCTTTTTTTGACTGCTGAGGCGTAGTCCCAGTGGTCCAAATCTCTGGAATTTCTAGCGGTTGGCTTCGCCGCGATGATGTTTATCACATATTAAAGGAGAAATTGCTCAGATATCAAGAACAATCGATAAAATACGACTTTTCTCTAAAGGGACAATAACACTCTTGCTGGCTTGACAGGTTCCGAAAATTGTTTTTTGCCTTAGATGTTTGAATTTTTTCAATTTTTAAAATTAGGTGTGTCAAGATGAAATTTGTATCATTTATTAATTGGAATATTGTAAAATAATACAATATGTTGACCAGAATAAAGATTGGGACATATTATTCAGTTACAACAAGAGTGTTATTGGGGCTTTAAGCAAAAACACTTTGATGGGTGGGGGTGGGTTTTTAATTTATTTTCAACGTTCTTTGATCCTTACACTCTTCTTCTCTTTTTAATATGCAATAGCTAGAATCCCAAGGTACAATCTGTACAAATTTGAAGGTAATCGGACCACCGGAACGTTGCCTGGGCGTTATTTTTTTTGACTTCGCGCATGCGTCACTCTGGAACCAAAGGTGTCATGACAACCAAATTCTGGCGAGAAACTTTTCACGTTGGTACCTAGGTGTACTAAAAATATAAGGCGATACCTGCATTTGTTCAGGTCGTTTGTTTTTGACACGTTCCCTGCCTTTCCGTTTTTTTCGCCATTTACGGCATTTCGCCTTGACACCGGCATCGATTCTCCAAAAATCATGAAATTTGGACACAAAACTGAATACACCCATTACCGACCCGGACTCTGTGTCTCATTTTGATCCGATTAAATAAGAGTTTTAGCCCAAAATTTGGTTTTAATTAATTAGCAATGTCAAAATTAGAGGCTCGATTGAGTATCCGATTGACTTGAAATTTATACCCAGTGAAACTTTTACCTATCCCCCCCCCCCCAAAGAATGGGTGGTGGCTTTGGATAAAATATATTTTCAAAACGTTTTACGAATCCGATAACACCGAAATTGACGAATAAACGCATTAGGCCTACTTAGCTGTAACTTTGTGACTAATTGATCTATGTTACTAAAATTTTTATCTTTGTGTATCCTTTACTTCAAATCTGTGATTTTGAACCGGAAGTAAAAATCAAAATAACAACTTCTTCAATAGTTAAACAATTTTTATGAAATTTAGTAGAACTCGCTCATGTGATTTCAAAAATGTCATTAAAATTTTTCTAAATTATCTCCCCTTGGTGATATTAAGGATCAAAGTTTTCCAAACAGATCAACGAAATATACGTCAGATTGCCTCGAATTTTTTTTTGGTACTAGCTACGACACTACTGGTTAGTACACAGAAAATGAAAGTTGTAGCACAAACCGGAAGTGCCGACATCTTGAAATGTGCAAAAAACCATAAGGCTTTTTTGATATTTTATTTACAGACAAGGAAATTATATTTTCCGAATCCCTGATTTAATGCTTAAACAATGTTCCAGGCCAAATTTTTATTTAGATCAACTTATGGACGCCATTTTAAATTGAAAATGAACAATAGTGAAAAATCCACATTGATGGGCTTGAAAACATACACAATTGGTCGTGGCTTAGAGAATCTATCTTCTATTAACAAAAAAATACATTACAGGATAGTCTGGCTCATGGTCGAATGTTTGGCATTTGAATAGTTTAAAAATTCGAATTACCCCTTTGATGTTTTCTGTACCGACAAGGTTGTTTGCGAGTTAGCTGGTTTTGATTTCGCGCATGCGCTACGCTATAACCAAAGGTACCAAATTCCGGCGACAAATTTTTCACGTTAGTACCTAGGTACCCTGAAATTTTCAAGGTGATATCTGCATTTGTTTAAGTCGTTTGTTCTGGGCACCTACCGTGCGTCGTGACTTTGCGCATGCGCTCTGTTAGAACCAAAGGTACCATGAGCACCAAATTCCGGCGAGAAGCTTTTTACGTTGGTACCTAGGTACCCTGAAATTGTCAAGGTGATGCCTGCATTTGTTAAAGTCGTTTGTTTTTGGCACCTGCCGTTGTTTGCTTTTTTCGAAGTCAATTTTCGGCTTCTATAAGGGAAAAAAGGGAATTTTCTCCGCGAAACCGACACCGATTGTCCGAAAACTATGACAATTGGACACAACATGTCCATTACAACCCCGGACTAGAGTAGAGGGAGAAAAAGAGGAATTTTGCTGCGACACCGGCACCGTTTGTCCGAAAACCATGAAATTTAAACACAATACACCCATTACCATTCTGGACTCTGTACCGTACTCCCATTTTGATCCGATTAAAAAAAAAGAGTTTTAGCAAAAAATATCGATTTTCGGAATTTAATATTGGTTTTTAATTTACCCTTATCGTTTCAGCAGATCCCAATAACCCCTTTGCATATATATGAAAGCTTTGATATCTGCTATGCAGATCTAGTCATTATTATTATTATTAAGCTTTCATATGTATTTACATATGAAAGCTTATTGTTTCTGTTATGATTATTATTATTATTACTATTTTTATATTTTTTGTGTGTTTTTCCTGCAAATCTTATGTCTGAGAATCTATTGGTGGGATCTTTCTAAAACTTTGACCTACCCCCCCCCCCCCAGAATGGGTGGTTGCTCTGGAATAGGCATATTTTCAAAACGTTTAACACATCCGAAATCATTTGACCTACTTAGATGTAACTTTGTGACTATGTGACCTATTTTACTAAAACAAATTTCTTTGAGTACCTTGAATCATTCACTTCAAATCAGCTATTTCGGATTTTTGAATTTCGAAAATTCGCCCTGTGATTTCGAACCCGAAGTTAAAATCAAAATGACAACTTCTTTAATAGTTGCACGATTTTTATGAAATTCATTATGTAAGTAGATCTTATAGATACTACTTGAAAATTATCATTAGAAATTTTCTAAATTATCTCCCCTTTGTGATATTAAGGATCAAAGTTTTCCAAAAAATCGACGAAATATAGGTCAGATTGTCTTGATAAATTTTTTTGTACTAGCTACGACACTACTGATTCGTACACAAAAAATCGAGTTGTAGCACGAACCGGAAGTGCCACCATCTTGAAATATGAAAAATCGCTAAGGCTTTTTTTTTTTTTTTTTTTTTACAGACATGGCATTTGTATTTTCCGACTCCTTGTAGGAAGGACGATAAAACGTAGAGTGTAGAATTTTGATTTCTGGCAAATCATCGACGCCATTTTGAATTGAAAATGAAAAACAGTAAAAAATCCACATTAATGGGCTTGAAAACATACACAATTGGTCGTGGCTTAAAGAATCTACCTGCTTTTAACGAAAATAATTCATTACGGGATAGCCTGACTCATTGTCGAACGTTTGGCATTTGAATATTTCAAAAATTTGAATTTCTCCTTTAAAGTTTTCCGTGCCGACATGGTTGTTTTCGAGTTTAGCGGGTTTGACTTCGCGCATGCGCTACGCTAGAACCAAAGGTACCATGAGTACCAAACTCCGGTGAGACACTTTTCACGTTAGTACCTAGGTACCCTAAAATTTTCAAGGTGATACCTGCATTTGCTCAAGTCGTTTGCTCGTGGCACCTACCGTGCGTCGTGACTGCGCATGCGCTTCGCTGGCACCAAAGGTACCACGAGTACCAAATTTCGGCGAGTCTCTTTTCACGTTAGTACCTAGGTACCCTGAAATTTTCAAGGTGATACCTGCATTCGTTTAAGTTGTTTGTTCTTGGCACGGCGTTCTGTTAAAAGTCGATTTACGGCTTGTATAAGGGAGGGAAAAGGGGAATTTCGCCGCGACACCGGCAGCGATTGTCCGAGAACCATGAAATTTGAACATAACACGCCCATTAACATTACGGACTATGTGCTTTACTCCAATTTTGATCCCATTAAAAAAAAAAGAGTTTTAGCAAAAAAGACGATATTCGGAATTTAATATTGGTTTCAATTAATTTTGAATTGCAAATGCAAAGAGATTTTATCGCCTCTTCTGTATGTGATAGGTATAAGTACTATACACATATTCCATAAAAGACAATTTTTTTAAAAATGACCCGAACGATGTTTCGACAATAAAACCGAAATCGCCCATTTTGAACTTTTTGACTGCTGAGGCATCGTTACGGTTTTCCAAATAACTGGAATTTCTAGCGGTTGGCTGCACCGCGATGATATTTATAACATATTAACAGGAGAAAATATTCAGATATCAAGAACGAAAAAAATCGATAAAATACGGCAATTTTTTAAGCAAAAAAACTTTGATGGGTGGGGTTGGGTTTGTAATTCACTCATTTCCAGTTTTTATATGCGATAGCTAGAGTCTCAAGGTACTATGTGTGCAAATTTGAAGACAATCGGACCACTGGAACGTTGCCTGGGCAGTGCAAATCTATCCCGGTTGCTAAAATCTGCATTCGTCAAACCTCGACGAATGATACTGTGAGGGGACGTTTTATGACCTTGACACATACATGATATACAAAGTATTAAAATCCCTATGAAATATTTTAATTATTTACTGCTATAATATGAAATATTACTTATTCCCCAGTTAAATAAAAATCGGTCACCGGGTGCAGCTATACAACTTCGAAGAAATTGGCCTCAGGTAGGCCTACCTGCGATCCAGCTCTATTGCCAGAAAATACTTTGTTTTTAATAGTCTAATTCATGTTTAAAAATAAAAAATATTTTTTCTGAAAATCAATGTCAAAATTTAGTGTATTATATATGATACAGTGGGCCTGAGGCATATTTTATTGATATATAGAAATTAATACAGTGTTCTTATCGTGTGTTAAAAGAGTGCCAAAACAAGCCAGCGTGGCTCATTTGTGCAGAACGGAAGGCCTTTTAAGGAAGAATGTCCAGTCGTTCGGATAGTACGAAAAACCGAGGTCACTGTGGTTCCCCGTTGTCAGTGGTGAAGGACGGAAGGCCCGGCAAGGATCCGTGTCTTATCGCTTCTAGTACGAAAAACCGAGGTCACTGTGGTTCCCCGTTGTCAGTGGTGAAGGACGGAAGGCCCGGCAAGGATCCGTGTCTTATCGCTTGGATGCGACGAAAAACTCGGACAACCTAGTCCGTGGTGCAAGGATTAGCGTCTAGTCGTTCGGAAGGTTACGAAAACCTGAGGTCAATGTGGTCCCCCGTTGTCAGTGTAGAAGTATTGAAGACCTAGCAAGGATCTGTGTCTAATCGCTTGGATGGGTGGGGTGGGTTTTTAATTTATTTTCAACGTTCTTTGAATCTCAAACTCTTCTATTTTTAATTATTTACTGCTATAATATGAAATATTACTTATTCTCCCGTTAAATAAAAATCGGTCACCGGGTGCAGCTGTACAACTTCAATGACCCTGGCCTCCAAGTGCCTGCGACAAATTCTACACTTTCTATTGCCCGAAAATAATTTTGTAACTAGACTAATTCAAGTTTAAAAATAAACAATATTTGTTCTGAAAAGCAATGTCGAAATTTAGTGTATTATATATGATACAATGGGCCTGGGGCATATTTTATTGATATATAGAAATTAATACAGTGTTCTTATTATGTGTTAAAAGAGTGCGAGAAATGTCTTGAAATTTGGCCATTTGTGTATTTAGTATATCAATTATATGTGTGTAATACAAAGCTCTGATTTGTATGATTTGTGTACCCCCGCCCCCCTCCCTCCTCACGTCAATACCATTGACCATGTATATTAATTCTGCTGCCAACGCACACAAGCGAACATGACCAAATTATGAAACATTGTCTAGTCGTTTGTATGTTACGACAAAACAAGCCCAGCGTGGCTCATTTGTATAGAACTGAAGGCCTTTTAAGGAAGAATGTCCAGTCGTTCGGATGGCACGAAAAACAGAGGTCACTGTGGTTCCCCGTTGTCAGTGGTAAAGGACGGAAGGCCCGGCAAGGATCCGTGTCTAATCGTTCGGATGCGACGAAAAACTCGAACCGCCTAGTCCGTGGTGCAAGGATTAGTGTCTAGTCGTTTGGATGGTTACAAAAAGCCGAGGTCAATGTGGTTCCCCGTTGTCAGTGGTGAAGTATGGAAGGCCTAGAAATGATGGGTGGGGGTGGGTTTTGAATTTATTTTCAACGTTCTTTGAATTTCATTCTCTTCTATTTTTAATATGTGATAACTATCGTCCCAAGGTACAATCTTTGCAAATTTGAAGCTAATCGAACCACCGGAATGTTGCCTGGGCAGTGCAAATGAACCTCGTCACGAAAATTTGTTCGTTCTTTAACTCGTTTTATATTATATTATGGCCGCCATTTTGGATCCACCGTCATTCACCAAGTAACTCAGAAATATACCCAAAATCACCAAATTGACAAAACAAATTTTACTTCGCGCATGAGTAGAGGGAGAAAAAGAGGAATTTTGCTGCGACACCGGCACCGATTGTCCGAAAACCATGAAATTTGGACACAATACGCCCATTACCACCCTGGACTCTGTGCTTTACTCCCATTTTAATCCCATTAAAAAAAGGTTTTAGCAATCAAAACGATTTTCGGAATTTAATATTGGTTTTAATTAATTTTGAAATTCCAAATGCAAAGACATTTTATCGCCTCTTCTGTATGTGATAGGTATTAGTACTATACACATATTCCTTAAAAGACAATTTCGTTTAAATGACCCGAACGATGTTTCGACAATAGAAACCGAATCGCCCATTTTGACCTTTTTTGACTACTGAGGCATCCTTACGGTTTTCCAAATTTATGTAATTTATAGCGGTTGGCTTCGCCGCGATGATATTTATCACATATTAAAAGGAGAAAATATTTAGATATCAAGAACAAAAAAAAAATCGATAAAATACGGCCATTTTTTAAGCAAAAAAACTTTGACGGGTGGGGGGTTGGTTTGGAATTTATTTTCATGGTTCCCGTAATCTCACTTATTTTAAATTTTTTAAATGTGATAGCTAGAATCTCAAGGTACAATCTGTGCAAATTTGAAGGCAATCGGACCACTGGAACGTTGCCTGGACAGTGAAAATCTATCGCGGTCGCGAAAATTTGCATTCGGCAAACTCGACGGATGATACTATGAGCGGACGTTTTATGACCTTGACACATTAATGATATATATATTATCATAATCCCTATGAAATATTTTAATTATTTCCTGCTATAATATGAAATACCACTTATTCCCCAGTTAAATAAAAAATTAATGTGATACAATGGGTCATAGCCTGGAGGTAGGGTGTTCGATAGTGAAAAATCCACATTCATGGGCTTAAAAACATACACAATTGGTCGTGGCTTAGAGAATCTATTTTATTAACGAAAATAACACATAACGGGGTAGCCTGGCTCATGTTCGAATGTTTGGCATTAAAATATTTTTAAAATTCAGTTACCCCTTTGATACTTTCCGTGCCGACAAGGTTGTTTTCGAGTTAGCTGGTTTTGACTTCGCGCATGCGCTACGCTGGAACCAATAGTACCATGGGTACCAAATTCCGGCGAGAAACTTTTCGCGTTAGTACCTAGGTACCCTGAAATTTTCAAGGTGATATTTGCATTTGTTCAGGTTTTTTGTTCGTGGCATTTACCGTGCGTCGTGAGTTTGCGCATGCGCTATGCTAGAACCAAAGGTACCATGAACACCAAATTCCGGCGAGTAACTTTTCACGTTGGTACCTAGGTACCCTGAAAGTTTCAAGGTGATACCTGCATTTGTTCAAGTCGTTTGTTCTTGGCCCATGCCGTTTTTTTAAGTCCATATACGGCTTCTATAAGGGTAAAAAAAGGGAAATTTCGCCGCGAAACCGACACCGATTGTCCGAAAACTATGAAAATTGGACACAATACGTCCATTACAACCCCAGACCCTGTACCTAACTCCCATTTTGATCCGATTAAAAAAAGTTTTCTGAATTTACTATTGGTTTTTAATTATTTTTTTTTATATATACCTGATGACATTTATCCTTATAATAATAATAATAATAATAATAATAATAATGACTTTATTTGAGAAGGGTTGAAGATTAGGCTATAATAGCCTTTCTAACATCCTGCCCTTCATAGAAAATATATTACAAAAGATATAGACTGATGCAATAAATAACACACCACAATAATTTACAATAAAAGAAAATATATACAAATCACTTAAAAGATCAATTTAAGTAAATACGCGAGTTCATAAAAAGTAATATCATGCATCAACAAATCTACAATATGTACATGCTTAATCAATAATAATAATAATAAATAAATTATTTATTTTCAAAAGGGTGAAAAATTAGCGGTTTACAATTTTGCCCTTAATGAAAAAATAGACAAAACACATTATGCAGAAAACGATGATGGTTTAAATTTAAATAATTTAAATAAGCTTATACAGAATAGTTATGTAACATTTTTGATATAATTATGCAGTAATTTTTTAAAAGTTGAGAGAACATGTAATGTTTTTAAATCATTTGGAAGTGCATTCCATAAAATTGGTCCATTATAACGAAGACTATGTTTAAATTTAGTACAATTTGGATGTGGAATTTGTAATTTAAGATTTATAGAGTTGTAAGGAGTATTTTTAAATTGAAATAATGAATACAAGTAATTTGGACTTTAATAGTTTAATATTTTGAACATAAATATGTATTTATTAATCAAATGACGCTGTTGAATGGTAGGTAGTTTTAAAGATTTTGAAAGGATGGAATATGAAGAATCAGAAGAATTATGTTTAATAATGGGTTTGTTGAATATAATTTTAAATGATAATTTTTGGATAGTTTCAGATATGGTTTCAGCAGATCCCAATAACCCCTATGCATATATATGAAAGCTTTGATATCTGCTATGCAGATCTAGTTATTATTATTTTTGTGATTTTTCTGCAAATCTTATATCTGAGAATCTAACGGTGGGATCTTTCTAAAACTTCGACCTACCAGAGTGGTGGCTCTGGAATAAGCATATTTTCAATACGTTTAACACATCCGAAATCACCGAAATTTACGAACGAAGGCATTTGACCTACTTAGATGTAACTTGTGACTATTTGACCTATTTTACTAAAACAAATTTCTTTGAGTACCTTGAATCATTCACTTTAAATCTGTTATTTCGGATTTTTGAATTTCGAAAATTCGCCCTGTGATTTCGAACCGGAAGTTAAAATCAAAATGACAACTTCTTTAATAGTTGCACGATTTTTTATGAAATCCATTATGTAAGTAGATCTTATCGATACTACTTGAAAATTATCATTAGAAATTTTCTAAATTATCTCCCCTTTGTGATATTAAGGATCAAAATTTTCCAAAAAATCGACGAAATATAGGTCAGATTTTCTTGATAATTTTTTTTCGTGCTAGCTACGACACTACTGATTCGTACACAAAAAATGGAGTTGTAGCCTAAACCGGATGTGCCACCATCTTGAAATATGAAAAATCTCTAAGGCTTTTTTGGTATTTTAGTTACAGACATGGCAATTGTATTTTCCGACTCCTTGTAGGAAGCACGATAAAACGTAGAGAGTAGAATTTTGATTTCTGGCAAATCATGGACGCCATTTTGAGTTAAAAATGAAAAGCAGTGAAAAATCCACATTAATGGGCTTGGAAACATACACAATTGGTCTTAGCTTAAAGAATCTATCTTCTTTTAACGAAAATAATACATTACTGGATAGCCTGGCTCATGGTCGAACGTATGGCATTTGAATATTTCAAAAATTCGAATTTCTCCTTTGAAGTTTTCCTTGCCGACAAGGTTGTTTTCGAGTTTAGCGGGTTTGACTTCGCGCATTCGCTACGCTAGAACCAAAGTTACCATGAGTACCACACTCCGGTGAGACACTTTTTACGTTAGTGCCTAGGTACCCTGATATTTTGAAGGTGATACCTGCATTTGCTCAAGTCGTTTGTTCGTGGCACCTACCGTGCGTCGTGACTTTGCGCATGCGCTACGCTGGAACCAAAGGTACCACGAGTACCAAATTTCGGCAAGACTCTTTTCACGTTAGTACCTAGGTACCCTAAAATTTTCAAGGTGATACCTGCATTCGACCAAGTTGTTTGTTCTTGATTTATGGCTTTTATAAGGGGAGGGGGGGAGGGGAATTTTAATGCTTCTTCTGTATGTGATAGGTATAAATACTATACACATATTCCTTAAAAGACAATTTTTTTAAAATGACCCGAACGATGTTTCGACAATAAAAACCGAAATCGCCCATTTTGACCTTTTTGACTGCTGAGGCATCGTTACGGTTTTCCGAATAATTCCGGAGATTCGGAAAACCGTAACGGTTGGCTGCGCCGCGATGATATTTATCACATATTAAAGGGAGAAAATATTCAGATATCAAGAACAAAAAAAATCGATAAAATACGGCAATTTTTTAAGCAAAAAAACTTTGATGGGTTGGGTTGGGTTTGTAATTTATTTTCATTTTTCTCGGAATCTCACTCATTTCCATTTTTTAAATGCAATAGCTAGAGTCTCAAGGTACAAAGTGTGCAAATTTGAAGACAATCGGACCAATGGAACGTTGCCTGGGCAGTGCAAATCTATCCCGGTCGCTAAAAACCCCTATGAAATATTTTAAGTATTTACTGCTATAATATGAAATATTACTTATTTCCCAGTTTTAAAAAAATCGGTCAGCGGGTGCTGTACAACATCAAGGACCCTGGCCTTAAGTGTCTGCCACCAACTCTATACTTTCTATTGCCAGAAAATATTTTATTACTAGTCTAATTCAAGTTTAAAAATAAACTGTCGAGATTTAGTGTATGATATATGATACAATGGAAGATAGCCTGGAGGTCGGGTGTTCGATCCCTTCATTGGCCGAGAAATTTCATCTCGATTTTCCGGTGTGATTTCCCCTTGACAGTGATGCAGAAGGAGGGCCTGACAAAGACAGCTGCCTAGTCGTTCGGAGAGGACGAAAACCGAGGCCCCGTGTACATATTGTACACACATAAAAGATCCCTTGGCAGTTGGAATTTAATATAAGTGTAGGCCGTAGCACCGCTGCCCGGGCAAAATTTCCCTCATAGCACACTGTAAGGCGTATGCCCGTCTTCCATTAGCCCAGGTAAGGTGCATAATAGTAGGACGTTAAACCCCATTTCATTCATTCATTTTTATGTGTTAAAAGAGTGCCAGAAATGTATTGAAATTCAGCCAATTGTGTATCTAGTCGTTCGGATGGGACGAATAACCGAGATCCCGTGTAGACATTGGCGTGCACGTAAAAGATCCCTTGGCAATTGAAATTCAGTTGCTGCCCGGGCAAAAATTTCCCTCATATCACACTGTATGGCGTATGCCATTGCCCGGCTACAATGTTTCTAACTATATTTAGACCTGTAACTTCGCGAGTTTTTGACCAATATTAATATTATTTTTTTTTATTAGTTTGTGTGGAGTGGACGTTAAACATCATTCTCTCTGGATGAACTTTCTCGGCCAATGCACGGATCGAACACCCGACCTTACGCATTTAGCCACAGTGATCCTCCTGCTCCATTTGGACCCCGTGCGCGCACTGTATCATAAAGCCTGTCATTGAGTCAACTGGTGTGCTTTCGAATCCCCGGTTGTACGTGGCAAGGAGTAAGGTCGCCTGTCCAACCTCGTGTACTTTTCCGGGTCTTCCAATTTCTTCCCACTGCTAAAGACCCCTACGCGCAAGCGAATTATTGAAATAAAAGTAACCCATATGTTAGTCCTGAAATTACCTAGTTTGTGTCGAGTGGACGTTAAACCCCATTTCTCTCTCTCTCTCTCTCTTCTCTCTCTCGCATTCTCAATTTGGACCCATAACCGTAGGGGATAACGTGGTTAGCCAGGTTTTCCGGCGTGGGGCGGTTTCCCCTTGTCAGTGATGCAGGATGGATCGCCGGAGTGACAAAGGCATCCTGACTAGTCGTGCTGATGGTTCGAAAAACCGAGGTCCCGTGTAAACATTGGCATGCACGTAAAAGATCCCTTGGCAGTTGGAATTCAGTTGCTGCCCAGGCAAAAATTTTCGTCACAGCACACTGTATGGCGTATGTTAGTCGTTTGTTCTTTGCGCCTGTCGTTCGTCAAGTTACGGCTTACATAAGGGAAAAATAGTAGAATTTCGCCGCGAAACCGACACCGATTGTACGGAAACCATGAAATTTGGACACATTACGCCAATTACCTGCCCGGACTCAGCACCATACTCCTATTTTGATCCGATTAAATAAAAAAGAGTTTTAGCAAAAAATATCGATTTTAGGAATTTAATATTGGTTTTTATTAATTTTGAAATTGCAAATGCAAAGAGATTTTATTGCCTCTTCCATGTGTGATAGGTATTAGTACTATACACATTATCCTTAAAAGACACTTTTTTAAAATAACCACAACGATGATTAGGACACTAGAAACCGAAATCGCGTTTTTTGACATTTTGATTATTTTTTGCCCGGGTGCATTGTTTCTAACTATAATTATGTAAACCTGTTACTTTGCGAGTTTTTGACCAATTTTAATACCTTTTTAATGCTGAGGCACCGCTGCAGTGGTCCAAATCTCTTGAATTTCTAGCGGTTGGCTGCGCCACGATGATAGTTATCCCATATTAAAAGGAGAAATTGCTTAGATATAAAGATTTAAAAAAACACGATAAAATACGACTATTTTTATGCAAAACAACTTTGATGTGTGGGGTGGGTTTTGATTTTGTTTTCAACGTTCTTTGAATCTCACACTCTTCTATTTTTAATATGTGATAGCTAGCTAGAGTCCCAAGGTACAATCTGTGCAAATTTGTATGGCGGGGTATCAGTTCAAAATGCTATATGCGGTAGAAAGTAGAAAATAAAAATCAAAAGAGAAAATTCTTATCCAAAATGGACATTTTCGTGTGCTTTTCTAGCTAATACGTCCACCTTCCCTTTTTTTAGTCGTAAATAATCTACTTTCAACAACCGAATTTCTACTTTCAAAAATCAACTTTTGACATTCGACTTTTCAACTTCAGATTTTCTACTCGAGATTTTCTGCTCGATATTTTCTCCATGCATATTACGAAAATAAATTTGATCACGTGACTATTTCTGCATGTCAATAAAATACGGTAATTTCCTGAGAAAAAAAAACAACCCCAGGGAAAAATAACTCTAGTTGTAAGACTAAGATAAGGTTTTTCTAATCTAGACTACATTTACTAACAAAAAAAACAGTAAATACATTTTTCATTTCAATCTTTGTTGCATGTGGTTATGGAGGACTTGGCAGTATTGTTAAGGGAAAATACCGTATTTTAATGACATGCAGAAATAGTCACGTGATCAAATTCATTTCCGTAATATGCATGGAGAAAATATCGAGCAGAAAATATCGAGTAGAAAATCTGATGCTGAAAATCGAATGTCAAAAGTTGATTATTGAAAGTAGAAATTCGGTTGTTAAAAGTAGATTTTTTACGACTTAAAATAGAAAAGGTGGACGTATTAGGTAGACAAGCACACGAAAATGTCCATTTTGGATAAGAAGTTTCTCTTTTGATTTATATTTTCTACTTTCTACCGCAGATCGCATTTTGAACCTGCTACCCCGCCATAAATTTGTAGGCAATCGGACCTTCGGTACGTTGCCCTGGTGGTGCAAATGTACCCTGTCACGAAAATTTGTCCATTCTTCAACGCGTTTTATATTGTATTATGGCCGCCATCTTAGATCCACCCTCATTTACTAAACAACTCCAAAATATACCCCAAATTTCCAAATCGACCTTAATTTCATTTTACTTCGTGCATGCCCCACGATTGAACCAATGTTTTTAGTTAATTTTTTTTGCCCGGGTGCAATGTTTCTAACTATATTTAAAGGAGCTAAATCGCTAACATTTGGGACCTAGAAATTGACAAAAGTGGGTCGCAACGCATATAATACTGTAATATGAATGTATAAAAATTGATTTACATTCATTGGTTTCCGTTTTTTCCCCAATTTAAAATCAGTTATGTTCGGCGAAATAAGCAATGCAGTCTCAATCTAGTGCAAATTTCTATAGCGCCTGGTTATTCCAGTCAATATACGCCGTATGGCATTGTACAATATGGACAGCCTCACTCCTCAAGTCTCTTATTAAAACTGAGACTGAAGCGCATTATGGTACACGATTCGTGTACCAATGTTAAAAAAATTATTTTATCTAAAATATCCGATATCAGAAGCTCATTTTTTCCCGTTAAGTTTACATCATCAATGTTGATTTAAATTGGGCAACTATTCGTGTTTTCGATGTCAAAGATTTTGAAGGATTTTGAGTGACGGACTTGGCCCTTTAATCCTGTAACTTTGCGATTTTTTGACCAATTTTAATACCTTTTTTTGTTACTTTCTTTAAGATAATTGACATATTTGATGACACGTGACAATGAATATGAAAGCTTTTATATCTGCATGGGACAGTAGCAGATCTAGTTTTTAGGGTTTCACACTGCGAAGCTTGTATGAAACACTATTGTTTTTGTTAAAATTATTAGGGTTTCACACTGCAAAGCTTGTGTGAAACACTATTGTTTTTGTTAAAATTTCGTCTGAAAGACTATTGTTTTTACTAAAAGTATTATTATTATTTTTTAGACTAAGACTTTCGTCTGAAGGAGTATTGTTTTAGAAATTTTCTAAATTATCTCCCCTTGGTGATATTAAGGATCAAAGTTTTCATAAAAATCGACGAAATATAGGTCAGATTGCCTTGAAATTATTTTTTTTACTAGCTACGACACTACTGATTCGAACACAAACAATTGAGTTTCTAGCCCAAACCGGAAGTGCAACCATCTTGACACGTCAAATTCGATATTCCTATGTTGATATTTTACTTACAGACAAGGCAATTATATTTTCCGAATCCTTTTAGAAAAGCCAAAAAACTGTCAGGAATAAAATTTCGATTTTTGGAAAATGATGGACATTTGGAACCGGAAGTTAAAATCAAAATGACAACTTCTTAAATAGTTGCACGATTTTTATGAAATTTAGTATGTCAGTAGATTTTGCTCATGTGACTTTAAAATTGTTATTAGAAATTTTCTAAATTATCTCCCAGTGGAGAAATTAAGGATCAAAATTTAAAAAAAATGGAAGAAATATAGGTCAGATTGCCTTGAATTTTTTTTTACTAGCTACGGCATTTGAGTGGATATTGTTGTTTTAAATTTTCATTGGTCAGTAGTCCGTCTACTGGCTAATCACTAGCTGCCCTACAAAAGCTTTACATTTAAAACGAGTGCCAGTATTGGATCAAATATGTTTACATAACGTTACGTCATGGCTCACGATTTTATTATGACTAATTAACCAGTGCATAGAAGAATACTGCAGTAAAACTAATTGCGTGACAGACGAGGCTATCAAGACGAATAAAATGTAAACAATACTGTTTGGAAACGAACATACTTTCACGGGTTTTAATACCTTAAGTCATTGTCCAAAGTTTTAGGAAAAACACAGAATAAACGAAGGGCTGTCATGTTGCTGTACCTAAGTGATAGCTTTCATTGAACGGAAAGAATAGACACATTCCCGCGTAAGTTCAAGAAACAGACGCCATTCCAGCAATGGCCAGAGAGGGATTTCTCGGGCCATTGCTTCAGGAATATGGGATAATAATAATAATAATAATAATAATATCTTTATTAGGGTAAGAAATTACCTGGCTCATGGTCGAATGATTGGTTTTGAATATTTCAAAAATTCGAATTACCCCTATAATGTTTCCGTGCCGACAAGGTTGTTTTCGAGATAGCTTGTTTTGACTTCGCGCATGCGTTACGCTGGAACCAAAGGTACCATGAGTATCAAATTCCGGCGAGGAACTTTTCACGTTAGTACCTAGGTACCCTGAAATTTTCAAGGCGATATCTGCATTTGTTCAAGTCGTTTGTTCTTGGCACCTGCCGTTGGTCGTTTTTTTTCTATATAAGTCAATTTACGGAAAAATATCGATTTTCGGAATTTAAAATTGGTTTTAATTAATTATGAAATTGCAAATGCAAAGTTATTTTATCGCCTCTTCCATGTCATCTTCATTAGAAGGCTTGATCTCGCCTTAACTACATACAGCTTATCAAGCCCTTCACTCAACCCTCTGCATTTTTCGGCGCTAAATTTGATTGGGTATAGGTCCCCAACCGTGATCCAATCAGATTCCTTCGTTAAATGGGTTACTAAAAATAGACTACTTTCAATTCATTTTATTTATCTTTCGTTAAGAAAATCGTCACGATTATCAAGGTAATCGGACCTTTGGAACATTGCCCGGGCGATGCGAATGAAACCCGTAACGAAAATTTGTTCATTCTTCAACGCGTTTTATATTGTATTAAGACCGCCACCTTAGATCCGCCGCCATTTACCAAACAACTGCAAAATATACCCCAAATTCTCAAATCGACCATAATTTCTTTTAATTTCGCGCATGCCCCACGATGTAACCAATGTTTTCAGATCATTTTGTTTTTGCTCGGGTGCAATGTTTCTAACTATATTTAAACCTGTAACTTTGCGAGTTTTTGACCAAGTTTAATACTTTTTTCTTGTTACCTTCTTTAAGATACTTGACATATTTCATGACACGTTACGATGAATATGAAAGCTTTCATATCTGCATGGGACAGTAGCAGATCTAGTTATTATTATTTTTTTGTGTGTTTTATTCACAAATCGGATTTCTCAGAATCTACTCATAGGATCTTTCTGAAACTTTTACCTACCCCACAAAAAATGGGTGTCGGCTGATGGGTAAATATATTTTCAAAACGTTTTTCGCATCCGAAATCACCGAATTTTACGAACAAGTGCATTTGACCTACTTTGCTGTAACTTTGTGACTATTTCACCTATTTTACTAATTTTTTTTCATTGAATACCTCGACTCCTTTTCGTCAAATCTGAGATTTCGGATTTTCGAATTTCGAAAATTCGTCGCTGTGATGTTTAGCCGGAAGTAAAAATCAAAATAAAAACTTCTTTAATAGGTGGACGATTTTTATAAAATTTAGAATGTAAGTACATCTCGCTCATGTGACTTTAAAAAGGTCATTAGAAATTTCCTAAATTATCTCCCCTTGGTGATATTAAGGATCAAATTTTTCAAAAAAATGGACGAAATATAGGTCAGATTGCCTTGAATTTTTTTTTTACTAGCTAGTACACTACTGATTCGTACCCAAAAACTGAGTTTGTAGCCCAAACCGGAAGTGCAACCATCTTGAAATGTGAAAATCGATACTCCTTTGTTGATACTTTATTTACAGACAAGGCAATTATATTTTCCGAATCCTTTTAAAAAAGCCGAAAAACTGCCGAGAATAGAATTTTGATATTTGGCAAATCATGGACGCCATTTTGAATTTAAAATGGGAACAAGTCGAATGCATTTGACCAACTTTGTGACTTTTTGACCTATTTTATTAATTCTTTTTTCTTTGAATACCTTGAAATATTTACTTCACATCTGCAATTTCGGATTTTCGAATTTAGAAAATTCGTCGATGTTATTTCGAAATCAAAAGTTGAGACCAACTTGACAACTTCTTTAATAGTTGAACAATTTTCTATGTGAGTAGATCTTACCGATACGACTTGAAAAATGTCATTACAAATTTGCTAAATTATCTCCCCTTGGAGAAATTAACGATCAAATTTTTCAAAAAAATCGACGAAATATAGGTCAAATTCCATTGAAATTGTTTTTTATAATAGCTACGACACTTCTGATTCGTACACAAAAAATTGAGTTTGTAGCCCAAGCCGGAAGTGTAACCATCTTGAAATGTGCAAACCGATAAGGCTTTGTTGATATTTTACGTACAGACAAGGCAATTATATTTTTCGAATCCTTTTAGGAAAGCCAAAAAACTTTTAGGAATCGACTTTTGATTTAGGTCAACTGCTGGACGCCATTTTGAAATGAAAATGAACAATGGTGAAAAATCGGTTCTATTTCAGTAACTTGAAATTTTCAGGGGGATAGGAGATGGGCTAGCAATGACCTCACAACAAATTTCCAGCTAAATCGACCAATAACTATTCATTTTACCGACCTTAAGCTTCCCAAGCTGTCGGTCCACCCGTTCTTCGTCCACAATTTCTTGTAAACTCTTGTTTAAAGTCATGAAACAAAGAAGCGTATGGATTTTCAAGGATATCCGATAGTTACTGCCAGAGTTATTACCCTTGATCTCTTCAAAAAACCTTTTGAACGCTCTAGCGGCTAAAGTTAATATCCGATTGACTTTAAATTTAAACACAGTGTTTAAGGTCACGAGACGAAGAAGCCCATTGATTTTCAGTAATTACTGCCAGAGTTATGGCCCTTGATAACCTCAAAAAATATTGTAAACGCTCTTGTGGCTAAAGTTAATATCCGATTGACTTTAAATTTATAAACAGTGTTTAAGGCCAAGAGACGAAGAGGCCTAGGTGATACTTGTTCAAGTCGTTTGTTCTTGGCACCTGTCGTTGTTTGTTTTTTTAAAAGCTAATTTACGGTTTCAAACTATATTTAGATCCGTAACTTCGCGAGTTTTCGACCAATTTTAATATTTTTTTCTTGTTATTTTCATTAAGATACTTGGTATAATCGATGGCACGTGATGATGAATATGAAAGCTTTCATATCTGCTTGGGACAGTAGCAGATCTAGTTATTATTATTTATTTTTTTGTGTGTTTATCCACTTTTCGGTTTTCTCAGAATCTACCTATAGGATCTTTCTGAAATTTTTATCTACCCCCAAAAAAGTAGGTGTTGGGTGAATATATTTTCAAAACGTTTTTCGAATCCGAAATCACCGAATTTGACGAACAAATGCATTTGACCTACATTAATGTAACCTCGTGACTTTTTGACCTATTTTACTAATTCTTTTTTCTCTGGGTACCTTGTAATCCTGACTTCAAATCTGCACTTTCGGATTTTCGAATTTCGAGCATTCGTCGCTGGGATTTCGAACCGGAAGTTAAATCAAAAAGACAACTTCTTTAATAGTTGTACGTTTTTTTTATGAAATTTAGTATGTAAGTAGATCTTACTTATGCGACTATAAAAAATGACATTAAAATTTTTTAAAATTATCTCCCCTTGGTAATATTAGGGATCAAAATTTCCCCCAAAATCGACGAAGTATAGGTCAGATTGCCTCGAAAAAGTTTTTTTGTACTAGTTACGACACTACTGATTCGTACACAAAAAATGGAGTTTGTAGCACAAACCGGAAGTGCCGACATCTTGAAAGGTGAAATACCCTAAGCGTTTTTTGATATTTTATTTATAGACAAGGGAATTATATTTTCGGAATCCTTAAATTTAGGCCGAAAAACGCTCGCGTAAAGAATTTTGATTTAGGTCAACTGATGGACGCCATTTTGAATTGAAAATGAACAATAGTGAAAAATCCACATTCATGGACTTGAAAACATACACAATTGGTCGTGGATTAGAAAATCTATCGTCTATTAACGAAAATAATACATTACAGGATAGCCTGGCTCATGGTCGAATGTTTGACATTTGAAAATTTTAAAAATTCGAATTACCCCTTTCATGTTTTCCGTGCCGACCAGGTTGTTTTCGAGTTAGCTGGTTTGGAATACGCGCATGCGCTACGCTAGAACCAAAGGCACCATAAGTACCAAATTCCGGCGATGAATTTTTCATGTTAGTACCTAGGTACCCTGATATTTTCATGGTGATACCTGTATTTGTTCAAGTCGTTTGTTCGTAGTACCTGCAGTGCGTCGTGACTTCGCGCATGCGCTACACTAGAACCAAAGGTACCATGAACACCAAATTCCGGCGAGAAACTTTTCACATGGGTACCTAGATACTCTAGAATTTTCATGGTGATATCTGCATTTGTTCACGTTGTTTGTACGTGGCACGGCGCAAGGTCGGTGGATTTCGTGCATGCGCTACGCTAGAACCAACGGCACCATGATTACCAAATTCCGTCAAGGAACTTTTACGTTAGGATATAGGTACCCTGAAATTTTCAAGGCGATACTTGCATTTGTTGAAGTCGTTTGTTCGTGGCACCTGCCGTTCGTGGTTTTTTTCTAAGTCAATTTATAAGGCTTCCATAAATATTGTTTTGCCCTGGTGCAATGTTTCTAACTATATTTAGACCTGTAACCAATTTAAAAAAAAATATATTAGTTCCCATGGAACGAAAAACCGAGGTGCCGTGAACACATTGGCGTGCACGTTCAATATCCCTTGGCAGTTGGAATTCAGTTGCTGCCCGGACAAAACATCCCCTTATAGCACACTGTATGGCGTGTGCTATAGCCCGGCTTCATTATTTCTAACTATATTTAGACCTGTAACTTCGCGAGTTTTTGACCAATTTTAATAAAAAAAATTATTAGTTTTTATAGAGTGGACGTTAAACATCATTTTTTTTTTTATCTCTCTCTGGATGAACTTTCTCGGCCAATGCAAGGATCCAACATCCGACCTTACGAACTTAGCCCTGCTCCATTTGGACCCCGTACGCGCACTGTATCATAAAGCCCGTCATTGAGTCAACTGGCGTGGTTTCGAATCCCGGTTGTACGTGGCAAGGAGTAAGTTCGCCTATCCAACCTTGTGGGGTTTCTCCGGGTCTTCCAATTTCTTCCCACTGCTAAAGACCCCTACGCGCAAGCGAATTATTGAAATAAAAGTCCATGGTTAGCCAGGTTTTCCGGCGTGGCGTGGTTTTCCCTTGTCAGTGATGCAGGAGGGATCGTCTATAATAATAATAATAATACTAATAATCGCGTCATTTTACAAGGGTAGCAAATTAGGCCCTTGGCAGTTGGAATTTGATATAAGAGTAGGTAGCGCCGCTGTCCGCGCAAAATGTCACTCAAAGCACACTGCATGCCCGTCTCTATTATCCCGGTTTAGGATCAGAACAGTAGGACGTTGATCCCAATTTTATTTCATTTAGTTCTATGCTATCAAGGGGGTCACGTATCTAAGTTGGTAAGGTGCTGGCCCGCTAGGCTACCGGCTGGGTGCGCGATCCATGCATTGGCCGAGAAATTTCATCTCGATTTTCCGGCGTGGTTTCCCATTGTCAGTGATGCAGACTAAGGGCCTGACACGGACATCTGCCTAGTCGTTCCGATGGGACGAAAAACCGTGGTCCCGTGTACACATTGGCGTGCACGTAAAAGATCCCTTGGCAGTTGGAATTCAGTTGCTGCCCGGGCAAAAATTTCCACCAGAGCACACTGTATGGCGTATGCCATTGCCCGGCTGCAATGTTTCTAACTATATTAAGACCTGTAACTTCGCGAGTTTTTGACCAATTTCATTTAGTTCTATGCTATAAGGGGGTGTTGCGTGGGTAAAGTGCTGGCTCCCTAGCCTGGACACCGGGTGTTCGATCCATGCATTGACCGAGAAAGATCATCTCTATATTTATTCATTCTATGCTATAATAAATGCCGACAAATCATTTGAACTTGTTACACTATACCAGTCTCTCACGCGGCATTGTTTTTACATTTCGGTTTGTGTTTCATTACGAAACGACTCCTCAGCTCGTGTTTTTGATTAATTGTTTGCCCGGGTGCGGTGTTTCTAACAATATTTAGACCTGTAACTTTGCGAGTTTTTGACCAATGTTAATACTTTTTTCTTGTTATTTTCTTTTACGAGCAGAACAGTAGGACGTTGAGCCCCATTTCATTTCATTTAGTTGTATGCTATCAGGGGGGTCGAGTGGCTAAGTGGGTAAGGTGCTGGCTCGCTAGCCTTGAGGCCGGGTGTCCGATCCATGCATTTAGCCGAGAAAGTTCATCTCAATTTTCCTGCGCGGTTTCCACTTGTCGATAATGCAGACGGAGGGCCTGACATGGACAACTGCTTAGTCGTTCGGATGGGACGAAAAAACCGGGGTCCCGTATACACATTGGCGTGCACTTAAAAGATCCCCTGACAGTTGGAATCCAGTTGCTGCCCAGGCAAAAATTTCCCTCATATTATTTTTGCCCGGGTGCAAGGTTACTAACTATATTTAGACCTGTAACTTCGCGAGTTTTTGACCAATTTTAATAATTATTTTCTTGTTATTTTCTTTAAGATACACGTGACAATGAACATGAAAGCTTTCATATCTGCATGGGACAGTAGCAGATCTAGTTATTCTTTTTTTTTGTGTTTTATCCACTTTTCGGTTCTCTCAGAATCTACCTATAGGATCTTTCTGAAATTTAGTATGTAAGTAGATCTTACTCTTGCAACTTTAAAAATGACATTAAATTTTTTTTAAAAATTATCCCCCCTTGGTGATATTAAGGATCAAAACTTTCCAAAAAATCGACGAAATATAGGTCAGATTGCCTCGGAAAAGTTTTTTTGTATTAGCTACGACACTACTGATTCGTACACAAAAAATGAAGTTTGTAGCACAAACCGGAAGTGCCGACATCTTGAAAGGTGAAAAAACCCTAAGGCTTATTTGATATTTTATTTACAGACAAGGGAATTATATTTTCCGAATCCCTAAATTTAGGCCGAAAAACGCTCGCGAAAAGAATTTTGATATAGGTCAACTGATGGACGCCATTTTGAATTGAAAATGAACAATAGTGAAAAATCCACATTCATGGGCTTGAAAACATACACAATTGGTCGTGGCTTAGAAAATCTATCGTCTATTAACGAAAATAATACATTAGAGGATAGCCTGGCTCATGGTCGAATGTTTGGCATTTGAATATTTTAAAAATTCGAATTACCCCCTTCATGTTTTCCGTGCCGACAAGGTTGTTTTCGAGCTGGTTTGGAATACGCGCATGCGCTACGCTGGAACCAAAGGTACCATAAGTACCAAATTCCGGCGATGAATGTTTCATGTTAGTACCTAGGTACCCTGATATTTTCAAGGAGATACCTGTATTTGTTCAAGTCGTTTGTTCGTAGTACCTGCAGTGCGTCGTGATTTCGCGCATGCGCTACACTAGAACCAAAGGAACCATGAACACCAAATTCCGGCGAGACACTTTTCACATGGGTACCTAGATACCCTAGAATTTTCATGGTGATATCTGCATTTGTTCACGTTGTTTGTACGTGGCACGGCGCAAGGTCGGTGGATTTCGTGCATGCGCTACGCTAGAACCAACGGCACCATGATTACCAAATTCCGTCAAGGAACTTTTACGTTAGGATATAGGTACCCTGAAATTTTCAAGGCGATACTTGCATTTGTTGAAGTCGTTTGTTCGTGGCACCTGCCGTTTGTGGTTTTTTTACGAAGTCAATTTATAAGGCTTCCATAAATATTGTTTTGCCCTGGTGCAATGTTTCTAATTATATATAGACCTGTAACCAATTTAAAAAAAAAAATTAGTTCCGAGGAACGAAAAACCTAGGTCCCGTGAACACATTGGCGTGCACGTACAATATCCCTTGGCAGTTGGAATTCAGTTGCTGCCCGGACAAAACATTCCCTTATAGCACACTGTATGTGGTATGCCATAGCCCGGTTTCAATATTTAATTTATTTCTCCCTCTATCTGGATGAACTTTCTCGGCCAATGCAGGGATCCAACACCGTACGCGCACTGTATCATAAAGCCTGTCATTGAGTCAACTGGCGTGGTTTCGAATCCCCGGTTGTACGTGGCAAGGAGTAAGTTCGCCTATCCAGCCTTGTGGGGTTTCTCCGGGTCCTCCTATTTCTTCCTACTGCTAAAGACCCCTACGCGCAAGCGAATTATTGAAATAAAAGTAAACCATTTTATTATGTTAGTCTGAAAATTACGTAGTTTGTGTCGAGTGGACGTTAAACCCCATTTCTCTCTCTATTTCTCTTCTCTCTCTCGCTCTATCAATTTAGACCAAATAACCGTAGGGGATCAAATGGTTAGCCCTGCTCCATTAGGGACCCCGTGCGCGCCTGTCATTTGAGTCAACTGGTATGGTTTCGAATCCCCGGTTGTACGTGACAAGGAGTAAGACACCTACGCGCACTCGAATTATTGAAATAAAAGTAAACCATATGTTACTCCTGAAATTACCTAAGTTTGTGTCGAGTGGACTTTAAACCCCATTTCTCTCTCTCTCCCTCTCTCTCTCTCTCTCTTCTCTTTCAATTTCACCCAATAGCCGTAGGGGATCACGTGGTTAGCCAGGTTTTTCGGCGTGGCGCGGTTTCCCCTTGTCAATGATGCAGGAGGGATCGCCTGAGTGACGAAGGAAACCTGCCTAGTCGTTCCGATGGGACGAAAAACTGAGGTCCCGTGTAAACATTGACGTGCACTTAACAGAGCCCTTGGCAGTTGGAATTCGATATAAGAGTAGGAAGCGCCGCTGTCCGCGCAGAATTTCCCTCAAAGCACACTGCATGCTCGTCTCTATTATCCCGGTTTAGGATCAGAACAGTAGGACATTGATCCCAATTTCATTTCATTTAGTTCTATGCTATCAAGGGGGTCACGTGGCTAAGTTGGTAAGGTGCTGGCCCGCTAGGCTGCAGGCCGGGTGCGCGATCCATGCATTGGCCGAGAAATTTCATCTCGATTTTCCGGCGTGGTTTCCCATTGTCAGTGATGCAGTTGGAATTAAGTTGCTGCCCGGGCAAAAATTTCCATCAGAGCACACTGTATGGCGTATGCCATTGCCCGGCTGCAATGTTTCTAACAATATTTAGACCTGTAACTTCGCGAGTTTTTGACCAATTTCATTTAGTTCTATCCTATAAGGGCGTGTTGCGTGGGTAAGGTGCTGGCTCCCTAGCCTGGACACCGGGTGTGCGATCCATGCATTGACCGCTAAAGATCATCTCTATTTTCCGGCGTGGTTTCCCCATTGTCAGTGATGCAGACGGGGGGTCTGACACGGACAGCTGTCTTGTCGTTCGGAAGTGACGAAAAACTGAGGTCCGGTGTACACATTGGCATACACGTTAAAGATCCCTTGGCAGCTGGTATTCGGTTGTTGCTTGGGCAAAAATTTCCCTCATAGCACACTGTATGGCGTATTCCCGTCTTCAATTAGCCCAGGTTAGGTTCAGAAGCGTAGGCATTAAACCCCATTTTATTTATTCATTCTATGCTATAATAGATGCCGACAAATCATTTGAACTTGTTACACAATACCAGTCTCACACGCGGCATTGTTTTTACATTTCGGTTTGTGTTTCATTACGAAACGACTCCTCAGCTCGTGTTTTTGATTAATTTTTTGCCCGGGTGCGGTGTTTCTAACAATATTTAGACCTGTAACTTTGCGAGTTTTTGACCAATGTTAATACCTTTTTCTTGTTATTTTCTTTTACGAGCAGAACAGTAGGACGTTAAGTCCCATTTCATTTCATTTAGTTCTATGCTATAAGGGGGGTCGAGTGGCTAAGGGGGTAAGGTGCTTTCTCGATAGCCTGGAGGCCGGGTGTTCGACCCATGCATTACCCGAGAAAGTTCATCTCAATTTTCCTGCGCGGTTTCCACTTGTCAGTGATCCAGACGGAGGGCCTGACACGGACAACTGCTTAGTCGTTCGGATGGGATAAAAAACCGAGGTCCCGTATACACATTGGCGTGCACGTAAAAGATCCCTTGACAGTTGGAATTCAGTTGCTGCCCAGGCAAAAATTTCCCTCATATTATTTTTGCCCGGGTGCAAGGTTTCTAATTATATTTAGACCTGTAAATTCGCGAGTTTTTGACCAATTTTAATAATTATTAGGGTTTCACACTGCGAATCTTGTGTGAAACACTATTGTTTTAGTTAGAATTATTATTCTTATTATTATTATTATTATTAAGCTTTCATATATTCATGTATGAAAGCTTATTGTTTCTGTTAAGATTATTATTCTTCCTATTATTATTATTTTTGTGTGTTTTATTCACAAATCGGATTTCTCAGAATCTACTCATAGGATCTTTCTGAAACTTTTACCTACACCCCCCCCCCCCAAAAAAAAAAAATTGGGTGGTGGCTGTTGGGTAAATATATTTCCAAAACGTTTTTCGCATCCGAAATCACCGAATTTTTCGAACAAATGCATTTGACCTACTTTGCTGTAACTTTGTGACTGCAATTTCGGATTTCGAGCCGGAAGTAAAAATCTCGAGCCGGAAGTAAAAATCAAAATAACAACTTCTTTAATAGTTGCACGATTTTCATGGAATTTGGTATGTAAGTAGATCTCGCTCATGCGACTTTAAAAATGTTGTTAGAAATTTTCTAAATTATCTCCCCTTGGTGATATTAAGGATCAAAGTTTTCAAAAAAATCGACGAAATATAGGTCAGATTGCCTTAAAAAAATTTTTTTTTAATAGCTAGGACACTACTGATTCGTACCCAAAAATTGAGTTTGTAGCCCAAACCGGAAGTGTGAAAATCGATACTCCTTTGTTGATATTTGACTTACAGACAAGGCAATTATATTTTCCGAATCCTTTTGGAAAAGCCGAAAAACTGTCGGGAATAGAATTTTGATTTAGGTCAAGTGATGGACGCCATTTTGAATTGAAAATAAGAACAGGTCGAATGCATTTGACCAACATTGCTGTTACTTTGTGACTTTTTGACCTATTTTATTAATTCTTTTTTCTTTGAATGCCTTGAAACATTTACTTCAAATCTGCAATTTCGGATTTTCGAATTTAGAAAGTTCGTCGATGCTATTTCGAAACCAAAAGTTGAGACCAACTTGACAACTTCTTTAATAGTTGCACGATTTTCACGAAATTAAGTATGTGAGTAGATCTCACTCATCCGACTTTAAAAATGACATTAAACATTTTTTTAAATTATCTCCCCTTGGTGATATTAAGGATCAAAATTTTCCCCAAAATCGACGAAATATAGGTCAGATTGCCTCGAAAAAATTTTTGTACTTACTACGACACTACTGATTCGTACACAAAAAATGGAGTTTGTAGCACAAACCGGAAATGCCGACATCTTGAAAGGTGAAAAAACCCTAAGGCTTTTTTGATATTTTATTTACAGACAAGGGAATTATATTTTCCGAATCCCTAAATTTAGGCCGAAAAACGCTCGCGAAAAGAATTTTGATTTAGGTCAACTGATGGACGCCATTTTGAATTGAAAATGAACAATAGTGAAAAATCCACATTCATGGGCTTTAAAACATACACAATTGGTCGTGGCTTAGAAAAGCTATCGTCTATTAACGAAAATAATACATTACAGGATAGTCTGGCTCATGGTCGAATGTTTGGCATTTGAATATTTTAAAAATTCGAATTACCCCTGTCATGTTTTCCGTGCCGACAAGGTTGTTTTTGAGTTAGCTGGTTTTGAATACGCGCATGGGCTACGCTGGAAACAAAGGTACCATAAGTACCAAATTCCGGCGATGAACTTTTCACGTTAGTACCTAGGTACCCTGATATTTTCAAGGTGATACCTGTATTTGTGCAAGTCGTTTGTCCGTAGTACCTGCAGTGCGTCGTGACTTCGCGCGAGCGCTGCACTAGAACCAAAGGTACCATGAACACCAGATTCCGGCGAGAAACTTTTCACATGGGTACCTAGATACCCTAGAATTTTCATGGTGATATCTGCATTCGTTCAAGTCGTTTGTACGTGGCACGGCGCAAGGTCGGTTGACTTCGCACATGCGCTACGCTAGAACCACGGTACCATGATTACCAAATTCTTTCGAGGAACTTTTAACGTTGGTACCTAGGTAATCTGAAGTTTTTAATGCGATACTTGCATTTGTTGAAGTCGTTTGTTCGTGGCACCTGCCGTTCGTGGTTTTTTTCTAAGTCAATTTATAAGGCTTCCATAAATATTGTTTTGCTCTGGTGCAATGTTTCTAACTATATTTAGACTTGTAACCAATTTTTAAAAAAAAGAAATATTAGTTCCGATGGAACGAAAAACCGAGGTCCCGTGAACACATTGGCGTGCACGTACAATATCCCTTGGCAGTTGGAATTCAGTTGCTGCCCGGGCAAAACATCCCCTCATAGCACACTGTATGGCGTATGCCGTAACCCGGCTTCAATATTTCTAACTATATTTAGACCTGTAACTTCGCGAGATTTTGACCAATTTTAATAAAAAAAAATTATTAGTTTTTATGGCGTGGACGTTAAACATCATTTTTCTCTCTCTCTTTCTGGATGAACTTTCTAGGCCAATGCAGGGATCCAACACCCGACCTTACGAACTTAGCCCTGCTCCATTATGACCCCCGTACGCGCACTGTATCATAAAGCCTGTCATTGAGTCAACTGGCGTGGTTTCGAATCCCCGGTTGTACGTGGCAAGGAGTAAGTTCGCCTATCCAACCTTATGGGGTTTCTCCGGGTCCTTCAATTTCTTCCCACAGCTAAAGACCCCTACACGCAAGCGAATTATTGAAATAAAAGTAAACCATATGTTAGTCCTGAAATTACATAATTTGTGTCGAGTGGACGTTAAACCCATTTCTCTTTCTCTCTCTTCTCTCTCTCAATTTGGACCAAATAACGGTAGGGGATCACATGGTTAGCCAGGTTTTCCGGCGTGGCGCGGTTTCCCCTTGTCAGTGATGCAGGAGGGATCGCCTGACAAAGGACACCTGACTAGTCGTTCTGATGGCTCGAAATAATCGAGGTCCCGTGTAAACATTGACGTGCACTGAGCAGAGCCCTGGGTATATGGAATTCGATATAAGAGTAGGAAGCGCCGCTGTCCGTGCAAAAATTTCCTCAAAGCACACTGCATGCCCGTCTTTAATATCCCATTTAGGAGTAGAACAATTTTATTTTATTTAATTCTATGCTATAAGGGGGGTCAGGTGGCTAAGTTGGTAAGGTGCTGGATCGCTAGTCTGGAGGCCGGGTGTGCAATCCATGCATTGGCCAAGAAATTTCATCTCGATTTTCCGGCGTGGTTTCCCATTGTCAGTGATGCAGACGGAGGGCCTGACACGGACAGCCTGACACGGACAGCTGCCTAGTCGTTCCAATAGAACGAAAAACCGAGGTCCCGTGTACACATTGGCGTACAGGTAAAAGACCCCTTGACATTTGGAATTCAGTTTCTGCCCGAGCAAAAATTTCCCTCATAGCACACTGTATCCCAGTCTTCAATTAGCCCAGGTTAGGTGCAGAAGCGTAGGACGTTAAACCCAATTTTAATTATTCATTCTATGCTATAATAAATGCCGACAAATCGTTTGAACTTATTACACAGTACCAGTCTCACACTTTTATGAAGAAACGACTCCTCGGCCCGTTATTTTGAATATTTTGGCTTCCATAAATATTTTTTTGCCCGGGTGCAATGTTTTTAACTATATTTAGACATGTAACTTTGCGAGTTTTTAACCAATGTTAATAAATTCCGGCGAGGAACTTTTCACGTTGGTACCTAGGTACCCTGAAATTTTCAAGGTAATACCTGCATTTGTTCAAGTCGTTTGTTCTTGGCACCTGCCGTTCGTCGGTTTTTTTTAAAAGTCAATTTACAGCTTCCATAAAAAAAAATGTTTGCCCTGGTGCAATGTTTCTAACTATATTTAGACCTGTAACTTAGCGAGTATTTGACCAATTTTAATGTGTTTTTTCTTGTTATTATCTTTAAGATACTTGATATAATTGATGACACGTGACGATGAATACCGTCATTTACCAAACCCCGAAATATACCAAAAATCCCCAAATTGACAAAAGTGACTTTTACATTCGCGCAAGCGCCATGCGAAAACCAAAGCTTTCAGGTTATTTTTGCCCGGGTGCGATTTATTTGGTAACTATATTTACACTTATAACTTTGCGAATTTTTGACCAATACACGTGACATGAATATGGAAGCTTTCATATCTGCATGGGACAGTAGCAGATCTAGTTCCTATTATTAAGCTTTCATATGTTCATATATGAAAGCTCATTGTTTCTGTTAAGATTATTATTCTTCCTATTATTTTTTTTTTTTGTGTGTGTTTTATTCACAAATCGGGTGGTGACTGTTGGGTAAATATATTTTCAAAACGTTTTTCGCATCCGAAATCACCGAATTTTACGAACAGATGCATTTGACCTACTTTGGTGTAACTTTGTGATTATTTCACCTATTTTACTAATTCTTTTTTCTTTGAATACCTTGACTCCTTTACTTCAAATCTGCAATTTCGGATTTTCGAATTTCGAAAATTCGTCGCTGTGATTTCGAGTCGGAAGTAAAAATCAAAATAACAACTCTCTCTCTCATGCGACTTTAAAATGTTGTTAGAAATTTTCTAAATTATCTCCCCTTGGTGATATTAAGGATCAAAGTTTTCTAAAAAAATCGACGACATATGGGTCAGATTGCCTAAAAAAAATTTTTTTTACTAGCTAGGACACTACTGATTCGTACCCAAAAAATTGAGTTTGTAGCCCAAACCGGAAGTGCAACCATCTTGAAATGTGAAAATCGATACTCCTTTGTTGATATTTGACTTACAGACAAGGCAATTATATTTTCCGAATCCTTTTAGAAAAGCCGAAAAACTGTCGGGAATAGAATTTTGATTTAGGTCAAGTGATGGACGCCATTTTGAATTGAAAATAAGAACAAGTCGAATGCATTTGACCAACATTGCTGTAACTTTGTGACTTTTTGACCTATTTTATTAATACCTTTTTCTTTGAATGCCTTGAAACATTTACTTCAAATCTGCAATTTCGGATTTTCGAATTTAGAAAGTTCGTCGATGTTTTTTCGAAACCAAAAGTTGAGACCAACTTGACAACTTCTTTAATAGTTGCACGATTTCCATGAAATTAAGTATGTGAGTAGATTCTATCGATACGACTTGAAAATTATCATTAGAAATTTTCTAAATTATCTCCCCTTGGAGAAATTAAGGATCAAAATTTTCAAAAAAATAGACGAAATATAGGTCAAATTGCCTTGAAATTGTTTTTTGTAATAGCTACGACACTACTGATTCGTACACAAAAAAATTGAGTTTGTAGCCCAAACCGGAAGTGCAACCATCTTGAAATATGCAAATCGATAAGGCTTTGTTGATATTTTACTTACAGACAAGGCAATTATATTTTCTCAATCCTTTTAGGAAAGCCGAAAAAACTTTCAGGAATCGAATTTTGATTTAGGTCAACTGCTGGACGCCATTTTGAATTGAAAATGAACAATGGTGAAAAATCGGTTTATTTCAGTAACGGAAGTCACAGAGACTTAAAATTTTCAGGGGGGATAGGCGATGGGCTAGCAATGACCTCACTCTAAATTTCAGCCAAATCGACCAATAACTATTCATTTTACCGACCTTAAGCTTCCCACGAGAGATAAAATTTGCCATTCGGTGCCATTTGAAATTGTTGACTCTAGACTCGAATAACAAGACACTCAAACAAACTCCAACACTCGGCACTTCGTGCCTAACGCTGCAATTCATAATAAAACTTATGATTTTCGTATATTTTAATTAAACGCCCACATGGAAATGTGGTCGTATTTTGCCGTCGCCCCCGACCGGCCGTCCGTCAGTCCATAATTTCTTGTGAACGCTCTAGGGGTTAAAGTTAATACCCGATTGACTTTAAATTTATGCACAGTGTTTAAGGTCATGAGACGAAGCATATGGAAATGTGGTCGTATATTGCCGTCGGTCTTCCCGTTCGTCATCCACAATTTCTTGTGAACTTTCTAGAGGCTAAAGCAAATACCCGAATGACTTTAAATTTATGCACAGTGTTTAAGGTCATGCAACAAAGAAGCATATGGATTTTGAAGGATATCCGATAGGTACTGCCAGAGTTATTACCCTTGATCTCTTCAAAAAAACCTTTTAACGCTATAGCGGCTATAGTTAATATCCGATTCATTTTAAATGTAAACACAGTGTTTAAGGTCACGAGACGAAGAATCCCATTGATTTTCAGTAATTACTGCCAGAGTTATGACCCTTGATCTGTGAACGCTCTTGTGGCTAAAGTTAATATCCGATTGACTTTAAATTTATAAACAGTGTTTAAGGCCACGAGACGAAGAGGTACTCTGAAATTTTCAAGGTGATACTTGTTCAAGTCGTTTGTTCTTGGCAGCTGCCGTTTTTTTTTGTTTTTTGTTTTTTTTTAAGCTAACTTACGGTTTCAAACTATATTTAGATCCGTAACTTCGCGAGTTTTCGACCAATTTTATTTATTTTTTTTCTTGTTATTTTCTTTAAGATACTTGGTATAATCGATGGCACGTGATGATTAATATGAAAGCTTTCATATCTGCTTGGGACAGTAGAAGATCTAGTTATTATTTTTTTTTTGTGTGTTTTATTCACAAATCGGATTTCTCAGAATCTACTCATAGGATCTTTCTGAAACTTTTACTTACCCCCCAAAAATGGGTGGTGGCTGTTGGGTAAATATATTTTCAAAACGTTTTTCGCATCCGAAATCACCGAATTATACGAACAAGTGCAATTGACCTACTTTGCTGTAACTTCGTGACTATTTAACCTATTATACTAATTCTTTTTTTCTGTGGGTACCTTGTAACCTTTACTTCAAATCTGCAATTTCGGATTTTCGAATTTCGAAAATTCGTCGCTGTGATTTTGAGCCGGAAGTAAAAATAAAAATAACAACTTCTTTAATAGTTGCACGATTTTCATGAAATTTGGTATGTCAGTAGATCTTGCTCATGCGACTTTAAAAATGTTGTTAGAAATTTTCTAAATTATCTCCCCTTGGTGATATTAAGGATCAAAGTTTTCGAAAAAATCGACGAAATATAGGACAGATTGCCTTGAAATTATTTTTTTTCTACTAGCTACTACAATTTAGAAAGTTCGTCGATGTTTCTTCGAAACCAAAATTTGAGACCAACTTGACAACTTCTTTAATTGTTGCACGATTTTCACGAAATTAAGTATGTGAGTAGATCTTATCGATACGACTTGAAAAATATCATTATAAATTTTCTAAATTATCTCCCTTTAGAGAAATTAAGGATCAAAATTTTCAAAAAAATCGACGAAATATAGGTCAAATTTCCTTGAAAAAATGAGTTTGTAGCCCAAACCGGAAGTGCAACCATCTTGAAATATGCAAATCGATAAGGCTTTGTTAATATTTTACTTACAGAGAAGGCAATTATATTTTCCAAATCCTTTTAGGAAAACCGAAAAACTTTCATGAATCGAATTTTGATTTAGGTCAACTGCTGGACGCCATTTTGAATTGAAAATGAACAATTGTGAAAAATCGGTTCTATTTCAGTAACGGAAGTCACAGAGACTTGAAATTCTCAGGGGGATAGGACATGGGCTAGCAATGACCACACACTAAATTTCAGCCAAATCGACCAATAACTATTCATTTTACCGGCCCAAAGCTTCCCACGAGAGATAAAATTTTGCCATTCGGTGCCATTTGCAATTGTTGACTCTAGACTCGAATAACAAGACACTCAAACGAACTCCAACACTCGGCACTTCGTGCCTAACGCTGCAGTTTATAATAATAATAATGATTTTCGTATATTTTAATTATACGCCCACATGGAAATGTGGTCGTATATTGCCGTCGCCCCCGACCGACCGTCCGTCAGTTCGTCGTCCATAATTTCTTGTGAACGCTCTAGACGTTAAAGTTAATACCCGATTGACTTTAAATTTATGCACAGTGTTTAAGGTCATGAGACGAAGCATATGGAAATGTGGTCGTATATTGCCGTCGTCCCCGACCGGCCGGCCGTCGGTCCGCCCGTTCGTCTTCCACAATTTCTTGTGAACTCTCTAGAGGCTAAAGTAAATACTCGAATGACTTTAAATTTATGCACAGTGTTTAAGGTCATGAAACAAAGAAGCATATGGATTTTCAAGGATATCCGATTCACTTCTTGTGAACTTTCTAGAGGCTAAAGTAAATACCCGAATGACTTTAAATTTATGCACAGTGTTTATGGTCACGAAACAAAAAAGCATATGGATTTTCAAGGATATCCGATAGTTACTGCCAGAGTTATTACCCTTGATCTCTTCAAAAAACCTTTTTAACGCTATAGCGGCTAAAGTTAATATCCGATTCATTTTAAATTTAAACACAGTGTTTAAGGACACGAGACGAAGAATCACATTGATTTTCAGTAATTACTGCCAGACTTATGGCCCTTGATCTGTGAACGCTCTTGTGGCTAAAGTTAATATCCGATTGACTTTAAATTTATAAACAGTGTTTAAGGCCACGAGACGAAGAGGTACTTTGAAATTTTCAAGGTGATACTTGTTCAAGTCGTTTGTTCTTGGTACCTGCCGTTTTTGTTTTTTGTTTTTTTAAGCTTACTTACGGTTTCAAACTATATTTAGATCCGTAACTTCGCGAGTTTTCGACCAATTTTAATATATTTTTTTCTTGTTATGTTCTTTAAGATACTTGGTATAATCGATGGCACGTGATGATGAATATGAAAAGTTTCATATCTGCTTGGGACAGTAGCAGATCTAGTTAAGCTTTCATATATGAATATATGAAAGCTGATTGTTTCTGTTAAGATTATTATTATTCCTATTATTATTAAGCTTTCATATATTCATATATGAAAGCTTATTGTTTCTGTTAAGATTATTAAGCTTTCATATGTATTTACATATAAAAGCTTATTGTTTCTGTTAAGATTATTATTAAGCTTTCATATGTATTTACATATGAAAGCTTATTGTTTCTGTTAAGATTATTATTCTTATTAAGCTTTCATATGTATTTACATATGAAAGCTTATTGTTTCTGTTAAGATTATTATTCTTCTTATTATTAAGCTTTCATATATTCATATATGAAAGCTTATTGTTAAGATTATTATTCTTCCTATTCTTATTATTTTTTTTTTGTGTGTTTTATTCACAAATCGGATTTCTCAGAATCTACTCATAGGATCTTTCTGAAACTTTTACCTACCCCCAAAAAAATGGGTGGTGGCTGTTGGATAAATATATTTTCAAAACGTTTTTCGCATTCGAAATCACCGAATTTTACGAACAAATGCATTTGACCTACTTTGCTGTAACTTTGTGACTATTTCACCTATATTACTAATTCTTTTTTCTTTGAATACCTTGACTCCTTTACTTCAAATCTGCAATTTCGGATTTTCGAATTTCGAAAATTCGTCGCTGTGATTTCGAACCTGAAGTTTACACCAACTCGACAACCTCTTTAGTAGTTGTACGATTTTCATGAAATTTAATATGTAAGTAGACCTTAATGACGCGACTTGAAAAATGACTTTAGCAATTTTCTAACTTATCTCCCCTTGGTGAACTCAAGGATCAAAGTTTTCCAAAAAATCGTCGAAATATAGGTCAGAATGACCTAGTTTTTTTTGTCTATACTAGACAAGGAATTACTGATACGTACACAAAATATGGAGTTTGTCGATCGAACCGGAAGTGCCACCATCTTTAAACGTGAAAAATCAATAAGGCTTTTTTGCTATTTTACTTACAGACTCGGGAGTTATATTTTCTGAATCCTTGTAGGCAGGCCTAAAAAATGTCGCAATAGAATTCTGATTTAGGTCAACCGGGAGTCACCATTTTGAATTGAAAATGAAAAATAGAAGCAATTTGAAGGGCCGAGACTTTGGAACACAATAACTCTCATTCTAATTAAGCTAGAATGTTCAAACTTGTTGTAGACGTTCACTAGGTCAATGTTATGATTGAGTTCAAAGATGAGTATTTTCTGCTTAGGGTAAGCAGAGATAGGCATGCTGATTTGTTGATTCTTTAGGGCACGATAACTTCGGTTATAATGAAGGGAGGGCGGTGAAACTTTTGTTAATAGAGAGTCTAATAGCTAGCCTGTTGTGTGAAATCATTGTATCATTTTTTTTAAATATCAGGGATAGCCGAAAAAAAGAGATTGAAAATCCAAAAAGTCGTATTTTTACAATTTGGAGCATGTTTAGAGGTCTTTCTCGTAAAGTCAGCATACTATTTTTTGGGAACTTCTTCTACAAAGAGTCTTATTGGTAGTCTTTTATATGAAACCATCGATCAACAGTTGGTGTAAAAAAAGAAAAAGCCGAAAAAAAGAGATTGAAAATCCAAAAAAGTCGTATTTTTACAATTTGGAGCATGTTTAGAGGTCTTTCTCGTAAAGTCAACATACTATTTTTTGGGAACTTCTTCTACAAAGAGTCTTATTGGTAGTCTTTTATATGAAACCATCGATCAACAGTTGGTGTAAAAAAAGAAAAAGCCGAAAAAAAGAGATTGAAAATCCAAAAAAGTCGTATTTTTACAATTTGGAGCATGTTTAGAGGTCTTTCTCGTAAAGTCAACATACTATTTTTGGGGAACTTCTTCTACAAAGAGTCTTATTGGTAGTCTTTTATATGAAACCATCGATCAACAGTCCAACATATCAGGAGTAGAAGAACAAAAGGATCGAACATTGAAAACGGCACCCTTTCATTGTTAAGCGAAACATGCAGTGTGGGTGACTACAATCTACGCATTTAGTCATCGTATAGAGTTTATTCAACAGTATCGAGTTCCAACTGCTTAGGGATATTTTACGTGCACTCCAATGTGTACACGGGACCTTGGTTTTTCGTCCCATCCGAAGGACTAGACAGCTGTGCTTGTCAGGCCCTGCGTTCTGCCTCACTGACAAGGGGAACCACGCCGGGAAATCGAGATGAACTTTTTCCGTGCAGAACTTTCAATTCAGGCCAAACGTTTATTGCATACGATTAAGCTGGTCAGTTGGAGCTTATTTTCAAACGTTTTGTAATAATCGGTTGGTAATTATTAAAGTACCATGCACATTAAACTGTTAAAACAGAAAATTTCGCCCGGTTGAAATGTTTCTTGCTATAAGTCAGCAATTTTCCGAATTCAGGGAGGCTGGATGGCTGAATGGTTAGCATGTGCTCGCTGTATCGTAACGTTTGTCATTGAGTCAACGGGCGTCGTTTCGATCTCCAGGTTGCACGTGACATGGTGTATTATGTCCAATCTCGTGGGTTTTCTCCGTGTTCTTCGGTTTCCTCCCAACGGCTAAAGACCAGTAAGCGCAAGGGGAGTTTTTAAATAAAATTAAGAAACATATGTTAGTCCCGAAATGACCTAGTTTGTGTCGAATGGACGTTAGGCCGCATTTCTCTCTTTCTCTTTTATTTTTAAAGTTTTGTAATAATCGGTTGGTAATCAAAGGTACTGTAAAAGTGATAAAACAGAAAATTTCGTCCGGTTGTAATGTTTCTCAATTTAAAGTCAGCAATTTGCCGATTTTAAGGGGCAAACGTTTATTGCGAACGATTAAGCTGGTCAGGGGGATCTTATTTTTAAAAGTTTTGTAATATTCGGTTGATAACTAAAGGTACCGTGCAAATTAAAATGTTAAAATAGAAAATTTGGCCCGGTTGAAATATTTCTCGCTGTAGGTCAGCAATTTGCCGATTTTAGGGAGGTTGCGTGGCTGAATGGTTAGCACGTGCGCTCTGTATCATAACGTCTGTCACTGAGTCAACTGGCGTTGTTTCGATTTCTTGGTTGTACGTGACAAGGAGTATGGTCGCATGTCCAACCTCGTAGGTCGTAACGCCGCTGCCCGGGTAAAATTTCCCTCATTGCACACTTTATGGCGTATGCCCGTCTTCAGTAGCCCATTTTAGGAGCAGCACAGTAGGACGTTAAACCCCATTCAATTTCATTTCATTTTCTCTATGTTGCTTATTTATTATAGTGGATAAATATTTTTCTGGTTCTAGCAATTATTTAATTTCTGCATAGAAATCTTGCTTTGGCCAGTTTTTTTTTATTGCAGAGTGCCATTCTTGTATATTGCAGTCTATGACCCTTTGTTTAAAACATGCTTAAGAAGTCGTCACGATTTCCTACTTATAACCAAACATATTGGAAATATTAGTCTGGCATTATTAAATCCTAATTTTATTGGTCTTATTTAAAATTAAACTTTCATTTAACTATGAACAACTCTTAACGTGTCTCTATAAAACTATTAAATACTCTAAAACAGTAGCTCAACCTTTTGACCTAAACTCATTAATTTACCATTTTGTTGTGAGCGACTTCTTATTCTTCCTATATGACATATTGCACGTGTCTGATTTCAAAGGGGGGTTTGGTGGCTGAATGGTTAGCACGCGCGCCTGTCATTGAGTTAACTAGCGTGTTTTCGAATGCTCGGTTGTACGTGACAATGAGTAAGGTCGCCTGTCCAACCTGCCATTTTTTTTCCCCCGCCATTTTCATTTCATTTTCTCATCCGTCTCATTACAGTAATACAAGTTTCAGTTATTTCCCTTTAGTTTTCAGATTATTGTTATGCCTGGGTGCAATGATTCATACTATATTTAGACTTGTAACTTCGCGAGTTTTTTCTTATCCTTTTATTTAGGATACTTGATACAATCAATGACACGTGACGATAAATATGAAAGCTTTCATATCTGCATGGGACAGTAGCAGATCTAGTTCTTCTTATTATTTTTTTTTTTGTGTTTTATCCACAAATCGGATTTCTCAGAATCTACTCATAGGATCTTTCTGAAACTTTTACCTACCCCCCAAAAATGGGTGGTGGCTGTTGGGTAAATATATTTTCAAAACGTTTTTCGCATCCGAAATCACCGAATTTTACGAACAAATGCATTTGACCTACTTTGCTGTAACTTTGTGACTATTTCACCTATTTTACTAATTCTTTTTTCTTTGAATACCTTGACTCCTTTACTTCAAATCTGCAATTTCGGATTTTCGAATTTCGAAAATTCGTCGCTGTGATTTCGAACCGGAAGTTTACACCAACTCGACAACCTCTTTAGTAGTTGTACGATTTTCATGAAATTTAATATGTAAGTAGACCTTAATGACGCGACTTGAAAAATGACTTTAGCAATTTTCTAACTTATCTCCCCTTGGTGAACTCAAGGATCAAAGTTTTCCAAAAAATCGTCGAAATATAGGTCAGAATGACCTAGTTTTTTTTGTCTATACTAGACAAGGAATTACTGATACGTACACAAAATATGGAGTTTGTCGATCGAACCGGAAGTGCCACCATCTTTAAACGTGAAAAATCAATAAGGCTTTTTTGCTATTTTACTTACAGACTCGGGAGTTATATTTTCTGAATCCTTGTAGGCAGGCCTAAAAAATGTCGCAATAGAATTCTGATTTAGGTCAACCGGGAGTCACCATTTTGAATTGAAAATGAAAAATAGAAGCAATTTGAAGGGCCGAGACTTTGGAACACAATAACTCTCATTCTAATTAAGCTAGAATGTTCAAACTTGTTGTAGACGTTCACTAGGTCAATGTTATGATTGAGTTCAAAGATGAGTATTTTCTGCTTAGGGTAAGCAGAGATAAGCATGCTGATTTGTTGATTCTTTAGGGCACGATAACTTCGGTTATAATGAAGGGAGGGCGGTGAAACTTTTGTTAATAGAGAGTCTAATAGCTAGCCTGTTGTGTGAAATCATTGTATCATTTTTTTTAAATATCAGGGATAGCCGAAAAAAAGAGATTGAAAATCCAAAAAGTCGTATTTTTACAATTTGGAGCATGTTTAGAGGTCTTTCTCGTAAAGTCAACATACTATTTTTTGGGAACTTCTTCTACAAAGAGTCTTATTGGTAGTCTTTTATATGAAACCATCGATCAACAGTTGGTGTAAAAAAAGAAAAAGCCGAAAAAAAGAGATTGAAAATCCAAAAAAGTCGTATTTTTACAATTTGGAGCATGTTTAGAGGTCTTTCTCGTAAAGTCAACATACTATTTTTTGGGAACTTCTTCTACAAAGAGTCTTATTGGTAGTCTTTTATATGAAACCATCGATCAACAGTTGGTGTAAAAAAAGAAAAAGCCGAAAAAAAGAGATTGAAAATCCAAAAAAGTCGTATTTTTACAATTTGGAGCATGTTTAGAGGTCTTTCTCGTAAAGTCAACATACTATTTTGGGGGAACTTCTTCTACAAAGAGTCTTATTGGTAGTCTTTTATATGAAACCATCGATCAACAGTCCAACATATCAGGAGTAGAAGAACAAAAGGATCGAACATTGAAAACGGCACCCTTTCATTGTTAAGCGAAACATGCAGTGTGGGTGACTACAATCTACGCATTTAGTCATCGTATAGAGTTTATTCAACAGTATCGAGTTCCAACTGCTTAGGGATATTTTACGTGCACTCCAATGTGTACACGGGACCTTGGTTTTTCGTCCCATCCGAAGGACTAGACAGCTGTGCTTGTCAAGCCCTGCGTTCTGCCTCACTGACAAGGGGAACCACGCCGGGAAATCGAGATGAACTTTTTGCGTGCAGAACTTTCAATTCAGGCCAAACGTTTATTGCATACGATTAAGCTGGTCAGTTGGAGCTTATTTTCAAACGTTTTGTAATAATCGGTTGGTAATTATTAAAGTACCATGCACATTAAACTGTTAAAACAGAAAATTTCGCCCGGTTGAAATGTTTCTTGCTATAAGTCAGCAATTTTCCGAATTCAGGGAGGCTGGATGGCTGAATGGTTAGCATGTGCTCGCTGTATCGTAACGTTTGTCATTGAGTCAACGGGCGTCGTTTCGATCTCCAGGTTGCACGTGACATGGTGTATGATGTCCAATCTCGTGGGTTTTCTCCGTGTTCTTCGGTTTCCTCCCAACGGCTAAAGACCAGTAAGCGCAAGGGGAGTTTTTAAATAAAATTAAGAAACATATGTTAGTCCCGAAATGACCTAGTTTGTGTCGAATGGACGTTAGGCCGCATTTCTCTCTTTCTCTTTTATTTTTAAAGTTTTGTAATAATCGGTTGGTAATCAAAGGTACTGTAAAAGTGATAAAACAGAAAATTTAGTCCGGTTGTAATGTTTCTCAATTTAAAGTCAGCAATTTGCCGATTTTAAGGGGCAAACGTTTATTGCGGACGATTAAGCTGGTCAGGGGGATCTTATTTTTAAAAGTTTTGTAATATTCGGTTGATAACTAAAGGTACCGTGCAAATTAAAATGTTAAAATAGAAAATTTGGCCCGGTTGAAATATTTCTCGCTGTAGGTCAGCAATTTGCCGATTTTAGGGAGGTTGCGTGGCTGAATGGTTAGCACGTGCGCTCTGTATCATAACGTCTGTCACTGAGTCAACTGGCGTTGTTTCGATTTCTTGGTTGTACGTGACAAGGAGTATGGTCGCATGTCCAACCTCGTAGGTCGTAACGCCGCTGCCCGGGTAAAATTTCCCTCATTGCACACTTTATGGCGTATGCCCGTCTTCAGTAGCCCATTTTAGGAGCAGCACAGTAGGACGTTAAACCCCATTCAATTTCATTTCATTTTCTCTATGTTGCTTATTTATTATAGTGGATAAATATTTTTCTGGTTCTAGCAATTATTTAATTTCTGCATAGAAATCTTGCTTTGGCCAGTTTTTTTTTATTGCAGAGTGCCATTCTTGTATATTGCAGTCTATGACCCTTTGTTTAAAACATGCTTAAGAAGTCGTCACGATTTCCTACTTATAACCAAACATATTGGAAATATTAGTCTGGCATTATTAAATCCTAATTTTATTGGTCTTATTTAAAATTAAACTTTCATTTAACTATGAACAACTCTTAACTTGTCTCTATGAAACTATTAAATACTCTAAAACAGTAGCTCAACCTTTTGACCTAAACTCATTAATTTCCCATTTTGTTGTGAGCGACTTCTTATTCTTCCTATATGACATATTGCACGTGTCTGATTTCAAAGGGGGGTTTGGTGGCTGAATGGTTAGCACGCGCGCCTGTCATTGAGTTAACTAGCGTGTTTTCGAATGCTCGGTTGTACGTGACAAGGAGTAAGGTCGCTTGTCCAACCTGCCATTTTTTTTCCCCCGCCATTTTCATTTCATTTTCTCATCCGTCTAATTACAGTAATACAAGTTTCAGTTATTTCCCTTTAGTTTTCAGATTATTGTTATGCCTGGGTGCAATGATTCATACTATATTTAGACTTGTAACTTCGCGAGTTTTTTCTTATCCTTTTATTTAGGATACTTGATACAATCAATGACACGTGACGATAAATATGAAAGCTTTCATATCTGCATGGGACAGTAGCAGATCTAGTTCTTCTTCTTATTTTTTTTTTGTGTTTTATCCACAAATCGGATTTCTCAGAATCTACTCATAGGATCTTTCTGAAACTTTTACCTACCCCCCCAAAAATGGGTGGTGGCTGTTGGGTAAATATATTTTCAAAACGTTTTTCGCATCCGAAATCACCGAATTTTACGAACAAATGCATTTGACCTACTTTGCTGTAACTTTGTGACTATTTCACCTATTTTACTAATTCTTTTTTCTTTGAATACCTTGACTCCTTTACTTCAAATCTGCAATTTCGGATTTTCGAATTTCGAAAATTCGTCGCTGTGATTTCGAACCGGAAGTTTACACCAACTCGACAACTTCTTTAGTAGTTGTACGATTTTCATGAAATATAATATGTAAGTAGACCTTAATGATGCGACTTGAAAAATGACTTTAGAAATTTTCTAACTTATCTCCCCTTGGTGAAATTAAGGATCAAATTTTTCAAAAAATCGTCGAAATATAGGTCAGAATGACCTAGTTTTTTTTTCTATACTAGACAAGGAATTACTGATTCGTACACAAAATATGGAGTTTGTCGATCGAACCGGAAGTGCCACCATCTTAAAACGTGAAAAATCAATAAGGCTTTTTTGCTATTTTACTTACAGACTCGGGAGTTATATTTTCTGAATCCTTGTAGAAAGGCCTAAAAAATTTCGCAATATAATTCTGATTTAGGTCAACCGGGAGTCACCATGTTGAATTGAAAATGAAAAATAGAAGCAATTTGAAGGGCCGAGACTTTGGAGCACAATAACTCTCATTCTAATTAAGCTAGAATGTTCAAACTGGTTGTAGACGTTTACTAGGTCAATGTTATGTAAGCAGAGATAAGCATGCTGATTTGTTGATTCTTTAGGGCACGATAACTTCGTTTATAATGAAGGGAGGGCGGTGAAACTTTTGTTAATAGAGAGTCTAACAGCTAGCCTGTTGTGTGAAATCATTGTATCATTTTTTTTAAATATCAGGGATAGCCGAAAAAAAAGAGATTGAAAATCCAAAAAGTCGTATTTTTACAATTTGGAGCATGTTTAGAGGTCTTTCTCGTAAAGTCAACATACTATTTTTTGGGAACTTCTTCTACAAAGAGTCTTATTGGTAGTCTTTTATATGAAACCATCGATCAACAGTCCAACATATCAGGAGTAGAAGAACAAAAGGATCGAACATTGAAAACGGCACCCTTTCATTGTTAAGCGAAACATGCAGTGTGGGTGACTACAATCTACGCATTTAGTCATCGTATAGAGTTTATTCAACAGTATCGAGTTCCAACTGCTTAGGGATATTTTACGTGCACTCCAAGGTGTACACGGGACCTTGGTTTTTCGTCCCATCCGAAGGACTAGTCAGCTGTGCTTGTCAGGCCCTGCGTTCTGCCTAACTGACAAGGGGAACCACGCCGGGAAATCGAGATGAACTTTTTCCGTGCAGAAGTTTCAATTCAGGCCAAACGTTTATTGCATACGATTAAGCTGGTCAGTTGGAGCTTATTTTCAAAAGTTTTGTAATAATCGGTTGGTAATTATTAAACTACCGTGCACATTAAACTGTTAAAACAGAAAATTTCGCCCGGTTGAAATGTTTCTTGCTATAAGTCAGCAAGATGGCTGAATGGTTAGCATGTGCTCGCTGTATCGTAACGTTTGTCATTGAGTCAACGGGCGTCGTTTCGATCTCCAGGTTGCACGTGACATGGTGTATGATGTCCAATCTCGTGGGTTTTCTCTGTGTTCTTCGGTTTCCTCCCAGCGGCTAAAGACCAGTAAGCGCAAGGGGAGTTTTTAAATAAAATTAAAAAAACATATGTTAGTCCCGAAATGACCTAGTTTGAGTCGAATGTACATTAGGCCGCATTTCTCTCTTTCTCTTTTATTTTTAAAGTTTTGTAATAATCGGTTGGTAATCAAAGGTACTGTAAAAGTGATAAAACAGAAAATTTCGTCCGGTTGTAATGTTTCTCAATTTAAAGTCAGCAATTTGCCGATTTTAAGGGGCAAACGTTTACTGCGAACGATTAAGCTGGTCAGGGGGAGCTTATTTTTAAAAGTTTTGTAATATTCGGTTGATAACTAAAGGTACCGTGCAAATTAAACTGTTAAAATAGAAAATTTGGCCCGGTTGAAATATTTCTCGCTGTAGGTCAGCAATTTGCCGATTTTAGGGAGGTTGCGTGGCTGAATGGTTAGCACGTGCGCTCTGTATCATAACGTCTGTCACTGAGTCAACTTGCGTTGTTTCGATTTCTTGGTTGTACGTGACAAGGAGTATGGTCGCATGTCCAACCTCGTAGGTCGTAACGCCGCTGCCCGGGTAAAATTTCCCTCATTGCACACTTTATGGCGTATGCCCGTCTTCAGTAGCCCATTTTAGGAGCAGCACAGTAGGACGTTAAACCCCATTCAATTTCATTTCATTTTCTCTATCGAAAAAAAGAGATTGAAAATCCAAAAAGTCGTATTTTTACAATTTGGAGCATGTTTAGAGGTCTTTCTCGTAAAGTCAACATACTATTTTTTGGGAACTTCTTCTACAAAGAGTCTTATTGGTAGTCTTTTATATGAAACCATCGATCAACAGTCCAACATATCAGGAGTAGAAGAACAAAAGGATCGAACATTGAAAACGGCACCCTTTCATTGTTAAGCGAAACATGCAGTGTGGGTGACTACAATCTACGCATTTAGTCATCGTATAGAGTTTATTCAACAGTATCGAATTCCAACTGCTTAGGGATATTTTACGTGCACTCCAATGTGTACACGGGACCTTGGTTTTTCGTCCCATCCGAAGGACTAGACAGCTGTGCTTGTCAGGCCCTGTGTTCTGCCTCACTGACAAGGGGAACCACGCCGGGAAATCGAGATGAACTTTTCCGTGCAGAACTTTCAATTTAGGCCAAACGTTTATTGCATACGATTAAGCTGGTCAGTTGGAGCTTATTTTCAAAAGTTTTGTAATAATCGGTTGGTAATTATTAAAGTACCGTGCACATTAAACTGTTAAAACAGAAAATTTCGCCCGGTTGAAATGTTTCTTGCTATAAGTCAGCAATTTTCCGAATTCAGGGAGGCTGGATGGCTGAATGGTTAGAATGTGCTCGCTGTATCGTAACGTTTGTCATTGAGTCAACGGGCGTCGTTTCGATCTCCAGGTTGCACGTGACATGGTGTATGATGTCCAATCTCGTGGGTTTTCTCCGTGTTCTTCGGTTTCCTCCCAACGGCTAAGACCAGTAAGCGCAAGGGGAGTTTTTAAATAAAATTAAAAAACATATGTTAGTCCCGAAATGTCGAATGGACATTAGGCCGCATTTCTCTCTTTCTCTTTATTTTTAAAGTTTTGTAATAATCGGTTGGTAATCAAAGGTACTGTAAAAGTGATAAAACAGAAAATTTCGTCCGGTTGTAATGTTTCTTAATTTAAAGTCAGCAATTTGCCGATTTTAAGGGGCAAACGTTTATTGCGAACGACTAAGCTGGTCAGGGGGAGCTTATTTTTAAAAGTTTTGTAATATTCGGTTGATAACTAAAGGTACCGTGCAAATTAAACTGTTAAAATAGAAAATTTGGCCCGGTTGAAATATTTCTCGCTGTAGGTCAGCAATTTGCCGATTTTAGGGAGGTTGCGTGGCTGAATGGTTAGCACGTGCGCTCTGTATCATAACGTCTGTCACTGAGTCAACTTGCGTTGTTTCGATTTCTTGGTTGTACGTAACAAGGAGTATGGTCGCATGTCCAACCTCATTGTACACTTTATGGCGTATGCCCGTCTTCAGTAGCCCATTTTAGGAGCAGCACAGTAGGACGTTAAACCCCATTCAATTACATTTCATTTTCTCTATGTTGCTTATTTATTATAGTGGATAAATATTTTTCTGGTTCTAGCAATTATTTAATTTCTGCATAGAAATCTTGCTTTGGCCAGTTTTTTTTTTATTGCAGAGTGCCATTCTTGTATATTGCAGTCTATGACCCTTTGTTTAAAACATGCTTAGGAAGTCGTCACGATTTCCTACTTATAACCAAACATATTGGAAATATTAGTCTGGCATTATTAAATCCTAATTTTATTGGTCTTATTTAAAATTAAACTTTCATTTAACTATGAACAACTCTTAACGTGTCTCTTTAAAACTATTAAATACTCTAAAACAGTAGCTCAACCTTTTGACCTAAACTCATTAATTTCCCATTTTGTTGTGAGCGACTTCTTATTCTTCCTATATGACATATTGCACGTGTCTGATTTCAAAGGGGGGTTGGGTGGCTGAATGGTTAGCACGCGCGCCTGTCATTGAGTTAACTAGCGTGTTTTCGAATGCTCGGTTGTACGTGACAAGGAGTAGGGTCGCTTGTCCAACCTGCCATTTTTAATTTTTTTTCCCCCGCCATTTTCATTTCATTTTCTCATCCGTCTCATTACAGTAATACAAGTTTCAGTTATTTCCCTTTAGTTTTCAGATTATTGTTATGCCTGGGTGCAATGATTCATACTATATTTAGACTTGTAACTTCGCGAGTTTCTTCTTATCCTTTTATTTAGGATACTTGATACAATCAATGACACGTGACGATAAATATGAAAGCTTTCATATCTGCATGGGACAGTAGCAGATCTAGTTCTTATTATTTTATTTTTTTGTGTTTTATTCACAAATCGGATTTCTCAGAATCTACTCATAGGATCTTTCTGAAACTTTTACCTACCCCCCCAAAAATGGGTGGTGGCTGTTGGATACATATATTTTCAAAACGTTTTTCGCATTCGAAATCACCGAATTTTACGAACAAATGCATTTGACCTACTTTGCTGTAACTTTGTGACTATTTCACCTATTTTACTAATTCTTTTTTCTTTGAATACCTTGACTCCTTTACTTCAAATCTGCAATTTCGGATTTTCGAATTTCGAAAATTCGTCGTTGTGATTTCGAACCGGAAGTTTACACCAACTCGACAACCTCTTTAGTAGTTGTACGATTTTCATGAAATTTAATATGTAAGTAGACCTTAATGACGCGACTTGAAAAATGACTTTAGAAATTTTCTAACTTATCTTCCCTTGGTGAAATCAAGGATCAAAGTTTTCCAAAAAATCGTCGAAATATAGGTAAGAATGACCTAGGTTTTTTTTTCTATACTAGACAAGGAATTACTGATTCGTACACTAAATATGGAGTTTGTCGATCGAACCGGAAGTGCCACCATCTTTAAACGTGAAAAATCAATAAGGCTTTTTATACGCCCATATTTTCATGTGGACGTATTATGTCGTCGCCCCTGTCCGTCCGGACGTCCGTCCGTCCGGATGTCCGTCCGCCCGTCCGTCCACAATTGTCTGTGGACTCTCTACAGGTCACAATTCTTGTCCGATTTTGACGAAACTTAAAATATAGGTTTATCCCCAAAAGATCTCGGCTGCTTTCGATATTGGCATGTATCGGATCGAAACTTCATGGATTATGGCCCCTGATTGTACGAAAAATCACGTTTTTAGCTTGTGGACTCTATAGAGGTCACAATTTTGAACCGATTTTGATGAAACTTTACATGCATGTTTATAACCCAAAGATCTTGGTTCCTTTCGATATTTGCACCTATCGGAACGTAAATTCCTGAATTATGGCCCCTGATTGTCCGAAAATTCACCTATTTTAGCTCGTGGTACCTCTGGAGGTTACAATTATTATCCGATTTGTAAAACCGTTCGATTATATCACCGTTACACCCGAGGAAAGGTTGAGTTCAAATTTCGGGAAAATCGGACCAAAATTACCATACAAAATGGCCGCCGTTCGTATGCAAATACTGTTAAAGAATGGTATATCGAGGTTGTGGACCCTGTAGAGATCACAATTTTAATTCGATTTTGATGTAACTTAAAATGCATGGTTTTAACCCAAAGATCTTGGTTCCTTTCGATATTTGCGCATATCGGATCGTAACTTCCTGAATTATGGCCCCTGATTATACGCAAAATTGTCTTGGTTTAGCCTGTGGTCCCCCTGGAGGTTACAATAATTATCCGATTTAAAAAATCGTTTGATTATATCACCGTTACACCCTAAGGAAGGTTGAGTTCAAATTTCGGAAAAATCGGACCAATATTATCATACAAAATGGCCGCCGTTCGTTCGCGAATACTGTTAAAAAATGGTATATCAAGGTTGTGGACCCTGTAGAAATCACAATTTTAATTCAATTTTGATGAAACTTGAAATGCACGGTTATAACCCAAAGTTGGTTCCTTTCGATATTTGCGCATATCGGATCGTAACTTCCTGAATTATGGCCCCTGATTATACGCAAAATCGTCTTGGTTTAGCCTGTGGTCCCTCTGGAGGTTACAATAATTATCCGATTTAAAAAATCGTTTGATTATATCACCGTTTAACCCTAAGGAATGTTGAGTTCGAATTTCGTGAAAATTCGGAACAAAATTGCCATACAAAATGGCTGCCCTTTGTACGCGAATACTGTACCTTTCGTTATTTTCACATATCAGATCATAACTTCCTGAATTTTGGCCCCTGATTGTCCGAAAGATCGCCTATGGTCCATCTGGAGGTCACGATTATTATCCGATTTAAAAAACTTGACTCTATCACCGTTACACAATACGGAAGGTTGAGTTTGAATTTCAGGGAAATCGGATCATAATTGCCAGACAAAATGGCCACCGTTTGTACGCTAATAGTGTTAAAATATGGTCAAGTTTGTGGACCCAGTATAGGTCACAATTTTAATTCGATTTTGATGAAACTTGAAATGCATTTTTATAACCTAAAGATCTTGATTCTTTTCGATATTTGCGCATATCAAATTGTAATTTAATGAATTATAGCCTTTGATTGTAGGAAAAATCACTTTCGATTTTGCTTGTTCTCTAACCATCTCTCGAAAATGTGGGCGTATCCTGCCTGGCAGTGCCAGCTTACTATCTTTTGCTATTTTACTTACAGACTCGGGAGTTATATTTTCTGAATCCTTGTAGGAAGGCCTAAAAAATGTCGCAATAGAATTCTGATTTAGGTCAACCGGGAGTCGCCATTTTGAATTGAAAATGACATCTAGTAAAAAATCCTCATTATTGGGCTTGAAAACATACACAATTGGTCGTGGCTTAGAGAGTGTGTCTCCTATTAACGAAATTAATACATTTCAGGATAGCCTGGCTCATGGTCGAGTGTTTGGTATTCTAATATTTCAAAAATTCGAATTTCTCCTTTGACATTTCCTGTGCAAGGTTGTTTACGAGGTTAGCGGTTTTGACTTCGCGCATGCGCTACGCTAGAACCAAAGTTATGATGACTACCAAACTCCGGCCCCACACTTGTCACGTTGGTACCTAAAAGTCCTGAAAAGTTCACATCGATACCTGCATTCCTTCAAGTCGTTTACATGTAAGGTGGCGGGTTTTTTTCTCGTTTTTCCCGCACTCCGCACCGATGCTGATTGGGTTTGATTTTTTCAAAATGGCGGACTATATTTTTGAGACTGTCAAAGTTTTGATGTTCTGAGACTGCCGAGGCATCATTAGGGGGTATTTTTTTTATAAATTTATACTGGTCGGATGCGCCAAGATGAGGTTAGTAACATATTAAAAGGAGAAGATGATCGAATTAAAAATTCGAAAAAATATGGCCATGTTTTACAATAAAAAAAAGTTGCTGGGTCGGCTTGGATTCGAATTTTTTAGGCCATGTTCCCGTATTAGAAATCACTTAAATTTTTATATGTGCTAGCTAACATCCTAAGGCACAATATCTGAAAATTTCAAGAAATTCCGACAACCGTAACGCCTGCTAAAACACGCTCGCACAATTAGGCCTATTTTTTGCCTATTTTTCGAATGTTTTTAGACTAACAAGTCACTTTTTCGTGCGCTACGTTTGAGGCCCCATATCTCGGCCGCTATGGGTTTGAATCCATATGTTTTGATCGGGATCGATAGCTCGTATTAAAAGTTGGGACCCCTGACCCTAACTACAATCACGTGACAGGGTGTCAAACATGGCTTCCCAAAACGAAGGGCCATGTTTGCTGCCTTATAGCTCGGTCCCTATGGGTTCGAATCAAAATGTGTTGGCTGGGAATAATAGCCTTGACAATTCTCTCCATTGTATTAAAAGTTGGTAGATCTCACCCGAATGCCATGCACGCGCTACGATATTTAAGAGTGCCCGGGCGGGTCTCGAAGCTTGGTATTCAAAGGTTAAATCTCTGGAATTTCTAGCGGTTGCCTGTGCCGCGATGATATTTATCACATATTAAAAGGAGATAATATTCAGATATCAAGAACGAAAATAAATCGATAAAATACGACAATTTTTCAAGCAAAAAAAGTTTGATGGGTGGGGGTGGGTTTATAATTTATTTTCATTGTTCCCGGAATCTCACTCATTTCCATTTTTTATATGCGATAGCTAGAATCTCAAAGTACAATCTTTGCAAATTTGAAGGCAAACGGACCACTGAAACGTTGCCTGGGCAGTGCAAATCTATCCCGGTCGCGAAAATCTGCATTCGGGAAACCTCGATGGATGATACTTTGACCGGACGTTTTATGACCTTGACACATACATGATATACATAGTATTAAAATCCTTATGAAATATTTAAATCATTTACTGCTATAATATGAAATATCACATATTCCCCAGTTAAATAAAAATAGGTCACCGGGTGCTGTACAACTTCAAGAACCCTGCGACCATTTTACACTTTCTATTGCCAGAAAATATTTGTTTTACTAGTCTAATTCAAGTTTAAAAATAAACAATATTTTTTCTGAAAATCAATGTCGAGATTTAGTGTATTATATATGATACAATGGGCCATAGCCTAGAGGTCGGGTGTTCGATCCCTGCATTGGCCGAGAAAGTTCATCTCGATTTAACCGTACTCCACAAGGGGAAAAAAGGGCTTTTTTGCCCTAGAAGCGCCACAAATTCTTCGATTAACCTGGTTTTTTGGCACGATGTGCCCATTTACTAGCCCGAATTTTGAGTACTGGTCTAATCTGATTCCGATGAAAAAACAAAAGTTATGGCCAAAAAAACGATTTTACGGCTTTTTTCGCCGATTTTGAGACTAAAAAAGTTTTTTAGAATTTTGAGATTGCAAACGACAAGATAAAGTCATTTTGTTAGTCTCATGTGATGGGTATGAGTCTTCTGCACCGATGCGTATTGGGTTTGATTTTTTCAAAATGGCGGACTATATTTTTGAGACTGTCAAAGTTTTGATGTTCTGAGACTGTCGAGGCATCATTGGGGGGTATTTTTTAAAAAATTTATACTGGTCGGATGCGCCGCGATGAGGTTAGTAACATATCAAAAGGAGAACACGATCGAATAAAAATTCGAAAAAATATGGCCATGTTTTACAATAAAAAAAAGTTGCTGGGTCGGCTTGGGCTCGATTTTTTTAGGCCATGTTCCCGTATTAGAAATCACTTAAATTTTTCATATGTGCTAGCTAACATCCTAAGGCACAATCTCTGAAAATTTCAAAAAATTCCGACAACCGTAACAACTGCTAAAACACGCTAACAAGTCACTTTTTCGTGCGCTACGTTTGAGGCCCCATATCTCGGCTGCTATGTTTTGATCGGGATCGATAGCTTGGACACTTCCCTCCGTCGTATAAAAAGTTTGGACCCCTGACCCTAACCACGGTCACGTGACAGGGTGTCAAACATGGCTTTCCAAAACGAAGGGCCATGTTTGCTGCCTTTTAGCTCGGCCCCTATGGGTTCGAATCAAAATGTGTTGGCTGGGAATAATAGCCTTGACAATTCTCTCCATTGTATAAAAAGTTGGCAGCTCTCACCCGAATGCCATGCACGCGGCACGATATTTAGAACTTAGGTGTTTTTCGACATTCGCGCATGCGCACAGCTGGATCCAATAGCACCAGCGGTACCCGACTCTGGTCCCACCCTGCTCTCGCTGGTGCCTAGGTGTCCTTTAACTTTCAGCTTGATAACTGCATTCCTTCTAGTCGTTTACATCTGAGACTCACTGGACAAGCATTTTTCACCGATGAACCCGCACCCCCACCTGTAAACGTCCCGAAGGGTGCCCGGGCGGGTCTCGAGCCTTGGTATTCTCTCCATTGTATAAAAAGTTGGTAGATCTCACCCGAATGCCATGCACGCGCTACGATATTTAAGAGTGCCCGGGTGGGTCTCGAGGCTTGGTATCTCTGGAATTTCTAGTGGTTGCCTGTGCCGCGATGATATTTATCAAATATCAAAAGGAGAAAATAATCAGATATCAAGAACGAAAATAAATCGATAAAATACGGCAATTTTTCAAGCAAAATAAGTTTGATGGGTGGGGGTGGGTTTATAATTTATTTTCATTGTTCCCGGAATCTCACTCATTTCCATTTTTTATATGCGATAGCTAGAATCTCAAAGTACAATCTTTGCAAATTTGAAGGCAAACGGACCACTGGAACGTTGCCTGGGCAGTGCAAATCTATCCCGGTCGCAAAAATCTGCATTCGGGAAACCTCGATGGATGATACTATGACCGGACGTATTATGACCTTGACACATACATGATATACATAGTATTAAAATCCTTATGAAATATTTAAATCATTTACTGCTATAATATGAAATATCACTTATTCCCCAGTTAAAATCCTTATGAAATATTTAAATCATTTACTGCTATAATATGAAATATCACTTATTCCCCAGTTAAATAAGAATAGGTCACCGGGTGCTGTATAACTTCAAGAACCCTGCGACCATTTTACACTTTCTATTGCCAGAAAATATTTGTTTTACTAGTCTAATTCAAGTTTAAAAATAAACAATATTTTTTCTGAAAATCAATGTCGAGATTTAGTGTATTATATATGATACAATGGGCCATAGCCTAGAGGTCGGGTGCTCGATCCCTGCATTGGCCGAGAAAGTTCATCTCGATTTAACCGTACTCCACAAGGAGAAAAAAAGGGCTTTTTTGCCCTAGAAGCGCCACAAATTCTTCGATTAACCTGGTTTTTTGGCACGATGTGCCCATTTACTAGCCCGAATTTTGAGTACTGGACTAATCTGATTCCGATGAAAAAACAAAAGTTATGGCCAAAAAAACGATTTTACGGCTTTTTTCGCCGATTTTGAGACTAATAACGTTTTTTAGAATTTTGAAATTGCAAACGACAAGATAAAGTCATTTTGTTAGTCTCATGTGATGGGTATGAGTCTTCTGCACCGATGCGTATTGGGTTTGATTTTTTTCAAAATGGCGGACTATATTTTTGAGACTGTCAAAGTTTTGATGTTCTGAGACTGTCGAGGCATCATTGGGGGGTATTTTTAAAAAAAATTATACTGGTCGGATGCGCCGCGATGAGGTTAGTAACATATCAAAAGGAGAACATGATCGAATAAAAATTCGAAAAAATATGGCCATTTTTCACGAATTTTTTAGGCCATGTGCCCGTATTATAAATCACTTGAATTTTGTGCTAGCTAACATCCCAAGGCACAATCTCTGAAAAATTTCAAGAAATTCCGACAACACTAACTCTGCTAAAACACGCTCGCGCAAATAGGCCTATTTTTTGCCTATTTTCCGATTTTTTTTAGACTAACAAGTAACTTTCTTGTGCGCTACGTTTGATGCCCTATATCTCGGCCGCTATGGGTTCGAATCGAGATGTTTTAGTCGGGATCGATAGCTTAGACACTTCCCTCCATCGTATTAAAAGTTGGGACCCCTGACCCTAACTACAATCACGTGTAGGGTGTCAAACATGGTTTCTCAAAACGAAGGGCCATGTTTGCTGCCTTATAGCTCGGCCCCTATGGGTTGGAATCAAAATGTGTTGGCTGGGAATAATAGCCTTGACAATTCTCTCCATTGTATAAAAAGTTGGCAGCTCTCACCAGAATGCCATGCACGCGGCACGATATTTAAAACTAAGGCGTTTTTCGACATTCGCGCATGCGCACAGCTGGAACCAATACCACCAGCGGTACCAAACTCTGGTCCCAACCAGCTCTCGCTGGTGCCTAGGTGTCCTTTAACTTTCAGCTTGATAACTGCATTCCTTCTAGTCGTTTACATCTGAGACTCACTGGACAAGTATGTTTCACCGATGTACCCGCACCCCCACCTGTAAACGTCCCGAAGGGTGCCCGGGCGGGTCTCGAGGCTTGGTATTCAAAAGGTATATCCACCCCGCCGAGTCGCTGCGTCACGTCAAAATGCCCGCCCGGGGACCGGAAGTGGGCGAAACGGGCCCATGAAGTGAAGTTTGACCCTACCTTGACCTTCGAGGGCCTCGTAGCATGGAAAGGGTCATGAGCCTAGATGGGGTCATCAATGTTCTTTCATGAGAGAGCTTGACCTTTGACCTGACCTTTGACCTTGGGGTCGACAAATTCCCAAAACTTAAGTAAGGTCCCGAAAATCTGCATCAAGGTCAAGGTCAAGGCCACGACCCACAAACCCGTCGACGGGGCCGTCCCTGAGGTCAAAGTCATGACCTTGGCTGAACTCTTCTAGCCTGAGAGATCAATCCCGTGTTTTGTGCATTTCCCGTTTTTTGTGCATTTCACGGCATCGCGTCGCGGCGGCTCATTTTTTTACCCAAGCCATCTGAAAGTCTAATACAACCTGCGCAGCACCCTAGCGCAAGTTGTATCAATTTTTCAGACGATTTGAATACAAATTGAGCCCATGATAGAAGTTCCGCTTTTTTGCTGTGCATTACTCCTATTTTGATCCGACAAAATTTTGTTTTGTATTTTCCCCACCTTGTTTATAAGGTAAGTGTAATTTTTTTTAGATACCTGATGACATATGACCCTTGACATGTGACCGGAAATGACTGTGAATATGAAAGCTTTCATATCTGCTTGGGACAGTAGCAGATCTAGTTCTTATTATTTTTTTTTTGTGTTTTATTCACAAATCGGATTTCTCAGAATCTACTCATAGGATCTTTCTGAAACTTTTACCTACCCCCCCCCCCCAAAAAAAAAATGGGTGGTGGCTGTTGGGTAAATATATTTTCAAAACGTTTTTCGCATCCGAAATTACCGAATTTTACGAACAAAAGCATTTGACCTACTTTGCTGTAACTTTGTGACTATTTCACCTATTTTACTAACTCTTTTTCTTTGAATACCTTGACTCCTTTACTTCAAATCTGCAATATCGGATTTTCGAGTTTCGAAAATTCGTCGCTGTGATTTCGAGCCGGAAGTAAAAATCAAAATAACAACTTCTTTAATATTTGCACGATTTTCATGGAATTTGGTATGTAAGTAGATCTCGCTCATGCTACTTTAAAAATGTTGTTAGAAATTTTCTAAATTATCTCCCCTTGGTGATATTAAGGATCAAAGTTTTCAAAAAAATTGACGAAATATAGGTCAGATTGCCTTGAAATTTTTTTTTTGTACTAGCTACGACACTACTGATTCGTACACAAAAAATGGAGTTTGTAACCCAAACCGGAAGTGCTTCCATCTTGAAATGTGAAAAATAAATAAGGCTTTTTTGGTATTCTACTTACAGACATGGCAATTATATTTTCAGAATCCTTGTAGGAAGGCCAAAAACGGTAGCGAAAACATTTTTAATTTCTGGCAAATCATGGACGCCATTTTGAATTGAAAATGACTTATAGTGAAAAATCCTCATTATTGGGCTTGAAAACATACACAATTGGTCGTGGCTTAGAGAGTGTGTCTCCTATTAACTGAATTAATACATTTCAGGCTAGCCTGGCTCATGGTCGAGTGTTTGGTATTCTAATATTTCAAAAATTCGAATTTGGCCTTTAACGTTTTCTGTGCCGACATGGTTGTTTTCGAGGTTAACAGTTTTGACTTCGCGCATGCGCAACGCTAGAACCAACAGTATGAGGACTACCAAACTCCAACCCCCCACTTGTCACGTTGGTACCTAAGTGTCCTGTATTCCTTTAAGTCGTTTACATGTGAGGCGGCGGATTTTTTTCGTGGTTTTTTTCTAAGTAAATTCCAGCATTCCGTAAGTGGAAAAAAGTTTTTTGGGCCTAGCAGCACCAAAAATTCTTTGATTAACCTGATTTTTTTGGCACGATGTGCCCATTTACTAGCCCGAATTTTAAGTACTGGTCCCATCTGATTCCGATAAAAAAAGCAAAAGTTATGGCAAAAAAAACGATTTTACGGCTTTTTTCGCCGATTATGAGACTTAAAAAGTTTTTTAGAATTTTGAAATTGCAAACGACAAGATAAAGTCATTTTGTTAGTCTCATGTGATGGGTATGAGTCTTCTGCATCGATGCGGATTGGGTTTTATTTTTCCAAAATGGCGGACTAAATTTTTGAGACTAACAAAGTTTTAATGTTTTGAGACTGCTGAGGCATGATTGGGGGTTATTTTTAAAAAAAATGTATAGTGGTGGGATGCGCCGCGATGAGATTAGTAACATATTAAAAGGAGAACATGATCAAATAAAAATTCGAAAAAATATGGCCATTTCTCAAGAAAAACAAAAGTTGCTGGGTCGGCTTGGGCTCGAATTTTCAGGCCATGTTCCCGTATTAGAAATCACTTGAATTTTTTATATGTGCTAGCTAACATCCCAGGCACAATCTCTGAACATTTCAAGAAATTCCGACAACCCTAACGCCTGCTAAAACACGCTCGCGCAAATAGGCCTATTTTTTGCCTATTTTTCGAATGTTTTTAGACTAACAAGTTACTTTTTTGTGCGCTACGTTTGAGGCCCCATATCTCGGTCGCTTTGGGTTTGAATCCATATGTTTTGGTTGGCATCGATAGCTTAGACACCTCCCTCCATCGTATTAAAAGTTTGCACCCCTGACCCTAACCACGGTCACGCGACAGGGTGTCAAACATGGGTTCCCAAAACGATGGGCCATGTTTGCTGCCTTATAGCTCGGCCCCTATGGGTTCGAATCAAAATGTGTTGGGTGGGAATAATAGCCTTGGCAATTATCTCCATTGTATAAAAAGTTGGTAGATCTCACCCGAATGCCATGCACGCGCTACGATATTTAAGAGTGCCCGGGCTGGTCTCGAAGCTTAGTATTCAAAGGGTAAATCTCTGGAATTTCTAGCGGTTGCCTGTGCCGCGATGATATTTATCACATATTAAAAGGAGAATAATATTTAGATATCAAGAACGAAAATAAATCGATAAAATACAGCAATTTTTCAAGCAAAAAAAGTTTGATGGGTGGGGGTGGGTTTATAATTTATTTTCATTGTTCCCGGAATCTCACTCATTTCCATTTTTTATATGCGATAGCTAGAATCTCAAAGTACAATCTTTGCAAATTTGAAGGCAAACGGACCACTGGAACGTTGCCTGGGCTGTGCTAATCTATCCCGGTCGCAAAAATCTGCATTCGGGAAACCTCGATGGATGATACTATGATGGATGATACCTTGACACATACATGATATACATAGTATTAAAATCCTTATGAACTATTTAAATCATTTACTGCTATAATATGAAATATCACTTATTCCCCAGTTAAATAAAAATAGGTCACCGGGTGCTGTACAACTTCAAGAACCCTGCGACCATTTTACACTTTTTATTGCCAGAAAAATATTTGTTTTACTAGTCTAATTCAAGTTTAAAAATAAACAATATTTTTTCTGAAAATCAATGTCGAGATTTAGTGTATTATATATGATACAATGGGCCATAGCCTAGAGGTCGGGTGTTCGATCCCTGCATTGGCCGAGAAAGTTCGTCTCGATTTTACCGTACTCCATAAGGGAAAAAAAAGGGCTTTTTTGCCCTAGCAGCGCCACAAATTCTTCGATTAACCTGGTTTTTTGGCAAGATGTGCCCATTTACTAGCCCGAATTCTGAGTACTGGTCCCATCTGATTCCGATGAAAAAACAAAAGTTATGGTCAAAAAAACGATTTTACGGCTTTTTTCACCGATTTTGAGACTAAAAAAGTTTTTTAGAATTTTGAAATTGCAAACGACAAGATAAAGTCATTTTGTTAGTCTCATGTGATGGGTATGAGTCTTCTGCACCGATGCGGATTGGGTTTGATTTTTTCAAAATGGCGGACTATATTTTTGAGACTGTCAAAGTTTTGATGTTCTGAGACTGTCGAGGCATCATTGGGGGGTATTTTTTAAAAAATTTATACTGCTCGGATGCGCCGCGATGAGGTTAGTAACTTTAAAAAGGAGAACATGATCGAATAACAATTCGAAAAAATATGGCCATTTTTCACGAAAAACAAAAGTTGCTGGGTCGGCTTGGGTTCGAATTTTTTTAGGCCATGTGCCCGTATTAGAAATCACTTGAATTTTTTATTTGTGCTATCTAACATCCCAAGGCATAATCTCTGAAAAATTTCAAGAAATTCCGACAACACTAACTCTGCTAAAACACGCTTTTTCGTGCGCTACGTTTGAGGCCCCATATCTCGGCCGCTATGGGTTTGAATCCATATGTTTTGATCGGCATCGATAGCTTGGACACTTCCCTTCATAATATAAAAAGTTGGGACCCTTGACCCTAACTACGGTCACGTGCAGGGTGTCAAACATGATTTCTCAAAACGAAGGGCCATGTTTTCTGCCTTATAGCTCGGCCTCTATGAGATCGAATCAAAATGTGTTGGCTGGGAATAATAGCCTTGACAATTTTCTCCATTGTATAAAAAGTTGGCAGCTCTCACCCGAATGCCATGCACGCGGCACGATATTTAAAACTTAGGCGTTTTTCGACATTCGCGCATGCGCACAGCTGGAACCAATAGCACCAGTGGTACCAAACTCTGGTCACATCCTGCTCTCGCTGGTGCCTAGGTGTCCTTTAACTTTCAGCTTGATAACTGCATTCCTTCTAGTCGTTTACATCTGAGACTCACTGGACAAGCATTTTTCACCGATGTACCCGCACCCCCACCTGTAAACGTCCCGAAGGGTGCCCCGGCGGGTCTCGAGGCTTGGTATTCAAAAGGTATTTCCACCCCGTTGAGTCGCTGCGTCACGTCAAAATGCCCACCCGGGGACTGGAAGTGGGCGAAACGGGCCCATGAAGTGAAGGTTGACCCTACCTTGACCTTCGAGGGCCTCGTAGCATGGAAAGGGTCATCAGCCTAGATGGAGTCATCAATGTCCTTTCATGAGAGAGCTTGACCTTTGACCTGACCTTTGACCTTGTGGTCGAAAAATTACCCAAACTTAGGTACCGTCCCGAAAATCTGCATCAAGGTCAAGGTCAAGGTCAAGGCCACGGCCCACAAACCCCTCGACGGGGCCGTCCCTGAGGTCAAGGTCATGACCTTGGCTGACCTCTACTAGCCTGAGAGATCAAATCCGTGTTTTGTGCATTTCCCGTTTTTTGTGCATTTCACGGCATCGCGTCGCGGCGGCTCATTTTTTAATACAACCTGCGCAGCACCCTAGCGCAGGTTGTATCAAATTTTCAGACGATTTGAATACAAATTGAGCCCATGATTTTGATCCGACTAAATTTTGTTTTGTATTTTCCCCACCTTGTTTATTAGGTAAGTGTAATTTTTTTAGATACCTGATGACATATGAACCTGGACATGTGACCGGAAATGACTGTGAATATGAAAGCTTTCATATCTGCTTGGGACAGTAGCAGATCTAGTTATTATTATTTTTTTTTGTGTGTTTTATCCACTTTTTGGTTTTCTCAGAATCTACCCATAGGATCTTTCTGAAATTTTTACCCCCCCCCCAAAATGGATGGTGGCTGTTGGGTGAATTTATTTTCTAAACGTTTTTTGCATCCGAAATCACCGAATTTGACGAACAAATGCATTTGACCTACATTGCTGTAACCTCAGGACTTTTTGACCTATTTTACTAAAAAAAAATCTCTGGGTACCTTGTAATCTTGACTTCAAATCTGCATTTTCGGATTTTCAAATTTTGAAAATTCGTTGCTGTGATTTCGAACCGGGAGTTAAATTAAAATTTCACAATTTCTTTAATAGTTGAACGATTTTGATGACATTTAGTATGTAAGTAGATCTCACCCATGCGACTTTAAAAATGACATTACAATTTTTTTAAATTATCTCCCCTTGGTGATATTAAGGATCCAAATTTTTCCAAAAATCGACGAAATAAAGCCCAGATCGCCTCGAAAAAATTTGTTTATACTAGCTACGACACTACTATTTCGTACACAAAAAATGGAGTTTGAAGAACAAACCGGAAGTGCCGACATCTTGAAAGGTGAAAAAACCCTAAGGCATTTTTGATATTTTATTTACAGACAAGGGAATTATATTTTCCGAATCTTTAAATTTAGGACGAAAAACGCTCGCGAAAAGAATTTTGATTTAGGTCAACTGATGGACGCCATTTTGAATTGAAAATGAACAATAGTGAAAAATGCACATTCATGGGCTTGAAAACATACACAATTGGTCGTGGCTAAGAAAATCTATCGTCTATTAACGAAAATAATACATCACAGGATAGTCTGGCTCATGGTCGAATGTTTGGCATTTAAATATTTAAAAAAATTCGAATTACCCCTGTCAAGTTTTCCGTGCCGACAAGGTTGTTTTCGAGTTAGCTGGTTTTGAATACGCGCATACCATAAGTACCAAATTCCGGCGATGAACTTTTCACGTTAGTACCTAGGTACCCTGATATTTTCAAGGTAATGCCTGTATTTGTTCAAGTCGTTTGTTCGTAGTACCTGCAGTGCGTCGTGACTTCGCGCATGCGCTACGCTGGGACCAACGGTACCATGATTACCAAATTCCGTCGAGGAACTTTTAACGTTGGAACCTAGGTACCCTGAAATTTTCAAGGCGATACTTGCATTTGTTGAAGTCGTTTGTTCGTGGCACCTGCCGTTCGTGGTTTTTTTCGAAGTCAATTTTTAAGGCTTCCATAAATATTGTTTTGCCCTGGTGCCAAGTTTCTAACTATATTTAGACCTGTAACCAATCTTAAAAAAAATTAGTAGTTCCGATGGAACGAAAAACCGAGGTCCCGTGAACACATTGGCGTGTACGTACATTATCCCTTGGCAGTTGGAATTCAGTTGCTGCCCGGGCAAAACACCCCCTCATAGCACACTGTATGGCGTATGCCATAACCCGGCTTCAATATTTCTAACTATATTTAGACCTGTAACTTCGCGAGTTTTTGACCAATTTTAATAAAAAAAATTATTAGTTTTTATGGAGTGGACGTTAAACATCATTTTTTTTCTCTCTCTCTCTGGATGAACTTTCTCGGCCAATGCAGGGATCCAACACCCGACCTTACGAACTTAGCCCTGCTCCATTTGGACCCCGTACGCGCACTGTATCATAAAGCCTGTCATTGAGTCAACTGGCGTGGTTTCGAATCCCCGGTTGTACGTGGCAAGGAGTAAGTCCGCCTATCCAACCTTGTGGGGTTTCTCCGTGTCCTCCAATTTTTTCCCACTGCTAAAGACCACTACGCGCAAGCGAATTATTGAAATAAAAGTAAACCATATGTTAGTCCTGAAATTACCTATTTTGTGTCGAGTGGACGTTAAACCCAATTTCTCTCTCTCCCTCTCTTCTCTCTCTCGCTCTCTCAATTTGAACCAAATAACCGTAGGGGATCACATGGTTAGCCAGGTTTTCCGGCGTGGCGCGGTTTCCTCCTGTCAGTGATGCATGAGGGATCGCCTGACAAAGGACACCTGACTAGTCGTTCTGATGGTTCGAAAAATCGAGGTCCCGTGTAAACATTGACGTGCACTGAGCAGAGCCCTGGGCAGTTGAAATTCGATATAAGAGTAGGTAGCGCCGCTGTCCGCGAAAATTTTTCCTCAAAGCACACTGCATGCCCGTCTTTACTATCCCGTGTTAGGAGCAGAACAATTTCATTTCATTTAATTCTATGCTATAAGGGGGGTCAGGTGGCTAAGTTGGTAAGGTGCTGGATCGCTAGTCTGGAGGCCGGGTGTGCGATCCATGCATTGGCCAAGAAATTTCATCTCGATTTTCCGGCGTGGCTTCCCATTATCAGTGATGCAGATGGAGGGCCTGACACGGACAGCTGCCTAGTCGTTCCGATGTAACGAAAAACCGAGGTCCCGTGTACACATTGGCGTACACGTAAAAGACCCCTTGACATTTGGAATTCAGTTTCTGCCCGAGCAAAAATTTCCCTCATAGCACACTGTATCCCAGTCTTCAATTAGCCCAGGTTAGGTGCAGAAGCGTAGGACGTTAAACCCAATTTTAATTATTCATTCTATGCTATAATAAATGCCGACAAATCGTTTGAACTTATTACACAGTACCAGTCTCACACTTTTATGAAGAAACGACTCCTCGGCTCGTTATTTTGAATATTTTGGCTTCCATAAATATTTTTTTGCCCGGGTGCAATGTTTTTAACTATATTTAGACATGTAACTTTGCGAGTTTTTAACCAATGTTAATAAATTCCGGCGAGGAACTTTTCACGTTGGTATCTAGGTACCCTGAAATTTTCAAGGTAATACCTGCATTTGTTCAAGTCGTTTGTTCTTGGCACCTGCCGTTCGTCGGGTTTTTTTAAAAGTAAATTTACAGCTTCCATAAAAAAAATGTTTGCCCTGGTGCAATGTTTCTAACTATATTTAGACCTGTAACTTCGAGTTTTTGACCAATTTTAATGTGTTTTTTCTTGTTATTTTCTTTAAGATACTTGATATAATTGATGACACGTGACGATGAATACCGTCATCTACCAAACCCCGAAATATACCAAAAATCCTCAAATTGACAAAAATGACTTTTAAATTCGCGCAAGCGCCACGCTGGAACCAAAGCTTTCATGTTATTTTTGCCCGGATGCGATGTATTTTGTAGCTATATTTAGACTTAGAACTTTGCAAAAATTTGACCAATACACGTGACATGAATATGGAAGCTTCATATCTGCATGGGACAGTAGCAGATCTAGTTCCTATTATTAAGCTTTCATATTTTAATATGAAAGCTTATTGTTTTTGTTAAGATTATTGTTCCTATTATTATTTTTTTTTTGTGTTTTATCCACTTTTCGGTTTTCTCAGAATCTACCTATAGGATCTTTCTGAAATTTTTACCTACCCCCCCCCCCCAAAAAAAAATGGGTGGTGGCTGTTGGGTGAATATATTTTCAAAATGTTTATCGTATCCGAAATCCCCGAATTTGACGAACAAGTGCATTTGACCTACATTGCTGTAACCTCATGACTTTTTGACCTATTTTACTAATTCTTTTTTAATCTAGGTACCTTGTAATCTTGACTTTAAATCTGCACTTTCGGATTTTCGAATTTCGAAAATTCGTCGCTGTGATTTCGAACCGGAAGTTAAATCAAAAATACAACTTCTTTAATAGTTGTACAATTGTCATGAAATTTAGTATGTAAGTAGATCTCACTCATGCGACTTTAAAAATGACATTAAAAATTTTAAAAATTATCTCCCCTTGGTGATATTACGGATCAAAATTTTCCCCAAAATCGACGAAATATAGGTCAAATTGCCTCGAAAAAAATTTTGTTTGTACTAGCTACGACACTACTGTTTCGTACACAAAAAATGGAGTTTGTAGCACAAACCGGAAGTGCCGACATCTTGAAACGTCAAAATCGATATTCCTTTGTTGATATTTTACTTACAGACAAGGCAATTATTTTCTTCCAAATCCTTTTAGAAAAGCCAAAAAACTGTCGGGAATAGAATTTAGATTTTTGGAAAATGATGGACGATTTTGAACCGGAAGTTAAAGTCAAAATGACAACTTCTTTAATAGTTGCACGATTTTCACGAAATTAATTATGTGAGTAGATCTTATCGATACGACTTGAAAAATATCATTAGAAATTTTCTAAATTATCTCCCCTTGGAGGAATTAAGGATCAAAATTTTCAAAAAATCGAAGAAATATAGGTCTGATTGCCTTGAATTTTTTTATTTTTTACTAGCTACGGCACTACTGATTCGTACACAAAAAATGGAAATTGTAGCACAAACCCGAAGTGCCACCATCTTGAAATGTGAAAATCGATATTCCTTTGGAGATATTTTACTTACAGACAAGGCAATTATATTTTCCGAATTCTTTTAGAAAAGCCTAAAAACTGTCGGGAATAGAATTTTCATTTTGGCAAATGATGGACGCCATTTTGAATTGAAAATGAGCAATAGTGAAAAATCCACATTCATGGGCTTGAAAACATACATAATTGGTCGTGGCTTAGAGAATTTGTCTCTTATGTACATAATTAATACATTTAAGGATAACCTGGCTCATGGTCGACTGATTGGTTTTTGAATATTTCAAAAATTCGACTTACCCCCTTGATGTTTTCCGTACCGACAAGGTTGTTTTCGAGTTAGCTTGTTTTGTCTTCGCGCATGCGTTACGCTGGAACCAAAGGTACCATGAGTACCAAATTCCGGCGAGGAACTTTTCACGTTAGTACCTAGGTACCCTGAAATTTCGAAGGCGATATCTGCATTTGTTCAAGTCGTTTGTTCGTGGCACCTACCGTGCGTCATGACTTTGCGCATGCGCTACACTAGAACCTAAGGTACCATGAGTACCAAATTTTGGCGAGGAACTTTGCACGTTGGTACCTAGGAACTGTGATTCTGAACCGGAAGTTAAATCAAAATTAAAACTTCTTTAATAGTTTCACGCTTTTCATGAAATTCAGTATGTTAGTAGGTCCCACTCATGCGACTTTTTCTAAATTATCTCCCCTTGGAGAAATTAAGGATCGAAATTTTCAAAAAAATCGACGAAATATAGGTCAGATCCACTTGAATTTTTTTTCAGGTACTAGCTACGACACTACCGATTTATACACAAAAAATGGAGTTTGTAGCCAAAACTGGAAGTAACACCATCTTAAAATGTGAAAAACCGATAAGGCTTTTTATACGCCCACATTTTCATGTGGACGTATTATGTCGTCGCCCCTGTCCGTCCGGACGTCCGTCCACAATTGTTTGTGGACCCTCTACAGGTCACAATTCTTGTCCGATTTTGACGAAACTTGAAATATAGCTTTATCACCAAAAGATCTCGGCTGCTTTCGATATTGGCATGTATCGGATCGAAACTTCATGGATTATGGTCCCTGATTGTACGAAAAATCACGTTTTTAGCTTGTGGACCCTATAGAGGTCACAATTTTGAGCCGATTTTGATGAAACTTGACGTGCATGTTTATAACCTAAAGATCTTGGTTCCTTTCGATATTTGCGCCTATCGGAACGTAATTTCCTGAATTATCGCCCCTGATTGTCCGAAAAATCACTTGTGGTCCCTCTGGAGGTGACAATTATTTTCCGATTTGAAAAACCGTCCGATTATATCACCGTTACACCCTAAGAAAGAGTTCGAATTTCGGGAAAATCGGACCAAAATTGCCATACAAAATGGCCGTCGTTTATACGCGAATACTGTTAAAAATGGTATATCAAGGTTGTGGACCCTGTAGAGGTCACAATTTTAATTCGATTTTGATGAAACTTGAAATGCATGGTTATAACCCAAAGATCTTGGTTCCTTGCGATATTTGCTCATATCGGATCGTGACTTCCTGAATTATGGCCCCTGATTATACGCAAAATCGCCTTTGTTTAGCTTGTGGTCCCTCTAAAGGTGACAATTATTTTCCGATTTGAAAAACCGTTCGATTATATCACCGTTACACCCTAAGGAAGGTTGAGTTCGAATTTCGGGAAAATCAGACAAAAATTGACATACAAAATGGCCGTCGTTTGTACACGAACACTGTTGAAAAATGGTATATCAAGGTTGTGGACCCTGTAGAGGTCACAATTTTAATTCGATTTTGATGAAACTTGAAATGCATGGTTATAACCCAAAGATCTTGGTTCCTTTCCATATTTGCGCATATCGGATCGTGACTTCCTGAATTATGGCCCCTGATTATACGCAAAATCGCCTTTGTTTAGCTTGTGGTCACTTTGGAGGTCACAATTATTATCCGATTTGAAAAACCGTTAGATTATATCACCATTTTGTCTGGCAATTATGGTCAATATTCTAGAAATTCGAACTCAACCTTCCGTAGGGTGTCATGGTGATAGAGTCAAACGTTTTTTTAAATTGGATATTAATCGTGACCTCCAGAGGGACCATAGGGGATTTTGTACGCAAACAGTGTAAAAATATGGCATAATATTAAAGTTGTGGGCCCTGTAGAGGTCACAATTGTAATTTGATTTTAATGAAACTTGAAATTCATGTTTATAACCTAAAGATCTTGATTTTTTGCGATATTTTCGCATATCAAATTGTAACTTAATGAATTATGACCTTTGAATTTAGGAAAAATCACTTTCGGTATTGCTGTCCCCTATCCATCTCTCGAAAATGTGGGCGTATCCTGCCTGGCAGTGCCAGCTTACTATCTTTAATATTTTTTTTTACAGACAAGGGAATTATATTTTCCGAATCCCTTAATTAACGCCGAAAAACGCTCGCGCTAAAGAATTTTGATTTAGGTCAACTGATGGACGCCATTTTGAATTGAAAATGAACAATAGAGAGACCAACTTGACAACTTCTTTAATAAATTCACGATTTTTATGAAATTTAGTATGTGAGAAGATCTCACCTATGCGACTTTAAAAATGACTTTTAAAAAATTCTAAATTAACTCCCCTTGGAGAAAGTAGGGATCATAATTTTCAAAAAAATCGACGAATTAACGCCGAAAAACGCTCGCGAAAAGAATTTTGATTTAGGTCAACTGATGGACGCCATTTTGAACTGAAAATGAACAATAGTGATAAATCCACATTCATGGGCTTAAAAACATACACAATTGGTCGTGGCTTAGAGAACCTATCGTCTATTAACGAAAATAATACATTACAGGATAGCCTGGCTCATGGTCGAATGTTTGGCTTTTGAATATTTTAAAAATTCGAATTATTCGAACTTTTCACGTTAGTACCTAGATTTCTGAAATTTTCATGCGCTACACTAGAACCAAAGGTACCACGAGGAACAAATTCCGGCGAGGAACTTTTTACATTCGTACCTAGATACCCTAGAATTTTCATGGTGATATCTGCATTTGTTCAAGTCGTTTGTACTTGGCACGGCTCAAGGTCGGTTGACTTCGTGCATGCGCTACGCTAGAACAAACTGTACCATGAGTGCCAAATTCCGGAACCCTAAAATTTTGTTCAAGTCGTTTGTTCGTGGCACCTGCCATTCGTGTTTTCTAAGTCAATTTATAAGGCTTCCATAAAAATTCTTTTGCCCGGTGCAAAATTGTTTTTAACTATATTTAGACATGTAACTTCGCGATTTCTCGGCCAATGCAGGGAGCCAACACCCGACCTTACGAACTTAGCCCTGCTCCATTTGGACCCCGTACGCGCACTATATCATAAAGCCTGTTATTGAGTCAACTGGTGTGGTTTCGAATCCCCGGTTGTACGTGGCAAGGAGTAAGGTCGCCTCTCCAGCCTTTGGGGGTGGGTGGTCGCCGGGTCCTCCGATTTCTTCCCAAGCGAATTATTGAAATAAAAGTAAACCACATGTTAGTCCCGAAATTAACCGTAGGGGATCATGTGGTTAGCCAGGTTTTCCGGCGTGGCGCGGTTTCCCCTTATCGGTGATGCAGGAGGGATCGCCTGAGTGACAAAGGACACCTGACTAGTCGTTTTGATGGTTCGAAAAACCGAGGTCCCGTGTAAACATTGGCGTGCACGTAAAAGATCCCTTGGCAGTTGGAATTCAGTTGCTGTCCGGGCAAAAATTTCCCTCACAGCACACTGTATGGCGTATGCCAGTCGTTTGCTCTTGGCACCTGTCGTTACGGCATGGAAACCATGAAATTTGGACACAATACGCACATTACCACCACGGACTCTGCACCGTACTCCCACTTTGATCCGATTAAATAAAAAAGAGTTTTAGCCAAAAATATCGATTTTCGGAATTTAATATTGGTTTTAATTAATTTTGAAATTGCAAATGCAAAGAGATTTTATCGCGTCTTCCATGTGTGATAGGTATTAGTACTATACAAATTATCCTTAAAAGACCATTTTTTCATTGGGACACTAGAAACCGAAATCGCCTTATTTGACATTTTGATTATTTTTTGTAACCCGGGTGCATTGTTTCTAACAATAATTATGTAAACCTGTAACTTTGCGAGTTTTTTACTGCGGAGGCACCGTTCCAGTGGTCCAAATCTTTTGAATTGCTAGCGCCGCGATGATATTTATCGCATACTAAAAGAAGAAATTGCTCAGATATAAAGAATTACCCCCCCCCCTCCCGATAAAATACGACTATTTTAAAGCAAAACAACTTTGATGGGTGGGATGGATTTTGAATTTATTTTCAACGTTCTTTGAATCTCACACTCTTCTATTTTTAATACGTGCTAGCTGGAGTCCCAAGGTACAATCTGTGGAAATTTGTATGTCGGTAATCGGACCTTCGGTACGTTGCCCGGGCGGTGTAAATGTACCCTGTCACGAAAATTTGTCCATTCTTTAACGCGTTTTATATTGTATTATGGCCGCTGTCTTAGATCCACCCTCATTTACCAAACAACTCCAAAATATACCCCAAATTCCCAAATCGACCATAATTTCTTTTTACTTCGCGCATGCCTCACGATGTGAACCATGTTTTCAGTTAATTGTTTTGCCTGGTTGCAATGTTTCTAACTCTATTCAAACCAGTAACTCTGCGAATTTTTGACCATTTTTAATACTATTTTCTTGTTACTTTCTTTAAGATACTTGACATATTTGATGGTTTTTTTGGTGTTTATCCACAATTCGGTTTTCTCAGAATCTACCCATAGGATCTTTCTGAAATTTTTACCTACCCCCCCAAAAATGGGTGGTGGCTGTTGGGTAAATATATTTTTAAAACGTTTTTCGAATCCGAAATCACCGAATTTTACGAACAAATGCATTTGACCTACTTTGCCGAACTTTGTGACTATTTGACCTATTTGACTAATTCCTTTTTTTTTGAATACCTTGTAACATTAACTTCAAATCTGCACTTTCGAAAATTTGTCGCTGTGATTTGGAACCGGAAGTTAAATCAAAATGACAACTTCTTTAATAGTTGCGTGATTTGTATGAAATTTAGTATGTAAGTAGATCTTACCCATGCGACTTCAAAAATGTCATTAGAAATTTTCTAAAATATCTCTCCTTGAAGAAATTAGGGATCAAAATTTTCAAAAAAATCGACCAAATATAGGTCAGATTGCCTTGAATTTTTTTTTTGTACACAAAAAATGGAGTTTGTAGCACAAACCGGAAGTGCCACCATCTTAAAATGTGATAAATCCCTAAGGCTTTTTTGATATTTTATTAACAAGGGAATTATATTTTCCGAATCCTTTAATTTAAGCCGAAAAACGCTCCAGAAAAGAATTTTGATTTAGGTCAACCGATGGACACCATTTTTTAATGAAAATGAACACTTGTGAAAAATCCACATTCATGGGCTTGGAAATGTACTCAATTGGTCGTGGCTTAGAGAATTTATCGTCTATTAACAAAAATAAAACATTACAGTATAGCCTGGCTCATGGTCGAATGTTTGGCATTTGAATAGTTTAAAAATTCGAATTACCCCTTTGTTTGTGTGGAGTGGACGTTAAACATCACCTCTCTCTCTCTCTCTCTCTCTCTCTCTGGATGAACTTTCTGGGCCAATGCAGGGATCGAACACCCGACCTTACGCACTTAGCCAGAGTGATCCTCCTGCTCCATTTATACCCCGTGCGCGCACTGTATCACAAAGCCTGTCATTGAGTCAACTGGTGTGATTTTGAATCCCCCGTTGTACGTGGCAAGGAATAAGGTCGCCTGTCCAACCTCGTAGGGTTTCTCCGGGTCCTCCAATTTCTTCCCACTGCTAAAGACCCCTACGGGCAAGCGAATTATTGAAATAAAAGTAAACCATATGTTAGTCCTGAAATTATCTAGTTTGTGTCAAGTGGACGTTAAACCCCATTTCTCTCTCTCTCTCGCTCTCTCAATTTGGACCCCAAAACCGTAGGGGGCCACGTGGTTAGCCAGGTTTTCCGGCGTGGCGCGGTTTCCCCTTGTCAGTAATGCAGGGGGAATCGCCTGAGTGACAAAGGACATCTGACTAGTCGTTATGATGGTTCGAAAAACCGAGGTCCCGTGTTAACATTGACGTGCACTTAACAGAGCCTTGGCAGTTGGAATTCGGTATAAGAGTAGGTAGCGTCGCTGTCCGCGCAAAATTTCCATCAAAGCGCACTGCATGCCCGTCTTTATTATCCCTGTTTAGGAGCAGAATAGTAGTACGTTAATTTCATTTCATTTAGTTCTATGCTATAAGGGGATCACGTGGCTAAGTTGGTAAGGTGCTGGCTCGCTAGCCTGCAGCCCGGGTGTGCGATCCATGTATTGGCCGAGAAATTTCATCTACATTTTCCGGCGTGGTTTTCCATTGTCAGTGAGGGGATCACGGTGGCTAAGTGGATAAGGCACTGGTTCGCTAGCCTGGAGGTTGAGTGTTCGATCCCTGCATTGGCCGAGAAAGTTCATCTCGATTTTCCGGCGTGATTTCCCCTTGTCAGTGATGCAGAAGGAGGGCCTGACAAGGACAGCTGCCTAGTCGTTCGGATGGGACGAAAAACCGAGGTCCCGTGTACAAATTGGAGTGCACGTAAAAGATCCCTTGGCAGTTGGAATTCGATATAAGAGTAGGCCGTAGCGCCGCTGCCCAGGCAAAATTTCCCTCATTGCACACTGTGGCGTATGCCCGTCTTCAATTAGCACAGGTACGGTGCTTAAGCGTAGGACGTTAAACCCCATTTCATTCATTCATTCCATTGTCAGTGATGCAGACGGAGGGCCTGACACGGACAGCTGCCTAGTCGTTCTGATGGGACGAATAACCGAGGTCCCGTGTAAACATTGGCGTGCACGTAAAAGATTCCTTGGCAGTTGGAATTCAATTGCTGCCGAGCAAAAATTTCCCTCACAGCACGCTGTATGGCGTATGCCAGTCGTTTGTTCTTGACACCTGTTGTTCGCCGTTTTTATTCTAAGTCAATTTACGGATTACATAAGGGAAAACATACTCCTATTACAACCACGGGTTCTGCACCGTACTCCCATTTTGATCCGAATAAATAAAAAAAGAGTTTTAGCAAAAAAATAGATTTTTGGAATTTAATATTGGTTTTAATTAATTTTGAAATTGCAAATGCAAAGAGATTTTATCGCCTCTTCCATGTGTGATAGGTATTAGTACTATACGCATTATCCTTCAAAGACAATTTTTTAAAATAACCAGAACGATGATTGGGACACTAGAAACCGAAATCGCCTTTTTTGACATTTTGATTATTTTTTTGCCCGGGTGCATTGTTTCTAACTATAATTATGTAAACCTGTTACTTTGCGAGTTTTTGACCAGTTTTAATACTTTTTTTAATGCTTAGGCACCGTTCCAGTGGTCCAAATCTCTTGAATTTCTAGCGGTAGGCTGCGCCGCGAAGATATTTATCCCATATTAAATTGCTCAGATATAAAGAATTAAAAAACCCCGAAAAAATACGACTATTTTTAAGCAAAATACTTTGATGGGTGGGGTGGGTTTTGAATTTTTTTTTTTTAAACGTTCTTTGAATCTCACACTCTTTTATTTTTAATATGTGATAGCTAGAGTCCCAAGGTACAATCTGTGCAAATTTAAACGTAATCGGACCTTCGGTACGTTGCCCGGGCGGTGCGAATGAAAACCGTAACGAAAATGTGTTCATTCTTCAACGCGTTTTATATTGTATTATGGCCGCCACCTTAGATCCGCCGTCATTTACCAAACAACTCCAAAATATACCCCAAATTCTCAAATCGACCATAATTTCTTTTAATTTCGCGCATGCCCCACGATGAAACCAATGTTTTCAGATCATTTTGTTTTTGCCCGGGTGCAATGTTTCTTACTATATTTAAACCTGCAACTTTGCGAGTTTTTGACCAATTTTAATACTTTTTTCTTGTTACCTTCTTTAAGATACTTGACATAATATTTCATGACACGTGACGATGAATATGAAAGCTTTCATATCTGTATGGGACAGTAGCAGATCTAGTTCTTATTATTATTTTTTTTGTGTGTGTTTTATTCACAATTCGGCTTACTCAGAATCTACCCATAGGATCTTTCTGATATTTTTACCTGCCCCCCCCCCACCAAAAAAAAAATGGGTGGTGGCTGTTGGGTGAATATATTTTCAAAATGTTTATCGTAAATATATTTTCAAAACGTTTTTCGAATCCGAAATCACCGAATTTTACGAACAAATGCATTTGACCTACTTTGCTGTAACTTTGTGACTATTTGACCTATTTTACTTATTCCTTTTTCTTTGAATACCTTGTAACATTTATTTCAAATCTGCAATTTCGGAATTTCGAATTTCGAAAAATCGTCGCTGTGATTTTGAACCGGAAGTTAAATCAAAATGACAACTTCTTAAATAGTTGCACGATTTTAATGAAATTTGGTATGTAAGTAGATCTCGCTCATGGTACTTAAAAAATGTTGTTAGAAATTTTCTAAATCATCTTCCCTTGATGATATTAAGGATCATAGTTTTCATAAAAATCGACGAAATATAGGTCAGAATGCCTTGAAATTATTTTTTTTCCTAGCTACGACACTAATGATTGGCACACAAACAATTTTTTAAATAGTAAATAGTTTATTTGCAAATACATACATAGAAGTATATGTGTATATACAAACGGGATCAGAACAAATTATACAATTTACGAATCTTCTCCCAGTATAATGTAAAATATTTACAAATACCACTGAAATTTAATTTACTACATAGTTATATACATATATACATGCTACCTTAGGATAATATGACCATGTGGTTACATACTAAGTGAATATTAATAGAGATAAACCACTGTCCAAATACAATATTAGCTACAAAGTACATGTGAATCTTTTCGTTTCTTTAATATAATTTTGTACGGTGTGAAATATATGGATATTAAAAGAATTTGGAAATAGTGTAGAGCCATCTAAGCAAATTTTATGCAATTCAGGTCGTGGTAGTTTGGCTAAAAAGCCAAGTTTATCGAATAAATGATGGCGCTGTAGCTCATATTTTGGACAGTCAAAAAAGTAGTGAAATAAATTTTCAATGCTTTTATTGTCACATGTGCAATATGGATTTTGAACGATATTTGATTTATTAAGATCATAATTTAGACCACTACAGGTATGGCGTATACGATTATGGTAAATTGATAATTTTCTGCTGCCGATGTTTCTTAACTTTGGAGGTTTGACTTTAGTTTTTATATTGGTTTTTAACTCCGATAAAGATATTGTGGATTTTAAACCGGGACGTAAACTATTGAACTGTTGGATGGTTTTAGGGAAAAAGGAGTTCTTTGTTACTGTTAAACGACAAAGTGGTACTTTTAGATCATTACAGTTCCTAAGATTATAATTATTGTTATGATAACCGATTATCTCTTGGGGATAAGACGGTCCTGTTTTGTGAATAAGCTTATGTAATATACATAGCCGTCTAATCTTTCTGCGATCGTGTAATTTAGACCACGCAGTTTCAAAATAGAGCGATTCGCGAGATGCATAAATAGTGCATCCTGTTACCGTGCGGGCAGCTTTAAGCTGTAATTTCTCAAGTTTTTCAGAATTGTAATTTGAACAGTTATCCCATACTTCGCAGCCATACTCAAGAATTGGTAAGATATAACATTTATATATTGTATTTAAGTTGGGTTGTGTTAATTGAAATTTAGCTCTACGTAGGTGGTTTAGTTTAAACGAAGCTTGTTTTATTATAGATTCAATATGATAATTCCATTTAAGGTCATCTTGGATATATACACCTAGATGTTTATGAACGGAAGCTGTATGTAGATACGTGCTTTGAAATTTTATATTTAAAGGGAATATGACATTTTTGTTAGCGAAGATCATTAATTTAGTTTTTTCGGGATTAAAGGTTATTAACCATTTATTAGCCCACATACACAACTGGTTTAAATCATAATTCAGTGCAGCTTCAACATTAGATAAATCTGTTGAGGAGGAACATAGCGTTGTGTCATCGGCAAATAATCTTGTTAAGCCTTTAAGTTGATCAGATACATCGTTTATATAGATCAAAAAAAGCAGTGGACCGAGAATAGAACCCTGTGGTACCCCAGAATTGGTAGAAAAAGTATCAGATAAACAATTTTCTAACATAAGAATTTGATTTCTATTATTCAAGTAATTTGAAATTAATTCGAGACAGTCATTTTGGATTCCATAACTGTTCAGTTTATGCAACAGTCCTTTATGCGAAACTTTATCGAACGCTTTGGAAATATCGCAGAACACTAAACCCGTGTATTCTTTTTTTTCTAAAGAATTACAAATGTATTGATATATTTCTATGAGTTGATGTACCGTAGATATGCCTGGTAAAAATCCCGATTGGTACTTATTAAAAAGTTCATTTTTTGAAAAATGACTTAAAAGATTCTGATGAATCAATCGTTCGAAGACTTTAGATATACTATTTAGTAGGGAAATGGGTCTATAATTTTTTGGATCCGACCTATCACCTTTTTTATACAGTGGAATAACATTGGCTTGTTTCCATTTACTCGGAAATATTTTCTGTTTTATAATTACTTTGAAAAGTAAATACAGTGGTTTACAAATACTATGTTTCACAGATTTTAATACTTTATTATTAACTAATCCGGGTCCGCTGGCTTTGGATTCGTTTAGTGAGTTTAATACATTTTTGATATCCGTTAAAGTAAAGGAATACGGGGGGCATATTGTTGTACAGCGTGTAGGGAATTCGGGTAACACTTCCATATCCTGTATTGTCGAAATAGATGTAAAATATTGGTTCAAAAGATTAGCTTTCGATTTAGATTCGCTTACATAAAAACCATAAGTATTAATAAGAGGGGGAATTGATGTTTTTTGAGAGGTTGGAATGAAGTGTTTCATCGCTTTCCAGTAATCCCTTTGGGATGGATTTGACAGGTTTTTTATTCTATCATTTACTGATTCATTATACTGAGTTTTGGCATATTGTTTCATGTTATTAACTTTATTCCGCGCCTTTTTAAAGAGAGCAATATGCGATTCACTTTTGGTTTTTAAGGCTTTCTTTCTTAATATATCACGTTGTCGAATTTGTCGTCTTATTTGATTATTAAACCATGGTTTATCATTAGGATGGACAGTAATTGTTTTAGTAGGAATATATTGAGATATTAGTTGTTCAATTTTCTCATCAAATTTGTCAATAATATTATCGATTGGGTATGAATCGTTAATAATTTCACGCCAGCTGAAACTGTTTATTTCATCATTTAAGGCGGCAAAATTTGCTCTTTTGTAAAGATAAATTTTCCTTTTAAAAGATCTTTTAGAAGGCATACTATGGTTTAAATAGACACATGTCGCTCTGTGATCAGATACAAATCTGGGAACGTCTAAAGTATCGGCTATAGCGTAAGTCATAAACGATGGGATAATAATAGGGTCTATTAATGTAAACCTTGTGTTTGATAATCTGGTGGGCTTAGTTATAACGTTTTTTAAATCATAAGAATTAATCAATGATTGTAACTTATTATTTGATGTTAAAAGGTCACAGTTCAAATCACCCAAAATTATTATGCTACTTGATATATCTAAAGCATTCTCGATTGATTCATCTAATAAAAGCCAAAAGTTGTCTGGCGATTGTTCAGATCTATAAACACAACATAACAACAATTTAATTGAATTAATTGCAATATTCAGCCAAATAATGTCAGCATCAAATTCAAGTGAAGGTACTCTGCATGATATAATATCATGTTGAGTGTAAATTAAAATCCCCCCACCACGATTATTCCTATCTTTACGGTATGGCAAATTATATCCAGCTATATCTATTTCTTCATTGTTAATGTTACTATCCAAATTGAAATCTGATAATTCGTTTGTAATGAAGTCTATTTTAGACCTTACTGATCTCGCATTTAAATGACAAATTGAAAGTTTGGAATTAATATCAATGGGGCCCGGATTGGGATGAATATCTATTTGTATGAGACGTAATACTAGGGCTACTACAACGCTTAATGTTAATTGTCTTAAGAACATGATCAATTTCAGTTTCATATAGTCATCATTCTTTGTTACATATTTTATGGTAGCAGTTAGATACAGTATTATAATACAACGTACAATATGCTCAATAAGCTTTAAATACACGAAGTCATTAAAACAATAAACAAATGAAAATGAAAACCTATTAAATATTTGGTTAGTCAATCTGTGCAAAGATATACTATATTTTAGTAGTATACTTCTATAATTAGACATACTGTTTAAGTTTATACTAGAAGAAGTTGCCAGTACAAAAAGAACATTGTTTGAAATGAGATAATCTCGTATTAAATTAGCACGATATCGTTTTCCGTCGAAATTATAAACTTTTCCAAAACAAGATCAATGATGTAGGTAAGATTAAATTCAATTGTTACAAGATATTTTCAATGGAATCAGCAATACGATATAGATTTTTAAAATTTGATGTGCAATGTTTCTTTATATAAAAATGCATAACTTACTAGTTATCGTTCTATCAATTAGCATCGATTTTTCGGATTTATATATATACCTATTGTTGTTTGTCGGGACGATAACATGATTGCAATTTAATTAGTATATTTATGAAAAATAAAAATAAATATATATTCGATGTGATAAATACTAGTTTTGCATTTTCATAGCAACCTGCAATCTGATTAAAACACATCCTATATCGTTTCGCCCTTAATAGTTCAAATTTTCGTTATACTTGTCATCACTATATGTAGCGAGGTCATCGAAAGAATAAAAACGAAAAAAAAAGATCTGTATTTTAATCAGATTGAACAATCAGCGTTCAACAAATGGACACCTGTAATTTATTATTTTACAATTATGTTTTGGTTGTGCTTTTTCCTATAGGACCATAAAACTCTGTTATAACACCCATTTTATGTCTCACGTCGACAGGTTGTGAATTGAAATTTGACTCATTAGTTGAATCATCTGTAATAGATATGTCTTGATCGGGTTCATCTTCCTTGTTATATGACTTTTCAATTATTGGCCCAGTTGAAAGCTGTGCTTGGCTATCACTATTTACCGCCTCCACTTGGTTACTAGGTTTCGAACTTACAGCAAACAGATCGGGTACCAAAGTGTTCCCAGTTAGTTCATTTAGATCCATATGATGAGCGATTTTGATGATCTTATTGTTTGAAAGTTTGGCCCATATAACACCTTCAGTTGACCAAGCACTGATGACCCCGGGCGCATTTGAAGTTTTATATAGCAAATCAGCGTTTAAGGTAGTTAAGTCCTCCCTGATAACAATCTTCGATCCTTTAAGTAATTTACGATTTCGTATTACTGCTATTTTGTCTTTACGGGAGTGAAATTTCACAATGATGCCCCGGGTTTTTTTATGTTGAAATTTGCCAAGTCTATGTGCTATATCGATATGATGTGGTGGAATTTCAATGCCTATAGATTTAAACACTTTAATTGCTAGATTTATCGAGTCGTTGAAATCTTCTGTAGGGTCCTTATCAGCAACGCCATATATTCTAATACTTGACCGCCTTGTCCACTGTTCCAGGTCGTTTACTCTTTTTGTTGCAACAGCAGCGATCCCTTTAGCGTCCTCAAGTTCAGACTGGAGACGACGCTCAATTTCACTTCGTCCTTCAAGAAGGCTTTTCAAAGTTATATTTTCATCTTTCAGGTTCTGTATTTCGAGTTGTAATTTTAGTAGCTGGTCTTCTACACTTTTCACGATCTCGTTCTTTATATTATCCATTGTAAGGCGATTCAATTTAATTTCCTGCATTATGGTTTCTAACGAGTATTCTGAACCTTCAGCCATACTATTATCCACATTTGGTAAATTAATTTTTTTTTTTTGTTGCTGGTCGCAGTGATTTCACAGTGGCCTTTACTGGTTTCAGATTTGCGGGTGAGAACCCGTCACTTGAGGTTGAGCTATTTTTACGCTTGGTTGACTCGGAGGTCGGCTTGCCCATTATTTAGTAACTGGCTATACGTGTAGAGAAAGATCAGTCAACCGTGAAATAATGTTTTAATTTTCAGGAAAATATTGCGACAATTCAGAATTTAAATACATTTCTAGAACCAAATTATAGGAAATTTTGCAATCTTATATCATTTCTTGTCATCTTGTAAAAATCTACTAGCCTGGCATTTCTCTAGCTCATATTATTTCACATTTTGTATGACACACAGAACAAGCGTCTTGACAGTGGTAGACAACCTTTTGAACAATTGAGTTTCTAGCCCAAACCGGAAGTGCAACCATCTTGAAACGTCAAAATCGATATTCCTATGTTGATATTTTATTTACAGACAAGGCAATTATATTTTCCGAATCCTTTTAGAAAAGCTAAAAAACTGGCGGGAGTAGAATTTTGATTTTCGGAAAATGATGGACGATTTCGAGCCGGAAGTTATATACCAAATGACAACTTCTTTAATAGTTGCACGTTTTTTATGAAATTTAGTATGTCAGTAGATTTTGCTCATGTGACTTTAAAATTGTTATTAGAAATTTTCTAAATTATCTCCCCTTGGAGAAATTAAGGATCAAAGTTTTCAAAAAATCGAAGAAATATAGGTCAGATTGCCTTGGATTTTTTATTTTTTACTAGTTATGGCACTACTGGTTCGTACACAAAAAATGGAAATTATAGCACACACCGGAAGTGCCACCATCCTGAAATGTGAAAATCGATATTCCTTTGGTGATATTTTACTTACAGACAAGGCAATTATTTTTTCCGAATTCTTTTAGAAAAGCCTAAAAACTGTCAGGAATAGAATTTTTATTTTTGGCAAATGATGGACGCCATTTTGAATTGAAAATGAGCAATAGTGTAAAATCCACATTCATGGGCTTGAAAACATACACATTTGTTTGTGCCTTAGAGAATTTGTCTCTTATGTACATAATTAATACATTTAAGGATAACCTGGCTCATGGTCGAATGATTGGTTTTTGAATATTTCAAAAATTCGAATTACCCCTATGATGTTTTCCGTGCCGACAAGGTTGTTTTCGAGTTAGCTTGTTTTGACTTCGCGCATATGGTAGCATGAGTACCAAATTCTGGCGAGAAACTTTTCACGTTGGTACCTAGGTACCCTGAAATTTTCAAGTTGATACCTGCATTTGTTCAAGTCGTTTGTTCTTGGCACCTGCCGTTGGTCGTTTTTTTCTATAAGTCAATTTACGGAAAAATATCGATTTTCGGAATTTAAAATTGGTTTTAATTAATTGTGAAATTGCAAATGTAAAGTGATTTTTTCGCCTCTTCCATGTCATCTTCATTAGAAGGCTTGATCTCGCCTTAACTACATACAGCTTATCAAGCCCTTCATTCAACACTTGGAATTTTTGGGCACTAAATTTGATTGGGTATAGGCCCCCAACCGTGATCCAATCAGATTCCTTCGTTAAATGGGTTACAATGTTTCTAACTATATTTAAACCTGTAACTTTGCGAGTTTTTGACCAATTTTAATACTTTTTTCTTGTTACCTTCTTTAAGATACTTGACATATTTCATGCCATGCGACGATGAATATGAAAGCTTTCATATCTGCATGGGACAGTAGCAGATCTAGTTATTAAGCTTTCATATGTTTTTACATATGAAAGCTTATTGTTTCTGTTAAGATTATTATTCCTATTATTAAGCTTTCATAAATCAATATATGAAAGCTTATTGTTTCTGTTAAGATTATTATTCTTCCTATTATTATTGTGTTTTATTCACAAATCGGATTTCTCAGAATCTACTAATAGGATCTTTCTGAAACTTTTACCTACCCCCGCAAAAAGGGGTAGTGGCTGTTGGGTAAATATATTTTCAAAACGTTTTTCGAATCCGAAATCACCGAATTTGACGAACAAATGCATTTGACCTACTTTGCTGTAACTGTGTGACTATTTCACCTATTTTACAAATTCTTTTTTCTTTGAATACCTTGACTCCCTCACTTTAAATCTGCAATTTCGGATTTTCGAATTTCGAAAATTCGTCGCTGTGATTTCAAGCCGGAAGTAAAAATCAAAATAACAACTTCTTTAATAGTTGCACGATTTTCATGAACTTTGGTATGTAAGTAGATCTCGCTCATGCGATTTTAAAAACGCTGTTAGAAAAATTCTAAATTATCTCCCCTTGGTGATATGAAGGATCAAATTTTTCGAAAAAATCGATGAAATATAGGTCAGATTGCCTTAAAAAAAAATTTTTTACTAGCTAGGACACTACTGATTCGTACCCCAAAAAAAGTTTTTAGCCCAAACCGGAAGTGCAACCGTCTTGAAATGTGAAAATCGATACTCCTTTGTTGATATTTTACTTACAGACAAGTCAATTATATTTTCCGAATCCTTTTAGAAAAGCCGAAAAACTGTCGGGAATAGAATTTTGATTTAGGTCAAGTGATGGACGCCATTTTGAATTGAAAATAAGAACAAGTCGAATGCATTTGACCAACATTGCTGTAACTTTGTGACTTTTTGACCTATTTTATTAATCCTTTTTTCTTTGAATACCTTAAAACATTTACTTCAAATCTGCAATTTCGGATTTTCGAATTTCGAAAATTCGTCGATGTTATTTCGAAATCAAAAGTTGAGACCAACTTGACAACGTATAGTTTCACGATTTTCACGAAATTAAGTATGTGAGTAGATCTTATCGATACGACTTGAAAAATATCATTAGAAATTTTCTAAATTACCTCCCCTTGGAGAAATTAAGGATCAAAATTTTCAAAAAAATCGACGAAATATAGGTCAAATTGCCTTGAAATTGTTTTTTGTAATAGCTACGACACTACTGATTCGTACACAAAAAAATTGAGTTTGTTGCCCAAACCGGAATTGCAACCATCTTGAAATATGCAAATCATTAAGGCTTTGTTGATATTTTACTTACAGACAAGGCAATTATATTTTCCGAATCCTTTTAGGAAAACCGAAAAACTTTCAGGAATCGAATTTTGATTTAGGTCAACTGCTGGACGCCATTTTGAATTGAAAATGAACAATGGTGAAAAATCGGTTCTATTTCAGTAACGGAAGTCACAGAGACTTGAAATTTTTAGGGGGCTAGGAGATGGGCTAACAATGACCTCACACTAAATTTCAGCCAAATCGACCAATAACTATTCATTTTACTGACCTTAAGCATCCCACGAGAGATAAATTTTTGCCATTCGGTGCCATTTGCAATTGTTGACTCTAGACTCGAAAAAGAAGACACTCAAACGAACTCCAACACTCGGTCGGCACTTCGTGCCTAACGCTGCAATTCATAATAATAATAATGATTTTCGTATATTTTAATTATACGCCCACATGGAAATGTGGTCGTATATTGCCGTCGCCCCCGATCGGCCGTCCGTCAGTTCATCGTCCATAATTTCTTGTGAACTGTCTAGAGGTTAAAGTTAATAGCCGATTGACTTTAAATTTCGGCACAGTGTTTAAGGTCATGAGACGAAGCATATGGAAATGTGGTCGTATATTGCCGTCGCCCCCGACCGGCCGGCCGTTGGTCCGCCCGTTCGTCGTCCACAATTTCTTGTGAACCCTTTAGAGGCTAAAGTAAATATCCGAATGACTTTAAATTTATGCACAGTGTTTAAGGTCATGAAACAAAGAAGCATATGGATTTTCAAGGATATCCGATAGTTACTGCCAGAGTTATTACCCTTGATCTCTTCAAAAAACCTTTTTAACGCTCTAGCGGCTAAAGTTAATATCCGATTCACTTTAAATTTAAACACAGTGTTTAAGGTCACGAGACGAAGAATCCCATTGATATTTAGTAATTACTACCAGAGTTATGGCCCTTGATCTGTGAACGCTCTTGTGGCTAAAGTTAATATCCGATTGACTTTAAAATTATAAACAGTGTTTAAGGCCACGAGACGAAGAGGCCTAGGTACTCTGAAATTTCCAAGGTGATACTTGTTCAAGTCGTTTGTTCTTGGCACCTGCCGTTGTTTGTTTTTTTTAAGCTAATTTACGGTTTCAAACTATATTTAGATCCGTAATTTCGCGAGTTTTCGACCAATTTTAATATTTTTTTTCTTGTTATTTTCTTTAAGATACTTGGTATAATCGATGGCATGTGATGATGAATATGAAAGCTTTCATATCTGCTTGGAACAGTAGCAGATCTAGGTTTTTTTTGTGTTTTATACACAAATCGGATTTCTCAGAATCTACCCATAGGATCTTTCTGAAACTTTTACCTACCCCCCCCCCCCAAACAAAAATGGGTGGTGGTAAATATATTTTCAAAACGTTTTTCGCATCCGAAATCACCGAATTTGACGAACTAATGCATTTGACCTACATTGCTGTTATTTCGTGACTATTTGACCTATTTTACTAATTCTTTTTTCTGTGGGTACCTTGTAACCTTGACTACAAATCTGCACTTTCGGATTTTCGAATTTCGAAAATTCGTTGCTGTGATTTCGAACCGGAAGTTAAATCAAAATGACAACTTCTTAAATAGTTGCACGATTTTCATGAAATTTGGTATGTAAGTAGATCTCGCTCATGGGATTTTTCTAAATTATCTCCCCTTGGTGATATTAAGGATCAAATTTTTTTTTATAAAAATCGACGAAATATAGGTGAGATTGCCTTGAAATTATTTTTTTGTACTAGCTACGACACTACTGATTCGTACACAAAAAATTGAGTTTGTAGCCCAAACCGGAAGTGAAACCATCTTGAAATGTGCAAATCGATAAGGCTTTGTTGATATTTTACTAACAGACAAGGCAATTATATTTTCCGAATCCTTTAGGAAAGCCGAAAAACTTTCAGGAATCGAATTTTGATTTAGGTCAACTTGTGGAGGCCATTTTGAATTGAACAATGGTGAAAAATCGGTTCTTTTTCAGTAACGGAAGTCACAGAGACTTTCAGGGAGATAGGAGATGGGCTAGCAATGACTTCACACCAAATTTCATCTAAATCGACTAATAACTATTCATTTTACCGACCTTAAGGTTCCCACGAGAGATAAAATTTTGCCGTTCGGCGCCATTTGCAATTGTTGACTCTAGATTGCCTTGAATTTTTTATTTTTTACTGGCTACGGCACTACTGATTCGTACACAAAAAATGGAAATTGTAGCACAATCTTGATATGTGAAAATCGATATTCCTTTGGTGATATTTTACTTACAGACATGGCAATTATATTTTCCGAATCCTTTTAGAAAAGCCTAAAAACTGCCGGGAATATAATTTTCATTTTTGGCAAATGGTGGACGCCATTTGGAATTCAAAATGAGCAATAGTGTAAAATCCACATTCATGGGCTTGAAAACATACACATTTGGACGTGGCTTAGAGAATTTGTCTCTTATGTACATAATTAATACATTTAAGGTTAACCTGGCTCATGGTCGAATGATTGGATTTTGAATATTTCATTTCATTTCATTTACGCCTATGATGTTTTCCGTGCCGACAAGGTTGTTTTCGAGTTAGCTTGTTTTGACTTCGCGCATGCGTTACGCTGGAACCAAAGCTACCATGAGTACCAAATTCCGGCGAGGAACTTTTCACGTTAGTACCTAGGTACCCTAAAATTTTCAAGGCGATATCTGCATTTGTTCAAGTCGTTTGTTCGTGGCACCTACCGTGCGTCATGACTTTGCGCATGCGCTACGCTAGAACCTAAGGTACCATGAGTACCAAATTCTGGCGAGGAACTTTTCACGTTGGTACCTAGGTACCCTGAAATTTTCAAGGTGATTCCTGCATTTGTTCAAGTCGTTTGTTCTTGGCACCTGCCGTTGGTCGTTTTTTTCTATACAAGTCAATTTACGGAAAAATATCGATTTTTGGAATTTAAAATTGGTTTTAATTAATTGTGAAATTGCAAATGTAAAGTGATTTTTTCGCCTCTTCCATGTCATCTTCATTAGAAGGCTTGATCTCGCCTTAACTACATACAGCTTATCAAGCCCTTCACTCAACATTTTTCGGCACTAAATTTGATTGGGTATAGGCCCCCAACCGTGATCCAATCAGATTCCTTCGTTAAATGGGTTACTAAAAATAGACTACTTACAATTCATTTAATTTATCCTTCGTTAAAAAAATCGTCACGATTATCAAGTCTCGCGCTTCTAGCTAAAATGTATATGTGACAATCGAGATGAAAAGGTCAAGATTCATCGACGTTTAACATTTACACCGGCGTTTTTAGTTGTCAGTGGGTTCGCGGAAAAAAACATTCAACGGCTGTAAACTTGTCTAGTTCTTTTTTTGTGGGGGCTGCCATATTTGTTTACTACAGTCACGTGCTACATTGTGAGTGTGTTACGTGCCACAACCTCAGATTGGACAATGCTTTGAATGCTAATTAGTCACGTGTAAACACAACCAGTGTAAAAGTTTAGGAATAGCCAAGTGTTGAAGCAACGGTTAAATGTTGTAAAACCTGCGTCCGTTGCTTCAGGAACATGCTTCCATGTTTGATAGGTATGAGTACTTAGATCCATTGATCGGATATAAAAAGTTATAAAAATTGATAAAATACGACTATTGTTAATCAAAACAACTTTGATGGATGGGGTGGGCTTTGAATTTATTTTCAACGTTCTTTGAATCTCACACTCTTCTATTTTTAATATGTGAGGTACAATCTGTGCAAATTTTAAGGTAATTATATTTAAACGTGTAACTTGCGAGTTTATGACCAATTTTAATACTTTTTTCTTGATACTTTCTTTGAATATGGAAGCATTCATATCTGCATGGGACAGTAGCAGATCTAGTTAGACTTTAGTTTCGTCGGAATGCCTATTGTGATTACTAAAATTATTATTATTAAGCTTTCATATGTATTTACATATGAAAGCTTATTGTTTCTGTTAAGATTATTATTCCTATTATTATTTTTTTTGGTGTTTTTCCTGCAAATCTTGTATCTCAGAATCTTACCGTAGGATCTTTCTGAAACTTTATCCCCCCCCCCCAAATTGGGTGGTGGCTTTGGATTATTATTTTTTTTGTGTGTTTTTCCTGCAAATCTTGTATCCCAGAATCTTACCGTAGGATCTTTCTGAAACTTTTATCACCCCCCCCCCCCCAAGATTGGGTGGTGGCTTTGGATTAAATATATTTTCAAAACGTTTTACGGATCTGAAATCACCTAAATTGACGAATAAACGCATTTTACCTATTTAGCTATAACTTTGTGACTAATTAAACTATTTTACTAAATTTTTCATCTTTGTGTACCTTGACTCCTTAACTGCACATTCGGATTTTCGAATTTCGAAAATTCGTGGCTGGGATTTTGAACCGGAAGTAAAAATCAAAATAACTACTTCTTTAATAGTTGCACCATTTCTATCAAATTTAGTATGTAAGTAGAAATCACTCATGTGACTTCAGAAATGTCATTAAAAAATTTCTAAATTATCTGCCCTTGGTTATACTAAGGATCAAAGTTTTCCGAAAAATCGACGAAATATAGGTCAGATTGACTCGAAAAAAAAAATTTTGTACTAGCTACGACACTACTGGTTCGTACACAAAAAATGGAGTTTGTAGCATAAACCGGAAGTGCCGACATCTTGAAATGTGAAAAAACTCTAAGGTTTTTTTGGAGTTTTATTTACAGACAAGGGAATTATATTTTCCGAATCCCTGATTTAATGCCTAAACATTGTTCCAGGCCGAATTTTGATTTAGGTTAACTGATGGACGCCATTTTGAATTGAAAATGAACAATAGTGAAAAATCCACATTCATGGGCTTGAAAACATACACAATTGGTCGTGGCTTAGAGACTCTATCTTCTATTAACGAAAATAATACATAACAGGGTAGCCTGGCTCATGGTCGAACGTTTGGCATTTGAATATTTCAAAAATTCGAATTTCTCCTTTGAAGTTTTCCGTGCCGACAAGGTTGTTTTCGAGTTTAGCGGGTTTGACTTCGCGCATGCGCTACGCTAAAACCAAAGGTACCATGAGTACCAAACTCCGGTGAGACACTTTTCACGTTAGTACGTAGTTACCCTGAAATTTTCAAGGTGATACCTGCATTTGCTCAAGTCGTTTGTTCGTGGCACCTACTGTGCGTCGCTGGAACCAAAGGTACCACGAGTACCAAATTTCGGCGAGACTCTTTTAACGTTAGTACCTAGGTACCCTGAAATTTTCAAGGTGATACCTGCATTCGTTCAAGTTGTTTGTTCTTGGCACGGCGTTCTGTCGGGAGTTTTTTCCAAGTCGATTTACGGCTTTTTTAACGGGGGGGGGGGGGAATTTCGCCGCGACACCGGCAGCGATTTTTCGAGAACCATGAAATTTGGACACAATACGCCCATTACCATCACGGTTTTTTTAGCAAAAAAACGATTTTCGGAACTTAATATTGGTTTTAATTAATTTTGAAATTGCAAATGCAAAGAGATTTTAACGCCTCTTCTGTATGTGATAGATAAAAGTACTATACACATATTCCTTAAAAGACAATTTTTTTAAAATGACCCGAACGATGTTTCGATAATAAAAACCGAAATCGCCCATTTTGACCTTTTTGACTGCTGAGGCATCGTTACGGTTTTCCAAATCTCCGGAATTTCTAGCGGTTGGCTGCGCCGCGATGATATTTATCACATATTAAAAGGAGGTAGTATTTAGATATCAAGAACAAAAAAAATCGTTAAAATACTTTGATGGGTGGGGTTGGATTTGTAATTTATTTTCATTGTTCTCGGAGTCTCACTCATTTCTCTTTTTTATATGCAATAGCTAGAGTCTCAAGGTACAATGTGTGCAAATTTAAAGACAATCGGACCACTGGAACGTTGCCTGGGCAGTGCAAATCTATCCCGGTCGCTAAAATCTGCATTTGGCAAACCTCAAAGAATGATATTATGAGCGGACGTTTTATGACCTTGACACATACATGATATACATAGTATTAAAACCCCTATGAAATACTTTAATTATTTACTGCTATAATATGAAATATCACTTATTCCCCAGTTAAATAAAAATCGGTCACCGGGTGCTGTACAACTTCAAGGACCCTGGCCTCAAGTGTCTGCCATCAACTCTAAACTTTCTATTGCCAGAAAATATTACGCACAGGCACCCATTTTCACAATTTTGTCCAACTTTGGACACCTTTCTTGACTACTTCCGGTGATTAGAGGATTTTGATTTATAGTTTAAGGACTGGAGTAGACCTTCGACTCAATAGTCTCGAAGTTTCAGAAACATCGTTGGAGCCGTTTTAAAAAAATAAGAACTCTACGATTTGACCAAAAGCGAAGAAAGTGAAAAATTAAAGTAACATTTCAGAACAAAACTGATATTATTAGAATCACATTAATGATAGCTATCCAAAAATATAAGGAAAATTTCAAAATTCCAAAAACTAACAATTTTAGAAAATTTTCTAATTTTCAATGAAAAAATGAGAGCGACAAACTTTCTAAAATCGACGTGTTTGAACTACTATCTGCTCAGAAATGTCACCAGCTACCCAAAAATGTAATTATTAGAAAAATTGGTTGAGAATTAACATAATTATGGCCAATTGCATCGAGCTCTAGAAAAAAACACTGACCGATATAATTTTGTGTTGTATTATTCCACTATGCGCACAAATTTCAAAATAGCTTTAAGGAGTAGCTGCACACTACTTTTCCAACTGAAAATCAAATTTCAAACCTCTATCTCTTATACTTGCTGAGATCTAGCTCCCCCCCAAATAAAAAAATAAATAATAATATTAATCTTAGTAATAACAATAGTCTTTCATCATTTTCAATGATGAAAGCCTAACTAGACTTGCTCGCAAGACTGAAAGGCTTTCACCTTGACCAAGGCAGTACACGGACGCCAGATGCACGACAAAGACAATACCCACTACTCACCCTTAAAAAACACACACACTTGCACAACTCAGATATTAACATGTTCTTCGCATGCGCATTACGATAGATTGAGTGTTAAAAATAGAGTCGAACGATTCAGAACACAATGAACCCAATCGGAGAAGTAGAATGGGACAGTCACCGGAAATCTAAATACGCAATCAAAAACTCAAAAATTCCAAGAAATAAATTTTTTAATAAATTTTCAAATTTTGAAGAAAAAATGAGAACGGCATGGATAATGCTTTGAATGCTAATTAGTCACGTGTAAACACAACCAGTGTAAAAGTTTAGGAATAGTCAAGTGTTGAAGCAACGGTTAAATGTTGTAAAACCTGCGTCCGTTGCTTCAGGAACATGCTTCCATGTTTGATAGGTATGAGTACTTAGATCCATTGATCAGATATAAAAAGTTATAAAAATTGATAAAATACGACTATTGTTAATCAAAACAACTTTGATGGATGGGGAGGGTTTTGAATTTATTTTCAACGTTCTTTGAATCTCACACTCTTCTATTTTTAATATGTGAGGTACAATCTGTGCAAATTTTAAGGTAATCGGACCTTCAGAGCGTTGCCCGGGCGGTGCGAATGAACCCCGTCACGAAAATTTGTTTATTCTTCAACGCGTTTTATATTGTATTATGGCCGCCACCTTAGATCCGCCGCCATAATCATTTTGTTTTTGCCCGGGTGCAATGTTTCTAACTATATTTAAACGTGTAACTTGCGAGTTTATGACCAATTTTAATACTTTTTTCTTGTTACCTTCTTTAAGACACTTGACATATTTCATGACACGTGACGATGAATATGGAAGCTTTCATATCTGCATGGGACAGTAGCAGATCTAGTTAGGCTTTCAGATTTCGTCGGAATGCCTATTGTTATTACTAAAATTATTATTATTAAGCTTTCATATGTATTTACATATGAAAGCTTATTGTTTCTGTTAAGATTATTATTCCTATTATTATTTTTTTTGTGTGTTTTTCCTGCAAATTTTGTATCCCAGAATCTTACCGTAGGATCTTTCTGAAACTTTTATCACCCCCCCCCCCAAGATTGGGTGGTGGCTTTGGATTAAATATATTTTCAAAACGTTTTACGGATCTGAAATCACCTAAATTGACGAATAAACGCATTTGACCTATTTAGCTGTAACTTTGTGACTAATTGAACTATTTTACTAAATATTTCATCTTTGTGTACCTTTACTCCTTAACTGCACATTCGGATTTTCGTATTTTCGAATTTCGAAAATTCGTCGCTGGGATTTTGAACCGGAAGTAAAAATTAAAATAACTACTTCTTTAATAGTTGCACGATTTCTATCAAATTTAGTATGTGAGTAGAAATCGCTCATGTGACTTCAAAAATGTCATTAAAAAATTTCTAAATTATCTGCCCTTGGTTATACTAAGAATCAAAGTTTTCCGAAAAATCGACGAAATATAGGTCAGATTGACTCGAAAAAATTTTTTTTGTACTAGCTACGACACTACTGGTTCGTACACAAAAAATGGAGTTTGTAGCATAAACCGGAAGTGCCGACATCTTGAAATGTGAAAAAACCCTAAGACTTTTTTGAAGTTTTATTTACAGACAAGGGAATTATATTTTCCGAATCCCTGATTTAATGCCTAAACAATGTTCCAGGCCGAATTTTGATTTAGGTTAACTGATGGACGCCATTTTGAATTGAAAATGAACAATAGTGAAAAATCCACATTCATGGGCTTGAAAACATACACAATTGGTCGTGGCTTAGAGACTCTATCTTCTATTAACGAAAATAATACATAACAGGGTAGCCTGGCTCATGGTCGAACGTTTGGCATTTGAATATTTCAAAAATTCGAATTTCTCCTTTGAAGTTTTCCGTGCCGACAAGGTTGTTTTCGAGTTTAGCGGGTTTGACTTCGCGCATGCGCTACGCTAAAACCAAAGGTACCATGAGTACCAAACTCCGTTGAGACACTTTTCACGTTAGTACGTAGTTACCCTGAAATTTTCGAAGTTAAACCTGCATTTGCTCAAGTCGTTTGTTCGTGGCACCTACTGTGCGTCGCTTGAACCAAAGGTACCACGAGTACCAAATTTCGGCGAGACTCTTTTAACGTTAGTACCTAGGTACCCTGAAATTTTCAAGGTGATACCTGCATTCGTTCAAGTTGTTTGTTCTTGGCACGGCGTTCTGTCGGGAGTTTATTCCAAGTCGATTTACGGCTTTTTTAACGGGGGGGGGGGGGGGAATTTCGCCGCGACACCGGCAGCGATTGTTCGAGAACCATGAAATTTGGACACAATACGCCCATTACCATCACGTTTTTTTAGCAAAAAAACGATTTTCGGAACTTAATATTGGTTTTAATTAATTTTGAAATTGCAAATGCAAAGAGATTTTAACGCCTCTTCTGTATGTGATAGATAAAAGTACTATACACATATTCCTTAAAAGACATTTTTTTTAAAATGACCCGAACGATGTTTCGATAATAAAAACCGAAATCGCCCATTTTGACCTTTTTGACTGCTGAAGCATCGTTACGGTTTTCCAAATCTCCGGAATTTCTAGCGGTTGGCTGCGCCGCGATGATATTTATCACATATTAAAAGGAGGTAGTATTTAGATATCAAGAACAAAAAAATCGTTAAAATACTTTGATGGGTGGGGTTGGATTTGTAATTTATTTTCATTGTTCTCGGAGTCTCACTCATTTCTCTTTTTTATATGCAATAGCTAGAGTCTCAAGGTACAATGTGTGCAAATTTAAAAAATGAGAGCGACAAACTTTCTAAAATCGACGTGTTTGAACTGCTATCTGCTCAGAAATGTCACCAGCTACCCAAAAATGTAATTATTAGAAAAATTGGTTGAGAATTAACATAATTATGGCTAATTGCATCGAGCTCTAGAAAAAAACACTGACCGATATAATTTTGTGTTGTATTATTCCACTATGCGCACAAATTTCAAAATAGCTTTAAGGAGTAGCTGCACACTACTTTTCCAACTGAAAATCAAATTTCAAACCTCTATCTCTTATACTTGCTGAGATCTAGCTTCCCCCCAAATAAAAAAATAAATAATAATATTAATCTTAGTAATAACAATAGTCTTTCATCATTTTCAATGATGAAAGCCTAACTAGACTTGCTCGCAAGACTGAAAGGCTTTCACCTTGACCAAGGCAGTACACGGACGCCAGATGCACGACAAAGACAATACCCACTACTCACCCTTAAAAAACACACACACTTGCACAACTCAGATATTAACATGTTCTTCGCATGCGCATTACGATAGATTGAATGTTAAAAATAGAGTCGAACGATTCAGAACACAATGAACCCAATCGGAGAAGTAGAATGGGACAGTCACCGGAAATCTAAATACGCAATCAAAAACTCAAAAATTCCAAGAAATAAATTTTTTAATAAATTTTCAAATTTTGAAGAAAAAAATGAGAACGGCATGGTATCTGAATTCGGCCGTTATGGCATCCGCAATATCGCCAGCTGTACATAAATATAACTTTTTTCAAAAATCGGTTGGAAATTGACATAATTACGGCCGGTTTTAAATTTCGTGCACGTTAAAGATTTACACCAATTCCGATACTAACTGTTTAAAACATGGAAAAATCAATATTCAGAACACTGTATCGTGTTATAGTTTCGGAGTTCTACACGAATTGTAAATGGAATAAAAAAAAAAAAGTTTCCACATGGGACAAATGTACATGTACATTAACAATGAAAGATGCCGTTTTCATTTTTCGATCCTTTTATTCTCCTACTCCTGATATTTGGAACTGTTGTACAATGGTTTCATACAGGACACAACCGATAAACTCTCTGTAGCAGAAATTTCCAAAAAATATTATGTTAACTTTTCGAGAAAAAACCCTCTAAAAATGCTCCAAATCGTAAAAATACGACGTTTTCTGATTTTCAATCTCTTTGTTCGACTACTCATGACATTTAGAGAAATTGTACAATGGTTTCACACAATACATCACCCATTTGACTCTAAGTGAACTTTCCGAGAAACATGCGTTTAAAATTGTAAAAAAACTTACTTTTCAAAGTCCTTTTATTTTTTCAATTTTTGATAGAAACGTGTCGCTATAGTACCTTCTTATAGATAATTCACGTGGCTATCAAACGACATAATACTTGAACTACTCGGTAAATAACCTATCGATACATCGCATTTTACGCACAGACACCATTTTTTCTGAATTTTGTCAAAGTTCGGACATTTTTCTTGACCGATTCCGGTAATTAGAAGATTTTCATTTATAGTTCATGGACTTGTCTGTTCCTTCGACTTCATATTCCTGAAGTTTCAGAAAAATCGTTGGAGCCGTTTTTGAGTTATCAAATTTGACTAAAACTCGTAAAAATCGCCAAAAATCGACCAAAATCAAAATCCGAATTTCAAAATATAACTTACATCTAAATATATAAGTTAAATTTCAAAATTCCAAACAATAACAATTTTAGAAAATTTTAAAAAATTTCCAATTTTCACCGAAAAAATCAGAGCAACAAAGTTTCTAAAATCAAAGTTCATTAATTGCTATCTACTTATAAATGAATCCAGCTATCCAAAAATATAAATACCTGTAAAATCGGTTTAGAATTAGCAGAATTGTGGCCGATTTTCAATTTGCGCGCACGTTAAAGATTTGAGTCATTTCCGCTACGCGCACTAACTTCGTTTTACATTTAAGCACTAACCACCACCCAGTTTACTGAGAGAAAAGAAAACTTCAGATCTCTATGTCTTAAAGTTGCTGAGATCTAGCTTCCCCATATAAAAAAAATAATAACTAGATATGCTACTGTCCCAAGCAGATATGAAAGCTGTCATATTCATCATCACGTGCCATCGATTATACCAAGTATCTTAAAGAAAATAACAAGAATTTTTTTTATTAAAATTGGTCGAAAACTCGCGAAGTTACGGATAATCTAAATATAGTTTGAAACCGTAAGTGCCAAGAACAAACGACTTGAACAAGTATCACCTTAAAAATTTCAGAGTACCTCTTCGCCTCGTGGCCTTAAACACTGTTTATAAATTTAAAGTCAATCGGATATTAACTTTAGCCGCAAGAGCGTTCACAGATCAAGGGCCATAACTCTGGCAGTAATTACTGAAAATCAATGGGATTCTTCGTCTCGTGACCTTAAACACTGTGTTTAAATTTAAAGTGAATCGGATATTAACTTTAGCCGCTAGAGCGTTAAAAAGTTTTTTTAAGAGATCAAGGGTAATAACTCTGGCAGTAACTATCGGATATCCTTGAAAATCCATATGCTTCTTTGTTTCATGACCTTAAGCACTGTGCATAAATCTAAAGTCATTCGGGTATTAACTTTAACCTCTAGAGCGTTCACAAGAAATTATGGACGACGAACGGACGGACTGACGGACGGCCGGTCGGGGGCGACGGCAATATACGACCACATTTCCATGTGGCCGTATAATTAAAATATACGAAAATCTTTATTATTATTATTATTATATGTGAGTAGATCTTATCGATACGTCTTGAAAATTATCATTAGAAATTTTCTAAATTATCTCCCCTTGGAGAAATTAAGGATCAAAATTTTCAAAAAAATCGACGAAATATAGGTCAAATTGCCTTGAAATTGTATTTTGTAATAGCTACGACACTACTGATTCGTACACAAAAAAAATGAGTTTGTTGCCCAAACCGGAATTGCAATCATCTTGAAATGTGCAAACCGATAAGGCTTTGTTGATATTTTACTTACAGACAAGGCAATTATATTTTCCGAATCCTTTTAGGAAAGCCGAACACTTTCAGAAATCAAATTTTAATTTAGGTCAACTGCTGGACGCCATTTTGAATTGAAAATGAACAATGGTGAAAAATCGGTTTTATTTCAGTAACGGAAGTCATTATAATTATCAGCAACTGACCTTTTACCATTAAAAAAATCATCCCACGAAATCGACATAGATCTATAGAAAGGTGGCAATACCTTTAAAGCGGGTTTAGAATAGTTAATAAATAATAATTCAAATGAACACAAATAATTCTTATTAATTTTTAAAAAATAGGTCATAAAATATTTCCAGATAAAATTATCTGGACAGGATAAATATTGAGAAAGCCAGTATAACCTAAAAGCTTTCTGTTTTAAAATAACAGAATTCAGATTAAGGCCCTCGGCGTCAGTAGTACCTAAAATAGAACTCCCCTTAATAAGGGGTGGTTTACCATTCCAAATAAAGGATCTAATAGACTTTTCTATACGATCCTGAGCCCATTGTGGAAGTTCTACAACTCTTAATAGATACAATAGAGTTGATAGACACATGATGTTAACAATTAAAATTTTACCACGTAACTGAAGCCCTCTCTGCCTCCAGAGATTAAGTATTCTGCCAATTTTATTTACCTTGGAATCCCAATTTAATTGTTCACACATTGCTTCATCCGGACCCAAATACACACCAAGGAACTTTGCCGCTCCATGTAAAATTTTAACCGGTAAACAATCAGGATTCGGAACCGAGGCACTGCCGACTAATAAGAGTTCAGATTTCTCGGCGTTGATTTTGGCCCCAGAAGCAGAACAATACATTCTAACTGTGGATAGGGCTTCATTTACGGAATTTAAATTAGATAAAGACAAAGTTGTGTCGTCAGCGTGTTGAAACAGGGCTGAATTATGATCACATCCAGGAACAGCAAACCCCTTGATATTCTCGTTAGATTTAATTAGTGTATTTAATGGAACTGAGGTTAATACATATAACAAAGCAGAAATTCCACATCCTTGGCGAACAGAGCGAAGGATAGGGAATGATAAAGAGACATGCCCGTTTACCTTTACCGAACTTCTAATATCTTTATACAGGATTTTAATAGAATTGATAAATTTCTCACCAAATCCAAATTTATGTAATAAATTGAACATATAATCATGGGAAACCCTGTCAAATGCTTTCTCGGCATATAATTTAAAAGATACAGAGGGAGATCTTCAAGTTCAGCAAAGGAAATAATGTCCCGTATGTTAAAAAAGTTGTAGCAATATCCCTGCCGGGAACACAACAAGACTGTTCAGGCGATACAAGATCGACTACTTCCGTTTTTAATCTAAGTGCTAGTGTCCTAGAGAAGATCTTGTAATCAACATTTAAAAGACTTATGGGTCTCCAATTACGTAATTCTGCTTTATCACCACGCTTTTTGAAAAATAGCGAAATTGTCCCTCTCTTCATGGAACTACGGAGCTCTCCTAACTCCTGTATGTTAGAAATAACTTGAAAATAATATTTGCCTAAAATGTCAAAAAAATGCAGATAAAATTCGACAGTCAGTCCGTCCGGACCGGGAGATTCCCCTTTCTTCATGCCCTTTAATGAATTGTACAATTCATGAATGGAAATATCAGATTCACAATATTTAGATTTAGCTTCATCTAACTGATCAGTAATTAAATCAAATAACTTATTTTGATTGACCTCATTAATTGATTCATTTGTATATAATTTTGTGTAAAACTTAACACATTCTTCAAGAATTTCAGGAGTTTAATTGACAATAGAACCGTCAGATTTTTTTAAAGTCTTAACAATATTATTCTCCTGTTTAAATTTTTCTAATTTAAGAAAATAACGTGAGCACCTGTCTGTATCAAGAGCATCACGTGTTTTTGATCTAAGTATAGCCCCGTCACATATCTGTTTTTCATATTGTTCAAGTTTATTCCTTAGTTCATAAATTTCGGAATGGTCGTAATCTTTTACTGTATTGGCTTTATTATAATGAAAGTTTAACGCAGTCTGAATTTGCCAAAAATCATCCTGTTCCGTTTTCCTTCTTTTCTGGGCATGTAAAATACTAAATTGTTTTATACGATATTTCAAATTGTCCCACCATATCAATTGTTCAGTTTTATATAAAGGACAGGAAAGGGATTTACTAATCAATGATTTAACACCTTCACAATATTCATGTTCTTTAAGATATATATTGTTAAAGATCCACTATCCGGGCCCTTTATCATAGTTGTTAAAATTGAGAATTGCAGTAACGAAACTATGATCACTAGTTGTAGTATGGGATATAAAACAATGAGATATAAACGCCAGCATTGATGAAGTGGTAAATATATAGTCCAATCGAGACTGCTTCAACACACCTTGTACGAATTGTTGACGCGTAAAAGTATCTTTGCCTGGGTTTTTCCTTCGCCAAATGTCAAATAAATTATTATTGGATGCAAAATCAAAGAGATCCTTGGTTGATCCACCGTAAGCAGACATATTTTAAGATCGATCAGCAAACGCGTTCATGACGTCATTGAAATCGCCACAAACAATAGAGTTTTCAGATATTCTGTCGCCAATTTGACCGAAGAACTCTCTCCTATCTTTTTGAATATTCGGCGCATAAATACATATTAGTTTAAAGGTACACTCATTAATTTCAACATCACATTCAAGATATCGACCATCGTCATCAGAGTAAACGAAAGTACAGTTTTCAGTGTATTTTTCGGACACAAATAAAGCACAACCTTTAAAACCATGTAGACTATTTGAAAAATAAATGTCACCACTCCAAAGATGTTTATAAGAATTAATAAAATTGTCGTCCCAATGAGTTTCTTGAACACACACAAAATCTAAATTTTTGCTCTGAAAATTAGCTATTAGATTACTGAATTTATTCACGTTCGTAAGTCCATTGACATTAATTGTAGCTACTTTAACCATTAAAATATAGAGTGAAAAGGGATAACATGATAATAATGTTTTATTTTGATTTATTTTTAAGGGCACTTTTAATCGAAACTTTCATACGATCACCTACAGGTGGATTTATGACCACTTTCTTAATTTTACCAATTTTACTTTTTAAAGGATTATAAGCAACAGATTTTCTATTGCGCCGAGGGTATGGTGACTTGCGATCTATTGAATCCCCCTAAGACCCCTGACTGTAATTAGAATCTTCTATTTCAAATTCACTATCATCATCAACCGTTTTATCAACATCAACTTCATTTTCGCTTATTGGCCTATCATCTAAGTTGCCAAAAACACTAGCAACTTGATCAACATCTGAATTTAATTTATCACATATAATAATATTATCAGATCCACAATCATCAGTAGGGGTACCCTCTTCATTGACATCAGCAACATTGGGAATGTGGACAGTGACTTGTATTGCTTCACCATCAGACGCTTCTGTGTTATTCGCATTACCGTTATCACTACCGTTATTATTACCGTTAGGTATTTCTGCACGTGCATCAACTGTTGGGGTAAATATATTATCTTCAATCGCATCCACGACACACTCACATTTCCAATCAAATTCATCGCACCTCGGACACAACACCGACGCACATCTTTTTTTACCATGACCGGCTTGTTTACATCTGAAACATTTAAATTCTGGACACTGCGCAACTACGTGGCCGGATTGTAAACATAGGAAACAAACCCTTTCTTGATCATTATGCCGAATACTGTACGACACACTATCAAAACAAGTAGCATATGGCAAACTTGAAACACTTGGAGGGAAATCGACTTTCATAAAGCGGGTACCATCAAATTTCCTTTTCCCATCGATATCGATGGTTTTCCTGAGAAGAGGTCCAACTGGTGTAACACCCCAATTTCCCAACTTTTTATAAATGTCATCATCTGAGATATAAACAGGCAAATGCATAAAAGATACTACCTTCACTCTTGAATCAACGAATTTACAGGGTAGACCATCATCACCACACACCAACCCATCATCAGCTAACTGTTTCGCGCTGTTACGATTAACTATAGTTACATCATATGAATCGCTGCACGGAACACAAGCGAGAACTGAATCAACGCCAAGTTTTTCTTCAACTAAAATAATAATGTCACGCGCACGATATTTATGAACATCCTTCACTAGCACCGTCACTGTGTTGTCCTTTATCAACAACTGAGCATCCGCCATATTGTTTAAACAATTTGACTGAAGCTGACTTCAGCCGGGCCAAAAGGCCCACAAAATAGTCACAAAAAGTTCAAAATTGAAAACTATTACCTCAATGCTGAAGATGAAGTTTATATAAACATTTTTACACAATTTATATACTTGTTTGCCTTAAATAACTTCGATTATATTCGATTTACATGAGCATTTTGACAACACGTCTATCCCTCATAAAATCAAACCGGAAGTCTTTTTTTTTTTTTTTTTATTTTTTTATTTAAATAAATGTTTATTCATGAAATATAATACATTGCATTTATATACAAATTATGGGCTATGAATGGTACAATAATTAAGCTAGGTTAAAAGCTGTGTTAAGGGTTTATGTACATAATTAAAAAGAAATAAATAAATAATAAAAAAAAAATAAATAAATAAAAAAAGTACCATTTATTTGGAATTCAGACTTGTAGTAGCGTTTCTAGGACTAAGGGGAAACATTTGAAATTTGCAAACTGACTATAGGCGTTCGGAGGTAACCTGCTCTCGAAGAGCGAAAAGCTTGAAAGTTTCGAGACAATTAGGTATTCCGAAAAGTGTAAACAATTTAATACTGATAGTCTCCCTTTCCAATTAGACTTTTTAAACCAGATCATGGTTAATAGCTATCAGTTAGTACACAACTACAAGTCAACAGTTATTGTGCCGTCTAATTCATAGCTTATATGTAAAGATGGTCTAATGAAATTTTGAGTAAAATTTAGCCGATTTTTCTTACAATAATTACATACACTATATAACATGTGTTTAAATACATTTTGGAACAGTTTAACAATATCAACTTCTTCATTATTATCTAGAGACATCATCCGACGTTTATAGATAGAAAGTCTAGCACAGCTTAATATCAGATTACATAGGTCATTAGGATGGGTAGCGTTGTTAGACTGAAGTCCTAGTAAAAAGCAAGTGTTAAAATCAGGATCATATAACTTATATGGTAATATATCATTAATAAATTCTTTAATTCTTGACTTAAAATTACGTAAATAGAAACATTCAATAAATAAATGCTGTAAATCTTCACTCTCATTCTTACATACAGGACACAATTCATCATCAGTCTTACCAATTTTATATAACCGGAAGTCACTTATCAGCTTGAAATTTGCATCATTCATGAAGACAGAGGACTTCCTTAAAAAAAGCTACAACGGGGAGCTTTATTTTGACGGGTTCAAAGTGATGACGTCACGTAGACATAAAACAGGGGATACTAATTGCTGGAGTAACTGTTATTTACTAATACGAATTATTTTCACCTTAGAAGCACCAGTAACAGATATTGGTTCACAGTCAAACACCTTTACTTCAAATATTGCCACTTTGAAAAATAGCTCTTTCTATATGCTCTATACGTTGGTTATACGTTGGTTATACGTACAGATTGTATCCAATCTTATGTACATGTACAGGAGTCGCTTAACAATGAAAGATGCCGTTTTCATTTTTCGATCCTTTTTTCTCCTACTCCTAATATTTGGAACTGTTGTACAATGGTTTCATACATAACACAACCGATACGACTCTCTGTAGCAGAAAGTTCAAAAAAATATTATGTTAACCTTTCGAGAAAAAAACCTCTAAAAATGCTCCAAATCGTAAAAATACGACGTTTTGGATTTTTAAACCATTTTTCGACTACTCATGACATTTAGTGAAATTGTACAATGTTTCACAAATTACACCACCCATTAGACTTTCGACTGAGAAAGTTTAAAAAAAATCGTAGGCGGTGTTTCCGAGAAACACGCGTCTAAAGTTGATCGAAATAGCAAAATAACTTACTTTTCCAACTCAGATAACTTTTTTATTTTTAGATAGAATCTTGTAGCTATAGTACAATCGTGTAGATAATTCACGTGGCTATCAAACGATATAATACTTTTAGAGAAATTGTACAAAAGTTTCACACATTACACCACCCATTAGACTTTCGACTGAGAAAGTTTAAAAACAAAATCGTAGGCGGTGTTTCCGAGAAACACGCGTCTAAAGTTGATCGAAATAGCAAAATAACTTACTTTTCAAACTCAGATAACTTTTTTATTTTTAGATAGAATCTTGTAGCTATAGTACAATCGTGTAGATAATTCCCGTGGCTATCAAACGATATAATACTTTAACTACTCAGTAAATAACCAATCGATACATCGCATTTGGCGCACAGGCACCCATTTTTCTGAATTTTGCCAAACTTTGGATACCTTTCTTGACTACTTCCGGTGATTAGAGGATTTTCATTTATAGTTTATGGACTGGTCTGGTCCTTCGACTTCAAATTCCCGAAGTTTCAGAAAAATCGTTGGAGCCGTTGGTAAAAAAATAAGAACTCTACGATTTGACCAAAATGCGAATAAAACAAAGAAAAATCAAAATTAACATTTCAGAACGAAACTTATTATGTTGGAATCGGATTGATATTAGCTATCTAAAAATATAAGTCATAATTCAAAATTCCGAAAAAAAACAATTTTAAAATTTTTGGAAATTTTCCAATTTTCAACAAAATAATAAAAGCGACAAAGTTTCCAAAATCGACGTTTTTGAACTGCTATCAACTCAGAAATGTCTCCAGCTATCCAAAAATGTAAATATCAGAAAAAACGGTTGAGAATTAGCAGAATTGTGGTCGATTTCGTTTTACATATAAGCACTAGCCACCACCCAGTTTCCCAAGAGAAAAACAAATTTTAGACCTCTATCTCTTATAGTTGCTGAGAAATAGGCAGAGTGGAAAAAAATAATAACTAGACTTGCGTGCAAGACTGAACGGCTTTCACCTTGACCACAAGATTGACTGGTTGACAGTTATTGCATCCGCAATATCCCCAGCTGTACAAAAATATAACTTTTTCAAAAATCGGTTGGTAAGTGACATAATCAGAGCCTGTTTTTTAAATTTTCGTGCACGTTAAAGATTTACATCAAGTTATGGCATCCGCAATATCCCCAGTAGTACAGAAATATAACTTTCTCAAAAATCGGTTAGGAATTGACATAATTGTGGCCTTTTTTTCAATTTTCGTGCACGTTAAAGATTTACACCACTTCCTGTCTCAATTTGGTCGTTATGGCATCCGGAATATCCCCAGCTGTACAAAAATATAATTTTTTCAAAAATCCGTTGGAAATTGACATAATTAGGGCCGGTTTTCAATTTTCGTGCACGTTAAAGATTTACACCACTTTCCGTCTCTTAGCAACTTTCGCAATAGTAATAAGTACTAACTGTTTAAAACATGAAAAACGGTAAACAGAACCTATCTGTTATAGTTTCGGAGATATAAACGAATTGTAAATTTTCCGAATGGGACAAAAAACCTGACTTTTTAGTCTCAGATAACAACCAAAAACACCAACAAATGATCAGCATGAAATTTGAATTATTCATAATTACAGGCGACTTCTATATAAAAAGCTTCAGCGGGGAGCTTTATTTAAAATGGTTAAAAGAGATGACGTCATATAGACATAAAGCATAGAATATTAATTCCAGGAGTAACTGTTACTTACTTATCTGAATTTGTGTCACCAAAGACACACCAAAAACAAATATTGGTTCACAGTAAAACACCATTATTTCAAAAATTGCCACTTTGAAAATTAGCTCTCTCTGTGTGCTCTATACGCTTGTTATACGTTGGTTATACATACAGATTGTATCCAGTCTTATTGCAATGGAAGATGCCGTTTTCAATTTTCGATTCCTGTGTTTTCCCACTCCTGATATTTAGGACTGTGGCGTAATGGTTTCATATATCAGACTTCAGATAAGACTCTCCATAAACAAGTCTGGTCATAAATATTACGATGACTTTTCGAGAAAAATACCTCTAAAAATGGTCTAAATCGTAAAAATACGACGTTTTGGATTTTTAATCTCGTTTTTCGACTACTCATGACGTTAAGAGAAATGTACAATTGTTTCACACAAAACTCCATCTATTAGACTGTCGATTGACAAAGTTTAAAAAAAATCGTAGCGGCGTTTCCGAGAAACATGCGTCCAAAGTTGCCCGAAATCGTAAAAAACGTCACATTTCAAAGTCGAATACCTTTTTTAATTTTTGATAGAAACTTGTCGCTTTAGTATCATCTGGTAGACAATTTAATTGGCTATCAAACAACATAATACTTGAACTACTCTGTAAACAACCAATGAATACGTCGCATTTTCCGCACAGTCATCCATTTTTTGGAATTTTTTATCAAAGTTCGGATACCTTTCTTGACTACTTCCGGTGATTAGAGGATTTTCATTTATAGTTTAAGGACTGGAGAACACCTTCATCATTATAGTCTTGGAGTTTTAGAAAAATCGTTGGTTTTAAAAAAATAAGAACTCTACGATTTGACCAAAATGCGAAAAAAAGTGAAAAATCAAAGTTAACATTTCAGAACAAAACTGATATTGTTGGAATCGGATTGATGTCAGCTATCCAAAAATATAACTTAAAGTTGAAACTTAAAAAAAATAACAATTTTAGAAAATTTAAAAAAAATTCCAATTTTCACCGAAAAAATGAGAGCGACAAGGTTTCTAAACTCGACGTTTTTGAACAGCTATCAATTTAGAAATGTCACCAGCTATTAAAAAATGTAAATATCTGAAAAATCAATTGAGAATTGACGGAGTTATGGCCTATTTTCAATTTGCGTGCACGTTAAAAAATTGACGTATATTTGCTATGCGCACAAATTTCGTTTTACATTTAAGCACTAGCCATCACCCAGTTTCCCGAAAGAAAACCAAACTTTAGACCTCTATCTCTTACAGTTGCTGAGAAATAGGCAAAACGGGGAAAAAAGAATAATAATATTAATCTTAGTAATAACAATAGCCTTTCACCATTTTCAATGGTGAAAGCCTAATAATATTAATCTTAGTAATAACAATAGTCTTTCATCATTTTCACGAACGCCTAATAATATTAATCTTAGTAACAACAATAGTGAAAGCCTAATAATAATACCTAGTAATAACAATAGCCTTTCACTATTTTCAATGGTGAAAGCCTAACAATAATAATATTAATCTTAGTAATAACAATAGCCATTCACGATTTTCAATGGTGAAAGCCTAATTAGACTTTTATTGAAAGCCAATTGTGATTACTAAAATTATTATTAAGCTTTCATTAGGCTTTCACCATTGAAAATGGCGAAAGACTATTTTTATTACTAAGATTAATATTATTATTCTTTTTTTTTCCGTTTTGCCTATTTCTCAGGAACTATAAGAGATAGAGGTCTAAAGTTTGGTTTTCCTTCGGGAAACTTGGTGGTGGCTAGTGCTTAAATGTAAAACGAAATTCGTGCGCATGGCGGATATACGTCAATTCTTTAACGTGCACGCAAATTAAAAATCGGCCATAACTTCGTCAATTCTCAATCGCTTTTTCAGATATTTACATTTTTGAATAGCTGGTGACATTTCTGAGTTGATAGCAGTTCAAAAACGTCGAGTTTAGAAACTTTGTCGCTCTCATTTTTTCGTTGAAAATTGGAAATATTTTAAAATTTTCTAAAATTGTTATTTTTTGGAAGTTTGAAATTTGAGTTATATTTTTGGATAGCTGACATCAATTCGATTCCAACAATATCAGATTTGTTCTGAAATGGTAATTTCGATTTTTCACTTTTTTTCGCATTTTGGTCAAATCGTAGAGTTCTTATTTTTTTTAAAACGGCTCCAACGATTTTTCTGAAACTTCAAAACTATAAAGTTGAAGGTTTTCTCCAGTCCTTAAACTATAAATGAAAATCCTCTAATCACCGGAAGTAGTCAAGAAAGGTATCCGAACTTTGATAAAATTAAAAAAAAATGGGTGACTGTGCGGAAAATGCGACGTATTCATTGGTTGTTTAAAGAGTAGTTAAATTATAATGTTGTTTGATGGCCAATTAAATTGTCTACCAGGTGATACTACAGCGACAAGTTCCTATCAAAAATTGAAAAAGTGATTGGACTTTGAAATGTGCCGTTTTTTACGATATCGGGCAACTTCGGACGCATGTTTCTCGGAAACGCCGTCTACGATTTTTTTTAAACTTTGCCAATCGACAGTCTAATAGATGGTGTTTTGTGTGAAACCATTTGACAATTTCTCTAAACGTCATGAGTAGTCGTAAAACGAGATTAAAAATCCAAAACGTCGTATTTTTACGATTTAGACAATTTTTAGAGGTATTTTTCTCGAAAAGTCATCGTAATATTTATGATCAAACTTGTCTTACGCAGAGTCTTATCTGTAGTCTGATATATGAAACCATTGCGCATCTTTCATTGCAGTAAGAGTGTATACAATCTGTACGTATAACCAACGTATAACAAGCGTATAGAGCATACAGAGAGAGCTATTGTTCAAAGTGGCAATTCTCAAAATAAAGGCGTTTTACTGTGAACCAATATCTGTTACTGTTGCGTCTATGGTGAAAATAATTCATATTAGTAAATAACAATTACTCCTGGAATTAATATCCCATGCTTTATGTCTACATGAAGTCATCCCTTTTAACCAGTTAAAATAAAGCTCCCCGCTGAAGCTTTTTATATAGAAGTCGCCTGTCTTTATAAATAATTCAAATTTCATGCTGATCATTTGTTGGGACTTTTGGTTAAAATCTGAGACTTAAAAGTCTATTGTTTTTGTCCCATTCGGAAAACTGGGTTTATTTTATTCAATTTACAATACGTGTATATCTCCGAAACTATAACAGATAAAGTACTGTTTACTGTTATTTTCATGTTTTATACAGTTAGTAATTATTACTATTGCGATCGTGCACGTTAAAGATTTACACCACTTTCCGTCTCTTAGCAACTTTCGCAATAGTAATAAGTACTAACTGTTTAAAACATGAAAAACGGTAAACAGAACCTATCTGTTATAGTTGCCAAGAGACGGGAAGTGGTGTAAATCTTTAACGTGCACGGAAATTGAAAACAGGCTCTAATTATGTCAATTTTCTAAATTATCTCCCCTTGATGAAATTAAGGATCAAAGTTTTCATAAAAATCGGCGAAATATAGGTCAGATTTTCTTGAATTTATTTTTCTTTATTAGCTACGACACTACTGATTCGTACACAAAAAATTGAGTTTGTTGCCCAAACCGGAAGTGCAACCATCTTGAAATTTCGATTTGGCTTTGTTGATATTTTACTTACAGACAAGGTAATTATATTAATACTAAAAACTGTCGGAAATAGAATTTTGATTTAAGTTAACTGATGGACGCCATTTTGAATTGAAAATGAACAATAGTGAAAAATCTACATTCATGGGCTCAAAAACATACACAATTAGTTCCTGGTTTAGAGAATCTATCTTATATTAACGAAAATAATACATTACCGGATAGCCTGGCTCATGGTCGAATGTTTGGCATTTGAATATTTTAAAATTTCGAATTACCCCTTAGATGTTTTCCGTGCCGACAAGGTTGTTTTCGAGTTAGCTGGTTTTGACTTCGCGGATGCGCTACGCTGGAACCAAAGGTACCATGAGTACCCAATTTCGGCGAGGAACTTTTCACGTTAGTACCTACGTAACCTGAAATTTTCAAGGTGATATCTGCATTTGGTCAAGTCGTGTGTTCGTGGCACCTGCCGTTCGTTTTTTATGTCAATTTACGGCTTCCATAAATAGTTTTTTGCCCGGTTTCTAACTATATTTAGTCTTGTAACTTCGCGAGTTTTTGACCAATCAATATTTTTGTCTGGTTATTTTCTTTAAGATACTTGATATAATCGATGAAACGCGACAATGAACATGAAAGCTTTCATATGGTACGCATTAAAGCCAATTTCATGGTTATAGCCATGCAATATAGGGTTATATAATTTGCCAAAAGATAATCCCACAACACAGTTAATTTGTTTGACAATTTCCTGCAATTTAGGGTAACCGGTGGGATGCAGGTCGATGACTATTTTCTTGTTAACTAGTGAAAAATCGAATTAACTTCACCAACTTTTGACTGATTATAGTGATTTGTGTCTTGTTCATGTGACAGAGACTGACTGTGATTATGAAAGCTTTAATATCTGCTTAGCAGATCTAGTTATTATATTTTTTTTCGCCGGGGCCTATTACTTAAGCCCTGTAACATATAACAATCTGTGACCATGGAAACTATGTATTTGCTACTTGATAAACTATTTTTGAAAGATATGTGCAGACCGAAAGTGGCCGAATTTCGTATGGTGTCAAAAAATTTAAAAACGGCTATAGATAATAATAATAATAATGTATATTTGTGGATTTCGTCAATTCTGTACCTATTTTCATACAAATGACATTTTCAGAAACCCCGAGTCTTTTCTCGGGCGATAGCAGGTGAGAATTTCGAAATTTCGAATTCCCGTCGCTGACTTCTATCGTTCCAAAAATGAAAAATGTTGTTTAAGAGACAATTTTTGTCATTATCACCCTTATTTTTTGATTTCTTTTCGAATTTTCTGCCCATTTTGTGAGCTCGAGTTTCGTTTGACGGCAGAATCGAGGTTTCTGAAACTTCTGGAAAAAGAAGTTATAGTTCAAAACCAACTGGGGGATCACGGTGGCTATGTTGATAAGGCGCTGGTTCGCTAGCCTGGAGGTCGGATGTTCCATCCCTGCATTGGTCGAGAAAGTTCATCTCGATTTTCCGGCATGATTTCCCCTTGTCAGTGATGCAGAAGGAGGGCCTGACAAGGACAGCTGCCTAGTCATTGTGATGGGACGAAAAATGTGGAGTGCGCACATTGGCAGTTGGAGTTCGGTATAAGAGTAGACCGTAGCGCGGCTGCCCGGGCAACATTTCCCTTATAGCACACTGTATGGCGTATGTCCATCTTCCATTAGCCCAGGTTTAGGTGCATAGTAGTAGGACATTAAACCCCATTTCATTCAATCATTCAAAACCAACTAAATAAGCTATTTCGACAAACATCTTTAAACCGGAAGTAGTCGAAATAATGTCCGCTATTTTGAAAAAAAACCACAAAAAATGAATGCTTTTTGGAAAAACATAATTTCTCCGTCCGATATAAACGGAACAAAACGATTAAGGTATCGTTGGGTTGCACGAGAATTGCGTTATCGCATGATACTCAATTCGTACGGCTACGATGAGCAGGAAGCAAAATAATTTGGAGCGTTTTTTGAACGCCTTTATCTCAAAAACGGCCCTACAGATTTTTTTAAAACTTTCCCTATCGAGAGTCCCTTCAGGGTTTTTTGGCATGAAGCCATTTAATAAGACCATTGAAATAATTGGAATATGACAAAAAAGGGACTGAAAATTGAAAAAAACCGAAAAATCGTCAAATTTTGGAAAATGCTCTTTTTTTTGTTTATTTTAACATATTTTCAAAAAAGATTTATAAATTGAAAAAAACTGACCTAATGACGATTCTAACCATGTATAATATATTGTGAGTTATTGAAATTTATTTTTTGATATATCGACATTTTTTAAATTTTTTGGGCATTTCTGAACATAGGCTTTCTCAGGGGGATTTCATCTAATCGGATAATGTAGTATATCATTATAAAGTCCTGCTCCCATTCAAGTTCCAAAACCGGATGTTAAAACTACTCGACATTGATTCGTATACCGGAAGTAATTCAGAAAACGAAAAAAAGGTAAAAAAGGTAAACAATAATGACACTTTTTCCGTCAGTAATCAAAGATTGGAATAATCTTGCTAGCGACATACGAAACTCACGAACGCTATCACAATTTAAATCAAAGCTTAGGCAAAACAACTATGTACAGCCAGCATCCGATATCTATTGTATAGGCAATAGACAAAGTCAAATTATTCACTGTAAATTAAGAAATCTCAAAAGTGATCTAAAATTTCACAAAATGTTAATGCATATAACAGATGACCCTCTTTGCCATTGTGGAAATGCTATAGAGGATTGTGAACACTTTTTCTTTCATTGCCCTAGATTTCTAAAAGCTAGAAAGGAAACAATTGATAAGTTTCTGATGAAATACAAAAACAGCCAATCCTTACGTTTCGGGCAAAAAAGTAATACATATGATGAAAACGCTAAAATATTTAAAACTGTTCATAAATTTGGATATTACAAAACGTTTCTCTTCGTAATCATTCAAAATTTTACATTTAAATGACGTCAGTGGGGCGTAAGTAACCATTATTATATGAAAGTATCCTTCTTTTATCTGTATTAAATGAAGTCTAAAATGTCATTATTACTGAATGATAACTTTTCTTTCCCGACCGACATCAGCCTACTAACGATTTAAGGATATGCGGTCCAGTTAAATTAAATTGAATATGATGACGATGGATGACAGACGTATAAGAATAAAAATTTAAAAAACGTGTGTCGGTATGGTTTTGATAGCAGCCCCCCCCCCCCCAATTTATATTCTTTTTTTCTTATTGTGTTTGACCTTAAAGGGACATTCGTACGTATTTGATCTAAAAAATAATTTTTACTGAACAAAAGCAGATCAGAACACCAAAAAAAAAATAAATAATAAAAAATAAAAGGATAACATAATATGGAAATAAAACAAATCGACGTTAGCAAATAATCAATGGTGTAGTCGTTAAACAAAAAAAAATAATCTTAGTGTTCCCCTCGTGAGAATGTCCCTTTAAGAAATCCCAAATTATCATCTAAATTGTACATAATATGTTTTATACTTACTACTTATGTTAATATTATGACAGTCAGTTGCAAATCTGTTAACGATCCGTTTTAAGGGAGCGATTTTACATAAGCTGATAAAGCTTGTTATCGTATCCTATATTTATTATAAAAATTTTGTAAATTTAAATGAATAAAATATTATTTAAATAAAACACTCTTGCTAAAAGCTCGATTTCTCCGTCAGATACTAGCAGACCAAAACAATTAAAGTGTCGTAGGATATTACCATGAATATATTATGGTGAGACATCTAAATGATTAGAATTCGATGGTTCGGTAATAAATTATGCTAGGCGAAAAATCTAGTATTTTCCGTTTTGGTGCATTTTGAGACACCATTTTCTCGAAAACTAAACCTTCGATTTTTCCCGATTCGTAAAGTTTTTTTAATCAGAGTCCTATCGGTGGTCTATGGTGTGAATCTTAAAATAAAAGCCTTGAAATAATATAAGTGGTCCAAAAATGGCCTCAATCTTAGAAAAATCTTCAAATTATTGAAAATGTTATTTTCTTTTTCTTTTATACAAAAACTATTCAATGGAATTTTCTGAAACTTCTTGTACAGACGGTGAGGTAACCAAACAACTTGCTAAAACTATCCCGCGATAGCGGCTCTTATTAAACAATACTTCAATATATATATAAATGTATCGTTGAACTACTCCCTGATAACCAAGTTGATATTGACAATTTTCATAATTTGTATGTTAATGTATATTATGTATATTATAGAAGAAGGAATGTGACAGAAAATGTACCAGATGGTGTGGTTTTATTATACCAAGTTGGTAGAGGACCCTGTGCACCAAGTTCTTCCCCATTTCCTCTTAAATTGGAAACATTTTTACGCATGTATAAAATCCCCTATGTGGTGAGTCCCTTACTCTTCATCAATCTGATTAAAATATAGATCTATTTTTCGTTTCATTTTTTATACTTTCGAAGACAATTTAAGACGAAATTTCGAGTTATAAAAAAACGAAACGAAATTGATCTGTGTTTTAATCAGATTGACTTCCCATCCGTTTTCGTTGTTTAACAATATTGGCTTTAACAGCGAAGAGATATTTCAAAAGGTCTAAGAAAAAAAGCATTTAAATAATAATAAAAGCAAATCTAACATTTTAAGATATACAATTTATTTCTATGTATTAGAATGAAGCTGACAACACAGCAAAGATTTGGTCAATATGCATCTTCAGTGTACAGGCGGGTCAAGCGTATAAATGTTATTCATCTCAAAAACTGAATAATCCTACCACACTAAACTCCTTTTTTTATACACATTCTTATTGCGTTTTGTTTATTTTGTTTATAGAATGATCATTCTGGTCAATTTTCAAGTAACGGCAAGACTCCGTGGATAAAATATAATGGTGTTTCAGTAGCAGATTCTGAATTTTGTATCGAGTTTTTGAAAAGAGAAAGAAATATAGATAAGGAGAAAATCAGCCCATTTCTAAAAGCGACTGGTCGGGCTTTACAAAAGTTGACAGAGGAAAATCTATACTGGTAAATTGGTCATGTCTAGCTGTTATAATATGAAAGAATTGCTTATGTCACTGTTTATTTTCAAATAATATTTTCAAGTATTATGGTTCTATTTTCAACTGGAACCTTTAGAACTAGGTGGGTTTTTTTTTACAACAGGGCCTTTCAATTTTAATCCCAGCTAAAAGAAATACTGATTTGTGAGGTGTGTCAGACATCACCTCGCTGGTCTGACAAATTGTCAAAATGCCCACAGAGTATATAGCTACAGTAGTATGGCGACGCATGTGCGTGACCCCTGTGACCTAGCTCGTCATGACCCCGTGACCTAGTTTGGGAGAGAAATACGCACGGGAAAAGAAAGTCTTAATGTTTAGGGACGATACCATTTTCACTCTATCAGAATAGCATGCCGTCACGAAAAACATGACAAGCATTTTATTGAACACCGGGGAGGCAACCATAGGAATCGAAGAAGGTAACGTGATCTGCTCCTTCGCACACAAACACGGTCCGGTGTCTACCTGGTTGATCTTCGTCGTCCGTGATGATGTCGTAGACATCGGGGTTCGAGGTCGGGCTTAGTATATACAGGTGATTACGAGTCCACGCGCCCCCGAAAACGCTATAGGGGGGATGTTTTTCTAAAGCCCGTGTTAGTTTTCGGTTGGAGAAAGCCTGGCGTCGATTCCCAAGACATTGTCGCATTCGGCAAACAGAACAAGGCTGAGGTGATTTGTCGAGGCCGCACCGAACTTGGGTTCCAAACCGCCGCTTTGGTCGTTGGTCAAATCGAAACAATTCAAGGTGTATCCATTGATATAGTCGTCGAAAGGGAGTCCACGTCGTATTCGATTTCCCCATTCTTGGTCAGTTTGAAATTTTCCAATTGATTTTGTTCGAATTTGAACGGATTTCTGTTTTTCTTCCTCGTGGACCGTGTTGCGTACCATTCCCACGACCAATCTAGAATGTGACTGGTTCGACTGTCGCGAATGACCATGTCTCGGACCACCATGCGCTTCAGGGGATACTTGGCGTTTGTCGATTGAAGTTGCGCGGCAATGCGTGTGTAGGTGCTGGGGCCTGGGTATATTCTGCACCGTTTCCGTGGCTGTATATTAGAAAACCAAAATTGGGCAGGGTTTTTTTCAATTTCAACCACAGGGCAACACTGTCAAAGAGACACCGATCTCGTAGACTCAAGTCCAAGTATTCTGCATCGTTGCCGTCGCCGTACATCAAAAACAAATGCTGGAGTGTTTTCCAAGTATAAACGCGACTGCAGTTCAAAGTTGCGACTGGCAGCGACAATTTTCTGGCGTTGTTCCGATCCTTTGTTATTCAGGACTTGTCGTCCATCGTTCCCATCGGTGGCGACGAATCTCGTAGAATCGAACTGACCGGCGGTGTCTTTTCTCCCCAAGACGTGTTTCAACAGGCGATGGTTCATGGCTCCCGTGCCGAAACAAAACAAATTCTCCAACAATCTGATTAAAACACAGATCCAATGTCTTTCCGTTTATTATGGTTTAAAATTTCGTTTTAACTTTATTACTCTGGGATCTGGAAGACTTATTATTTCAACTCGTATTCTGCTTGACATGGTCTGTTGAATCGATCGTTTGACCTTCTTGCTCGGAACTGTGGGTAGACATTATTAATCGTAGAGACTTGAAATTTTCAGGGGCTTGGGAGGTGGGCTAACAATGACCTCACGCCAAATTTCAGCTAAATCGACCAATAACTATTCATTTACCGACCTTAAGCTTTCTTGTGAACACTCTAGTGTTAAAGTGCACATAAGATGATCGTGGGATTCTTTGGTTACGGGTAGATAATGGTTACTATATCCACATTACGGAAAGTTAACATCAGCTATCTTCACTCAAAGTCGCAAATATAGACCTCCTGTAAAAACGACTTGGCCAATTATCGAAAACACTCTTAATCCCCTCTGACGCTAGTGACGTTACAGGGAACCGAATGCATATTCGGAATGTTTATTCCTTAATTACCTATATACAGTCGGGGTGTGTATTCATTAACGCTTGACTGATTTCTTAATCCCTGACTACGGAATATAATCTGTTTTACTAAATGCCATTCAAAGAATATAGAATAAATTTGTTTCGTAATTTAGGATTTGTTTTATAAAACGGGTTGCTGTAGCCATATTCCCCACGTCTTTTTAAAAAGCAAAAGCACACCGTAAACCAAAAATGTAGCTTACATGTGACCGGGTATCGTCCAGATTTTACGAAAAAAGGAAAAGAAACTAACCTTACCACCCAGAATCTAAAACACGTATCCAGTTAATAGATTGCCGTCCAGAATGTGTTAAATGCCGCCAAGATTCATGAAAACCGCCCAGTTTGTGCGCTACCGTGTAGATTAAAAAACATCGTTTAGTTTTTAAATCGGTCGTCCAATTCACGACCGTTCAGTTTCTTGTGATGTTTTTAAAAATGAACACTACCATTTAGATTTGAAAGGAGTTTATTTTTAAACAAGGCATTTATTTTCCCGGACGTTGTCGAGAAATGAACAGTGTTTAATAACACAACGGGTTGAGATTTACGTCAAATTACCACTTAATAATCGTTTTATTCTTTGTGTTATTCATATCCCATTACTCCTTGCACTAACAACGAAAAATTTTCATTGGGTAGGACCATCTAAACGTAGCTATTGGCTAACAGCATGCAGGAAAATATCACACGGGATACGTATGACTGAAATGAAAGATGAAAGCGATGATTTCCCTTTCATGTCACGTGATTCCGATAAGAATTTAAAGAAATAATTTAGTGATTTGTATTGTTATGCTAGGCTACTTTAAAAATTAGACATGATTCGTATCAACAAAAAATAACTTATAATATAGAGCATAGTTTAATAATATTACTAACGGGAGAATGCCACGTGATTGCCACTGTTGACAGACAGAATGCCAGTCAAATCGTCCACAAGCAAACAGCATTGCCCTGAATTTCATGGTTCCGAAATTTGGAGATAAGCTCCACCCCCTAGATACTGTTTTTATGTCTCACAAGTTTGATCAGATATTTTTTTAATGCCAGTTCTCGCTGTCTATTATCTAAAGGTTTAGAGAAAATCCTGATGGAACAAACAATTATTCGTGCAATTCTGTTATCCGTATCCACGTGAATTCCACCAAATAATTTGAGGTGTTGAATTCCGATTCTAAAATATCTGTAATACCGTAAATTGACTATCAAAATACAACTTCACCCCCTCGCACGATGTACCTCGTGCGGCGGACATGTAACGCCCCCTGAAATTCCATTCTCACATCCCGTCCATATTTACGCTAAAAATTATATCGTGTGAAGTATTTTCCCCACCTAATTACTTGATTGGGACACCTACATATAATCGGGCTCTCTGATTGGTCAATCTCTTTACGGTGATTGACAGGTTGGAACCATGATATTAACAGATCAAAGAATAAAATTGCACGTAGCTACATTTTTGACACGTGTTATACCTCAGACTCTGGCGCCTCAAATACTAGGCCAGTGTTCAAGAAAAGCATGCAGTGTCCATGTTTCATTGATTTATGATTTATTTTATAATGTATTACACAGTTTAGACCACAATGTGTTACGATTCGCATTTTGGTATTCTAAATTGATTCTTATACGGAATTCTTCAATTTGGAGAGTTCCATTTCGTGTACGGAAATTAAATCAACGATTAGTTTTTAAATTAATTACGACGCCGAAATAATATCAATCTAATTTGTCTTATCTAAAGGGGCTCCGGCGAAATAATATCAATATAATTTGTCTTATCTAAAGGGGCTTCGGCGCAATTGAGTTTATTACTGGGTAAATAAAGTATGTATTCACTAATCACTTGTCGCTATATTATTTTAATTATAGTGCCGAAATAATATCAATCTAATTTGTCTTATCTAAAAGGGATCCCGGCGCTATTTATAGTTGATTATTTAATTATTGGGCGTTGAGTCCGTGATGTATTTTGGCGAGTGATTTAGATGGCAATATGTACTTGTAAAATAAACGATTTCTGACATCATAAACTATTTCGACTACACGTATATAATATACAGAGTAAATTGTGTACGAGTCTTATTCTCCAATAGTTGTGGACGACATCACCAATTAGTTGTGTACGACTCTATCAAGTATTAACTGTAAAACTTCATCTACACGGTCACACAAACTTGGCGTTTTTTTAAAAAATCCTGACGGCATTTGACACACTCTAGACGGCAATCTACTGACTGGACAAATGTATTAGATTATGGATGGTAAAGGTAGTATCTTCCTTTTTTCGTAATATCTTGACGATATCCGGTCCCTCATAGTTATAATTACGAGCTAATGATTACCGACAATACACACTTGTCAACTGGTGGTGTTGTGTATACAGTGATATATTATACAGACAGTGATATATTGGATATGTAATGTGTATACTATGTGTAGTGCCTGTGACGTCATCAGCCAATCAACCGGATTAAGGGCGTTATTGAAAATTTGAAAACCGTTTTTGACTATCGCATACTAAAACGTTAATAGCTCATTTAATTTTAATCATATTGATTTGAATTTACCGTAAAATGGATTTAGAAATCATTGTCTATTATCCTATGCAATTAAAAAAAATCATCTTATGTGGTGTTTAAGGTCATGAGACAAAGAAGCATAATATGGATTTTTTCAAGGATATCCTATAGTTACTGCCACAGTTATTACCCTTGATCTCTTCAAAACCCATTGTGGCCGCTCCAGAGGCTAAAGTTCATACTCGATTGACTTTAAATTTATACACAGTGTTTAAGGTCACGAGATAAAGAAGCCCATTGATTTTCAGTAATTACTGCCCTTATGGCCCTTGATCACCTCAAAAAATATTGTGAACGCTCTTGCGGCTAAAGTTAATATCCGATTGACATTAAATTTATAAACAGTGTTTAAGGCCACGAGACGAAGAGGACAATTGATTTTCATCGATATCCGATAATTACTGCTAGAGTTAGAATATTTCACCTATTTTAGTAAAAAAAAATTCTTTGAATACTTTTTAACATTAACTTCAAATCTGAAATCTTGGATTTTCGAATTTCGAAAATTTGTCGCTGTGATTTCGAACCGGAAGTTAAAATCAAAATGACAACTTCTTTAATAGTTGCACGATTTTTATGAAATTTAGTAAGTAAGTAGATTACTCATGCGACGTTAACAATGTCATTAGAAATGCTCTAAATTATCTCCCCTTGGTGATATTAAGGATCAAAGTTTTCAAAAAAATCGACGAAATATAGGTCAGATTGCCTTGAATTTTTCTTACTAGCTACGACACTACTGATTCGTACACAAAAAATTGAGTTTGTAGCACAAACCGGAACTGCCACTATCTTGAAATGTGAAAAAACACTTAGGTTTTTTGATATTTTCTTTACAGACAAGGCAATTATAGTTTCCGATTCCTTGAGAGAATGCCTACACAATGTTTCGGGCCGAATTTTTATTTAGGTCAACTGATGGCCGCCATTTTGAATTTAAAATGACCAATAGTGAAAAATCCACATAAATGGGCTTCAAAACATACACACTTGGTCGTGGCTTAGAGAATCTATCTTCTATTAACGAAAATAATACATTACAGGATAGCCTGGCTCATGGTCGAATGTTTGGCATTTGAATATACATTACAGGATAGCCTGGCTCATGGTTGAATGTTTGGCATTTGAATATTTTAAAAATTCGTATCACCACTTAGATGTTTTCCGTGCCGACAAGGTACGCTGGAACCAAAGGAACCATGAGTGCCAAATTCCGGCGAGGAACTTTTCACATGAGTACCTAGGAACCCTTCTATTTTTTAAGCTGATATCTGCATTTGTTCAAGTCATTTGTTCGTGGCACCTACCGTGCGTCGTGACTTTGCGCCTTCGCTACACTAGAACCACAGGTACTATGAGCAACAAATTCCGGCGAGGAACTTTTCACGTTGGTGCCTAGGTACCCTAAAATTACAAGGTGATACCTTCATTTGTTCAAGTCGTTTGTTCTTGTCACCTGCCATTCGTGTTTTCTAAGTCAATTTATAAGGCTTCCATAAAAATTCTTTTGCCCGGTGCAAAATTGTTTTTAACTATATTTAGACCTGTAACTTCGCGATTTCTCGGCCAATGCAGGGATCCAACACCCGACCTTACGAACTTAGCCCTGCTCCATTTGGACCCCGTACGCGCACTATATCATAAAGCCTGTTATTGTGTCAACTGTTGTGGTTTCGAGTCCCCGGTTGTACGTGGCAAGGAGTAAGGTCGCCTCTCCAGCCTTTGGGGGTGGGGGGTCGCCGGGTCCTCCGATTTCTTCCCAAGCAACGTTCGTCGTTGTTTTTCTAAGTAAATTTACGGCTTCTATAAGGGGAAAACGTGGAATTTCGCCACGAAATAGACACCGATTGTCCGAAAACCATGAAATTTGGACACAATACGTCAATAACCATCCCGAACTCTGTTTTAGCAAAACAAAATCTATTTTCTGAATTAAATATTGGTTTTCATTAATTTTGAAATTGCAAATGCAAAGTGATTTTATTGGCTCTTCCATGTGTGATAGGTATTAGTACTAAACACATTATCCTTAAAAGACAATTTTTAAAATGACCGCCACGATGACTGCGACACTAGAAACCGAATTCGCCTATTTTGACAATTTGATTATATTTTTGCCCGGGTGCATTGTTTTTAACTATATTTAAACCTGTAACTTTGCGAGTTTTTGACCAATTTTAATAAAAAAATTTACTGCTGATTCACCGTTGCAGTGGTCTAAATCTCCGAGATTTCTAGCGGTTTGCTGCGCCGCGATGATTTTTATCACATATTAAAAGGAGAAATAGCTCATATATTAAGAACCAAAAAAATAGATAAAATACGACTATATTTAAGCAAAACAACTTTGGTGGGGGGGGTTGAATTTATATTCAACGTTTTTTTTAATTTCACACTCTTCTATTTCTAATATGTAATAGCTAGAGTCCCAAGGTACAATCTGTGCAAATTTGAAGATAATCGGACCACCAGAACGTTCTCCGGGCGGTGCAAGGGAACCCCGTCACGAAAATTTATTCATTCTTCAACGCGTTTTATATTGTATTATGGCCGCCATCTTAGATCCATCGTCATTTACCAAACAACTCCAAAATAAACCCCGAATTCCCGAATCGACCATAATTTCTTTTTACTTCGCGCATGCTCCACGATGAAACCAATGTTTTAAGATCATATTTTTGCCCGAGTGCAATGTTTCTAACTATATTTAAACCTGTAATTTTGCGAGTTTTTTTTACCAATTTTAATTCTTTTTTTCTTGTTATTTTCTTAAAGATACTTGACATAATTGATGACACGTGACGATGAATATGAAAGCAGATCTAGTTTTTTTTGTGTGTTTTTCCTGCAAATCTTATATCTCAGAATCTTACCGTCGGATCTTTTTGAAACTTTTACCTACCCCCCACCCCCCAAGAATGGGGGGTGGCTTTGGATTAAATTTATTTTCAAAACGTTTTACGAATCCGAAATCACCGAAATTTACGAACAAATGCATTTGACCTATTTTCAGGGGGTTAGGAGGTGTGCTAGCAATGACCTCACACCAAATTTCAGCTAAATTGACCAATAACTTTTCATTTAATCAACCTTAAGCATTTGTTAACTCTAGACTCTAATAACAAGACACTCAAACGAACTCCAACACTCGACGCTCGGTGCCCGACGCTGCAGTTAATAATGATAATAATGATTTTCGTATATTTTAATTATACGCTCACAGGGAAATGTTGTCGCAATTTGCTGTCGCCCCCGAAAATTTGTCGCAGTGATTTTGAACCGGAAGTTGTGACCAAATTGACAACTTCTTTAATAGTTACACGATTTTCATGAACTATGTAGATCTTACTTATGCGACTCAAAAAATGACTTGAAATATTTTTAAAATTATCTCCCCTTTGAGAAATTAAGGATTAAAATTTTCAAAAAAATCGACGAAACATAGGTTAATCTTCCTTGAACATTTTTTTTTATACTAGCTACGACACTACTGATTCGTGCACAAAAAATTTAGTTTGTAGCCGAAACCGGAAGTGCCGCCATCTTAAAATGTGAAAAATCCCTAAGGCTTTTTTGAAATTTTATTTACAGACAAGGGAATTATATTTTCCGAATGTTTCAGGCCGAATTTTGATTTAGGTCAACTGATGGACGCCATTTTGAATTGAAAATGAACAATAGTGAAAAATCGGTTCTATTTCAGTAACGCAAGTCGTAGAGACGTAGAATTTGCAGGGGGTTAGGAGGTGGGCTAGCAATGACATCAAACCAAATTTCAGCTATATCGACCAATAACTATTCATTTTACCGACCTTAAGCTTCCCAGGAGAGATAAAATTTTAGCCGTTCGGCGCCATTTGCATTTGTTGACTCTAGACTCGAATAACAAGACACTCAATTTTTTGTGAACGCTCTAGAGGCTAATTTATAAAGTTAATACCCGATTGACTTTAAATTTATGCACAGTGTTTAAGGTCATGAGACGAAGAAGCATATGGAATGTGGCCGTATATTGACGTCGCCCCCGACCGACCGTCTGTCGGTCCGCCCCTCCGTCGTCCACAATTTCTTGTAAACACTCTTGAGGCTAAATTAAATACCTGAATGACTTTAAATTTATGCACAGTGTTTAAGGTCATGAGACAAATAAGCATGTGGATTTTTTCAAGGATACCCGATAATTGTTGCCAGAGTTATTGAACTTGATCTCTTCAAAATACCTTGTGACCGCTCTAGCGGCTAAAGTTAATATCCGATTGACTTTAAAATTTTACACAGTGTTTAAGGCCACGAGACGAAGAAGCCCATTGATTTTCATCGATATCCGATAATCACTGCTAGAGTTATGTCCCTTGATCACTTTAAGAAAACCTTGTCGACTCCCTAGCGGCTTAAGTTAATATCCGATTGACTTGAACTTTTTACACAGTGCTAAAGCTAACGCGACGAAGAAGCATAATTTTCAGCGATATCAAATAATTACTGCCAGTGTTATGGCCCTTGATCACTTTTAAAAGTCTTGTGAACGCTCTCGCGACTAAAGTTATTATCCTTTACACTTTAATTTATGCACGGTGTTTAAGTTCACGAGACGAAAAAGCGTTTTGATTTTCAACGATATCCGATAATTACTGTCAAAGTTAATATAAGAAGAAGCATACGGTAATGTGGTCGTATATTGCCGTCGCCCCCGACCGGCCGTCCATCTTTCCGCCCGTTCGTCGTCCACAATTTCTTGTAAACGCTCTAGAGGCTAAAGTAAATACCCGAATGACTTTGAATTTATGCACAGTGTTTAAGGTCATGGATGTTCATATTGATGTTCAAGGATACCCGATAGTTACTGCCAGAGTTATTACCCTTGATCGTTTCAAAAATTCTTGTGAACGCTCCTGCGGCTTAAGTTAATATCCGATTGAGTTTAAATTTATAGGCAGTGTTTAAGGTCACGAGACGAAGAAGCCCATTGATTTTCAGTAATTACTGCCAGAGTTATAGCCCTTGATCACCTCAAAAAATATTGTGAACGGTCTTGCAGCTAAAGTTAATATCCGATTGACTTTAAATTTATAAACAACGTTTAAGGCAACAAGACTAAGGGGCCCATTGATTTTTATTATTAGGCTTTCACCATTGAAAATTTGTGCTCATAGGGGAAATGACTCAAATCTTTAACGTGCACGCAAATTGAAAATCGGCCACAATTCTGCTAATTCTCAACCGATATTTCAGATAGTTACATTTTTGGATAGCTGGAGTCATTTCTGAGTTGATAGCAGTTCAAAAGTGTCGAGTTTAGAAACTTTGTCGCTCTAATTTTTTCGGTGAAAATTGGGAAAAGAATTTTTTTTTTTAAAAATTGTTTTTTTTTTAAATTTTGAAATTTGACTTATATATTTGGATAGCTAACATCAATCCGATTCCAGTGATATAAGTTATCTTTGTCAATCGACAGTCTAATAGATGGTGTTTTGTGTGAAACCATTGTACAATTTCTCTAAATGTCATGAGTAGTCGAAAAACGAGATTGAAAATCCAAAAACATCGTATTTTTACGATTTGGACCATTTTTAGAGGTATTTTTCTCGAAAAGTCATCGTAATATTTATGTTAAAACTTGTTTTACGGAGAGTCTAATCTGTAGTCTGATATATGAAACCATTGCGCCACAGTCCTAAATGTTAGGAGTGGGAAAACAAAGGGATCGAAAATTGAAAACGGAATCTTTCATTGCAGTAAGAGTGTATACAATCTGTACGTATAACCAACGTATAACAAGCGTATAGAGCATACAGAGAGAGCTATTTTTCAAAGTGGCAATTTTTGAAATAAAGGCGTTTTACTGTGAACCAATATCTGTTACTGGTGTGTCTTTGGTAAAAATAATTCATATAAGTAAGTAACTGTTACTCCTGGAATTAATATCCCATGCTTTATGTCTACATGACGTCATCCCTTTTAACCAGTTAAATAAAGCTCCCCACTGAAGCTTTTTATATGGTATTCGCCGGTCTTTATGAATACTGCAAATTTCATGCTGATCAGTTTCGTTGGGGCTTTTGGTTAAAATCTGAGACTAAAAGGTCTATTTTTTTTGTCCCATTCGGAAAACTGGGTTTATTTTTATTCAATTTACAATACGTGTATATCTCCGAAACTATAACAGATAGAGCTCTGTTTATCAATTTTTCATGTTTTAAACAGTAAGAAATTATTACAATTGCGAAAGTTGCGAAGAGCCGGGAAGTTGTGTAAATCTTTAACGTGCACTAAAATTGAAAACAGGCCCTAATTATGTCAATTAACAACGGATTTTGGAAAAAGTTATATTTTTGTACAGCTGGGGATATTGCGAATGTCATAACGACAAAATTGAGACCGGAAGTGTGTAAATCTTTAACTTGCACGAAAATTGAAAACATTCCTAAGTATGTCAATTCCCAACCGATTTTGTAAAAAGTTATATTTTTATACAGCTGGGGATATTGCAAATGCCATAACAATAAAATTGAGACCGGAAGTGATGAAAATCTTTACCGTACACGAAAATTGAAAACATCTCTAGGTATGTCAATTCAACCGATTTTCAAAAAAGTTATATTTTTGTACAGCTTGGGATATTACGGATGCGATAACTGTCAACTCGTCAATCTTGTGGTCAAGGTGAAAGCCGTTCAGTCTTGCACGCAAGTCTAGTTATTATTATTATTATTAAAACATTTATATAGCGCTAATTCCACCAACGGTGTTCAGACGCGCTTTACAATCATATACCAGTAAAACAGAAAATATATAAAACAACTAAAAGACTACAAAAAGATGCAATATAATAAAATAATCTATATCTAATTGAAAGCCTTTTTAAATAAGTAAGTTTTAAGAGCACATTTAAAAGATTATACTGAAGGGCTAGAACGAATATCAGTATCAGAACCAGATGGTTTTAAATCATTCCACAGGTTTGGGGCTAGAATTGAAAACGATCTTTCACCATATGTAACCATTCTAGCAGAAATTGGTTTGAGACGATAAATGTCATTTGAGCTACGGAGACTGCGAGCATTTGTTTGTTTTTCAATTAGATGACATAAATAAGATGGGGCTAAGCCATGGAAACATTTATAAGCAGTTAAAAGGATCTTAAATTGAATACGATATGGAATGGGAAGCCAGTGAAGTTGTTTAAGTATGGGAGTAATATGATCATGTCTATTCGTAAAGGGTAATAAGTCGTGCAGCGGTGTTTTGAACTTTTTGTAATTCGTATATTAATTTATTGGGTAAGCCGGATAAAAGTGAGTTAAAAGTATCAAGTCTTGAAGTAATAAAAGCACGAACAAGCGTTTTAGTTGAATCCGGGGTAAGAAATTTACGAATTTTGCCAATATTACGGATATGAAAGTAGCAGGATTTACAAATATTGTTCACGTGATTAGACATGGTCATTTTACTATCAAAATAAGCTCCAATATTACTAGGAGTAATTTCATTTCCATCAATCTTAATCGAATTGGAATCAGTTATGGTGTTGAGGTTATAATTAGATCCAAGCAAAATAAATTCAGTTTTATCACCATTTAAGCATAGAAAATTTACAGACATCCATAATTTAATTTCATTGATACACTGCTGAATATTAGATTTGCTCAAAGCATGCTCATTCGCATTTAAAGGATTAAAACTTAAATACCGATAATCACTGCTAGAGTTATGCATGGTGGCCATGGTCGCAATAGCATTTTTTTGCACTTCATTTTAAAAAAATAAAAATATTAGTGAAAAACAAGAATTTTTAAATTTAGAATAAAAAAAATATTAAAATTCAGAATTAAAAAAAAAATAAAATTTAGAATAAAACAAATCTTTTTAAAGTAAAATTTTTTAAAAAAAAAAGTTAAAAAAAATTATTTAAATAAATAAAAAAAAATATATCAGAAAAAAAAGAAATCATAAAAAAATGAAAGAAAAAAAAAAATTCCCTACGTGGCCCATTGTCGCAATAGTGTCTTGGATATCCATGCCCAGTATACAACTTGTTATTAAACAAGCGCGACTAGAAACATTGTGGCCCATTGTTGCAGTAGTATCTCGTTATCATGTTTGGGATCTATGACGATTATAAAGACTCGAACGACAAGAAACGACCCTGTAGTTATCTTATATCAACATGTGAGTGACGGAACTTTAACATATTTATGTTCGCCTAACTAATGTTCACGAAGGCTATAATGCTCTATTTTGTCTTTGAAATTGATATTGTGTGCTATTGCACTTTCGCACCTCCAACAATGACCTCAATGAGAGCAGGACAAAACTAAAGCTAAAATCCCTAACCATAGATTTTTTACTAAAATCAAAGTGAAATTTTAAATTTTATAAGTTTCATGAGGATCACGTGGCTAAGTGGGTATGGTGCTGCACGTAAAAGATCAGTTGGCAGTTGGAATTCAGTTGCTTCCCGGGCAAAATTTCTCTCATTGCACACTGTATGGCGTATGCCCGTCTTCAATTAGCCCAGGTTAGGTGCAGAAGTGTAGGACGTTAAACCCAATTTCATCCATTCATTATAAGTTTCACGAAGGTCGATTTTAACGAACCTTTAATTTTAATTTATTTAAATCGACAACCTGAACAACAGACCCATCCTTCATACAGAGCCTTATATATATAGTTGAGGCCCTGCCTACATGTACCAGCGGAGAAGTTACACAGGTCATGCGGTCAGCCCACTACATTTTGCACTGGAAACAGCTTGTAAACAAACATACGAATGTAAAATATGGCTTCAACGAACAGAAAACCTGTGTCGTATCAAGGTTGTCTTGGGAATAACACTTATTGAGTAATATATCCCCCGAGGAAAATGTGATTTTAACTGAATTAGCAAGTTCGTACAGGACATTTGGCACGCGAAGAACGCTAGGCCTATCCCATCTGTCGATCACAATTATTTGAATTATGCCGCGTGGAAGAAAAACCAGCGTTTACACCAATAATATGGTTTATATATGCTATTTATATAGAGAAATTCCTCGTGTTGTTATTCGACAAGAATATTGGTGTAAACGCTGGTTTTTCTTCTCATGGCATAATGGTGATCGACAGATATGAGATATAGGCCTAGCTTTCTTCGCGTGCCAAATGTCCTGTAAAACTTGCTAATTCTATTAAAATCTCATTCTCGTCGGGGGAACTATTACTCAATTAGTGTTATTCCACAGATAACCTTGATACGACGCAGGTTTTCTGTTCGTTGAAGCCATATTTTACGTTCGTTTGTTTGTTTACAAAATGTAGTAGGTTGAACTCATGACCCGTGTCACTTCTCCGTAGGCAGAGCCTTATTAAATCTACGATCTATATAAGGCTCCGTGTGTAGGACGGGCCTGTCGTTCAGATTGTCAATTATCTTGTGTTGGATCTATATAAAGGCGCGAAAGTGCGATAACACACAATATAAATTTCAAAAAAAAAATAAAGCATCATAGTCTTCGTGGACATCGTTAACTGTATGCCAAAGTTCCGTCACCCACATGTTGATGTAAGATAACTACATTTCTTGTCGTTCGAGTCTATACATTCTTCATAGATCTCACATATGATAATCGAGATACTACTGCAACAATGGGCCACAATGTTTCTAGTCGCTCTTGTCTAATGGAAAGTTGTATACTGGGTCTGGATATCCAAGACACTATTGCGACAATGGGCCACCTAGGGAATTATTTTATCTTTTCTTTTTCATTTAAATTTTTTTTTTCCTTTAGATTTTTTTTCTTATTTTTTTTTCTGATATAATTTTTTTTTTAATTCTAAACAAGACTTTTTTAAAATTTTTAAAAGATTTTTTTTTTTAGATTTTAAAAAGATTTTTTTTTTAGATTTTAAAAAGATTTTTTTTTTCAATTTTTAAAAGATTTTTTTATTTCAAATTTTGAAAAAAAAAAAAGATTTTTCAAAACAAAAAAAAAAAATCTTTTTTTTACTAATATTTTTCATTTTTTTAAATGAAATGCCAAAAAAAACCCCGTTATTGCGACCATGGGCCACCATAGTTATGTCCCTTGATCACTTTGAAAAATCATGTCAACGCTCTAGCGGCTAAAGTTAATATCCGATCGACTTGAAATGTATACGCAGTGTAAAAGCTCACACGACGAAAGTAGCCTAATAGTTTTCAGCGATATCACATAATTACTGTCAGGGTTATGGCCCTTGATCACTTTTAAAAGTCTTGTCAACACTCTAGTGACTAAATTTCTTATGCGTTTGACTTTTAATTTATGCACGGTATTTTCAACGATTTCCGATAATTACTGTCAAAGTTAATATAATTTTCGTATAATTATTACCCTTGATCTCTTGAAAAAACCTTGAGAATAAGGGTAATAACTCTGAAAGTAACTATCGGATACCCTTGAAAATCCATACGCTTCTTTTTCTCATGACTTTAAACACTATGCATAAATTTAAAGTCAGTCGGGTATTAATTTTTGACCAATTTTAATATTTTTAGGGTTTCACACTGTGTGAAACACTATTGTTTTTGTTAAAATTCTTCTTCTTTTTATTATTATTCTGTTACCATTTTGATTAGATCTCAGCAACTGCTTGTCGCATCGTTACAATTTCTTCAGTTTTTCTGGGAAAGTGGGTGTGACTTAGAGGATAAAGCTATTTTGAACGTTCTATGAAATGTCCGAAATCATCGAAGCTTTTGTTATTAGATATATTGCAGTAATTTTAACAATAATCATTCGATTTTAACTTTCGGGACATTTTGGTTTAAACAAAATTTTATTCAAATAAGATACATATTATACATAAACTGGCAAAAGTTAAGGATTCGAAAACAAGCCAAAGGCTTATATTAATTCGTCTCCTTATTTAATAAATATACTAAATACACATATCAATACAAAAAATAACTAAAATGTACATAATGGACAAGTATATATTACATATTTACATACACAAATAAATAAATAAATGAGTCGTCGTCATCATCATCATCATCATTATCATCATCTTCATTTAACATTAATCACCATCGCCTGCTAATTCTTATTTATTCAAAGCGTTTAGTTAGTTTAAAGGGTATTTAATGTTGAGATACGCGGAATGGCATAGTTGGAGCAATGGAGAAAATAGTGATCGCTGTTTTCTTGAATATGACCACATCTGCATGTCGGATTATCTGAAATATGCATTAAAAATCTATGGAAATTTAGAGCGCTTTTACAGTTTCGAAGTCTGGAATGGATACTTTAAAATTTTCGTTCACCATAGTAATAGTATTCGGGTATTTTATGATCATTCGCACTTAATTTAATTTTGAAATTTTGTATAGTAGACCAGAGGCGTCACTAGGACCCAATTAGATCCGGGGCACAGGCCTAACTCGTACATATTTTCCAGTATTCGTTTTAATGACGACATGACGTTGCCGTGGGTATTCTATTGATGTTTCAAACCGCGGATTATATTTGTCGATATAATAATATAGTTATTAAAACGAATACTGGGAAATATGTACGAGTTCTTGTGAAGTTGTGAGCTAAATTATCACGAACTAAAATTTAATGTGATATTGTTGTCCCGCTAAACATACACGGTGGGTAAACTAGGTCATGCACGATCGTTTCTACACTATTTTCAGTCAAATATTTATTTAGTTATATAATACTGTATTAAACTGTGCACGTGCAGGCAATTGAGGAAATCTACGGTGGGCCAGAAATGACAATCCAGAAAAGCTTCGCACTGGAAAGCTTCTCTTCCGTACTCGGGACATTCGAAATAATGATAGGGAAAAGTAGTGAAATTATTGCAAATTATCGATTTTGTCTGCTTAAAATAGATCCGGGGAAAACACGAAAAGATCCGGGCACGTGCCCCCTGTGCCACCCCCTAGTGACGCCACTGTAGTAGACGCGTTTTGAATATCATGAGAAAGACTGTTCCAATACTCAACAGTTGAAGGTGAAAAGGAGTTTTTATCGGGACATTTTTGCATAGCCGGTGATTTTTGATTTTCGGCAAATCTTCGCAGATATGAGGCGCCAAATTTAGAAATTTAAATTTTTACAAAAAACTTTTTTATTTATGAATATTTTTTAGTCGTGTTTTACACAGAATTAAAAAGCCATCTGACTTGAGCAAAACAATGATTTTTGTTTTGTCTCAGTAATTTTCCTTGGCCGCCATTGGCTAATTTAGATTTTCAGTCCTAGATTATTTATTTATTGTTCGATTTGTATAAACCAAAGTTTATAATATGCTCTGTTGTCTCAATTCTCTTTTTTTTTGTTACCGGAAGAATTATATGTCGGCACCGGAAGTGGCGTAATTTTACCAAAAACTACAATTTTCACGGTTAGGTACCATTTTTCGAAAGAAAATATTATTCTTTTAAAAACTGATATAACTAAAAGATTGTGACCTCTAAAAGCGCAAAAAAGTGTGAGCTCAGCTTTTTTAATTTCGATTTCATTTTCGAGCAAATTCTTTTAAGAGGTGAAAAAAGGTAAAAAATTGACCTCGATCCGTACCGGTGTCTACAGAAAATCAACCCATACCGACCAATATATTCACTTTAAATCAAACCAACCGAATAGCGTCAAATGGGCCACAATTTCAACTCTGGTGAACCGTGCGAAAAAGGTATGTGATCCTGAGAGCCTCTCCAAGGAAATTGATCATCTCAAACATGTCTTCTCAAATTTCAACGAGAAGTCTGTAACAAACAGCATTAAAAAGACCCTGTCGGCAAGTGCAGCTAAACCAAAACCCTCGACATCCCAAGTCAGAATCTTCCCTCCTTTCAACGGCAAAATCTCCTACCAAATCAAACGGCTACTAATGCAACAGCCAGAAATATAATATGTAACTTTCACAAAAATCAACAGCACCAAAGACATGTTAAAAGCTAATGGTAAACAAAATCCAACACAACCGCCACAACCAAAGGGATGTGTTTATCAGATAGTATGCAATTGTGAAATTTCTTATGTCGGGGAGACAAATAGACCAATAAATAAAAGGATAGACGACCCCGAGTTGAAAGCAGCCACCAACAACTCCGCTGTAGCTGAACTCCAACCCTTACCAGAGAGTCCAATTGTCCAACGTTAAAACGCTATGCAAGAACAACAACAACAAGAGAGCGCGCATGAAGCAATTCAAATACGACGACACAACCCCGCGATGAATAGAGATCAAGGATTGTTTCTCTCCAGGGCGTATGACACTCTTATCGCATAATCTAAGTCTCAGCATAACTTTTTTTATTTTAATCATATTCAATGCTTGACAATAGTCAAGTAAAAAATTTAAATTTGGAATAACACTAAAATTTGTAAAAATGATAATCAATAAAATCCAATCTATTCTGATTTTATTTTTATTTTTATTTCATTTTATTTCTACTTTTCAGGTCTGCTGTTATTGTAATTTAAGGCACTCAATATTTGTAATCCTGTTCTAAGGGCTTTTGAATACCAATACAATCACTCGCAAGATCATGCATATATCAATTATGTTTCCTCATAATACAATCTAATCTCATCTTGGGATGTTGTCATTATTAAAACCAGATCAAACCGTTGTATATACTCAACAACAATCAATTCATAATCATTTGTGTTTATTTCAGTGAAAGAGGTGGTTGATAACATTTGATCAACTTCCTACATATCATTGTATATACTCCACAACAAATTACCTATTAATCAATTAGTCAGTTTGTTTTTATTTTCAGTTAAGTGGTATTATTGAATGGTGTAAATAGCATTTCAAATTTATAATCCTTAATTAAATAAGATTTTTTAGGTACGTGCAAATTAAGGGAGATCCCTGTTTTGGCAGCATTAAGAATGTATTGTTATGTACATGTATATATTGACTTGTCTTGGATTTTATCATTGCTCGATAACGACTAGAGAAGCCTAGTCGAAACGTCGCTCAGTAATAAGCAGTAATTGTATTCCTTAGAATTGTGACCTGTATACTCTAGTTCAATTACTAAATGCAATTGAAACAGTCTGTTTACAACCAATTCATGTTTTTCAGATTTTAAAATATTTCTACGTAACTTTTACAAACTTGTAGCTATAATTAATACGAAGAAAATGTATGTTAAAAGTAATGTGTAATAGAACTGGGCATTTTTGCGTAAGTCATTGTTTTCGTTATTTTGCCTGTAAAAAAAGGCACTTTTTATTCGATTTTCACAAAAGTGATACCATTTGATTCAAACCGCAAGTATGTGTCATATCAAATTGTCGGAAGTGACGCTATTTTCTCAAAAACTGCATTTTTGACTTTTAAAATCAATTTTTTTTCAATCAAAAGCAATTTAATATGTATTAATAATTTTAACTTTTGGTTTAAGTTTAAATATTAATGAAATTCATACGGTTATATAGATACCATAAAATTGTTTCTAACTTGTTCGGTTGCCCTTAAATAGACGGGTTTTTTCTGTAATACCTAATACCATCTACGATTTCATACCAGTAACGTGATTTTTCAAAAACTGTATTTTTAGCTTTCAAAATTGATATTTTTTTTCAAATGACAATGATTTGTAATTTTTTAAACATTTTTATATTTGATTGCATTCAACAAATAGATCGAACCCATACGATCATAAAAATACCACAAAATGGTTTCTGAGTTGCGGGGTTGTAGAGAAATAGATGATTTAGGAGAAGTCACTTTTCAAGGTTTTTAGCCTTTAAAAGTGGCAATTATTATTCGATTTACATGAACGTTTCACCAGTGATGCCTTATGCCATTTCTGATTACGATAAACTAATTGAATATTTTCTAGATCACCGGAAGTAATAAAATTTTGTCTAAAATGTATAAAATGAATTGATACACTGGATTTGGTTGATTCTGCGTCCATTTTATTTGATATGTGCAATGTTTATCTGAGAATCTGTTTATCGGTTCCATTAGTACTGCAAGCGATATAAGTGTAAGGGTAACGTGGCACTGAAAGTGATATATGTGCAAGGTAATGTGGTACCAGTGAAACCCGTCATTGCTGCTTCGCAGGTCTAGTTTTCTTTTAAGATACACGTTATTTTTTTAAAGATACACGTGACGGTGAATATGAAAGCTTTTATATCTGCTTGGGACAGTAGCAGATCTAGTTAAGCTTTCATATATTCATATATGAAACCTTATTGTTCCTGTTAAGATTATTAATTTTTTTTTGTGTGTTTTTTATTCAAATCTTATATCTCAGAATCTAACCGTAGGATCTTTCTGAAACTTTGCCCCCCCCCCTCCAAAAATGTGTGGTGGCTTTGGAATACGCATGTTTTCAAAACGTTTTACACATTCGAAATCACCGAAATTTACGAACAATTGCATTTGACCTACATTGCTGTAACTTTGTGACTATTTGAATTATTTTACTAACTCCTTTTTCTGTGAGTACCTTGCAACATTTACTTGAGATCTGCACTTTCGGATTTTCGAATTTGTCGCAGTGATTTCGAACCGGAAGTTGAGACCAAATTGACAACTTCTTTAATAGTTTCACGATTTTAATGAAATTTAGTGTGTAAGTAGATCTTACTTATGCGACTTCATAAATGACTTTAAACAATTTCTAAATTATTTCCCCTTTGAGAAATTAAGCATCAAAATTTTCGAAAAAATCGATGAAATATAGGTCAATGAGTTTATAGCCCATACCGGAAGTGCCACCATCTTAAAATGTGAAAATTCCTAAGGCTTTTTTGATATTTTATTTACAGACAAGGGAATTATATTTTCCGAATCCCTTAAACATGCATTATTCAAGAGCTAAATCTGCCTAGTGCAGGTCTTTATTTGGGCATGAAATGTTTTCTAAAGTATTAATTAGACATTAATTAACTGATCCAGGCCTTAATCAACTTTGGATGGCATCAGATTGCTCCGATACTAAACAGATTTAAACGTTTCAGCGGTTAATCAAATATGGCGCACCTTAACGCTTCGAGTCGTAGCTTTGATCAACCAGGTCCGTGGTTGAAATTATTGCACAGGTCGGTCAAATCTTTAAATGCCTATATCTTCGCTTGCAATAGAGTAATTTGAATGAAATTTTTCAAATTATTCATTTTACATCATCTACTTTCGAACTAGTATAGCAAGAATGGCTAGTTCTTATCTATATCTTGAATAATGTAACTTTAATTAATGCCTAAACAATGTTCCAGGCCGAATTTTGATTTAGGTCAATTGATGGACGCCATTTTGAATTAAAAATGAACAATATTGAAAAATCGGTTCTATTTCAGTAACGCAAGTCGTAGAGACTTGACATTTTCAGCGGGTTAGGAGGTGGGCTAGCAATGACCTCACACCAAATTTCAGCTAAATGACCAATAACTATTCATTTTACCGACCTTAAGCTTCCCACGAGAGATAAAATTAAGCCGTTGCATTTTTTGACTCGATAACAAAACACTCAAACGAACTCCAACACTCGGCGCTTCGTGCCTAACGCTGCAGTTCATAATGCTAAGAATGATTTTCGTATATTTTTATTATACGCCCACATGGAAATGTGGTCGTATATTCCCGTCGCTCTCGACCGGCCGTCCGTTGGTCCGTCCGTTGGTCGTCCACAATTTCTTTTGAACGCTCTAGAGGCTAAAGTTAATACCCGATTGACTTTAAATTTATGCACAGTGTTTATGGTCATGAGACAAGGAAGCATATGGAAATGTGGTCGTATAATGCCGTCGCCCCGACCGGACGTCCGTCGGTCCGCCCGTTCGTCGTCCACAATTTCTTGTAAACTCTCTAGATACCCGAATGACTTTAAATTTATGCACAGTGTTAAAGGTCATGAGACAAAGAAGCATGTGGATTTTTTCAAGGATATCCGATAGTTACCCTTGATCTCTTCAAAAAAACCTTGGGACCGCTCTAGCGGCTACAGTTAATATCCGATTGACTTTAAAATTTATACACAGTGTTTAAGGTCACGAGACGAAGAAGCCCATTGATTTTCAGTAATTACTGCCACAGTTATGGCCCTTGATCACCCCACCGCTCTTGCGGCTAAAGTAAATATCCGATTGACTTTAGATTTATAAACAGTGTTTAAGGCCACGAGACGAAGAGGCCCATTGATTTTTATCGATATCCGATAATTACTGCTAGAGTTATGTCCCTTGATCACTTTAAAAAATCTTGTCGACTCCCTAGCGGCTTAAGTTAATATCCGATTGACTTGAACTTTATACACAGTGCTAAAGCTAACGCGACGAAGAAGCCTAATTGTCAGCGATATCAAATAATTACTGCCAGGGTATGGCCCTTGATCACTTTTAAAAGTCTTGTGAACGCTCTAATGAGTTATTATCCGTTACACTTTAAATTATGCACGGTGTTTAAGGTCACGAGGCGAAAAAGCGATCCGATAATTACTGTCAAAGTTAATATAATTTTCGTATAAATATTACGCTTGATCTCTTCAAAAAAAACTTGAGATCAAGGGTAATAACTCTGGCAGTAACTATCGGATATTCTTGAAAATCCATATGCTTCTTTTTCTCATGACCTTGAACACTGTGCATCAATTTTAAGTCAGTCGGGTATTAATTTTTGACCAATTTTAATATTTTTAAGCTTTCATATATTTATATATGGAAGCTTATTGTTTCTGTTAAGATTATTATTCCTATTATTATTATTTTTTTTTTTGATGTTTTTCCTGCAAATCTTATATCGCAGAATCTAACCATGGGATCTTTCTGATACTTTGACCTACCCCACAAGAATGGGTGGTGGATTTGAATTGAATATTTTTAAAACGTTTCACGTATCCTAAAACACTGAATTTTGCGAACAAATGTGTTTGACCTACTTTGCTGTAACTTTGTGACTATTTCGAAAATTTGTAGCTGTGATTTCGAACCAGAAATCAAAATCAAAATGACAACTTCTTTAATAATTGTACGATTTTTATGAAATTTCGTATTAAGTAGATCTTACTCGTTCCAGGCCGAATTTTGAATTAAGTCAACTGATGGACGCCATTTTGAATTGAAAATGACTAAAAGTGAAAAATCCACATTAATGGGCTTGAAAACATACACAATTGGGAATGGCTTACTATTAGAGTAGAGTTTTAGCCCTTCGTACTGTTGAATGTTCTCGTTGTCGGGCTTTGCTCCTGTTAGCTCACTACATTGTTTGACGTTCTAACACCTGACGTCAATTGACTGACTATCGCCATTGAAGAGACGACCACTTACAAGATCGGTCGCATTTTTTTTGTTACGTCTTTTATGTAAATCATTTTAGTGAAGCCTGTACCAAGACAGGCCCGGGACTGTACAAACGTTTTGAAAACATGCGTATTCCAAAGCCACCACCCATTCTTGGAGGGGGGGGGGGAGGTCAAAGTTTCAGAAAGATCCTACCGTTAGATTCTGAGATATAAGATTTGAATAAAAAAATAAAAAAAATAATAATAATCTTAACAGAAACAATAAGTTTCATAATATATGAATATATGAAAGCTTAACTAGATCTGCTACTGTCCCATGCAGATATAAAAGCTTTCATATTCATCATCACGTGTATCTTAAAGAAAATAACAAGAAAACTAGACCTGCGAAGCAGCAATGACGGGTTTCACTGGTACCACATTACCTTGCACTTATGTCACTTTCAGTGCCACGTTACCCTTACACTCATATCACTTGCAGTACCAATGGAACCGATAAACAGATTTCCCAGATAAACATTGCACATATCAAATAAAATGGACGCAGAATCAACCAAATCCAGTGTATCAATTCATTTTATACATTTTAGACAAAATTTTATTACTCCCGGTGATCTAGAAAATATTCAATTAGTTTATCGTAATAAGAAACGGCATAAGGCATCACTGGTGAAACGTTCATGTAAAGCGAATAATAATTGCCACTTTTATAGGCTAAAAACCGTGAAAAGTGACTCGTCCTAAATCATCTATTTTCTCTGCAACCCCGCAACTTAGAAACCATTTTGTGGTATTTTTTTTTATGATAGTATGGGTTCGATCTATTTGTTGAATGCAATCAAATATAATATTTTAAAAAACATTTCAAATCAGAGTCATTTGAAAAAAATATCAATTTTGAAGGCTAAAAATGCAGTTTTAGAAAAATGACGTTACCTCCGGTGAGAATGAAAATCTTAAATTACTTGTATGAAATCGTAAATGGTATTAGGTATTACACAGTGAAAATTTTATAAAAATCGAATAATAATTGACACTTTTATGAACCAAAAACCTTTGAAAGTGACATGCCAAAAAACGTCTATTTCTCGACAACGGAACAAGTTAGAAACAATTTTATGATATCTATGTGACCGCTTGAATTTTAATAATATTTAAACTAAAAGTTGAAATTATTAATACATATTAAATAATTGTGATTGAAAAAAAAAGATTTTTAATGTCAAAAATGCAGTTTTTGTGAAAATGGCGTCACTTCCGGTGTCAATTTTATATTGTAATCTTGCTTTTTGAATCAAATGGTGTCACCTTTGTGACCATCGAATAAAAATTGACTATTTAACAAGCAAAATAACGAAAACAATGTCTTACGTAAAATTGCCCATTTCTAGGCAACTGCTTATATTACAAACTACTTTTAACATACATTTTCTTCGTATTGATTATAGCTACAAGTTTATTGAAAATATTCAATTAGTTTATCGTAATCAGAAATGGCATAAGGCATCGCTGGTGAAATGTTCACGTAAATCGAATAATAATTGCCACTTTTATAGACTAAAAAACCTTGAAAAGTTACTTGTCGAAAATCGTCTATTTCTCTGCAACCGCGCAAGTTAGAAACCATTTTGTGGTATTTTTATGATCGAATGGAATCAAATATAATAATTTTTAAAAAATTACAAATCATTGTCATTTGAAAAAAAATATCAATTTTGAAAGCTAAAAATACAGTTTTTGAAAAATCACGTTACTGGTATGAAATCGTAGATGGTATTAGGTATTACAGAAAAAACCCGTCTATTTAAGGGCAACCGAATAAGTTAGAAACAATTTTATGGTATCTATATAACCGTATGAATTTCATTAATATTTAAACTTAAACCAAAAGTTAAAATTATTAATACATATTAAATTGCTTTTGATTGAAAAAGAAATTGATTTTTGTTTCGTTATGTCTATGCAGTAGTCAGAAAGGGTGTGAGCCCATTTGAGGCGTGGACAGCAGAATAACAGAAGTCAGATAGAAGCCATGACAGTACTTTATTAACCACGTGACTTAGCGGTTGCGTACAAAGTTACATAGGAAATAATAACGTAACATCCTTTCTCTTTTCAGAAAGAAATAGATCTCATATCATATAATACTTAAAATGACTGATTGTAAATAAAATAAACAATGAAACACAGTCCTATGTGTATAGCAGAACACAGTCACTAGATTACATTTTAGAGCATGCATTAAGTTACATAGTCTTTCAAATAATGAGGTTTTACAGTTTGACGACCCGATCGAGTAAAGTTCAAATTCCTTCTTATTGGTACATTAGGTTGAGGTTGATCAGGTTCTTCTTGGTAAGGGACATGAGCAAAATCCTCTTCTTCCTGGTTACGCGTCTAAGGAACATATACATCAGAAGTATCATAACTTTCATTAGATCTACTAAGAAATTGACGATTACGTCTGAAAGTTCCTTCAGGTGTTCGCACCAAGTAAGAGCGTTTATTTAATTGACGTACCACTTCCCCTTTTTTCCACAAGTTATCACCTAAGCGAAAGGGTTTAATACGAACTACATCGCCTGAATGTAATACTGGAAGGTCCTTGGCAGAACGATTATAATATTTAGCTTGTCTTTGTTTTTGATTATGTAACTCAACAAAATCACGATGTGAACTGAGAGCAGGTTGTAACATCGATGAATTCACAGGTAGTAAACTGCGAGTACGACGGTTGAGAAAACGTTGAGTCGGACTTGAAGACATTCCTTCAGAAGGAGTGTTACGGAAATCAAGTAGCGCAATATATTGATCATCATTGGAGTCTTTGGCTTTACGCATTAAACGTTTAGCTATTTTAACCGAACTTTCAGCTTTTCCGTTTGAGCGACTATTGTAAGGACTGCTTGTTGTGTGCACAAAATCCCAAAGTTCAGAAAAATGTTTAAATTCGAATGACGAAAACTGGGGACCATTGTCGGAAACCAGCTCGCATGGTATTCCATAACGTGCAAAATGAGATATAAGCTTACAGACGACTGCAGATGTTCTCGTATTTACAAGACGGTCTATTTCGAAGAAATTACTATAATAATCAGTTGTAATTAAGTAATTGACTTCATCAAGTTCAAACAGATCTACTCCTACTTTTTGCCATGCGCGAGAAGGTATCTCGTGACTAATAAGTGTTTCTTTTTGCTGAGAGATTTCATATTGATGACAGATGTCACATGACGATACAAGTTGTTTTATATCGCTGGACATGCCAGGCCAGAACATACATTCTCGAGCTCTTCTTAGACAGCCATTAATACCAATGTGCGACATATGGGCTTGTTTCTTAAATTCAGTTCTTAGAGTTACAGGAATGAATACACAGTTGCCTTTATAAATTACACCATCTTCGATAGTAAGTTCATCTCGAAAACTAAAATATGGATAAAGTTCTTGAGGTAACTGTGATTTCTCAGAAGGCCAACCAGTTAAGATAATATCAGACAATAATTGTAACACATTATCACTTTTTGTAGCTTCAACGATTTTGTTGAATCTTTCAGGTCTCATAGGAAGGTAATCAGTTGTATTAACAGATTCAAAGTTACTACTTTCACTTTCAAAGGAGTCATTTAAAAATGAACGTGATAGAAGATCTGCGATATGCATATCAGAACCTTTTAGATACGACACTTCGATATCATAAGCTGCAGCACGCAAAAGCATACCCTGTAAACGACGAGGTACTTGAGACATAGGCTTTTTCATGATCGATTCTAATGGTCTATGATCAGAAAGAACATGTGTTAACCGTCCGAATGTATACTGATGTAATTTTTCAAGCGAGTACACTATCGCAAGCATTTCTTTTTCGATTTGTGCGTATCGAACTTCAGTTTCGGTTAACGACCGACTTGCATAAGCGATTGGTTTTCCATGCTGTAGTAGAACACTTCCAATGCCATGCAAGCTAGCATCACATTGTATAAACAATTCGTCAGATGGGTTATAGAATGCTAATACAGGTGCTGTAGTAACTAAATGTGTCAGTTGAGCAAAAGCTTGGTCTTGATCTGTTGACCAATTCCAGGCATTGTCTATATGCATTAGTTTGCGAATAGGTTCAATAACTTCAGACAGCATTGGCAGAAATTTTGACAGATAGTTTATGAAACCACAATAACGTCGGACTTCTTCAACAGTTTGAGGTTTAGGCATTTCAGTTATGGCTTTCACTTTCAAAGGATCGACCTTGACACCATCACTAGATATAACATGACCTAGAAATGTAATTTCAGATTTACGAAAATCACACTTGTTTTTGTTGATTTGAATATTAAGTTTACGACATCTTAATAATAGATTCTTGAGATTTCTGTCGTGATCAGAATTAGCAGCTACATCAGATTCGCCCTGACCATATACTACAATATCATCAGCAATGTTTAAAATACCAGTTAAACCAGCTAAAGCAGTAGTTAAACGTTTCTGGAAGATTTCAGAACTAATGTTAGTACCAAAAGGTAATCTTAACCACCTAAAACGACCAAATTGTGTCTGGAACGTTGTCAGAAGACTTGATTCTTCATCTAAGACACAATGTCAGTATCCATTAGACAAATCTAACTTGGAAAATACTCGAACCAATTTTCCACCAGAAGGTTGATCACGAGAAGGTAATTGATGTAATACGTCATCAAGTACAGGAAGTTGCCATCTTTCACGTAATAGAGCCTTATTCAATGGACGAGGATCTAAACACACACGAAGTTCTCCAGATTTCTTTGTTGCAATCAGCATCTTACTGTTCCAGGGTGTTGGTGATTCTTGAATAGCTAAAACACCAGACTTAACTAATTCATTTAGTTTGTCTTTGACCTGAGACTGAAGAGCAATAGGTACTCTATTGGGAGGTAAGATAACAGGTTGTACAGTATCATCGATAGCAAAATGTACTATTCCAGGTAAAGTTCCAATTTTACCACTTTCAAATACATCAGCAAATTCTGTTAGAGGTTCGACAGAAATTGCAGAGTTAACAGCAGAGACGGTATTAAACTTTTCATAATTCACAGTTATAATTCCAAGATCTTCAGAAGTTTGTTTCCCTAACAAAGGAGTCAGGTTTTCTTTGACAATAATAAAAGTTACTGTATATTCGTTATTTGATTTTGGATTAACAAGCTTGACAGAACATTTCCCTATAGGTTGTATTTCAGTCTTATTCCACATACGTAAAGTTGTAGAGCAATTTTCTAGGGAGTATCCTTTAACGTATTGTTTAGGTAAAATATTAACAGTTGCGCCAGAGTCAGATTGGAATCTTACATACTGCTGATCTAATAACATATGCAGATAAATGTGATTACTGTCTACAGAAAATAAGGATTCAGTTACAGTGTACAATTCTGCTGTATTGACCTGAGCAGTAGAATGACTTCTATATGGACACTTTTCAGAAAAATGATTCAGTTTATGACACTTTCCACAGGTTTTACCCCATGCAGGACACAATGACTTCTTGAAAACATGCAGTCTGCCACAAAATTTACAGTACATTTCTTTATCTGAAGGCTTAAAGTTATGTCTTGAAGAATTTTCTTTAGGTTTAGAATGAAATGACTTTTGTTTATATGACAATTTTGGTTTAGTAGATCCACCATACACTTTATTAATCTCTAATGATGAAACATCAGAAATAGTTTTCATATGTTGATTTGAGGCTTCTTGTCCTCTACAGATGTCAATACAGGATCTAAGTGTAAGGTTGTTCTCTTGTAATAAGCGTTTACGCGTATTTTTGTCTATCACACCAAAAACAATTCTGTCTCTAAGAAGACTATCGGATAAACAATTACAAAAGTTAAACTATTTTTTTAAAAAACTGATATAACTAAAAGAGTGGGCCCTCTAACAGCGCAAAAAAGTGTGAGCTCAGTTTTTTAAATTTCGATTTCATTTTCGAGCAAATTCTTTTAAGAGGTGAAAAATTGACCTATTTACAACCAACAACTCGATCCGTACCGGTGTCTACGGGAAACCAACCCACACCGACCAATATATTCACTTTAAATCCAACCAACCGAAAAGCGTCAAATGGGCCACAATTTCAACTCTGGTGAACCGTGCGGAAAAGTTATGTGATCTCCAAGGAAATTGATCATCTCAAACATGTCTTCACAAATTTCAACGGCTATCCGGAGAAGTTTGTAACAAACAGCATTAAAAAGACCCTGTCGGCAAGTGCAGCTAAACCAAAACCCTCGACTGCTCCAGTCAAAATCTTCCTTCCTGTCAACGGCAAAGTCTCCTACCAAATCAAACGGCTACTAATACAACAGCCAGAAATAGATGTAACTTTCACAAAAATCAACAGCACCAAAGATATGTTAATAGCTAATGGTAAACAAAATCCAGATAGTATGTGTTTATCAGATAGTATGCAATTGTGAAATTTCTTATGTCGGGGAGACAAAGGGACCATTAAATAAAAGGATAGACGACCCCAAGTTGAAAGCAGCCACCAACAACTCCGCTGTAGCTGAACACTTGAACTCCAACCCTCGTCAGAGAGTCCAATGGTCCAACGTTAAAACGCTATGCAAGAACAACAACAACAAGAGAGCGCGTCGATTGCATGAAGCCATTCAAATACGACGACACAAACCCGCGATGAATAGAGATCAAAGATTGTTTCTCCCCAGGGCGTATGACACTCTTATCGCATAATCTAAGGCTAAGCATAACTATTTTTATTTTAATCATATTCAATGCTTAACAATAGTCAAGTAAAAAATTGGTAAAAATGATAATCAATAAAATCCCATCTATTTTGATTTTATTTCTACTTTTCAGGTCTGCTGTTATTGTAATTTAAAGCACTCAATATTTCTAATCCTGTTCTAAGGGCTTTTGAATACCAGTACAATCACTCGCAAGATCATGCATATGTCAATTATTTTTCCTCATAATACAAACTAATCTCATCTTGGGATGTCGTCATTATTAAAACCGGATCAAACCGTTGTAAATACTTAACAACAATCAATTCATAATCATTTGTGTTTATTTCAGTGAAAGAGGTGGTTGATAACATTTGATCAACTTCCTACATATCATTGTATATACTCCACAACAAATTACCTATTAATCAATTAGTCAGTTTGTTTTTATTTTCAGTTAAGTGGTATTATTGAATGGTGTAAATAGCATTTCAAATTTATAATCCTTAATTAAATAAGATTTTTTAGGTACGTGCAAATTAAGGGAGATCCCTGTTTTGGCAGCATTAAGAATGTATACATGTACATGTATATATTGACTTGTCTTAGATTTTATCATTGCTTGATAACGACTAGAGAAGCCTAGTCGAAACGTCGCTCAGTAATAAGCAGTAATTGTATTCCATAGAATTGTGACCTGTATACTCTAGTTCAATTACTAAATGCAATTGAAACAGTCTGTTTACAACCAATTCATGTTTTTCAGATTTTAAAATATTTCTACGTAACTTTTACAAACTTGTAGCTATAATTAATACGAAGAAAATGTATGTTAAAAGTAATGTGTAATAGAACTGGGCATTTTTGCGTAAGTCATTGTTTTCGTTATTTTGCCTGTAAAAAAGGCACTTTTTATTCGATTTTCACAAAAGTGATACCATTTGATTCAAACCGCAAGTATGTGTCATATCAAATTGTCGGAAGTGACGCTATTTTCTCAAAAACTGCATTTTTGACTTTTAAAATTGTTACGTTATTATTTCCTATGTAACTTTGTACGCAACCGCTAAGTCACGTGGTTAATAAAGTACTGTCATGGCTTCTATCTGACTTCTGTTATTCTGCTGTCCACGCCTCAAATGGGCTCACACCCTTTCTGACTACTGCATAGACATAACGAAACATGGTGGCTGGTTATCAACTATTTCTGATTGCAGTAAGATACATTTTAGACATGCTAGTTAGCTGTCGTTATTTATCTGTGTGAGCGTTGTATTGCTTATCGACTACCGGCAAATGTTCGAGAAGCGTGTTGACATTTCTGCAAGTCTGACGTCATTCAGAGTTGTTTTTTTTTCCTCCGTGCTATTTCTGCATATTTGTATGTTCAATAGTGATATTATACCGTAAAATGGCTGATGATCCTGTTGAAGGGGGAAATAATGATCAACGTGGTCCAGTTGTCAACGTTCCACCGCCGTCAAAATTGTTTTTAGGAGATAACCCAGTGGAGAATTGGAAGTTATACAAACAAACATGGTCTAATTACGCAATACATTCTTAATGCTGCCAAAACAGGGATCTCCCTTAATTTGCACGTACCTAAAAAATCTTATTTAATTAAGGATTATAAATTTGAAATGCTATTTACACCATTCAATAATACCACTTAACTGAAAATAAAAACAAACTGACTAATTGATTAATAGGTAATTTGTTGTGGAGTATATACAATGATATGTAGGAAGTTGATCAAATGTTATCAACCACCTCTTTCACTGAAATAAACACAAATGATTATGAATTGATTGTTGTTAAGTATTTACAACGGTTTGATCCGGTTTTAATAATGACGACATCCCAAGATGAGATTAGTTTGTATTATGAGGAAAAATAATTGACATATGCATGATCTTGCGAGTGATTGTACTGGTATTCAAAAGCCCTTAGAACAGGATTAGAAATATTGAGTGCTTTAAATTACAATAACAGCAGACCTGAAAAGTAGAAATAAAATCAAAATAGATGGGATTTTATTGATTATCATTTTTACCAATTTTTTACTTGACTATTGTTAAGCATTGAATATGATTAAAATAAAAATAGTTATGCTTAGCCTTAGATTATGCGATAAGAGTGTCATACGCCCTGGGGAGAAACAATCTTTGATCTCTATTCATCGCGGGTTTGTGTCGTCGTATTTGAATGGCTTCATGCAATCGACGCGCTCTCTTGTTGTTGTTGTTCTTGCATAGCGTTTTAACGTTGGACCATTGGACTCTCTGACGAGGGTTGGAGTTCAAGTGTTCAGCTACAGCGGAGTTGTTGGTGGCTGCTTTCAACTTGGGGTCGTCTATCCTTTTATTTAATGGTCCCTTTGTCTCCCCGACATAAGAAATTTCACAATTGCATACTATCTGATAAACACATACTATCTGGATTTTGTTTACCATTAGCTATTAACATATCTTTGGTGCTGTTGATTTTTGTGAAAGTTACATCTATTTCTGGCTGTTGTATTAGTAGCCGTTTGATTTGGTAGGAGACTTTGCCGTTGACAGGAAGGAAGATTTTGACTGGAGCAGTCGAGGGTTTTGGTTTAGCTGCACTTGCCGACAGGGTCTTTTTAATGCTGTTTGTTACAAACTTCTCCGGATAGCCGTTGAAATTTGTGAAGACATGTTTGAGATGATCAATTTCCTTGGAGATCACATAACTTTTCCGCACGGTTCACCAGAGTTGAAATTGTGGCCCATTTGACGCTTTTCGGTTGGTTGGATTTAAAGTGAATATATTGGTCGGTGTGGGTTGGTTTCCCGTAGACACCGGTACGGATCGAGTTGTTGGTTGTAAATAGGTCAATTTTTCACCTCTTAAAAGAATTTGCTCGAAAATGAAATCGAAATTTAAAAAACTGAGCTCACACTTTTTTGCGCTGTTAGAGGGCCCACTCTTTTAGTTATATCAGTTTTTTAAAAAAATAATATTTTCTTTCGAAAAATGGTACCTAATCGTGAAAATTGTAGTTTTTGGTAAAATTACGCCACTTCCGGTGCCGACATATAATTCTTCCGGTAACAAAAAAAAATGAGAATTGAGACAACAGGGCATATAAACTTTGGTTTATACAAATCGAACAATAAATAAATAATCTAGGACTGAAAATCTAAATTAGCTAATGGCGGCCAAGGAAAATCACTGAGACAAAAAAATATCATATTATTGCTTAAGTCAAATGGCTCTTTAATTCAGTGTAAAACACGACTAAAAAATATTCATAAATAAAAAAAATTTTTTAAAAAATTTATATTTCTAAATTTGGCGCCTCGTGTCTGCGAAGATTTGCCGAAAATCAAAAATCAAAAGTAGCGTAGCTATGTGCACTGTCACCGGCTATGCCAAAATGTCCCGATAAAAACTCCTTTTTACCGTCAACTGTTGAGTATTGGAACAGTCTTTCTCATGATATTCAAAACGCGTCTACTATACAAAATTTCAAAATTAAATTAAGTGCGAATGATCATAAAATACCCGAATACTATTACTATGGGGAACGAAAATTTCAAATTATCCATTCCAGACTTCGAAACTGTAAAAGTGCTCTAAATTTCCATAGATTTTAATGCATATTTCAGATAATCCGACATGCAGATGTGGTCATATTCAAGAAGACAGCGATCACTATTTTCTCCATTGCTACAACTATGCCATTCCGCGTATCTCAACATTAAATACCCTTCCACTTAAATCAAAACACTCAAAAGTTTTCTTTATGGTGATCCCAAAGAAAATATCTCGTATAACGAAGTCATTTTTAGACAAATTCATAAGTATTTTAAACTAACTAAACGCTTTGAATAAATAAGAATTAGCAGGCGATGGTGATTAATGTTAAATGAAGATGATGATAATGATGATGATGATGACGACGACTCATTTATTTATTTATGTGTGTATGTAAATATGTAATATATACTTGTGCATTATGTACATTTTAGTTATTTGTATTGATATGTGTATTTAGAATATTTATTAAATAAGGAGACGAATTAATATTAGCCTTTGGCTTGTTTTCGAATCCTTAACTTTTGTCAGTGTATGTATAATATGTATCTTATTTGAATAGAATATTGTTTAAACCAAAATGTCCCGAAAGTTAAAATCGAATGATTATTGTTAAAATTACTGCAATATATCTAATAACAAAAGCTTCGGTGATTTCGGACATTTCATAGAACGTTCAAAATAGCTTTATCCTCTAAGTCACACCCACTTTCCCAGTAAAACTGAACGATGCGACAAGCAGTTGCTGAGATCTAATCAAAAAGAAAACAGAATAATAATAATAATAAGAAGAATTTTAACAAAAACAATAGTGTTTAACACAAGCTTCGCAGTGTGAAACCCTAAAAATATTAAAATTGGTCAAAAATAATATCCGACTGACTTTAAATTTATGCATAGTGTTTAAAGTCATGAGAAAAAGAAGCGTATGGATTTTCAAGGGTATCCGATAGTTATTGTCAGAGTTATTACCCTTCTTCTCAAGGTTTTTTTTCAAGAGATCAAGGGTAATAAGTATACATAAAATTATATTTACTTTGACAGTAATTATCGGAAATCGTTGAAAATCAAAAGGCTTTTTCGTCTCGTGACCTTAAATACCGTGCGTAAATTAAAAGTCAAACGCATAATAAATTTAGTCACTAAAGTGTTCACAACACTTTTAAAAGGGATCAAGGGCCATAACCCTGACAGTAATTATGTGATATCGCTGAAAACTATTAGGCTACTTCGTCGCGTGAGCTTTTACACTGCGTATAACTTTCAGGTCGATCGGATATTAACTTTAGCCGCTAGAGCGTTGACAAGATTTTTCAAAGTGATCAAGGGACATAACTCTAGCAGTGATTATCGGATATCGATGAAAATCAACAGGCCTCTTAGTCTTGTTGCCTTAAACGATGTTTATAAATTTAAAGTCAATCGGATATTAACTTTAGCTACAAGACCGTTCACAATATTTTTTGAGGTGATCAAGGGCCATAACTATGGCAGTAATTACTGAAAACCAATGGGCTTCTTCGTCTCGTTACCTTAAACACTGTGTATAAATTTAAAGTCAATCGGATATTAACATTAGCCGCAGGAGCGTTCACAAAAATTCGGGTATTTACTTTACCCTCTAGAGCGTTTACAAGAAATTGTGAACGACGAACGGGCGGACCGACGGACGGCCGGTCGGGGGCGACGGCAATATACGACCACATTACCGTATGCTTCTTCTTATATTAACTTTGACAGTAATTATCGGACATTGTTGAAAATCAAAACGCTTTTTCGTCTCGTGACCTTAAACTCCGTGCATAAATTTAAAGTCAATCGGGTATTAACTTTAGCCTCTAGAGCGTTCACAAGAAATTGAGTGTCTTGTTATTCGAGTCTAGAGTCAACAAATGCAAATGGCGCCGAACGGCTAAATTATATCTCTCGTGGGAAGCTTAAGGTCGGTAAAATGAATGGTTATTGGTCGATTTAGCTGAAATTAGGTGTGATGTCATTGCTAGCCCACCTCCTAACCCCCTGCAAATTCTACGTCTCTACGACTTGCGTTACTGAAATAGAACCGATTTTTCACTTTTGTTCATTTTCAATTCAAAATGGCGTCCATCAGTTGACGTAAATCAAAATTCGGCCTGAAACATTGTTTAGGCCTTATTTAAGTGATTCGGAAAACATAATTCCCTTGTCTGTAAATAAAATATCAAAAAAGCCTTAGGGATTTTTCACGTTTTAAGATGGTGGCACTTCCGGTTTTGGCTACAAACTCAATTTTTTGTGCACGAATCAGTAGTGTCGTAGCTAGTTTAAATTTTTTTTCAAGGAAATCTAATCTATATTTCGTCGATTGTTTTGAAAATTTTAATCCTTAATTTCTCCAAGGGGAGATCATTTCGAAAATCTTTAAAGTCATTTTTTGAGTCGCATAAGTAAGATCTACATACACACTATAGTTCATGAAAATCGTGTAACTATTAAAAAAGTTGTCAATTTAGTCTCGACTTCCGGTTCAAATCACAGCGACAAATTTTCGAAATTCGAAAAACCGAAAGTGCAGATTTGAAGTAAATGTTGCAAGGTACCCACAGAAAAAGTAATTAGTAAAATAGGTCAAATAGTCACAAAGTTACAGCAATGTAGGTCAAATGCATTTGTTCGTAAATTTCGGTGATTTCGGATGTGTAAAATATGCTTATTCCAAAGCCACCACCCATTCTTGGAGGGGGGGGGGGGTAGGTGAAAGTTTCAGAAAGATCATACGGTTCGATTCTCAGATATAAGATTTGCAGGAAAAACAAACAAAAAATAATAACTAGATCTGCTACTGTCCCATGCAGATATGAAAGCATTCAAATTCATCGTCACGTGTACCTTAAAGATGGGTTCCCAGCAAAGTATTCATCGGCTGGTTATTTCCAATAAAAGTATGACAAATTTGGTATTTATGAAAAGTATAGACACCCAATCTTACTGGAAAAATACTAGATTACGCGAAAATCGCCCATTGGGCAAGGACTTGCCAATATTGACAGGGAATCACTAACTGTCAACCCGACAGGATTTGCTGGCTTATTGTCTGCTATCGATCGGATATTAACTTTAGCCGCCAGAGCGTTGAAAAGGGACATAACTCTAGCAGTCATTATCGAGTATCTTCGTCTTGTGGTCTTAAACACTGTGCATAAATTTAAAGTCATTAACTTTAGCCGCTAGAGCGTTCACAATATTTTTTGAGGTGATGAAGGGCCATTAATCTGGCAGTAATTACTGAAAACCAATGGGATTCTTCGTCTCGTGACCTTAAACACTGTGTATGAATTAAAAGTCAATCGGATATTAACTTTGGCAGTAAATATCGGATATCCTTGAAAATCTATATGCTTCTTCTTATCATGACCTTAAACACTGTGCATAAATTTAAAGTCATTTGGGTATTTATTTTAGTCTTCTAGAGCGCTCACAAGAAATTGTGGATGGCGAACGGACGGACCGACGCCGGCAATATACGACCACATTACCATATGCTTCTTCGTCTCATGACCTTAAACACTGTGCATAAATTTAAAGTCAATCGGGTATTAATTTTAGCCTCTAGAGCGTTCACAACAAATTGTGAACGACGAACGGACGGGACGACGAACGGACGCAACGACGGACGGCCGTTCGGGGCGATAGCAAATTACGACCACATTTCTCTGTGAGCGTATAATTATATACGAAAACCATTATTATCATTATGAACTGCAGCGTCGGGCACCGAGCGCCGAGTGTTGGAGTTCGTTTGAGTGTCTTGTTATTCGAGTCTAGAGTCAACAAATGCTTAAGGTTGTTTAAATGAAAAGTTATTGGTCGATTTAGCTGAAATTTGGTGTGAGGTCATTGCTAGCCCACCTCCTAACCTCCTGAAAATAGGTCAAATGCATTTGTTCGTAAATTTCGGTAATTTCGGATTCGTAAAACGTTTTGAAAATAAATTTAATCCAAAGCCACCACCCATTCTTGAGGGTGGGGGGGGGGGTAGGTAAAGGTTTCAGAAAGATCCCACGGTAAGATTCTGAGATATAAGATTTGCAGGAAAAACACAAAAAAAAACTAGATCTGCTACTGTCTCATGCAGATATGAAAGCTTTCATATTCATCGTTACGTGTCCTCAATTATGTGAAGTATTTTAAAGAAAATAAGAAGAAAAAAAGTATTAAAATTGGTAAAAAAAACCTCGCAAAATTACAGGTTTAAATATGGTTAGAAACATTGCACCCGGGCAAAAAAATGATCTGAAAACATTGGTTTCATCATTGAGCATGTGCAAAGTAAAAAGAAATTATGGTCGATTCGGGAATTTGGGGTATATTTTGGGTTGTTTGGTAAATGACGGTGGATCTAAAATGGCGGCCATAATACAATAAAAAACGCGTTGAAGAATGAACAAATTTTCGTGACGGGGTTCCTTTGCACCGCCCAGACAACGTTCTTTGCACCGCCCAGACAACGTTATGGTGGTCCGATTATCTTCAAATTTGCATTGATTGTACCTCGGGACTCTAGCTATCACATATTAAAAATAGAAGAGTGTGAAATTCAAAGAACGTTCAATATAAATTCCCCCCCCCCCCCCTCCATCAAAGTTGTTTTGCTTAAAAATTTTATCGATTGTTTTGGTTCTTAATATCTGAGCAATTTCTCCTTTTTATATGTGATAAATATCATCGCGGCGCAGCAAACCGCTAGAAATCTCAGAGATTTGGACCACTGGCACGGTGAATCAGCAGTAAAATATTTTATTAAAATTGGTCAAAAACTCGCAAAGTTACAGGTTTAAATATAGTTAAAAACAATGCACCCGGGCCAAAAAATAATCAAAATGTCAAAATAGGCGAATTCGGTTTCTAATGTCGCAGTCATCGTTGCGGTCATTTTAAAAATTGTCTTTTAAGGATAATGTGTATAGTACTAATACCTATCACACATGAAAGAGCCAACAAAATCACTTTGCATTTGCACTTTCAAAATTAATCAAAACCAATATTTAATTCAGAAAATACATTTTGTTTTGCTAAAACTCTTTTTTCTAATCGGTTCGAAATCGGAGTAAGGTACAGAGTCTGGAATGGTAATTGACGTATTGTGTCCAAATTTCATGGTTTTCGGACAATCGGTGTCTATTTCGTGGCGAAATTCCACGTTTTCCCCTTATGGAAGCCGTAAATTTACTTAGGAAAACAACGACGAACGGCAGGTAACAAGAACAAACGACTTGAACAAATGAAGGTATCACCTTGTAAATTTTAGGGTACCTAGGCACCAACGTGAAAAGTTCCTCGCCGGAATTTGGTGCTCATAGTACCTGTGGTTCTAGCGTAGCGAATGCGCAAAGTCACGACGCACTGTAGGTGCCACGAACAAAGGACTTGAACAAATGCATATATCAGCTTAAAAAATAGAAGGGTTCCTAGGTACTAATGTGAAAAGTTCCTCGCTGGAATTTGGTACTTATGGTACCTTTGGTTCCAGCGTAGCGCATGCGCGAAGTCAAAACCAGCTAACTCGAAAACAACCTGGTCGGCACGGAAAACATCAAAGTGGTGATTCGAATTTTTAAAATATTCAAATGCCAAACATTCAACCATGAGCCAGGCTATCCTGTAATGTATATTCAAATGCCAAACATTCGACCATGAGCTAGGCTATCCTGTAATGTATTATTTTCGTTAATAGAAGATAGATTCTCTAAGCCACGACCAGGGGTGCATGTTTTGAAGCCCATTAATGTGGATTTTTCACTATTGGTCATTTTCAATTCAAAATGGCGGCCATCAGTTGACCTAAATCAAAATTCGGCCTGGAACCTTGTGTAGGCATTCTCTCAAGGAATCGGAAAATATAATTGCCTTGTCTGTAAATAAAATATCAAAAAACCTTAGGGTTTTTTCACATTTGAAGATGGTGGCAGTTCCGGTTTGTGCTACAAACTCCATTTTTTTGTGTAGGAATCAGTAGTGTTGTAGCTAGTAAAAAATAATTCAAGGCAATCTGACCTATATTTCGTCGATCTTTTTCAAAACTTTGATCCTTAAAATCACCAAGGGGAGATAATTTAGAAAATTTCTAATGACATTGTTAACGTCACATGAGTGAGATCTACTTACATACTGAAAATCAATGGGCTTCTTTATCTCGTGACCTTAAACACTGTGTATAAATTTAAAGTCAATCGAGTATTAACTTTAGCCGCTAGAGCGGTCACAAGGTTTTTTGAAGAGATCAAGGGTAATAACTCTGGCAGTAACTATCGGATATCCTTGAAAAATCCATATTATGCTTCTTCGTCTCATGACCTTAAACAGTGTGCATAAATTCGGGTATTTACTTTAGCACTAGAGCGCTCACAAAAAAGCTTATCCTGCTCCGGCTGTTGCATCGGGGTTCTAGGAATGACGACAAGGGTGTATTTTCTCAGGTTGTGCTTGCGTCTTCTTTGGTCGTCGATACAAAATTGACAGCATACCTTCAGGACACATAGATTGAAAATGTGTTAACCGGAATCGGGCTGGCATTCAAAGTCACTCTGTCGGAAGACAATTTATCATTGTTAATTTCAGTATAAGGCAGGCCGTTGATCAGGAAACTGGTTTTATTGAACCGAGTTGTCAGCAGAATTTGTCTGATTATGTGATAGATATTTAATACTTTATTTACACCTAGAGATATAAACCATCGTATTTTGACAAGCGTTTGTATCTTGAACAATGCTGCGAACAATATTCACAAAATCTACAAATCACTGTAAATAGGTTGTACAGTTAGGAACACTTTTCCGAATATCATTTTTTTTTACAAACAACACCTACTCTGTTGTCAATTTCTCAAAACACCACCAGTAGAGTTTTTGCATTGTTTGCCTGTCATTTACAGAATATGCAGCAGCTGACGTTACTTTCTCTACAAGGACAGGGTCAAGTGACACATTTAACACAGTTACATTTCAAAGACACTTTATCTGGCAAATTACGATGGTATTTCTTTAGGACGAGACATTCGTTTTCCATGGTAAGCCAATCGTCTTGTGGGTTCAGTAAAAAGTCTATGTAGGATGCCCTTTGAATATGACCTTCTGTAGCATAACTGGTTTGGGGGAAGGTCATTGATTGTCATTGATTTTCTGTGATAGTTGCAACGTAAATTATCCATCGTTTCAATGCCATGGTTCCCTCTGTGCATCACTCGTACCAGGAACTTCTCAGCGTTTTGAACACAATCCTGTGCATCAGAATAGGATCGACCTTGAAGCCAGCAGCTTTCGTGCCAAATTTACTGTTAATGTCATAGCCGGTCAATGCATATGTCGCAGGGAGGACTTCACACATTTTCCAAGTTTCACAGCTATTACAATCCGTGTCATGCAATTCTGCCTGACAGAATGAACAGCGTGAGGAATTATTCGGACGTCGGCCACTTCGTGGTCTAAGTGTTGGAATATATAAGGGTACGGAGGCCATCTTTGACGCCATCTTGAATTACGCCTTTAGGCCCCCTATCTGGAATGTATATCCAAGTTTTTTCAATCTCCTATGGGTAACCTACAGGTATCAAGAGTCAAAATAAGGGAGCATATGATTGCACACAGGATCCCCCTCGGCCCCCGGACTATCCGTTCAAGTCGACGGGTTGAATGTTAGTAACAGAACTGCTTTTCGGTCGTGTGCCACTAATACTCTTGCCGTGATTACCCCTGACGAATATCTTTGTCTTATCTGACGAGGTATTGAAACACCTCCCAGGAAAATACCCCCTGCCGAATATGTGGAAATTAGACGCAACCAACATAACGTGTGCCGCATCGTCACATTCTAGTGAGGACAACGGCCGAAGCATTCAATGCAAAAAAGAGTTGTTTCCCCATCCCCTCTTTCTTTGGTCTTCTTCTTTCTTCTGTCCATATTTCCTGCTTCTTCTTTCTTTCTTTCCCTCTTCTTTCTGTCTTTCTTTTCCCGTGCGTGCTAGCTAGGTCCTGGTCACGGGGAGATCATCACGTCACGACGAACTAGGTCGCGGAGTCATACAAATGCGTCACCATACCACCCCATACTACTGCTGAATAGCCATAGTCTTGTAAAGTTCAAACAAAGTACATACTTTTATTATTATTGTCAATGATCTTGTATTGGCTGGCAAAATATGATCAAAGCTATCTGTAAAAGCTGAAGAATTGAACGACTTTTATCCCTATACCTTTTATGACCGTTCTCATCTAGTCACAACGCAGTCAGGCAAGAAAATCGATTAAAGTAGACAAACTAGTAGACTATCCATTCCACCCGTATGTTGAACTTGTTTGAAATACCTGAAAGCTTTTATGACGGACGTCCATCAGGAGAGAGTCGGTAACATTTGGGGGGGGGGGGCTAATTGTTATGGTTTTCAATGCTATTTGATGTTACAGACGTTGAATTAAATTAGCCACAAAGCACGACAGGCCGTATGATTGTTCTTTAAGGATATGTATTAAATTGTGTGATTAAGTAGAATGGCGAAAATGTTAATGGTGTAGAAATTCCACCTAAAAATAAGGCCTAGTTTTTTTTTACCTTCGTAAGCTGCCATAAAACACATCAAGGAGGCAAGTCTCTACTAACTCAATTTCATCCACAGTCTTCGACATTCGACACATGACTTATTAGTCAATTTTAATCAACATTCACGTTGTTAGTTATCTTACGTAAAAATATTGGCTTTTGGTATGCAATATTTAAGACAAAATGAAAATTTGGAAATTTGCACACGAATCGCATACCAGAATGATTTGTAATAAAGTGACTCGGTGGACGAGGCTAAACATATCCCATTCGGCAAACCTCGACAGATTCCGGTGCCCTATATCTAGACTCGGCTGTATGATGTAGTCCGCCATTTTGGAACTATTTTAAAGGACTCGGATAAACATGGTTGCCCCCAGGAGATGGGTGCCAGTCAAGTCGTCCACAAGCGAAGTCGTCCACAACCGTTGGTGGAGTCGTCCACAAGGCATTGGTGATGTCGTCAACAACTATTAGTGATGTCGTCCACAACTAAATTTGTTTATGAATTTGTTAATGAATTTGTTATTTATGGAATAAAACGATTTACTTTGTTGTTTATTTGCCGGGAGAAAGGGTGACCACGCAGAAAAAAACTATACTAATTAAAAATACATCGTGTGGACGACTCCAAAAAACGTATTACAATATCCAGAAATTTTTTACTTTGTTGTTTATTTACCGAGAGAAAGGGTGACCACGCAGAAAAACTATACTATTTACAAATACATTATGTGTCCAGAAATTATACTAAGTCGTGTGGACGACTCCACCAACGGGTGTGGGCAGCTTAACCAGATTTTGGGACTTTTTTGTAAAAGCGGAACGTTTTCCTGTTAGAGTAAATCGGTAGTCGATAAGCCGCATCGCAAATGTATGGTCGTAGGTACATATCAATGACTATCATACATCCGAGTCTAGATGAAGGTTACGGAGAGTACCGGAATCTGTCGAGGTTTGCCGAATGAACATATCCCACAGAAGAATACGAACGGAGTGACTGGAATAAACAGACGTTAAACTGCTATTCAATTTGGACAGTTCGCGTATTTCGCGTTCAAAACTGATTAGAAATTACAATTAAAACAGAAACGATTGAATGTAAATCAGTTCATATACATTCATATTAAATTATTATATGCGTTGCGACCCAATTGTGTTTATTTCTAGGTGTCAAAGGATACAGATTTAGCAAATTTAACTATTCACAAACTGTAAATTTCTCCTTTTTGGATTAATGCTTATAATGACGTATTGTTCTGGTTTTAGGACAATGTGTTATTCTATGTTTGTCGAAAATCAAGATATGATAGCCACCGTTATGCCACAATATAGAGGTTGGAGATTAAAATTGTTGGTGATAATACTATCAAGAGTATTAAGATTAGAGATGTGGGGGCACGGTATAGGAAGACATTCTAGTAATGATATATGGCATATAGGAAAAGAAGACATTGGTGCCTTATCAAATTACCTAGGTATTATCTGTATTTTAAATATTATTTGACTTGTGTGTACTTTCTATATTCGAAGGACTACATTGCTTGTTTATAACCAAAAGATTTTGGTTCCTTTCGATATTTGCGCATATAGGATCGTAAGTTCCTGATTTATGGCACCAGACTATAGGAAACATCACCATTTTTAGCGTGTGACCTCTCTGGAGGGAACAATTATTATTCGATTTAAAAAACAAATCGTTTGATTATATCCCCGTTACACCGTAATGAAGGTGAAATTCGAATTTCGTGAAAATCCGAACAAAACTAACGGACAAAATTGTATATCAAGGTTGTGGACCCTGTAGAGATCACAATTTTAATCTGATTTTGATGAAGTTTAAAAATCTTGGTTATTTTTGATATGTGCGCTTATCAGAGCGTAACTATCTGAATTATGGCCCCTGCTAATACAAAAAATAAACATTTTTAGCTTGATTATATCACCGTTACACCGTAATGAAGGTTGAGGTCAAATTTCGTGAAAAATCGGACCAAAATTGTCAGACAAAATCGCCGCCGTTTGTACATGAATAGTGTAAATATAAGGTATATCAAGGTTGTGGATCCTGTAGAGGTCACAATTTGTATTTGATTTTCATGAAACTTGACATGCATGTTTATAACCTAAAGATCTTGGTTCCATTCGATATTTCCGAATATCGGATCTTAACTTCCCGAATTATGGCCCCTGATTGTACGAAAAAATCACCTTTATTAGCTCCTTCTAGAGGACACACTGATTACCCGATTTAAAAAAAAAAACGTTTGATTATGTCCCCTTTACACTCTAATGAAGGATCTGTTTAAATATCGTGAACATCGGTCTCAAATTGCCACCGCTTGTACGCGAATAGTGTTAAAGTATGGTATATCAAGGTTGTAGACCCTTTAGAGGTCACAATCTTTACCCCATTTTGATGAAACTTAAAATGTATGTTTATAACTTAAAGGTCTTAGTTCCTTTCGATATTTGCGCATATCGATTTGTAACTTCATGAATTATGGCTCTTGATTGTAAGAATTCTATTTAGCTTGTTCTCTATCTTAACTCTTGTAATATGTTGGCGTATCCTGCCTGGCAGCCGCTGGTTATTGTATATTTCAGGTGAGAGAATGTTCTTTCTTGGAGATGAACCACATGAAGTCGATTGTGCACTGTTTGGAATGTTAGCTCAAATTATATACCACATGCCTGATAGTCCTCACGAGAAGCTCATTAAAGGTGAGAATGTTTGTTTACCCATTAGTCTACTATGGTATTACGACATTCGTCGGATGCATTGATTGTGTAAGTGAATTTTTTTGTGAATTGTGAGGGAGGCGCCTAATGGCAAGTTGTCATTTAATGAGTCGTGAGTTATGTTAGAAAACACATTATTATAGACTCATCTCTAAATCTGTTTACATCGTTGCTGCACAGGGACATAACGATGGTCATTTTGGGTTCAGTACCGCCGAGACACTGTTGCGCAAAAATACATTTCGATACATAAAATCACCCTTACTTTAGTCTTGCATTTTACATGTGCGCCCGCTATCGGGTCAAAAATTAAAATTGGAAAGTTGAATTGAAAAAGAAAGAGTGACCTCCACCTTCACCCCATCACACCCCCCCCACACACACACACACACACCCCCCCCCCCACACACACACACACACACACACACAATATGACTATTATATTTATAAGTATGTGTAAAAAAACTACCCACAATTCCCTGAAATGTTTTTGAAGAATAAAATGATTTTTTGTGGTAAAGACATGCGTTATGTATAAGAAGATGATAACAGTTGAGTAAAACAGAATATAAATAAGTTCATTGTCGTATTCGTAACATACGTAGTTATCATCGTTTATCATAATTTTCCCTTTTTATAATTGATGATTACTTTTATTTTACAGAGAAACACAATAATCTGAGTAGTTATTGTAAGAGAATGAAGGATTTATACTGGCCAGATTGGAATGATAGGTGTTACAATGTTCTAACTCCTAAAGATGACATGGGAAAAGTCTACTTCCGCTATTAAAACAGAGTTTATATGAAAATCAGACAATCATTCAAAAATAAATATGTCGGGGAAAGGAAGGTTTTTTTCATAGTTTTGTTGTTTTATTTTGTGTGTCTAAAGGTTCTACATGGGTGAAACAGAGTTTATATTAGATCATACAAAAGAAAAATGTAGTTATCCGATTTTCATACAGAATTAACCACTTTTACTCAAATACACCCCAGGCTTGCCGTTTATACTATTTAGGTCCACTGAGTTTTAGTGTGGGTGCATAAATGTCACCTATCACACCCACATACAATACCATAAACGCAAGAAACGAATAAAAACACATCGGGTCTAATTTATACAGTCAATCAAAGTTATTAAAAGCATAACAACAACAAAACCCCCGAATAAAAACACATCCACTGTTGTTATAATATAGCTAGTTTCATTTATACTGTCCATGAAAGTTGATTTCAATAGCTGGTTATTTATCTCGTAACGATATTGGAAACTGCGTGGGTATAATATAATGACGATACGGTTCGAATCTTCATACTGAAAGAGGCAAGTACTGAGTTCACAGGTTAACCGTAGAAAAATTATTAGTTAATCACAGTGCGTGAGTGTGTGTATGTGTGGAGGGAAAGGGGGGGGGGGGGTAAATAACACATATTTTGTCAATTTTTTTCAAATCTTTGGGCCTTTATTTCTCCAAGGGGAGATATATAATGATATGGTTGAAATTGGGTCAATGAGGTCTACGTGCATTCCAAATTTCATGAAAGAAGTTGTCAGTTTGGTTTTACTTCCGGGACTTAATGTCAATGGCGTAATTTTAGAATTCGAAATCGGAAATAGCAGATTACTGATTTAAAGTAAATATATTAAGAAAGGGGAATTAAAAATAGGCGATATAGTCACAAAGTTATAGGTATGTGGGTCAATTTCTTCGTTTGTAAAATTTGGTGATTCGTAAAACGCTGTGAAAATATATTTAATCAAAAGCTGACACAATTTTTTTTTTTTTGGGGGGGGGGGGGGGTCAAAGTTTCAGAAAGATCCTATGGTTGGATTCTGAGAAATCCGATTTGCAGAAACTACAAAAAAAAATAAAATAAATAGATCTGCTAAGCAGATATGAAAACTTTCATATTCATGTCACATGCCATGGCTTATAGGGAGAGTCTGAACAATATAAAAAAAAATCATTAATATCGGTACAAATCTTGCCAAGATAATGCGAGTTTTGCACTCGTAAACTACTTTGTCGGCACACAGAAACGTCAAAGGCAAAATTGGAAATTGTGACATTTGCAAATGCCATAAATTCGACCCGTATTCATTTTGGAAATAGGAGACGTATTCTCCAAACGATATGTAAAAACGACAATCAGAATGTTTATATTCCATACATTTTCATACGGAATTTTCAAAATATTATTGTTTCTGTTAAGATAATTAAGCTTTCATATATTTCATATGAAAGCTTATGTTTCTAAAGTTATTAAGCTTATTGTTTGTGTTAAAAAAAATTTTTTATTACTATCTCTTTTTGGTGTTTTTACTGCAAATCTTATATCTCAGAGTCTAACCGTGGGATCTTTCTAAAAACTTTTACCTACCCCCCCCCCCCAAAGAATGGGTGGTGGCTTTGGAATATTTTCAAAACGTTTTATACATCCGAAATTTACGAAGAAATGCAATTGACCTACTTTGCTGTAACTTTGTGACTATTTGACCACTTTTACTATTTTTTTTTCTTTTTGTACCTTGAATCATTTACTTCAAATCTGTCATTTCGGATTTTCGAATTTCGCAAATTCGTCCTGGTGATTTCGAACCGTAAGTTAAAATCAACATGACGACTTCTTTAATAGTTGCACGATTTTCATGAAATTAAGCATGAAAGCAGAACTGGTCAATACGACTCGAAAAATATTATTAGAAATTTTCTAAATCATTTCCCCTTGATGAAATTAGGGATCAAAGTTTTCAAAAAAATCGACGAAATATAGGTCAGATTGCCTTGATTTTTTTTCCTTTAATAGCTACGACACTACAGATTCGTACACAAAAAATGGAGTTTGTAGCCCAAACCGGAAGTGCCACCATCTTGAAATGTTAAAAATAAAAAAAGTTTTTTTTTGTATTTTACTAACAGACATGGCAATTATATTTTCCGAATCCTTGAAGGAAGGCCGAAAAACGGTTGCGAATACAATTTTGATTTCTGGCAAATGATGGACGCCATTTTGAATTGAAAATGAAAAATGGTTCAAAATCCACATTAATGGGCTTGAAAACATACAGAGAATCTATCTTCTATTAACGAAAATAATACATTACAGGATAGTCTGGCTAATGGTCGAATGTTTTAAAAATACGAATTACACCTTTGATGTTTTCCGTGCCGACAAGGTTGTTTTCGAGTTCGCTGATTTTGAATTCGCGCATGCGCTACGCTGGAACCTAAGGTATAATGAGTACCGAATTCCGGCGAGGAACTTCTCACGTTGGTACCTAGGTGATACCTGCATTTGTTCGTGGCACCTGCCATTCGTCGTTTTTTTTTAAAGTCAATTTACGGCTTCCATAAGGGGAAAAAATTGAATTTCGCCGCGAAACCGACACCGATTGTCCGAAAAACATGAAATTTGGACGCATTACGTATATTACCACCCCGGACTCTATACCTGACTCCCATTTTGATCCGATTAAAAAAAAAAGAGTTTTAACAAAAAATATCGATTTTCGGAATTTAATATTGGTTTTAATTAATTTCGAAATTGCAAATGCAAAGAGATTTTATCGCCTCTTCCATGTGTGATACGTATTAGTACTATACACATTATCCTTAAAAGACATTTTTTTAAAATGACCGCAACGATGATTGGGACACTAGAAACCGTAATCGCCTTTTTTGACATTTTTTGACTGCTGAGGCATCGTTCCAGTGGTCCAAATCTCTGGAATTTCTAGCGGTTGGCTCCGCGCGATGATATTTATCACATATAGGAAAAATTGCTCAGATATCAAGAACCAAAAAAAAATCGATAAAATACGACTATTTTTAAGCAAAACAGCTTTGATTGGTTGGGTGGGTTTGAATTTATTTTCAACGTTCTTTGAATGTTATACTCTTCTATTTTTAATATGTAACACCTAGAGTCCCAAGGTACAATCTGTGCAAATTTGTAGGTTATCGGACCTTCGGTACGTTGCCCGGGCGGTGCAAATGTACGTTTACCCTGTCACGAAAATTTGTTCATTCTTCAACACGTTTTATATTGTATTATGACCGCCGTCTTAGATCCACCCTCATTTACCAAACAACTCCAAATTATACCCCAAATTCCCAAATCGACCATAATTTCTTTTTACTTCGCGCACTCGCCACACTGGAACCAAAGGTAACATGACTACCAAATTTTGGCAAGGAACTTTTCACCCTGGTACCTAGGTACACTGAAAAATTTAAGGCCATACCTGCACTCGTTCAGGTCGTTTGTTCTTAACACGGCTCCTGCCGTTCGTCTTCTGTAAGGGCGGAAAAAGTGGAATTTCGCCACGACACCGGTACCGACATTGAAAACACGAATTATTTGTCAATTTAAATCAACATTGATATTGTAATCTTACCGGAATAAGCAACTTACGATGAAAATTGCGTAAGTTTATCGGAACGTAAACTTACGAAAATATCGCGTTTCACTAAAATTCTTAATTTACGGAATTCGTAACTTTTATCGTAAAGTCTATGGCAACTCTCAATCTGTCGTAAGTTGGAATTTGTGTAAATTTTTGACAAAATGCTCGCCTTGTTACTTTATGTGGATGGGCAATTTCGACGACAGAGAATGTTCAGGGATAGATTAAACTCCTCGACACCGTGGATACAGAGGAGGAGTTAGTTTCACGGTACAGACTTGATCGGACTGTATATAACATATACATTGAAAACACGAATTATTTGTCAATTTAAATCAACATTGATATTGTAATCTTACCGGAATAAGCAACTTACGATGAAAATTTGCGTAAGTTTATCGGAACGTAAACTTACGAAAATATCGCGTTTCACTAAAATTCTTAATTTACGGAATTCGTAACTTTTATCGTAAAGTCTATGGCAACTCTCAATCTGTCGTAAGTTGGAATTTGTGTAAATTTTTGACAAAATGCTCGCCTTGTTACTTTATGTGGATGGGCCATTTCGACGACAGAGAATGTTTAGGGATAGATTAAACTCCTCGACACCGTGGATACAGAGGAGGAGTTAGTTTCACGGTACAGACTTGATCGGACTGTTTATAACATATTATTAACTGTTTTAAAGCTGATATTGAAACCGCAAAATACAGATCGAAATCCTTATCATCACCTGTACAAGTTCTGATTGCATTACGATACTAGGCCACAGGTAGTTTCCAAAAACTCATTGCTGATGCATATGATGTTAGTGTACCATCAGTGTCTAGAGTAATTGATCATGTTTCACGAGCAATAAAAACCTGTGTTGACGATAAATTATCAATAAATGTCCCCTATTCCATGGAAGATATCAATTCTACAAAGGGAGGTTATCACCAAATAGCAGGCTTCCCAAATGTAGTTGGAATAATTCATGGTACACAAGTTGCCATCATAGCACCGTCGGGAAAAAATGGGCCGCTGCAAGTCTGCAGGAAAGGATTTAAATAATTTCCAAGCATCGGCTGATTCTAAACTCACGTAAACGTACGAATTATCGTCTTGTTTTAACTTAAAGCTTCACCATGACACGATTATGTGTGACTCAAATGAGGAAGTTGGTTCGCACTGTAGATAGAGAAGCAGCTGTGTTCCCTTGTGTGGGCTTACGTCTACCAGTAAATAAATGTATGCCCCCCCCCCCAATATCTTGCAGCAATCTAAATGGACATAAATACATTTTTACGTCACATTTTTGACAATCCATCCCTTAAATGTGGACATCATTTTTTTATTGAATTGCTCCATATATTGAGATGTTCGAAAAAAATAAATAATTTATCGACTATTCATCGAAACACTACTGCTTTATTGTACGGAATTGACGGCGTGGAAGACTCAATCAATATTTTTAAATCTGTCCGTTCGTTCTTCGAAATCATCAGACGGTTCCAGGGACAACTGGTGTCCTTATCGAACCCAAGTAGCGGAGCAGGGGAACGTTACAACGATGCCCATAAAAGGACACGATGCACTATTGAGAGTGCTAAAATCTCGATTCAGGTAGCCGTTATTTTTGTTGTTTGTTTTTTTAGAAAATACCAAAAAAATACAAATACATTCATTGCCACTTCTAAACGCCAGGGACAGCGGATGATCCAAGACATTACATTTGCATAGTCTCTATCATCCAAACAAATATTCTACGAATATTAGTCTGGATGGGTCCTTAACATTTGACGGAAAGTCGGTCATTGTCTGGATTATCCAGTCTTTTAAGTTACCACGTACTGAATCTATCATATCATCTCGCTTGTCAGCAATGACACTCTATAAAATTTTGTTTGTAAAGGTTTTAATTGAAATGGTAATTTTCTATCGTCATGAATCAGACGTACGGCTTCCCACAATCTTTTTAATTCTTCATTGCAATTCATGCTTTTTCCAACGTCTCTATTTTGTTTCTAATAATAGATGTGCCAAGTGAATTGTACGGTGGCTGGGAAAGGCCATCCGATGATTTTATTTTTCCCACATTATCTCGATCGATCGACTTAGTATCTCGATCGATCGACTTAGTATCTCGATCGATCGACTTAGTATCTCGATCGATCGACTTAGTATCTCGATCGATCGACTTTAAATATCTCGATCGATCGACTTAGTATCTCGATCGATCGACTTAGGAGCATCATATCGAGGCTGCCAGATACTAAGAAACTACTTAACCTTTATGCGGTTCCCCGAAGATATAAGAAACACCGAAGAACCTGTAGCTGGATATCTCAAGCGCTATGTTAAAGGTCTTGATTCAAACATGCTTAGTCGTTTCTTACGTTTCTGCATTGGTTCCGATTTAAAGTTGACATATAAAATAACAGTCCAATTCACAAGTCATACAGGGACAGGACTTGGGAAGCGCCCCATTGGACATACCTGTTGTGCGGTACCTGAGGTACCTAGGGAATATGATAACTTCCAATGCAGTTTCGTCATGAATTTAATAACATTTTGAATAGCAATGTGTGGATAATGAACCTAGATTAACAAATTGCTTCTTGAAATGTATAACATAGTTTTATTATACGCCCATGTCATCATGTCCGCGTCCGCCCGTCAATACTTGACTTGTAACGCGATACAGGCTTCAGTTTTGAAACTATTGTGGTAATGACAGGAGTTTCTTCATATTTGGTAGGGAGCATTTAGGTTATAAACCAATTCCGTGACTTTCTGTTCCAAAGTTATCCCCTCTTTACCGAAAACCTTGAGAACGACATCCCGGTTCGATGATACCCCACTTCTGCAGAAAACCTTCTGAACGCAATAGTGACTTAGATTATTAGTCTAAATCATTGCGGTCAGGAGATGGCGAACTCTGTTGTAACCTCCATTTGCCGAAAAAACGTGTGGAGGCTACGGGTTTCAAATTTATATTAGGTATTATGTGTTACAGGTGACACTCTTGTTTTTATTTCAGTTTAAGTAATTCATGAATAAAGTGTTTAATAAATTCAAATTGTTATATAGTAGAATATGTCAATATAGGTCAGTGCGCTTTTAAGAAAGGATCATAATTAGGGAACATGACCTTATTCCTCGTGTTTGCATGATCACCTATCGGAAACTGTCGTCATCTATATGACTAACTAAACCAGGATGTTAGTAAACCTAATAATAACGAAACCCGTACTCAGGGGATGGAAACTAACCCAAGAAAGGGTTACCTATGTATAATTACATTAATTTGAAATAAAACCGCAACAATATAATTCACATGTAGGCTATATTGGGATAAATATTGTTACAATGCAGTTCGAAAGGTCTTATACAAATAGACAGCCTCGTCCGGATTCTCTGGAAGCTGAAGCCCTCTCTCCACCATTGGTATGCTACAGAGCTCATAAACTTCTTCGTCACATGGTAGCGGGGACTTAAATTTGCAATATTCCTCACAGATCCTAACCTTGTCTTCACTAACATGGAGCAGGTATAGTCCTCAACTCCATACATAGCTGGCACGTCAAACATCATTACTGGTCGTCCATGTGCTCGAGTCATATCGTGGTATTTTCGAGTTCTGTGAACGTTCCATAGAAATGCAACTTCACACAATTCATCCTAAAATTAAGAGAGAAAGGCTTAAAGTACATGAGATGGAGAGAGAAAGGTTACTCTATATAGTGATTGAGTGGTAGTGGAGACGGGTGGGGGGGGTAAAGTGAGTGAATGTTGGGCTTGTGGAAGAGATAGGGTATGTAAATTCGGGCCTCAAGCCATGATTTTTGCCACTTTATGATTTTAAAATCATGACTTATCATTACCTGTATATTCAAGAACAGAACCTCACTAACTCTTTGTACAAGTCATCTCCAGTAAAATAGCCTTCTTTCATTTCTTGAAATTGTGCAATCCAGTATTCAGAGTTCTCCTTCCTTAGGATGCCCCATCACGACTCTATTCGTTGATTAGCGGTACTACACCCATACTGGAAACACCTGTCTTCCTCATTATTGTATTTCCTAAAGACTGTTTGCATCTATTCTACGTATTCGTTTTCTGTACCAAAGTCAGCGCGGATGATTCTTGGACAACCACCATACTTATGTACAGCTCTGATAAAATAGCCGGCAATTACAGCAGGATCGTGTTTGTTCGCTACGCATGGAGCCAAACAACATACCTTGAGAACCCATCTATACACCCATTTCTACCAATACCATACGGCTTTAACTTGTCATATGAATACATGTACCATAAATAACTAGGGCCCTTTATATTATACCGGCGCCGAACAAGTCTTCTCTATATCTCATCTCTAATTTTCAGAATCAAGAACGTCAATGATAAGTCTGATTGTTTCCTTATGACCCATTCATAATACATTTAAAATGCATAAATATATACCCGTGGAACTACCCTGGGTGTGCGAATTGTCTCTGGACAAACTCAATAACTTCATCGATAGAGGTTTAGTCTGGCAAGAACACGCCGGGAATGTCGTGCGCTTATGCTGTATCCGAACTGAGCTGCAAGAACGTATCGTAGTTCGTGATGACTTGATCCAAGAGTTAACATATTTTTCACAAGTCCATCCATGTTTCCACTTACCACTACCAGTACACGTTATGTTGAGCCTCGATATGATGCTCCAGCCTCGATTTACTAAGTCGATCGATCGAGATACTAAGTCGATCGATCGAGATACTAAGTCGATCGATCGAGATACTAAGTTGATCGATCGAGATACTAAGTCGATTGATCGAGATAATTTGGGAAAATAAAATCATCGGATGGCCTTTCCCAGCCACCGTAGAATTGTGGGATATATTTCAACCTCGCTTTGTGGAATCTAGCAAATTCGGCCCGGCTTCATAAGATCTAGCACTTACCGAGACGTTAGCCAATAGAATCTAGCAAAATTGGCCCGGCTTCATAAGATCTATCACTTACCGAGACTTTAGCCAATAGGTTCCATTGCCCATGCGTAACCGGGAGTTTTTTTTATGGGGTAGATTATATTGTAAATTTTCGTCAAAAATTGAGAACCGACCCAGACCCTCCGTACGCTGAAAACTAGGGGGTTCTGGGTGACCGAGACTAACATTTGCACTGATGGACGACAATCCGCCTTTGGGTGTAGCCTTTGTGTTGTGAATGGACCCTGTATTAGGGCCTAAAAAAGTAGGAATAAGCCTATCGGCGAAGACCGACATTTAATTAGTACAAATATTCTCCAAAACTTTGTCTTCCGATTACCTAGTCAGACTGCTGCTCATTTGTTTTTTCTTTCAGAGTTCCAAAATTCTGCTCAACCCCCTCAATCAAAAACACAGACAGCTGCAGGGTTCCAATTTGTTTTCGCTTTTTTTCGGCTCCATTTCGGCTATTGACAGACTGACAGACGACGTATGCTACCAAGTCACACTCTATGACGTAGTAAACAAAAACAAGTAAACAAAAGGAATGAAAATAGCTTTTTATTCATACAGACACAGCTAAATGTTAGCGTATATATAAGGAATATATCATTTGGTGGTTTATGTTTCAAAAGGTTAGGATAAAACCAAATATAACGGCTATAATGCCGACATTCAGACCGTGGGAAAGTTTACAGAAGTTTAAATGAAGTTACGAAAAAAGATACGAGAAAAGGTTACGAAAAATTTACGCCGGCCTTTGGGAAACCGGCGTAAATAATTTCTTAACGTAACTTTTTCTTCTTAAAGTTACGAACTTTTGTGAAATTGCTATGCAATAATTAAGACAAAATAAAATGAAATGAATGAAATGGGGTTTAACGTCCTACTGTTATGCACTTAACCTGAGCTAATTGAAGACGGGCATACGCCATACAGTGTGCCATGAGGGAAATTTTGCCCGTGCAGCGGCGCTACAGCCTACTCTTATATCGAATTCCAACTGCCAGGGGATCTTTTACGTGCACTCCAATGTGTACACGGGACCTCGGGTTTTCGTCCCGTCCGAACGACTAGGCAGCTGTCCTTGTCAGGCCCTCCTTCTGTATCACTGACAAGGTGAAATCACGTCGGAAAATCGAGGTGAACTTTCTCGGCAAATGCAGGGATCGAACACTCGACCTCCAGGCTAGCGAACCAGCGCCTTATCCACTTAGCAACATTTTACCATTGGTACACGAATCATGTACCATAATGCGTTTCAGCGCCATTGTAACAAGGAACTCAAAGAACGAAGCTAGACAGTCCACAAGCCAGGTCAAACGGTGACTGCATATTCTTATCTGGAGAGCATGCGTAATACATACTATTGGTGTAGAGTTGAATAACCAAACGCTAGAGATTGCCATTCGATTGAGACTTCTGGCGTATATGTCGCTGAACATAACTGATTAAAAATTACAATAGTAACCGAAACGATCGAATGTAAATCAGTTTAATAAATATTGACCGGGCCAGTGGCCTATATTACATGTTATTAACTGTAGACCTATACATGATTATATCGAAACCACAAATTACCGATCGAAATCTTTGTTATCTGTACAAGTCCTGATTGCATTATGATAGTTTAAATAATATTTTATTTCGTTTGAGAGTCAGATATATAAAACATACTATATATAAATACAATAACTAGCATTGCTGCTTACGTAAAATCGCTTCCATAAATGATCATCATTGAAAAGTTAGACGACTGGATTTACATTTTTTACAGGGTGCAGGAGGTAAGGTAACGATCCCTTAGGAAGCACGTTCAATAGTAGATACAAGTAGATTATAGCGATAGATATACAATAAGATAAAGATGAAGTCGATGCCAAGGCCCAAAAAATTGTTCGCCAATTTTTATGAATGCTCCTGTTTTAGGGGATGGGGGGGGGGGTCTAGGTAGTTTTAAAGCTTTGATAAATTTGATAAAGTCATGCACGATTTCAAGACTGAAGTAGTTGTCCTCAAAAGAAATAGTTGTGTTTCCAGGTAGTATTGTTTGTATGTTTTTATGTTTAAAATCTAAATAGGGTTTCACACTGCGAAGCTTGTGTGAAACACTATTGTTTTTGTTAAAATTATTATTAAGCGTTCATATATTTATATATGAAAGCTTGTTGTTTCTGGGGATCACGGTGGCTAAGTGGATAAGGCGCTGGTTCGCTAGCCTAGAGGTCGAGAGTTCGATCCCTGCATAGGCCGAGAAAGTTCATCTCGATTTTCCGGCGTGATTTCCCTTGTCAGTGATGCAGATGGAGGGCCTGACATTGACAGCTGCCTAGTCGTTCGGATGGGACAAAAACCGAGGTCCCGTGTACACATTGCAGTTGGAATTCGATAGAAGAGTAGGCCGTAGCGCCGCTGCCCGGGCAAAAATGTCCCTCATAGCACACTGTATGGCGTATGCCCGTCTTCAATTAGCCCAGGTAAGGTGCTTAAGCGTAGGACGTTAAACCCCATTTCATTCATTCATTGTTTCTGTTAAGTTTATTATTCCTATTATTAATTTTTTTTGTGTGTTTTATCCACAATTCGGTTTTCTCAGAATCTACCCATAGGATCTTTCTGAAATTTTTACCCCCCTCCCCCAAAAATGGGTGGTGGCTGTTGGGTAAATATATTTTCAAAACGTTTTTCGAATCCGAAATCACCGAATTTTACGAACAAATGCATTTGACCTACTTTGCTGTAATTTTGTGACTATTTGACCTACTTTGCTGTAATTTTGTGACTATTTGACCTATTTTACTAATTCCTTTTTCTTTGAATACCTTGTAACATTTACTTCAAATCTTTACTTTCGGATTTTCGAATTTCGAAAATTTGTCGCTGTGATTTCGAACCGGAAGTTAAATCAAAATGACAACTCCTTTCATAGTTGCACGATTTTTATGAAATCTAATATGTTAATAGATCTTACCCATGCGACTTTAAAAATGTCATTAGAAATTTTCTAAATTATCTCCCCTTGGTGAAATTAAGGATCAAAGTTTACAAAAAAATCGACGAAATATAGGTCAGATTGCCTTGAAATATTTTGTTTTGTACTAGCTACGACACTACTGATTAGTACACCCAAAAATTGAGTTTGTAGCACAAACCGGAAGTGCCACCATCTTAAAATGTGATAAATCCCTAAGGCTTTTTTGATATTTTATTTACAGACAAGGGAATTATATTTTCCGAATCTTTTAATTTAAGCCGAAAAACGCCCGGGAAAAGAATTTTGATTTAGGCCAACTGATGGACACCATTTTGAAATGAAAATGAAGAATAGTGAAAAATCCACATTCGTTGGCTTACAAACATACTCAATTGGTCGTGGCTTAGAGAATCAAAATAATACATTACAGGATAGCCTGGCTCATGGTCGAATGTTTGGCATTTGAATATTTTAAAAATTCGAATTACCCCTTTGTGTGTGTGGAGTGGACGTTAAACATCATCTCTCTCTCTCTCTCTCTCTCTCTCTCTCTCTCTCTGGATGAACTTTCTTGGCCAATGCAGGGATCGAACACCCGACCTTACGCACTTAACCAGAGTGACCCTCCTGCTCCATTTATACCCCGTGCGCGCACTGTATCACAAAGCCTGTCATTGAGTCAACTGGTGTGGTTTCGAATCCCCCGTTGTACGTGGCAAGGAGTAAGGTCGCCTGTCCAACCTCGTGGGGTTTCTCCGGGTCCTCCAATTTCTTCCCACTGCTAAAGACCCCTACGGGCAAGCGAATTATTGAAATAAAAGTAAACCATATGTTAGTCCTGAAATTATCTAGTTTGTGTCAAGTGGACGTTAAACCCCATTTCTCTCTGTCTCTCTCTCTTGTCTCTCTCGCTCTCTCAATTTGGACCCAATAACCGTTGGGGGCCACGTGGTCAGCCACGTTTTCCGGCGTGGTTTGGTTTGACAGTGATGCAGGAGGGATCGCCTGAGTGACAAAGGACATCTGACTAGTCGTTCTGATGGTTCGAAAAACCGAGGTCCCTAGTAAACATTGACGTGCACTTAACAGAGTCCTAGGCAGTTGGAATTCGATATAAGAGTAGGTAGCGTCGCTGTCCGCGCAAAATTTCCCCCAAAGCACACTGCATGCACGTCTTTATTATCCCAGTTTAGGTGCATAATAGTAAGACGTTAATCCCAATTTCATTTCATTTAGTTTTATGCTATAAGGGGGGTTACGTGGCTAAGTTGGTAAGGTGCTGGCTCGCTAGCCTGCAGGCCGGGTGTGCGATCCATGCATTGGCCGAGAAATTTCATCTCGATTTTCCGGCGTGGTTTTCCATTGTCAGTGATGCAGACGGAGGGCCTGACACGGACAGCTGCCTATTCGTTCGGATGGGACTAAAAACGGAGGTCCCGTGTACACATTGGCGTGCACGTAAAAGATCCCTTGGCAGTTGCTGCCCGGGTAAACATTTCCCTCATAGCACACTGTATGCCTTTACCCGGCTGCAATGTTTCTAACTATATTTAGACCTGTAACTTCACGAGTTTTTGACCAATTTTAATATTTTTTTTCCGTAATAGATCCCTTAGCAGTTGGAACTCAGTTGCTGCCCGGGCAAAAATTTCCCTCATAGCCCACTGTATGGCGTATGCCATTGCCCGGCTGCAATGTTTCTTACTATATTTGGACCTGTAAATTCGAGTGTTTTTGACCAATTTTAATATTTTATTTTTTTATTAGTTTGTGTGGGGTGGACGCTAAACATCATTTCTCTCTCTCTCTCACTCTTGATAAACTTTCTCGGCAAATGCAGGGATGGAACACCCGAAGTTACGCACTTAGCCACCGTGATCCTCCTGCTCCATTTGGACCTCGTGCGCGCACTGTATCATAAAGCCTGTCATTGAGTCAACTGCTGTGGTTTCGAATCCCCGGTTGTTCGTGGCAAGGAGTAAGGTCGCCTGTCCAACCTCGTGGGGTTTCTCCGGGTCCTCCAATTTCTTCCCACTGCTAAAGACCCCTACGCGCAAGAGAGTTATTGAAATAAAAGTAAACCATATGTTAGTCCTGAAATTACCTAGTTTGTGTCGAGTGGACGTTAAACCCCATTTCTCTCTCTCTCTTCTCTCTCTCGCTCACTCAATTTTGACCAAATAACCTTAGGGGATCACGTGGTTAGCCAGGTTGTCCGGCGTGGCGCGGTTTCCCAATGTCAGTGATGCAGAAGGAATCGCCTGAGTGACAAAGGACATCTGACTAGTCGTTCTGATGGTTCGAAAAACCGAGGTCCCGTGTAAACATTGGCGTGCACGTAAAAGATTCCTTGGCAATTGGAATTCAATTGCTGCCCGGGCAAAAATTTCCCCCACAGCACACTGTATGGCGTATGCCAGTCGTTTGCTCTTGGCACCCGTCGTTAGCGTTTTTATTCTAAGTCAATTTACGGCTTACATAAGGGAAAAAAGTGGAATTTCGCCGCGAAACCGACACCGATTGACCGGAAACCATGAAATTTTGACACAATACGCCCATTACAACCCCGGACTCTGCACCGTACTACCATTTTGATCCGATTAAATAAAAAAGAGTTTTAGCAAAAAATATTGATTTTTGGAATTTAATATTGGTTTTAATTAATTTTGAAATTGCAAATGCAAAGAGATTTTATCGCCTCTTCCATGTGTGATAGGTATTAGTACTATACACATTATCCTTAAACGACAATTTTTTTAAAAAATAACCACAACAATGATTGGGACACTAGAAACCGAAATCGTCTTTTTTGACATATTGATTATTTTTTTGCCCGGGTGCATTGTTTCTAACTATAATTATGTAAACCTGTAACTTTGCAAATTTTTGACCAATTTTAATACTTTTTTTTACTGCTGAGGCACCGTTCAAGTGGTCCAAATCTCTGGAATTTCTAGCGGTTGGCTGCGCCGCGAAGATATTTATCCCATATTAAATTGCTCAGATATAAAGAATTAAAAAACCCCGATAAAGTACGACTATTTTTAAGCAAAACAACTTTGATGGGTGGGGTGGGTTTTGAATTTATTTTCAACGTTCTTTGAATCTCACACTCTTCTATTTTTAATATGTGATAGCTAGAGTCCCAAGGTACAATCTGTGCAAATTTGTAGGTAATCGGACCTTCGGTACGTTGCCCGGGTGGTGCAAATGTACAATTACCCTGTCAAGAAAATTTGTCCATTCTTCAACGCGTTTTATATTGTATTATGGCCGCCATCTTAGATCCACCCTCATATACCAAACAACTCCAAAATATACCCCAAATTCCCAAATCGACCATATTTTTTTTTACTTCGCGTATGCCCCACGATGTAACTAATGTTTTCAGTTATTATTTTGGGCCCGGTTGCAATGTTTCTAACTATATTTAAACCTGACACTTTGCGAGTTTTTGACCAATTTTAATACTTTTTTCTTGTTACTTTCTTTAAGATACTTGACATATTATATGGCACGTGACAATGAATATGAAAGCTTTCATACCTGCATGGGACAGTAGTAGATCTAGTTCTTATTATTATTATTCTGTTTCCATTTTGAGTAGATCTCAGCAACTGCTTGTCGAATCGCTACGATTTTTTCGGTTTTACTGAGAAAGTGTGTGTGACTTAGAGGATAAAGCTATTTTGAAGGTTTTTCGACAATGCGAAATGTCCGAAATCAGCGAAGCTTTTTTTTTTTTTTAAATATTGCAGTAATTGCAACAAATATAATTGAATTTTAACTTTCGATACATTTTGGCATAGACGGAGACAGAACACATAGCTACGCTACTTTTGATTTTTGGTTTTCGGCTAATCCTCGCAGATATTAGGCACCAAATTTCGAAAATCTAAATAACTTTTTTATTTATGAATATTTTTAGTCGTGTTTTACACAGAATTAAAGAGCCATCTGACTTGAGCAAAAATGTGGATTTTGTTGTCTCAGTGATTTTCCTTGGCCGCCATTGGCTAATTCAGATTTTCAGTCCTAGATTATTTATTTTTTGTTCGATTTGTATAAACCAAAGTTCATATGCTCTGTTGTCTCAATTATCATTTTTGTTGTTACCGGAAGAGTTATCTGTCGGCACCGGAACTGCCGTAATTTTACAAAAAAAACTGCAATTTTCACGGTTAGGTACCATTTTTCGAAAGCAAATATAATTTTTTACAAAAAAACTGATATAACTTAAAAAGTGTGCCCTCTAAAGGCGCAAAAAGGTGTGAGCTCAGTTTTTTAATTTCGATTTCATTTTCGAGCAAATTCGATTAAGAGGTGAAAAAAGGTGAAAAATTGACCTATTTACAACCCATTTATGCTTTTCAGATTTTAAAATTAATACGAAGAAAATGTATGTTAAAAGTAATTTGTAATGGAACTGGGCATTTTTGCGCAAGTCATTGTTTTCGTTATTTTTATTCGATTTTCACAAAAGTGATACCATTTGATTCAAACCGCAAGTATGTGTCATATCAAATTGATTACAATTTAAAATTGACACCGCTATTTTCTCAAAAACTGCATTTTTGACTTTTAAAATCAATTTTTTTTTCAATCAAAAGTAATTTAATATGTATTAATAATTTTCACTTTTGGGTTAAGTTTAAATATTAATGAAATTCATACGGTTATATAGATACCATAAAATTGTTTCTAACTTGTTCGGTTGCCGATAAATAGACGTTTTTTTTCTGTAATACCTAATACCATCTACGATTTCATACAAGTAGCGTGATTTTTCAAAAACTGTATTTTTAGCCTTCAAAATTGATATTTTTTTCAAATGACAATGATTTGTACTTTTTTAAAAATTAGTATATTTGATTCCATTCAACAAATAGATTGAACCCGTACGATCATAAAAATACCACAAAATGGTTTCTAACTTGCGCGGTTGCAGAGAAATAGGCGATTTTCGACAAGTCACTTTTCAAGGTTTTTTAGTCTATAAAAGTGGCAATTATTATTCGATTTACGTGAACATTTCACCAGTGATGCCTTGTGCCATTTCTGATAACGATAAACTAATTGAATATTTTCACGATCACCGGCAGTAATAAAATTTTGTCTAAAATGTATAAAATTAATTGTCCATTTTATTTTATGTGTGCAATGTTTCGCAGGTCTAGTTTATTTATTGTTATTTTCCGTTGAGAGTTGTATAGTGGACAGTTTAGGAAATAATGTTCACAGTCTTCGATACCTTGACCACATAAACAAGAGGGATTTTCCGATATATGCATCAAACACTTGTGAAGGTTTAAATCGCTCTTTGAGTTTCAAAGTTCGCAATGTATTATCTGTAGATGTCTTTCACCTATATAGTAGCCGGCATTAGTTTTAATTATGTGCATGCTTGATTTTAATTTAGTTATGAATTCGGAAATAGTTCTTGAATGTTTTATTTATCGCAGATAATTTCGCAGATAAGTTTGCTTATTTTGGACGTAAGGTAATCTAAATGTACATCCCAGGTACATGAAAAGAAGGCCCACATGTTTATGACTTACTTCATCGTTTATATCTGAGTTATTTAGTGATAATTTACAGATTTAATCACCATTGAAATATTTTTTCAATATCTCTATTTAAAATGTCTTGAGCGTCTTTGGCAACGTGGAGTTGGCACGTTATTCGGGATTCGCCAATAACGAATAACGTATAACGAGCCAGCACATTTTTCGGGATTCGAGATTCGCCACTGAAACAGAACGACCTACGTAACATCCGACCATTTCCTCTCTACCCCGGGGTAGGTTTGGGGGTGTGGATGGCCGAATGTCCAAGCACGTGCGAGCTGTATCATTAAGGCTGTCATTGAGTCAACTGGCGTGACAAGGAGTAAGCTCGGTTTTCTCTGGGTCCTCCTGTTTCCTCTTACTGCTTAAGACCCCATGAGCAAGCGAAGTATTGAAAAAAAACCTATATATGTTAGTCTCGAAATGACCCAATTTGTGTCGAGTGGGCGTTAAACCCCATCTCTCTCTTTCTCTCTCCCTCTCTCTATCTCTACCCCGACCGTAGGGGTAAGTAAGTGAACATTAGGGGAACGAATAACAAGGAGACGACCGTTTGTCGAGCAAAAAGTGTGTTGGCTGGTTTGTTGGCGTGCACAGGGCAGTCATTTCCAGCAATCACCTGTTGTATTGTCGAATCCCGAATAACGAGCGAGCACGTTATTCGGAATTCGGCATTCGCCACTAAAACAGAACGACCTACTTTGCATCCGACCATTTCCTCTCTGCCCCCGACCGTACGTGAACGTTGGGTGTCCGACTAACAAGGAGACTACCCTTCTTCGAGCAAAAAGGGTGTTGGCTGGTTGGTTGACGAGCACGGGGCAGTCCTCTCCTAAACCCACCTGTTGTATTGCCGAAACCCGAATCCCGAATAACGTGCTGGCTCGTTATTCGGGATTCGGGATTCGACACCAAACTGAAAAACCTACGTTGTTGCATCCGACCATTTCGTCTTTACCCCGACCGTAGGTGTAAGTGGACGTTGGTGACCGACTAACGAGGAGACGACCGTTTGTCCCGTGCTGGCTCGTTATTCGGGATTCGCCAATAACGAATAACGAATAACGAGCCAGCACGTTTTTCGGGATTCGGGATTCGACTCTCTACCCCGACCGTAGGGGTAAGTGAACCCCGAATCCCGAATCCCTTGCTGGCTCGTTATTCTGGATTAGCCAATAACGAATATCGAGCCAGCACGTTATTCGGGATTCGCCACTAAAATAGAACGACCTACTTTGTGATTGCTGGTAAGGACTGCCCCATTCAAGTCAACGTCTACTTACACCTGGTCACCTAACGTCTACTTACACCTACGGTCGGGGTAGAGAGGAAATGATCGGATGCAACAACGTAGGTTTTTCTGTTTGGTGTCGAATCCTGAATAACGAGCTAGCACGTTATTCGGGATTCGGGATTCGACAATACAACAGGTTGGTTCCGGAGAGGACTGCCCCGTGCTGGTCAACAAACTAGCCAACACCCTATTCGTTCGACGAACGGTCGTCTCCTTGTTAGTCGGACACCCAACGTTCACTTACCCCTACGGTAGGGGGTAGAGAGGAAATTGTCTGATACAAAGTAGGTCGTTCTGGTTTATTTTTATTTTTATTTCAATACTTCGCTTGCTCTTAGGGGTCTTAAGCAGTGGCAGGAAACCGGATGATCCGGAGAAAACCCACGACGTTAGTCATGCGACCATACTCCTTGCCACGTACAACCGGGTATTGCAAACCACGCCAGTTGACTCAATGACCGCCTTAATGATACAGCGCGTACATGCTTAAAATTTCGGCTATCCAACCCGGGGGTAGAGAGGAAATGGTCGGATGAAACGTAGGTCGTTCTGTTGTAGTGGCGAATCCCGAATCCCGAATAACGTGCTGGCTCGTTATTCGTTATTGGCGAATCCCGAATAACGAGGCAGCACGGGGTGCGGGATTTGACAATACGACAGCTTAGTTCAGAAAAGGACTGCCCCGTTCACGTCAACAAACCAGCCAACACCCTATTCGCTAGACGAACGGTCGTCTCCTTGTTAGTCGGACGCCTAACGTTCATTTACTCCGACGGTCGGGGGAGAGAGGAAATGGTCGGATGCAAAGTAGGTCGTTCTGTTTTAGTGTTGAATTCCGAATACCGAATCACGTGCTGGCTCGTTATTCGTTATTCGCGAATCCCGAATAACGAGCGAGCACGGGATTCGGGATTCGGCAATACAACAGGTGATTGCTGGTAAGGCCTGCCCCGTGCACGTCAACAACCTAGCCATCATCCTATTCACTCGACAAACGGTCGTCTCCTTGTTAGTTGGTCACCCAACGTCCACTTACACCTACGGTCGTGGTAGAAAGGAAATGGTCGGATGGAACAACGTAGGTTGTTCTGTTAAGTGGCGAATCCCGAATCCCGAAAAACGAGCCAACACGTTATTCGGGATTCGGCGATACAACAGGTGGGTTCGTGAGAGGACTGCCCCGTGCACGTCAGCAAAACAGCCAACACCCTATTCGCTCGAATAGCGGTCGTCTCCTTGTTAGTCGGACACCCAACGTTCACTTACTCCTACGGTCGGGGTAGAGAGGAAATGGTCGGATGCAAAGTAGCCAACACCCTATTCGCTAGACATACGGTCGTCTCCTTGTTAGTCGAACGCCCAACGTTCATTTACTCCTACGGTCGGTGGAGAGAGGAAATGGTCGGATGCAAAGTAGGTCGTTCTGTTTTAGTGGCGAATCCCGAATACCGAATCACGTGCTGGCTCGTTATTTGTTATTCGGGCATCCCGAATAACGAGCGAGCAGGGGACTCGGCAGTACAACAGGTGATTGCTGGTAAGGACTGCCCGGTGCACGTCAACAACCTAGCCATCATCTTTTTCACTCGACAAACGGTCGTCTCCTTGTAAGTTGGTCACCAAACGTCCACTTACACCTACGGTCGGGGTAGAGAGGAAATGGTCGGATGGAACAACGAAGGTTGTTCTGTTTTAGTGGCGAATCCCGAATCCCGAAAAACGAGCCAACACGTTATTCGGGATTCGGCGATACAACAGGTGGGTTCGTGAGAAGACTGCCCCGTGCACGTCAGCAAAACAGCCAACACCCTATTCGCTCGACGAACGGTCGTCTCCTTGTTAGTCGGACACCCAACGTTCACTTACTCCTACCGTCGGGGTAGAGAGGAAATGGTCGGATGCAAAGTAGCCAACACCCTTTTCACTCGTGATTGCTGGTAAGTACTGTCCCGTGCACGTCAACAAACCAGCCAAAACCCTATCCACTCGACAAACGGTTATATCCTTGTTTTTTGGTCACCCAAAGTCCACTTACACCTACAACAGGCGGGTTCGTGAGAGGACTGCCCCGTGTACGTCAGCAAATCAGCCAACGCCCTATTCGCTCGACAAACGGTCGTCTCCTTGTTAGTCGGACACCCAACGTTCACTTACTTTTACAGTCGGGGGTAAAGAGGAAATGGTCGGATGCAAAGTTAGTCGTTTTGTTTTAGTGGTGAATCCCGAATCCCGAATAACGTGCTGGCTCCTTATTCGGGATTCGACAATACAACAGATGATTGCTGGAGATGACTGCCCCGTGCACGCCAACAAACCAGCCAACACACTATTCGCTCGACAAACGGTCGATTCCTTGTTAGTCGGTCACCTAATATTCATTTACCCCTACGGCCGGGGGTAGAGAGAGGGAAAGAGAGAGAGAGAAAGATGGGTTTAACGTCCACTCGACATAACTTAGGTCATTTCGAGACTTACATAATATAGTTTTTATATTTCAAATTTTCGCTTGCTCTTAGGAGTCTTTAGCAGTGGCAGGAAACCGGAGGACCCGGAGAAAACCCACGACGTTAGACAGGCGACCCTACTCTTTGCCACGTACAACTGGGGATCGGAAACCACGCCAGTTGACTCAATGGCCCGCTTAATGATACAGCGCGAACATGCTTAAACATTCGGCCATCCAGCTCGGAGGGGGAGGGGTAGAGAGGAAATGGTGGGATGAAACGTAGGTCGTTCTGTTGTAGTGGAGAATCCCGAATCCCGAAAGACGTGCTGGCTCGTTATTCGTTATTTGTTATTGGCGAAAAACGAGCCAGGACGGGATTCGGGACTCGAGATTTGACAATACAACAGGTGAGTTCAGAAAAGGACGTCAACAAACCAGCCAACACCCTATTCGCTCGACGAACGGTCGTCTCCTTGTTAGTCGGACACCTAACGTTCACTTATACCTACGGTCGGGGGTAGAGCGGGAATGGTCGGATGTAAAGTAGGTCGTTCTGTTAAAGTGGCGAATCCCGAATCCCGAATAACGTGCTGGCTCGTTATTCGTTATTGGCGAATCCCGAATAACGAGCCAGCACAGGATTCGGGATTCGGCAATACAAGAGGTGATTGCTGGTAAGGACTGTCCCGTGCACGTGAACAATCCAGCCATCATTCTATTCACTCGACAAACGGTCGTCACCTTGATAGTTGGTCACCCAACGTCCACTTACACCTACGGTCGGGGCAGAGAGGAAATGGTCGGATGCAACAACGTAGGTTGTTCTGTTTTAGTGGCGAATCCCGAATCCCGAATAACGAGCCAGCACATTATTCGGGATTCGGCAATACAACAGGTGGTTTCAGGAGATGACTGCCCCGTGCACGTCAACCAACCAGCCAACAGTAGTTTAAATGGCGGACTTTGTCATACAGCCGAATCTGCCGAGGTTCGCCGAGTGACGCTAAATCTAGCTATAGGGTACAGGAATCTGCTGAGGTCTGCCGAATGTTACCATGGATTACCCAATGTCTGACGTCATAGGGTCATAGTACAACCGCTGTACTTAAATCAAATTGACAAAATTAGAAATTAATCTTACCATTGGAAATTCAAATTAAAAAATAAAAATTAATTTCTAAAAATTATTTTACATTAAATATCAAAAATAGAAAATATTTTTCAAAATTAAAAGATGAAATACGAAATCGAAAAAACAAAACAAAAATAGTTTGTATTTCAACTCTCGTGACAAATACTCTGACGGGGACAACGAATTTCCATAAAGTTAAACTTCTAACCAGAAGGAAAATTCAAACAGTATTTTTTCATTGTTTATTTTTACAACCATTTAACAGTAAGAGAAACCATAATCTTATCTTAATTTAGTTTGTAGAAATGAAACCTTAACCCTAAAAACATAATCTTAGCAGTGATTTAAATTCATAAAGGCTTTTTGTGTATAAATTAGTATAGAATTTACTTAAAGATACATTATGGGAGATTAGATAAAGAGCTGGTAGGTCTCATAATAATAGTTGAACACTAGATAATGTAAAGGTAATTTGCTAAAAATTTCAATCTAAATGGCCCACTGTGAATGGAGATTTCGGCAATTGAATTTAAAGTAGGTACGATAAAAAAAACATATCCATTTCATGATTAAATCATGAATGAAAGTTGAGCAGCAAATGGGGTCCTAATCCAGTAAATATCGCAGGCTAGCGTTGACAACGAGAGTGGATTATGGTTTGGATAAGTTAATTATTGTATAATTAATAATTTAGATAACATTTAAGGCCTAGAGAAAGACCTACAATAGACAGATTTTGCTCTTGCATTATACATGTTGAAAGATAACAGGGAGTGTAACTGTATCACTTGGTTTGGCGAAGATCTTTGGAGTTGAATTAGTCTTCAAATAGCTTGGTATTACTGATTTTGTTGTAAGGATTAAATGGGTATGTTAAGGTTACAGTTTTAGAAAAGGCACCCTGTTTTAAATTGGTTGGATCTATGTATCCATGTCCTGGTATCGTTCTGAAATGGCAAGCACATAAAAATATAGTTTAAATAAAGTAAACATATTAAAAACAGATTATATATATTTTAAACAGTAATAGATAACATATTATATTGACAGTCATGACAATGTACAATAAAATTATCCGGTCATGGTTTGAATGGTACAGGGATAGACATTGGTACATAACAACCAAATACTAGTAGCGTACTTTTATAATTGTTTAGAAGAATAGGGAAGTTAGGTCATCTGATTGAATTTAACACCCTCTCGACACAAACTAGGTCACTTTGGGAATTGTAATCCAATGTTTATCTTATGCGAGCGGGTATTACTAAATTAGCTAAGCTATGGTATATGGTTGATAAACTATTATACAGAAATTATTAATAAGAAACTGTTAATTAGCAGTACAATTATGTATTCTACAGGGTGTAACAAAAAAAAACCGTTCATCAATAAAAATCGAATAACTTCCAAATTTTATTTAGATTAACACAACATTCCGCTACATTAGGTTAAGTCTATGTAGCAGACATCTTTAACATTTCAAGTCTGTACCACACAAACTCTTTGTTAAACTGGCGCTAAAAACATGTCCTCTTAATGAGCTTGGTTACATACAGGGTGACACAAAAAAAAACGTTCATCAATAAAAATCGAATAACTTCCAGAATTTTATTTAGATTAACACAAAAATTCAGCTACGTTAAGTTAAGTCTATGTAGCATGTGCTCTAAATGACCTTGGTTAGATACAGGTTGACACAAACAAATCGTTCATCAATAAAAATCGAATAACTTCAAAAAAAATTATTTAGATTAAGACAAAAATTCAACTACATTAAGCCCAGCTTATGTCGCCCTACGACGCGATAAAACTGTCGGCGACTAGCGGGAATTGACAGCTTATGTCGCTACGACTGATTGTATCCACGACTGGAAGCAACCAAGAGAAACCAGTTGATCGCAGTCGTAAGAGGGTTATGTCGCCCGGCATCAGTTGAAGATTTGGAGCCACAACTGACCACATGACTGACACGTGATGACCTTCAAAATGGCCTCATTACATGACTGTTACCGCCCCCTGGGTGCCTTGTGACTAAATAACCGAATCCTGTTGGCTACGTCGACTTGGCGCTAGTCGTAAGTGCGCTTATGTCGCTTGCGACTAGAGACAACTAGTGGTCTCCAGTCGTAGGAGTAGAACATGTGCGACTCGGAGAAACTGGATACAACTCGACGGCGACTGGCTTGCGTCCGATTCACACCAGTCGTAAGAGCGCTTATGTCGCCCAAGTAGTTACGACTGATTGTATCCACTTGATCGTAGACCAGTCACCGATAGTTTTATCGCGTCGTAAGGGCGACATAAGCTGGGCTTAAGGTTAAGTCTATGTAGCAGACATCGCCAAAGTTTCAAGTCTGTACCACAAAAACTCTTTGTTAAACTGGAGCTCAAAAAACACGGCATCGATGTTCAAACCTGGTAACGAATGAAGCGTGCTATAAATGGGGACACATCACTTTCCCCACATCTATTGTTTAGAGTCTAGACCCAAAAACAAAGGGGTTAAGGGTATTTAAAGTATAGTCTGTAACAAGTTTGTGACACTTTAACATAGTAAATAAATACCTTTCTATAGTATACATATTGATAAACAATTTGATAATGATGACGAAGAGGCGATGCTAAAATACCATCGAAAACGGTAACCCTAGCTATACAATATTTTAACAACATTCCCAGTATATGATAATATTACGTCTACACTTAACTCTGAATTAAAAACCATCTAGTACTAAATATAGCAATGTATTTAAAGTTAACCAGAGCGTTCGCCATTTTGGAATAACCACGTATTATTCGGTGGAGCTATATATATATCAACTGATAACCTGTGATTAAATATCAGTAGTTTATTTGGTTTTATTTCAAATTAATTATTACTATCATTAATTATTGTAATCAAAACAGCTCACAATGTAAATTAGTAAACCGATTTCACTAATTTACCCAATCTACTGATAGACTTAACCTAATGTAGCTGAATTTTTGTCTTAATCTAAATAATTTTTTTTGAAGTTATTCGATTTGTAACCTTCAAAAGCAATTATATTGTTTAGGATTGGGGCATATGTGACAATATGATGACAAACAGTCATTGTTCATTTTTAAACAGAGAATATTTGATATTTTTAAACAGTCTTGTTATAGCAATATCTGTCAGTCTTCTAAAGGTATCTATTATCAACATCTTGTATTAAATTTTACACTCCAACCTTATCTTTTAAAGCCTATAAAGCCTATATTATTAAAACACTTAACTCGTCTACGCTTATCATCCCATAAATTATATATAGAAACTGGTAGATATACCAAAGTGCCACGTGATCAACGATTGTGTACATTTTGTCAGCTTGGTGAACTGGAAGATGAATTTGACCATGTCCTTATTTGCCCGTCATTCAATGACATACGCATTAAGTTCATCAAGCCGTATTATTACACTAGACCTAACGTTTTTAAATTTTTTCAGCTACTTAGTACCAGTAATGTAAAAGACTTGTAAAAATTAGGTAATTATTTGTCATATGCCGATAAGCGTCTATCAGAATTGTTAAAAAAAAAATAATAGAAATGTAATTAAAAAGAATGTAGAATACCTAAATGATTATAACCTAAATGATGTTTAGTTTACTAGTATAATTACCCGTAATATTAAATTACTATTTTTGATTACATTATAGTTGATATATATTTGAATATATTCGGGTGATTTTGGCACCAATCTGGCAATAATCTTTTTCTTCCAGAAGAAAAATATTTACACCAATGTCTGCCGAGTCACAGACATGGCAGAGTCTTTCGTCTCGGGGTGTTTTATTCCACCTCCCTGACTCAATCGGTAATCGGTGACTACCAAGTCTGAATCTAGACAAAATTTGTATGTTAATGTTTGTTAAATTATCAAAATATGGTTCCAATTTGAAATCGGTTTTAAATATTTTGTAACAAAGACATTTTGGTGAAATTTGTATATATCTGCTAAACATTTTTGTAAGAATTGTTTTTTTTAGGGATATTTCAATTCTTTTAGTTGTCAACTTATCTACTGTTTGACAGTACCACGTATAAGAAAATCCTGTTTCATTTAGAATATTTTTCAAGAAATAAATCCATTTGCAATCAGAATTATATTTGTAACTGTTGATATATAAAAGTTTATACAAGGAAAACGATGGTTTACTCGGTTTACCATTTAAGTGTCTATTCCAGAAATGTATCAACCGCATTTTAATAAGGACTTGTATTGGAAATTTTCCGATTTCTGCATATATCATGCAATTTGGAATGGATTGTCGTAAATTTAGAATTGTCTTGTAAAAATGTAATTGTTTTTTTTTCCAATTTATCTACATTTTCATAGCCCCAGATTTCTGATCCGTACATTAATATGAGCAAAATACATTTATCGAATAATTGAATTTGACAAGAAATGGAAAGGTTATTATTTCTACATTTTCTTATTGAAGGGTGCATTCCCTTGGTTGTTTTTTTAATCACATCTTGTTTTGTTTTGGAGAAGCTCCTGCTTCTTTGAAATATGACTCCCAAGTGTTACTCACTAACGATTTCAAATTCTTCATTTTTTAAATAAATTTTTTGATTTGCTGGTATTTTACCATTTGAAAATATTAATACCTTTGTTTTTTGTATATTTATTTTTAAATCCTATTTGTCACAGTGCTGATCAAAATTTGTTAAAAGAGTTTGCAGATCAACAGGGTTATCCGCTAATAAGATTGTATTGTCAGCATAAAGTAATAGGACAATTTAATATAAGTTTCAAGTTCAGATTCAAGGTCATCTTTTATGATACGTATGCCAGTGATATTTTTATTTTCTAGGTATTCTTGTAGATCATTTAGTAATAATGAAAATAGAATGGGGGATAAATTTTCTTCTTGTCTTACGCCTATTTCACATGGAAAAAACCTAGATTTCTCATTATTATGGATAATACAAGACTTTATATTCAAGTACATATTATGAATGATGTTATATAATTTGCTGTTTATATTATTTAGTAAGAGTTTTGAATACAAATAATTTCTTTGTATCGAATCAAAACATTTTTCAAAATCAATAAAACAACAATGGATTTTCGCTTTTTTGATTTCAATAATTCAATTAATGAATAAAGTGAAAATATATGATCAGATGCTGAGTATCCAGCTCTAAAGCCAGCTTGATTTTCATTTAAGATCGAGAGTTCGTCAAGATATTGAAATAAACGGGAGTTGAGTATAGAGGTGAAAATTTTTCCAATGGTTGATAGTAACGTTATTGGCCTGTAGTTATCTGGGTCCGATTTACTTCCCTTGTTTTTGAAGATTGGGACGATATTACCCCTAAGCCAGACGTCTGGTAGCATACCAGTATCAAATATCAAATTAAATAAATATTCATAAATTTCAATCATATGGTCTATAGTAGATGAGATGTATTCATTAATTATTAAATCTTCACCTGGTGATTTGTTATTTTTTTATTTTTTAATACTTTTAAATATTTCACTTCGGCTAATCGGTTTATTTAAAATATCGTTATCGTTCACAGAAGAATTTACATTTAGTTCGGTATCTGATTCTTTTTGTTTACATGCGTTTATACTTTCGAAATATTGGAACAACATATCAAGACTTATATCAGTGTCGATTCCCCTATTTCGTCTGTTTATTATTTTCCAAAATTGCTTAAGATCTTTGGATCGAAGCGTTCTCATTTACATTGTAAGTATTTATACTATTTTTAATCACCTTTTTTATGGACAAATTCATTTTGTTTCTACTTTCATTTAGATAACTTTGTACCATACAATTTTTATAACCTAAAGGCTTTCCTATAACTTCTTCGTTTGTTCCTACAGTCTTGTGTAAACCACTTTTTATCTTCACTTTTTTCATTTTTATATATTTTGGGAAGTAGATTATGTAAATATTGTAATTATATGTATACTGATGAGTTTGATACTCAAAATAAATAAATAACTGAACTGAACAATAATTACAGTAAGAAGTTAACTCCAGTGAAAGTAATTAATTAGAACAGACTATATCCTACACCCGTGGTCTACTAACCTCCTAACGCGTTATCAAAACATTCAAATGTGGGGAAAGCGAGGTTAAACCCTATATAAATGACTTGTAACATTGACACCTCCTCAACATGCGTGTTGTTATTGCACAGAAAACACCCCCACAGCTCTATATGATTTCTACTAAAACTAGTGTAAACCAGCAAAAGAGTGCAAGTAGTAGTTATTAGCACCCTTTCCGAGGTGTATCGGTGAATATCAGGACAGTTTTGGTCGGGGGTTCAGCCGAGGCGAAGCCGAGGCGAAGCCGAGGCGGTCCCCGACCAAAACTGTCCTGATATTCACCGATACACCGAGGAAAGGTGCTAATAACTGACTTACATCACATTTCTATCGAGTATTGTGAAGGAAAATGTGAAAATAGTATTTATCATCGAGTCGTTTCAACCGAAACGTGTCAAATGCTCTTTCATTTATCCCTTTTTGAGCCTCACGTTACATTTCATGGTAGAATGATTGCGCAGTGGAGAGACGACCTGCGTATTGGTATACCGCTGGGAGTAAAACTATCACGTGTTTGTTTAGACCACATCGTCAAAACAACTTGTCTATGGCGAAGAGGACTGCGCTATTAATAATATTATTATTAAATGTAGTGTAAAGGAAATGCGAAACGTGGGTCATTCCCGGTAAAAGTATGCATCAGCGAATTATTTTAATAAAGTGTATGTCTTTCTAGGCGTTTCTTTTTCATCCTGCTTATTTTTAATGCCTGTGAAGAGTCCAGCAAGAGAACTGCGCGTTCTATCCTCACAATTGATATAATTATTTAGTATTCTAATTTATATGTTTTGCATATTAATATAAATCAAACCAAATTGTGGAATAGATGCCAATTGATATGTATAATAATTGATTTTTGTAATATGTTTTTATTTTAATTTAATTTAATTGTATATATTTTTGAACTGCCAGTTTGTTCCACCCGGTTTGTGTTGTTTTAGTGATTTTGACTACTTGTTTGGTGTGATATACCCGGCTGCTTTGAATAGAGCTATCGTTATCATTGCGATCAGGGCCCTGTTTCACGAAAACTTAAACTAAAATCCTTAAAATCGATTTTAACTAAAATCAAAATGAGATTTTAAATTTTATGCGTTTCACGAAGATCGATTGTAACTTAAAATGCAATTTTAATAGATTTTAGTTAAAATCGCTTGCGCCCGCGCAGAGCAGATTTCCACTGTGGGTAGGCCTACTTACGGTGAAAGCAAATACGCTTCGAAACTGAAAACTGTTGACAAACTGAATTAACGGTTACATTATCAATAGGGAAAGTTTCATACGTTGTAGAAATGTTTGCACATGGTCAGAAAGTCGTAGAGAGATGAAATAAATGAGTTTATTGCGTATTTATTAGTTTCGAAATGTATTGGTGCGTTGACCTTGAACTTGGCATTTGATTTTCTCGCACGCTTCAATGTGTATCGATAAACTAAAGCGCTTGAATTTCGTAGTTTTATAGCAATTTGGACAAGAGAAACTATTGAGAATTTTCACAAACATATTATGATATTTGTCACTCAAACAACTAATCTAGGCTTCAAATTTGTTTGTCGTAGTTTAAAAGTATTTATCAACTTTGAAATTAATACGCCAAATACCCAATGTTCCGATGCCTAGATTTGAAATGTTATTCTCATAAACCCTTTCAATGATACTTTGAAAAGGCAGAAGAGTTATCTATTGAATAAAAATTGTTTTTGTGAATGATTGTATGTTAAAATTATGTGCCGATTATATCTGTATGTCGCAATAGATCAAACACTGTAGCTCTCATCAATGTGTGTTAAAGTCGTGATTGTAAGTTAGGAGAGGGTGACAGCTATCCTAAGTTAAAATTGATTTTAGTTAAAATTGCCCTTAAAATAGTTTTGTGAAACGCTACTATTTTAAGTTAGGATACAATTGTAACTTACAATATTATTTTAGTTGATTTTAGGTACAATGCTTACAATCGTTTTGTGAAACGCTTCTATCCTAAGTTAGGATGAAATTTTAGTTTACAATGATTTTAAGGAGATTTAAGTTTTTGTGAAACAGGGCCCTGGGCCGGACTAAACGTCCGCTACTTATTGCTTAAATGGTATCTTAAACGGTGTAGAAGTGTTCGTTTGTCGGGAATGAACAGTACTCTTTTTAAAAAGTGTACTGTTCATTTCTGATACACGGATACTTTTAAGCCTGTATTGGAAATAAACAGGCCACTTTTATCAAAGGTTGCCACTGGCAACGAGGTATAAGTGGGATGTAATAACATTGAACATGTCTAGTTGGTTTAGTCTCACTTTCCCCACATTTGAATGTTTTGATAAAGGATTAAGAGGTTAGCAGACCGTGGGTGTAGGGCTATAGTCTGTTTTAATTAATTAGTATGACTGGTGTAAACTTCTCACTCTAATTATTGTTAATGGTGATCACTTCCCAACATCAGTAGATTGGGGAAATTTTAGATACATTGCTAATACTAAAGGTGGTCAGAATTTAGTGTTGGATGGTTTTAAATTCAGAGTTAAGCCTAGACGTAAAACTATCATATACTGGGAATGTTGCAAAAAGTACTGTACAGCTAGGGCTATCATTCGCGATGGTATTCTAGCATCTTCTCTTCCTCAACATTATCACCCTTCAGAGCAGTCCTAGAGGTTGTAGAGAAGATGAAGGCCAGAGTCAGCAGAGCTGACTGCAGAGCTATACATTTTATATATCTATTTTTATTTAGTTAATATATGTATCTGTTCATTATATATCTGTACTTATTATATATCAAACTTTATAAATATTTATACTATAAAAAGGTATTTATTTACTATGTTGAAGTGTCACAAACTTATTACAGACTATACTTTAAATCCCCTTAAACACCCTTTGTTGTTTAATCAGTCATGGACTAGTGGACCTTGACTCTAAACAATAGATGTGGGGAAAGTGAGACGTCCCCGTCTAGTTATTGCAAGGTTAAGCCCTACCCAATCTACTAGAGGGAACACAATCTGTTTATTCAACGAAAAGAACAAAGGGAGATTTCCCGTCCATGTTACAAGTAAGATTGATTTTTAAGGAATTAAAAAATTATCATCAACTGAACGGATATGTGATTTAATACGAAATAAAGTAAATTTTGTTTCCAGCGATTTCTTTATTGTATTAAAGTGGATAATTTCGAAATAAAATGATATTAAAATGAAATATATAAAATAACCTGTATGCAGCTTCCATGGTACTCATCGTTGCCAGTTTCCCCCTTATCTTCATCTCGAATACCGGTGGCACACGAGGTATAAAACCAGCATAACCAGGACATGGACGATTCCTTTTAAATAAAGTAAATGGCCAGATCAGAAATGTGAAAGTACATTATTTTGTATATTAAAATAATCAACATTTCTTTTTTCAGTTATTTAATAAAAAGGGAATTTATCTTACCAAGCACGGGACGTGTTATTTTTTAGTTTTTCTATCACTGCTAAGGGTACTACTGATTGCACGACATTCGACCTGTAAAGAAATTTCAAATGTTATTCGTTCAGCTTTTAAATTCAAACAAACAAAATTTAGTAATCCTTTTGTGGCATTCAGCGATCGAAGACATAACAGAACTAACACAATTTTATGGGAAACAATCACTGGTTTACTATACACAAGCACCACGTTTCGATACGTATCTTTTTTTTAAATAATGTAATTTAATAAGGTTCATGTATATACAGTTCAATATTATTTTTTAGATTTATGTATTTATTTTTACAATCTGTATATACATAGGTCAGTACAATTGGTTATAAACGATCAGTCAGACTTTTTAATTTCAGTTATCGATATATCGACGACGTTTTAGCCCTGAATAATCCTAAATTTAGTGATTAAGTAGAATTCATATATCCTGATGAGCTCGAAATTAAAAACACCACTGACAGTGACAATTACGCTTCCTACTTGGATCTGCGTCTCGATTTTGATAATTGCCATAAACTGAGTGTTAAATTGTACGATAAACGGGATGACTTTGACTTTCCGATTGTTAACTTTCCATTAATTAGTAGTAACATTCCAATATCACCAGCTTATGGAGTGTTTGTGTCTCAGCTAATACGTTACGCGAGAGCTTGTACCTTTTATTCTGATTTTTTAAGTAGATCGAGGCATTTATCATCTAAGCTTCAACTACAAAGATACTTGCACACTAAACTTATTAAAACCTTTAAAAAATTTTATGGCCGTCATATTGATTTGATTAGTAAATATAACGTGTCTCTCTCGGCTATTTAGTCCGGGTTAAAATTGAGGGAGGTGCCAACGGCAATTGAAAATTAATGCTATAACATTGTGAGTGATTTGTCATACCAGGATGCATTGTAAGGACAATTCAGTATAAATCTTACCCTAAAGCTCCCTCAAGAACAAGATCCCAGACATCTTTTCAGTGACCATATAGAAACGACTTACCAACTTGGCGTTTAGCGGTAATTCTGATGAGCATCCGCAATTTTCACCTCCATATTGATTATTTGTCACACATGTAAATTCCTTCCAAATAACTTTATGTTAAACTAATGCAAAAAGAGGTCAATTAAGCTACAGTTATCTTTTTTTTAACCTACACTGGCCCTTATCCTTTTCTCGTGAGATGTTAGCGTATATTGCCAAGAGCGCCCCATCGTGTTATATCTCTATAAAATGTGTGATGCATAATCATAAAGACGTTTGTAAATAACTCTTATCACAATTAATGCAAACTATGACCATTGTGTGGCCCAATAAATGCTTATTAAAAGATATATGGACAGTTTATCTACGTTTTTGGCGGCCAAGTAAAGAGCGCCCTCATTTTTCATCACTTTCAAGAGTCTGGACTACAATTGCAGCTTCTTTGGGAATAACTTGAATACTAACCAATGCAAAAAGTGGTTAAACATGCATCATTGTTACTTACTTAACCCATATAGTCACTATGTATATGAGATTTCGGCGGCCATTTTAAAAAAGCGCCCTAGCGGGAAATGGCTCAGGATTTGGCCTGTTTACCTCAGATATTCTTGTTCAGAATAAAAAACTGGTCTAGAAAAACCACATGAGAATTTCTACCTCTGCAGGTGGCACCTCCCTCAATTTTAACCCGGACTAGTTATTCTAGATATTTTTAATTGACACGTATACTATTACTATCTCCCTGATAATGTCTACTACATCGTTAAGACAGTTCATCGCGTGCATTTTGCATACCGATAGTTCATTGGCCAATCACGCTATTTTATGACATTTCGCCTAATAGATTGGATGCAGCTATGGCGGGTGTGGCGCCAGGTAGGGTAAGCTTACTCTTCCGGACACCTGTTACCACTGTTTGTCGTGTATTTTAACACGATGAACAGTCCATTTGCTGATTACACTATTTTACCTGATTGCACTATTTTGCCATTACCGTTTGTTTTGGGATCACAACCGGTGTAGGCCGTTATTGATAGTCCATTGGCCAATCGCGCTATTTCACTGAGATTTCGTCTAATAGTTTGGATGCAGCTATGGCGGGTGTGGCGCCAGGCAGGGTAAGCTTACTCTTCCGGACACCTGTTACCACTGCTTGTCGTGTATTTTGTACACGAGGAGCGATCCATTTGCTGATTGCACTATTTTGCTTGAGTATACTATTTTGCCTATAAAGTTTTTAGGACTTCGAATTCTGTCTTGGGGGTTTGGATTGTTCGTTCTTGGTTTTTTATTTTATTTTTATACAATTTGTTATACACTAAAATACAATAATTACATCTATTTTTTTATAAATAGTTTATTTTACAGATGATAATTGTACAAATTTACATTTAAAGTTGTCATCTGCTTAGCGCCTGGTTGAACGAGAGTGAAATTACCGTTTCCCCATTGATCTATAAAAAGGCACTGGCAGAGAGAATTGGGCCGAATGCTTTTCACTACAAACAGAGCAATCATTAGCCATGTCTTAGCACTAAAATTTGTATGAGGTTGACCACCAAAATTTTGAGATACACAAACTTGAAGAAGCATACTAAAAACATGTAGGCTTACTAATAGCCGTAAATTTCACCGTAGACAACCTGATAACTCAGTTATCCTTCCGCCTCAAAATCATGAATATTTACCAAAACCTGACAGAAAATATTAATTCAAACCCTCTTTGTCCATTCAAGACCAATAAATCAACAAAAATGGGCACACAAAAGGGGAGAAATGAGACGGAGAGAGAATTGCTATAAATAGGGTACCGAGATGGTCAAATTTAATGGTGGTCTGCCTCCTATATGGTTTTAAAAGTTCATATATCGTCAAATTTTTCTTTATTGCTTCACATTTATTTTTCCAAAATTATCATAATACAGAATCAAAAAAAAATAATTACAGAAGAAACGGTGACCCTTTAAAGTTATGTGCTGTTTTGTATATGCGGTTGCAGCTCAGGTACATGGGCCGTTTGTTCTAGAATTGAAGATTCTTTCTTAATTATGCCAAGATATGTGTTCTGTAATAAGATTTAAAGAGTCTAAAACAGGTCTCATCAAAAATATTCAAATATTTTTCAAAAATGGACTTTCTTTTGGCTTTTTTTTACAAAATGGCCCATTTTTACACTTTGTATGTCTCAAAATGCCAATATTTCCCTATTTCTTGTAAAGTCTGAAGTGAAAGGTATTTATTTCCAGAAACCTTGGCTAGTATACAAGAAGAAACGCTGCAAGGTAACTGTAAGGAACTATAATGAAACTTGTAAACCCACCCATAAATATGTTGCTGTGGTAACAAATCCAACTTCTGTCCACATAAGTAACAGTGTTGATGGAATATGACTCATAGACATGTTCTTCTATCCCTGGGACTATTCATAAATATGGACACTATAGTATATTTATACATATCTACATAGTAACACTGTTGTTTAATTTGCTATAGTTACCATTGTCTATGGTTACATAGAAAACATATACACACGTGTGTTAATCTGTAGTATATGGGTTCAATTTAGGAACAATGCGTGGAAGATAATCACAGATTTACGAAAATTAATGAAGCTAATGGCCAATTGTTACTTACTGACTATTAAGTCGAGGAAAGTATTGTTTAATAAAATGGTTTTCCATTAATTTTTTTTTTCGTGGTGTCATTGACTTTCATTTTATAAAAAGGGAAAATCTGGAATTTTACTTGTTGGTGTGTGCACATTTTAAGATATGTTTATTTACAAATAAGGGCCCATTTTCAATATTACAATCCCGTCGATGATTACGCACTCTATCCCGTAGATGCGTGGATGTCTCTCCAATATAGATATTAAAACACCCCTGGCAATCAAGACATATGTGTCACAATTCATATTGTCGTTGACACTAAACGTAAAATTATGAAAATTATATTTGCTGTTTGGCGTAATATGGTCCCAACATTTACATCGAAGATCCATGCATTTAGATACATAAAAGCCGGTCCTTGTGAAAGATGAATTGAAGTTACTACACGCAATCCTTCTCAAGAACGGGGCATGGATATAATTAGATCACATTTACCACAGTTATTTAAAAGTGAAAAACTTAAATATATTATGAACAAAACAAATGTGATCAACAGTCTAAAACAACCCCCGAACTTGAGACGAATTCTCACTTCCTCACAATTTGATTTGGAAATTAAAAAACCTATAGTTTCTAAATGTGGGGATGAAAGATGTTTAACTTGTAAAGTGATAGTCGAAGGGAGCTCCATTAAAATAAATGAATCACATGATTTTCATGTAAAACAAAGCATGACATGCAAATCAAAAAATGTAATTTATCTCATTGTATGCCGTGGTTGTGAAGGGAAATACATTGGGAAAACAGAAGGCCAACTACACCTTCGAATGAACCTTCATAGATCGCAAATTAATATTCCAAGTAATCGAACAATACCTTTAAGTGCACACATCGACACGTGTGGAGGTGGAAAGTTCAACGTATTTCCCTTGTACAAATTGAACTTTTTAAATAATGATTTACTTGAATCTAAAGAAAATTATTTCATCAAAAAGTACAAACCGGTATTAAATAAACGTATATTATAGTAAGAGATGAAATAATTATCTTTTTATTGTTATATTACTAAATGTAGATATATGTAAATATTATTATGTTGTATTTGATATATTTAAAGTAACGTCATGACGTTGCGTCTATTGTTCTACGTAATTCTTGATGATATGCGCAGGTTGTAACTGCAGATACATAGGGAAAACAGAATTACAATTAGGTAGACGAATGAACCTCCATCGTTCACAAATTAAAAACGCAGAAAATAGAACTATTCCTTTGAGCGAACATCTAGATCGCTGTGGCGGAGGTAGATACACTGTTTTCCCTATATACAAATTAAATGTAGCAAATCAAGCGCTATTAGAAATAAAAGAAAGCATGTTTATACGGAAATACAACCCCGAACTTAATGTTAAAGTTTAACTGGTGCAGTTTAAAATTATAAATATATTTCATTGCAAATGTATATTTCATTGTGTATGTAACTAAATTTCAACTTAAATTATTAATAACAGTAGTATACTCAACATTTATTGTAAACGTCGGATGTGACGTCTTTCTATTGTTATTATTTGTGTTTATATAACGCTATCATATTAAAAAGTTCGAGGAGGTTCCGATGGAACTGAAAGCGCTAACTTGAAATATGTAGTTTGTTTTCTTTTCAAACATCTTATTTATTTATATATCACCTGAGAGCTGTTACCACAACTTTATATATATATATATATATATATCCAAAATTATTAGCACAACCGCAAAGTTGTACTACTTTGTTTCACGGTAAATGATGAATAGATAAAAAGGTATGCCGACACAAACTGATTTCAACACTGGTTTAATAACATTTTAACATTTTAAAGTACTTTTCGTCTGTCTTGGGACTATTCATAAAATAATGTCATAACATATAGATGGACAATATAGTGTATTATACATATTTATATTTCAGAGTAACACTGTGGTTTTAAGTGGCTATAGTTATCATTGTCTATGGTTACAAAGTATATAGGTAACAAGCAGAAAACATGTATACACGTGTGTAAATCGGTTGCTTATTGGGTACAATAAAATTTAGAAACAATGAATGCTAGATAATAACGGGATAGAAGAAGACTATTAATAAATGAAATTAATGGTCAATTGTTACTTAATGACTATTAAGTCGAGGAGCGTATTTTTTAATAAAATCGTTCTCCACTGATTTCCTTTTCGTGGTGTCATCGACTTTCATTTTATAAAAAGGGAAAATTTGAAATTTAACTTGTAAGTGTTTCGCACATTTAAAGATGTGTCGATTTACAAATAAGGGCCCATATTCAATATTACAATCCCGCGGATGGTTGCGAACTCTATCCCGTAGATGATTGGATGTCTCCCGAATATATGAGATTTTTTGTGTCACAATTCATATTGTCATTGACGCTAAAGGTAGAGTTATGAAAATTATATTTGTTATTTGGTGTTATATGGTCGCAACATTTGCATCGAAGATCCGCGCATTTCGAAACATAAAAGCCGGTCCTTGTGATAGATGAATTGAAGTTTTCTTTAGTTAAAAGACGTTTTGGATTAGGTGGCTGTCTTTGTGATTTAATGAATTGTACATTGTTAAACTTCATTCTAGGGTTGTCGTTTGATGCCAGGATTGTCCTGCTCTCGTACATTCTTTTAAAGAAGTTGGGATGTTGAGGGTTGTGAGTAGAGGCAAAAGTATGATGTTATCCGAACTGTCTTTCACTTTAGTAGTCCTCAACATTTGGATATCAATTGCCAACGCCTTATTTATCCCAACTTCTATTACCTCAAGGGGGTAATGTTGCTTCAATAAATTTCTTTTTAGCTCACCTAATCTGATAATCCGCAGGTCTTCATCTATCACAATTGTGCATATTTTTCTAGCTAAGGAGAAGGATATATTATTTTTTGTATGGCGTGGATGACATGATTTATAAGAGAGATAATTTTTGGTATCTGTTTCTTTAGAATACATATCCGTTATGAGGAGCTCTCCCCTTCGTTTCACTAGAACGTCCAAGAATGCGATTTGCAGATCGTTCGTTTCAATTGTGAATTTGATATTTAGGTCTAAATCATTCATTATATGTTACAAATCTGCAATGTTGCCAATTCGTTCATTCCAAATACAGAATACATTGTCTAGGAATCGTTTCAACTGATTTTCTAAATATAATCGGTATTCCACGCCATGGTTAATTTCTACAATTGAGTATTATTTCTCCTCAAGAAATCCCATTGTTAAATTACTTAATTGTGGTGCCGCCTTGGTACCCATTGCTATACCAAGAATTTGTTTGTAATTTGTTTCGCCAAATGTGAAAGTGTTGTTAGTCAGGATGATACGTATGGCTTTGAGGATAAAGTTTTTTGAAATTCGCTCATGACTGCATTCAGGATGTTTATCCAGCCAATATTCTACGGCCTGAGTGCATATGTCATGGGAAATATTGCCATACATGTTACAAACATCCATGGTTACGAAAAAGTCGCCATCATTTAGATTATGGGGTAAGGTATTAACAAAATCTATGTCATCCCGAATAACAGATTTCACATTTGGCACGTACGGCTTGAGTAAGATATCAATGAGATTTGATAGCCTGTTAGTAGGACAGCATGGACCGGCAATTATTGGTCTGAAAGGGAGATCGTCTGGCTGCCAAATACTGATAATTTCGGCGTTTTGGTGTTGAATGGATTCCTTGATCATCTTGGATTTGTGTATCTTTGGAAGACCGTAAAACTGACTTGTTTTATATTCGAATTTCCGGAGATAGTCCTGTTCATTGTCCGTCAGTTCGTTTTTATGATCTTGGATTAAGCCGTTTATTAATCCCATTGTTCTTTTATCATGGTTGGAATCTATAGTTGCATATACCCGTTTGTCGTCAAGTATATATATAAATAAGATGTTTGAAAAGAAAACAAACTACATATTTCAAGTTAGCGCTTTCAGTTCCATCGGAACCTCCTCAGACTTTTTTATATGATAGCGTTATATGTATATATATATTTAAAAGATTCTAAATTCAACTCTCAGGTTTATATACCAAAAATACTAAGATTTGGATGGAAAGATTATATTTTAATTACATTTACATATTTGCCAAGATCTTTCGGCCTTACGGCGTCTTCAGGGCTATGTAATATAGACAATAACGTCGCTTAGTTACACATATATATATATATATATATACCAAAAAATACTAAATTTGGATGGAATAATCTATATTTAAATAACTTTTACATTAGTTCCAAGATCTTTCGGCCTTTCGGCGTCTTCAGGGCTAATGGCGTCGCTAGTTACACAATAGCGCGACGTCATTACAGGGACATAACTCTAGTATGTCAAAGGGGAATGATTATTTAAAAAAAACTTATACAAGATAATAAATATCTAACGGGTGATGAGCAGGACTATCTAGTAAATTATGAATCGAAACCGGCCTACTTTTATGGATTACCTAAAATCCATAAAAGTATAGAAATTCAAGAACAAGTAGAGAAACAGAATTCCGAGGTAATACACGTTAAAAAAACCGGAAGATCTAAGTTTCGGACCAATTGTTGGAGGGCCAGAAAGCGTCACACAAAGACTAAGTAATCTTGTCGATATCATCCTTAAACCTTTATGCAAACATGTGAAAAGCTTTCTGAGGGATGGTATAGATTTCCTATCAAAATTACCCAAAACAACGATACCGGGAAGCACATTAGTAAGTTTTGACGTTGTCAATCTCTACAGCAACATCGACTCAAAACTAGGAAATACGGCCATAGAATACTGGGTCAATAAACACAGAGATGAAATCCCAGACCGCTTTAAAACAAAGTTTATTCTTGAGGCATTAGACCTAGTAATTACAAACAACATTTTCTATTTTGATGCAAAATACTACAGCCAAATTAAGGGAGTAGCTATGGGAACAAAAGTAGCCCCGATCTATGCAACATTATCCCTGGGCTATTTAGAAGTACTATTTTATAACGATGTAGAGAGAAGACTGGGGTTCGTTAAACGACAACATTTAGAAGAATCTTGGATGAGATTTCTAGATGACTGCTTTGACATTCTTTCGGATGAAGATGACCTAAAAACAATCCACGAAATACTAAACTCGTTGGATTCATCGCTCAAGTTCACAATGGAAAGCAGCAAATCCAAATTAAGCTTCTTAGATGTTGAAGTACATTTATCAAAAAGCGGTGTTATTGAAACGGACTTATTTTATAAGAAAACAGATACTCACCAATACCTTAACTTCAAATCGAGTCATCCCGCACACACGAAACGAAATATCCCGTTTAATCTTGCAAGACGGGTCTGTACAAATGTGTCGAATAAAACGTGGAAGAATCAAAGACTTGCTGAGTTAAAACAATTTCTGATAAAACAAGATTATCCAATAAAGCTGATCGACAATGCCATAAAGACAGCTTTAGAACTAGATCAAGCGAGTCCCAAAACAGAAGAAAGAGAACGATAACATCATGCCATTAGTCACAACATTTAACCCACACCACAATAGACCGATGAACCTTATCGACATGAACAAACAGATGCTGGATAAATGCCCCAAAATGAAGAAGATTGTTTCCAATACCAACTTCATAAGCAGCTATACACAGCCAGTAAATCTAAGGAAACTGTTGACATCGTCCCGTTTTGATATGAATAAAAATATGGGAAGACCATGCGTTTCAAAATGCGGAGATAAACGGTGTGGAATGTGTAAAGACATAATGGAAGGATCAACATTCCCTATGTCAAACAACCGAGTGTTCGAAGTCAGACAAAACATGAACTGTAAAACCAAACATGTGGTTTACTTGTTAGCTTGCTCGGGATGTAAAAGCGACCAACAGCTGAATCTACGAATGAACTTACACAGGTCTCAAATACTACATCCGGAAAATAGAACAATTCCGCTTAGTAGTCATCTGGAAACCTGTGGAAAGGAAAAAAATTCAAAGTAGCACCGATATATAAATTAAATTTCATAAATGAACATCTTCTTGAAGCCAAAGAGAACAGACTAATAGAATTATTCTCCCCGAAGCTTAATGGTCGAAGATGAACATTCATTTTTTTAAAATAATCATTCCCCTTTGACATACTAGAGTTATGTCCCTGTAATGACGTCGCGCTATTGTGTAACTAGCGACGCTATTAGCCCTGAAGACGCCGAAAGATCTTGGCACTAATGTAAAAGTTATTTAAATATAGATTATTCCATCCAAATTTAGTATTTTTTGGTATATATATCTGAAAGTTCGTTATTTTAAATCGTTTAATTATATATATATATATATATATATATATATATAATAAAATATAGGTAAATACAGCTCCCAGCTAACATATATATAAACTAAATTAAAGAAAGGCACCAAAATATTAATTTAACGGCTAGCGCTTTCTGTTCGTACTGAACATCATCAGACCGATTTTATTCACGAAGAATTACGTAGACCAATAGACGCAACGTCATGACGTTACTTTAAATCTATCAAATACAACATAATAATATTTACATAATATCTACATTTAGTAATATAATAATAAAAAGATAATTATTTCATCTCTAACTGTAATATACGTTTATTTAATACCGGTTTGTACTTTTTGATGAAATAATTTTTTTTACATTCAAGTAAATCATTATTTAAAAAGTTCAATTTGTACAAGGGAAATACGTTGAACTTTCCACCTCCACACGTGTCGATGTGTGCACTTAAAGGTATTGTTCGATTACTTGGAATATTAATTTGCGATCTATGAAGGTTCATTCGAAGGTTTAGTTGACCTTCTGTTTTCCCAATGTATTTCCCTTCACAACCACGGCATACAATGAGATAAATTACATTTTTTGATTTGCATGTCATGCTTTGTTTTACATGAAAATCATGTGATTCATTTATTTTAATGGAGCTCCCTTCGACTATCACTTTACAAGTTAAACATCTTTCATCCCCACATTTAGAAACTATAGGTTTTTTAATTTCCGAATCAAATTGTGAGGAAGTGAGAATTCGTCTCAAGTTCGGGGGCTGTTTTAGACTGTTGATCACATTTGTTTTTTTCATAATGTATTTAAGTTTTTCACTTTTAAATAACTGTGGTAAATGTGATCTAATTATATCCATGCCCGTTCTTGAGAAGGATTGTGTGTAGTAACTAAAGTCAAAATTTCACTTTGTTTATCTAAAACTTTAGGTTTTCTTAGAACTTTTTGATCTATTTTTAAGGCTTGTTTAATGCCATTTTCTATTAAACCACAAGAACGGGACATGGATATAATTAGATCACATTTTTTCACTATTAAATAACTGTGGTAAATGTGATCTAATTATATCCATGCCCCGTTCTTGAGAAGGATTGTGTGTAGTAACTAAAGTCAAAATTTCACTTTGTTTATCTAAAACTTTAGGTTTTCTTAGAACTTTTTGATCTATTTTTAAGGCTTGTTTAATGCCATTTTCTATTAAACCACAAGAACGGGGCATGGATATAATTAGATCACATTTACCACAGTTATTTAAAAGTGAAAAACTTAAATATATTATGAAAAAAACTTGAGACGAATTCTCACTTCCTCACAATTTGATTCGGAAATTAAAAAACCTATAGTTTCTAAATGTGGGGATAAAAGATGTTTAACTTGTAAAGTGATAGTCGAAGGGAGCTCCATTAAAATAAATGAATCACATGATTTTCATGTAAAACAGAGCATGACATGCAAATCAAAAAATGTAATTTATCTCATTGTATGCCGTGGTTGTGAAGGGAAATACATTGGGAAAACAGAAGGTCAACTAAACCTTAGAATGAACCTTCATAGATCGCAAATTAAGATTCCAAGTAATCGAACGATACCTTTAAGTGCACACATCGACACGTGTGGAGGTGGAAAGTTCAACGTATTTCCCTTGTACAAATTGAACTTTTTAAATAATGATTTACTTGAATGTAAAGAAAATTATTTCATCAAAAAGTACAAACCGGTATTAAATAAACGTATATTACAGTAAGAGATGAAATAATTATCTTTTTATTATTATATTATTAAATGTAGATATTATGTAAATATTATTATGTTGTATTTGATATATTTAAAGTAACGTCATGACGTTGCGTCTATTGTTCTACGTAATTCTTCGTGAATAAAATCGGTCTGATGATGTTCAGTACGAACAGAAAGCGCTAGCCGTTAAATTAATATTTTGGTGTCCTTCTTTAATTTAGTTTATATATATATATATATATATATATATATATATATATTCGAAATAAAGATGTTTTAGGAAAGAAAACTAGTCTTTTTTGCGAGTACTTTCTGCTTTATTAAGCTTCATCAGACAAATTTTACCAACAATTGATGTGACGTAGTAACGTCATGGTTACAACAAAGAACTATAACGGCTATAATGTACACGATAAGATAATGCATATATGTATCATTAATAAAATTATTAATTAAACATTTATAATTTACAATGTTAATATAACAAAAATAAACATCTTGAATTAAGCAATGGTTTGAATTTGTCAATAAAATATGATTTCTTTGCTTCTAATAGATCGTTGTTTTTGCTGTTTAATTGATATAACGGAAATACATTAAAATTGCATTTGCCACACACATCAAGGTGTCGGCTCAGGGGTATCATCCTGTATTGTGGAGTAAGAATATGATGTCGATGGAGGTTCATTCTTAATCTAGGCATATTTACGGTCTTCCCGATATATCTACCCTTACAGCCCGGACAAATTATTACATATATAATGTAATCTGATTTACAAGTCATTGTTTTTTTTACGTGAAATGTAAAATTGTCCGTGATATTTATGGATGAACCTTCAATTATGATTGAACACGTTTTACATTTTGATTCATTACACTTGTTAACTGTGGGTATGATTTTAGTTGATTCGAATTTTGATGAGATTAGTAATTTAGCCAGGCTTTGAGGTTGCTTTAAACTATTTATTATTTTTGTCTTTTTTAATATATCATCCATAATCGGGCTATTTTTAAGAATATGGAGATTGTTACTAATTATAGATTTACCATCTTCTTGTGATGGGTTGAAAGTAGTTACTAAAGCTACCTCTTTGTGACTCTTTGTTTCACAAATCGTTTTAGGGCATCTTAATTTGCTCTGATCTAAATTAGAGCTTTTCGAATGGCATCATCTATTAGTTTTGCCGGGTAGTGTTTTTTTTTTAAGAAACCCTTTAAGCTCATTAAGGCGTATTTGTTTAATATCAGATTGTGAAACTATGGTACACACACGTCTAGCTAAATTATACGGAATATTACGTTTGGTATGAGAAGGATGACATGAATTAAAATTGAGATACTGATGTGTGTCTGTCGGTTTATAATACATATCAGTTTCAATTTGACCATTCGGTAATAGATTCACCGTAACATCGAGAAAGTCTAGTTTTACTTTACTAGATTCAATAGTGAATTTAATGTCGACATCTAGGCTATTCAGGAGTCCGTGGAGTTTGGTGATCGATGTATCTTCTATATTAAGGACGCACCAACAATCATCTAGAAATCGTTTCCACGATTGTTTAATCATGTCGCTAAAAGTTTTATCGAAGGTTGTGAATACTTTCGCATACCAAATTTCTTCGAGATAACCTAATGTTATTGTTGCGTATGTCGGACCAACTTTTTTGCCCATAGCAACACCTTTAATTTGTGAGAAATAATGGGTATCGAAGAAAAATATGTTATTTGAAATTACTAAATTTAGAGCGCCAATTATTAATTGTTTAGAAAAACGATCTGGGATACTATCGGGGTATGTATCTATCCAATATTCGATAGCTTTAATCCTAGATCTTTACTGATGTTATTATATAGATTTACTACATCAAAGACCGTAAATATGCTTAGATTAAGAATGAACCTCCATCGACATCATATTCTTAATCCACAATACAGGATGATACCCCTGAGCCGACACCTTGATGTGTGTGGCAAATGCAATTTTAATGTATTTCCGTTATATCAATTAAACAGCAAAAACAACGATCTATTAGAAGCAAGGGAATCATATTTTATTGACAAATTCAAACCATTGCTTAATTCAAGGTGTTGATTTTTGTTATATTAACATTGTAAATTATATCGTGTATATTATAGCCGTTATAGTTCTTTGTTGTAACCATGACGTTACTACGTCACATCAATTGTTGGTAAAATTTGTCTGATGAAGCTTAATATCTGAAGACGCCTATAGAGGGCAGATAGCTAGCTTATATGACTTAATGTAATGAAGTAAAGTGGAGAATTTTTTACCTGGACGTATTGTTTTATTTTCATATGCATTTATCTACCGTAAACAAAGAAGTACTTGTACTTTATCTACTTTAATATATATATATATATTAAAGGTACTTGTAAAAAGTATGAATCATGTATTAAAATATGGATTGATTAATGTAAAACAAATACTGTATTAAGGTGATATAAAAGGGTCACAAAGCACTATATTTTTTTTTAAATTGGAATATTTCAGTATTTAAAACACTTCCACATCAGGAGTATTCTTGCAATTACATCGTGTAAATATTTGGGGGGGGGGGGCAAGTTGTTTTAAATTTTAAATCAATTTCCTGGCAAAATGAGGTGGAAAGGGGGGTTATGACATAATTCATAGCATAAAAGGGGTATGAAAAGGCAATATTATTTTTGAAGATCACCACAAATAATAGATTAACATCCAAAATGTAAAACGTTAAGCTGCGAAAGACGAATCTACAGCATATCCATTTTGGGGTGTGGACTCATCTGGAAATAATGTCATAGGAATCCTTGAAATCTTATGTGTAACAATTTGTTTGTACAAAATAAAATGCTCGGTTAAAATTCAAGCATGACATCCAATTAATGTTAATTTGGCTTAACTTAATATCCAAAATCATGTTGAGGAAAAGGGGTGGGTGGGAACAGTGAGCCAGTGTAAATGAAATGAAGACATAGAAATGTCCTTGCAAACACATAGAGGAACAGCGGCAAAATGAAGTCCACTCATGTTTTGAAAATTCCTACATACCTCAGCAGTGCATAATTAAACTAAATTTCTTAATTTTTAAATTTCTGACAAACACATGGATCCTTTTTTAATATGTGACAAACACGTGGATCCTTTCCAAATTATTAAACAACGGAAAAAAACAGATGACTAATTAATATTTTGACAGTAATATTGGGGGCAATCTGAAACTTACTATGATTTTTTAGGAAATTGAGTGAAATTATTATACTTTCTTCCCATCTAACCTTTATGATGCAGAAAAAGTAATATTTATACATTAAAATATTTTTCACTAATTTTGAAAAGTATGTAAACACTGAAAATCACAAAATTTGTACTAAAGTCAATAATTCCCCTCACATATTTGTCAATTTTTTTTAAAATGTTACCATTTCACTTTTTTTTTTTAACAAAATGTCATATATCACAATTTCTGACAACAGTCGGCTTGTTTACATATAGGAGGCAGACCACCATTAATTTTCCCATTGACTTCAATGTTAATTCTGGCCTCTTTGCCCACCTCCAATTTTTCCCAAAATTTTCGTTGGGCTTAATGCTTTTGACTACAGACAGCAACAAATGGCCATGTCTTTGCAATAAAATTTGTATGAAGTCGACCACCAAAGTTTTGAGATACACGACTTGAAGAAGCGTACTAAAAACTAATTGCCGTACATATCACCGTAGACAACCTGATAACTTAGTTATCCTTCTACCTCAAAATTATGAATACTTACCAGAACCTGACAGAAAATATTAATTCAAACCCTATTCGTCCATTCTAGACCAAACAATAAACAAAAATGAGCATGCAAAGGGGGAGAAAAGAGACGGAGAGAGAATTGCTATAAATACACGAACTACAATTTGTGGGTACCGAGATGGCCAAATCTAATGGTGGTCTGCCTACACTAGGCGGTTATCTGTTTTTGTTCAAATTGTTGTATGATTATATATAGAAATGCAGGGCTAGGGCCATTACATTACCAATGTAATTAATTACATTACCATTACTTTTTAAATGTAATCATTACAATTACTTTCTCATTTTTAGCAATATAATTAATTACCATTACCCATTACATTGAAAGTAACTAATTACCATTACCCATTACTTTATGAGTATATAAATAAAAAACATTTTTTATAAAAAAATAAAAAGACCGCCTTATTTTTCTGCCATGATGCACCTTCAAAATGAAACTCAAAATAATCCTTGATTCACAATAATAGATATTTGTGTATGAATTGTTATTTCTTTATAAAAATGCTATCAAGGCAAATTTTCAAGTCGCACGCTGTGGTGACAAAAACTAATGTTTTATATTGAAACTGAACTCCGGTTACAAAACTACCTAAATAATTAAATAAAAAATAGTTAAAGCCCCAAAACGGCCATACTTGTTTCAGATTTATGAAATAAATATGGCCGACATTGAGGCTTATGACCCGGAAAGGTTAGCTGATCTCACTTCCAGTTTGCTGCTGGTCAGACAGGTGTAGACATCCGGCCTAATTCTCTACACACGCTTGATTGGTTGCTCTATTTTTCCCCGACATTGAAATGTACCATAAAATGTAATTGAAAAGTAATTGAAATGTAAATGACCATTACATGATTTTGGGAATGTAGTTAATTACATTTCCATTACTCATTACTTTTGAATTCTTCCATTACTCATTACATGGCCATTATTAAAAGACGTTATAATTACATTCCATTACCATTACCCAGCCCTGAGCAATAGTGGCATTTAGGTGTTTAATTTTTTGTTGTTGTCAATTCTATGTTTATTTTGTTGTTTATGATACCTTTTGTTTTGATTTTACATTTATATTCCCATATTATTTTCAGATAATTCAATATTCCACAAGTTAACATTGGTGATGCTATATCATGGAACAGTAATGTGTATTTGTTTAGATTCAAAATTATTATTTATGGATAACTTTTTTTTAGATTGGTTTGGACGTTTTGTTTATATAATTCTATTGCCACACAAATATAAATATTGTTTGGTGTCCGTACTTTTGTAAAAAAATATCTGTTTCTATTTTATTATCATCAGCTTTTAGCACCATAATATCCAAAAATGATATTGTTTTGTCGCTTGTTTTAACGGTAAATTGTATTTTTGGGTGTATGCTATTTAGAATTTCACTAAAGTTGGATAATTGATCTAGATTTTGTAGCCAAATAAAAAAACAATCATCTAGGAATCTTTTCCATTGTTCCTCAAAGTATATTATTGTTTCAAGGTCAAATGCTATCTCAACTTTTTCCGCAATTTCAAATTCTAGATAGCCCAAAACTAATGTTGCGTAATAGGGGGCGCATTTGGTCCCCATGGCAGTGCCAACTAGCTGTTTTTAAAAATTTGCATCGAAATAGAAACAGTTATAATCAAGTACGAACTTTAAACTACATAATAATGTGTTTAGCTTATGCACACTATTTGGATTATAATTTCTACGCTCCTTTTTAGTCGAGCACTCTGTACATTCGCTGAAACCAAAATGTAATCAATGAAGTTTGAATATTCGACCAAGAACATACCGATTCCAAGCGAGCAACAGTATACAAGAAAACTCATTCAACAAACAGAACTTTTGTGCAGAAGAATACGGTGGCAAGCATTCTTCTATTTGAATCCTGAAACCAAAGGTAACCACAAAGAAACATTTAGTTTTAATTCTACAAAAACACAACCCGCCATACCCGAACCGGGTAACTTCGAAAAGCAACTTTCAAATCTCATAAAAGATGTAAAATTTGGTGATGCGAATTGTCACTTTCAAAATAGACTTTTATCGGACATCAAAAAAAAAATGGACCGAACAAAAGACCTACTTGTGCCCGCCGATAAAACAACAAATTGAAAAAGGTCCGTACAGAAAATTACTTACTAAAAACATCACAAAAAACTACAAAAATATAAACCAGGACACTGTAGCAGAAATTGAGATGGAAAATAAGAACATCGCAGTAGACCTCGAACTTGAAGATAGAATCAAAATTTCGACTAAAAAAGATGCATTTATTACATTAAAGGACCACAAACAAAACTTTCAAAATAACCCAACGTGTAGACTAATCAACCCAACTAAGTCAGAAATAGGAAAAATTAGTAAACAGATCCTCGAAAAATTGAACACACAACTTCGAGATAAACTAAAACTCAATCAATGGAAAAACACAGCATCCGTATTACAATAGTTCAGTAGTTTTGAAAACAAAGCCCAATGTTAATTCATTGAATTTGATGTCGTCGACTTCTACCCATCTATTTCAAAAGATTTGTTAAACACCGCACAATTAGTCAAGACGAACGGCACATCATTCTAGACAAACCATGGGGTAAGACCCACTCGCCAGATTTATTCGATGTCACAATGGGTAGTTTTGATGGTGCCGAGGTATGTGAACTTGTCGGCTTATTTCTACTCCAGGAGATCACGGAGAAACACGGCAATATTTTTGGATTGTACAGAGATGATGGCCTAGGCATTACAAGAGCGCCCCCAAGACAGGTAGAACATATGAAGAAAGACCTTTGCTCTATATTTCAAAAACACGGCTTAAATATAGCAATCGAAGCAAACAAAAGCATCGTTAATTTCCTTGATGTTACGCTCAACTTTACAAATGGTAAATACGCCCCGTTCAACAAACCAAAAAATTCACCGCTGTATGTAAACAAAAAGTCTAACCACCCACCCAGGATTCTAAAAAACATTCCAGATGCCATTTATAAACGTCTAAATGAAATATCAAGTGACAAAGAAACATTCGACAAGGCCGCGCCCCTATACCAAACGGCATTGGATAAAAGCGGATGCGATCAACTCACCTATTCCCCAAGCATACCAGAAAACTACAACAACAAAGAAATGTAATTTGGTTCAACCCACTATACAGCCGAAGCGTACAGACAAATGTTGGAAAAGCTTTCCTTAAAATATTAGACGAAGAATTCCCAATCACAAATAAACTTCACAATCTATTCAACCGAAATACCGTCAAAATTAGCTACTGTACAATGAATAGTATTCAACAGAGCATCAATAACCACAATAAATCAATCCTGGCTAAAAGTGAGGCAAATACAAATACGGAAAAATGCAATTGTAGAAATCGTTGCCCCTTACCAAAAAAGTGTTTGACAGAGTCAATAATATACCAAGCGACAGTCTAAGCTAACAACAAACCAGAAGAAACCTATGTAGGCCTCACGGAGGGCCCCTTTAAAACGAGATTTAATAACCACACCCATTCTTTTAGAAACAATAAGCTGAAAAACAGCACAGAATTGAGTAAATACATATGGAAACTTAAAGACGATAATATAAATTACAGCATCACATGGACAATTTTAAAGAATTCCAAACCGTACAACCCCTCCACAAATAAATGCAACTTATGCATATGGGAGAAATATTTTATTATTTGCATACCAGAAATTTCCACCTTAAAGCTACAGTTTCAAATTTTAAAGCTATATTTTTAAAATTTATTAAAACAAAGCCTGAAAATATATGGTATCAATAAACAGTCCTACCTTGTTAAAGAATAATCCTATTAATCCGATAATTCACTATTGCCAGCTGATTAATTGGCAAAAATATCATTTTCAACTTCAAATTCCAACGTTTGAATATGGCTTATATATAGATTGAATGGAAAACAAGGGAGGTACTTGTGTTATCATTTCCTGTGTCAATGATTTTTAAGGGTGGGAAATAAATAATGCCCATGGTCGTATAATAGAAAAAATAGAAAAAATGAACTTGTTTTTACATGCAGGCATCTTCATAAATATTTACTGCAGAACTTTAAAATAAAATAGCACCTTATTTTATTGTATTTATATTATAATAGTAAATGCAGGGGGGCTGCACTACACGCACCCCAAAAAAGTAAACAAGATAAACCTGCGGACAAGACATAAAATAGACATTGGCAAAACTAAACAATTATCAAATCAAGTGAATGGATCCGGGGGCCAGCCGTAAGCGTCCACTGCGCTGTACAGTCCCGAGCCTTTTTGATACAGGCTTCACTAAAATGATTTACAAAAAAGATGTAACAAAAAAATGCGATACATTTAACAATAAGGGCGATAATCCGTACAGAAAGTCGGAAAACGCTAAAATAATAAATGTAGTGAGCAAACAGGAGCAAAGCCCGACAACAAGAACATTCTGCAGTACGAAGGGCTTAAACTCTACTCTAATAGTATATGCAGGGGGACTGCACTACACGCAAAACCAAAAAAGTAAACCTAAGTATGTTTTTTTTATTATTGTATTGTTTCGCCAGTATTGTGTCAATAGGTCATACATAGCACATTTAGTAGCCGACGAGATTTAAAGATTGGTTCATCTAAAACACAGATGTTTTAGCAGTTATAATAGCTTTCTTAAATTTATTTGTTATGTTCTCTTGTGTACTGTTGACGTCACGCCCATCAACCGTTGCCATGCCTCGTATATCCAAATTTCATTTGTATATTCGCACTTTAATCCTCAACTTTTTAAACTTTGACATTTTATGTTTGTGTGAGACATTTTTAAAGGGAAACGATAAACTCAATGTTCCAGGTTACGAGTGGTATGGGCGAAATAGAAATGCGTTGCATAAAAATGCTAAAAGAGGCTCGGGGGTGTAGGTGTATTGGTAAAATTGGAATTATTCGAAGTTTATGATGTGGACGTTTTAGACGACTCTAAAGAAGATATCCTATGGATAAAATTTCGTCATAAATTTCTTAGCGAATGTGACATTTGTATTGGTTCGTGTTATCTCCCACCGGAAAATAGGGATCGTAACGCTGATGAATTTTTTGATGACCTCTTACAACAGACATATTGTTTTCAAAATGAAGGATTATTATATATTGTGGGCGACTTCAATTTAAGATGTGGCGAAGAACAAGACTTCATTGCATGAGTGGATGGTATACCACCGAGGGATATCTTAAGACCACACAAGTAATGGATATGGCGAAAAACTGATTGACGTTTTGACAAGTTGCAGTATGTGTATGTTAAATGGACGAGTTTATGGTGAAAAAGGTTCACATAACTTTTCATGTGTATCAAAACGGGGCAAGTCGGTGGTTGACTATGCATTAACAGCAAACGAACAGTTATTTAGGTGTAAATCGTGCAATATATTTCTCATGTCAGACCTTATAAACCGGAGCGGGATACAATTTGAAACATCAGTGCCAGACCATGGGCCCATCATGTGGACAATAGATGTACAAATTCGCGATTCGGAGACATGTAACAATAAAGCAGTCAGTAAAACTATTTGGTATGACACGAGAAAGATACCTAGTGATTTTTTTAAAACGACAGAAGCTTTGACCGAACGGATTAATGATCTTGAATCTTGAAACAGACCTCAATGAAACCCAAAACATAAACACTGCATATGCTAAGTTTATAGAGATTATAGAAACAGAGTTACAAAATCGTGCCCGGACCAGCTACAACAAAAAGACGGAAGACGTATGTAAAAAAAAGAGAAGGCATGGTTAAACTGCACTGAGCATGGTTCACTGAGGAAACTTCGAACATAATTCTGTGTGAAAAGAAAAACTTTTGATAAGACTAATCGTAGATATAAACGTCAATACCAAGCACAACAACAGAACATGCTTATCTCAACGTATGGTAATCCAAAAAATCGGAATCGCTAACGATAGGAGAAATGGAATTCCATTAAAAATAGAAACTGAAAACGGATTTATTTTAGATCATGGAGCTGTTTTAGATAGGTGGAAAGCTGACTACAACAATTTGCCGAACGTACCATTAAGCGACGACTTTGATGCTGCACACTTGGAGGATATAAAAAACGGTAGGCACATATTTTTGAAACAAGACTGTAAATCTTTAAACGAGAGAATAGGCGAGCACGAGGTCCGAAAATCCGTATATCATATGAAATTAGGAAAATCGGCAGGAATAGACCATATAGTCAGTGAATGCATCCACAACGAGACCTGTATAGTTTTATTACACAATATTATAAATAAGTGCTTTAAAGGGTGGTAAAGTTCCAGAACTGTGGCTTAAAGGCATAATAAATCCGATCCCTAAGAACGATAGTGGAAAGAAATGGGACCCAATGGCATATAGGGGAATCACTTTATTATCTATCCCAAGCAAAGTATACACACACATCCTGAATACAAGACTGTCACAGTGGCTAGAGGACAATGGCGTCCTGGCAGATGAACAAAACGGGTTTCGTAAAAAAAGGAAATTGTGTCGACCACATTTATGTGTTGAACAGTATTATAAATAATAGAAAATCAGCCAAACAGCAAACATTTGACTGCTTTGTTGATTGCAAAAAAGCTTTCGATGGTTTGAATAGATCTTGTTTATTGTTTAAATAAAAAACTCTAGGTATTCATGGTAAATTTCTAGATAGTATAGTATCACTTTATGAAAATGTGACTTGTTCTGTTAAAGTGAACTCTTCATTAACTGAATGGTTTCAAGTAACTCAAGGTGTCAAACAGGGATGTGTTTTATCACCAACATTATTTTCTATATATGTAAATGATTTAGTTAAGGAACTGAATGCTATTGAATGTGGTATAGATATCGATGGTAAAATGATCTCTGCATTATTATATGCAGATGATATAGTTCTTTTAGCACCAGATGAAAACAAACTTCAACGACTGTTAGATGTATTAAGCAATTAGTGTCGTAAGTGGAGGTTAGTCATAAATGAAGATAAAACTAAAATTGTCCATTTTCGTAATCCTAGTGTCAACAGGTGCACTGTTAAATTTAATTGTGATAACATAAATATCGTATACACCAGTGAATATAAATACTTAGGTATATGGCTCAATGAATTCTGTGACTACTCATTTAGTGCTAAAGAACTCTCAAAATCAGCAAATAGGGCATTAGCTATGATAAAAACAAAGTTCACTCAATTTGGTGGCTTTAATTTGAATGTATATAATAAGTTATATGAAGCCCTTGTATTATCTATCCTTACATATGCATCTGGAATATGGGGAATCAATACCCATAGATGTATTAATGTGCTTAACAATAATGCTTGTAAATTTTACTTGGGTTTAACTTAACGGAGCAGCAACATAGCATCTCGGGGGGATATGGGCTGGTTACAGGGGGATACCATTCTGAAAATAGAACTATTTCGCTACTGGAATAGAATTAAACTAAATAGAAATAACCCATGTAAAGATGTGCACAAGTGGAGCATTAGGCGTAAAACATCATGGAATTATCGGGTTTTAAAGTTAGGTGAGAAACTAAATGTTTTAGTGAATGATAATGATATTGTGTGCCTCAATAATGTTAAAACAAAGTTATCCGAAATGGATATAGATCGTTGGTCACAGAGCTTATGGGATGATAAGACTTGTCTAAATGGCAATAAACTAAGATCATATCGTAAATATAAAACTTTGTTTGGTACGGAACCTTATGTTCAAGTAGTTAAGAATAGGTCACACAGACGAGTTTTGTCAAAATTAAGAGCTGGATCACTTCCCCTCAGAATAGAAACTGGACGTTTTTCAAAACCACCCGAGCCCGTGTATGAAAGAATATGTATATTTTGTAATGATAGACAGGTTGAGGATGAAGAACATTTTGTTTTTAATTGTGATTTTTATAACGATATAAGGCAATCAATATGTACCAGAGCCTGCCAAATTGAACCAACTTTTAACCTGTATGATAATGTAAATAAAATGTACTTCTTAATGAATACTATTGATATTTTACCTCATTTTGCATCTTGTATATATAGAATGTGTGAACAGAGGAAAAATGTTCTTTTAACCTAAATGTTTACGTATTTATTCATATTGTATGTGTCTCACTTTTATTGCTATGTATCATTTTTAACCTTTACTGTTGAATGTTTTAATTGTTTTGCATATGTATAGTGTCTCATAAGTCGTTACCGGCTGGCATCTTAATAATTTTGTTTCTATGTGTTTGTGCAATGTATTTTTGTAAAGATGGTGACACTGAATAAAATAAATTATTATTATTATTTATTATTATGTATTATTCTACTGATGAGTGTGGAGTTCCACATGAAACTTTAAATAAAGAACTTACAGATTTCATATTTCTAATTATTTATATATATATATATATATATATATATATAGATAGAAAATTAAAAAATGTCAAAAGAAAACTACATATTTTCAGTTAGCGCTTTCACAACTTACGTTGCTCGTCAGACTTTTAATATTACCACTAATCAATATATTATAATAGATACATATTATGACGTCATGACGTCATGGTTACAATATGAACAATACATGCAAGGGTGATAACTCAGTACATTTTAAACCGTTAATTAAAAACATATTCTCTCATTTAGAGTTAAGTTTTGGATGGTATTTGTAAATATAAAATTGTTCTTTGGCCTCTAAGAGGTCGTTATTCTTATTATTGAGCCTATACAATGGAAATATACTAAATTTGCCTGCACCACACACTGCTAGATGTTCACTTAGTGGAATCATCCTGTATTTGGGTTGCAGTATGTGTTGTCTGTGAAGATTTACTCTCAGTCTCAGCAATATTTTAGTCTTCCCTATATAGGTACCCTTGCACCCCGGACATGTTATAAGGTATACAACAAAACTGGATTGGCAATTCATTGACTGTTTTACATAAAATGTAGTGTCACTATTAACTTTAACAGATGACCCCTCAATGATTACATCGCAAGTTTTACATCTTGGATCATTACATTTGGAAACGAATGGTGGTAATGAGGCGACCGATTCGAAATGTGATGATGTTAATAATCTAGCTAGATTAGACGGCTGTTTTAGACTTTTAATTACGTTCATCCTTCTTAGGATTTTATCCATAGTTTGACTATTTTTAAGAATATGGGTGTAATTATCAATAATAGATTTTCCAAATTCTTGGGTTGGATTAAACGTAGTAACTAAAGCAACGTCACGTTTATCAGAGATTGCGGGTATTTTTGGTTGTCTTAAAAGATCTTGGTCCAGATCCAATGCTTTTTAAATTGGCATTGTCTATTAGCTTTTCTGGATATCTTTGTTTTAGTAAAAATCCCTTTAACTCCTGCAATCTCTGATTTTTCATGTCATAATTTGAAACAATTGTACAAATGCGTCTAGCTAGGTTATATGGGATATTTCTTTTTGTATGAGACGGGTGACAAGAACTAAAATTCAGATATTGATGTGTATCTGTTGGCTTGTAAAAAATATCAGTTTCAATAGAGCCGTTAGGGTGAAGTATTAATTTCACATCGAGAAAATTTAGTGTTGTTTTACTCTGCTCAATTGTGAACTGAATACTGCCGTCTAAATTGTTTAACATTTTATGGAGTTCAGAGATGATATCTGAAGACACTTTAAGGACCACAAAACAATCATCCAAAAATCGTTTCCAAGACATCCTTATTAGGTCACTGAAAACATTTCCATAAGTTATTGTCACCCTCTCATACCATATTTCCTCAAGATAACCTAAAGTTAGTGTAGCATAGGTGGGACCAACTTTAGTACCCATTGCGACTCCTTTGATTTGTGAATAGTATAGGTTATTAAAGGAAAATATGTTGTTTGACAGAACAATATCCAGAGCACCGAGAATAAAAGAGTTCGAAAAGCGATCTGGTATCAAATCATTATGATTATTTAGCCAATATTCTATAGCTTTTAGACCCAGATCTTTAGTGATATTATTGTATAAATTTACTACATCGAAGCTAATGAGAGTGCTACTCGGTTCTACCTCTTTAGGCAATTGGTGTAAATAATCAATATCGCCACGAAGAAAACTTTTAACGCGAGAACATAACGGTTTTAGAATAATGTCAAGGAAGTTGCTGAGTCGCTGGGTACTGCTGTTGGGCCCCCCTACAATTGGTCTGAATTTTAAATCTTCAGGACTCAATACTTGTACAACTTCATCCTCAGAATTCTTGACAGCTTTTTCTATCAATTTGCTCTTATGGACTTTTGGTAAGCCATAGAAAAAAAGCTGTAGTTGGTTCAAAAATAACGAGATACTCTTTTTCACCTGTATGTAGTACATTGCTGTTTTTGGTAATGTATTCAAATACCTTTTTCTTCACAGAATCATTTTCTTGGATGCTTGAAGGTCGGTAGTATTCCGCGTCAGTTAACATTTTTACGATGCTCTGTTCATAGAATAAGCTCTCCATAACCACTATGTATATATATATATATATATATATATATATGTAGAAGTAGTTAGAAGATTCCATTAGAAGTAGATAATATACGTAAAATAAAGTAAATGCGTCCATTCCAGATAGTTATTTTATTATGCCCCCGTCAGACCGAGTGGCGTCCTTACTGCGCTGCTGCGACTACAGAATTTAGAAGGTCGCCGGTAAACGTAAACACAACGCGAGAAAATGTCCAAAAAATTTACAAACTTGAAGGAAGTCGCGTTCTTTATGCGGTCATTTTCCGTCGCAGTAAGGACGCCACCACAGTCTGAAGGGGTATTAGATCGGAGAACCTTGGCGTTTGTTTTGAACATGCTCAAAATAAACGCCATGAATCGGTGATCATTGGCGACCACGGTCACCACAGCACGATAGCTGGCGTCTCCACCACGCTTATGGCGATCTTAATGCGCTCTTAACTCATTTCCAATCGCTGTAGCAACGAAGTAAGGTCGCCACCCCGGTCTGACGGGGGTATTACTGACATGTTTTATATAATTTTCAAAGTAATGTAGGTAACTAGGTATAGAAACAATAGTGGGACGTAATTACGTCATTATAATGGAGAATAATACATTATGTGAATGCGATCAAATCAAACCATTTAGTTTTGGTTTATATTTATCGATGAAATATTTTTCTTTGATCCCCATTCGTATATTATCAGGTGTGAACATTTTATAGAATGGATATACAACAAAATTAGGGTTTTTATCCTTTGCACATGTATCAATATGTACACTTAATGGAATCATTCTTGTCTTAGAGTCCCTTATTTGTTGTCTATGTACATTCATTCTATTTCTAAGATTGTTCGTACACTATATCGGGTGAACGATATATGAACTGGTCTTTTAGTTTCAGGATCTGTTTTAGCATCTGTTTTAAGGCTGTGATGATAGTGAAAAATGTGTTTATGTTCGACTTCTTTAACAATCAGCTGACCAGGTAGCTGAGATCCCCGTTAAACGACAGGGTGACACTGGTGGGGGATTTTCCTGCTTCTGTTGGTTACTTCTGTATAGTTGGGGGATAATTATTTTGGTAGCAGAACACATGCCGTAACTAATCTAATTCCTCGTTGAGATATTCTGTTTCAAATATGTTCACGTCTCTGCGTACTAAGGTGGATATGATGTTTTTTTAACACTGTGGGGTGACTTGAGTTACGGTAAAACCGAAGGAGTTATTGGGGGTGTGTTTAGGGCGCGTTCTTGTGTGTAATAAACCAGTCATTGTTTCCTATAAAATTGTGTTAGTTCTGAAACAAAATGTAAGCTTATACGTTTTGAGTTAAATGTTTTCATTGATATAAAATATAGTCACAATGTTTGAAGATGATATACTCATCTCAGTGATTCCTTGTTTTTGTGGAAGGGTGTCGCTGTTAATGCTAAAATGTCTTTCGATTGAGTATATAAAAAAGTTACAATGTACAAAGTCCTAATACCATCTGGTTAATTCGCAATTGCTGACAAAACCCATTTTTCTATATATATAAGCAATTTGACAGCTTTTAGTTATAGTTAAGTGTTATTTGAATTCATATGTCTATTGTAAGTTTATATATAAATAAAAAAAAACCAAGTACGAACAATCCAAATCATAAGACAGAATTCGAAGTCCTAAAAACGTTATAGGCAAAATAGTGTATTCAAGCAAAATAGTGTAATCAGCAAATGAACTGCTCCTCGTGTACAAAATTACACGACAAGCAGTGGTAACAGGTGTCCGGAAGAGTAAGCTTACCCTGCCTGGCGCCATAGCTGCATCTAAACTATTAGACTAAATCTCGTTAAAATAGCGTGATTGGCCAATGGACTATCAATAACAGCCTACATCGGTTGTGATCCCAAAACAAACGGTAAAGGCAAAATAGTGCAATCAGGTAAAATAGTGTAATCAGCAAATGGACTGTTCGTCGTGTACAAAATACACGACAAACAGTGGTAACAGGTGTCCAGAAGAGTAAGCTTACTCTGCCTGGCGCCACACCCGCCATAGCTGCATCCAATCTTTTAAGCGAAATGTCAGTCAAATATATTATAGATGCCAAATTTTATTTTTTCCATCTGGGTTATTATTAAAGCATTTATTCTTAACATTTCTGCAACATTTTAACAGCTCTCACCCTTTATTTCAAAATACTTTTTTTCATTCTTATTCTTAGCTATACAATATCCGTGATCATTATTAAGACAGTAGACATGTGTATCCTTTGTCAGTCAATGTCGGAAAAACTTGACGAAAGGAACGGGTTTTTTTTGGTTCATTGGATCTCTGTTCGCCCCGCGACCTCGAGCAATTTGCAAGGTAAATCGTGCACATGGCTTTGTTTACAAATTCTATGACCTGGCACTTGACCCCAGAATATCTTCACCCCCGCAAGCGCGACCGGTGATTGGTAAACTTTTAAATAGCCGCACCGGATCCAGCTCACACCTACGCAAATATGGCCCCGCACTATAAAGCAATAATGATTTCTTCTGGCCTATTTCGAGCATTTACAAATTTTATTGGAACACTTTGTTGACATATTGATTGCACGATTATTGATTGTCCGATTTTACAGATCGGTTTAGTCTGGAGCGAAGGTGGCATGATTGCCAACCGAGAATTCGGACTATTTCCAGTGATGTATAACACGATAACTGGAATTTTGTAGTAAGAGCCGTATTTTGACATTTTAAACACTCGCCACCCCTACATCGCCGGTATTTACACTTTATACATTGCACTTTTTACACATAATCAATCGGGAAAAAAACCCCCATTAAAGCAGAGTATTTAATATTGACAGCCATACCCTTCCATATGTTTTACCTCTTAGATACAAGTTTTTGATCGACTAATCTTTTATCATAGCAATCTGATCGTTCAACTGGTGAGCGTATTTGTAGTTGCCAAGAATGTCGATTATCTTCATATCTCTTTACATCAAAACGTGTCATTTCAGCCCTTCTTTCCAAGTTTAATTTTTTATTATCTGTCTGTGGAGAAACAGTTTAAGAATAATATTAAAGGAGTTAAAGCTCGAACATAATATTATCCACAATATTCTAAATTAAAAACGAATTAAATGTTGGTCGATTTCAATCAATACTGATGTTATGAAAATTGCCGTGAAAATGTGGGATCCAAATATCCAATGTATACACAGTGAACATTTTAAAATCGCCACACCATTTGTAATGAAAAAAGACAAACATATCTTGTAAGACAATGCGGTTGTAATTTAATGATGTGTCTGTTCAAGTTGGTAATTCTAACATTAATCCATCTAGATCTGCTAGAAATATTGGTGTTATTTTTGATTGTCAATTATCTATGGAATCTCAAATTAATAATATATGTAAAACTGGTTATTTTAATTTACGTAATATATTTAAAGTTAAGAAATATATGTCTCCTGATGCTACCAAAACCTTAATTAATTCTCTTGTTACATCTCGCATTGATTGTTTTAACTCCTTACTGTACGGTACTCCTGCCAAACATCTTGACAAGCTTCAAAAGCTTCAGAACTCCGCTGCTATATCAGGCACTTCCTATCGAGACCACATTACACCTGTCCTCTACAACTTACATTGGTTACCGGTTGAATATAGAATAGAATATAAGATTTTACTTTTAACTTTTAAATGTTTAAATAATATAGGCCCTTCTTATTTGTCAGATATTTTACAATTTTATAAACCAAGTCGGTGTTTACGTTCTGCTTCTGGTGAATATCTTGAAAAAAGGGCTAATTTGGAGTCTCACGGTGAGAAAGCCTTTTCAGTCGCCTCTCCGAAACTCTGGAATAAACTCTCATACACTATGCGCAGTTATCAGTCCCTATCCCAGTTTAAATGTCTGCTTAAGACCCATCTTTTTAACAGAGCTTTTAGTTAGATATATAAGCCTGTGATATATTTACATGCTCTTTTATTATTATTATTATTATTTTATTTGTCATTGTATTTTATTTGTCTTTATATTTTATCTGTCTTTTTATATTATTTGTCTTTATATTTTATATGTCTTTACATTCTATTTATCTTTATATTTTATTTGTCAGTCAATTTATATTTCACTTATATTCCATATTATCATTTTATGTCTTTTTTGACTTGTTGCAATTATTGTAATGCACTACTGAACACTTCTAGTGAAAGCAGCGCTATATAAATGCATGTATAATAATAATAATAATAATAATGAGTACCGGCTGATTTATAAACGATAAAATAATAATAAAAGAAAAGTTGTGGAATGGCCCTGGCAGGCGTAAAGTACTGCCGTTTGATTTTGACTCTTATGTATTTTACCGAACAAAATTGAACAAATTAAAATAATCTTTTTTAAAATTGAATATAAATCACTTAAAGGAGAATGCTAAAGTAAAAGTTTAATTTTATCATTTACTTAGTTGATTATGTAACACATTTCATATTTTTTAAAAGTTTTTTTTAAGTTTTAATAACAAATAACGTTAAAAGTTTAATTTTATCATTTACTTAGTTGATTATGTAACACATTTCAGATTTTTTTTTTTTTTTTTTTTTAAGTTTTAATAACAAATAACGTTAAAAACACTTTCGGATTTCCGCAATTACGGAAACACCCGACAATTAATGAGCTGAAGCTATATCACGTGACATGACGTAATAGTTGATCTACGTTTAGCAGTCGATTATATATCAATAAGGTATCAGCAGAAAGTTCAGCTTGTCAGACATTGATTTCGCCCAGAGTGTTCTTCCCTATCAGGACCGGCGAATTAGAAATACGAGGAACACAGTGACGGTGATGGTTCGGAACATTCTAGTTACAATAATGATAAATAAATAGGCACTAGAAATTACAAACAGCGTAGACACGCCTTCGCCTTCACTTGTCTTATACTTCCTATCACTAGCCTATCTATCACTCAGTCCTTCGATTCGCAATGACTTTCGGCTTTATTGCGGCCCTGTTGGTGTTAACGCTCCATCGGGAAAAAAATATATCAGATAAAAACTAATAATTATGGTATTATATGCCCTATACTAGATACGAGAACGTCGCTAAAAATGGGTCACATCGTCATCATTAGACAGTGATAGGACCATGGTCCAGTGGCAAGGGCCTTCGCTCACGCTAAACAAAAAGTAGTATCACGCTCATAATTTACAAAGTTACATCGTACAAACTTCTAACATGATTTAGTACTATTTATGATCGACTGCAAAATCATCGAAATAGGCCTACGGAAGACGCTTCAAAAGGGGTATAGTAATTAACAATAGTATTCAGGCTACCACTCTACTAGCGGTGTTTACATTTCGTTGCTATGGTTACATGCCGGTTTCGCCGTAGAATGCACAGAGTTTTAACAGAAAGATAAAACAACGGTTATATCTTTATCGACATAATAAAGTTACTAAAATTGCACTGGTCCCGTTTATAAGCAGGTATAACTCTAAATTTTCCGAACAAGAATTTGAGAGAGAAGCGTGTTTTGTTGACATCGCCTCGTTGATCGCTTTGTCCCGACTCAGACCTTTTCTGCGCGTTGTCTCGCTTGGAAATTTAAAAAAAAATGACAGACGCTTCCCGATTTATTGTCGGTGCTATTAGTATATCCCCAAGCAAGGCAATTGTCTATGTTTATGCACCCAGTTAGTCAAATTGACGGCATGCCGTGCTCAGTTTCAATAGCCTTCTATAGGGAAATTCACAAAGTCGATCAACTATTACGTCGTTCACGGAAAAAATCAAAACGAGGCTTCAGATATGCATAAAGGTCAATTGGGTGTTTTTTGGTATATTTTTCCTTTGTAAAAATATTTAGAGTGACTTTTAAAATTTCGCAGGGTCAAAAATATTCTAATATAAACGTTATTTTTCATATTAAAAGAACTTTTTGCGTTAGTATTCTCCTTTAAAATACAATCATATTACATTAATATGTTCTTTTAGAGAAATTTTCAACTCGTTTTTTTCATGGTTTTAAGGAATACTCATACGCCCTTTAAATAGTCACAAAATAAAACTAAACTTTCCAATATTTTTTTAATGGCTCTTACATGTTGATATATTTTGTGGGATGCCAATCTGTCATCATACAGCTAGTGTTGAGCTGTAACCCGTTTGGTTTGTGTTACAATGTCTAACATTAGTAAACAAGCCGATGTAGTTTAGTCCTTAGACTGACCCCATCCCATCAATAATCAAATAACACAGCATATTGATCTAATTCTATACTTTATTTTGATATAAATCAGAGACATTTAGTTCCTTGATTTTTATCAAATTATGTTTTGGATTACAACGAAATCAGACGCATAGGATTAAGACATAAGCAAAATTGGACATATTATGATCTCTAATTCGATCTGAAGACTTCTATAACTCTATCGATGGGTACATGGTATGAAGCTGTGTATAGATATTTCATGATTTGGTTTAAAAAGGAGGAAACTGGTCCATATTTCATATTGATATTTATTTAAATATAAACGAATTGTATCAAGACAAAAACCATTGGTAATACATACTGTGCTATAAGACCGTTGTGGACGATTTGGTTTCTGATAAATATTCTGGACAGGATTTGTTTTTTCGATATTCTTTGCGAGTCCAGGTTGTTGTAAACACCCATGTTCGGAATTCCCCACACACCTGTTTATACAATATGATTATATTTGAACAGGGATAAAAGAAAAATCACACTTATACAATTCTGATATAATAAAGAAGCGTCTGAAAATCGTAGTTTAAATTTTTTTAAAATCTTTTATAATTAAAATAGTAGCATTGTTTATGAGAACGCATGATAGTTAAATCAACCGTGCTTTTATTTTATGTCTTTTAACATAGTATGGTACGAAGGCCCATTAGTGCCAAACAAAAAAAATATTAATCCGTTTGAACGAATTAGTATCTCGTTTGAACGAATTAATTATCTCGTTTGAACGAGTTATTATCTCGTTTTAACGCGTTACTATCTCGTTTTAACGCGTTTCTCGTTTTAACGCGTTTCTCGTTTTAACGAATTAGTAACTCGTTTGAACGACTTAATCATCTCGTTTGAACGACTTAATTATCTCGTTTAAACGAATTAATATTTCGTTTGTACAGAAGCATGGAAGGGACATGCAGAAATTGTGTTTCAAGTAAAGATAATATGATTTAATACGCGTAGGTTCTTTATTGATGCTAGCGTTACCCCCTGTAGAAGGAACTACGCTTGTGAAAGGGGGAATTAATATAGAATACCTTGGAAATTTGTTTAATGTTAGCACATTGTAGTGAAGTCATCGTTTTATGACATGTATCTTAAACAAGCATTACGATAGGTATATGTTTGATATTGTAAGGACCTGGATTTGAAATTCACCCAATTATAAATGATAGATTGTGCCTTAGCTGAATTTCACTAGCTCAGTAAACAGGGGTCTATTTCACGAAATTTTAACAAAGATAAAATCCAAATTTTAGTCATTTGATTGGATAATATTAGATTGAGTTTAGTGCTTATCCAATCAAAATTGAAGTATCTACTAAAATTTGAATTTTTTCTTTAGTTAAAGGACCTAAGTCCGTAACTCAAGATCCTCCAAAATCGTCGACATCGAAAACACGAATCATTGGTCAATTTAGATCAACATTGATTATGTAAACTTACCGGGAAAAGACGAGCTTCTGATATCCGAAATTTAAGATAAAATATTTTTTTTAACATTGGTACACGAATCGTGTACCATAATGCGCTTCATTCCCAGTTGTATTGAGAGACTCGAGGGACGAGGCTAGACACATTGCACCAAGTCAAACGGAGCTATGTAGACTAGAATAACTAGACGCTAGACTTTTGAACATGATTGACATGCTGGCTTACTGCGCCAAACATAACTGATTTGAAATTGGAGTAAAAACAGAGACCATTGAATTTAAATCAGTTTATATACATTCATATTACAGTATTATATGTGTTGCGAACCACTTTTGTGAATGTTAGCGATTTAGCTCCTTTAAGATTTCGAGAAACAGGGCCCAGAACTACAGGTATACGATTGCTTGTCAGAGATGTTTACATATAAGGGTTTAATGGTCTTGTTGCCAGATGAACTTATTCCCAGTGTTGATTGCCTTGGAAGAAGATTTGGGAGTTTCTAAGATAGAGGGGTTGGTGGAAGTGTTAAAAAAAATAACGAATTTGTGCATGCAGCATGCATAGTAGTGACGCAAATTTTATCTCATTGCACGTCGCATCCCTCCCTCAGGGGAACCGTGCATGAAGCGACGCTGCTGTTGGCCGACTTCCTCGATAGGACAGAGGGCTTGAAGCCGAGGGTTGCAGAGGGTAACGCTGACCCAAGCGAGGAAATGCTGTTTTGGCCGCCTTACGCTTGATTACCGGCGAAAGCCGACACGGAGGCCTTCCACCTCTTGGTCCACCCTGAGCGATCGTTCCCCTCTGTCGCTCGCGGTTTCACGTCCCCTGTTCTCTCGAGCAAGTCGACCAACAGCGTCGCATTGCAACACGGGATCCTAGTGGGAGGGATGGGACGTGCACTGTTTCAGCACAGTTACTACGCTTGTTCCGTTTTGCATACTGCTACTGCATTCAACGTTTTTTTTCGTGTCGAGGACTACAGACTTCACTATAGAGACTCGCGCAAATAGACGTCGCAAATTAACTGTTTCTTCTACCCCCTCTATCTTAGAAACTCACCCAAATCTCCTTCCGTCCACTGTTTTGCAATGCAATCCACACCCGGAATAAATTTACACTGGGATAATCTTTCCTCCGGGCACTCCGGTTTCGTCCCACTGCTAAAGACCCCCTACGCGCAAGCGAATTATTGAAATAAAATCAAACCATATGTTAGTCCCGAAATGACCTAGTTGTGTTTATTGGACGTTAAACCCCATCTCTCTTCAAGTACTCTGTCCTATCGAGGAAGTCAGCCAACGGCAGCGTCGTTTCCCCGCACGAAAACGATGTTTACGGTAGTGTTGAATATCATAGATAGTTCCTACTTTGCACGTCCGAAGTACCGAATTGAGTCCACCAGTCTGTTTGGTTAAGCAAGGCGTCGTAGTGTAATAGCCATCGCTTCTTCACGTCAGTGGCACTCGTCCCCGTCTTTTTCACAACCTGATCTGGGATCAAAAGGGCATGACACAGTCGAGAAATGTCATCTTTCTGGAAACGAAAGAAATGTTTGCATTCAGCCTCCGAGAAATTATTCAAGTTGAATCTATCGGATCTTCTGTGATCGATGTGACTGGCATCATCCTCGAGTCTATCATCAAATAGTGCACAAAGCTGCTAATTCCATGATATTTATAGTCTACTTGATTAAAGCACAGATAATTAAAGTAAAGTGTTGGTAATGAAAGAGAGGGCGTAGCCGTAAGCACGGAAGTAGGCTAATGTTGCGTCGTCTGCTACTGCTATGTTTGTAAACAAATCGGCGCGACACCTACAAACAAAGGAACCCGGACGTAATTTTTTCTGAACGGCATTTTAGCGTCGGGTCCTACGAAAACAAGAACTAGATACTAATTCGTTTAAACGGATTAATATTTTATTTTATTTGGCACTAATGGGCCTTCGTAGTATGGTGTGCATTATTGTGAATACTAAAACCCCATAAAACAAAGTCAACCTTTAAACCCTTCGTCAATGATATATCTACAAAGCTATTTAATGAGCATAATTTGTAAATTGGTTGAAATAAACGATTAGCTTTTAAATAGCCGTTGTAAATTTCAACAACTCACACTTTGTCAAGTCAGCGCCCTTGGAACTATATTAAAGTAAAATGGGTTGTACACAAACAAATTGTTATGTACTATAGAATACAAGCCTTGTCCTCGCACAATAAATTAACACAGCAATACAATGTAAAGATCTAGAATAACAATCCAGTTGTAGTATATTTCTACTGCTAATATTAAAGCTAAAGGTTGATATCTTTATGTTGCTTTATTCATACAGTAAACATTCTTCATGCCCAGCAACTCGTCTCCAAAGTGACATAAAGACGACAAATAAACCCAGCGTCGCCATATTGGACAATGTTTAAAGTCATTTGCTGTCGATTAGACAAAAGTTAAGATTATCTTCTTCATTATTACTACTTCGTGGAATTTAAATATGGTATTCTTAAAGTTGTAATGTGACACTCGCATATTTTTTTCGAGAAAATGGGACAAATTATATTAGAAAGTGATGTTGCCAAGGACTTCAGCCTAACAAGGCTACAAGGTAATACCTAATATGACCTAAATAGATAAGTATGTATATCTTCGGGTTCCTCTTTATTTAAATCAAAATATATAATTCTCATATGGGCCCCAAATATTTGAAGAGGAGAGTAAAATAAAACACGAAATGGGCTTATCGTGGCTCTTATCACTTACATATAATACCACTTTCGCAGTGTAATGACGTTAATATGTGGAAATGGTTAAATCACTTTTTAAAGATAAACTCAAAATCACAGATGAAATAAGTGTTGATGCGGCACACCGAGTCGGTCAAGTCAAGCAAGCAGACGACAAACCTCCGAAACACAGGGGTGTGATTGTAAGAATTGTTAGGCGAGACGATCGTCAAAAAGTTATCAAATATCGAAAACTGTTAAAACATTCTGGTATTTCGATAGCCGAAGATATGACTTACACTAATGTTAAGCTTCTGGAAGAATCCCAATCGCATCCTGAGGTTAGCACGGCATGGTATGCCAACGGCAAAATTTTTGCAGGTGATAAATCCGGTCTAAAAATTCGAATCCAAATGCACATGAATATAAGTGAAGAGATAAAGAGAATAAATCACAAATTCGCTAGAGTAAAAAAATAATGATAAATCTTATTTCACAATATTACACCTAGTATCATGATAAGAAAACCCATATACTAATAGTTGTTTCTACATCCAACTTTTATTCGCAATGTTTAATATGATTTAATATCAATGTATATCGAAAGTCTGAATTTGGCCCCCATTCCCCTTTTCTCGTCTTGATTATCTATGTTTAAAAGAAACACTAAAATATAGTTACTCGTTTGTATAATGTAATCACACTTTGTAATAGCTAGCACATCGCCATCTTGACACAATCAGTACCGTTAATCACTACTCACTACTGATTTAGTTTAACGAACGCTTGTTTACATCTCTAAAAGGGCCAAACGGTTGGTTATTAATCAATTACCCTATCCAAATTTTGGCTTACACGATCATTTTATACTATTCTTATCATCTTAATATATAATATACCTGATTCCTCTTATATAGGTTGCTTCTGAGCTCTTATGTATTCGTATTTTGAAATGTTGTTTCATATTGTTATTTATTTATTGTGTTTATTTGTGTGTATATACATTTCCGTATATATGTTATATTTTTCCGTGCACTTAACACACCCTTTTGAAACTACCCACATTTATAAAACCATAATAGGAACTGAACCACACCTTTCCCCTTTCTCGATTAAAGTAACAGGGTGAATCCTAAGTAGATCCAGACCCTATCTTTATTGAGAGTAGGGTGACGTGTGGGGTTCATATTAGATACTATAATATACTGGTTGATTTACTTATATTTGCTTGTTATGTAATTACCGCATCCCACATTAATCTCGTAAAAGCATTACTTTTCGCACTGCTTATCAGATCTGGGGACATCCGACTAAATCCTGGTCCTATCAATTCGCCAACGGACCATGTATCAATATTTCATCTAAATGCGCGAAGCATTAGAAACAAACTCGGCACTGTCTCAAAACTTATCGAAGATTATCACATCTGTGGTTTCACAGAAACTCAACTTGATAACAGAGTAGACATTGAGTTTCTTACTTTTAAAAATTTTCACCCGCCGTTTAGAAAGGATAGGAACTTCAGTGGGGGAGGAATTCTAGTGTATGTTGACAAGAAACTATCATGTAAACGAAGATCAGACCTAGTATTTAAGGACACTGAAATAGTTTGGGTTGAAGTGAAGCTAAAACATGAAATCATATTGGTAGCTACTGCTTATAGGACGCCGAACTCGTGCGTTGAATTTTGGTTATTTTTAGAATAATCGGGGATCTTAATTTTGATCTTTTAGGTCTAAAAAATGGTCAACTCTATGATTTGATGCTAAGTAACAATCTGAAAAATATCACTCATGAACCAACTAGAGTTACCGCTTCAAAATCATCCTTGCTAGACGTGATTCTTATTCAAGACGAGATTAAGATATGTCTAAGTGAAACTATAGATATTGATAAGAACAGATCAGACCACAAAGGTGTTGCTGCGGTTCTAGACTTATGTACTTATTCTAACCCATGTTTTGAACGAGAAATTGTTCTCTACAAGCTAGCAGACTACGAAAAGTTAAATAATCTTATTTCTGATTTTAATTGGGACGAAGTGCTCACCCCTCTTCACATAAATAACGCAATTGATATATTCTATTCATTTCTTACGCAATTTACAAACGAATGTTTTCCTAGGAAGAAAGTAATTATTCGACCTTCGGATAACCCATGGTTTAATTCAAATCTACGTAAGGAGATTCGTATTCGTGATCGTTTAAGGAAGCAGGCTATTCGAACAAAACGACCTAGCCATTTGATGATATACAAACATCAACGTAATAAAGTTAATAATTTTTAAAAAGTTTTAAAAACAGAGTATAATGACAGGTTGGTATCTGAATTATCAAATCCTGAAACGAGTCCTCAAAATTTTTGGAAACATATTAAGCATTATATACGTGAAAAAGTAGATTCTGATATACCACCATTAATATCCAGCAATACAGGCATTATTGCACATTCAGATTACGATAAGGCCGAACTTTTAAATACATTCTTCGGTTCCGTTTCCAACAATGATGACAAAAAGGAATTTCCGTATTATCCCAAACGAACAAACTCTCTGTTTCACATGCCGGAAATTACCGATCAAGAGATTATTGATCTCCTCCTAACCCTAAAAAAAAAAAGGCCAACGGCCCGTATAAAATTAGTAACTGTCTATTGAAAAATGTCGTTTCGACGATATTCTTACCCCTTAAACTATTGTTTAACAAATCACTTAGTTCTAACACGTTCCCAAGTGCATGGAAAATTGCAAATGTTATGCCCTTGTTTAAAAATGGGGACCGAGGTAACGTTTTAAACTATCGTCCTATATCCTTATTATCGCCAGTGAGCAAAATCTTCGAAAAAATTGTGTTCAAACACGTCTACAATTATTTTCATTGTAATGCTTTATTAAATTGTCTTCAGTCAGGCTTCAGAGCCGAACATTCCACTGTGCATCAGTTACTAGAAATTTATCAGGACGTGCTTTCTTCGATAGACAAACGACAGTACTCGTGTCACATATATTGTGACATCTCCAAAGCGTTCGACCGTATTAATCATTTAGGTTTGCTCCACAAACTATCAAGCTATGGTATAAGTGACAACATGATAGACTGGTTCAAAAATATCTCACCGGTAGAAAACAAAGAGTCTTCATCAACAGTTCCTTTTCGGGTTACGCAACTTTGGCCTCTGGGGTACCCCAGGGATCTGTACTAGGTCCTTTCCTCTTTCTTGTCTATATTAATGACATCCAGGATGCTTTAAGCGCCCCATACACGATCAATTGTGTTGCGCAAGCCTGTTTGCACAATATAATTGACAATTTTTTGCTGCCCACACACAGCTCAATATAGTTGACATTTTAATTGCGCAAACTAGACTCACTTTGGTCTTGCTATCCGTTGAGAAAGGATGGGAGATTTTGACCCAGCAATCGCTGTGGCAGATGCTCTATGAAATCTGGCAGACATATGATTTTATTGCACAATTTAATTGACGATCACCACACACGATCAATTAATTGTGCAATCAAAGACTTGCACAATAAAATATCAAGCAGAGTTTGATTCACACAATACAATTGCGCAAGTCATCAATATCACCCATACACGGTCAATTTAACTGTCAATTCAGGGTATTGACAATTAAATTGCGCAATATAATTGATCGTGTATGGGGCCCTTAAGATAATACAGCTAGACTCTTTGCCGATGACACAGTAATTGGGTGCAACAAAACAAACTTACCGGACCTCGAAATTTCATTAATCTTAGACTTAAAAAAACTCTCCGAGTGGTCAAAAGATTGGTCAATTAAATTCAACCCCGACAAAACTAAGGTCGTAATTTTCACTAACAAAAATTTGTCAATCACTCCAAATTTTAAATTCGGCGATAACAAACTCGAAATCGTTCATTCTCACAAGCATCTCGGCATTAACTTGTCAGATGATTGCAAATGGAGCACACACATAGACATGTTATGCAGGTCAGCCTCAAAACGACTAAATATACTAAGGAAGCTAAAATATACTACAACAAGGAGCTCGCTTGATAAAATATATAAAGCACATATTCGCTCTATTCTTGAATATGCTTGTGAAGTCTTGGATAGCTGTTCGTCAACCGACGCAGAAAAAATCGAAAAAATTCAATTAGAGGCCGCGAGAATAGTCACGCAACTTGATTTATTTTTTCTCCCACAGAAAAATGCCTTTGTCTTCTAGAGCTTATTACGGATGCTTCTCTTATTTATGTTTTGTTAATATAGTAAGCTTTCATTAAAATATAAAATAATGATTTAAAAAAATTAAAATTGAATTTCAAATAGGCCTATAATAACGTTTTCCAATAAACATATTTGAGCCATTGGTTGTTTTCCAAGATAAAATACCCTTGGCTCCACCGTTTACTCACTGTGTGCTTTTATCATATTTGTTTTATTAATTAATGTAGGCTTTTATTTTAAAAAAAAAATAAAAATAAAATAATAAAATATATTAAAATTCTATTTTTTAGCATTACATTTTTCAATAAACATATTTGAATTTATTGGTTTCTCTTTTTACGAACAATTATAAACCCAAAAAAACCTGAGAAAGAATATTTTGCATATTGCTCTGGCTATCATGCTTTTTTTGGGCCCCCTAATACTATGAATTTGACCATTTTACACCACTGCACAAGAATATATTAAATTATTATAAACCTAAAGTGTGCTCAAAATATCCACAACACTTTGTGATTTTTTTGTCAACTAAATATTTAGAAATATAAAATTAATTAATACTGTGTACTATTATGAAATTATTTGGAAAGGTATATTTACAGATACCACAAACTTGACACTTTGTTTACCACAAGTAATTGTAGGCCTACATAGAATCACGTATTACGATATACAATCTTAGAAAATAATAGGCTCGCCCATTATCCAGTTGCCAGAATACAATTCTTCAGAAAATATACATGTAGTTAGTTTCCACACGATTCTTTTCAATTTCTTTTAATGGCAACACATGAATCTAAAATTTTGGTTCCAGTAGACTTGCGGTACGCAGGCCTATAATATTATGGAATATATAAAGAACATGTTCAGCTTGTACAGACGTAATGAGTAAAGCTTACTATTTAAAATTTGATCCTTTAAAAACCACAACTACATGTTATTACGAAAATACTAGATATTATTAATACGTTTTTTTTTAGACAAGTGGCGTGGTTTAGATTTTCCGCTTGTATGTTAAAAAAGACAAATGCATACGCGTAACTGAATTATTGAAAAAAAACTGAACCATGTTAGTCCCGAAAATTCCTAGTTTCTGTCGCGTGAACTTTAAACCAAATTTCTCTCCCTATATAACATTGATGCACCTTGATTTGATTTCATTTATCTTAGACGTCATATTATCATAATACTAGGAGTATAGATCTACTTCTAGGCCTACAGTAGCCTACTCAGTACTGACAGTAGTAGCCTACTTTACATTGGAACATATCATGATATGCAATATAATGCCAATAACCAATCAAATATGAAAACATCTTTCACCAAATATGTACTCTTACTTACAAAATTAGATGGTATATATTGCTGTTATTATAATCTTTTATGTTATTATGGTTCAGTATTTATTATATATTTAAAGCACCAGGCCAAAAGACTAAAACTCTGTGCTAGGCCTAACACTCGACGATGACTCGTATCGGCCTACTCGTAGCAGACGACGTGACGTGACGTAGACTGAACTCTGTTTCATCAGTAAAGCTTAGGACCTTTAACCCCTCAATATTCCCTACAATTTAAACACCCTGCGCAGGACCTACTCTGAGTACCATATCCACCACTCGGATGTTTACATTTTATCTTGTTCAACTGAAATACATCCTATTTGGCCGCCATTTTTAGTGACATTACAGACAAACCCCAAGATGCAAACGCACAACCTACTACTTATGCAAATGAAGAAGTCGCTTGGCCCTTACTGATTATGTGTTTTTTTTTCAGATTTATACTTTTGCCAAATATAAGTGACAGTCCACTGAGCAAAAGGATTTTCCGTGGTCTCTTTCTAAACTTTTCCGATCTGAAACAAAAATATTATAATAATAAATTTTAGTGTATTTCCAGGGCGCCGAAAAACATAATCTCAAGTACCAAATTTGAAAGATGTATGGCGGAGGATTTGGTGTTGTCAACCCCACCCCAATGGTTTATGAACCCCGCCCTCGATTTGTTCAAAGACCACGACTGGTTGCAGAGTATCCGCCCCGTGCGTATTATAGACAACCTATTGATAGAAAGATCAAATATGTGCTACCACATAATAAAAAGAGACCGTTAATTGTTAAAAAGACCTACGATGCTCAAAATGCTAGATTACTACAAGATTCGTATAACGCCATAGTACCAGCTTATGATTATGGTAAAGAACTTTATGATGGTGGTTACTGGTATCGCCCAAATATCAATAGACCTCATAGGACAGCCCCTACTTATATTAATTATAAAGTGAAACCATTATTACCCCCCATACCCGATGGTTTCTACAGTTATCCAGATACGGAAAATGAAAGATATCAAAGGGATATTGTAAGGGATAACAGCCAAACATACCCCAGTGAAAATAGTTGGACACAGGGACCCGTTGTAAGACGCAAACTTGGGCACATATTTTCTGTACCAGCACGTCCTAGATTTTATTACCATCAACCACGCCCTGTTCGTGTAGAATATGTTGATGATTATGATGAAAGATCAATGGTACCTATTTATAGGCCTAGACGAGAACAATTCCAAAAACCAAATGATTCTTTCCATAAACGTAGGTTACGATATTTAATGGATCAGAGGCGACAGCAAGGTTTACTTTAGCAAAATGTATATATATATTAATGTAAACCAAATAAAGCTGCTCCCAGTATATAATATTTTTTAAAAAAACACAAGTTTTATTTATTATCGATTAATAAAAACTAATAAATTTACCACATTCCGCCGAGTACTTTCGACCGTTGTGGTTTCTTCAAGGCGAATGATAATACGTCGTCATAGTCACGTCAAAAGTTACAAGGGATAGTAACTATTTTTAGCATTTTGTATTTAGCTTTGCATTAAACTTTTTTTAAAGCGGAGTTCTTTAAGTTCCAGAAGATGCATATTAAAATTTAGCATTTTATAAATGTGGAAAACTTTAAATCTTCCTATCCTACATCAAAATGTCTACTGGCAGGAACTGTGCGGTTTTCCGGTATCTTACTGTGGGAGCGATGAAGGTTCATTCTCAGGCATAATTTGTGGTCCGTTTTTCCCATAAGCTTATACCGCTCATTGCAATCCCCACAAGTTATCGTGTACACAACATGTTCAGACTTGCAGTTCATATACTTGCGAATACAGAATGTCTTTTCGCTAGAAATCCGAATTTCCGACCCGCCTATGATGTCCTGACACAAACGACACCTTTTATCTCCACATTTGGCGACTTTCGGAACATTGTAGCCTGCCGCTCATCGAAGCGGTTGTTTATAACTACTTATCATTGTTGTCTTTTTGAGATAGGTTTGAAATTTTAGAACATTTTTCTAGAAGTAATGATCTATAACACTCATTAATCGGATATAATTTGGATTGTAAGTCGATACAAATGTTACAATGTTCTTCTCCAAATCTCTTTGTTTGGGAGTTCTCAATGTTGTTTGATCTAGAGATAATGCTTGGATGATTGTCCCCCGCCTTTCGAAGATAGCAGGGGACTATTAAATGGGTCCGTCCGTCCATCCGTCCGTCATAACCCCTTTCCTATTTGAGCTAGACTGTGAAAACTTGGTTCGAAGATGAGCATTTTCTGCTTAGGGTAAGCAGATATAAGCAAGTTGGTTGGTTGATGCTTTGAGACACGATAACTTTAGTTCTAACTAAGTGAGAGTGTTTAAATATAGTTTCATTCCATCAATACCTTGAATAAGTTCGATAATGAGAATTTTAAGCTTAGGGTAAGCAAAGCGAAAATGAAAATTGATTGACCGAGACTTTGGAACACAATAGATCCCCTTCTAATTGAGCTAGAATGTTCAAAGTAAGGTAGGTGTTTATCATGTGAATGCCTTGATGGAGTTCGAAGATAAGCATTTTTTGCTTAGGGTAAGCAGAGATTAGCAATTTGATTGGTTGGTGCTTTGGGACATGATAACTAATAAAGTGAGAGTGTTTCAACTGTATAGTATTGTTACATCAATACCTTGACTAAAGTCGATAATGAGCATCTTCTGCTCAGGGTAAGCAAAGCGATAAGCAATTTGATTGGTCGAGACTTTGGAACACAATAACTCTCATTCTAATTGAGTTAGAAGTTCACACTTGGCCTTAGGTGTTTATAAGGTAAATACCTTGATGGAGTTCGAAGATGAACATTTTCTGCTCAGGGTAAGTAGAGGGATAAACGCTTTGATTTGTTGAAACTGGTGAACACAATAACTCTCATTCTAATTGAGGTAGGATGTATAAAATGATAGAGAGTGATGTAACTTTGTGTATAGTTTGATTGCTTGATGCTTTTGAATAAATAAATGTAGGATTAATTAATATGTGTCATCTTTTTATTTTGGAATTTCGGCGAGGGAAATAAGCCTCACTGTTGGCTTTTTGCATCCTGTATTAGTTTTGATGGGTACTCCTGTTTTTTTTCCATTCGGGATTTGAAAATAATGTGCAAGCTCTTACTGCAAGGTTATAATTATATGGTATGTTCCTTATTGTGTGAAATGGATGGCACGACTTGAAATTCAAGTATTGGTCCGTGTCGATTTTCCCGGATAGATGTAAGTGGATGGTAACATCTAAAAAGCTTAAATTTTTCTTGCGTTTTTCCATGGTGAATTTTAATGACGGATCTAAGGAATTAAGATTAGCATGAATATCTTCTAGATCGCTTTCTTCTCCATTATATATGGTGAAACAGTCATCTAAAAGAAAAACGTTTCCCGAAATCTTCAAAGTATTCCTTAGTACATGGTCCAAATCGATCACCAATTGATTTGTAGAGTAGCGTCTCTAAATTTATACCAAACTGTTGAATAGGTCGGAGCTACCTTTGTGCCCATCGCAACGCCAAATCGAAGAGGATTTTAACTTCATCACGCTTGGATGAGCGACAGATTACAAATATTCCTGGAAAAGCAGGAAAACACGTTTGCGCCAGTTAAATTTTCAAAATTTTCTCCCAGCGGTCCCATTTTCGTGAACTGTAAACGATTTATTGGAATTCGAGTCATCCGCCTTGATTAGACCATACCTTTGTTCACTGGCTGAAATAGCAGGAAAACGTGTTTGCAGCCGACAAACCTTCCAAAGTTTTTTAGTAAGACCGGCGTCGGTGTCTGTAAAGCCGATTTTTTTCCCCGGGTATTTCGGGTTCTGCCCCCTAACTGTCACCGAACCCGTACGCCTATGGACTCCAACCCTTTATTGTACAGTAAGCCACGAGTTACAGTTACATAAACAACTGTTTTTAGTAAATAAAATTTAATTCTCTTTTATTGATGATTTAAAAATTAAGAACTTATTCATCACAAAAGAGATATTATAGAACCTGTCATGGGCCTTCAAATAAAAATTGAACTTTTTTTTATTTGGTAAAAACTACATTTTTGGGGCACCAACCACCAGTCAAAATTTTTGGGCACCAACCCCAAGTCAAAATTTTCCCGTACGCCTACGTCCACTTAAAGGAATGCCCCACTCATCAGAAAACAAAAGATAGTAAGCTGGCACTGCCAGGCAGGATACGCCCACATTTTCGAGAGATGGATAGAGGATAAGCAATACCGAAAGTGATTTTTCCTACAATCAAAGGCCATAATTCATTAAGTTACAATTTGATATGCGCAAATATCGAAAAAGAATCAAGATCTTTAGGTTATAAACATGCATTTCAAGTTTCATCAAAATCGAATTACAATTGTGACCTCTACAGGGCCCACAATTTTAATATGCCATGTTTTTACACTGTTCGCGTACAAACGGCGGCCATTTTGTCTGGCAATTATGGTCGATATTCTAGAAATTCGAACTCAACCTTCCATTCTTTAACAGTATTCGCGTACAAACGGCGGCCATTTTGGTCCGATTTTCCCGAAATTCGAACTCAACTTTCCTTAGGGTGTAACGGTGATATAATCAAACGATTTTTTAAATCAGATAATAATTGTGACCTCCACAGGGACCACAAGCTTAACAAAGGCGATTTTGCGTATAAACAGACGGCCATAATTCAGGAAGTTACGATTCAATATGCGCAAATATCGAAAGGAATCAAGATCTGTGGGTTATAACCATGCATTTCAAGTTTCATTAAAATCGAATTAAAATTGTGACCTCTACAGGGTCCACACAACCTTGATATACAATTTTTTAACAGTATTTGCGTTCGAATGTCGGCCATTTTGTATGGCAATTTTGGTCCGATTTGCCCGAAATTCGAACTCAACCTTCCTTAGTGTGTAACGGTGACATAATCAAACGGTTTTTCAAATCGGATAATAATTGTGAGCTTCAAAGGGACCACAAGCTAAACAAAGGCGATTTTGCGTATAATCAGGGGCCATAATTCAGGAAGTCACGATCCGATATGCGCAAATATCGAAAGGAACCAAGATCTTTGGGTTATAACCATGCATTTCAAGTTTCATCAAAATCAAATTAAATTGTGACCTCTACAGGGTCCACAACCTTGATTTACCATTTTTTAACAGTATTCGCGTACAAACGGTGGCCATTTTGTATGGCAATTTTGATCCGATTTTCCCGAAATTCGAACTCAACCTTCCTTAGGGTGTAACGGTGATATAATCGAACGTTTTTTTTTTAAATCGGATAATAATTGTCACCTCCAGAGGGACCACAAGCTAAAAAATTTCGGACAATCAGGGGCCAGAATTCAGGAAATTACGTTCCGATAGGCGCAAATATCGAAAGGAACCAAGATCTTTGGGTTATAAACATGCACGTCAAGTTTCATCAATATTGGTTCAAAATTGTGACCTCTATAGGGTCCACAAGCTAAAAACGTCATTTTTCATACAATCAGGGGCAATAATCCATGACGTTTCGATCCGATACATGCCAATATCGAAAGCAGCCGAGATCTTTTGGTGATAAAGCTATATTTCAAGTTTCGTCAAAATCGGACAAGAATTGTGACCTGTAGAGGGTCCACAAACAATTGTTGACGGACAGACTGGACGGACGGACAGGGGCGACGACATAATACGTCCACATGAAAATGTGGGCGTATAATAAAAACATGGTCACTAGTTAAAACATTACTAAAACAATATATCCAGAAAAAAATCAGTGATATTCATTGACGATTTATGTTTTTATTGTCATATATTAAATGAAACTGTTCAAATGATGTGCGAGTCGCCATTTGGAGCGATCAAGTTTCGTCAAAATCGGACAAGAATTGTGACCTGTAGAGGGTCCACAAACAATTGTGGACGGACAGACGGACGTCCGCACGGACGGACAAAGGGCGACGACATAATACGTCCACATGAAAATGTGGGCGTATAATAAAAACATGGTCACTAGTTAAAACATTACTAAAACAATATATCCAGAAAAAAATCAGTGATATTCATTGACGATTTATGTTTTTATTGTCATATATTAAATGAAACTGTTCAAATGATGTGCGAGTCGCCATTTGGAGCGATCACATGACCAGTAATAGGTTCACGGCGTCACATGTGCGTACACGGCTGGTAAACAAGTCAAATCAGCTGTTCTAAAAGCTAAGGACCGAGCAACTAACTCAATATTTGTGATACGTTTTCAAACAACTTAGGGCGGCTACAGATCGAACTTACGACGCGACTCAACTGGTCGCCGACTGGTTTTTCGGCGACTGCAGCCGATCGTCGCACGATTTCAGTCGCCGATTCTAGTCGATCTGAGTCTAGCTACGACCGTCGTGCGACAGTTTTTCACGATTGGCGACTGAGTCGCAGGAGTTGAACATGTTCTACTTCTACGACGCGACGGAACCAGTCGCCGACTCGTCATCGTCGATGCGTGCGTTTCTACGATCGGTTGCCGACTGCGCTATAAATTTGAGCCAATCAGAGCGGCGAATGAAAAAACCAAAATGGCGACCTCGTGGACGACCGAAGAAGAAGAAAGCCTGATTGCCAATCCTTATTCCAAATTCGTTTTTTTTTTGGTTCTCTTCTAAGCCTAGGTAAACGACTAACGCGACTGCTGTAGCTGCCTGTCTACGACGTTTTTGTAATATGTTGACATAAAGCCTTTGTTGATAAATCTAAAATTTAGGAATATAAATCATATCAAATAGAATCATAAAAAAATATTTGAATCCCTCGAGTTAATTTAAATTACTTTCTCAAAATAGTCTGCTAATTAGATGAAGAGATTTTGGAATAATTAGGCATATTTCGTGTGGCGCCATTTTGAACGAGTCACATGATCTATTCGTGAGGACGCCACAAGTCGGTGTATCGGTGTCGATGTGAGCGCGCTCGCGTTCAATCGTACGACCGAAAGCAACTGGTCGGCGATCATTGCTGAATTCGATCTGAAAGCAATCTACGATAGTCGCCGACAGTTGAGTCGCGTCGCAAGGTCGATCTGTAGCCGCCTTTAAACCCGTCAATCTTAACCTGGAAATGGAGACTGGTGTCCCAAGATGTATTATGCGGTGTCTGCGTAAAACTAGACATTTGTAAGAGATGCTTACAATCAGAATCGGCGTTCAACTTAGCACATTTTGGCGAAAGTAATTCCGACTCGTTCGTTGTCAGCGAGGTCGACCCATGCCATCGCCATAATATAATTTAAAATAATACGGTATCCAATCAGGCATGCTTGCTTGTATATTTTACATTGCAAATAAACCACAGTAAATAAAATTCAACAATCAAAATATTTAATTCTCTTCAGAAAGAATTCTCGTATATAATATTCTACTTTATTTTTTAAGACAAAAGGAAACATCAATAATTAGTTAACTACAATTGATGCATGCCGTCTGTTCGCCACGTGGTTGTGATTGACATTCAAATTTCAATGTAATTAAATTAGGCGTCGAAAGCAAGGACATATATATACGATTATAATTTTAAGATTTTTATACCGGCATGTAAGGCTACCCCAAAACACTCGGCAAAATTATATTTTAATCCCAACTTCCATTTTATTATCGCAAATTTGACGACCTACAGCTGAGCACTGATTGCCATAGAGTTATGCAATATTGACTGTGATTGGGTCATTTAAAAGGAATAGACAATGACATTACGGCTTTCACAGTATCGGTAGTGTTACTATTTTAATGCAAAGAAACCCTTTCCAGACGTATCGAACGAACTTAAAAGGACCACATAAGTTTCAGTCGTGTTAATGGAAGAGAAATTAGCCACCACGCTACTATGGAGACAAACGGACAGCTAGCTTGTCGCGTGCTGTTAAATAACATCTAATTTGTTTTTAAATGAAAGATTCCCCGCTTCCAATTTTATTGGAATGGATAAATTAGACAGAGACATTATTAGCCTGAATATTTATTGATATTAATCTACAATACGGCATTTTGTATCATAAACTTTCATAACGTTATACACGCAACTGAATGGAACTTCGAACAATAACAAAATGGAGTAAGCACAACTGACGTCACTCGTCGTAAAAAAGGTCACGTGACTGTGTGGTTTTGGCCAAAATGACGGCTGCCATAACTTTTAGAAAAAAATCTTCGATTAAATAGCTAAAACTCACTCATAACAAAGTCAGATTTTTGTCAGTTTTTCGGAATACATTTATTTCGATCGGTTGCATCAAATTTTTTGAACTTAAAATTAAGTTTAATGAGCAGAGCATTCCTTTAATAAAAAAAAAGTGTTTAATGCAAAGCTAAATATAAAATGCTAAAAATAGTTACTATCCCTTGTAACCTTTGACGTCGCTATGATGACGTATTGCCACGTCCATTATAATTCGCCCTGAAAAAACCCCCGAAAGTACTCGGCGGAATGTGATAAATTTATTAGTTTATATGAATATTATATATAGTAGAATAGTTAATTAAAGCTGCTCTTGGTAATATATATATTTATAAATACATAATTAGTATAGAATAATAAGATTTATTTACTGTGATATAAATTGATTTTTTTTTCTTAATCAGTGCATTATTCTTAAACTGACATATTGATTCCTTTAATACAACACTTATTCTGTTTAAAGCAAATGAAAATCCGTTTCTCTGATATTTGTAAACACGGGGAAAATGACCCGTTATAGCTTGTTTATTGAGTATACATAGTTCCTGGTGTGTTCTATCTCTTGTGGTTTTGGGGTTTTTTTTTTCGTTTTTAAGCGACATTAAAAGATACCAAGAAAAGAATTCCAGTAAGTGAAAGTAATATTTAGTTTATTTATTACTGAAAGTTTGGCAATGTGACGCAATTTTCTAATAATATTAGAATAGGTTAAATAATAAGAGTGTAGTGTGGGATCGAAAACAAAGGAGTGGAAAATTCATATTCATTCTACTTTGCTTTAGTTAGTTAGTTGTTCGGATCTCCGGAATTAATGAGCAATTGCGCGACTGATCAGGTGGTGCTAATTCAGATAATCTCGAGATTTAGAGAAAATTACCAAACTCTTATGGTAGTTATGTTATTTGGGCGTGGGGGGTTGGGTGTGAATTCTGATTTTTTAAGTAGATCGAGGATTTTGTCATCTAAGCTTTAACTACAGGGATACATGCGAACTAAACTTATTGTAACCTTTATAAAGTTTTTGGGACGTCATTGACTTGATTGGTATATATAACAGGTCTCTCTCGGATATTATTCTAGATATATTTAATTGACGTGTACACTATCTCCCTTAGTATTTATATTAAGCATATAATGGTAAACTTTTGGATTAAAATGATAACTGGCAAATATTCTTTGTTATTATATAAATCTCTGTTAAAGATCGATGTAAATCATACTAATAAATGGCTAATTACTATCAAAAATACTCTTGACGAATGGGGATATATGTATGGAACTCCCAACAGGCACAAAATCCGGTTAAATTAAAAAATGAATTATTACAACGACTTAAAGATCAGTATATCCGAACCTGGTCGGCTAATATCCAGAAATCGAATAAATCTGTTAATTATAGAATGAATAAATGACATGAGTTTAACGTCTCACGCTTCTGCTCCTAACCTGGGCTAATTGAAGACGGGCAAACGCCATACAGTGTGATGCGAGGGAAATGTTGCCCGGGCAGCAACTGAATTCCAACTGCCAATGGATCTTTTACGTGCACGACAACGTGTACACGGGACCTCGGTTTTTCGTCCCATCCAAACGACTAGGCAGATGTCCTTGTCTGCATCACTGACAAGGGAAAACCACGCCGGTAAATCGAGATGAACTTTCTCGGCCAATGCAGGGATCGGACACCTGACCTCCAGGCTAACGAGCCAGCACCTTACCCACTTAGCCACGAGATCCCCGTGTTAATTATATAATTTATAAGACGGAATTTAAATTAGAACCATGTCTTATGTCATCGTCAAATAATTATAAATATACTTTTATAAGATATAGAACATGTTATCATGAACTCCCAGCCGAGGATGAGTGTAGATTATGAACAAATAATTTGTCTTTTATTTGAAGTTAATACAGTCGGCGATGAATATCACTACTTATTCAATTTTATTAAAGAACGTGAAAACTATATATCCAGATATTATTATACACAAGACCGAATACTTTTAAATATAATAAACATTTTAATTCAAACAAACAATCAATTATTCTAAAATTATGAAATAATTTGTCTTTTATTTGAAGTAAATACAGTCGGCGATGAATATCACTACTTATTCAATTGTACTTATTTTATTAAAGAACGTGAAAACTATATATCCAGATATTATTATACACAAGGCCGAATACTTTTAAATATAATAAACTTTTTAGTTCAAACAAACAATCAATAATTCTAAAATTATGTATGTTTTTAAAGATAACACTTTACAAATTTATGTTCATTGACTAAGAAATTAAATGCTTACATCTTGTAAATATGTAAATAACCTATCGCTCATATGTGTATTTGATCTAAGCTGTAAATAAAGTTCTGTTCTGTTCTGATAATTTCTGTCTACTACGTCGTTAACACTGTTCATCACGTGGATTTTGCATACCGATAAACCATTGGCCAATCACGCTATTAGCTCTACATGTAGTATTGTTTCATAACCATTAATTTAACAAGTCTCTCAAAATGCCAAACAGTTAAGGGGAGGTAACTTCAATTATGAAAATTGCACATATTCCATATGGCCACAGGTCACTAAATCTTTCCCCATTGACTCTAATATTAATTCTCGTCTCTTAGACCGGCTCTAACTTTCCCCAAATTTCCGTTGGGTAAAACGCTTTTAGCCACAGCTGGAGCAACATGTGGCAAACTCTTGCCCAAAAGCTTGCCCAAAAACATGTATGAGGTTGACCATGAAAAAATTGAGATACACAAGCTGGAAGTAGAGACAAGAAAATATGCAGTTTCACCCTGAGGCCCCACATTTCAACGTAAACAACCTCACAACTCTTGTATCCTTCCATATCAAAATCATGACAATTCACCAAAACCTGGCAGAAAATGTATTTTCAAACCCTTTTTCTCGATTCTACACCAAAAAGTCAACAAAAATCGCCATACAAAAGGGGGAAAAAGAGAAAGGGAGAGAGAGACTAAAAATAACTTTCGCCCTACATAGGTGGGTGACGGCCCAGGAATATTCTGTGACCTGTGTCCTATATAGGGGAGAAACTTCAGGTATCACCAAAGGGCCCTTTTTATTTGCTTCCTATGCTGCTTTATGAGCATTGCTCCATCTGAGGTCCATGGGCCTTTTGAGCTAAAATTTAAAAATCTTCCTTTTTGGAGACAGTATTTGAGTTTTGTGAAAAATTTAGACAAGTTGCAAACAATCTACATATAAAACAGTCATAATTTGGAATTTTTTTCAAAAAAATATTTTTTTACTGCCAAGTCATGAAAAATATACCAAATTTACATGTAGCATCTTTAAAAATACCAATAATTTTCCACTTTTTTTAAATATCCAGACTGGCAAGAAATATATTTGTAGAATCTGTGGACAATATGCAAGCAGAAAAATTGCAAATCAGTTGCATTGATTGTAATATTAGAGATTTATACTAAAACATGTATCCCTACCCCCTGGCCATTCCACAGATTGAATCAATCTAATCTTTTGTGGCAGAGCTAACATTATCAAAGGAATCTGTCCAACAGCTATGTTTTACCATCCATGGCTAAAATAGGTGCAATAAATATGAATTATGGTTTAAAATAGGCCTTGATGTATAAAAAAAATGCAATATTTAGTCTATGATCACTCCTCCCTAACAAAAGGGTCACAGAATACACATTTTTCACAAATTTGGGAATATTTCAATGTTTCCAACATCTCAAACCTCAGAGGCATCATACAAAGTTTTATCGCAATCCTTGTGCTGAAGCAAGATGTCTTGACCCTCACATCAATTTCCGGAAAAAATGAAGGCAAAAAAGTGGTTATGACAGAATTCACAACAAAAAGGAGGCCTGAAAAGCAGCAAAATTTACATTTTATTGTTCTATAAGCAACATGAATGCAACAATCACCACAAATCCTATATTTTGATAAAAAAAAAAAAATTAAACATTAAGCTGACATTAACAGATCTACACAAGTTTTCATGGTTCTAAGTTTGACTATATATATAAACAAAAAAGGTTTGAAATCCTTGAAATATACAAAATAATCATTTCTTGGTGACAAATAACATTCTGAGGTGTAATTCAACCACAAATTCCAATTACTCCCATTTAATTGTCAACACAGGTGCAATTAAATCTCCCAAAACACATTAATAAAAGGGTGGGGTGGGGCATTTTAGCCTCTCTAAACAGGATGATGGAGTAAGAAATGCCCAGAAAGACTTGGATATTGCTTCCTACATGAAGGAAATGCAAGAATGTAATGTGTCAAAGAAGAAAAAATGTTCATTCTGGGTAAAATAGTGGCAAAATGGAGCCAACCCCTGTTGAACATTTTGTACATATCCATCTGCTGTACATTTTTAACTGAGTGTGACCAAATTTCAATTTTCTGTAGGAAAGCTGGAGCTATTTCTAAACCTGACAAACTTATAGATCCCATCTAAGTTATATTAGCAATGGAAATAAGGGCAGTTTAGACATTTTGACTAAATTGAGTAGTCATGTAAGCATTAATTTCTACATCGAAATGGGAGAATCTATAGATTTTCTGTGAATTTTCCTGATTTTTAGACAAAATTAGGTGAAATTATAACACTGTTCACTTTATCTGTGCCGTGTGAGGCTGAGTAAGCCAAAATGGGACATTAAAATATTTTTCTTACGGTTAGAAATTAAATAAAACCTGAAAATTGAGAAATTTGCATTAAAATCACGTTATTTCGACAAAATTCAATAAATTTTTAAAAATATTTCTGTACTCTAAATATTTTATACATATTTTCTGATGATTTAGTCTTCATATTTTCAAAACTAAGGCATGTCAGTCACAGCCTTGCTCTACACAGACAGGCCACAGGTCACTAATTCTTTCTCCATTGACTCTAATGTTAAGTCTCGTCTCTTAGACCGGCTCTAACTTTTTTCTCAAATTTTCGTTGGGTAAAACGCTTTTAGCGACAGCTGGAGCAACATGTGGCAAACTCTTGCCCAAAAGCATGTATGAGGTTGACCATCAGAAAATTGAGATATACAAGCTCGAAGTAGAGACAAGAAAATATGCAATTTCAGGCCCTACATTTCAACGTAAAAAACCTCACAACTCTTGTATCCTTCCGCCTCAAAATCATGACAATTCACCAAAACCTGGCAGAAAATGTATTTTGAAAGTTTGAAACAAAAAGTCGGACAATTTTTTCCGAGTTTTCCGAGTTTTGTGTTTTCAATCAAGTCAATTCATAAAACTCGGAAAGGAGAAAAGTCGGAAAATATTATCCGAGTTTGATACCTGACCAAGCCTGTAGATGGAAATATTAAAAAAAAAAAATCCGCCACCCAGGGTTATAGCCAATTTGGCAGGCAGCAAATTAAGAAAAACTAAAGCGTAATGAAATGTGTAGGGTTACTACTTTTTTATGTTATTTTAACTCAGTTAGATCTGTTTCTTTATAGTAACAGTCAGCCTAACACTAGTAGTAATACTAATAGTAAGTTTGTTTTGAAATACATTTGGATTTCATAATTCCAATTTGTGAGGAATTCGTCGTTATAGTTGTATATTTTTTCAGTATGGCTTTTACAGTTTGAGCCACTCTTTCAATAAACCCATTTGATTGAGGTTATAAAGGTGAACTAGTAATATGCTCTATTCCCCACTGATCATAAAAATTTTGAAATTCCTTGCTGTTATATTGTGGACCGTTATCTGAAACAATACATTCAGGTATTCCATATTCAGCAAATATTGATTTTAAATGATTAATAACTGAAATAGAGGTAGACGAACCTACTTTTTGCCAGGATAACTAGGATCACTATGTGGTTGTAAACGCTCTTTAGATTGTTGCTTACTAAATTGAATACATAAAGAGCAATTTTGATATAATAATTTTATATCATTTGATAAACCAGGCCGGAAAATACATTCTTTACCTTTTACTAGATATTTCGCTGTACCTAAATGACCCTAATGGATAGTATCGAGCATGTGGTTGCTTAATTTTGGATGTACAATTATTCTATCTATACCCTTGCAGTAGCCAGATTAGTAGAATAAACTGTGTTATCCTCCAACTAGATTTATGGTATATTCGAACCACGAGAGTAAATATACATGGTGTCAGAAGTGGGCACAAATTTACTGATGTAAGTAAATTTGTTGGTAAAAGCCTACAAGATCAGTTTAGAAGATTAAATTGGTGATTTGCTGCAGTGGATGAAACTCAGAATTTTCCAACAAACGAAAAGATTCAAGATGGCTGCAAGCATGGCACAAGCTGCACTCAATTTCCTAGATAAAGGTCCGGTTATAGAATGGAACAAAAATTAGGGTTTATACCCAAGACAACAAGTTATGGAAGCAGCAATGTGAAATACTGTTTACCGGCCCTATGAATAAGCTGGAGGAAGAAATAAAATGCAAGTATCTGTTATACTGGTGTGGAACCAGAGGACTGGAACTGTTTAATAGTATGAGTTTGGGAGTAAATGATCAAAACGTTTTACAAAATTTTTGGAATCGTTTTGAAGAATTCGGCAAACCCCAATCTAACGAGTTAATGGCATCCTGAAAAATTCACAATCTTAAACAGGAAAGTTTGTCATTGAAAGAATGCATCGTCAAACTCAGAAACTTACTAAAAGAAGCAAACTACCCCGCAGAACACAATGATCGATTTTTGAGTGATTTTATGGTTTTTGGTTTCAAATCCGAACGTGTACGAAAGGAGTGTCTCAAAATTGGCAATGGTTAAAGACTGGCTAAAGCCGGGGAATCAGCCAATGAACAGATGGCAATAATCGAAAACAGGACAAGCAAAACAAATGACGCTGCCTCTAATAAGCCATTCACAAGAAGAAAAGTTACAACAGGTATAAACAATCAAAGTTAGTGGTAGTTCAAATAATCAGTGCGGACGATGTGGAAACAAACCCCACTCAAAACAGTTTTGTCCTGCAAGAAAAAACAACAGTAGAATATGTGGCAAGCAAGGACATTTTGCTGATTATTGCAGAGCAAACAAAAAAGAAGTGGCAGAAATCAACTATGAAGATAGTGAAGAATATTGGGGCCTATACAAGTAGAAGTCGATGATGATAAGTTATCTGCAGTTATTAGTCCTGTCTCATGTAAAGAAAAGGCCTTTTGCAGACGCTAACAACTCATACAACGTACAAGAACTGTCTAAAATAGATTCCGGTGCGGAAACAAACATATTACCCAATAAACTGTATATCAAACTGCACCCAACACAACAAAACCTAAACCGTGGAAAGTCAAAACTATCAGATTTTGAAGTTGTAGAACAAGACGGTCTAGTTATCATTGCAAATGTTCTCGCCCAAGAGTAAGACATAATTAAATTAAATTGGGAAGTCAAAGTTAGTGCCGTAGATGTTGACAAAGATGAAAACTAAGCCAAGCTGTTTGATGTTAATGGATTCAAACATCTATTTTTTTTCTCTTACCAAAGAATATTTACTGACCGAGTACAGTGATGAATTAAAAGGTATCGGGTGTTTTCCAGGTGAACCACACCATCTTTGTGTAAATAAGGAAATTATTCCTGTTCAACATGCACCACGACAAGTTCCTGTGCATTTCCAAAAAATTTATCAAGATGAAATGACTCGTTTAGATGTTTTGTGCCAAGTAAATGACGAATTTACGAGTTGGATAAATTCCTCAGTAATCACCCCGAAACCAAATTCCAAAATTAGAATGTCTTTAGATCCCCGTGACCTTAATTCTGCTCTTATGGGGAATCCCTATTATGTTAGGACCATTGAGGATGTAATGTCTAAGTTAAGTGGGGCCAAATATAGGTTAGTATCTTAGATGCCAGTAACGGGTACTGGCAAGTACGACTGAATGAAGAAAGTAGCAGACTGTGCACATTTAACACACCATGGGGTAAATATCGTTGGACACGATTACCGTTTGGGTTAAGTGTAAGTGGTGACATTTTTCAAGAAAAAAAGGACCATATTTTTGGTAAAATAAACGGGTTGACCGGTATCGCAAACGATACCTTTGTTTATGGTTTAAATGAATTAGATCACGATACTAACATTGTTAATATTTTAGATACTGCACGTAAAAATGATGTTAAGCTTAATCCTGATAAGTTTTAGTTCAAAAGTTAAGGAAGCATCATTCTTCGGTCACAAATGGACAGAGGAAGGATTAAAAGTCGATGGTAAAAAAGTAAAATCTATCGTAGATATGAAACCCCAAAATAATCTTGCAGAGCTCCAGTAATTTTTAGGCATGATAAATTATCTACATAGATTTTCACCTGTCATTGCACAAGTTTCGGAACCTGTAAGGCAGTTGCTTAAACAAAATGTACCTTTTGTTTGGCAACCGGAACATGATACGTAATACTATTATGTCATGTGTTTACAATAGTGACCGTCACTGCACTGCCACCTTACTAATACTATAATACTAATAGGAAGGATATAATAGACAAACCCTTACAATATAAATAGATATAAAAGACAACAGGCGATCCATTGCTAGCATTATAATCCTAGTAATAGCAATAGACGATATAAATAAAGCCAGCCAGCAACTTGATGCGATATCACTCAGGTGGAAACGGACGTTAATAAAGCTATTTCACACAATTTGATGCGCACTCCCCTCTGCGCATCGTACTTTGCAACTCAGCGATGTTTAATGCATTTGCCCCATGCATATTAGTACCTAATGTTTAATAGAATATTTGTATTCATTAAATCAGAATTTGGATTGGGGAACAGGCTATGCCTATGTGTAACCCCTCTCTCTGATTTAGATAAATGTACACATTATAAATATTTACATACATACATACATAAATATTTACATAAATATAGAGCATATATGATACATTATGAATAATATAGAGACTTAGATGATTATACAGAGTACAGGGCTTGGAATAACCTAATAGATGTTTATCGGGATTTAAATCTTTTTGATAGGAAAATATATTGTTGATTTCTTTGAAAATAAGTATGTTTATCTCAGGACTAAATTTTGTTGACCCATACAGCAGACAATTGATTGTTTTATGGTTTTGTGTTGGAGGTTGTCGATTGTCTGTTTTCTTGCATCTGAATGTAACGGGCATACGAGTAAATAGTGTTCGGTATCTTTGAATTTGTGACCACAGAGGTAACAGGACTATCATCGACGTATCTGAGGAATTTGTGGCAGCATAATCTTTATTTACATTGGATTATTTGTAATTTTCGTATCCCTTGATAGTAGTATGATGGCACGATGGTATCTAATTTATTTAAAGATAAACTAAAGGAAACCAGATGCAGAACCGAAATTTTCTCTTGAGTCCTTCATCATTTGCAGTATACGAGAATGGAACAAACTTTAAGTTGAAATTAAAAACTCTCGATCCGTTGCTATCTTTGGAAATTCAATAAATAAATTAGATACCATCGTGCCATCATACTACTATCAAGGGATACGAAAATTACAAATAATCCAATGTAAATAAAGATTATGCTGCCACAAATTCCTCAGACACGTCGATGATAGTCCTGTTTACCTCTGTGGTCACAAATTCAAAGATACCGAACACAATTTACTCGTATGCCCGTTACATTCAGATGCAAGAAAACAGACAATCGACAACCTCCAACACAAAACCATAAAACAATCAGTTGTCTGCTGTATGGGTCAACAAAATTTAGTCCTGAGATAAACATACTTATTTTCAAAGAGGTTCGACAATTTATTTTCCTATCAAAAAGATTTAAATCCCGATAAACATCTATTAGGTAATCAGAGCCCTGTACTCTGTATAATCATCTAAGTCTCTATATTATTCATAATGTATCATATATGCTCTATATTTATGTAAATATTTATGTATGTATGTAAATTTATAATGTGTACATTTATCTAAATCAGAGAGAGGGGTTACACATAGGCATAGCCTGTTCCTCAATCCAAATTCTGATTTAATGAATACAAATATTGTATAAATCATTAGGTACTAATATGCATGAGACAAATGCATTAAACATCGCTGAGTTGCAAAGTACAATGCGCAGAGGGAAGTGCGCATCAAATTGTGTGAAATAGCTTTATTTAACGTCCGCACCTAAGTGATATCGAATCAAGTTGCTGGCTGGCTTTATTTATATCGTCTATTGCTATTACTAGGATTATAATGCTAGCAATGGATCGCCTGTTGTCTTTTATATCTATTTATATTGTAAGGGTTTGTCTATTATATCCTTCCTATTAGTATTATTTAGGTGGCAGTGCAGTGACGGTCACTATCGTAAACACATGACATAATAGTATTACGTATCATGTTCCGGTTGCCAAACAAAAGGTACATTTTGTTTAAGCAACTGCCCTATAGGTTCCGAAACTTGTGCAATGACAGGTGAAAATCTATGTAGATAATTTATCATGCCTAAAAATTACTGGAGTTCTGCAAGATTATTTTGGGGTTTCATATCTACGATAGATTTTACTTTTTTCACCTCCGACTTTTAATCCTTCCTCTGACCATTTGTGACCGAAGAATGATGCTTCCTTAACTTTGAACTAAAACTTATCAGGATTAAGCTTAACATCATTTTTACGTGCAGTATCTAAAATATTAACAATGTTAGTATCGTGATCTAATTCATTTAAACCATAAACAAAGGTATCGTTTGCGATACCGGTCAACCCGTTTAGTTTACCAAAAATATGGTCCTTTTTTTCTTGAAAAATGTCACCACTTACACTTAACCCAAACGGTAATCGTGTCCAACGATATTTACCCCATGGTGTGTTAAATGTGCACAGTCTGCTACTTTCTTCATTCAGTCGTACTTGCCAGTACCCGTTACTGGCATCTAAGATACTAAACTATATTTGGCCCCACTTAACTTAGACATTACATCCTCAATGGTCCTAACATAATAGGGATTCCCCATAAGAGCGGAATTGAGGTCACAGGGATCTACATACACTGAGACTACGGTGCTCTTTAGTGCCATACAAACAACTTTGGTATATGTGAATTACGTCATAAATTTGGCATCTGCTTCATTGTGGTTGATTTAGATGCATTTGACATGTCTCCTTTACACATAATTATAAAATGTGCCAAAAGATAAAACAAAAACGAAGACACATACAAACTAACTGAATAATGGTGAGATCGCCTGATCTTAAACTAGCCTGTGTGTGTTTGTAGCCTATTGTTTACTAAGTGGCAAATAAATAAATTGGTTTCAGGGTAGATGCGAAATTTCAATTTCTTTTGGAGAAGAATTTTCTCTGTCTTGTTACTGTCTCTTTGGTATCAATAAGACGCCTAAACACGGTCAATTGTTGCAAAAAAAATGACGGTTCGTCAATAAAAAATCTACGGACTTCTGATTTCTTTAATCATTCATATTGACATCAATTATATCGAGCTTCAATATCGCATATACACGCTTAATATAATTGTCAATATCAAGTACTGACAATTATATTGAGCGTGTGTGGGCCGCTTAAAGCGTCAATGTTTTTGCAACAAGTGACCGTGTGTGGTCGTCATCAATAATATTGAAGCAATATTTCATATCTCGAAGTAGGTGGGGGTGGGGGACAACTTTCGGGCAATCTGACTTTTCGGGCAGACGGATAAAGTGAAAAAAAAACAACTATTATTTGATGAAGTTGGCAAAATAAAGTGGCCGAAATCTTATGCAAAAAACTTATTGTACGTTTCTTATAATTGAATAGTTGGCAAAATAAAGTGGCAGAAATCTAACTTTACGTTTCTTTTAATTTTGACTTTTTTAAATGTGATGTTTTACATTATTTAATTCACTGGACTACGCTTCCGACAAACCTCACTCCGTTGTGTCGGTCATTTACTATGAGGGAAAAGGCCCACATGGTCAGTGACACTATAGCGGTGGAGATGAGCTTTAGTGTGATCGGCCACTCGAACTGAGAGACTGGTCACTCGCTCGCCTTGCATTAGCCTGGTATTCGGTTTCGCTTTAATTTTAAAAAAAAGTTTTCGCGATATGCTCTTGAACTTTCTTTCAGTTCGTAAACCGGTCTGCCGTTGATATGTCCCAAAGGCAAAGGTGTATGGAAGAAGAGAGAATAGAAAAACTCAAGAAGCTGAAATGCTGAATAAGCGGGTAAAACTACGACCAAAATCACGATGTTTGTGGGTAGCCAGGGACAGGGTCACTGCCCAGTCGATGAAAACACGAATGGTAGGCCTATCATCGAGAATAATGAATCACCGACGAACCAGCAGGGATAGATTTCTAAAGCCAGTTTCCCAAAGGGCCTAGTTGGCCGAGCTGCCTAGGGCCCATCAAAGCCTAGATCCGCCTCTGTGATACAGTCTTATTGAATGGTTGGAGTTGAGGTCGGCATAGCGTGGAATTCGGTTACGAAACCATTGAACAACTTTGGTCCGAATTTTCAAAATTATCTCTCAACAATCTTGTCTCCATGGAATTCAAAACAGCTATCTTAAATATAGGCTACATCAGACCACTTTGAAGGCGCTGTATTCAGGGGCTGGAATAGCCAACCGTCAAATTCCCAAAAATGTTCGTGGAAGGGTGTGGGAGTAGGGTCCCCTACACGGTAAGCTCCGTTCCTCCGCTCTAATAGAAGACCGGCGCCTCCGTCTATTACCCGAAATTTTTGCCCGCTCCGCCAATTCTCATCGAGCCCGTACGCTGATGGGACTTGGAACTGCCATAGATAATGCCAAACAAATAGCTCCATCCATGATGGCTGCTTGGCTCCGAATGAATATTGAGACAATATAATTGAACGTGTGTGGGAAACCGAAATTTCTTTCAATTATATTGACATCAAGTATTGAGCGTGTGTGGGCCGCTAAATGTCATCTCCAACAAGCCGTATCAACACCTCAAGCTGCTAACAATACCGTTTCGAAACCCTACCATAATTTTACTTTTCTCTCTTAATTGAATTTATTGATCGGTATTAAGGTCGGCATAGAATGGGATTTCGGTTGCAAAAACTACTGGACCAACTTTGCAACTGCCTTACTTAGGGGCTAAAATAGCAGAGAGTCGCATTTGCAGCTCTTAAATTTTCTAAATATCTTGTATACCCCTCGACTCCACGGCCCAAACGGTTAGGATATATTGGCCTACGTTGAAGTTACTTCATTCACGGACTGGGATAGCAGGAAAGGGCGTTTGCGGCCGTTGACTTTTCGAATGTTCTCCCCGTCACATTTTTTGAGGGAGCCCCCCCCCCTCCCAAGAAGTCATGCAATACGCCCGCCGCCAATTTTTTTGTCCACGGAAATTTAATGAAAACTTTGTTTTCTTAATTGATTGTTAAATAATCAATCAGAAAAACTTTGTATTTTGGCCACAAATGCCAATGACGCATTGTTACTTTAAAGATACAATTGAGACTAGAATTTTACTCTTTATGAAAAAAAGAAATACTAGCGCATCGCTAACGCTTCAATATACGTCCACATTCGTGCTTTCTTTGATATGGTACTTTTTAAAATGGAGAGCCTGGAATATTTTAGAGGTGTAATTTCTCTGTTCGGATATAATTCTTCCATTATTTAATATACCGGAATATAAATCTACATATATATATATCGTCATGCAGTACTACCAGGACAGTTACTGTACTTAGTAAGGGATCCTAACTAGTGACTGCCTTCAATGTACAAATTTGTTTATATTTAAGGAAAATCAGATAATAGGATAAAAGTAAATGTTGTAATAAAAACTGACATGTCGATAGATGAACAATGCATGGAAGACTAAGCAATATAATAAATCAACAAAAACATTGATGGGATTTAACGAGGCTATACTATATACCGGAAAACTGACGGAAAACACCATCTTATACTGAATACCGGAAAACACACTAAATACTGGAAAAAAGACTAAATACCAGAAACACCATAAATAGGTAACCAAGAGCCCTGACAAAGGACGCCACTTCGAGGAACGAACCGTCTATATTATATGTATGTTCTTTGTATATTTTTATGTGATTTTATTTGAACGATTGGTATTAAACAATATACTATACTGTATAATCAATAAACTCCAAAGTTCAAACGATTTACATTTGTTCCATACTTGTTTTATATTTTTAGTTGCATGTCGTCACGTTATCAGCCGTAATATTATAAAATCAGTACACGCTTGAGCACAAACTTGATTCTAAAGTTATTCCATTCATTTGCTCACATACCTCTAACATCTAACTTCGCCCCATTGTTCATATACTTATTATCCCACATTCTCTGTTACATACAACACATACCACATTTTCATACTTGTTTTATATTTTTAGTTGCATAACGTCACAAAATCAGCCATATTGTGAAATCAGTACACGCTTGAGCACAAGCTTGATTCTAAAGTTATTTTTAAATAACTATTCCATTCATTCGCTCACATACATCGAACATCCTACTTCGTCTTTTTGCTCATAATCCTTTTGTCTAACAACACCTGTTTCATACAACACATGCCACAGTGAACAACACACATTTGCTAAAAACGGCAAAACTGTCCCCTCTTTTTTCGTATCTCGTCTTGTCCCATTTGCACAACGTCCACACATGCAGTTTCTCCATTACCCCCACCACCACCACGTTTGGAACATTGATAGGCCCCACACCAGACGTCCTCTCCTTCCGACGCCCACAATGGCCACAGTTCCGGAACAGATTCCAACCATCACCAGGCTTTCACCAACCACCACCTGGCTTTCACCAACCACTACCTGGCTTTCACCAACCACCACCTAAATTTCACCAACCACCACCTAAATTTCACTAACCACCACCCGGATTTTACCAACCATCACCTCAATTCCGCTACAAGCGCCAACCAAACCAGCGCCAACCAACTCAACAACCAAACCAGCGCCAACCAAACCAGCGCCGATAAAATCGACAACTAAACCAGCGCCAACCAAGACGAAAACCAAACCAGCGCCAACCAAGACGAAAACCAAACCAGCGTCAACCACCCCCAAAGAATGCAGGTATCGTGAAAGCATTCTTTCAGGTCCTGCAATGCCTCCACCATTTGACCATTATGGAGAGCCAGGAGAATGGAACACCCACCAGAAGTTTCACTTGGAAGATCCAAGATCTAAAAAAGTTCGTGAAGCCGGCCATGACGTAGCCTACCGTAGCCACTACCATTGAGACATTGAACGTACAATGGGCCAAGGACATCGCCTTTCCTTGTCGACACACTACCGAGCAATGCTAGCGGAGAGAATAGAGTATTTGAAGTCACGTCACTTTACCAAAGATGTTGTGCAAGAGTACCCTAGCCACGTCCTAGCATGGCCCAAGACGTCCTACGAATGCGACTTCAGGATAGTGTGAAGACAGAGTTCCATCGCGTCCTGTACATCGTCTCTAAAAATGTTACACACACACTCCCCCACCACCAATAACAGACTGTGGCACCGAATCATACAACGTATCACAATATATACACCATTTCTTATCACCCCTAGCATGCCAACACCCATCCTACCTAAACGCAATACGATTTTATTCACAAAATCAAACAGTATTGGAGCATTTGGGGAAGCTTTTCTTAGGAACCCACAAGCATCTGGATTGACAAATTGACCCCCCAATTTTGATTATTCATACGGCTAGCGCAATAGCACCTTTTGGAGTTCCATGTTGCGCAACAGCAGCAAGTGCATCCAAAATCATCAGAAAACACTATACTGATCTCCAAGAAAAATACCCGAAAAAGTCCACAAGAAGGACCAGGCTCCAGGTTATCTATTTAGGATGTTTTCCGATATGTAGTGTGTTTTTCGGTATGTAGTGTTTTTATGGTATTAAGTGTATGAATGAAATGGGGTTTAACGTCCTACGCTTAAGCACCTAACCTGGGCCAATTGAAGACGGGATATTAAGTGTAAAATGGTGTTTCCGTTGTTTTTCGGTATATAGTATTGCCGGACTAACGTCGTTACACAATGCAGGCTTGAAAGGGATGACAGGTTAACGAAATACTAGCCATTTGATCTTAAAGTAGTTGTCGTCCTTATGATATAAGATATAAATAAATATATGCCAAGTTCAAAGACGATCCATTAAGAAATTTTGCCTGTAGGTAATACACAGACACACATGGAAAAAAGGGTGTTGCTCTGTCCTTGGCTTGTCAGGCATTCACCAAAAAAAAACCAATAGCCATCACCCCGAGGGCACAAGGAATGTGTATACAACGTTTCAAAAGGATCTGTTAATTGCGGCCTGTAGGCGAAACACATACACGTACAACAATTGGGCGTGGGTGGTTCCAGGGGGGCAGGCATGCACCAAAAATAATAAGAGGTCATCCTTTAGGACTAGGACGAAGGAAATAAGTATCGACAGTTTTCAAGACAATCGATTAAGAATTGTGGCATGTAGGCGACACACAGACACACAAAAAATGGTGGTTGGGCAATAGGGGTGTTCCTTGGAGTTTACAGGATAGGCGTGCAAAGTTCCACGATGATACATTAAGAAATGGGCGTAGCTCTTTCCATGAGGGCCGGGAATGTACCAAAAACAATATAGTCCGGTGGCTGAAGGGGGGGGGGGCATTGCCACCCGAGCTGTGAATTTATGAGACTAAGTTTTTCTAGACCAGTTTTTCGCGTAGATTTCGAATCTGGGTGGTGAACAGGCGTGCGAGGGGGCGTTTTCGAGATATGGGGGGTCTAATGTATATGTATGGGTGTGTGTAGGGGGTGGGGTGGGGCTGTCATTATGTGGACTTATTATTAAAACAAAAAATTCTAGGATTGCAAATCTATAAATAAGTGTTTATGATGCCCCTGGACAACTGTTTGATGTGTGGGGTGGGGTAGCAGGTGTGCTTGTGTGGAGGGGGGGGGGAAATTGGAGGGAAATGATTTCACGTTGATTTAAATGATTCAAAATTGACATGAACAGTGTTTTCTCTAGCTTTTCGTTCAGTTCCAATATCGTCATTCAAAATATTAAATTATAATGGTATAATGTATCGCAGCAAAAGACTACTCAGGCAAGATGGTAATAAGGAAAGAAAGTCTTGTTATCTCTCATCACATTTATAATTCCTCCAGAAGATCTTTTTTTCTAGTGTCTTCTTAACCAGTAATTACGTCATCCTAGCTCTTGTTAAAAAGTTGTCATTGGGTACTAATTGTCTGGTGACCAATTGTCCGGGTACGAATTGTCCGATACGAATTGTCTGGGATCGAATTGTCCTAGAGCCGTTTCAGCAGGCGAATTGTCTGGTGACAATTAGTAGCCGGAGAATTCGCCCTCGGGTACGAATTGTCCTTAGGTACGAATTGTCTGGTGAGTTGTCCTTAGGGACAAAAAGTCCGTGTACGATATGTCCTAGGGTACGAATTGTCATTGGGTACTAATTGTCTGGTGACGAATTGTCTGGTGACGAATTGTCCGGGTACGAATTGTCATTGGGTACGAATTGTCTGGTGACGAATTGTCCGGTACGAATTGTCTGGGATCGAATTGTCCTAGAGCCGTTTCAGCACCGCCATTAATTTGCAATGCGGAGAGGAGTAGGTAAGATATTTGGGTGTCCTCGTGGTTGGTTGTCAGTTCTATGATATTCTTGACACTTTCAATAATGGGTACGAATTGTCTGATGACGAATTGCCCGGGGTCGAATTGTCCGGCATCGAATTGTCTGGGATCGAATTGTCCTACGGCTGTTTCAACACCTCCATTAATTTGCAATGCGGAGAGGAGTAGGTAAGATATTTTAGTGTCCTCATGGATGGTTTGTCAGTTCTGTGATATTCTTGACACTTTCAATACTAATCTCGATATTTTTTTAACCAAATTGCGATAATGCCTATCCGTCTTTCTTTTTCAAGAAAATCCAAACTTTCTAACAAGAGCTGGGATGACGTAATTACTGGTTAAGAAAACACTAGAAAAAAAGATCTTCTGGAGGAATTTTAATTGTGATGAGAAATAACAAAACTTTCTTTTCTTTACCATCTTGCCGGAGTAGTCTTTTGCTGCGATACATTATACCATTATAATTTAATATTTTGAATGACGATGTAGGTACTGAACGAACAGCTAGAGAAAACACTTTTCAGGCCAAATTTGAGTCATTTAAATCAACGTGAAATCAAATCCCTCCAATTTTACCCCCCCCCCCCCCTCCACACATGCACACCTGCTACCCCACCCGACACATCAAACAGTTGTCCAGGGGCATCATAATAACTTATTTATAGATTTGCAATCCTAGAATTTTTGTTTAAATAATATATATTAAGTCCACATAATGACAGCCCCATCCAACCCCCTACACACACCCATACATAGACGATAGAGCCCGCATATCTCGAAAACGCCCCCTCACACGCCTGTTACCCACCCAGATTCGGAATCTACGCGAAAAACTGGTCTAGAAAAACTTGGTCTTATAAATTCACAGCTCGGGTGGCAATGCCCCCCTTCAGCCACCGGACTAATAGGGATCATCTTTAAGGTAGAAGGACTAAGAATTGCCATCCACACACACAGACGCGCGCAGAGAAAGGAGCGATGGCAATGTGGACGTATAAAAATAATAATAATAATATGTCCATTTATATAGCGCCAAATCCACAAAGCGTGCTCATAGACGAAAATGTTTGCAATCCAGTGGCGTCAACAAGCCTTACAGGAGTTCTCAACGATTGGGACAAGCACACTCCATCGGATAGTTATAATTTCGACTTATTTTACTAAATGATGACAAATATTCTAATAAAAGAAGGGGTGACAATAAGACGATAACTAACGCAATAACGCATAAATGTTAATATTATTTAATATATTTATAAGGCCGCAAATCGTCAATTGAAGGGTTCTGAAACCAGCACCACCTATGCGCCCATTCACATCTACATCTAGTTTGTGTGGCTTACCATACCGACTAAAGTATAATGTTTGGATACTCGACGTGTCCTATTACTCAGATAAGTCACAGAAGTGCAAATTATTGGGAGAGCCTTAATGAGACTAAGAGCAGGCCTACGATTCATTTTTGTATGTATTTATTAAACTAATCACTAATAGAGGTGGGACTTTAATTACACATTTTTTTTGGTTATATTCTTAATTCCTTATTAAAATAACATAGTGGATATTTTGCCGGATACGGTTTCACATTTTTATGACTATTTTACCGTGAATTCTCTTGCACATAGACAGTTCTCTGATCCTTTCGACATGCGCAGTTGTGCGATTCTTGATATATTCCACAGGATGGTAACTTCGTCTTTTAAGTTTGGCGCAGAAGCACTTCTTTTTTTTTGTAAACAATATTTTTCTTAAACTCCTTTCTCTGATATAGATACATGTACACATTATAAATATTAACATACATAGGCTACATACATTTTTACATAAATATACAGCATAAATTATTATACATCATGAATAAAATAGAGACTTAGATAATTATACAGAGTGCAGGGCTTGGAATAACTTATTAATAGATGTTTATGGGGAAAATAAATTGTTGGACCTCTTTGAAAATAAGTATGTTTATCCCAGGACTAAATTTTGTTGACCCGTACAGAAGACAACTGATTGTTTTATGGTTGTGTTGGCGGTTGTCGATTGTCTGTTTTCTTACATCTGAATGTAAGGGGCATATGAGCAAATAATGTTCGGTATCTTCAAATTTGTGACCACAGAGGCAAACAGGGCTGTTATCGACGTGTCTGAGAAATTTGTGGCCTTGTAAGTTCGAGCAGCATAATCTTAGTTTACTGTGGATTGTTTGTAATTTTCGTATCCCTTGATATAGTAGTATGAGGGGACGATGGTATCTAATTTATTAAGTGAGTTTCCAACGATAACAACGGATCGAGAGTTTCTAATTTCAACTTTAAGTTTGTTCCATTCTCGTATACCGGAAGGGATGAAGGACTCGGAGAAAATTTCGGTTCTGCATCTTGTTTCCTTTAGTTTATCTTTGTTTCTAAGGTTATAATTGATAGGGATAGGGGGGGGGGGGGCAGTTCTAATAGGTCAGAAAGATATGATGGCACGAGGTTGTTTATAATTTTATACATTAGTTTTAATTTATGACGTCGACGTCTTTCCGAGAGTGGAACACACCCAGTTTCTTTATAGAGTAAGGCATGGCTGGTACCTCTTAGTCTTACTGTCCCACAGATAATGCGCAGTGCATCTAATTGTAGGGATTCTAGTTTGTTAGCTAAATAATCACGGTTTTACGGGAAAAACGTAAACCACTGACAATCTTAGTACTTAAATTAAAAACAAAAATCCACAGAAATGAGCCCTTGACCGAAATAGAATAATATTCTAAATGCTTTTCTACAATTTACATTTATTATTTTATTTTCTTTTAAAACTAATTCTCTGGGTTCTACCGTAGAAATCCAAGTATGGCTATTTCGTTCCTTTATAAGAAACGGAGGAAGTAGTAATGTTAGACAAAGAACGAATGATGGTTAGGGGTAGGTTTTGGGGTAGGAGTAGGGTCATGGGTTAGGGTTAGGCATCATTGCCAAAGCGAAAACTCCACGGATCAGAGAACTGCGCATGTGCAAGAGAATTCACGGTAAAATAGTCATACAAATGTGAAACCGTATCCGGGAAAATATCCACTGCGTTAAAATAATGTTCCTTTGACGTTTCTGTGAAAAGCTGTGACAGCACACGTCCACTGAGACTGAGATTGATATTGAGACAATCTAAAGATTTATAATTCCCAGCATCAGATTAATTACTTATGTTCACATACCTGTCATTTTGTCTGATCTGAAAGGAAGGTGTCTGTTTATAAATTATTGGTGGTAAAATATGTTTTATGTTTAAAACAAAATCTTTTCTATAAATGGTATCACCTAGTACTGGCTCACTCATCTTTCTAATTTTCTTCTAATATCCGATGACGTTCGGTGTTTATGACGTCATATTTCTTCGAATACGAGAAGAAAATTGTGTTTTTTGTTTTACTCCAAACGGGGCATTACCAGGAAAGGGATTGCGAAACAAATATTCATGTAAACTCATATGTGCTAATCAATAATAAATATAATGCAAAACGTTCGATTTTTCTACTTTGTATACTATGCTGCAACATACAGATCTTAAATTTTAAAAATAATTTGCATTGGTTTGTTGATAAAACCTTTTATTGGAGCTTTTGGAAAAGGCAGAAACTTCATGGCCATTTACTCTCAAGATGCTAGATGGATCATAAAACGTCGCAATGCCGACACTGTAATTTTGATAAAGAAAAATTTCAAAAATAATACATTTTCTCATAGACAATGCCATATTTGAGGTTTGGGATCAGATAATACAGCAAACTATTGGTTTAGGCCTACCAATGGGAACTGACCCCGCCCCATATGGCAAATGGACATTTTAATAAAAGTATAATAATTTATTTTTATATATAGCGCATTACACATAGTTTCAATGCGCTGTACAGGGCATTACATAAAGGAGGTACATTTAAAAAGAACAAAAATATATAAGAGCAATTAATACAAACAGGAGTACATACACATTATATTCACATACAGACATATTTACATATTCATATACCTGCACATAAATACAAACATGTTCACGAGTAGCTATGTTTGAACAAATGTGTTTTTAAACAGCGTTTAAATGGAGCGATTTCACGGAGGTGTATTGGGAGAGAGTTCAAGAGCTCAGGAGCAGAGTGTGCTCGCGACCCATACAATTTGGTTTTGGGAGGTTTTGGGGGGTATTGCAGACAATTACCTTGAGCGAACTGGGTGTTTTGAGCTGTATTTTTAACAGTGACAAGTTCGTTCAGGTACGTAGGTGCTGAACCGTGAATAATTTTAAATGTTAATAGAATGATTTTGAATATTGAGCCAGTGGAATTCACGTAGTGTAGGGACTGATGGAGCAAACTTGCCTTGTCTTGTAACTAATCGGGCAGCAGAGTTTTGTAAGATTTGGAGTTGTTGTATTTGGGTGAGGCGTAGGTTGTGATATAGACTGTTGCAATAGTCCAGACGTGAGGTTATCATTGAATGAACTAATTTCTCAGCAGAGCGTCTGTCTAATAGAGGATGAATTCTTCCTATTTTGTAAAGCGCGTATGCTATTCCCTTACATGTTAGTGTAACGAACCCTCGAGGGAACCGTCTCTTTCTAACATAACACCTAAGTTTTAACAGTTTCTGAAACAGATATGTCAGTGTCGCTAACTCGAATGGAATTTAAAGAATTAGCACTTTCATCGAATCGGGACGAAAAACAAACTACGTCTATTTATCCAGCATTCAGTACCAGTTGGGTTTTCTTCATCCACGCTCGTATTTCGTCCACACACGATTCAACAGATACTGTTACGTCTGAATGTTGTGTACACGATACATATATTTGGCTGTCATCTGCGTATATCATTGACTCAAGACCATGCCTCGATATAATGGCCTCTATCGGTGAAGTGTATAGGTTAAAAAGCACCGGTCCCAATACCGAACCTTTCAGGACCATAAAAAAAAAAAACCAGATTACAAAGTAGCTCAAAGTCTGAACTACACCTTCCGTTACAATGATGACATAACACCCATCAATGATAATGGCAATTTCAATAAATATAAAAGTGAAATATATCCCCCTGAATTAATATTAAATAAAGAAAATTCCGGCACCCAAACTGCATCTGTTCTTGACCTGGACATCAATATAATTAATAATAAATTTAATGTTGGTATTTTCGACAAAACGTACAAATTCGGTTTTGAAGTAGTAAAATATCAGTCAATTTAGAGTAACATGCCAGATACCATGCTATATAATGTTTTCTAATCACAAGCATTACGATTTTTGACCATATGTAACAATAAAAAACTATTTCTTTCCCGATAAAAAATCTCTGTTTTTTAAATGCACTGCCATAGGCGGTACACAATTTTGCATATTTTAAGAAATTTCAAAACTTCTGTTTCTTTAACATATCAAGTTTAACATTTTTTACAAGTATATAATCGGGTACATATTGGATAATGATCTGATTTAATTTAATTTTAAAATTTATATAGTTAAGTAATCCTGTCTGGATTACAATTTTTATGCCTTTATAAATGCACTTACACAGTTCGATTTCTTCGGCATTCCTGTTTTGCATAGCTTGTATGGGGTATTAAGTATTATGTTTTATGCAATTAATTAACTTAAAAATTCCGATTGGTTTATTGAACTTATAGTTTTTAGCATTATTTCATCTTGATTATCGCCCTTTTTGTTGCGATATGGGGAAAATAAATTGGACCTCTTTGAAAATAAGTATGTTTAATCCCAGGACTAAATTTTGTTGACCCGTACAGAAGACAACTGATTGTTTTATGGTTGTGTTGGCGGTTGTCGATTGTCTGTTTTCTTGCATCTGAATGTAAGGGGCATATGAGCAAATAATGTTCGGTATCTTCAAATTTGTGACCACAGAGGCAAACAGGGCTGTTATCGACGTGTCTGAGAAATTTGTGGCCTTGTAAGTTCGAGCAGCATAATCTTAGTTTACTGTGGATTGTTTGTAATTTTCGTATCCCTTGATATAGTAGTATGAGGGGACGATGGTATCTAATTTATTAAGTGAGTTTCCAACGATAACAACGGATCGAGAGTTTCTAATTTCAACTTTAAGTTTGTTCCATTCTCGTATACCGGAAGGGATGAAGGACTCGGAGAAAATTTCGGTTCTGCATCTTGTTTCCTTTAGTTTATCTTTGTTTCTAAGGTTATAATTGATAGGGATAGGGGGGGGGGGCAGTTCTAATAGGTCAGAAAGATATGATGGCACGAGGTTGTTTATAATTTTATACATTAGTTTTAATTTATGACGTCGACGTCTTTCCGAGAGTGGAACACACCCAGTTTCTTTATAGAGTAAGGCATGGCTGGTACCTCTTACTGTCCCACAGATAATGCGCAGTGCATCTAATTGTAGGGATTCTAGTTTGTTAGCTAAATAATCACGGTTTTACGGGAAAAACGTAAACCACTGACAGTCTTAGTACTTAAATTAAAAACAAAAATCCACAGAAATGAGCCCTTGACCGAAATAGAATAATATTCTAAATGCTTTTCTACAATTTACATTTATTATTTTATTTTATTTTAAAACTAATTCTCTGGGTTCTACCGTAGAAATCCAAGTATGGCTATTTCGTTCCTTTATAAGAAACGGAGGAAGTAGTAATGTTAGACAAAGAACGAATGATGGTTAGGGGTAGGTTTTGGGGTAGGAGTAGGGTCATGGGTTAGGGTTAGGCATCATTGCCAAAGCGAAAACTCCACGGATCAGAGAACTGCGCATGTGCAAGAGAATTCACGGTAAAATAGTCATACAAATGTGAAACCGTATTCGGGAAAATATCCACTGCGTTAAAATAATGTTCCTTTGACGTTTCTGTGAAAAGCTGTGACAGCACACGTCCACTGAGACTGAGATTGATATTGAGACAATCTAAAGATTTATAATTCCCAGCATCAGATTAATTACTTATGTTCACATACCTGTCATTTTGTCTGATCTGAAAGGAAGGTGTCTGTTTATAAATTATTGGTGGTAAAATATGTTTTATGTTTAAAACAAAATCTTTTCTATAAATGGTATCACCTAGTACTGGCTCACTCATCTTTCTAATTTTCTTCTAATATCCGATGACGTTCGGTGTTTATGACGTCATATTTCTTCGAATACGAGAAGAAAATTGTGTTTTTTGTTTTACTCCAAACGGGGCATTACCAGGAAAGGGATTGCGAAACAAATATTCATGTAAACTCATATGTGCTAATCAATAATAAATATAATGCAAAACGTTCGATTTTTCTACTTTGTATACTATGCTGCAACATACAGATCTTAAATTTTAAAAATAATTTGCATTGGTTTGTTGATAAAACCTTTTATTGGAGCTTTCGGAAAAGGCAGAAACTTCATGGCCATTTACTCTCAAGATGCTAGATGGATCATAAAACGTCGCAATGCCGACACTGTAATTTTGATAAAGAAAAATTTCAAAAATAATACATTTTCTCATAGACAATGCCATATTTGAGGTTTGGGATCAGATAATACAGCAAACTATTGGTTTAGGCCTACCAATGGGAACTGACCCCGCCCCATATGGCAAATGGACATTTTAATAAAAGTATAATAATTTATTTTTATATATAGCGCATTACACATAGTTTCAATGCGCTGTACAGGGCATTACATAAAGGAGGTACATTTAAAAAGAACAAAAATATATAAGAGCAATTAATACAAACAGGAGTACATACACATTATATTCACATACAGACATATTTACATATTCATATACCTGCACATAAATACAAACATGTTCACGAGTAGCTATGTTTGAACAAATGTGTTTTTAAACAGCGTTTAAATGGAGCGATTTCACGGAGGTGTATTGGGAGAGAGTTCCAGAGCTCAGGAGCAGAGTGTGCTCGCGACCCATACAATTTGGTTTTGGGAGGTTTTGGGGGGTATTGCAGACAATTACCTTGAGCGAACTGGGTGTTTTGAGCTGTATTTTTAACAGTGACAAGTTCGTTCAGGTACGTAGGTGCTGAACCGTGAATAATTTTAAATGTTAATAGAATGATTTTGAATATTGAGCCAGTGGAATTCACGTAGTGTAGGGACTGATGGAGCAAACTTGCCTTGTCTTGTAACTAATCGGGCAGCAGAGTTTTGTAAGGTTTGGAGTTGTTGTATTTGGGTGAGGCGTAGGTTGTGATATAGACTGTTGCAATAGTCCAGACGTGAGGTTATCATTGAATGAACTAATTTCTCAGAAGAGCGTCTGTCTAATAGAGGATGAATTCTTCCTATTTTGTAAAGCGCGTATGCTATTCCCTTACATGTTAGTGTAACGAATCCTTCGAGGGAACCGTCTCTTTCTAACATAACACCTAAGTTTTAACAGTTTCTGAAACAGATATGTCAGTGTCGCTAACTCGAATGGAATTTAAAGAATTAGCACTTTCATCGAATCGGGACGAAAAACAAACTACGTCTATTTATCCAGCATTCAGTACCAGTTGGGTTTTCTTCATCCACGCTCGTATTTAGTCCACACACGATTCAACAGATACTGTTACGTCTGAATGTTGTGTACACGATACATATATTTGGCTGTCATCTGCGTATATCATTGACTCAAGACCATGCCTCGATATAATGGCCTCTATCGGTGAAGTGTATAGGTTAAAAAGCACCGGTCCCAATACCGAACCTTTCAGGACCATAAAAAAAAAAACAGATTACAAAGTAGCTAAAAGTCAGAACTACACCTTCCGTTACAATGATGACATAACACCCATCAATGATAATGGCAATTTCAATAAATATAAAAGTGAAATATATCCCCCTGAATTAATATTAAATAAAGAAAATTCCGGCACCCAAACTGCATCTGTTCTTGACCTGGACATCAATATAATTAATAATAAATTTAATGTTGGTATTTTCGACAAAACGTACAAATTCGGTTTTGAAGTAGTAAAATATCAGTCAATTTAGAGTAACATGCCAGATACCATGCTATAATGTTTTCTAATCACAAGCATTACGATTTTTGACCATATGTAACAATAAAAAACTATTTCTTTCCCGATAAAAATCTTTGTTTTTTAAATGCACTGCCATAGGCGGTACACAATTTTGCATATTTTAAGAAATTTCAAAACTTCTGTTTCTTTAACATATCAAGTTTAACATTTTTTACAAGTATATAATCGGGTACATATTGGATAATGATCTGATTTAATTTAATTTTAAAATTTATATAGTTAAGTAATCCTGTCTGGATTATCGCCCTTATTGTTACAATTTTTATGCCTTTATAAATGCACTTACACAGTTCGATTTCTTCGGCATTCCTGTTTTGCATAGCTTGTATGGGGTATTAAGTATTATGTTTTATGCAATTAATTAACTTAAAAATTCCGATTGGTTTATTGAACTTATAGTTTTTAGCATTATTTCATCTTGATTATCGCCCTTTTTGTTGCGATATTCTAGAAACCTCTAACTCTGACGTCATTGATAACAGTACGACATTTACTATACATATATTTAATTTATACTTAAACACTTCTTGAGTGTTTTTTAGACAACCTTTTTAAACCGTTTTATACATTTCACCGATGTGGTGCTTGTATAGTTGAAATTTTTACTACAGTATGCTTGCATTCGTATTTCTTGTAGCATATGGCAGACCATGCTGACATCACATAATGTTTTAATTCTTCGGGTTGTATTTCCGATCACTTTCAATTTTGAGTGAAGTCTGTGTTACTTCAGACCCGGGACTGTACAGCGCAATGGACGCTTACGGCTAGGCCCCGGATCCATTCACTCTTTTTCGAATTGTTTGTTTGTTTGTTTTTGAGTACGATGTCTTGTCGTTATATTTGTCTTTTGTGTAAATCATATGTGGCGCAGTCCCCCTGGAAAATCGGTCATTATCCTGTTAATTCTTAACCGATATTTTAGATAGTTACATTTTTGGATAGCTTTAGACATTTCTGAGCTGATAGCAAATCAAAATCGTCGAATTTTGAAACATCGGCGATCTCAATTTTTTGGGTAAAAATTGGAAATTTTTAAAATTTTTCTAAAATTGTTATTTTTTTGGAATTTTGAAACTTGACTTATATTTTTTGAAAGCTGACATCAATCCGATTCCATCAATATCAAATCACCGGAAGTAGTCAAGAAAGGTATCCAAAGTTGGAGAAATTGTGAAAAATGGGTGCCTGTGCGCAAAGTGCGATCTATCGATTGGTTCATTACTGGGTAGTTTAAGTATTATGTCGTTTAGTAGCCCCATTTATTATCTACAATATGGTACTATAGCGAAAAGTTTCTATCAAAAATTGAAAAAGTAATAGGACCTTGAAAAGTAAGATTTTTTTACGATTTCCATCAACTTTAAACGCATGTTTCTCGGAAACGCCGCCTACGATTTTTTAAAAACTTTTTCAGTCGAAAGTCTTATGGGTGGTGTGAAACCATTGTACAATTTCTTTAAATGTCATGAGTAATCGAAAAACGAGATTGAAAATCCAAAACGTCGTATTTTTACGATTTGGAGCATTTTTAGAGGTTTTTTCTCTCGGAAAGTTAATATATTTTTTTTGAAACTTCTGCTACAGAGAGTCTTATCGGTTGTGTTATGTATGAAACCATTGTTCAGCAGTTCCAAATATCAGGAGTAGGAGAATAAAGGGACCGAAAAATGAAAATGGCATCTTTCATTGTTAATGGGCCTGTCACACTATAACGTTTTAGACAACTTATTGCGGCGTATGAAAAAATAGTTCCAACACGCTGGCATACGCTAAGGTTGACTTTAATAATCAAAAGGGCTCTCTTTTTGGACGCATATATAACGTACTTATAACGCGCTGAACGAATATATAACCTATGTTTAACGTATGAGTAACTCATTTATAATTTATCCCCAACGTAAACATAACTTATACAAGTATATGACATCATGTGCCCAACGAATTTTTAGCGTTCTTGACTTATGCAAAACTCATGCACAACGTTAGTCAAACTTATGCCTAACTTATGCATAACGTGTTGGAGCTTACTTCGACGACAACGTGAGGTCAGATATAAAAACTAAGGCTCGCTAAAATCACACGTAATTATGGGGCTGTCACACATTGACGTATAGCATCAGTGTATATGCCGACGTATGAGAAATTTAGCGAATACGCTGGTGTACGTTGAATACGTTATGGGTACTTTTTTAACAAGTTACGAGAACGCTGAAATACGATGGTATACGTTGCTGTACGCCGAACGCGGCCGATAATTTTGTGCATGCATAAAATTTTCGGCGTATGCGGGCGTATTGGTTACACGTTAGGCTAAAGTTAGAAGTACACGACAGGTAAGTTATGCACGCGTTATGCCCGCGTTTTGCACGTTACATGTAAGTTACTCATAAGTTGACATACACGTCGGCTACCAGTTGGGTAATTGAGCAGCGTACGCGTAACCAATTTCTTACCTATAGGCAACTAACATCTGACGTCATTAAAACTTACTGAACGTGTTTGAAGCGTGTGTAGAGATGAGCATGTGCAGAAGTCTACAATCATGGCGGACTCTGAGAGGTTGCGACGACACGTGGTCGTCAAAGTTCGCTACAACACGTTCTGCTTCAGCGTATTCCAGCGTGTTGGATAATTATTTCATACATCGGAATAAGTTATAATGTGCCCTGCTTGTAGCCGACGTGTATGTCAACGTATTAGTAACTTACATGAAACGTGCGTTAACGCGTGCATAACTTACCTGTCGCGTTCTTCTAACTTAGGCCTTAGAACAAAAATTTGGTGCCGCGTTCGGCGAAATAACAACTTATACCATCTAGACTGTCGTCTGTCAATAGCTATCGTTTCCAAAAATTTCTATACACTGGGCCTAGTTGTAAGTCACACATTAGTAAAATGTGAATAAAATAAGGATAATAGGCTACCTTCCCGCTTCCAGAATGTGCCAGTCCTCGCAAGTTTTGAAAATTACTTTCTGTTCGCGCCATGAAGTTTATCGACCACTAATTACACCTGATGCATATCAATTTTTTTTTTTTTATTATTATTAAAACATATTTTATTGCAAAAATATTCTTTACAAAGGGATAAGAACAATTTATAACAAATTATGAATCTTCTCCCATATCAATTAGCCAAACAACCAATCAAAACCACTCTAGATATTATTACGCGCGAATTTGACCTCAAGTTCACAGGTCAAAAGGCGAGTCTGAGCTGAAGTGTCTTGTTCACCTCGTAGACAAAGATTGTGGAAACCTGAATAAATTTACAGATACTAGTTGGAATAAGGTTGTATTAAGTTTTAAAGAATGGGCTAATCTTGATGGAAACGAGCTAAAAGTATGTCAACAATAAAAAAGATGTATTTGAGGGTAAGTTTATCAACTACATCAAACTAAAATTGAAAGTACGACTGCGACGAGTCGCCATTTTATTTTTCTGGGAAACACACAATATTTTGTTGTTTAAATTTTAAATTAAATTCTTAATAGTAGGCGGATTAAATTTTATAGACACATGTACTTCTCACAAATGCTCGGGAGTGTACAATGCAACGAGAGCTTACGTCCGTATATAATATTTCTTGTGTGTTGTCATTGATGTGTGCAAGTTACGATAAATAATAATAAATGTTTGTTGACATTCAATTCATTATAGTTCATAGATAGGTTTGTTTTAAAATCGATAGCATTCACGCTAGCCTTTAGACTTGAGTTCGAATCCCAATATCAGTGATCTCAATGACAAGGTGTGGGAGTGGCCGATTTACTCTATAGTATAAGTAGTGCTGGTATCTTTGATGGAAAATGAATTGGCACAAAATTACCAGATTGTGGTGTCCAAATGCACTAAAACAAAGTACATCTGTTCTAAGAATGTGTGAGCATTATTTACTAGCACTTTTGCGCTGCCAAGACTTGTTTGTGATATGATAAGTGTATTAATATGTTTGTTTTACTTAATCGACCATCGACCAATACATGCGATTGATCGTTAAATCTTTAAGTGGAAATATCACCAAACATGAATTCATGCATCTAGGATGAGATTTCCTTGTACGTGTAGTAACTATGAACTTATATTTTTCAGTTCTTCAGAGATGTCTGCATATGAGAAAACCTTTGATATATTTTGTAAAGATGTGACCAGGAAAAGAATTATTTTCAACGAAGAAATTCTGCGAATGAGCAAGTTATTAGATATGTTTATTATGATGGCAAAGGACATTTAACAAGTCGATATTTCAAACTACCGGTAATAATTTGTTATTTCTGTACATTGGTTGTGTCCTTTATTATTGTTGAACTACTTTTATTTCAAGCATTAATTATTGCACAACTGTACAGCAAGATTTAAATAAATTATTGATATAACATGACAGTTATTAAAAATTAAAAAAATGTTTTCTGTATTTTAAAAAAATTATTGATTGAAATGTTGTTGTAAATTGCAATACACAGGCCGAATTTATATATATATGACCGACATAATTAAGTCATATGATTCTACATATTAAAATCCAATATTATATTCCCCAATTTGGTAAACATAGTATTCTATTTACCTAATTATTTATCCTGTGAGATACGTGTCGAATTAAACAGACACGTCCATGAGTGTCATACTGTCCTTATAAAAATATATAGAGTAAAACTCTTTACAATAAAATCTCAATTAGGCCCTGGGCTATAGACCCATATTAACTGGCTATTACTAATATTAACTAATTCATTGTTTTAGACTTCAACTGAGAAGCAATATTTTATAGTGTAATTGTCGATGTGTCATTATTGTCTAATATATATTTTGTAGAATTGTATTTCAAACATAGAGTGAGCTATGGTTTAGAACGGATCAGACCTCTCTCTTTCTTGTAAATATTTGTTGAATTATCTATGTTTAATAAATCACATAGAAGTTACTTGGACTCATTCTTAATTTAATAAGACCAGAAATAACGTGGTTACATATGGTAGAGTTATGCCGGCTTTTGATTACCTCAACAACATTGCCAAAGCGAGTCCCCCCAATACTCTGATGTAGCCGAAGGTTAAAAGCAACGTAGAGTCCGGCCTACAGAAATGCTGAAAAACAGGAACAAAGAAAAGTCGGACCAGGAATGATAGAAGTCTGAAGGGTTTATAAAGCTTTTTCTAGAAGAAATAGTAAGTACAACATATATAAACATATACCGATAATTTCAAAAGATTCGGAAGACGGAAAAGCATATACAAAGGCAGCAGTAACATTACAAGCCAATTCAGAATCTATCATTCCTGTTAACATAATGAATATACCCAAAAATAACACAATATTGTTGGAACCCCATGAAAGCTTAGTCGAGCACAATGTTATTGGTGCAAAATGTATATGTCCTTTAAATGAAATTAACACCTCGTTGTATAAAGTATTTAACCCAACTAATACGATTATTGTGATCGAGAAAAATACGCCTATTGCAAATGCTACTTTAATCGATGATGACTGTGTCCTTTCAAATTTAGATGATGTGAATACAGAATTGAAAACGATAAACTATTTTAATGAACTTTCAAAACACGAAATTAATGAATATATTAGTAAAGCTAACAATTTAGGTTTTAATCTTAATAAAGCACCCCTGGATAATGAACAAAAACTAAAATTAAAAATATTTTTAGGAAAAAATTCAGATATATTTGCTAGGAATGATTTTGAGTTAGGAAAAACTAATCTTTACTACCATAAAATAGAAACTGGTGATAATCTTTCGATAAAATCAAGGCCTTATAGGGTTACCCCTGAGACTAAGACAATTATTGAAGAGAAAACAAAACAAATGCTAAAAGATGGTATAATAAAGGAATCTAGCTCGGACTTCTATTCACCAGTCGTTATAGCTAAAAAGCGTGATAGTAATGAATTGAGATTTTGTGTCGACTACAGGAGGTTAAATAAAATTACAGTTCCGTTTTCATTTCCAATACCAAGACTTGATGAAATATTAGACACCATAGCGGAATCGGAAGCAAAATATTTAGTAGCATGGATTTGAAAAATTCTTTCTGGCAAATACCTCTTCATCCGGATACTGCACATAAAAGTGCATTCATAACACACGAGGGGATATTTGAGTTCACACGCTTACCCTATGGTTTAATGAATTCGCCGACTTCCTTTATGTCCCTGATAACAAAGGTTCTAAAAGGATTATCATGGAAAATATATCTGGCTTATATTGATGATATATGTTGCTTCAGTAAGGATTTCAATACCCGCCTAGAAGCACTTGAACAAATTTTTGACAGGTTGCGACATGCCAACTTAAAATTGAAGCCTTCAAAATGTAATTTTGCTGCAAAAGAGATCAAATATCTAGGACATATAATTAGCGCCAAGGGAATTCAGACTGACCAGTCAAAAACCGCTGCAATGGCAACGTTTCCTAGACCCAAGTCGCAGAAAGAAGTTAGAAGTTTTTCTTGGTTTGACTAATTATTACAGGAAGTTTATAAAAGGATATTCTATAATTGCTTCACCTTTAACCGACTTGCTTTCTAAAAATATAACGTTTGAATGGTCCAAAAAATGCGAAAACGCATACTCAGATCTAAAAGAGGCTTTAAGTACAGCACCAGTGCTTATCTTTCCCAAGCTGGATAAACAATTCATTATCCACTGTGATGCATCAAACAATGTTATTGCATATGTCTTATCACAAAACCATGATGGAAAGGAGCATCCAATTTCTTATGGAGGACTTTCACTGCACAAGGACGAACGAAACTGGCCTATAACTGACAAAGAAGGACTGGCGTTAGTACAGGCTATTGAAGAATACAAGATTTATCTACAGGCAAACGAATTAATAGTTTATACTGACCATATTGCGCTAACATGGCTAGCAAATGTCAAAAGCCAAAAATCAGGTAGACTAGGGCGTTGGGCATTGCGACTGCAAGGTTATAAGTTTAAAATTAAGCACATTGCAGGTACGAGAAATGTTGCGGCAGATTGCTTATCCAGACGTGAATACGACGAAGTAAATGAGAAACCAGCTGAACCCGACGCGCATATATTCAGTACATCATGCGAAGTCTCACCTTTAACTTCACTTACTTTTGAATATAAAAATGACCATGCCATTAATAAATATAGCGTCAATACTGTTAATGTTCTCGATAATTTATTTGAAAATAACAAAGATCCGGGTCAGTTATTACATAATATTAATCTTCATCATTTACAGAAAATTTGTCCGGACTACGCTGATATCATTATTTACCTGAAAAATAAAGTAGTACCCGAAAACAAATGCGACGCTGATAGTTGTTAGTGAAGCAAAATATTTCGATATCATTGATGGCATCTTATATCACTTCTATACGCCTCGAACCAAAAACATTTCTAAATCAGAACGAATAATTAAGCAAATAGCGGTGCCAAAAACTTTAAGACATGATATATTGCAAGTTTACCATGATAATTTACCAACAGGCGGTCATCAAGGAGCGGAACGTACATTGGGTAGCATAAGATTAAGGTACTACTGGCCGCGTATGTTTAGCGAAATTACAAACTACGTGAAAACTTGCGAGATGTGTCAGCAAGCCCCAAACGACCTGCATGCAAACCCAGTACCATTAACGCCTATGCCGATTGAGGATGTATTTTGTAGATGGCATATGGATTTTCTTGGCCCATTCCCCACAGCCAAGGATGGTAGTAAATACTGCTTGTTATTAGTTGACAGTGCTTCGAAATGGCCAGAAAGTTTTGCTTTAAAATCACAATCTGCAAAAGATGTAGCAGACGTTTATACAAGAATGTGTTTACCAGATACGGATGTCCACGATCTTTAATATCTGATAGAGGTACACAATTCATGTCTCATCTGGTAAAAGCCCTATGTGAACTATTCGAGGTAAAACGCCATTATACAAGCCCATATCACCCACAAACTAACAGTACCTGTGAACGAATGAACAGATTCATCAAAGATAGGTTAAAGGTCTACTGTACACAAGATCAAACTAACTGGCCTGATCTGCTTCCTGGAATAATGATGGCTTATAGAATGACACCAGCTACTCAATCTACGGGACAATCACAATTTTACATGCTCTTCGGTCGTCAGATGCGTACAGCGTTAGATAATGCAGTAGCTCCTAAAGAGACAATATCAAATTCGGTGAAAGAGAATATGTCAAGAATACTTCAAAATCTGGAGGTGACCCTTAAAGAGGCGGAAATCTGTGTAAAACAGGCACAGGCAAAGTATACACAGCAACTCGATAAAAAAGCTAAAGTGCTACATTTAAAAAAAGACGATAAAGTCTGGTTGTGCTGTTCTAAAACAACTGTTGGACTTTCCGCCAAACTTCAAAAACATTGGGTAGGACCATATTATATAACAGAATCTAAAGACAATTTTACATATTGTCTGCGACGTGTAAAAGACAACCAAGTGGTGAAGTCACTAATCAATGCCGCTAGATTGAAATTGTATTACGATCCATCCAGCCGTCCAGCGTATTGTCCTACAGAATATCTAGGTTCCGAGACTAACCTTAATCCCGAAGAGTTAGAACAAGATGTACCACAACCAGAGGGTACGGAACACGTAGATGATTCCAAAACAGTAGACCCTAATCCCGCCAAAACAAACGCGTATGAAAATCTCATAAAAAAGAAAAATGAACATAAAAATTTAGAAATTAGGACAAAAGAATTAATTAACAAACCAGCCAAGAGCGATAATAAAGTCAAAAAGGAAGATATTAAATCTATAGTAGCTTTTAAAAGAAAAAACCATAACATGTTTTATAAAGTAAAATGGACAGATCATTCCAAATCAAGCTCTTGGGAAACAACAGACTTGCTGCCGGACGAAATTATACAGAATTATCACATTCAAAGAACTAAGGACGGTAAAATTAGGAAACGACCATTAAGACATCATACATTTTTTGACAAAGTAAACATTGCAAGCATTTCTACGCAACAATGCGGTCCTCCAAAAAGTAAATGTCATAATCTCCATAATAAACCGAACTGGAAGAATGCAATTTCGACACTTGAAAATACATTTACGAATAATAGAAATTTAGATAACTACAATCTGCATCGTCATATAGAAGAAAGAACGTCAGAGCTGGAAGACTACGTGTCAAACAATTTATACCAGGAGTCATGTAGACTAGAGGAACATGTTAATTTAGAATCCGATAGGCTACATACGGTACAAAAATATCATTTCAAATTAATCCTTATTATCTTACACAAGATGGGAATATTTAGCGCCGAGTACATTGAAAACAAATGTGTTCGCCCAGTCGGAATGCGGAAAATATAATTTTGGACTACAGACAAAATAAGTGAAATAATTGATTTTGATCGAAATTGAGATTTTAACAAAAATGAGTCCATAAATATACTATCTATCGATACAAAAGATCAAAACATCAATAAAAGATTTTAGAACGCCTTTATTTAAACGTTTTGTACGGGTACCGCATTCATAAGTCTGTCATATTTCTTAAAATTATCGGTAAAATTAGTTATGTTTCTTCGCTAGCAGCGGGCGATCGCTCGTTGCTCTTGCATATTAATTGGCATTGTTGCAAAGCGGAGAATCTCTAGTTTATAAATATGACCAAAGAATTACCGATGAATTCATTTTCGTCTACAATATTCGTCTTCAGCACCCTTGAGAACTTATAGAAGAAAATATTAATATTAAACGACAAAATAACGAATGATTTAATGGCATGGTTGCTGTGTGATATTGTTTTTTTTTATAAACCTGTAACGTTAAATCTCTGATATTTTGGGTATGTTCTATACCGGTATATCCTGCTTTCTAAATATATTTATATAAAGTTCTTTAACCCTGTATCGGGTTATTCTTCCAGGGTAGGTTTGTTTGTCCATTAGAAAACATGATATACTGGCATAAGGTTTTTCTTACGGGAATTCTTACTATAATTCTCATTTTAAGTATTTTTAAACATAGACGGTTTATAAGCAAGATAAAGTCATCGACTTCGATTATGCTGGGGAAGAAAGATTCAGAAAAAAACCTCGGCTTACTGGCATCGGTTTATCTCGTTCTCGGGCTATTTTCTTCAGTCTTTCTTCCCCTGCATAACCTCAGTCTCGTGCTTTATCTTACACAGAACATACCGACACCTTTACCTTGCATACCTTGCATTTTCTAAAAACTGCAGATTTTAGTGAATTCAATTAATTTTCAACTAACCGAGAGCTCTCATGGCCGCCTTTTCCATTCTCGAACGTTACCGATGCCCTATGAATTAATAAATTAAATTCCCGTAAAGCAATGCTATCTATTGTAGCCTAATCTGTACACTGGTATCGTAACTGTGCCATACGTAAAACTCCATAGTATAATTACTATACAATGGCTATACTAACTAGTTTCAATTAAGGTGTTTTGTCAAACCATGTTAATACTGCATCTATGATCATAACACCTAGTGACACGTCTTTTAATAAGAACTCGGCAGTCAAAACAGTAGACCAATCATTACCCAATTAATTAAGATGTATACAATAGTCAGACCAATATTTTCTGTTGCATTATAAAATAATTTGTTATTATGTTCTATTAAATTTATTAGAGTTTTTAGTATACTGTTGTTTTTTAAAAAATGTCCCCCTTTCTTATACTTGATAGCATACCCTACCCTTAAGGTGTGACCATAACTGATGAGTGACCATAAAATCATCGAATATGTAAAATGATAAATATTCGTTTCATCGACCCAAAACCATGTTAGTCGTCTTTAGCGACCCCGAAAACCCCAAAAATGATATATCACACGAGTTCCAAGTATAATATCTCCAATAATTGGTTTGGCGGCCATTTTGAAACACAAGATAAAGGATACAGTCCGGTCGACCCTTTGATACTACAACATTTGTGTGCCTAATAACACATTTAAAATGACATGGCACCATGCGGTTACAAATATACGGTGACAAAATCAGAATTGTCATTTTGGTCGACATTTTGATAAAACAAAATGGTCGATATTGTCAGATTAATTTTATTATTTAGGCCGCCATTATGAAAAACAAAATGGCGGATATTATCTGAGCGACTCTTATACTGCAATTTTTAATGCAGTAACCCCCAAAACCCGACCAATGACATTAATAAACACGTTACTTATGAACACTCGAAAATTTGTCATTTTGGCGTCCATTTTGAAAAAAAAGATGGCGGAAATTCTCGGATGAAATTTTTATTATAATTTTCGTCTTCAGCACCCCTGAAAACCCCCTGTAAACAATATTCCACGCCAAAAAAGCAAATAAATGGCCTGGTTGCTATGGTATTTTGTTTTGAAACATACCAAATCTTTAACTTGATTTTTCTCAAAACTTACTTTGGTGTGTTGGATGGCTTCAAGCCGCCACAACTCAGTCAATTTATGCCCGATTTAAACAAACTATACATCAAATTGAAGGTATTGAGTCGCAGAATATGTAAAATAACAATAACTCAATTTTCAAAATTCCCTCATTAAGACTCAGTATGCCATGGGGGGGGGGGAGGGGGTCACAAATTCAATTTGCTTCAGATCTAGACAAAAGAAATACCCCTGATGATGTGGGGCTAAGAATTCGTCATCCGCAAGCTAAATTGTGAACCGTAAAAGGCGATTGAAATTTGCCACAGAAAAAGATCTGTGTTTACTTTCACTATTATTTAAATAATAATTTGGTATTTCATTGAGATATTGTTAACCACGTGGCCTAGCTAACCATGCTAGTTTACAATATATTATTGCGTATGTTTCATTGGTGACGATCAATGAAATTATGTATTTTTTTTTCAAAATGAATTTAAAAATTATTAAAATAACATAGACCTTGTTCTGTACCTGTACTTAAGAATTAGCTTCTAGCCATAGATAATAACTTGCAATTGGGCATTCTGAACGGGTATAAATAAAGTGACTGAACATATATAAAATATGATATGATATATTCAGAAATATATATGAATATGAGTAAAATTTGAATTTTAAAATAAATTATATAAAGATGTAGATGATCTAAAAGTGTTATTCTAGAAGGTTGGATACAAAAGGACCTAATTAAGCCACGGTCACAAATTTCACAGACATATTCATCAAAATCCTTCATGTAACTGTGGACATCAATTCGAAGACAGTTATCATTATCTACTAGTTTGCCCCTTGTATTCGGATGAACGACGGATAACAATTGAGACTCTCCCAACGCAGCAGAGAAACATAAAACTATTACTTTCTGGATCTTCCGAACTCTCTAATGCTATCAATTACTCCATATTCTCAATAGTCCATAATTTCATAGAAATTACAAAACGCTTTTAAATTTTAATAGATTTAGTTTTATTTATATGTAATAGTTATATACCTTGTTTTCAAGGTGTATGGGCTGATACACCGGCTCTTTTTGAGTGAGGCTTCGAGGCGAAGCCGAGGAGATCTCCACTCAAAAAAGAGACGGTCTATCAACCCATTCACCGAGAAAACAAGGTATATAACTGACTTATACTGAATACTTTTTCGAGAAATAGAGATTTTTTCTTCTTTTCCAATTTCAAAAGCATTTTTCATTTCACAAATTTATCAAAGTTTCCCATTCAGAGCCCCCCAATTATCTCATCGCAACCGTTTATTTCTACTCAGGTAAATGATGTCAGTACATCGCACGTGCGTTTTCCTGTTTAAATCAGGTCAGGGAAGTTGATTGGTTGAGAAAAGCAAACGTCATCCAATCATTTTGTACAATGGCATTTCTCGTTGTTTTCCCAACGCAACGACTGTGTCGATTGCAGAAATGATTGCGGGAATTCGTCGAAAAATCCTACTTTATAATGTTACAGAGATATATATTTCTAAGACCGAGAATATCATTTCTGCAAGAGACGTCGATGATCGCGAAGATTTAGAAGCCCGATCCATCACAGAACAAGAAATTAAAGCCATGCAGATGAGTCGAATTACACCAAACATGAGGAAAAATTACAATTGCATAGGAATATGGTGACACTTCGAGATCAGTACAAGAAATTGGATTATAACTTTTTTGATAAGCAAGGTACATTTGTTAATATCCGCACAGATCAATCCATTAACTTCGCGACGTATTGACATCCACAAAAACAAGAACAGCCATTAAATGAAGTCGAGTTGGAATTGTAGATTTCTAGAAAATGCCAATAGATTAATTTATACTAGTAATTTATTTGGATTACGTGGTGTGGATGACCATAAACCGCGACAAAATGTGAAAGTTTTTAGTGTTGAAAATGCCAAGACATAAATTTATAATAGTAAAATATTTGGATTATGTGCTGCGGATGAGCATAAGCCGCGGCAAAATGTGAATGTGCGACAAGATGTGAAAGTGCGACAAGACATCAAAATGTAAAGGAATGTGAGACAAATTGTAAGAATATGACTGAGAGTGACGCACGTTCAAAAAGTGCTGAGACAGTTGAAAACGATGACTCTTTTACCATAACATGTTCAAAACGGGTTGGAGATGTTTAAATAAATAATATGTAAATCATGATTTTGTTATTTTGTCCCTTTTCAACTAAAACACGGCCACTTTTCAATTCACGGCTACTTTTCAAAAGTGGCCGTGTATTGAAAAGTGGCCGTGTATCAGTTGAAAAGTGGCCGTGTATCGGTGAATACCCTCCCATTTTTATCAAAGAGTCGAGAAAAAGTATGGGTATAAATACTAGTATGTGTGCATATATATATGTGGATGTATGTCTGTATATACATGTATATGTACGTATATATATGTGTATGTATACATAATTATTATTGGTTTCATTTAAGTACCATATATTTTAAATACCAATATTATTAGCCCTCTTTGAATGCAGGTGCAATTGACTGGTTGATTAAATATAGTTATATTTATATATTATATTGTAAATAGTGTACATGATTCCTTTGTTTTATTACGTTTTATGTTTAAATTTTAGGGAGAGGGATTATATAGGCTTTGCCTGTTTCCTAATCCTAATAATCAATAAAATATTGTTTAGAAAAAAAAAAAAAATTAAGCCAATGAAGATATATAAATGAAACTTGGTAAAGTAAAGAATAAAGATATATAAATAGAAATGCAAAATATTAACTATGTTAACATTATATTATATTAAACGATGTGATCTATGAGATCGCTATTAGTGAAGTGACCAAATACATGTAATACGAATACATGATATGAATAAATGATATGAATAAATGATGTGAATGTGAATAAATGAATACATGATATGAATACATGATGTGAATAAATAATATGAATAAATGATGTGAATACATGATGTGAATACATGATGTGAATAAATGAATACATGATATGAATACATGATGTGAATACATGATATGAATAAATGATATGAAAATGATATGAATAAATAATATGAATAAATAATATGCATACATATGAAATAATTAATGATATGAATTAATATGAATTAACGATATTATATGAGATTAATATAAGTGTATATTCACAAATGAGACATGACCTCATCGTAAATAAGCGAAAAATGCATGGATATCACGATAAGTACGATAATTGTCACAGAATAAAATGTGACAATAAAAAGCGATGCAAGATATTACCTACAATATATACTATGAGTAAAGATATATAATGAAGATATTGATTAAAAATAATGTGAATATCATTTAAATATATCGCAAAGATATATAAATATATCGTAAAGATATATAAATATATCGTAAAGATATATAAATATATCGTAAAGATATATAAATAGATCGTAAAAGTATATGATTTAAACACATCGTAAAGATATGTGATTATGAATATGATTTAACTATAGATATGTGAACGTGATATATATATATCGTAAAAATATGTGAATATGAAATAAATACATCGTAAAGATATTTGAATATGATTTAATTTTATCCTTAGGATATACATGTACACAATTGGGAAGATAATGTAAATGTTGAACGAAGGTACGCTCTTTTCATGATCACTGATCGCCGCTCTAATGTTTAGAAACAAAAACAAAAACCGCCCCAAAAAATCAAATGATTAGGTTTGGTAACAAGCACACTTGTACATTTATAGTTATTATATGATTATCTGTCTTAACATAAGATAGTAACATAATATTGTAATTTAGTATAATTTACCCCCACCCCGCCCTTTTTTCCATATTGAGAACTTGTACACTCGTGTCTATAGTTGTTTCTTGGAACATGATGCAGTATGTATATATATATGTTATTAAAAAGAAAGAAAGTAATATTGCAGATCAAATTGTATGTTGTTGTATGAGCTATTTTTACAGATGAACGTCATAAACCAACCAGCATACTATCAAACCAAGTCCAGTAGTCTGAAGTCCGTCTGTGAAACCAGTATAAAGAAGTGCCACTAGTGAATCCGTTTGGCTCACTTGAAGAAACTGGAAAAATAAAGCCAGCTCAGATAATCATCGTGTAGCGACACCTGAACAACAACAACCATAGATTATAAGGAGTAATTCAGTTACATAGAGATCGCAGAATGCAGGAAGAAGTAAAAAAATAAACCCCTAGTAATTCGTGTGTTTAACAAAACCCAACAACAATCCAGAACTTATTTAACAAGTGTTTTGTTTATTCTGTGCCGTGTCAAAAGTGTATTGTTGAATCTGTGCGGTGTTAAATTGTATGTACGGTAATGATGCCTGTGCATAATTTTATCTGAAAAAAAATAAACTGGAATGGATAAATACTACCTAAAGTAGTTAACAATGAACCAAAACAAAGTATTATTAAACTGAACTTTCTTTATATTTTACAAACATTCTTTACAGTTATACATATAAAATACATACTATATAGAGAAAGTGTTTTATCAAGATTTGAATATACTTTATTGTTCTCGAATTTTTTTTCAAAGACTTGTTCATTCAAATACATCTTACCTGTATTATAGTGGCCGTAGATGTTAATCTGTATATATTTTTTATTGCGTTTATATTTCACGAATTCTATGCATATTAGTTGTATTAACTAGCAATTTAGTATTATCTTACCAGGAGGTAAGATTTTTGGGAGCCCGAGGGAAATATGACCGACATAATTAAGTCATATGATTCTACATATTAAAATCCAATATTATATTCCCCAATTTGGTAAACATAGTATTCTATATATATTTTATTTACCTAATTATTTATCCTGTGAGATACGTGTCGAATTAAACGGACACGTTCATGAGTGTCATACTGTCCTTATAAAAAATATAGAGTAAAACTCTTTACAATAAAATGTCAATTAGGCCCTGGGCTATAGACCCTTATTAACTGGCTATTACGTCAGATATAATGGGGAGATTAAGAAATGGTCATTTTTTTATTGTTTTAGACTTCAACTAATTCATTGTTTTAGACTTCAACTGAGAAGCAATATTTTATAGTGTAATTGTCGATGTGTCATTATTGTCTAATATATATTTTGTAGAATTGTATTTCGAACATAGAGTGAGCTATGGTTTAGAACGGATCAGACCTCTCTCTTTCTTGTAAATATTTGTTGAATTATCTATGTTTAATAAATCACATAGACGTTACTTGGACTCATTCTTAATTTAATAAGACCAGAAATAACGTGGTTACATATATTTAAACCTTTAATACTAGTAATTAAATATAAGAATAATGTTTTAAATTTGTTTCCATTCTTTGTTTGGGGAAAGGGTGGGTTTCCAAGGGGGAAATTTGGTCTTTGTTCAATATTTGTAGGACATTTTTGATACGAGTTATCTCCCCTTATACCTTTTTTTTTACCTGGAACCCCTATTTGAAATATCACGTTTATGCATTTATTTTTGGGTTGAAATCGAATATGTCTATGCAATTATCAAATTTATGTATGATTTCTGATAATAAATTAAATTCAATATCAATTCAATGACACTGTATTTTCATAAATAGACAAAAACATGCTACGCTGTGCAACATTGCTGCTTTGTGGGCGCTTATTATTGGCCCTGTGCAAATGCAAATTCAGATATGTCCATATTTTTTTTCTTCAAATGTTGCTATGCATTTTGGCAGTACACACGAAAAAATCATTCACCTGCAGTAATTTTATCACCCAAAATCACGACGTCAAAGTCATGTTAGACATGCATGATAAAATTGACCGAGACCCTGGGTAAATGGGTAATATATTTTTTAAAAAAATGGCATTTTCTGAAGGTAGGAATATGGATTTTCCATCACTAGAAATCTTGTACTATAAGAAAATGGCAATTTTTTTTAGACCCAGATGAGGTGTAACAAAAATCGATTTCTAAGCACATTTTCCCGATACAGACGACAGTCTAATCGTATTTCAGCGTTCTCGTAACCTGTTAAAAGCGTACACATCGCGTTTTCAACGTGTTTGCTAAATTTCTCATGCTATACGTCAATGTGTGACAGGCCCATTAGCGACTCATGTACATGTACATAAAAGTGGATACAATCTGAACGTATAACCAACGTATAACAAACGTATAGATCATATAGAGAGAGCAATTTGTCAAAGTGGCAATATTTGAAGTAAAGGTGTTTTACTGTGAACCAATAGCTGTTACTCCTGAAATTAATTTCCCAGTTTTTTGTCTACGTGACGTCATCCCTTTTCACCAGTTAAATAAAGCTCCCCGCTGCGGCTGTTTATATTGAAGTCGCCCGTCTTCCTGAATAAGGCAAATTTGATGCCGATAAGTTTCTTTGGGGTTTTGGGCTGTTATCTGAGATTAAAAAAACTGTGTTTTTTTGTCCCATTCGGAAAATGTTTTTTATTTTTGTCCTATTCGGAAAACTGTATTTTTTTAAAATTCCATTTACAATTCGTGTAGATCTCCGAAACTATAACGTATACAGTTCTGAATATCGATTTTTCCTTGTTTTAAACAGTTACTATCGGAATTGGTGTATATCTTTAACGTGCACGAAAAGGTGTTTTACTGTGAACCAATATCTATTACTGGTGCTTCTTAGGTGGAAAAAAAATCATATTAGTAAATAACAGTTACTCCTGAAATTAATATCCCAGTTTTTTTGTCTACGTGACGTCATCACTTTTTTCCAGTTAAAATAAAGCTAAAAAGACTGGTTTTTTTTGTCCCATTCGAAAAACTATGGTTTTGTTTGTCCCATTCGGAAAAAGTTTTTTTTAAATTCCATTTACAATTCGTGTAGATCTCCAAAACTATAACGTATAGAGTTCTGAATATTGATTTTTCCTTGTTTTAAACAGTTAGTAAAGGAATTGGTGTAAATCTTTAACATACACGAAAAGGTGTTTTACTTTAAATCAATAGCTGTTACTGGTGCTTCTATGGTGAAAAAAAATCATAGTAAATAACAGTTACTCCTGAAATTAATATCCCAGTTTTTTGTCTACGTGGTGTAAATCTTTAACGTGCACAAAAATTGAAAACCGGCCATAATTATGTCAATACCCAACCGATTTTCGAAAAAGTTATGTTTTTGTACAGCTTGGGATATTGCGGATGCGATAACGGCCGAATTCAAATACCCTGGCTTTCTGATTTTTTCTTCAAAAATTTGAAAATTTACTCAAATTGTTATATTTTGAAATTTTGAGTTCTTAATTACATATTATGATAGCCAGCGTCTGTTCGATTCAACTCTATATTTTAATCCCCTTCTTTCACAATGCGCATGCAAAGAACGTGTCAATATCTGAATTATGCAACTGTGTGTTGCAGAGGTTTTTTTTTGGGGGGGGGGGTAGGTTTGGGTGTTGGGCGGAAGTGGTGCGGATAATCTTTGTCTTGCATCTGTCAACCCGTTTATATGGTGGCCAAGGTGAAAGCCGTTCAGTCTTGCCAAGCAAGTCTAGTTATATATTTTTTATTGGGGGAAGCTAGATCTCAGCAACTATAAGAGATAGAGATTTGAAATTTGATTTTCTGTCGGAAAAGTGGTGTGCAGCTAGTGCTTAAAGCTATTTCGAAACTTGTGCGCATAGCGGAAATGCGTCAAATCTTTAACGTGCACGCAAATTGAAAATCGGCTATAATTCTGTTAACTCTTAACCGATGTTTCAGATATTTACATTTTTGAATAGCTAACATCAATCCGATTCCAACAATATCAGTTTTGTTCTGAAATGTTAACTTTGATTTTTCACTTTTTTCCGCATTTTGGTCAAATCGTAGAGTTCTTATTTTTTTTTAAAACGGCTCCAATGATTTTTCTGAAACGTCAAGACTATGAAGTCGAAGGCCTTCTCCAGTCCCTAAACTATCAATGAAATTCCTCTAATTACCGGAAGTAGTCAAGAAAGGTATCCAAAGATGAACAAAATTGTGAAAAATGGGTGCCTCTGGTCAAAGTGCAGTATATCGATTGTTGATTTACCGAGTAGTTGAAGTATTATGTCGTATGATAGCCACATGAATTATCTTCAAGATGGTACTTTAGCGACAAGTTTCTATCAAAAATTGAAAAAGTAATAGGACATTGAAAAGTAAGTTTTTTTTACGATTTCCATCAACTTTAAACGCATGTTTCTCGGAAACGCCGCCTACGATTTTTTTTAAACTTTTTCAGTCGAAAGTCTTATGGGTGGTGTGAAACCATTGTACAATTTCTCTAAATGTCATGAGTAGTCGAAAAACGAGATTCAAAATCCAAAACGTCGTATATTTTACGATTTGGAGTAGTTTTAGAAGTCTTTTTCTCGAAAAGTTCATAAAATATTTTCTGGAACTTCTGTTACAGAGAGTCTTATAATTGGTGCTTTGTATGAAACCATTGTACAACAGTTCCAATTATCAGGATTAGGAGAACAGAGGGGTCTAAAATTGAAAACGGCAGCTTTCATTTTTAAGCGAAATATGTAGTAAAGAATATTGCTTTTTTTGGTGATTTTAATATATAATTATAATAGTGTAAGCATGAAAGCTATATATAATTACAAAATGTCAGTGACAATGCTTTAAACAGATTTAAAATAGGACATGTTATATACAGGGAGAACTGGATGAACAAGTCTAAAGACATTCGTACAGTAGTATTATAACTGGATAGAACTAGGTCAGCTGCTCGCAGACGTTAAAGATTCGTCTGCTACAGAAAGGGGCTGATGAAATTAGTGACAGCTATTATTATGAAGTTTGTTGATTGTAAATACATCATGTCAAAATTAATTTAACTTCATTATTTGCTATATATACAAGATTTGGTATGCATATTAAATCATTAAATTTATCTTCTTTCAAATAGAAATATAGGTACTGGAAATGATGTTGTAACATTGTAATGAAAAGTTTAATTAGGGTTTCACACTGCGAAGCTTGTGTGAAACACTATTGTTTTTGTTAAAATTATTCTTCTTCTTCTTATTAGGCTTTCAGACTTTCGTCTGAAAGCCTATTGTGATTACTAAAATTATTATTATTAAGCTTTCATATTTTAATATGAAAGCTTATTGTTTTTGTTAGGATTATTATTCCTATTATTAAGCTTTCATATGTATTTACATATGAAAGCTTATTGTTTCTGTTAAGATTATTATTAAGCTTTCATATTTTAATATGAAAGCTTATTGTTTTTGTTAAGTTAATTATTCCTATTATTATTATTTTTTTTAGTGTTTTATCCACTTTTCGGTTTTCTCAGAATCTACCCATGGGATCTTTCTGAAATTTTTACCCCCCCCCCAAAAAAAAATGGGTGGTGGCTGTTGGGTGAATATATTTTCAAAATGTTTTTCGCATCCGAAATCGCCGAATTTGACGAACAAGTGCATTTGACCTACATTGCTGTAACCTCATGGCTATTTGACCTATTTCACTAATTCTCTAGGTACCTTGTAACATTTACTTCAAATCTGCAATTTCGGATTTTCGAATTTCGAAAATTCGTCGCTGTGATTTGGAACCGGAAGTTAAATCAAAATGACAACTTCTTAAATATGCAAGTAGATCTCGTTCATGGGACTTTAAAAATGTCATTAGAAATTTTCTAAATTATCTCCCCTTGGCGATATTAAGGATCAAAGCTTTCATAAAAATCGACGAAATATAGGTCAGATTGCCTTGAAATTGTTTTTTATACCAGCTACGACACTACTGATTCGTACACAAAAAATTGAGTTTGTAGCTCAAACCGGAAGTGCAACCATCTTGAAACGTCAAAATCGATATTCCTTTGTTGATATTTTACTTACAGACAAGGCAATTATATTTTCCGAATCCTTTTAGAAAAGCCAAAAAACTGTCGGGAATAGAATTTTGATTTTTGGAAAATGATGGACGATTTCGAACCGGAAGTTAAAATCAAAATGACAACTTCTTTAATAATTGCACGATTTTTATGAAATTTAGTAAGTCAGTAGATTTTGCTCACGTAACTTTAAAAATATCATTAGAAGTTTTCTAAATTATCTCCCCTTTGAGAAATTAAGGATCAAAATTCTCAATAAATCGAAGAAATATAGGTCAGATTGCCTTGAATTTTTTATTTTTTATGAGCTACGGCACTACTGATTCGTACACAAAAAAAATGGTTATTGTAGCACAAACCGGAAGTGCCACCATCTTGAAATGTGAAAATCGATATTCCTTTGGTGATATTTTACTTACAGACAAGGCAATTATATTTTCCGAATCCTTTTAGAAAAGCCTAAAAACTGTCGGGAATAGAATTTTCATTTTTGGCAAATGATGGACGCCATTTTGAATTGAAAATGAGCAATAGTGAAAAATCCACATTCATGGGCTTGAAAACATACACAATTGGTCGTGGCTTAGAGAATTTGTCTCTTATGTACATAATTAATACATTTAAGGATAACCTGGCTCATGGTCGAATGATTGGTTTTTGAATATTTCAAAAATTCGAATTACCCCTATGATGTTTTCCGTGCCGACAAGGTTGTTTTCGAGTTAGCTTGTTTTGACTTCGCGCATGCGTTACGCTGGAACCAAAGGCGAGGAACTCTTCACGTTAGTACCTAGGTACCCTGAAATTTTCAAGGCGATACCTGCATTTTTTCAAGTCGTTTGTTCGTGGCACATACCGTGCGTCATGACTTTGCGCATGCGCTACGCTAGAACCTAAGGTACCATGAGTACAAAATTCTGGCGAGGAACTTTTCACGTTGGTACCTAGGTACCCTGAAATTTTCAAGGTGATACCTGCATTTGTTCAAGTCGTTTGTTCGTGGCACCTACCGTTAGTCGCTTTTTTCTATACATGTAGAAGTCAATTTACGGAAAAATATAGATTTTCGGAATTTAAAATTGGTTTTAAATTGTTGTGAAATTGCAAATGCACAGTGATTTTATCGCCTCTTCCATATCATCTTCATTAGAAGGCTTGGTCTCGCCTTAACTACATACAGCTTATCAAGCCCTTCTCTCAACACTCTGCATATTTCAGCACTAAATTTGATTGGGTATAGGCCCCCAACCGTGATCCAATCAGATTCCTTCGTTAAATAGGTTACTAAAAATAGACTTCTTTCAATTCATTTTATTTATCCTTCGTTCAAAAAACCGTCACGATTATCAAGTCTCGCGCTTCTGGCTAAAATGTCTATGTGACAATCGAGATGCAAAGGTCAAGGTTCGATTCATCGACGTTTAACATTTACACCGGCGTTTTTAGTTGTCAACGGCTGTAAACTTGTCTAGTTCTTTTTCTGTGTGGACTGCATTATTGGTTTACTACAGTCACGTGCTACATTGTGAGTGTGTTACGTGCCACGACCTCTGATTGGACAATGCTTTGAATGCTAATTAGTCACGTCTAAACACAACCAGTGTAAAAGTATAGGAATAGCCAAGTGTTGAAGCAACGGTTAACTGTTGTAAAACTTGCGCCCGTTGCTTCAGGAACATGCTTCCATGTTTGATAGGTATGAGTACTTAGATCCATTGCTCAGATATAAAAAGTTATAAAAATTGATAAAAAACGACTATATTTAATCAAAACAACTTTGATTGATGGGGTGGGTTTTGAATTTATTTTCAACGTCCTTTGAATCTCACACTCTTCTATTTTTAATATGTGAGGTACAATCGGTGCAAATTTGAAGGTAATCGGACCTTCGGAACGTTGCCCGGGCGGTGCGAATGAAACCCGTAACGAAAATTTGTTCATTCTCGTTCGCGTTTTATATTGTATTATGGCCGCCACCTTAGATCCGCCGTCATTTACCAAACAACTCCAAAATATACCCCTAATTCTCAAATCGACCATAATTTCTTTTAAATTCAGATCATTTTGTTTTTGCCCGGGTGCAATGTTTCTAACTATATTTAAACCTGTTTTTTTTTTGACCAATTTTAATACTTTTTTCTTGTTACCTTCTTTAAGATACTTGACATATTTCATTACACGTGACGATGAATATTAAAGCTTTCATATCTGCATGGGACAGTAGCAGATCTAGTTCTTATTATTTATTAAGCTTTCATATGTATTTACATATGAAAGCTTATTGTTTTTGTTAAGATTATTATTCTTCTTCGTATTATTTTTTTTTTTTGTGTTTTATCCACAAATCGGATTTCTCAGAATCTACTCATAGGATCTTTCTGAAACTATTACCTACCCCCCGCCCCCCAAAAAAATGGGTGGTGGCTGTTGGGCAAATATATTTTCAAAACGTTTTTAGCATCCGAAATCACCGAATTTTACGAACAAATGCATTTGACCTACTTTGCTGTAACTTTGTGACTATTTCACCTATTTTACTAATTCTTTTTTTTTGAATACCTTGACTCCTTTACTTCAAATCTGCAATTTCGGATTTTCGAATTTCGAAAATTCGTCGCTGTGATTTCGAACCGGAAGTTTACACCAACTCGAGAAATTTAATATGTAAGTAGACCTTAATAATGCGACTTGAAAAATGACTTTAGAAAATTTCTAACTTATCTCCCCTTGGTGAAATTAGGGATCAAAGTTTTCAAAAAAATCGTCGAAATATAGGTCAGAATGACCTAGTTTTTTTTGTTCCTTTACTAGACAAGGAATTACTGATTCGTACACAAAATATGGAGTTTGTCGATCGAACCGGAAGTGCCACCATCTTTAAACGTGAAAAATCAATAAGGCTTTTTTGCTATTTTACTTACAGACTCGGGAGTTATATTTTCTGAATCCCTGTAGGAAGGCCTAAAAAATGTCGCAATAGAATTCTGATTTAGGTTAACCGGGAGTCACCATTTTGAATTGAAAATGAAAAATAGAAGCAATTTGAAGGGCCGAGACTTTGGAGCACAATAACTCTCATTCTAATTAAGCTAGAATGTTTAAACTTGTTGTAGACGTTCACTAGGTCAATGTTATGATTGAGTTCAAAGATGAACATTTTCTGCTTAGGGTAAGCAGAGATAAGCATGCTGATTTGTTGATTCTTTAGGGCACGATAACTTCGGTTATAATGAAGGGAGGGCGGTGAAACTTTTGTTTATAGAGAGTCTAATAGCTAACCTGTTGTGTGAAATCATTGTATCATTTTTTTTAAATATCAGGGATAGCCGAAAAAAAGAGATTGAAAATCCAAAAAGTCGTATTTTTACAATTTGGAGCATGTTTAGAGGTCTTTCTCGTAAAGTCAACATACTATTCTTTGGGAACGTCTTCTACAAAGAGTCTTATTGGTAGTCTTTTATATGAAACCATCGATCAACAGTCCAACATATCAGGACTAGAAGAACAAAAGGGTCGAACATTGAAAACGGCACCCTTTCATTGTTAAGCGAAACATGCAGTGTGGGTGACTACAATCTACGCATTTAGTCATCGTATAGAGTTTATTCAACAGTATCGAATTCCAACTGCTTAGGGATATTTTACGTGCACTCCAATGTGTACACGGGACCTTGGTTTTTCGTCCCATCCGAAGGACTAGACAGCTGTGCTTGTCAGGCCCTGCGTTCTGCCTCACTGACAAGGGGAACCACGCCGGGAAATCGAGATGAACTTTTTCCGTGCAGAACTTTCAATTCAGGCCAAACGTTTATTGCATACGATTAAGCTGGTCAGTTGGAGCTTATTTTCAAAAGTTTTGTAATAATCGGTTGGTAATTATTAAAGTACCGTGCACATTAAACTGTTAAATCAGAAAATTTCGCCCGGTTGAAATGTTTCTTGCTATAAGTCAGCAATTTTCCGAATTCAGGGAGGCTGGATGGCTGAATGGTTAGCATGTGCTCGCTGTATCGTAACGTTTGTCATTGAGTCAACGGGCGTCGTTTCGATCTGCAGGTTGCACGTGACATGGTGTATGATGTCCAATCTCGTGGGTTTTCTCCGTGTTCTTCGGTTTCCTCCCAACGGCTAAAGACCAGTAAGCGCAAGGGGAGTTTTTAAATAAAATTAAAAAACATATGTTAGTTCTGAAATGACCTAGTTTGTGTCGAATGGACATTAGGCCGCATTTCTCTTTTTCTCTTTTATTTTTAAAGTTTTGTAATAATCGGTTGGTAATCAAAGGTACTGTAAAAGTGATAAAACAGAAAACTTCGTCCGGTTGTAATGTTTCTCAATTTAAAGTCAGCAATTTGCCGATTTTAAGGGGCAAACGTTTATTGCGAACGATTAAGCTGGTCACAGGGAGCTTATTTTTAAAAGTTTTGTAATATTCGGTTGATAACTAAAGGTACTGTGCAAATTAAACTGTTAAAATAGAAAATTTGGCCCGGTTGAAATATTTCTCGCTGTAGGTCAGCAATTTGCCGATTTTAGGGAGGTTGCGTGGCTGAATGGTTAGCACGTGCGCTCTGTATCATAACGTCTGTCACTGACTCAACTGGCGTTGTTTCGATTTCTTGGTTGTACGTGACAAGGAGTATGGTCGCATGTTGAACCTCGTAGGTCGTAACGCCGCTGCCCGGGTAAAATTTCCCTCATTGCACACTTTATGGCGTATGCCCGTCTTCAGTAGCCCATTTTAGGAGCAGCACAGTAGGACGTTAAACCCCATTCAATTTCATTTCATTTTCTCTATGTTGCTTATTTATTATAGTGGATAAATATTTTTCTGGTTCTATCAATTATTTAATTTCTGCATAGAAATCTTGCTTTGGCCAGTTTTTTTTTATTGCAGAGTGCCATTCTTGTATATTGCAGTCTATTACCCTTTGTTTAAAACATGCTTAAGAAGTCGTCACGATTTCCTACTTATAACCAAACATATTGGAAATATTAGTCTGACATTATTAAATCCTAATATTATTGGTCTTATTTAAAATTAAACTTTCATTTAACTACGAACAACTCTTAACGTGTCTCTTTAAAACTATTAAATACTCTAAAACAGTAGCTCAACCTTTTGACCTAAACTCATTAATTTACCATTTTGTTGTGAGCGACTTCTTATTCTTCCTATATGACATATTGCACGTGTCTGATTTCAAAGGGGGGTTGGGTGGCTGAATGGTTAGCACGCGCGCCTGTCATTGAGTTAACTAGCGTGTTTTCGAATGCTCGGTTGTAAGGTCGCCTGTCCATCCTGCCATTTTTAATTTTATTTCCCCGCCATTTTCATTTCATTTTCTCATCCGTCTCATTACAGTAATACAAGTTTCAGTTATTTCCCTTTAGTTTTCAGATTATTGTTATGCCTGGGTGCAATGATTCATACTATATTTAGACTTGTAACTTCGCGAGTTTCTTCTTATCCTTTTATTTAGGATACTTGATACAATCAATGACACGTGACGATAAATATGAAAGCTTTCATATCTGCATGGGACAGTAGCAGATCTAATTCTTATTATTATTATTTTTTTTTTTTTTGTGTTTTATCCACAAATCGGATTTCTCAGAATCTACTCATAGGATCTTTCTGAAACTTTTACCTACCACCCCAAAAATGGGTGGTTGCTGTTGGGTAAATATATTTTCAAAACGTTTTTCGCATCCGAAATCATCGAATTTTACGAACAAATGCATTTGACCTACTTTGCTGTAACTTTGTGACTATTTCACCTATTTTACTCATTCTTTTTGCTTTGAATACCTTGACTCCTTTACTTCAAATCTGCGATTTCGGATTTTCGAATTTCGAAAATTCGTCGCTGTGATTTCGAACCGGAAGTTTACACCAACTCGACAACTTCTTTAGTAGTTGTACGATTTTCATGAAATTTAATATGTAAGTAGACCTTAATGATGCGACTTGAAAAATGACTTTAGAATTTTTCTTACTTATTGCCCCTTGGTGAAATTAAGGATCAAAGTTTTCAAAAAAATCGTCGAAATATAGGTCAGAATGACCTAGGTTTTTTTTTCTATACTAGACAAGGAATTACTGATTAGTACACAAAATATGGAGTTTGTCGATCGAACCGGAAGTGCCACAATCTTTAAACGTGAAAAATGAATAAGGCTTTTTTTGCTATTTTACTTACAGACTCGGGAGTTATATTTTCTGAATCCTTGTAGGAAGGCCTAAAATATGTCGCAATAGAATTCTGATTTAGGTCAACCGGGAGTCACCATTTTGAATTGAAAATGAAAAATAGAAGCAATTTGAAGGGCCGAGACTTTGGAGCATTATAACTCTCATTCTAATTAAGCTAGAATGTTCAAACTTGTTGTAGACGTTCACTAGGTCAATGTTATGATTGAGTTCAAAGATGAGCATTTTCTGCTTAGGGTAAGCAGAGATAAGCATGTTGATTTGTTGATTCTTTAGGGCACGATAACTTCGGTTATAATGAAGGGAGGGCGGTGAAACTTTTGTTAATAGAGAGTCTAATAGCTAGCCTGTTGTGTGAAATCATTGTATCATTTTTTTAAAATATCAGGGATAGCCGAAAAAAAGAGATTGAAAATCCAAAAAGTCGTATTTTTACAATTTGGAGCATGTTTAGAGGTCTTTCTCGTAAAGTCAACATACTATTTTTTGGGAACTTCTTCTACAAAGAGTCTTATTGGTAGTCTTTTATATGAAACCATCGATCAACAGTCCAACATATCAGGAGTAGAAGAACAAAAGGATCGAACATTGAAAACGGCACCCTTTCATTGTTAAGCGAAACATGCAGTGTGGGTGACTACAATCTACGCATTTAGTCATCGTATAGAGTTTATTCAACAGTATCGAATTCCAACTGCTTAGGGATATTTTACGTGCACTCCAATGTGTACACGGGACCTTGGTTTTTCGTCCCATCCGAAGGACTAGACAGCTGTGCTTGTCAGGCCCTGCGTTCTGCCTCACTGACAAGGGGAACCACGCCGGGAAATCGAGATGAACTTTTTCCGTGCAGAACTTTCAATTCAGGCCAAACGTTTATTGCATACGATTAAGCTGGTCAGTTGGAGCTTATTTTCAAAAGTTTTGTAATAATCGGTTGGTAATCATTAAAGTACCGTGCACATTAAACTGTTAAAACAGAAAATTCCGCCCGGTTGAAATGTTTCTTGCTATAAGTCAGCAATTTTCCGAATTCAGGGAGGCTGGATGGCTGAATGGTTAGCATGTGCTCGCTGTATCGTAACGTTTGTCATTGAGTCAACGGGCGTCGTTTCGATCTGCAGGTTGCACGTGACATGGTGTATGATGTCCAATCTCGTGGGTTTTCTCCGTGTTCTTCGGTTTCTTCCTAACGGCTAAAGACCAATAAGCGCAAGGGGAATTTTTAAATAAAATTAAAAAACATAATTATGTTAGTCCCGAAATGACCTAGTTTGTGTCGAATGGACATTAGGCCGCATTTCTCTCTTTCTCTTTTATTTTTAAAGTTTTGTAACAATCGGTTGGTAATCAAAGGTACTGTAAAAGTGATAAAACAGAAAATTTCGTCCGGTTGTAATGTTTCTCAATTTAAAGTCAGCAATTTGCCGATTTTAAGGGGCAAACGTTTATTGCGAACGATTAAGCTGGTCAGGGGGAGCTTATTTTTAAAAGTTTTGTAATATTCGGTTGATAACTAAAGGTACCGTGCAAATTAAACTGTTAAAATAGAAAATTTGGCCCGGTTGAAATATTTCTCGCTGTAGGTCAGCAATTTGCCGATTTTAGGGAGGTTGCGTGGCTGAATGGTTAGCACGTGCGCTCTGTATCATAACGTCTGTCACTAAGTCAACTGGCGTTGTTTCGATTTCTTGGTTGTACGTGACAAGGAGTATGGTCGCATGTCCAACCTCGTAGGTCGTAACGCCGCTGCCCGGGTAAAATTTCCCTCATTGCACACTTTATGGCGTATTTTTAGGAGCAACACAGTAGGACATTAAACCCCATTCAATTTCATTTCATTTTCTCTATGTTGCTTATTTATTATAGTGGATAAATATTTTTCTGGTTCTAGCAATTATTTAATTTCTGCATAGAAATCTTGCTTTGGCCAGTTTTTTTTATTGCAGAGTGCCATTCTTGTATATTGCAGTCTATGACCCTTTGTTTAAAACATGCTTAAGAAGTCGTCACGATTTCCTACTTATAACCAAACATATTGGAAATATTAGTCTGGCATTATTAAATCCTAATTTTATTGGTCTTATTTAAAATTAAACTTTCATTTAACTATGAACAACTCTTAACGTGTCTCTTTAAAACTATTAAATACTCTAAAACAGTAGCTCAACCTTTTGACCTAAACTCATTAATTTACCATTTTGTTGTGAGCGACTTCTTATTCTTCCTATATGACATATTGCACGTGTCTGATTTCAAAGGGGGGTTGGGTGGCTGAATGGTTAGCACGCGCGCCTGTCATTGAGTTAACTAGCGTGTTTTCGAATGCTCGGTTGTAAGGTCGCCTGTCCATCCTGCCATTTTTAATTTTTTTCCCCGCCATTTTCATTTCATTTTCTCATCCGTCTCATTACAGTAATACAAGTTTCAGTTATTTCCCTTTAGTTTTCAGATTATTGTTATGCCTGGGTGCAATGATTCATACTATATTTAGACTTGTAGCTTCGCGAGTTTCTTCTTATCCTTTTATTTAGGATACTTGGTACAATCAATGACACGTGACGATAAATATGAAAGCTTTCATATCTGCATGGGACAGTAGCAGATCTAGTTATTTTTTTTTTCTTCGGGGGAGCCTCTTTCTCAGTGCCTGTAACAGATACCGATCTAGAACCTTATTTTCTATCATTAAACCATGTGTTCGCAACATATGGGCTATATTTGAAACTTCTGCGCGGACCGGAAGTGGCCGAATTTCGTACGGTGTCAACAAATCCAAAAACAGCCGCAGATTCGTTAATTCTGTACCTATTATTATACAAATAACATTTTTGTAAACCCCGAATCTTTCCTAAGGAAATGGCTATCTCACATTTTTCAATTTCGAAAAAACATATGGGACTATTGTCGTTCGAAAATTGAAAAAACAAAATTTAAGAGACAATTTTTGTCATTTTTACAAAATTTTCAAATTTGACCTCCATTTTTGGATACCTGAAGACCATCCGATTCCAGAAATATCAGTTTCATTCCGAGTTATCACCCTGGAAAAAAAAGTTATACTTCAAAACTAACGTATAAAGCTATTTCGACAAACATCTATAAACCGGAAGTAGTCGAAATAATGGCCGTTATTTTGAAAAAAACGGAAAAAATGAATGCTTTTGGGAGAAACATGAATTCTCAGTCCGATATCAACGGATTAAAACGATTAAGATATCGTTGGGTTGCCCGAGAATTGCAGTATCATATGATATCCTATTATTACAGATAACATGAACAGCAAGTAACATATGGCACGCTGAAAATCAAGTATTTTCTGATTTGGAGCGTTTTTGAACGCCTGTATCTCGAAAACTGCTCCAATGATTTTTCTTCAACTTTCTCTATCAAGATACCTTTTGGTAGGCTTGTGTATAAAACAGTCCGTTTAGACTTTGAAATATCCGTAATAGGTCAAATAACGAACTGAAAATCGTAAAAAGTCGAAAAATCGTGAAATTTTGGAAAATACTCTATTATTTTTTTATTTTTACTGATTTTTAAAAAACTTTATGATATTTAGATATCTGATCTAATGTCGAATCCAAAAGTGTATAATATGTATTCAGTTATTGAAATTTAATTTTTGATATTTTGACATTTTTGCATTTTTGGCACTTTTAAACATAGGATTTCTCAGGGTCATTTTATCTGATCATATATTGTAATATATCATTACAGAACTCTGTCGCTATTTGATTGCCTAAACCGGTTATTAAAACTATCTCGATAATAATCACCATACCGGAAGTATTCAAAAAATGAAAAAAAAGTTCTTTTATTTATCTTTTTTACAAACAACTACTGAATAGATGTTTCTGACATTTCTGGTACAGTCAGATATCTATCTAAACAATTTGTTAAAACTATCCCGACAATAATCCAAAATCCAGATATTTGGGGAAAAAACACAAAAAAAAATTTAAAAAAAGAAAATACAGTAAAAAATTGGTACTCTTGCAAAATTCGTCATTTCTCAGCCAGGTGTCACTGAATCAAAACAATTAAAGTATCGTTTTGTAGCTCGATGAATGGGCTATTTTATGACATACTTCCTGTCTGATTCCTGAAAGCCGATTCAGTGCTGCTTGCAGGTCTAGTTTATTAATTTTTTTTTTCGGGGGAGCCTATTTCTCAGTGCCTGTAACAGATACCGATCTAGAACCTCAGTATCTATCATTAAACCGTGTGTTTGCAACATATGGGCTATATTTGAAACTTCTGTGCGGACCGGAAGTGGCCGAAATTCGTACGGTGTCAAAAAATCAAAAAACGGCCGTAGATTCGTCAATTTTGTACTTATTTTCATACAAATGACATTTTCGGCAACACCAAATCTTTTTTCGGATGATAGCAGTTGAAAATTTCGAAATTTAGAAACTTCGTCGCTGACTTCTAGCGTTCGAAAAATGAAAAAAAAAAATAAGAGATAATTTTTGTCATTTTTCAAAATTTTCAAATTTGACCTACTTTTTTTGATACCTGACGATCACCGATTCCAGAAATATAAGTTTCATTCCGAGTTATCTCCCTTTATTTTTTGATTTTTTTCGAATTTTCTGCCCTAATTGTGAGCTCGAGTTTCGCTTTACGGCCGAATCGACAATTTTTGAAACTACTGGAACATGAAGTTATAGTTCAAAACTAACGTATAAAGCTATTTCGACAATCATCTATAAACCGGAAGTAGTCGAAATAAAAGCCGATATTTTGAAAAAAACGCAGAAAATGAATGCTTTTGGGTAAAACATGATTTCTCAGTCCGATCGCAACGGATTAAAACGATTAAGATATCGTTTTGTTGCCCACGAACTGCAGTATCATATGATATCCTATTATTACAGATAACATAAACAGCAATTAAAATATGGCACGCTGAAAATCAAGTATTTTCTGATTTGGAGCGTTTTTGAACGCCTATATCTCTAAAACTGCTCCAATGATTTTTCTTCAACTTTCTCTGTCAAGATACCCTTTGGTAGTCTTGTGTATAAAACAGTCCGTTTAGACTTTGAAATATCGGTAATAGGTCAAATAAAAAACTGGAAATCGAAAAAAGTCGAAAAATCGTGAAATTTTGGAAAATACTTTATTATTTTTTTATTTTTACTGATTTTCAAAATACTTTATGATATTTAGATATCTGATCTAATGTCGAATCTAAAAATGTATAATATGTATTCAGTTATTGAAATTTAATTTTTGATATTTTGACATTTTTGCATTTTTGGCACTTTTAAACATAGGATTTCTCAGGGGCATTTTATCTGATCATATATTGTAATATATCATACAGAACTCTGTCGCTATTTAATTGCCTAAACTGGTTTTTACAACTATCTCGATAATAAACACCATACCGGAAGTATTCAAAAAATGAAAAAAAAAGGATAAAAAAATGTCGTTCTTGCAAAAAGCTGGATTTCTCCATCAGATATTACCGGCCCCAAAGAAATAAAGTGTCTTTGGATGGCCCCATTAATGGACTATCATATGGCATCTCAATGGTACAATTTCGATGGTTATTAAATAAATAATGTTACGACAAAAATCTAGTATTTTTCGTTTTTGGAGCCTTTTGAGACACCCTTTTCTCGAAAACGACTACTGCGATTTTTTTAAAACCTTTTTTACTCAGACTCCTATCTGTGGTCTGTGGCATGAATCCAAAGGGAAAAGGTTTAAAATAATTTAAGGTGTCATAAAATGGCCTCAATCTTTGATAAAAGTAGAAAAATCGTTTAATTATCGAAAATGTTCTTTTACTTATCTTTTTTCCAAACAACTACTAAATAGATGTTCCTAACATTTCTGGTACAGAAAGATATCTATTCAAACAACTTGTTAAAACTATCCCGAGAATGATCCAAAATCTAGAAGTATTCGTAAAAATATCAGATATTATGGAAAAAAACACAAAAGAAATTTAAAAAAAAAAGAAAATTCAGTAAAAAATTGGTACTCTTGCAAAAATCGACATTTCTCAGCCAGGTGTCACTGAATCAAAACAATTAAAGTATAGATTTCTAGCTCGATGAATGGGCTTTTTTATGACTTGCTTCCTGTCTGATTCCTGAAAGCCGATTCAGTGCTGCTTGCAGGTCTTGTTATTATTATTATTATTATTCTTCTTTTGTTTTGAGTAGATCTCAGCAACTGCTTGTCGAATCGTTACGATTTCTTCGGTTTTACTGGGAAAGTGGGTGTGACTTAAAGGAAAAAGCTATTTTAAACGTTCTGTGACAATGCGAAATGTCCGAAATCACCGAAGTTATTACTTTTAAACATATTGCAGTAATTTTAACAATAATCATTGGATTTTAACTTTCGATTCATTTTGGCGTAGCCGGTGTCAGGACACATAGCTATGCTACTTTCGTTTTTTGATTTTAGGCAAATCATCGAAGATATAAGGCGCCAAATTTCGAAAATTTAAAATTTTACAAATTTTTTTTTTATTTATAAATATTTTTTAGTCGTGTTGTACACAGAAATAAAGAGTCATCTGATTTGCGCAAAAATGTTAATTTGTTTGGTCTCAGTAATTTTGCTTGACCGCCATTGGCTAATTCATTTATTCAGCCCTAGATTAATTATTTGTTGTTCGATTTGTATAAAACAAAGTTCATATGCTCTGGTGTCTCAATTGTCATTTTTTTTATTACCGAAAAAGTGTTATCTGTCGGCACCGGAAGTGGCATAATTTTATCAAAAACTACAATTTTGACAGTTAAATACAATCTTCAAAAAGAAATATTATTTTTTTGAAAAATTAAATGACTTAAAAAGTGTGTCCTTTAAAGGCGCAAAAAATGGCGGAAGCAGTTTTTTTAATTTCAATTTCATTTTCTAGCAAATTGGATTAAGAGGTGAAAAAAGGCTTAAAATTGACCTATTTACAACCCATTCAGACTCTTCAGATTTTAAAATATTTTTACATAACTTTTACAAACTTGTAGCTATAATCCATACAAAGAGAATGTATGTAGAAATTTGTTTGTAATTTAAGCAGTTACCGAGAAATGGACAGTTTTGCATAATTTTGCCTGTAAAATAGTCATTTATTAATGGATATTCGCAAAAGTGACATCATTTGATTCAAAAAGCAAGTATGCGTCATATCAAGTTGATTATAATTTAAAATTGAGACCGGAAGTGACAACATTTGGTCAAAAACTGCCTTTTTGACTTTTAAAATCAATATTTTTTTCAACCAAGAATAATTTAATATGTATTACTAATTTTAACTTTTGGTTTAGATTCACATATTAATGAAATACATACGGTTATATAGATATCATAAAATTGTTTCTAACTTTTTCGGTTGCCGAGAAATAGACAGTTTTGTTCAAGTCACTTTTCCAGGTTTTTGGTTCATAAAATTGTCAATTATTATTCGATTTTCGTAAAATTTTCATCATGTGATGGTTAATTCCATAGACGATGTTATAAAACTAATTTACGATTTTTAGTATCACCGGAAGTAATGTCATTTTGGCAAAAACTGTATTTTTGGCCTTCAAATTAGATATTTTATTCAAATGAGTCTGACTTGCAAAAAATTAACGTTTTTAAAATTGTGATATTTGATTCCAATCAACAAATAGTATAAATCCATGCGATCATACAGATACCACAAAATGGTTTCTAACTTGTACGGTTGCAGAGAAATAGACGATTTTCTACAAGTCACTTTTCAAGGTTTTTGGTCTATAAAAGTAGCAATTATTATTCGATTTACGTACACGTTTCACCATGTGATGCCTTATGCCATTTCTGATTACGATACACTAATTGAATATTTTCACGATCACCGGACGTAATGTAATTTTGTCTTTAATGTATAAAATGAATTAATATTTCTGGATTTGGTTGATCCTGCTTCAATTTTTTTGATGGGTGCAATGTTTACGTGGAAATCTGTTTATCGGTTCCATTGGTACTGTAAGTGATATGTGTGTAAGGGTAACGTGCTACTTAAAGTGACATAAGTGCGAAGGTAATGTGGTACCAGTGAAACCCGTCATTCCTGCTACACAGGTCTAGTTTTATCTGTTTTAAGAAACATAGTTCTACGTCTAATTATAGCTAGTCTGGCAAATGATAGCAGTAAAATTTAAATATTATTCTTTTTTATTACCTTTAATAATTTCAACACCAAACAACAATATTTTTTTTTAAAATGGACAATGCTAAACCCTTCAGGATAAAAAAATAATTAATATAGATTTTAACTTCGTAATAAATTCTGAAACTTCTGGACAAGTTACAAATAAATGCTGCATATTATCTATTCCACTTAAGCAAAGACAAAAGGTTTACAATTTTTTGCTTTAAAAGTAATTTATCAGATGAACGTAGGGTTCTGTCTGGGGTATATAATTCTAAAGTTCAGATAAATACTTTGGTGCTAAATTATAAAGGCATTTGAAAGTTAAAAGTACAATCTTAAAATCTATTCTATATTTAATGGGCAACCAGTGCAGCTGAAAGAGAAAGGGGGTTATACTTGTATATTTATTCGTCAAGGTTATTAATCTAGCAGCAGTATTTTGTATTCGTTGGAGTTTGTTAATAAGTTTAAGGGGTAAGCCAACTAATAGAGGGTTGAAATTGTCGAGTCTTGACGTCACAAGGGAGTTAATAAAAGATTTTGTTGCATCTTTTGATAAAAAGTTTCTTATTTTACCAATATTACGAATATTAAAATAACAAACTTTAGATATATGATTAACCTGTGCCTCTATATTCATAAAATTATCAAACATCGCACCAATATTTCGACTAAAAGCAGTAGGGTTAATCTCACAATTACCTATAACAATGGATAAGTTAGAATGTACATGTTTAATTAATTGATATTTCGATCCTAAAAGAAGAAATTCTGTTTTATCATCGTTTAATTTAAGAAAATTCTTAGACATCCATAGTCTTAATTCACTAACACAGTCTTCAAGTTTTTGTTTAGATAGGTTAAAAGCAGATGGATATTTGGGGTAAAAAGAAATATATAACTGGGTATCATCAGCATATAAGTGAAATTTAAGGTTATATTTATCTACAATATTGCTTATAGGTGATGAGTATAATATAAAAAGTATCGGACCTAAAACTGATCCTTGCGGTACACCAAAAGATAAAACAGTTTCTTTTGATAATTTGCCATCTAATAAAATAGATTGTGTCCTACCCACTAAATAGATTTCTAACAGTTTCAATGCATGTATACCAAATCTAAAACGTAATCTATGAAGAAGGATAGAATGGTCAACAGTGTCAAATGCTGCAGATAGGTCCAATAAAAGCAAAACGACACACTTTTTATCATCTAATTCAAGAAGTATATCATTGGATACCCTTGTTAGGGCAGTTTCAGTACTATGGAATTGCTTATATGCACTTTGAAATGGCTCATCTAAGCAGTTGTCTTCTATATGGCTCTTTAGTTGGATTGCAATTAATTTTTCAAGTAATTTTGAAATGAAACTAAGATTCGAAACTGGTCTATAATTTTTAAAGATATTGGGGTCCAGATTCGGCTTTTTAATAAATGGAATAACATATTATGCTAGCTTAAAAACATCAGGAATAATACAGGAATTAATACTAGAGTTAATAATATCGACAATAACATGAATAATATCATCTAAACATTCCTTGAGTATATAGGTAGGTAGAGGGACTATTTTAGGGCGTTTTGGGGCGATTAATAAAATAAGAAGGAATGGGGATAAACAAGCGAAATTATGGAAATATGTCAAAAAGTTTGTGAATTTTTAAATTACATATTTCCAATCTGCCATTTATGAAAAATGCCATTTTTGACCATTTTCAATGCTCTTAACCGTAACCCAAAAGACGATCACCACATTCAAAAATAAGCATTTTAAAATATTTGAAACCTGTGTCATGTCAATTTATACGGATTGTATAAGTTCGAGCAAAATATTAAGGAAATTGGGTGGTTACCATAGCAACCACTTTATATTTTTAAAAAATGCATAATTTTCCGATAATTTTCTCATTAATATTAATTTTTATATTATTTCAAGTCAGTAGCTACTTGGCGAGATTGAACAAATAAATAATAACAACATATTTATATGCCATCTCTTTATATACTGGAAAGGGGTTCACTTTGAAAAAAACATTCTGCAATAGGAAATTGCCCAATTTTAGGCCTAAAAAAATATATGAAGGAATTAAGATTTTCAAGTGAAATTTTGTGTACAGCTCCAACAGTTTCGGATATTTTAAAATTACATATCTTTACCCTTGTATATAATTTCATATAATTTTGTTATAGTAACCAAACTGAAAAAAAACCCTCCAAAAATGCAATATTTATATCTGTTATCATTTTCAGCGAATTTGGCCAATTTGTGTTTTCCCCAAAATCACAATGAATTAAACATAATAAATAATTAATTTGAGAACCGATATATAATGATGAAATATTGAATAAACTGTGAGTGGAACTTTCTTCTTTGTGACAATCAGTTATCTGACTGACGCCGTCGGACGGCTATTTTTATTGACTAACCACGGCACTAATCTCAAAGGGAAATGTTGTAAATCGTCCACGGAAATCCAGAATTTGAGCCATTATTAAGCTTTCATATATTAATATATGAAAGCTTATTGTTTCTGTTAAGATTATTATTCTTCCTATTATTAAGCTTTCATATTTTAATATGAAAGGTTATTGTTTTTGTTAAGATTATTATTAAGCTTTCATATTTTAATATGAAAGGTTATTGTTTTTGTTAAGATTATTATTAAGCTTTCATATATTCATATATGAAAGCTTATTGTTTCTGTTAAGATTATTATTCTTCCTATTTTTATTAAGCTTTCATATATGAATATAAGAAAGCTTATTGTTTCTGTTAAGATTATTATTAAGCTTTCATATATGAATATATGAATGCTTATTGTTTCTGTTAAGATTATTATTCTTCCTTTTATTATTAAGCTTTCATATATTCATATATGAAAGCTTATTGTTTCTGTTAAGATTATTATTCTTCCTATTCTTATTATTTTTTTTTTGTGTTTTATTCACAAATCGGATTTCTCAGAATCTACTCATAGGATCTTTCTGAAACTTTTACCTACCCCCCCCCCCCAAAATGGGTGGTGGCTGTTGGGTAAATATATTTTCAAAACGTTTTTTGCATTCGAAATCACCGAATTTAACGAACAAATGCATTTGACCTACTTTGCTGTAACTTTGTGACTATTTCACCTATTTTACTAATTCTTTTTTCTTTGAATACCTTGACTCCTTTACTTCAAATCTGCAATTTCGGATTTTCGAATTTCGAAAATTCGTCGCTGTGATTTCGAACCGGAAGTTTACACCAACTCGACAACTTCTTTAGTAGTTGTACGATTTTCATGAAATTTAATATGTAAGTAGACCTTAATGATGCGACTTGAAAATTGACTTTAGAAATTTTCTACCTTATCTCCCCTTGGTGAAATTAAGGATCAAAGTTTTAAAAAAAATCGTCGAAATATAGGTCAGAATGACCTAGTTTTTTTTCTATACTAGACAAGGAATTCCTGATTCGTACACAAAATATGGAGTTTGTCGATCGAACCGAAAGTGCCACCATCTTTAAACGTGAAAAATCAATAAGGCTGTTTTGCTATTTTACTTACAGACTCGGGAGTTATATTTTCTGAATCCTTGTAGGAAGGCCTAAAAAATGTCGCGAATAGAATTCTGATTTAGGTCAACCGGGAGTCACCATTTTGAATTGAAAATAAAAAATAGAAGCAATTTGAAGGGCCGAGACTTTGGAGCACAATAACTCTCATTCTAATTAAGCTAGAATGTTCAAACTTGTTGTAAACGTTCACTAGGTCAATGTTATGATTGAGTTCAAAGATGAGCATTGTCTGCTTATGGTAAGCAGAGATAAGCATGCTGATTTGTTGATTCTTTAGGGCATGAGAACTTCGGTTATAATGAAGGGTGGGCGGTGAAACTTTTGTCAATAGAGAGTCTAATAGCTAGCCTGTTGTGTAAAATCATTGTATCATTTTTTTTAAATATCAGGGATAGCCGAAAAAAAGAGATTGAAAATCCAAAAAGTCGTATTTTTACAATTTGGAGCATGTTTAGAGGCCTTTCTCGTAAAGTCAACATACTATTTTTTGGGAACTTCTTCTACAAAGAGTCTTATTGGTAGTCTTTTATATGAAACCATCGATCAACAGTCCAACATGTCAGGAGTAGAAGAACAAAAGGATCGAACATTAAAAACGGCACCCTTTCATTGTTAAGCGAAACATGCAGTGTGGGTGACTACAATCAACGCATTTAGTCATCGTATAGAGTTTATTCAACAGTATCGAATTCCAACTGCTTAGGGATATTTTACGTGCACTCCAAAGTGTACACGGGACCTTGGTTTTTCGTCCCATCCGAAGGACTAGACAGCTGTGCTTGTCAGGCCCTGCGTTCTGCCCCACTGACAAGGGAAACCACGCCGGGAAATCGAGATGAACTTTTTCCGTGCAGAACTTTCAATTCAGGCCAAACGTTTATTGCATACGATTAAGCTGGTCAGTTGGAGCTTATTTTCAAAAGTTTTGTAATAATCGGTTGGTAATTATTAAAGTACCGTGCACATTAAACTGTTAAAACAGAAAATTTCGCCCGGTTGAAATGTTTCTTGCTATAAGTCAGCAATTTACCGAATTCAGGGAGGCTGGATGGCTGAATGGTTAGCATGTGCTCGCTGTATCGTAACGTTTGTCATTGAGTCAACGGGCGTCGTTTCGATCTTCAGGTTGCACGTGACATGGTGTATGATGTCCAATCTCGTGGGTTTTCTCCGTGTTCTTCGGTTTCCTCCCAACGGCTAAAGACCAGTAAGCGCAAGGGGAGTTTTTAAATAAAATTAAAAAACATATGTAAGTCCCGAAATGACCTAGTTTGTGTCGAATGGACATTAGGCCGCATTTCTCTCTTTCTCTTTTATTTTTAAAGTTTTGTAATAATCGGTTGGTAATCAAAGGTACTGTAAAAGTGATAAAAGAGAAAATTTCGTCCGGTTGTAATGTTTCTCAATTTAAAGTCAGCAATTTGCCGATTTTAAGGGGCAAACGTTTATTGCGAACGATTTAGCTGGTCAGGGGGAGCTTATTTTTAAAAGTTTTGTAATATTCGGTTGATAACTAAAGGTACCGTGCAAATTAAACTGTTAAAATAGAAAATTTGGCCCGGTTGAAATATTTCTCGCTGTAGGTCAGCAATTTGCCGATTTTAGGGAGGTTGCGTGGCTGAATGGTTAGCAAGTGCGCTCTGTATCATAACGTCTGTCACTGAGTCAACTGGCGTTGTTTCGATTTCTAACCTCGTAGGTCGTAACGCCGCTGCCCGGGTAAAATTTCCCTCATTGCACACTTTATGGCGTATGCCCGTCTTCAGTAGCCCATTTTAGGAGCAGCACAGTAGGACGTTAAACCCCATTCAATTTCATTTCATTTTCTCTATGTTGCTTATTTATTATAGTGGATAAATATTTTTCTGGTTCTAGCAATTATTTAATTTCTGCATAGAAATCTTGCTTTGACCATTCTTGTATATTGCAGTCTATGACCCTTTGTTTAAATCATGCTTAAGAAGTCGTCACGATTTCCTACTTATAACCAAACATATTGGAAATATAAGTCTGGCATTATTAAATCCTAATTTTATTGGTCTTATTTAAAATTAAACTTTCATTTAACTATGAACAACGTGTCTGATTTTAAAGGGGGTTGGGTGGCTGAATGGTTAGCACGCGCGCCTGTCATTGAGTTAACTAGCGTGTTTTCGAATGCTCGGTTGTACGTGACAAGGAGTAAGGTCGCCTGTCCAACCTGCCATTTTTTAATTTTTTTCCCCGCCATTTTCATTTCATTTTCTCATCCGTCTCATAACAGTAATACAAGTTTCAGTTATTTCCCTTTAGTTTTCAGATTATTGTTATGCCTGGGTGCAATGATTCATACTATATATAGACTTGTAACTTCGCGAGTTTCTTCTTATCCTTTTATTTAGGATACTTGATACAATCAATGACACGTGACGATAAATATGAAAGCTTTCATATCTGCATGGGACAGTAGCAGATCTAGTTATTTTATTTTTTTTTGTTTTATCCACAAATCGGATTTCTCAGAATCTACTCATAGGATCTTTCTGAAACTTTTACCTATCCCCCCCCCCCCAAAAAAAAAATGGGTGGTGGCTGTTGGGTAAATATATTTTCAAAACGTTTTTCGCATCCGAAATCACCGAATTTTAGGAACAAATGCATTTGACCTACTTTGCTGTAACTTTGTGACTATTTCACCTATTTTACTAATTCTTTTTTCTTTGAATACCTTGACTCCTTTACCTGAAATCTGAAATTTCTGATTTTCGAATTTCGAAAATTCGTCGCTGTGATTTCGAGCCGGAAGTAAAAATCAAAATAACAACTTCTTTAATAGTTGTACGATTTTAATGGAATTTGGTATGTAAGTAGATCTCGCTCATGCGACTTTAAAAATGTTGTTAGACATTTTCTAAATTATCTCCCCTTGGTGATATTAAGGATCAAAGTTTTCAAAATAATTGACGAAATATAGGTCAGATTGCCTTGAAATTTTTTGTACTAGCTACGACACTACTGATTCGTACACAAAAAATGGAGTTTGTAACCCAACCGGAAGTGCTTCCATCTTGAAATGTGAAAAATAAATAAGGCTTTTTTGGTATTTTACTTACAGACATGGCAATTATATTTTCCGAATCCTTTTAGAAAAGCCGAAAAACTGTCGGGAATAGAATTTTGATTTAGGTCAAGTGATGGACGCCATTTTGAATTGAAAATAAGAACAAGTCGAATGCATTTGACCAACATTGCTGTAACTTTGTAACTTTTTGACCTATTTTATTAATTCTTTTTTCTTTGAATACCTTGAAACATTTACTTCAAATCTGCAATTTCGGATTTTCGAATTTCGAAAATTCGTCGCTGTGATTTCGAGCCGGAAGTAAAAATCAAAATAACAACTTCTTTAATAGTTGCACGATTTTCATGGAATTCGGTATGTAAGTAGATCTCACTCATGCGACTTTAAAAATGTTGTTAGAAATTTTCTAAATTATCTCCCCTTGGTGATATTAAGGATCAAAGTTTTCGAAAAAAATCGACGAAATATAGGTCAGATTGCCTTAAAAAAATATTTTTTTACTAGCTAAGACACTACTGATTAGTACCCAAAAAATTGAGTTTGCACCCCAAACCGGAAGTGCAACCATCTTGAAATGTGAAAATCGATACTCCTTTGTTGATATTTTACTTACAGACAAAGCAATTATATTTTCCGAATGCTTTTAGAAAAGCCGAAAAACTGCCGGGAATAGAATTTTGATTTAGGTCAAGTGGTGGACGCCATTTTGAATTGAAAATAAGAACAAGTCGAATGCATTTGACAAACATTGCTGTAACTTTGTGACTTTTTGACCAATTTTATTAATTCTTTTTTCTTTGAATACCTTAAAACATTTACTTCAAATCTGCAATTTCGGAATTTCGAATTTCGAAAATTCGTCGATGTTATTTCGAAACCAAAAGTTGAGACCAACTTGACAACTTCTTTAAAAGTTGCACGATTTTCACGAAATTAAGTATGTGGGTAGATCATATCGATACGACTTCATAAATATCATTAGAAATTTTCTAAATTATCTCCCCTCGCAGAAATTAAGGATCAAAATTTTCAATAAAATCGACGAAATATAGGTCAAATTGCCTTGAAATTGTTTTTCTGTAATAGCTACGACACTACTGATTCGTACACAAAAAATTTGAGTTGATAGCCCAAACCGGAAGTGCAACCATCTTGAAATATGCAAATCGATAAGGCTTTGTTGATATTTTACTTACAGACAAGGCAATTATATTTTCCGAATCCTTTTAGGAAAGCCGAAAAACTTTCAGGAATCAAATTTTGATTTGGGTCAACTGCTGGACGCCATTTTGTATTGAAAATGAACAATGGTGAAAAATCGGTTCTATTTCAGTAACGGAAGTCACAGAGACTTGAAATTTTAAGGGGGATAGGAGATGGGCTAGCAATGACCCCACACTAAATTCCAGCCATATCGACCAATAACTATTTATTTTACCGTCCTTAAGCTTCCCAGGAGAGATAAAATTTTGTCATTCGGATCCATTTGCAATTGTTGACTCTAGACTCGAATAACAAGACACTCAAACGAACTCCAACACTCGGCACTTGATGCCTAACGCTGCAGTTCATAATAATAATAATGATTTTCGTATATTTTAATTATACGCCCACGTGGAAATGTGGTCGTATATTGCCGTCGCCCTGACCGGCCGTCCGTCAGTTCGTCGTCCATAATTTCTTGTGAACGCTCTAGAGGTTAAAATTAATACCCGATTGACTTTAAATTTATGCACAGTTTTTAAGGTCATGAGACGAAGCATATGGAAATGTGGTCGGTCCGTCCGATCGTCGTCCACAATTTCTTGTGAACTCTCTAGAGGCTAAAGTAAATACCCGAATGACTTTAAATTTATGCACAGTGTTTAAGGTCATGAAACAAAGAAGCATGTGGATTTTCAAGGATATCCGATAGTGACTTCCAGAGTTATTACCCTTGATCTCTTCAAAAAGCTTTTTAACGCTCTGGCGGCTAAAGTTAATATCCGATTCACTTTAAATTTAAACACAGTGTTTAAGGTCACGAGACGAAGAATCCCATTAATTTTCAGTAATTACTGCTAGAGTTATTGCCCTTGATCTGTGAACGCTCTTGTGGCTAAAGTTAATATCCGATTGACTTGAACAGTGTTTAAGGCCACGAGACGAAGAGGTACTTTGAAATTTTCAAGGTGATACTTGTTCAAGTCGTGTGTTCTTGGCACCTGCCGTTGTTTGTTTTTTTGGTTTTTTTTAAGCTAACTTACGGTTTCAAACTATATTTAGATCCGTAACTTCGCGCGTTTTCGACCAATTTTAATATTTTTTTCTTGTTATTTTCTTCAATATACTTGGTATAATCGATGACACGTGATGATGAATATGAAAGCTTTCATATCTGCTTGAGACAGTAGCAGATCTAGTTCATATTAAAAAAAAATTTGTGTTTTATTCACAAATCGGATTTCTCAGAATTTATTACTCATAGGATCTTTCTGAAACTTTTACCTCCCCCCCCCAAAAAAAAATGGGTGGTGGCTGTTGGGTAAATATATTTTCAAAACGTTTTTCGCATCCGAAATCACCGAATTTTACGAACAAATGCATTTGACCTACTTTGCTAAAACTTTGTGACTATTTCACCTATTTTACTAATTCTTTTTTCTTTGAATACCTTGACTCCTTTACTTCATATCTGCAATTTCGGATTTTCGAATTTCGAAAATTCATCGCTGTGATTTCGAGCCGGAAGTAAAAATCAAAATAACAACTTCTTTAACAGTTGCATGATTTTTCATGGAATTCGGTATGTAAGTAGATCTCGCTCATGCGACTTTAAAAATGTTGTTACAAATTTTCTAAATTATCTCCCCTTTGTGATATTAAGGATCAAAGTTTTCAAAAAACTTGACGAAATATAGGTCAGATGGCCTTGAATTTTTTTTTTGTACTAGCTACGACACTACTGATTCGTACACAAAAAATGGAGTTTGTAACCCAAACCGGAAGTGCTTCCATCTTGAAATGGGAAAAATAAATAAGGCTTTTTTGGTATTTTACTTACAGACATAGCAATTATATTTTCCGAATCCTTGTAGGAAGGGCAAAAAACGGTAGCGAAAACATTTTTGATTTCTGGCAAATCATTGACGCCAGTTTGAATTGAAAATGACATATAGTAAAAAATCCTCATTATTGGGCTTGACAATTGGTCGTGGCTTAGAGAGTGTGTCTCCTAATAATGAAATTAATACATTTCAGGATAGCCTGGCTCATGGTCGAGTATTTGGTATTCTAATATTTCAAAAATTCGAGATTCTTCTTTGACGTTTTCTGTGCGGACAAGGTTGTTTTCGAGGTTAGCGGTTTTGACTTCGCGCATGCGCTACGCTAGAACCAAAGGTATGATGACTACCAAACTCCGGCCCCCCACTTGTCACGTTGGTACCTAAAAGTCCTGAAATGTTCGATAAGTCGTTTACATGTGAGGCGGCGGATTTTTTTCCCGTTTTTTTTCTAAGTAAATTCCCGCACTCCGTAAGGGGAAAAAAGTGTTTTTTGCCCTAGCAGCGCCAAAAATTCTTCGATTAACCTGGTTTTTTGGCACGATGTGCCCATTTACTAGCCCGAATTTTGAGTACTTGTTCCATCTGATTCTGATGAAAAAAAAACAAAAGTTATGGTAAAAAAACCGATTTTACGGCTTTTTTCGCCGATTTTGAGACTAAAAAAGTTTTTTAGAATTTTGAAATTGCAAACGACAAGATAAAGTCATTTTGTTATTCTCATGTGATGGGTATGAGTCTTCTGCACCGATGCGAATTGGGTTTGATTTTTTTCAAAATGGCGGACTATATTTTTGAGACTGTCAAAGTTTTGATGTTCTGAGACTGTCGAGGCATCATTAGGAGGTATTTTTTAAAAAATATATACTGGTTGGATGCGCTACGATAAGGTTAGTAACATATTAAAAGGAGAACATGATCACATTAAAAATTCGAAAAAATATGGCCATTTTTCACGAAAAACAAAAGTTGCTGGGTCGGCTTGGGTTCGAATTTTTTAGGCCATGTGCCCGTATTAGAAATCACTTGAATTTTTATTTGTGCTAGCTAACATTCCAAGGCACAATCTCTGAAAAATTTCAAGAAATTCCGACAACACTAACTCTGCTAAAACACGCTCGCGCAAATAGGCCTATTTTTTGCCTATTTTTCGAATGTTTTTAGACTAACAAGTCACTTTTTTGTGCGCTACGTTTGAGGCCCTATATCTCGGCTGATATGGGTTCGAATCAACATGTTTTGGTCGGGATCGATAGCTTGGACACTTCCCTCCATAATATTAAAAGTTTGAAAACCTGACCCTAACCACGGTCACGTGACAGGGTGTCAAACATGGCTTGCCAAAACGAAGGGCCATGTTTGCTGCCTTATAGCTCGGCCCCTATGGGTTTGAATCAAAATGTGTTGGCTGGGAATGATAGCCTTGACAATTCTCTTCACTGTATGAAAAGTTGGCAGCTCTCACCCGAATGCCATGCACGCGGCACGATATTTAAAACTTAGGCGTTTTTCGACATTCGCGCATGCGCACAGCTGGAACCAATAGCACCAGCGGTACAAAACTCTGGTCCCACCCTGCTCTTGCTGGTGCCTAGGTGTCCTTTAACTTTCAGCTTGACAACTGCATTCCTTCTAGTCGTTTACATCTGAGACTCACTGGACAAGCATTTTTCACCGATGTACCCGCACCCCAACCTGTAAACGTCCCAAAGGGTGCCCGGGCGGGTCTCGAGGCTTGGTATTCAAAAGGTATATCCACCCCGCCGAGTCGCTGCGTCACGTCAAAATGCCCGCCCGGGGACGGGAAGTGGGCGAAACCGGCCCATGAAGTGAAGTTTGACTCTACCTTGACCTACGAGGGCCTCGTAGCATGGAAAGGGTCGAGAGCCTAGATGGAGTCATCAATGTCCTTTCATGACAGAGCTTGACCTTTGACCTGACCTTTGACCTTAGGGTCGAAAAATTCCCAAAAATTAGGTACCGTCCCGAAAATCTGCATCAAGGTCAAGGTCAAGGCCACGACCCACAAACCCGTCGACGGGGCCGTCCCTGAGGTCAAGGTCATGACCTTGGCTGACCTTTACTAGCCTGAGATCAATCCCGTGTTTTGTGCATTTCCCGTTTTTTGTGCATCTCACGGCATCGCGTCGCGGCGGCTCATTTTTTTACCCCAGCAATCTGAAAGTTTAATACAACCTGCGCAGCACCCTAGCGCAGATTGTATCAATTTTTTAGACGATTTGAATACAAATTGAGCCCATGATAGAAGTTCCGCATTTTTGCTTTGCATTACTCCTATTTTGATCCGACTAAATTTTGTTTTGTATTTTCCCCACCTTGTTTATAAGGTAAGTGTATTTTTTTTAGATACCTGATGACATATGACCCTTGACATGTGACCGGAAATGACTGTGAATATGGAAGCTTTCATATCTGCTTGGGACAGTAGCAGATCTAGTTCCTATTATTATTTTTTTTTGGTGTTTTATCCACTTTTCGGTTTTCTCAGAATCTACCCATAGGATCTTTCTGAAATTTTTACTTATCCCCCCAAAACTATGGAGCGGAATTTCCCCCATAATTCTAACTTCTAACCTTGTAATGCGTATGCTAATATGCTTACATCTATCCATGTAACTTCTTACTTACTTATGTTAAATTGGCTATTTACACATGTAAAAATGCTAAGTTATATGACTTATTTCTTAAATATTGCACTTATAATTTGTGTTTTGTTCTATTTCCATTATTACTTTTAATTTATTGTTGTCAGTTCAGGTGCGTGAACATTTTGACATTTCACAAATCAACCATCAAATAATAGTAAACAGCGCCATCTGGTGTCATAATGAGAGTTAGAATTTATTCTTACTCGTATTATGCTAACAGATGGCGCTGTTTAAAATTGTATTTTACAATGACCCGTCCCTAAATCAGAAACGGAAATGCGACTCGTTTACGGTAAATAGATCAAGGTCAGGGTCGAATTTATTTACAAAAATGTCTGCTGATGATGACATCGTGTTGCAGATGAAGAATCTCGTAAAAGAAAAATTATTGAGTTTGGCCGCAAGGATAGAATCTGGGAATGCTACCAATTTTTCATTTAAGTTGGAAATGGAGGTCACGCTTGACCTATGTTTGCAGTTGTCGGAATTTACGGATGTAAACGACTGTTTAGATTCTTTTGAAGTAGCTGTTGAGGCACTTTCGTCCGGGGAGGTCGAAGAAGACGACAGGACCGGTAGGCCTACTCGACCTGAAAAATCAAGAGGTAGATGTGGACGACCATCATATCTTATACCACAAGAAACGCTGGAATTTTTTTTAGAAAATAATTTTAAGGTAAAGGACATGGCCTCATTTCTTAATGTCAGTGCAAACACAATCACTCGAAGACTCAAGGAATTTAATTTAAGTATTTCGGGTACATACAGTCCCATTACTGACGAGGAATTACTTGAACTTGTGATGAAACTGGCAAATGATTTTCCTTGTGTTGGCTATCGAAGTATGTCAAGTTTGTTGATGAATGAAGGTCACCGTGTTCAAGAACGACGAGTACGAGCTGCTTTACAAAGAGCTGATCCTCAGGGTGTATTATTTCGACGCCTTTTCATCTCTACTCGTCGAATTCGCCGGAGAACTTACAATGTAAGTGGGCCTCAAGCGCTGTGGCACATCGATGGAAATCATAAACTCATCAGGTACGTTAGTTTTACCAGTAGCCTTCATGTATACTCGTCTATACATGTAGCCTACATGTCTGAACAAATGAATTAACCGTACTTAAAATTAAAAGTTTAAAGATGCATTATAAGCTTTTACGCCCACTTTTAAATGTGGTTATATATGCCGTCACCACCCTCCATCGGAGCCATAATTTATTGTGAGCAGTCTACAGACTACACTTATTTTATCATCAGATTGTTTTGAACTCAATATATGTTGTTTACAATAATAGTGAGATGCAGAAGCTTATTTAATTTCAATAATTTCCTTTGATTTCTTCAAGATGAAATTTATTTGAATTATTGAAAGGAATAAGCCTAATATTGAATTTCAAGAATTTCCGTTTATTACATTTAGAGTTACGGTATATGGGCCTTGTTTTACTTTGTTAAACCTTGTGAACAAATGACAAACATACATGTAATCATGTGATCTGTACATGAATATATAATCAAAAACGGCCAACTGTTTAAAATCTTATACGTTGTATAAGCTTATAATGCATCTTTTACACTTTTAATATGGTAAATTCATTTGTATGAACACTTATAATAGAGTGCTGAAAAAAGTCATTTGTGTCTGGTAACGGTATAATAATACAATGTAATTTGGGTCAATGTAATTTATTAAATGCTGTGGTTTCGCCATTACAGTGGAAATTAAGAATAACAAATGAAATTTATTTGTTCGTGTTATAAATTTATGAACATACTCAAGACCATTCTCGAAAAATTGAGAGTACTGGGAGCTACTGTTGCCTCTACCCTGTCCCTGTTTTAATATGAATATACATGTACATTTCAGATGGCGCTTTGTAATACATGGTGGGATTGATGGCTTTTCAAGACTTCCTGTGTTCTTGAAAGTTAGTACCAACAACAAAGCAACTACTGTACTTGAAAGTTTTGTTGGTGCTGTTGAAGAATATGGTCTACCTAAACGAGTTCGATCAGACAAGGGTGGGGAAAATGTGCTTGTTGCTGAATATATGCTGACACAGAGAGGCGTGAATAGTAAACCATTCATTGCTGGACGAAGTGTTCACAACCAAAGGTACATGTACATTTTAATAATAGGGGGATTCCACATCAAGTGTACACAAGGCTCTGACATGACCATCACAGATTTTGATGATTTTTGGTGTGCAAGTTAACCATGACGAAAAAAACGTGATGTGCAAAAATGTAGCGCTATGGGGCTCCTTCTGGGGCGTCCCAAAATTTGGGCCTTTTTGGCTGACCTTCAAACTTTGAAAATTAATATTTTTGCCCCTAGTAATCCTGCTTACATTTATTGTCCAAATCGAATCTGTCCCTTTTCGGGGTTTGGGCTCAAAGGTCAAGGCAAACACGATCTGCCTGGATTTTGTTCTGTCGAGTTCATTCTTCCAGATAGAAAGATCCCTGTTTTCTGAATAATTTGATACCAATTTCATGTAAGTAGGACTACTAGGGGCGAAGTTATGGATTTTCAAAGTTTGAGGGTCAGCCGAAAAGGCCCAAATTTTGGGATGCCCCTGATGGGGCCCCTTGTGCTAAAATTTTGCACGTCATGTTCTATCGTCATGGTTAACTTGCTCACCAAAAATCATCAAAATCTGTGATGGTTATGTCATGTTGCCCGAATTTTGTGCACACTTCACATGGAATGCCTCAAGTTCATACTGACAGTTCTCACTATAATAGTTAAGAATTAGATAATGTGATGAAAATTTCAGTAAAATTGCTCCACTCAGAACAGAAATATTAGCGATTGAATGTTAGGCCTATCCTCGATCATCATGACTAAAGTCGGTACGATAAAAAACATAGTCTTCATTATCCATTTTAAGATTTAATCATCATGTGCCTTGAGCAGCAAATCGGATTCAAATCCCGTGAAAATCTGACACATATGGTGGCATTGAGTGTTTATTAAGGTCTCTCCATGTTAATAAATAATAAATGTTTAAAATTAATAATTTATATAACATTCACGCACAAAGAAATACCTGCAATAGGCAGATTTAGCTCTTGTATAATGTATAACTGACACAATTTTTAAAATGCAGGCCTATTAAGTGGTCACCCTTTCTGTTCATTTATCATTAATTTGCTTGTGAACGAAATTGATTTTGTGTGAAGCATTGTGATCATGAGAGGACGAAACCTATCGATTGTCAGCGTTACATGTACATGTAGCCCTACTTTGCCGAAAACGTTATGAATGCGATAGATGTTATCACTTTTACCGTATATTGCCGTCACCCCCGTATGTCGGTCAGTCGGTCCGTCCGTCCATCTTCCACAATTTCTTGTGAACGCACTAGAGGCTAAAGTTAATATGTGATTAACTTTAAATTTATACAATTTGTTTAAGGTCTTTAGACGAAAATTCCTATTGATTTTCAGCAATATCTGATAATTATTGCCAGAGTTATGACCGTTGATCACTTTGAAAAATCTTGTGAACGCTTTAGAGGCTAAAGTTAATTGACTTCATATTTATACACAGTGTTTGAAGTCATAAGACGAAGAAGCCTAATGATTTTTAGCGATTTCCGATTATTACTGCCAGAGTTATGACCCTTGATCACTTTGAAAAATCTTGTGAAAGCTGTAGAGGCTAAAGTTAATATCCGATTGACTTTAAATTTATACACAGTATTTAATGTCATGAGACGAAGAAACCTATAGATTTTCAGAGATTTCCGATAATTACTCATAGAGTTATGGCCCTTGATCACTTTGAAAAATCTTGTGACGCTCTAGAGACAAAACTTTTTATCCGATTAGTTTTCAATGAATTTTGATAACTGAACAGCTAAATCCATGATATAAGATGTTTTGTATACTGCACTGAATGTTAGCATGGGCCAGAACTTTATAAAAACCAAACAAATTGTAATGATTTTCTGATAATTTTAGTGTAATATAAATGTTTCATTATCGAAAAAAAGTAAAAATATGCGACAACTCTTGTTGACTGCCCGGACAATTTAGCTGCTGTGGCGTATGTTTCGTTGCCTGGCAATCTATCTTTATCAAATTTGATGGATAGCATTGGGGTCAGAGAGGACAAATCCTATCAAATGTGTCCAGTGTTCCTTGACCCTCTGTTGTTGAGTTGTCCCTTTCCCCCATTGCCATAAACTTCCTGAAGATGATAGAAACTGCAGGTTTTAATGCGTTCAAATGTATATGTAGTTAACAACCAAATTCCCTTTTTGATAAGCTGCTGTCTATATCAATATTTTTATCAAGACAAAGCTGCTGTGTGTGTGTACATGTATTTCCAAGCTTTGTGTGGTTATATTTCTTTTTTTTCTTTAATTCAGTCACGTTAAAAGACTTATATTTTTTTCAGAATTGAGAGATTGTGGAGAGAAGTCTGGTCTGGCTGTATAATAATTTTCTCTACACTTTTTTACCAAATGGAAGAAGAAGGTTGCCTTCAACCAGACAATGAGCTTCATTTAAAAGTCCTACATCTTGTTTATTTAAATGAGATTCAGAGTCACCTAGATAAATTTGCTGGTGCATTAAGGAGGCGTTCTCTAAGAACTGAAGGTTATCGTTCTCCATGGCAGCTTTGGATATCTGGGATGTGCAATCAACAAGATACAGAGTTTCAATCAGAGGTAATACATGTACATGTATATTCTGTAGCAAAGACTTTAAGATACAGTATAGGTTATTTTTTAAGCCAACATATTGCCATGGCCCACAATTTCTTGTGATTGCTCTATCATCTGTTTCTTTTGAAATTGATATATATACATGTATGTTGTTTATATTAGTGAGATGTTTTGCACTTAAATAGAGTACAAAAATTTACAATACTTGTTTTTTAGTCTACATTGGCTTCAGATGAGGGGAGCCATGGTGGCTCAGTGAGTAAGACATTAGCTTGCTAACTAGGGTTTTCCAGTGTGCAGGGAGTGTCTGGAAAGTGACAATGTCTAGTTGTTCAGATGGTACGGAAAACCAAGGTCTCATGTACACATTGGCATGCCTGTAAAAAAAACCCTAGACAGTTGGAAATCGAAATAAGAGTAGGCCATAGGGCAACAATCTGGGCAAATGTTGCTCCATAGCACTCTCCATGGCGTATGCCTGTCTTAATTAGCCCCTTCATTTGCTTCAGTTAAGAATAAAAGATGTATATCTTTTACAGGAAGAATTACATAGATATGGAATTGATATGGATGAACCAGTTTCATTGGAGTTTGATGCTGTAGAGGTTCCAGATACAGCACCATTGCCAGAATTAGAAATGCACATAACCAATATCTTATCTCGCGAGTCAGATTGCTTCAGAGTTGATCAGTACAAAGAAATCTTAGCATTTCTTGAAACTCACTAATGTACTGCATCGAAGCAGATAGAGGACAAGACAAGATGGCCTGTGAAATTTATTTCGTAAATGGTATTGTGTAAGAATAAATGAAGATGTGGGCATTCTAAATAATTGCAGAAAAGACTGGGCATAAATCAAATGCGATAAGAACTCATAAATGTACAAGTGATAATAGGCCGGCAGCCAAAGTTTCTAGCGTGCAACTCCGCTACACAGTCCACCATAAAATAATCTGCGACTATTATAAAGTAGTTGGTCAAGTTTTAAAGAAAATTTACTGGTGTTCCAAGCTTCGGCAGCCCAATTTAAGGGTGATATAAATTTATTCGTACTCTGAAGCAATCTGACTCGCGAGATAAGATATTGGTTATGTGCATTTCTAATTCTGGCCTATAACCAGCAAGCTGAAATAAGTCAATGTTTGAAGGACAATAGTTTTTCGTTTCCTATTAAGAAACCAAGAATTGAGGAAAGTGACATCTCTCACTATAATTCTAATAACGAACGAGGCATTTGACTCTTAAATGCAAGGACATGTCTTGCTCGTTGAAATTTTGATTTTATGTAAAGGACAATCGCCACTAAACTGTGTAAATGACCCATTTCAAGTCAGGTAGTTACGGTTTGGAGCAGTTTAGAGCTCTATAGAATTGTCTGATATCAATTAAATCAATATGTAAATGCATTAGAATATCTCCATCCTGTCCATTTTGAAAATTAATGATTATCAAAACTTTAAAGCAGGTGGTTTTTCCACAATTTAACACAAAGTTATGCAGAAAAATTAAAAAAAAAACATAACTTGACATGACTAACTCAATTTCAATATACATGAAATACGAAAGAATATTCATTTTATTTTGAACAAATATTCATTTTATTTTGAACATAAGTTACAGTTTTCATTATCTGTCCATGGTGTCTATTATTCACATAGAAGTTCAAAAACAAATTTCACAGAACTAAACATTAAAATTAGAAGATATTAATAGATTTTTATGAAATTATTGTAAAACATGTGAACATGAATGCGTATAAAAATGCTATATAAAAATGTATTGAATCTAAGAAACAACTGTAAAAGCCTCATTTTTAAGTCAATCTTTTAAATGTAGCAAAAACACCATTTTAGCCGCTGCAACACCAAGGTGAAATTATAACATTTTTTAAACAATTATTTCAAACAGATGTCTTAATTTTATGGTAGAATTAAACAAGGGGTGTTCTAGCATCATAGAATTTACAATTTATGTCTTATCAAAATAAATTCAATTTTTGGTCATGGTGGACCCCTTTACATGAAATGGGCCAAATGTGTTTGGTTATTATTGTAAAATATATAAATAAATTTATTTCAATCACAATAAAGTATCCCTCTTAACTGTCTATTCTTAAAGTGAAGTAATGGATAGTTAGGTGTTAAGAATGGACAGTTAGATGTTAAGAATGGACAGTTAGGTGTGTAGAGTTTGTGCAAGGTTTATTTATATACTCTTCTACATAATGGTCATTTTATTAAAAAGATAATGGTCATTTTATTAAAAAGATACATCATATCCTAAAAGAAAATAGATCTTCAACTTGTTACTAGCTTCAATCATCCAGTGTATAGTAATCGTGCACGAATTGAGCAGAATTATGTCATTCACTTGTGGTCCGATTTTCACTCATGTCAAAGTCTTAATTATGCAGTGACAGTGGTATGTTGGAACAGTTTTTAAAATCAAATAAAAATTGCAATCCCAATAGGGTCTGCAAGCTTAAAAAACTGGATTTTTTCGTACAATCAGGGACCATCATCCAGGATGTTAGGACCCTATACCGGCTAATATTAAAAGGAATCAGATCTTTAGGATGTACGGTATACCTATAACCACTAAAAATATACATAAAAATAATCAAAAGTGTGGTGCTTTCAAAACAGGTATTGCAAGGAATCTATCAATTTGAGTAATTTAACAAAATGTTGCGAGGCAACAAATATACACCCACCAGCAGCATCTTGAAGGGTGGTAAGAAATGTAATGGTATATTTAAAAAACTATGACATGGAGTGTTGGCAAGGTTTTAATAACATAGTTAAAAGGTTGGTATAACATGGGTGTGCTATTTTGAATTTCAACTATGAATGATAAGCTGCCAAGCAAATAGGCTTATTTGTCTCACTGATGTAAACAACCTTGATATTACATACTTTAACACTATTTGTGTACAGGGACAACCATTTTGTCAGTAAGTTGCGGTCTGATTTTCATATATTTGGATCTCCACCTTCATTATAGTGTAACCGTAGTTTGTTTTTTTGAAACGGATAAAAATTGTGACCTCTATATCGACCACACACTAAAAACGCAGTTGCGGTCCGATATGTGTGTGAATAAAGAAAGGAACCGAGATCTTTGGGTTATAAACACATATTTTTCATCAAAATCGGATAAAAATTGTGACCTCTAGATTGTCCCAAACCTAAATACATGATTTTTCCTAGAATCAGGGGCCATAATCTATGAAATTATGGTCCGATACATGTCGATATCCAAAGGGACCAAGATCTTTGGGGGATTTCAAGTTTTGTCAAAATCGTATAAAAATTTGACCTTGGGAGTGTTCACAAATAACGTCATGAAAATAATGTTGTATAAAAACTCTTGACCAGCAGAGAATGTACAAGGTTTCGGTATCAGGGGCAGTATCTATCCAAAATATTAAGGCACAACTTTGAATTCATAACATTTTATATTCAATAACTTTTGGAACAAGTATTTACAAAAACTGTGGGCGGACGAACAGACAGGGATGTCGACAAGATAGACCTACACATACAGTACACATATTTATACAATTTTAATCCATTATACTATTCCAAAACCATGGGCCCCAACCACAACCAGAAGTAGAGTTTCTTCAAATCTGGAATAGGTTTGAATTAGCTTCAGGTTTGAAAATGATATGGAGGGTGCACAAGTATTTATAGTTGTTAGTCCATTTGACACATGGTCAAAAGTCATAAGCCCACAAGATATATTAGATGGTATCCGTGGGCTGCCAAGTAAAGCCTGCAGAATATGGCCAGTGTTCAAGGTGATTATCTGTTCTTCCAGTGTGTCTGGATTAATCCAGGGTGTACTTATTTTGCTGTCTGAAAAATAAAAATGGTGGATTAAAATTGTTGTAAAAAACAGCTTGTGTAAATTATCGGCATGTCAGTCTTTCAGGTTTATTTTTTAAATTTGCTACCTTCGATTCAGTTGTCATCAATGTCGCACATAAATTGAACCTGGAGTTATCAACAAAAACATTATAAACGCTATCAAGATCAGATGTTTTGCTGGGAATGTTTGACGAGTCACAATCAGAAAGCTAATGCAACATTCACATCATGTCAAATTGAGCGGTTGCATCTGCCACCCAAGGTCATTAGGAGCAATTTTGTTGAAATCCAGAGTCATACATCAGTTTTTTTTTTACTCTTTTATGCATTTCTTTTTATATCAGCTGTTATTTTAGTATATCAATAGTGTGTGGAAAAGTTAATGAAAGAAATGAAATGGGGCTCTGCTCCAACCGGGATAATGAAGACAGACTTATGCCATACAATGTGCTACGAGGGATATTTTGTCCTTAGAGCAGTATTTTATTGAATTCCAACTGCCAAGGGTTCTTTTTAACAGCACACCATTGTGTATACAGGGCCTCACTTTTTCGTACTGTCTAAACGACTAGACACCTGTCCTTTCCTTTCCGGGCCCTTCACCACGGACAAAGTGAAACCACCCGGAAAATTCTGATGAACTTTCTCTGCCAACCTGCAACCTCCAGCCCTACTTTATAATATAATGGTAACTTACTCTCAACTCTTTTTAAAAATTTACAGAAATTGTAAACAACCATTTCTTCATCAGATTTTTCCAACTCATTAGAAGAAAAACTTGGAAGATAAAAATTCTGTATGATATCTGCCGATTGAAAAGTATCTTCAGCTATGTAGCCTCTAGCTTCATTGGGATATTTTTTTAATATGTTCAAAACTCCATATAACTCCAATCCTGTAACAGGCCAAAAAAATCTAAATGACATATCCCAATGTCAAAAAATTATCATTCTGATCCAGTGAAAATGATTATGATACATAGACTTTTATATTATTTAAATGCCTAATCATACTAAGAGTTAGGTGTACCAGTACTCATCAATTCAAAATTACTACTTAGTTTGTGAAATGCTAAATATGACCAGACTTGCAGAATGAATTGTGTACATATTTGTTAAGGCAGGACACTACCTTATAAAACAATCTGTATCGATTGATCTGTCAAATTTTGATATCAGCTAAAATTGCCCAATATAGTCAAAATTTGTTGATTTTTCAAGTCAAGTCACACCTTTATATTATATAGTGTTGAATATTTAGTCATTTACATAGGTAAATCAAATGTTTAACTTTTAACTTGCTTTTTTTCGTATTCAATTTTTTTACCCATATCAGGTCTTAGAAAATCAATTTCTCAAAATCTATGAGAGATAATGGTCTCATCTTTGAAATACAATTAGTGCTATATATACTGTGTGCAATAAGGTGATTTTCAAGGTGTTAGTTATACATTCGGACATTTTATTGAACAAAATCATTTTAGTGGTGTGTTCGGCCACACCCACATGTTTTAAGACAGGATCATAATGTTCTTTATTAACATTCAAATAGTAAAATTTATGCCTTATTGCATATTTTAATGCCTATATATGTTATTCCAAATCACAAATAGTTTGTTTCGATAAAATTGGTGAAGATTTTGATTTCCTAACCTACCCAACATGAATATATAAAAAACATCCAATATGGCCACCATTTCCATTGCAACAAATTAATATTTTACGCTCAAATTATCAAATATCATTTGGGACATCATAATCATATACTAATATTACATTACATGGCATGTTTCTGTTATTATTGTGAAATTCTTAGGTAGCGTCCTGCCTTATGTGTAATAACTCTGGAAACAATGATAAAAACATTACTGAAATGTATGAGTTTCCACAAACTTTTTCAACATTTTTTATAGTCGAATAAATCTGAACTAATAACCACTAACTGGGATCTATCATTATTTGATTCAAACATTCCTGAATTCTCACCTTGTTTAAACTGTACAATAGAGGGCATCATGCGATAAAGTAAAAAATGTGCCTTTATTGCGGTTAAAGCTTCGTCCTTGTTTAGCATTGTTAAAGACTTGTTGAATCCTGTAACGCTGAGTGTGTCCATATGAGTGTCAAATACACTTTTGATTGTTTCTTCTGTGCAATTTTCAATCTAAAAGAATAAATTAACATAATATTTGAAAATATATTGTTGTCCGGTATCAAATAAAAGCTCACCAGCAGCATTTTAGTGTTCTTTAGAGACCGGGACAATAACTCTGGGAAAGTGTGACTCAACTGTAATAATACTTTTTGTATGAATAACTGAACCATTCCAGTAATTCTGGAAAGATCTTTAACACTGTTTTAGTGACACAGCCAAGAATTCTGCATAAAACTAATTCCTCCTACTCAGAGTTCGTGCTAGCTCATTTGGTGTTGTTGCTGCCGATTTGTGGAACTAGCTATCTGAAAATCCCAGATCATTAGACTTTCCTCAATCCATATAGAAAACATACTTATTTGAGAAATATTTGCAACAGTATAAATATTATGTTATATAGGAATAACTACCCCTCTATTAGAGAGGGAGAAATGGAGTTTAACGTCCACTCGACACAAACTAGGTCATTTCAGGACTAACATATGGTTCAATTTCATTTTAATAATACATTTGCTTGTACAGGTCTTTAGCAGTGGGAGGAAACCGGAGTACCCAGAGAAAACCCACGTGATTGGACAGACGACCCTTCTCCTTGCCACGTAATTGACTCAATTAGGCCTTCGGATCCAACGTGCACACGTTAACCACCCCTCTATTAGCATTTCATTCTAGCATCAAACTAGAACTAGCACTTTACGAGGCACATTATAAGACTTACATCTTCTAAAGCTTTTAAAGCATCTGCCCTTTTCAACTCTTCTTTCTTCACCCCACTAAATTGTGGAATTTTATCATCAATTAAATAATCAGTTAAAAATCTGTTAAATTTTCTTGGACCAGGGTGGCCTTCCAAAATTGCTACTGCAACAGATTTTCCAAGGTAATAATAATGTTTATCTTCTAATAAGTTAGGCTTTAATGACAAACAGCTGTCTTCAAAGACAGAAGACTGATTAAACAGCAATGAAAAGAATTCTCTGGTCAATCCTCCGGAATCGACCCCATCCTCCCCAATAAACTTTACCCGTATGGGTTTTAACCAATCTTCTTCATTAGATTCGACCAACTGGTCCATCGCGGTACATACAAACTGGGAACGAACTACTGAAATATTCCAGTTGTTGTCTTTGTTTCGAGTAGACCTTAAATACTCCATTTCTTCTACAATACATTCACAAGTTTTGCTGAAAATGTTTTAAAAAATAGTTTTCAATAAATCATTTCGTAACATCATTAAGTTTCAGTTCTGCTCATACTTTTAGCAGCATTTACAAATCTCTGATCATCATTTGAGGGATTGTTAATCCCTTGTTAACTACAATATTGTGCAGGTTGGATCTCTAAAAGGAATATCAGTACAAAAGTGGTTCAATTCCGTTCACTATTTACTAAAATAGGATGAATTGAATATTTGTAAACATCTACTGCAGACAATACATGTAAATAGGTATGACAAACCATTGATACCTATCACTTTTGCTGAAATCTGTTGACAGGTCTCTTTTTAATCCCTCTGATTCCAAGTCATGAGATTATCTACTGTTAGATATTTTGAATTTTTTTATGTAAACAGATTAGATTTTCAAATAATTATTATAGTGTAAGAGCTATTTCTAGACTATAGCAATTTAAAAAATAGTTCACAAAAGAAAACTAGATCTACTGATATTACATACACCACGTCTTTGCTTCCCACCATATCACTTTTATTTAGATCTTCTAAATCAACACTAAAAAATAAATAACAAAAATAGTAAGGGTGAGGTAAGTTGGGAAGAGTGTTAGCCATAAGTAGTTCAAAAGATAATAATGAGAACCCTAGAAAACCAACATAAAAATGTTGGTGTTAATGTAATCATATTATCAAGGGTAACAACTTCATCATTATTTGACGAAAATAACAGAACTGCAAGTGCAACTCATTTCATTATAATCACAATTAATAAAAATAAAATGGTAAAAAAAAAAAATGATCTGTGCTCCATGATCTCCCACAAGAATTGATTATGCTGGATGGTCTAAGTTTAGAAAGCGGAAATGCCAAAATTGTGGATGACAAGCCCTGATGCTATAAAATAGAACTATCAACATGTATGATATTTTGTTTACGATATCACCCTTGGTGGAAGTGGAAGTTAAACTCCAGAAATGAATGAACGCTGTATGATAGTTTTTAAGCATAGATATGTGTAGCTAGCTCTAGGACCCTTCTATTATTTTTTCTAATAGTTAACTTTTACGGTCAAAAAAATACTCTGCGTCAGTTTGGAAAACGGAAATATTCACTGCAATTTGTCTAATAAATCTGTGAATACAATTTAATACCCAAGTTTTGGATACCTAGTATAGTAAAGAATCGATATACTTGGAAATATGAAATCCAAATTTTACAAAAAAGTTTTAGTATATTAATAATCTACATGTAGCTTACACAGCTTTTGGTAAAATCTCCTTATCAAACTTTTCTGTCGCCATTTCGCAACAAGTTGAAGAATGAAGTTCTATAAAATCACTTGCGTAGTAGACATTACATAAGGGACATGCTTGCGTAGTAGGAACTGCTAATCTTGAACTGTAAAATACAAGCATATAATTTATAAACAGTCTGCAGCTAATTAATTTGCATTATAAATTGTGCCGACAATCTGAAATTCAAAAAGTCCAAAAACATCTCAGGTTCATTCTTCTCCATAGTATTGTACATGACCATTACAAATAAAATAAAGAACGTATTGTGTTGAGGAAATGCAAAACACCAGCATTCCATTCCAGTGATTAATCAATGTCGTTTTGGCTGTTTAAAGCGTGAATTTCATATTTTCAAAGAAAGTCAAGACATATATATTTCTATGTCTTGTGCTCAATAGGTTGCCAACTCACTATTATACAATCATAGGCATTAATTTCCATACTAAAACATCTTTCACATCGGAAATAATAGCACAATTACCCTCCTTGTTTTCCGATTCCCCCTATGCAATAGCTATCTTCAAATGTTTGAATTTAATGTTAAAAATTTATCAACTGGCAATATTGAATTATAGGATTATTCTTTAACAAGGCTTTATTTTAATATATTTTAAAAATATAACTTTAAAAATATGAAATTGCCGCTTTAAGGTTCAAAAGGGGAATGGTTATATACCACTCACTAACCTTTGCTATCACATCTTACATCTGTATTACTATTACATACTGAGAAACAATAAGGTCATTTATCAAAGTGAAGGAAGTCAATCTTACTTTTGCGTCCGATCAAAAACACATTTATGCTTATTAATAGTCAATGTGAAAGTCTAACTAAAAAAAAAATAACCGCATGTAGTGTAACATTGCCGTTGTCAATCATGGGGAAATTGGGATAAGTTGTCACTGACAGAGTGCAGGATTTCTGAATCGATTCTCACTTTTCCTAGCACCAATTAACGAAGAGATGTAGTTAACTGGTTCTAGAGCCTTGATACAGATATGAAGAGATGACGTCAGGGAATAGTGAATGGTAGCAACTCCTCATCTTCATACCAAAATTATTCTGATGAATAAACATTTTAAAGTGGCCAATAAGAACAAATTTGGCAGGATACCTAAATAACAAGTGCAATCAAAATGCCAATTAACTGAAATTCAAAATACTTGTAAAATTTCATGATGACAATAGATAATCAATGTGCTTGTATATAATAAAAACCTTAAGGATGCATTATATAGATGTTACATAAAGAAGTGGTCATTCTTGCTATAAAATAGTTTCAAAACAGATAATGACGAAGGAAAACATTGTAAATTTCATTTCAATAATTTATATAAAGTTTGAAGCAAAAGACCTGCAATATGCAGATTTAGCCGTTAAATAATGCACAATCAATTAAATTATGTTTAAATGTGATTAGTTTTTGCAACTCATTAAAATGCACATGCACAATCAATTAAATTTTGTTTAAATGGCATTAGTTTTTGCAACTCATTAAAATAAACATCAAACATTTGTGAATCTAAAACAAAGTTTTAGTTAGTTAAGAATACAGTAACAATACATACACCAAAGCAGCAAAGTCGTCAAAGCAGTAAATAAATATTACATCTTATTGAGTTTTCCAAAGTTAAAATCATTCTAAAGAACTTGATGTAATAAAATGTTTGGCTTGTCAAGTGGTTACATTTACAAGATTTTAATGATATACTGAACTTCAATATCTAAGCATTTCAATAACATCGGATTTGCAATTTCCAATGAGAAATGACAAAGGAAATAGTTGAAATGTATTTCTATTAGGTTTGAACCAAATGAACAGCAGTTCTGAGTTGGGTATTCAGTGTTTAATAGTGGGATTATGTCCTTAAGTTTAGAATATAGTGATTACTCGAGTACCTAGGGCAACTCTAATTGAGTAAGTTCAACTTTGGATTACGTTCATATACAGGTATCAATTGTCTTAAAAGAATGTCAAACACTTTAACTGGCACAGCTTTTATAAGAAATAGGACGAATAGATATCAAGGTTGACAACAATATATACAAACATATTTGTATGTGGGGGTATCAAAGGGTAAACTTCAACAAATTTTACTCAGACTGGCTGGCAATTAATTCATCTGTCTTGGAGGTGGTGGCCTTCTATAATAAAGTGTCAGTAAAGTGTTAAATAAAGTGTTAAATTTTGGATGTGAGATTTAGAATTTCAAGAGAACAGTCAACAGTGAGGCTTATATTATAACATTCCCCTTATAGAACTTAGTCAAAGTTTCCATGTACTGCAACTGTACACCAATTTACAAACTGCTTATCTCTGTTTATCCTTGGCGGAAAATGGTAACCAGTCAAGACATTAGCCTAATGACCATCTACATCGATTAAAAGCGGAATTGTTATGTTTCTAAGTCTTGATGAATCAAGCTGCTCATCATTAATTAGTCTAAGCGAAAAATTATCATCACTCAACTTGATCAAAGTTATTGACGTACAAAATCTGCATCAAACTAAATTGTTTATCAAACTTAGTCAAGTTTCATCATTCTCACTTTATGAATCAAAGTTATTTGAATGAGTAACAATATATCATAAACGTTAAAAACTTCATTGATGTGTTTGGTAACATAGACCTGCAACATTCTGGCCATGCAGAAAAATCGGTTATAAATAAGGTTACTAACTGAGCAAATACAAGGGTTAATATGATGCCATTTTGGACAATGGACGGTTACGGTTTATATGGGACTTAAAGATACATTATGGGAGATAAGATAAAGAGTTGGCAGTTCTCACTATAATAGTAAAAAACTATATAATTTAAATGGAATTTGCTGAAAATTTCAAATTGATCCACTATAGACCAAGAACGAAGCGCGTTTATTTCTGCATAGCCTCGGTCATCATTACTAAAATCATTAATATAAATGTTGTGATTTAATTACAATGGCCGTTCAGCAGCATATTTCAATCTAATCCAGCTTACATCAAAGGCTGGCCTTGACATCGAGAGTTCATTATGGTCTGGATAAGTTCATTAATGTCTAATTGATAATTTAGATAACATTTGCATAATGCAAGTTTAAGCTGGGTGATAAAGCTGACATAACTCAAATGAGAATATAATACCCATCAGCATTCAAAATCCCTATTTATAACATTTGCAGGGTTTCTGGAGTTTAAAATGGTTCTTCCTTATGCCTAATTGAACAGAAGAAAGCCTACAGTGAAATAAACTCTAATACTTACATTTGCAAACTGACAAACTGTAGTCTGTCGGACACACTTTCTCTTAACTTTTGGAAGATTATCATCATCCTATGAATAAGAATTAGAATTATGTGTGTACTGTCTATCATGACCTAAACCCACATTAAACTAACACCGTATCTTAATATCAAGATTCTGAACCATACAAATTTCTCTGAATCCCATACAAAGAATTTAAAAAGATAAATATGCGATCAATCAGCAAACAAATCCGATTTCCTTACAGTTCCTCTTTACACCCTACTGAAAAATCCCAACAAGTTTATTAAAAACTTTCTAAATAATAATTGAAAAAATGAAAATTTTACATTTTTAATACACATAGGAATGACCAATTATTAAATATAATATGATATGCCTGAATTTAAACTGGAACTAAGACAGTACATGTAAATCGAGAGCAGAAATAATTTCTAATTACCTTGCAGGAAAGCATATGCTTTTTAAGAAATTCCACAGGAATTTCTTCTGCACAATTCATACACTCTTCCTTTATACCGTCAACAATTATCTAGAATTATAATCAATTATTATTTTTTCAACAGAATTTGAATTGATAAAATCAATTTCTGGCTCTGCATCAGCAATAAATTGCAATATCAATTCTTTATAATGTTTTAAACCGCTTGTACATTTTTCACCAAATTTTAATGTACTTTTGTCACCAAATTTTAATGTGGATAGGATACAATGACCAATCAGATGTCAACAACAGAGGATTATATAAGAACATCAAGATGGTTGCATGAAGGTACTGGAACTTTAGATGGTCAATATCCATTTCGATTGATCAGGATAATATTTGGACCCATATACTTTGTAATAAATCTGAAGTATAATTTTTTTGTTTATTCTTTAAAACATGGATTTTACCTCACTCTCATTTTCAATTTCATCTAAATCAAGGTCAATTTGCATTGGCCTAATAAAACACATGGCCTGGTTTAGGTCGCTGTCATCCGACAGATATTTACTGCTGAATCCTCCTGACGGAGTTTTCATAACAACCAAAGCAATTCTACTGCCTATGTCTGTCCTTAATAGTTCAAACCCTCCTCCGTTCTTTAATTTCGGATATACATTTAATAATTTTTCCCGGAATGCCAAGGCGTCATCGTGTTTTATAAAAGATATTTTCCTTTCACCTAAACCGGCATTATACAAAGTTTTTTTCTTCTTTTGAAGGCACTGTTTCCTACAATAAAAAAGAATACTAGTACACAAAAATCAATACAATATGTGTTGAATTCTTTCAGATCAATATCTACATGTTCAGGGAAAAAGACATGCATTATCAGAATGTAACTTAAAAATGAATCATCCTGAAAAGAACTGGTGTCTGACAAGAACCAGGTCTATTCGTTTGGTCCAGTATACACACAAGAACCCTAGACAGTTGGAATTCAATTGCTGCCTAGGCCAAATTTCTGCCAGCATTGTATGGCATATGCCCGTCTTCACTAGCCAAGCAGGTGCAGAGAAAGGTGTTAAACATTCAGTCATGAATCGAAGACAACTGATAATGCCATGACAAATTTTTTTTTGATATATGTATATGACGCACAAATATCAACCATAATAAGAGCGACACAAACAATCCCGTGCAATCAAATAAGCAGATAACTACTCTGAAATCCAGAAAAGGACGTTATATTTATAGTCTAAGCCTCTAAAAGAAAGATGGGTTGCCAGGTAACGAAAAAACACCCACAGCAGCTTATTCAAGCAGGCAGTAAACAATTGTTGTTCATTTTGTTTTTGATTGTTTGTCTCATGACCTTAAACAATTTATATTTACTTTAGCCTCTGAGTAGCAACAAGATTTTTAAAGTGATCAAGGGGCTTAACTCAGGCAGTAATTATCAGAAATTGTGGATGCCGGATTGACAAAAACATATGACCACATTTCAATGTGGGAGCATAAATATAAATGTCTGTCTTACCTGAGAACAGCTTTGTAAGAGACAAAATCTATGCGACCAATATTGTAACGGCTCTTTTCTGATGCTGTTGCGTTGAGACTGATGGGTGGATGATTTGCTCACTGGATATGGGGAAAAAATCCGTCTCACATTGTCCCTAATAGACGATTTTATGCTTGGTGACGGTGTATTAACATGTTGATCTGCAGGCCCACCAGATGTTACTTTGGAAAGAGCTTCAGCAGCTTGGCGGAGTGCCTCTGCTGCTTTTTTCTGGGAGTCACTCATCTGAAATTATACAAGATATTAAAATAAATAAAGTTAAGCCTCCATTTGAACATGAAGCAAAAACACAACAAATGTTCGTTAGGTACCGGTATCTCAATTCTACAACGTGCAGGGGATAGGATGCGAAACATTGTCAAGCATGTAAAAGAAACCTTGAAACTGGGTCCCGAATAGAAGGAGGTTAAATCCCATTGCATTCATTCAAAAAAAGTAAAAAAAGAGAGGTCTTTGTGGGTAAGACTCTAGCTCGTTAGCCTGGAAGCCGCGTGTTTGATCCCTACATTGGAAGAGAAAGTTCATCAGGATTTTCCGATGTGGTTTTTTCTTGTCAGCAGTGCAGTACAGGAGGTCTGACAAAGACAGCTGTCTAATCATTTGGACGGTATAAGAAACAGAGGTCCCATGTAGGCTATAAATTGACGTGCACGTAAAAGATCCCTTGGCAGTTGGGACTGGATATAAAACGGTAGGCTATGCCTGTCTTTATTAGCCCAGTAGGAGCAAAACAGTAGGATGTTAAACCCCAGTTCATTTCTCTCGTAAGGCAATGTCTGTTACATCTTAGGCCTATAATAATATTCATTAGGCCTATTCAGTGAAGATTTTGACATGTCACATACATTAGTTTTAAGTTTTGATTTCTCATCCAGAGGAAATATCAAATGTTTGTGAGTGAGAATATATTATTTATTTCCAAAACAGCCCGAGGTTTGGAACAAGTCGCGGGACTCGAGTTCCCAACTCTGACATTGCCAAACAAAATATATTACTCACCAACAACGTCTACAATATGTACACGTGTAATCAACTGTAGCCTGTTTGAAATAAATTCGACCCTGACCTTGATCTATATGCCGTAAATGAGTCGCATTCCGTTCCTAATTTAGGGACGGTTCATTGTAAAATACAATTTTAAACAGCGCCATCTGTTAGCATAATACGAGTAAGAATAAACTCTAACGCTCATTATGACACCAGATGGCGCTGTTTACTATTATTTGGTGGTTGATTTGTGAAATGTCAAAATGTTCACGCACCTGAACTGACAACAATAAATTAAAAGTAATAATGGAAATAGAACAAAACACAAATTATAAGTGCAATATTTAAGAAATAAGTCATATAACTTAGCATTTTTACATGTGTAAATAGCCAATTTAACATATGTAAGTAAGAAGTTACATGGATAGATGTAAGCATATTAGCATACGCATTACAAGGTTAGAAGTTAGAATTATGGGGGAAATTCCGCTCCATACAAAACTGGGTGATGGCTGTTGGGTGAATATATTTTCAATACGTTTTTCGCATCCAAAATCACCGAATTTGACGAACAAATGCATTTGACCTACATTACTGTAACCTCGTGACTTTTTGACCTATTTTACGAATTCTTTTTTCTCTGGGTACCTTGTAATCTTGACTTCAAATCTGCACTTTCGGATTTTCGAATTTAGATAATTCGTCGTTGTTAGTTTTACGATTTTTATGAAATTTAGTATGTAAGTAGATCTCACTCATGCGACTTTAAAAATCAGAATAAATTTTTTAAAAAATTATCTCCCCTTGGGTATATTAAGGATCAAAATTTTCCCAAAAATCGACGAAATATAGGTCAGATTGCCTCGAAAATTTTTGTTTATACTAGCTACGACCCTACTGATTAGTACACAAAAAATGGAGTTTGTAGCACAAACCGGAAGTGTCGACATCTTGAAAGGTGAAAAAACCTAAGGCTTTTTTGATATTTTATTTACAGACAAGGGAATTATATTTTCCGAATCCTTAAATTAAGGCCGAAAAACGCTCGCGAAAAGAATTTTGATTTAGGTCAACTGATGGACGCCATTTTGAATTGAAAATGAACAATAGTGAAAAATCCACATTCATGGGCTTGAAAACATACACAATTGGTCGTAGCTTAGAAAATCTATCGTCTATTTAACAAAATAATACATTACATGATAGTCTGGCTCATGGTAGAATGTTTGGGCTTGAAAACATACACAATTGGTCGTAGCTTAGAAAATCTATCGTCTATTTAACAAAATAATACATTACATGATAGTCTGGCTCATGGTAGAATGTTTGGGATTTGAATATTTTAAAAATTCGAATTACCCCTGTCATGTTTTCCGTGTCGACAAGGTTGTTTTCGAGTTAGTTGGTTTTGAATACGCGCATGCGCTACGCTGGAACAAAAGGTACCATAAGTACCAAATTCCGGCGATGAACTTTTCACGTTAGTACCTAGGTACTCTGGTATTTTCCAGGTGATACCTGTATTTGTTCAAGTCGTTTGTTCGTAGTACCTGCAGTGCGTCGTGACTTCGCGCATGCGCTACACTAGAACCAAAGGTACCATGAACACCAAATTCCGGCGAGAAACTTTTCACATGGGTACCCAGATACCATAGAATTTTCATGGTGATATCTGCATTTGTTCAAGTCGTTTGTACGTGGCACGGCGCAAGGTCGGTTGACTTCGCGCATGCGCTAAGCTAGAACCAACGGTGCCATGATTTCCAAATTCCGTCGAGGAACTTTTAACGTTGGTACCTAGGTACCCTGAAGTTTTCAAGGCGATACTTGCATTTGTTGAAGTCGTTGTTCGTGGCACCTGCGTTCGTGCTTTTTTTCGAAGTCAATTTATAAGGCGCTCATGAATATTGTTTTGCCCTGGTGCAATGTTTCTAACTATATTCAGACCTGTAACCAATTTTTAAAAAAAAATTATTAGTTCCGATGGAACGAAGAACCGAGGTCCCGTGAACACATTGGCGTGCACGTACAATATCCCTTGGCAGATGGAATTCAGTTGCTGCCGGGGCAAAACATGCCCTCATTCATAGCACACTGTATGGCGTATGCCATAACCAGGCTTCAATATTTCTAATTATGATTAGACCTGTAACTTCGCGAGTTTTTGACCAATTTTAATAAAAAAAATTATTAGTTTTTATGGAGTGGACGTTAAACATCATTTTTCTCTCTCTCTCTCTCTGGATGAACTTTCTCGGCCAATGCAGGGATCCAACACCCGACCTTACGAACTTAGCCCTGCTCCATTTGGAACCCGTACGCGCACTGTATCATAAAGCCTGTCATTGAGTCAACTGACGTGGTTTCGTATCCCCGGTTGTACGTGGCAAGGAGTAAGTTCGCCTATCCAACCTTGTGGGGTTTCTCCGGGTCCTCCAATTTCTTCCCACTGCTAAAGACCCCTATGCGCAAGCGAATTGTTGAAATAAAAGTAAACCATATGTTAGTCCTGAAATTACATAGTTTGTGTCGAGTGGACGTTGAACCCCATTTCTCGCTCTCTCTCTCTCTCTCTCTCTCTCTCTCTTCTCTCTCTCGCTCTCTCAATTTGGACCAAATAACCGTAGGGATCACATGGTTAGCCAGGTTTTCCGGCGTGGCGCGGTTTCCCCTTGTCAGTGATGCAGGAGGGATCGCCTGACAAAGGACACCTGACTAGTCGTTCTGATGGTTCGAAAAATCGAGGTCCCGTGAGTAGGTAGCACCGCTGTCCGTGCAAAATTGTCCTCAAAGCACACTGCATGCCCGTCTAAACTATCCCGGTTTAGGAGCAGGACAGTTTATTTCATTTAACTCTATGCTATAAGGGGGGTCAGGTGGCTAAGTTGGTGAGGTGTTGCCTCGCTAGTCTGGCGGCCGGGTGTGCGATCCATGCATTGGCCAAGAAATTTTATCTCGATTTTCCGGCGTGGTTTCCCATTGTCAGTGATACACACGGAGGGCCTGACACGGACAGCTGCCTAGTCGTTCCGATGGAACGAAAAACCGAGGTCCCGTGTACACATTGGCGTACACGTAAAAGACCCCTTGACATTTGGAATTCAGTTTCTGCCCGGGCAAAAATTTCCCTCGTAGCACACTGTATAGCCCAGTCTTCAATTAGCCCAGGTTAGGTGCAGAAGCGTAGGACGTTAAACCCAATTTTAATTATTCATTCTATGCTATAATAAATGTTGACAAATCGTTTAAACTTATTACACAATACCAGTCTCACACTTTTATGAAGAAACGACTCCTCGGCTCGTTATTTTGAATATTTTGGCTTCCATAAATATTTTTTTGCCCGGGTGCAATGTTTTTAATTATATTTAGACATGTAACTTCGCGAGTTTTTAACCAATGTTAATAAATTCGGCGAGGAACTTTTCACGTTGGTACCTAGGTACCCTGAAATTTTCAAGGTTATACCTGCATTTGTTAAAGTCGTTTGTTCTTGGCGCCTACCGTTCGTCGGGGTTTTTTTTAAAGTCAATTTACAGCTTCCCTAAAAAAATGTTTGCCCTGGTGCAATGTTTCTAACTATATTTAGACCCATAACTTAGTGAGTTTTTGACCAATTTTAATATGTTTTTTCTTGTTATTTTCTTTAAGATACTTGATATAATTGATGACACGTGACGATGAATACCGTCATTTACCAAACCCCGAAATATACCAAAAATCCCCAATTTGACAAAAATGACTTTTAAATTCGCGCAAGCGCCACGCTGGAACCAAAGCTTTCATGTTATTTTTGCCCGGGTGCGATGTATTTTGTAACTATATTTAGACTTATAACTCTGCGAATTTTTGACCAATACACGTGACATAAATATGAAAGCTTTCATATCTGCATGGGACAGTAGCAGATCTAGTTCTTATTTTTTTTGTTTTTTTGTTTTATCCACATTTCAGTTTTCTTAGAATCTACCCATAGGATCTTTCTGAAATTTTTACCTACCCCCTCAAAAATGGGTGGTGGCTGTTGGGTAAATATATTTTCAAAACGTTTTTCGAATCCGAAATCACCGAATTTTACGAACAAATGCATTTGACCTACTTTGCTGTAACTGTGTGACTATTTGACCTTTTTTATTAACTCTTTTTTGTTTGAATACCTTTTAACATTTACATCAAATCTGCAATTTCGGATTTTCGATTTTCGAAAATTTGTCGCTGTGATTTTGAACCGGAAATTAAATCAAAATTACAACTTTTTTAATAGTTTCATGATTTTCATGAAATTTAGTATGTAAGTAGATTCCACTCATGCGACTCAAAAAATGACTTTTAAAATTTTCTAAATTATCTCCCCTTGGAGAAATTAGGGATAGAAATTTTAAAAAAAAACGACGAAATATAGGTCAGATTGACTTTAATTTTATTTCAGGTACTAGCTACGACACTACCGATTCGTACACAAAAAATGGAGTTTGTAGCCCAAACCGGAAGTGCCACCATCTTAAAATGTGAAAAATCCCTAAGGCTTTTTTGATATTTTATTTACAGACAAGGGAATTATATTTTCCGAATCCCCTAATTAACGCCGTTAAACCCCGTTTATCCCTTTCTCTCTCTCTTTTCTCTCTCGCTCTCTCAATTTGGACCAAATAACCGTAGGGGATCACATGGTTAGCTAGGTTTTCCGGCGTGGCGCGGTTTCCCCTTGTCAGTGATGCAGGAGGGATCGCCTGACAAAGGACACCTGACTAGTCGTTCTGATGGTTCGAAAAATCGAGGTCCCGTGTAAAAATTGACGTGCACTGAGCAGAGCCCTGGGCAGTTGGAATTCAATATAAGAGTAGGTAGCACCGCTGTCCGCGCAAAATTTTCCTCAAAACACACTGCATCTTTACTATCCCGGTTTAGGAGCAGAACAATTTCATTTCATTTGCTGCTATGCTATAAGGGGGGTCAGGTGGCTAAGTTGGTAAGGTGCTGGCTCGCTAGTCTGGGGGCCGGGTGTGCGATCCATGCATTGGCCAAGAAATTTCATCTCAATTTTCCGGCGTGGTTTCCCATTGTCAGTGATACAGACGGAGGGCCTGGCACGGACAGCTGCCTAGTCCTTCCGATGGGACGAAAAACCGAGGTCCCGTGTACACATTGGCGTACACGTAAAAGACCCCTTGACATTTGGAATTCAGTTTCTGCTCGGGCAAAAATTTACCTCATAGCACACTGTATGGCGTATCCCAGTCTTCAATTAGCCCAGGTTAGGTGCAGAAGCGTAGGACGTTAAACCCAATTTTATTTATTCATTCTATGCTATATTAAATGCAGACAAATCGTTTGAACTTATTACACAATACCAGTCTCACACTTTTATGAAGAAACGACTCCTCGGCTCGTTATTTTGATTATTTTGGCATCCATAAATATTTTTTGGATCTGGTGCAATGTTTTTAACTATATTTAGACATGTAACGTCGCGAGTTTGTAACCAAATTTCATTAAACTCCGGCGAGGAACTTTTCACGTTGGTACCTAGGTACCCTGAAATTTTCAAGGTAATACTTGCACTTGTTGAAGTCGTTTGTTCTTGGCACCTGCCGTTCGTCGGGGTTTTTTTAAAGTCAATTTACAGCTTCCATAATAAAAGATTTTGCCCTGGTGCAATGTTTCTAAATATATTTAGACCTGTAACATAGCGAGTTTTTGACCAATTTTAATATCTTTTTCTTGTTATTTTCTTTAAGATACTTGATATAATCGATGACACGTGACAATGAATACCGTCATTTACCAAACTGACAAAAATGACTCTTAACTTTAACGCTGGAACCAAAGCTCTCAGGTTATTTTTGCCCGGGTGCAATGTATTTTGTAACTATATTTAGACCTATAACTTTGCGAATTTTTGACCAATACACGTGATATGAACATGAAAGCTTGCATATCTACATGGGACAGTAGCAGATCTAGTTAAGCTTTCATATTTTAATATGAAAGCCTATTGTTTTTGTTAAGATTATTAAGCTTTCATATGTATTTACATATGAAAGCTTATTGTTTCTGTTAAGATTATTAAGCTTTCATATTTTAATATGAAAGCTTATTGTTTTTGTTAAGATTATTATTCCTGTTATTATTAAGCTTTCATATGTATTTACATATGAAAGCTTATTGTTTCTGTTAAGATTATTATTCTTCCTATTATTTTTTTTTTTTTTTTGTGTTTTATCCACAAATCGGATTTCTCAGAATCTACCCATAAGATCTTTCTGAAACTTTTACCTACCCCCCCCCCCCCAAAATGGGTGGTGGCTGTTGGGTAAATATATTTTCAAAACGTTTTTCGCATCCGAAATCACTGAATTTTACGAACGAATGCATTTGACCTACTTTGCTGTAACTTTGTGACTTTTTCACCTATTTTACTAATTCGTTGTTCTTTGAATACCACGACTCCTTTACTTCAAATCTGCAATTTCGGATTTTCGAATTTCGAAAATTCGTCGCTGTGATTTCGAGCCGGAAGTAAAAATCAAAATAACAACTTCTTTAATAGTTGCACGATTTTCATGGAATTTGGTATCTAAGTAGATCTCGCTCATGCGACTTTAAAAATGTTGTTAGAAATTTTCTAAATTATCTCCCCTTGGTGATATTAAGGATCAAAGTTTTTAAAAAAATTGACGAAATATAGGTCAGATTGCCTTGAAATTTTTTTGGGTACTAGATACGATACTACTGATTCGTACACAAAAAATGGAGTTTGTAACCCAAACCGGAAGTGCTTCCGTCTTGAAATGTGAAAAATAAATAAGGCTTTTTTGGTATTTTACTTACAGACATGGCAATTATATTTTCCGAATCCTTGTAGGAAGGCCAAAAAACGGTTTGCTATAACATTTTTGATTTCTGGCAAATCATGGACGCCATTTTGAATTGAAAATGACATATAGTAAAAAATCATCATTATTGGGCTTGAAAACATACACAATTGGTCGTGGCTTAGAAAGTGTCTCCTATTAACGATATTAATATATTTCAGGATAGCCTGGCTCATGGTCGAGTGTTTGGTATTCTAATATTTCAAAAATTCGAATTTCTCCTTTGACGTTTTCTGTGCCGACAAGGTTGTTTTCGAGGTTAGCGGTTTTGACTTCGCGCATGGCGCTACGCTAGAACCAAAGGTATGGTGACTACCAAACTCCGGCCCCCCACTTGTCACGTTGGTACCTAAAAGTCCTGAAATGTTCAAATTGATACCTGCATTCCTTCAAGTCGTTTACATGTGAGGCGGCAGATTTTTTTCCCGTTTTTTTTTCAAAGTAAATTCCCGCACTCCGTAAGGGGAAAAAGTGTTTTTTGCCCTAGCAGCGCCAAAAATTCTTCGATTAACCTGGTTTTTTGGCACGATGTGCCCATTTATTCGCCCGAATTTTGAGTACTGGTCCCATCTGATTCCGATCAAAAAACAAAAGTAATGGCCAAAAAAACGGTTTAACGGCTTTTTTCCCCGATTTTGAGACTAAAATTTTTTTTTAGAATTTTGAAATTGCAAACGAGAAGATAAAGTCATTTTGTTAGTCTCATGTGATGGGTATGAGTCTTCTGCACCGATGCGGATTGGGTTTGATTTTTTCAAAATGGCGGACTATATTTTTGAGACTGTGAAAGTTTTGATGTTCTGAGACTGTCGAGGCATCATTGGGGGGTATTTTTTTAAAAATTTATACTGGTCGGATGCGCCGCGATGAGGTTAGTAATATTTCAAAAGGAGAACATGATCGAATAAAAATTCGAAAAAATATGGCCAAAAGTTGCTTGGGTTCAAATTTTTTAGGCCATGTTCCCGTATTAGAAATCACTTTAACTTTTTATATATGCTAGCCAACATCCCAAGGCACAATCTCTGAAAAATTTCAAGAAATTCCGACAACACTAACTCTGCTCAAACACGCTCGCGCAAACAGGCCTATTTTTTGCCTATTTTCCGATTTTTTTAAGACTAACAAGTCACTTTTTTGTGCGCTACGTTTGAGGCCCTATATCTCGGCCGCTATAGGTTCGAATCGAGATGTTTTGGTCGGGATCGATAGCTTGGACACCTCCCTCCATAGTATAAAATGTTGGGACACCTGACCCTAACTACGGTCACGTGCAGGGTGTCAAACATGGTTTCTCAAAACGAAGGGCCATGTTTGCTACCTTATAGCTCGGCCCCTATGAGTTCGAATCAAAATGTGTTGGCTGGGAATAATAGCCTTGACAATTCTCTCCATTGTATTAAAAGTTGGCAGCTCTCACCCAAATGCCATGCACGCGGCACGATATTTAAAACTTGGGCGTTTTTCGACATTCGCGCATGCGCACAGCTGGAACCAATAGCACCAGCGGTACCAAACTCTGGTCCCACCCTGCTGTCGCTGGTGCCTAGGTGTCCTTTAACTTTCAGCTTGATAACTGCATTCCTTCTAGTCGTTTACATCTGAGACTCACTGGACAAGCATGTTTCACCGTTGTACCCGCACCCCCACCTGTAAACGTCCCGAAGGGTGCCCGGGCGGGTCTCGAGGCTTGGTATTCAAAAGGTATATCCACCCCGCCGAGTCGCTGCGTCACGTCAAAATGCTCGCCCGGGGTCCGGAAGTGGGCGAAACGGGCCCATGAAGTGAAGTTCGACCCTACCTTGACCTTCGAGGGCCTCGTAGCATGGAAAGGGTCATGAGCCTAGATGGAGTCATCAATGTCCTTTCATGAGAGAGCTTGACCTTTGACCTGACCTTTGACCTTGGGGTCGAAAAATTCCCAAAACTTAGGTACCGTCCCGAAAATATGCATCAAGGTCAATGTCAAGGCCACGACCCACAAACCCGTCGACGGGGCCGTCCCTGAGGTCAAGGTCATGACCTTGGCTGACCTCTACTAGCCTGAGAGATCAATCCCGTGTTTTGTGCATTTCCCGGTTTTTGTGCATTTCACGGCATTTTTTTACCCCAGCCATCTGAAAGGTTGTATAAATTTTTCAGACGATTTGAATACAAATTGAGCCCATGATAGAAGTTCCGCTTTTTTGCTGTGCATTACTCCTATTTTGATCCGACTAAATTTTGTTTTGTATTTTCCCCACCTTGTTTATAAGGTAAGTGTAATTTTTTTTAGATACCTGATGACATATGACCCTTGACATGTGACCGGAAATGACTGTGAATATGAAAGCTTTCATATCTGCTTGGGACAGTAGCAGATCTAGTTATTATTATTTTTTTTGTGTTTTATCCACTTTTCGGTTTTCTCAGAATCTAGGATTTTTCTGAAATTTTTATTTACCCCCCCCCCCCAAAAAAAATGGGTGGTGGCTGTTGGGTAAATATATTTTCAAAACGTTTTTCGAATCCGAAATCACCGAATTTTACGAACAAATGCATTTGACCTACTTTGCTGTAACTTTGTGACTATTTGACCTATTTTACTTATTCCTTTTTCTTTGAATACCTTGTAACATTTACTTCAAATCTGCAATTCGAAAATTCGTCGCTGTGATTTCGAACCGGAAGTTAAATCAAAATGACAACTTCTTAAATAGTTGCACGATTTTCATGAAATTTGGTATGTTAGTAGACCTCGCTATTGGGACATTAAAATTGTAATTAGAAATTTTCTAAATTATCTCCCCTTGGTGATATTAAGGATCAAAGTTTTTATAAAAATCGACGAAATATAGGTCAGATTGCCTTGAAATTTTTTATTTTTTACTAGGTACGACACTACTGATTCATACACAAAAAATAGAGTTTGTAGCCCAAACCGGAAGTGCAACCATCTTGAAACGTCAAAATCGATATTCCTTTGTTGATATTTTATTTACAGACAAGGCAATTATATTTTCCGAATCCTTTTAGAAAAGCCAAAAAACTGTCGCGAATAGAATTTTGATTTTTGGAAAATGATGGACGATTTTGAACCGGAAGTTAAAATTAAAATGACAACTTCTTTAATAGTTGCACGATTTTTATGAAATTAAGTATGTCAGTAGATTTTTCTTATCGAGTGACATGATAGTACTCCCTCGGTGTTGGAAACACGGTGTGACTCGGTGTTTATATTAATCCATGCCTCTGATACTCTGATCGCTTATTTGCCGTTAAGTACATGTCTAGCGATAAATTAGTGCGTACAAGGCGAAGTTTTTTTGTTGAAAATAAAAGAAATGGCAACGATCAAAAGACGACAATAAAATCAGAAATATGTTATTTATTATTGTCGGACTTATTACATCACCCCTGTCTAAGAAATCATAAAACTGTGGTGTTACGGTGGCGGCATAGTATTTCACAGTAACACCACAGCCACTCTAACCATTCATAATACATCTAACTATCACTCCCTACACATTTCCCCTCGTCTACTTTCCCAAACGTCAACAACACATCTCATACATCCATTTTGCTGATTAACCCTTGTACCATGTCTACTGGATTACCATAATGGTTTACTATACGGCTTACCAGACTATCAGATTAACAAACTACAATATGTTCAAAATTCAGCAGATCGACTCCTTACTAAAACTAGAAAACATCAACACATCTCCCCCGTATTGCAATCTTTACACTGGCTCCCAATTCAGAAAATAATTAAGTTCAATTTACTCCTTTTCGTCTTCAAAGCGTTAAACGGCCAAGCTCCTTCTTATATGAAAAGTCTTGTAGAACCATATACTACCAGTAGAAATCTCCGTTCTCAGAAAAAAAACTTCTTCTAAAATCTCCAGCTATTAACTTACAACTTGGAAAACGTGCCTTTTCTTATGCTAGTCCCTTTCTTTGGAATAGACTACAAAAGTCAATAAAACAGTTACCGTCTGTGGGCCATTTTCAATCTCAACTCAAAACGTTCTTATTTCAAAACCCTGATCTGTAAACAATCAGTGAATATAAAAACAAACAGCGCCTTAGAAACTGTTTGCATCAGTATTTACGCGCTTGATAAATTGCGAGTGTTTGATTATGACCATGTTTTGCCCAGGTTAAGCACTTTTAGTGTTCGATGATTTTTTTACGCGTTCGTGCAGGTTCTGGAATCTCAAAATAGAGCGGCACCAATCTCCACTGTGGGTTTACATTGTCGTATCGTATATTGAAAAGTTTAATTCAATTGGAGATTTAAGCATGGTCACTATTATTCTAAATTGGTATAATAACTTTATATCACCAAAGAACTTACCAAATAAGAAATAGCACAGTTCTTCATATTTACGATTTTAAGCTATTTAAATATATATTATGCAAGAGCTATATCTGCCTCTTGCTGCAGGTCTTGTGTACTTTTCTTGTTAATCTTTTATCTCAGAATCTAACCGTGGGATCTTTCTGAAACTTTGACCTACCCCCCCCCCCTCCAAAGAATGGGTGGTGGCTTTGGATTAAATATATGTTCAAAACGTTTTACGTATCCGAAATCACCGAATTTTGCGAACAAATGTGTTTGACCTACTTTGCTGTAACTTTGTGACTATTTGGATTACTAAAATTATTATTAAGCTTTCATATATTCATATATGAAGCTTATTGTTTTTGTTAAAGTGATTAAGCTTTCATATATTCATATATGAAAGCTTATTGTTTCTGTTAAGAATAATATTATTATTAAGCTTTCATATATTCATATATGAAAGCTTATTGTTTCTGTAAAGATCTTTTTTCCTATTATTATTTTTTTTCTGTGTTTTTCCTGCAAATCCTATATCTCAGAATCTAGCAGTGGGATCTTTCTGAAACTTTGACCTACCCCCCCCCACACACACACACACACAAGAATGGGTGGTGTCTTTGGATTAAATATATTTTCAAAACGTTTTACGTATCCAAAATCACCGAATTTTGCGAACAAATGTGTTTGACCTACTTTGCTGTAACTTTGTGACTATTTGTCCTATTTCACTATTTCTTTTATTCTTTGAATACTATTTAACATTTACTTCAAATCTGTAATTTCGGATTTTCGAATTTTGAAAATTTGTCCCTGTAATTTCGAACCGGAAGTTAAAATTAAAATGACAACTTCTTTAATAGTTGCACGATTTTTTTTTTATGAAATTTAGTATGTAAGTAGATCTTACTCATGCGAAAAAAAATTCTAGTAGCTACGACTCTACAGATTCGTACACAAAATATGGAGTTTGTAGCACAAACCGGAAGTGCCACCATCTTGAAATGTGAAAAACCCTAAGGCTTTTTTATATTTTTTTACAAACAAGGGAATTATATTTTCCGAACCCTTCAGAGAATGCCTAAACAATGTTCTTGGCCGAATTTTGATTTAGGTCAACTGATGGACGTCAGGGGAGATCACGGTGGCTAAGTGGATAAGGCACTGGTTCGCTAGCCTGGAGGTTGAGTGTTCGATCCCTGCATTGGCCGAGAAATTTCATCTCGATTTTCCGGCGTGATTTCCCCTTGTCAGTGATGCAGAAGGAGGGCCTGACAAGGACAGCTGCCTAGTCGTTCGGATGGGACGAAAAACCGAGGTCCCGTGTACAAATTGGAGTGCACGTAAAAGATCCCTTGGCAGTTGGAATTCGATATAAGAGTAGGCCGTAGCGCCGCTGCCCGGGCAAAATTTCCCTCATTGCACACTGTGGCGTATGCCCGTCTTCAATTAGCCCAGGTACGGTGCTTAAGCGTAGGACGTTAAACCCCATTTCATTCATTCTGATGGACGTCATTTTGAATTGAAAATGAACAATAGTGAAAAATCCACATTATTGGGTTTGAAAACATACACAAATGGACATGGCTTAGAGAATCTATCTACATACACCACAGGATAACCTTGCTCATGCTCTAATGTTTGGCATTTAAATATTTTAAAAATTCGAATTACCCCTTTGATGTCTTCCGTGCCGACATTGTGGTTCCCCGTTGTCAGTGGTAAAGGACGGAAGGCCTGGCAAGGATCCATGTATAATCGTTTGGATGCGACGAAAAACTCGGACACCCCAGTCCGCGGTGCAAGGATTAGTGTCTAGTCGTTCGGGTGGTTACGAAAACCCGTGGTCAATCTGGTTCCCCGTAGACAGTGGTGAAGTATGGAAGGCCTAGTAAGGATCTGTGTCTATTTGTTTGGATGGGTCAATGTGGTCCCCCGTTGTCAGTGGTGAAGTATGGAAGGCCTAGAAATGATCTGTGTCGAGTCGTTTGGATAGGTAGGGGTGGGTTTTGAATTTATTTTCAACGTTCTTTGAATCTCAATCTCTTCTATATTAATATGTGATAGCTAGAGTCCCAAGGTACAATCTGTGCAAATTTGAAGTTAATCGGGCCACCGGAACGTTGCCTGGGCAGTGCAAATGAACCCCGTCACGAAAATTTGTTCATTCTTTAACGCGTTTTATATTGTTTTATGGCCGCCATCTTGGATCCACCGTCATTTACCAAACAACTCAGAAATACACTGAAAATCACCAAATTGACAAAACAAATGTTACTTCGCGCATGCGCCACGGGGAAAAAATGGGAATTTGCCGCGACACCGGCACCGATTGTTCAAAAAACATGAAATTTTGACACAATACGCCCATTACCATCCTGGACTTTGTGCTGTTCTCCCATTTTGATCCGATTAAAAAAAGGAGTTTTGGCAAAAAACAGATTTTCGGAATTTAATATTGGTTTCAATTAATTTTGAAATTGCAAATGCAAAGAGATTTTATCGCCGCTCCCGTATGTCATCGGTATTAGTACTATACACATTGTCCTTAAAAGATAATTTTTTAAAATAACCGTAACGATGATTGCGACACTAGAAACTTAAATCACCTACTTTGACCTTTTTTGACTGCTGAGGCATCGTTCCAGTGGTCCAACTCTGGAATTTCTAGCGGTTGGCTGCGCCGCGATGGTATTTATCACATATTAAAGGAGAAATTGCTTAAATATCAAGAACCAAAAAAAGTCGATAAAATACGACTATTCTTTAAGCAAAAACACTTTGATGGATGGGGGTGGGTTTTGAATTTATTTTTAACGTTCTTAGAATCACACACTTTTCTATTTATAATATGTATTAGATAGAATCCCTAGGTACAATCTGTGCAAATTTGAAGGCAATTGGACCAACGGATTGTCGCGAAAATTTGCTCATTCTTCAACGCTTGTTATTATATTGTATTGTGGCCGCCATCTTACCCCACCGCCATTAACCAAACAACTCCGAAATATACCAAATATCGACCGTAATTTCGTTTGACTTCGCGCTTGCGCCACGCTGGAACCAAAGGTATCATGACTTCCAAATTCTGGCGAGAAACTTTTCACGCTGGTACTTAGGTGCACTGAAAAATTGAAGGCGATACCTGCATCGTCCAGGTCGTTTGTCTTTGAAACGTTCCCTGCTGTTCGTTTTTTCCGCCATTTACGGCCTCGGTAAGGGTGAAAATGTGGAATTTCACCTTGACACCGGCACCGATTGTCCGAAAATCATGAAATTTGGACACAATACTGAATACAACCATTACCGACCCGTACTCTGTGTCTCATTTTGATCCGATTAAAAAAAGAGTTTTAGCCAAAAATTTGGTTTTAAGTAATTAGCAATGTCAAAATTAGAAGCTAAATTGAGTATCCGATTGACTTTAAATTTATACACAGTGTTTAAGGTCATGAGACAAAGAATCCTATTGATTTTTTGGGATCCTGTGGCTAAGTCGATAAGGTGCTGGCTCGCTAGACTGGAGGTCGGGTGTTCGCTTGGAAAGTAGTACTCAGGTGAACATGTTTTGACAGCAGAAGTGTAGATTGACATAAAAAAAAAATCACGTTTTAGCAAAATCGCATAATTGTAACTTTACACATCCCAAATCACTGAAATTTACGAACAAATGCATTTGACCTACTTAGCTGTAACCTTTTGACTATTTGACTAAAACAAAATTCTGTGAGTTTCGTATATCATTTTCTTCAAATCTGCCTTTTCGGATTTTTTGAATTTCGAAATTCGCACCCGTGATTTCGAACCGGAAGTTGAAATCAAAATGACAACTTCTTCAATAGTTAGACGATTTGTATGAAATTAAGTATGTAAGTAGATCTTATCGATACGACTTGAAAAATATTATTAAAATTTCTTCTAAATTATCTCCCCTTGGTGATATTAATGATCAAAGTTTTTTTTAAAAAATCTACGAAATATAGGTCAGATTGACTTGATTTTTTTTCATACTAGCTACGACACTACTGATTCGTAAATACCTGATGACATTTATTACTTATCGTTTCAATACATTCTAATAAACCCTTTTCACATATATTTCACTGCATTAAATTAAATGACAACTTCTTTAATAGTTGGACGATTTTTATGAAATTAAGTTGATAATATCGTTACGACTTAAAAAATATTATTAGAAATTCGCACCCGTGAATTCGAACCGGAAGTTAAAATCAAAATAACAACTTTTCAATAGTTAGACGATTTTTATGAAATTAAGTATGTAAGTAGATCTTATCGATACGACTTGAAAAATATTATTAAAATTTTTCTAAATTATCTCCCCATGGTGATATTAAGGATCAAAGTTTTTAAAAAAAATCATACTTTTTCATACTAGCTACGACACTACTGATTCGTACACCAAAAAAAGGAGTTTGTAGCCCAAACCGGAAGTGCCACCATCTTTAAATGTGAAAAGTAAATAAGGCTTTTTGGTATTTTACTTACAGACATGGCAATTATATTTTCCGAATCCTTGTAGAAAGGCCGAAAAACGGTAGCGAATACTTTTTTGATTTCTGGCAAATCATGGACGTCATTTTAAATTAAAAATGAAAGATAGTGAAAAATCCACATTAATGGGCTTGAAAACATATACAATTGGTCGTGGCTTGGAAAGTGTGTCTCCTTTTAGCGAAATTAATACATTTCAGGATAGCCTGGCTCAGGGTCGAGTGTTTGGTATTTGAATATTCCCAAAATTCGAATTTCGCCTTTGAAGTTTTCTCTCTTGACAAGGTTGTTTTTGAGGTTAGCGGTTTTGACTTCGCGCATGCGCTACGCTAGAACCAAAGTTACCATGAGCACCTAATTCCTGCGAGAAACCATTCGACTTAGTACCTAGGGACCCTGACATTATCAAGGTGATAACTACATTCGTTCAAGTTGTTTGTTCCTGGCACGGCGTTCTGTCGTGGTTTTTTTTCTAAGTCACGTTCCCCGCCGTTCGTCTTTTTCCGCCATTTACGGCTTCGGTAATGGCGAAAATGTGGAATTTCGCCTTGACACCGGCACCGATTGTTCGAAAATCATGAAATTTGGACACAATACTGAATACACCCGACCCGTACTCTGTGTCTCATTTTGATCCGATTAAAAAAAGAGTTTTAGCCATAAATTTGGTTTTAATTAATTAGCAATTTCAAAACTAGAAGCTAAATTGAGTATCCGATTGACTTTAAATTTATATACAGTGTTTAAGGTCATGCGACGAAGAATCCTATTGATTTTTGGGGATTATGTGGCTAAGTGGGTAAGGTGCTGGCTCGCTACACTGGAAGTCGGGTGCTCGATCCCTGCATTAGCTGAAGTTTATTTCGATTTTTTCGGCGTGGTTTCCCCTTTTGATGCAGGCGGAGGGCCTGACAAGCACTGCTGCCTAGTCGTTCGGGCGGGACGTATAAACCGAGGTCCCGTGTACACATTGACATGCACGTAAAAGATCTCTTGGCAGTTGTAATTCAGTTGCTACCCGAGCAAAATTTCCCTCATAGCACATTGTATGGTGTATGTCCGTCTTCAATTAACCCAGGTTAGGTGCAGAAGCGTAGGACGTTAAACCCCATTTCATTGATTGTACTGATTTTCAGCTATTTCCGATAATTACTGGAAGAGTTATGGCCCTTGATTACTTTTTAAAATCTTGTGCATGCTCTAGAGGCCCAAATTAATGCCCGATTGACCTTAAAGGAGAATGCTAAAGTAAAAGTTTAATTTTATCATTTACGTAGTTCATTATGTAACACATTTCAGATTTTTTTTTTTTTTTTTAAGTTTTAATAACAAATAACGTTAAAAAACACTCTCGGATTTCCGCACTTACGGAAACACCCGACAATTAATAAGCTGAAGCTATATCACGTGACATGACGTAATAGTCGATCTACGTTTAGCAGTCGTTGTATATTTCAATAGGGTATCAGCAGGAAGTGACAGCTTATCAGACATTGATTTCGCCCAGAGTGTTCTTCCCTATCAGTACCGACGAATTAGAAATGCGAGGAACAACGGTGACGATGATAGTTCGGAACATTCTAGTTACAATAATAATAAATAAATAGGCACTAGAAATTAAAAACAGTGTAGACACACCTCTTGTCTTATCCTTCCTCCTATCACTAGCGTATCACTCAGTCCTTCGATTCGCAATGACCTTCGGCTTTATTGCGGCCCTATTGGTGTTCACGCTTCATCGGAAAAAATATATCAGATAAAAACTAATAATTATGGTATTATATGCCCTATACTAGATACGAGAACGTCGCTAAAAATGGGTCACATCGTCATCATACAGTGATACATGGTCCAGTAGGGCCTTCACTCACGCTAAACAAAAAAGTAGTATCACGCTCATAATTTACAAAGTTGCATCGGACAAACTTCTTATATGATTTAGTACTGTTTATGATCGACTGCAAAATCATCGAAATAGGCCTACGGAAGACGATTCGAAAGGGGGATAGTAATTAACAATAGTATTTATGCTACCACTCTAGCGGTGTTTACATTTCGTTGCTATGGTTACATAAGAGGTTTCTATTGATAGATTTTAAAAGCTTGCCGGTTTCGCCATAGATAGAATGCACAGAGTTTTAACAGAAAGATAAAATAACTGTTATATCTTTATCGACATAATAAAGTTATCAAAATTGCACTGGTCACGTTCATAAGCTGATATAATTCGGAATTCTCCGAACAAGAATTTGAAAGAGAAGCGTGTTTTGTTGACATCGCCTCGTTAGTAGTTGATCGCTGTGTCCCGACTCAGACCTTTTCTGTGTGTTTTCTCGCTTGGAAATTTTTAAAAAAAATGACAGACGCTTCCCGATTTATTGTTGGTGCTATTAGTATATCCCCAAGCAACGCAATTGTCTATGTTTATGCACCCAGTTAGTCAAACTGACGGCATGTGCTCAGTTTCAATAGCCTTCTATAGGGAAATTCACAAAGTCGATCCACTATTACGTCATTCACGAAAAAAATCAAAACGAGGCTGCAGATATGCATAAAGGTCAATCGGGTGTTTTTTGGTACATTTTTCCTTTGTAAAAATATTTAGAGTGACTTTTAAAATTTCGCAGGGTCAAAAATATTCTAATATTAATGTTATTTTTCATATTAAAAGAACTTTTTGCGTTAGTGTTCTCCTTTAGATTTATACACAGTGGTTAATGTCATGAGACGAAGTAGCCTATTGATTTTCAGTGGTTGGTATGTGATATTTACTGCCAGAGTAATGACCCTTGATCAATTTAAAATATCTTGTGGACGCTCTAGGGGCCGAAGTTAATATCCGATTGACTTTAAGGTCATGAGACGAGGAATCCTATTGATTACCAGCGATTTCCGATGGAATCCTTTGAAAATAACACCGAACTCTAATAAAACTAAACGCAGGGAACGGGCGTGTTTACATTGAAGCACAACTACTTCCTGTCCTGCGTAAGGTTAATGTAATTTTTCAGATACCTGATGACATTTATTACTTATCGTTTCAATACATTCTAATAAACCCTTTTCACATGTATTTCCCTGCATGAGCCATGTCCGTTTCATTAGACTAGTTAGAGGTTGCAGAGATTCTTCATATAACCTCAAGTAACAGAAGTGACTGTAAATATGAACCTTTCATATCTGCTTTGCAGATCTAGTTATTATTTTTTTTGTGTTTTTCCTGCAAATCTTATATCTCAGAATCTAACCGTGGGATCTTTCTGAAACTTTGACCTACCCCCCCCCCTCCCAAGAATGGGTGGTGGCTTTGGAATAGGCATATTTTCTAAACGTTTAACACATCCGAAATCACCGAAATTTACGAAAAAATGTATTTGACCTACTTAGCTTTTAACTTTGTGACTATTTGACCCATTTTACTGAAACACATTTTATTGAGTTTCTTAAATCATTACTTCAAATCTGTCATTTCGGATTTTTCGAATATCGAAATTGGCCCCCGTGATTTCGAACCGAAAGTTAAATAAAAAGACAACTTCTTTAATAGTTGGGCGATTTTTATGAAATTAAGTATGTAAGTTCATATTATCGATACGACTTCAAAAATATTATTAGAAATTTTCTAAATTATCTCCCCTTGGCGAAATTTTCAAAAAAATCGACGAAATATAGGTCAGATTGCCTTGAATTCTTTTTTTTGTACTAGCTACACTACTGATTCGTACACAAAAAATAGAGTTTATAGCCCAAACCGGAAGTGCTTCCATCTTGAAATGTGAAAAATAAATAAGGCTTTTTTTTGGTATTTCCCTTACAGACATGGTAATTATATTTTCCGAATCCTTGCAGGAAGGTCGAAACGGTAGCGAATATATTTTTGATTTCTGGCTAATCATGGACGCCATTTTGAATTGAAAATGAAAAATAGTGAAAAATGCACATTAATGGGCTTGAAAACATACACAATTGTCCGTGGCTTAGAGAGTATGTCTCATATTAACGAAATTAATACATTTCAGGATAGCCTGGCTCAGGGTCGAGTGTTTGGTATTTGATCATTTCAAAAATTCGAATTTCAACTTTGAAGTTTTCCGTGCCGACAAGGTTGTGTTTGAGTTTAGCGGTTTTGACTTCGCGCATGCGCTACGCTAGAACCAAAGTTACCATAAGCACCAAATTCCGGCGAGAAACCATTCGAGTTAGTAACTAGGTACCCTGACATTATCAAGGTGATACCTGCATTTGTTCAAGTCGTTTGTTCTTGGCACGGCGTTCTGTCGTGGGTTTTTTTTCCTAAGTCAATTTACAAAAAACATGGAATTTGGACATAATACGCCCTTTACAATCACGCAAAAAAACGAGTTTTAGAAAAAAAAACGATTTTCGGAATTTGATATTGGCTTTAATTAATTTTGAAATTGCAAATGCAAAGAGATTTTATCGCGTCTTCTGTATGTGATAGGTATTAGTACTATACACATATTTCTTAAAAGACAGGGTTTTTTTAAAAATGACCCGAACGATGTTTCGACAATAGAAACCGAAATCGCCCATTTTGGCCTTTTTTGATTGCCGAGGCGTCGTTACGGTTTTTCAAATCTCTGGAATATCTAGCGGTTGGCTGCGCCGCGATGATATGTATCACATATTAAAAGGAGAACATATTCAAATATCAAGTACAAAAAAAATCGATAAAATACGGCAATTTTTTAAGCAAAAAAACTTTGATGGGTGGGGTTGGGTTTGTTATTTATTTTCATTGTTCTCGGAATCTCAATCATTCCTATTTCTTATATGCGATAGCTAGAATCGCAAGGTACAATTTGTGCAAGTTTGAAAACAATTGGACCACTGGAAAGTTGCCTGGGCAGTGCAAATCTATCCCGGTCGCTAAAATCTGCATTCTGCAAACCTCGACGGATGATACTATGAGCGGACGTTTTATGACCTTGACCACATACTTGATATACATAGTATTAAAATCCCTATGAAATATTCTAATTATTTACTGCTATAATATGAAATATCACCTATTCCCCAGTTAAATAAAAATCGGTCACCGGGTGCTGTACAACTTCAAGGACCCTGGCCTCAAGTGCCTCCAACCAACTCTACACTTTCTACTAACAGAAAATATTTTTTTACTTGTCTAATTCAAGTTTAAAAATAAACTGTCGAAATTAGTGAAGGATATATAATACAATGGGACATAGTCTGGAGGTCGGATGTTCGATCCCTGCATTGTCCGAGAAAGTTCATCTCGATTTTCCGGTGTGATTTCCCCTTGGCAGTGATGCATGGAGGGCCTGACAAGGACAGCTGCCTAATCGTTCGGATGGGACGAAAAACCGAAGCCCCGTGTACATATAGTACACTGTAATACTTTAGTAGACTTTGTGCTTTTAAGATTAACGTTTAAGATGAAATTAATTTATAGACAATAAATGGGGGATAGGATAGCTTTATGGTTCACACATATATTAGTATTATATGTAGTGTGTACTGAGATAAACTTACAGCAAATTGACATATTGATGTATAAAAATAGTACAGACTGATTCTATATGTAAACATAACTGGGTATATTGTCAAGAACATGATAATTAATATCTCATGGGAATGTTCGTGAGTGAATTTCCATTCTACCATATAAGGGTGGGTTGTTGACGTAATGGGCTTAATTGACCAATCTCTATACTTATTTACATCATATCTGGCCAATTAGATAATTGAATGTCAAATCCACCTTGATATAAAATGAGGTGACTCGTGAGAATTTAGCAGACTCCGATTAGACTTCCAGACGGGCTCCATCTTACTAGCTAGCCGCTGGGCTAGCTAGGTTTTGGAAGAGTTTAGCTAGTAGTAACTAGTAACTGTAATTGTAATCTGTACTTTGCTTGTATGTATACCTATATATGCTACATAAAAGGTAAAAACGAACTCTTGCATTTTTATAACTGAGAAGACGAACGTCTTAAGGAACCAGTAAAAATACACAACGTGATGGAGAAGAAAAGACGATCACAAGGCTAACAGAATTATGTAACAAGATGCATGAGTCTAACTTAAGATCTGGGATCGGATCTCCAGCCCCGCGCTCCAGGTCCGAAGAAGACGTCGTATTGTTACAACACACGCAAAATATCCCTTGGCAGCTGGAATTCGATATAAGAGTAGGCCGTAGATCCGCTGCCCGGGCAAAATTTCCCTCATAGCACACTTTATGACGTATGCCCGTCTTCCATTAGCCCAGGTGAGGTGCATAATAGTAGGACGTTAAACCCCATTTCATTCAGTCATTATTATGTGTTAAAAGAGTGCCAGAAATGTGTTAAAAGAGTGCCAGAAATGTATTGAAATTCAGCCATTTGTGTATTTAGTATATTAATTATACATGTGTATTACAAAGCTCTGATTTGTGTTATTTGTGTACACCCCGCTCCCCCTTCCTCTCCTCGCGTCAATACCATTGACCATGTACATATTAATTCTGCTGCCAACCCAACCACGCGAACATGACCAAATTATGAAACATTGTCTAGTCGTTTGTATGTTACGACAAAACAAGGCCAGCGTGCCTCATTTGTGCAGAACGGAAAGTCTTTTAAGGAAGAATGTCTAGTCGTTCGGATAGCACGAAAAACCGAGGTCATTGTGGTTCCCCGTTGTCAGTGGTGAAGGACGGAAGGCCCGACAAGGGTCCGTGTCTAATCGTTTGGATCCGGCGAAATACTCGGACCCCCTAGTCCGTGGTGCAAGGATTAGTGTCTCGTCGTTCGGATGGTTACGAAAAGCCGAGGTCAATGTGGTTCCCCGTTGTCAGTGGTGAAGTATGGAAGGCCTAGAAATGATCTGTGTCGTTTGGATGGGTGGGGGTTGATTTTGAATTTATTTTCAACGTTCTTTGAATCTCAATCTCTTCTATTTTTAATATGTGATAGCTAGAGTCCGAAGGTACAATCTTTGCAAATTTGAAAGTAATCGAGCCACCGGAACATTGCCTGGGCAGTGCAAATGAACCCCGTCACGTAAATTTGTTTATTCTTCAACGCGTTTTAGATTGTCTTAGATCCACCGTCATTTACAAAACAATCCAGAAATATACCCCAAATCCCCAAATTGACAAGACAAAAATGTCTTTTACTTCGCGCATGCGCCATGCTGGGACCAAATTCCGGCGAGGAACTGTTCACCTTGGTACCTAGGTGCACTGAAAAATTTAAGACCATACCTGCATTCGTTCTTGACACGGTTCCTGCCGTTCGTTTTCCGCCATTTACGTCTTTTGCAAAGGCGAATAAAGTAGAATTTCGCCACGACACCGATACCGATTGCCCGAAAACCATCAAATTTGGACACAATACGCCATTTACCACCCGGACTCTGTGCCTTACTGCTATTTTGATCCAATTCAAACAACTACTGAAAAGATGTTTCTGACACTTCTGGTACATAAAGATATCTATCCAAACAACTTGTTACAAATCCTCTATTATTTTTTTTATTTTTACTGATTTTCAAAAAACTTTGTTATATTTAGATATCTGATCTTATGTCAATTCCAGTAATGGATAATATGTATTTAGTTATTGAAATCTAGTTTTCGATATTTTGACATTTTTGCATTTTTGGCACTTTTAAACTTAGGATTTCTCAGGGGCATTTTATCTGATCATATATACAGAACTCTGTTGCTATTTAATTGCCCAAACCTGTTATTAAAACTATCTCCACAATAATCACAATACCGGAAGTATTCAAAAAATGAAAGAAAAAGGATAAAAAAAATGGCGTTCTTGCAAAAAGCTCAATTTTTCCATCAGATATTACCGGCCCAAAAGAAATAAAGTGTCTATGGATGGCCACATTAATGGACTATCATATGGCATCTCAATGGTACGATTTCGATGGCTCGTAAATAAATTATGTTACGCCGAAAATCTAGTATTTTCCGTTTTTGGAGCCTTTTGAGGCGCCTTTTTCTCGAAAACGACTCCTGCGATTTTTGATTTTTTTTTTACTAAGAGTCCTATCGGTGGTCTGTGGCGTGAATCCAATAGGAAAGGGTTTGAAATGATTTAAGGTGTCATAAAATGGCCTCAATCTTTGAAAAAAGTTGAAAAATCGTTAAATTATTGAAAATGTTCATTTATTTATCTTTTTTACAAACAACTACTGAATAGATGTTTCTAACACTTCTGGTACAGAAAGATATCTATCCAAACAACTTTTTAAAACTATCCCGACAATGATCCAAAATACAGAAGTAGTCGAAAAAATATCAGATATTTGAGAAAAAAAAACCACAAACAATTTAAAAAAAAAAGAAGAAAATACAGTAAAAAAATTGGTACTCTTGCAAAAATCGACATTTTTCAGCCAGGTGTCACTGAATCAAAACAATTAAAGTATCGTTTTGTAGCTCGATGAATGGGCTATTTTATGAAATACTTCATGTCTGATTCCTGAAAGCCGATTCAGTGCTGCTTGCAGGTCTAGTTATTATTTTTTTTTACGGGGAGCCTATTTCTCCGTGCCTGTAACAGATACCGATCTGGGACCTCATTTTCTATCAGTAAACCACGTGGTTGCAACATATGGGCTATATTTGAAACTTCTGCGCGGACCGGAAGTGGCCGAATTTCGAACGGCGTCAAAAATTAAAAAAACGGCCGTATATTCTTTAATTCTATACTTTTTTTCATACAAATGACATATTCGGGAACCCTAATAGTAAATGCAGGAGGACTGCACTACACGCAAAACAAAAAATGTAGTGAGCTAACAGGAGCAAAGCCCGACAGCGAGAACATTCTGCAGTACGAAGGGTTAAAACTCTACTCTAACAGTAAATGCAGGAGGACTGCACTACACGCAAAACAAAAATCTACAAAATAAACCTGCGGACAAGACAGAAAAAAAACATTGCAAAAACTAAACAATTATCAAATCAAGTGAATGGATCCGGGGGCCAGCCCTAAGCGTCCACTGCGCTGTACAGTCCCGGGCCTGTCTTGGTACAGGTTTCACTAAAATGATTTACATAAAAGACGTAACAAAAAAATGCGACCGATCTTGTAAGTGGTCGTCTCTTCAATGGCGATAATCAGCCAATCGACGTCAGGTGTTAGAACGCCAAATAATTTTAACAATAAGGGCGATAATCCGGACAGAAACTCGGAAAACGCTAAAAAAAAATAAATGTAGTGAGCTAACAGGAGCAAAGCCCGACAATGAGAACATTCTGCCGTACGAAGGGCTAAAACTCTTCTCTAATAGTAAATGCAGGAGGACTGCACTACACGCAAAACAAAAAATCTACAAAATAAACCTGCGGACAAGACAGAAAAAAGACATTGCAAAAACTAAACAATTATCAAATCAAGTGAATGGATCCGGGGGCCAGCCGTAAGTGTCCACTGCGCTGTACAGTCCGGGGCCTGTCTTGGTACAGGCTTCACTAAAATGATTTACATAAAAGACGTAACAAAAAAATGCGACCGATCTTGTAAGTGGTCGTCTCTTCAATGGCGATAGTCAGCCAATCGACGTCAGGTGTTAGAACTCCAAATAATTTTAACAATAAGGGCGATAATCCGGACAGAAACTCGGAAAACGCTAAAAAAATGTAGTGAGCTAACAGGAGCAAAGCCCGACAACGAGAACATTCTGCAGTACGAAGGGCTAAAACTCTACTCTTAATAGTTAATGCAGGAGGACTGCACTACACGCAAAATAAAAAATCTACAAAATAAACCTGCGGACAAGACAGAAAAAAGACATTGCAAAAACTAAACAATTATCAAATCAAGTGAATGGATCCGGGGGCCAGCCGTAAGCGTCCACTGCGCTGTACAGTCCGGGGCCTGTCTTGGTACAGGCTTCACTAAAATGATTTACATAAAAGACGTAACAAAAAAATGCGACCGATCTTGTAAGTGGTCGTCTCTTCAATGTCGATAGTCAGCCAATCGACGTCAGGTGTTAGAACGCCAAATAATTTTAACAATAAGGGCGATATTCCGGACAGAAACTCGGAAAACGCTGAAAAAAAAAATGTAGTGAGCTAACAGGAGCAAAGCCCGACAACGAGAACATTCTGCAGTACGAAGGGCTAGAACTCTACTCTAATAGTAAATGCAGGAGGACTGCACTACACGCAAAACAACAAATCTACAAAATAAACCTGCGGACAAGACAGAAAAAAGACATTGCAAATACTAACCAATTATCAAATCAAGTGAATGGATCCGGGGGCCAGCCGTAAGCGTCCACTGCGCTGTACAATCTTTTCTCGGATGATAGCAGTTGAAAATTTCGAAATTTTGAAACTTCGTTGCTGACTTTTAGCGTTCGAAAAATGAAATAAAAAATTAAGAGACAATTTATGTCATTTTTCAAAATTTTCAAATTTGACCTACATTTTTAGATACCTGACAAGCATTTGATTCCAGAAATACAAGTTTCATTCAGACTTATCTCCCATTATTTTTCGATTTTTTTCGAATTTTCTGTCCATATTGTGAGCTCGAGTTTCGCTTTACGGCCGAATCGACGTTTTTGAAATTTCTGGAACATAAATTTATAGTTCAAAACTAACGTATAAAGCTATTTCGACAAACATCTGTAAACGGGAAGTAGTCGAAATAATGGCCGATATTTTGAAAAAAACGCAAAAAATTAATGCTTTTGGAAAAAAACATGAATTCTGGGTCCGATATCAACGGATTAAAACGATTACGATATCGTTGGATTGCCCAAGAATTGCAGTATCATATGATATCCAATTCTTACAGATACCATAAACAGCAAGTAAAATATTGCACGCTGAAAATCAAGTATTTTCTGATTTGGAGCGTTTTTGAACGCCTGTATCTCGAGAACTGCTCTATCAAGAGACCTTTTGGTAGTCTTGTGTATGAAACAGTCCGTTTAGTCTTTGAAATATCCGTAATAGGTCAAATAACAAACTGAAAATCGAAAAAAGTCGAAATATCGTGAAATTTTGGAAAATATTTTTTTTTTTTTTTACTGATTTAAAAAAAACTTTATGATATTTAGATAACTGATCTAATGTCGATTCCAATGATGTTTAAAATGTATTAAGTTATTGAAATTTAATTTTCGGTATTTTGACATTTTTGCATTTTTGGGGCTTTTAAACATAGTATTTCTCAGGGTCATTTTATCTGATCATTACAGAACTCTTTCGCTATTTAATTGGCCAAACTGGTTATAAAACTATCATATGGCATCTCAATGGTACGATTTCGATGGTTAGTAAATAAATTATGTTACGCCAAAAATCTAGTATTTTCCGTTTTTGAAGCCATTTGAAACGCCTTTTTCTCGAAAACGACTCCTGCGATTTTTGAAAAACTTTATTTACTCAGAGTCCTATCGGTGGTCTATGGCGTGAATCCAAAAGGAAAAGATTTGAAATTATTTTGGAAAAAAACACAATTTAAAAAAAAAAAAGAAAGAATATAAAATTGGTAATCATGCAAAAATGGATAATTCTCAGCCGGGTGTCACTGAATCAAAACAATTAAAGTTTCGTTTTCTAGCTCGATGAATTGGCTACTTTATGACATACTTCCTGTCTGATTCCTGAAAGCCGATTCAGTGCTGCTTGCAGGTCTAGTTAGTATTATTATTTATTATTATTTACCGCGGGAGCTTATATCTCAGTGTATGTAACAGATACCGATCTGAAACTTAATTTTCGACCTGGAAACCATGTGGTGGCCACTCGAAAAACTATTTTTGAAACTTCTGCGGAGACCGGAAGTTGCTGAAATGGCCAAAATCAAAAATCGGCCATAGTTTCCTCAATTCTTCACCCATTTTAAAACCAATGACATTTTCCGAATTAATCTGACTTTTCGTCACTGACTTCTTGCGTTCGAAAAATGAAAAATGTTGTTTAAGCAGTTGAAAATTTTGAAATTTCGTCGCTGGATTCTAGCTAAAATGCTTAAAATCGTTTTGTGAAACGCTTCTATTCTAAGTTAGGATGAAATTTTAGTTTACAATGATTTTAAGGAGATTTAAGTTTTTGTGAAACAGATCCCAGATTACTAAAGGCAAATTTAAAAACACACCATAACTGCTTTTACCAGTAGGCCTTCTCAGTACATCCATTTTAAAATTAATTACTGTGAAATTATCCTACAAACGGTTAACCATTCTAATTAATAATACGGTTATTAATTGAGTATTATCTATGAAGACACATAACCTATAAGGATTTTAACTACGCGCGAATTTAAAACGGCTGTTAAAATTTTAGGAACTTTACGTTAAACAGTGAAACGAACGTAGTTTAATGAGGTTGTAGATAGTTAATTTGTGTAAAATTACCCGCGCCAGTTTATCAATTTAGTCAAAAAACGTGTTTTATTTGTTTGCGTGAGAGTTCCATACAGTTTACAACTATTATAGAATGAAGAAATTCTTCGTTAGTTTTACATTCCAATTTTTTTATAAATAGTGCGGCTCGCCTGTAGAGTATAATCCGATATCCACTCGGCAAACCTCGGCAGATCACGGTACCCTACATGACCCGTTATCCTATCTCGTGCAGTCTTGGTTGGGATCTCGGTATTGTTTACGCTAATAATAGACAATGACGTAAAAACGTGAATAAAGTTTGGTTTAGATTTATTTTCTGTGTTTATAATATTAATAAAGGGTTGATTTCAAAACATGACTTTATATTAACTCATCGTAAAATATTTACTGTAAATAATTAAAGTAAATGGTTTTTAATTGGTTGTTCTCTCTCATTTCAGATCAATTTGTGATACGGTAATTTAAATAATTTAATAACATCGAAATTAAAAACATTTCATCTTCAGACACTATTATTATTTAAAAACGCTCTCTTTCACAACTTACAAACTATTCTTTATAAAATCCATGTATGCAGATATTAAAATATTTTCAATGAAAAAATATTATTGTTATGTTTTGTAATTTCCATGAAATTTGCAACCTAAAATGACAAAATAATTCTTTATTTCAGTGAAATTTCCGCAGATCCAAAAAAAATTTAATTTCAGTGAAATTTCCGCAATAGACCAAAATGCATTTTTATTTCAGTGAAATTTTGGTGAGATTTCAGTGAAATTTTGGTGAGATTTCAGTGAAATTTTGGTGAGATTTCGGTGAGATTTCAGTGAAAGTATTCGAAGAAGTACAGATTCGCCGTGTTTAATGCAAGTCAAAATATTTTATTATACTTCGCCATTTATTTCACTGACTAGAAAGCAAAATATAACATTTTGAAAGTCTGGGGATATGAATTTTTACCTAAATTGTCGCCCGGGCAAGGAACGTTTGGGCAATGTCATGCTTGACCCAGCGGAAAAACCTGTAACTGACCTTGCGGGTCGCGACTTTGACCTTGACATTTATTGGCGAAATTATGGATGATACATGAAGTTTTGGGACTTTTTCGATCCCAAGGTAAATGGTCAGGTCAAAGGTCAAGGTCCCATTCCAAAGTTCAGTGGATTGCCCATCCAAGGGATTACCTTGGATTTGCCGGACGGGCCCGGGAGCACCCGAGTCAGTGGATATTTATATGACCTTGACATTTTCAGATGACCTTGACCTACCGGGGTCACGTGGGCCGAGGTTACATGTCGAAAGGTCAAGTCCGGTGGTCCTGACTTTATTAGATGGGCCCATATGCGTAAAAAAAAAAACCCAAAATACTTCCGGAGCCCATAGCGGGTCAAGGTCACGAGTTTTAGTTGACGATTTTGAAAAGTGAAGAACAAATGTGGGGTCGGTATATCGACTCACCAAATCCCGGGCGATTGGAAGACATTTTTGAGGCTAATTTCCTTACAAAGTCAAATAGCTGAGCATTGAAACGATGTGGTCTAAGGGCAGGTAACTCACCAATCCCAAACCTTATCCAACGACCTTGAGGTCGCGGCCTCTTAAACTAAAGGTCAAGGTCAAATGACCATTATGCGCCATTTTGACACCAAGTGACGCACAGGGGTAGGTTTAGTGGGGGTAGCCGCGAGGACTAGTTTCGGGGAATCTTACTACGAACGGTAGAACTGGCTTCCATTGTATTCGATGTAAGGCTACTATTTCAAAAAGTGGACATGGATCATAACGGTTCATAAGTTGTACTTTTCGCCCCCTTAGCGCGCGAAAGTGGAATAGTCCAAAAGTAGAAGTTACGACAAAATGTGAGGCAATAGACGCTATGCAAGCCAAAATCGACCCGAAGATAGGAATGTAAAGCAGTAAGAAGACCCATACACACATACCGAAATTTTCTCCGTGTCCTACAAATTTAACGTTGAAATTAGAAACTCTTGATCCCTTGCTATATGTGAAAATTCACTAAATAAATTAAATATCATTATGCCACCATACTGCTATCAAGGGATACGAAAATTACAAATAATCCAATGTAAACTAAGATTATGCTGCTAGAACTTACAAGGCCACATATTCCCGACGACACGTCGATGATATCCCTGCTTGACTCTGTGGTAACAAATTCGAAGATACCGAACACTATTTACTCGTATGCCACTTATATTCAGTTGCAAGAAAACAGACAATCAATAACCTTCAACAAAATCATAAAACAATCAGTTGTCTGCTGTATGGGTCAACAAGATTTAGTCCTGAGATAACACACACTTATCTTCAAATAGGTCAAACAATTTATTTTCTTATCAAAAAGATTTAAATCTCCATAAACATCCATTAAGTTATTCCAAGCCCTGGACTCTGTAAAATCATCTAAGTCTTTATATTATCCATGATATATGTCGCAGAGTTAATATTTACAGGATGTTCATATTGCGCTAGCGTGTTTTATTTTTGTGTGTTGAGGTTGTCCATAATAGTTTGTTCTTTGTCGGTATGTTTGGGTGTATCCGTCACGTGTGGTTGTTTGAGTAATTTGATTTGTTTTTACCCCCCCCCCCCCGTGAAATACACGGATATTCAATTGCACTGCACTACTGAACATCGTATCGAGCGGACATGTGGAATAAACACATTTACATGTGTATGTATTCATATGCATTAGAAGTATCAGACCAAACGTTGAATGATAAGATTATATTAAATTTCTTTTAACAATAGATATGACGTGTTCGATCTATATTCGTATAGTATACGGAAGCTTTGACGATAGATTCGAAGCTAATATTTCAAACTTTGTGAAAGAATGTAAAGTAGATTTCTCAAATATTAATCTACCCCTACATTTGTTAACTTCCCCGAGTGAAATCAGACTAATCTGCTCACAATTGCAGCGCAATAAAGCTGCTGACATTGATGGGATTGTGTATGACCACCTCATTTACGGAGGCGAATGTCTATACCATCATCTATCTAACTTATTCAATGCCGTTCCGAGGTTGAAACGAGTTCCGGCCAAATGGAAGCATAGTGTTAAAGTTCCGCCAAAGGGGGCAATAAACCTAGAAGTAATCCTAATTCCTACAGATGAATTTCTCTAACGCCGACTATTAGTAAAGTATTTGAAAAGCTACTCGAAACTCGTCTCTCGGCATTGAATCCAAGTAATTTCCCTAATAAGCAGCGCTAAGGCATTTGACTGTGTATGGTACGATATGGTCTTCTGTATAAGTTGCATGTGTGGGACCCATCCTGCAATGTTTAGTGTGATAGATGACATGTACACAGATATGAAGAGTTGTGTTCGAGCTAACAATCAACTTTCAAGCGATTTCACATTGGATAAAGGTATTAGACAAGGCGGCGTTCTCTCGGCAAGGCTGTATCTTCTGTTCATCAATGATCTTCTGGATGAACTATCAAACAGTAGTTTGTCAAGGTATGTTGCCCAACACAAGCGGATGGTGTCGCCGCTGTTAGCCCGTCACTCATTGGATTACAGAGATTATTACAAATATGTGAAACCTACAGTAGGAGATGGAGATTTTGTTTTTCAACCTACCTAAAGGGTCATCCTGAATTTTTCCATATCTAAGAAAACTATTTGGAAGGAACAGATCTTCCTCGGTAACCAAGAACTTCCCATGCTAAGCACCATCAAACATTTGGAGTCACTCTTCCTGATACCTTTAAATCTAAAGATCGGACTATTGGTGCTCGTCGCGCTATTCGTTCGTGTGTCACTGTCTGGTGTTCATCAGGATGGATTAAATTTTGCAGTGTGGATGCGTGATCCCTCAAAGTTGCGTGTACGGCAAAATAATGATGACATACTAAGGTTTGGTGATGATCCTAGTAACCTCCTTCGGGATCTGTTAAGTTTAGCAGTGGATCAATCACGTGCTACAATTATCAGTAATACAACTAGACATGTCTATCAGAAAGCTGCAATACTGTTTGTATATTTGTATAGTCCTGACTTGAATTTTGTTTGTTATTGTATATGTATATTTCTGTATTTTATTAACTGCATTGTATGTATCTTATATGCTGTATTGTTTGTACTCTTTATAATTGGAGGAAATAAAGAATATAATATCTGCATTTGGTGTTAATTTATTTGCAGGTCATTTATGTTTATATTATTGAGTAGCCTGAATAAAAAGAACCTTTTTGGCGTGTTCTTAATAACGACCCCTTGACATTGGCGCCCAACGTTTTATTGGTGGAATGGTATGAATATTTGTGCACAACGCGTTTCAAGTACTAACATCAATGCAGCGTCAGCGGATTCTTTGAAATCGGTGAAAAATACATTAACTATTTAAAATTTGTGCTAATTATAGTTTTGTCTTTTGTGAATTATTATAGTAATACTTTGAATATGTATAAATTATGTAGTAGTAGTCCCAACCCACCCAAACTATTTCCATACACAACCTCTTCCTCATGATTGCAATTGGCTGTATAATGCTGAATCTATTTCTCTGTGATATCCATAGACCAACTCAGACATGTGTACTTTTCCCGACCCGACCTGCCCTTTACATTTGTGTCTTATATTTTGTTCTGTCTTTATCCATTGTTAATTACATATATTATTTTGTTTGGTTTTTGACATCATTAATTTACTTTTGCAGTTACATAAGAATCAGTTACATGTGATAATCAAGATTTAGATTTAAGTCTGCATGGTCTGCACTTTACACTTGCATCACAAGTATGAAGGTAACACACGGTTGAAAGAGGTTAATTTTGTTTGCTGTATGTTTACATTTACATTTGGCGCTGCGTTTGCTCATTTTCTTTTGCAGGTTGTAGCCATGACAATTAATTTGATTCTTTGACAGTTCCTTAAATACAGTATTATTCATGTTTACTAGTATATTTAATATCTGCATACTCATATTAACCATATTGATCTATAGTTTTCGTAATACCCAAATTAGCTTAAACAATCATAACATGGCATCCGGCGGTAAACTAGATGAAGTTGAAGAAAATGAAATTCAGCATATGATTGGTTTAAACATATTTTATTACCACAATTTAAAAGGATCGGACAAAAGTTACATAAACTTATAAAAACATCCTTTCCTTCATAAGTACATGAAAATATTCAAGATAACAAGGGTGCAAAATAAAGAAGAAAATTAAGACAGTGCCGAGGTTACATGTCGAAAGGTCAAGTCCGGTGGTCCTGACTTTATTAGATGGGCCCATATGCGTAAAAAAAAACCCAAAATACTTCCGGAGCCCATAGCGGGTCAAGGTCACGAGTTTTAGTTGACGATTTTGAAAAGTGAAGAACAAATGTGGGGTCGGTATATCGACTCACCAAATCCCGGGCGATTGGAAGACATTTTTGAGGCTAATTTCCTTACAAAGTCAAATAGCTGAGCATTGAAACGATGTGGTCTAAGGGCAGGTAACTCACCAATCCCGAACCTTATCCAACGACCTTGAGGTCGCGGCCTCTTAAACTAAAGGTCAAGGTCAAATGACCATTATGCGCCATTTTGACACCAAGTGACGCACAGGGGTAGGTTTAGTGGGGGTAGCCGCGAGGACTAGTTTCGGGGAATCTTACTACGAACGGTAGAACTGGCTTCCATTGTATTCGATGTAAGGCTACTATTTCAAAAAGTGGACATGGATCATAACGGTTCATAAGTTGTACTTTTCGCCCCCTTAGCGCGCGAAAGTGGAATAGTCCAAAAGTAGAAGTTACGACAAAATGTGAGGCAATAGACGCTATGCAAGCCAAAATCGACCCGAAGATAGGAATGTAAAGCAGTAAGAAGACCCATACACGCATACCGAAATTTTCTCCGTGTCCTACAAATTTAACGTTGAAATTAGAAACTCTTGATCCCTTGCTATATGTGAAAATTCACTAAATAAATTAAATATCATTATGCCACCATACTGCTATCAAGGGATACGAAAATTACAAATAATCCAATGTAAACTAAGATTATGCTTCATAAGTACATGAAAATATTTAAGATAACAAGGGTGCAAAATAAAGAAGAAAATTAAGACAGTGCTGAGGAATAAATCTCAAGATTGACGACGATGATCATAAAAAACCTATCTGAGAATTATTCCAGTGAGTGCAAAGATCTTGAAATTATTAACCCCATTTGCAACTATCTTACAGGAGAAAATATCGAAAGGTTGCAAGAGCTGTTGGTACGAGGTTATTTCAAGCTAAAAGGAGCTAAATCGCTAACATTTGGGACCTAGAAATTGTCAAAAGTGGGTCGCAACGCATATAATACTGTAATATGAATGTATATAAACTGATTTATATTCAATGGTTTCCGTTTTTCCCCCAATTTCAAATCAGTTACGTTCGGCAAAATAAGCCATGCAGTCTCAATCTAGTGCAAATATCTAAAGCGTCTGGTTATTCCAGTCAACATACGCCGTATGGTAGGGTGCAATATGTCTAGCCTCGCTCCTTAAGTCTCTTATAAAAACTGGGACTGAAGCGAATTATTGTACACGACTCGTGTACCAATGTTTAAAAAAATATTTTATCTAAAATATCGGATATCAGAAGCTCATCTTTTCCCTGTAAGTTTACATCATAAATGTTGATTTAGAATGGCCAATTCGGCAAAATAAGCCATGTACTCTCAATCTAGTGCAAATATCTAAAGCGTCTGGTTATTCCAGTCAACATACGCCGTATGGTAGGGTGCAATATGTCTAGCCTCGCTTCTTAAGTCTCTTATTAAAACTGGGATTGAAGCGCATTATTGTACACGACTCGTGTACCAATGTTAAAAAAAATATTTTATCTAAAATATCGGATATCAGAAGCTCATCTTTTCCCTGTAAGTTTACATCATAAATGTTGATTTAGAATGGCCAATAATTCGTGTTTTCGATGTTAAAGAATTTGGAGGATTTTGAGTTACGGACTTAGGTCCTTTAAATGTGTATTTCCAAATAGTAACTTAGGGTAAGGACCACTCTTATGCCACTGTCGAATGTTCATTTACACCTCACTAAAATCTATGGTATTGGAAATACACATTTAAATTGATAACCCCATTTGCAACTATCTTACAGGAGAAACTATCGAAAGGTGCAAGAGCTGTTGGTACGAGGTTATTTCAAGCTTAAATGTGTATTTCCAAATAGTAACTTAGGGTAAGGACCACTCTTATAGTAAATGCAGGGAGACTACACTACACGCTAAACAAACAAAACAAAACATTCTACAAGATAAACCTGCGGACAAGACAGAAAACAGACATTGCAAGAACTAAACAACTATCAAATCAAGTGAATGGATCCGGGGGCCAGCCGTAAGCGTCCACTGCGCTGTACAGTCCCGGGCCTGTCTTGGTACAGGCTTCACTAAACTGATTTACATAAAAGACGTAACAAAAAAATAATTATGCGACCGATCTTGTAAGTGGTCGTCTCTTCAATGGCGATAGTCAGCCAATTGACGTCAGGTGTTAGAACGTCAAATAATTTTAACAAAAATAAGTGCGATAATCCGGAGACAGAAACTCGGAAAACGCTAAAAAAAAAAAAAAATGTAGTGAGCTAACAGGAGCAAAGCCCGACAACGAGAACATTCTGCAGTACGAAGGGCTAAAACTCTACTCTAATAGTAAATGCAGGGAGACTGCACTACACGCTAAACAAACAAAACAAAACATTCTACAAGATAAACCTGCGGACAAGACAGAAAACAGACATTGCAAGAACTAAACAACTATCAAATCAAGTGAATGGATCCGGGGGCCAGCCGTAAGCGTCCACTGTGCTGTACAGTCCCGGGCCTGTCTTGGTACAGGCTTCACTAAACTGATTTACATAAAAGACGTAACAAAAAAATAAAAAAAAATAATTATGCGACCGATCTTGTAAGTGGTCGTCTCTTCAATGGCGATAGTCAGCCAATTGACGTCAGGTGTTAGAACGTCAAATAATTTTAACAATAAGGGCGATAATCCGGAGACAGAAACTCGGAAAACGCTAAAAAAAAAAAATTAAAAAAATGTAGTGAGCTAACAGGAGCAAAGCCCGACAACGAGAACATTCTGCAGTACGAAGGGCTAAAACTCTACTCTAATAGTAAATGCAGGGAGACTGCACTACACGCTAAACAAACAAAACAAAACATTCTACAAGATAAACCTGCGGACAAGACAGAAAACAGACATTGCAAGAACTAAACAACTATCAAATCAAGTGAATGGATCCGGGGGCCAGCCGTAAGCGTCCACTGCGCTGTACAGTCCCGGGCCTGTCTTGGTACAGGCTTCACTAAACTGATTTACATAAAAGACGTAACAAAAAAATAAAAAAAAATAATTATGCGACCGATCTTGTAAGTGGTCGTCTCTTCAATGGCGATAGTCAGCCAATTGACGTCAGGTGTTAGAACGTCAAATAATTTTAACAATAAGGGCGATAATCCGGAGACAGAAACTCGGAAAACGTTAAAAAAAAAAATTAAAAAAAATGTAGTGAGCTAACAGGAGCAAAGCCCGACAACGAGAACATTCTGCAGTACGAAGGGCTAAAACTCTACTCTAATAGTAAATGCAGGGAGACTGCACTACACGCTAAACAAACAAAACAAAACATTCTACAAGATAAACCTGCGGACAAGACAGAAAACAGACATTGCAAGAACTAAACAACTATCAAATCAAGTGAATGGATCCGGGGTCCAGCCGTAAGCGTCCACTGCGCTGTACAGTCCCGGGCCTGTCTTGGTACAGGCTTCACTAAACTGATTTACATAAAAGACGTAACAAAACAAAAAAAAAATAATTATGCGACCGATCTTGTAAGTGGTCGTCTCTTCAATGGCGATAGTCAGCCAATTGACGTCAGGTGTTAGAACGTCAAATAATTTTAACAAAAATAAGTGCGATAATCCGGAGACAGAAACTCGGAAAACGCTAAAAAAAAAAAAATGTAGTGAGCTAACAGGAGCAAAGCCCGACAACGAGAACATTCTGCAGTACGAAGGGCTAAAACTCTACTCTAATAGTAAATGCAGGGAGACTGCACTACACGCTAAACAAACAAAACAAAACATTCTACAAGATAAACCTGCGGACAAGACAGAAAACAGACATTGCAAGAACTAAACAACTATCAAATCAAGTGAATGGATCCGGGGGCCAGCCGTAAGCGTCCACTGCGCTGTACAGTCCCGGGCCTGTCTTGGTACAGGCTTCACTAAACTGATTTACATAAAAGACGTAACAAAAAAATTAAAAAAAATAATTATGCGACCGATCTTGTAAGTGGTCGTCTCTTCAATGGCGATAGTCAGCCAATTGACGTCAGGTGTTAGAACGTCAAATAATTTTAACAATAAGGGCGATAATCCGGAGACAGAAACTCATTTACACCTCACTAAAATCTATGGTATTGGAAATACACATTTAAATTGATAACCCCATTTGCAACTATCTTACAGGAGAAACTATCGAAAGGTTGCAAGAGCTGTTGGTACGAGGTTATTTCAAGCTTAAATGTGTATTTCCAAACAGTAACTTAGGGTAAGGACCACTCTTATGCCACTGTCGAATTTTCATTCACACCTCACTAAAATCTATGGTATTGGAAATACACATTTAAATTGTTGACCCAAATCTAGTTTTAAACAAATTTTACTGTTTATTTCAAAAATAAAGAAATATAATAGTTAGATAACAATGTCAAATCTTTTTGTATCTTTAAGATATTTATGTATGTTTTGAATGAGTCGATGTTCATATTGCGCTAGCGTGTTTTATTTTGGTGTGTTGAGGTTGTCCATAATAGTTTGTTCTTTGTCGGTATGTTTGGGTGTATCCGTCACGTGTGATTGTTTGAGTAATTTGATTTGTTTACCCCCCCCCCCCCCGTGAAATACACGGATATTCAATTGCACTGCACTACTGAACATCGTATCGAGCGGACATGTGGAATAAACACATTTACATGTGTATGTATTCATATGCATTAGAAGTATCAGACCAAACGTTGAATGATAAGATTATATTAAATTTCTTTTAACAATAGATATGACGTGTTCGATCTATATTCGTATAGTATACGGAAGCTTTGACGATAGATTCGAAGCTAATATTTCAAACTTTGTGAAAGAATGTAAAGTAGATTTCTCAAATATTAATCTACCCCTACATTTGTTAACTTCCCCGAGTCAAATCAGACTAATCTGCTCACAATTGAAGCGCAATAAAGCTGCTGACATTGATGGGATTGTGTATGAACACCTCATTTACGGAGGCGAATGTCTATACCATCATCTATCTAACTTATTCAATGCCGTTCCGAGGTTGAAACGAGTTCCGGCCAAATGGAAGCATAGTGTTATCGTTCCGCCAAAGGGGGCAATAAACCTAGAAGTAATCCTAATTCCTACAGATGAATTTCTCTAACGCCGACTATTAGTAAAGTATTTGAAAAGCTACTCGAAACTCGTCTCTCGGCATTGAATCCAAGTAATTTCCCTAATAAGCAGCGCTAAGGCATTTGACTGTGTATGGTACGATATGGTCTTCTGTATAAGTTGCATGTGTGGGACCCATCCTGCAATGTTTAGTGTGATAGATGACATGTACACAGATATGAAGAGTTGTGTTCGAGCTAACAATCAACTTTCAAGCGATTTCACATTGGATAAAGGTATTAGACAAGGCGGCGTTCTCTCGGCAAGGCTGTATCTTCTGTTCATCAATGATCTTCTGGATGAACTATGAAACAGTAGTTTGTCCAGGTATGTTGCCCAACACAAGCGGATGGTGTCGCCGCTGTTAGCCCGTCACTCATTGGATTACAGAGATTATTACAAATATGTGAAACCTACAGTAGGAGATGGAGATTTTGTTTTTCACCTACCAAAAGCGTCATCCTGAATTTTTCCATATCCAAGAAAACTATTTGGAAGCAACAGATCTTCCTCGGTAACCAAGAACTTCCCATGCTAAGCACCATCAAACATTTGGAGTCACTCTTCCTGGTACCTTTAAATCTAAAGATCGGACTATTGGTGCTCGTCGCGCTATTCGTTCGTGTGTCACTGTCTGGTGTTCATCAGGATGGATTAAATTTTGCAGTGTGGATGCGTGATCCCTCAAAGTTGCGTGTACGGCAAAATAATGATGACATACTAAGGTTTGGTGATGATCCTAGTAACCTCCTTCGGGATCTGTTAAGTTTAGCAGGGGATCAATCACGTGCTACAATTATCAGTAATACAACTAGACATGTCTATCAGAAAGCTGCAATACTGTTTGTATATTTGTATAGTCCTGACTTGAATTTTGTTTGTTATTGTATATGTATATTTCTGTATTTTATTAACTGCATTGTATGTATCTTATATGCTGTATTGTTTGTACTCTTTATAATTGGAGGAAATAAAGAATATAATATCTGCATTTGGTGTTAATTTATTTGCAGGTCATTTATGTTTATATCATTGAGTAGCCTGAATAAAAAGAACCTTTTTGGCGTGTTCTTAATAACGACCCCTTGACATTGGCGCCCAACGTTTTATTGGTGGAATGGTATGAATATTTGTGCACAACGCGTTTCAAGGACTAACATCAATGCAGCGTCAGCGGATTCTTTGAAATCGGTGAAAAATACATTAACTATTTAAAATTTGTGCTAATTATAGTTTTGTCTTTTGTGAATTATTATAGTAATACTTTGAATATGTATAAATTATGTAGTAGTAGTCCCAACCCACCCAAACTATTTCCATACACAACCTCTTCCTCATGATTGCAATTGGCTGTATAATGCTGAATCTATTTCTCTGTGATATCCATAGACCAACTCGGACATGTGTACTTTTCCCAACCCGACCTGCCCTTTACATTTGTGTCTTATATTTTGTTCTGTCTTTATCCATTGTTAATTACATATATTATTTTGTTTTGTTTTTGACATCATTAATTTACTTTTGCAGTTACATAAGAATCAGTTACATGTGATAATCAAGATTTAGATTTAAGTCTGCATGGTCTGCACTTTACACTTGCATCACAAGTATGAAGGTAACACACGGTTGAAAGAGGTTAATTTTGTTTGCTGTATGTTTACATTTACATTTGGCGCTGCGTTTGCTCATTTTCTTTTGCAGGTTGTAGCCATGACAATTAATTTGATTCTTTGACAGTTCCTTAAATACAGTATTATTCATGTTTACTAGTATATTTAATATCTGCATACTCATATTAACCATATTGATCTATAGTTTTCGTAATACCCAAATTAGCTTAAACAATCATAACATGGCATCCGGCGGTAAACTAGATGAAGTTGAAGAAAATGAAATTCAGCATATGATTGGTTTAAACATATTTTATTACCACAATTTGAAAGGATCGGACAAAAGTTACATAAACTTATAAAAACATCCTTTCCTTCATAAGTACATGAAAATATTCAAGATAACAAGGGTGCAAAATAAAGAAGAAAATTAAGACAGTGCCGAGGTTACATGTCGAAAGGTCAAGTCCGGTGGTCCTGACTTTATTAGATGGGCCCATATGCGTAAAAAAAAACCCAAAATACTTCCGGAGCCCATAGCGGGTCAAGGTCACGAGTTTTAGTTGACGATTTTGAAAAGTGAAGAACAAATGTGGGGTCGGTATATCGACTCACCAAATCCCGGGCGATTGGAAGACATTTTTGAGGCTAATTTCCTTACAAAGTCAAATAGCTGAGCATTGAAACGATGTGGTCTAAGGGCAGGTAACTCACCAATCCCAAACCTTATCCAACGACCTTGAGGTCGCGGCCTCTTAAACTAAAGGTCAAGGTCAAATGACCATTATGCGCCATTTTGACACCAAGTGACGCACAGGGGTAGGTTTAGTGGGGGTAGCCGCGAGGACTAGTTTCGGGGAATCTTACTACGAACGGTAGAACTGGCTTCCATTGTATTCGATGTAAGGCTACTATTTCAAAAAGTGGACATGGATCATAACGGTTCATAAGTTGTACTTTTCGCCCCCTTAGCGCGCGAAAGTGGAATAGTCCAAAAGTAGAAGTTACGACAAAATGTGAGGCAATAGACGCTATGCAAGCCAAAATCGACCCGAAGATAGGAATGTAAAGCAGTAAGAAGACCCATACACGCATACCGAAATTTTCTCCGTGTCCTACAAATTTAACGTTGAAATTAGAAACTCTTGATCCCTTGCTATATGTGAAAATTCACTAAATAAATTAAATATCATTATGCCACCATACTGCTATCAAGGGATACGAAAATTACAAATAATCCAATGTAAACTAAGATTATGCTTCATAAGTACATGAAAATATTCAAGATAACAAGGGTGCAAAATAAAGAAGAAAATTAAGACAGTGCTGAGGAATAAATCTCAAGATTGACGACGATGATCATAAAAAAACCTATCTGAGAATTATTCCAGTGAGTGCAAAGATCTTGAAATTATTAACCCCATTTGCAAGAGCTGTTGGTACGAGGTTATTTCAAGCTAAAAGGAGCTAAATCGCTAATATTTGGGACCTAGAAATTGTCAAAAGTGGGTCGCAACGCATATAATACTGTAATATGAATGTATATAAACTGATTTATATTCAATGGTTTCCGTTTTTCCCCAAATTTCAAATCAGTTACGTTCGGCAAAATAAGCCATGCAGTCCCAATCTAGTGCAAATATCTAAAGCGTCTGGTTATTCCAGTCAACATACGCCGTATGGTAGGGTGCAATATGTCTAGCCTCGCTCCTTAAGTCTCTTATAAAAACTGGGACTGAAGCGCATTATTGTACACGACTCGTGTACCAATGTTTAAAAAAATATTTTATCTAAAATATCGGATATCAGAAGCTCATCTTTTCCCTGTAAGTTTACATCATAAATGTTGATTTAGAATGGCCAATTCGGCAAAATAAGCCATGTACTCTCAATCTAGTGCAAATATCTAAAGCGTCTGGTTATTCCAGTCAACATACGCCGTATGGTAGGGTGCAATATGTCTAGCCTCGCTTCTTAAGTCTCTTATTAAAACTGGGATTGAAGCGCATTATTGTACACGACTCGTGTACCAATGTTAAAAAAAATATTTTATCTAAAATATCGGATATCAGAAGCTCATCTTTTCCCTGTAAGTTTACATCATAAATGTTGATTTAGAATGGCCAATAATTCGTGTTTTCGATGTTAAAGAATTTGGAGGATTTTGAGTTACGGACTTAGGTCCTTTAAATGTGTATTTCCAAATAGTAACTTAGGGTAAGGACCACTCTTATGCCACTGTCGAATGTTCATTTACACCTCACTAAAATCTATGGTATTGGAAATACACATTTAAATTGATAACCCCATTTGCAACTATCTTACAGGAGAAACTATCGAAAGGTTGCAAGAGCTGTTGGTACGAGGTTATTTCAAGCTTAAATGTGTATTTCCAAATAGTAACTTAGGGTAAGGACCACTCTTATGCCACTGTCGAATTTTCATTCACACCTCACTAAAATCTATGGTATTGGAAATACACATTTAAATTGTTGACCCAAATCTAGTTTTAAACAAATTTTACTGTTTATTTCAAAAATAAAGAAATATAATAGTTAGATAACAATGTCAAATCTTTTTGTATCTTTAAGATATTTATGTATGTTTTGAATGAGTCAATTATTTTGAGAATTACTTAAGTTGCCATCACCCTATAATAATGTACTAATATTAATGTTAATATAAACTGGCGTGCTGTTTACCAATGCGTGGCGCTGTGTCTTGTAATTTGGACAGTCCAAGAAATAATTCTGTGCAATTTCAATGGTATGGCCGCAATGGCAATTTTGATTTTCGACCAGGTTAACTCGATATAGATCCGATTTCAGTGTACTGCAGTTATGGCGTAGTTTTGTATGGAGTATCACATATTTGCGTTCCCCTGTGCATAGGAAGTCCGAAATAGTTTTTGTTTTGGGTTTGATATGACGTTTAAAAATTGACTTATTTCTAAATGTTTTAGTTGTATTGTTCAGACGATTCCAGGCTTTAATGGTAGAGGGAAAGAAGGATTTTTGGAATGGTGTGGTTTTAGCAAGTTGTGGTGTGAGGTTTTGAGGGTTTCGTAGTGTTTATGTAGTATTAGGAGGTTTATAATTGTTTAAGATTTCAGATAAATACGTAGGACATTGGATATTGTGAATTTCGAATAGAGTTGTGAGTTTCCTTTGATGTCTCCTTTCGGTCAGGCTTTCCCATCCAGTTTCTATATATAGCGATTGTTTGCTTGCATATTTCGGTAAGCCGGTAACGATGCGGGCAGCTTCTAATTGGATTTTTTCTAGTTTTGCGCAGTCGGAGTCATTGCACCCATCCCAACCAAACCTGACAAGAGTATTTCAGGTTAGGTCTTATATATGTTTTATAGATTATGTCCAGTGAGTTTTTATTTAATGAATATTTCAGTTTACGTAGAATGCCAAGTTGTTTGGATACCATCGAACATATAGTGTCAATGTGTTTTGACCACCTGAAGTCACTAGATCAGTGCTTCTCAACCTTTATTTTACAATTCCCCACTTGGGAAATAATTTCTCCGCTATTCACCCCTGGCACTATAAACATCAAATTACTAAAAACTGAAACATGATAATTATGTATTGTTTCAAACACATATTTAATGAACAGATGTCATGGATTTACACATTAAAAGCACAATGAAGATGTCATAACCCCTGTTTAGTGAGCACCTTGTGCTTGGTGTTTTTGAACAAGGATCTTAACACCCGGAACTAACGTTGTTAATACCTTACTTCGCTGCTACAGCGATTGGAAATGAGTTTAGAGCGCATTATGGTCGCAATAAGCGTGGTGGAAACGCCAGCTATCGTGCTGTGGTCACCACGGTCGCCAATGATTGCCGAGTACGGCGTTTATTTTGAGCATGTCCATAACAAACGCCAAGGTTCTGCGATCTAATACCCCCGTCAGACTGTGGTGGCGCCCTTACTGCGACGCTACGTCGACGGAAAATAGCCACAGAGCCTGTCAAGATCGCCATAAGCGCGGTAAAATCGTGGTGGGAACGCCAGATACCGTGCTGTGGTCTTCATGATCGTGAATGTTCGCCTTGTTACCGTCAGATAGGGTACGGCGACCAGAAAATGCACAAATGTGAACACAACTTACGAAAATGTCCCAAAATATCACAAACTTGAAAAAAAATATTGTGATTTCAGATTTTTCCAGGGCAGATCGCAGAACCTTTGCTATTGGTTTGAATGTGCTCAAAACAAAAGTCGTGACAACCGAGACCACAGCGCGATATCAAGCGTTTCCACCACGCTTTACCACGCTTATGGCATTCTTGACGGGCTCTGTGGTCATATTTCGACGCTATAGCAGCGCAGTAAAGGCGCCATCCCGGTCTGACGGGGTAAAGAACGCTACTTCTTTCAAGTTTGGAAATATTGGGAAATTTTCTCGCATTGTGTTTACATTTACTGACGACCTTGAAAATTTTCTAGTCGCAGCCACTCGGTTTGACGGGGTATAACTTCAGGCGTAGATCGCCGCATTCAGTAAAGTTAAGACTGTCTCGTTTTTGGTCAATAAATCCGCTACGGCGCTGAATGCACACTCCACGAGATACGAGATTGGGAAAAGTAATAGCAAGTGTACTCAAATTTGGATAGTTGTCAACGAATATTTTCGTTTTTGAATCTAGAAGGGTCTAGTTTGCACCCTGCAACTCTGCAATCAGTCAGACTCAATATTACATGGTTATTTATAGATATCGAAAAATGTAAACAAAAGCAAGGTAGACTAACGACGTTGTCATCACAAATCGAAGTTTCATATAATTGTTATTGAGTGAGTAAATGTCAGGTACGAGTTTTTACAAGATAACCTTTGCTTGGGTTCGCATTGACCTTGTCAGGATATTTGGCTTCTTGTCAGATTTAACGAGCTTTGTTGTGTTTTGTAGCTTTTAAGAGTTGTTCATCAATATCAACATCAGGTTGTAACTTGCACGAGTTACCTTGATGCCCCTCAATAAAAATCTTCCCATTTGCAAACCAAGCACTTTTAACACTTGAATGAGCATTAGTTTTGTTAGTAATTGAACATTTCTGAAGGTCATATCATCAGATATTGAGATACCTGAATGTTTTAATTTTTTAAGATCTCTTCTTACAATTTTGACAATAATACCTCGTTGTCTAAGTTTCACCTCTTTATCATTATTAGCCAGCTTAACAACTCCCGAGCAATGTGATGCATCGACAATTATATCTTCCAGGATGTTTAATTTATCTTTAAAGATCCGTTGGGCAATATCAACGCAATTTTCTCCGATATTTTCCTTGATCCTAAAAATGCGAACGTGCGATTTTCTGGAGTATTGTTCAAGATCATTTAATTTATTATCTAGTAGCCTAATTTCTGCATCTTTCTGTGCAATAACTGACTCGAGTTTTGATACCCTTTCTTCAAATTTTTCAAGTTCAAATCCTACTCCCCTGGTGTCTTCCTCGATGGTAGTTACCCGAATGTCAATTGGGCGTAACTTTTCTTGTATTGCCTTCCTTAAATCGAACTGTTTATGTGGTAATACAATAGAATATCCTTATCACTATCTCCTTATATGTTCCTTGTATTCAGGTGCTCGTCATTTTAAAAAATAGCTGATTTTAATTATTTAAAACTTATATTTTTATTGATGTGTGTACATAGATATATATAATTTCCTTTGTATCTATTCTTTTTTTTCTTTCTTTGTTTTTCAAAATATTGTAATATAATGTAATTGATTGTAATATAGTGTAATTGATTGTAATATAATATAATTGATTTTAATACAATGTAATTGATTTTAATATAGTGTAATTGATTGTGATATAATATAGTTGATTGTAATATATTGTAATGTAATTTATTGTAACCGGAAAGGGGTTTATATAGGCTTTGCCTGTTCCCCAATCCCCTCAGTTTATTGTTTATATAAAAAAAATCGACCTCTAACTGTGCTACTGCAACAGCTATGGCTTTATTTACAATTTCGATAAGAGTAGTTTTATCTATAAAAGGTTCTTCATTACCTTGATCAATGCTCCCCGACATGTCTATATGTGGTTTCTTTAAAACAGGTGAATCTGTACTCGATGTGCTTGACAAACTGTGTCGTGAGTTTTTTCCGTATTCGTTGGTTTGTGTTGAGAAACTATTTGATGATTCTGCTATTTTCAATCAATTTACACATTTTACTTAAGATAACAAAGCTATTGTTTATCCATCCAAGTTTATAATTGTTTATAGGTGCCATTGCGAATTAGATCCGCTAAAAAGAGAAAACTATAGAGGAGACATTTTCGAGGCTTACACCCTCCGCCATCTTGAATTTCATATGATTGAAACACTTCGAGAAAGTCAATATGTAGTATTAACTAAGGATGAATTCAATAAGCATAGGCGACCTCCGAAATATTTAGAAAGTACTCCCAATGTTAATCAGTATCGGTTAAACCGTTTTCAAGATCTACTGTCACGATCTCAGCCTTTACCCGGTACCGTGAAATCTTCGTCGCCGGAAAGAAGTATCAATCTAAACAGAATGTAACCGGTATTCCTTTTAACGAAGTTCCTAAATTACCCATGTTTTCAGGTGACACAACGTTTGATGCTTGGCGGTTCGGAGTAGCGTGTAATATATCCGACGAATCTATTTCAGAGCATAGCCTTTTTTTAGCAATCCGTCGGTCATTACACGGAATTACACGGAACTGCGCGTCAAATTCTTATACGGTTAGGTGAAGCGGCTACTTCTAACAATATTTCAAAGAAACTCGATATATCATTTGGAAATGTTAGCTCAAATGAATCCATCATGCAAAAGTTCATACGGAGACGCAGAAAGAGGGCGAATCGGTGATTTCATTTGGCTGTAAATTGGAGAGTCTTTTACAAATTATTTTACAAATTGCTTTTGCTAATGGACATATAAGTATTGCTGCTAAAGCTGACATACTCCGGTCTAAATTCTGGACAGGATTACGTAATGAGGCATTAAAAAGTCAAACCCGACATAAATAAGACACTGCTCGATGTTATGACTATCTGTTGCACGAAATACGGTCTGTGGACCAGGACTTAAGTACTATTGACAGAAATAAATATGTTAAGTTTTAACCTAAGGTTCTTCATAATACTGTACAAGTACCCAAAATGATAAAATTGATGAGCTTGCCAAACAGATGGAAGTTTTAATGAGGAAATTCCAACACCATAAGAAGAAAGATTCTTTTCAAAATTCTGACGACGTGCGTAATGATTATTCTGCTGCAATTAATCCAAATTGCCGTGGAGGTATTACAAGGAATTATCGTGGTACTTCTGGGCCACGGAGTTACCATGGTAATAGTAATCAAGAGTATCGTGGTGGTGTCGGACGCGGCACTTACCGTGGTTATCGAGGTTCCTCTTCCTGGATATCAACAGTTTAGCAGTCACCCAAAAGCTTAACCTCCTCTGTGGAAGGGCAGAAGGGCGAGGTATATTTCCTTGCCCTAAAAATTTGTTTAAAAATAGACTAATTAGTCAATCCAATGTTGGTGTTATTACTATTTGTGGAATTGAAATAGATGCATTGATTGATAGTGGTTCGATGATAACGTGCATATCTGAGATATTTTATAGATCACTAAATCCTCAGCCATTACTAAGAAATATTTCGGATTTCGAACTAAATGTATATACCGCTGGTGGAAATAAACATCCGTTTATAGGATATATCGAAGCGTCTATTACTATACCGGTTTTAGTGACTTCCAACACAGATTACAATCTTAAGGTCCCTGTTGTTGTGGGTACTAACGTTTTAAAACTGTGCTAGTTGTGTTGTCAAGATGATTCCATTCCAGAAGCTTGGAGACTTGCTGTTGACAGCATATGTATTGCTAAAACAATACCAGTCAAATCGACAAATAAAGTTCCATTTACATTGCCCCCTAATACAGTAATGACTATACAGGCAATTGCAAGGCAACCTAATAATATTGCAACTGCTGTCACAGAGCTTACTGATACCACACAGTCCGGACATCTTATTGTGTGTCCTAGATTAGTGACCTTAGGGTCAGTCCGGACCACTGTGCGTGTTCCTGTAACACGATGTAACATATCTTGCCAACCGTTTGTGATTCCTCCCAAGAGCACTATATGCGGACTTAGCTCGGCGCAAGTTATTGAATCGTGGTCACCTGGACCAACTTCGAAGAAAGTTGGCGATGCATCTTCTCTCGATGAGCTTGGTATCAAAGTCGAATCTGATAGTTTGACAAATGAACAATTACTGAAAGTTAATGAACTACCGCAAGTTATTGAATCGTGGTCACCTGGCCCAACTTCGAAGAAAGTTGGCGATACATCTTCTGTCGATGAGCTTGGTATCAAAGTCGAATCTGATAGTTTGACAAATGAACAATTACTTAAAGTTAATGAACTACCGCAGAAATTGGAAAGTATATTTTCATGTTCTTTTACTGATATAGGAAATACTAATTTGGTAAAACACTCTATTAAGTTGAGTGATAACACTCCTTTTAAGGATGCATATCGTCTTATTTCCCCTGGTATGTTTGAGGAGGTAGGACGTCATTTAAAAGAGATGCTAGAAGCTGGTGCTAATAGTCCTTATTGTTCTAAAGTTGTCTTAGTTCGTAAAAAGAATGGCTCTTTAAGGTTTTGCATAGATTTTTGGAAACTCAACAACATTACAATTAAGGATGCGTATATGCTACTCCGGGTTGACGAAACTATTGATTCGTTAATGGGGGCCATTTTTTTTAGTAAATCGGACTTGCGTTCGGCAGGTCGAAATGAAAGAAGAGGATAAACAGAAAACAGCTTTCTCTGTGGGCCCGGTGGATATTATCGCCGTTTTGTAAAAGATTATGCTAAGTTAGTCAAACCATTAAATGATTTTTTGATTGGACATCCTACTCATAAAGAATCTAAGAAACCATTTAAGCCTAGAACCCCTTGGGTGTGAGGAGCAAGGAGCTGAATGCTTTTGATATAATAATCAATAAACTTACGTCACCTCCTATATTAGCGTATGCTGATTTACGCAAGCCCGTTATCGTCACAACAGACGCCCACCTAGATGGGCTTCATCCGATAAGTTTCACGACAATTTGTACGGAAACACATTTGAGGTACGAACGGATAACAATCCCTTGACGTATGTAACAAAATCAGCTAAGCTTGATGCTACCAGCCATAGGTGGTTGGTCTCATTCTCTAATTACAACTTTAAATTGGTATATAGAAGTGGCAAATCTAATTCAAACGCTGATGGATTGTCAAGAAGGCCTCATGCTGAAATGTTTCATGACGTCATAAAGGGTGTCTGTGAAGATACTTTAGTAGGTAGAGAAGCGCTGCCATTAGCAGAATGTTTATTATTAACAGACGATGAAGAGCTTAACCCAGAAATTTATGATACTGATGGGGAGTGCCTGGTCAAGATTTCAATACCACTGATTCGGTAAGAGAACAATCGAACGATCTTGTTATATATAGAGTATTCTCTTTGTTAAGATACGGTGTACGACCTTCAACAATGAACTAGTATCTATTGACTTTTTATCTATTGAAAGATCTAAAGGTTTTACTAAATACGCTCAGGCATTTCCTACCCGTAATCAATTGGCGAAAACAACAGCAAAAGTTATGTATGAAAACTTGATCAATTATTACAGTTTTCCAGCAAGACAACATAGTGAAACTTTAAAAGTCGTGTAATTAAGGAGTTATGTAAGTTGGTTGGTGTATAAAAAGAGTGGTACGACGCCGTACCATCTTATGGGTAACGGTATAGTAGAACGTTTCAACCAGACGCTAATTAATATGCTTGGTACGCTTAAGGATTATCAGAAACCGGATTGGAAGTCATATATCTCTCCGCTCGTGCATGCTTATAATCCTACAAGACACAAAACCACTACCTTTTCGCCTCATTTTCTAATGTTTGGATGGCATCTAAAGCTAGCTGTAGATGCATATTTAGGATTGGATGAACCACAAGATGTAATATCAACTAGAGAAAATTTTGCCAAGAAGCTGAAACGAAGACTAAATTATGCTAATAAGGTAGCCACTGGTGAATCAGAACGACGAAGTATGCGTAGTAAAGAACAGTACGATTCAAAGGTTAGAGATTCAATTTTACAGGTAGGCAAAAGAGTTTTAGTCAGAAACTTTGGTAAAAAAAGGTAACAATAAACTTTCAGATAAATGGGAGAAAGATCCGTATATAGTATTGAAAATTTCCAATCAAAATGTTCCCGTTTATGAAGTGCAGAAGGATTCCGGGAAAGGAACAAAAAGAACCCTTCACAGAAATATGATCCTTCCATTCATGTCTATTCCTCGTTTTAAGCCCGCTCAATCGGAGTCTGAAGATGAAGTTTCCGTGTCAAAATGACCAAAGGGTTAACCAAACGCAGCTGTAGAATCTCCTTCAGGGGATAGAAGTTCAGATGATAATCGTGTTTCTAAGTACGTAATACCCGCAAGAAGAAAAAAACGACGTCTGCGTGACAGGGACATATCTTCCATAGAAATGTCTGACCGTTCTAATTTTTCTGTAGATTTCAATTCAGTTTCGCCCTCGCGAACAGATTTAGGTACAACCATGGTTGTAAGTAATCGAGATTGACAGGTGAAACTTTTTTTCTGCACCCGATGAAACCTATGTAATTACATCCCCGGTGCAACGCCCTGTAAGAAATAAAAAAAAAACGATCGGTTTGGGGAATGACTTATGATTCAACAAATTGATCCGCGTGATCCCGTTTTTATGTATTCTTTTCAGGATAGGTTAGTGCTGGGTAGAATGTCAGAGGTTAGTCTATCAATAGAGTATGGGTGTATTTTCATTTGGATATTTATTTTCAGCTGATTACTAAGTTAATTTACATTACTTAATCAACGTTAATAATACTAGTTAATTCATGGATTTCTAATTCACATTCAGTTTGGTGTAACTAATATTTATTTTTCAGGTATATATAGTAACAGTTGTATCCTGTAAATGTATGGGTTTTTTTCTCTGGTGTAATGCCAGGAGATATTTTGTTTAGCAAAGCAATGGTCGCCCCTCGTAAGTTTTTCCCTCCCTCTCCCACAATGCACATTGTTTTCCATATTGGCGATTCATGTATTGAATTACACTGCACTACTGAACATCTATCGCGCAGACAGGTGGAATAAACACATTAACATGTGTATGTATTTATATGCATATTTCATATGCATTAGAAGTATAAGACCACACGTTGAATGGTAAGAATATATTCAATATCTTTTAAACAATATATTTATATTAGTTTAAGTATGAAGTGTTCGAAATATATTCGTATAGTATACAGCTGTACAGTATAAACGACTATTATTTAAAGTGGTGCATTTGTGTTATGTATTATATTATTTTCCGTAATATTGTAATGTGTATCTGCATTTGGTGTTAATTGTTTTGCAGGTCATTTATGTTTATATCATGGAGTAGCCTGAATAAAAAGAACCTTTACATGTATTTGGCTTGTTCTTAATAACGACCCCGTGACATGTATCATATATGCTCTATATTTATGTATGTATGTATGTATGTATGTATGTAAATATTTACAATGTGTAAATGTATCTAAATCAGAGAGAAGGGTTACACATAGGCAAAGCCTGTTACCCAATCCAAATTCAGATTTAATGAATAAAAATATTGTTTAAAAAAAAATAAACCAAGCCAAATAGGCCGGCAGATAAAATTTCTTGCTTGAAGTTCCGCTACAGCCCCCCCCCCACCCCTAATAAACAAACTACCCATTTTTGGAAAGCTTATAACACCTCAAACACAAATCCAGAGAGTTCCAAGATTGAGGGCTAGATGAAAATTGTGATAATTATGAAGTAAATGCTATAGTTATACAACAATTGTGAAGTTAAATATTGGCGCAAAGCCCCATTGCATTTATCCTCGGCAAAAAGGTACTGTGGTTAAATTTTGATTTCAACCAAAATGCTAAAAATATAATGGACAAGGGATAATGCGGAATTTAGGAAATCCATTTATGGTAAAAAGAGTTATCCCCCTTTATGTAAAATCGCAATAATTATTGATAACAGTATTTTGTTTTAAGAATATATTCGATGAACTTAATGAAATTTAACCTTTTGCAGATAGGATTTGAGGCTAAAGTTTTAACAATTGTTTAAACTGAAACATAGCATCTACATATTAGTTTTTCTCACTAAAATAGATATGACCGAAACTCAAAAATACCGTAATGGGAGTGGCAACATTGTAATGTACGACAATGTACACGCACAGCTAGTATTCCTGTTTTCCATGCAAGTGTCACCAGTCTGCAAGGGGGCCGCACTGTCTCAGTAAGGGGCTGGCTCACTTGCCAGGCGGTCCAGGATTAGATCCTGGTCCGGCGTGATTCCCCCTTGTCCGTGGCTCATATTATTCTCTTAATTACAGTATTATTTAGGCTTTGCCATATATCAATTATAGTGAGAAAATGTACCCCAAATCTAATCCTAACTATAGGTTTACAGATATGTTAGTAGAGATACTGTTTTGAGAGAACCTATGTGCCACCTTCCCCTCCTCCTCCTCCTCCCAGATTCAGTTTTTCGGCCACAAACATCAGAAATGGAGAATGCGACCATATATCATGTAAATATGCATGTATAATTCATTAAAACAAGAAACAACCAACACAGCTTGTAGTAGGGTTCGAACTCCCAGATCCGTGACCAATTTCCGGGGAGGAAGGTTTGACGATTGATTCTGGTAGGGGGGACTGTTCTGAGGATTTGTGCAGTTTGCAACCTCTGGAAAGTGTGGGCAACTCTTAGGAGAGGCAAAAATCCAAGATGGCTGCCAAAATAGCACATAGACTTATAATTGGGGGCAATTGTCATCAAACTTTCCTTGTAATATATCATTTTTATAGTTTTCGGGGTCGCTGAATCCATTAAGAACACTCCCAAGCCATTATGATGCACCCATATTCCAATATGGCGGGAATGGTGAAAAAAGCGGAAAATAATGTCATGTATTCTGGTACGGCAATATGAGCTTGTAATATATCGTTTTTAGGTTCTTCATGGATGCTTAGTTCATTTTTCTAGACCAGTTTTTCGCGTAGATTCCGAATCTGGGTGGTGAACAGGCGTGTGAGGGGGCGTTTTCGAGATATGAGGGGTCTAATGTCTATGTATGGGTGTGTGTAGGGGGGTGGGGTGGGGCTGTCATTATGTGGACTTAATATATATTGTTAAAACAAAAAATTCTAGGATTGCAAATCTATAAATAAGTGTTTATGATGCCCCTGGACAAATGTTTGATGTGTGGGGTGGGGTAGCAGGTGTGCATGTGTGGAGGGGGGGGGGGTAAATTGGAGGGAAATGATTTCACGTTGATTTAAATGACTCAAAATTGACCTGAAAAGTGTTTTCTCTAGCTTTTCGTTCAGTACCAATATCGTCATTCAAAATATTAAATTATAATGTTATAATGTATCGCAGAAAAGACTACTCAGGCAAGATGGTAATAAGGAAAGAAAGTTTTGTTATTTCTCATCACAATTAAAATTCCTCCAGCCCAGCTCTTATTAGAAAGTTGGGATTTTCTTGAAAAAGAAAGACAGGTAGGCATTACCGCAATTTGGATAACAAATATCAAGATTGGTATTGAAAGTGTCAAGAATATCATAGAACTGACAACCAACCATGAGGACACCAAAATATCTTACCTACTCCTCTCCGCATTGCAAATTAATGGAGGTGCTGAAACGGCTCTAGGACAATCCGATCCCGGACAATTCGTCCCTGAACAATTCGTACCCAATGACTATTTGTCCCCAAGGACAATTTATCAGACAATTCGTACCCAAGGACAATTCGTCCCCGGACAATTCGCCCTCGGGTACGAATTGTCCTTGGGTACAAATTGTCCTTGGGTATGAATTGTCCTAAGGTACGAATTGTCCTAAGGTACGAATTGTCCCTAGGTACTAATTGTCTGGTGAATTGTCCTTAGGGCCAAATAGTCCGTGTACGATATGTACTGGGGTACGAATTGTCCTAGTGTACGAATTGTCCTAGTATACGAATTGTCCTAGTATACGAATTGTCTGGGTATGAATTGTCATTGGGTACAAATTGTCTGGTGACGAATTGTCCGGGTACAAATTGTCATTGGTTTCGAATTGTCTGGTGACGAATTGTCCGGTACGAATTGTCTCGGATCGAATTGTCCTAGAGCCGTTTCAGCACCTCCATTCATTTGCAATGCGGAGAGGAGTAGGTAAGTTATTTGGGTGTCCTCATGATTGTTTGTCAGTTCTATGATATTCTTGATACTTTCAATAATGGGTACGAATTGTCTGGTGACGAATTGCCCGGGAACGAATTGTCCGGCATCGAATTGTCTGGGATCGAATTGTCCTAGAGCCGTTTCAGCACCTCCATTAGGTAAGATATTTTGGTGTCCTCGTGGATGGTTGTCAGTTCTATGATATTCTTGACACTTTCAATACCAATCTTGATATTTTTTTTATCCAAATTGCGGTAATGCCTGTCTGTCTTTCTTTTTCAAGAAAATCCCAAATTTCTAACAAGGGCTGGGCTGGAAGAATTTTAATTGTGATGAGAAATAACAAGACTTTCTTTCCTTATTACCATCTTGTCTGAGTAGTCTTTTCTGCGATACATTATAACATTATAATTTAATATTTTGAATGACGATATTGGTACTGAACGAAAAGCTAGAGAAAACATTTTTCAGGTAAATTTTGAGTCATTTAAATCAACGTGAAATCATTTCCCTCCAATTTCCCCCCCCCCCCCACACACACACACACATGCACACCTGCTACCCCACCCCACACATCAAACAGTTGTGCAGGGGCATCATAAACACTTATTTATAGATTTGCAATCCTAGAATTTTTTGTTTTAATAATATATATTAAGTCCACATAATGACAGCCCCACCCCACCCCCTACACACACCCATACATAGACATTAGACCCCCAATATCTCGAAAACGCCCCCTCACACGCCTGATCACCACCCAGATTCGGAATCTACGCGAAAAACTGGTCTAGAAAAATGAACTAAGCATCCATGAAGACCCTAAAAACGATATATTACAAGCTCATATTGCCGTACCAGAATACATGACATTATTTTCCGCTTTTTTCACCATTCCCGCCATATTGGAATATGGGTGCATCATAATGGCTTGGGAGTGTTCTTAATGGATTCAGAGACCCCGAAAACTATAAAAATGATATATTACAAGGAAAATTTGATGACATTTGCCCCCAATTATAAGTCTATGTGCTATTTTGGCAGCCATCTTGGATTTTTGCCTCTCCTGAGAGTTGCCCACACTTTCCAGAGGTTGCAAACTGCACAAATCCTCAGAACAGTCCCCCCTACCAGAATCAATCGTCAAACCTTCCTCCCCGGAAATTGGTCACGGATCTGGGAGTTCGAACCCTACTATTGGTGGAAAGTGCGTTTTAGTTAATTATTGATTCACTCCGAAAATTCTGGTGACTAAGAAAATTTTCGGGCAAATATGCCTCTTAGGAGAAAAAAACAACGTGGTTTCAATGCGATTTACAACACTATGGACGGTATCAGGACATTTGCCACCCGTACAATAACCACTCGGACTTCTGCCACCGGATTTCTACCACCCGGACTGTTACCGACACAGGACATCTGCTACCCTAGGACATCTGCCACCCGGATTTTTACCACCCGGACTGTTACCGAAATAGGACATCTGCCATCCTAGGACATCTGCCACCCGGACTGTTACCGACATAGGACATCTGCCACCCCAGGACATCTGCCGACCGGATTTTTACCACCCGGGCTATTACCGACATAGGACATCTGCCACCGTAGGACATCTGTTTGTTGCCTTATTGATGGTACTCTGTTTCACAATATTCTGAGGTTGGCTTTTTAAAATTGTACATGATACTGAATAAAACACCCAAAAAGAGACATTAAAACTTTGAAACTTTCGAAGATCCTTTTCATGCATCTGAATATCTCTCTATCTTTATATCTCCTTCCTTCCAGACCCCCCCCCACCCGCATGTACACACACAAGGGCATGCGCATACATTCGTGCACACAGACAATTTCGGTTTTGTAGAGAAGAATGAAAAAAAAAAGAAAGGAAGAAAGAAAGAGAAAGAAAGACAGGAAAATAAATCCAAAAAAAAGAAAGAAAGACAAAGAAAGAAAAACATAGAAAGAAAGATAGAAACAAAGATAGAAAAACAGAAAACGAAAGACAGACAGAAAGAAAGAAAAAGAAAAAAGACAGAGAAAAATGTTGGTAGGGGGATGCAGCTTCAAACAAAACGTCACTGTCATGAAAATGTTTGCAAGAATTCATTCCAAATGTACATGGGAAAGGTTCATAGATCTGCCAAAATCTACATGGCAAAAATCTGGGGGATAAACATCCAGAAGGCAACTGTCCGGGTGGCAAACATCCAGGCGGCAAATGTCCTGGGGTGGCACATGTCCTATGCTGGCAAAAGTCCGGGTGGTAAACATCCGGGTTGCAAATATCCTTGGGTGGTATAAATCCGATGGCATAAGTCCAAGTGGCAAATGTCCAGGTGGCAAATGTCCTAGAATCCTATGGACAGACTCTGGTCTTCATTACTTCTTAACCATTTTGATCAACTTATGTCAAAAATATCTCCCATAATTTCTGAGTAAACACCAGTACGCCGACCCTTGCAGTCCCGCGGGACCCAATTAACGATATAAATATTGGACCCGTGTGCCCACACATGGTCTTGTGCACATGCAATCCTGTTATCAATTGCAGATATTAGACAGAAAGGGAGATAAACCTCTGTTACCCTTAATGGATTTCCAAAATTCCGTACGTTCCCTTGACCGTTATGTTTCCTGCTTTTTGGTTTAAATCAAAATTTGACCAATACCATATTCTTTGTCGAGGATGAATATTGACCTGGAATGTAGAGACTTTAGCAACTTCGAAGGCGAAACACGAACAGTCGACTTTACGACGGCAAGCCAAAATGATAGGTCGCTAATAAAGCGGTGTGTTAATTTCCTAATTTCTACTTTTTGAGTTGCATTTTTAGGCCTGCCGCCAAAATATCTAGCTTGCTTAGAAACAAAATTCCGCTACAAGGTCAACTTTAAGGGAACATACGGAATTTTGGAAATCCATTAACGGTAACAGGGAGTTGACTCTATTGCGAGCACATTCATATTTCACAACGTAAACGTCCATCTTGTGGCACGTCCATCTTAGCACATCATAGCTAGCCAAGGGTTACGATTCCCTTCTCTTCAACCTTGGCAGATGTCGAAAACATTTTGAGGATGCGCGGTTCACTATATTCGAGAGCAGATAACTAGTTTGAAATCAAGTGTTTAATTGGCCACAGATCACTAATGATTTCCCCATTGACTTTAATGTTAACTAGACCTACATGGCAGCGCTGAATCGGCTTTCAGGCAACAGACCCGAGGGATGCATTCGAAATTCCGTTCAATGGGCTATCGGATGATACTTTAGGTCTTTTGATCTGGTAGTATCTAACAAAGAAATCACGCCTCCTCAAAATATCGGATATTTTTCGACTACTTCCGCTTTTTCGATAATTGTCGGAATAGCTTTAACAAGTTGCTTGGATACTTGTCTTTCTAGTCCAGAATTGCCAGATACATCTATTGAGTAGTTTTCGAACTACTTTCGGTTTATAGATGTTTGTCGAAATAGCTTTATACGTTGGTTGTGAACTATAACTACATGTTCCACAAGTTTCAGAAACTTCGATTCAGCCGTAAAACGAAACTCGAGCTCACAATATGGGCAGAAAATTCGAAAAAAAAAAAAAACGAAAAATAAAGGGCGATAACTCGGAATAAAACTTATATTTCTGGAATTCTCCTATTGGAAACGGCAAGATGGCGGCTTGAAGTTGACATACTCCAATGGCAGAGAAGAAAAATGTATTTCTTAGTGATAATCTAATGCAAAGAGCCTTAACAGTTATGAATATGTTATGCTGTGCCATCTCTGGTGTAAATTATTAAGTAACAATTATGCGATTTTGCTAAAACGTGAGTTTTTTTTATGTCAATCTACACTTCTGCTGTCAAAACATGTTCACCTGAGTACTACTTTCCAAGCGTCCAAGAGCGAGAGAGAGAAATGGGGTTTAACGTCCACTCAACACAACCCAAGCGTCCAAGTGATGATTAGTGAATGTTTACAGACAGTCATGTCGATATATTTTGATCTGCTGTTAATTATCTGTCTTATCTTTTATGACGGAAATTACCAAATTAACATTGATATACTATAACTAAAATTGGAAATTTATCAAGGTTTGTTTCCGTGCCAGATAATCTGTCATATAGTAAATAATTTCCAGGTATTACAGTGTCATTCATTAACTCTGTCTTTGTTGATTTATATACCAGTGTTTTGTTTACATAAATATAATAAAAATGACGAACCAAAAAGCTAAAAAGTCGAAGAGCAGTCACCAGGACACATTAACCAGCATTAACGAATTTTTAGACACTATCCTCCAGGATGATAACTCAATAAAATCCTTGTTGGCCGAGTTGCTGAAGCGAGACGTGTTTGTAAACCACCTAATGAACTCAATTAAACCTCAAATATTAACTGAATTTAATGAAAAAGTTGAACATTTGAAAATAAGTGGCATCAGCGAGTTACCTGACCAAAACACCGATGATATTGTTCTATTTAACAATCATGTTTTCCTGATGGTGCAACCAAGATTGATAAATCTACACGTAATAGTTACATACCTTGTTTTCAAGGTGTATGGGTTGATACACTGTCTCTTTTTTGAGTGAGGTTCCGCGGCGAAGCCGATGAGATCTCCACTCAAAAAAGAGACGGTGTCTCAACCCATACACCGAGAAAACAAGGTATATAACTGACTTATACTAAATACTTTTGCGAGAAATAGCGATTTTTTCTATTTTCCTAATTTCAAAAGCATTTTTCATTTCACAAAGTTATCAATTATCTCATTGACAACTCTTATTTCTACTCAGGTAAATGATGTTCAGTATAACTCACGTGCATTTCACGGTTCAAATCAGGTCAGGGACAATAACATTGGTTGAGAAAAGCAAACGGCATCCAATCATTTTGTCCAAATGGCAATTTCTTGATGTTTTGACAACGGCTATGTCGATTGTAGTAGATGGCAGATATGAATGAGGGAATTCGTCGAAAAGTCCTACTTTATAGTTTCACAGAGATATATATTTCTAAGACCAAGAATATCATTTCTGCAAGAGATGTCGATGATCGCGAAGATTTAGAAGCCCGATCCATCACAGAACAAGAAATTAAAGCCATGCAGATAAGTCGAATTCCACAAAACACGAAGAAAAATACCAATTGCATAGGAATATGGTGACACTTCGAGATCAGTACAAGAGATTGGATTTTAACTTTTTTATAAGCAAGGTACATTTGCTAAATTCTGCACAGATCAATTCATTAACTCCGCGAGGTATTAACATCCACAAAGTTTGTAGTGTAGAAAATGGCAATGGATTAATTTATACTAGTAATATATATGGAGTACGTGCTGTGGATGAGCATAAACCGCGACAAAATGTGAAAGTTTTTAGTGTTGAAAATGCCAAGAGATTAATTTATAATAGTAATATAGATGGATTACGTGCTGCGAATGAGCATAAGCTGCGACCAAATGTGAATGTGCGACATAATGTGAAAGTGCGACTAATCAAAATGTAAAGAAATGCGAGACAAAATGTAAGAATATGCGGAGAGTTACGCACATTCGAAAAATGCTGAGAAAGTTGGAAATAATAATAATAATAATGTACATTTATAGAGCCAAATCCATCCAAAAGCATGCTCAAAGCGCAAAAGATGACTATTTTACCATAACATGTTCAAAACTGGTTGGAGATGTTAAAATAAATATGCAAATCATGATATTGTTTTTTTGTCCCGTTTAAACTGATACACGGCCATTTTTCAACTGATACACGGCTACTTTTGACTTTTGAAAAGTGGCCGTGTATCAGTTCAAAAGTGGCCGTGTATCGGTGTATAAAGAGTCGAGAAAAAGTATGGGTATACATTGGACGTACCCATAGAGTTTGGGACAAACAGGGAAAGTTTCACAGAGATATCATAGTAAGCTTTATAAGCTACCGTATATGCAAATAAAAAGAATCTGAAAAAGTACAATATTACGAACAAAACTAAAGTATACATTAACGAGGCGCTAACTAAAACCCGTTCAGCATTAAACAAAATAACTCGTGATCACTTTAAAGACAAAGTTATCAAAAACTGTTGAGCCTACGACGGAAAGATATTTGTTAGTGGTTTGGACGGCCGAAAACATCTCATTACACGCGAAGATGATTTGCTACCATTCAGAAACAATGTTAACCCCAGACGATATTTACACGCAGATCAACGAGAAGGCCAAGGTCGCCCTGAAGCGTCGTCTGCTACTCGTGAACAACCACATAGCACCTATAATCTAGGGGATATCAGCACACATCATATGTTACAACCGTCCCTAAGGAATATGGGATTAACATCAACACCTAAAGGGGCGGCATAAAGTGAAACTGTCGGAAATGTTAACCCAAACTCAAACAGATATCTAATGGCACCAGATGATGTGTAAACTTGTAAAGTCTTCTAGACATTTCTTAATTGTAAAAAAAAAAATTATTGTATTTTCACCAGAGTATCAACAAATCTTTCTCAATTCAATTACATACTCATTGTCCATTACATAGAATTACTCAATACTGTGTTTAACTCTTTGACCTATTAGTTAAGTAATTTCCGCTTAATATTAGGTGAAAACTATGCAGATATTTAGTAATACCCATAAAATACTTATTCTATTATCTTACTTTTCAAATATTTTGTAAAGATATGATAAATGAATTTAGTAGAACTATCACAGTGTCTTTTACGAAAGTTGTACCTAATAATAACTTAAATAGTGGTGTCTACGTATGGTACTACTCGTGTTTAGTGTATTACAGTGTGATGTTTTTTCACACAAACTTCACCAACTAGCGACACTTCAGTTAGATATAATCTGCATACAATATATCTGGGAATTGTATTGAATAAATGTCGTTAATATAACTATAAAACTATTTAGCACTTCATCTTATACATATTCTAGAAACTACTAAGTATGATAAATAAAGATGACCTACCATTAGATATAGATATATATTAGCATGAGAAACATCCATGGTGACATTATACATCATACCCACATAGCTTCCATTTTATATATCTATACTAAATTATATAGTATGATACCTGCGTGGATAAATAGACTGTAATACCTGTTTAAAGCTATTTATAGTTCTGCGAATCTTATGACTAGTATGCCATTTGCATACAATAGGTCTAACACAGTAAAGCTACTTAGTGTGATACCACTTGTTATTATTTAAAGGCACGAGAGGTTGTAAGGATAAAATAGACAGGACAAACAAGTATGATGTGTTCTTGCAATATGTGTTTACATATTATATTCACCATGCTAAATGTAAAGTTATCGAATATATCTAGGATTACTTCTGATGTAATCATAAGTTTCCGCACTAATAATACATGTTAATTTAAATTAATTATATACGCAACCAACACAGTATACACATCCTTACCTGTCGACTGAATTTTTCCTCTTCCAAAGGAGTAATTAATACTGATTACTTTGTTCACAAGTTATTTAATTTGCTGGTCATCATATGCTTGTATATATGTTTCTTTTCTAATTTTGATACCGTCTGTACATAGCGATGCTTCGCAAAAGCTTTTCCTAGTCTCAACATGTTTGTGAGATGTGTTGATGTTTTCTAGTTTTAGTAAGAAGTCGATCTGCTGAATTTGGAACATATTGTAGTTTGTTAATCTGATAGTCTGGTAAGCCGTATAGTAAATCATTATGGTAATCCAGTAGACATGGTACAAGGGTTAATCAGCGAAATTGATGTATGAGATGTGTTGTTGACGTTTGGGAAAGTAGACGAGGGGAAATGTGTAGGGAGTGATAGTTAGATGTATTATGAATGGTTAGATTGGCTGTGGTGTTACGGTGAAATACTATGCCGCCACCGTAACACCACAGCTTTATGATTTGTTAGAAAGGAGTGATGTAATAAGTCCGACAATAATAAATAACATATTTCTGATTTTATTGTCGTCTTTTCCCACTTGCACTGGTTGTACGCCATTTTGAAACTAGCTGACGAAGACAGCTCGGGTGGCGATTGTTCGACTCCGGTCTGCCCTGTCAGTAACTAACAAACGCATTTATTCGCGTACAACTTTTAAAAACCGATTGTCAGTATGGTATTTCTCACATAATTGGTTATCGCAAAAACAGAGTAAACTGAAAGCGAGTAATCTCGACTTAAAATTATAGCCTATAGCCTACTTATTACACTCGTCACTAGGCTTCCTATACATTATTATAATATTCCATTTACATGCCATTCTCGTGCAGATTTGTTTGAATAACAGAAATGTCCCGTGTATCAAAGATCAAAGAATAAAACCGCACGTGTTGATTTTAGTGGTTCAGACTACATGGCGCCAGAAACCATGCAGTGTTCACCTTACAACAGGTCCATTGATTTATGGTTAACTTTATAATACCGTTTAGACCACAATAAATCCACGACGATATTTCCTGTTATTTGGAGTTGTTTAGTTCCATTTCGTGTACGGGAGGGATTTGGTGCAACGGTTAGAGAGTAGGATTTGTGACCTAACGGTTGCAGGTTCGAGACCCGAATTGTTCGCCGAGTTCTTGTGTCCTTGAATAAGACACTTCATCACTGCATTCCAGTTTACCCAGCTGTAAATGGGTACCGGTAGGATGGTGTATGTATTACACAAAAAACTGTTGCGCTCCTTGAAACTTAAAGTTGTAGCTGAATATGTTGGGAGCTCTTTCAAAGAGTTGTAAAGGGAGGTAATCAGGCTTACCTGTATCCTAGAGACCGGGATAGTAGTTCTGTCGCGTTATGAGCACGCTTTGTGGATTTGGCGCTATATAAATGGACATATTCTTCTTATTAATATTAATTATATCCACAAATATTAATTTTGATTGTTTCATTATTATCCATAAACACACAGAATGAACAACCAGATCTTTAATAGTTATAACAATAATTAATCTATAAAGCTCATCAAAGAGTGTCGAATAAACTGTCTTAACAGAAAGATCAAGTATTGTAAGTTAAAGGGGTCGTGGGGCTATTTAATGGGACAATAACACTCTTGCTGGCTTGACAGGTCCATAAAAAAATTAGCCTTATTCTAACTACTAGATGTTTAAGTGTCCTACCTGTTGTGTAAATTATCCATTACAACCTATCTTAACTGTCCAGAGGGTTCGAAAATATGTTTAAATCCTCCAAGTTGCATTTGAAAGTGCTTACGTAAGACTTTTCAAACCATGTTACAGCTTGTAGTTGAATTTTTACAATTTTTAAAATTAGATGGGTTAGGATGAAATTTGTATCGTTTATTTATTGGAATATTGTAAAATAGTACAATTTGTTGACCAGAATAAAGATTGGGACAAATTATTCAGTTAAAACAAGAGTGGTTTGGGGGCTTTAAGGAACGAGTTTGTGCACAGTGTAATGAAATGTAACTTTGGTTTTCTTTATTTTGACATTCTGCTAATTGAGAAACCATTTGAATTATAAATACAGGTTATTAAATGAATTGAAGCTGCATGTAAAATACATCTACATCTCTGATATACTGACAATTAACAAAAAAGGTCCTATTGTCTACACGACTATTACACGGTATTAGTTTCCTTTGATGTCACGTTTCACTTCTCATTATGGAATCTTTAGTGTCGAAATGAAAACGTCAGTAGATTATTATGGACTGGTACATGCGTTCAGCAAGTTCTATAAACTTGTTGACGGTTAATTCTGATTTTGTGTGATTACACCAGGAGACAAATTCTTTTAATTCATTTGTGATTTAAACCAGAAAAACATATTAATTGAGGTGTGATTTACCGATATTAGATGTCAAGTGTGACTTATTTGTCATTAGGTGAATTCATTTGTGATTTAAACCAGAAAAGATATATCAGTATGTGAATTACTTTTTAGATGGATGAAACTACGCCCCCCGGTAAGACTTGTACACATTAATTTATTGATTGGTATTGTCAAGCTTGTCGAGACATGCATGTCAACTAGCATCTCACAATTTCTATGACCTTGTAAAAAGATTGCGTGTCGTGTAAATATTTATTTTGTTTTTATCTAGGTCATTTTAAAATAAATTCATCAGCATATTATTCGTTTTCAAAAAATATATAACTATTATGAGAAAGGATGATTACCAAAGAACAGTAGGCGTAGGTGCAACTAATGACTTATCGTTTGGTTGAGCCTTTTACTAACCACGTGTTTCATGTTAATAAATATTTTCTTCCGTGTCTTGAATTGACCTATGTCTAATAGATTACCCCTTTTTGATCGTTGCCATTTCTTATATTTTCCACAAAAAACTCTGCCTTGTACGCACTTATTTATCGCTAGGCATGTACTTAACGGCAAATAAGCGATCAGAATATCAGAGGCATGGATTAATATAAACACCGAGTCACACCGTGTTTCCAACACCGAGGGAGTACTATCATGTCACTCGATATTCACTCGGTAATTCACAGAATTCAACGATAAAAAACACGGTAATATTGTGTTTCGTCAAAGCTCCGCGATGCGCGTACTGTGTGCTTTAACCTTGACCTATTACTCAGTGATAAGCCTCCGCCGAAAAAAGAGTTCTCGCCTTTTATTATTAGTATAATGACTTCCATATGTGCGGCAGGTTAGTTTGCTTCTAAAAACACTGTTTTCCGTTCCAAAAAATACAAAAGTAATGTTCTACCAGAGAAGCAGGGTTCTATTCACCGAGACTAGATAATTTCTCTCGGTGTAAGGATATTATCGCTATGGATAGGTTCATGCACTGTTGAGAAAATAATCCCATTGGTTTGCTTAGTAAAATTGGAGCGTGAATCAATTCTGTTTGTACTGAAAAAATTTTGAGTGAGATATATGAAGTATCTTCACACATTAGGTTTATAAAATTAGCGATACACAGGTACAGTGGCAAATGTTCTACTTCACAGACTGTTAGCTGAAACCTACATCCGCGCGAAATCCCAGAATTTGCTACATGTAAAATAAAAAGAAGAAGTGCCCGTGCCAGTAATAGAAAAACTGAGAGTTCGCGCATAAAAATGCACGAACTGTACCAGGCGCGAGGTCATCTAGTATAATTAAGATGAATGCTAGACGAAGACTACTATGGTAAAGACTGTGTCACAATTGAGGTAAAATACAATGTGCAGTAGTCATACCACAATTGTTATGGAGAAAAATATAACCGAAATAGATGAGTTGGTACAAATGTACACGTCAATGAATTTTCATATTCATTTCCGACAGTTCCCCCTTGTCAGTGGTGCAGCCGGGGGGGGGGGGGCTGACAAGTCACATGGATGGCAGTCTAGTCGAAGTCCCGTGTATACATTGGTGTGCATGTAAAAAGATCTCTTGGAAGTTGGAATTCGATATAAGCGTGGGCCATAATGCCGTACCCTTGCAAAATATCCCTTATAGCACATTATGGCGTATGCCCATCTTCATTAGTCCAATACATGTATAGGAGGAGAACAGTAGGACGTTAAACCCCATTTCATTTCATATTCATTTTACTCATACCATTTTACTTAGGTAACTGTTTGTTTTTCTCTTATATGTACTTTTATTTACTGGTTGGTGTATATCTTTTTATTTTGTACAGTGTATACAATACCTGATATGTGTGTAAATACATGTATTCTGGGAACATAAGAACATTAACAGTTTTATTATTATTATATACATTTTTCATAAATACTAGTGGTGTATGGTATTGTTGCTTATGAAGAAATTTATATAATTTCATTTGTTTAATTTTTTTTTTATTTCTTTAAATAATTGTACATATCTTATACTCTCTTATAAGGGCGGGAGGGGGTAGGTAGCCCAATCGGGTAGCATGTGCGCGCTGTATCATAAGGTATGCCACTGAGTCCACTGGCGTGGTTTAGATTCTACGGTTGTACCCTCTTAAAAGGGGGGTTGGATAGCCGAATGGGTACCATGTGCGCGCTGTATTGTACGGTCTATCCTTGAGTCCACTGATAAAGACCACTACACGCAAGCATATTATTGGAATAAAATTGAACTATGTGTTAGTCCCGGAATTACCTAGTTAGTGTCGGGAGGAAGTTAAACCCCGTTTTCTCTCTATTATATAAACTCGTATAATACTTTTATTGTTTCCTTTTTAAAAAAAAAAATATAATTGATAAAGGTGGATTATTAATAATTGTATCGTTCAGGTATTATTATTTTTGTTTTTTTTAACGTTATTTATAATTATAAGACCGAACCAGTGTTTCGTCTCGTAAATGGTATTCCCTTGTCTATTTATGGCTATTGACCCTATGACGATCTTTTCTTTTATGGTTTCTGATTGGCTTAGAATTGTATTTGTTCACCAGATTATAGCTACACTTGACACATATAATCCTGACCTAATTCAAGTTCAAGACGTAGTGTACAATGCATCGGAACAGAAATGTATGCGACAGTGACGGCCTACTGGTTTACTTTTGTAACCAAGGATTAGATCTTCACCCGGAATTTGGTGGAACGAGATGAAATTATTTTCGGGGCTAAATCACAGCATATAAAAGGCCTTTTTTATATACTTCAAATCTGTTCTGACAGCATACCGGCGAAAGAAAATCAAAATCAAGTTCATATATGTTTATTTTATCAATTTACATGCTTTATTATTACCGTCAATAGCAACGATGATAGATCAAACAAATAGATCGTTATATAATCTATTATATAGGTGCTATAATAACAATATCTTATATGTAGATAACAATACGGGTATGTATATTCAATTTTCCAAAGCAAATAACAATTGATAAAATTGAAACACACATCAAATTAGATTAATCAGACAGTTTTATTTTGTATTTTTTTGTAATTAAGAATATGGCATAGGGATAAGACCATGATTACCAACAATCGTACAGTAATTACAATATTACAATATGCGCATAATAACTTTGTAAATATAAATATTTGGTTCTAATATGAAAGATTAATGGTAATTAAGAACAGGCATACACACGGATAAGACAATGCATCCTAACAATCCTACAGTGATTACAATATAAAACGTGGTAATAGTATAAAAGATTATAACAATTTAATTCTTATAATTAAGAATAGGCATGCATACGGATAAGACCACGCATATTAACAATCCTACAGTAAATACAATATAATACGTGGTAATAATATAAAAAGGTAATAACCAGTAAATACAAATTTCTAAATTTTGTACAATTGATTTTTGCTAATAACGAACAATAAACACAGCAATACGACATAATCCTTATTATCACATAGTTTATTTCTGATCAAATATATAAAAGAAAAAAAAAATATAAAACGATCTAACTCTCAGATCATAATATAAATAAAATTAAAATATTAGAGAAAAGATAGTAAGCTGGCACTGCCAGGCAGGATACGCCCACATTTTCGAGAGATGGTTAGAGAACAAGCAAAAATCGAAAGTGATTTTTCCTACAATCAAAGGCTATAATTCATTAAATTACAATTTGATTCGCGCAAATATCGAAAAGAATCAAGATCTTTAGGTTATAAACATGCATTTCAAGTTTCATCAAAATTCAATCAAAATTGTGACCTATACTGGGTCCACAACCTTGATATACCATATTTTAACACTATTAGCGTACAAACGGTGGCCATTTTGTCTGGCAATTATGGTCAGATTTCCCTGAAATTCAAACTCAACCTTCCGTAAGGTGTAACAGTGATAGAGTCAAGTTTTTTAATTTGGATAATAATCTTGACCACCAGAGGGACCATAGGTGATTTTTCGGACAATCAGGGGCCATAAGTCAGGAAGTTATGATCTGATATGTGAAAATATCGAAAGGAACAGTATTCGCATACAAACGGCAGCCATTTTGTATGGCAATTTTGTTCCGAATTTTCCCGAAATTCGAACTCGACATTCCTCAGGGTGTAACGGTGATATAATCAAACGATTTTTTAAATCAGATAATAAATGTGACCTCCAGAGGGACCACAAGCTAAACAAAGACGATTTTGCGTATAATCAGGGGCCGTAATTCAGGAAGTTACGATCCGATATGCGCAAATATCGACAGCAACCAAGATCTTTGGGTTATAACCGTGCATTTCAAGTTTCATCAAAATTGAATTAAAATTGTGATCTCTACAGGGTCCACAACCTTGATATACCATTTTTAAACAGTATTCGCGTTCGAACGGCGGCCATTTTGTATAGTAATTTTTGTCCGATTTTTCCGAAATTTGAACTCAACCTTCCTAAGGGTGTAACGGTGATATAATCAAACGATTGTTTAAATCGGTTAATTATTGTAACCTCCAGAGGGACCACAAGCTAAACCAAGACGATTTTGCGTATAATCAGGGGCCATAATTCAGGAAGTTACGATCCGATATGCGCAAATATTGAAATGAACCAAGATCTTTGGGTTATAACCATGCATTTTAAGTTTCATCAAAATAGAATTAAAATTTTGACCTCTACAGGATCTACAACCTTGATATACCATTATTTAACGGTATTTGCGTACGAATGGCGGCCATTTTGTATGGCAATTTTGGTCCCATTCTTCTGCGCAAATATCGACAGCAACAAAGATCTTTGGGTTATAACCGTGCATTTCAAGTTTCATCAAAATTGAATTAAAATTGTGATCTCTACAGGGTCCACAACCTTGATATACCATTTTTTAACAGTATTCGCGTTCGAACGGCGGCCATTTTGTATAGTAATTTTTGTCCGATTTTTCCGAAATTTGAACTCAACCTTCCTTAGGGTGTAACGGTGATATAATCAAACGATTTTTTAAATCGGATAATTATTGTAACCTCCAGAGGGACCACAGGCTAAACCAAGACGATTTTGCGTATAATCAGGGGCCATAATTCAGGAAGTTACAATCCGATTTGCGCAAATATCTAAAGGAACCAAGATCTTTGGGTTATAACCATGCATTTCAAGTTTCATCAAAATCGAATTAAAATTGTGATCTCTACAGGGTCCACAATCTTGATGTACCATTTTTTAACAGTATTTGCGTACGAACGGCGGCCATTTTGTATGGTAATTTTGGTCCGATTTTTTCGAAATTTGAATTCAACCTTCCTTAGGGTGTAACGGTGATATAATCGAACGGTTTTTCAAATCGGATAATAATTGTAACCTCCAGGGGTACCACGAGCTAAAATAGGTGAATTTTCGGACAATCAGGGGCCATAATTCAGGAATTTACGATCCGATAGGTTCAAATATTGAAAGAAACCAAGATCTTTGGGTTATAAACATGCATGTCAAGTTTCATCAAAATCGGTTCAAAATTGTGACCTCTATAGGGTCCACAAGCTAAAAACGTGATTTTTCGTACAATCAGGGGCCATAATCCATGAAGTTTTGATCCGATACATGCCAATATCGAAAGCAGCCGAGATCTTTTGGGGATAAACCTATATTTTAAGTTTCGTCAAAATCGGACAAGAATTGTGACCTGTAGAGAGTCCACAAACAATTGTGGACGGACGGACGGACGGACGGACGGACGGACGGACGTCCAGACGGACGGACGGACGGACGTCCGGACGGACGGACAGGGGCGACGACATAATACGTCCACATGAAAATGTGGGCGTATAAAAACACTAAAAATTAAAATTTTAGCTAGTACTTTCATCGTTATCAAACGAATCGTCAGGCCATTTTAATGCGTTAAAATGGCCTGACGATTTGTTTGATAACTATATATAATATATATATATATATATATATTATATATTGGTATATATATATTTAATATTTTTGGTATATATATATACCAAAATACTAACATTTGGATGGAAAAACTATATTTTAATTACATTTATATATTTGCCTAGATCGATAATGCGATACAGAGAGCATTAAAATTAGACCAGGAAACGTTACGGGTCCCAAAGCCGAAGGAAAAAAATGACAACACCATGACTTTAGTTACTACATTCAATCCACACCACAACAGACCAATGAACATCATCGATATGAACTAGCCGATGCTGGATAATTGCCCGAAAATGAAAAAGATTGTTTCAAAAACAAACTTCGTTAGCAGCTATAAACAACCAGAAAATCTTCGGCAAAAAAATTGACATCTTCTCGCTTTGATATGAATGAAACTACGGAAAATTCACATCCAAATGTAGTGTGCATTATATAATAACATCATGGAAGGCTCAACAATCGCCATGCCAAATAACCGAGTATTCAGTGTTAAACAAAAACGTGAACTGCAAAACTAATGCGTTAAAATGGCCTGACGATTCGTTTGATAACGATATATATATATAATATATATATATATTGGTTTATCACCCAATAATACATTTGACAGTAGATATCGCTTGTGTGTTAAATGTGATATCTATAGTGTGGTGATATCACTTTAGTGATATATACACAGTGTAGTGAGATCACTTTACATAAATTTGATTGGTCAATCAAAAAGAAACTACCTTCTTTTAATTTAAAGAAACCACTTAGTTTAAGTAAAGAGTGACTTTTTTAAAAAAAAAATAAGAAACTGCTTTTATTAAATTGACCTTGAAGGAAAAAACTGGGTCAGTATATAGGGCTATACAATAGCTAAAAAATGATGTATCACTACGCTATAATGTAAATAGGATCGGTAAAAGTGAAATCTTTAGGAAATAATTATATTTATTTATTTGTGCATGTAAGAAAGGATTGGGTGATAAATAAAATCTCCAACTCGTATTTTTTGATATCAAAACACACTCGTAGGAGATTCTCTATATACACAAAGATATAAAAGTTTTCGAAAAAAGAACTACATTATTTGTCGATTATTAGTACTTTCGCTTATTTTATTAAGCTCTTCAGATAATCTACATTTTGTAATACAACAATGACTATGACGTCATAGCGCCATAGTTACACAGTAGTACAAAAAAGGGACATTTATAAATAAAATATCAAATTAGACAACAAAACTCGGCCTATATGCAATGAAACTATACTATAATTTTGCATTTAAAGCTGGCCGATATTTGTCAATAAAATATGCCTCTTTGGCTTCTAACAAATCATTATTATTGTTTTTTAGCTTGTACATTGGAAAAACACTAAATTTGCAACCACCACATACATCTATATGTCCACTAAGTGGGATCATCCTATATTGTGGATTGAGTATATGCTGCCGATGCAGGTTCATCCTTGTCTTTAGCACACTGATTGTTTTCCCAATGTACCGTCTATTACAGCCAGAACAAACAATCACATACATGACATAACTGGATTTACAGTTCATGGGTTGCTTAATATGAAAAAGTTTATTATCGGTGATCTGGATTGAGGAGCCCGTAATTATTATTTTACATGTCTTACAATTTATTTCTCCACATTCACTTACCACCGGTGTATCTGGACTACATTCAAATTTAGAAGATATTAATTATTTAGCTAGATTTCGTGGCTGTTTAAGACTGTTAATAATCTTAGTTTTAGACAAAATTTTGGACATAACTTCACTGGATGTGTAAATTATTATTTATCAACGACTTCCCATCTTGTTGTGATGGGTTAAATGTTGTGACTAAAGCAACATTTAGATTTCCGCCTGCTGGGTGTTTTTTTGGTAGTCTTAATTTTGTCTGATCTAAACTTAAGGCCCGAGTCGTTGCATCTTCTATGAGACCTAGAATATTCTTGTTTCAATAAGAATGTTTTTAATTCCTTTAGTCGCTTAACTTTGACAACCGGGTTCGAAACAATGGCACATACTCTTCTAGCTAAATTATATGGAATGTTTTGTTTAGTATGAGAAGGGTGACAAGAGTGAAAGTTTAGATATTGGTGGGTATCTGTTTGTTTGTAATACAGATCCGTTTCAATCACTCCCTTTGGTAAAAGATTCACGGTTACGTCCAAAAAGTTTAATGATGTTGGGCTAAACTCTATAGTGAATTTGATATCATTGTCCAACTCATTCAACATTTTATGTAATTTGGAGATAACTGTCATCTACTTAAAGTATTGTGAAACAGTCATCCAGGAAGCGAAGCCATAATATTTTTATCATATTACTGAATTCTCTATCAAACTCAATAGCAACCCTCTCATATCAAATCTCTTCTAAATATCCTAAAGTTAAAGTTGCATAGGTGGGGCCAACTTTAGTACCCATTGCCACACCTTTAATCTGTGAATAATAATTGTTGTTGAAATAAAATATATTATTAGACACAACTAAGTCCAAAACTTCCAGGATAAATTTGCTCCATAAAGGCCTAAAGTTCACCCTACACCACCAAGTGACACATGTACTTTAAAGTCGGAGCTTTCACAATTTTGTAGAAAATTGAGACTCAAGCATCGTTTTTATAAAGACGACCCCAATTTAGATGAATCAAGACAATTATCCTGGAAGCTTTGGACTTAGTTGTATATATATATATATAATATTTTGGTATATATATATACCAAAAATACTAACATTTGGATGGGAAAACTATATTTTAATTACATTTATATATTTGCCTAGATCGATAATGCGATACAGAGAGCATTAAAATTAGACCAGGGAACGTTACGAGTCCCAAAGCCGAAGGAAAAAAATGACAACATCATGACTTTAGTTACTACATTCAATCCACACCACAACAGACCAATGAAGATCATCGATATGAACAAGCCGATGCTGGATAATTTCGCGAAAATGAAAAAGATTGTTTCAGAAACAAACTTCATTAGCAGCTATAAACAGCCAGAAAATCTTCGGCAAAAAAATTGACATCTTCTCGCTTTGATATGCATGAAACTACGGAAAATTCACACGTATCAAAATACAGTGTGCATTATATAATGAAATTATGGAAGGCTCAACATTCGCCATGCCAAATAACCGAGTATTCAGTGTTAAACAAAACATGAACTGCAAAACTAAACGTGTTGTTTATTGGTTACGTTGCTCGGGATGCGGTGAAAGCCATATAGGCAAACGCGACCAACACTTGAACCTTCGAATGAATCTGCACAGGTCCGAGATACTCCAGGACAATTCCACTAAGTGGTCATCTAGACATATGTGATAAAGGAAAGTTCAAAGTCGCGCAAATATATAAGTTCAATTTCATAAATAAACAAATATGGGAAGCCAAAGAGAACAGATTGATAGGGTTATTTTCTCCTAAACTGAACCGCCGATTGAAATGAAAATAATTATGATTAGAAAATTACCCCTTTGATTAGGGAATATTGGAGTTATGTCCCCTTACTTGGCAAATATGTAAATGTAATTAAAATATAGTTTTTCCATCCAAATCTTAGTATTTTTGATATATAAACCTGAGAGTTGAATTTAGAAACTTTTAAATATACATACGTAAGACGCCGTAAGGCCGAAAATCTTGTCAAATATGTAAATATATTAAAATATTTTTGGTATATATATATATATCAATATATGTATGAAGTTGAAACCGTAGTAGTGTTTATAAAGAAAAAAAAAATAAAGGTTAAAAATGCCTTTGAAAAGTACTATTGTTTAATTGGCTACATGTTTCGAAAATATTTCAATATTATACTATATCTAATTCATTATTTTTTTATTATTGTATGTTTATTCTTCCAGGACGTCACGTCATTGTTATTGTTATTGAATGTCTTGACAAGCTCAGGCGAAACATGTAGACAATTAAACAATAGTACTTTTCAAAGGCATTTTTAACCTTTATTTATTTTTTCTATATATATACATATATATATATTTACACAAAAATATAAAAGTTTTCGAAAAAAGAACTACATTATTTGTCGATTATTAGCACTTTCGCTTATTTTATTAAGCTCTTCAGATAATCTACATCTCGTATGTAGATTATCTGAAGAGCTTAATAAAATAAGCGAAAGTGCTAATAATCGACAAATAATGTAGTTCTTTTTTCGAAAACTTTTATATTTTTGTGTATTTAATACCTAAGAGTAGTTATCTTTCACTTTTCATATATATATATATATATTTATATATTGATCAGAAATAAAAGACTTTGAATGCGGTGTCCATTTTGGATTTAAATTTTGGTAATTATATTAAGCGCAAATATGGAGGAATCGCTAGTAGTTGTTGAAAAGATTGTTATGGACATAAAATGGGATCAATGGTAAATACTGTACATATTTCGGATGCTAAATCAGAGTGTATCCTCTTTAACTGCAGATATCGATCTGTTAAAAAGAACAACACAAAAATAAAGAATATTGAAGTGACCCCATTAAAAAAATCCCTGCTTTCACAACGGTGAAGCCAAGACATTGCCTTTTAAAAACCAGCGGTTTCCAGACAAGATACGCGCACATTTTGCAGGAGATGGTTAGAGAACAAGCTACAGACAAAAGCGTTTTTTGGGACTGTCAGGGGCCATACTCCAGAAAGTTATGTTCTGAGCTAATGCAGAAATATCGACATTGACTATGATCTTTAGGATATAAAAATATATCGGATAAAAACTGTGATCCACTTTGTCGGCCAGTTTCGTTTTGATATTCCCGATTGCGTACATTGAGGGGCCATTTTGTCAGGCAGTTTCGGTCTGACTTTTACGATAATTGAAGTCAACCTTTATTCAACTGTAACTATGACAATTTTTTAACACTTTTAAAATTGAATGCACAATGTGACTTCTAGATGATCCAAAAACAAGATCTTTCAAACACATCAAGGGCCATAATTCAGGAAATTACGTTTCAATATGCGTGATTATCGAAAGGAACCAATATCTTTGTGATATAAACATCAAAACTGGATCAAACATGTGACCTTTAGAGGGTCCACAACCTTGATATATATACATCTGCACTATTTGCGTCCGATTTTCACGAAATTGTCATAGGGTGTAATGGTGATATATTCAATCGATTTTTTTAATTGGATAAAAAAGCCGCATATTGAGGGTCCAAAAGCTAAATACGAGATTTTTAGTACAATCAGGGGTCAAAATCTAAGAAGTTGTGGACCGATATACGCGAATATCGAAAAGAACCGAGATCTTTGGGTAATAAACAGACATTTAAAGTTTGATTAAAATCGGATAAAAATTGGGACCCCTCGAGTGTCCACAAGCTAGAACCATGTTTTTTGGTACAACAAGGGGGTCATTATCCATGAAGTGTTCGATACATACCAATATCGACAGTAACCGAGAATTTTGGGATGTAAACCTATATTTTAAGTTTCGCAAAAATCGGATAAAATTGTAACCCGTGTATTGCCCACAAACAAAGTGTTGACGAGCGAACGGACAATATACTTCCAGATGAAAATGTTGGTGTATGAAATCTATATAAATACTACCCAAGCGAAAGGCTGTGTTAAGGCATAGACTTTAGGGGTTGCAGTCCAGGAGTCTGTGCAACATCTGGGGTGGAACAGAGATTAAAAAGTTAGTTTAAATATGTGTAGGAAAAAAGATCATGTTCAGCTCGTTTATATATTTATAGTAAAACGTAATACTGCCTTTCCCGGGACTTCAACCCGTAGCGTACAAAATCTGAAACCCATACATCTACTAACTAAATTTTTCTACAGTTCACAAAGTAGAACATGATAAATTTGCCCCTGTAGTGTACCCGTAACAGCCTCGTGGATCTAAGAAACATTTTGAAAATATTTGAACACCACCTAAACAGTATTCGTACCAGTATTAATATGATACATTTAACTGATTAACCCAATTCACATATATACATTAACCAGGATATATACATGGGGTGAGGATATATTAAAGTATTGTACGCAGAACGTCCCGAATGTTTAATGACCAGCTTTAAAGTGGCAGCTCTCTTAACAGCCTATTTGGCTGTCGTGGGATTTATAACGGCGACAATGATGATGACGATTGTTTTGTGGAGAATTGGATAGTTTACTTACCATCAGCCATTACATCTTCTAACTGACGAGGCGATGTAAATAAATGTAAAGTGACTATAGTATCATCAGATGTAAAATGGCGTCTTAGATATTCTATAGTATTGGCCTGGATTACAAATGGGTGAGCTTTATAATCCAGCAAAAGCTTCGCAAATTTTGAACAGAATTCGTCCTTGTACTGGCTGTGTGTAACTCCATTCAATAAACGTACTTCAGACATCAAAAAGGTCGAATAAGCTTTACAATAAATGTAAAAGAAAAACATGTTATTGCGGATAATATTTTGAAACCTTTAGATCAATACAAATATTGTCCGTAATAATAGTCAAATACCAAAAGTCTACAAAATGAGAGGTATAACCAACATATAATTACATGTGAACTACCTATATTGGAAGAAGGGGTGTTGTATCATAAGGTCTGTCATTGTGTCAACTGGCATGGTTTCTCTGGGTCCCCCGGTTTCCTTTCAATGCTTAAGACTCTTACACGCTAGCGAGTTATTGAAATAAATTTATACCACGTGTTAGTCCCGAAATGACCTAGTTTGTGTTGAGTGGACTTTAGTTACCTCTCTCTTCCCTCTCTCTCCCCCCTCTCTCTCTCTAAATATAAACCTTTTTGAAAATAAAACTACATTATTTGTCGATTACTATTACTTGATTATTTTATCAAGTTTTTCAGGTAAACAACATATAGCTCTTCGGGTAAACAACATTTTGATCATAAAAAGTAATCAATTTCAAAATTAATAAATACAAAAAGACAAATCAGACCAATTATACTGGACTTTGTTTTGATCTGAGAACTAGTCATTCTATTACATCTACATAATGTACCAGTACCAGTACACGAATTGTATATTATATTAGTTTGTTCCGATGGTTAGTTCATTAACATCAAACATTTAAGATAATCGTGTTCCTAGCATTGAGAAGACAGCTTAGCAAATGTCGGAAGATTTCAATGGGTTACGATAATCGATATATTGTGAGTTTAGTAAACAGTGTTTGTATACTTGTTTCCAGACTGTGGGCTTTTTGGAAGCCAGATTGTAAGGTTGATTATCTTAGTTTTTGTTACAGTTTGTCATAATAACAGTTCTGTGGAACATAAGGTTTCATCGAGAATATTTGCTTGATTATCTGGTTATATTTTTTTACCTTCTTGACGACCAGGTGAATAATACCGACAAACAGACCACGCTTCACAATGGCCAGCAGGTGGTGGAAAATCTGGTTGTTTAAATCTTTTATCACTGATGAAAAATAGGCGAGCTGCTTGCGGCTTATTAAATATATATACAACTAAAGCTTCGTCATGCGTAGACGGGGTTCCATACTCGTGTATCTGAAACGAACAATAACTAAAATTAAAATGTTTTAACGTGCCACTTTTCTGCACAATCCGGGGTAATGTGCTAGTTTGAATTACAGCTGTTAACAGTTCATTAAGTTGCACGCCACCTGGAATAGCGGATGTGAGTCACTTCAACAGTCATTAAAATTTGTTCCTTATCCGCAGGTTCGGTAGATGGCATAGTTCATCGACGTAAGATAGAACTGAAGTTGTGTACTTATTTTGGATGAATTAAGTTTAATTTGATATAACTGTGTTCTAAAATTTTATTTTCAGAGAAGCTATCCCTTGAATGTGCACAAGATGCTTGTAAGGGTAAATAAAAGTCTCTCAATTGTAGATAATACCATCCGCATGTATGACATGGGTTTGTGTTCAAACACGCGCCCGATTGTTTCGGATCTCATCTTACAAAGCAGGCAGCAGCAATTTGACAAACGACATTTTATTCTATTCAAAATCGGGGCTACGATCTCCACACATGTAGATTATGTGTGATGCTTTATTAAAACTTAATTTAGAATGGATTTAGCGGCCATTTTGAAGGAGGCCCTTATGTATCACCTCCATGTAGATAAGTTGTCACACATGTAGATTCTTTTCAAATTACTTTATGTAAAACTCTTGCAAAAAGAGGTCAAATGCGAGCCTCAATAATCTTTTTGTCCTTGCCTTTCGAAGAAAGCATTAAAATGGGCTCATCCGTCAGGCTGTGTGTGTGTGTGTGTGTGTGTGTGGGTGGGTGGGTGTGTGTGTGTGTGTGTGTGTGTTGGGCGTAGGTATGTGTGTGTGTGTGTGGGGGGGGTGTCTGTGTGTCTGTCTACCTGTCGGTCTGCCTGTCTGTCTGTATGTCTGTCTGTATGTCCGTCCGTCCACCATTTGTTTGAGGACTCTCTACAGGTTACAATTTTATTCCTTTTTAGCTTGTGGTCCCTATGGAGGTCCCAATTATTATCCGACTTAAAACAAACGTGTGATTATACCACCGTTACACAGTAATGAAGGTTGAGTTCGAATTTCGTGAAAATCGGACCAAAATTTCCGGACAAAATGGCCGCCCCCTGTACGCGAATAGTGTAAAACTATGGTATATCAAGGTTGTGGGCCCTGTAGAGGTCACCACTTATATTCGAAATTGATAAAACTTTAAATTTATGTTTATATCCCAAAGAACTTGGTTAACCTAAGTATATTGGTTCATTTCGATATTTGGGGATATCGGATAGTGACTTCCTGAATTATAGCCCCTGAATGAACGAAAAATCACCTTTATTAGCTTGGGGTCCCTCTGGAGGTCACAATTCTACCCGATTTTAAAAATGTTTGATTGTATCACCGTTACATTGTAATGAAGGTCCAGTTCGAATTTCGTGAACATAGGATCAAAATTGCCGGACAGAATAGCCATGGACCCTTTACAGGTCACAATTTTAATCTGATTTTGATGAAACTTGAAATGCATGTTTATTACTCCAAGATCTTGGTTTCTTTTGATATTTGCGCATATCGGATCGTAACTTCCCGAATCATGGCCCCTGGTTATACAGAAAATTGCCTTTTTTAGCTGGTGGTCCCTCTGAAGGACACAGTTATTATCTGATTTAAAAAAAAAATAGTTTGATTATATCAACTTACACCGTAATGAAGGTTGAGTTCGAATTTCCTAAAAATCAAACCAAAACTACGCGAATAGTGTAAAAATATGGTATATCAAGGTTGTGAACCCTGTAGAGGTCACAATTTTAATCTGATTTAGACGAAACTTGCAATGCATGTTTATATCTCAAAGAACTTGGTTATTTTTATATTTGCGCATATCGAAATGTAACTTCGTGGATTATGGCCCTTGATTGTAGAGAAAATCATGTTCTTTTTAGCTTGTTATCTATCATCTGAAGAAAATGTTGGCGTATCCTGCCCGGCAGCCAATGGTTATCTATTATAGTGAGAACTGTCAGCTCTTCAATTTATATCACGTAGAATGTGATTTTACAACAGATCCACTGTGTCTGGAACCCCTTTCCTGTTTTAATTTACAATAAACTAACATATCGTTAAGTTGTATAGGCTTATAATTCTGATCAACTCTTCACAATAAGTTTCTTTTAACTCATGGAATCCACTACTTTGCTATACATTAGAAAATGATAGTAACTAGACCTACAAGGAGCACTGAACCGGCTTTCAGGAATGAGACAGGAAGTACACCATACAATAGCCCATTCATCGATCTACCAAACGATACTTTAGTTGTTTTGATTCGGTGACACCCGGCTGAGAAATCGCGATATTTTGCAAGAGTACCAATTTTTTACTGTATTTTCTCAAAATATCGAATATTTTTCGACTACCTAGATTTAACAAGTGGTATGGGGACTTTACTTCCTGTATCAGAAGTTTTAGAAAGGTCTTTTGGACGGATTTTAAAAGAATGGAAAATTAGAAAATATTTAACGACGTTAAGCAAATAATTAGGAGTCTGATCCCAAATACTGTTAGAAGCAAATTGACGCATACAACGATTTATCGTCGTTTTTCAAAGATTATGGCCCTGTTTGGACCATTTCTACTATATTCCGGCTTCATAGGACTCTAATAGTAAATGCAGGAGGACTGCACTACACGCAAAACAAAAAACAAAAAAATCTACAAGATAAACCTGCGGACATATTTTCTCAAAATATCGGATATATTTTCGACTACTTCCAGTTGTCGGGATAGTTTTAACAAGTTGTTTGGATAGATATCTTTCTGTACCAGAAGTGTCAGAAACATATATTCAGTAGTTTTTTTGTAAAAAAAAAGATAAATAAAAGAACATTTTCAATACTAGTAATTTAACGATTTTTCAACTGTTTTCAAAGATTGAGGCCATTTGTTGACCCCTTATATTATTTCAAACATTTTCTTTCGGATTTACGCCACAGACCACCGATAGGACTCTGTGTCCATAACGTTTCAGAATAATCATAGGTGTAGTTTTCGAGAAAAGGGCGTCTAAAAAGGCTTCAAAAACGGAAAATATTAGATTTTCGGCGTACCATAATTTATTTTCTAACCATCCAAATCGTACCATTGAGATGCTATATAATATTCCATTAATGGGGCTATCCAAAGACAATTTACTTATTTTGGTCCGGTAATATCTAAACGAGAAATTTAGCTTTTCGCAAATTGTTTTAACTTTTTTTTCATTTTGTGAATACTTCCGGCACCTTAATGGTTTTAATCCGTTCATTTCGGACGGAGAAATCATGTTTATCCCATTAGCATTAATTTTTTGCGTTTTCTTCAAAATATCGGTCATTATTGCGACTACTTCCGCTTTATCAGTTGGTTTTGAACTATAACATCATGTTCCAAAAGTTTCAGAAACGTCGATTAGGCCGTAAAACGAAGCTCGAGCTCACAAAATGGGCAGAAAATTCGAAAAATAAAGGGCGATAACTAGGAATAAAACTTATATTTCCGGAATCGGATGGTCTTCAGGTATCCATAAATGTAGGTCAAATTCGAAAAATAAAGGGCGATAACTAGGAATAAAACTTATATTTCCGGAATCGGATGGTCTTCAGGTATCCATAAATGTAGGTCAAATTCGAAAATTTGGAAAAATAACAAAAATTGTCTCTTACACAACATTTGTCATTATTCGAAAAAGTCAGCGACGAAGTTTCGAAATTTCGAAATTGTCAACCGCCATCGTCTGAGTAATGTCACAGAAATTCCGAAAATGTCATGGGGTTTAAAATAGGGGAAGAATTGGGGAAACTATGCTCGAATTTTGATTTTGGCCATTTCGACAACTTCCGGTCTGCGCAAAAGTTTCAAAAATAGTTTATCGAGTAGCCACTACCTGGTTTCCCGGTCAAAAATTAAGTTTCAGATCGGTATCTTTTACAGGCACTGGGATATACCGTATTTCATCGAATACAACCCCGGAGTTCTATTTCGTGCAGCAACCCGACCCCGGGGTTCTATTCGAGGCCCGGGATATAATCGAGGCCAGTTTGTATTTTTTCAGACTCGAATTAATGCTTCAAAATGACATTTTGGACAAGTAAAACAAGCAGACAGGGAGGGTCTTGCAAATATGAAGGCTAAACTCTCTGTGCGTGACATGAGACAATTCTACTATCTGTGCAAGGATCATCAAGTAATTTATATTTTGACAGGGAGTATTCAGTTTTTACGTTAGACCCGGGTTAAATTGGACGTTAAAGCCCATTTCTCTCCCTCTCTCTCTATCTCTCTCTCCGGGTTATATTCGAGACCCGGGTTGTATTTATCTCAACACCCCCTTACCCCCAGGTTCTATTCGAGGCCCGGGTTGTAATCGAGGCCGGGCTGTATTCGAGGAAATACGGTAAGCTCCTGCGGTAAATGATAATGAATAACTAGACCTGCAAGCAGCACTGAACCGGCTTTCAGGAATCAGACACAAAGTATTTCATGTAGCAGCCAGTTCATCGAGCTACCAAACGATACTTTAGATGTTTTGATCCGGCCACACACGATAGTCAAATCACGATTTTTGCAAGATCACCGACTTTTTACTGCTTTTTTTTTTAATATCAAATATTTTTTTGACAACTTCCGGGGTTTACTGCTCATAGTCGGGATAGTTTTAACAAGTTGTTTACTTACTGAGCCCTCCGTGCAAGAAGTTTAAGAAATATCCATTCAGCTCTTTTCCATAGAATGAAAAATAGAAGAGCATTTTCAGTAATTTAAGGATTTTTCAACTTTTTTCAAAGATTGAGACCCTTTTTAGACCGCTTATACTATTGCGATGCCTTTCTTTGTGAATTCAGGCCATAAACCACCGATAAGATTCTGTGTTAAGAAAGTTTCAGAAAAATCGTATTTGTCGTTTTCGAGAAAAAGTCGTCTCAAAAGTCTCCAAAACAAAGAATACTAGATTTTCGGCGTACCATAAATTATTTTCTAACCATAAAAATTGTATCATTCAGATGTCATAATATGAATGTCCATTAATTGGGCTATCCAACGACACTTTAGTTTTTAGGTCCGCTAACATCTGATGGAGAAATCAAGTTTTTCGCAAGAGCACTTTTTTTTAACTCTTTTCTTTATTTTTTGAATACTTCCGGTATGGAAATTATTGTCGGGATAGTTTTAATAATAATATTGGTCTATTAAATAGCCACAGGACTCTGTAATGACATATTACATTATCTGATCAGATAAAATTCCTCTGAGAAATTGTATGTTCAAATGTGCCAAAAATTCAAAAATGTCAAAATATCAACAAAAAAATTGTAATAACTCAATACATATTATACATCGTAAGAATTGTAATTAGGCCAGCTATCCGAATATGTAATCTTTTTATAAAAATTTGTTTAAATGATAAAGTAGTAGAGTTTTTTCCCCAGTTTGAGGATTTTTTTACTTTTTTCGATTTTCAGTCCGTTTTTTATTCTATTCTATACATTATAAAAGTCTTATTGAAGGGCTTCATGCAAAAGACTACTGAAGGAACTCTCGATAGGGAAAGTTTAAGAAAAATCAATTGAGCCGTTTTTGAGATACAGGCGTCCAAAACGCTCCAAATCAGAAAATATTTGATTTTCAGCGTCATATTTTTATTCCTGCTCATCGTATCTGTATAAATTGGATATCATTCAGTGGTCCAATCACAACCCGACCCAATTTGTTTAAACCGTTGATATCGGAACCAAAACACCCCCTTTTTTTATCTTCAAATATCGCATATTTCTTCGACTACTTCCGGTTTACGGATTGTTGTTGAAATTGCTTTATCCGATGGTCTGGACACATGGCTTTATGTTCCAGGAGTTTCAGAAACATCGAAAAATCCTTTCAAAAAAATATAAGGCTTATAAAATGGGCAGAAAACTCGGAAAAAGGACGATAACTCTGAATGAAACTTATATTACTGGAACCGGATTGCCTTCTGGCATCCAAAAATGTAGGTCAAATTTTTAAAAAAATGTATCTTAAACAACATTTTTCAAACTACTAATACAGTACAGCAGTTTGGGAAAATACAGTTTTCAATTAAAATGTTAAAAAGTTTGGATAGGGGTTTACTAAAATAAATTTGGCTACGTTTTCAAATTAATATCATTGATGTTGTCAGGACCACTAGATGTTTTCTTTTTTCGGGAGAGAAGCGTAAGTTCAACGTCATATCGACTTACAGAGAGGTCGTTTATGAACGTGTTATAGGTTGTAAAAAAAGGGAAAGCATTTTAAGATTTAGAGTCTGTTACTGACTGAGACACAAAGTAAGCGTTCGTGTGATTTGCCGTATCAACATTTTCAGAATAGACAGTATCATTCGATTTAATTGGTGGTAGTTTGTATTCATAAATTTCCCTTATTAAAAGACACGTTTTTCTATCAAAGACCACCATTTTGTCAGTGATGCAGACGAGGGGCCTGACAAGAACAGCTGCCTAGTCGTTCAAGTAGGACAAAAAAAAACCGAGGTCCCGTGTACACATTGGCGTGCACGTAAAAGATCCCTTGGCAAAAATGTCCCTCATACCACACTGTATGGCGTATGCCCTTCCTGAATTAGCCCAGGTTAGGTGCAGACGCGTGGGACGTTAAACCCCATTTTATTATAAATTCGTTTAGCCCTACAACGTTCATATTATTATAATTCCAGATGGTCCTATTAAAACAATGAGATTTAAGCCTGTTAAAATTAAAATGTGTAAAACTATCGGGCTATGATCACTTAGGCTCGAATCCCCCACCTCAATACTACTCAGGAAATCAGGACAACTCACGATAGCAAGGTCGATCAATAATTTTGAGGTCCGGCTGAACACGTGTTAGTTGTTTTACCACTTGAGAGAAGTTAAAACTGTTTATCAGATTATGAAGTCTGCTATTTTTAATAGTAAGAAAATCAATGTTTATAATGACCAGTTGCATTAAATCTTTCTTCTATACGATCCCAATAATCAGTGGAAGCTGACGGTTGGCGATAAAATGGACCTTTTGTTTTTAAAACGCACTTCAATCAAAACGCACAAATCATCAATACGACTATAACAATAAGTTAAGATAAAGTAAAACTTTACAAAGGGATGTGATACCTTCATGAAAAATTATGTGCAATGTATGTCGGCTGATTGGTATCATGTCGTGATGTCGTGTTGTCGCCCTTCATAAGCCGACAACCTGACAACCCGACATCTCGACACTACGACATTTTAACCCGGAACCACGACATCACGACACCATGATATTTGAACCCGGCACTACGATGATAATGTGACAAATCACCAATACGACTATAACGGTAAGTTAAGATGAAGTAAAACTTTACCAAGGGATGTGTTACCTTCAGGAAAAACGTGCAATGCGTTTTGAATTATACCGATTATATTTATTTTAGAGGTGTTTCATATAAAAAAATATGTCGGCTACTATACAATTTTACTCATTAAATACACTTGCTGTGATCAAAATGGGATAGTAATCAGGAAGACAAATGTATTACAGTATACTCCCAGTTCATAAACAGTTGGTGCTTGTACAACTTATAATAATATTTTGCAAGAATATATATAGGTTGAGCTATGTTATATTATACGATGATATAATAAATATTTGTATTCAGTAACTATTCTATAATCATCACAAGTTAACAAGGAAATGAGGTAAGAGGGCGGAGCACATCAGCTGTAGTGTTTAGAGATTGTGGATACAGCGACATAAATTTTTATAATAGTATCTGACATCTATCACAGCTGCCATGGGTTTTACGTGTGCTTCAAACAAGTGAGCAGACGACAAAAGTATGGTAGCCAATTATGGACATCGAAGTGTGCACAGCAGTTGATTTTCAGTTTATTGACTGTGGGGGTAGATATCTGTATACGGTTTATTCTCGTATATTTCACATTACGGCTTTACACATGTTTTAAAGAGTTCTTCGTCCGGATAGATACTTTATAAGTTGGTCATCTATATTAGGGTATAATTCAACACGGCAAATTTTGCCACTATGGCCCTCTGCACGAATCTTACCATTTGAAAACCACGCTGAATCCACAAGGAGATGTTTTTTTACAGCTGATATAGTTTCATATTGACTTATGCCATGTCTTCTGATATATGATGAATTAACTTTAAACACCCTATCCGTTTCAGATTGTTTATTATCTGATCACTTTCCAGTGTGCATCAATCTTTCCATTATACCACCTAACCCTGTCAGAAGAACATTTACGTATAGAAACTTTAAATCGCTTGCAGAAATAAGCTCAAATCTGAACTTAAAGATCTACGTACTAGTATAACATCCATTTAAAACATCCACAATAAAGCGGTCGCTTACAATAACAAGTTAGCTGAAGTTATCGAATCAGTAGCCCCCTTAAAATCAAAAACTGTAACGGTTCGCCCCAACACTCAGTGGTATAACGAAACTATACTGGAAGCCAAAAGAGAACGGAATAAAGCTGAACATGTCTGGCCAAGAACTAATTTAGAAATACATAAACAGATATATAAACACTTAAAAAAACGAGTGAATTATATGATTGATAAGGCTAAAGTGGAGTTTTATTCTGATAAAATTGAATATGGTACAAATAAGCAGAAAAATTTATACAAAATTGTAAATATCTTACTGGGGTATAATTCGCAGAAAAATATTATTCCGAGCATTGATAAGTCATCTGATTTAACTAGCTGTTTCTCTGACTATTTCACATCTAAAATACAAGTTATAAGAGGGGGGCTAGATGCTATAAATACAACCCTAGATTACAACCCAAATATGTTTGATACCTCTAATGTTTCATCTACTTTAAATAAGTTTCATCTTGATATTATTAACTCTAGTATTAATTCCTGTGTCATTTCTGATGTTTTTAAGCTAGCATATGTTATTCCACTAATTAAAAAGCCTAATCTGGGCCCCAATATCTTAAAAAAATTATAGACCAGTTTCGAATCTTAGTTTCATTTCAAAATTACTTGAAAAATTAATTGCAATCCAACTAAAGAGCCATATAGAAGACAACTGTTTAGATGAGCCATTTCAAAGTGCATATAAGCAATTCCATAGCACTGAAACTGACCTAACAAGGGTATCCAATGATATACTTCTTGAATTAGATGATAAAAAGTGTGTCTTTTTGCTTTTATTGGACCTATCTGCAGCAATTGACCCTGCTGACCACTCTATTCTTCTTCATAGATTACGTTTTAAATTTAATATACAGAGTGATGCATTTAAACTGTTAGAAAGTTATTTAGTGGGTAGGACACAATCTTTTTTATTAGATGACAAATTATCAAAAGAAACTGTTTTATCTTTTGGTGTTCCACAAGGATCAGTTTTAGGCCCGATACTTTTTATATTATACTCATCACCTATTAGCGATATTGTAGATAAATATAACCTTAACGAATAAATATACAAGTATAACCACTGTTCTCTTTCAGCTGCACTGGTTGCCCATTAAATATAGAAGAGATTTTAAGATTTTACTTTTAACTTTCAAATGCCTTTATAATTTAGCACCAAAGTATTTATCTGAACTCCTAGAATTATATACCCCAGACAGAACCCTACGTGCATCTGATAAATTACTTTTAAAGCAAAAAATTGTAATCCTCTCTGGTTATGGTGCACGTTCTTTTAGTTATCAAGCGCCTATTCTATGGAATCAGTTACCTTTAAATATTCGAATTTCATCATCACTAGTTACTTTTAAAAAACAGACGAAAACTTTCTTATTTTTAAAGGCTTATAATTATAACAAATTGTAACACCTAATATTTTGTCTATCGTAGTTCTTTTATGCTTATTTGATGTATTTCTAACACTCTTGGTGTTATTTACGTTTTGAATGTATGTTTTTGTTACACTGTAAAGTGCCCTTGAACACACCTGTGAAAGGGGCTATATAAATTTTGTAATAATAATAATAAAAATAATAATAATTATAATAATAATAAAAGGGCTTAAGTAAACTAGACACATTTCTAAGATTTTGCCATCCAGATTTTATATACTCTAAAAGCTTAATACAAACATCGTCAGATTCCTGTTTTAACTTAATTCTGACAATCGTTTTTCTCTTGCAGGAAACGTATGCCTGACTGCTGAAATCATAGATTCACACTCTAGAGTCAACTGATCATCAACTTTTTCATTAGGTCTATATAATGGAGCTCGAGATAAAGCATCGGCTATAACTAAACTTTTGCCAGGGGTATGAAATATGGAATACTTATACCGAAATAATCGTAAACGAAATCGTTGAATCCTAGTAGTAAGTTCGTTAATTGATTTAGAACCCAGTAAAAAAATCAAAGGTTTATGATCAGTTTCTATCTTAAATCTAATTCCAATAGGGTAATCAGCAAATTTATCACATGCCCAAGTTACAGCTAAAGCTTCCTTCTCCATTTGGGGATAATTGAGCTCGGCTGATTTTAAAATTTGGGAAGCAAAACCAATAGGTTGTTTACTTGAAGTTAATGAGGCACGTTGTAAAAGAGCAGCACCGAATCCATATTTTGACGTATCAGCACTAACAATTGTTTCGTGATTTGGATAATAGTGTTTCAACACTTTGGGGCTATAAATTGCTTCTTTTAACTTATCAAATGCAGTTAATTCACAATTTTGGCTGTATGTGTTCGTAATGGTTCAGTTATATCTGAAAGATTTGGAATAAATTTCCCTAACTGATGAACACTACCTAAAATACCCCTTACCCCATGAATATATGAGAGAGGTTCTATGTGCTTAATTGCAGAGATTTTCTCGGGATCAGGTTCAATTCCTGTATCGGAAATGATATGTCCAAGAAATTATAAACCAGTCATGGAAAACTGACATTTGGCTAAGTTTAATGCCATACCTGCATTTGATAATTTCTGAAATATGACACGTAAACGTTGATCATGTTCCGACTGATTGGACCAAAAAACTGAAATGTCGTCCATATGACATAAGACACCAGATGTACCATCTAAGATCTGGCACATACGTTAAGGGCGTTGCCATGTCTAACCTACGGTATTTTCGCAATTAATTTTATATTATTTTTCAAAGTCTGTTTCACATAAATTTGGTATGATCATTAAATAGACATATGAAGCTGTGATTTAAGTCATAGTTTGGGCACATATCTCTTGTGGTTTTAAAGATATTAAATTTTGAAATCGGCTTAAAAATGATACATTTTCGGCATAAATCTAAACCGTTCTCAGTCTTGCCTTTGCCTGATCCGAAAGAAATAATTTTTGGCATGTAACTAGCTAAGCTAGTGTTTAATAAAATTACGGGAGGTTTTTTTATGGTGCCAATAATAATGCCAAAATTCCAGAAAATCAAAAAATTCATAGGTCGTAACGTAAACTGTTCTGAAATAAACTATATTTCATATAATCAAAATTGGTCCCATAGAAATGTTTCCCCGAATGTAAGCTTCAAGTTGATGCCAAGTTCGTTAAAATCGGTTGAGTATAACTTGTATTTTTGTCGTCGTTTTCCATGTTTACAAAAAGGCTTATGTGGAATCGTGACGTCATCGTGTAATAATTAATGCTATTTGTAAAAACATGGACACATTATCGTGAATTAGCAATGAGTAGACTTTGCCGCTCTTGTCTGTGTAGTTTATGAAAAATGATACGATATCTTCGACCGACAAATAAAAGAAAACGAATGGAGACATTTTCTCGTTATTGGCAGCTGTCAAAAAGACTAGTTATTCGAGATAGAATAAATTCCCCTTAGTTAAGATTCTGTGGAGGCAGACCACCATTAATTTCCCCATTGACTTCAATGTTAATTCTGGCCTCTTTGCCGACCTCCAACTTTTCCCCAAATTTTCGTTGAGCTGAATGCTTTTCACTATAGACAGAGGAACAAATGACCATATCTTTGCACTAAAATTTGTATGAGGTTGACCACCAAAATTTTGAGATACACCAACTTGAAGAAGCATACCAAAAACATGTAACTAGTTGCCGTACTTATCACCGTAGCCAACCTGATAACTCAGTTATCCTTCCGCCTCAAAATCATGAATATTTACCAAAACCTGGCAGAAAATATTAATTCGAACCCTCTTCTTCCATTCTAGACCAACAAATTAACAAAAATGTCCATGCAAAGGGGGAGAAAAGAGAAGGAGAGAGAATTGCTATAAATAGACGAACTACGGGTACCGAGAGTGTGAAATTTAATGGTGGTCTGCCTCCCTGTGTGTCAGAAATGACCAAAACCAGGCTACAGAAGCATATTTCTATGCAGAAACAAGAAAGACGAGCTACTTTACTCATCGTAACGATCAAATCAAATTCGGGTACTATTTTTAGATCAACCAAGGTCTGGGATTCCCGAGGGATTCCCTCCCTTTGACTGACAATCCTGACCTATCCGGCGAAGTAATAGCTACTTTCTTTTGATAATTTATGTTTATAGGGGAAAAGGAGACAGGTACTAAAGTATCACCTAGAAATAGTTTGAAAAGTTAGTGCGAATCTAAGACATGGCAACGCCCTTAATAGAAATACTCAGGAAGTCTGTTATAATAAAAACGTCCTAACGGTGTCTTAAAAGTTGTAAATAGTCGCGATTGGGGACTTTATACAATCTAATGGAAAACTGAATTGGCATCCAACTTAGAAAATATTTTAGCACCTGACATTTGTACTAAAGTTGAGACGACAGTAGGAAGCATATAATGTTCCGGTAAGACATTGTCGTTAAGTTTAGTAAAATCTAAACAAACTCTAATATTTCCATCAGGCTTAGTTACAGGTACGATAGGAAAACAATAATCAGTTCGCTGGTCTACCCTAGAAATAACTCCACTACTTTCTAAACGAAGTAGTTCTGCTTTACGTTTATCATATTGAGCTAATTTTACAACTCTTGATGTAATAACATAATAGGGTTTAGCCTCAAGCTTTCAACGAATGGTTATTCACCTTCAAGAGTGCCTAACCCTTTAAACAATTTAGGATATTGCTGGACATTGGTTAATTTCTGATTACAATTTACACTGTCCGCAGTAGAATAAGTCAAGTCAGCTAACTGTAATAAATTAAAATCTAAAATTGCAGGTTTGCCTAATAATGGATAACTTAAATTATCAACAACATAAATATCCTGCACGTTGCTTACATCCTTAATTAAGCATGTACCTCTAAATGTACCTAAAACATGTAATTGATTATTACAAGGACTATACAATATTTCTTAGGTTGTCGTAACTTAAAGTTAGGATTTCTACTTTTAATAGACTCAAAATCAGTCTGTGATATCAATGTGACTTCTGCACCTGTATCAATTCTAAAAGTGAAATCTGAACCATTAACATTAACATTAACTTTAAAAGGATTATCATTGGAATATGAAGCAAAACCAATAAGAACATTTCTGGTGGAGTGTCCGACACTTGAAAAACTCGTTTACTAAGACACACTTTGTCCCAATGCCCAACTTTGCTGTGATGAGACGGGCAATCTTCACGCTTATGAGACGAACCGCCGCAACGATGACAACTGGAAGTCTTCTCATCTATGACGGGGAATTTGAGTCAAAATTCAGTGCTATGTTGTTAGTGCTATTTCATGTCCAATGTTGCAAATGTTGAATATAATGTGTAAATTGTAGGAAGTCAAATGTAAAAAGATATTGTAATATTGACAAATGAAATACATCGTGTTAATTGACATCTACTTATTGTCATTAAACATTTCACATTTCCAAATTTACCCAGACTGAACACTCGCATCTTGTCATATGACACGCGCGCTATGTATTGTACCGTTCAACATTTCACTTTTACATCGTAACACACAACTAACGACATGGAATTAGCCATTATGCAAACAAGTTCACACGACACTTAATTTTAATCACGTGACATCTCGCGTGAGTGGCCCTCTATAATATACATGTAGCTCACCAAGAGCATATCGGTTTCATGTATCTGAAAACATCAATATACAGAATATTTAAAATACCTATGATAAATAATAATGTAGAAATTTTAAAATGTTTAGGAGCTTTTATATATAATTCGTTCATGTCTATGTAAATTATGTATGTTTATATTATTATGTACATGTATGTTATAATTTTATCTGTATGTGCACATAAACTTGTAATATTTTTTATGCAATAAAAGTCGGATTTGTTATGTCATTTAGGTAAAACACCTAGTCAAAACCTACAACTCGGAAATGTGAAAAGAAATGCAATTAAAACAAAACTAAATAGTGATTACATTTTAGTTTCCACCTGGTCGTCCCGAGTCGTTTTGGAATCTTACTTACAATCCCCATATCCCCCAGAGATCCCACTTCCCACAGCAAAGAATGCTTAGGCCAAGTCCCGAATCTATCAAATACAGTTTGAAGAAGAGTAGGCGAGACTTATGTCATATACTATAAAAATGTTTTCTATTTAAACAAGCTTCCACCATATGCCCCCATTTTTGGTCAAAGGAGAAATGGGGTTTAACGTCCGCTCGACACAAACTAGTTCATTATAAACATATTATATAATTTTATTCCAATAATTCGCTTGCCCGTAGAATGTGACCCACTCCTTGTCAATTACAAGCTTGGGGTGCCACTCGACCCAATGACAAGCCTTATGGTCTAAAGCACACACGTTAGACCAAATGACAACCCAACCCCACAAAAATATAAACAGAACAACATTTGAAAATGTTGGAAATGTCCTATGTGAAATGTTTAATCACAAAAAGTAGATGCCAATTTACACGATGTATATGTCAGTATTAAAGGATTTTTAAATTTTAACTTAAGTCCAATCTACATCTAACGTTCAACATTTGCAACTTAGGACATGTAATAGCACTAAAAACATAGCACTGACTTTTGACTCAAATCCCCCGTCATACTCATCAGCTAGAAATTTCTGCTGTTGAGCTTGAAAAGATTGGGTAGGTTTCTTTACACGTCGTTTTTCGTACCCACCAGGCTTCGTCTTGACGTGACGAATAGCGTTACTTGCAGGTAAATCTTCTACAAGTTCCTGACGAATCTCCCTGGTTTGAGAAATAACTGCTTCGTGTTGATTAACGATATTAATTACCGCTTGTAATGTTAGGTCTGAATTCAGCTGAAGTTTCTTTGACAAATTGACATCAGTTATGCCAACTACAAACCGATCTCTAATAAGTTCATCACGAACACGAACAAATTCACAATGTTCAGTGAGAGGATATAACGATATAATAAAAGAATCTGCAGACTCTCCCTCAAGTTTACATCTTTGGTTAAATTTGGCTCGTTCAAATATGACGTTCTTCCGGATGACAAAATGATTCTGGGATGCTGTTTTGACAATTTGTTTAGATAATCTGAACTGTCGGCTCGATGGTCAAAGACGAAACGTTGGAATATGTCTTCTGCTTGTGGTCCTTTGCTTGCTATAAATAAGCATATTAACTTGTTGATCATTAGGCTGTGTGGCAAGACCTGAAGCCACTCGATACCTATCAAAACGTCTGATCCATATAGGCCAACTCTGAACATTGTTATAATCAAATTGTTCTGGAGGTTGTACAAGCGAAGTATGGCTTGATTGGTTACAGCGGGAAGCCATGACACTTTCAACTTTCACTTTGATATTTTTTCTGCCAAACGAAATTTGTTGTTCGTGGAAAACTTACATAAAAATTACAAAAACGTCGTTGTCTATTATATGCTCCATTCTTTTTAATGCAAAGATTTCCAAATCCCACTTCTGACACCATGTTGTGTTGGTTGAAATACGAGTTCGATGTCATAATAATCTTTTATTAGTCTTCCAGCATGGTACAGAATAGTTCCGCGCCAAACGATGAATATCACGTGCCAGTAAAGCGTCTGCTAAATATACAACAGAATATTGTCTTACACAACATCATTGTATTTTATACTGGGTTAAACTTCAAGCACTTGGAACGTCTCCCGGAACTATTCTTGAACTATTATAGCAAGAACGGGTAGCTCTATATCTAATTCTTACATAATGCATCTTTAATCTGAGCAACCAAAATAATAATCGATTACATATTTTTTTGTACTGAAAGCTTATGATACAATACTTACCTTTCTTGCAATACCCAGGAATCGTCCTCCCTGTATTTCAGCCGATTTTTTGTTGAGAACACATGACTGGGCAACTACACTGATGTTACTTCCACCACGTGTTTGGAATCTTACAAATAAATAAGCCCCTTGATCCTGTCAAAGAGCATTAATATGAATTCATTAATTTATAAGCCTACTGTCTTTGTTTAAAATACTAATTACTATATCATTTAAAAATAAACTATTTTAATCCGTAAAACTAAAGCGTTAAGCTGTCTAACAATATCTAACATAAAATTTACCAACGGTTTATACGGTGGCATATCCCAGGCATATTCTAATTTTGGTTTGTATTCATAGCTGAAACGTTGTCTGTGTGTATCTAGTGGTTGTTCAGGGTATCGGAAGCCGTATTGGTCACCATAGCGACTGCGATATGACAAAGGCGGTTCCTGTGTCTGGTTGTCCTCGTAGTTTTCTATGCGAGATAAAGAGTTATGTTGTTCTCGATATAATGGAGGCTGTAAAAAAAATTATATCTGATCCAGCTGCATATAAAAATAACCATATCTGGGATTATGAAGTCTATTTTTGTCTGAATCGTAGACCTACGTCAATTCTTAGTCCTATTAGTATTATTATTAAGCTTTATTTATGAAGATTTCATATGTATAACATAATTATGAAAGCTTATTGTTTCTGTTAAGATTAATATCATTAAGCTTTCATATATTTATATATGAAAGCTTATTGTTTTTGTTAAGATTATTAAGCTTTCATATATAAAAGCTTATTGTTTCTGTTAATTTACGGCTTATATAGGGGGGGGGGGAAATTTCGCCGAGACACCGGTACCGATTGTCCGAAAACCATGAAATTTGGACACAATACACACATTACCATCAAGGACTCAGTGCTTTACCACCATTTTAATCCCATTAAAAAAAGAGTTTTAGCAAAAAAACGATTTTCGGAATTTAATATTGGTTTTAATTAATTTTGAAATTGCAAATGCAAAGAGATTTTATCGCCTCTTCTGTATTTGATAGGTATTAGTACATACACATATTCCTGACCGGAACGATGTTTCGACACTAGAAACCGAAATCGCCCATTTTGAACTTATTTGACTGCCGAGGCATCGTTACGGTTTTCCAAATCTTTGGAATTTCAAGCAGTTGGCTGTGCCGCGATGATATTGATCACATATTAAAAGGAGAACATATTCAGATATCAAGAACAAAAAAAATCGATAAAATACGGCAATTTTTTAAGCAAAATACTTTGATGGGTAGGGCTGGGTTTGGAATTTATTTTCATTGTGAACTAATTTGACTGCCGAGGCATCGTTACGGTTTTCCAAATCTCTGGAATTTCAAGCAGTTGGCTGTGCCGCGATGATATTGATCACATATTAAAAGGAGAACATATTCAGATATCAAGAACAAAAAAAATCGATAAAATACGGCAATTTTTTAAGCAAAATACTTTGATGGGTAGGGCTGGGTTTGGAATTTATTTTCATTGTTCTCGGAATCTCACTCATTTTCATTTTTTATATGTGATAGTTAGGAACTCAAGGTACAACCTGTGCACATTTGAAGGAAATCAGACGATTGGAACGTTGCATGGGCAGTGCAAATCTATCCCGGTCGCGAAAATTTGCATTGAGCAAACCTTGTCTAGTCGTTTGTATGTTACGACAAAACAAGGCCAGCGTGGATCATTTGTGCAGAACGGAAGGTCTTTTAAGGAAGAATGTCTTGTCGTTCGGATAGTACGAAAAACGGAGGTCACTGTGGTTCCCCGTTGTCAGTGGTGAAGGACGGAAGGTCCGGCAAGGATCCGTGTCTAATCGTTTGGATGCGACGAAAAACTCGGACCCCCTAGTCCGTGGTGCAAGGATTAGTGTCTAGTCGTTCGGATGGTTACTAAAACCCGAGGAAAATGTTGTTCACCGTTGTCTGTGGTGAAGTATGTAAATCCTAGCAAGGATCTGTGTCTAGTCGTTTGGATGGTCGGGGGTTGGCTTTGAATTTATTTTCAACGTATTTTGAATCTCCAACTCTTCTATTTTAATATGTGATAGCTGGAGTCCAGGTAAAATCTGTGCAAATTTGAAGGTAATCGGACCACCGGAACGTTGCCTGGGCAGTGCAAATTAACCCCGTCACAAATATTTGTTCATCTTTCAACGCGTTTTATATTGTATTATGGCCGCCATCTTAGATTCACCGTCATTTACCAAACAATTCCGAAATAGACCCCAATTCCCCAAATTGACAAAAAAGTCTTTTTACTTTCCGGCGAGGAACTGTTCACCTTGGTACCTAGGTGCACTGAAAATTTTAAGGCCATACCTGCATTCGTTCAGTGTTTGAATCGGTCCCTGCGAGTTTTTGACCAATTTTATTATATTGTTGACATTCTTTATATAACCCTTGACACGTGACTGGAAATGATTGTGAATATGAAAGCTTTCATATCTGCTTTGCAGATCGGGTTAGGGTTTCACACTGCGAAATTTGTGTGAAGCATTATTTTTTATGTTAAAATTATTCTTCTTATTATAATTAATATTCTTTTTCAATTTTGATTAGATCTCAGCAACTGCTTGTCGCATCGTTACAATTTTTTCGGTTTTACTGCGAAAGTGAGTGTGACTTAGAGGATAAAGCTATTTTGAACGTTCTGTGACAATGCGAAATGTCCGAAATCACCGCAGCTATTGTTATTAGATATATTGCAGTAATTTTAACAGTTATCATTCGATTTTAACTATCGGGACATTTTGGCATAATCGGGGACAGGGCACATAGCTACGCTACTTTTGATTTTAGGCAAATCTTTGCAGATATAAGGCTAGACTGGTGGCCAGTCTCCTCCACACACCAAAAATTGGCCAGTCCTCTGCAAAAAAAAAACCCGAAAAAAAACTCATCTCTAGAGACTGGGCAAATAGAGCTTCATTCTTATCTAGTAGGTCAACCTGCATTATGTAGGTCGTGTGATGATCACGACATATCTAACAACAACGTGACGTCAACCCTCAGACGGTCTAAGCATGACTGCTTTGCACTCCAGTCGAGACGCATGATTCATGTCACGTGAGTCGGGGCTTGCTTGATAACTGTCAATCATTCCAAATAAGGAAGAATGTAAAACATGACAGGAACGCCCATTTTATTGTGAAGCTCGCAAATTGTCCAGTCTCTGGTGCTAGTTACAGGTTTACTCAAAAAAAATTTTTTATACAAATGGAAACGAAAGTGTTGGTTTACTAAAAATTAATACTTTTATATAAATCGAAATGTAAAATAAATAGAAGAGACTGGGCCAGTCTAATATGAGGCGCCAAAGTTCATATGTTCTGTTGTCTCAATTGCCATTTTCTTTGTTACCGGAAGAGTTATCTGTCGGCACCGGGAGTAGCGTAATTTTACCAAAAACTACAATTTTTCGAAAGCCAGTATATTATTTTTTTTTAAAAACTGATATCACCAAGAGAGTGAGCCCTCGAAATTCGCAAAAAGGTGTGAGCTCAGTTTTTTATAATTTCGATTTCATTTTCGAACAAATTTGATTAAGGGATGAAAAAAGTTGAAAAAATGACCTATTTACAACCCATTAAGACATTTCAGATTTTAAAATATTTCTACGTAACTTTTATAAACTTATAGCTTTAATCAATACAAAGACCATGTATGTTAAAATTAGTTTCTAATATAAGCAGTTGCCTAGAAATGGGAATTTTACGTAAGCCATTGTTTTCGTTATTTTGCCTGTAAAATAGTCAAATTGTATTGGATTTTCACAAAAGTGACACCATTTGATTCAAAAAGCAAGTATGCGTCATATCAAATTGATTACAATTTAAAATAGCCACCGGAAGTGACGAAATTTTGTCAAAAACTGACGGTTTTCTTTAAGTCATTTTTGAAGGTTTTTGGTTCATAAAAGTGTCGATATTCGATTTTCATAAAAATTCACTGTGGGATACCTAGTATCAATTACGAGTTCATACAAGTAATTTAAGATTTCCATTCTCACCAACAGTAATGTAATTTTTCAAAAAGCTGTATTTTTAGCCTTCAAAAAAGATATCTTTTCAAATGAGTCTGATTTGTAATGTTTTTAAAGTTATTATATTTGATTCCATTCAACAAATAGATTGAACCCATACGATCATAAAAATACTACAAAATAGTTTCTAACTTGCACGTTTGCGGAGAAATAGACGATTCTCTACAAGTCACTTTTCAAGGTTTTTGGTCTATATCTACGTAAACGTTTCACTATGTAATGCCTTATGCCATTTCTGGTTACGATAAACTAATTGAATATTTTCACGATCACCGGAAAAAAAGTAATTTTGTCTAAAATGTATAAAATGAATTGATATTTGCTGGATTTGGTTGAATCAGCTTCCATTTTATTTGATGTGTGCAATGTTTATGTGGATATCTGTTGATCGGTTCCATTGGTACTGCAAGTGATATGAGTTTTAAGAGTAACGTGGGCCTGAAAGTGACATAAGGGGTAAGGTAATGTAGTACCAGTGACACCCGTCTAGTTCTTATTATTAGTCTGAAAGACTATTGTTTTTACTAAAATTATTAGTAGGGTTTTACACTGCGTTTTTTTAAAATTATTATTGTTTTTGCTAAAAAATTATTAGGGTTTCACACTGCGTAATTTCACAATTGGTCGTGGCTTAGAGAGTGTGTCTCCTTTAAACGAAATTTATACTATCAGGATAGCCTGGCGCATGGTCGAGTGTTTGGTATTTGAATATTTCAAAAATTCAAATTTTGCCTTTGAAGTTTTCCGTGCCGACAAGGTTGTTTTCGAGCATGCGCTACGCTACAATCAATGGTAGCATGACTACCAAATACCGGCGAGGAACTATTCACGTTGGTACCTAGGTACCCTAAAATTTTCAAGGTGATACCTGCCTTTGTTCAAGCCGTTTGTTCGTGGCACCTACCGTGCGTCGTGTCTTTGCGCATGCGCTACGCTAGAACCATTAGCACCAAATTCTGGCGAGGAACTTTTCAAGTTTATACCTAAGTACCCTGAAATTTTTAAGGTGATACCTGCATTCATTCAAGTCGTTTGTTCTTGGCACGGCGTTCAGTCGATTTACGGGGAAAAGGGGAATTTCGCCGCGACACCGGCACCGATTGCCCGAAAACCATGATATTTGGACACAATACGCCCATTACCATCACGGACTCTACCTCCATTTCAATCCCATTAAAAAAAAGAGTTTTAGAAAAAAACGATTTTCGGAATTTAATATTGGTTTAAATTAATTTTGAAATTGCAAATGCAAAGAGATTTTATCGCCTCTTCTGTATGTGATAGGTATTAGTACTATACACACATATTCCTTAAAAAAACAATTTTTTAACATGACCGGAACGATGTTTCGACACTTTTGACTGCTGAGGCATCGTTACGGTTTTCAAAATCTCTGAAAATTCTAGCGGTTGGCTGCACCGCGATGATATTTATCACATATTAAAAGGAGAAAATATTCAGATATCAAGAACAGAAAAAATGGGCAATTTTTTAAGCAAAATACTTTGATGGGTGGGGGTGGGTTTGGAATTTATTTTCATTGTTCTCGGAAACTCACTCATTTCCATTTAATATGTGAAAGCTAGAATCTCAAAGTACAATCTGTGCAAATCGGAAGGAAATCGAACAACATGAACGTTGTCTGGGCAGTGAAAATCTATCCCTGTTGTGAAAATTTGCTTTCGGCAAACCTCGACGGACGATACGATGGACGTTTATATGATATACATATTATTATAATCCCTATGTAATATTTTAATTATTTACTGCTATAATATGAAATATCACTTATTCCCCCGCTAAATAAAAATCGGTCACCGGGTGCTGTACAACTTCAAGGTGCCTGCGACCAACTCTACACTTTCTATTGCCAGAAAATATTTTTATTACTCGTCTAATTCAAGTTTTAAAATAAACAATATTTTTTTTGAAAATCGATGTCGAAATTTAGTGTATTACATATGAAACAATGGGCCTGAGGCATATTTTATTAATATATAGAAATTAATACAGTGTTCTTATCATGTGTTAAAAGAGTGCCAGAAATGTCTTGAAATTCAGCCATTTGTGTATTTAGTATATCAATTATATTATGTGTGTATTACAAAGCTCTGATTTGTGTGATTTGTGAATCTCAAACTCTTCTTTTTTTTAATATGTGATAGCTAGAGTTCCAAGGTACAATCTGTGCAAAGTTGAAGGTAATCGGACCACCGGAACGTTGCCTAGGCAGTGCAAATGAACCCCGTCACGAACATTTGTTCATTTTTCTACGGGATTTATATTGTATTATGGCCGCCATCTTAGATCCATAGGTAATCGGACCACCGGAACGTTGCCTGGGCAGTGCGAATGAACCCCGTCACGAAAATTTGTTCATTCTTCAACGCGTTTTATATTGTATTATGGCCGCCATCTTGGACCCAGCGTCATTTACCAAACAACTCCAAAATATACCCCAAATCCCCAAATTGATAAACATTTCTTTTTACTTCGCGCATGCGCCATGCTGGAACGAAAGATACCATGACTACCAAATTCCAGCGAGGAACTGTTACCCTTGGTACCTAGGGGCACTGAAAAATTTAAAGCCATACCTGCATTCGTTCTTGACACGGCTCCTGCCGTTCGTTTTCCGCCATTTACGTCTTTTGTAAGGGCGAATAAAGTGGAATTTCGCCACGACACCGGTACCGATTGTCCGAAAACCATCAAATTTGGACACAATACGCCCATTACCATTCTAGATTCTCTGCCTTACTTCGATTTTGATCCGATTAAATTTTCTTTTGTATTTTTCCCATCTTGTTTATAAGGTAAGTGTAATTTTGTTTTGTATTTTTCCCATCTTGGTTATAAGGTTTGGTATTTTTTTTTAGATCCCTGATGACATATGACGCTTGACATGTGACCGGAAATGATTGTTAATATTAAAGCTTTCATATCTGGCATATATTAATATATGAAAGCTTATTGTTTTTGTTAAGATTATTAAGCTTTCATATATTCATACATGAAAGCTTATTGTTTCTATTAAGATTATTATTACTATTATTAAGCTTTCATATATTCATATATGATAGCTTATTGTTTTTTATAAGATTTTTATTATGAAGCTTTCATATGTATTTACATATGTGACCCTATGGTGTCTGTTAAGATTATTAAAAATTTCGTATATTCATATATGAAAACTTATTGTTTCTGTTATGATTAATATTATTATTATTATTATTCTCACTCTTCAGAAGCTAACCATGGGATCATTCTGAAAGTTTTACCTATCCCCCTTAAGATTGGTGGTGGCTGTTGGGTAAATACATGCTTGTTGTTTTTGTTAAGATTATTATTATTTTTATTATTATTATTTTTTTATTTTTTTTGTGTGTGTGTTTTTCCTGCAAATCTTATATCTCAGAATCTAACCGTAGGATCTTTCTTAAACTTTGACCTACGCCCCCCCCCCCCAAAGAATGGATGGTGGCTTTGGAATAGGCATATTTTCAAAACGTTTAACACATCCGAAATCACCGAAATTTACAAACAAATGCATTTGACCTACTTAGCTGTAACTTTTTGACTATTTGAACCAGTTTACTAAAACAAAATTCTTTGAGTTCTTGAATCATTTACTTCAAATCTGCCATTTCGGATTTTTTGAATTTCAAATTCGCCCCTGTGATTTCGAACCGGAAGTTAAAATCAAAATGACAACTTCTTTAATAGTTGGACGATTTTTTATGAAATTAAGTATGTAAGTATATCTTATCGATACGCCTTCATAAATATCATTAGAAAATTTCTAAATTATCTTCCCTTGGTGAAATTAACGATCAAATTTTTCAAAAAAATCTACGAAATATAGGTAAGATTGCCTTGAATTTTTTTTTTTTGGTACTAGCTACGACACTACTGATTCGTACACAAAATATGGAGTTTGTAGCCCAAACCAGAAGTGCCAACACCTCGAAATGTGAAAAATAAATAAGTCCTTTTTGGTATTTTACTTACAGACATAGTAATTATATTTTCTAAATCCTTGTACGAAGGCCGAAAAACAGTAAAGAATACATTTTTGATTTCTGGCAAATCATAAACGCTTTTAAAATTGAAAATGACATATAGTTAAAAAAATCCACATTTGTGGGCTTGAAAACATACAAAATTGGTCGTGGCTTAGAGAGTGTGTCTCCTATTAACGAAATTAATACATTTTAGGATAGCCTGAAATATTTAAAAAATTCGAATTTCGCCTTCGAAGTTTTCCCTGTCGACAAGGTTGTTTTCGAGGTTAGCGGTTTTGACTTCGCGCATGCGCTACGCTAGAACCAAAGTTACCATGAGCACTAAATTCCGGCGCGAAACTTTTGACGTTGGTACCTAGATACCCTGAAATTTTCAAGGTGATACCGGCATTCGTTCAAGTTGTTTGTTCTTGGCACGGCGTTCTGTCCGGCTTATATAGAGGAAAAAAGGGAATTTCGCCGCGACACACCGATTGTCCGAAAAACCATGAAATTTAGACACAATACGCCCATTACAATCGCGGACTTTGTGCTTTACCCCCATTTGAATCCCATTAAAAAAAAACAAGAGTTTTGCCTTTAAAATTGAAAATGACATATAGTTAAAAAAAAAATCCACATTAATAGGCTTGAAAACATACAAAATTGGTCGTGGCTTAGAGAGTGTGTCTCCTATTAACGAAATTAATACATTTCAGGATAGCCTGAAATATTTTAAAAACTCGAATTACGCCTTTGAAATTTTCCCTGTCGACAAGGTTGTTTTCAAGGTTAGCGGGTTTGACTTCGCGCATGCGCTACGCTAGAACCAAAGTTACCATGGGCACTAAATTTAAAAAATTTCATATATAATAGCTAGAATCTTAAGGTACAATCTGTGCATATATGAAAGCTTATTGTTTCTGTTAAGATTATTATTACTAAAACGTTTTTCGAATCCGAAATCACCGAATTTTACGAACAAATGCATTTGGCCTACTTAGCTGTAACTTTGTGACTATTTGACCTTTTTTACTAAAACAAAATTCTTTGAGTACCTAAAATCATTTACTTCAAATCTGCTATTTCGGATTTTCAAATTTCGAAAATTCGCCCCCCGTGATTTCGAACCGGAAGTAAAAATTAAGATGACAACTTCTTTAATAGTTTCACGATTTTCATGAAATTTAGTATGTAAGTAGATCACAGTTATACGACTTCAAAACTGACTTTAAACAAATCTAAATTATCTCCCCTTGGAGAAATTAAGGATCCAAATTTTCAAAATATAGGTCAGATTGCCTTGATTTTTTTTGGTACTAGCTACCGCACTACTGATTCGTACACAAAAAAATGAGTTTGTAGCCCAAACCGGAAATGGAACCATCTTGACATGTTAAAATCGATAAGGCTTTGTTGATATTTTACTTACAGACAAGGCGATCATCCTTTTAGGAAAACCAAAAAACTGCCGGGAATAGAATTTTGATTTAGGTCAACTGATGGGCGCCAATTTGAATTGAAAATAAAAAATAGTGAAAAATCCACCATAATGGGCTTGAAAACATACACAATTGGTCGTGGCATTAAGAATCTGTCTCCTATTAACACAATTTATACCTTTCCAAGTAGCCCGGCTCATGGTCGAGTGTTTGAAATTTGAATATTTCCAAAATTCTCATTTCGCCTTTGATGTTTTTTTGTGCCGACAAGGTTGTTTTCAAGTTTAGTGGTTTTGATTTCGCGCATGCGATACGGTATAACCAAATGTACCATGAGTACTAAATTCACGTTGGTACCTAGGTACCCTAAAATTTTCAAGGTGATGCCTGCATTTGTTCAAGCAGTTTGTTCGTGGCACCTGTCGTTCGACGTTTTTTTAAAAGTCAATTATTTACGGCTTTCATAAGGGGAAAAAGTAGAATTTTGTCGCGACACCGGTACCGATTGTCCAAAAGCCATTAAACTTAAGACTTGATGCTAAACTCCAAATTTATATGATCAACTCCAAATATATGACGTTCTTCTTTTATAAATGACAAACAAAATATATATGTGGAACTTTTTAAATACACTCTAAGTTAGACTCATATTACCGGTCTTAGAAGTTTAAGTTGTCTACGTCTTGTTATTCGAGTGGAGGAGACGTTTCCCCCCAAATTTGATAGGCTTTGGCGTCATATTATAATAGAGATGACAGTGAGAGGTGAAATGAAATGAGTAAAATGGGGTTTAATTTCCTACTGTTCTGCTCCTTAACTGGGCTAATGATGATGGACATATGCAGTGTGCCTGGGCAGCGGCGCTACGGCCTACTCTGATATTGAATTGCAACTGCTGAAGGATCTTTTAAGTGCACGCCAATCTGTACACGGGACCTCGTTTTTTTGTCCCACCCAAACGACTAGACAACTGACCTTGTCAGACCCCCCATCCTGCATCACTGACAAGGAGAAGCCACAGCGGAAAATCTGGATGAAGTTAAAGGTGTTGGATGGCCGAATGGTTAGCACGTGCGTGCTGTATCATAAAGCCTGTCATTGAGTAAACTGTAGTGTTTTCGAATCCCCGGCTCTATGCGACAAGGAGTAGTGTCGCCTGTCCAAGCTCGTAGGGTGTCTCCGGGTCCTCCGATTTCTTCCCACTGCTAAAGACCCCTACGCGCAAGCGAACTATTGAAATAAAAGTAAACCATATGTTAGTCCCGAAATTACCTAGTTTGTGTCGAGTGGACGTTTAACCCCACATCTCTCTCTCTCTTCTCTCTCTCTAAATTTGGACCCCATAACCGTAGGGGATCACGTGGTTAGCCAGGTTTTCAGGGTGCCGCTGTTTCCCATTGCCAGTGATCCCGGATTAGGAGCGGAACAGTAGAACGTTGATCCCCAGTTCATTTCATTTAGTTCTATGCTGTAAGGTGGGTCGCGTGGCTAAGTTGGTAAGGTGCTGGCTCGCTAGCCTGGAGGCCGGGTGTTCGATCCATGCATTGGCCGACAAAGTTCATCTCGAATTTCCGGCGTGGTTTCCCTTTGTCAGTGATGCAACAGGAGGGCCTGACACGGACAGCTGCCTAGTTGTTCAAATGGGACGAAAACCCGAGGTCCAGTGTACACATCGGCGTGCACGTAAAATATCCCTTGGCAGTTGGAATTCAGTTGCTGTCCGGGCAAAAATTTCCTTCATACCACACTGTATGGCGTCTGCCCGTCTCCAATAAGCCCAGGTTATTTTGATTAATTTTTTGCGCGGATGCAATGTTTCTAACTATATTTAGACTAGTAACTTCGCGAGTTTTTGACCAATTAAAATACTTTTTTTTCTTGTTATTTTCTTTAAAATACTTGATATAATCGTTGACACGTGACGGTGAATACCGTCATTTACCAAACAACTCCGAAATATACCGAAAATCCCCAAATTGACAAAAGTATCTTTTTACTTTGCGCAAGCGCCACGTTCGAACCAAGGTTTTCAGATTATTATTTTTTTGCCCGGGTGCAATGTTTTTTGTAACTATATTTAGACCTGTAACTTTGCGAGTTTTTGACCAATTTTAATTTTTTTTCTTGTCTTTTTCTTTGGGATACTTGATATAATCGATGACACATGACGGTGAATACTGTCATTTACCAAACAACTCCGAAATATACCCAAAATCCCCAAATTGACAAAAATATTTTTTTACTTCGCGCAAGCGCCACGCGGGAACATAAGTTTTTAGAATGAGAGAGAGAGGGGGGGGGGAGAGAAATGGGGTTTAACGTCCACTCAACACAACTAGGTCATTTCGGGACTAACATATGGTTTTAATTTTATTTCAAAAATTCGCTTGCGCGTAGCTAAAGGTCGAAGCGCGGCACTGTAGACCACTAGGCTATCCCAACTTTTTTGAATTAACTTCACCACGTTTTGACTGATTACAGTGATTTTTTTTTCTTGTTCAGATTATTTATATCACCTATGACATGTGACAGAAACTGACTGTGAATATGAAAGCTTTAATATCTGCTGAGCAGATCTAGTTATTTTTTTATTATTTTTTTGATGTGTTTTTCCTGCAAATCTTATATCTCAGAATCAATCCGTGGGATCTTTCTGAAACGTTGACCCCCCACCCACCCAAGAATGAATGGTGGCTTTAGAATAGACATATTTTCAAAACCCTTATAAGACATATAGAAATAGATTGCACATACAGGTATCGTTATCAAGCAAATAAATCATTTATTTGCTTGATAACGATACCTGTATGTGTATTGAAACGTAGCATGTTAATAAAATTCAGAAGTAGTATATCCATAAAGTGTGTTTATTTTTATATTTTCAAAACGTTCACCGAAATGCATTTGAACTACTTAGCTGTAACTATTTGACTATTTGACCTATTTTATTAAAACATAATTCTTTGAGTTTCTTGAATCATTTACTTCAAATCTGCCATTTCGAATTTTTCAAATATCGAAATTCGCCCCCGTAATTTTAAACTGGAAGTTAAAATCAAAATGACAACTTCTTTAATAGTTCGATGATTTTATGAAATTAAGTATATAAGTAGATCTTATCAATACGACTTCAAAATTTTCTAAATTATCTCCCATTGGTGATATTAAGGATCAAAGTTTTCAAAAAAATCTATGTAATATAGGTCAGATTTCCTTGAATTTTTTTTTTGTATTAGCTAGGACACTACTAATTGTAGCCGTAACCGGACGTGACACCATCTTGAAATGTCAAAAATCCCTAAGGCTTTTTTGGTATTTTACTTACAGACTTGACAATTATATTTTCCGAGGCACCTACCGTGGGTCATAGCTTTGCGCATGCGCTACGCTAGAACCAAAGTTACCATGAGCACCAAATTCCTGCCAACAACTTTTTACGTTGGTACCTAGGTACCCCAAAATTGTGATACCTGCATTCGTTCAAGTCGTTTGTTCTTGGCATGGCGTTCTGTCGGTGGGTTTTTTAAAGTCAATTTACGGCTTATATGTAGGCGGGGAAAAGGGGAATTTCGGCGCCACACCGGCACCGATTTTCCAAATACCATGAAATTTGGATACAATACGCCCATTACCATCACGAACTCTGTGCTTTTCCCCCATTTTAATCCCATAAAAAAAAAGATTTTTTAGCAAAAAAAACATTTTCGGAATTTAATACTCGTTTTAATTAATTTTGAAATTGCAAATGCGAAGAGATTTTATCGCCTCTTCTGAATGTGTTAGGTAATAGTTCTATACACATATTCCTTAAAAGACAATTTTTTAAATGACCCGAACGATGTTTCTATACTAGAAACCGAAATCGCCCATTTTGACCTTTTTTGACTGCTTGGGCATCGTTACGGTTTTCCAAATCTCTGGAATTTCTGTGCCGCGATTATATTAATCACATATTAAAAGGAGAACATATTCAGGTATCAAGAACAAAAAAAATCGATAAAATACGGCAATTTTTTAAAGCAAAAATACTTTGATGGGTAGGGCTGGGTTTGGAATTTATTTTCATTGTTCTCGGAATCTCGCTCATTTCCAGTTTTTATATGTAATAGCTAGAATCTCAAGGTACAATCTGTGCCAATTTGAAGGCAATCGGACCACTGGAACGTTGCGTGGGCAGTGCAAGTCTATCCCGGTCGCGAAAATTTGCATTCGGCAAACCTCGACGGACGATACTATGAGCGGACGTTGACACATACATGATATACATATTATTATAATCCCTATGAAATATTTTAATTATTTACTGCTATAATATGAAATATCACTTATTCCCCAGTTTAAAAAAAAATCGGTCACCGGGTGCTGTACAACTTCAAGGTGCCTGCGACCAACTCTACACTTTCCATTGACAGAAAATATTTTTTTTACTAGTTTAATTCATGTTTTAAAATAAACAATATTTTTTCGAAAAATTACTGTCGAAATTTAGTGTATTATAAATAAGATACAATGGGCCTGAGGCATATTTTATTGATATATAGAAATTAGGACAGAGTTCTTATCATGTGTTCAAAAAGTGCCAGAAATGTCTTGAAATTAAGCCATTTGTGTATTTAGTATATCAATTATATGTGTGTATTACAAAGCTCTGATTTGTGTGATTTGTGTACAACCCGTTCCCGACCCCCCCCCCCCCCTCTCCTCGCGTCAATACCATTGACCATGTATATATTAATTTTGCTGCCAACCCACCAACGCGAACATGACAGTGGAATTTCGCCACGACACCAGTACCGATAGTCCGAAAACCATCAAACTTGGACACAATACGGCCATTACCACCCCGGAGTCTGTGCTTTACTTCGATTTTGGTCCGATTAAATTTTATTTTGTATTTCTCCAATCTTGTTTATAAGATAAGTGTATTTTTTTTAGATACCTGATGACATATGACCCTTGACATGTGACCGGAAATGATTGTGAATATGAAAGCTTTTATATCTGCCTTGCAGTCTGAAAGCCTATTGTGATTACCAAAATTATTATTATTCGTCTGAAGGCCTATTGTAATTACTAAAATTATTATTATTATTAAGCTTTCATATGTATTTACATATGAAAGCTTATTGTTTCTGTTAAGATTATTATTAAGCTTTCATATATTCATATATATGAAAGCTTATTGTTTTTGTTAAGATTATTATTAGGCTTTCAGACTTTCAGACTATCAGACTTTTGTCTGAAAGACTATTGTTTTTACTAAAATTATTATTTATTATTATTATTATTTACCGCGGGAGCCTATATCCCAGTGCCTGTAAAAGATACAGATCTAATTTTTTATCGGGAAACCATGTGGTGGCTACTTGTAAAACTCCATTTGAAACTTCTGCGCAGACCGGAAGTTGCCGATTTTCGTGTGGTGAAAAAAAGTAAAAAATCGGCCGTAGATTAGTCAATTCTGTACCTATTTTGATACAAATGACATTTTCGGAAACCCTAAATCTTTTTTTCGGACTGTAGCAGTTAAAAATTTCGAATTTTCGAAACTGCGTCGCTGACTTTAGCGTTCGAAAAATGAAAAATGTGTTTTAAGAGACAGTTTTTGTTATTTTTCAAAATTTTCAAATTTGACTTACATTTTTGGATACCTGAAAGCAATTCGGTTCCAGTAATACAAGTTTCATTCGGAGTTATCGCCCTTTATTTTCAAGTTTTTTCGAATTTTCTTCACATTTTGTAAGCTAAAGTTTCGTTTTACGGCCAAATCGACGTTTCTGAAATTCTTAGAACATAAAGACATATGATCAAACCGTTGCATAAAACAACTCCAACTACGATCTGTGAACCGTAAAAAACGTAAAAACAATTGGTGCTTTATGGAAAAACGTAATTTCTCCGTCCGATATCAACGGATTTAAACGATTAAGTTAGGAAGCACGAACATTTTTGTATCGTATGATACCCGATTTATACGGATACTATGACCAAGCAGCCAAAAATGGCACGCTGAAAATCAAGTGTTTTCTGATTTGGAGCGATTTTGGACACATGTATCTTGAAAACTTAACCTACAATTTTTTTTCTAACTTTTTCTATCGAGAGTCCCTTCGGGGGCATTCTACATGAATCTATCCAAAAAGACTTTGAAATGTCTGAAATAGGATATAAAAGTGACTGAAATCGGAAAAAGTCGCAAAATCGTAAAATTTTTGAAAATGCTTTATGATTTTTTTTTAAAAAGATTTTCGAAAAATGTTTACACATTCAGATAGCTGACCTAATTCCGATTCTAACGATGTATAATATGTATTGAAATACTGAAATTAAATTTCCGATATTTTGATATTTTTGCTTTTTTGGCACTTTTAAACATAGGATTTCTCAGGTGTATTTTATATGATAGATAATGTCCTTACAGATCGCTCTGGCAATTTAATTGCCCAAGCCGGTTATTAAAATAATCTCGACAATAATCACCATTCCAGAAGTATTCAAAAAATGAAAAAGGGATAAACAAATTTGTGCTCTTGCGAAAAGCTTAATATCTCGGTCAGAAGTAAATTGTCTTAGGATAGCGCATTTATTTGACTATTATATGGCATCTCAGTGGTACAATTTCGATGGTTAGAAAATAAATTATGGTTCGCCGAAAATCTAGTAATTTCACTTTTTGGAGCCTTTCTAGATGTCTTTTTCTCGAAAGCGACACTTACGAATTTTCTGAAACTTTTTAAAAGCTGGGTTCTATCGGTGGTCTGTGGCGTGTGTGTGTATTTTTCCTGAAAATCTTATATCTCAGAATCTAGCCGTGGGATCTTTCTGAAACTTTGACCTACCCCCTTTCCCCAAGAATGGGTGGTGGCTTTGGAATAGGCATATTTTCGAAACGATTTTCGAATCCGAAATCACCGAAATTTACGAACAAATGCATTTGACCTACTTTGCTGTAACTCTGTGACTATTTGATCTATTATACTATTTTTTTTCTTTGTGTACCTTGACTCGTTTACTTGAAATATGCAATTTCGGATTTTTGAATTTCGAAAATTTGTCGCTGTGATTTCGAACCGGAAGTTAAAATCAAAATGACAACTTCTTTAGTAGTTGCACGATTTTGATGAAATTAGTATTTCAATAGATCTCACTCGTGCGACTTTAAAAATGACTTTAAAAGTTTTCTAAATTATCTCCCCTTGGTGATATTAAGGATCAAAGTTTTGAAAAAAATCGATGAAATATAGGTCAGATTGCCTTGATTTTTTTTTATTACTAGCAACGACACTACTGATTCGTACACAAAAATGGAGTTTGTAGCACAAACCGGAAGTGCCACCATATTGAAATGTGAAAATCGATACTCCTTTGTTGATATTTTACTTACAGCAAGGCAATTATATTTTTCGAATCCTTTCAAGAAAGCCGAAAAACTGCCGGGAATAGAATTTTGATTAAGGTCAAGTGATGGACGCCATTTTGAATTGAAAATGAGAACAAGTCGAATGCATTTGACCTATATTACTGTAACTTTGTGACTGTCTGACCTATTTTAATAATTCCTTTTTCTATGAATACCTTGAAACATTTACTTCAAATTTGCAATTTCGGATTTTAGAAGTTGAGACCAACTTGACAACTTCTTTAATAGTTGCACGATTTACACGAAATTAGGTATGTGAGTAGATCGTATCAATACGACTTGAAACATATCATTATAAATTTTCTAAATTACATCCCCTTGGAGAAATTAAGGATCAAAATTTTCAAAAAAATCGACGAAATATAAGTTAAATTGCCTTGAAATTGTTTTTTTTATACTAGCTATGACACTACTGGTTCGTACACTATAAAATGAGTTTGTAGCCCAAACCGGAAGTGCAACCATCTTGAAATGTGAAAATCGATAAGGCTTTGTTGATATTTTACTTACAGACAAGGCCATTATATTTTCCGAATCCTTTTAGGAAAGCCGAAAAACTTTCGAGATTAGAATTTTGATTTAGGTCAACTGCTGGACGCCATTTTGAATTGAAAATGTACAATAGTGTTAAATCGGTTCTATTTCAGTAGAGACTTGAAATTTCCAGTGGGATAGGAGATGGGCTAGCAATGACCTCACACCAAATTTCAGCTAAATCGACCAATAACTATTCTTTCTACCGACCTTGAGCTTCCCACGAGAGATAAAATTTTGCCGTTCGGCGCCATTTGCATTTGTTGACTCTAGACTAGATTAACAAAACAATCAAACGAGCTCCAAGACTCGGCGTTTCGTGCCAAACGCTGCAGTTCATAATAATAATAATGATTTTCGTATATTTTAATTATACGTCTACATCGAATTACCTTGACAAATATCTCCCCTTGGTGATATTAAGGATCAAAGTTTTCAAAAAAAATCGACGAATATCAGATTGCCTTGAAATTGTTTTTACTGGGTACGACACTACTGATTCGTACACAGAACATGGAGTTTGTTGCACAAACAGGAAGTGCCACCATCTTGAAATGTGAAAAATCCCTAAGGTTTTTTTTGATATTTTACTTACAGACATGGCAGTTATATTTTCCGAATCCTTGAAGGAAGGCCGATATAATGTAAGAAGTAAAATTTTGATTTAGGTTAACTGATGGACGCAATTTTAAATTGAAAATGAGCCCACCCAGCCATTTTGGGTTTTTTTCTGGAGAAATTGCCGTATTTTTTCGAATTTTTATCCGATCATGCTCTCCATTTAATACGTCACCAATGTCATCGCGGCGCATCTAACCAGTAAAAATTCCAAAAATTTCTACCTCCCAACGATTCCTGAGCAGTACCAATAGATGAAAACTTTGATAGTCTCAAACACATTGTCCGCCATTTTGAAAAAAGTCGAACCCATAACGCATTGGTGCAGGGGTATCATACCTATCACATGAGACTAACAAAATGCCTTTATTTTGTCGTTTGCAATTTCATTATTCTAAAAAAACTATTTTTCACTCTCAAAATCGGCAAAAATAGCCGAAACTCGGTTTTTTGACAATACCTTTTTTTTCATCGGATCAAGATCGGACACATAACGCATTGGTGCAGGGGTATCATATCCATCACATGAGACTAACAAAATGCCTTTATCTTGTCGTTTGCAATTTCATTATTCTAAAAAACTATTTTTCAGTCTCAAAATCGGCGAAAATAGCCGAAAATCGTTTTTTTGACAATTACTTTTTTTTTCATCGGATCAAGATCGGACAAGTACTGAAAACTCAGGCTAGTAAATGGGCACATCACGCAAATATAATCAGGTTAATCGATGAATTTTTGGCTCTGCTGTGGCCAAAAAACACTTTTTTCCCATTAGTGAGTGCGAAAAAAGCCGCCGTCTCACACGACTTGAAGGAATGCAGGTATCAATCTGAAATTTTCAGGACACCTAAGTACCAACATGACAAGTATGGGGCCGCATGCGCGAATGTCGAAAAATGCCTGAATTTGACTATCGTTAATAATTTGTTTAAAAATGCTAGAAATTCTCAGTTATTTTGACTACACCCCCCCCCCACCATTTTCGACCCTTGCGCATACGAATCTGGTCTCAAAATTAAAATCGAACACCCAGTTCCACCTTTATTTGAAAATTGACCCCCGATGTACCCTATGTACCCCCGGGAAATGGCCGCCATTCCGCCCCTAGGGGTCATGGCCAAAAATGTTTTTTGGGACATTGTGACTAAGACCAAAGTAGACGTATTCAAGTAAACTTCGAGTGTGTGCGCATGAACTGAAGGGTGTGAGACGCATGCGTGCTCTCGTATTTTTCATTTTTGGCGATTTTTGACCAATTGTCCTACGGAAAAGGGCCCGTATTCAGCCTACATCGGTCCCAAATGTAGCTTGAGACCTGGTCCTAACCCTTAGCAACCTGCTCAAATAGATTTGGTGTCGATCGTGATGCCGAGAGGGTCAGGGCGAGCGTTATTCCAGGGGGCCAAGTACCGATATTTCAAAAATCTCGTTTTTCACTCGATAATCCTTAATTACATTTTTAAAAATGCTCGAATCGCTTCGAAATTCCCCCCCCCCCCCATTTCAATACCTTGCGAATCCAACACTGGTTTAAAAATTGAAATCGGAGCACCCTACGATTTTTCAAAAAAAATGTTAACTTGGGTACCCGCGGGAAAACGGCTATTATTTGACTTCTGGAAGTAGGAACTCGATTTTTGTTGGTAGGTATAGATGCCCAAGATCCCCAGGCAGGTACCAAGTGATTTTCAAGCCAATAACTGCGACGGTACGGATGTGGTGAACAAACGGGCACGCAACTTTCGGTTTTTTGCCGATTTTAAGGTGGGTACGATGGGGGTTCGGGCTTGATCTCAGCCCCCAATTTTTTTATCGACTTCAAATTGAAACCGAGAGGTGGGCAAGTTGTAGAATACTTGCCCGTGAAGATTTAGTGACGATCGGAACACGGGCTGGGTCGCTACGGGCGATAATGTAAACTATAAACGGCCAAAAAGCCGAAAAACCGATTTTGCCGTTTTAGTGCCACCCGGAAAATGCCTATTTCTCCACTCTTATGGGTCGGATCGACTTCCGGTTTAGATTGGCGGCTAGTGGATGGTTGTGCGCGTCTACCATTGTAGTAGAATCACATACACCAATTAAAATATTTGCATGGAATTAAAGAGGTACCATGACTATCAAATTCCGGCGAGGAACTTTTCACCTTGGTACCTAGGTACACTGAAAAATAGGTCGTTTGTGCTTGACACGGTTCCTGCCGTTCGTTTTTCCGCCATTTACATCGTCTGCAAGGGCGAAAAAAATTGGAATTTCGCCACGACACTGGTACCGATTGTCCGAAAACCATGACACAATACGGTCATCCGGGACTTTGGGTCTTACTCCGATTTACATCCGATTAAATTTTGTTATGTATTCATCCCATCTTGTTTATAAGGTAAGTGTATTTTTTTAGATAGCTAATGACATTTCTCCTTATCGTTTCAGCAGATCCCAATAACTCCTATGCATATATATCAAAGCTTTAGTTCATTAGGCTTTCAGATTTTCGTCGAAATAATGGCTGAATTTTTTTTGAAAAAACAAAACATGATTTCTCAGTCCGATATAAACGGATTAAAACGATTAAGATATCGTTGGGTTGCCCTAGAATTGCAGTATTATATGATTTTCAATTCTTACGGATACCATGAACAGCAAGTAAAATATGGCACGCTGTAAATCAAGTATTTTCGGATTTGGAGCGTTTTGGAACGCCTGTATCTCGAAAACTGCTCCTGCGATTTTTCTTCAGCTTTCTCAATGAAGAGACCTTTCGGTAGTCTTGTGTATGAAACAGTCCGTTTAGACTTTGGAATATCTGTTATAGGTCAAATAACGAACTGAAAATCGAAAAAGTCGAAAAATCGTGAAATTATGGAAAATCCTCTATTATTTTTTTTTTATTTTTACTGATTTTCAAATTTTTTTAATGATATTTAGATGTCTGATCTAATGTTGAATCCAAAAATGTATAATATGTATTCAGTTATTAAAATTAAATTTTGATATTTTGACATTTTTTTGCATTTTTGGCACTTTAAAATTGGTATTCTTGCAAAAATCGACATTTCTGAGCCAGATGTCACTGAATCAAAACAATTAAAGTATCGTTTTGTAGCACGATGAATGGGCTATTTTATGACATACTTCCTGAAAGCCGATTCAGTGCTGCTTGCAGGTCTATTTCTTCTTATTATTATTCTTCTTCTTTTGTTTTGAGTAGATCTCAGCAACTGCTTGTCGAATCATTTTGAACGCTCTGCAACAATGCGAAATGTCCGAAATCACCGAAGTTATCATTTTTAAAAATATTGCAATAATCTTAACAATAATCATTGGATTTTAACTTTCGGTACATTTTGGCAAAGCCGGTGACAGGGCACACAGCTACGCTACTTTCGATTTTTGATTTTCGGCAAATCTTCGAAGATATTAGGCACCAAATTTCGAAAATTTAAAATTTTACAAAAAACTTTTTTATTTATAAATATTTTTTAGTCATGTTGTACACATAATTAAGAGTCATCTGACTTGCGCAAAAATTGTATTTCTTTTTGTCTCAGTACTTTTGCTTGACCGCCATTAGCGAATTCAGTTTTTCAGCCCTAGATTAATTATTTGTTGTTCGATTTGTATAAAACAAAGTTCATATGCTCTGTTGTCTCAATTGTCATTTTTTTTTATTACCAAAGTGTTATCTGTCGACACCGAAAGTGGCATAATTTTACCAAAAACTACAATTTTGACAGTTAAATACAATCTTCAAAAACAAATAATTTTTTTTTTTAAATTATATAACTCAAAAAGTGTGTCCTTTAAAGGCGCAAAAAATGTCGGAAGCAGTTTTTTTTAATTTCAATTGCATTTTCTAGCAAATTGGATAAAGAGGTGAAAAAGGACGTAAAATTGACCTATTTACATCCTATTCAGGCTTTTCAGATTTTAAAATACTTCTACGTTAGTTTTATAAACTTGTACCTATAATCCATACGAAGAGAATGTATGTGAAAATTAGTTTGTAATAAAAGGAGTTGCCGAGAAATGGGCAGTTTTGCATAAGTCACTGTTTTCTTAATTTTGCCTGTAAAATAGTCAATTATTAATGAATATTCATAATAGTGACATCATTTGATTCAAAAAGCAAGTATGCGTCATATCAAATTGATTATAATTTAAAATTAACACTAAAAGTGACACCATTTGGTCAAAAACTGCATTTTTAACTTTTAAAATCGATATTTTTTTCAACCAAAAATTAATCAATATGTAATTTTAAAATTATCTTTTCGTTAAAATTCACATATTAACAAACATCATACAGTCATTTAGATACCATAAATTTGTTTCTAACTTGTTCGGTTGCCGAGATATAGGCGGTTTTCTAAATGTCACTTTTGAAGGTTTTTGGCCCATAAAAGTGTCAATTATTATTCGATTTTCATAATTGTTACCCCCTTTGAGGCCTAATGTCATGCACGATGTTATAAAACTAATTTAAAGTTTTCAGTATCACCGGAATTAATGCAATTTCGACAAAAAACTGTATTTTTAGCCTGTATTCAAATGAGTCTGATTTGTAATGTTTTTAAAATTATGATATTTGATGCCAATCATTAAATAGAAAAAACCTCTACAATCATACAGATGCCACAAAATCATTTCTAACTTGTACCGTTGCCGAGAAATAGCAGATTTCGTACAAGTCATTTTTCAAGGTTGTGGGTCTATAAAAGTGGCATATATTAAAAATAAACACACTTTAAGGATATACTACTTCTAAATTTTATTAACATGCTAAGTTTCAATACACATACAGGTATCGTTATCAAGCAAATAATGATTAATTAACAAAAATGTGATGCAATATATAGATGAACACTTTGGAAGCCATTTTGTAGATACAACAGTAACAATAAACTGATTCCTGTATGTAAGATGTCTGATTCCTGAAAGCCGATTCAGTGCTGCTTGCAGGTCTAGTTATTAGCCTTTCAGACTTTCGTCTGAAAGCCTATTGAAATTACTAAAATTATTAGGCTATTGAGATTACTAAAATTATTATTATTAGGCTTTCAGACTTTCGTCTGAAAGCCTATTGTGATTACTAAAATTATTAGGCTTTCAGACTTTCGTCTGAAAGACTATTGTTTTTACTAAAATTATTATTAAGCTTTCATATGTATTTACATATGAAAGCTTATTGTTTCTGTTAAGATTATTATTAAGCTTTCATATATTCATATATGTAAGCTTATTGTTTCTGTTAAGATTATTATTCTTCTTATTATTTTTTTTTTGTGTTTTATCCACCAATCGGATTTCTCAGAATCTACTCATAGGATCTTTCTGAAACTTTTACCTACCCCCCCAAAAATTGGTGGTGGCTGTTGGGTAAATATATTTTTAAAACGTTTTTCGCATCCGAACTCACCGACTTTTACGAACAAATGCATTTGACCTACTTTGCTGTAACTTTGTGACTATTTCACCTATTTTACTAATTCTTTTTTCTTTGAATACCTTGACTCCTTTACTTCAAATCTGCAATTTGTGATATCGAAGCGGAAGTTTACACCAACTCGACAACTTCTTTAGTAGTTGTACGATTTTCATAAAATTTAATATTTAAGTAGACCTTAATGATGCGACTTGAAAAATGACTTTAGAAATTTTCTAACTTATCTCCCCTTGGTGAAATTAAGGATCAAATTTTTCTAAAAAGTCGTCGAAATATAGGTCAGAATGACCTAGGTTTTTTTTTCTATACTGATTCGTACACAAAATATGGGGTTTGTCGATCGAACCGGAAGTGCCACCATCTTTAAACGTGAAAAATCAATAAGGCTTTTTTGCTATTTTACTTACAGACTCGGGAGTTATATTTTCTGAATCCTTGTAGGAAGGCCTAAAAAATGTCGCAATAGAATTCTGATTTAGGTCAACCCGGAGTCACCATTTTGAATTGAAAATGAAAAATAGAAGCAATTTGAAGGGCCGAGACTTTGGAGCACAATAACTCTCATTCTAATTAAGCTAGAATGTTCAAACTTGTTGTAGACGTTCACTAGGTCAATGTTATGATTGAGTTCAGAGATGAGAATTTTCTGCTTAGGGTAAGCAGAGATAAACATGCTGATTTGTTGATTCTTTAGGGCACGATAACTTCGGTTATAATGAAGGGAGGGCGGTGAAACTTTTGTTAATAGAGAGTCTAATAGCTAGCCTGTTGTGTGAAATCATTGTATCATTTTTTTAAATATCAGGGATAGCCGAAAAAAAGAGATTGCAAATCCAAAAAGTCGTATTTTTACAATTTAGAGCATGTTTAGAGGTCTTTCTCGTAAAGTCAACATACTATTTTTTGGGAACTTCTTCTACAAAGAGTCTTATTGGTAGTCTTTTATATGAAACCATCGATCAACAGTCCAACATATCAGGAGTAGAAGAACAAAAGGATCGAACATTGAAAACGGCACCCTTTCATTGTTAAGCGAAATATGCATTTAGTCATCGTATAGAGTTTATTCAACAGTATCGAATTCCAACTGCTTAGGGATATTTTACGTGCACTCCAATGTGTACACGGGACCTTGGTTTTTCGTCCCATCCGAAGGACTAGACAGCTGTGCTTGTCAGGCCCTGCCTCACTGACAAGGGGAACCACGCCGGGAAATCGAGATGAACTTTTTCCGTGCAGAACTTTCAATTCAGGCCAAACGTTTATTGCATACGATTAAGCTGGTCAGTTGGAGCTTATTTTCAAAAGTTTTGTAATAATCGGTTGGTAATTATTAAAGTACCGTGCACATTAAACTGTTAAAAATTTCGCCCGGTTGAAATGTTTCTTGCTATAAGTCAGCAATATTCCGAATTCAGGGAGGCTGGATGGCTGAATGGTTAGCATGTGCTCGCTGTATCGTAACGTTTGTCATTGAGTCAAAGGGCGTCGTTTCGATCTCCAGGTTGCACGTGACATGGTGTATGATGTTCAATCTCGTGGGTTTTCTCCGTGTTCTTCGGTTTCCTCCCAACGGCTAAAGACCAGTAAGCGCAAGGGGAGTTTTTAAATAAAATTAAAAAACATATGTTAGTCCCGAAATGACCTAGTTTGTGTCGAATGGACATTAGGCCGCATTTCTCTCTTTCTCTTTTATTTTTAAAGTTTTGTAATAATCGGTTGGTAATCAAAGGTACTGTAAAAGTGATAAAACAGAAAATTTCGTCCGGTTGTAATGTATCTCAATTTAAAGTCAGCAATTTGCCGATTTTAAGGGGCAAACGTTTATTGCGAACGATTAAGCTAGTCAGGGGGAGCTTATTTTAAAAAGTTTTGTAATATTCGGTTGATGACTAAAGGTACCGTGTAAATTAAACTGTAAAAATAGAAAATTTGGCCCGGTTGAAATATTTATCGCTGTAGGTGAGCAATTTGCCGATTTTAGGGAGGTTGCGTGGCTGAATGGTTAGCACATGCGCTCTGTATCATAACGTCTGTCACTGAGTCAACTGGCGTTGTTTCGATTTCTTGGTTGTACGTGACAAGGAGTATGGTCGCATGTCCAACCTTGTAGGTCGTAACGCCGCTGCCCGGGTAAAATTTCCCTCATTGCACACTTTATGGCGTATGCCCGTCTTCAGTAGCCCATTTTAGGAGCAGCACAGTAGGACGTTAAACCCATTCAATTTCATTTCATTTTCTCTATGTTGCTTATTTATTATAGTGGATAAATATTTTTCTGGTTCTAGCAATTATTTAATTTCTGCATAGAAATCTTGCTTTGGCCAGTTTTTTTTTATTGCAGAGTGCCATTCTTGTATATTGCAGTCTATGACCCTTTGTTTAAAACATGCTTAAGAAGTCGTCACGATTTCCTACTTATAACCAAACATATTGGAAATATTAGTCTGGCATTATTAAATCCTAATTTTATTGGTCTTATTTAAAATTAAACTTTCATTTAACTATGAACAACTCTTAACGTGTCTCTTTAAAACTATTAAATACTCTAAAACAGTAGCTCAACCTTTTGACCTAAACTCATTAATTTACCATTTTGTTGTGAGCGACTTCTTATTCTTCCTATATGACATATTGCACGTGTCTGATTTCAAAGGGGGGTTGGGTGGCTGAATGGTTAGCACGCGCGCCTGTCATTGAGTTAACTAGCGTGTTTTCGAATGCTCGGTTGTACGTAACAAGGAAAAAGGTCGCCTGTCCAACCTGCCATTTTTAATTTTTTTCCCCGCCATTTTCATTTCATTTTCTCATCCGTCTCATTACAGTAATACAAGTTTCAGTTATTTCCCTTTAGTTTTCAGATTATTGTTATGCCTGGGTGCAATGATTCATACTATATTTAGACTTGTAACTTCGCGAGTTTCTTCTTATCCTTATATTTAGGATACTTGATACAATCAATGACACGTGACGATAAATATGAAAGCTTTCATATCTGCATGGGACAGTAGCAGATCTAGTTATTATTTATTAGGCTTTCAGACTTTCGTCTGAAAGCCTATTGTGATTACTAAAATTATTAGGCTTTCAGACTTTCGTCTGAAAGACTATTGTTTTTACTAAAATTATTATTAGGTTTTCAGACTTTCGTCTGAAAGACTATTGTTTTTACTAAAATTATTATTATTATTATTTAGGCTTTCAGACTTTCGTCTGAAAGCCTATTGTGATTACTAAGATTATTATTATTTATTATTAAGCTTTCATATATTCATATATGAAAGCTTATTGTTTCTGTTAAGATTATTATTCTTCTTATTAAGCTTTCATATATTCATATATGAAAGCTTATTGTTTCTGTTAAGATTATTATTCTTCTTATTATTTTTTTTTTTGTGTTTTATTCACAAATCGGATTTCTCAGAATCTACTCATAGGATCTTTTTGAAACTTTTACCTACCCCCCCAAAAATGGGTGGTGGCTGTTGGATAAATATATTTTCAAAACGTTTTTCGCATTCGAAATCACCGAATTTTACGAACAAATGCATTTGACCTACTTTGCTGTAACTTTGTGACTATTTCACCTATTTTACTAATTCTTTTTTCTTTGAAAACATTGACTCCTTTACTTCAAATCTGCAATTTCGGATTTTCGAATTTCGAAAATTCGTCGCTGTGATTTCGAACCGGAAGTTTACACCAACTCGACAACTTCTTTAATAGTTGTACGATTTTCATGAAATTTAATATGTAAGTACACCTTAATGGTGCGACTCGAAAAGTGACTTTAGAAATTTTCTAACTTATCTCCCCTTGGTGAAATTAAGGATCAAAGTTTTCAAAAAAATCTTCGAAATATAGGTCAGAATGACCTATTTTTTTTTTCTATACTAGACAAGGAATTACTGATTCGTACACAAAATATGGAGTTTGTCAATCGAACCGGAAGTGCCACCATCTTAAAACGTGAAAAATCAATAAGGCTTTTTTGCTATTTTACTTACAGACTCGGGAGTTATATTTTCTGAATCCTTGTAGGAAGGCCTAAAAAATGTCGCAATAGAATTCTGATTTAGGTCAACCGGGAGTCACCATGTTGAATTGAAAATGAAAAATAGAAGCAATTTGAAGGGCCGAGACTTTGGAGCACTATAACTCTCATTCTGATTAAGCTAGAATGTTCAAACTTGTTGTAGACGTTCACTAGGTCAATGTTATGATTGAGTTCAAAGATGAGCATTTTCTGCTTAGGGTAAGCAGAGATAAGCATGCTGATTTGTTGATTCTTTAGGGCACGATAACTTCGGTTATAATGAAGGGAGGGCGGTGAAACTTTTGTTAATAGAGAGTCTAATAGCTAGCCTGTTGTGTGAAATCATTGTATCATTTTTTTTAAATATCAGGGATAGCCGAAAAAAAGAGATTGAAAATCCAAAAAGTCGTATTTTTACAATTTGGACCATGTTTAGAGGTCTTTCTCGTAAAGTCAACATACTATTTTTTGGGAACTGCTTCTACAAAGAGTCTTATTGGTAGTCTTTTATATGAAACCATCGATCAACAGTCCAACATATCAGGAGTAGAAGAACAAAAGGATCGAACATTGAAAACGGCACCCTTTCATTGTTAAGCAAAACATGCAGTGTGGGTGACTACAATCTACGCATTTAGTCATCGTATAGAGTTTATTCAACAGTATCGAATTCCAACTGCTTAGGGATATTTTACGTGCACTCCAATGTGTACACGGGACCTTGGTTTTTCGTCCCATCCGAAGGACTAGACAGCTGTGCTTGTCAGGCCCTGCGTTCTGCCTCACTGACAAGGGGAACCACGCCGGGAAATCGAGATGAACTTTTTCCGTGCAGAACTTTCAATTCAGGCCAAACGTTTATTGCATACGATTAAGCTGGTCAGTTGGAGCTTATTTTCAAAAGTTTTGTAATAATCGGTTGGTAATTATTAAAGTACCGTGCACATTAAACTGTTAAAACAGAAAATTTCGCCCGGTTGAAATGTTTCTTGCTATAAGTCAGCAATTTTCCGAATTCAGGGAGGCTGGATGGCTGAATGGTTAGCATGTGCTCGCTGTATCGTAACGTTTGTCACTGAGTCAAAGGGCGTCGTTTCGATCTCCAGGTTGCACGTGACATGGTGTATGATGTCCAATCTCGTGGGTTTTCTCCGTGTTCTTCGGTTTCCTCCCAACGGCTAAAGACCAGTAAGCGCAAGGGGAGTTTTTAAATAAAATTAAAAAACATACGTTAGTCCCGAAATGACCTAGTTTGTGTCGAATGGACATTAGGCCGCATTTCTCTCTTTCTCTTTTATTTTTAAAGTTTTGTAATAATCGGTTGGTAATCAAAGGTACTGTAAAAGTGATAAAACAGAAAATTTCGTCCGGTTGTAATGTGTCTCAATTTAAAGTCAGCAATTTGCCGATTTTAAGGGGCAAACGTTTATTGCGAACGATTAAGCTGGTCAGGGGGAGCTTATTTTTAAAAGTTTTGTAATATTCGTTTGATAACTAAAGGTACCGTGCAAATTAAACTGTTAAAATAGAAAAGTTGGCCCGGTTGAAATATTTCTCGCTGTAGATCAGCAATTTGCCGATTTTAGGGAGGTTGCGTGGCTGAATGGTTAGCACGTGCGCTCTGTATCATAACTTCTGTCACTGAGTCAACTGGCGTTGTTTCGATTTCTTGGTTGTACGTGACAAGGAGTATGGTCGCATGTCCAACCTTGTAGGTCGTAACGCCGCTGCCCGGGTAAAATTTCCCTCATTGCACACTTTATGGCGTATGCCCGTCTTCAGTAGCCCATTTTAGGAGCAGCACAGTAGGACGTTAAACCCATTCAATTTCATTTCATTTTCTCTATGTTGCTTATTTATTATAGTGGATAAATATTTTTCTGGTTCTAGCAATTATTTAATTTCTGCATAGAAATCTTGCTTTGGCCAGTTTTTTTATTGCAGAGTGCCATTCTTGTATATTGCAGTCTATGACCCTTTGTTTAAAACATGCTTAAGATCACGATTTCCTACTTATAACCAAACATATTGGAAATATTAGTCTGGCATTATTAAATTCTAATTTTATTGGTCTAATTTAAAATTAAACTTTAATTTAACTATGAACAACTCTTAGCGTGTCTCTTTAAAACTATTAAATACTCTAAAACAGTAGCTCAACCTTTTGACCTAAACTCATTAATTTACCATTTTGTTGTGAGCGACTTCTTATTCTTCCTATATGACATATTGCACGTGTCTGATTTCAAAGGGGGGTTGGGTGGCTGAATGGTTAGCACGCGCGCCTGTCATTGAGTTAACTAGCGTGTTTTCGAATGCTCGGTTGTACGTGACAAGAAGTAAGGTCGCCTGTCCAACCTGCCATTTTTAATTTTTTTCCCCGCCATTTTCATTTCATTTTCTCATCCGTCTCATTACAGTAATACAAGTTTCAGTTATTTCCCTTTAGTTTTCAGATTATTGTTATGCCTGGGTGCAATGATTCATACTATATTTAGACTCGTAACTTCGCGAGTTTCTTCTTATCCTTTTATTTAGGATACTTGATACAATCAAAGACACGTGACGATAAATATGAAAGCTTTCATATCTGCATGGGACAGTAGCAGATCTAGTTATTTTTTTTTTTTGTGTTTTATTCACAAATCGGATTTCTCAGAATCTACTCATAGGATCTTTTTGAAACTTTTACCTACCCCCCCAAAAATGGGTGGTGGCTGTTGGATAAATATATTTTCAAAACGTTTTTCGCATTCGAAATCACCGAATTTTACGAACAAATGCATTTGACCTACTTTGCTGTAACTTTGTGACTATTTCACCTATTTTACTAATTCTTTTTTATTTGAAAACATTGACTCCTTTACTTCAAATCTGCAATTTCGGATTTTCGAATTTCGAAAATTCGTCGCTGTGATTTCGAACCGGAAGTTTACACCAACTCGACAACTTCTTTAGTAGTTGTACGATTTTCATGAAATTTAATATGTAAGTACACCTTAATGATGCGACTCGTAAAATGACTTTAGAAATTTTCTAACTTATCTCCCCTTGGTGAAATTAAGGATCAAAGTTTTCAAAAAAATCTTCGAAATATAGGTCAGAATGACCTAGTTTTTTTTTCTATACTAGACAAGGAATTACTGATTCGTACACAAAATATGGAGTTTGTCAATCGAACCGGAAGTGCCACCATCTTAAAACGTGAAAAATCAATAAGGCTTTTTTGCTATTTTACTTACAGACTCGGGATTTATATTTTCTGAATCATTGTAGGAAGGCCTAAAAAATGTCGCAATAGAATTCTGATTTAGGTCAACCGGGAGTCACCATGTTGAATTGAAAATGAAAAATAGAAGCAATTTGAAGGGCCGAGATTTTGGAGCACTATAACTCTCATTCTGATTAAGCTAGAATGTTCAAACTTGTTGTAGACGTTCACTAGGTCAATGTTATGATTGAGTTCAAAGATGAGCATTTTCTGCTTAGGGTAAGCAGAGATAAGCATGCTGATTTGTTGATTCTTTAGGGCACGATAACTTCGGTTATAATGAATGAATGAAATGGGGTTTAACGTCCTACGCTTAAGCACCTAACCTGGGCTAATTGAAGACGGGCATACGCCACAGTGTGCAATGAGGGAAATTTTGCCCGGGCAGCGGCGCTACGGCCTACTCTTATATCGAATTCCAACTGCCAAGGGATCTTTTACGTGCACTCCAATTTGTACACGGGACCTCGGTTTTTCGTCCCATCCGAACGACTAGGCAGCTGTCCTTGTCAGGCCCTCCTTCTGCATCACTGACAAGGAGAAATCACGCCGGAAAATCGAGATGAACTTTCTCGGCCAATGCAGGGATCGAACACTCAACCTCCAGGCTAGCGAACCAGCGCCTTATCCACTTAGCCACCGTGATCCCCTCGGTTATAATGAAGGGAGGGCGGTGAAACTTTTGTTAATAGAGAGTCTAATAGCTAGCCTGTTGTGTGAAATCATTGTATCATTTTTTTTAAATATCAGGGATAGCCGAAAAAAAGAGATTGAAAATCCAAAAAGTCGTATTTTTACAATTTGGACCATGTTTAGAGGTCTTTCTCGTAAAGTCAACATACTATTTTTTGGGAATTTCTTCTACAAAGAGTCTTATTGGTAGTCTTTTATATGAAACCATCGATCAACAGTCCAACATATCAGGAGTAGAAGAACAAAAGGATCGAACATTGAAAACGGCACCCTTTCATTGTTAAGCGAAACATGCAGTGTGGGTGACTACAATCTACGCATTTAGTCATCGTATAGAGTTTATTCAACAGTATCGAATTCCAACTGCTTAGGGATATTTTACGTGCACTCCAATGTGTACACGGGACCTTGGTTTTTCGTCCCATCCGAAGGACTAGACAGCTGTGCTTGTCAGGCCCTGCGTTCTGCCTCACTGACAAGGGGAACCACGCCGGGAAATCGAGATGAACTTTTTCCGTGCAGAACTTTCAATTCAGGCCAAACGTTTATTGCATACGATTAAGCTGGTCAGTTGGAGCTTATTTTCAAAAGTTTTGTAATAATCGGTTGGTAATTATTAAAGTACCGTGCACATTAAACTGTTAAAACAGAAATTTTCGCCCGGTTGAAATGTTTCTTGCTATAAGTCAGCAATTTTCCGAATTCAGGGAGGCTGGATGGCTGAATGGTTAGCATGTGCTCGCTGTATCGTAACGTTTGTCATTGAGTCAACGGGCGTCGTTTCGATCTCCAGGTTGCACGTGACATGGTGTATGATGTCCAATCTCGTGGGTTTTCTCCGTGTTCTTCGGTTTCCTCCCAACGGCTAAAGACCAGTAAGCGCAAGGGGAGTTTTTAAATAAAATTAAAAAACATATATTAGTCCCGAAATGACCTAGTTTGTGTCGAATGGACATTAGGCCGCATTTCTCTCTTTCTCTTTTATTTTTAAAGTTTTGTAATAATCGGTTGGTAATCAAAGGTACTGTAAAGTGATAAAACCGAAAATTTCGTCCGGTTGTAATGTTTCTCAATTTAAAGCCAGCAATTTGCCGATTTTAAGGGGCAAACGTTTATTGCGAACGATTAAGCTGGTCAGGGGGAGCTTATTTTTAAAAGTTTTGTAATATTCGATTGATAACTAAAGGTACCGTGCAAATTAAACTGTTAAAATAGAAAATTTGGCCCGGTTGAAATATTTCTCGCTGTAGGTCAGCAATTTGCCGATTTTAGGGAGGTTGCTTGGCTGAATGGTTAGCACGTGCGCTCTGTATCATAACGTCTGTCACTGAGTCAACTGGCGTTGGTTCGATTTCTTGATTGTACGTGACAAGGAATATGGTCGCATGTCCAACCTCGTAGGTCGTAACGCCGCTGCCCGGGTAAAATTTCCCTCATTGCACACTTTATGGCGTATGCCCGTCTTCAGTAGCCCATTTTAGGAGCAACACAGTAGGACGTTAAACCCCATTCAAGTTCATTTCATTTTCTCTATCGAAAAAAAGAGATTGAAAATCCAAAAAGTCGTATTTTTACAATTTGGAGCATGTTTAGAGGTCTTTCTCGTAAAGTCAACATACTATTTTTTGGGAGCTTCTTCTACAAAGAGTCTTATTGGTAGTCTTTTATATGAAACCATCGATCAACAGTCCAACATATCAGGAGTAGAAGAACAAAAGGATCGAACATTGAAAACGGCACCCTTTCATTGTTAAGCGAAACATGCAGTGTGGGTGACTACAATCTACGCATTTAGTCATCGTATAGAGTTTATTCAACAGTATCGAATTCCAACTGCTTAGGGATATTTTACGCGCATTCCAATGTGTACACGGGACCTTGGTTTTTGTCCCATCCGAAGGACTAGACAGCTGTGCTTGTCAGGCCCTGCGTTCTGCCTCACTGACAAGGGGAACCACGCCGGGAAATCGAGATGAACTTTTTCCGTGCAGAACTTTCAATTCAGGCCAAACATTTATTGCATACGATTAAGCTGGTCAGTTGGAGCTTATTTCAAAAGTTTTGTAATAATCGGTTGGTAATTATTAAAGTACCGTACACATTAAACTGTTAAAACAGAAAATTTCGCCCGGTTGAAATGTTTCTTGCTATAAGTCAGCAATTTTCCGAATTCAAGGAGGCTGGATGGCTGAATGGTTAGCATGTGCTCGCTGTATCGTAACGTTTGTCATTGAGTCAACGGGCGTCGTTTCGATCTCCAGGCTGCACGTGACATGGTGTATGATGTCCAATCTCGTGGGTTTTCTCCGTGTTCTTCGGTTTCCTCCCAACGGCTAAAGACCAGTAAGCGCAATGGGATTTTTTAAATAAAATTAAAAAACATATGTTAGTCCCGAAATGACCTAGTTTGTGTCGAATGGACATTAGGCCGCATTTCTCTCTTTCTCTTTTATTTTTAAAGTTTTGAAATAATCGGTTGGTAATCAAAGGTACTGTAAAAGTGATAAAACAGAAAATTTCGTCCGGTTGTAATGTTTCTCAATTTAAAGTCAGCAGTTTGCCGATTTTAAGGGGCAAACGTTTATTGCGAACGATTAAGCTGGTCAGGGGGAGCTTATTTTTAAAAGTTTTGTAATATCCGGTTGATAACTAAAGGTACCGTGCAAATTAAACTGTTAAAATAGAAAATTTAGCCCGGTTGAAATATTTCTCGCTGTAGGTCAGCAATTTGCCAATTTAGGGAGGTTGCGTGGCTGAATGGTTAGCACGTGCGCTCTGTATCATAACGTATGTCACTGAGTCAACTGGTGTTGTTTCGATTTCTTGGTTGTACGTGACAAGGAGTATGGTCGCATGTCCAACCTCGTAGGTCGTAACGCCGCTGCCCGGGTAAAATTTCCCTCATTGCACACTTTATGGCATATGCCCGTCTTCAGTAGCCCATTTTAGGAGCAGCACAGTAGGACGTTAAACCCCATTCAATTTCATTTCATTTTCTCTATGTTGCTTATTTATTATAGTGGATAAATATTTTTTCTGGTTCTAGCAATTATTTAATTTCTGCATAGAAATCTTGCTTTGGCCAGTTTGTTTTTATTGCAGAGTGCCATTCTTGTATATTGCAGTCTATGACCCTTTGTTTAAAACATGCTTAAGAAGTCGTCACGATTTCCTACTTATAACCAAACATATTGGAAATATTAGTCTGGCATTATTAAATCCTAATTTTATTAGTCTTATTTAAAATTAAACTTTCATTTAACTATGAACAACTCTTAACGTGTCTCTTTAAAACTATTAAATACTCTAAAACAGTAGCTCAACCTTTTGACCTAAACTCATTAATTTACCATTTTGTTGTGAGCGACTTCTTATTCTTCCTATATGACATATTGCACGTGTCTGATTTCAAAGGGGGGTTGGGTGGCTGAATGGTTAGCACGCGCGCCTGTCATTGAGTTAACTAGCGTGTTTTCGAATGCTCGGTTGTACGTGACAAGGAGTAAGGTCGCCTGTCCAACCTGCCATTTTTAATTTTTTCCCCCGCCATTTTCATTTCATTTTCTCATCCGTCTCATTACAGTAATACAACTTTCAGTTATTTTCCTTTAGTTTTCAGATTATTGTTATGCCTGGGTGCAATGATTCATACTATATTTAGACTTGTAACTTCGCGAGTTTCTTCTTATCCTTTTATTTAGGATACTTGATACAATCAATGACACGTGACGATAAATATGAAAGCTTTCATATCTGCATGGGACAGTAGCAGATCTAGTTCTTATTTTTTTTTTTTTTGTGTTTTATTCACAAATCGGATTTCTCAGAATCTACTCATAGGATCTTTCTGAAACTTTTACCTACCCCCCCAAAAATGGGTGGTGGCTGTTGGATAAATATATTTTCAAAACGTTTTTCGCATTCGAAATCACCGAATTTTACAAACAAATGCATTTGACCTACTTTGCTGTAACTTTGTGACTATTTCACCTATTTTACTAAAAAAAATTTCTTTGAATACCTTGACTCCTTTACTTCAAATCTGCAATTTCGGATTTTCGAATTTCGAAAATTCGTCGCTGTGATTTCGAACCGGAAGTTTACACCAACTCGACAACCTCTTTAGTAGTTGTACGATTTTCATGAAATTCAATATGTGAGTAGACCTTAATAACGCGACTTGAAAAATGACTTTAGAAATTTTCTAACTTATCTCCCCTTGGTGAAATCAAGGATCAAAGTTTTCCAAAAAATCGTCGAAATATAGGTCAGAATGACCTAGTTTTTTTTTTCTATACTAGACAAGGAATTACATATTCGTACACAAAATATGGAGTTTGTCGATCGAACCGGAAGTGCCACCATCTTTAAACGTGAAAAATCAATAAGTCTTTTTTGCTATTTTACTTACAGACTCGGGAGTTATATTTTCTGAATCCTTGTAGGCAGGCCTAAAAAATGTCGCAATAGAATTCTGATTTAGGTCAACCGGGAGTCACCATGTTGAATTGAAAATGAAAAATAGAAGCAATTTGAAGGGCCGAGACTTTGGAGCACAATAACTCTCATTCTAATTAAGCTAGAATGTTCAAACTTGTTGTAGACGTTCACTAGGTCAATGTTATGATTGAGTTCAAAGATGAACATTTTCTGCTTAGGGTAAGCAGAGATAAGCATGCTGATTTGTTGATTCTTTAGGGCACGATAACTTCGGTTATAATGAAGGGAGGGCGGTGAAACTTTTGTTAATAGAGAGTCTAATAGCTAGCCTGTTGTGTGAAATCATTGTATCATTTTTTTTAAATATCAGGGATAGCCGAAAAAAAGAAATTGAAAATCCAAAAAGTCGTATTTTTACAATTTGGACCATGTTTAGAGGTCTTTCTCGTAAAGTCAACATACTATTTTTTGGGAATTTCTTCTACAAAGAGTCTTATTGGTAGTCTTTTATATGAAACCATCGATCAACAGTCCAACATATCAGGAGTAGAAGAACAAAAGGATCGAACATTGAAAACGGCACCCTTTCATTGTTAAGCGAAACATGCAGTGTGGGTGACTACAATCTACGCATTTAGTCATCGTATAGAGTTTATTCAACAGTATCGAATTCCAACTGCTTAGGGATATTTTACGTGCACTCCAATGTGTACACGGGACCTTGGTTTTTCGTCCCATCCGAAGGACTAGACAGCTGTGCTTGTCAGACCCTGCGTTCTGCCTCACTGGCAAGGGGAACCACGCCGGGAAATCGAGATGAACTTTTTCCGTGCAGAACTTTCAATTCAGGCCAAACGTTTATTGCATACGATTAAGCTGGTCAGTTGGAGCTTATTTTCAAAAGTTTTGTAATAATCGGTTGGTAATTATTAAAGTACCGTGCACATTAAACTGTTAAAACAGAAATTTTCGCCCGGTTGAAATGTTTCTTGCTATAAGTCAGCAATTTTCCGAATTCAGGGAGGCTGGATGGCTGAATGGTTAGCATGTGCTCGCTGTATCGTAACGTTTGTCACTGAGTCAAAGGGCGTCGTTTCGATCTCCAGGTTGCACGTGACATGGTGTATGATGTCCAATCACGTGGGTTTTCTCCGTGTTCTTCGGTTTCCTCCCAACGGCTAAAGACCAGTAAGCGCAAGGGGAGTTTTTAAATAAAATTAAAAAACATACGTTAGTCCCGAAATGACCTAGTTTGTGTCGAATGGACATTATGCCGCATTTCTCTCTTTCTCTTTTATTTTTAAAGTTTTGTAATAATCGGTTGGTAATCAAAGGTACTGTAAAAGTGATAAAACAGAAAATTTCGTCCGGTTGTAATGTGTCTCAATTTAAAGTCAGCAATTTGCCGATTTTAAGGGGCAAACGTTTATTGCGAACGATTAAGCTGGTCAGGGGGAGCTTATTTTTAAAAGTTTTGTAATATTCGTTTGATAACTAAAGGTACCGTGCAAATTAAACTGTTAAAATAGAAAAGTTGGCCCGGTTGAAATATTTCTCGCTGTAGATCAGCAATTTGCCGATTTTAGGGAGGTTGCGTGGCTGAATGGTTAGCACGTGCGCTCTGTATCATAACGTCTGTCACTGAGTCAACTGGCGTTGTTTCGATTTCTTGGTTGTACGTGACAAGGAGTATGGTCGCATGTCCAACCTTGTAGGTCGTAACGCCGCTGCCCGGGTAAAATTTCCCTCATTGCACACTTTATGGCGTATGCCCGTCTTCAGTAGCCCATTTTAGGAGCAGCACAGTAGGACGTTAAACCCATTCAATTTCATTTCATTTTCTCTATGTTGCTTATTTATTATAGTGGATAAATATTTTTCTGGTTCTAGCAATTATTTAATTTCTGCATAGAAATCTTGCTTTGGCCAGTTTTTTTTATTGCAGAGTGCCATTCTTGTATATTGCAGTCTATGACCCTTTGTTTAAAACATGCTTAAGATCACGATTTCCTACTTATAACCAAACATATTGGAAATATTAGTCTGGCATTATTAAATTCTAATTTTATTGGTCTAATTTAAAATTAAACTTTAATTTAACTATGAACAACTCTTAGCGTGTCTCTTTAAAACTATTAAATACTCTAAAACAGTAGCTCAACCTTTTGACCTAAACTCATTAATTTACCATTTTGTGTTGAGCGACTTCTTATTCTTCCTATATGACATATTGCGCGTGTCTGATTTCAAAGGGGGGTTGGGTGGCTGAATGGTTAGCACGCGCGCCTGTCATTGAGTTAACTAGCGTGTTTTCGAATGCTCGGTTGTACGTGACAAGAAGTAAGGTCGCCTGTCCAACCTGCCATTTTTAATTTTTTTCCCCGCCATTTTCATTTCATTTTCTCATCCGTCTCATTACAGTAATACAAGTTTCAGTTATTTCCCTTTAGTTTTCAGATTATTGTTATGCCTGGGTGCAATGATTCATACTATATTTAGACTCGTAACTTCGCGAGTTTCTTCTTATCCTTTTATTTAGGATACTTGATACAATCAATGACACGTGACGATAAATATGAAAGCTTTCATATCTGCATGGGACAGTAGCAGATCTAGTTATTATTATTATTATTATTTTTTTTCGGGGGAGCCTATTTCTCAGTGCCTGTAACAGATACCGATCTAGAACCTCATTTTCTATCATAAAACCATGTGTTCGCAACATATGGGCTATATTTGAAACTTCTGCTCAGACCGGAAGTGGCCGAATTTTGTACGATGTTAAAAAATCAAAAACAGCCGTAGATTCGTTAATTCTGTAACTATTTTCATACAAAAGACATTTTTGTAAACCCCGAATCTTTCCCAAGGAAATGGCTATCTCACATTTTTCAATTTCGAAAATTCCTATGGGACTATTGTTGTTCGAAAATTGAAAAAACAAAATTTAAGAGACAATTTTTGTCATTTTTCAAAATTTTCAAATTTGACCTACATTTTTTGAAACCTGAAGACCATCCGATTCCAGAAATATAAGTTTCATTCCGAGTTATCACCCTTTATTTTTCGATTTTTTTCGAATTTTCTGCCCATTTTGTGAGCTCGAGTTTCGTTTTACGGCCGAATCGACGTTTCTGAAACTCCTGGAACATGAAGTTATAGTTCAAAACTAACGTATAAAGCTATTTCGACAAACATCTATAAACCGGAAGTAGTCGAAATAATGGCCGATATTTTGCAAAAAACGCAAAAAATGAATGCTTTTGGGAAAAACATGAATTCTCAGTTGGATATCAACGGATTAAATTGATTAAGATATCGTTAGATTGCCCGAGAATTGCAGTATCATATGATATCCTATTATTACAGATAACATGAACAGCAAGTAAAATATAGCACGCTGAAAATCAAGTATTTTCTTATTTGGAGCGTTTTTGAACGCCTGTATCTCGAAAACTGCTCCACAGATTTTTCTTCAACTTTCTCTATCAAGATACCTTTTGGTAGTCTTGTGTATGAAACAGTCCGTTTAGACTTTGAAATATCCGTAATAGGTCAAATAACGAACTGAAAATCGAAAAAAGTCGAAAAATCGTGAAATTTTGGAAAATACTCTATTTTTTTTTATTTTTACTGATTTTCAAAAAACTTTATGATATTTAGATATCTGATCTAATGTCGAATCCAAAAATGTATAATATGTATTCAGTTATTGAAATTTAATTTTTGATATTTTGACATATTTGCATTTTTGGCACTTTTAAACATAGGATTTCTCAGGGGCATTTTATCTGATCATATATTGTAATATATCATTACAGAACTCTGTCGCTATTTAATTGCCTAAACCGGTTTTTAAAACTATCTCGATAATAATAGTGGCGCCCCCATGGTGGTTGCACATGATAATGAGCTCTGTGATATTTTTGTGAAATTTCTAATGTCAGGAAAGTATTTCAATTATGGATTTAATGTATTATTTAGTTAACATTGTACAGAATTGAATAGACCATAAGATCAGGTTTTAAAAATACAGGAAGAGTATATTTTTGAAGTGAAAAATTTCATAAGGAGTTATATAGTAATTTTAATGGTGAACATTTTGGTGTTTATTGTGAGCAGTTTTTACTGAACAGTGTTTTCACAAACCTTGATCTGTAGTGGCCAGCAAGTGAACAAGTCAATGACTGGAAATCTTATTTCAATGTGTAATGATCACTTACTCATCTGATGAGTTACTTAGGTTGGGAAACAACTCAAGACATTATCCTCTCTCTGAACAGCAGTTTACACATTTAAAGGGACTAGAAATCTTAAAACGTTTTCGAGGTAAACGAGGAGGTAGAAAGCATAAAACCAAACAAGCCAAATTACTAGTCTGTCTACTAAATGCACAATCCTGTAGAAATAAGACTTTGGAAATTCTTGATTTGATAGTTGAAGATAAAATAGATGTTTTATTCCTGACCGAAACTTGGTTTAAGCCCAGTGGGGATGAATCATTTATAGCAGAAATAGTTCCAAGGGGCTACTCCATCCTCCATGCTCCAAGGTCAAAGGGTACAGGAGGGGGTGTAGCTGTGATATTTAAATCTTCTTTAAAGCTTGAGCTGCAAGAAAATTACAACTTTAGAAGTATTGAGACTATCAATTTGAAGTTACAGTCGTTCTGTAATACAACAGTTCATGTTGTCTGCATCTACCGACCCCCGGTCTCACAAAAAAACAATCTCACTTTTGCAGAATTTGAAAATGAGCTTTCCTTGATGCTTTCGTATTCAACGGCGAGGAATTATGTTATTCTTGGTGATTTCAATGTTCATTTTGATAAACAAACCAACCAACATACAAAAAGAGTCACACGACTACTGAAATCAAGAGGTTATACACAGCTTGTTACAGAAACCACCCATAAATCGGGCCATATACTTGACGGCATCATAACGCCTGACGACTGTACACTCATTAATAATATCTCTATATCAGACATTCAACTCTCAGACCACCATCTTATATCTTCAACATGGAGTCTTGAAAACCCCAAATTTTCATTTGAAAGTAAAACTTTTCGGAAGCTCAAAACATTTGATGCTGAATCTTTTAAACTTGATTTGCTAACGTCTGATCTATTACAAAACACATCGGATAATCTTGATGAACTCTGTGCTCAGTACAATACAACGCTACGAACTCTTCTTGACAAGTATGCACCAGTCGTAACCCGTAATGTAAGAATTACTCATGGTATAGAGTGGTATAATGGGGACGTAGCTGAGGCAAAAAGACAATGTAGACAGGCCGAAAGAAAATATCGATCAACCCGCCTGGAAGTACACAGACAGATTTACGTAGATGCACTGCGCAAATTCGCATCCACTGTGAAATCAGCCAAATCTGCATTCTGTTTGAAGACCCTCAACGATAACCCCAATCAGTCTCATACTTCCGTGAAGTCTCTGCTAGGCAAGACCAAAGACGTCATACTACCACATTCAGATGACCCAATACAACTTGCAAACTCATTTTCGGATTATTTCATGTCAAAAATTGAGAAGATTCGTGATGAACTTGTCAAGGTACCCGACAGTGAAACGACCTCACCACATCATACCGTAGTAAATGGGCTATCATCTTTTACAACATTTGAAACCGAGGAGGTGTGCAAAATAGTCAAGTCTGCGAAGAAGACTTCGTGTCTATCTGATCCCATACCGTCGAACCTTCTGCCTTTGTTTCTTGATCAACTATTGCCAGTCATTACTAAGATTGTTAATATCAGTCTTCAATCTGGTTGTTTTCCGTCTATCTTCAAAGAAGCCATTGTCAAACCCTTAATTAAAAAGAACACCCTAGATCGGAATATTCTAAAGAATTACCGCCCTGTATCCAACTTATCCTTCATCTCTAAGATAATTGAGAGAGCAGCTAACATTAGACTGAAATCATTTTTGTCTGACAACAAACTCTATGACAAATACCAATCTGCGTACAGAGAGTTTCACAGTACCGAAACAACAGTTGTCCGAGTAATGAATGATCTCCTGTCTTCTGTTGATGATGGCAAAATATCGACTTTGTGCCTACTAGACCTCTCTGCAGCTTTCGATACGGTTGACCATCAGCTACTCATCGGCAGATTGCAAACACAGTTTAATATCTCAGACACAGTGTTATCATGGATTATATCATATCTATCTGACAGAAGTCAGAAAGTTGTAATCAATAACACAGAGTCAACCAAGATTACTTTAAACTGTGGGGTTCCCCAGGGTAGTGTACTTGGACCTGTGCTATTTGTACTCTACACCACTAGTCTCGGCAGTATCATTGATGAACATAGTGTTAAGCACTATTCCTACGCTGATGACACACAGTTGCTTGATTCTTTCGCTTCGTCTGAAATCCTGAAGTCCTTAAAGAACACTGCGACATGTGCCACTGCCATTAAATGCTGGATGAACGCAAACAAGCTGAAACTTAACGATGACAAAACCGAGGCATTACTTGTGGGATCTGTACAGAGGCTTCGATCTATAACAGAGTCTAGTATCTCAATTGGAGAGACCAGCATTTCTTTTTCACAGTCTGTACGTGATCTAGGAGTGATAATTGATTCCTCATTAACACTTGAAAACCATATAGATCACTTGTGTCGAGTCTGTTATTTTCACCTGAGGAGTATAGGCAAAATCCGCCATCTTTTGACACCAGAAGTCTGCAAACAAGTAATGCAACACATGGTGCTCTCTCGCCTGGACTATTGTAACTCTGTCCTTTATGGCATACCTAGGTACCAGATTAACAGACTTCAGAAAATACAAAACACAGCTGCCCGGATAATTACAAAAACTCCGAAGTCTGCTCACATCAAACCTGTTCTAAAGTCACTACACTGGCTCCCGATTGAATTCCGCATAAACTTTAAAATTCTTTGCATGGTCTATAAATGCATGAATAATGCTGCCCCAGATTATCTCGTTGATCTCATTAAACAGCAAGATTCTGAACGACATACACGATCATCAAGCAAAGATCTCCTAAAATTGCCAACATCAAACCTAGTTACTTATGGTGATCGAATGTTTTGCATTGCTGCTCCGACTTTGTGGAATGACAAACACTTGAACACTTCCATCAAAAGTGCCAAAACATTACTTGACTTTAGAAAAAAGTTAAAAACCCACCTTTTTCGACAAGCGTATCCAGAGTTACATTAGAAGCGCTTAGAGCACGCCTCGGCATGGAATAGGCGCTATATAAATGACTTTATTATTATAATCACCATACCGGAAGTATTCAAAAAATGAAAAAAAAAGGTATAAAAATGTCGTTCTTGCAAAAAGCTGGATTTCTCCATCAGATATTACCGGCCCAAAAGAAATAAAGTGTCTTTGGATGGCCCTTTTAATGGACTATCATATGGCATCTCAATGGTACGATTTCGATGGTTAGTAAATAAATGATGTTACGCCGAAAATCTAGTATTTTTCGTTTTTGGAGCCTTATGAGACACCCTTTTCTCGAAAACGACTACTGCGATTTTTTTAAAACCTTTTTTACTCAGCCTCCTATCTGTGGTCTGTGGCATGAATCCAAAAGGAAAAGGTTTGAAATAATTTAAGGTTTCAAACAATGGCCTCAATCTTTGATAAAAGTAGAAAAATCGTTAAATTATCGAAAATGTTCTTTTATTTATCTTTTTTACAAACAACTACTGAATAGATGTTTCTAACATTTCTGGTACAGAAAGATATCTATCCAAACAACTTGTTTAAACTATTCCGACAATAATCCAAAATCCAGAAGTAGTCGAAAAAATATCAGATATTTGGGAAAAAACAGAAAAAAAAATTTAAAAAAAGAAAATACAGTAAAAAATTGGTACTCTTGCAAAAATCGGCATTTCTCAGCCAGGTGTCACTGAATCAAAACAATTAAAGTATTGTGTTGTAGCTGGGCTATTTTATGACATACTTCCTGTCTGATTCCTGAAAGCCGATTCAGTGCTGCTTGCAGGTCTAGTTATAATTATTTTTTTTTTTTTTCGGGGGAGCCTATTTCTCAGTGCCTGTAACAGATACCGATCTAGAACCTCATCTTCTATCATTAAACCATGTGTTCGCAACATATGGGCTATATTTGAAACTTCTGCGCGGACCGGAAGTGGCCGAATTTCGTACGGTTTCAAAAAATCAAACAACAGCCGTAGATTCGTTAATTCTGTACCTATTTTCATACAAATGACATTTAGGTGAACCCCGAATCTTTCCCAAGGAAATGGCTATCTCACATTTTTCAATTTAGGAAAAACCTATGGGACTATTGTCGTTCGAAAATTGAAAAAACAAAATTTAAGAGACAATTTTTGTCATTTTTCAAAATTTTTAAATTTGACCTACATTTTTGGATACCTGAAGACCATCCGATTCCAGAAATACAAGTTTCATTCCGAGTTATCACCCTTTATTTTTCGATTTTTTTCGAATTTTCTGCCCATTTTGTGAGCTCGAGTTTCGTTTTTCGGCCGAATTGACATTTCTAAAACTTATGGAACATGTAGTTATAGTTCAAAACTAACGTATAAAGCTATATCGATAAAATTCTATAAACCGGAAGTAGTCGAAGAAATGGCAGATATTTTGAAAAAAACGCAAAAGATGAATGCCTTTGGGAAAAACATGAATCCTCAGTCCGATATCAACGGATTAGAACGATTAAGATATCGTTTGGTTGCTTAGAGTCCTATCTGTGGTCTGTGGCGTGAATCCAAAAGGAAAAGGTTTGAAATAACTTAAGGTGTCATAAAATGGCCTCAATCTTTGATAAAAGTAGAAAAATCGTTAAATTATTGAAAATGTTCTTTTATTTATCATTTTTACAAACAACTACTGAATACATGTTTCTGACATTTCTGGTACAGAAAGATATCTACCCAAACAACTTGTTAAAACTATCCCGAAAATAATCCAAAATCCAGAAGTAGTCGAAAAAATATCAGATATTTCGAAAAATAAACACAAACAAAAATTTAAAAAAAAGAAAATACAGTAAAAAATTGGTACTCTTTCTCAGCCAGGTGTCATTGAATCAAAACAATTAAAGTATCGTTTTGTAGCTCAATGAATGGGCTAATTATGACATACTTCCTGTCTGATTCCTGAAAGCCGATTCAGTGCTGCTTGCAGGTCTAGTTAGGCTTTCAGACTTTCGTCTGAAAGCCTATTGAGATTACTAAAATTATTATTATTATTATTATTATTATTATTATTATTATTATTATTATTATTATTATTATTTACCGCGAGGGCCTAGATCTCCATGTTCGAAAACAGATATCGATCTGGAATTAGCTTTTCTATCGGGAAACCATGTGGTGGCTACTTGATAAAATATTTTTGAAATTTCTGCGCATACCGGAAGTGACCGAACTTTGTACTTTCTCTAAAAATTGAAAATCGGCCATAGTTTCGTCAGTTTTTTATCCATTTTTAAACAAATTACATTTTTGGAATCCCTGAATCTTTTTTGAAACAATGGCTATCTCACATTTTTCAATTTCGAACATTCGTCTATGATTTTCAAAAAACTTTATGATATTTAGATATCTGATCTAATGTCGAATCCAAAAATGTATAATATGTATTCAGTTATTGAAATTTAATTTTTGATATTTTGACATTTTTGCATTTTTGGCACTTTTAAACATAGAATTTCTCAGAGGCATTTTATCTGATCATATATTATAATATATCATTACAGAACTCTGTTGCTATTTAATTGCCTAAACCGGTTATTAAAACTATCTCAATAACAATCACCATACCGGAAGTTCTCAAAAAATGAAAAAAAAAAAGGATAAAAAATGGCGTTCTTGCAAAAAGCTGGATTTCTTAATCAGATATTACCGGCCCAAAAGAAATAAAGTGTCTTTGGATGGCCCCATTAATGGACTATCATATGGCATCTCAATGGTACGATTTCGATGGTTAGTAAATAAATTATGTTACGCCGAAAATCTAGTATTTTTCGTTTTTGGAGCCTTTTGAGACACCCTTTTCTCGAAAACGACTCCTGCGATTTTTTTAAAACCTTTTTTACTCAGACTCCTATCTGTGGTCTGTGGCGTGAATCCAAAAGGAAAAGGTTTGAAATAATTTAAGGTGTCATAAAATGGCTTCAATCTTTGATAAAAGTAGAAAAATCGTTAAATTATCGAAAATGTTCTTTTATTTATCTTTTTTACAAATAACCACTGAATAGATGTTTCTGACATTTCTGGTACAGAAGGATATCTATCCAAACAACCTTTTAAAATTATTCCGACAATAATCCAAAATCCAGAAGTAGTCGAAAAAATATCAGATATTTGGGGAAAAAACAGAAAAAAACAATTTTAAAAAAAAAAATACAAAAAAAAAATTGGTACTCTTGCAAAAATCGGCATTTCTCAGCCAGGTGTCACTGAATCAAAACAATTAAAGTATCGTTTTGTAGCTGGGCTATTTTATGACATACCTTATGTCTGATTCCTGAAAGCCGATTCAGTGCTGCTTGCAGGTCTAGTTATTATTATTATTATTATTATTTTTTTTTTTTTTCGGGGGAGCCTATTTCTCAGTGCCTGTAACAGATACCGATCTAGAACCTCATTTTCTATCATTAAACCATGTGTTCGCAACATATGGGCTATATTTGAAACTTCTGCGCAGACCGGAAGTGGCCGAATTTTGTACGATGTCAAAAAATCAAAAAACAGCCGTAGATTCGTTAATTCTGTTCCTATTTTCATACAAATGACATTTTTGTAAATCCCGAATCTTTCCCAAGGAAATGGCTATCTCACATTTTTCAATTTTGAAAATTCCTATGGGACTATTGTTGTTCGAAAATTGAAAAAACAAAATTTAAGAGACAATTTTTGTCATTTTGCCCATTTTGTGAGCTCGAGTTTCGTTTTACGGCCGAATCGACGTTTCTGAAACTCCTGGAACATGAAGTTATAGTTCAAAACTAACGTATAAAGCTATTTCGACAAACATCTATAAACCGAAAGTAGTCGAAATAATGGCCGATATTTTGAAAAAAACGCAAAAAATGAATGCTTTTGGGAAAAACATGAATTCTCAGTCTGATATCAACGGATTAAATCGATTAAGATATCGTTGGGTTGCCCGAGAATTGCAGTATCATATGATATCCTATTATTACAGATAACATGAACAGCAAGTAAAATGTGGCACGCTGAAAATCAAGTATTTTCTGATTTGGAGCGTTTTTGAACGCCTGTATCTCGAAAACGCTGCCACAGTTTTTTCTTAAACTTTCTCTATCAAGAAACCTTTTGGTAGTCTTGTGTATGAAACAGTCCGTTTAGCATTTGAAATATCCGTAATAGGTCAAATAACGAACTGAAAATCGAAAAAAGTCGAAATATCGTGAAATTTTGGAAAATACTCTATTATTTTTTTATTTTTACTGATTTTAAAAAAACTTTATGATATTTAGATATCGGATCTAATGTCGAATCCAAAAGTGTATAATATGTATTCAGTTATTGAAATTTAATTTTTGATATTTTGACATTTTTGCATTTTTGGCACTTTTAAACATAGGATTTCTCAGGGGCATTTTATCTGATCATATATTGTAATATATCATTACAGAACTCTGTCTCTATTTAATTGCCTAAACCTGTTTTTAAAACTATCTCTATAATAATCACCATACCGGAAGTATTCAAAAAATGAAAAAAAAAAAGGTATAAAAATGTCGTTCTTGCAAAAAGCTGGATTTCTCTATCAGATATTACCGGCCCAAAAGAAATAAAGTGTCTTTGGGTGGCCCCAGTAATGGACTATCATATGGCATCTCAATGGTACGATTTCGATGGTTAGTAAACAAATGATGTTACGCCGAAAATCTAGTATTTTTCGTTTTTTGAGCCTTTTGAAACACCCTTTTCTCGAAAACGACTACTGCGATTTTTTTAAAACATTTTTTACTCAGACTCCTATCTGTGGTCTGTGGCGTGAATCCAAAAGGAAAAGGTTTGAAATAATTTCAGGTGTCAAAAAATGGCCTCAATCTTTGATAAAAGTAGAAAAACCGTTAAATTATCGAAAATGTTCTTTTATTTATCTTTTTTACAAACAACTACTGAATAGATGTTTCTGACATTTCTGGTACAGAAAGATATCTATCCAAACAACTTGCTAAAACTATCCCGACAATAATCCTAAATCCAGAAGTAGTCGAAAATATTTGGGAAAAAAACACAATTTTTTTTTTAAAAAAGGTAAAAAATTGCTACTTTTGTAAAAATCTGCATTTCTCAGCCAGGTGTCATTGAATCAAAACAATTAAAGTATCGTTTTGTAGTTCGATGAATGGGCTATTTTATGACATACTTCCTGTCTGATTCCTGAAAGCCGATTCAGTGCTGCTTGCAGGTCTAGTTATTATTATTTTTTTTTTCGGGGGAGCCTATTTCTCAGTGCCTGTATAAGATACCGATCTAGAACCTCATTTTCTATCATTAAACCATGTGTTCGCAATATATGGGCTACATTTGAAACTTCTGCGTGGACCGGAAGTGGCCGAATTTTGTACGGTGTCAAAAAATCAAAAAATGGCCGTAGATTCGTCAATTCTGTACTTATTTTCATACAAATGACTTTTTCGGCAACACCAAATCTTTTCTCGGATGATAGCAGTTGAAAATTTTGAAATTTCGAAACTTCGTCGCTGACTTCAACGTTCGAAAAATGAAAAAACAAAATTTAAGAGACAATTTTTGTCATTTTTCAAAATTTTCAAATTTGACCTACATTTTTGGATACCTGATCACAATCCGATTCCAGAAATATAAGTTTCATTCTGAGTTATCACCCTTTATTTTTCGATTTTTTTCGAATTTTCTGCCCATTTTGTGAGCTCGAGTTTAGTTTTACGGCCGAATCGACGTTTTTGAAACTCCTGGAACATGAAGTTATAGTTCAAAACTAACGTATAAAGCTATTTCGACAAACATCTATAAACCGGAAGTAGTCGAAATAATGGCCGATATTTTGAAAAAAACGCAAAAAATGAATGCTTTTGGGAAAAACATGAATTCTCAGTCCAATATCAACGGATTAAATCGATTAAGATATCGTTGGATTACCCGAGAATTGCAGTATCATATGATATCCTATTATAACAGATAACATGAACAGCAAGTAAAATATGGCACGCTGAAAATCAAGTATTTTCTGATTTGGAGCGTTTTTGAACGCCTGTATCTCGAAAACGCTGCCACAGATTTTTCTTAAACTTTCTCTATCAAGATACCTTTTGGTAGTCTTGTGTATGAAACAGTCCGTTTAGACTTTGAAATATCCGTAATAGGTTAAATAACGAACTGAAAATCGAAAAAAGTCGAAAAATCGTGAAATTTTGGAAAATACTCTATTTTTTTTTTAATTTTACTGATTTTCAAAAAACTTTATGATATTTTGATATCTGATCTAATGTCGAATTCAAAAATGTATAATATGTATTCAGTTATTGAAATTTAATTTTTGATATTTTGACATTTTTGCATTTTTGGCACTTTTAAACATAGGATTTCTCAGGGGCATTTTATCTGATCATATATTGTAATATATCATTACAGAACTCTGTCGCTATTTAATTGCCTAAACCTGTTTTTAAAACTATCTCAATAATAATCACCATACCGGAAGTATTCAAAAAATGAAAAAAAAAAGGTATAAAAATGTCGTTCTTGCAAAAAGCTGGATTTCTCCATCAGATATTACCGGCCCAAAAGAAATAAAGTGTCTTTGGATGGCCTCAGTAATGGACTATCATATGGTATCTCAATGGTACGATTTCGATGGTTAGTAAATAAATGATGTTACGCCGAAAATCTAGTATTTTTCGTTTTTTGAGCCTTTTGAAACACCCTTTTCTCGAAAACGACCACTGCGATTTTTTTAAAAACCTTTTTTACTTAGACTCCTATCTGTGGTCTGTGGCGTGAATCCAAAAGGAAAAGGTTTGAAATAATTTAAGGTGTCATAAAATGGCCTCAATCTTTGATAAAAGTAGAAAAACCGTTAAATTATCGAAAATGTTCTTTTATTTATCTTTTTTACAAACAACTACTGAATAGATGTTTCTGACATTTCTGGTACAGAAAGATATCTATCCAAACAACTTGCTAAAACTATCCCGACAATAATCCTAAATCCAGAAGTAGTCGAAAAAAATATCAGATATTTGGGAAAAAAACACAATTTTTTTTTTTTAAAAAGTAAAAAATTGCTACTTTTGTAAAAATCTGCATTTCTCAGCCAGGTGTCACTGAATCAAAACAATTAAAGTATCGTTTTGTAGCTCGATGAATGGGCTATTTTATGACATACTTCCTGTCTGATTCCTGAAAGCCGATTCAGTGCTGCTTGCAGGTCTAGTTATTATTATTTTTTTTTTCGGGGGAGCCTATTTCTCAGTGCCTGTATAAGATACCGATCTAGAACCTCATTTTCTATCATTAAACCATGTGTTCGCAATATATGGGCTACATTTGAAACTTCTGCGTGGACCGGAAGTGGCCGAATTTCGTACGGTGTCAAAAAATCAAAAAATGGCCGTAGATTCGTCAATTCTGTACTTATTTTCATACAAATGACATTTTCGGCAACACCAAATCTTTTCTCGGATGATAGCAGTTGAAAATTTTGAAATTTCGAAACTTCGTCGCTGACTTCTAGCGTTCGAGAAATGAAAAAACAAAATTTAAGAGACAATTTTTGTCATTTTTCAAAATTTTCAAATTTGACCTACTTTTTGGGATACCTGACGATCATCCGATTCCAGAAATATAAGTTTAATTCGGAGTTATCTCCCTTTATTTTTCGATTTTTTTCGAATTTTCTGCCCATATTGTGAGCCAGAGTTTCGCTTTACGGCCGAATCGACGTTTCTGAAACTTCTGGAACATTAAGTTATAGTTCAAAACTAACGTATCAAGCTATTTCGAGAAACATCTATAAACCGGAAGTAGTCGAAATAATGGCCGATATTTTGAAAAAAACGCAAAAAATGAATGCTTTTGGAAAAAACATGAATTCTCAGTCCGATATCAACGGATTAAAACGATTAAGATATCGTTGGGTTGCCCGAGCATTGCAGTATCATATGATATCCTATTCTTAGAGATACCATGAACAGCAAGTAAAATATGGCACGCTTAAAATCAAGTATTTTCTGATTTGGAGCGTTTTTGAACGCCTGTATCTCAAAAACTGCTCTTGCGATTTTTCTTCAACTTTCTCTATCAAGAGACCTGTTGGTAGTCTTGTGTATGAAACAGTCTGTTTAGACTTTGAAATATCAGTTATAGGTTAAATAACGAACTGAAAATCGAAAAAAGTCGAAAAATCGTGAAATTTTTGAAAATACTCTATTTTTTTTTTAATTTTACTGATTTTCAAAAAACTTTATGATATTTAGATATCTGATCTAATGTCGAATTCAAAAATGTATAATATGTATTCAGTTATTGAAATTTAATTTTTGATATTTTGACATTTTTGCATTTTTGGCACTTTTAAACATAGGATTTCTCAGGGGCATTTTATCGTGAAATTTTGGAAAATACTCTATTATTTTTTTATTTTTACTGATTTTCAAAAAACTTTATGATATTTAGGTATCTGATCTAATGTTGAATCCAAAAATGTATAATACGTATTCAGTTATTGAAATTTCATTTTTGATATTTTGACATTTTTGCATTTTTGGCACTTTTAAACATAGGATTTCTCAGGGGCATTTTATCTTATCATATATTGTAATATATCATTACAGAACTCTGTCGCTATTTAATTGCCTAAACCGGTTATTAAAACTATCTCGATAATAATCATCATACCGGAAGTATTCAAAAAATGAAAAAAAGGATAAAAAAAATGGCGTTCTTGCAAAAAGCTGGATTTCTCCGTCCCAAAATATTACCGACCCAAAAGAAATAAAGTGTCTTCGGATGGCCCCATTAATGGACTATCATATGGCATCTCAATGGTATGATTTCGATGGTTAGTAAATAAATAATGTTACGCCGAAAATCTAGTATTATCCGTTTTTGGAGTTATTTGAGACGCCTTTTTCTCAAAAACGACTCCTGCGATTTTTTTAAAACTTTTTTACTCAGAGTCCTATCTGTGGTCTGTGGTGTGATCCAAAAGGAAATGGTTTGAAATAATTTAAGGTGTCATAAAATGGCCTCAATCTTTGAAAAAAGTAGAAAAATCGTTAAATTATTGAAAATGTTCTTTTATTTATCTTTTTTACAAAAAATTACTGAATAGATGTTTCTGACATTTCTGGTACAGAAAAACATCTATCCAAACAACTTGTTAAAACTATCCCGACAATAATCCAAAATCCAGAAGAAGTCGAAAAAATATCAGATATTTCGGAAAAAAACACAAAAAAAATTTTAAAAAAAGAAAATACAGTAAAAATATTGGTACTCTTGCAAAAATCGAAATATTTTCTTAGCCAGGTGTCACTGAATCAAAACAATTAAAGTATCGTATTGTAGCTTGATAAATGGGCTATTTTATGACATACTTCCAGTCTGATTCCTGAAAGCCGATTCGGTGCTGCTTGCAGGTCTAGTTATTATTATTTTATTTTTTTTGTGTGTTTTATTCACAAATCGGATTTCTCAGAATCTACTCATAGGATCTTTCTGAAACTTTTACCTACCCCCCCCCCCCAAAAAAAAAAATGGGTGGTGGCTGTTGGATAAATATATTTTCAAAACGTTTTTCGCATCGGAAATAACCGAATTTTACGAACAAATGCATTTGACCTACTTTGCTGTAACTTTGTGACTATTTCACCTATTTTACTAATTCTTTTTTCTTTGAATACCTTGACACCTTTACTTAAAATCTGCATTTTCGGATTTTCGAATTTCGAAAATTCGTCGCTGTGATTTCGAGCCGGAATTAAAAATCAAAAAAACAACTTCTTTAATAGTTGCACGATTTTCATGAAATTTGGTATGTAAGTAGATCTGGCTCATGCGACTTTACAAATGTTGTTATAAATTTTATAAATTATCTCCCCTTGGTGATATTATGGATCAAATTTTTAGAAAAGATCGACGAAATATAGGTCAGATTGCCCAAACCGGAAGTGCAACCATCGTGAAATGTGAAAATCGATACTCCTTTGTTGATATTTTACTTACAGACAAGGCAATTATATTTTCCGAATCCTTTTAGAAAATCCGAAAAACTGTCAGGAATAGAATTTTGATTTAGGTCAAGTGATGGACGCCATTTTGAATTGATAATAAGAACAAGTCGAATGCATTTGACCGACATTGCTGTAACTTTGTGACTTTTCGACCTATTTTATGAATTCTTTTTTCTTTGAATACCTTGAATACTTTACTTCAAATCTGCAATTTCGGATTTTCGAATTTCGAAAATTCGTCGATGCTATTTCGACACAAAAAGTTGAGACCAACTTGACAACTTCTTTAATAGTTGTACGATTTCACGAAATTAAGTATGTGGGTAGATCTTATCGATGCGACTTGAAAAATATCATTAGAAATTTTCTAAATTATCTCCCCTTGGAGAAATTAAGGATCAAAATTTTCAAAAAAATCGACGAAATATAGGTCAAATTGCCTTGAAATTGTTTTTTGTAATAGCCCTACTTATTCGTATACCAAAAAATTGAGTTTGTAGCCCAAACCGGAAGTGCAACCATCTTGAAATATGCAAATCGATAAGGCTTTGTTGATATTTTACTTACAGACAAGGCAATTATATTGTCCGAATCCTTTTAGGAAAGCCAAAAACTTTCAGGAATCGAATTTTGATTTAGGTCAATTGCTGGACGCCATTTTGAATTGAAAATGAACAATGGTGAAAAATCGGTTCTATTTCAGTAACGGAAGTCACAGAGACTTGAAATTTTTAGGGGGATAGGGGATGGGCTAGAAATGACCTCACACTAAATTTCAGCCAAATCGACCAATAACTATTTATTTTACCGACCTTAAGCTTCCCGCGAGAGATACAATTTTGCCATTCGGTGCCATTTGCAATTGTTGACTCTAGACTCGAATAACAAGACACTCAAACGAACTCCAACACTCGGCACTTCGTGCCTAACGCTGCAGTTCATAATAATAATAATGATTTTCGTATAGTTTAATTATACGCCCACATGGAAATGTGGTCGTATATTGCCGTCGCCCCCGACCGGCCGTCCGTCAGTTCGTCGTCCATAATTTCTTGTGAACGCTCTAGAGGTTAAATTAATACCCGATTGACTTTAAATTTATGCACAGTGTTTAAGGTCATGAGACGAAGCATATGAAAATGTGGTCGTATATTGCCGTCGCCCCCGACCGGCCGGCCGTCGGTCCGCCCGTTCGTCGTCCACAATTTCCTGTGAACTCTCTACAGGCTAAAGTAAATACCCGAATGACTTTAAATTTATGCACAGTGTTTAAGGTCATGAAACAAAGAAGCATATGGATTTTAAAGGATATCCGATAGTTTATAAACAGTGTTTAAGGCCACGAGACGAAGAGGTACTTTGAAATTTTCAATGTGATACTTGACGTATGTTTTTGGCACCTGCCGGTGTCTATTTTTTGTTATTTTTAAATCTAACTTACGGTTTCAAACTATATTTAGATCAGAGTTCTCGACCAATTTTAATATATTTTTTTCTTGCTATTTTCTTTAAGATACTTGGTATAATCGATGGCACGTGATGATGAATATGAAAGCTTTCATATCTGCTTGGGACAGTAGCAGATCTAGTTATTATTTTTTTTGTGTGTGTGTTTTATCCACTTTTCTGTTTTCTCAGAATCTACACATCTTTCTGAAATTTTTACCTACCCCCCCCCCCCCAAAAAATGGGTGGTGGCTGTTGGGTGAATATATTTTCAAAACGTTTTTCGCATCCAAAATCACCGAATTTGACGAACAAATGCATTTGACCTACATTGCTGTAACCTCATGACTTTTTGACCTATTTTACTAATTCTTTTTTCTCTGGGTACCTTGTAATCTTGACTTCAAATCTGCACTTTCGGATTTTCGAATTTCGAAAATTCGCCGCTGTGACTTCGAATCGGAAGTAAAATCAAAAAGACAACTTCTTTAATAGTTGTACGATTTTCATGAAATTTAGTATGTAAGTAGATCTCACTCATGCGACTTTAAAAATGACATTAAAATTTTTTAAAATTATCTCCCCTTGGTGATATTAAGGATCAAAATTTTCCCAAAAAGCGACGAAATATAGGTCAGATTGCCTCGAAAAAAATTTGTGTACTAGCTACGATACTAATGATTCGTACACAAAAAATGGAGTTTGTAGCACAAACCGGAAGTGCCGACATCTTGAAAGGTGAAAAACCCTAAGGCTTTTTTGATATTTTATTTACAGACAAGGGAATTCTATTTTCCGAATCCTTAAATTTAGGCCGAAAAACGCTCGCGAAAAGAATTTTAATTCATGGGCTTGAAAACATACACAATTGGTCGTGGCTTAGAAAATCTATCGTCTATTAACGAAAATAATACATTACAGGATAGTCTGGCTCATGGTCGAGTGTTTGGCATTTGAATATTTCAAAAATTCGAATTACCCCTGTCATGTTTTCCGTGCCGACAAGGTTGTTTTCGAGTTAGCTGGTTTTGAATACGCGCATGCGCTACGCTAGAACCAACGGTGCCATGATTACCAAATTCCGGCGATGAACTTTTCACGTTAGTACCTAGGTACCCTGATATTTTCAAGGTGATACCTGTATTTGTTCAAGTCGTTTGTTCGTAGTACCTGCAGTGCGTCGTGATTTTGCGCATGCGCTACACTAGAACCAAAGGTACCATGAACATGAAACTTTTCACATGGGTACCTAAATACCCTAGAATTTTCATGGTGATATCTGCATTTGTTCAAGTCGTTTGTACGAGGCACGGCGCAAGGTCGGTTGACTTCGCGCATGCGCTACGCTAGAACCAACGGTACCATGATTACCAAATTCCGTCGAGGAACTTTTAACGTTGGTACCTAGGTACCCTGAAATTTACAAGGCGATACTTGCATTTGTTGAAGTCGTTTGTTCGTGGCACCTGCCGTTCGTGGGTTTTTTCGAAGTCAATTTATAAGGCTTCCATAAATATTCTTTTGCCCTGGTGCAATGTTTCTAACTATATTTAGACCTGTAACCAATCTTTAAAAAAAATAGTAGTTCCGATGGAACGAAAAACCGAGGTCCCGTGAACACATTGGCGTGCACGTACCTTATCCATTGGCAGTTGGAATTCAGTTGCTGCCCGGGCAAAACATCCCCTCATAGCACACTGTATGGCGTATGCCTTAACCCGGCTTCAATATTTCTAACTATATTAAGACCAGTAACTTCGCGAGTTTTTGACCAATTTTAATTTAAAAAAATATTAGTTTTTATGGAATGGACGTTAAACATCATTTTTTTTTCTCTCTCTCTCTGGATGAACTTTCTCGGCCAATGCAGGGATCCAACACCCGACCTTACGAACTTAGCCCTGCTCCATTTGGACCCCGTACGCGCACTGTATCATAAAGCCTGTCATTGAGTCAACTGGCGTAGTTTGGAATCCCCGGTTGTACGTGGCAAGGAGTAAGTTCGCCTATCCAGCCTTGTGGGGTTTCTCCGGGTCCTCAAATTTCTCCCTTACGCGCAAGCGAATTTTTGAAATAAAAGTTTTATGAAGAAACGACTTCTCAGCTCGTTATTTTGAATATTTTGGCTTCCATAAATATTTTTTTGCCCGGGTGCAATGTTTTTAACTATATTTAGACATGTAACTTCGCGAGTTTTTAACCAATGTTAATAAATTCCGGCGAGGAACTTTTCACGTTGGTACCCTGAAATCTTCAAGGTAATACCTGCATTTGTTCAAGTCGTTTGTTCTTGGCACTTGCCGTTCGTCGGGTTTTTTTAAAAGTCAATTTACAGCTTCCATAAAAAAAATGTTTGCCCAGGTGCAATGTTTCTAACTATATTTAGACCTGTAGCTTAGCGAGTTTTTGACCAATTTTAATGTGTTTTTTCTTGTTATTTTCTTTAAGATACTTGATATAATTGATCAAACGTGACGATGAATACCGTCATTTACCAAACCCCGAAATATACCAAAAATCCCCAAATTGACAAAAATGACTTTTGAATTCGCGCAAGCGCCACGCTGGAACTAAAGCTTTCAGGTTATTTTTGCCCGGGTGCGATGTATTTTGTAACTATATTTAGACTTATAACTTTGCGAATTTTGGACCAATACACGTGACATGAATATGAAAGCTTCATATCTGCATGGGACAGTAGCAGATCTAGTTAGGCTTTCAGACTTTCGTCTGAAAGCCTATTGTGATTACTAAATTTTTTTTTTTCGGGGAAGCCTATTTCTCAGTGCCTGTCCCAGATACCGATCTAGAACCTCATATTCTATCATTAAACCGTAAGTTTGCAATATATGGGCTATATTTGAAACTTCTGCGCGGACCGGAAGTGGCCGAATTTCGTACTGTGTCAAAAAATCAAAAAACAGCCGTAGATTCGTTAATTCTGTACCTATTTTCATACAAATGACATTTTTGTAAACCCTGAATCATTCATAAGAAAATGACTATCTCACATTTTTCAATTTCGAAAATTCCTATGGGACTATTGTCGTTCGAAAATTGAAAAAACAAAATTTAAGAGACAATTTTTGTCATTTTTCAAAATTTTCAAATTTGACCTACATTTTTGGATACCTGAAGACGATCAGATTCCAGAAATATAAGTTTCATTCCGAGTTATCACCCTTTATTTTTCGATTTTTTTCGAATTTTCTGCCAAAATTGTGAGCTCGAGTTTCGTTTTATGGCCGAATCGATGTTTCTGAAACTTCAGGATTATGAAGTTATAGTTCAAAACTTACGTATAAAGCTATTTCGACAAACATCTATAAACCGGAAGTAGTCGAAATAATGGCCGATATTTTGAAAAAAACGCAAAAAATGAATGCCTTTGGGAATTACATGAATTCTCAGTCCGATATCAACGGATTAAAACGATTAAGATATCGTTGGGTTGCCCGAGCATTGCAGTATCATATGATATCCTATTCTTAGAGATACCATGAACAGCTAGTAAAATATGGCACGCTTAAAATCAAGTATTTTGGAACGCCTGTATCTCAAAAACTGCTCTTGCGATTTTTCTTCAACTTTCTCTATCAAGAGACCTTTTGGTAGTCTTGTGTATGAAACAGTCCGTTTAGACTTTGAAATATCCGTAATAGGTCAAATAACGAACTGAAAATCGAAAAAAGTCGAAAAATCGTGAAAATTTGGAAAATACTCTATTATTCTTTCATTTTTGCTGATTTTTAAAGAACTTTGTGATATTTAGATATCTGATCTAATGTCGATTCCAATAATGTATAATATGTATTTAGATATTGAAATTAAATTTTCGATATTTTGACATTTTTGCATTTTTGGCGCTTTTAAACATAGGATTTCTCAGGGGCATTTCATCCGATCATATATTGTAATATATCATTACAGAACTCTTTTGCTATAAGATTTCTCCGTCAGATATTACCGGCCCAAAAGAAATAAAATGTCTTTGGATGGCCCCATTAATGGACTATGATATGGCATCTCAATGGTACGATTTCGATGTTTAGTAAATAAATTATGTTTCGCCGAAAATCTAGTATTATCTGTTTTTGGGGCCTTTTGAGACGCATTTTTCTCGAAAACGACTCCTGCGATTTTTTTAAAACTTTTTTTACTTAGAGTCCTACCGGTGGTCTTTGGCGTTAATCCATATCTATTCAAACAACTTGTTAAAACTATCACGACAATGATCCAAAATCTAGAAGTATTCGTAAAAATATCAGATATTATGGACCCCCCCCCCAAAAAAAAATTAAAAAAAAGAAAATACAGTAAAAAAATTGGTACTCTTGCAAAAATCGACATTTCTCAGCCAGGTGTCACTGAATCAAAACAATTAAAGTAAAGTTTTCTAGCTCGATGAATGGGCTATTTTATGACTTACTTCCTGTCTGATTCCTGAAAGCCGATTCAGTGCTGCTTGCAGGTCTAGTTATTATTATTATTATTATTTTTCTTTTGTTTTGAGTGGATCTCAGCAACTGCTTGTCGAATCGTTACGAGTTCTTTGGTTTTACTGAGAAAGTGGGTGTGACTTAGAGGATAAAGCTATTTTGGATGTTCTGCGACAATGCGAAATGTCCGAAATCACCGAAGTTATTATTTTTGAAAATATTGCAGTAATTTTAACAATAATCATTGGTTTTTAACTTTCGATACATTTTAGCATAGCTGGTGACAGGGCACATAGCATCGCCACTTTCGATTTTTGATTTTCGGCAAATCTTCGAAGATATTAGGCATCAAATTTCGAAAATTTAAAATTTTACAAAAAACTTTTTTATTTATGAATATTTTTTATTCGTGTTGTACACAGAATTAAAAAGTCATCTGACATGCGCAAAAATGTTAATTTTTTTTGTTTCAGTAATTTTGCTTGACCGCCATTGGCTAATTCAGTTTTTTTAGCCCTACATTAATGATTTGTTGTTCGAATTGTATAAAACAAAGTTCATATGCTCCGTTGTTTCAATTGTCATTTTTTTTATTACCAAAAGTGCTATCTGTCGGCACCGGAAGTGGCATAATTTTACCAAAAACTACAACTTCGACAGTTAGGTACCATTTTTCAAAAACAAATATTATTTTTTTGTAAAATTATGTGCTTCAAAAAGTTTGTTCTTATCAGGCGCAAAAAATGTCGGAAGCAGTTTTTTACTTTCAATTTCATTTTCTAGCAAAGTGGATTAAAAGGTGAAAAAGGACGTAAAATTGACCTATTTACAACCCATTTAGGCTTTTCAGATTTTTAAAATATTTCTACGTTACTTTTATAAACTTGTAGCTATAATCCATACAAAGAGAATGTATGCGAAAATTAGTTTGTTATATCAGCAGTTGCCGAGAAATGGGCAGTTTTGCATAAGTCACTGTTTTCTTAATTTTGCATGTAAAATAGTCAATTATTAATGGATATTCATAATAGTGACATCATTTGTTTCAAAAAGAATATGTACGTCACATCAGATTGATTATAATTTAAAATTAACACCATAAGTGACGCCATTTGGTCAAAAACTGCATTTTTAACTTCTAAAATCGATATTTTTTTTAACCAAGAATAATTTAATATGTAATATTAAAATTAACTTTTGGTTTACATTCACATATTAACAAAAATCATACGGTCATTTAGATATCATAAAATTGTTTCTAACTTGTTCGGTTGCCAGGATATAGGCGGTTTTCTAAATGTCACTTTTGAAGGTTTTTGGCACATAAAAGGGCATTCATAAATTTTTCACCTTTTGAGGACTAATGTCATGCACGATGTTATAAAACTAATTTAAAGTTTTCAGTATCACCGGTAGTAATGTCATTTTGACAAAAACTGTATTTTTAGCCTTCAAAACAGATATTTTATTCAAATGTGTCTGATTTGTAATGTTTTTAAAATTATGATATTTGATGCCAATCATTAAATAGAAAAAACCCATACGATCATACATATGCCACAAAACTGTGGCCGAGAAATAGCCGATTTGATACAAGTCACTTTTCAGGGTTGTGGGTCTATAAAAGTGGCATATATTATTCGATTTGGATAAAATTTTCACCATGTGATGCCTTTTGCCAGTTCTAATTTCATAAAAGAAATTGGACATTTTCGTTCACCAGAAGTACTGTACACTTACATGCAACAAATGTATAAAATGAATCGATATTACTGTATTTGTATTTGATTCTACTTCCATTGTATTTCATGTGTGCGATGTTTAAATGGAAATCTGTTTATCGGTTCCATTGGTACTGCAAGTGATATGAGTTTAAGGGTAACGTGGCACTGAAAGTGACATAAGTGCAAATGTAATGTGGTATCAGTGAAACCCGTCATTGCTGCTTCGTAGGTCTAGTTAGGGTTTCACACTGCGAAGCTTGTGTGAAACACTATTGTTTTTGTTAAAATTATTATTAAGCTTTCATATATTCATATATGAAAGCTTATTGTTTCTGTTAAGATTATTAAGATGTCATATTCTAATATGAAAGCGTGGCTGTTGGGTAAATATATTTTCAAAACGTTATTCGAATCCGAAATCACCGAATTTTTCGAACAAATGCCTTTGACCTACTTTGCTGTAACTTTGTGACTATTTGACCTATTTTACTAATTCCTTTTTCTTTGAATACCTTGTAACATTTACTTCAAATCTGCAATTTCGGATTTTCGAATTTCGAAAATTTGTCGCTGTGATTTGGAACCGGAAGTTAAATCAAAATGACAACTTCTTGACCTATTACTAATGACTATTTGACCTATTTTACTAATTCTTTTTTCCGTGGGTACCTTGTAGCCTTGAATTTAAATCTGCACTTTCGGATTTTCGAATGTCGAAAATTCGTTGCTTTGATTTCGAACCGGAAGTTAAATCAAAATAACAACTTCTTAAATAGTTGAAAGATTTTTATGCAATTTAGTATGTAAGTAAATCTGGCTCATGTTACTGTAAAAATGTCATAGGAAATTTTCTAAATTATCTCCACTTGGTGATATTAAGGATCAATTTTTTCAAAAAAATCGACGAAATATAGGTCAGATTGCGTTGAATTTTTTTTATAACTAGCTACAGCACTACTGATTCGTACACAAACAATGGAAATTGTAGCACAAACGGGAAGTGCCACCATCTTGAAACATGAAAATCGATATTTCTTTTGATATTTTACTTACAGACAAGGCATTATATTTTCCGAATCCTTTTAGAAAAGCCAAAAAACTGTCGGGAATAGAATTTTCATTTTTGGCAAATGATGGACGATTTCGAACCGGAAGTTAAAATCAAAATGACAACTTCTTTAATAGTTGCACAATTTTCACGAAATCAATATGTAAGTAGATCTTACCAATACGACTTGAAAAATGTCATTATAAATTTTCTAAATTATCTCCCCTTGGTAATATTAAGGATCAAAGTTTCAAAAAATCGACGAAATATAGGTCAGATTGCCTTCGAATTTTAGTTTTTTTACTAGCTACGACACTACTGGTTCGTACACAAAAATGGAAGTGCCACCATCTTGAAAGGTGAAAAAACCCTAAGGCTTTTTTGGTATTTTATTTACAGACGAGGGAATTATATTTTCCGAATCCTTTAAAGAAAGCCGAAAAACCCTCGCGAAAAGAATTTTGATTTAGGTCAACTGATGAACGCAATTTTGAATTGAAAATGAGCAATGGTGAAAAATCCACATTCGTGGGCTTGAAAGCATGCACAATTGGTCGTGGCTTAGAGAATCTGTCTCTTAGGCACATAGTTAATACATTGAAGGATAGCCTGGCTCATGGTCGAATGTTTGGTTTTTGAATATATAAAAAATTCCAAAAAAACCTTTGATGTTTTCCGTGCCGACAAGGTTGTTTTCGAGTTAGCTTGTTTTGACCAAAGGTACCATGAGTACCAACGTTTGACCTTAGTACCTAGGTACCCTTAATTTTTCAAGGTGATATCTGCATTTGTTCAAGTCGTTTGATCGTGGCACCTCGTGTGTCATGACTTTGCGCATCCGCTACGCTAGAACCAAAGGTACCATGAGTACCAATTTCCGGCGAGGATCTTTTCCATGAATATGTTTTTGCCCTTGTGCAATGTTTCTAACTATATCTCGCGAGTTTTTGACCAATTCTTTTTTTATTATTGAACTTTCTCGGCCAATGCAGGGATCGAACACCCGACCTTACGCACTTAGCTCTGCTCTATAAGGACCCCGTGCGCGCACTGTATCACATCATAAAGCCTGTCATTGAGTCAACTGGTGTGGTTTCGAATCCACGGTTGTACGTGGCAAGGAGTAAGGTCGCCTGTCCAACCTTGTTGGGTTTCTCCGGGTCCTCCAATTTCTTCCAACTGCTAAAGACAGCTACGCGCAAGCGAATTATTGAAATTAAAAGTAAACCATATGTTAGTCCTGAAATTACCTAAGTTTGTGTCGAATGGACTTTAAACCCCATTTCTCTCTCTCTCTCTCTCTCTCTCTCTCTCTTCTCTCTCAATTTGGACCCAATAACTGTAGGGGATCACGTGGCTAGCCGGGTTTTCCGGTGTGGCGCGGTTCCCCTTGTCAGTGATGCAGGAGGGATCGTCTGAGTGACAAAGGACACCTGACTAGTCGTTCTGGTGGTTCGAAAAACCGAGGTCCCGTGTAAACATTGACGTGCACTTAACAGAGCCCTTGGCAGTTGGAATTCCATATAAGATTAGGTAGCGCTGCTGTCCGCTCAAAATTTCCCTCAAAGCACACTGCATTTCCGTCTCTATTATCCCGGTTTAGGATCAGAACTTTAGTACGTTGATCCCAATTTCATTTCATTTAGTTCTATGCTATCAGGGGGTTCACGTTGCTAAGTAGGTAAGGTGCTGGCTCGCTAGGCTGCATGCCGGGAGCGCGATCCATGCATTGCTCGAGAAATTTGATCTCGATTTTCCGGCGTGGTTTCCCATTGTCAGTGATGAAGAAGGAGGGCCTGACACGGACAGCTGCCTAGTCGTTCCGATGGGACAAAACCGTGGTCCCATGTAAACATTGGCGTGCACGTAAAAGATCCCTTGGCAGTTGAATTCAGTTGCTGCCCGGGCAAAAATTTACCTCATAGCAGACTGTATGGCGTATGCCATTGCCCGGTTACCCAAAATCCCCAAATTGACTAAAATGACTTTAAACTTCGCGCAAGCGCCACGCTGGAACCAAAGTTTTCAGATTATTTTTGGCCGTGTGCAATTTTTTTTGTAACTATATTTAGACCTGTAACTTTGCGAGTTTTTTACCAATACACGTGACGATGAATATGAAAGCTTTCATATCTGCATGGGACAGTAGCAGATCTAGTTATTCTTATTTTTATTTGTGTTTTATCCACAAATCGGATTTCTCAGAATCTAACCATAGGATCTTTCTGAAACTTTTCCCCCCCCCCCCCCCCCCCCAAAGAAAAATTGGGTGATGGCTGTTGGGTAAATATATTTTCAAAACGTTTTTCGCATTCGAAATCACCGAATTTGACGAACAAATTATTTGACCTACATTGCTGTAACTTCGTGACTATTTGACCTATTTAAATAATTATTTTTTCTGTGGGTACCTTCAAATCCGCACTTTCAGATTTTCGAATTCGTAACTGTGATTTCGAACCGGAAGTTAAATCAAAAAGACAACTTCTGTAATAGTTGCACGATTTTCATGTAATTTGGTATGTAAGTTGATCTCGCTCATGCGACTAAAAAAAAAGGTTTTTAGAAATTTTCTAAATTATCCCCCCTTGGTGATATTAAGGATTAACGTTTTCAAAAAAATCGACGAAATATAGGTCAGATTGTCTTAACACTACTGATTTGTACCCAAAATATTAAGTTTGTAGTCTAAACCGGAAGTGCAACCATCTTGAAATGTGAAAATCGATACTCCTTTGTTGATATTTTACATACAGACAAGGCAATTATATTTTCCGAATCCCTTTAGAAAAGCCGAAAACTTCCGGTTATAGAATTTTGATTTTTGGCAAATGATGGACGATTTTGAACCGGAAGTTAAAATCAAAATGACAACTTCTTTAACAGTTGCACGATTTTTATGAAATTTAGTATGTCAGTAGATTTCGCTCGTGTGACTTTAAAAATGTCAATAGAAATTTTCTAAATTACCTCCCCTTGCAGAAATTAAGGATCAAAATTTTCCAAAATTCGAAGAAATATAGGTCAGATTGCCTTGAAAGTTTTATTTTTTTTACTAGCTACGGTACTACTGATTCGTACACAAAAAATGGAAATTGTAGCACAAACCGGAAGTGCCACATCTTGAAATGTAAAAATCGATATTCCTTTGGTGATTTTTTACTTACAGACAAGGCAATTATATTTTCCGAATCCTTTTAGAAAAGCCTAAAAACTGTCGGGAATAGAATTTTCATTTTTAGCAAATGGTGGACGCCATTTTGAATTAAAATTGAGCAATAGTGAAAAATCCACAATCATGGACTTGAAAAAATACACAATCGGTCGTAGCTTAGAGAATTTGTCTCTTATGTACATAATTAATAAATTCAAGGATAGCCTGGCTCATTGTCGAATATTTGTTTTTTTAATATTTCAAAAATTCGAACAACTCCTTTGATGTTTTCCGTGCCGACAAGTTTGTTTTCGAGTAAGCTTGTTTTGACTTCGTGCATGCGTTACGCTGGAACCAAAAGGACCATGATTACCAAATTCCGGCGAGGAACTTTTCACGTTAGTACCTATGTACCCTGAAATTTTCAAGGCGATGTTTGCATTTGTTTAAGTCGTTTGTTCGTGGCACCTACCGTATGTCATGAATTTGCGCATGCGCTACACTAGAACCAAAGGTACCATGAGTACCAAATTTTCAAGGCGATGTCTGCATTTGTTTAAGTCGTTTGTTCGTGGCACCTACCGTACGTCATGAATTTGCGCACGCGCTACACTAGAACCAAAGGTACCATGAGTACCAAATTACGGCGAGGAACTTTTCACGTTGGTACCTAGGTACTCTGACATTTTCAAGGTGATACCTGCATTTGTTCAAGTCATTTGTTTGTGGCACCTGCCGTTCGTCGTTTTTTTCTAAGTCAATTTAAAGAAAAATATCGATTTTCGGAATTTAATATTGGTTTTAATTAATTTTGAAATTGCAAATGTAAAGTGATTTTAACGCCTCTTCCATGTGTGATAGGTATAAGTACTTTGATCCATTGCTCAGATATAAAAATTGATAAAATATGATTATATTTAATCAAAACAATTTAGATGGGTGGGGTGGGTTTTGAAATTTTTTTCAACGTTCTTTGAATCTCACACTCTTCTATTTTTAATATGTGAGGTACAATCTGTGCAAATTTGAAGGTAATCGGACCTTCGGAACGTTGTCCGGGCGGTGCGAATGAACCCCGTCACGAAAATTTGTTTATTCTTCAACGCGTTTTATATTGTATTATGGCCGCCACCTTAGATCCGCCGTCATTTACCAAACAACTCCAAAATATACCCCAAATTCTCAAATCGACCATAATTCTTTTTACTTCGCGCATGCCCCACGATTTAACCAATGTTTTTTTTCAGATCATTTTGTTTTTGCCCGGGTGCAATGTTTCTAACTATATTTGAACGTGTAACTTTGCGAGTTTTTGACCAATTTTAATACTATTTTCTTGTTACCTTCTTTAAGATACTTGACATATTTCATGACACGTGACGATGAATATGAAAGCTTTCATATCTGCATGGGACAGTAGCAGATCTTGTTAGGCTTTCAGACTTTCGTCTGAAAGCCTATTGTGATTATTAAAACTAATATTATTATTATTTATTATTATTTTATTTTTGGGGGGAGCCTTTTTCTCAGTGCCTGTACCAGATACCGACCTGGGACGTATTTTCTATCATGTAACCATGTGGTTGCCACTCCTTATACAATATTTGAACTTCTGCACAGACCGGAAGTGCCCGAATTTCGTGCGGTGGCAAAAAATTAAACAACGTCCGGAAACTATTTAATTTGGTGTTGATTATTGAACCAATTCTGCTGAGTGAGTTGTGATTGTGATTTGTGATTATTCCTCATTTCTGGTCATTTTCCAGACGAACTCAAAGAGGCCCTGGTAGTACCTCTATCTTCTAATCTCCAACCTATCATGTATTTCTAAATTAATTAATTGTGTCCCATATGCATCTAATTCTCGTTCGGCAGCCATTTTTATCTATTTAGCGCAGCCGTTGGATTTAATCAAAACGTTTATTTATATTTCACCTTTATCTCAATTTCTTTCAACTTATTACACCCACATTTAGCAAAAGGAACTAATAAATTTTAGGTACAAATGTCGTGCATATTCTAATTCTGGTTCGGCATATACAATTTTTTTCAACTGATTTCAACAACATAGGAAAAGGTACGAATCAATGTTAGGTACGGTACGGATGAACTATGTATGAAACAGTCAGGTTACGAAACATTCAAACAGCCTGTTGCCAAGACGACCGGAGAATAATTTCTACAACAGGATAACACATGGTACGTCAATACTCAATATAGTCCTATTCAACCCAAAAATCTAACTTTAGATTTCAAACAGTGAGCTTGATCTATAGTACTATGCAGCCCTAACAGGTTAAGCAAAAACACAGAACAGCACTGACAACCCAAAATGTCAGATTTGATAAAATGAGATAGACTATAAATCGAAAGGAAATATATTACCGAACTCGGCCGAATATGCCTGATTTCCTAAAAAAGCTTTATCATTTACCATTATAGCGAGAAATAAATTTATTTTGCCAATCAATAGGGTGATTATGTAAATAAGTAGTACTATATATTACTAATGTATTTCTGTCGAATCTAGAACCAGCTTCTGCTGTAAAGTTGGATTCGTTTATAGGACTTCCTCTCGGTGATCTCGGAGACCATAGCTGTGGACAATAAAAAGAATAGACAACATGAATATTGCATGCACATACAATGTCTTTGCAACTTGAAAATACATAATCTTATGCAATTCTAAAACAGACATACGTTCAGTAGGTAACGCCTCGACCATACTTAACATAGGATACATTTAAGCCACTCGTCGTTTTCCTATGGCGGTATATTAGTGTCAAAATTCTAACATGCTATCGTCTAACTTCTAACGTGTTATCGTCTAACTTCTAACGTCTATTAGTGTAACTTCTTATCTAAGACAATGTATATTCTAATTTCTTCATTTGGTCCTCGTAAATGGGGCCTTCTAATCTTGCAATTTTTATTCTATTTCATGTTATTTCTATTATTGTAAGGACAAATTTTCATTTCAACAACGCTTAACATGTTTAGAATGAACATTGAACAAATTTAGAATTTGATAGGTCCACCTAGCAACCGTCATTATGACGTCGTTTGGTGTCGCCACTGTATGCGCAGCTATCCGTAGGGGAGACCAGGGTTGGTTGTAACACTATTTAGTTCTTACATATTTATGAACCATTTTTGTTGGATAATTGTAACTACAATACTCAAAGTGGGACTGTCACTATTGACATTATTTTACAAATATATATCCAACTTACTGACATGTCCACTCATGTCTGAGAGAGAAGGCAATAATCCAACCATTTTGTTGTATCAACCTACGCTGAGTACTCGACGTTATTCAACATTACTAAACAGTGGGGTAGGTCAAATTGCTAGGTGGACCTATCAAATTCTAAATTTGTTCAATGTTCATTCTAAACATGTTAAGCGTTGTTGAAATGAAAATTTGTCCTTACAATAATAGAAATAACATGAAATAGAATAAAAATTGCAAGATTAGAAGGCCCCATTTACGAGGAACAAATGAAGAAATTAGAATATACATTGTCTTAGATAAGAAGTTACACTAATAGACGTTACAAGTTAGACGATAACACGTTAGAAGTTAGACGATAGCATGTTAGAATTTTGACACTAATATACCGCCATATTTTTCATGGTATCAGCCACGGCAGTGACGTTTGTCTAGGACACCAGCATTTCTGTTTCTTCCTTGTTCTAAATAAGTGTCAAGCGATTGTAATGCATGACAAGGATTCCTTGTTTATCATACATCTGACGAGAAGGGTGGAACGTTAGGCGTTTATTTCGGCTTACAAATCGATTCTCTCCTAGGATATGACAACCTATGTATTAAACAATTTAATTTTGACAGCACTGACTACTGCACATCTTATTTATATTGTGTGGGGGCAATGACCTATATAATCATTATTTACTGCATGGTCTTTAAACAATTATTTACTGTCCCTGTATTATAGAGATTATAAATCATGAAGTAATGTATATGTAAGCTATATTTTGGCCCAAATCTAACTTGAAATAACAATCAAAAGATTTATTCATAAATATTGTAGTATTGGCCATTGAATTAAAAATGTTATAATGCTGTCGATTACTTTAGTATATGAATTATCAGTCGAACATCCACGTAATAAATAGAGTAGATGATGTGTATTTGTCGTTTCTATTTCGTATTTCGTGTTGTTTCCTCTAAAGTGCAATAAGGTGACACACGAGGAGTTCAATTTGTCTCTCGTTCGATCTTTTTCCATACACGATGCTTTCAAACACTACAGTCAGCGCAGTGTAGTATTGTGATTGATATGCACTTATTGCTTAATTTCTAATATTGCTTTACTTAAATAATGATCCCGAAGAACGAAAAAAGAGACGATTGGGCGAGACTGATTTTGCTAAGCAAATACCTAAAGATATTAGAACATTGTTAATGAAGTAATTATAATTATACTGAGTGTTTGTATTTACCTCTTGTTGTTGGGCATATTTATCATAGCTACCAAATTTACCATTAGCTACATAAGGTATAGGTGACACATCTCGTCGTGCTTGGTGATCCTGAGAGATAAAGATATCAATTCTAAAAGATGTATTTACCTGGCTGTCACCTGTTTCATTTATAATATGCATTTTAACCTGATTCTAGCACAAACCCCAGTTACATATTTTCTAACCACAGTCTAAATTTCAAGTTTATATATGCAATAGATGCAGAGATATTAACATTTACATGACTTCATGCAAAATTGGTAAATCATTTCCAGGAACCCAGGGAACCAGTACTGTATATAGCAGACAGTTAGGGTTCAAAATTTGACCGTTGTATGCCTGGATGTCAAAAGTAATTATTCTTGATTTCATTAAATTTGATGAGTTGATCTGTTTTGCTTTGTGGATTTAAAATCTTAGGTCCAAGGGCAATGCGAGAGCCTTGAGTTAAACCCCCGTGTTAAAATGATGTCACACCACACGGCTTCGATCTTTGGCTTCGATAGCGCGTGCATTGTTTACATAGTGTGAGGTAACTAAACTGATCCGGAAAGGGTGATGTCTTTTACTCATTTTATAAACACATATTTTTTTTATCTAGATATACTTCAAACACATTTATTTATTTTTTAACGCCGTCTAGAATTTAAATTGAAAAAGGAAAAAAAGGCAATAATGCGAACTAATTAACCCGCACCGATGTCAGTGTTTGTAGCGGGCTAGTGAATATTTAATGCTGATCAGTGTGAGATTATACTTGCAGACAGATTCATATACAGAAAATTAATCGAAAAAATCTTGTCTCATCTTTGATCTTAATAATGCACGCACCAGATCAACATAAATAGAATAGGTTCACCCTTGTCTTGACTTAAGTGTGAATATAGTATATCAAACCAAGCAACACACACCTTGAATAAATAACCAAATTAATTGTACATGTTTAAATTTAAAAGGGTCGTCTGATTAAAGTAAAACTAGATACTAAATAAATCTAAACCATATTAAAATTGTAATCTTTGAAGCCCAACTTACATAGTAACATGAGTTATATCGTGGAGTGTAGTGGGCCATACTGTTTTATATTTTATCTGAAACTAGAAAATAATATATTTAAAAACAAGTTCACATAACACTGTATTTGCAACTACAGGCACATTATTTCGAGTCAAAAAATGTCATTGGTGGTATTATTAAGTATGTAATAATGTATTCAATTTAATTGAAATAATGTTTAAAACGATATCTTTGTTAACACTCTGAGATGGAGATTAAACTTTAAAATTAAATACATGTAATTTTATTTTATTTAAAAACAATGAAAATACAATCGTGATTCAGAGAGACTAACATAGTCGGGGGTAACTAAATAATATAGCTATAGATTACACATGCGAATTTATACACAATACGTCCACAAATTAAGATACATGTATTGTTAATATAACGCGGGAACGAATTCTACTCACCTGGATTCGTTCAATTTTAAAAATATCCTTTAATTCTCATAGAATCCTTTCACCAGTGTTTTAAACCGAACATTCAAATCATATTCTCTTATCAATATGGCGACTTTGGTTTGTTGATAGGTTAGGTAGTAGTTACCTAGTCGACTAGGTTCTATTTTCCTATATTGAAGTTTCAATAACGGGCCACGTTCACAACAACACAATTCACTAAATAGACGGCCTTATTCAAAACTATTCTTTAGTAGCATATACATAGAGAAAGCCACACTAGATATCTATTATATTAATCGCGTACAAAAAGTTTAAGGTATATTTGCTAAGTACTAAGTAGGGTTTAATTTGTGGCATTGGTTATCTTATCTCAAAGGATTTAAAATCGAAAAATAGCATTTATATATATAAATACAAACATGTTGGTAAAGTTCTTACATGTAATACATATTTTTTTCTATAAGTGTATTTCATATTAAACGTGTTTCTACAGCTTGCATTAAAACATTTTAGTTTATTTCGCCATGTGTCGGTAATATAATGTAAATTTACTAGTAATTCTCAGAATAATACAATTTAAAAGTTTCTAGAAGTCGTAAAGTACACACGGCAGAAACTATCTATGTTCCTTTCCTATTAAGATTTCCGTAATATCCTTCCAGAAGGCTCGTATTAAATTTATAGTAAATCAATCACACGTAAAGAAATTATAGATCAATATTGATTTTACTGGCTATTAATTATAAGAATATAACACGTTCGTTCATTACTACAACGTCAATTTAAAGACATGTAATTTCTCACTTGAATTTGATAATTCGCTTGCTAATAAATGATTGACACTAATGATTGACACATTGGCTGTGGGATAAATTTGTTTACTGTATTAGCTAAAACGAACATACACTCTGTGGAGGAAATGCCCCACCTTCACACCTGGATCTCACGCCCTGTACGCTGGGTATGGCAAACCGCTGTTATTGGCAAGTACACGGAGATGAAACACTTGACAGCGACCATCTACTGATAGAATTCTACACCCAATGTGAAACAACCAGGGAAGTCTATAACGGAAAACCCAATTGGAAAATTAAAGAGGCCGATTGGGCCAACTTCCGTGTCGGCTGCCTTGGATGGAAGGAAGAAGACATCATCATCAATATAACAAGTGCTATTATAGGTGCAGCGGACGACTCCATCCCCGAGACTTCAGGAAGGCGACCAATGATTAGAAAACCTTGGTGGTCACCAGAATGTCAGAGGGCAGTTAATGAAAGAAAGAAGGCACTACGCCTACAGAAACGCCACTACAATGCAGTCAACCACCAAAACTACCTGAAGTTGGAATACGCCGCAAGAGACACCATCCGCAAGGCACAAAGCGAACAAAGGCAGAGTCCTATCGACCAGTAAGCTTGACATCCACACTGTGCAAAACTTTGGAAACAATGGTTAACATACGACTACAGTTCTATCTGGAGAGCAATCGACTGATTGACGAAAATCAAAGTGGGTTCAGGAAAGGGCGTTCAACAATGGACCACTTGGTGAGACTACAGCCAGTCATGTCGCAGGCACTCCTCTCTGGGAACCTGTTATGTGTCGTGTTCGTAGATCTGACCAAGGCTTTCGATTTAGTCTGGCTGGATGGGCTGCTCTTCAAGTTAGGACGTATTGGTATAACGGGCATAATGTTTCGGTGGATCAAAAGCTTTCTGAGCGATAGAAGGATTCAGGTGAATGTTGGCAGATTCCTGAGTGCCGAGCAAACATTAGAAAATGGCACGCCTCAGGGGTCGGTTATCAGTCCCACTCTCTTCAACATCATGATCAACGACATACAAAAATCTTCCTACCTCGACAACAAAACTGAGCTAAATTTGCTGACGACAGTACCATATGGCGGAAAGGGAAGAGCTTCTGTGGACTACAAAAGAATATGCAAAAAGCCTTTGACAAATTCATGTCATGGGCAAACGACTGGGGATTCAAAGTCTCGGAGAATAACTTGTAAGCAGGGATAGTTGGATAAACAGAATGACTCTGTGTATGAACGGAAAAACCATCGAGTTTAAAAACCAAACCAAGTTCCTTGGCGTAATCTGTGACCGAAGGCTGACCTGGAAACCGCACATAGGCGAGACTGTAGATAGATGCACCAAAATCCTAAACTTAATGAGGAAAATAACGGGCAGCACATGGGGGGCAAACAGAGTTACACTAATGATGGTGTACCGTGCTCTAATACGATCTGTATTGGATTACGGCTGTTTGGCCTTCATTAACTGCGCGCCATTCCTCTTAAGTAAGCTTGACACCATCCAATACAAAGCTCTGTGTATTGCGACTGGCGTAGGGCAAGAAGCTAAGAGAGAAGCACTACTACAGGAGGCCAGGAAGTTGCCCCTATCCCTAAGAAGAAAAGAACTAGCGACAAAGTATTGGGCTAAGATCTCGCAGCTGGGCGAAAGATCCCCAACCCTCGTCAGTCTACAAAAAACAAGATATGTGAGAGATCCCAGAAAGAAAAGATTTGGCCAGGGTATCAGTGAAACGATTAAGGAACTGCGACTGGGGGAGCTCGTGATAAATGAACACGAGCCCCGAGCGATCTGCCCTTGGACACTACCTATACCACCGGTCAATCTAGATCTACTACAGAAAACCGACAAGAAAAACAAGCCCACTGCTGCACGTGCTTTCTCTCTAGAACACCTGGAAGACAACTGGCCGTCTGATGACTGGGACCATGTGTACACAGATGGCTCACGCAATCCTGGAAGGGGCACCAGCTCGTTTGGAATATATCTGCCAAACGGGGAACAGGGAATAAGCAGGAAACTGCCCAACAACTGTTCGGTGTACACTGCAGAGCTTGTGGCCATTCGTGACGCTATATCGTGGATTTCCCATCAGAAGACTAGTAAGTTCGTTATTCCAAGCGACTCTCTGAGCAGCCTGATTTCAATCCAGAATGACAACTCGGAATCAAGACCAGAAGTCATTTTGGAAATCAGGCAGCTGTACCAGAGAGTCTTAGAGAAGGGAAGCAAAGTAGAGCTCGTGTGGATTCCATCACATGTCAATATTAGAGAAAACGAAGAAGCAGATCGACTCGCCAGTGAAGGTCTCAAGGACACAGCACCACTCCGCACCATAGACTACAGCACCACGGAAATCTACGCTATGGTTAAAAGACAAGTCAATTCAATCTGGGAATTAAATCTCGTTGAACTTGACACATACAGATTTCGGCTGGATGACAAGATCTACACAAAGACAGCACTCAGTCACCCTAGAAGAGATATATGTAGACTTATATCGAAACTAAGGGTGAAAGAGCGGCTGCCAGACTACAAACACCAAGTGATTGTCTGCTCTTCCCTAGACCAGATATGAAACTGCAAATCTTCGAAGAAATCCACACCCTAATGGACACAGTTTGACTAAGTAGAATAGTAAAATAAGAGAGGGTCATGGCTAGACTAATTTTCAATACAACGTAGGAGGGCTGAGTAAAAACGTCCTCTCGAAGGAAGCCCAGCCATCCTACAAACCTATTTTTAACTTTTTTTTATTTTCTTAACTTATTTTTACAACGTAGGGTGGCTGAGTAAAAACGTCCTCTCGAAGGAAGCCCAGCAATCCTACAAATTTATTTTTATTTTACTTTTAATTTATCCATTTTTATTTATTATTATTAATATCCCTAATTTAATTTATTTTCATCTATTTGTTTTAATTTACTTATTTTAATTTATTTACTCTAGATTATTTATTTTAACATAGGGTGGCTGAGTAAAAACGTCCTCTCTAAGGAAGCCCAACCATCCTACAAATTTATTTTATTCCTTTTATTAGGCTTTCAGACTTTCGTCTGAAAGACTATTGTTTTTACTAAAATTATTATTATTAAGCTTTCATATGTATTTACATATGAAAGCTTATTGTTTCTGTTAAGATTATTATTAAGCTTTCATATGTATTTACATATGAAAGCTTATTGTTTCTGTTAAGATTATTATTAAGCTTTCATATGTATTTACATATGAAAGCTTATTGTTTCTGTTAAGATTATTAAGCTTTCATATATTCATATATGAAAGCTTATTGTTTCTGTTAAGATTATTATTCTTCTTATTATTTTTTTTTTTTGTGTTTTATTCACAAATCGGATTTCTCAGAATCTACTCATAGGATCTTTTTGAAACTTTTACCTACCCCCCCAAAAATGGGTGGTGGCTGTTGGATAAATATATTTTCAAAACGTTTTTCGCATTCGAAATTACCGAATTTTACGAACAAATGCATTTGACCTACTTTGCTGTAACTTTGTGACTATTTCACCTATTTTACTAATTCTTTTTTCTTTGAAAACATTGAGTCCTTTACTTCAAATCTGCAATTTCGGATTTTCGAATTTCGAAAATTCGTCGCTGTGATTTCGAACCGGAAGTTTACACCAACTCGACAACTTCTTTAGTAGTTGTACGATTTTCATGAAATTTAATATGTAAGTAGACCTTAATGACGCGACTTGAAAAATGACTTTAGAAATTTTTTAACTTATCTCCCCTTGGTGAAATTAAGGATCAAAGTTTTCAAAAAAATCTTCGAAATATAGGTCAGAATGACCTAGGTTTTTTTTCTATACTAGACAAGGAATTACTGATTCGTACACAAAATATGGAGTTTGTCAATCGAACCGGAAGTGCCACCATCTTAAAACGTGAAAAATCAATAAGGCTTTTTTGCTATTTTACTTACAGACTCGGGAGTTATATTTTCTGAATCCTTGTAGGAAGGCCTAAAAAATGTCGCAATAGAATTTTGATTTAGGTCAACCGGGAGTCACCATGTTGAATTGAAAATGAAAAATAGAAGCAATTCGAAGGGCCGAGACTTTGGAGCACTATAACTCTCATTCTGATTAAGCTAGAATGTTCAAACTTGTTGTAGACGTTCAATAGGTCAATGTTATGATTGAGTTCAAAGGTGAGCATTTTCTGCTTAGGGTAAGCAGAATAAAGCATGCTGATTTGTTGATTCTTTAGGGCACGATAACTTCGGTTATAATGAAGGGAGGGCGGTGAAACTTTTGTTAATAGAGAGTCTAATAGCTAGCCTGTTGTGTGAAATCATTGTATCATTTTTTTTAAATATCAGGGATAGCCGAAAAAAAGAGATTGAAAATCCAAAAAGTCGTATTTTTACAATTTGGAGCATGTTTAGAGGTCTTTCTCGTAAAGTCAACATACTATTTTTTGGGAACTTCTTCTACAAAGAGTCTTATTGGTAGTCTTTTATATGAAACCATCGATCAACAGTCCAACATATCAGGAGTAGAAGAACAAAAGGATCGAACATTGAAAACGGCACCCTTTCATTGTTAAGCGAAACATGCAGTGTGGGTAACTACAATCTACGCATTTAGTCATCGTATAGAGTTTATTCAACAGTATCGAATTCCAACTGCTTAGGGATATTTTACGTGCACTCCAATGTGTACACGGGACCTTGGTTTTTCGTCCCATCCGAAGGACTAGACAGCTGTGCTTGTCAGGCCCTGCGTTCTGCCTCACTGACAAGGGGAACCACGCCGGGAAATCGAGATGAACTTTTTCCGTGCAGAACTTTCAATTCAGGCCAAACGTTTATTGCATACGATTAAGCTGGTCAGTTGGAGCTTATTTTCAAAAGTTTTGTAATAATCGGTTGGTAATTATTAAAGTACCGTGCACATTAAACTGTTAAAACAGAAAATTTCGCCCGGTTGAAATGTTTCTTGCTATAAGTCAGCAATTTTCCGAATTCAGGGAGGCTGGATGGCTGAATGGTTAGCATGTGCTCGCTGTATCGTAACGTTTGTCACTGAGTCAAAGGGCGTCGTTTCGATCTCCAGGTTGCACGTGACATGGTGTATGATGTCCAATCTCGTGGGTTTTCTCCGTGTTCTTCGGTTTCCTCCCAACGGCTAAAGACCAGTAAGCGCAAGGGGAGTTTTTAAATAAAATTAAAAAACATACGTTAGTCCCGAAATGACCTAGTTTGTGTCGAATGGACATTAGGCCGCATTTCTCTCTTTCTCTTTTATTTTTAAAGTTTTGTAATAATCGGTTGGTAATCAAAGGTACTGTAAAAGTGATAAAACAGAAAATTTCGTCCGGTTGTAATGTGTCTCAATTTAAAGTCAGCAATTTGCCGATTTTAAGGGGCAAACGTTTATTGCGAACGATTAAGCTGGTCAGGGGGAGCTTATTTTTAAAAGTTTTGTAATATTCGTTTGATAACTAAAGGTACCGTGCAAATTAAACTGTTAAAATAGAAAAGTTGGCCCGGTTGAAATATTTCTCGCTGTAGATCAGCAATTTGCCGATTTTAGGGAGGTTGCGTGGCTGAATGGTTAGCACGTGCGCTCTGTATCATAACGTCTGTCACTGAGTCAACTGGCGTTGTTTCGATTTCTTGGTTGTACGTGACAAGGAGTATGGTCGAATGTCCAACCTTGTAGGTCGTAACGCCGCTGCCCGGGTAAAATTTCCCTCATTGCACACTTTATGGCGTATGCCCGTCTTCAGTAGCCCATTTTAGGAGCAGCACGGTAGGACGTTAAACCCATTCAATTTCATTTCATTTTCTCTATGTTGCTTATTTATTATAGTGGATAAATATTTTTCTGGTTCTAGCAATTATTTAATTTCTGCATAGAAATCTTGCTTTGGCCAGTTTTTTTATTGCAGAGTGCCATTCTTGTATATTGCAGTCTATGACCCTTTGTTTAAAACATGCTTAAGATCACGATTTCCTACTTATAACCACGCCGGGAAATCGAGATGAACTTTTTCCGTGCACAACTTTCAATTCAGGCCAAACGTTTATTGCATACGATTAAGCTGGTCAGTTGGAGCTTATTTTCAAAAGTTTTGTAATAATCGGTTGGTAATTATTAAAGTACCGTGCACATTAAACTGTGCAAATAGAAAATTTGGCCCGGTTGAAATATTTCTCGCTGTAGGTCAGCAATTTGCCAATTTAGGGAGGTTGCGTGGCTGAATGGTTGTAATGTTTCTCAATTTAAAGTCAGCAGTTTGCCGATTTTAAGGGGCAAACGTTTATTGCGAACGATTAAGCTGGTCAGGGGGAGCTTATTTTTAAAAGTTTTGTAATATCCGGTTGATAACTAAAGGTACCGTGCAAATTAAACTGTTAAAATAGAAAATTTGGCCCGGTTGAAATATTTCTCGCTGTAGGTCAGCAATTTGCCAATTTAGGGAGGTTGCGTGGCTGAATGGTTAGCACGTGCGCTCTGTATCATAACGTATGTCACTGAGTCAACTGGTGTTGTTTCGATTTCTTGGTTGTACGTGACAAGGAGTATGGTCGCATGTCCAACCTCGTAGGTCGTAACGCCGCTGCCCGGGTAAAATTTCCCTCATTGCACACTTTATGGCATATGCCCGTCTTCAGTAGCCCATTTGGCCAGTTTTTTTTTATTGCAGAGTGCCATTCTTGTATATTGCAGTCTATGACCCTTTGTTTAAAACATGCTTAAGAAGTCGTCACGATTTCCTACTTATAACCAAACATATTGGAAATATTAGTCTGGCATTATTAAATCCTAATTTTATTAGTCTTATTTAAAATTAAACTTTCATTTAACTATGAACAACTCTTAACGTGTCTCTTTAAAACTATTAAATACTCTAAAACAGTAGCTCAACCTTTTGACCTAAACTCATTAATTTACCATTTTGTTGTTCTTATTCTTCCTATATGACATATTGCACGTGTCTGATTTCAAAGGGGGGTTGGGTGGCTGAATGGTTAGCACGCGCGCCTGTCATTGAGTTAACTAGCGTGTTTTCGAATGCTCGGTTGTACGTGACAAGAAGTAAGGTCGCCTGTCCAACCTGCCATTTTTAATTTTTTTCCCCGCCATTTTCATTTCATTTTCTCATCCGTCTCATTACAGTAATACAAGTTTCAGTTATTTCCCTTTAGTTTTCAGATTATTGTTATGCCTGGGTGCAATGATTCATACTATATTTAGACTCGTAACTTCGCGAGTTTCTTCTTATCCTTTTATTTAGGATACTTGATACAATCAATGACAATAAATATGAAAGCTTTCATATCTGCATGGGACAGTAGCAGATCTAGTTAAGCTTTCATATGTATTTACATATGAAAGCTTATTGTTTCTGTTAAGATTATTATTAAGCTTTCATATGTATTTACATATGAAAGCTTATTGTTTCTGTTAAGATTATTATTCTTATTTTTTTTTTTTGTGTTTTATTCACAAATCGGATTTCTGAGAATCTACTCATAGGATCTTTCTGAAACTTTTACCTACCCCCCCAAAAATGGGTGGTGGCTGTTGGATAAATATATTTTCAAAACGTTTTTCGCATTCGAAATCACCGAATTTTACGAACAAATGCATTTGACCTACTTTGCTGTAACTTTGTGACTATTTCACCTATTTTACTAAAAAAAAATTCTTTGAATACCTTGACTCCTTTACTTCAAATCTGCAATTTCGGATTTTCGAATTTCGAAAATTCGTCGCTGTGATTTCGAACCGGAAGTTTACACCAACTCGACAACCTCTTTAGTAGTTGTACGATTTTCATGAAATTTAATATGTAAGTAGACCTTAATGACGCGACTTGAAAAATGACTTTAGAAATTTTCTAACTTATCTCCCCTTGGTGAAATCAAGGATCAAAGTTTTCCAAAAAATCGTCGAAATATAGGTCAGAATGACCTAGTTTTTTTTTTCTATACTAGACAAGGAATTACTAATTCGTACACAAAATATTGAGTTTGTCGATCGAACCGGAAGTGCCACCATCTTTAAACGTGAAAAATCAATAAGGCTTTTTTGCTATTTTACTTACAGACTCGGGAGTTATATTTTCTGAATCCTTGTAGGCAGGCCTAAAAAATGTCGCAATAGAATTCTGATTTAGGTCAACCGGGAGTCACCATGTTGAATTGAAAATGAAAAATAGAAGCAATTTGAAGGGCCGAGACTTTGGAGCACAATAACTCTCATTCTAATTAAGCTAGAATGTTCAAACTTGTTGTAGACGTTCACTAGGTCAATGTAATGATTGAGTTCAAAGATGAGCATTTTCTGCTTAGGGTAAGCAGAGATAAGCATGCTGATTTGTTGATTCTTTAGGGCACGATAACTTCGGTTATAATGAAGGGAGGGCGGTGAAACTTTTGTTAATAGAGAGTCTAACAGCTAGCCTGTTGTGTGAAATCATTGTATCATTTTTTTTAAATATCAGGGATAGCCGAAAAAAATAGATTGAAAATCCAAAAAGTCGTATTTTTACAATTTGGAGCATGTTTAGAGGTCTTTCTCGTAAAGTCAACATACTATTTTTTGGGAACTTCTTCTACAAAGAGTCTTATTGGTAGTCTTTTATATGAAACCATCGATCAACAGTCCAACATATCAGGAGTAGAAGAACAAAAGGGTCGAACATTGAAAACGGCACCCTTTCATTGTTAAGCGAAACATGCAGTGTGGGTGACTACAATCTACGCATTTAGTCATCGTATAGAGTTTATTCAACAGTATCGAATTCCAACTGCTTAGGGATATTTTACGTGCACTCCAATGTGTACACGGGACCTTGGTTTTTCGTCCCATCCGAAGGACTAGACAGCTGTGCTTGTCAGACCCTGCGTTCTGCCTCACTGGCAAGGGGAACCACGCCGGGAAATCGAGATGAACTTTTTCCGTGCAGAACTTTCAATTCAGGCCAAACGTTTATTGCATACGATTAAGCTGGTCAGTTGGAGCTTATTTTCAAAAGTTTTGTAATAATCGGTTGGTAATTATTAAAGTACCCTGCACATTAAACTGTTAAAACAGAAAATTTCGCCCGGTTGAAATGTTTCTTGCTATAAGTCAGCAATTTTCCGAATTCAGGGAGGCTGGATGGCTGAATGGTTAGCATGTGCTCGTTGTATCGTAACGTTTGTCACTGAGTCAAAGGGCGTCGTTTCGATCTCCAGGTTGCACGTGACATGGTGTATGATGTCCAATCTCGTGGGTTTTCTCCGTGTTCTTCGGTTTCCTCCCAACGGCTAAAGACCAGTAAGCGCAAGGGGAGTTTTTAAATAAAATTAAAAAACATACGTTAGTCCCGAAATGACCTAGTTTGTGTCGAATGGACATTAGGCCGCATTTCTCTCTTTCTCTTTCATTTTTAAAGTTTTGTAATAATCGGTTGGTAATCAAAGGTACTGTAAAAGTGATAAAACAGAAAATTTCGTCCGGTTGTAATGTGTCTCAATTTAAAGTCAGCAATTTGCCGATTTTAAGGGGCAAACGTTTATTGCGAACGATTAAGCTGGTCAGGGGGAGCTTATTTTTAAAAGTTTTGTAATATTCGTTTGATAACTAAAGGTACCGTGCAAATTAAACTGTTAAAATAGAAAAGTTGGCCCGGTTGAAATATTTCTCGCTGTAGGTCAGCAATTTGCCGATTTTAGGGAGGTTGCGTGGCTGAATGGTTAGCACGTGCGCTCTGTATCATAACGTCTGTCACTGAGTCAACTGGCGTTGTTTCGATTTCTTGGTTGTACGTGACAAGGAGTATGGTCGCATGTCCAACCTTGTAGGTCGTAACGCCGCTGCCCGGGTAAAATTTCCCTCATTGCACACTTTATGGCGTATGCCCGTCTTCAGTAGCCCATTTTAGGAGCAGCACAGTAGGACGTTAAACCCATTCAATTTCATTTCATTTTCTCTATGTTGCTTATTTATTATAGTGGATAAATATTTTTCTGGTTCTAGCAATTATTTAATTTCTGCATAGAAATCTTGCTTTGGCCAGTTTTTTTATTGCAGAGTGCCATTCTTGTATATTGCAGTCTATGACCCTTTGTTTAAAACATGCTTAAGATCACGATTTCCTACTTATAACCAAACATATTGGAAATATTAGTCTGGCATTATTAAATTCTAATTTTATTGGTCTAATTTAAAATTAAACTTTAATTTAACTATGAACAACTCTTAGCGTGTCTCTTTAAAACTATTAAATACTCTAAAACAGTAGCTCAACCTTTTGACCTAAACTCATTAATTTACCATTTTGTTGTGAGCGACTTCTTATTCTTCCTATATGACATATTGCACGTGTCTGATTTCAAAGGGGGGTTGGGTGGCTGAATGGTTAGCACGCGCGCCTGTCATTGAGTTAACTAGCGTGTTTTCGAATGCTCGGTTGTACGTGACAAGAAGTAAGGTCGCCTGTCCAACCTGCCATTTTTAATTTTTTTCCCCACCATTTTCATTTCATTTTCTCATCCGTCTCATTACAGTAATACAAGTTTCAGTTATTTCCCTTTAGTTTTCAGATTATTGTTATGCCTGGGTGCAATGATTCATACTATATTTAGACTCGTAACTTCGCGAGTTTCTTCTTATCCTTTTATTTAGGATACTTGATACAATCAATGACACGTGACGATAAATATGAAAGCTTTCATATCTGCATGGGACAGTAGCAGATCTAGTTCTTATTATTTTTTTTTTTGTGTTTTATTCACAAATCGGATTTCTCAGAATCTACTCATAGGATCTTTCTGAAACTTTTACCTACCCCCCCAAAAATGGGTGGTGGCTGTTGGATAAATATATTTTCAAAACGTTTTTCGCATTCGAAATCACCGAATTTTACAAACAAATGCATTTGACCTACTTTGCTGTAACTTTGTGACTACTTTACCTATTTTACTAATTCTTTTTTCTTTGAATACCATGACTCCTTTACTTCAAATCTGCAATTTCGGATTTTCGAATTTCGAAAATTCGTCGCTGTGATTTCGAACCGGAAGTTTACACCAACTCGACAACCTCTTTAGTAGTTGTACGATTTTCATGAAATTTAATATGTAAGTAGACCTTAATGACGCGACTTGAAAAATGACTTTAGAAATTTTCTAACTAATCTCCCCTTGGTGAAATCAAGGATCAAAGTTTTCCAAAAAATCGTCGAAATATAGGTCAGAATGACCTAGTTTTTTATTTCTATACTAGACAAGGAATTACTAATTCGTACACAAAATATGGAGTTTGTCGATCGAGCCGGAAGTGCCACCATCTTTAAACGTGAAAAATCAATAAGGCTTTTTTGCTATTTTACTTACAGACTCGGGAGTTATATTTTCTGAATCCTTGTAGGCAGGCCTAAAAAATGTCGCAATAGAATTCTGATTTAGGTCAACCGGGAGTCACCATTTTGAATTGAAAATGAAAAATAGAAGCAATTTGAAGGGCCAAGATTTTGGAGCACAATAACTCTCATTCTAATTAAGCTAGAATGTTCAAACTTGTTGTAGACGTTCACTAGGTCAATGTTATGATTGAGTTCAAAGATGAGTATTTTCTGCTTAGGGTAAGAAGAGATAAGCATGCTGATTTGTTGATTCTTTAGGGCACGATAACTTCGGTTATAATGAAGGGAGGGCGGTGAAACTTTTGTTAATAGAGAGTCTAATAGCTAGCCTGTTGTGTGAAATCATTGTATCATTTTTTTTAAATATCAGGGATAGCCGAAAAAAAGAGATTGAAAATCCAAAAAGTCGTATTTTTACAATTTGGAGCATGTTTAGAGGTCTTTCTCGTAAAGTCAACATACTATTTTTTGGGAACTTCTTCTACAAAGAGTCTTATTGGTAGTCTTTTATATGAAACCATCGATCAACAGTCCAACATATCGGGAGTAGAAGAACAAAAGGATCGAACATTGAAAACGGCACCCTTTCATTGTTAAGCGAAACATGCAGTGTGGGTGACTACAATCTACGCATTTAGTCATCGTATAGAGTTTATTCAACAGTATCGAGTTCCAACTGCTTAGGGATATTTTACGTGCACTCCAATGTGTACACGGGACCTTGGTTTTTCGTCCCATCCGAAGGACTAGACACCTGTGCTTGTCAGGCCCTGCGTTCTGCCTCACTGACAAGGGGAACCACGCCGGGAAATCGAGATGAACTTTTTCCGTGCAGAACTTTCAATTCAGGCCAAGCGTTTATTGCATACGATTAAGCTGGTCAGTTGGAGCTTATTTTCAAAAGTTTTGTAATAATCGGTTGGTAATTATTAAACTACCGTGCACATTAAACTGTTAAAACAGAAAATTTCGCCCGGTTGAAATGTTTCTTGCTATAAGTAAGCAATTTTCCGAATTCAGGGAGGCTGGATGGCTGAATGGTTAGCATGTGCTCGCTGTATCGTAACGTTTGTCATTGAGTCAACGGGCGTCGTTTCGATCTCCAGGTTGCACGTGACATGGTGTATGATGTCCAATCTCGTGGGTTTTCTCCGTGTTCTTCGGTTTCCTCCCAACGGCTAAAGACCAGTAAGCGCAAGGGGAGTTTTTAAATAAAATTAAAAAACATATGTTAGTCCCGAAATGACCTAGTTTGTGTCGAATGGACATTAGGCCGCATTTCTCTCTTTCTCTTTTATTTTTAAAGTTTTGTAATAATCGGTTGGTAATCAAAGGTACTGTAAAAGTGATAAAACAGAAAATTTCGTCCGGTTGTAATGTTTCTCAATTTAAAGTCAGCAATTTGCCGATTTTAAGGGGCAAACGTTTATTGCGAACGATTAAGCTGGTCAGAGGGAGCTTATTTTTTAAAAGTTTTGTAATATTCGGTTGATAACTAAAGGTACCGTGCAAATTAAACTGTTAAAATAGAAAATTTGGCCCGGTTGAAATATTTCTCGCTGTAGGTCAGCAATTTGCCGATTTTAGGGAGGCTGCGTGGCTGAATGGTTAGCACGTGCGCTCTGTATCATAACGTCTGTCACTGAGTCAACTGGCGTTGTTTCGATTTCTTGGTTGTACGTGACAAGGAGTATGGTCGCATGTCCAACCTCATTGCACACTTTATTGCGTATACCCGTCTTCAGTAGCCCATTTTAGGAGCAGCACAGTAGGACGTTAAACCCCATTCAATTACATTTCATTTTCTCTATGTTGCTTATTTATTATAGTGGATAAATATTTTTCTGGTTCTAGCAATTATTTAATTTCTGCATAGAAATCTTGCTTTGGCCAGTTTTTTTTAATTGCAGAGTGCCATTCTTGTATATTGCAGTCTATGACCCTTTGTTTAAAACATGCTTAATAAGTCGTCACGATTTCCTACTTATAACCAAACATATTGGAAATATTAGTCTGGCATTATTAAATCCTAATTTTATTGGTCTTATTTAAAATTAAACTTTCATTTAACTATGAACAACTCTTAACGTGTCTCTTTAAAACTATTAAATACTCTAAAACAGTAGCTCAACCTTTTGACCTAAACTCATTAATTTACCATTTTGTTGTGAGCGACTTCTTATTCTTCCTATATGACATATTGCACGTGTCTGATTTCAAAGGGGGGTTGGATGGCTGAATGGTTAGCACGCGCGCCTGTCATTGAGTTAACTAGCGTGTTTTCGAATGCTCGGTTGTACGTGACAAGGAGTAAGGTCGTCTGTCCAACCTGCCATTTTTAATTTTTTTTCCCCGCCATTTTCATTCATTTTCTCATCCGTCTCATTACAGTAATACAAGTTTCAGTTATTTCCCTTTAGTTTTCAGATTATTGTTATGCCTGGGTGCAATGATTCATACTATATTTAGACTTGTAACTTCGCGAGTTTCTTCTTATCCTTTTATTTAGGATACTTGATACAATCAATGACACGTGACGATAAATATGAAAGCTTTCATATCTGCATGGGACAGTAGCAGATCTAGTTATTAAGCTTTCATATGTATTTACATATGAAAGCTTATTGTTTCTGTTAAGATTATTATTCTTATTTTTTTTTTTTGTGTTTTATTCACAAATCGGATTTCTCAGAATCTACTCATAGGATCTTTCTGAAACTTTTACCTACCCCCCCAAAAATGGGTGGTGGCTGTTGGATAAATATATTTTCAAAACGTTTTTCGCATTCGAAATCACCGAATTTTACGAACAAATGCATTTGACCTACTTTGCTGTAACTTTGTGACTATTTCACCTATTTTACTAAAAAAAAATTCTTTGAATACCTTGACTCCTTTACTTCAAATCTGCAATTTCGGATTTTCGAATTTCGAAAATTCGTCGCTGTGATTTCGAACCGGAAGTTTACACCAACTCGACAACCTCTTTAGTAGTTGTACGATTTTCATGAAATTTAATATGTAAGTAGACCTTAATGACGCGACTTGAAAAATGACTTTAGAAATTTTCTAACTTATCTCCCCTTGGTGAAATCAAGGATCAAAGTTTTCCAAAAAATCGTCGAAATATAGGTCAGAATGACCTAGTTTTTTTTTTCTATACTAGACAAGGAATTACTAATTCGTACACAAAATATGGAGTTTGACGATCGAACCGGAAGTGCCACCATCTTTAAACGTGAAAAATCAATAAGGCTTTTTTGCTATTTTACTTACAGACTCGGGAGTTATATTTTCTGAATCCTTGTAGGCAGGCCTAAAAAATGTCGCAATAGAATTCTGATTTAGGTCAACCGGGAGTCACCATGTTGAATTGAAAATGAAAAATAGAAGCAATTTGAAGGGCCGAGACTTTGGAGCACAATAACTCTCATTCTAATTAAGCTAGAATGTTCAAACTTGTTGTAGACGTTCACTAGGTCAATGTTATTATTGAGTTCAAAGATGAGCATTTTCTGCTTAGGGTAAGCAGAGATAAGCATGCTGATTTGTTGATTCTTTAGGGCACGATAACTTCGGTTATAATGAAGGGAGGGCGGTGAAACTTTTGTTAATAGAGAGTCTAACAGCTAGCCTGTTGTGTGAAATCATTGTATCATTTTTTTTAAATATCAGGGATAGCCGAAAAAAAGAGATTGAAAATCCAAAAAGTCGTATTTTTACAATTTGGAGCATGTTTAGAGGTCTTTCTCGTAAAGTCAACATACTATTTTTTGGGAACTTCTTCTACAAAGAGTCTTATTGGTAGTCTTTTATATGAAACCATCGATCAACAGTCCAACATATCAGGAGTAAAAGAACAAAAGGGTCGAACATTGAAAACGGCACCCTTTCATTGTTAAGCGAAACATGCAGTGTGGGTGACTACAATCTACGCATTTAGTCATCGTATAGAGTTTATTCAACAGTATCGAATTCCAACTGCTTAGGGATATTTTACGTGCACTCCAATGTGTACACGGGACCTTGGTTTTTCGTCCCATCCGAAGGACTAGACAGCTGTGCTTGTCAGGCCCTGCGTTCTGCCTCACTGGCAAGGGGAACCACGCCGGGAAATCGAGATGAACTTTTTCCGTGCAGAACTTTCAATTCAGGCCAAACGTTTATTGCATACGATTAAGCTGGTCAGTTGGAGCTTATTTTCAAAAGTTTTGTAATAATCGGTTGGTAATTATTAAAGTACCGTGCACATTAAACTGTTAAAACAGAAATTTTCGCCCGGTTGAAATGTTTCTTGCTATAAGTCAGCAATTTTCCGAATTCAGGGAGGCTGGATGGCTGAATGGTTAGCATGTGCTCGCTGTATCGTAACGTTTGTCACTGAGTCAAAGGGCGTCGTTTCGATCTCCAGGTTGCACGTGACATGGTGTATGATGTCCAATCTCGTGGGTTTTCTCCGTGTTCTTCGGTTTCCTCCCAACGGCTAAAGACCAGTAAGCGCAAGGGGAGTTTTTAAATAAAATTAAAAAACATACGTTAGTCCCGAAATGACCTAGTTTGTGTCGAATGGACATTAGGCCGCATTTCTCTCTTTCTCTTTTATTTTTAAAGTTTTGTAATAATCGGTTGGTAATCAAAGGTACTGTAAAAGTGATAAAACAGAAAATTTCGTCCGGTTGTAATGTGTCTCAATTTAAAGTCAGCAATTTGCCGATTTTAAGGGGCAAACGTTTATTGCGAACGATTAAGCTGGTCAGGGGGAGCTTATTTTTAAAAGTTTTGTAATATTCGTTTGATAACTAAAGGTACCGTGCAAATTAAACTGTTAAAATAGAAAAGTTGGCCCGGTTGAAATATTTCTCGCTGTAGATCAGCAATTTGCCGATTTTAGGGAGGTTGCGTGGCTGAATGGTTAGCACGTGCGCTCTGTATCATAACGTCTGTCACTGAGTCAACTGGCGTTGTTTCGATTTCTTGGTTGTACGTGACAAGGAGTATGGTCGCATGTCCAACCTTGTAGGTCGTAACGCCGCTGCCCGGGTAAAATTTCCCTCATTGCACACTTTATGGCGTATGCCCGTCTTCAGTAGCCCATTTTAGGAGCAGCACAGTAGGACGTTAAACCCATTCAATTTCATTTCATTTTCTCTATGTTGCTTATTTATTATAGTGGATAAATATTTTTCTGGTTCTAGCAATTATTTAATTTCTGCATAGAAATCTTGCTTTGGCCAGTTTTTTTATTGCAGAGTGCCATTCTTGTATATTGCAGTCTATGACCCTTTGTTTAAAACATGCTTAAGATCACGATTTCCTACTTATAACCAAACATATTGGAAATATTAGTCTGGCATTATTAAATTCTAATTATATTGGTCTAATTTAAAATTAAACTTTAATTTAACTATGAACAACTCTTAGCGTGTCTCTTTAAAACTATTAAATACTCTAAAACAGTAGCTCAACCTTTTGACCTAAACTCATTAATTTACCATTTTGTTGTGAGCGACTTCTTATTCTTCCTATATGACATATTGCACGTGTCTGATTTCAAAGGGGGGTTGGGTGGCTGAATGGTTAGCACGCGCGCATGTCATTGAGTTAACTAGCGTGTTTTCGAATGCTCGGTTGTACGTGACAAGAAGTAAGGTCGCCTGTCCAACCTGCCATTTTTAATTTTTTTCCCCGCCATTTTCATTTCATTTTCTCATCCGTCTCATTACAGTAATACAAGTTTCAGTTATTTCCCTTTAGTTTTCAGATTATTGTTATGCCTGGGTGCAATGATTCATACTATATTTAGACTCGTAACTTCGCGAGTTTCTTCTTATCCTTTTATTTAGGATACTTGATACAATCAATGACACGTGACGATAAATATGAAAGCTTTCATATCTGCATGGGACAGTAGCAGATCTAGTTCTTATTATTTTTTTTTTTGTGTTTTATTCACAAATCGGATTTCTCAGAATCTACTCATAGGATCTTTCTGAAACTTTTACCTACCCCCCCAAAAATGGGTGGTGGCTGTTGGATAAATATATTTTCAAAACGTTTTTCGCATTCGAAATCACCGAATTTTACAAACAAACGCATTTGACCTACTTTGCTGTAACTTTGTGACTATTTCACCTATTTTACTAATTCTTTTTTCTTTGAATACCTTGACTCCTTTACTTCAAATCTGCAATTTCGGATTTTCGAATTTCGAAAATTCGTCGCTGTGATTTCGAACCGGAAGTTTACACCAACTCGACAACCTCTTTAGTAGTTGTACGATTTTCATGAAATTTAATATGTAAGTAGACCTTAATGACGCGACTTGAAAAATGACTTTAGAAATTTTCTAACTTATCTCCCCTTGGTGAAATCAAGGATCAAAGTTTTCCAAAAAATCGTCGAAATATAGGTCAGAATGACCTAGGTTTTTTTTTCTATACTAGACAAGGAATTACTAATTCGTACACAAAATATGGAGTTTGTCGATCGAACCGGAAGTGCCACCATCTTTAAACGTGAAAAATCAATAAGGCTTTTTTGCTATTTTACTTACAGACTCGGGAGTTATATTTTCTGAATCCCTGTAGGAGGGCCTAAAAAATGTCGCAATAGAATTCTGATTTAGGTCAACCGGGGGTCACCATGTTGAATTGAAAATGAAAAATAGAAGCAATTTGAAGGGCCGAGACTTTGGAGCACAATAACTCTCATTCTAATTAAGCTAGAATGTTCAAACTTGTTGTAGACGTTCACTAGGTCAATGTTATGATTGAGTTCAAAGATGAGCATTTTCTGCTTAGGGTAAGCAGAGATAAGCATGCTGATTTGTTGATTCTTTAGGGCACGATAACTTCGGTTATAATGAAGGGAGGGCGGTGAAACTTTTGTTAATAGAGAGTCTAATAGCTAGCCTGTTGTGTGAAATCATTGTATCATTTTTTTTAAATATCAGGGATAGCCGAAAAAAAGAGATTGAAAATCCAAAAAGTCGTATTTTTACAATTTGGAGCATGTTTAGAGGTCTTTCTCGTAAAGTCAACATACTATTTTTGGGGAACTTCTTCTACAAAGAGTCTTATTGGTAGTCTTTTATATGAAACCATCGATCAACAGTCCAACATATCAGATGTAGAAGAACAAAAGGATCGAACATTGAAAACGGCACCCTTTCATTGTTAAGCGAAACATGCAGTGTGGGTGACTACAATCTACGCATTTAGTCATCGTATAGAGTTTATTCAACAGTATCGAATTCCAACTGCTTAGGGATATTTTACGTGCACTCCAATGTGTACACGGGACCTTGGTTTTTCGTCCCATCCGAAGGACTAGACAGCTGTGCTTGTCAGGCCCTGTGTTCTGCCTCACTGACAAGGGGAACCACGCCGAGAAATCGAGATGAACTTTTCCGTGCAGAACTTTTTATTTAGGCCAAACGTTTATTGCATACGATTAAGCTGGTCAGTTGGAGCTTATTTTCAAAAGTTTTGTAATAATCGGTTGGTAATTATTAAAGTACCGTGCACATTAAACTGTTAAAACAGAAAATTTCGCCCGGTTGAAATGTTTCTTGCTATAAGTCAGCAATTTTCCGAATTCAGGGAGGCTGGATGGCTGAATGGTTAGAATGTGCTCGCTGTATCGTAACGTTTGTCATTGAGTCAACGGGCGTCGTTTCGATCTCCAGGTTGCACGTGACATGGTGTATGATGTCCAATCTCGTGGGTTTTCTCCGTGTTCTTCGGTTTCCTCCCAACGGCTAAAGACCAGTAAGCGCAAGGGGAGTTTTTAAATAAAATTAAAAAACATATGTTAGTCCCGAAATGACCTAGTTTGTGTCGAATGAACATTAGGCCGCATTTCTCTCTTTCTCTTTATTTTTAAAGTTTTGTAATAATCGGTTGGTAATCAAAGGTACTGTAAAAGTGATAAAACAGAAAATTTCGTCCGGTTGTAATGTTTCTCAATTTAAAGTCAGCAATTTGCCGATTTAAGGGGCAAACGTTTATTGCGAACGATTAAGCTGGTCAGGGGGAGCTTATTTTTAAAGTTTTGTAATATTCGGTTGATAACTAAAGGTACCGTGCAAATTAAACTGTTAAAATAGAAAATTTGGCCCGGTTGAAATATTTCTCGCTGTAGGTCAGCAATTTGCCGATTTTAGGGAGGTTGCGTGGCTGAATGGTTAGCACGTGCGCTCTGTATCATAACGTCTGTCACTGAGTCAACTTGCGTTGTTTCGATTTCTTGGTTGTACGAAACAAGGAGTATGGTCGCATGTCCAACCTCATTGCACACTTTATGGCGTATGCCCGTCTTCAGTAGCCCATTTTAGGAGCAGCACAGTAGGACGTTAAACCCCATTCAATTACATTTCATTTTCTCTATGTTGCTTATTTATTATAGTGGATAAATATTTTTCTGGTTCTAGCAATTATTTAATTTCTACATAGAAATCTTGCTTTGGCCAGTTTTTTTTTATTGCAGAGTGCCATTCTTGTATATTGCAGTCTATGACCCTTTGTTTAAAACATGCTTAATAAGTCGTCACAATTTCCTACTTATAACCAAACATATTGGAAATATTAGTCTGGCATTATTAAATCCTAATTTTATTGGTCTTATTTAAAATTAAACTTTCATTTAACTATGAACAACTCTTAACGTGTCTCTTTAAAACTATTAAATACTCTAAAACAGTAGCTCAACCTTTTGACCTAAACTCATTAATTTACCATTTTGTTGTGAGCGACTTCTTATTCTTCCTATATGACATATTGCACGTGTCTGATTTCAAAGGGGGGTTGGATTGCTGAATGGTTAGCACGCGCGCCTGTCATTGAGTTAACTAGCGTGTTTTCGAATGCTCGGTTGTACGTGACAAGGAGTAAGGTCGTCTGTCCAACCTGCCATTTTTAATTTTTTTTCCCCGCCATTTTCATTTCATTTTCTCATCCGTCTCATTACAGTAATACAAGTTTCAGTTATTTCCCTTTAGTTTTCAGATTATTGTTATGCCTGGGTGCAATGATTCATACTATATTTAGACTTGTAACTTCGCGAGTTTCTTCTTATCCTTTTATTTAGGATACTTGATACAATCAATGACACGTGACGATAAATATGAAAGCTTTCATATCTGCATGGGACAGTAGCAGATCTAGTTCTTATTATTTTTTTTTTTTGTGTTTTATTCACAAATCGGATTTCTCAGAATCTACTCATAGGATCTTTCTGAAACTTTTACCTACCCCCCAAAAAATGGGTGGTGGCTGTTGGATAAATATATTTTCAAAACGTTTTTCGCATTCGAAATCACCGAATTTTACGAACAAATGCATTTGACCTACTTTGCTGTAACTTTGTGACTATTTCACCTATTTTACTAATTCTTTTTTCTTTGAATACCTTGACTCCTTTACTTCAAATCTGCAATTTCGGATTTTCGAATTTCGAAAATTCGTTGCTGTGATTTCGAACCGGAAGTTTACACCAACTCGACAACCTCTTTAGTAGTTGTACGATTTTCATGAAATTTAATATGTAAGTAGACCTTAATGACGCGACTTGAAAAATGATTTTAGAAATTTTCTAACTTATCTCCCCTTGGTGAAATCCAGGATCAAAGTTTTCCAAAAAATCGTCGAAATATAGGTCAGAATGACCTAGTTTTTTTTTCTATACTAGACAAGGAATTACTGATTCGTACACAAAATATGGAGTTTGTCGATCGAACCGGAAGTGCCACCATCTTTAAACGTGAAAAATCAATAAGGCTTTTTTGCTATTTTACTTACAGACTCGGCAGTTATATTTTCTGAATCCTTGTAGGAAGGCCTAAAAAATGTCGCAATAGAATTCTGATTTAGGTCAACCGGGAGTCACCATTTTGAATTGAAAATGAAAAATAGAAGCAATTTGAAGGGCCGAGACTTTGGAGCACAATAACTCTCATTCTGATTAAGCTAGAATGTTCAAACTTGTTGTAGACATTCACTAGGTCAATGTTATGATTGAGTTCAAAGATGAGCATTTTGTGCTTAGGGTAAGCAGAGATAAGCATGCTGATTTGTTGATTCTTTAGGGCACGATAACTTCGGTTATAATGAAGGGAGGGCGGTGAAACTTTTGTTAATAGAGAGTCTAATAGCTAGCCTGTTGTGTGAAATCATTGTATCATTTTTTTTAAATATCAGGGATAGCCGAAAAAAAGAGATTGAAAATCCAAAAAGTCGTATTTTTACAATTTGGACCATGTTTAGAGGTCTATCTCGTAAAGTCAACATACTATTTTTGGGGAACTTCTTCTACAAAGAGTCTTATTGGTAGTCTTTTATATGAAACCATCGATCAACAGTCCAACATATCAGGAGTAGAAGAACAAAAGGATCGAACATTGAAAACGGCACCCTTTCATTGTTAAGCCAAACATGCAGTGTGGGTGACTACAATCTACGCATTTAGTCATCGTATAGAATTTATTCAACAGTATCGAATTCCAACTGCTTAGGGATATTTTACGTGCACTCCAATGTGTACACGGGACCTTGGTTTTTCGTCCCATCCGAAGGACTAGACAGCTGTGCTTGTCAGGCCCTGCGTTCTGCCTCACTGACAAGGGGAACCACGCCGGGAAATCGAGATGAACTTTTTCCGTGCAGAACTTTCAATTCAGGCCAAACGTTTATTGCATACGATTAAGCTGGTCAGTTGGAGCTTATTTTCAAAAGTTTTGTAATAATCGGTTGGTAATTATTAAAGTACCGTGCACATTAAACTGTTAAAACAGAAAATTTCGCCCGGTTGAAATGTTTCTTGCTATAAGTCAGCAATTTTCCGAATTCAGGGAGGCTGGATGGCTGAATGGTTAGCATGTGCTCGCTGTATCGTAACGTTTGTCACTGAGTCAAAGGGCGTCGTTTCGATCTCCAGGTTGCACGTGACATGGTGTATGATGTCCAATCTCGTGGGTTTTCTCCGTGTTCTTCGGTTTCCTCCCAACGGCTAAAGACCAGTAAGCGCAAGGGGAGTTTTTAAATAAAATTAAAAAACATACGTTAGTCCCGAAATGACCTATTTTGTGTCGAATGGACATTAGGCCGCATTTCTCTCTTTCTCTTTTATTTTTAAAGTTTTGTAATAATCGGTTGGTAATCAAAGGTACTGTAAAAGTGATAAAACAGAAAATTTCGTCCGGTTGTAATGTGTCTCAATTTAAAGTCAGCAATTTGCCGATTTTAAGGGGCAAACGTTTATTGCGAACGATTAAGCTGGTCAGGGGGAGCTTATTTTTAAAAGTTTTGTAATATTCGTTTGATAACTAAAGGTACCGTGCAAATTAAACTGTTAAAATAGAAAAGTTGGCCCGGTTGAAATATTTCTCGCTGTAGATCAGCAATTTGCCGATTTTAGGGAGGTTGCGTGGCTGAATGGTTAGCACGTGCGCTCTGTATCATAACGTCTGTCGCTGAGTCAACTGGCGTTGTTTCGATTTCTTGGTTGTACGTGACAAGGAGTATGGTCGCATGTCCAACCTTGTAGGTCGTAACGCCGCTGCCCGGGTAAAATTTCCCTCATTGCACACTTTATGGCGTATGCCCGTCTTCAGTAGCCCATTTTAGGAGCAGCACAGTAGGACGTTAAACCCATTCAATTTCATTTCATTTTCTCTATGTTGCTTATTTATTATAGTGGATAAATATTTTTCTGGTTCTAGCAATTATTTAATTTCTGCATAGAAATCTTGCTTTGGCCAGTTTTTTTATTGCAGAGTGCCATTCTTGTATATTGCAGTCTATGACCCTTTGTTTAAAACATGCTTAAGATCACGATTTCCTACTTATAACCAAACATATTGGAAATATTAGTCTGGCATTATTAAATTCTAATTTTATTGGTCTAATTTAAAATTAAACTTTAATTTAACTATGAACAACTCTTAGCGTGTCTCTTTAAAACTATTAAATACTCTAAAACAGTAGCTCAACCTTTTGACCTAAACTCATTAATTTACCATTTTGTTGTGAGCGACTTCTTATTCTTCCTATATGACATATTGCACGTGTCTGATTTCAAAGGGGGGTTGGGTGGCTGAATGGTTAGCACGCGCGCCTGTCATTGAGTTAACTAGCGTGTTTTCGAATGCTCGGTTGTACGTGACAAGAAGTAAGGTCGCCTGTCCAACTTGCCATTTTTAATTTTTTTCCCCGCCATTTTCATTTAATTTTCTCATCCGTCTCATTACAGTAATACAAGTTTCAGTTATTTCCCTTTAGTTTTCAGATTATTGTTATGCCTGGGTGCAATGATTCATACTATATTTAGACTCGTAACTTCGCGAGTTTCTTCTTATCCTTTTATTTAGGATACTTGATACAATCAATGACACGTGACGATAAATATGAAAGCTTTCATATCTGCATGGGACAGTAGCAGATCTAGTTCTTATTATTTTTTTTTTTGTGTTTTATTCACAAATCGGATTTCTCAGAATCTACTCATAGGATCTTTCTGAAACTTTTACCTACCCCCCCAAAAATGGGTGGTGGCTGTTGGATAAATATATTTTCAAAACGTTTTTCGCATTCGAAATTACCGAATTTTACAAACAAATGCATTTGACCTACTTTGCTGTAACTTTGTGACTATTTCACCTATTTTACTAATTCTTTTTTCTTTGAGTACCTTGACTCCTTTACTTCAAATCTGCAATTTCGGATTTTCGAATTTCGAAAATTCGTCGCTGTGATTTCGAACCGGAAGTTTACACCAACTCGACAACCTCTTTAGTAGTTGTACGATTTTCATGAAATTTTATATGTAAGTAGACCTTAATGACGCGACTTGAAAAATGACTCAAGAAATTTTCTAACTTATCTCCCCTTGGTGAAATCAAGGATCAAAGTTTTCCAAAAAATCGTCGAAATATAGGTCAGAATGACCTAGTTTTTTTTTCTATACTAGACAAGGAATTACTGATTCGTACACAAAATATGGAGTTTGTCGATCGAACCGGAAGTGCCACCATCTTTAAACGTGAAAAATCAATAAGGCTTTTTTGCTATTTTACTTACAGACTCGGGAGTTATATTTTCTGAATCCTTGTAGGCAGGCCTAAAAAATGTCGCAATAGAATTCTGATTTAGGTCAACCGGGAGTCACCATGTTGAATTGAAAATGAAAAATAGAAGCAATTTGAAGGGCCGAGACTTTGGAGCACAATAACTCTCATTCTAATTAAGCTAGAATGTTCAAACTTGTTGTAGACGTTCACTTGGTCAATGTTATGATTGAGTTCAAAGATGAGCATTTTCTGCTTAGGGTAAGCAGAGATAAGCATGCTGATTTGTTGATTCTTTAGGGCATGATAACTTCGGTTATAATGAAGGGAGGGCGGTGAAACTTTTGTTAATAGAGAGTCTAATAGCTAGCCTGTTGTGTGAAATTATTGTATCATTTTTTTTAAATATCAGGGATAGCCGAAAAAAAGAGATTGAAAATCCAAAAAGTCGTATTTTTACAATTTGGAGCATGTTTAGAGGTCTTTCTCGTAAAGTCAACATACTATTTTTTGGGAACTTCTTCTACAAAGAGTCTTATTGGTAGTCTTTTATATGAAACCATCGATCAACAGTCCAACATATCAGGAGTAGAAGAACAAAAGGATCGAACATTGAAAACGGCATCCTTTCATTGTTAAGCGAAACATGCAGTGTGGGTGACTACAATCTACGCATTTAGTCATCGTATAGAGTTTATTCAACAGTATCGAATTCCAACTGCTTAGGGATAATTTACGTGCACTCCAATGTGTACACGGGACCTTGGTTTTTCGTCCCATCCGAGGGACTAGACAGCTGTGCTTGTCAGGCCCTGCGTTCTGCCTCACTGACAAGGGGAACTTTTTCCGTGCAGAACTTTCAATTCAGGCCAAACGTTTATTGCATACGATTAAGCTGGTCAGTTGGAGCTTATTTTCAAAAGTTTTGTAATAATCGGTTGGTAATTATTAAAGTACCGTGCACATTAAACTGTTAAAACAGAAAATTTCGCCCGGTTGAAATGTTTCTTGCTATAAGTCAGCAATTTCCCGAATTCAGGGAGGCTGGATGGCTGAATGGTTAGCATGTGCTCGCTGTATCGTAACGTTTGTCATTGAGTCAACGGGCGTCGTTTCGATCTCCATGTTGCACGTGACATGGTGTATGATGTCCAATCTCGTGGGTTTTCTCCGTGTTCTTCGGTTTCCTCCCAACGGCTAAAGACCAGTAAGCGCAAGGGGAGTTTTTAAATAAAATTAAAAAACATATGTTAGTCCCGAAATGACCTAGTTTGTGTCGAATGGACATTAGGCCGCATTTCTCTCTTTCTCTTTTATTTTTAAAGTTTTGTAATATTCGGTTGGTAATCAAAGATACTGTAAAAGTGATAAAACAGAAAATTTCGTCCGGTTGTAATGTTTCTCAATTTAAAGTCAGCAATTTGCCGATTTTAAGGGGCAAACGTTTATTGCGAACGATTAAGCTGGTCAGGGGGAGCTTATTCCGGTTGAAATGTTTCTTGCTATAAGTCAGCAATTTTCCGAATTCAGGGAGGCTGGATGGCTGAATGGTTAGAATGTGCTCGCTGTATCGTAACGTTTGTCATTGAGTCAACGGGCGTCGTTTCGATCTCCAGGTTGCACGTGACATGGTGTATGATGTCCAATCTCGTGGGTTTTCTCCGTGTTCTTCGGTTTCCTCCAAACGGCTAAAGACCAGTAAGCGCAAGGGAAGTTTTTAAATAAAATTAAAAAACATATGTTAGTCCCGAAGTGACCTAGTTTGTGTCGAGTGGACGTTTAACCCAATTTCTCTCTCTCTCTCTCTCTCAATTTTGTTCAATAACCGTAGGGGATCCTGTGGTTAGCCAGGTTTTCGGGGTGGCGCGGTTTCCCCTTGTCAGTGATGCAGGAGGGATAGCATGACAAAGGACATCTGACTAGTCGTTCTGATGGTTCCGAGGTCTCATGTAAACATTGACGTGCACTTAACAGAGCCCTTGGCTGTTGGAATTCGATATAGGAGTAGGTAGCGCCCCTGTCCGCGCAAAATTTCGCTCAAAGGGGGGTCACTTGGCTAAGTGTGTAAGATGCTGGCTAGCTAGCCTGGAGGCCGGGTGTTCGATCCATGCATTGGTCCAGAAAGTTCCTCTCGATTTTCCGACATGGTTTCCCCTTATCAGTGATGCAGACGGAGGGCCTGACACGGACAGCTGCCTAGTCGTTCGAATGGGATGAAAAACCGAGGTCCCGTGTACAATTGGAAAAAAATAGATAAAATACGACTATTTAAGCAAAAAAAATGTTGTGTTGGGGTGGATTTTGAATTTATTTTCAACGTTCTTTGAATCTCACACTCTATTTTTAATATTATGTGATAGCTCGAATCCCAAGGATAATCTGTGCAAATTTGAAGGCAACCGGACTACCGGAACGTTGCCCGGACAGTGCAAATGAACCCCGTGGCGTCGCGAAAATTTTATATTGTAGAATGGCCGCCATCTTGGATCCACCGTCATTTACCAAACAAATCCGAAATATACTCCAAATCTACGGTAATTTCTTTTTTCTTTGCGCATGCCCCACGGTGTAACCAAAGTTTTCAGATTATTTTTTTGCCTGGGGGACGCCTTACAGTGTGCTATGAGGGAAATGTGTACACGGGACCTCGGTTTTCGAAAAACACCCATGGGGCAAGCATTTGGCAAAAATGTCAGGGTATCCCAAATTGACAACCTGACGATTAGTGAAACACCCATATGCGCAGGTTGTATGACGTCATTGTAAGACGCTGTCACAGTATACTTGTTGATAAACGTAATGGCGATACATCACTAAATCACCTGGGTCGTACACGGGAATGAAAAGGGGCGACGACAATATACGACCACATTTCAATGTGGGCCTATAAAAAAAATCATTGCTAATAGAAAAGACCCACCCTCCCCCAACCACAAGTGCATCACAAGGAGGGTTTGCTTCTGCTATGGGACCACTTGATAACATGATACCACTTTTAATCGAGGATTTCAGTCACACAGCTAACCTATTTTCTGAATCCTTGTAGGCAGGCCTAAAAAATGTCGCAATAGAATTCTGATTTAGGTCAACCGGGAGTCACCATGTTGAATTGAAAATGAAAAATAGAAGCAATTTGAAGGGCCGAGACTTTGGAGCACAATAACTCTCATTCTAATTAAGCTAGAATGTTCAAACTTGTTGTAGACGTTCACTAGGTCAATGTTATGATTGAGTTTAAAGATGAGCATTTTCTGCTTAGGGTAAGCAGAGATAAGCATGCTGATTTGTTGATTCTTTAGGGCACGATAACTTCGGTTATAATGAAGGGAGGGCGGTGAAACTTTTGTTAATAGAGAGTCTAATAGCTAGCCTGTTGTGTGAAATCATTGTATCATTTTTTTTAAATATCAGGGATAGCCGAAAAAAAGAGATTGAAAATCCAAAAAGTCGTATTTTTACAATTTGGAGCATGTTTAGAGGTCTTTCTCGTAAAGTCAACATACTAATTTTTGGGAGCTTCTTCTACAAAGAGTCTTATTGGTAGTCTTTTATATGAAACCATCGATCAACAGTCCAACATATCAGGAGTAGAAGAACAAAAGGATCGAACATTGTAAACGGCACCCTTTCATTGTTAAGCGAAACATGCAGTGTGGGTGACTACAATCTACGCATTTAGTCATCGTATAGAGTTTATTCAACAGTATCGAATTCCAACTGCTTAGGGATATTTTACGCGCATTCCAATGTGTACACGGGACCTTGGTTTTTGTCCCATCCGAAGGACTAGACAGCTGTGCTTGTCAGGCCCTGCGTTCTGCCTCACTGACAAGGGGAACCACGCCGGGAAATCGAGATGAACTTTTTCCGTGCAGAACTTTCAATTCAGGCCAAACGTTTATTGCATACGATTAAGCTGGTCAGTTGGAGCTTATTTTCAAAAGTTTTGTAATAATCGGTTGGTAATTATTAAAGTACCGTACACATTAAACTGTTAAAACAGAAAATTTCGCCCGGTTGAAATGTTTCTTGCTATAAGTCAGCAATTTTCCGAATTCAGGGAGGCTGGATGGCTGAATGGTTAGCATGTGCTCGCTGTATCGTAACGTTTGTCATTGAGTCAACGGGCGTCGTTTCGATCTCCAGGTTGCACGTGACATGGTGTATGATGTCCAATCTCGTGGGTTTTCTCCGTGTTCTTCGGTTTCCTCCCAACGGCCAAAGACCAGTAAGCGCAATGGGAGTTTTTAAATAAAATTAAAAAACATATGTTAGTCCCGAAATGACCTAGTTTGTGTCGAATGGACATTAGGCCGCATTTCTCTCTTTCTCTTTTATTTTTAAAGTTTTGTAATAATCGGTTGGTAATCAAAGGTACTGTAAAAGTGATAAAACAGAAAATTTCGTCCGGTTGTAATGTTTCTCAATTTAAAGTCAGCAGTTTGCCGATTTTAAGGGGCAAACGTTTATTGCGAACGATTAAGCTGGTCAGGGGGAGCTTATTTTTAAAAGTTTTGTAATATCCGGTTGATAACTAAAGGTACCGTGCAAATTAAACTGTTAAAATAGAAAATTTGGCCCGGTTGAAATATTTCTCGCTGTAGGTCAGCAATTTGCCAATTTAGGGAGGTTGCGTGGCTGAATGGTTAGCACGTGCGCTCTGTATCATAACGTATGTCACTGAGTCAACTGGTGTTGTTTCGATTTCTTGGTTGTACGTGACAAGGAGTATGGTCGCATGTCCAACCTCGTAGGTCGTAACGCCGCTGCCCGGGTAAAATTTCCCTCATTGCACACTTTATGGCATATGCCCGTCTTCAGTAGCCCATTTTAGGAGCAGCACAGTAGGACGTTAAACCCCATTCAATTTCATTTCATTTTCTCTATGTTGCTTATTTATTATAGTGGATAAATATTTTTCTGGTTCTAGCAATTATTTAATTTCTGCATAGAAATCTTGCTTTGGCCAGTTTTTTTTATTGCAGAGTGCCATTCTTGTATATTGCAGTCTATGACCCTTTGTTTAAAACATGCTTAAGAAGTCGTCACGATTTCCTACTTATAACCAAACATATTGGAAATATTAGTCTGGCATTATTAAATCCTAATTTTATTAGTCTTATTTAAAATTAAACATTCATTTAACTATGAACAACTCTTAACGTGTCTCTTTAAAACTATTAAATACTCTAAAACAGTAGCTCAACCTTTTGACCTAAACTCATTAATTTACCATTTTGTTGTGAGCGACTTCTTATTCTTCCTATATGACATATTGCACGTGTCTGATTTCAAAGGGGGGTTGGGTGGCTGAATGGTTAGCACGCGCGCCTGTCATTGAGTTAACTAGCGTGTTTTCGAATGCTCGGTTGTACGTGACAAGGAGTAAGGGCGCCTGTCCAACCTGCCATTTTTAATTTTTTCCCCCGCCATTTTCATTTCATTTTCTCATCCGTCTCATTACAGTAATACAACTTTCAGTTATTTTCCTTTAGTTTTCAGATTATTGTTATGCCTGGGTGCAATGATTCATACTATATTTAGACTTGTAACTTCGCGAGTTTCTTCTTATCCTTTTATTTAGGATACTTGATACAATCAATGACACGTGACGATAAATATGAAAGCTTTCATATCTGCATGGGACAGTAGCAGATCTAGTTCTTATTATTTTTTTTTTTTGTGTTTTATTCACAAATCGGATTTCTCAGAATCTACTCATAGGATCTTTCTGAAACTTTTACCTACCCCCCAAAAAATGGGTGGTGGCTGTTGGATAAATATATTTTCAAAACGTTTTTCGCATTCGAAATCACCGAATTTTACGAACAAATGCATTTGATTTACTTTGCTGTAACTTTGTGACTATTTCACCTATATTAATAATTCTTTTTTCTTTGAATACCTTGACTCCTTTACTTCAAATCTGCAATTTCGGATTTTCGAATTTCGAAAATTCGTCTCTGTGATTTCGAACCGGAAGTTTACACCAACTCGACAACCTCTTTAGTAGTTGTACGATTTTCATGAAATTTAATATGTAAGTAAACCTTAATGACGCGACTTGAAAAATGACTTTAGAAATTTTCTAACTTATCTCCCCTTGGTGAAATCAAGGATCAAAGTTTTCCAAAAAATCGTCGAAATATAGGTCAGAATGACCTAGTTTTTTTTGTCTATACTAGACAAGGAATTACTGATTCGTACACAAAATATGGAGTTTGTCGATCGAACCGGAAGTGCCACCATCTTTAAACGTGAAAAATCCATAAGGCTTTTTTGCTATTTTACTTACAGACTCGGGAGTTATATTTTCTGAATCCTTGTAGGCAGGCCTAAAAAATGTCGCAATAGAATTCTGATTTAGGTCAACCGGGAGTCACCATTTTGAATTGAAAATGAAAAATAGAAGCAATTTGAAGGGCCGAGACTTTGGAGCACAATAACTCTCATAACTCTCATAACTCTCATTCTAATTTAGCTAGAATGTTCAAACTTGTTGTAGACGTTCACTAGGTCAATGTTATGATTGAGTTCAAAGATGAGTATTTTCTGCTTAGGGTAAGCAGAGATAAGCATGCTGATTTGTTGATTCTTTAGGGCGCGATAACTTCGGTTATAATGAAGGGAGGGCGGTGAAACTTTTGTTAATAGAGAGTCTAATAGCTAGCCTGTTGTGTGAAATCATTGTATCATTTTTTTTAAATATCAGGGATAGCCGAAAAAAAGAGATTGAAAATCCAAAAAGTCGTATTTTTACAATTTGGAGCATGTTTAGAGGTCTTTCTCGTAAAGTCAACATACTATTTTTTGGGAACTTCTTCTACAAAGAGTCTTATTGGTAGTCTTTTATATGAAACCATCGATCAACAGTTGGTGTAAAAAAAGAAAAAGCCGAAAAAAAGAGATTGAAAATCCAAAAAAGTCGTATTTTTACAATTTGGAGCATGTTTAGAGGTCTTTCTCGTAACGTCAACATGCTATTTTTGGGGAACTTCTTCTACAAAGAGTCTTATTGGTAGTCTTTTATATGAAACCATCGATCAACAGTCCAACATATCAGGAGTAGAAGAACAAAAGGATCGAACATTGAAAACGGCACCCTTTCATTGTTAAGCGAAACATGCAGTGTGGGTGACTACAATCTACGCATTTAGTCATCGTATAGAGTTTATTCAACAGTATCGAATTCCAACTGCTTAGGGATATTTTACGTGCACTCCAATGTGTACACGGGACCTTGGTTTTTCGTCCCATCCGAAGGACTAGACAGCTGTGCTTGTCAGGCCCTGTGTTCTGCCTCACTGACAAGGGGAACCACGCCGAGAAATCGAGATGAACTTTTCCGTGCAGAACTTTCAATTTAGGCCAAACGTTTATTGCATACGATTAAGCTGGTCAGTTGGAGCTTATTTTCAAAAGTTTTGTAATAATCGGTTGGTAATTATTAAAGTACCGTGCACATTAAACTGTTAAAACAGAAAATTTCGCCCGGTTGAAATGTTTCTTGCTATAAGTCAGCAATTTTCCGAATTCAGGGAGGCTGGATGGCTGAATGGTTAGAATGTGCTCGCTGTATCGTAACGTTTGTCATTGAGTCAACGGGCGTCGTTTCGATCTCCAGGTTGCACGTGACATGGTGTATGATGTCCAATCTCGTGGGTTTTCTCCGTGTTCTTCGGTTTTCCCCCAACGGCTAAAGACCAGTAAGCGCAGGGGGAGTTTTTAAATAAAATTAGAAACATATGTTAGTCCCGAAATGACCTAGTTTGTGTCGAATGGACATTAGGCCGCATTTCTCTCTTTCTCTTTATTTTTAAAGTTTTGTAATAATCGGTTGGTAATCAAAGGTACTGTAAAAGTGATAAAACAGAAAATTTCGTCCGGTTGTAATGTTTCTCAATTTAAAGTCAGCAATTTGCCGATTTTAAGGGGCAAACGTTTATTGCGAACGATTAAGCTGGTCAGGGGGAGCTTATTTTTAAAAGTTTTGTAATATTCGGTTGATAACTAAAGGTACCGTGCAAATTAAACTGTTAAAATAGAAAATTTGGCCCGGTTGAAATATTTCTCGCTGTAGGTCAGCAATTTTCCGATTTTAGGGAGGTTGCGTGGCTGAATGGTTAGCACGTGCGCTCTGTATCATAACGTCTGTCACTGAGTCAACTTGCGTTGTTTCGATTTCTTGGTTGTCCGTAACAAGGAGAATGGTCGCATGTCCAACCTCATTGCACACTTTATGGCGTATGCCCGTCTTCAGTAGCCCATTTTAGGAGCAGCACAGTAGGACGTTAAACCCCATTCAATTTCATTTCATTTTCTCTATGTTGCTTATTTATTATAGTGGATAAATATTTTTCTGGTTATAGCAATTATTTAATTTCTGCATAGAAATCTTGCTTTGGCCAGTTTTTTTTTATTGCAGAGTGCCGTTCTTGTATATTGCAGTCTATGACCCTTTGTTTAAAACATGCTTAAGAAGTCGTCACGATTTCCTACTTATAACCAAACATATTGGAAATATTAGTCTGGCATTATTAAATCCTAATTTTATTGGTCTTATATAAAATTAAACTTTCATTTAACTATGAACAACTCTTAACGTGTCTCTATAAAACTATTAAATACTCTAAAACAGTAGCTCAACCTTTTGACCTAAACTCATTAATTTACCATTTTGTTGTGAGCGACTTCTTATTCTTCCTATATGACATATTGCACGTGTCTGATTTCAAAGGGGGGTTTGGTGGCTGAATGGTTAGCACGCGCGCCTGTCATTGAGTTAACTAGCGTGTTTTCGAATGCTCGGTTGTACGTGACAAGGAGTAAGGTCGCCTGTCCAACCTGCCATTTTTATTTTTTTTCCCCCGCCATTTTCATTTCATTTTCTCATCCGTCTCATTACAGTAATACAAGTTTCAGTTATTTCCCTTTAGTTTTCAGATTATTGTTATGCCTGGGTGCAATAATTCATATTATATTTAGACTTGTAACTTCGCGAGTTTTTTAAGCTTTCATATGTATTTACATATGAAAGCTTATTGTTTCTGTTAAGATTATTATTAAGCTTTCATATGTATTTACATATGAAAGCTTATTGTTTCTGTTAAGATTATTATTCTTATTTTTTTTTTTTGTGTTTTATTCACAAATCGGATTTCTCAGAATCTACTCATAGGATCTTTCTGAAACTTTTACCTACCCCCCAAAAAATGGGTGGTGGCTGTTGGATAAATATATTTTCAAAACGTTTTTCGCATTCGAAATCACCGAATTTTACGAACAAATGCATTTGACCTACTTTGCTGTAACTTTGTGACTATTTCGCCTATTTTACTAAAAAAAAATTCTTTGAATACCTTGACTCCTTTACTTCAAATCTGCAATTTCGGATTTTCGAATTTCGAAAATTCGTCGCTGTGATTTCGAACCGGAAGTTTACACCAACTCGACAACCTCTTTAGTAGTTGTACGATTTTCATGAAATTTAATATGTAAGTAGACCTTAATGACGCGACTTGAAAAATGACTTTAGAAATTTTCTAACTTATCTCCCCTTGGTGAAATCAAGGATCAAAGTTTTCCAAAAAATCGTCGAAATATAGGTCAGAATGACCTAGTTGTTTTTTTTCTATACTAGACAAGGAATTACTAATTCGTACACAAAATATGGAGTTTGTCGATCGAACCGGAAGTGCCACCATCTTTAAACGTGAAAAATCAATAAGGCTTTTTTGCTATTTTACTTACAGACTCGGGAGTTATATTTTCTGAATCCTTGTAGGCAGGCCTAAAAAATGTCGCAATAGAATTCTGATTTAGGTCAACCGGGAGTCACCATGTTGAATTGAAAATGAAAAATAGAAGCAATTTAAAGGGCCGAGACTTTGGAGCACAATAACTCTCATTCTAATTAAGCTAGAATGTTCAAACTTGTTGTAGACGTTCACTAGGTCAATGTTATGATTGAGTTCAAAGATGAGCATTTTCTGCTTAGAGTAAGCAGAGATAAGCATGCTGATTTGTTGATTCTTTAGGGCACGATAACTTCGGTTATAATGAAGGGAGGGCGGTGAAACTTTTGTTAGAAGAGAGTCTAACAGCTAGCCTGTTGTGTGAAATCATTGTATCATTTTTTTTAAATATCAGGGATAGCCGAAAAAAAGAGATTGAAAATCCAAAAAGTCGTATTTTTACAATTTGGAGCATGTTTAGAGGTCTTTCTCGTAAAGTCAACATACTATTTTTTGGGAACTTCTTCTACAAAGAGTCTTATTGGTAGTCTTTTATATGAAACCATCGATCAACAGTCCAACATATCAGGAGTAGAAGAACAAAAGGGTCGAACATTGAAAACGGCACCCTTTCATTGTTAAGCGAAACATGCAGTGTGGGCGACTACAATCTACGCATTTAGTCATCGTGTAGAGTTTATTCAACAGTATCGAATTCCAACTGCTTAGGGATATTTTACGTGCACTCCAATGTGTACACGGGACCTTGGTTTTTCGTCCCATCCGAAGGACTAGACAGCTGTGCTTGTCAGGCCCTGCGTTCTGCCTCACTGGCAAGGGGAACCACGCCGGGAAATCGAGATGAACTTTTTCCGTGCAGAACTTTCAATTCAGGCCAAACGTTTATTGCATACGCTTAAGCTGGTCAGTTGGAGCTTATTTTCAAAAGTTTTGTAATAATCGGTTGGTAATTATTAAAGTACCGTGCACATTAAACTGTTAAAACAGAAATTTTCGCCCGGTTGAAATGTTTCTTGCTATAAGTCAGCAATTTTCCGAATTCAGGGAGGCTGGATGGCTGAATGGTTAGCATGTGCTCGCTGTATCGTAACGTTTGTCATTGAGTCAACGGGCGTCGTTTCGATCTCCAGGTTGCACGTGACATGGTGTATGATGTCCAATCTCGTGGGTTTTCTCCGTGTTCTTCGGTTTCCTCCCAACGGCTAAACCAGGTAAGCGCAAGGGGAGTTTTTAAATAAAGTTAAAAAACATATGTTAGTCCCGAAATGACCTAGTTTGTGTCGAATGGACATTAGGCCGCATTTCTCTCTTTCTCTTTTATTTTTAAAGTTTTGTAATAATCGGTTGGTAATCAAAGGTACTGTAAAGTGATAAAACCGAAAATTTCGTCCGGTTGTAATGTTTCTCAATTTAAAGCCAGCAATTTGCCGATTTTAAGGGGCAAACGTTTATTGCGAACGATTAAGCTGGTCAGGGGGAGCTTATTTTTAAAAGTTTTGTAATATTCGGTTGATAACTAAAGGTACCGTGCAAATTAAACTGTTAAAATAGAAAATTTAGCCCGGTTGAAATATTTCTCGCTGTAGGTCAGCAATTTGCCGATTTTAGGGAGGTTGCTTGGCTGAATGGTTAGCACGTGCGCTCTGTATCATAACGTCTGTCACTGAGTCAACTGGCGTTGGTTCGATTTCTTGATTGTACGTGACAAGGAATATGGTCGCATGTCCAACCTCGTAGGTCGTAACGCCGCTGCCCGGGTAAAATTTCCCTCATTGCACACTTTATGGCGTATGCCCGTCTTCAGTAGCCCATTTTAGGAGCAGCACAGTAGGACGTTAAACCCCATTCAAGTTCATTTCATTTTCTCTATCGAAAAAAAGAGATTGGAAATCCAAAAAGTCGTATTTTTACAATTTGGAGCATGTTAAGAGGTCTTTCTCGTAAAGTCAACATACTATTTTTTGGGAGCTTCTTCTACAAAGAGTCTTATTGGTAGTCTTTTATATGAAACCATCGATCAACAGTCCAACATATCAGGAGTAGAAGAACAAAAGGATCGAACATTGAAAACGGCACCCTTTCATTGTTAAGCGAAACATGCAGTGTGGGTGACTACAATCTACGCATTTAGTCATCGTATAGAGTTTATTCAACAGTATCGAATTCCAACTGCTTAGGGATATTTTACGCGCATTCCAATGTGTACACGGGACCTTGGTTTTTGTCCCATCCGAAGGACTAGACAGCTGTGCTTGTCAGGCCCTGCGTTCTGCCTCACTGACAAGGGGAACCACGCCGGGAAATCGAGATGAACTTTTTCCGTGCAGAACTTTCAATTCAGGCTAAACGTTTATTGCATACGATTAAGCTGGTCAGTTGGAGCTTATTTTCAAAAGTTTTGTAATAATCGGTTAGTAATTATTAAAGTACCGTACACATTAAACTGTTAAAACAGAAAATTTCGCCCGGTTGAAATGTTTCTTGCTATAAGTCAGCAATTTTCCGAATTCAGGGAGGCTGGATGGCTGAATGGTTAGCATGTGCTCGCTGTATCGTAACGTTTGTCATTGAGTCAACGGGCGTCGTTTCGATCTCCAGGTTGCACGTGACATGGTGTATGATGTCCAATCTCGTGGGTTTTCTCCATGTTCTTCGGTTTCCTCCCAACGGCTAAAGACCAGTAAGCGCAATGGGAGTTTTTAAATAAAATTAAAAAACATATGTTAGTCCCGAAATGACCTAGTTTGTGTCGAATGGACATTAGGCCGCATTTCTCTCTTTCTCTTTTATTTTTATAGTTTTGTAATAATCGGTTGGTAATCAAAGGTACTGTAAAAGTGATAAAACAGAAAATTTCGTCCGGTTGTAATGTTTCTCAATTTAAAGTCAGCAGTTTGCCGATTTTAAGGGGCAAACGTTTATTGCGAACGATTAAGCTGGTCAGGGGGAGCTTATTTTTAAAAGTTTTGTAATATCCGGTTGATAACTAAAGGTACCGTGCAAATTAAACTGTTAAAATAGAAAATTTGGCCCGGTTGAAATATTTCTCGCTGTAGGTCAGCAATTTGCCAATTTAGGGAGGTTGCGTGGCTGAATGGTTAGCACGTGCGCTCTGTATCATAACGTATGTCACTGAGTCAACTGGTGTTGTTTCGATTTCTTGGTTGTACGTGACAAGGAGTATGGTCGCATGTCCAACCTCGTAGGTCGTAACGCCGCTGCCCGGGTAAAATTTCCCTCGTTGCACACTTTATGGCATATGCCCGTCTTCAGTAGCCCATTTTAGGAGCAGCACAGTAGGACGTTAAACCCCATTCAATTTCATTTCATTTTCTCTATGTTGCTTATTTATTATAGTGGATAAATATTTTTCTGGTTCTAGCAATTATTTAATTTCTGCATAGAAATCTTGCTTTGGCCAGTTTTTTTTTATTGCAGAGTGCCATTCTTGTATATTGCAGTCTATGACCCTTTGTTTAAAACATGCTTAAGAAGTCGTCACGATTTCCTACTTATAACCAAACATATTGGAAATATTAGTCTGGCATTATTAAATCCTAATTTTATTAGTCTTATTTAAAATTAAACTTTCATTTAACTATGAACAACTCTTAACGTGTCTCTTTAAAACTATTAAATACTCTAAAACAGTAGCTCAACCTTTTGACCTAAACTCATTAATTTACCATTTTGTTGTGAGCGACTTCTTATTCTTCCTATATGACATATTGCACGTGTCTGATTTCAAAGGGGGGTTGGGTGGCTGAATGGTTAGCACGCGCGCCTGTCATTGAGTTAACTAGCGTGTTTTCGAATGCTCGGTTGTACGTGACAAGGAGTAAGGTCGCCTGTCCAACCTGCCATTTTTAATGTTTTCCCCCGCCATTTTCATTTCATTTTCTCATCCGTCTCATTACAGTAATACAACTTTCAGTTATTTTCCTTTAGTTTTCAGATTATTGTTATGCCTGGGTGCAATGATTCATACTATATTTAGACTTGTAACTTCGCGAGTTTCTTCTTATCCTTTTATTTAGGATACTTGATACAATCAATGACACGTGACGATAAATATGAAAGCTTTCATATCTGCATGGGACAGTAGCAGATCTAGTTCTTATTATTTTTTTTTTTGTGTTTTATTCACAAATCGGATTTCTCAGAATCTACTCATAGGATCTTTCTGAAACTTTTACCTACCCCCCCAAAAATGGGTGGTGGCTGTTGGATAAATATATTTTCAAAACGTTTTTCGCATTCGAAATCACCGAATTTTACAAACAAATGCATTTGACCTACTTTGCTGTAACTTTGTGACTATTTTACCTATTTTACTAATTCTTTTTTCTTTGAATACCTTGACTCCTTTACTTCAAATCTGCAATTTCGGATTTTCGAATTTCGAAAATTCGTCGCTGTGATTTCGAACCGGAAGTTTACACCAACTCGACAACCTCTTTAGTAGTTGTACGATTTTCATGAAATTTAATATGTAAGTAGACCTTAATGACGCGACTTGAAAAATGACTTTAGAAATTTTCTAACTTATCTCCCCTTGGTGAAATCAAGGATCAAAGTTTTCCAAAAAATCGTCGAAATATAGGTCAGAATGACCTAGTTTTTTATTTCTATACTAGACAAGGAATTACTAATTCGTACACAAAATATGGAGTTTGTCGATCGAACCGGAAGTGCCACCATCTTTAAACGTGAAAAATCAATAAGGCTTTTTTGCTATTTTACTTACAGACTCGGGAGTTATATTTTCTGAATCCTTGTAGGCAGGCCTAAAAAATGTCGCAATAGAATTCTGATTTAGGTCAACCGGGAGTCACCATTTTGAATTGAAAATGAAAAATAGAAGCAATTTGAAGGGCCGAGATTTTGGAGCACAATAACTCTCATTCTAATTAAGCTAGAATGTTCAAACTTGTTGTAGACGTTTACTAGGTCAATGTTATGATTGAGTTCAAAGATGAGTATTTTCTGCTTAGGGTAAGAAGAGATAAGCATGCTGATTTGTTGATTCTTTAGGGCACGATAACTTCGGTTATAATGAAGGGAGGGCGGTGAAACTTTTGTTAATAGAGAGTCTAATAGCTAGCCTGTTGTGTGAAATCATTGTATCATTTTTTTTAAATATCAGGGATAGCCGAAAAAAAGAGATTGAAAATCCAAAAAGTCGTATTTTTACAATTTGGAGCATGTTTAGAGGTCTTTCTCGTAAAGTCAACATACTATTTTTTGGGAACTTCTTCTACAAAGAGTCTTATTGGTAGTCTTTTATATGAAACCATCGATCAACAGTCCAACATATCGGGAGTAGAAGAACAAAAGGATCGAACATTGAAAACGGCACCCTTTCATTGTTAAGCGAAACATGCAGTGTGGGTGACTACAATCTACGCATTTAGTCATCGTATAGAGTTTATTCAACAGTATCGAGTTCCAACTGCTTAGGGATATTTTACGTGCACTCCAATGTGTACAGGGGACCTTGGTTTTTCGTCCCATCCGAAGGACTAGACACCTGTGCTTGTCAGGCCCTGCGTTCTGCCTCACTGACAAGGGGAACCACGCCGGGAAATCGAGATGAACTTTTTCCGTGCAGAACTTTCAATTCAGGCCAAGCGTTTATTGCATACGATTAAGCTGGTCAGTTGGAGCTTATTTTCAAAAGTTTTGTAATAATCGGTTGGTAATTATTAAACTACCGTGCACATTAAACTGTTAAAACAGAAAATTTCGCCCGGTTGAAATGTTTCTTGCTATAAGTAAGCAATTTTCCGAATTCAGGGAGGCTGGATGGCTGAATGGTTAGCATGTGCTCGCTGTATCGTAACGTTTGTCATTGAGTCAACGGGCGTCGTTTCGATCTCCAGGTTGCACGTGACATGGTGTATGATGTCCAATCTCGTGGGTTTTCTCCGTGTTCTTCGGTTTCCTCCCAACGGCTAAAGACCAGTAAGCGCAAGGGGAGTTTTTAAATAAAATTAAAAAACATATGTTAGTCCCGAAATGACCTAGTTTGTGTCGAATGGACATTAGGCCGCATTTCTCTCTTTCTCTTTTATTTTTAAAGTTTTGTAATAATCGGTTGGTAATCAAAGGTACTGTAAAAGTGATAAAACAGAAAATTTCGTCCGGTTGTAATGTTTCTCAATTTAAAGTCAGCAATTTGCCGATTTTAAGGGGCAAACGTTTATTGCGAACGATTAAGCTGGTCAGAGGGAGCTTATTTTTTAAAAGTTTTGTAATATTCGGTTGATAACTAAAGGTACCGTGCAAATTAAACTGTTAAAATAGAAAATTTGGCCCGGTTGAAATATTTCTCGCTGTAGGTCAGCAATTTGCCGATTTTAGGGAGGCTGCGTGGCTGAATGGTTAGCACGTGCGCTCTGTATCATAACGTCTGTCACTGAGTCAACTGGCGTTGTTTCGATTTCTTGGTTGTACGTGACAAGGAGTATGGTCGCATGTCCAACCTCATTGCACACTTTATGGCGTATGCCCGTCTTCAGTAGCCCATTTTAGGAGCAGCACAGTAGGACGTTAAACCCCATTCAATTACATTTCATTTTCTCTATGTTGCTTATTTATTATAGTGGATAAATATTTTTCTGGTTCTAGCAATTATTTAATTTCTGCATAGAAATCTTGCTTTGGCCAGTTTTTTTTTATTGCAGAGTGCCATTCTTGTATATTGCAGTCTATGACCCTTTGTTTAAAACATGCTTAATAAGTCGTCACGATTTCCTACTTATAACCAAACATATTGGAAATATTAGTCTGGCATTATTAAATCCTAATTTTATTGGTCTTATTTAAAATTAAACTTTCATTTAACTATGAACAACTCTTAACGTGTCTCTTTAAAACTATTAAATACTCTAAAACAGTAGCTCAACCTTTTGACCTAAACTCATTAATTTACCATTTTGTTGTGAGCGACTTCTTATTCTTCCTATATGACATATTGCACGTGTCTGATTTCAAAGGGGGGTTGGATGGCTGAATGGTTAGCACGCGCGCCTGTCATTGAGTTAACTAGCGTGTTTTCGAATGCTCGGTTGTACGTGACAAGGAGTAAGGTCGTCTGTCCAACCTGCCATTTTTATTTTTTTCCCGCCATTTTCATTCATTTTCTCATCCGTCTCATTACAGTAATACAAGTTTCAGTTATTTCCCTTTAGTTTTCAGATTATTGTTATGCCTGGGTGCAATGATTCATACTATATTTAGACTTGTAACTTCGCGAGTTTCTTCTTATCCTTTTATTTAGGATACTTGATACAATCAATGACACGTGACGATAAATATGAAAGCTTTCATATCTGCATGGGACAGTAGCAGATCTAGTTCTTCTTATTATTATTTTTTTTTTTTGTGTTTTATCCACAAATCGGATTTCTCAGAATCTACTCATAGGATCTTTCTGAAACTTTTACCTACCACCCCAAAAATGGGTGGTGGCTGTTGGGTAAATATATTTTCAAAACGTTTTTCGCATCCGAAATCACCGAATTTTACGAACAAATGCATTTGACCTACTTTGTAGTAACTTTGTGACTATTTCACCTATTTTACTAATTCTTTTTTCTTTGAATACCTTGACTCCTTTACTTCAAATCTGCAATTTCGGATTTTCGAATTTCGAAAATTCGTAGCTGTGATTTCGAACCGGAAGTTTACACCAACTCGACAACTTCTTTAGTAGTTGTACGATTTTCATGAAATTTAATATGTAAGTAGACCTCATGATGCGACTTGAAAAATGACTTTAGAAATTTTCTAACTTATCTCCCCTTGGTGAAATTAAGGATCAAAGTTTTCAAAAAAATCGTCGAAATATAGGTCAGAATGACCTAGTTTTTTTTTTCTATACTAGACAAGGAATTACTGATTCGTACACAAAATATGGAGTTTGTCGATCGAACCGGAAGTGCAACCATCTTTAAACGTGAAAAATCAATAAGGCTTTTTTGCTATTTTACTTACAGACTCGGGAGTTATATTTTCTGAATCCTTGTAGGAAGGCCTAAAAAATGTCGCAATAGAATTCTGATTTAGGTCAACCGGGAGTCACCATTTGGAATTGAAAATGACATATAGTAAAAAGTCCTCATTATTGGGCTTAAAAACATACACAATTAGTCGTGGCTTAGAAAGTGTGTCTCCTATTAACGAAATTAATACATTTCAGGATAGCCTGGCTCATGGTCGAGTGTTTGGATTTCTAATATTTCAAAAATTCGAATTTCTCCTTTGACATTTCCTGTGCCGACAAGGTTGTTTACGAGGTTAGCGGTTTTGACTTCGCGCATGCGCTACGCTAGAACCAAAGTTATGATAACTACCAAACTCCGGCCCCACACTTGTCACGTTGGTACCTAAAAGTCCTGAAAAGTTCAGATCGATACCTGCATTCCTTCATGTCGTGTACATGTAACGTGGCGGGTTTTTATCTCGTTTTTTTTCTAAGTAAATTCCCACACTCCGTAAGGGGAAAAAAGTGTTTTTTGGCCTAGCAGCGCCACAAATTCTTCGATTAACCTGTTTTTTTGGCACGATGTGCCCATTTACTAGCCCGAATTTTGAGTACTTGTCCCATCTAATTCCGATAAAAAAAACAAAAGTTATGGTCAAAAAACCGATTTTACGGCTTTTTTCGCCGATTTTGAGACCACAAAAGTTTTTTAGAATTTTGAAATTGCAAACGACAAGATAAAGTCATTTTGTTAGTCTCATGTGATGGGTATGAGTCTTCTGCACCGATGCGGATTGGGTTTGATTTTTTCAAAATGGCGGACTATATTTTTGAGACTGTCAAAGTTTTGATGTTCTGAGACTGCCGAGGCATCATTAGGGGGTATTTTTTTTATAAATTTATACTGGTCGGATGCGCCAAGATGAGGTTAGTAACATATTAAAAGGAGAAGGTGATCGAATTAAAAATTCGAAAAAATATGGCCATGTTTTACAATAAAAAAAAGTTGCTGGGTCGGCTTGGATTCGAATTTTTTAGGCCATGTTCCCGTATTAGAAATCACTTAAATTTTTATATGTGCTAGCTAACATCCTAAGGCACAATATCTGAAAATTTCAAGAAATACCGACAACCATAACGCCTGCTAAAACACGCTCGCGCAATTAGGCCTATTTTTTGCCTATTTTTCGAATGTTTTTAGACTAACAAGTCACTTTTTCGTGCGCTACGTTTGAGGCCCCATATCTCGGCCGCTATGGGTTTGAATCCATATGTTTTGATCGGGATCGATAGCTTGGACACTTCCCTCCGTCGTATAAAAAGTTTGGACCCCTGACCCTAACCACGGTCACGTGACAGGGTGTCAAACATGGCTTCCCAAAACGAAGGGCCATGTTTGCTGCCTTATAGCTCGGCCCCTATGGGTTCGAATCAAAATGTGTTGGCTGGGAATAATAGCCTTGACAATTCTCTCCATTATATTAAAAGTTTGTAGATCTCACCCGAATGCCATGCACGCGCTACGATATTTAAGAGTGCCCGGGCGGGTCTCGAGGCTTGGTATTCAAAGGTTAAATCTCTGGAATTTCTAGCGGTTGCCTGTGCCGCGATGTTATTTATCACATATTAAAAGGAGATAATATTCAGATATCAAGAACGAAAATAAATCGATAAAATACGACAATTTTTCAAGCAAAAAAAGTTTGATGGGTGGGGGTGGGTTTATAATTTATTTTCATTGTTCCCGGAATCTCACTCATTCATTTTTTATATGCGATAGCTAGAATCTCAAAGTACAATCTTTGCAAATTTGAAGGCAAACGGACCACTGGAACGTTGCCTGGGCAGTGCAAATCTATCCCGGTCGCGAAAATCTGCATTCGGGAAAACCTCGATGGATGATACTATGACCGGACGTTTTATGACCTTGACACATACATGATATACATAGTATTAAAATCCTTATGAAATATTTAAATCATTTACTGCTATAATATGAAATATCACTTATTCCCCAGTTAAATAAAAATAGGTCACCGGGTGCTGTACAACTTCAAGAACCCTGCGACCATTTTACACTTTCTATTGCCAGAAAATATTTGTTTTACTAGTCTAATTCAAGTTTAAAAATAAACAATATTTTTTCTGAAAATCAATGTCGAGATTTAGTGTATTATATATGATACAATGGGCCATAGCCTAGAGGTCGGGTGTTCGATCCCTGCATAGGCCGAGAAAGTTCATCTCGATTTAACCGTACTCCACAAGGGGAAAAAAGGGCTTTTTTGCCCTAGAAGCGCCACAAATTCTTCGATTAACCTGGTTTTTTGGCACGATGTGCCCATTTACTAGCCCGAATTTTGAGTACTGGTTACATCTGATTCCGATGAAAAAACAAAAGTTATGGCCAAAAAACGATTTTACGGCTTTTTTCGCCGATTTTGAGACTAAAAACGTTTTTTAGAATTTTGAGATTGTAAACGACAAGATAAAGTCATTTTGTTAGTCTCATGTGATGGGTATGAGTCTTCTGCACCGATGCGTATTGGGTTTGATTTTTTCAAAATGGCGGACTATATTTTTGAGACTGTCAAAGTTTTGATGTTCTGAGACTGTTGAGGCATCATTGGGGGGTATTTTTTAAAAAATTTATACTGGTCGGATGCGCCGCGATGAGGTTAGTAACATATCAAAAGGAGAACATGATCGAATAAAAATTGGAAAAAATATGGCCATTTTTCACGAAAAACAAAAGTTGCTGGGTCGGCTTGGGTTCGAATTTTTTAGGCCATGTGCCCGTATTAGAAATCACTTGAATTTTGTATGTGTGCTAGCTAACATCCCAAGGCACAATCTCTGAAAAATTTCAAGAAATTCCGACATCACTAACTCTGCTAAAACACGCTCGCGCAAATAGGCCTATTTTTTGCCTATTTTCCGATTTTTTTTAGACTAACAAGTCACTTTTTTGTGCGCTACGTTTGATGCCCTATATCTCGGCCGCTATGGGTTCGAATCGAGATGTTTTAGTCAGGATCGATAGCTTGGACACTTCCCTCCATAGTATCAAAAGTTGGGACCCCTGACCCTAACTACGGTCAAACATGGTTTCTCAAAACGAAGGGTCATGTTTGCTGCCTTATAGCTCGGCCACTATGGGTTCGAATCTAAATATGTTGGCTGGGAATAATAGCCTTGACAATTCTCTCCATTGTATAAAAAGTTCGCAGCTCTCACCCGAATGCCATGCACGCGGCACGATATTTAAAACTAAGGCGTTTTTCGACATTCGCGCATGCGCACAGCTGGAACCAATACCACCAGCGGTACCAAACTCTGGTCCCAACCAGCTCTCGCTGGTGCCTAGGTGTCCTTTAACTTTCAGCTTGATAACTGCATTCCTTCTAGTCGTTTACATCTGAGACTCACTGTACAAGCATGTTTCACCGATGTACCCGCAACCCCACCTGTAAACGTCCCGAAGGGTGCCCGGGCGGGTCTCGAGACTTGGTATTCAAAAGGTATATCCACCCCGCCGAGTCGCTGCGTCACGTCAAAACGCCCGCCCGGGGACCGGAAGTGGGCGAAACGGGCCCATGAAGTGAAGTTTGACCCTACCTTGACCTTCGAGGGCCTCGTAGCATGGAAAGGGTCATGAGCCTAGATTGAGTCATCAATGTCCTTTCATGAGAGAGCTTGACCTTTGACCTGACCTTTGACCTTGGGGTCGAACAATTCCCAACTTGGTAACTTCGCGAGTTTTCGACCAATTTTAATATTTTTTTTCTTGTTACTTTCTTTAAGATACTTGGTATAATCGATGGCACGTGATGAAGAATATGAAAGCTTTCATATCTGCTTGGGACAGTAGCAGATCTAGTTCTTATTATTTTTTTTTTTGTGTTTTATTCACAAATCGGATTTCTCAGAATCTACTCATAGGATCTTTCTGAAACTTTTACCTACCCCCCCAAAAATGGGTGGTGGCTGTTGGATAAATGTATTTTCAAAACGTTTTTCGCATTCGAAATCACCGAATTTTACAAACAAATGCATTTGACCTACTTTGCTGTAACTTTGTGACTATTTCACCTATTTTACTAATTCTTTTTTCTTTGAATACCTTGACTCCTTTACTTCAAATCTGCAATTTCGGATTTTCGAATTTCGAAAATTCGTCGCTGTGATTTCGAACCGGAAGTTTACACCAACTCGACAACCTCTTTAGTAGTTGTACGATTTTCATGAAATTTAATATATAAGTAGACCTTAATGACGCGACTTGAAAAATGACTTTAGAAATTTTCTAACTTATCTCCCCTTGGTGAAATCAAGGATCAAAGTTTTCCAAAAAATCGTCGAAATATAGGTCAGAATGACCTAGTTTTTTTTTCTATACTAGACAAGGAATTACTAATTCGTACACAAAATATGGAGTTTGTCGATCGAACCGGAAGTGCCACCATCTTTAAACGTAAAAAATCAATAAGGCTTTTTTGCTATTTTACTTACAGACTCGGGAGTTATATTTTCTGAATCCTTGTAGGCAGGCCTAAAAAATGTCGCAATAGAATTCTGATTTAGGTCAACCGGGAGTCACCATTTTGAATTGAAAATGAAAAATAGAAGCAATTTGAAGGGCCGAGATTTTGGAGCACAATAACTCTCATTCTAATTAAGCTAGAATGTTCAAACTTGTTGTAGACGTTCACTAGGTCAATGTTATGATTGAGTTCAAAGATGAGTATTTTCTGCTTAGGGTAAGAAGAGATAAGCATGCTGATTTGTTGATTCTTTAGGGCACGATAACTTCGGTTATAATGAAGGGAGGGCGGTGAAACTTTTGTTAATAGAGAGTCTAATAGCTAGCCTGTTGTGTGAAATCATTGTATCATTTTTTTTAAATATCAGGGATAGCCGAAAAAAAGAGATTGAAAATCCAAAAAGTCGTAGTTTTACAATTTGGAGCATGTTTAGAGGTCTTTCTCGTAAAGTCAACATACTATTTTTTGGGAACTTCTTCTACAAAGAGTCTTATTGGTAGTCTTTTATATGAAACCATCGATCAACAGTCCAACATATCGGGAGTAGAAGAACAAAAGGATCGAACATTGAAAACGGCACCCTTTCATTGTTAAGCGAAGCATGCAGTGTGGGTGACTACAATCTACGCATTTAGTCATCGTATAGAGTTTATTCAACAGTATCGAGTTCCAACTGCTTAGGGATATTTTACGTGCACTCCAATGTGTACACGGGACCTTGGTTTTTCGTCCCATCCGAAGGACTAGACACCTGTGCTTGTCAGGCCCTGCGTTCTGCCTCACTGACAAGGGGAACCACGCCGGGAAATCGAGATGAACTTTTTCCGTGCAGAACTTTCAATTCAGGCCAAGCGTTTATTGCATACGATTAAGCTGGTCAGTTGGAGCTTATTTTCAAAAGTTTTGTAATAATCGGTTGGTAATTATTAAACTACCGTGCACATTAAACTGTTAAAACAGAAAATTTCGCCCGGTTGAAATGTTTCTTGCTATAAGTAAGCAATTTTCCGAATTCAGGGAGGCTGGATGGCTGAATGGTTAGCATGTGCTCGCTGTATCGTAACGTTTGTCATTGAGTCAACGGGCGTCGTTTCGATCTCCAGGTTGCACGTGACATGGTGTATGATGTCAAATCTCGTGGGTTTTCTCCGTGTTCTTCGGTTTCCTCCCAACGGCTAAAGACCAGTAAGCACAAGGGGAGTTTTTAAATAAAATTAAAAAACATATGTTAGTCCCGAAATGACCTAGTTTGTGTCGAATGGACATTAGGCCGCATTTCTCTCTTTCTCTTTTATTTTTAAAGTTTTGTAATAATCGGTTGGTAATCAAAGGTACTGTAAAAGTGATAAAACAGAAAATTTCGCCCGGTTGTAATGTTTCTCAATTTAAAGTCAGCAATTTGCCGATTTTAAGGGGCAAACGTTTATTGCGAACGATTAAGCTGGTCAGAGGGAGCTTATTTTTTAAAAGTTTTGTAATATTCGGTTGATAACTAAAGGTACCGTGCAAATTAAACTGTTAAAATAGAAAATTTGGCCCGGTTGAAATATTTCTCGCTGTAGGTCAGCAATTTGCCGATTTTAGGGAGGCTGCGTGGCTGAATGGTTAGCACGTGCGCTCTGTATCATAACGTCTGTCACTGAGTCAACTGGCGTTGTTTCGATTTCTTGGTTGTACGTGACAAGGAGTATGGTCGCATGTCCAACCTCATTGCACACTTTATGGCGTATGCCCGTCTTCAGTAGCCCATTTTAGGAGCAGCACAGTAGGACGTTAAACCCCATTCAATTACATTTCATTTTCTCTATGTTGCTTATTTATTATAGTGGATAAATATTTTTCTGGTTCTAGCAATTATTTAATTTCTGCATAGAAATCTTGCTTTGGCCAGTTTTTTTTTATTGCAGAGTGCCATTCTTGTATATTGCAGTCTATGACCCTTTGTTTAAAACATGCTTAATAAGTCGTCACGATTTCCTACTTATAACCAAACATATTGGAAATATTAGTCTGGCATTATTAAATCCTAATTTTATTGGTCTTATTTAAAATTAAACTTTCATTTAACTATGAACAACTCTTAACGTGTCTCTTTAAAACTATTAAATACTCTAAAACAGTAGCTCAACCTTTTGACCTAAACTCATTAATTTACCATTTTGTTGTGAGCGACTTCTTATTCTTCCTATATGACATATTGCACGTGTCTGATTTCAAAGGGGGGTTGGATGGCTGAATGGTTAGCACGCGCGCCTGTCATTGAGTTAACTAGCGTGTTTTCGAATGCTCGGTTGTACGTGACAAGGAGTAAGGTCGTCTGTCCAACCTGCCATTTTTAATTTTTTTTCCCCGCCATTTTCATTCATTTTCTCATCCGTCTCATTACAGTAATACAAGTTTCAGTTATTTCCCTTTAGTTTTCAGATTATTGTTATGCCTGGGTGCAATGATTCATACTATATTTAGACTTGTAACTTCGCGAGTTTCTTCTTATCCTTTTATTTAGGATACTTGATACAATCAATGACACGTGACGATAAATATGAAAGCTTTCATATCTGCATGGGACAGTAGCAGATCTAGTTCTTATCCTTTTATTTAGGATACTTGATACAATCAATGACACGTGACGATAAATATGAAAGCTTTCATATCTGCATGGGACAGTAGCAGATCTAGTTCTTATTATTTTTTTTTTTTGTGTTTTATTCACAAATCGGATTTCTCAGAATCTACTCATAGGATCTTTCTGAAACTTTTACCTACCCCCCCAAAAATGGGTGGTGGCTGTTGGATAAATATATTTTCAAAACGTTTTTCGCATTCGAAATCACCGAATTTTACGAACAAATGCATTTGACCTACTTTGCTGTAACTTTGTGACTATTTCACCTATTTTACTAATTCTTTTTTCTTTGAATACCTTGACTCCTTTACTTCAAATCTGCAATTTCGGATTTTCGAATTTCGAAAATTCGTCGCTGTGATTTCGAACCGGAAATTTACACCAACTCGACAACCTCTTTAGTAGTTGTACGATTTTCATGAAATTTAATATGTAAGTAGACCTTAATGACGCGACTTGAAAAATGACATTAGAAATTTTCTAACTTATCTCCCCTTGGTGAAATCAAGGATCAAAGTTTTCCAAAAAATCGTCGAAATATAGGTCAGAATGACCTAGTTTTTTTTTTCTATACTAGACAAGGAATTACTGATTCGTACACAAAATATGGAGTTTGTCGATCGAACCGGAAGTGCCACCATCTTTAAACTTGAAAAATCAATAAGGCTTTTTTGCTATTTTACTTACAGACTCGGGAGTTATATTTTCTGAATCCTTGTAGGCAGGCCTAAAAAATGTCGCAATAGAATTCTGATTTAGGTCAACCGGGAGTCACCATTTTGAATTGAAAATGAAAAATAGAAGCAATTTGAAGGGCCGAGACTTTGGAGCACAATAACTCTCATTCTAATTAAGCTAGAATGTTCAAACTTGTTGTAGACGTTCACTAGGTCAATGTTATGTTTGAGTTCAAAGATGAGTATTTTCTGCTTAGGGTAAGCAGAGATAAGCATGCTGATTTGTTGATTCTTTAGGGCACGATAACTTCGGTTATAATGAAGGGAGGGCGGTGAAACTTTTGTTAATAGAGAGTCTAATAGCTAGCCTGTTGTGTGAAATCATTGTATCATTTTTTTTAAATATCAGGGATAGCCGAAAAAAAGAGATTGAAAATCCAAAAAGTCGTATTTTTACAATTTGGAGCATGTTTAGAGGTCTTTCTCGTAAAGTCAACATACTATTTTTTGGGAACTTCTTCTACAAAGAGTCTTATTGGTAGTCTTTTATATGAAACCATCGATCAACAGTCCAACATATCGGGAGTAAAAGAACAAAAGAATCGAACATTGAAAACGGCACCCTTTCATTGTTAAGCGAAACATGCAGTGTGGGTGACTACAATCTACGCATTTAGTCATCGTATAGAGTTTATTCAACAGTATCGAGTTCCAACTGCTTAGGGATATTTTACGTGCACTCCAATGTGTACACGGGACCTTGGTTTTTCGTCCCATCCGAAGGACTAGACACCTGTGCTTGTCAGGCCCTGCGTTCTGCCTCACTGACAAGGGGAACCACGCCGGGAAATCGAGATGAACTTTTTCCGTGCAGAACTTTCAATTCAGGCCAAACGTTTATTGCATACGATTAAGCTGGTCAGTTGGAGCTTATTTTCAAAAGTTTTGTAATAATCGGTTGGTAATTATTAAAGTACCGTGCACATTAAACTGTTAAAACAGAAAATTTCGCCCGGTTGAAATGTTTCTTGCTATAAGTCAGCAATTTTCCGAATTCAGGGAGGCTGGATGGCTGAATGGTTAGAATGTGCTCGCTGTATCGTAACGTTTGTCATTGAGTCAACGGGCGTCGTTTCGATCTCCAGGTTGCACGTGACATGGTGTATGATGTCCAATCTCGTGGGTTTTCTCCGTGTTCTTCGGTTTCCTCCCAACGGCTAAAGGCAGTAAGCGCAAGGGGAGTTTTTAAATAAAATTAAAAAACATATGTTAGTCCCGAAATGACCTAGTTTGTGTCGAATGGACATTAGGCCGCATTTCTCTCTTTCTCTTTATTTTTAAAGTTTTGTAATAATCGGTTGATAATCAAAGGTACTGTAAAAGTGATAAAACAGAAAATTTCGTCCGGTTGTAATGTTTCTCAATTTAAAGTCAGCAATTTGCCGATTTTAAGGGGCAAACGTTTATTGCGAACGATTAAGCTGGTCAGGGGGAGCTTATTTTTAAAAGTTTTGTAATATTCGGTTGATAACTAAAGGTACCGTGCAAATTACACTGTTAAAATAGAAAATTTGGCCCGGTTGAAATATTTCTCGCTGTAGGTCAGCAATTTGCCGATTTTAGGGAGGTTGCGTGGCTGAATGGTTAGCACGTGCGCTCTGTATCATAACGTCTGTCACTGAGTCAACTTGCGTTGTTTCGATTTCTTGGTTGTACGTAACAAGGGGTATGGTCGCATGTCCAACCTCATTGCACACTTTATGGCGTATGCCCGTCTTCAGTAGCCCATTTTAGGAGCAGCACAGTAGGACGTTAAACCCCATTCAATTACATTTCATTTTCTCTATGTTGCTTATTTATTATAGTGGATAAATATACGGCACCCTTTCATTGTTAAGCGAAACATGCAGTGTGGGTGACTACAATCTACGCATTTAGTCATCGTATAGAGTTTATTCAACAGTATCGAATTCCAACTGCTTAGGGATATTTTACGTGCACTCCAATGTGTACACGGGACCTTGGTTTTTCGTCCCATCCGAAGGACTAGACAGCTGTGCTTGTCAGGCCCTGCGTTCTGCCTCACTGACAAGGGGAACCACGCCGGGAAATCGAGATGAACTTTTTCCGTGCAGAACTTTCAATTCAGGCCAAACGTTTATTGCATACGATTAAGCTGGTCAGTTGGAGCTTATTTTCAAAAGTTTTGTAATAATCGGTTGGTAATTATTAAAGTACCGTGCACATTAAACTGTTAAAACAGAAATTTTCGCCCGGTTGAAATGTTTCTTGCTATAAGTCAGCAATTTTCCGAATTCAGGGAGGCTGGATGGCTGAATGGTTAGCATGTGCTCGCTGTATCGTAACGTTTGTCATTGAGTCAACGGGCGTCGTTTCGATCTCCAGGTTGCACGTGACATGGTGTATGATGTCCAATCTCGTGGGTTTTCTCCGTGTTCTTCGGTTTCCTCCCAACGGCTGAAGACCAGTAAGCGCAAGGGGAGTTTTTAAATAAAATTAAAAAACATATGTTAGTCCCGAAATGACCTAGTTTGTGTCGAATGGACATTAGGCCGCATTTCTCTCTTTCTCTTTTATTTTTAAAGTTTTGTAATAATCGGTTGGTAATCAAAGGTACTGTAAAGTGATAAAACCGAAAATTTCGTCCGGTTGTAATGTTTCTCAATTTAAAGCCAGCAATTTGCCGATTTTAAGGGGCAAACGTTTATTGCGAACGATTAAGCTGGTCAGGGGGAGCTTATTTTTAAAAGTTTTGTAATATTCGGTTGATAACTAAAGGTACCGTGCAAATTAAACTGTTAAAATAGAAAATTTGGCCCGGTTGAAATATTTCTCGCTGTAGGTCAGCAATTTGCCGATTTTAGGGAGGTTGCTTGGCTGAATGGTTAGCACGTGCGCTCTGTATCATAACGTCTGTCACTGAGTCAACTGGCGTTGGTTCGATTTCTTGATTGTACATGACAAGGAATATGGTCGCATGTCCAACCTCGTAGGTCGTAACGCCGCTGCCCGGGTAAAATTTCCCTCATTGCACACTTTATGGCGTATGCCCGTCTTCAGTAGCCCATTTTAGGAGCAGCACAGTAGGACGTTAAACCCCATTCGAGTTCATTTCATTTTCTCTATCGAAAAAAAGAGATTGAAAATCCAAAAAGTCGTATTTTTACAATTTGGAGCATGTTTAGAGGTCTTTCTCGTAAAGTCAGCATACTATTTTTTGGGAGCTTCTTCTACAAAGAGTCTTATTGGTAGTCTTTTATATGAAACCATCGATCAACAGTCCAACATATCAGGAGTAGAAGAACAAAAGGATCGAACATTGAAAACGGCACCCTTTCATTGTTAAGCGAAACATGCAGTGTGGGTGACTACAATCTACGCATTTAGTCATCGTATAGAGTTTATTCAACAGTATCGAATTCCAACTGCTTAGGGATATTTTACGCGCATTCCAATGTGTACACGGGACCTTGGTTTTTGTCCCATCCGAAGGACTAGACAGCTGTGCTTGTCAGGCCCTGCGTTCTGCCTCACTGACAAGGGGAACCACGCCGGGAAATCGAGATGAACTTTTTCCGTGCAGAACTTTCAATTCAGGCCAAACGTTTATTGCATACGATTAAGCTGGTCAGTTGGAGCTTATTTTCAAAAGTTTTGTAATAATCGGTTGGTAATTATTAAAGTACCGTACACATTAAACTGTTAAAACAGAAAATTTCGCCCGGTTGAAATGTTTCTTGCTATAAGTCAGCAATATTCCGAATTCAGGGAGGCTGGATGGCTGAATGGTTAGCATGTGCTCGCTGTATCGTAACGTTTGTCATTGAGTCAACGGGCGTCGTTTCGATCTCCAGGTTGCACGTGACATGGTGTATGATGTCCAATCTTGTGGGTTTTCTCCGTGTTCTTCGGTTTCCTCCCAACGGCTAAAGACCAGTAAGCGCAATGGGAGTTTTTAAATAAAATTAAAAAACATATGTTAGTCCCGAAATGACCTAGTTTGTGTCGAATGGACATTAGGCCGCATTTCTCTCTTTCTCTTTTATTTTTAAAGTTTTGTAATAATCGGTTGGTAATCAAAGGTACTGTAAAAGTGATAAAACAGAAAATTTCGTCCGGTTGTAATGTTTCTCAATTTAAAGTCAGCAGTTTGCCGATTTTAAGGGGCAAACGTTTATTGCGAACGATTAAGCTGGTCAGGGGGAGCTTATTTTTAAAAGTTTTGTAATATCCGGTTGATAACTAAAGGTACCGTGCAAATTAAACTGTTAAAATAGAAAATTTGGCCCGGTTGAAATATTTCTCGCTGTAGGTCAGCAATTTGCCAATTTAGGGAGGTTGCGTGGCTGAATGGTTAGCACGTGCGCTCTGTATCATAACGTATGTCACTGAGTCAACTGGTGTTGTTTCGATTTCTTGGTTGTACGTGACAAGGAGTATGGTCGCATGTTCAACCTCGTAGGTCGTAACGCCGCTGCCCGGGTAAAATTTCCCTATTGCACACTTTATGGCATATGCCCGTCTTCAGTAGCCCATTTTAGGAGCAGCACAGTAGGACGTTAAACCCCATTCAATTTCATTTCATTTTCTCTATGTTGCTTATTTATTATAGTGGATAAATATTTTTCTGGTTCTAGCAATTATTTAATTTCTGCATAGAAATCTTGCTTTGGCCAGTTTTTTTTTATTGCAGAGTGCCATTCTTGTATATTGCAGTCTATGACCCTTTGTTTAAAACATGGTCGTCACGATTTCCTACTTATAACCAAACATATTGGAAATATTAGTCTGGCATTATTAAATCCTAATTTTATTAGTCTTATTTAAAATTAAACTTTCATTTAACTATGAACAACTCTTAACGTGTCTCTTTAAAACTATTAAATACTCTAAAACAGTAGCTCAACCTTTTGACTCATTAATTTACCATTTTGTTGTGAGCGACTTCTTATTCTTCCTATATGACATATTGCACGTGTCTGATTTCAAAGGGGGGTTGGGTGGCTGAATGGTTAGCACGCGCGCCTGTCATTGAGTTAACTAGCGTGTTTTCGAATGCTCGGTTGTACGTGACAAGGAGTAAGGTCGCCTGTCCAGCCTGCCATTTTTAATTTTTTCCCCCGCCATTTTCATTTCATTTTCTCATCCGTCTCATTACAGTAATACAACTTTCAGTTATTTTCCTTTAGTTTTCAGATTATTGTTATGCCTGGGTGCAATGATTCATACTATATTTAGACTTGTAACTTCGCGAGTTTCTTCTTATCCTTTTATTTAGGATACTTGATACAATCAATGACACGTGACGATAAATATGAAAGCTTTCATATCTGCATGGGACAGTAGCAGATCAAGTTATTAGTTATTATTTTTTTTTTTTCGGGGGAGCCTATTTCTCAGTGCCTGTAACATATACCGATATAGAACCTCATATTCTATCATTAAACCATGTGTTCGCAACATATTTGAAACTTCTGCGCAGACCGGAAGTGGCCGAATTTCGTACAATGTCAAAAAATCAAAAAACAGCCACAGATTCGTTAATTCTGTACCTATTTTCATACAAATGACATTTTTGTAAACCCCGAATCGTTCCCAAGGAAATGGCTATCTCACATTTTTCAATTTCGAAAATTTCTATGGGACTATTGTCGTTCGAAAATTGAAAAAACAAAATTTAAGAGGCAATTTTTGTCATTTTTCAAAATTTTCAAATTTGACCTACATTTTTGGATACCTGGAGACCATCCGATTCCAGAAATATAAGTTTCATTCCGAGTTATCACCCTTTATTATTCGATTTTTTTCGAATTTTCTGCCCATTTTGTGAGCTCGAGTTTCGTTTTACGACCGAATCGACGTTTCTGAAACTCCTGGAACATGAAGTTATAGTTCAAAACTAACGTATAAAGCTATTTCGACAAACATCTATAAACCGGAAGTAGTCGAAATAATGGCTGATATTTTGAAAAAAAACGCAAAAAATGAATGCTTTTGGGAAAAACATGAATTCTCAGTCCGATATCAACGAATTAAATCGATTAAGATATCGTTGGGTTGCCCGAGAATTGCAGTATCATATGATATCCTATTATTACAGATAACATGAACAGCAAGTAAAATATGGCACGCTGAAAATCAAGTATTTTCTGATTTGGAGCGTTTTTGAACGCCTGTATCTCGAAAACTGCTCCAATGATTTTTCTTAAACTTTCTCTATCAAGATACCTTTTGGTAGTCTTGAGTATGAAACAGTCTGTTTAGACTTTGAAATATCCGTAATAGGTTAAATAACGAACTGAAAATCGAAAAAAGTCGAAAAATCGTGAAATTTTGGAAAATACTCAATTTTTTTTTTATTTTTACTGATTTTAAAAAAACTTTATGATATTTAGATATCTGATCTAATGTCAAATCAAAAAATGTATAATATGTATTCAGTTATTGAAATTTAATTTTTGATATTTTGAAATTTTTGCATTTTTGGCACTTTTAAACATAGGATTTCTCAGGGGCATGTTATCTGGTCATATATTGTAATATATCATTACAGAACTCTGTCGCTATTTAATTGCCTAAACCGGTTTTTAAAACTATCTCGATAATAATCACCATACCGGAAGTATTCAAAAAATGAAAAAAAAAGGTATAAAAATGTCGTTCTTGCAAAAAGCTGGATTTCTCCATCAGAAATTACCGGCCCAAAAGAAATAAAGTGTCTTTGGATGGCACCATTAATGGACTATCATATGGCATCTCAAAGGTACGATTTCGATGGTTAGTAAATAAATGATGTTACGCCGAAAATCTAGTATTTTTCGTTTTTTGCAGCCTTTTGAGGCACCCTTTTCTCGAAAACGACTACTGCGATTTTTTTAAAACCTTTTTTAATCAGCCTCCTGTCTGTGGTCTGTGGCCTGAATCCAAAAGAAAAAGGTTTGAATTAATTTAAGGTGTCAAAAAATGGCCTCAATCTTTGATAAAAGTAGAAAAATCGTTAAATTATCGAAAATGTTCTTTTATTTATCTTTTTTACAAACAACTACTGAATAGATGTTTCTAACATTTCTGGTACAGAAAGATATCTATTCAAACAACTTGTTAAAACTATCCCGACAATGATCCAAAATCTAGAAGTATTCGTAAAAATATCAGATATTATGGAAAAAAAACAAAAAAAAAAAATTTAAAAAAAAAAGAAAATACAGTAAAAAAATTGGTACTCTTGCAAAAATCGACATTTCTCAGCCAGGTGTCACTGAATCAAAACAATTTAAGTAAAGTTTTCTAGCTCGATGAATGGGCTATTTTATGACTTACTTCCTGTCTGATTCCTGAAAGCCGATTCAGTGCTGCTTGCAGGTCTAGTTTATTAATTTTTTTTTCGGGGGAGCCTATTTCTCAGTGCCTGTAACAGATACCGATCTAGAACCTCATTTTCTATCATTAAACCATGTGTTCGCAACATATGGGCTATATTTGAAACTTCTGCGCGGACCGGAAGTGGCCGAATTTTGTACGGTGTCAAAAAATCAAAAAACAGCTGTAGATTCGTTAATTCTGTGCCTATTTTCATACAAATGACATTTTTGTAAACCCCGAATCTTCCTCAAGGAAATGGCTATCTCACATTTTTCAATTTCGAAAATTCCTATGGGACTATTGTTGTTCGAAAATTGAAAAAACAAAATTTAAGAGACAATTTTTGTCATTTTTAAAAAAATTCAAATTTGACCTTCATTTTTGGATACCTGAAGACCATCCGATTCCAGTAATATAAGTTTCATTCCGAGTTATCACCCTTTATTTTTCGATTTTTTTCGAATTTTCTGCCCATTTTGTGAGCTCGAGTTTCGTTTTACGGCCGAATCGACGTTTCTGAAACTCCTGGAACATGAAGTTATACATGTAGTTCAAAACTAACGTATAAAGCTATTTCGACAAACATCTATAAACCGGAAGTAGTCGAAATAATGGCCGATATTTTGAAAAAAACGCAAAAAATGAATGCTTTTGGGAAAAACATGAATTCTCAGTCCGATATCAACGGATTAAACCGATTAAGATATCGTTGGGTTGCCCGAGAATTGCAGTGTCATATGATATCCTATTATTACAGATAACATGAACAGCAAGTAAAATATGGCACGCTGAAAATAAAGTCTTTTCTGATTTGGAGCGTTTTTGAACGCCTGTATCTCGAAAACTGCTCCAATGATTTTTCTTAAACTTTCTCTATCAAGAAACCTTTTGGTAGTCTTGTTTATGAAACAGTCCGTTTAGACTTTGAAATATCTCTAATAGGTCAAATAACGAACTGAAAATCGAAAAAAGTCGAAAAATCGTGAAATTTTGGAAAATACTCTATTTTTTTTTTATTTTTACTGATTTTCAAAAAACTTTATGACATTTAGTTATCTGATCTAATGTCGAATCCAAAAATGTATAATATGTATTCAGTTATTGAAATTTAATTTTTGATATTTGACATTTTTGCATTTTTTGCACTTTTAAACATAGGATTTCTCAGGGGCATTTTATCTGATCATATATTGTAATATATCATTACAGAACTCTGTCGCAATTTAATTGCCTAAACCGGTTTTTAAAACTATCTCGATAATAATCACCACACCGGAAGTATTCAAAAAATGAAAAAAAAAGGTATAAAAATATCGTTCTTGCAAAAAGCAGGATTTCTCCATCAGATATTACCGGCCCAAAAGAAATAAAGTGTCTTTGGATGGCCCCATTAATGGACTAGCATATGGCATCTCAATGGTACGATTTCGATGGTTAGTAAATAAATGATGTTACGCCGAAAATCTAGTATTTTTCGTTTTTGGAGCCTTTTGAGACACCCTTTTCTCGAAAACGACTACTGCGATTTTTTTAAAACCTTTTTTAATCAGCCTCCTGTCTGTGGTCTGTGGCCTGAATCCAAAAGAAAAAGGTTTGAATTAATTTAAGGTGTCAAAAAATGGCCTCAATCTTTGATAAAAGTAGAAAAATCGTTAAATTATCGAAAATGTTCTTTTATTTATCTTTTTTACAAACAACTACTGAATAGATGTTTCTAACATTTTTGGTACAGAAAGATATCTATTCAAACAACTTGTTAAAACTATCCCGACAATGATCCAAAATCTAGAAGTATTCGTAAAAATATCAGATATTATGGAAAAAAACCAAATACAGTAAAAAAATTGGTACTCTTGCAAAAATCGACATTTCTCAGCCAGGTGTCACTGAATCAAAACAATTTAAGTAAAGTTTTCTAGCTCGATTCAGTGCTGCTTGCAGGTCTAGTTTATTATTATTTTTTTTCGGGGGAGCCTATTTCTCAGTGCCTGTAACAGATACCGATCTAGAACCTCATTTTCTATCATTAAACCATGTGTTCGCAACATATGGGCTATATTTGAAACTTCTGCGCGGACCGAAAGTGGCCGAATTTCGTACGGTGTCAAAAAATCAAAAAACAGCTGTAGATTCGTTAATTCTGTACCTATTTTCATACAAATGACATTTTTGTAAACCCCAAATCTTTCCAAAGGAAATGGCTATCTCACATTTTTCAATTTCGAAAATTCCTATGGGACTATTGTTGTTCGAAAATTGAAAAAACAAAATTTAAGAGACAATTTTTGTCATTTTTAAAAAATTTCAAATTTGACCTACATTTTTGGATACCTGAAGACCATCCGATTCCAGAAATATAAGTTTCATTCCGAGTTATCACCCTTTATTTTTCGATTTTTTTCGAATTTTCTGCCCATTTTGTGAGCTCGAGTTTCGTTTTACGGCCGAATCGACGTTTCTGAAACTCCTGGAACATGAAGTTATAGGTCAAAACTAACGTATAAAGCTATTTCGACAAACATCTATAAACCGGAAGTAGTCGAAATAATGGCCGAAATTTGGACAAAAACGCAAAAAATGAATGCTTTTGGGAAAAACATGAATTCTCAGTTGGATATCAACGGATTAAATCGATTAAGATATCGTTGGGTTGCCCGAGAATTGCAGTATCATATGATATCCTATTATTACAGATAACATGAACAGCAAGTAAAATATGGCACGCTGAAAATAAAGTCTTTTCTGATTTGGAGCGTTTTTGAACGCCTGTATCTCGAAAACTGCTCCAATGATTTTTCTTAAACTTTCTCTATCAAGATACCTTTTGGTAGTCTTGTTTATGAAACAGTCCGTTTAGACTTTGAAATATCTGTAATAGGTCAAATAACGAACTGAAAATCGAAAAAAGTCGAAAAATCGTGAAATTTTGGAAAATACTCTATTTTTTTTTTTTTTTTACTGATTTTCAAAAAACTTTATGACATTTAGATATCTGATCTAATGTCGAATCCAAAAATGTATAATATGTATTCAGTTATTGAAATTTAATTTTTGATATTTGACATTTTTGCATTTTTTGCACTTTTAAACATAGGATTTCTCAGGGGCATTTTATCTGATCATATATTGTAATATATCATTACAGAACTCTGTCGCAATTTAATTGCCTAAACCGGTTTTTAAAACTATCTCGATAATAATCACCACACCGGAAGTATTCAAAAAATGAAAAAAAAAATATAAAAATGTCGTTCTTGCAAAAAGCTGGATTTCTCCATCAGATATTACCGGCCCAAAAGAAATAAAGTGTCTTTGGATGGCCCCATTAATGGACTATCATATGGCATCTCAATGGTACGATTTCGATGGTTAGTAAATAAATGATGTTACGCCGAAAATCTAGTATTTTTCGTTTTTGGATCCTTTTGAGACACCCTTTTCTCGAAAACGACTACTGCGATTTTTTTAAAACCTTTTTTACTCAGACTCCTATCTGTGGTCTGTGGCGTGAATCCAAAAGGAAAAGGTTTGAAATAATTTAAGGTGTCAAAAATTGCCTCAATCTTTGATAAAAGTAGAAAAATCGTTAAATTATCGAAAATGTTCTTTTATTTATCTTTTTTACAAACAACTACTGAATAGATGTTTCTAACATTTCTGGCACAGAAAGATATCTATCCAAACAACTTGTTAAAACTATTCCGACAATAATCCAAAATCCAGAAGTAGTCGAAAAAATATCAGATATTTGGGAAAAAACAGAACAAAAAATTTAAAAAAAGAAAATACAGTAAAAAATTGGTACTCTTGCAAAAATCGGCATTTCTCAGCCAGGTGTCACTGAATCAAAACAATTAAAGTATCGTTTTGTAGCTGGGCTATTTTATGACATAATAATAATAATAATAATTATAATTTATTTCTTATATAGCGCATTACACAGGAGTTTCAACGCGCTTTACATATAAACACATGCTACATTAAAACTGATATAATAACAATACTGTGTAGAAGTATTTAAAAATATGATCATGTAATATACGGCATATGTTAAACTGTTGAATATACACACAGAAATATGATACATTTAATACACTCAAATTTATAATGAAAACAGGAGGATAGAGGTGGCAATATTTGTACATGATATAATATTTTACAGCAGTTACAGGTTTTAGGTGTTATAGGACTCTTTAAAAAGATATGTTTTCAACTGACGTTTGAAAGATTCAGAATTTGAAATTGTTCGAAGGGAGACAGGCAGAGCATTCCAGAGCCTCGGAGCACAGTACTTGAATGCTCGATCACCATAGAAATTGGTTTTGGGATTTTTCTTCGGGAATTGGAGAGTATAACCTTCTGAAGAAGGCGTATTTTGGAGTGGACTTTTCACAGTCACTAGTTCATTTAAATATACAGGTGCATAGCCTTGAATTATTTTAAAAGTTAAAACGATAATTTTGAACTTGGATCTTTGAGAGACTGGCAGCCAATGAAGTTCACGTAGTACAGATGTTACAGAGTCAAACTTCCCAATTCTTGCTATGAGTCGCGCGGCAGAGTTCTGTAAAGTCTGTAGTTTACGAATTTGAAAAAGTCGGAGGTTGTGGTAAAGGCTATTGCAGTAGTCAAGGCAAGAGGTTATTAAGGCATGAACTAGTTTTTCCACAGAACATTTATCAAGAAGGGGTCGGATTCGTCCTATTCTGTACAGAGCGTATGATATACCTTTGCTGGTTTGTTTCACATAAGCGTCCATAGAGCAGTCCGTTTCAAATATAACTCCAAGGTTTCGGACTGTATCTGCAGTAGCAACCGTCGTATCGCCAACTCGTAACGAATCAAGGTGATCGCCAGTTTCACCAAACCGTGATGAGAAATAGATTACTTCCGTTTTTCCGTCGTTAAGCACTAATTGGTTCTGCTTCATCCACACACGAATCTCACTTACACAGTTTTCGATAGACGCTTTTAATAAGGAACCTTTTGTACAAGAAATGTATATCTGCGTGTCATCAGCATAAATCATTGACTCAAGACCGTGTTTTGTTATGATATCTTCAGACTTCCCGTCTGATTCCTGAGGGCCGATTCAGTGCTGCTTGCAGGTCTAGTTTTAAATTATTTCCATTATTTTATTTATTTTTAACAATAATAACAATATAAATAACTGGCGGGATAGTGGAGTGAGAGGGAGTCATGATCAGAAGGGCTCGGCATCTAAACATTATTCTGCCAAAAATCTACAGAGTGGGATAGTGGAGTAAGGGGAGGTCACGAGAAGACGGGTATGGCACCTGAACACAAATCCCACAAAGATGACATCTACCAATCCAGAAGCAGAAGAGATCATCCACCAAACGATATGCTTTTATTAAATAAAGGGAAGAACTTCCCACTAAAACCTAATCCATGGCCTAAGGCCTTAATGGAAAGATTGCAAAATCATATTCTAAAAAACAGGAAGCAGCTTCGGCTCTACTATGTCTTGTCTGTGGTATCACTTAAGTGGAAGCAGACGTTAAACACCAACTAGATAGATAGATAGGTGGATTTTAATCAAATTGGTTTAGTCTGGGTGGTGCGTTTTCCCTTTTTATATCAGCAAAATTGTTCGCTTGCAACATATTTTCTTCTTAATTGGGAGGCTCAGTGGGTAAGGTCCAAGCTCACTAACCAGGCCGAGCAAACTCTCTACGATCTTTTCCTATTAAGATTTCCGTAATATACTTTCAGAAGGCTTATATTAAATTGATAGTAAATCAATCATACGAAAAGAAATTATAGATCAAGTTCAAGTTCAAGATTTAATTACCCTTAAGTCGCACAGACTCATCGGAAAAAAACAAAATATTTACAAAATATTTACAATAAAAAATAAACACAACATATATCCAATATTTACTAATATGTAAACACGGTATTACAAACAAGAATCATGATATTATGTAGAGTAGAGTGACGGTATATTAAATGTTACTATTCCGTTTAATCTCTTCATCTCTTCATCTCTTCTTTTATTAGAAAAACAAAATAAAAATCTAACAAGGTTTACAAGTTCAGATACATTTTTAGTACATAAAACATAAAAGAATAAATAATTTAAAAACACCGGTTATTCGAAAAATAATATTTTTTTAATATATTTATATCTCAGATTTTAATAAATTGGACAAATTAAAACAAAATGGTACTCATCTTCAATGTTTTCGAAATTACACAATGTACATAATCGTTTACTTCTCTCAACATTTAGTACTGTAACGTAACCTTTCAATATTTAAAATGTGACTGGAGAAACGGATTCTTGTAATTTCACGTCAGTATTTTCTGTCTATTGTAAGGCAAATTTATCCACAATATGCTTATAAATAATACATTTACTTAATAATTCAAATTTTCCAATACACTCCTGTCTAAATATGTCTAATAATATTTGACTAATATGGATACAATTTGTGGTTATGAGATGAAAAGGTTGTTCCCATAAATCTCCGAAGCAAATTTTAAAAAGTTCCTTAATAACAAGTAGGACCCACGGGTAATTATTTTTTAGAGAGGTTTCGCACCAGTACGTATACAGTTAGTGGGACGGATACGTCATCAATCTGTGTGTTCCTGTGACGTCACAGCAATTTTCCTTATCCGTAATGCGTACTAAAGGACGGTTAGTCGGGTCACTGCACGTGGTAGAAACTAATTTGTGATCTTAGTAGAACGGATATGTCATCAGTTTGTGTGTTCTTGTGACGTCACAGCAAGTTTTCATATCTGCTAATCGTACAGAAGGACGGCTAGTCAGCTTACTACACGTGGTCGAAAAACGAGTAAGTAATCTTAAATTTTTTCATAATTTTGGATATAAACAAACTATTTCATGAATAACAAATCTATGTCAATACCATGTAGTCCACAGAAATAAAGATTATTTGTGTTTTGAACATCAAACACCTGCCCAAAAGGCGCTTTGAAGAGATTATTAATTTTTTTTAATTTTTGTGTAGAAATGGCGATGGCAACAGCAGCAAAAAAGACGACACGCTTTTATCCTGCAATGGATATTAACCTGTTAAAAGAAGTATTAGCACAGTGGTCCCCTGTCCAAATTAAACTAGAGGTTTTGAACGTGCAAATTGTTCTGTTTACTGTTACAAATCATCAATGGTCTGATTCCAAACTTCCTCCTATAGTTGTTGTTGCACGTGTTTTTTTCTGCTGTTAAGAAAGCGGCATGTGTGTCACTTACCATTTTGTGAAAAACCGTTCTCTTAGCAAGAGCGAGCAGTCCCGCCATAGAAGTAACTATTGTACGGAATTCTTATTTATTTACATATTTTGTATATATCTGATTGTAAGTGTAACGCATTCAAGTCACCACCAACTGTCCTATTTACACGACATAACCCCTATTGTGATAAATGTAATCAATGTGCTTGTCATGCTAATGAAATCGACAGCTAACTGTAAAAGTCTATGGATTTTCATTAAGATTAGCGTACCAATATATAAGGTAAATGGTATGCCTTTATACTGTATAGAATATTATGTAACAAAACCACCGAAACATGCTCAAAGTCGGCCGTTTGGAGAATTAATCAAATGGCATGTCAACCCCTATTGTAATTCATGATATTTAATAAAAAAAAAGTAAAGTATATATCGTCTCTGAAAGGTCGGTCGTCTGGGGATTTTGAAGATCTTTTCCGTGTGCATATCAGATAAAACAATCCTCCTGATAGCATTTTAAAAATCCTTCTCTACACTTAGACACATTTCTTACAATAGGGGTTGATATTACAGTAGGGGTTACACGGCATAACCCCTATTGTAATAAAATTTATGTCAACCTCTATTGTAATAATTGTAATAAATGTGTTTTGCCATACCAATAAAATCGACACCTAACTTTAAAAGGCTATAAATTTTGATCACCATTTCCGTATGAATATATACGAGTACGGACTGGTGTACCTTTATACAAAATTAAAATATTATGAAACAACATCACCGAAACATGTTTTGAAGCCGTTTGCAGAATTATTATAATGGAGTGTCAACCCCTATTGTAATCTATACTGTATAGAATATTATGACCCCCATCCCCACACCGAAATCGTGTCTCAAAGCAATTTGGAGAATTAATCAAATGGAATGTCAGTCCCTATTGTAATCAATCATATTTAAAGTATATTCTCTGAAAGATCGGTCGCCTTGAGATTTTGAACATATTTTTCGTATGCATATCAGATAAAATAATCGCCCCAATTGCATTTTGTAAATTCTCATCTACAGTTAAATACAGGTATTACAATAGGGGTTACACGGTATAACCCCTATTGCAATAAAATTTCTGTCAACCCCTATTGTAATAAATGTGATTTTCCATGCCAATAAAATCAACATCTCATTTTAAAATGGTATGGTTTTGATCACCATTTCCGAATCAATATATACGATAATGGTATGCATTTATAGTGTATAGAATATTATGAAACTAAGCCACCGAAATCATGTCTTAAAACTGTTTGGCGAATTATTAAAATTAAATGTCAACCCCTATTGTAATCATTGATATTTGAATAAACGTAAAGTATGATCTCTGGAAATTCTGTCGTCTGAGGATATTGAAAACTTGTTCCATGTTCACATTAGAAAAATAATCTTCCTGATTGTATTTCTTAAAACTTTCTCTACACTTAGAGACACATTTATTACAATAGGGGTATATATTACAATAGGGGTTACACGACATAGCCCCTATTGAAATACAATTTATGTCAACCCCTATTGTAATAAATGTGGTAAATGTGTTTGTCATGCCAATAAAATCGACACATAACTGTAAAAGTCTATGGAATTTCATCACCATTAGCGTATCAATATATAATAATAATAATAATAATTTATTTCTTATATAGCGCATTACACAGGAGTTTCAACGCGCTTTACATATTAACACATGCTACATTAAAACTGATATAATAACAATACTGTGCATATGTTAAACTGTTGAATATACACACAGAAATATGATACATTTAATACACTCAAATTTATAATAAAAACAGGAGGATAGAGGTGGCAATATATGTACATGATATGATATTTTACAGCAGTTACAGGTTTTAGGTGTTATAGGACTCTTTAAAAAAGATATGTTTTCAACTGACGTTTGAAAGATTCAGAATTTGAAATTGTTCGAAGGGAGACAGGCAGAGCATTCCAGAGCCCCGGAGCACAGTACTTGAATGCTCGATCGCCATAGAAATTGGTTTTGAGATTTTTCTTCGGGAATTGGAGAGTATAACCTTCTGAAGAATGCGTATTTTGGAGTGGACTTTTCACAGTCACTAGTTCATTTAAATATACAGGTACATAGCCTTGAATTATTTTAAAAGTTAAAACGATAATTTTAAACTTGGATCTTTGAGAGACTGGCAGCCAATGAAGTTCACGTAGTACAGATGTTACAGAGTCAAACTTCCCAATTCTTGCTATGAGTCGCGCGGCAGAGTTCTGTAAAGTCTGTAGTTTACGAATTTGAAAAAGTCCGAGGTTGTGGTAAAGGCTATTGCAGTAGTCAAGGCGAGAGGTTATTAAGGCATGAACTAGTTTTTCCACAGAACATTTATCAAGAAGGGGTCGGATTCGTCCTATTCTGTACAGAGCGTATGATATACCTGTGCTGGTTTGTTTCACATAAGCGTCCATAGAGCAGTCCGTTTCAAATATAACTCCAAGGTTTCGGACTGTATCTGCAGTAGCAACCGTCGTATCGCCAACTCGTAACGAATCAAGGTGATCGCCAGTTTCACCAAACCGTGATGAGAAATAGATTACTTCCGTTTTTCCGTCGTTAAGCACTAATTGGTTCTGCTTCATCCACACACGAATTTCACTTACACAGTTTTCGATGGACGCTTTTAATAAGGAACCTTTTGTACAAGAAATGTATATCTGCGTGTCATCAGCATATATCATTGACTCAAGACCGTGTTTTGTTATGATATCTTCAATGGGTGATGTGTATAATGTAAATAACACAGGACCTAGGATTGAATCCTGTGGAACACCTCGATGTAGAGCCTGCTCGGAGGAGGTAGTATTTCCAATTACCACAGATTGACTTCGGCCGCTTAGGTAGGATGTAAACCATTCCAATGCTGTGTCAGATATTCCAAAACGAACATGTAGGCGTTGAAGAAGTAATTTGTGGTTAAGGGTGTCGAAAGCTGCACTAGGGTCCAGCATGACCAGGATAACATGGTTGCGTTCATCTAATGCGCAAACTATGTCATTGTGGACGCGGAGTAATGCTGTCTCTGTGCTGTGGTTTGCGCGGTATGCGGACTGACATTTTGAGTACAAGGAGTGTTCACTTAGGTAGTTATTCAGCTGGATGGAAGCAGCTTTCTCTAAGATTTTAAAAACGAAAGGAATGTTGGACACTGGTCTAAAATTTTTGAGAATATCCGGATCAAGATTTGGTTTCTTCATCAAAGGGCGAACTAGAGCAGTTTTAAATAATTTAGGAACGATGCCGGCTTCGAAAGATTTACATATTAAATCAGTTATTGATGGAGTCACTTGATCCACACACTGTTTCAGCAGAACTGTTGGCATGGAGTTGAGGGCACATGACTTCGATGGTGCCTGAAGGACTAACTTCTTAACTTCCTGTTCGGATACGGGTTCAAACTGGCTAAACTGCGAAGAACATTTCCGATCCTCTGCCACGCCTAATGATGTTGTCATGCCCGAACAAAGTTTTTCTATTTTGGAGATAAAGAAGTTAGAAAGCATCTCAGCTGCCTCCGATTGGGAACTTGCAGTAGGTGTGACGGATGTGCTTCTGTTTTTAACTCCAATCATATTATCAACTATCCGGAAGAGTTCTTTAGAAGAAGCTTTTTCTATTCTTGATTTGTGGTACGACGATTTTGTACTTTCAACTTCTGTAAAATATTTTAAACGTTGGGCTTTGTGAATTTGCTTATCAATTTCTAGACCAGAAGCCTTCCATTTTCTTTCGGTGCAGCGCACTCTTTTCTTCCTTCTGAGAGTTCGGAAGTAAACTAGGTGGCTTTTGGTTTATCGACGATAGTTTTTTCTGACGTAGGGACTAAACGGTCCAAAACTTGCTGAACAGTGGAATGAAAGTTGTAGGTCACTGTGTTCACATCACTATGAGATAGGGAGAGAGAAGACGGAAGAGATTCTTGAAATTCTTTGAGATCCAGATTTACAAGCTTTCGGCTTTTTATGGAGATTTTCTTGTTAGGTGGGCGCGCTATGTTGAGATTAAAAAGTATCTGGCTATGATCGGACGGTACATCGTTGTTAGTGTACACATTGTTGAGAAAATCATCAGACAATCTAGTGATTAGGAGGTCTAACATGTGACCCTTTTCATGCGTTGATCCTCGGACATATTGCTCCAGGTTGAATGAAGTTATAAGATCGGTAAACGTTAACCCTTCGGATTTAGCTGTTTCACAGTGAAAATTAAAATCGCCGCCAATCAGTAGATTTCCAGGTCTAATAATAAGTTCTTCTAGTAAACTACTGAATTCAGATATAAAATCGTCTGTAGACCACTTATTTTTTGAGAATATGGTGGGCGATACACTACAATTATGTTAAATAACTGACTTCCAGAACATATGGATGCGTCTAGGTATTGGAAGGAGTTACATGAACATATAAGGTAATGTTATGTCTTTATACCGTATAGAATATTATGAAACAAAACCACCGAAAAATATTTGAGGCCGTTTGGAGCATTATTAAAATGGAATGTCAACCTCTATTATAATCAATGATATTTAAATAAACGTCAAGTATTTTCTCTGAAATATCTGTCGTCTGAGCATTTTGAACATCTTTCCGTGTGCATATCAGATAAAACAACCCTCCTATAGCATTTTTAAAATCCTTCTCTACACTTAGACACATTTATTACAATAGGGGTTGATATTACAATAGGGGTTACATGGCATAAGCCCTATTGTAATAAAATTTCTGTCAACCCCTATTGTAATAATTGTAATAAATATATTTTGCCATGTCAACAAAATCGACACCTAACTTTAAATGTCAATGGATATCGATCACCATATCCGTATCAATTATGAGTACTGGTATGTCTTTATACCGTATAGAATATTATGATAAAAAAAACCCCAACGATATCATGTCTCAAAGTCAGCTGTTTGGTGAATTAATCAAATGGAATATCAACCCCTATTGCAATCAAAAATATTTAATAAAAAAAATCAAAGTAAAGTATATATCGTCTCTGAAAGGTCGGTCGTCTGAGGATTTTGAACATCTTTTCCTGATAGCATTTTTAAAATCCTTATCTAAACTTAGACACATTTATTACAATACGGGTTGATATTACAATAGGGGTTACACGGCATAACCCGTATTGTAATAAAATTTCTGTCAACCCCTATTGTAATAATTGTAATAAATATGTTTTGCCATGTCAATAAAATCGACACCTAACTTATGTCAATGGATTTTGATCACCATATCCCTATCAATATGTAAGAGTACTGGTATATCGTTTTTTTTATGTGCACATGGAAAAGGTTTCAATATCCTAGGACGACAGAATTTTCAGAGATCATACTTTACGTTTATTCAAATATCAATGATTACAATAGTGGTTGACATTTAATTTTAATAATTCTCCAAACAGTTTTAAGATATGATTTCGATGGTTTTGTTTCATAATATTCTATACAGTATAAATGCATACCATTATCTTATATTGTCGATTTTATTGACATAGCAAAACACGTTTATTACAATTATTACAATAGGGGTTGACATCAATGTTCTTACAATAGGGGTTATTAAAAAAAAAAAAACCTATTGCATTAAATGTGTCTAACTGTGGAGGAGAATTTACAAAATACAAATTGGGCCGATTAATTATCTGATATGCATACGAAAAATAGTTTTTTCTCATTTTTATCTATTTGTGTATATGCTTGACAACGACTTGTGAAATCTTGTTGAAACGTCGTAGTGAAATAAACTATAGTAATTGTTATTTCATAAAAGTGTGTTATTTGAATACAAAAAATATTTTCAAAATCCCCAGACGACCGATCTTTCAGAGATTATACTTCAATATTTCTATAAATATCATTGATAACAATAGGGACTGACATTCCATTTGATTTATTCTCCAAATTGCTTTGAAACACGATTTTGGTGTGGGGATGGGGGGCATAATTTTCTATACAGTAAAGATTACAATTGGGGTTGACACTCCATTATAATAATCCTGTAAACGGCTTCAAAACATGTTTCGGTGATGTTGTTTCATAACATTTTAATGGTATAAAATTACACCAGTCAGTACTCGTATATATTCATACGGAAATGGTGATCAAAATTCATAGCCTTTTATAGTTAGGTGTCAATTTTATTGGTATGGCAAAACACATTTATTACAATTATTATAATAGGGGTTGACAGAAAATTTATTACAATAGGGGTTATGCCATGTAACCCCTATTGTAAAATCAACCCCTATTGTAAAAAATGTGTCTAAGTTTAGAGAAGGATTTTAAAAATGCTATCAGGAGGATTGTTTTATCTGATATGCACACGGAAAGATGTTGAAAGTCCTCAGACGACCGATTTTTCTTAATGTTTATTTAAATATCATTGATTACAATAGGGGTTGACATTCTGTTTTAATAATGCTTCAAACGGCCTCCAAATATGTTTTGCTGGTTTTGTTTCATAATATTTTATACAGTAATAAGGCATAACATTACCTTATATATTGATACGCTAATGGTGACCAAAACCATAGACTTTTAAAGTAAGGTGTCGATTTTATTGGCATGACAAACACATGTATTACATGTATTACAATAGGGGTTGACATCAATGTTTTTACAATAGGGGTTATGTCGTGTAACCCCTATTGTAATATCAACCCCTATTGCAATAAATGTGGCTAAGTGTAGAGAAGGATTTAAAAAAGGAGAATTATTTTATCCGATATGCATACGGATCACATGATCAAAATCCCCAGTCGACCGATCTTTCAGAGATTATACTTTACGTTTATATAAATATCATTGATTGCAACAGGGGGTGGACATTCCATTTTAATAATTTTCCGGCCTTTAATCATGTTTACGGTTGTGGTGTTTAATAATATTCTTTGCAGTGTAAACGCATGCCATTACTTCTAGATATTGATACTCAGATGGTTATCAAATTTCATAGACTTTTTGATTTAGATGTCGAATTTATTGTATACATTTATTACAGTAGGGGTTGATTTACATTTTATTACAATTATTACATTTATTACAATAGGGGTTGTTATTGCAATAGGGGTTGTAACACCCCTCCCCCTTTGACTAGACATACACGAGCGACAGATATACGCAACACGTTAAAAATGCGAAACCTGCAATAGCCGTCTAACCGTTCGTCAAAATCACAGTAACAAAACAAACCGGGTGGAACAAATTGGCAGTTCATAAATATATACAATGACATTAAATTAACAGAACAACATATTACAAAAATCAATTATTATACATATCAATTGGCATCTATTTCATAATTTGGTTTGATTTATATTAATATGCAAAACATATCAATTAGAATACTGAATAATTATTTCAATTGTAATGATAGAAGGCGCAGTTCTCTTGCTGGACACTTCACAGGCATTGAAAATAAGCAGTATGAAGACAGAAACGCCAGGAATGACTCACGCTTCTTATTTCCTTTACACTACATTTAATAATAATATTATTAATATCGCAGTCATCTACGCCATAGACAAGTTGTTTTGACGATGTGGTCTAAACAAACGCGTGATTGTTTTACGCCCAGGGTATAGCAAGACGCATGTGTAAATACTACTCAGGTCGTCTCTCCACTGCGGAATCATTCTACCATGAAATGTAACGTGGGGCTCAGAAAGGGATACATGAAACAGCATTTTTCACTTTTCGGTTGGAACGACTTGATATTAAATACTATTTTCACATTTTCCTTCGCAATACCCGATAGAAATGTGACGTAAGAAAGTGTATCAGTGAATATCTGAACAGTTTTGGTCGAGGGGCTTAGCCGAGGCGGAGCCGAGAAGATAGCTTTTCGACCAGGTTCAGCAATCTGGTTTTTTTTGTAATTAAATATTTACCATTAAAATTTACTAGTAGGCCAAGATAATTAAAACTATTTAAAACTTCAATATTACAACAACCATTTGTCATAATTTTTAAGTTTACCCAAATTTCGAAAAATCATAATCTTAGTCTTTTTAGTATTCATTTACAAATCCCATTCTACTCCGTCGGGCCTATTAGTATTTCAGATATTATAAGACTTATAGCCTTATTTTAGACTAGAACCCAATATACGCGTTCCCGGCGATATTTTAGCGAATTTTTAGAATTTGTATTACTTTTTCTGCCAAGAATCTGTCGTGAAGTGTAAAGAAGCCATATTAAACCGTGTATCAGATCCCAGTGCAGACAGGCCCCCGAACAAGAAGCCGGGCAGTGTGGCTAAACGGTCTGACATTATTACACGTCAACCAAGAAACCGCATACCGACGCTTGAAGAAATCTACCATAAGAAAGCCAACCGGAAATTGTAGAAAATTTCCAGGTTAATTTACCGATGGTGATGAGATTAATTCAAGCCCGTGCCAGGAGTGATAATGATTCTTCAAAATTCAAACAATTCGCACTCTAAACAGATTCCAAAATTTTCGTTTTTCTCATAAATTATTATAGGTACGCTGAAGTCGTATTCCTTCCTTCAAATTTTTATAATGTTAATATAATACGCCAATATCGCGAATTGAAATATCTGACATTTTCATAGTCCAGGTGCAAACAATATTTTCTAAACTTTTCGGGGGCCTTGGGGGGGGGGGGGGCGATTGCTAGACCCTTCTCTGTGGACCGTCAACTTTAGGTATAATATCGTAAATTGAAATTTCTGATATTTCCATAGTTCAAGTAAAATCAAATTTTATTAATTTTTCGGGGCCGGGGGGGGGGGGGCACATCGGCGCCCCCAGCAATTTTGGGCTAGGTACGGGCCTGGACGCGACGCAATGGGCGACGCGTACCATTTTTTTGGGCGACGTCGTGTTCAAAAGCCGACGTCGCTTTTTTCCCCTGTAGCTTAACATTGAAAAAGACGACGTAAAGTTTGCGTCGCACGTCGCACGTCGCCTGTTTTCAAACACGACGCACGACGCGCGACGTGGCCGGAATAGAAAACCATAAATATGACACATACTGGTCTACAAGTGAAATAATAGTGCGGGACTCCTAGTATAACGATGATTGCCAAACCATGGTCCAGGGCGGAACATGATGACACCATTATCTTAACTGAGGAGCATGCTCAAAAAATACTCCCTTAGTAGACTGGAATAACCAGACGCTATAATCGCCCATTGTGTGAAAGTCTATTGTTTTTACTATAATTATCTCAACCTCGTGGATTTCCTCCGGGCACTCCGGTTTCCTCCCACTGCTAAAACCCTTACGCGCAAGCGAATTATTGAAATAAAAATTGAAAGCCATACGCTAGTCCCAAAATGACCTGGTTTGTGTCGAGTGGACGTTAACCCCATTTCTCTCTCACACACAATGAGGCTACTGTCCCAAAGGAGTAATTAGTAGATGGCACACTTGACATTTTTTAATTGCTTATTTACCTTTTTATAAGGATCAACCATTTTCGCCATGTATCAAAGTTCTCGCTTGATTAGAATAAAAGTTGCACATCATCGAACTTAGTCAATGTATTGGCCATGGTGTGATGATAAACACCAAGTTTCACGAGTATCACTCAATTAGAATGAAAGCTGTCAAACTCTAAAGGATCCACCAATCTAATGGTTAGTTACTCTGCTTAACGGAGCCAAGTCGCTGACATTTTTAAGCTAGAAATGGACACGAATGGGTAGCCACCCATATAATAATTTAATATCAATGTGTATACCCGATTTGCATTCCATTGTTTCTGTTTTTCCTCTAATTTTACTCCAAAATGTTATGTTCGGAGAAATACACTAGGTATCGGAATCAATGGGCGATTATAGCGTCTGGTTATTCCAGTCTACTAAGGGAGTATTTTTTGAGCATGCTCCTCAGTTAAGATAATGGTGTCATCATGTTCCGCCCTGGACCATGGTTTGGCAATCATCGTAATACTAGGAGTCCCGCACTATTATTTCACTTGTAGACCAGTATGTGTCATATTTATGGTTTTCTATTCCGGCCACGTCGCGCGTCGTTCGTCGTGTTTGAAAACAGGCGACGTGCGACGTGCGACGCAAACTTTACGTCGTCTTTTTCAATGTTAAGCTACAGGGGAAAAAAGCGACGTCGGCTTTTGAACACGACGTCGCCCAAAAAACTGTTACGTGTCGCCCATTGCGTCGCGTCCAGGCCCGTACCTAGCCCAAAATTGCTGGGGGCGCCGATGTGCCCCCCCCCCCCCGGCCCCGAAAAATTAATAAAATTTGATTTTACTTGAACTATGGAAATATCAGAAATTTCAATTTACGATATTATACCTAAAGTTGACGGTCCACAGAGAAGAGTCTAGCAATCGCCCCCCCCCCCCCAAGGCCCCCGAAAAGTTTAGAAAATATTGTTTGCAATCATCGTAATACTAGGAGTCCCGCACCATTATTTCACTTGTAGACCAGTATGTGTCATATTTATGGTTTTCTATTCCGGCCACATCGCGCGTCGTGCGTCGTGTTTGAAAACAGGCGACGTGCGACGTGCGACGTGCGACGCAAACTTTACGTCGTCTTTTTCAATGTTAAGCTACAGGGGAAAAAAGCGACGTCGGCTTTTGAACACGACGTCGCCCAAAAAACTGTTACGCGTCGCCCATTGCGTCGCGACCAGGCCCGTACCTAGCCCAAAATTGCTGGGGGCGCCGATGTGCCCCCCCCCCCCCCGGCCCCGAAAAATTAATAAAATTTGATTTTACTTGAACTATGGAAATATCAGAAATTTCAATTTACGATATTATACCTAAAGTTGACGGTCCACAGAGAAGGGTCTAGCAATCGCCCCCCCCCCCCCAAGGCCCCCAAAAAGTTTAGAAAATATTGTTTGCACCTGGACTATGAAAATGTCAGATATTTCAATTCGCGATATTGGCGTATTATATTAACATTATAAAAATTTGAAGGAAGGAATACGACTTCAGCGTACCTATAATAATTTATGAGAAAAACGAAAATTTTGGAATCTGTTTAGAGTGCGAATTGTTTGAATTTTGAAGAATCATTATCACTCCTGGCACGGGCTTGAATTAATCTCATCACCATCGGTAAATTAACCTGGAAATTTTCTACAATTTCCGGTTGGCTTTCTTATGGTAGATTTCTTCAAGCGTCGGTATGCGGTTTCTTGGTTGACGTGTAATAATGTCAGACCGTTTAGCCACACTGCCCGGCTTCTTGTTCGGGGGCCTGTCTGCACTGGGATCTGATACACGGTTTAATATGGCTTCTTTACACTTCACGACAGATTCTTGGCAGAAAAAGTAATACAAATTCTAAAAATTCGCTAAAATATCGCCGGGAACGCGTATATTGGGTTCTAGTCTAAAATAAGGCTATAAGTCTTATAATATCTGAAATAATAATAGGCACGACGGAGTAGGGGGGCTAGCCCCTCACCCTCCTTATAGTTTGGCCGCAAGTACTCTTTTCTTCGGGTAATTGCGCCCCCCTCCCCCCCAATCAAGAATTGCTTCCGCCGGCCCTGCTAATACGAAAGGGATGCTTCAAATCAGACAAAATGGGCGCGCTGAATCTATACTTGAAACAAGGCGCCCATGTTTGCGGCAGTATCCGACACCTTTGAAAAAGATCGAGGGCAACACTGCCAGATCTATTGTCTTATGCGCTATAAACGGCAACAAATACCGTTTGTAGTTTGAACGAGTTAAAAATCTAAAATAATTTTTGTAATGAATTCACTATTTCTTTTTTGCGAGGGGACATTGTAGTAAATGCAAAGCTGAGCAATACGAAGCGACATCAAGTTCATAAACCCAAGATAAAATGAATTGTCTGACCATGATCATGCGGGGGCGCGCTTTATAACGGGCGCATATAACATAAGTCCTTCAAGGGGCGCCCAAGCGTGCTGTATTGACCACGTTTTGAGCGCCCAACCAACCTCGCTCAACATTATTTATTATGTACGTCAAACAATCATATATTGTCATTATAAGGCGCCCCACCAAACATGTCATTATGGAAGAACCTCTTCGATAAGGTGCATCACAAATTACGCCGTTTTCGACGCCCTTACAAGTTGTGGTGTTTATCGTGTGACTCATTATGAGGCGCCCCACCATTTGAGGGGCGCCTAACATATAATGACATGAGTAGTGAGGCTCATATAAAACCAAGTGACATTGGTTTGGCGCCCTGCAAACCCCGTCTTGTGTGCCCCAACCAATGTCACTCGGCTTTATGGGGCGTCCATACTGATATGGGCATATAAATCGCTGGCCTCGTATTGTGTTCAGTGAAAAGGGCGCCGTTTTTTTCCAGAGGGGGCGCCGATTTTTCCAGGGGGGCACTGGTCGCGTCGCGCGTTGTCTTTTCTGAACGGATATTGGTTAATTTATTTGCCGTTTGATATGTTATCTTCAATACAGTAATTTATATTGGACATTAATATCCTATATAAAAATACAGTTCTATAATACCCAGATTATATGTCATATTTTAAATCTATATTATAAACGTACAATCGTAACTCTGGGTTTGAATGAATGACCTTGTGCTGTCTGCAGATACAGTTACAGTAAAATTATTATTATTAGGCTTTCAGACTTTTGTCTGAAAGACTATTGTTTTTACTAAAATTATTATTAGGGCTTCACACTGCGTAGCTTGTGTGAAACACTATTGTTTTTGTTAAAATTATTATTCTTATTGTGATTACAAAAATAATTATTAGGCTTTCAGACTTTTGTCTGAAAGACTATTGTTTTTACTAAAATTATTATTATTATTTATTAGGCTTTCAGACTTTCGTCTGAAAGACTATTGTTTTTACTAAAATTATTATTATTAGGCTTTCAGACTTTTGTCTGAAAGACTATTGTTTTTACTAAAATTATTATTATTATTTATTATTATTATTTACCGCGGGAGCCTATATCTCAGTACCTGTAACAGACACCGATCTAGGTCTTAATTTTCTATCAAGAAACCATGTGGTGGCCACTTGAAAAACTGTATTTGAAACTTCTGCGTAGACCGGAGGTGGCCGAATTTTGTGATGTGCAAAAAAATTAAAAAACAGTCGTATTACGTAATTCTGTAGCTATTTTCAAACAAATGACATTTTTATAAACACTGAAAATGGCTAGCTCACAATTTACAATTTCGAAAATTCGCCTTGGGCTTTTGTCGTTCGAAAATTGATAAAAAAAATTTAAAACACAATTTTTGTTATTTTCAAAAGTTTCAAATTTGACCTTTTTTTTTTAGATTTTTGAAGTCCATCCGATTCCGGTAATATAATTTCATTCAGAGTTATTGCCCTTTATTTTTCGAATTCTTTCGAATTTTCTGCCCATTTTGTAACCCTTATATTTTTTTGAAAACGTCAATCGATGTTTCTGAAACTACTGGATATAGCTATATAGTCAGACCGTTGGGAAAAGCAATTTCAACAACGTTGCAGAAACCGGAAGTAAACCGTTGATATCAGACGGAGAAATAACGTTTTTCCAAAAACCACCCATTTTTTAAGGTATCGTTCGGCTGCATCAGAATTGCTGTATCGTATGATACCCAATTCTTACAGATACCATGAACAGGAAACAAAATATGGCACACTGAAAATCAAGTATTTTCTGATTTGGAGCGTTTTTGGACGCCAGTATGTTGAAAACTGCGCCACTCCAATGGTCTTTGACATGAAGCCATTCAATAAGACTTTGAAATGTCTGGAAAAGGATATAAAAGGGACTGAAAATCGAAAAAAGTCGAAAAATCGTATTTTTGTTTATTTTAAAATATTTTTTTTAAAAATGGCTACATATTCATATAGCTGACATTAACCCGATTCTAATGATATGTATTAAATAACTTTCGATATTTTGATATTTTTGCATTTTTGGCACTTTTGAACATAGGATTTCTGAGGTGTAATTTATCTGATTAGATAATGTAATATATTCTTACAGAGCCCTATGGCTATTTAATTCCCCAAACCGTTTATTAAAACTATCTCGAAAATAATCGCCATACCGGAAGTATTCAAAAAAAGAAAAAAAAAAGGTTAAAAACAATTCCGCTATGACGAAAAGCTAAATTCACGGTCAGATAGTACCGGACCAAAAGAAGTAAACTGTCTATAGATAGCGCTACTATTAACTATTATATGGCATCTCAATGGTACGATTTCGATAGTAAGCAAATAAATCTATTTTTTTCCGTTTTTTGAGCCGTTTTAGAAGCCTTTTTCTTGAAAACGACACCACAGATTTTTCTAAAACTTTTTTAACACAGAGTTCTATCGGTGGTCTGTGGCGTGAAGCCAAAAGGAAACAGTTTTAGATAATTTAAGGGGTCGAAAAATAACCTAAATCTTTGAAAAAAGTTGAAAAATCGTTAAATTATTGAAAATGTTCTTTTATTTATCATTTTTACAAACAACTACCGAATAGATGCTCTGACACCTCTGGTACAGAAAGATATCTACCCAAACAGCTGGTTAAAACTAACCCGACAATGATCCAAATGCAGAAGTAGTCGAAAAATATCAGATATTTGGGAAAAAAACACAAATAAAACTAGACCTGCAAAGCAGCAATGACGGGTTTCACTCGTACCACATTACCTTTGCACTTATGTCACTTTCAGTGCCACGTTACCCATAAACTCATATTACTTGCAGTACCAAATGGAACCGATAAACAGATTTCCACACATCAAATACAATGGAAGCAGAATCAACCAAATACAGTTATATCGATTCATTTTATACATTTGTTTCATGTAAGTGTACAGTACTTTCGGTGAATGAAAATGTTCAATTACTTTTATGAAATCAGAACTGGCATAAGGCATCACATGGTGAAAATTTTATGCAAATCGAATAATATATGCCACTTTTATAGACCCTCAACCTTGAAAAGTGACTTGTAGAAAATCTGCTATTTCTCGGCAACGGTACAAGTTAGAAACGATTTTGTGCTATCTGTATGATCGTATGGGTCCATTCTATTTAATGATTGGCATCAAATATCATAATTTTAAAAACATCACAAATCAGACTAATTTGAATAAAATATCTGTTTTGAAGGCTAAAAATACAGTTTTTGCCGAAATGACATTACTTTCCGGTGATACTGAAAACTTTAAATTAGTTTTATAACATCGTGCATGGCATTAGGCCTCAAAGGGTGTAAAATGTATGGAAATCGAAAAATAATAGACCCTTTTATGGCCCAAAAACCTTCGAAAGTGACATTTAGAAAACCGCCTATATCTCGGCAACCGAACAAGTTAGAAACAATTTTATGATATCTAAATGACCATATGATTTTGTTAATATGTGAATTTAAACCAAAAGTTAATTTTAATATTACATATTAAATAATTCTTGGTTGAAAAAAATATCGATTTTAAAAGTTAAAAATGCAGTTTTTGACCAAATGGCGCCACTTCCGGTGTCAAGTTTAAATTATAATCAATTTGATATGACGTATATATTGCTTTTTGAATCAAATAATGTCACTATTATGAATAAGGCAAAATTAAGAAAACAGTGACTTATGCAAAACTGCCCATTTCTCGGCAACTGCCTATAATACAAACTAATTTTCACATACATTCTCTTCGTATGGATTATAGCAACAAGTTTATAAAAGTAACGTAGAAATATTTTAAAATCTGATAGATATCTTTCTTTACCAGAAGTGTCAGAAACATCTATTCGGTAGTTGTTTGTAAAAATGATAAATAAAACAACATTTTCAATAATTTAACGATTTTTCAACTTTTTTCAAAGATTGAGGCCAATTTTGACCCCTTATATTATTTCAAACTTTTTTCTTTTGAATTCACGCCACAGACCACCGATAGAACTCTGTGTTAAAAAAGTTTAAGAAAAATCTGTGGGGTCGCTTTCGAGAAAAGGGCTTCTAAAACGGCTCTAAAAACGGGAAATATTAGATTTTCGGCGTACCCTAATATATTTTCTAACCATCGAAATCGTACGATACATATTATACATGTATATCGTTAAAATTTGATTTAGGTCAGCTATATGAATGTGTAGCCATTTTTTAAAAAATCTTTTAAAATAAAAAAAAATAGAGCATTTCCAAACAATATACGATTTTTAGACTTTTTTCGATTTTCAGTCCCTTTCATATCCTTTTCGAGACATTTCAAAGTGTTATTGAATGGATTTATTCAATAACACTGGAGGGACTCTCGATATGGAAAGTTTAAGAAAAATCTGTGGCGCTGTTTTCGAGATACAGGCGTCCAAAAACATCCAAAATCAGAAATTACTTGATTTCCAGCATGCCATATTTTATTGTGATTACAAATATTATTATTATTAGGCTTTCATTTTACCGACCTTAAGCTTCCCACCAGAGATTTAGCCGTTCGGCGACATTTGTTTTGTTGACTCTAGACTCGAATAACAAGACACTCAGCGAACTCCAGCACTCTCCGCTCCGTGTCTAACACTGCAGTTCATAATAATAATAATGATTTTACTATATTTTAATTATACGCCCACATGGAAATTTAATACTAATAGGCCCGACGGAGTAGGGGGGCTAGCCCCTCACCCTCCTTATAGTTTGGCCGCAAGTACTCTTTTCTTCGGGTAATTGCGCCCCCCTCCCCCCAATCAAGAATTGCTTCCACCGGCCCTGCTAATACGAAAGGGATGCTTCAAATCAGACAAAATGGGCGCGCTGAATCTATACTTGAAACAAGGCGCCCATGTTTGCGGCAGTATCCGACACCTTTGAAAAAGATCGAGGGCAACACTGCCAGATCTATTGTCTTATGCGCTATAAACGGCAACAAATACCGTTTGTAGTTTGAAGGAATGGATTGGATAAATAATAATATATTCTACTTTCATTTGATAGACGTAACGTTGAATTTGATTGATTGATATAAAAGATGAGTTTGGTCGCCTGTTGAATTTATTCTGAATAGGTTGCCAACGAACAGGTTACCTACCAGCTGGATCTGTCGAATAGGTCGCTAGCCGAATAGGTCGCCAAATTGTTTTCGGTTAGCGCCCTCTGGTGTAATAATGTTGATAATTCATTATTTTTCTGGACATTTTCATTTCAAGATTTTAACTTCAAGACTTTTTGAAACGTAGAAGATATTTTCACAAGAGTTCAAATTTCAGATTTTTTTTATTAGACACTTTCAGAAACCATTGAATTGATTTCTTTGTCGTGTAAAATTAAGAAATTATTTTATAATTTTAATATTTAATGATATATAAAAGTTACCAATAAAACGGCGAAAATGAAACATAAAGTCAATTTTTTGTTTAAAATGTTGATTTTGTGCATGAAGTGTTGACATAAGAATGTAGAAACGAGAATCATTAGTTTAGAATGTTGCGTTCATGTCTAAAATGTTCAAACTGGAATGTAGAAACGAGAATCATTAGTTTAGAATGTTGCGTTCGTGTCTAAAATGTTCAAACTGGAATGTAGAAACACGAATCATGAATATTGTCCCATTTGGTCTTCCATAGCCCGCTAGATAAAGTTGAAATTGTAATTTGCGAACCCAATGGTGCAGATCCATAGAGTTATATATAGAAACTAGAGTCCGCACTCATCACGTGACTCCCATGACTACAACGTTAAAGGTTTGTGCCGGAATGGAGCGACGGCCGCCATGTTAGTTCCGGGGAATATGAACGTAAATACCCGGATGTTCACTATGTTATCGCATCAATCCATCTGTGTCAAACAGTTTTAAAACGTGCACAAATATTAAATTTTTAAATTTTCTCACCAAAATATTTATTGTTTAATAAAAAGAATAATAAAGTTCCATGGATCAACTTATCTCCGGGCCCCTCTTTCCACGTAAAGGTTATAGAACAATTTAATTTGATATGTCGACATCTCGACCGCAGTGTCTCTCGAGGCCTACTTTATTACCTTTACTTACCTTCGCTTTCTCTTTTTATTAAAATATTGATCTTTTAAATTAGTAAATATGTGTTCCAATACAGTAAATTTGTTAAATTGTTTTAGAAATTTACGGAACTAATTAATAAAGAATGTAGAGAAATTAAAGTTGGGTTTTTTTAACAATAAAAGTAAACAAAAATCAATAGGCGGCAGAATTAGGCCTACCGGTATTTTTATTTATTTGTTAATTATTTTATTAGGAAATTAGGGAATAAAAAGTGAAGAAAGATTAATAGTTATAATAGCGTACTTAAAATGTTGTATTTATATTTACCGGTATTTATTTATTTGTTAATTATTTTTTAGAAATTTATTGAACTGAAAAGGGGAGGGAAACTAAAAACAAAAACAGCCTACAGAAAATGTTGTATTTTTCTTTAATTTTTTATTTATTTGCTTATTTGTTTTAGAAAATTATGGAATGAAAAGTGACATGTCATTGTCAGCGATCTCGTTTTTTACTTTCACTTTCAATTTAATTTCCGTTATTTTAACGACCCATTAAACTCTAACGGACATATCTTGGTAACGTGTTGTTTGTTAAGTTTCCATTATTAAATTTACTACAGAAAACACTATAGAATACTTTTTTTTATATTAGCATAAATCTATAGGATAAATTTGCACCACAGAATGTTCGAGGCCTTTATTTCCAGCAACAATCTTTTTCTCCGTTAAAGTTAAAGTTAACGGATCGTTAAAAGATAACGCAGCTTTGAGCAACCGGCCCCAGTATAATATATGATATTTTAAATTGTGTCGCGAATGTTTAGCCTAGGCTATTCTACGGTAAATATGACTAATAAGTTTACAAATTGAAATCTTACTAAGTTACTGTCCTAAAAACGGGACGGTCTTCGTCAGCTGTACACGGGACCTCGGTTTTTCGTCCCATCCGAACGAGACGCTGTCTCTGCAAGGCTCCCCGAAAACAAACACGCTCATTACTCCACCTCAAACAATTAGACCCTGGTGCAGAACAGTAGGACGTTAAACCCCATTAAATTTCATTTCATAAATATTGTTTTCATTCTGGAAACATATTTCCTTTACTGTTGTTCTATATTCATTTCTCTACAGACCATCTCTTCTTTTCCCTTTTAGTTACATAATTTTCCAAAATAAATGAATAAATAAATAAATAACATTTTACGTTTAAATCTAGCTTCTTAATCAATATATAAATAAATAAATAAATAAATGGTTCTAGCAGAAGTTTACTTATCGAATTTATCAGTCATATTTACTGTAGAATAGTAGGCCTAGAGTACGAGATCGCTGACAATGAAATGCCATTCCATAATTTTCTAAAACACACCAGCAAATAAATAAATGAAAAAAATACAACATTTTCTGTAGATTTTTTTTAGTTTTTCTTCCCTCTTCAGTTCAATAAATTTCTAAAAATTATTAACAAATAGATAAATACCGGTAGGCCTACAGATAATTCTGCGGGCTATTGATTTCTGTTCACTTTTATTGTTAAAAAGATCAACTTTCATTTCTCTACATTCTTTATTAATTACTTCCGTAGATTTCTAAAATAATTTAACAAATTTACTGTATAGGAATACATATTGTGGATATTGTAGGCCTAATAATTTAAAAGATCAATATTTTAATAAAAAACTAAAAGAGAAAGCGAAGCCGAAGGTACAAAGTAAGTAGGCCTAGACGTAGAGACACTGCGGTTGTTCGCTGACATGTCAAATTAAATTGTTCTATAACCTTTACGTGGAAAGAGGAGCCCGGAAATAAGTCGGTCCATGGAACTTTATTACTATTTTTATTAAACAATAAATGTTTGGGTGAGAAAATTTAATATTTGTGGCTTTGTGCACGTTTTAAAACAGTTAGACACAGATTGATTCGTGCGATAACATAGTAAACATCCGGGTATTTACGTTCATATTCCCCGGAACTAACATGGCGGACAAGACCCCATGTCGGCACGCTGTCACGTGATCAGTGCGGACTCTAGTGTCTATATATAACTCTATGTGCAGATCCGAACGATAGATTAAAGTGGTACATTAAATGACGAGTTTTTGTCAGGCTTGGTAGGGATACTAAATATCATAGAATAGGATGATTTCACACGGGATCTTTTTACACGTGTACAAAATGGCGGATTGTATATTCGTCGCTTCTGTTAAAAAATTGAAATACATGTGAAAGCTTAATAAATCTTCAAACAATTAAGCTTTCATACGTGAATATAATCTTAACAGAAACAATATAAAAGCTTAATAATAATCTTAACAGAAACAATAAGCTTTCATATAATATCGGACATGTAAATATGAAAGTAATAATTTTAGTAAAAACAATAGTCTTTCAGTCTAAGTCTGAAAGCCTAATAATAATAATATTCATTGACGACAGAAGTTCATGACTACGCCGAATGCATAGATAGTTTTTTTTTTTATAAGCGTATGGCCGAATGTAAACAATAAGTGGTGAACACTAGATCGGAGACGGTCCTGCGCATTTTATGATGTCATATATGTGGAATTGTGTTAGGGTAAGGACTAGGGCCGGCAAATTTCGTCAGAGCCTCGAGATTTTGACAGGGTTAGCCCTACCCCCAATCCCGGGCCAAGCCTAAGCCTTGCCCTAATCCATAATACATAAAATGCGCAGGACCTTCTCCGATCTAGCGTCGTTCTCCACAATAACTATCGTACGCCATCTTGTTGTTAGATAAGTGCCACTCGGCAAATCTGTCGAGGTTTGCCGAATGAGATAAAGTGCATGCGATTTTGTGCTTTCAGAAACTAGTCCGTCAATGCTACTGGTAGTTGTTTCAAGCAAAAACAATGGCAACCCTTTCTCCAGATACGGTAAGGTTAAAGTGAAGTAGCCTATTTGTATTCCTTAGATGAGCAAGCCATAGACATCCGCATAGGACTGTCATCCGCTATCTCTCAAGACACGTAGGCTATAGTATAGAGCGGCATTTCCCTCATAATTCTAACTTCTAACGTTGTAATGCTAATGCTTACTTCTATGCATGTAACTTCTTACTTACATATGTGAAATTTGCTATTTACACATGTAAAAGTGCTAACTTATGCCCTCCCAATACTGAGTCGTGCCCCCCCAATATCACAAGAAAATTGGCCTTTACCGCAAAATTCATGCAGATGCCCATGCTAATTGGCCCTCCCGAAAACATCTTTGTCCCCCCCCCTAGGGTGACCACCTTTACATTATTATTTTGCGGGACATTTATGAAAAAATATATCTTACTCATAAACACCGTTATTGTCCGCGGAGCCGTGTGCGGCGGAGGCGCGCACCCGAGCGCCGAAGGCGCGAGAAAGCAAGGGGGGTTCGGGGGGCCCTCCCCCAAGATTTTTTGAAAACTATAAACCCGGAAACGCCATTTGCAGCCATCTGACACAAGAAATATGGCAATGACTACTCTGATTTTGTAGTGATAACTTGTGATTTTCTCTTTAATGCATAACAACTCAAGACAGTTTAATGAAAGTATGATTTATGATAAAGCAATGACAACAGACATTGACAGATACAATACAACAAAACTTCAAGATTTAAAAGAGTACTTTTTGTTTGACTTCGCGGCTTCTAATAATTTGCGATTTCTTAATATATACTTGTGAAACTCCTGACACGAATATTTGAAGTTTAATTTGATTTGAATTTCACATCTAATAAGTTTTACTGATGCCTGGTTTCGGTCGTCTCTCCAATAGTTTTTCATAAGTGAAAATATACGCTCAACATAGGCATTGCAAACAGGCATAGAAAGAACAAATGAAACTAATTTGATTAAGTTTGCTGGTGTAGTGGACGATACATTTGAGGAATTAATCACTTTCATCCATTTCTCGCCAACGTTTGAGGGATCAGAAGCAATAACAGATAATACTGGTTTAATAGACGAGAATTCTTCATATAAATCATCTAAATTGATATCAGTTTTCAAACTCAGAGATATAACAATATCTTTCAATTTGCCGTAACTTAGATTTGCATCATTCAGAGATAGACACTCAATTTTTTTAAAAAGGTTTTCATCACTGAATTGAAACCATTTTTCTAAATATTTAATAGCATTGGAATAAAACAGGAGGAAGTCAGCTATAATTTGTGATGATTTGTTGTCGTTTAATTGGCTGAGGTACTCCTCCGTTTGTACACCGAAAAATTTGTCATCGTGTCTTTGGTGAAGTTTTGAGTAAAGTTGGTGCATGTAACTGTATAATTCAGGGGTTGTGGTGGTGTCTTTCTCTAATATCTGAATGGTATATTGAAATGGAACGAGGGTATTTCTAAAAAATGACAAGTATGCTGGTAAAATACACGATTCGTTATCACCTTCATCACCATTTTCACAATCCTTGAGGTACTTCCAAACTATGTTAGGGCAATCATCCTGACCCAGAGATAGAAAGTATGCCTTCACCGCGGGCCAACATTCACTTAACCTAGTAACTGCAGGAAAAAGAGACAACCATCTAGTGCCAACATGCCTTAAAAGAGGGGCATAGTCCTGGTCGACAAACTCTGCCATTTGTTTCAAGGCATCAACTCTCTTAGCAGATGAAGAGAAATGATTAAAAATCTTAATAACCAAGGTTTCAATATCGATTTGAAGTTTGTCACCGGCATGTTTTGCACAGTTATGTATGATATGGGCAGGACAGTTTGTTTTAACAATTCGGTGATTTAGGAGTTTCAATTTTTGATACACAGAATTGTGTTTTCCATAATTAACGCTAGCATTATCTGCAGAATACGAAGATATTTTCGTGGTTGGAAGTTTAAAGGCATCTAACCTAGAAACAATTTGAGTGTAAATAGCCTGAGAGGATTCGTTTGGGTCCTCATAGAAATCTAATACTTTGTTAGATACACCTTCTAAAGGCGACCAATACCTCACAGCTATAGGGAAAAGCTTAGTATTACCATGATTTGAAGCATCTGAGGCTATAGAGAAATAAGATATGGACTCAAGATCGCGTTACTATAGCTTCAGCCTTTGTACGGCCACATGACATTTTCTTCCCAATCTCACAGTCTTTAAAGATCTGACTGTTTAATTTTATCATACAGTCGAGAGATCTGTAAGATTGTTCATGTTGAACAGCATGATACACCTGGGACACCTCTGCAGCAGTGATATCATCAAAACTTTTGTTATTTTGTGATGTTAAAAATGATGACATGACACAATTTTGATTCGTGTCTGTTTGACACTGTATGCTGAACTCCTTGACTGTGTTTTTTTATATCAGATTCTCCTCCATGAGTAATAGTAAACGATTTACTACATAACGTACAGAGTGCCCTTTTATCATCTGCATGAACTTTTTTAAGCCAAGTATATTTTGATAGCCATGCAGAATTGAATTTGCACAATCTTTTGTTTGGGTGATTTGGAACAGTTTCAGGATCGGAAGATCGTTTTAAAGATTGGAACATTATCAATCATTAATTAATTTTGCCTAGCCTAAGATTTTGTATTTCCCGCACTAACGGTAAATATAGTCAAGATTATCTAGACCCTATAAATAACACGTTTACGAACGAAGATGTGTAAAAAAAAGAAGCTAATACAAAAAGGGGGATATGCAGACTGCAGGTCGTGTGTGAGGGAACTATTTGTAATGTACTACTTCATTGCTGCAACATGACCCTGTTTTCAAAAGAAATGTAAATATACGTGTAATCGTTGTCTTAAGATTAGTCGTAAATCTGCGATGACGCGAAGACGTTATAAAGTGTCTTGAAAATGAGACTACTGTAGGGGAGGTAACTCATAACAACAATTATTGCCTCTTTCACAATAAATTGGTGCCCATTTACACCCGCTTACAATAATGTAAATTGAAATACTAAAATAGACTTTTCGGACTATATTCACGCATGTTACTGCATAGAAACTTTCCATGTGAGAAATTGCTGGACATTTTGACTGGTTTTGAAGATTTTGCGGGACGCAGGACTTTGAAGCGTTTTGCGGGACTGTCCCACGAAATGCGGGAGGGGTGGTCACCCTACCCCCCCCCCCAAAAAAAACAAACTTCCTGGCTAAATAAGGAACAAAGAGAGAGAGCTGGGGTTTAATGTCGACTAGACACAAACTATGTCATTTCGGGACTAATATGGTTTTTAGGGGGGGGAGAGAGAGAGAGAGAGATATGGGGTTTAAGGTCAACTCGACACAAACTAGGTCATTTCGGGACTAACATGGTTTAATTTTTTTTCAATAATTCGCTTGTGCGTAGGAGTCTTTAGCAGTGGGAGCAAACCGGAGTGCCCGGAGAAAACCCACGAAATGACCCTGAACTTTCTTATTTACCGAACCAACGTCAGGGGGGGGGGGGGTCTCCAGGTCCAGGGTTCATCCCACTGCTAAAGACCCCTACGCGCAAGTGAATTATTGAAATAAAATTAAAAACCATATGTTAGTTCCAAAATGACCGTGACCTTTCTTATTTACCGCACCAACCTGGTGGGTTTTCTCCGGGTCCCACGGTTTCCTCCCACTGCTAAAAACCCCTACGCGCAAGCGAATTATCGAAATAAAATTAAAAACCATATTTTAGTCCCGAAATGACTGTGACCTTTCTTAGTTACCGCATCAACCTCCAACCTCGTCGTTTTTTTCCGGGTCCCACGGTTCCTCCCAATGCTAAAGACTCCTATGCGCAAGCAAATTATCAAAATAAAATTTAAAAACCATATTAGTCCCGAAATGACCTAGTTTGTGTCTAGTTGACATTAAACCCAATCTCTCTCTCTCTTTCTCACTCTCTCTCTACATCCGTTTCTTTTTTTAGGAAGGGGTCATTGTATAATAGAATTTTAAACAGCGCCATCTGTTAGCATAATACGAGTAAGAATAAATTCTAACGCTCATTATGGTACCAGGTGGCGCTGTTTAAAATGTTCACCCACTAGAACTGACTACAATAAATTAAAAGTAATAATGGAAATAGTACAAAACACAAATTCAATTTCAATATTTAAGAAATTAGTCATATAAGTTAGCATTTTTACATGTGTAAATACTATGGTAAATAGCGAATTTAACGAATGTAATAAGAAGTTACATGCATAGAAGTAAGCATATTAGCATTAGCATTACTAGGTTAGAAGTTAGAATTATGAGGGAAATTCCGCTCCATAGGCAACCGGCAGCTATTTTGAAATATTATTTTTTTCTACATAAACTTGTTATTTCCCGACTACACCAAGTTTATGAAAATCGGAGCAGCATTGACTGAGTTATTGTCCATTCATTAACGCGAACTGGCAGACCCCTTGTTTGCAAAATTAGCCATTTTAAAGCCCCAATACATGAATCCCCCATTTGGAAAACAATGTGCATTGTGGGAGAGAGCTTAGAGAACTTACAGGGAGCGACCATTGCTTTGCATGGGATTTCTCTGACCAAATTTCGAAAAACGCCGATTTATTATAATTTTAGGGCATCAAACATCTGTGTCTCTATCACATCATATAAAATATAACCCATCACTAAAATTAACATAAAATCAGCGTTTTTCGAAATTTGGTCAGAGAAATCCCATGCAAAGCAATGGCCGCTCCCTGTATGTTCTCTCAGCTCTCTCCCACAATGAACATTGTTTTCCAAATGGGGGATTCGTGTATACCACTCTTGTTTTTGTAACTGAATAATATGCCCCAATCTTTATTCTGGTCAACAATTTGTACTATTCTACCAATCTCGTTCCCAGAGTCAGCCGCGGGGTCGGAGGCCTCTGAGGCCATAGACCATCCATTATCTTCAAATTTGTTATCGGCAAGCCCCGCCCATTCTGACCTCTGATTGGTCAATCTTTTTTTGGTCGATTTCTTGAAAACTAGAGGTCGGAGTGTCGTTTCGTTTGTTGTAATATGATCCTTGAGTCAAAGTCAACTCGCTGACATAAATAAATGGATCCTAAACGTACACATTCAAGTTTTTGTAAAGATCTATTTTTCTACGCGTGGGTATATTTCTAAGTTATTCTGTCATGCAGGCACGTAAAATAACTAGGCGTGGGTTTATTTTTAAGTGATTCGGCCATCCAGGCACGTAAAATAAATACATATCACATGATTCGTCATTTTCGGGAAATTTCTCAAACAATTGTTCTGGTTTCGAGATTGCTATTCTACAATATTTCAATTAATAAATGATACAAATTTCATCTTAACACACCTAATTTTAAAAATTGGAAAAATTCAACTACCGGTATATGCCGTAACATGGTTTGAAAAGCTTAACGTAAACACTTTCAAAATGCAATTTGGATTTAAACATATTTTTGAACAGGGGTCTCGATAACTTTTCAAATTCGATTAGCAGAACTGCTAATCAAGTTAGATAAATTTAGGCAAATTGATTAGCAATGTCCAATCTTGATTAGCAGTGTGTGAATATCCATTGACTAAGTACAATTTCGGAAAACTGTGATTGAAGTAAAATCGATCTGTTGAATTTTACAATATTATGCAATGCTTTATTTCAGTCACACTATTTTTAAAAAAATGGACAAAAATATTTCAATGTTTGCTCATTGCTGTATACTTGCTGTATCCTCTTTTATGGCATATATTATCATATTGATATTATTAACCGGTCAAATAGTAGTAGTAGTAGTACTATTGAAATAATTTTGAGGACATTTCTGGGTTGATTCGTCTTTTGAACATCCAAAATTCACGACCATGCAATTTGTTGACGTAACAGCCATTCACTTCTCTGTGCTGATATCAATCAAATAATATTTCACCCGTCGATGCATCGGGAGCTAACAGTAACATTGACTTTTGAAATTGCATCGATGATAGTGATACGTCACTGTCAGTAAATTTGACAACTACGATACGAAGATCGCTGTCGTCTATCGATAATTCCCTGCTGCAAATCTCCGTTACAAGTTTCTCATTTATAACGCGCATTAATACCTTTGTGATATATTCCATAATATCTATCCCATTTTGTGAAGAAAATCAATGAATTGTTTTTATTTTATCGAAAAACCGCCTGTCATTAAAAATAAATCAGGGGGATGTAACTCTGCATAATATAGGGGGCGCTATAACTTTGCTATTAATAGGTATTAGATACTCGATGATCGTGACTAAGCTGGCGAAGAAATGCCGAGAAATCGTTATAAAAACTGTCCACAAATATTTACAGTTAAAAAGTGGACATAAAATTAACCGTGTGAGAAATAAAAGAAGCAAAATTTATGATTAGCATTTGTGCGAATCAAGTTAGCTACTTTTTAGAAAATTGATTAGCAACGGACACGATTTGATTCGCAAACTGCGATGCGAACCCGGTTATTGAGACCCCTGTTTTTGAACCCTCTGGAAAAGTAAAATAGGTTGTAATGGATAATTTACACAACAGGTAGGACATTTAAAGATCTTGTAGTTAGAATAAGGCTAAAAAAAAATTTCTGGACCTATCAAGCCAGCAAACCCCCCTTCATATCTCTGAAACCAAAAGTCAGAGACATAATTATTTCACCAAAATAAAGCTAATTTACACACAAACACCATCATGCAAATACATTACCCATAGGTTGAGAAGTTTATTTTCTAATGTTTGCAATAACTGTAAAGAAGATTAAATAATCATGTAAACTTGAACTAGCTACAAGCAGCTCTTTTTAAATATTTATTTGTTGTCAATAACCTTGTTATTTCCGAAAAGCTGAAAAGCTCAGCATTGTAACAACACTATTTTTTTTTAAAATCAGAGCAGAATTGACAGAGTTACTGTCCGTTTAGTAACGCCAACTGACAGACCCTCCTGTTCACGAAAGTTTGCCAGTTTGCTTCCATTTTCAGTCCCAATTCATATATGAGAAACGAAATATTAAAGCTAGAGACATAATTGTGTAACCAAAATGAGCTTATTTATGTATCAACGTGCAGCAATATATGCACATGACACATACCTTGAATAGTTTATTTTCTGAGGTTTGAAATAGTGGTACAGAAAATTAAATAGTAACTTTAACTGCTGTGATAGATTCCTTATCAGCATCCTCACACATTTCTTTCTAACGATTGTAAATTGATAAGAGGTATTCAGGCCTGCGTTTTGTATTACAGATTCTTCAATATATGAATATATACCAAGAAGTGATATTTTGCTAATTTTTGAACTCTTTTCACCAACTTGAGAAGGTGCCAATTTTAGATAACTTTGGTGATACTTCACCTCTTTAGCAACAAAGTCAATGTCGGTGATATTTTTTAATAGCGTGCGATCATTCCTTGTAGTGACAGCAGCTTTTATAGTCGATTCTGCTTGCCGTGTTTTGCACAAAGACAGGAGCTCCACTGAGCCACCCTTTTTGCGCCGTGCTTTGTTGCAAAATATACATTGCTTTGGGAAAATACCTGACACTGAAGGCAGTGATTGAAATAACTTTCAACCTTAACCTGCCAGTCGGGCAGGTGACCCATAAAAGTTGCCTGCCCAACTAGAATGTTGCCTGGCCATATTTTGTAACATATTTTACAAAGATAGTAAGCTGGCACTGCCAGGCAGGATACCCCCACATTTTCGAGAGCAGGATAGAGGACAAGCAAAACAGAAAGTGATTTTTCCTACAATCAAAGGCCATAATTCATTAAGTTACAATTTGATATGCGCAAATATCGAAAAGAATCAAGATCTTTAGGTTATAAACATGCATTTCAAGTTTCATCAAAATTGAATTAAAATTGTGACCTCTACAGGGTCCACAACCTTGATATACCATTTTTTAACAGTATTCGCGTACTAATGGCAGCCATTTTATATAGCAATTTTGTTCCGATTTTTCCAAAATTCGAACTTAACCTTCCTTAGGGCGTAACGATGATAAAATCAAACGATTTTTTAAATCAGATAATAATTGTGACCTCCAGAGGGACCACAAGCTAAACGAAGGCGATTTTGCGTATAATCAGGGGCCATAATTCAAAAAGTAACTATCCGATATGCGCAAATATTGAAAGGAATCGAGATCTTTAGGTTATAACCATGCATTTTAAGTTTCATTAAAATCGAATTAAAATTGTGATCTCTACAGGGTCCACAACCTTGATATACCATTTTTTAACAGTAGATAATAATTGTGACCTATAGAGGTACCACAAGCTAAACAAAGGCAATTTTGCATATAATCAGGGGCCATAATTCAGGAAGTTACGATCCGATATGCGCAATATCGAAAGGAACCAAGATCTTTGGGTTATAAACATGCATTTCATCTTCAAGTTTCATCAAAATCGAATTAAAATTGTGACCTCTACAGGGTCCACAACCTTATATACCATTTTTTAACAGTATTCGCATACTAATGGCGGCCATTTTGTATAGCATTTTTGGTCCGATTTTTCCAAAATTCAAACTCAACCTTCCTTAGGGCGTAACGATGATATAACCAAACGATTTTTTAAATCAGATAATAATTGTGACCTCCAGAGGCCATAATTCAAAAAGTTACTATTCGATATGCGCAAATATTGAAAGGAACCAAGACCTTTTAAGTTTCATCAAAATCGAATTAAAATTATGATCTCTACAGGGTCCACAACCTTGATACACCATTTTTTAACAGTACATGTATTCGCGTACGAACGGCGGCCATTTTGTATGGTAATTTTGGTCCGATTTTTCCAAAATTTAAACTCAACCTTCCTTAGGGTGTAATGGTGACATATTCGAACGGTTTTTCAAATCGGATAATAATTGTGACCTCCAGTGGTACCACAAGCTAAAATAGGTGATTTTTCAGACAATCAGGGGCCATAATTCAGAAAATTACCTTCCGATAGGCGCAAATATCGAAAGGAACCAAGATCTTTTGCATGTCAAGTTTCATCCTATGCATGCTGAACGATGAGAGCCCTACTTTTGTCGGAGGAAATGCCCCACCTTCGCACCTAGATCTAACGTTCTGTACGCTTGGTCTGGCAAACCGCTGCGACTGGCAAGTACACGAAGACGAAACACTTGGCAGCGACCATCTCCTGATAGAATTCTGCATTCAGGCCGAAGCAACCAGGGAAGTCTATAACGGGAGACCCAATTGGATTATGAAAGAAGCTGATTGGGTTAAATTCCGTGTAGGCTGCCTTGAGTGGAAGGAAGAAGATATCATCGATACCAACATCGACGTGTACGCTACCAACATTACAAGCTCTATTATAGGTGCTGCTAACGACTCCATTCCAAAGACTTCTGGTGGAAAACCAAGGACTAGAAAACCATGTTGGTCAGAAGGAAGGCCCTCCGCCTACGGAAACGCCACTACAATGAAGCAAACCACCAAAATTACCTTAAGTTGAAATACGCTGCAAGAGACACCATAAAAAAGGCACAAAGTGGGCACTGGATGACATTCTGTAATGCGTTGAATAAAAACACGCAAACGGGTGCCGTCTGGAAGAAGCTGAACGCCATGAACGGGAAACGCAGATCATTCAACATACCAAACCTTGAAGATGGAGATAAGTACGTTACTAACGGCAAGGAAAAAGTAGACCTACTAGCAAAAACTTTTGCTGACGCAAGCAAAGACGAAAACCAATCACCAGTGTTTCTGAAGAGGAAGGAAATCTTTTACTCGCAGCACCCTTCATTAGTAATTGAATCTAATGAAGTGGCTGAACCAATCAACCTACCCTTCTCTGAGGGAGAGTTAAATAAGGCTCTTTCCCTCAAGAAGGATAGTGCGGCTGGGAAGGACAAAGTAAAGTACTCCATGCTCAAACATCTACCAAGAAACGCCAAAGCAATACTACTAAACTTCTTCAACACATCTTGGCTGTCAGGAGAGGTACCTAAAGAATGGCGAAAAGCAAACGTCATCCCTCTTCTGAAAGCTGGGAAAGAGAAGAACAAGGCAGAGTCATATCGACCAGTAAGTTTGACATCCACACTAAGCAAAACCTTAGAAACAATGGTTAATATCCGATTACAGTTCTATCTGGAGAGCAACCGATTGATCAACGAAAATCAAAGTGGGTTTCAGGATTGGACGATCAACAATGGACCACTTGGTTAGGCTACTGCAAGTCATGTCGCAGGCACTTCTCTCGGGAAACCTGTTATGTGCCGTGTTCGTAGATCTGACCAAGGCTTTCGATCTAGTTTGGTTAGACGGGCTGCTCTTCAAGTTAGGACGTATCGGTATAATGGGCATAATGTTTCGGTGGATTAAAAGCTTTCTGAGCGATAGAAGGATACAGGTGAATGTTGGCAGATTCCTGAGTGCCGAGCAAACATTAGAAAATGGCATGCCTCAGGGGTCAGTTATCAGTCCCACTTTCTTCAACATCATGATCAATGACATTCACAAATCGTCCTACCTCGATTCCAGAACTGACTTGGCTAAATTTGTCGATGACAGTACCATATGGAGAAATGGGACGAGCTTCTGTGAACTACAAAAGAATATGCAAAAAGCCTTAGACAAATTCATGACATGGGCAAACGATTGGGGATTTAAAGTCTCGGAGAAGAAAACAGTCGGCATGCTTGTGAGCAGGGATAGAGGGATAAACAGAATGACTCTGTGTATGAACGGGAAAACCATCGAGTTTAAAGACCAAACCAAGTTCCTTGGCGTAATCTTTGACCGACGGTTGACCTGGAAACCGCACATCGACTGGACTGTAGATAGATGCTCCAAAATCCTAAACTTAATGAGAAAATTAACCGGCAGTACGTGGGGCGCCAATAGAGTTACACTAATGATGGTATATCGTGCTCTAATACGTTCTGTATTAGACTACGGCTCTTTGGCCTTCATGAACTGCGCGCCAAAACTCTTAAGCAAGCTTGACACCATCCAATACAAAGCTCTGTGTATTGCGACCGGCGTAGGGCTCGGGACTAGGCGAGAGGCACTACTACAAGAAGTCGGGGAGTTGCCCCTATCCCTAAGAAGAAAAGAACTGGCGACAAGGTATTGGGTCAAGATATCACAACTAGGTGAAAGATCCCCAATATTTGTCAGTCTACAAAAGACAAAATATGTAAGAGATCCCAAAAAGAAAACCTTCAGCCAGGGTATCAGAGAAACGATCAAGGAACTACGACTGGGGGAGCTCGTGATAAATAAACACGACTCCCCAGTTGTCGCCCCTTAGACGCTCCCTATACCGCTGGTCAATCTAAATCTACTACAGAAAACGGACAAGAAAAATAACCCCAGTGCTGCACGTGCTTTCTCTCTAGAACATTTGGAAGACAACGGGCCGTCTGATGACTGGGACCATGTGTACACGGATGGCTCACGCAATCCTGAAAGGGGCACCAGCTCGTTTGGAATATACCTGCCAAACGGGGAACAGGGAATAAGCAGGAAACTGCCCAATAACTGTTCGGTGTACACTGCAGAGCTTGTTGCCATTCGTGACGCTATTTCATGGATCTCCCACCAAAAGACCGGCAAGTTCGTCATTCCAAGTGATTCTCTGAGCAGTCTGATTTCAATCCAAAATGACAACTCGGAATCAAGACCAGAAGTCATTTTGGAAATCAAGCAGCTATATCAGAGGGTCCTAGAGAAGGGAAGCAAATTAGAGCTTGTGTGGATTCCATCACATGTCAACATTAAAGGACACGAGGAGGCAGATCGACTCGCCAACGAGGGTCTCAAGGACACAGCTACACCCCGCCTCAACGACTACAGCACCAGTATGGTCAAAAGACAGGTCAATTCAATCTGGGAATTAAATCTCGTTGAACTTGACACATACAGATTCCGAGTGGATGACGAGATCTACACCAAGACAGCGGCTGTAAGTGCGGTGAAAGAGCGGCTGCGAGACTACAAACACCAAGTCATCGTCTGTGAGTGCGGAGAAGAGTGTACCACCAACCATGTCCTGGTAGACTCCGAGGTTTACAAGGAAGAGAGACGGGACTTAGTGAGAATGATGAAGACCAATAACATACCATTCAACACTAAGAACCTACTCTTCCCTAGACCAGATCTGAAGCTACAAATCTTCGAAGAAATCCACACCCTAATGGACACAGTTGGACTAAGTAAATTAGTGAAATAAGAAAGGGTCACGGCTAGATAACGTCTCCATACAACGTAGGATGGTTGAGTAATAACGTCCTCACGAAGGAAGCCCAACCATCCTATACATTTATTTTTATCTTTTTATTTTTTCTACTTATTTTTTATCTTAACTTTTTTATTTATACGGGTGGGTAAGTAAAAACGTCCTCTCGAAGGAAGCCCAACCACCTTACAACTTTATTTTAATTTATTAATTTTACTTTATCTTTATTTTACTTTATCTTTATTTTACTTTAATTTACTTTATTTTTATTTACTTTATTTTTATTTATTACATTTAATTTATGTTAACTAATAAATTTTAATTAATTCATTTTACTTTATCTTTACTTTACTTTTACTTTAATTTACTTTATTTTATTACCTTCAATTTATTTGACTACAACTTTATTATACTCTCTTTATTTATTTAATTTTATATTAGTTTAATTTACTACTAACATCTACTAAACTGGCGGGATAGTGGAGTAAGAGGGAGTCATGATCAGACGGGCTCGGCATCTAAACACTATTCTGCCAAAACAAATACCAGTGGGATAGTGGAGTAAGGGGGAGGCCACGAGAAGACAGGCCTGGCACCTAAACACAAATCCCACAAAGAAGACATCTACCAATCCAGAAACAGAAGAGATCATCTACCAACGATGTGTTTTTATTGAATAAAGGGAAGAACTTCCCACTAAAACCTAAATCCATGGCCTAAGGCCAAAATGGAAAGATTGCAAAATCATATTCTAAAAATCAGGAAGCAGCTTCGGTTCTCCTATGTCTTGTCTGTGATATCACTAAAGTGGAAGCAGACGTTAAACACCAAAAGAAGAAGAAGCATAATTTCACGAAAAATTGCAAAATTCCCACACACATATAATCCAAAAAAAAGTCTGCATACAGGTTGATGCTGAATCTCTCATACATATAGTATCACTTATTATATACACATCTAAGGAAAACGATAGAGCAGATCACAGTGTGCAGCCAGTCAGAGGCGCCAGAGTCCACACAAAAGTTTTCAACGATGACACAGACATAAATCCAAAATATAGTTCACAACTGCATAAATTCACAAATATTTCGAATTTTTTCCATATAAGATCGAAAAATCTCTGTACAACTTTGTGCGAAATTACATACAGCTATTATTCCATTAACACATATAAAATAAGGAAAATCTAAGAGATTCTGAGAGAGAGCAGCCTCACTCGGCGCAATATACATTCAGATAAGTCATAATATATGATAATAGGCCTATAGGCATTACAAAAGACTATAGATCGTTAAAAACGGTAATAATTATTATTTGTAATTGTACAGTGTATTTTAAGCTAACTAGTTCAAGGAAAAAAAGATCTTTGGTTCAAATATCACAGATATAATGTTATGAAATGGTAGCATCAGATCCATCAAGGGCGGCCGTGTTACTAAACTACTTACATTAGGCCTACAGCCGACCGGACAAATGTAAACATTCTCTTTGTCATAATTAGGCCTACACAGAGGAGTAAACTTCTTATATACCTCACATCAAAACGCTAAGCATGTTATAATAAATCGTTAACATCAGCAAATTTCTAGATACTTAATGACTACATGTAGGTGACTATAAAGTAGACAAATAAAGTAGACATGGGCAGATCATCGGAGACAGCCATTTTAAATATTTGACAGTTACCAGCTGATCAAAAAGTTCTTGTTTATAATTACGACAAACAGCAAAACAGTATGCATCTATTACACATAAAAATGTTCCTGGCAATCACGCACACGTAATAAAGTAAAAATTATTCATTTCCAATATCGATAAATAGATGATATTTTACATAAATTGTCGTGTACTGAAAATGACTCTGGACAAAAATTACTGCAGAATGTTAGTAAACGTCTGTCGATGCGATTTTGACCATTCCACAACCTTGATATACCATATTTTAACAGTATTAGCGTACAAATGGCGGCCATTTTGTATGGCAATTTTGGTCCGATTTTCCTGAAATTCGTACCCAATCTTTCTTAAGGTGTAAAGATCATATAATCAAATGTTTTTTTGAAACAGATAATAATTGTCACCTCCAGAGGCAATTTTGCTTTTAATCAGGGGTCATAATTCAGGAAGTTCGGATCAGATACGCGCAAATATCGAAAGGAACCAAGATCTTTGTGTTATAACCATGCATTTCAAGTTTCATTGAAATCAAATTAAAATTGTGACCTCTACAGGGTCCACAACCTTGATATACCATTTTTATACGCCCACATTTTCATGTGGACGTATTATGTCGTCGCCCCTGTCCGTCTGTACGTCCGTCCGTCAACAATTGTTTGTGGACCCTCTACAGGTCACAATTCTTGTCCGATTTTGACGAAACTTAAAATATAGCTTTATCCCCAAAAGATCTCGGCTGCTTTCGATATTGGCATGTATCAGATCGAAACTTCATGGATTATGGCCCCTGATTGTACGAAAAATCACGTTTTTAGCTTGTGGACCCTATAGAGGTCACAATTTTGAGCCGATTTTAATGAAACTTGACGTGCATGTTTATAACCTAAAGATCTTGGTTCCTTTCGATATTTGCGCATATTGGAATGTAAGTTCCTGAATTATGGCCCCTGATTGTCGGAAAAATCCCATATTTTAGCTTGTGGTAGCTCTGGAGGTGACAATTATTATCCGTTCGATTATATCACCGTTACACCCTAAGGAAGGTTGAGTTCGAATTTCAGGAAAATCGGACCAAAATTGCCATACAAAATGGCCGCCGTTTGTATGCGAATACTGTTTAAAAATGGTATATCAAGGTTGTGGACCCTGTAGAGGTCACAATTTTAATTCGATTTCGATGAAACTTGAAATGCATGGTTATAACCCAAAGATCTTGGTTCCTTTCGATATTTGCGAATATATCGAATTGTAACTTCCTGAATTATGGCCCCTGATTATACGCAAAATCGCCTTTGTTTAGCTTGTGGTCCCTCTGGAGGTCACAATTATTATCCGATTTAAAAAATCGTTTTATTATATCACCGTTACACCCTAAGAAATGTTGAGTTCGAATTTCAGGTAAATCAGACTCAAATAGCAATACAAAATGGCCTCCGTTTGTACGCTAATACTGTTAAAAAATGTTATATCAAGGTTGTGGACCCTGTAGAGGTCACAATTTTAATTCGATTTTGATGAAACTTGAAATGCATGGTTAGAACCCAGAGATCTTGATTTCGTTTGATACTTGCGCATATCCAATTGTAACTTCCTGAATTATGGCCCCTGTTTATACGCAAAATCACCTTTGTTTAGCTTGTGGTCCCTCTGGAGGTCACAATTATTATCCGATTTGAAAAAACGTTTACTTATATCAACGTTACACCCTAAGGAAAGTCGAGTTTGTATTTCGGAAAAATCGGACAAAAATTGCCATACAAAATGGCCGCCGTTTATACGCGAATACAGTTAAAAAATGGTATATCAAGGTTGTGGACACTGTAGAGGTCACAATTTTAATTCGATTTTGATGAAACTTGAAATGCATGGATATAACCCAAAGATCTTGGTTCCTTTTGATATTTGCGCATATCGGATTGTAACTTCCTGAATTATGGCCCCTGATTCTTCCGAAAAATCCCCTATGGTCCCTCTGGAGGTCACGATTAATATCCAATTTAAAAAAACATTTGACTCTATCACCATTACACCCTACAGAAGGTTGAGTTCGAATTTCTAGAAAATCAGACCATAATTGCCAAACAAAATGGCTGCTGTTTGTATGCGAATAGTGTTGTGGGCCCTGTAGAGGTCACAATTTTAATTTGATTTTGATGAAACTTAAAATGCATGTTTATAACCTAAAGATCTTGATTCTTTTTGATATTTGCGCATATCAAATTGTAATTTAATGAATTATGGCCTTTGATTGTAGGAAAAATGGCTTTCGGTATTGGTTGTCCTCTATCCATCTATCGAAAATGTGGGCGTATCCTGTCTGGCAGTGCCAGCTTACTATCTTTTAACAGTATTCGTGTACAAACGGCAGCCATTTTGTATAGCAATTTTTGTCCAATTTTCCCGAAATTTGAACTCAACCTTCCTTAGGGTGTAACGGTGATATAATCAGAGTTTTTTTCTATTCAGATAATAATTTTCTGATTGTCACCTCCAGAGGTACCACAAGCTAAAATAGGTGATATTTTGGAGAATCAAGGGCCATAATTCAGGAAATTACGTTCCGATAGGCGCAAATATCGAAAGGAACCAAGATCTTTAGGTTATAAACATGCATTTCAAGTTTCATCAAAATCGGTTCAAAATTCTGACCTCTATAGGGTCCACAAGCTTAAAACATGATTTTTCGTACAATCAGGGGCCATAATCCATGAAGTTTTGATCCGATACATGCCAATATCGAAAGCAGGCAACATCTTTTGGGGATAAATCTATATTTTAAGTTTCATCAAAATCAGGTAAGAATTGTGACCTGTAGAAGGTCCACAAACAATTGTGGACGAACAGACAGGAGCGACGACATAATACATCCACATGAAAATGTGGGCGTATAAAAAACAAATTGCAAAATAGATCTGTATTTTTTAATCAGATTGCGGAGGGACTGGACGTTACAATTTTTTTCGAATTTTTAAAAAAAAATAAATTATGATGCTTTTACACCATAATGAAGTTTGAGTTCAAATTTTAGGAAAATAGAAACAAAACTGCCCGACAAAATTTGGCGGGACGATTTACCCAATACTTCCCAATACTACCCAAAACCACCTCAATATCACCACATACTACCCAATACTACAACATAATGATTCAAAATGTGCATTGTTATATATGTGTAGTGATATGTCCAAGTATACATAGTAATACAATGTATAATCATGTCTGTAATGCATGACAAACTACCAGGCATTATTATGTAAGGGAGATCACTCTGTTTTCAGCATCATTAAAGACTTCCTGTTCAGCCATCACATGTGTTGAGAACCCAAAACATAACATCCTAGTGTAAAAAGCTGGTGATAAGTAGAAAATATAGTGTAGATTGGTCAGAGAAGCCTAAAAGAAGAAAATTATGGAAGATTCAAGTGGATTAAGTCCAAAATTAAATTGGGACAGCCGGGACCTGTTGGAGGCCTGGAAGAATTTTAGAACACATGTGGAATTCATGTTTGGTGGCCCACTAAAAAGTAAGTCAGAGGCAGAAAAATGCAACTATTTAATGATATGGGTTGGTGAAAGGGGCAGAAATATTTTTTCCACCTGGGACATGCCTGCTGATGAGAAGAAAATTTTGAGATGTTATTATGAAAGATTTCAAAATCATGTAGCACCAAAATCAAATAAAGTATTTTCAAGATACAGATTTCAAGCCAAAGTTCAAGCCCCAGATGAGACATTTGAGCAATTCTTTACAGAATTAAAAGTGCTTGTTAGAGACTGGTTATGTGAACCCAGATGAAATGGTCAGAGATAAAATAGTTTTTGGTACGAAGCATCCAAAAGTTAGAGAAAAGCTGATAGAAATAGGATCAGAATTAGATTTAGAAAAAGCAACAGATATTGCCAGGATGTATGAAGTTTCTCAGCAGCAATTGAAGGCCATGGTTGGTGAAGATGTGAACTATGTGAAACATTTTGAGACTAACAAGCAATATAGGCCTAATAAACAATACCAAAGTCATGCTCCTTCACAGCACAGAAAACAAACTCGTCAACAACAGACAAACCAAGCACCATCTCCGTGTCCAAGGTGTGGTTTTATGCATTCTGCAAATGCCAGATGTCCAGCTGTAGGAAGAAAATGTATAAGATGTAACAAGTATGGTCATTTTGCAAGTGTATGTACAGCTCAAGAAAAAAAGAGAATGCCCACAGAGCCACGAAACAAAGACAGATACTATAATAGAGGAAAGAAAGTGTATCAGATAGAAGATGGTGAAGAACAATCTGAATTCAGTAATGAAGAAGAAGAAGAAGAATTGTTTGTTGGAAAAATTGATGTCTTAGATGTATACCACTCAGATTGGACGGTAGACTTTACTGTGAATGACAAAGAAATAGTAAACTTTCAGATAGACACAGGTGCCAAGTGTAATGTAATTCCAAAACCAATCTTAGATAAAGTATTTAAACAACCTTTAGAGAAGACACAATCCGTAAGACTTAGAGCATATTCAGGTCATAAGATACAAGTGGAAGGCTTAGCTACACTTCAGGTGTCAAGAAATGGAAAAACCTATCCTGTGGTGTTCCATGTTGTCAATGTTGACTCTCCACCTATATTGGGAGCGAAGACCTGTTCGGAAATAGGGTTAGTCCAAAGACTTTATACACTAGAGAACTCTAATCTTAAATCAGATTTGAACTGTAAAAAGGTAGAAGAGGAATTTCCAGATTTATTTAAAGGCCTTGGTAGTATACCAGGAAAACACAGCATAAAGTTGGTTGAAAACGCAACCCCAGTTGTACACCCACCACGTAAGATAGCTGTTGCCTTACGAGACAGAGTTAAAGAAGAACTAGATAGGTTAGAAGCACAGGGTGTAGTAGTGAAACAGACAGAACCTACAGACTGGGTGAAAAGTTTGATGATAGTTGTTAAACCAAATAAGAAGATACGACTGTGTATAGATCCAAAAGATTTAAACAATGTAATAAGAAGAGAACATTACCCTTTAAAAACTATCGAAGAAGTTGTATCTAACATGCCAAATGCCAAGGTATTTTCAAAATTAGATGCAGTGACGGGATTCTGGCAGATTAACCTGGATGAAGAATCATCTAAACTATGCACATTCAACACACCGTTTGGGAGGTATAGATTTACCAGACTACCTTTCGGAATAAAATCAGCTCCCGAAGTATTCCAGAAAATTATGTCACAGATGATAGAAGGTATTGACGGAGCACATGCCGTAATGGATGATATACTAGTTTATGGATCAAGTATCGAAGAACATGATATGACTTTGAGAAAAGTGTTTGAAAGAGCACAGGAGTTTAACCTTAAGTTGAACAGAGCCAAATGTTCGTTCCGACAGAACCAAGTACAATATGTTGGGCATTTAATTACTCAAAACGGACTAATGCCAGATCCAGAAAATGTCAGAGCTGTAAAAGAAATGGAGAGACCAAAAGATAAAAAAGAATTAATGACATTTCTAGGTTTTATTCAATATCTTGGAAAATTCATGCCAAATATGTCAGATGTCAGTGAACCGTTAAGAAGGTTGTCCTCTAAAGATATTGAATGGCACTGGGAGAAAGATCAGGAGACAAGCTTTCAGACCTTAAGAGAATTGGCCATAAACTCTCCTGTTTTAGAATATTATAATCCTCATCTACCATTGAAGTTATCGGTTGACGCTAGCTCAAAAGGCCTAGGGGCTGTGTTAATTCAAAAAGACAAACCAGTAGCATATGCTTCACGTGCACTAACGGATGCACAAACCAGATACGCACAAATCGAAAAGGAAACTTTAGCTATTGCTTTTGGTTGTGAGAAGTTTAATCAGTTTGTATTTGGTCGACGGGTAGATGTTGAAACCGATCACAAACCGCTGCAGTATATCTTCAAGAAACCATTATATGAAACTCCTTTACGACTGCAGAAACTGTTGATGACTCTTCAGAAATATGACTTAAATGTTAAATATAGACCAGGTAAAGAAATGTTTATTGCAGACCATCTAAGCAGATCCTTCCTGAAAGAAACTAAAGAAAATTTGATACCAGACTTAGAAGTGGATTTGTTGAATTACTTACCTATGTCAGAAGAGAAATTGAAAGATTTCTTGCGAGAAACTAACAGTGATGACGTATTAAAAGAGTTGAAAGAACTTTCAATGAATGGATGGCCCTCAAACAGATCAGATGTATCACTTTCAGTTAGACAATATTGGACTTTTCGTGACGAGATTTCCTGTACTGATGGCTTGTTGTTTAAAGGCCATAAGTTAATAGTTCCAAAAACTTTAAGATCTGAGATGTTGACTGAGATTCATAAATCTCATCTTGGTGTAGTAAAATGTAAAAACCTAGCAAGAGAATCTCTATTTTGGCCAGGTATGTCAGTTGAAATTGAAGACAGAATATCTAGATGTTTGCTGTGCGCTTATCACCAGAAGTCAAATGCAGCAGAACCAGTTATACCTACTGATGTTCCTGATAGACCATGGGCAAAGATAGGAACAGACTTATTTGAGTATAAAAGTCAACAATATCTACTATCGGTAGACTACTTCTCGAAATGGCCTGAAGTCGTAAAATTAAATGGTACCACAAGTTCTTCAATAATCAGTCATTTAAAGAGTCAATTCGCCAAATATGGTATTCCAGAAGAAGTAATAAGTGATAACGGACCGCAGTATTCCAGTGAACAATTTAAGAAATTTTCGAAGGACTACACCTTTAAGCACATTACATCAAGTCCTCGTTACCCACAATCTAACGGTCAGTCAGAAAGAATGGTCCAGACCATCAAGAACCTGTTGAAAAAAGCTGAAGACCCGTACAAAGCCTTATTAGCATACAGGAACTGCCCTTTGGATATAGTTGGACTGTCTCCTGCCCAATTATTCCTAGGAAGAAGATTGAGATCAACGTTACCTACTTCAGCTCCTCTGTTAAATTTCAGTGGTTCAACTCATACCAGAGAATTACTTCTACAAAGACAAATGAACCAGTACAAATACCATGCAGGAAAAACAGAATTACCACCTTTCAACGCTGGTACAACAGTTATGATGCAACACAGTGACAATCAAAAATGGTTACCAGCTACAGTAATAGGAAAACATGGTACTCCTAGATCATACTTAGTTCGTTCAGAGGATGGTAGAATATACAGACGAAACAGAAGACATCTTAGATATGTAAATATGCCGCTGCCTAGTCAAAATCCTGAAAATTGCAATTTGGGTAAAGATAGCTTTATCCAATTGAAACAACTAGTTCCACAATCTATGCCATCTACAAATCTGAATCAACCCAATGATGAGACAACAAACATCCCTACCACTATAAGTCGTAGACACAGTGAAAGAACCATTATTCCACCGGCTAAATTTAAAGACTAAAAACTGTGAAACTCTGTGTATTATAACTGTTAATTATATGAACTGTGTGTGAAAAGAACTCATTCTTATTATAAATCTTAAGTAAAGATTTAAATTTATTTGAATCAGTAAAGAAAAAACAAAAACCTTAAAATGATTTTTTCAAGAGACTTTAATAATAATCAAAACTTAAAACATTTAAAGGAAAGGGGATGTTATATATGTGTAGTGATATGTCCAAGTATACATAGTAATACAATGTATAATCATGTCTGTAATGCATGACAAACTACCAGGCATTATTATGTAAGGGAGATCACTCTGTTTTCAGCATCATTAAAGACTTCCTGTTCAGCCATCACATGTGTTGAGAACCCAAAACATAACATGCATATCAATTTAATTTTTTCAAGAAATGTACTTTAAATGTGACTCCGATCACTGGCTGTTCCATTCGCCTCCCTACATAAACCAAAACAACCAAAACTAAACTAATACTGCCAAATAATTATCACATACTACCTAATATAATCAGGTAACAATCTAATATTTTCAAATGGCGGCACATTAGGTTAAATACTACAATGAATATTCGTTAATTTGCAGAAAAATGAAATGTTTAAATAGTTATCTCCCTTTACAACTGATAAATAGATTTTAGATTGCTATTCCGATTAATCATTTTATTTTGCCTTGCAGTTGATTTCCTAATTGACGAAGTTAAAATAAGAAAAATAAGTATTTTGTTGTGTATATTTTAATCATTAAATATAATTAACTACAGTTTGTATTATTATATAAGATGGCCAACTGGTGAACGTTATCTATATATTTAACATTGATAACACTGTATATGAATGAATGAATGAATGAAATGGGGTTTAACGTCCTACGCTTAAGCACCTAACCTGGGCCAATTGAAGACGGGCATACGCCAACAGTGTGCTATGAGGGAAATTTTGCCCGGGCAGCGGCGCTACGGCCTACTCTTATATCGAATTCCAACTGCCAAGGGATCTTTTACGTGCACTCCAATTTGTACACGGGACCTCGGTTTTTCGTCCCATCCGAACGACTAGGCAGCTGTCCTTGTCAGGCCCTCCTTCTGCATCACTGACAAGGGGAAATCACGCCGGAAAATCGAGATGAACTTTCTCGGCCAATGCAGGGATCGAACACTCGACCTCCAGGCTAGCAAACCAGCGCCTTATCCACTTAGCCACCGTGATCCCCAATAACACTGTATATAGACGGATTGATAATCATAGCCGGCGTATGGTAATAAACAAGAACAATAATATTATAGTCTGTGTCAATCCTACTTGACACGTTTTGCTCAGTTACTTTATTTGGTAGCAGTTCCATCGAGAGATAACATAAATAAACCAGAACTTGATAAGCCGATCAACATTCTTAACCCCGTTGATTAATTGTTAAGTCAGGTGGATTGTGTATACGAGTAGAGCATTACACATTTGTAATAAACATGTGCAATTTCGTTCATTTTAAAATGAAAGTAAATATGCAATAACTTAAAAGTTGTCATGAAAAAATAAATGTAAACATATGCAGTTGTTTTTTAGGGGGGAGGGTGTTAAAGGACATGGAGGGGTTGAAATAGTTATTTATAGACTGCTGGTCATCTTATATTATAATTCCAATTGTAGTTAATTATATATAATGATTAAATATACACAACAAAATACTTGTTTTTCTTTTTTTAATTTCGTCGACTTGGAAATCAACTGCAAAGCAAAATAAAATAATTAATCTGAATAGCAATCTAAATCTATTTATCGGTTGTAAAGGGAGATAACTGCTCAAACGTTTTATATTTCTGCAAATTAACGAATATTCGTTGCAGTAATTAACCTAATCTACCGCTATTTGACAATATTAGGTTGTTAAAACTGATTATATTAGGTTGTATGTGATAAGTATTTTGTAGTATTAGGTTGGTATTTGCTTGTTTTTGTTTACGTAGGGAGGCAAATGGAACAGCCAGACAGCGGTGTCGCAGTAAAAGGACAATTTTCGCGGTGTAACTATTTTTTTTTGAAATTTTTAATTGATTTGCACATATTGAATCATTATGTTGTAGTACTGGGTAGTAAGTGGTGATATTGAGGTGGTATTGGGTAGTATTGGGTAAATCGTCCCGCTCCTTGTAAGCAAATTGTGTACCGGTAAAACTATGTAATATGAAGTTTTGGGCTCTCTAGATGTCTCAAGTTTTGTCTAAGTTTTATGAAACTTAAATATATCTTTATATCCCAGTGATCTCCGTCCCATCCGTTATTCATGCATTTCAGACCTTGCCTTAAAGGACCTAAGTCCGTAACTCAAAATCCTCCAAAATCTTCGATATCGAAAACACAAATTTTTGGTCAATTTAAATCAACATTGATGATGTAAACTTACCGGGAAAGATGAACTTCTAAAATCTGATATTTAAGATAAAATATTTTTTTTATCATTGGTACACAAATAGTGTACCATAATGTGCTTCAGCCCCAGTTGTATTGAGAGACTCGAGGAACGAGGCTAGACACACTGCACCAAACCAAACGAAGTTACAGAGACTTGAATAACTAGACGCTATAAATGTGCACTTGATTGCGACTGCTGGCTTATGTCGTCGAACATAACTGATTTGAAATTGGAGTAAAAACGGAAACCAACGCGAGGAAAGGTGTTTAAGCTTCGTAATAACACTGAAAACCCTAGTGCTATTACTTTAGATGTTTTTAGAAAACCAGCAGAAGATTTACGTGACAGATCGTCACATCATATTCCTTATATGGCATTTATAACGTAGAACCTATAACGACAGAGTTGATCGGTTCCTCATTTTAGAGACCCGGCCATTTTACCGCGCCAACATACGCAATATATATGGCAATTCCAAAACTTAGTCAAGACAACTAAGCATTTCTACCACGTCATCATAATATTACCGGAGAGCACAATTGCCAAATAGCAGTTGAAAACTAAGTTTACTTGTAGACTTAGTGTGCATGTCTGGAGGAGTTCCAAATTATGCAATCTAACTCTAAAAAAGCTTAGTACGTATATCACACAAATTCGATAACCAAGTCCGGTTATCCAAATAATTCCCACTTGTTCATATTATTTTAAACGACAAGAGTCAAATGGGTTGGGAGCCTTCGAGTCTATGCAAATAAGCATTTTATAAACGGCAATTCTTTAGCCGTCTCTCTGTTCACTATTAAACGGAAGCAGTTGCTCCGGTGATACAGCACTGCGCAGGTCCATCGCAGATCTGTTTTGTGCTCCGGTCCCAGACAACTATATAAAGAGAACACCCGCACAATTTTATTCAAGTCTGAGTTCAAAATGAACGAAACTAGTAACTTCTTGAGAGAAATCTGGGACGGCTACTCGCCACTCATAGATTTCTAATTGAATGTAAATCAGTATATATACTTTCATATTACAGTATTATAGGAGTTGCGACCCACTTTTGTGAATTTCTAGGTCCCAGATGTTAGCGATTTAGCTCCTTTACCTTTCTGGAATATGGCCCAGATTGTATGAAAAATCAAATTTTTGTTTTCTCTTTTTCTCTATCCATCTCTTGCAAAATGTGGATTTATCTAGCCTGGCAATAACTGGTTAATTAAATCATGTTTAAATGCATTGACCAATGGACCAATGAGCTAAAATGGCAAAACAAGTTTTATTAGATGCTGGATAGACTTTTTGTTATCCTCCATACAGTCTGGTCTCAGAAATAATATATAGTATAATTTGTTTCTTGTTTTTTCAGGAAAGTGATGTTCAGGTGACATTTGAAGATCAACAAAAAATAAATAGATTTGCTAGACACAATGCCAGATTACAAGATATTAAGGAAGAATTAGTTGCAAAAAAGGTGTCTTTTTCACATTTAGTTTATTGTCCCTTGTCTTTTTAATATTAGTAGGGGTGGGCAAATGGAGGTCGAATTTTGGTGACAAGTGTTTTCTAAGGCCATTTTGGCTTCTGAATCAGTATCTGGTGAAATTTTTGTTCCGTGACGTCATTTTAGGATACAGTATGAGGTACCAGTTGAAATTAATTTTAAATGAAAGAGTATATCCCGCTGAGTACGAAATTGTCCAAAACAGACGATTATGCCTTGGAATAGCTCAAACTGATACATCGAAGCCGAGGGGGGCAAACATGGGTTAAACTCATATATTCTAGGTACCGGTCAAAACAAATTTTAAATGAAAGACTACACCCCACGGAGTACGAAATTGCCCATAGCAGACGGTTTTGTCCATGTGACGGCGCAAACTGACACCCTAATATGCCCCCTCCTCTCCCTAGGTTTAAAAAAGGTTAAACTGGCAAGTTTTGAAACACCTTTTTCCCGTCATTCGCCTTGAATGTGAATGTAGGTGCAGTGTATATCGTATTTAGCTAGAGTAACCATTGTAAGACTATTGGTATAATTTTTGCTCTTTAAATTATTAATAGCATTATATTGTATCTTTGACTAATTATTGGATTCACACATTCTATCGAAATCATGTCTCATGCACTCAAATAATGAGTGACGGATTTACAGATACAGTATACAGGCCGACATGACCTTCAATTTGGAGGATGATGCCCACATATATAAGAGTTGGATAGAGAACAAGCTAAAAAGAATGTGGGCATCATTCCCTAAATTGAAGACCATGTCAGCCTGTATACTGTATCTGTGTTGGAGTTAGTCCTTTCAGTTGCAGGTACTTGATGACTGCCCTATAGACAGTGTTGTTCTTTTTTGGTGATTTCAATGAGTGGGTTCACAAGACACTACAGTTGCAGTTCTTATGTCTATGATTCATTTAATGATTGTACATGTTGGTGGCAACATGATGCAGTCAGTGTATTTATGAACCGAGAGCACAAATGGTATTGTGAGGCCTTTTGCATACCTAAATTTCATTGACCAATCACGCTATTTTACCGACATTTCGCCTAATAGTTTGAATGCAGCAATTGCGGGTGTGGCACAAGGCAGGGTAAGCTTACTGTTACCACTGTTTGTCGTGTATTTTGTACACGAGGGGCAGTCCATTTGCTGATTACACTATTTTGCCTATGACGTTTTTAATGACTTGAATTACGTCTTTTGGTTTGGATTGTTCGTACTTGGTTTTTATTTTATTCCTAAGGTTACCCTACCTCGGAAATACTTCCACAAATGGAGATGGTGTAGCACCATGGGTCATTTGTCAGACGTGGAAAGCGGGTCATCAAGCCTGAACGCCGCATCCTACGTATGGCCCATGCACTCTCTTCTTACTACATATTTTAACTATTTTAACAGCCTTTCGATCGCCTAGCTCTCTTTCCATGCTGTGTATTTTCTTCTTACTACTATCTCAGTGGTTAGGACGGTTATCGTCTCATTAGTTAAGACATTTGTCTTACCAGGAATAACAAAGCATCAGTTCGTTTTTACATTTTATATATCAAGCACTGGTTACATATTAAAATACAAGCATAGATTACAATAAAGTCATTCTTTCAATCCCATTCCAGCGAGTCTGCTGATAGACATTGCTACATCTTCTTCCTTCGGAATCCAGCGGCTGTCTGACTTATACCCAGAGATATGATAGCTTTGTAGCTTTGGGTTTGGACCTTCAATTATCTAATTGGTCGAATATGACCTTATTAATGGTTGGTTCATTATCTTAATGGGGTCGAAAACCACCCTTATTATAGGCAGTGGAAAATTTAACACCAGAAGTGTCACGCGTGTTATTTTGTTATTAACCCAGAATTAAATGTTTACCAAATTATAACTCTTTTTATATGAAATCCGTCACTCTTTTTTGAGTGCATGAGATCTGACTTCGATAGAATGTGTGAATCCAATAATTAGTCAAAGATACAATATAATGCTATTAATAATTTAAAGAGCAACAATTATACCAATAGTCTTATAATGGTTAATCAAGCCAAATACGATATATACTGCACCTACATTCATATTCAAGGTGGGAAATTGTTTCAAAACTTGCCATTTGAACCTTTTTGAAAACCTAATGAGAGGGACCAGAATCATCTGTTACGGACCATTTCGTACTAAGTGGGGTGTACTCTTTCATTTAAAATTAATATCAACTTGTACCCTGGAAGTATGAATATAACCTTTTTTTCAAGCCTATGGGCAATTTCTCACTCAGTGAGGCATAGTCTTTCATTTAAAATTTGTTTTGACCGTTACCTAGAATATATGTGTTAAACCAATGTTTGGCCCCCTTGGCTTTGGGGTGTCAGTTTGAGCCATTCCAGGGACCTAATCGTCTGTTTTGGACAATTGCGTACTCAGCGGGATATACTTTTCCATTTAAAATTAATTTCAACTGGTACCTCGAATGTATGATATAACTCTTTTTTAAGCCCCAGGGTTCATATTTAGGGTGTCAGTCTGAGCTGACCCAGGGTTGAAATCGTCTGTTATGGGCATTTTCGTACTCAGTGAGATGTACTCTTTAATTTAAAATTGGTTCTGACCGGTACCTCGAATGTATGAGTATAACCCATTTCCCCCACCCCACCCAACCTCGGCTTTGTGGTGTCAGTCTGGGCCATCCCAGGGGCCTAATCGTCTGTTATGGACATTTTCGTACTCAGTAAAATTAGTTTTGACCGGTACCTCGAATGTATGAGTAGGACTCATTTTTTCCCCACCCCACCCAACCTCGGCTTTGGGGTGTCAGTCTGGGCCATCCCAGGGGCCTAATCGTCTGTTATGGACAATTTCGTACTCAATGGGATATACACTTTCATTTAAAATTAATTTCAACTGGTATCTCGAATGTATGAATACAGCCCTTTTTTAAGGCCCCTGGGTCCATACTTAGGGTGTCAGTTTGGGCCATCCCAGGGCCAAAATCGTCTGTTATGAGCAATTTAGTACTCCGTGAGATGCACTCTTTCATTTAAAATTGGTTTCGATCGGTACCTCGAATGTATGAGTTTAATCCATTTTGGGGGTCATTCTAGGGGACGCCAAGGCCACACCCATGAACTGGACCCCGGCAGACGCCCATTTCTGTATATCCCAGGTTAGTATGTAGATGCCTATATGGTCAGATATTGGTACCTCGTTCGTCTAGGTTCGACCCTCTGGGCTCCTGGTCTATACTGCATAAGGGTTAAGATTTGACAGAATTTGATTTAATGGAAGTAAAACAGTACCCATAACTTCATTAAACCCAATAGACCCAGTAACTGCCAGTCATAATTCTTTATTTATAAAATCCGACTCTTAGAAATATTTAACGGTTTGATCCAAACACTTGAGGGGTAATTCCGGACAGTGTCCGGATGTACCCCAAACCCATTGATTGATCTGATGTAAACCGCCATTATGTTTATTTATAATGAAAATATGATAGATTTTCAATCTATTTCTATTATTTAGCGAAGGAAGAAAGAGGTGACAGCGTACTCCGAACAATAACTTGTTAAACACCGAATTGATTTAACCAATTAACTTTAGAAATTTTTTACATCAAATTTGTCAAAAATAGAAAAAGCTAATGTGCATCTATACATTTGATTGTTTATCTCTGCCATGTGTATTTCGTGTTACAAGATGAGGTCATTGGTGTTTAAATAACCAATCAAAAAACAGATAGCATTGTAAAGATAAAAACTATGGGGTGTGTCCAGACCATACCACCGTCCGAACCATCCCCACTCTCCCCTATGATTCTTCAAGTTGGTGTATCTCAAAATTTTGGTGGTCAACCTCATACAAATTTTGTTGCACAGACATGCTCATTTGTTCCTCAGTCTATAATGAAAAGCATTCAGCCCAACGAAAATTTGGGGAAAAGTTGGAGGTGGGCAAAGAGGCCAGAATTAACATTGAAGTCAATGGGGAAATTAATGGTGAACGAGAGGCCTGAATTTGATGATATGATCTCTTAATTTCCAGAAAATGTGATATATGACATTTTGATAATAAAAAAAGGTCAAATGGTAAAATTTCAAAATATTTGACAAATTTTTGAGGAAATTTTTTGATTTTAGTCCAAATTTTTGAGGAAAATTTTTGATTTTAGTCCAAATTTTTGAGGAAAATTTTTGATTTTAGTCCAAATTTTGTGATTTTTAGTGTTTATTTACTTTTCAAAATTAGTGGAAAATATTTTAATGTATAATTTTTACTTTTTATGCATCATAAATGTTAGACGGGAAGAAAGTACAAAAATTTCACTCAATTTTGCCTAAAAATCATGAAAATTTGCCTGAAAATCTACAGATTACCCCCAATACTGCTGTCAACATTTTTATTATTCATCTGTTGTAAAATGCGACAAATTGTGTTGCATGATTTTATTTCTTTTGTTATGTAACTTGGAGAGGGTCCATGTGTTTGTCAGATATTGAAAAAAGTATCCATGTGTTTGTCAGAAATTTATAAATTAAGAAATTTAGAAATTTAGTCTAATTATGTACTGCTGAGGTATGTTAGAATTTCCAAACCATGAGTGAACTGCATTTTCCTTAACACAATTTTAATCTTTTAAAACTTGAAATTGTTGCATTTCCATTCTCGAGAAAAAAAAATCTATGTGTTTCCAGGTAAATTTCGCTGTCTTTATTTCATTCAGACAGGCTCACCCTCCCCACCCCTTTTCTTGAACATGATATTTGGATATCCAATTGAACATATATTGACTCCAAATTTACAGTAATTGGATTTTGTGCTTAAATTGTAACCGGACATTTTATTTTCCTCAAACAAATAGTTACATATAAGATTTCAAGGATTTCTAAGACTTTTTGTTTTTGGCCAAACATGTAATCCTATGACTGTTTTTTTCCAATGAGTCCACACCCCGAAATTGATGTGTTGTAGATTTGTCTTTTGCAGCTTAATGTTTTACATTTTGGGTGTAAATCTATGTGATCTTTTAAAATGTGGCACCTACAGAACAATAAAATATTAATTAATAGCCTTTTCATACACCTTTTAGGCTAAGAAATGTGATGATAACCATTCCTTGTATACTAATCTCAGGAATACTTCCAGAAGGCTACAGCTTTCTGCACATCCCACGTGCGTCTAGGGGTGGTGGCGTTGGACTTGTCTACAAGTCAATTTTAAAAATATCTTTGCAGTCAAATGAGGTATTCAAATCGTTTGAGTGCCTTGATTGTTTGATATCGAACCTGATCAAATCTCTGCAACTGTTAATTGTTTATAGGCCCCCAAATTCCAATAATAATGACTTTTTTGAGGAATTTACATCACTTCTTGAAACAAAGTTAATGTCAAAAGTCGACTTGTTGATACTTGGCGATTTTAATATTCACTTTGAAAACAGTTCTGACCCACTGAGTAATCGCTTTCGAGAAATATTGCTTACCTACAATCTTCAACAGCATGTCAACAAAAAGACACATAATAAAGGTCATCTTCTTGATGTTGTCATTACACGCCAAGATGAGATACATATACATGATGTACTGGTGGAAGAAAACAATATCGTTTCGTAAATTCAAATCTCTAAGCAGCGATACCTTTTGTGAAACAATTGGTACATCAAACTTTTCCGACATCCGTGAATTATGTGATGTGAATGTAAAAGCTGATTTGTATGATTCAACACTGAGAAAGATCATTGACGATCTAGTTCCGCTAACCACTAAAACATTTACTGTTAGACCAGGAAATGAGTGGAGTAACCATCAAATAGCTGAAGCAAAACAAAAACGCAGAAAAGCTGAGATAAAGTGGCGTGAGACCTCCCTTCATATCCATAAAGATCTTTACCGAGAAGAGAAAAACAAAGTCAAAAATATCATTGAACAATCAAAAGTTTCCTTCTACAATGAAAAAATTCAAAATAGTGCCAACAAACAGAAAGAACTATTCTGTGTTGTTAATAAACTGATTGATCATTCCTCCTCGACTGTTGTCTTACCTGATTGCACTGATAAATGTCTGCTAGCAGAAGAGTTTTCAAACTTCTTCTCCGATAAAATAACACTTATACGAACAGAACTTGATAAATGTAACAATTCCTGTGATTTTGTACCCAAATATGAGACGCCAACGGAAGTGTGCATTGACAATTTCGATTTAGTTAGCGAATCTGTTGTGTCAGATATTATTGACCCCCTTCCCACATCTTTACTAAAAGAAAACCTTAATTTATTCTTACCTGTAATTACTGATATCATAAATTCTTGTATTCAAGAACGAAAAGTACCCGATTGTTTTAAAGTTGCTAATGTCGTTCCAGTAATTAAAAAATCAACTTTAGATAGAAATGTGCTAAAAAAAAGTACCGTCCTGTATCAAACTTAAGTTTTATCTCCAAAATTTTTGAAAAATGTATAGCCAAACAACTGATTAAACATATTAACACAAACGACCTTCATGATAGTCTACAGAGTGCATATCGTAAGTTTCACAGTGTTGAGACAGCGTTTATCAAAGTGCAAGATGATATATTAAGGTCAATAGACAATAGAAACTGTGTTATTTTAGTACTTTTAGATTTGTCCGCAGCCTTTCACAGTTTGACACCATATATTCCAATTCTACTGTCCTTATACAAAGACTTCAGATAGACTTTGGTGTCAAAGGCTCTGCACTTCAGCTACTTGAAAGTTATCTTACTGATAGAAAGCAGAGGGTTGTTATCGGTAATGTGACGTCAGACTATCATAAGAATTTATATGGAGTACCACAAGGATCGGCCCTTGGACCCATTTTATACTGCTCCAGTTAGTAAAATTGTTAAAAGACATGGTCTTGACTATCATATTTATGCTGATGATACCCAGCTGTATTTAAGTTTTAATCCTTTAAATGCGAATGAGCATGCTTTGAGCAAATCTAATATTGAGCAGTGTATCAATGAAATTAAATTATGGATGTCTGTAAATTTTCTATGCTTAAATGGTGATAAAACTGAATTTATTTTGCTTGGATCTAATCATAACCTCAACACCATAACTGATTCCACTTCGATTAAGATTGATGGAAATGAAATTACTCCTAGTAACTCTGTTCGCAATATTGAAGCTTATTTTGATAGTAATATGACCATGTCTAATCACGTGAACAATATTTGTAAATCCTGCTACTTTCATATCCGTAATATTGGCAAAAGTCATAATATTTCTTTCCCCGGATTCAACTAAAACGCTTGTTCATGCTTTTATTACTTCAAGACTTGATACTTTTAACTCACTTTTATCCGGCTTACCCAATAAATTAATATACAAATTGCAAAAAATTCAAAACACCGCTGCACGACTTATTACCCTTACGAAAAGACATGATCATATTACTCCCATACTTAAACAACTTCACTGGCTTCCCGTTCCATATCGTATTCAATTTAAGAATCTTTTAACTGCTTTATAAATGTTTTCATGGCTTAGCCCTATCTTATTTATGTCATCTAATTGAAAAACAAACAAATGCTCGCAGTCTCCGTAGTTCAAATGACATTTATCGTCTCAAACTAAGATCTGCTAGAATGGTTACATATGGTGAAAGATCGTTTTCATTTCTAGCCCTAAACCTGTGGAATGATTTAAAACCATCTGGTTCTGATACTGATATTCGTTCCAGCCCTTCAGTACAATCTTTTAAATGTGCTCTTAAAACTTACTTATTTTTAATTAGATATATATTATTTTATTATATTGCATCTTTTTGTAGTCTTTTAGTTGTTTTATATATTTTCTGTTTTACTGGTATATGATTGTAAAGCGCTTCTGAACACCGTTGGTGGAATTAGCGCTATATAAATGTTTTAATAATAAATAATAATAATAAAGAATTATGTCAAATCTCCCTTTTTCCACCTCATTTTGTCAGGAATTTGATTTGAAAATTAAAACAACATGCTTCCACAAAATATTTACCCTATGTAATTTCAAGGATACCTCTGATTGTTAAAATGTTTTAAATGCTGAGATATTCACAAAAAGGTAAAATATGCGACAACTCTTGTTGACTGCTCGGACGATTTAGCTGCTGTGGACGTATGTTTTGTTGCCTGGCAACCTATCTTACGCGAATCACGTCAAAATATGGTACATCAAAGTTGTGGATCCTGTAGAGGTCACAATTTTAATTCGATTTTGAAATGCATGTTTATAACCTAAAGATCTTGATTCTTTTCGATATTTGCGCATAATAAATTGTAAGTTAATGAATTATGGCCTTTGATTGTAGGAAAAATCACTCTCGTAAATGTGGGCGTATCCTGCTTGGCAGTGCCAGCTTACTTTTTTTTTTAAAAGTTGTACCGGTGTTTTAGGATATTTTTTTCAAAAATCTTACAAATAGAACATGTTAAGGAAATAGGGCGATAATTTTTTCTGGTAATTTAACGTCCACTCAACACAAACTAGGTCATTTTGGGACTAACGTATGGCTTTCAATTTTTATTTCAATATTTCGCATGCGCATAGGGGTCTTTAGCAGTGGGAGGAAACCTTTGTGCCCGGAGGGAACCCACGAGATTGAGAAGGCGCCGCTATCTCCATGTCACATACGCTCCCACTAGGGCTCGAAACCATAGCCACAAGCAAGAGGTGACCGGCCAGCTAGAGGCCGAAGCGCGGCATTCTAGACCACTAGGCCATCCCAGGTTTGATTATTACTGTTTACGTTTTCCATTTTTACAACTGATTTTACTAATTTCCACCACTGATTTGATGTGACTTTATAATTATTTATTTTATTGGTAATTTTAGATTTAAAGTCATCTTTCGCATGACGTATCAGTGAAATTACTTCGTTTCTAATTTTACGGAACTTAAGCCAATGGTTTGGGTTATCTGACTTTTTGGCACGCTTATGGGCTCTGTATTTTTGTCGAATTTTTAGGCTGACGCAGTTGTTCATAAAAGGTTGGGTCTAATTGTGACTACTTTACTAGGAATGAATATTGATGTATTTTCGTCTAGGACATTTTTAAAATCATTATATAATATATTGATATCCTTACTATTAAAAACCGTTGTTGATCATTCTATTTGTTTAAGAGAATTACACAAGCCTTCAAAATTTCTAATTTTCCGTTTATATGATAATTGTTTATAGGTGTTAAAGTTAATTTCTACAGTTATTAACGAATGAGTACTACATATAGGGTCTAATACTGTATATTTAGAGACAAGATTCCTTTTATTTATAATGAACAGATCTATGCATGTTCCGGGATTGGTTGTAAAGTTATTGGTTCATATATGGGATTTACTAGATTAAAGCGTTGTAATATTACACCTACTGTCTGTTCCAGGTAATACTACGACTCGAAAATTGCTTGTCATTTCTTCAAATTTTTGATTAAATTGACTAAAACTTCGCGAAATACCTGGAATGATGACCCCGTTGCTTTCTGTCTTGTGAGAACTAAGTTTGGGTCAAGTATTATAGCCTTACTCCTTTGAAAAATCGAAGTTTGTTCTAAATTGTTATGGTGCAGGTCTTTTTTTACATGAGAAGAGAGGTTACTTGTTATAAATATTATTATACCACCACCGTGTCTGTACAGGAGTGTGATAACCTGGTAGACATACCCTGGAATCAGAAATAGAATGATCCAGATGTGACTCAGTTATACATATAATATGATAATTACCTAATTCTGCTTCCTATCAGAACTTTTCTGTCTGCGTCGGAAAAAGAATCGCTAGTTGGCTATGCTCGCATTTGCGCCGTGAGATAGTTAATGTCGGACGGAAACTCTTAATATTCCGAAAGATTCGCCACCTGCATGTCATTTCTTGATGTGCGCTGAACACTTGGATATATTATACAAAGTTACGTAAACCAAACCTTTTGAATTATAGCCAATCATACTTCAAAGACGTAAGCATGTCACGCTATATTATCGGTTGTGTGCTCGGGTCCATAGCATATAGAGGCCTTAATTCACTCTCATAGCTTCTAATTTTCGTGCTTTCCCCTCCTCCTACTTATGGCAGTCGGCGATGACCCTCGTTCATTGATTTTTTGTTGTCGGAAATTTATCTTCCTCGCCCCCCTATGTCGGCTAAATTTTGGTTTCTGGCTTCGGGCCTGTAACTCAGTATGCTATGACATGTGTCGGATTGTCCTGTTGATTAATAATGTAATGATACACTTTAATCGTGTGTATCAGAGACTATAGCTACGTCTACACTAGCAGCATTCCTAAAAGCCGGCTTTTTCAATTTCTCAATCGTAAAAGCCGGCTTTTTAAAATCCGGCAATAATTGAGGGATTTTTCAGAATCAAAAAGCCGGCAATTTTATCGGGTACCCGGATGTCATCCTTCCCGAACTTCCGTACATTCATAACATTGGCACAAATAACGAAGGTCGGTGTTCATCGTCTTTTACCGTTACAAAACTTCAGTCAGTGTAGACGCTACACTTGAAAAAGCCGGGTTTTTAAAAAGCCGGCTTTTACTAGCCTAGTGTAGACGAAGCTTATGAACAAGGCTAAAACAGGACCTAGTTTGTATAATTTATAAGTGATAACATTTCCACACACATGGTAATTGTTTGAGACATTCGAACGTATATACATAAGCTGATTAACAACTAAATTATATTTACAATAGCTTGTTACATTAACTTGACAGAGGATTGTGTTCCATTATTATTTCCGTCTTTTTCTTCAGAAATTTTATAAATTTTATATTATGAAAAATAGACAATTTATGTAACTGAAAATTCTATTGGGTTTGTACATACTTAAAGTGACATTAAATGTTTTATACATTTCCACATATATTATTTGTTCCTTTTATACATTACGTATATAGCATCTAGTCATAAGAGATAATACAAAAATCACCATATAGATCATCGCCAATAGAAGGCTTGATCTCGCCTAAACTCAACACTCTGCATTTTTCGACACTAAATTTGATTGGGTATATGCCCCAACCGTGATCCAATCAGATTCCTTCGTTAAATGGGTTACTAAAAATTAGTGTTGTGCGGTTTTTAAATTTTCTTTCGGTTTCGGTTTTCGGTTTTTCTGGGGCAAAAAAACTCGGTTTCGGTTTTCGGTTTTTTATTCATTTCAAAACTGTATTATAAATGTACTGATTTATAGTTATCTTATACAGCCTACTTGGAAGCCAGAAAAGATATCAAACATATTGATGTAAATTGTAAACAACAAGTTTTTTTACTGTTAAGATGACTTTAATTACGACTACTAAATACAAAGTTACTGTAAAAAAAAAAAAGATTTGACAAACTTATTTTAGGTGCACCTTCAAGTTGGATGTGTTTCCGAATTCAGCAGAAACATGCTTTTCACAAAGATTGAACTATATTTAGTACTGTCCATAGAAATGTACTGTCATCCAATCTTTCGTAGTGAGAAAGCCATGGACTTGGAAGACATTTTACTTCTTGAGGAAGCCATCGTGCCTAATATTGACAACCGGCTAAGGGCTACATAAAATTTTGGATTATAAACGGAAACGAATTGAGAAAATAAATAGTCTAGGCCGTCCAGACTTATTAAACTATTAAACACTCTATACATAGGGGGCCTGGTTGATCTAAAATCAAAACGAAAGTGGTGGTTACATTAAAATTTTGGAATTTATCAAACATTTCCGAAACGAAAAACGGGTAAATTAAAATTTAGGAATTTGGAAAAATAACCGAAACGCATGGTTATTTTTTTTGTTTTATCGGTTCGGTTTTCGGTTTATATGTAAAAACCGCGGTTATTCGGTTAAACCGAAAAACCGCACATCACTACTAAAAATAGACTACTTTCAAACACAGAGCAAGTGATCAACGAATTCCTTATTGGTTGTCCTTTATTGTGTGGTGCGAGGGCTCATTGCGTGCCAGTTTGATCTCGGCGACAGTACAGCGTGAGTGTCACAACCGCTGATTGGACAATGCTAATTAGTCGCATGAATACACAACAAGCGTAAAATTTAAAGAATTGCACAGTGTTGGAGCAACGGTTAGATGTTGTAAAACTCGCGGCCGTTACTTCAGGAACATGCATATAGATATGATGAATATATGCATGTAAAACATATGATATGGTCCTAGTTTCATTTTATTGACTTTACTTGTCTTAACTAGTATACGTGTCTCATATAATATTCATGTGCTTTAGTGGGGTTGTTTCTGCTAATTTGAATGTGTCGTTAACATTTTCGTATGCTAAAAAAAAATTTAAAAAATTTAAAAAAGAGAATAAAAAAAAATATATTCTACATTGGCCGAGCGTCCCAATAGTGTCTTGAATAACCAGACGCTCAGTGTGAGTTATCTCCCTTCCAAAAGTAGTATCGTCGTAAAGTGCACAAAAAAGCCGAAATTAAAAACATGCCTGTGACTACAAAAAGAAAAGCCCAAATCCGATTTGAAAAACCGATTTATTATATCACCGTTACACCCTAAGGAAGGCTGAGTTCAAATGTTTGGAAAAATTCGGAACAAAATTTCCATACAAAATGGCCGCCGCGTGTACGCGAATACTGTTATAAAATGGTATATCAAGGTTGTGGACCCAGTAAAGGTCACAATTTTGATTCAATTTTGATGAAACTTGAAATGCATGGTTATAACCCAAAGATCTTGGTTCCTTTCGATATTTGCGCATATCGTATCGTAACTTCCTGAATTATGACCCCTGATTACACGCAAAATTGTCTTGGTTTAGCTTGTGGTACCTTTGGAGGTTACAATAATTATTCGATTTAAAAAAAATCGTTTGATCATATCACCGTTACACCCTACGGAAGATTGAATTCGAATTTCAGTAAAAATTGGACCACAATTGCCATACAAAATGGCCGCCATTCGTACGCGAATACTGTTAAAAAATGGTATATCAAGGTTGTGGACCCTGTAGAGGTCACAATTTTAATTCGATTTTGATGAAACTTGAAATGCATGGTTATAACCCAAAGATCTTGATTCCTTTCGATATTTGCGCATATCGGATCGTAACTTTATGAATTATGACCCCTGATTATACGCAAAATCAACCTCGTTTAGCTTGTGGTCCCTCTGGAGGTCACAATTATTATCTGATTTAAAAAATCGTTTGATTATATCACCGTTACGCCCTTAGGAAAGTCGAGTTCGAATTTCGGAAAAATTGGACCAAAATTGCCATACAAAATGGCCGCCATTCGCACGCGAATACTGTTAAAAAATGGTATATCAAGGCTGTGGACCCTGTAGAGGTCACAATTTTAATTCGATTTTGATGAAACTTGAAATGCATGGTTATAACCCAAAGATCTTGGTTCCTTTCGATATTTGCGCATATCGGTATGTAACTTTATGAATTATGGCCCCTGATTATACGCAAAATCGTCTTTGTTTAGCTTGTGGTCCCTGTGGAGGTCACACTTATTATCCGATTTAAAAAAAATCGTTTGATTATATCACCGTTACACCCTAAGGAAGGTTAAGTTCAAATTTGGACAAATTCGGAACAAAATTGCCATACAAAATGGCCGCCACGTGTACGCGAATACTGTTATAAAATGGTATATCAAGGTTATGGACCCAGTATAGGTCACAATTTTGATGAAACTTAAAATGCATGCTTATAATCCAAGGATCTTGGTTCCTTTTGTTATTTGCACATATCAGATCATAACTTCCTGAATTATGGCCCCTGATTGTCCGAAAAATTGCCTATGGTCCCTCTGGAGGTCACGATTATTATCCGATTAAAATTTTTTTTCAGGGAAATCGGACCATAATTGCCAGACAAAATGGCCGCCGTTTGTACGCGAATACTGTTAAAAAATGGTATATCAAGGTTGTGGACCCAGTATAGGTCACAATTTTAATTCGATTTTGATGAAACTTGAAATGCATGTTTATAACCTAAAGATTTTGATTCTTTTCGATATTTGCGCTTATCAAATTGTAATTTAATGAATTATAGCCTTTGATTGTAGGAAAAATCACTTTCGGTTTTGCTTGTTCTCTAACCATCTCTCGAAAATGTGGGCGTATCCTGCTTGGCAGTGCCAGCTTACTATCTTTTAACCAAGTTGAAGTCAATGTACGGCCATGACATGTACTTATGGTGTGATCTTGAATTATTGATTAGTAATACACATAAGACATTTGTTATTGCTATACATATATGTTTCAAAAGGATACAAGAACGCAATAATGAAAGTCTATACAACAGTTAATTTGATATTGAAAATTCTGGACAAATTACAGTTACTGAGGAGACTATTAATAAATAATTTATATATTATTATAATCTATTGATGTGATACCTTGGAATTTTCTTGAGGACATGGTTAAGTATCATTTACGGTAGATTTTGGGGTCGAGGTGGCTGGAAACAGACCGACGTCTAACAAAGATTGTTGTCTTTAGGTTGTATTAGGCCCGATAGAATTTATGACACATCCAATTTGTTCACTTGATGTTGGGTTGATGACATTTGTGGTTATGTTGACCTCTGGCCCGTTTCTATATTCTGATGAACTGACGGGGCCTTGGTATAGTATCTCGAGTGTTGTTTTGATTAGTAACAATCAAACTTTGGAGATCAGCTTCTGAGTTTATAACGGTGTTTTCGCCAACAAGTGGTTGGACATATATATACGACCATCGTATGTCCAGCAATTAGTAATATGTTTTGATTTTAACAGATCTCTAGTCTTCTTGTACAGCGGCGATCGTCTATGAGTTAATGCTTCGTTTACAAATATTTTTGGGCAACGCCTTTCGTTGAAAGGTTTTAAGTTACGTTTGATGCCAAACACAGCGGCCCCGTGGCGATAACTAATAAATCGGACAATGATATCCCTGGTTTTATTATGAGCACGCTTTCCAACTCGATGGCTACCTCCAATTTGGTTTATAGTAATTTCCCAGGATTTAATTATTAACTAAGTCTTATTAACACTAAGTGGTCCGTATTTTCTATACTTTTTTATATTAGAACAGAGAATTTTAGACACGTCCTTCTAGAGTATTGCTCAAGATCATCTATTCGTTCTTTTAGTGATGAAATATTTTCAATCACGTGACCCCCCTGGCCCATGGTTCACCTAGACGGGAGGTCAGATTGGCCCACTCTGATCAATCGGCTTTGGTCGTTTTAGCTCTGTAGAATGTACCCTTTCCAGTTTGATGCTCCGTTGTTTATTCACTCAGCATAATGTCTACCTTTGTGTCCTAAGTACATTCTACAGAGCGGCGGCTTGGGTCAATCAGGTTGGCAAGTATTTTTTTTTTACTTCTGGCTTGAGTATACTCCTCGTCGAGCCCTGAGGCAATGCACTGGTGACCCGTGCTAGTCCTCCCCCTGGTAGGCAGGGCAGTAACCTGGGGGAAGACGAGGGGTGAATAATAAAAAAATATATACATGGATCCCCCAATCCCCCCCCCCACACCAACAATTAATAAAAGACAGAAACGTCCTAATACAGAGGACGTTTCTAATTTATTTAAAAATAAAATGGCAAAGTCATGGCCGAGGTTTCTCTTGATTGAGAGCCCCTCTACTGACTTATCCAAAGTCTCACCTTTTTTAATAGATAAGGGCATTGTCGGCTTGGCCGGTGAACCCAAATCTATTAAGAAATTAAAAAATGGAACACTTTTGATAGAATGTGCGAAGGAGCAGCGTGCCACCATGCTTCTCAAGTCAACAACTTTGGCAGACATTCCTATCAAGGTGTCTCCACATAGATTTTTAAATTCCAGTAGAGGTGTTATTCGATGTCGAGACCTTGAAGGCAGCAGTGAGGATAAAATGGTTGAATACCTTTCTTCTCAAGGCGTCCAACAAGTTAAACGTATTAGTGTACGCCGAGGAGAGAAGGTGATTCCTACAAGCACCTATATCCTCACTTTTAATCGTCCCGACATACCGAAATCAATTAAGGCAGGTTATTTAAATATACCTGTTGATTCTTATATTTCCAACCCTCTTCGCTGCTATAAATGTCAGAGATTTGGACACAGCAAGACCGTCTGCAGGGGCAAAGACACCTGCGCTCGTTGTGGCCATGAAGGCCACGAGAGCGCTGCCTGCCAGACTGAGTTTTGCTGCGTTAATTGCAAGGGTAAGCATTTTGCTTATTCTCGCGAATGTCCAGTATGGCAGAAAGAGAAAAGAATTCAACAGGTAATGTCTGAACGGAAGATTCCGTATTTCGACGCTAGGAAACAAGTAGAACTGACTTCACTCATTGCACCAGAAGGGAAATCCTTTTCGAGTGTAGTTAAAGTTTCTACAACATCCATATCTGTTCAGACAGACATAACTTGGCCACGTAAAGAGAAAAAACCTAAGACTTTGCCAACATCAGATCATGTAAGAGTGGTCTAGATCCCCATTGAGAGATCGAGTCAAAGCACTAACTCTCTCCCTGAGAAGATTGTATCCCTCTTGCCTCCATCTGGAGATATTGAGATAATTCCCAATACTCCAATCCAAAATGGCAAGAAGTATCCTCCCTTGCGCGCCTCTAAAGCTGACACTGCTGATTCCAGTTCCAATGGGTCAGGGGTGCAGTTTCAGGGTATTCCATCCGCAAAGGAGAAAACAGTGCATACTAAAAAACATCAAAAAAATTTAAACAAATTTAGAGAGAAAGAATCTAAGGGTTCAAAAAACCCTATCACTCTCTTTAATAAATATGGGGATGATCTGATGGACGACATTACTGTAGTGGATGTCCATGAGGACCCACTCAGTAAGCCGCCAAAATTTAAATTTCCCTGACAATGGCTAATTCCATTATTCAATGGAATTGTCGTGGTTTAAAACCAAATTTTAATGAAGTTCAACTTTTAATTCAAAAGTATAATCCTTTAGCTATTTGTTTACAGGAAACATTTTTAAAGACTTCTGACACATTGTCTTTTAGACATTTTGTTGGTTATCATCATCATTTAGTTGGTGATGGTAGAGCTCATGGGGGTGTTTCTGTTATTCTTAATGGAAACATTCCTCAGAGTAAAGTCCCTCTTAACTCGCCGTTACAGGCAGTTGCAGTCCGGGTGACTTTGCATATTCCAATAACAATTTGCTCTGTATATCTTCCACCAAGTTTACATCTTAATCCCAAAGATCTTGATGACCTTGTTGCTCAACTTCCTCTCCCGTTTATTATTACGGGAGATTTCAATGGTCATCATTCACTCTGGGGTAGTCCAGATGATAACAACAGAGGTAAACAAATAGCGGACTTCATTAATATTAATAATTTGTGTTTATTAAATGATGACTCGCCTACTTACTTACATCCTGCCACAGCTTCTTTTTCTTCTCTTGATCTCACCATTTGCTCTCCGGTCCTGTTTCAGGATTTTACATGGAGAGTAAATGAAGATCTTTGTGGCAGTGATCACTTTCCAATCTTGATTGAAAATAATGGCCCCTCTCCGGTCGAAAGACCTCAGAGGTGGAAGTTGCATAAGGCTGATTGGGCTCTGTTTGAATCTTTGTGTCTCTTCTCTTTTGATGCAAAAGAGTTAGAAGATGCAGATGAGCCCATGGCCTTATTCACTTCCATTCTTCAAGATGTAGCTAAGCAGGCGATTCCAAAAACCACGACAGATCCAAAACGTTTCAATAAACCATGGTATAATGACGATTGCAAATCCGCTCTAAGAGAGCGTGATCGTATCCTGAGACGATTAAAAAAATATCCTTCCATGGAGAATATTGCGGCATACCAAATGGTCCGGGCGAAGGCCCGCAGAACCATACGTCAAGCAAAGAAGTCTTCATGGCAGGGTTATGTCTCAAGAATCAATTCCCGTACCACATCAAAATCGGTATGGGATAGGATTCGTAGGATTAAAGGTAAAAGTAGTGCATTATCAGTTAACCATCTCAATGTTGATAATACCACCTTAACAACATTTCCTGATATTGCTAATTCTCTGGCCAGTACATTTTAATTCAATTCATCATCCAATTTCTCCTCTGATGCCTTTCGGGGCATTAAGAATCAACAGGAGAAAAGGAGACTTAATTTCAAGTCCCGTAATGATGAATGTTATAATGATCGTTTTTCCATTGCAGAGCTCCGTGATTCGTTAAAGCGAGCTCGGGACACTGCAACTGGTCCAGATGAAATACACTACCAAATTTTAAAACATCTACCTTATCCAACACTTATAATTTTACTTGATCTTTTTAACCGGATTTGGATTGATGGGAATTTTCCTCCTTCGTGGCATGAAGCCACAATAATTCCCATGCCAAAACCGGGTAAAGATCATACGAATCCAACCAACTATCGCCCGATCGCTTTAACAGGCTGTATTTGCAAAACCATGGAGAGATTGATTAATCGAAGGCTTGTTTGGTACCTTGAGTCCAACAACCTTATTACTAACCTCCAATGTGGATTTCGGTCCCAAAGGAGCACTCTTGATCATCTCGTTCGATTTGAAACGTTCGTCAGGGACGCTTTCATCCAGAAGCAACATTTAGTTGCAATATTTTTTGATCTGGAGAAAGCATATGATACCACGTGGAAACATGGTATCATGCGCGACCTCCAAAACCTCGGCCTACGAGGTCGCTTACTTATCTTCATTAAAAATTTCCTCGAAGATAGGTCATTTAAGGTACGACTGGGATCAATCTTCTCTGACCCATTTCCTCAAGAAATGGGGGTTCCTCAGGGAAGTATTTTATCTTCTACACTTTTTGCTATAAAAATTAATACGATCCCAGCGTGCCTTAAACCAGGTACAAACGGGGCTCTCTATGTTGATGACTTTCAGATGTGCTATGGTTCAACAGACATGCGGATAATCGAACGTAAGTTGCAGTTTTGTTTGAATTCACTTCAACAATGGGCAACCAAAAATGGATTTCGTTTTTCGAAGTCCAAGACTGTCTGCATGCATTTCTGTCAGAAAAGAGGTTTGCATCCTGATCCAGAACTTTTCTTGGATGGCAACCGCCTTCCAGTTGTGGATGAAACCAAATTTCTGGGGCTGATATTTGATAAGAAATTATCATTTATCCCCCATATTAAAAACCTAAAAAAGAAATGTCTGAAAGCCCTTAACATATTGAGAGTCCTATCAAATACTGACTGGGGAGCAGACCGTAAGGTCTTGCTCCGATTATATCGAGCATTAATAAGATCTAAACTCGATTATGGGTGTATTGTGTATGGGTCGGCCCGCGAGTCTTATCTCAAAGAGCTCGACACCATACACAACCAGGGACTTAGAATCAGCTTAGGAGCATTTCGTACATCTCCAGTGGACAGTTTATACGTCGAGGCGCATGAGCCCTCATTGCACAACAGACGTGATAAACTGGCCCTGCAGTATGCTACGAAAATTGCATCACTTCCAAACCATATTTCATTTAACACCATATTCAGACCTCTTCACGAACATTTGTATCTTGTGAAGACTAAAGTCATTCCATCCTTCGTTATTCGCATACAACCCCTTTTGTCGGAGGCTGGTATCAGCCTTGACGGTATTGCGAATACCCCTTTCTTTGAGACTCCACCGTGGGCTGTATCTCCCCCAAAGATCGATTTCGATCTTACTAAACATAAAAAGAGAGATACAATTTCGACGGTTTTCCAATCTCTCTTTCGAGAGCTAAGGTCTAAATATGGTGATTATATTCCCATTTATACAGATGGTTCGAAAGATGGTGATCGGGTAGCTTCGGCTACCGTGACACCATCCGAGACCATTTCCGTCAGCCTCCCACCTGCTGCTTCTATTTTTACAGCTGAGCTCCAGGCTATTCTCCAAGCCTTGGAGTTCATTCAGTCCTCATCAGTTTTAAAACACATTATCTTTTCTGATTCTTTGTCCTCATTACAAGCTATTAATAACAAACAGCTTGATCACCCATTAATAGCAGACATTTATTGTCTGCTATTGTCCTATGAGTTTATCAACAAGGACATTGTCCTTTGTTGGCTCCCCAGTCATATGGATATAAAAGGGAATGATCGAGCAGACTCGGCTGCCAAGTCTGCTTTAGATCTTCCCATAACCGATTTTTTAACATCATTTAAGGATTTTAAATCCATAATTAATAATTCCATATATCATCGATGGCAACGGTCTTGGGATCTTGCAGGCACAAACAAACTTCATCACATCAAGCCTCTCTTAGGAGACTGGCCAAGCTCCTATAGAACCAACAGGAGAGATGAGGTTGTCTTGTGTCGCTCTCGCATAGGTCATTCCTTTTTAACACATATTTTCATCTTAATGCGAGAGCTTCAACCAGAATGTGAACACTGTAATGTTCCTTTGACAGTTAAGCACATTTTAATTGAGTGCAAGCATCTCAAGGATATTAGATTAAATCATTTCCGTTGCCAGTCACTACAACATTTGTTTGCCAAACCGGGTCTATATTGTAATTTACTAGACTTTTTAAAAGAGACAGGATTTTATCATAAATTTTAATTGTATATATTATCATTTCATTTTTGTATTTTAAATATTTTTATGCATAAAACGATTTATTTTACTTTTATTTAAGTTACTATACTGTGATATTGTTTTTATTTATGCATATAATAGTTTCTGTGATATAATTTAACCTGTCTCAGAAAATCATTTGTTTGGCGCAATATGGCCCGGTTGGTGCTGACGTGCCATAAAATCACATTTCATTTCATTTCATTTCATTTCAATCAATGGCGTTGTTAGAGTAGGCTGGATGAGGGTGGCTAATTTATTTACTAATGCGTCCCTTTTTAAGAGTTCAACTAAAAAGTATCGTATAGATTCGTCATCCTTTATCACACTATCCAAGAAATCAGTTGTACTGCTGTTGGCAGATCTTGTACTTGAGTGGTCTTGTCTTGGTCGTTTTTTTTCTGTCTCTACCCATTATATGTAGATATTTGCTGTGTATAAACCAACTAAATGATACTCACAAAAACTCAGGTGAGCTGTATTCAGAATGTATATATTCAGGAAAGTTGATATATCAAATAATCTGGTTTATATTGTTTTAAAATATATGATTCTGTGTCACTGGGGTATAATAATCACAATACCTATTTTTTAAAAGTTGTCCTAATGTTATCACTGAACTTATTGGAAAAAAACTCTCTGGCTATCTATTCGACCTCTAGTCCGCCATCTTGTAGTTTACAGATATTGTTAATTTGAGCATTCGTAGACATTATAATCGTCAAAATATACACCAATATTTCGGGCGGATTCAACCGGACAGATAGTATGTATTATCACAACCGCATTGTTTAACTATATCTAATTTCATTGTGTTGCAGAAAGAGGTACAAAATCTAGAAGATGCTGCAGATGAACTGGTATTGGTAGATTCAGATGAATTAATTCCATATCCTTTTTTGGAATAAGAAAAAACTTTCTGTTCAGTTAAAGGCAGGGTTTCATCCACTGGGGGGTAAACGTACCTCCCTTTGCTTGAAGAAAGGGGGTATGTACCCACCTTCTGTCTGATGAGTAACGTTTTCAAAAACTGTGTTTTGTGTAAGAAAAGGGGTGTTTAAATGATCTGTAACTAAAGAGGTTATCAAATTACATGGTTTATTCAAGTTATGTTATTCACAGCCTGTCAATTCCCAACCTGTGTGCTGACTGTATAGTCTCGATTTACTATGGCTCAATTCGTACACATGAATGATACTATGCTTCTTACATAATATGTACCTTTTCATTACAAAAGTTCATTTTATCAGTGCATCAAATATAGGAATTTTAAAGCAACAGATGACACTCACTTTCATTTAATTCAAACATGTAGCAAAATTTTTATTAGTCGTTTCAGAAAGTTTTAGCCAAATATTTTATATCATTAAGCTGCCATATGTATTATATATGAAAGCTTATTGTCCCCCGCCTTTCGAAGAAAGCAGGGGACTATTAAAATGGGTTCGTCCGTCTGTCACACTTTTTGGGACACAATAAGTCTCCTTCTAAATGAGCTAGAATGTTCAAATTTGGTGTAGGTGTTTATTAGGCCAATGCCTAGATGGAGTTCGAAGATGAGCATTTTCTGCTTAGGGTTAGCAGAGATAAGCAATTTGATTGGTTGATGCTTTAGGACACGATAACTTTTGTTCTAATTAAGTGAGAGTGATGAAACTTTGTGTATAGTTTCATTACATCAATACCTTGACTGAGTTCGATAATGAGCATGTTCTGCTCATGGTAAACAGAGCGATAAGCAATTTGATTGGTCGAGACTTTGGAACACGATAACTCTCATTCTAATTGAGTTAGGATGTTTACACTTGGTGTAGGTGTTTATTATGTCCATACCTTGATGGAGTTTAAAGGTGAGCATTTTCTGCTTAGGGTAAGCAGAGAGGAGCAATTTGATTGGTTGGTGCTTATTAAGTTCTGATTAAGTGAGAGTGAAAACACTTGGTGTATAGCTTTAGCTTTAGTTTAAACATAGTTTATTGTACTATAGAACATAAATAAAGTACAAAAGGATTGGGACAAAAGTTACGAAAACTTACCGATGCCCTCTCCACATACATTGTAATTGACAGTTATGATAGTACAATTGAAAAGAACATACAAAAACGGAGGATATAGATGTTATAATAGATAGTTAAAAATCCCATAATAAAGAAATTCTTAGATATTTGGTTTATGAAAGTAAATTTTCCGACATGCTCAAAGAATCTCACTGGGGGATTTAGTATCTTCTTTTGAAATTTAATATGAGTAATCACCCTTGAGAATAAAAATCGAAATCGAAAATTTGAAGGGGAAACTCACAAAGTAGTAGTATTACGTACACAAAAATAAACAACAACAACAACAATCAACACATTTTTACAGTTGTGCAAATAGAAAAACAAAACAAAAATGAAACTACACTACGCATACTTATAAATTGAACCTTTTAGTTGATTTAATATATTTTTGTACTTGATTAAATATATTTTTGTACTTGATTAAATATATTTTTGTACTTGATTAAATATATAAATGTTAATGTCAGCATTTAAACTAGAATCACCCCAAAGAAGTATATTTAAGGTTATGGTGGTGAAGCTACCTATAGAATTGAAAAGTTCATTTCTTTCAATATCAAAAAAATTACATTCCATAAGATAGTGATTTGCGTTTTCGGATGACGCGCCACAAGAACATTCAGGATTTTCAATTAAATTTATCCGAAAAAGATCTGAGATGAGGGAACTGCACCCATGACGAAGTTTTGTGTGTAATATACACAACTTTCTATTACCACTCGCATAATAATTTGGAGCCTTTATTATCTCGAATCTCTCAGACAATTTTATTTTGAAAGTTTTGATATTTTCTATTTTCTTTGATGATGAATCCAATAAGTTCCAGTCTCAAATTGTTGACGGAAAGAACGAATTTTTATATAATGATGTTCTACAGAAGGGTGGGGAAATATGATCACTATTTCTTAAATTATATCTAAGTGTGTTTCTTTCAAAGGCATGGATAATATCTAGTAAGTATTGGGGTGCGTTATTGTTTAAGATTTTATGTAGGGTGGTAAGACGTCTTATACCTCGGCGTTCAGAAAGCCTGTTCCAACCAGATTCATAATAAAGCGCTGCACGGCTACAGAATTTTGGAAGTCCGGTGACTATTCTCGTGGCCTCTAATTGAATTTTTTCGATTTGTTCTGCGTCGGTTGACGAACAGCTATCCCAGACTTCACAAGCATATTCAAGAATAGAGCGAATATGTGCTTTATATATTTTATCAAGCGAGCTCCTAGTTTTAGTATATTTTAGCTTTCTTAGTATATTTAGTCGTTTCGAGGCTGACCTGCATAACATGTCTATGTGTGTGCTCCATTTGCAATCATCCGACAAGTTAATGCCGAGATGCTTGTGAGAATGAACGATTTCGATTTTGTTATCGCCGAATTTGAAATTTGGAGTGATTGACAAATTTTTGTTAGTGAAAATTACGATCTTAGTTTTATCGGGGTTGAATTTAATTGACCAATCTTTTGACCACCCGGAGAGTTTTTTTAAGTCTAAATTTAATGAAATTTCGAGGTCCGGTAAGTTTGTGTTGTTGCACCCAATTACTGTGTCATCGGCAAAGAGTCTAGCGGTATTATCTAAAGCATCCTGGATGTCATTAATATAGACAAGAAAGAGGAAAGGACCTAGTACAGATCCATGGGGTATCCCAGAGGCCAAAGTTGCATAACCCGAAAAGGAACTGTTGATGAAGACTCTTTGTTTTCTATCGGTGAGATAATTTTTGAACCAGTCTATCACGTTGTCACTTATACCGTAGCTAGATAGTTTGTGGAGCAAACCTAAACGATTAACACGGTCGAACGCTTTGGAGATGTCACAATATATGTGACATGAGTACTGTCGTTTGTCTATCGAAGAAAGCACGTCATGATAAATTTCTAGTAACTGATGCACAGTGGAATGTTTGGCTCTAAAGCCTGACTGAAGACAATTTAATAAATCATTACAATGAAAGTAATTGTAGACGTGTTTAAACACAATTTTTTCGAAGATTTTGCTCACTGACGATAATAAGGATATAGGACGATAGTTTGAAACGTTACCTCGATCCCCATTTTTAAACAAGGGCATAACATTTGCAATTTTCCATACACTTGGGAACGTGTTAGAACTAAGTGATTTGTTAAACAATAGTTTAAGGGGTAAGAATATCGTCGAAACGACATTTTTCAATTAACAGTTACTAATTTTATCCGGGCCGTTGGCCTTTTTTATACGCCCACATTGAAATGTGGTCGTATATTGCCGTCGCCCCCGTCCGTCCGTCTAGAGGCCAAAGTTAATATCCGATTGACTTTAAATTCATACACAGTGTTTAAGGTCATTAGACGAAGAAGCCTATTTATTTTCAGCGATTTCCGATAATAACTGTCAGAGTTATGGCCCTTGATCACTTAAAAAAATGTTGTGGATGCTCTAGAGGCCAAAGTTAATATCCGATTGTCTTAAATTTATACACAGTGTTTAAGGTCATAAAATGAAGAAGCCTATTGATTTTCAGCAATTTCCGATAATTACTGTCAGAATTATGGCCCTTGAACACTTTAAAAAATCTTGTGGACGCGCTAGAGGCTAAAGTTAATATCCGATTGACTTTAAATTTTAAGGTCATGAGACGAAGATGCCTATTGATTTTCAGCGTTTCCGATAATTACTGACTGGGTTATGGCCCTTGACCACTTTAAAAAATTTGTGGACGCTCTACAGGCTAAAGTTAAGTTTATACACAGTATTGAAGGTCATGAGACGAACAAGTATATTGAGTTTCAATGAATTTAGATAACTTGAACAGCATGGAGGAGAACTTTATACAAGCCAAACAAATTCCAATAATTTTCTGATAATTACATAATGAGTTGTTACTTTTAATCAGATTTTAGTGTATTATAAATGTTTCATTACTGAAAAAAGTAAAATATGTGACAACTCTTGTTGACTGCCCGGACGATTTAGCTGCTGTGGGCGTATGTTTCGTTGCCTGGCAACCTAGGTTTATTTTTAGGGTTAGGATAAGATCAATAATCTCTTGATCGGTAATTTCCGGCATGTGAAACAGAGAGTTTGTTCGTTTGGGAAAATAAGGAAATTCCTTTTTGTCATCATTGTTGGAAACAGAACCGAAGAATGTATTTAAAGTTCGGCCTTATCGAAATCTGAATGTGCAATAATGCCTGTATTGCTTGATATTAATGGTGTTATATCAGAATCTACTTTTTCACGTATATAATGCTTAATATGTTTCGAAAAATTTTGAGGACTCGTTTAAGGATTTGATAATTCAGATACCAACCTGTCATTATACTCTGTTTTTAAAACTTTTTTTAAATTATTAACTTTATTACGTTGATGTTTGTATTTCATCAAATGGATAGGTCGTTTTGTTCGAATAGCCTGCTTCCTTAAACGATCACGAATCTGAATCTCCTTACGTAGACATGAATTAAACCATGGTTTATCCTAAGGTCGAATAATTACTTTCTTCCCAGGAATACATTCGTTTGTAAATTGTGTAAGAATTGAATAGAATATATCAATTGCATTATTTATGTGAAGAGGGGTAAGAGCTTCTTCCCGATTAAAATCAGAAATAAGATTATTTAACTTTTCGTAGTCTGCTAGCTTGTAGAGAACAATTTCTCGTTCAAAACAACGGTTAGAATAAGTACATAAGTCTAGAACCGCAGCAACACCTTTGTGGTCTGATATGTTCTTATCAATACCTATAGTTTCACTAAGACATATCTTAATCTCGTCTTGAATAAGAATCACGTCTAGCAAGGATGATTTTGAAGCGGTAACTCTAGTTGGTTCATGAATGATATTTTTCAGATTGTTACAGCATCAAATCATAGAGTTGACAATTTTTTAGACCTAAAAGATCAAAATTGAGATCCCCGATTATGATTATATTTTTTGAGAATTGATAAGCTAGTTCGATTGATGATTCTAAAAATAACCAAAATTCAACGCACGAGTTCGGCGGTCTATAAGCAGTAGCTACCAATATGATTTCATGTTTTAGCTTCACTTCAACCCAAACTATTTCAGTGTCCTTAAATTCTAAGTCTGATCTTCGTTTACATGATAGTTTCTTGTCAACATACACTAGAATTCCTCCCCCACTGAAGTTCCTATCCTCTCTAAACGGCGGGTGAAATTTTTTAAAAGTAAGAAACTCATTGTCTACTCTGTTATCAAGATGAGTTTCTGTGAAACCACAGATGTGATAATCTTCGATAAGTTCTGAGACAGTTCTAATGCTTCGCGCATTTAGATGAAATATTGATACATGGTCCGTTGGCGAATTGATAGGACCAGGGTTTAGTCGGATGTCCCCAGATCTGATAAGCAGTGTGAAAAGTAATGCTTAGTGATTAACGGTACTGATTGTGTCAAGAGAGCGATGTGCTAGCTATTACAAAGTGTGATTACCTTATACAAACGAGTAACTAGATTTCAGTATTCCTTCTAAACATAGATAATCAAGACGAGAAAAAGGGGATGGGGGCACAATGCAGACTTTCGGTATACATTGACACATTCAAGTGTGAGTTGCAGAAGACCAAGATGTATTAAGGACTGTGCGAAATTTTTAACTGTACATACTATTTTTAAACTGCACTGTAAAAATTGGTTTGTCCTGCACCACGCATCAGTTCGATAATACACCAGATGGTGGTATGAACTGTATATGGAAGAAGAAGAAGAAGATATTAAATCATATTAACCATTGCGAATAAAAGTTGGATGTAAAAACAACTATTAGTATAAGGGTTTTCTATTCATGATACTAGAGGTGTAATATTGTGAAATAAGATTTATCATTATTTTTTTACTCTAGCGAGTTTGTGTTTTATTCTCTTTATCTCTTCACTTATATTCATGTGCATTTGGATTCGAATTTTTAGACCAGATTTATCAACTGCAAAAATTTTGCCGTTGGCATACCATGCCGTGCTAACCTCAGGATGCGATTGGGCTTCTTCCAGAAGCTTAACATTAGTGTAAGTCATATCTTCGGCTATCGAAATACCTGGGCCCTGTTTCACGAAAACTTAAACTAAAATCCTTAAAATCGATTTTAACTAAAATCAAAATGAGAATTTAAATTTTATGCGTTTCACGAAGATCGATTGTAACTTAAAATGCAGTTTTAATAGATTCTAGTTAAAATCGCTTGCGCCCGCGCAGTGCAGTTTTACGCTTTGGGCACCAACGGTGAAAGCAAATACGCTTCGAAACTGAAAACTGTTGACAGACTGAATTAACGGTTACATTATCAATAGTAGTCGGAGAGAATGGCATATTTTGTGGGAAAAAATTCCCACTAAAATGATTCCTGATTTTTCTGAAACTATAGGATGGGTAGTCTTCCAGAAAAATTCCCCCCGTTAATCGGCCTTGGGGAAAAAAATTACAGCCATTTTTAGGTTTGGTATCCAAACTTTTGTAAAATTTCAGTTTTTGGGCCCCGTATTGGTCAATGGTACGTTGTATGGTGTCAATATATAGGTTTTCGGGGTCGGAGAATGCGAAAATGATGTTTATTATGTCGTACGGTTACCGTGGTAACCGTATTTTCAGGTTTGGTATCCGATTTTTGTGATTTTTTTCATAATTATTTTGTAGTACATGTAAGTTTCAAAATATAGGTTTTTAGGGGTGCTGAGTCCGATTTCAAAGGTATTCTGTAGATAAGATGGCCCAATAGCCTATATTTGCCTTAATTCGGCCCAAAACTAATAGACTGGAATCTAGTTATTGAATAGCTAAGACACTAATATGGACCTACTACCATTGGAAGATTACATAGGCCAAATTACAAAATAAAAATACAAAAAAATACTCAAATCCAATTTATTCCTCGAAATCAATCTATACCTCGCACAGATTTACAGAAATTTAGAGGCGATGGCCGGATCCAGTTCACACCGTTTTCGAACAGATAAAGGAGAAATGACTCCAGACGAAATTGAAAGACGACAGATCTGGTTAACAGAATTGTCTAGAGAACTAGAAGAGTTAACCTACAGCCTTGAAGACAACAGACCGCCACCAGTTTTAACAGACGAAAGGCAAACATGGTCGAGGATGCAAGGATACACTTAGAGGGTCCCCCTCTAAGACGTCGACTCCGTTACAGAGAAAGTCCAAGAGTCATGTTTCTCTGATTATCTAAGTAGATATCAACAGTCCAGAGCTCCATTACAGCTACAACAGCAAAGCCAGTCTTACATAAAGCCAGTATTGCCAGCGGAAAATATGATGGACGCACACCATTAATGGATTATAAATTTTGAAACTTGTAATATCATTAATGGCAGGACTAGAGACGAAAGAGGGTTACATTTAGCTGAGGTTTGATGAGTCCAGCTCAGCAAATACTGAGTTCTCTTCCGACAGTAGACAGATACAACTATACTAGTTTGATGGAAGCTTTGGAAAGAGGATATCAACCTAGGAATCAGACAGAGATGTATAGATGTGAACTAAAGAATATAGATGTGAACTAATGAAAAGCTAACAGAGTTAGGCCGGTCAATAAACCGACTCGTTATCCTCGCATACCCTACTGCTGAAGCAGATCTATAGGATATTCTCGCAAGGGACGCATTTCTCAATTCTCTACAAGAATCTAGTATGGGTAGTTCAACAAACAAGGCCAGAGGGTTTAGAAGATGCTGTTCAAGTAGCCATTGAATTCGAGTCATATCAATGCGCCATGGACATCAAGAGAAACAGCTAAGAGTATGCCAGATCAGTTTTGAAGATACCTAAATCTGATTTCTACAGAAACATGACAATGTATTGAAAACCTAAACTATGCAGTAACTGTCAGAAAAGCAAGATAATGGGCCACCTTTCTGTTAAGTGTCCACCTAAAACGAAAGACAAACAGAAGGAACCACAGCTAGAACGAAAATCAAAAACGGATAGTGCTTTTGTCAGACACATTGGAAGACGTAAGGGTAATGAAGCAAAGAGGAGAGGTACAAATAAAGAAGCATACCATAGCTCATCAGAGACACTGGATAAGCTACATACATACGACGCAAATCGTATGACAAAGTTTCAGGTAGGTTACAAATTTGCTAAAAAGAAGAAACAAGCAACACACCAAAGACAAACCGATGATTTGAATTCTACTAAAATAAGTTTCAACAAGGGTGATTGGGTGTTCATGTTTACACCTGTAGCAAGAACCACCATTCGTAGAAAAATTAAGTTTCGCCGGAAGGGTCCGTACCAAGTTCTAGAAAAGATGACATATGTTACAGGGAAAGTTGATTTTGGCAAGTCAACTCTGCACATCCATACTGATTGTTTGAAAGGTATGAGTGAAACAGTTGAAGCAAATACTATTACTAATGAATCAAAGTTTTTCTCAGATATTCTATAATTGGCAGGATTTAAACGGGGGCGTGGGTAATGTGGCAAAGCTAGTTTCATTTAGTTAGTATTGTTTTATTTATAGTCTGTAGACACCTAAATAGTCCAGACTAATAACAACTACAGTTTTGGATATAGGTCACTGTAGTTATATATTGTGAGTGACTTGATATTTGATCACTGTATGATTTTTTCGAAGTTTATAATAATATTGCTATCTGCCATATATTATGTTTAATTTTATAACTCAATAGAAACACATGTCTTGTTATTTAGCATACTATTAGTGAGTTTATATCCCTATTGTATAATTTATTTTGTTGGAAATATACATTGTCTAAATATTATGGAGTATTATTACCTCCCTTTACTTAAATAACTAAATTTTAATATATATAGCATGCAATTATAAGTAATATGCATATCATATGGCTTACTTAACGAAACTAGAATATACTTCTAGGTGTCAACTTTATCATAAATCACATTGCGTCCATCTGTTAAATAATGTTGCATTTATATTGTTGACAATGTATACATTGTTTATGAAGGCAAGTATACATACCAAAACTAAAAATGGCTGTAAAATTTTTTCCCCAAGTCCGATTAACGGGGGGAATTTTTCTGGAAGACTACCCATCATATAGTTTCAGAAAAATCAGGAATCATTTTAGTGGGAATTTTTTCCCGCTAACCAGGCAATATGGAGTCAGCCTCCTCGACTATAGGGAGGGTTTCATACGTTGTAGAAATGTTTGCACATGGTCAGAAAGTCGTAGAGAGATGAAATAAATGAGTTTATTGCGTATTATTAGTTTCGAAATGTATTGGTGGGTTGACCTTGAACTTGGCATTTGATTTCCTCGCAGGCTTCAGTAGAAATAGCACAGAGTTGTGGAAATAGTGTGTATCGATAAACTAAAGCGCTTGAATTTTGCAGTTTTATAGTAATTTGGAAAAGAGAAACTATTGAGAATTTTCACAAACAAATTATGATATTCGTCACTCAAAAGACTAATCTAGGCTGCAATATTTTGTCGTAGTTTAAAAGTATATTAATATTGAAATTAAATAAATACGCCAAAAAGCCAATGTTCCGATGCCTAGATTTGAAATGTCATTCTCATAGACACTTTCAATGATACTTTGAAAAGGCAGAAGAGTCTATCTATCTAACTTAATCAAATGATTTTTAATTTATGTTGTTTTATTAACGTAACTTCATTAAGAAATAATAATAAATTTATGATATTAAAATTTTTTTTCAAATAGGCCTATTACATTTTTGAATTAACACATTCTAGATTATTGATTTATCTTTTTACAAATCATCATAACCCCAAAAACGTGAGTAAATACTACATATGGCATGTCTAGTATTATAGGCCTTAAGGCCTTCTAATACAAAGAAATTTGCTATATTAAACACGAAGATATTTTCTTTATAGATAAGAGTGCTCTTCTTTCCATGACATTGGATATAAATGTTCTTTTAGTGTGTAGTTTACTGGAGTTTTTGGTGGGTTTTTTTTTCTTGGAGTTCTAATATGGGGCGCCATCCAAATGCTTAGATTACCTTTCAATAAAATAAACGGATGGACAGTAGCTGTATATCCCATGCTATGAAAAGAAATTGAATGAAAATTGTTTTTGTGAATGATTGTATATTAAAATTATGTGCCAATTATATCTGTATGTCGCAATAGATCAAACAATGTAGCTCTAATCAATGTTTGTTAATGTTGTGATTTTAAGTTAGGAGAGGGTGACAGCTATCCTAAGTTACAATCGCTTTTAGTTAAAATTGTCCTTAAAATAGTTTTGTGAAACGCCACTATTTTAAGTTAGGATACAATTGTAACTTACAATATTATTTTAGTGGATTTTAGCTACAATGCTTAAAATCGTTTTGTGAAACGCTTCTATTGTAAGTTAGGATGAAATTTTAGTTTACAATGATTTTAAGGAGATTTAAGTTTTTGTGAAACAGGGCCCAGAATTTTTTAACAGTTTTCGATATTTGATAACTTTTTGACGATCGTCTCGCCTAACAATTCGTACAATCACACCCCTGTGTTTCGGAGGTTTGTCGTCTGCTTGCTTGACTTGACCGACTCGGTGTGCCGCATCAACACTTTTCATCTGTGATGTTGAGTTTATCTTTAAAAAGTGATTTAACCATTTCCACACAGTTTTCATCTGGAGATTCTTGTAAACCAAATATACGTAGATGTGACTTTCTGCTGTATTGTTCGAGATTGTTCAGTTTATTTTCTAGATATATTATTTTCTGAGATTCATCACATAAATGTGATTCGATTTTAGACACCCTCTCTTCAAAATTTTCTATATCTCGTCCTACTGTATCGTGGGCTGCTTCTATGTCAGTCACACGATGTTCAACTTCGACCAATCGTTTGTTAATGAATTGTTTTAAATCAAGTTCAAGTTGCGTAATTGCGGCTGATATACCCTTTTCTACAGCACCATTAATCATTTGTTTTATATCATTTTTGTCAATAAAACAGCTTTCAGGATCATCTTCGTTTAATGATTGTAGACGAGGAATTTTACACACTTCTTCAGACTCACTTGCAAGACTAGAGTCGCTGTGTCTGTTAATTTTTCTATTTGAATTAAACCTTGATGATGAGTGTTTGTTAGTACTTTTCACGTCTTCTTCACTCATTGTGTTTGTTTTATTAATTTCACTGTCATTGTTAAATCACACAAGTTTGTAACTTTATATGGTGAATATTTACCTCATTTTGTTATCTTATACACGTCCTATTGATAATCCGTTGCTAAATTGAGCTACATAGGATGTTTAACAAACATTTTGGAGGAGCGGTCTTCCCTGCGTCATACTTGCCGCCATCTTGTGCGAGGGCCTTGAAGAATACGTATCACTGATGTACGGGGTAAAGACCAAGAACCTTTAGCTTTAGCTTTATTACACCGATACATTGACCAAGTTCGATAATCAACATTTTCTGCTGAGGGTAAGCAGAACGATAAGCAATCTGATTGGTTGATGCTTTGGGGCACGATAACTTTAATTGTAATGAAGTGATGAAAATAGATTTATTTTATTATTACCTTGTTGACTAAGTTCGATGGTGCAAATTTTCTGCTTAGGCTAAGGGGCGATTAGCAATTTTATTGGTCAAGACTTTGGAACATAACTCTGCTTTCAATTGAGGTAGAATTATAAACTTAATGTAGGCGAATGTCTTGACTAAGTTCAATAATAAACATTTTGAGCTAAAGCTAATATTTTGCAAAAAATAAATGTTCGATTAATTAATATGTGTCATCTTATTATTTTGGGATTTCGGCGGGGAACATCAGCCTCACTGTTGGCTTGTTGTTACTGTTAAGATTATTATTAAACTGATGTATTTACATATGAAAGCTTATTATTTCTGTTGAGATTATTATTAGGTTTTCAGACTTTGTCTGAAAGACTATTGTTTTTAATAAAATTATCATTTATTATTATTTACCGCGGGAGCCTGTATCTCAGTGCATGTAACAGATACCGATCTGGGACCTAATTTTCTTTCGGGAAACCATGTGGTGGTAACTCCTTAAACTATATTTGAAACTTCTGCGCCGACCGGAAATGGCCGAATTTTTTGCGGTGCCAAAAAAACCTTAAAAAAAACGGACGTAGATTCGTCAATTCTGTACCTATTCTCGTAGAAAGTACATTTTCGGAAACTACGAATCTTTTCTCGGACCATAGCAGTTGAAAATTTTGATATTTCGAAACTTCGTGGCTGACTTCTAGCGTTCGAAAAAATGAACACATGTTGTTGAAAATTTGACCTACATTTTTGGATACCCGAAGGCAATCCGGTTCAAGTAATATAAGTTTCATTCAGATTTATCGCCCTTTTTTCGATTTATTTCGAAATTTCTTCACGTTTCTGAAATTCCTGGAACAATAAACAATATGGTCAAACCGTTGCATAAAGTAATTTCAACAACAATCCATAAAACGTAAGAAATCGAAATAATATGCGATATTTTTGGTAAAAATACGATTTCTCCGTCCGATATCAACGGATTAAACTCATTAAGGTATCATTTGGTCAGGTGGTGATTGGACCACTGATACCCAATTCATACAAATACCATGAACAGGGAGCAAAATATGGCACCATGAAAATCAAGCTTTTTTCTGATTTGGAGCGTTTTTGGACGCCTGTATCTCATAAACGACTCGATCAATTTTTTTAAAACTTTCCCTTTTCAGAGTCCCTTCAGTAGTCTTTTGCATGAAGCCATTATTCAATAGAACTTTGAAATCGTCAAATTTTGGAAAACGCTCTATTACTTATCTATTTAAACAAATTTTTACAAAAAATTTACATATTCGTATAGCTGGCCTAATTACGATTCTAACAATGTATAATATGTATTGAGTTATTGAAATTTAAAGTTACATTATTAAAGATATAGATAAGAACTAGCCATTCTTGCTTTACTAGTTCGAAAGTAGATGATGTAAAATGAATAATTTGAAAATTTCATTCAAATTACTCTATTACAAGCGAAGATATTGGCATTTGAAGATTTGACCGACCTGTGCAATAATTTCAACCACGGTCCTGGTTGATCAAAGCTAAGACTCAGAACAGTCTGGGCGCGCCATATTTGATTTATCGCTGAAACGTTTTAATCTGTTTCATATCGGAGCAATCTGATGCCATCCGAAGTTGATTAAGGCCTGGATCAGTTAATTATTGTCTAATTAATACTTAAGAAAACATTTCATGCCCAAATAAAGACCTGCACTAGGCAGATTTAGCTCTTGAATAATGCATGTTTAATTTTTGATATTTTGACACTTTTGAACATACGATTTCGAAGGGGAAATTTATCTGATCAGATGATGTAATACGTCATTACAGAGTCATGTGGTTATTTAGCAGACCAATCCAACTATTGAAACTATCCCGACAATAATCTCCATACCGGAAGTATTCAAAAATAAAGAAAGGGGGTGAAAAAAATAGCGCTCTTGCGAAAAACTTGATTTTTCCATCAGATGTTATTGGACCGAAAGAACTAACATGTTGGATAGAATTAATGGACTATCATATGGCATCTGAATGGTACTATTTTAATTGTTAGAAAATAAATTATGGTACGCTGAAAATCTAGTATTTTCCGTTTTGGAGCCTTTGGAGACGCCTTTTTATACGCGCACATTTTCATGTCGACGTATTATTTCGTCGTCCCTGTCCGTCCACAATTGTTTGTGGACTCTCTACAGGTCACAATTCTTACCCGATTTTGACGAAACTTGAAATATAGGTTAATCTCCAAGAGATCTCGTCTGCTTTCGATAGTGGCATGTGTCGGATCAAAACTTCATGGATTATGGCCCCGGATTGTTCTAAAACTCACGTTTTTACCTTATTGGACCCTATAGAGGCAACAATTTTGAACCGATTTTGATGGAATTTGACATGCATGTTTGTAACCCAAATTTCTTGGTTCCTTTCGATATTTGCGCCTATCGGAACGTAATTTCCTGGATTTTTGGCCCTGATTGTCCGAAAAATCACCTTTTTTAGCTTGTGGTCCTTCTGGAGGTCACAATTATTTTTTCGATTTAAAAAAGACCGTTTGATTATATCACCGTTACACCCTGAGGAAGGTTTGAGCTCGATTTTCGGGTAAATCGGACCAAAATTGACAGACAAAATGGCCGCCGTTTGTACGCGAATATTGTAAAACTATGATTTATCAAAGTTGTGGACCCTGTAGAGGTCACAATTTAATTCGATTTTGATGCAACTTGAAATGCATGTTTATACTCTAAAGATCTTGATTCTTTTTGATATTTGCGCATATCAAATTGTAACTTAATGAATTATGGCCTTTGATTGTAGGAAAAAATCACTTTCGGTATTGCTTGTTCTCTATCCATCTCTCGAAAATTTAGGCGTATCCTGCCCGACAGTGCCAGCTTACTATCTTTCTCGAAAACGACAAATACGATTTTTATAAAACTTTTTTAACGCAGAGTCTTATCTGTGGTCTATGGTTTGAATTCAAAAAGAACAGTATTGCAATAATATAAGCGGTCTAAAAAGGGTCTCAATATTTGAAAAAATTTGAAAAAACCTTAAATTACTGAAAACGATCTTCTATTTTTCTTACTTTGGAAAACAGCTGAATGGATATTTCTTAAACTTCTTGTACAGACGGTTCAGTAACCAAACAACTTGTGGAAACTATCCCGACAATGATACGTAAAAAGGAAGTAGTCAAAACAATATTTGAAATTTTAAAAAAAGGAGTAAGAAATCGGTGCTCTTGCAAAAATCGTGATTCCACCGTAGTGTATAACCGGATCAAAACATCTAATAGTAAGTGCAGGAGGACCGAACTACACGCAAAACAAAAATTTACAAGATAAACCTGCGGACAAGACAGGAAATAGACATTGCAAACAATTAACAATTATGAAATCAAGTGAATGGATCCGGAAGTGGCCGAATTTCGTGCGGTGCCAAAAAATTAAAAAACGGACGTAGATTCGTTAATTCTATACCTATTTTCATACAAATGACATTTTCGGAAACCCTGAATTTTTTCTCGGACTATAGCAGTTTAAAATTTCGAAACTTCTTCTCTGACTTTTAGCGTTCGAAAAATGAAAAATGTTGTTTAAGAGACATTTTTTGTTATTTTTCAAAATTTTCAAATTTGACCTACATTTTTGGATACCTGAAAGCAATCCGGTTCCAGTAATATAAGTTTCATTCGGAGTTATCGCCCTTTACTTTTCGAATTTTTTCGGACATTCTCTAATAAGTTTCGTTTTATGGCCAAATCGACGTTTCTGACATTCCTGGAACATAAATCCATATGGCGAAACCGTTGCATAAAGCAATTCCAACAACGATCCATAAACCGGAAGCAGTCGAAATATTTCGAAAAAAACGTCAAAAATGGGTGCTTTTTGGAAAAACGTTATTTCTCCGTCCTATATCAACGGATTTGAACGATTTAGGTATCGGTTGGTTGCACGAGAATTGCTTTATCGTATGTATCACAGATACAATGAGCAGGAAGCAAAATATGACATGCTGAAAATCAAATATTTTCTGATTTGGAGCGTTTTGGACGCCTGTATCTCGAAAACGGCACCACAGATTTTTCTTAACCTTTCCCAATTGAGGGTCCCTTCATCATTCTTTGGCATGAAAACATGTAAATTGACTTTGAAATGTCTTGAATACGATAAAAAAAAATGGTTACAAATTCGGATAGCTAACCTAAATCCGATTCTAACGATGTATAATATGTATTGAAATACTGAAATTTAATTTTCGATATTTTTGCATTTTGGCACTTTTGAACATAAGATTTCTCATGTATATTTTATCTGATTAGATTATGTAATACACCCTTACAGAGCCCTGTGGCTAGAGGTCACAATTATTATCCGTTATAAAAAAAACCCGTTAGATTATATCACCGTCACATGGTAATGAAGGAGTTTTAATGGTAATGGCTGCCGCTTGTACGCAAATAGTTATATCAAGGTTGTTGATCCTGTACAGGTCACAATTTTAATCCGATTTTGATGAAAGTTGAAATGCATGTTTAAAAGCCCAACGATCTTGGTTCCTTTCGATATTTGCCCATATCGAATTATAATTTCATGAATTATGACTCTAAATTGTAGGAAAAATCACTTTCTTTTTAGCTTCTTCTCTATACATCTCTCAAAAATGTGGGCGTATCCTGCCTGACAGCCGCTTGGGTTTGTTTTTTGTCGCTTCAGTAAGTAACCTGTCACTCTTAACTATCCACATTATCCATAGGTACACAAACTCTCTTAAATTGTTTTAGTGGTTATTTTGATCCAAATCAATATCGTGTTGTAAAACAGTTTTATTAGTTAAAAATATAAATGATTCATTTATCCTGTTGTTTTCTTGGTATATATTTAATATAGACCTGGTTGTGAATCGTGATATTATAAAAAGAAAGTAAGCTTGCACTGCCAGGCAGGATACGCCCACATATTCGAGAGATGGATAAAAGAAGAAGCAATACCGAAGTTAAACAAAGGCGATTTTGCCTATAATCAGGGGCCGTAATTCAGGAAGTTACGATCTGATATGCGCAAATATCGAAAGGAACCAAGATATTTGGGTTAAAACCATGCATTTCAAGTTTCATCAAAATCGAATTAAAATTGTGATCTCTACAGGGTCCACAACCTGGAAATACCATTTTTAACAGTATTCGCGTACGAACGGCGGCCAATTTGTATGGCAATTTTGGTCCGATTTTCCCGAAATTTAACTCAACCTTCCTTAAAGTTACATTATTCAAGATATAGATAAGAACTATCCATTCTTGCTATACTAGTTCGAAAGTAGTTGGATGTAAAATGAATAATTTGAAAATTTCATTCAAATTACTCTATTGCAAGCGAAGATATTGGCATTTGAAGATTTGGCCGACCTGTGGAATAATTTCAACCACGGTCCTGGTTGATCAAAGCTGAGACTCTAAGGGTCTGGGCGCGCCATATTTGATTTATCACTGAAACGTTTTAATCTGTTTAATATCGGAGCAATCTGATGCCATCCAAAGCTGATTAAGGCCTGGATTAGTTAATTAATGTCTAATTAATACTTTAGAAAACATTTCATGCCCAAATAAAGACCTGCACTAGGCAGATTTAGCTCTTAAATAATGCATGTTTAAGGTGTAACAGTGATAAAATGAAACGATTTTTTTTTAAATGGGATAATAATTGTGACCTCCAGAGGGACCACAAGTCAAACAACGGTGATATAATCAAATTGTAACTTAATCAATTATGGCCTTTGATTGTAGGAAAAATTACTTTCGGTTGTTCTCTATCTATGTTCTTCAGCCCCGTCATAGCTGCCCATGGTAATGTCAAACAAATTTGGCGACTGTGTTTTTCCCCATGGTTCGTCACAATTATATAAAATAATCCCTCCTATAACACATGCAAAAAAAATTGTAAGCGAGAAATTAATTCTTATTAATATCGGAAGTGACGTAGTTGGTCCGACACGCTTACTGATCACTATAGTAAACATACAAATTTGGAGTAAGTTTAGCGCTGTATTTTGTGATCGTTTCGCCGTTTGGCAGAAAATCTGATGAAAGGTAATCTTTATTATGATATTAAGAACATGAACTTGCGGTGTTTTAAAGGTTTAATATTCAACGCGTTTGTGTTAATTAAGTTTCTAAACTGGACACAGTGACACAATTTAAGCAACGTGTCTAACTGTTTACATCATGTGATAGCTAGCACGTGACAGATATTAACCGAACACAAACTGGATACCTATTCGGCTAGCGACCCATTCGACCGATCCAGCTGGCAACCTGTTCGTCGGCAACCTATTCAGAATAAATTCAGCAGGCTCCCAAACTCATCTATTTTTATCAACCAATAAAATCCAACGTAACGTCTATCAAACTTTTACTAATATTATTTGGAAAACTTTTTTAATCACCTTTAAGAATATGATTGTGCCAACTTGCAATAAAAATATTTCGAAAGCTTATTCAATCAGCTTTCGGAATATATTTAGTTGGAGGTCTAGAATTTTGTAAGATAATGCGAAATTACATCTATATTCTGAGCCAATGGAATGGATAAATAATAATATTTATATTATACTTTCATTTGATGGACGTTACATATTGGTTGATAAAAATAGATGAGTTTGGCCGACTGCTGAATTTATTCTGAATAGGTTGCCAACGAACAGGTTGCCAGCTGGATCGGTCGAATGGGTCGCTAGCCGAATAGGTCGCCAATTTGTGTTCGGTTAATATCTGTCACGTGCTAGCTATCACATGATGTAAACAATTAGCCACGTGGCTTAAATTGTGTCACTGCGTCCAGTGTAGAAACTTAATTTACACAAACGCGTTGTTTATTGTTCTTTATATCCTAATAAAGATTACCTTCCATCGGATTTTCTGCCAAACAACGAAACGATCACAAAATACAGCGCTAAACTTACTCCAAATTCGTATGTTTACTATAGTGATCAGTAAGCGTGTCGGACAAAGTACGTCACTTCCGATATTAATAAAAATTAATTTCTCGCTTACAAATTTTTTTTGCATATGTTATAGGAGGGATTATTTTTAAATATATATTTGTTATTTATGGAAACCTTATTGAAAATCGTTAGTCTTCCCCTTTAAAGTCGACAATATCGAATTCGATAAATTTACATTGGTGTTTATTTTCAATGTTGTTGAACCAGTTTAAAATAAATATATGTTTGTGCATCCTTAATAAGAATACATATCAAATAGGTGAAGTATTTATAAGTTCTAGTATAGATGATGCTACAATTATGATAGAAAAGGACAAAGAACAGACATTGCAAGATATCAAAGACTTAGAAGAAAATGCTGGTACACATAAACAGATATTATCAGATTTAAAAGTTCATCTTTATGCCAAATTTGGGGCCAATATTAATTTGGAAGCAGAGGAAGAATCTTAACTTTTTTGAATGGAAATCATTTCGAAATGACTTTGAACGAATTTTTTAAGTTGTAATGTTGATAGAACAGGTCAAATACTTGAAATGAAAATATAGTAGAGCAATCTGATCATATATAAAATGAAAGTCATGATCATCAATAAACATTATTATCAACAAAGAACTTTTTTTGGACGTATTTTGTCTTCGCTCCTGTTTGTCCGCACGTCCGTCCAAAATCTGTTTGCGGACATCCTACAGGTCACAATTTTTAAAATATAGTTTTATCTCAAACAGATATTGGTTCCTATCGAACCGGGATATAACTTCAGGGATTATGGTCCCTGATTATAGGAAAAATCATATTTTTAGCTTGTGGACACTCTAGATGTCACAAATTTCATCTGATTTTGATGAAACTTGAAATGTATGTTTATAACCCAAACATCCTTGTTACTTTCGATATTTGCGCTTATCTGATGGTGAAACCTGGTGAAACCTTGAATGGCCTCTGATTGTATGAAAAACAGCGTTTTTAGGTTTTGGTCCCTCTTGGGGTCACAATTATCTGATTTAAAACCGTTCGGGTTCCAATTTGGTTAAAATCGGACCAAAACTGCCCAACAAATGGTCGCCTCTCTTACACAAATAGCGTAAAATATGGTAGCTTATACCAAGGTTGTGGATCCTCTAGTGGAAACAATTTTGATCCGCTTTTGATAAAACTTGAATTACATGTTTATAACTCAAAGATGCAAATACCCCTAAAAACTACCGCCCCGTTACCAATTTGTCATTTCTTTCAAAAGTCCTTAAAAGGAGATAGAATGTCAACAGTTAAAGCATTTAAACTCGAATAAATTTTTGCATAAGTACCAGCCTTCTTACAGACCTAAACACAGCACATAGACTGCCCCGATTCTTGTTCTTAGTGATATTTGATGGGCAGTTCATAATGGTGACACATCTCTGTTGCTTCTGTTAGACCTCTCCGCTGCGTTTGAAACAATTGATCACAAACTCCTCTTAAATCGCCCGGTAGTACTGTTCTGTCGTGGTTTACCTCTTATTTGAGAAATATATTTGATCCGCCAAAACAAAACTTCGGTACATTAAAACAAGAAAAGTTTTATAAAGGGCTACATGGGGTATTCCATGTCAAGTGTACACGCCTCATTGACACCACGGTAACAGATTCTCTTCAATTTTTCACCTAAATTTAGCACCACCTGAAGTTTCAGGTTTAAAAACCTAATGAATAAGTTTTATGGGCCGACCCAATTTTGGGTAAATCTGATGGGCCAAAGACCTTCAACAGCTATCATTTTCACAAATGATTGTATTGACACGGTGTGAATGTTCACCTCTGACCTATATTACGTAAATACGGGTTTCCCTGATCTTATGCCGAACCCCAAACTTTAACAGCGTGAGCAACGGGGAAATGGATATTTTTATTTCAATGTATATTTTTTAACTAATTCTATTGAAAAAGAGTACTGTTCGAATGAAGGTTTTACTTGTCCGCCGTAAATTTTACTTGTCCCGGGCAATCGGACAAGTGCTTATGTCGCAGACTGTTATACACAGTGTTTAAGGTCATGAGACGAAGAAGCTTGTTGATTTTCAGAGATTTCCGATAATTACTGTCCGAGTTATGGCCTTTGATCACTTTAAAAAATCTTGTGGACGATCTAGAGGCCGAAGTTAATATCCGATCGACTTTACGTTTATACATAGTGTTTAAGGCCTTGAGACGAAGAAACCTATTGATTTGAAGCGATATCCGTTAATTACTGCCAGAGTTATGGCCCTTTATCGGTTTGAAATATCCTGTGGATGCTACAGAGGCTAAAGTTAATATCCGATTGGCTTTATATTTATACACAGTGTTTAAGATCATGAAACTAAGAAGCCCCTTGATTTTCAACGAATTACGATAATTGATGCCAGAGTTATCACCCTTGATCACTTTATAAAATGTTGTGGGCGCTTTAGAGGCCACTTTAAATTTATACACAGTGTTTATGGCCATGCAACGAAAAAACCTATTGATTTGCAGTGATTTCCGATAATTACTTCCAGAATTATGACCCTTGATCACTTTGAAATATAGGCATGACTTAGTGACATATAAAAATATGAAGTATTTCCTATTTGTCACTAAGCCATGCCTGTATATTGATTTGAAGATTAAATACTATACTCGAATTATTGTGAAAAGCCTTTGTCTGCCCAAAAATTGCCATCTTAATCGTGTCTGCCTGCCGGCAACCACCAAACAATCTCAAAATTTGTGTGAAAGTCCACCGTCTCAATCGCTCAAACGACTATAACGCGCATGTATTAAACAGACTAGAACAAAGGAACGATAATTACAACACAGGATATTGGGAAACATAATACAGAATTTATCAGTGTACCAATCAAGTATAAAACAAATTCTGTTCACAGATTTTTAGACTAAGTTCTTGTGTGTGTGAGAACTGATCGTAGTATATATTATATTAACATGCAACACATATTACATATAACACTGTATTTGATAAGTCTAACTGAGTTGATATCTGTCAGTAGAAACCCAATCTGATAAAAGATGCCTTGGATGTCCAATTTAATTAGAGAGATTCTAGTGTCACACTGCAAATAGTTTACTATAAACAAAATGAGTCACCTGATCTGTAGATATAAATCATTTTAGGAACATGTTTTCTCTCAAAACTCAGATGAAGAGTTAGCTTTTATATGATACAGACCTTGCCACAGAGAAAGGAATAATTGTACTGTATTCTTATGTAGTAATAATAATAATATTGTACATTTATATAGCGCTTAATCCATCCATGAGCATGCTCTAAGCGCTGTAAGTTGATAGCCCCTATGGATAATACATCGTGAACATATGTCTTAAGTCTAGATCGAAATTGAGCAACTGTTTCTGAACACTTTATATTGTCAGGTAAGTCATTCCATAGTCGTGGACCATATACACTGAAGGCCTTATCACCAAAAGATTTGTAGGGAGTGTAGGAAGTGATAGTTAGATGTATTATGAATGGTTAGAGTGGCTGTGGTGTTACGGTGAAATACTATGCCGCCACCATAACACCACAGCTTTATGATTTGTTAGACAGGAGTGATGTAATAAGTACGACAATAATAAATAACATATTTCTGATTTTATTGTCGTCTTTTCCCACTTGCACTGGTTGTACGCCATTTTGAAACTAGCTGACGAAGACAGCTGGGGCGGCCTTATGCTCGACTCCGGGCTGCTCTGTCAGTATCTAACAAACGCATTTAGTTCGCGTACAACTTTTAACGAGAGTTGCCAGGCAACGAAACATACGCCCACAGCAGCTAAATCGTCCGGGCAGTAAACAAGGCTTGTCGCATATTTTACTTTTTTCGGTAATGAAACATAATACACTAAAATATGATTATTAAAGTCAATCGGTTATTAACTTTAGCCTCTAGAGGCTCCACAAGATTTTTTGAAGTGATCAAGGGCCATAACTCTGACAGTAATTATCGGAAATTGCTGAAAATCAACGGGCTTCTTCGTCACATGACCTAAACTCTGTGTATAAATTTAAAGTCAATCGGATATTAACTTTGGCCGCTAGAACATTCACAAGAATTTACGAAGTGATCAAGGGCCATAACTCTGACAGTAATTATCGGAAATTGCTAAAAATCAATAGGCTTCTTTGTCTCATGACCCTAAACACCGTGTATAAATTTAAAGTGAATCGGAGATTAACTTTGGCCTCTAAAACATCCACAAGATTTTTTGAAAATCAATAGGCTTATTCGTCGCATGACCTTAAACACTGTGTATAAATTTAAAGTCAATCGGATATTAACTTTGGCCTCTAGAGCAACCACAAGATTTTTTGAAGTGGTCACGGGCCATAATCAATAGGCTTCTTCGTCTCATGACCTTAAACACTGTGTATAAATTGAAAGTCAATCGGTTATTAACTTTAGCCTCTAGAGCGTCCACAAGATTTTTTGAAGTGATCAAGGGCCATAACTCTGACAGTAATTATCGGAAATTGCTAAAAATCAATAGGCTTCTTTGTCTCATGACCCTAAACACCGTGTATAAATTTAAAGTGAATCGGAGATTAACTTTGGCCTCTAAAACATCCACAAGATTTTTTGAAAATCAATAGGCTTATTCGTCGCATGACCTTAAACACTGTGTATAAATTTAAAGTCAATCGGATATTAACTTTGGCCTCTAGAGCAACCACAAGATTTTTTGAAGTGATCACGGGCCATAATCAATAGGCTTCTTTGTCTCATGACCTTAAACACGTGTATAAATTTAAAGTCAATTGGATATTAACTTTAGCCTCTTGAACGTCCACACTAGGCTTCGTAAATATGTGTACTCGAGCGAAAAATTAGTCACGTGACACTCTAGCTGCGTAGTACAGCTATAGGCAGGTAGTGTGTTTGTCTTCTGCAAGAAGTTTGGCTTTACACTATATTAAATTTGGTGTTATTAATATTTATGAAACAATAGGTTAATGAAGGAGATAATTTAATCTGGCTTATCCCCTGCCAGGAATCTTTTTTCGTCGGAAAAAGGAAAAAAGAAATCCAGGAGGATAGTTTAGGACTAGTGTGAGTTTCTTAAACAGCGGTGTTTAGGGAGGAGTTTAGGTCACGTGGTCAGAAATTTATTCCATTCACACGAAAAGTGGGCGTGGAGAAGTAAGTCGAACAACAAGGTATATTTACTCAAATTAAATAATAAATCAAGATAGCTGCTTTAGGAAACGAGTATTTTCTGTTAATATGATGTCACAAGAGAGATATTCTCGGTTTTAGAACCAGGTGAAGATTATTTTTACGTTAGTTTTAAATGTTTTAAAGGTTGTAAAACGTGTCGTCTGCGTTCGACACACTGTGTAGCACGCGATCACGTGACTACAACTCTTTACACACTTCTCGTCAACAGTAGACAAGCCGACACAAACTAGGTCACGGCTATCCGACTCCTATACATATTATAATATTCAATTTACACCCTTTTTAATTAACACACCTTTTCTAGAGTTATAATCCGGATGTTATTTTTTTTTGATCGAGATTCGTAGGTATTTACCTTGTTTGCTAGATTTTTATACGGCAAACGTATAAAACCTTGACCTATTACTCAGTGATAAACGTCCGCCGCAAAAAGAGTTCTCGCCTTTTATTAGGAGTATCATGTGCGGCAGGTTAGTTTGCTTCTAAAATCGCTGTTCTCCGTTCCAAAAAATACATAAGTAATTTTCTACCAGACAACCATGGTTCTATTCACCGAGACTAGATAATTTCTCTCGGTGTAAGGATATTATTGCTATGAATAAGTTCATACACTGTTGAGAAAATAATCCCGTTAGTTTGCTTAGCAACAATTTGAGCATGGATCAACACTGCACTAAAAAAAAAGTGCGTAATAAATATGAACTGTCTTTAAACATTCGGTTTATAATTAGCGATACACAGGTACAGTCGCAAGTGTTATGCTAAACAGACCTAATACCTCAAAAGTACCTAAGCGCGAAATCCCGGATTTTGGTACATGTTAAACAATAAAAATAGTGCCTGTGCGCGTGCCAGTAATAGAAAAACTACGAGTTCGCGCATAAAAAGGCACGAACGTACCAGGCGCGATGTCATCCAGTGAAGCGATTTAAGGACAGATGTTATATGTTGACGTTTTGCTGTTCTTGTGATGATTCTGGCACAGTTGTTCTGAAATATTTGAAGTCGGTTTAATAAATGTTGAGATATTCCAGCCAGAGCACTATTACAATAGTCCAATCTTGAAAAAATTAGAGAACGCACCAAAAGATGACAAGCAGCAGTAGTCAATAGATGACGAATGTTTCATATAGAAGTTAAAGTTTACAACCGATTCAGAGAAAGGGGTTACACATAGGCATAGCCTGTTACCCAATCCGAATTCAGATTTAATGAATAAAAATATTGTTTACAAAAAAAACCCTTTAAATATACTATTCAAAAAAAGTAGGGGATATTTGTTTTTTTAGAGTTATTAAAGTCACCTAATGAAACTGACGAAGAAACAAATGACAAAATGAAATGAAGTTCACGTTCATCGATTTATTCCAAATGATCGTTAGACTAAGTAAGGCACAGACTGACCATTACAAGGGTAAAATGATACCCGGGGTCAAACAGCAAAGTTACCACAGCATCACAACAAAGTCAGTAACGGGTAAATCCTCCTCTGTTTGCCAAACACGCATTGATCCGACGTGGCATACTCCTAATGAGACGTCTAAGGTCATTTTGGTCCAGATTGTCCAATTCCTGTTGCAACGCAGCAGCAAGTTCTTGGACATTGGCAGTACCTTGTTGACGTTGACGTAACCTCTGTCCAAGCATGTCCCGGACATGCTCGATGGGGGAGAGGTCGGGACTCAGTGCTGGCCAAGGTAATGTGGTGATGTTCTGTTGTTTGAGGTAACCTGTAACGATCCTGGCCCTGTGACATCTTGCGTTGTCATCCTAGAAGATGAAACGACGGCCATGACGTCGTGCGAACGGCACAACATGGACTGCCAAGATGTTGTCCCGGTAGTACTTGCCTGTAACACGCCCTGCAACAACATGTAAAGCTGTTCTTCCAGTAACAGTGATGCCTCCCCACACCATAACAGAACCACTCCTAAATCGATCATGTCTGATGACGTTAACGTCTTAGAAGCGCTCCTACGTCTGTCCAAAAAATCAACAGTGAACCTTGACTCATCTGAAAACATCACATTGCTCAAGCGTCGATTATCCCAGCGTTGACGATCCCTACATCAACGACGTCTTGCCTGAATGTGATAATCTCTCAAACAGAGGATCGCGCGAGGACGTCGGGCGCGAAGGTGACCCCCATGCAGTCGATTCCGAATGGTCTGGCCACTCACTCTTCCACCAGTGTCTGTTTGAAGACGAGCGCTTATCTGATTTGCTGTAATGACACGATTTCTCAAGGCCAAGGTACGGATAAATCGATTCTGGGCTTGAGTTGTCGCCCTTGGTCGACCTGAGCGTGGTCTGTCCTGTACAGATTGTGTATCACGGTATCTGGGCCATAGCCGGCTTACGACAACCGCCTGTGTTGTGCCGATCTGTAGCATACCAAGGACACGTAGCCTTTCATTTTGGGTAAGCCGACGCATATCAAAATTTTGTTTTCTTGTCACTAAAACAATTAAACTGATGTTTCCACCCTGGAATTCAATGCCACAATGACTGTAACATTCAAAGTCGTGCAAATCTTGGGTTGGACCCCCATGATGATCCCAAGCATCACCTGCATTCCATGCGGTAGCTATTGGTGCACTTGGGCGTTACATGTAACTGGAAATGTTTCTTCTGTTAGGTTCTATAGTGACTTTTTTCGTAGTCATTTGCATATTTTAGTATTATGCCCCCAAAATCAAATATCCCCTACTTTTTATACGCCCACATTTTCATGTGGACGTATTATGTCGTCGCCCCTGTCCGTCTGTCCGTCCGTCCACAATTGTTTGTGGACTCTCTACAGGCCACAATTCTTGTCCGATTTTGACGAAACTTGAAATATAGGTTTATCGCCGAAAGATCTAGGCTGCTTTCGATATTGGCATGTATCGGATCAAAACTTCATGGATTATGGCCCCTGATTGTACGAAAAATCACGTTTTTAGCTTGTGGACCCTATAGAGGTCACAATTTTGAACCAATGTTTATGAAACTTGACATGCATGTTTATAAACCAAAGATCTTGGTTCCTTTCGATATTTGCGCCTATCGGAGCGTAATTTTCTGAATTATGGCCCCTGATTGTCCGCAAAATCACCTATTTTAGCTCGTGGTACCTCTGGAGGTCACAATTATTATCTGATTTGAGAAAACGTTTGCTTATATCACCGTTACACCCCAAGGAAGGTTGAGTTCAAATTTCGGAAAAATCGGACCAAAATTACCATACAAAATGGCCGCCGTTCGTAACGAATACTGTTAAAAAATGGTATATCAAGGTTGTGGAACCTGTAGAGATCACAATTTTAATTCGATTTTGATGAAACTTCATATACATGGTTATAACCCAAAGATCTAGATTCCTTTTAATATTTGCGCATATCGGATCGTAACTTCCTGAATAATGGCCCCTAATTATACGCAAAATCGCGTTAAACTGGTTAAACTTGTGGTCCCTCTGGAGGTTACGACAATTATCCGATTTAAAAAAATCGATTGATTATATCACCGTTACACCCTAAGAAAGGATGAGTTCGGTAAAATTGGACAAAAATTGCCATACACAATGGCCGCCATTTGTACGCGAATACTGTTAAAAAATTGTATATCAAGGTTGTGGACCCTGTTGAGGTCACAATTTTAATTCGATTTTGATGAAACGTGAACTGCATGGTTAAAACCCAAAGATCTTGGTTCCTTTCGATTTTTGCGCATATCGGATCGTAACTTTTTGAATTATGGCCCCTGACTATACGAAAAATCGCCTTCGTTTAGCTTGTGGTCCATCTAGAGGTCACAATTATTATCTGATTTAAAAAATCGTTTGATTATATCATCGTTACGCCCTAAGAAAGATTGAGTTCGAATTTCGGAAAAATTGGATCAAAATTGCTATACAAAATGGCCGCCATTAGTACGCGAATAATGTTAAAAAAATGGTATATCAAGGTTGTGGACCCTGTAGAGGTCACAATTTTAATTCGATTTTGATGAAACTTGAAATGCATGGTTATAACCCAAAGATCCTGGTTCCTTTCGATATTTGGGCATATCGGAACGTAACTTCTTGAATTATGGCCCCTGAGTATACGCAAAATCGTCTTTGTTTAGCTTGTGGTCCCTCTGGAGGCCACAATTATTATCCGATTTGAAAAATCGTTTGATTATATCACCGTTACACCCTAAGGAAGGTTGACTTCGAATTTCGAAAAAATTCGGAACAAAATTGCCATACAAAATGGCCGCCTCCTGTACGCGAATACTGTTTTAAAATAGAATATTAAGGTTGTGGACCCAGTATAGGTCATAATTTTGATTCAATTTTGATGAAACTTGAAATGCACTGTTATAACCCACAGATCTTGGTTCCTTTCGTTATTTTCACATATCAGATCATAACTTCCTGAATTATGGCCCCTGATTGTCCGAAAAATCGCCTATGGTCCTTCTAGAGGTCATAATTATTACCTGATTTAAAAAAAACGCTTGACTCTATCACCGTTACACCATACGGAAGGTTGAGTTTGGATTTAAGGGAAATCGGACCATAATTGCCAGACAAACTGGCCGCCGGTTGTACGCTAATAGTGTTAAAATATGGTATGTCAAGGTTGTGGACCCAGTATTGGTCACAATTTTAATTCGATTTTGATGAAACTTGAAATGCATGTTTATAACCTAAAGATCTTGATTCTTTTCGATATTTGCGCATATCAAATTGTAATTTAATGAATTATAGCCTTTGATCGTAGGAAAAATCACTTTCGGTTTTGCTTGTTCTCTATCCATCTCTCGAAAATGTGGGCGTATCCTGCCTGGCAGTGCCAGCTTACTATCTTTTAGAATAGTATATATACATAGTGTTTAAGGTCATGAGACGGACAAGTATATTGATTTTCAATGAATTTGATAACTTGAACAGCTTAATCCATGATATTAAATGTTTCGTTTACTAAACATTAGCATGGAGGAAAACTTAATCAAAGCCTAAGAAATTCTAATGATTTTCTGATAATTACATAATCAAATTTTAGCTGTATTATAAACGTTTCATTACCGAAAAAAGTAAAAATATGCGACAAATCTTGTTGACTGCCCGGACAATTTAGCTGCTGTGGGCGTATGTTTCGTTGCCAGGCAACCTATCTTTCCTTAAGTAATGAACAAGAAAAACACCATCTGTACGCTAACGATATCCAGTTAATATATAGTTTTCCACCCAATTAATCTGCATACAATCTGTAGTGGTATGTTCCCTTTAAATACATTAAGGCCTATAACTGTCTAGACGTCATGCATATGTATAACTGGTGCACGCGCGCATCCGGGTACTGTAACTACGTATTGTAGTCTCATGGCATGAAGCTGAATAAACGTCTTATCTACATTCCTGCATTGTCGTGTCATCTATCGGTAGCCATCATGACCAGCATCTAACACAACATGGTGACAGAAGTTCCATCTTGAAAGATGACGAACCCAAGAATTTGATGTTCTTAGAAAACAGCAGAAAGATAATTTTTACAATAGACATTCTGCTAAATCTTTAACTCGTTTAATGTGTGGCGATTCTGTGTACATCAAAGATCGTAAAGAGACAGGAACTATTAATAATCAGTTTAGTGATAGGTCTTACATTGTGTCTACTGCTAGTGGTATATTTCGCAGAAATAGATTTCACTTAAACAAAATGCCATACTCAAGTAATGACAGTAGTATCGATAATTATAAAATTGTACATCATAAGCAGTCTAAGGTTCTTCACAATAATGTCCCTTTAAGGAAATCAAAAAGAGATATTAAACCTAAACGTTTTGTTGACATGTAAGTGTTAAACTTGTTTAATACAATGTTGCAGCAATTGCATTCACTGGTGATAGGTTTAAAGTGACTGCAACATTAACTGAAATTTAAACACAAAATAGTGTCTGTCTTATTTAGTTTATTTGTAAGATTTCATTAAAGGTGTATCATACATATTATTTGGTTATTCATATTGCATTATAATACTGTCCATCAGTCATACAAGTACATGTATGCTTCTTGTTGATTTGTACATCTTAGAAGTGTAGATGTAGTGGTATGTTCCCTTTAAATACATTAAGGCCTATAACTGTCTAGACGTCATGCATATGTATAACTGGTGCACGCGCACATCCGGGTACTGTAACTACGTATTGTAGTCTCATGGCATGAAGCTGAATAAACGTCTTATCTACAAGCCTGCATTGTCGTGTTATCTATCGGTAGCCATTATGGCCAGCATCTAACACAACACAATCTAACACTGTCTCAACTGGAAGAGTGTTCCCACAAGATCAAGACTTGTATGAACTCAAAGATGGCGGACAAGTAAAGCAGATGTGGAAGATATTTCTTTATTTTATTTAATATAGATAAAAGGTACTCGACTTGAAACCTTATATCAAGATAGTTCGGGTATTCATCTTCAATTTGAACCTTAATTTGAAGAAAAAGGTTTGCAGACTCACGTAATTTAACATACATATTATATTGAACGCCCTTAGTTTGTGAACTCAGCTGAATTTAACTCACCTGTCTACCTTGGTGTTTTGTTTAAAACAGTAGAGGCTCGATACAAGTACAGCTGATATTAAAATGGGTCAAAAGAAGAGACAGCGACAAGCAGAAGTATCCTCTAGTTTAAGTGTTATTCTAGATTATGTCCTTAAAGACGACGAATCACTAAAATAATTCATAGAGGAAATTTTTAAAAGGGAGTCAACTGTAACCTACATGATCCAGGCCTTCAAATAAGAAAAGACGCAATATTATGATGAACAAATGAAGCCTTAAGAAGATAGAATAGATGAACTTGAGCAGTATACTCGAAGAACCTGTCTCAAGATAAGTGGAATTCAAGAAAAACCAGGTGAGGACACTGATAAAATCGTTCTAGATTTGATAAATAACCATGTCATACCCAGTGGTACACAGCATTTATCCCTACATCAAATCGGTCGTAGCCACAGAGTTGGCCAGAAAAACATCAGAACTAATAGTGACATAACTGTACGGTTCATAAGCTATAGGGATCGAGCATTACTATACACCAACAAGAAGAATCTTAAACTTTTCAATGAACAGAATAATTCCAAAGTATTTGTAAATGAAGCTCTTACACAGAAACGTGCACTCTTATATAAACAGACAAGACAACTTTATCCTAAAAAACTGTTGGACATATGATGGTCGAATCTATGTCAGACCACTTAGTGGCGATCGCAAGTATCTTATTACTAGTGAAGACGACTTGATCCAGTTCTATCCAAACAAACAGACACCAAAACGCTTCGAAGTCCAGTAACCGAAGATACAACGACTACAATGCTAAAACAACCATATATTGTCGACTTTGGAATTCTCACATCAACACCTTTGTACAGCATCAAACTCGAAAGTAGATCACAAAATGTAATAGCATAGGCAAAATTATATAAAGTCAAACATATTATATAAAGTTGAAACTAATATTTTATCTTTTTGTTCTATTAGGTATACATCAACATACTATCTCATAGTTTTCAATGTAAATTAGACGATGTTATTATTCCAAATAAAGGTATCTATCTAATAACTAACTTACATATTAAGTTAAATGGTACAATGCACTTGTGTATCTAGTAATATGACTATAACAAATAAACATGTACATGTATTTGAGTTTAATGCCTATTCTAAACTTTAATTGAACAGAACTCATTTGTGATAAATAGAGAATCTCCTATGAGTGTTTTTTGATATCAAAAAATATCAACACAAGTTGATAAAGTAAAAAAAACCGAGGCTCGGCCGAGTTTTTTTACTTTATCAACGAGTGTTGATATTTTTTGGTATCAAAAAACACGAGTTGGAGATTTTATTTATCACCCAATCCTTTCTTACATGCACAAATAAATAAATATAATTCTTTGGTATAGATTTCACTTTTATAGAACCTAATTACATTACAGCGTAGTGATACATCATTTTTTGAAAGCAGTTTAGCTATTGTATAGTCCTATATACTGACCCAGTGTTGTCCTTCAAGGTCAATTAAATAAAAACAGTTTCCTTTTTTTTTATAAAAAAGTCACTCTTTACTTAAACAAAGTGGTTTCTTTAAAATAAAAAAAAGTAGTTCCTTTTTTATTGACCAATCAAATGTATGTAAAGCGATATCACCACTGTGTATATATCACAGTAGATTATGTAATTTATCACACAAGCGATATCTACTGTCAATTGTAGCCCAAAATGGCAATTTCGTGGATTCTGATTGGTCGAAAAGTGGTGTCGAATGAGTATAACAGTCCTCTAAATTTCTTGGGCGACTCACTGCGAATGAATATTTTCTTGGAACTAGGACTCTGTTTGCAGTGGCCAACAATTCTACACCTCAAAACTTTATTCTAGAAAATCTTCATTATTTTTTCTTGTATGTCATCAACAATGAAATTCAACCATTGGTTAATTGAAACACACACCTGAAACACACAAAAAAACAAAGTTAGTGGTGTATTTGAAAGATAATAAGTAAATTTTGTTTGAAGGATGGTCTGACAATAATGGTTGCTATGGTCATTCTCGATTCTGTCATAATCAGACTGGTCAAAATCGAAGATTTTCAACAAGTGAATAAAAATACAACAACTTATTTAACTCTATATGGACCGTAAATAACTGATGGTGATATATTTTTAAAAAAATATACAAGACAGGCTGATACTGATATGAATAGGACAGACACTAATTTTCATAGTGATTCATACACAGGGTTTTTTTGCGAAGAAATAAAATCACACCGTCGAAATGACAGGTTTCAAACAAGCATAGCAACCGCATGCGTACGCTACACAGCATATACATACACGGTCACACGAGTGTTTGGACATTAATCAAAGATGATATGCAATTTATTTAGGACCTAGTCACTGCCGGCGTTCACAATTATTAAAAAAGTACAGATTTAATACACTTACGATGTTTGTGTCCATCTTCAACATGATCGTAGAGTGACCTCCCTTTTCAAACAGGCGCTTTTAACCCGTCGCTTTGTGAATCAAATCGAACGAGAACGGTGTTACAATCGTTACGTCACGGATGTTTGCATGACGTCAAAATTGTTTTATTTGGTTTTTACGTCATTTAAACCAATAAACGACCGTCAACAATCGCGAAAGAAAGAATCCCATTAAAAATGTTAAATATTTTGGGCTACAATATCGATAAACACCTCCTGTTTAGAATTTATCGGACTGTTATTGTCTATTTGATACCGCTTAAATTTTTTATTAGAGGCGCTCGATCGCTGCGCGATCTCGGCCTCTAATGATTTAAGCGGTATCAAATGACAATAACAGTCCTCTAAATTCTAAACAGTCGGTGTTTATCTCCTAAATGTATTATTGGGTGATAAACCTTTTTCTCCGATTCAAATAAGATAGCGCAGACTGCATTATATGTTTATGACATATCTGAGTTAATCTTTGTTGTATAATTTAAACAAAAATAGTAACGTACAGAACTCATAAATTATGACATAGTAATAAGTATACTTGAATGTCTAAATTAAACTTAAATAGTACAGACTACATGTGTGTGTTTATGACATATTTGTGTTAAACTTCAATTGTTTAATTTAAAGAGTGCAGATTTTAAATTTTAAATTAATTTTTTTAAAATTACACAATATGGAATTTAAATTATACAAATTGAACCTGGGTTGTATAGACTGCTGAGTTTATTTTATCTAATTTAAACATATTAAAGAATAAATTATTGGTTTATGACATGTTTGTTTAAAACTGTAATGTTCAATTAAATCTTAAATAGTACAGATTTGACTATACTTATGTAAAACCGGTTAAACTTTAATGTCTAACTTAAACTTAACACAGTATACGATTATGGCATATATGTGTTAAACTTTTAAAACTGAGTATTACATTGTATTCATAACAAAACACAACACAAGCTATATATAGATATAACTAGTTCTCTATTATTTAATAACCTGGTAACATCCCAATATCACCAGCTTATGGAGTGTTTGTGTCTCAGCTAAATCGTTACGCGAGAGCTTGCTCATTCTATTCTGATTTTTTAAGTAGATCGAGGCATTTGTCATCTAAGCTTCAACTACAGGGATACGTGCGAACTAAACTTATTAAAACCTTTAAGAAGTATTATGGCCGTCATATTGTTATTGACTTAATTGGTAAATATAACGTGTCTCTCTCGACTATTATACTAGACATTTTTAATTGACGGGTATACTATATACCAGATAATATAGGTCTACTGCGTTGTTAACACTGTTCATCACGTGCATTTTGCATACCGGTAGTTCATTGGCCAATCACGATACTTTACCAAGATATCGCCTTATAGATTGGATGCAGCTACGGCGGGTGTGGCGCGCCAGACAGGGTAAGCTTACTCTTCCGGACACCTGTTACCACTGTTTGTCGTGTATTTTGTACACGGTGAACAGTCCATATGCTGATTACACTATTTTGCAAGATTACACTATTTTGCCTATACCGTTTTTTTAGGACTTCGAATTTTGTCTAATGGTTTGGATTGTTCTTGCTTGGTTTTTATTTTATTCCTAATACACACACGTCACATTTTTAAACTAATTATGTGTTTCACTGTGTGTTTATGCCTTTTTAATCGTAGTGTTCAACGTAAATGTCTAATTTAGACTTAGATAGCAAAGAAGTCATTATAAGTTTATGACATATTTGTGTTAAACTTTAATGTCAAATTTAACTTAAATAGTAAAGAAGTCATTATAAGTTTATGATATATTTGTGTTAAACTTTAATGTCTTATTTAAACTTAGATATCAAAGAAGTCATTATAGGGTTATGACATATTTGTGTTAAACTTAAATTGTCAGCATAATTGTAGATCTTGCAGATTGGATTATTAGTGTATTTCTAATAGTACAGACTATATTATGAGTTTATGACATAGTTAAACCTTAATGTCTAATTCAACATAGATGTTGCAGAATTCATTATTAGTTTATGACGATTTTAAGTTAAACTATTAAATCATATTAGGTGAGATAATACGGATAATACATAATTAGCTTGATACATTTATGTTGTACTTTAATATCGAGTTTAAACTTACACAACAAAGAATTGAATTTTTTAATCTAAACCTAGTTTGTATAGACTGCATTAGAAGCTTATGGCTTGTGTCTAATTTAATTAATAATAATAATAATAACTAGATCTGCTACTGTCCCATGCAGATATGAAAGCTTTCATATTCATCGTCACGTGTAATGAAATATGTCAAGTATCTTAAAGAAGGTAACAAGAAAAAAGTATTAAAATTGGTCAAAAACTCGCAAAGTTACAGGTTTAAATATAGTTAGAAACATTGCACCTGGGCAAAGACAAAATGATCTGAATTTAAAAGAAATTATGGTCGATTTGAGAATTTGGGGTATATTTTGGAGTTGTTTGGTAAATGACGGCGGATCTAAGGTGGCGGTCACAATACAATATAAAACGCGTTGAAGAATGAACAAATTTTCGTTACGGGTTTCATTCGCACCGCCCGGGCAACTTCAGAAGGTCCGATTACCTTCAAATTTGCACCGATTGTACCTCACATATTAAAAAAAGAAGAGTGTGAGATTCAAAGAACGTTGAAAATATATTCAAAACCCACCCATCAATCAAAGTTGTTTTGATTAAATATAGTCGGTTTTTTTATCAATTTTTATATCTGAGCAATGGATCTAAGTACTCATACCTATCAAACATGGAAGCATGTTCCTGAAGCAACGGGCGCAAGTTTTACAACAGTTAACCGTTGCTTCAACACTTGGCTATTCCTAAACTTTTACACTGGTTGTGTTTACACGTGACTAATTAGCATTCAAAGCATTGTCCAATCAGAGGTCGTGGCACGTAACACACTCACAATGTAGCACGTGACTGTAGTAAACCAATATGGCAGCCCACACAGAAAAAGAACTAGACAAGTTTACAGCCGTTGACAACTAAAAGCGCCGGTGTAAATGTTAAACGTCGATGAATCGAACCTTGACCTTTGCATCTCGATTGTCACATAGACATTTTAGCTAGAAGCGCGAGACTTGATAATCGTGACGATTTTTTTTAACGAAGGATAAATAAACGGAATTGAAAGAAGTCTATTTTTAGTAACCCATTTAACGAAGGAATCTGATTTGATCACGGTTGGGGGCCTATACCCAATCAAATTTAGTGCTGAAAAAAGCAGAGTGTTGAGAGAAGGGCTTGACAAGCTGTATGTAGTTAAGGCGAGATCAAGCCTTCTAATGAAAATGATATGGAAGAGGCGATAAAATCACTGTGCATTTGCAATTTCACAATAATTTAAAACCAATTTTAAATTCCGAAAATCGATATTTTTCCGTAAATTGACTTATACATGTATAGAAAATAACGACTAACGGTAGGTGCCACGAACAAACGACTTGGACAAATGCAGGTATTACCTTGAAAATTTCAGGGTACCTAGGTACCAACGTGAAAAGTTCCTCGCCGGAATTTTGTACTCATGGTACCTTAGGTTTTAGCGTAGCGCATGCGCAAAGTCATGACGCACGGTGTGTGCCACGAACAAACGACTTGAAAAAATGCAGGTATCGCCTTGAAAATTTCAGGGTACCTAGGTACTAACGTGAAAAGTTCCTCGCCTTTGGTTCCAGCGTAACGCATGCGCGAAGTCAAAACAAGCTAACTCGAAAGCAACCTTATCGGCACGGAAAACATCATAGGGGTAATTCGAATTTTTGAAATATTCAAATACCAATCATTCGACCATGAGCCAGGTTATCCTTAAATGTATTAATTATGTACATAAGAGACAAATTCTCTAAGCCACGACCAATTGTGTATGTTTTCAAGCCCATGAATGTGGATTTTTCACTATTCAATTCAAAATGGCGTCCATCATTTGCCAAAAATGAAAATTCTATTCCCGACAGTTTTTAGGCTTTTCTAAAAGGATTCGGAAAATATAATTGCCTTGTCTGTAAGTAAAATATCACCAAAGGAATATCGATTTTCACATTTCAAGATGGTGGCACTTCCGGTTTGTGCTACAATTTCCATTTTTTGTGTACGAATCAGTAGTGCCGTAGCTAGTAAAAAATAAAAAATTCAAGGCAATCTGACCTATATTTCTTCGATTTTTTGAGAATTTTGATCCTTAATTTCTCAAAGGGGAGATAATTTAGAAAATTTCTAATGACATTTTTAAAGTCACATGAACCTAATCTACTGACTAACTAAATTTTATAAAAAATCATGCAATTATTAAAGAAGTTGTCATTTTGATTTTAACTTCCGGTTCGAAATCGTCCATCATTTTCCATAAATCAATATTCTATTCCCGACAGTTTTTTGACTTTTCTAAAAGGATTCGGAAAATATAATTGCCTTGTCTGTAAGTAAAATATCAACAAAGGAATATCGATTTTGACGTTTCAAGATGGTTGCACTTCCGGTTTGGGCTACAAACTCAATTTTTGGTGTACGAATCAGTAGTGTCGTAGCTGGTAAAAAAAAATAATTTTAAGGCAATCTGACCTATATTTTGTAGATTTTTATGAAAACTTTGATCCTTAATATCGCCAAGGGGAGATAATTTAGAAAATTTCTAATGACATTTTTAAAGTCCCATGAGCGAGATCTACTTACATACCAAATTTCATGAAAATCGTGCAACTATTTAAGAAGTTGTCAATTTGATTTAACTTCCGGTTCCAAATCACAGCGACGAATTTTCGAAATTCGAAAATCCGAAATTGCAGATTTGAAGTAAATGTTACGAGGTACCTAGAGAAAAAATAATTAGTGAAATAGGTCAAATAGCCATGAGGTTACAGCAATGTAGGTCAAATGCACTTGTTCGTCAAATTCGGTGATTTCGGATAGGAAAAACATTTTGAAAACATATTCACCCAACAGCCACCACCCATTTTTTTTGGGGGGGGGGTAGGTAAAAATTTCAGAAAGATACCATGGGTAGATCCTGAGAAAACCGAAAAGTGGATAAAACACACAAAAAAAAATTAATAATAATAATAGGAACTAGATCTGCTACTGTCCCATGCAGATATGAAAGCTTTCATAGTCATCGTCACTTGTAATGAAATATGTCAAGTATCTTAAAGAAGGTAACAAGAAAAAAGTATTAAAATTGGTCAAAAAATCGAACAAAGTTACAGGTTTAAATATAGTTAGAAACATTGCACCCGGGCAAAAACAAAATGATCTGAATTTTAAAGAAATTATGGTCGATTTGAGAATTTGGGGTATATTTTAGAGTTGTTTGGTAAATGACGGCGGATCTAAGGTTGCGGCCATAATACAATATAAAACGCGTTGAAGAATGAACAAATTTTCGTTACGGGTTTCATTTGCACCACCCGGGCAACGTTCCGAAGGTCCGATTACCTTCAAATTTGCACCGATTGTACCTCACATATTAAAAATAGAAGAGTGTGAGATTCAAAGCACGTTGAAAATATATTCAAAACCCACCCCATCAATCAAAGTTGTTTTGATTAAATATAGTCGTTTTTTTATCAATTTTTATAACTTTTTATATCTGAGCAATGGATCTAAGTACTCATACCTATCAAACATGGAAGCATGTTCCTGAAGCATGTCGTGGCACGTAACACACTCACAATGTAGCACGTGACTGTAGTAAACCAATATGGCAGCCCACACAGAAAAAGAACTAGACAAGTTTACAGCCGTTGACAACTAAAAACGCCGGTGTAAATGTTAAACGTCGATGAATCGAACCTTGACCTTTGCATCTCGATTGTCACATAGACATTTTAGCTAGAAGCGCGAGACTTGATAATCGTGACGATTTTTTTTACGAAGGATAAATAAAATGAATTGAAAGAAGTCTATTTTTAGTAACCCATTTAACGAAGGAATCTGATTGGATCACGGTTGGGGGCCTATACCCAATCAAATTTAGTGCTGAAAAAAGCAGAGTGTTGAGAGAAGGGCTTGATAAGCTGTATGTAGTTAAGGCGAGATCAAGCCCTCTAATGAAGATGATATAGAAGAGGCGATAAAATCACTGTGCATTTGCAATTTCACAATAATTTAAAACCAATTTTAAATTCCGAAAATCGATATTTTTCCGTAAATTGACTTATACATGTATAGAAAAAAACGACTAACGGTAGGTGCCACGAACAAACGACTTGAACAAATGCAGGTATCACCTTGAAAATTTCAGGGTACCTGGGTACCAACCTGAAAAGTTCCTCGCCAGAATTTTGTACTCATGGTACCTTAGGTTCTAGCGTAGCGCATGCGCAAAGTCATGACGCACGGTGTGTGCCACGAACAAACGACTTGAAAAAATGCAGGTATCGCCTTGAAAATTTCAGGGTACCTAGGTACTAACGTGAAAAGTTCCTCGCCTTTGGTTCCAGCGTAACGCATGCGCGAAGTCAAAACAAGCTAACTCGAAAGCAACCTTGTCGGCACGGAAAACATTATAGGGGTAATTCGAATTTTTGAAATATTCAAAAACCAATCATTCGACCATGAGCCAGGTTATCCTTAAATGTATTAATTATGTACATAAGACACAAATTCTCTAAGCCACGACCAATTGTGTATGTTTTCAAGCCCATGAATGTGGATTTTTCACTATTGCTCATTTTCAATTCAAAATGGCGTCCATCATTTGCCAAAAATGAAAATTCTATTCTCGACAGTTTTTAGGCTTTTCTAAAAGGATTCGGAAAATATAATTGCCTTGTCTGTAAGTAAAATATCACCAAAGGAATGTCGATTTTCACATTTCAAGATGGTGGCACGTCCGGTTTGTGCTCCAATTTCCATTTTTTTTGTGTACGAATCAGTAGTGCCGTAGCTAGTAAAAAAAATCAAAATCAAGGCAATCTGACCTATATTTCTTCGATTTTTTGAGAATTTTGATCCTTAATTTCTCAAAGGGGAGATAATTTAGAAAATTTCTAATGACATTTTTAAAGTCACATGAGCCTAATCTACTGATTTACTAAATTTCATAAAAATCATGCAATTATTAAAGAAGTTGTCATCTTGATTTTAACTTCCGGTTCGAAATCGTCCATCATTTTCCAAAAATCAAAATTCTATTCCCGACAGTTTTTTGGCTTTTCTAAAGGGATTCGGAAATATAATTGCCTTGTCTGCAAGTAGAATATCAACAAAGGAATATCGATTTTGACGTTTCAAGATGGTTGCACTTCCGGTTTGGGCTACAAACTCAATTTTTTGTGTACGAATCAGTAGTGTCGTAGCTGGTAAAAAAAAATAATTTCAAGGCAATCTGACCTATATTTTGTAGATTTTTATGAAAACTTTGATCCTTAATATCGCCAAGGGGCGATAATTTAGAAAATTATTTTTAAAGTCCCATGAGCGAGATCTACTTACATACCAAATTTCATGAAAATCGTGCAACTATTTAAGAAGTTGTCAATTTGATTTAACTTTCGGTTCCAAATCACAGCGACGAATTTTCGAAATTCGAAAATCCGAAATTGCAGATTTGAAGTAAATGTTACGAGGTACCTAGAGAAAAAATAATTAGTGAAATAGGTCAAATAGCCATGAGGTTACAGCAATGTAGGTCAAATGCACTTGTTCGTCAAATTCGGTGATTTCGGATAGGAAAAACATTTTGAAAATATATTCACCCAACAGCCACCACCCATTTTTGGGGGGGGGGGTAGGTAAAAATTTCAGAAAGATACCATGGGTAGATCCTGGGAAAACCGAAAAGTGGATAAAACACACAAAAAAAAAAAAATAATAATAATAGGAACTAGATCTGCTACTGTCCCATGCAGATATGAAAGCTTTCATATTCATCGTCACTTGTAATGAAATATGTCAAGTATCTTAAAGAAGGTAACAAGAAAAAAGTATTAAAATTGGTCAAAAAATCGCACAAAGTTACAGGTTTAAATATAGTTAGAAACATTGCACCCGGGCAAAAACAAAATGATCTGAATTTTAAAGAAATTATGGTCGATTTGAGAATTTGGGGTATATTTTGGAGTTGTTTGGTAAATGACGACGGATCTAAGGTTGCGGCCATAATACAATATAAAACGCGTTGAAGAATGAACAAATTTTCGTTACGGGTTTCATTCGCACCACCCGGGCAACGTTCCGAAGGTCCGATTACCTTCAAATTTGCACCGATTGTACCTCACATATTAAAAATAGAAGAGTGTGAGATTCAAAGCACGTTGAAAATATATTCAAAACCCACCCCATCAATCAAAGTTGTTTTGATTAAATATAGTCGTTTTTTTATCAATTTTTATAACTTTTTATATCTGAGCAATGGATCTAAGTACTCATACCTATCAAACATGGAAGCATGTTCCTGAAGCATGTCGTGGCACGTAACACACTCACAATGTAGCACGTGACTGTAGTAAACCAATATGGCAGCCCACACAGAAAAAGAACTAGACAAGTTTACAGCCGTTGACAACTAAAAACGCCGGTGTAAATGTTAAACGTCGATGAATCGAACCTTGACCTTTGCATCTCGATTGTCACATAGACATTTTAGCTAGAAGCGCGAGACTTGATAATCGTGACGATTTTTTTTACGAAGGATAAATAAAATGAATTGAAAGAAGTCTATTTTTAGTAACCCATTTAACGAAGGAATCTGATTGGATCACGGTTGGGGGCCTATACCCAATCAAATTTAGTGCTGAAAAAAGCAGAGTGTTGAGAGAAGGGCTTGATAAGCTGTATGTAGTTAAGGCGAGATCAAGCCCTCTAATGAAGATGATATAGAAGAGGCGATAAAATCACTGTGCATTTGCAATTTCACAATAATTTAAAACCAATTTTAAATTCCGAAAATCGATATTTTTCCGTAAATTGACTTATACATGTATAGAAAAAAACGACTAACGGTAGGTGCCACGAACAAACGACTTGAACAAATGCAGGTATCACCTTGAAAATTTCAGGGTACCTAGGTACCAACCTGAAAAGTTCCTCGCCAGAATTTTGTACTCATGGTACCTTAGGTTCTAGCGTAGCGCATGCGCAAAGTCATGACGCACGGTGTGTGCCACGAACAAACGACTTGAAAAAATGCAGGTATCGCCTTGAAAATTTCAGGGTACCTAGGTACTAACGTGAAAAGTTCCTCGCCTTTGGTTCCAGCGTAACGCATGCGCGAAGTCAAAACAAGCTAACTCGAAAGCAACCTTGTCGGCACGGAAAACATCATAGGGGTAATTCGAATTTTTGAAATATTCAAAAACCAATCATTCGACCATGAGCCAGGTTATCCTTAAATGTATTAATTATGTACGAATCAGTAGTGTCGTAGCTGGTAAAAAAAAATAATTTCAAGGCAATCTGACCTATATTTCGTCGATTTTTATGAAAACTTTGATCCTTAATATCGCCAAGGGGAGATAATTTAGAAAATTTCTAATGACATTTTTAAAGTCCCATGAGCGAGATCTACTTACATACCAAATTTCATGAAAATCGTGCAACTATTTAAGTAGTTGTCATTTTGATTTAACTTCCGGTTCCAAATCACATCGACGAATTTTCGAAATTCGAAAATCCGAAATTGCAGATTTGAATTAAATGTTACAAGGTACCTAGAGAAAAAAGAATTAGTGAAATAGGTCAAATAGCCATGAGGTTACAGCAATGTAGGTCAAATGCACTTGTTCGTCAAATTCGGTGATTACAGCAATGTAGGTCAAATGCACTTTTTCGTCAAATTCGGTGATTTCGGATGCGAAAAACATTTTGACAATATATTCACCCAACAGCCACCACCCATTTTTTTTTGGGGTGGGGGGGTAGGTAAAAATATCAGAAAGATCCCACGGGTAGATTCTGAGAAAACCGAAAAGTGGATAAAACACAAAAAAAAAAAAATAATAATAATAATAGGAATAATAATCTTAACAAAAACAATAAGCTTTCATATTAAAATATGAAAGCTTAATAACAAGACCTGCGTAGCAGGGATGACGGGTTTCATTGGTACCACATTACCTTTGCACTTATGTCACTTTAAGTACCACGTTACCCTTACACACATATCACTTGCAGTACCAATGGAACCGATAAACAGATTTCGACGTAAACATTGCATTCATCAAATAAAATGGAAGCAGGATCAACCAAATCCAGAAATATTAATTCATTTTATACATTACGTCCGGTGATCGTGAAAATATTCAATTAGTTTATCGTAATCAGAAATGGCATAAGGCATCACATGGTAAAAACGTTTACGTAAATCGAATGATAATTGCTACTTTTATAGACCAAAAACCTTGAAAAGTGACTTGTAGAAAATAGTCTATTTCTCTGCAACCGTACAAGTTAGAAACCATTTTGTGGTATCTGTATGATCGTATTGGTTTATACTATTTGTTGATTGGAATCAAATATCACAATTTTAAAAACGTTAATTTTTTGCAAGTCAGACTCATTTGAATAAAAAATCTATTTTGAAGGCCAAAAATACAGTTTTTGCCAAAATGACATTACTTCCGGTGATACTAAAAATCGTAAATTAGTTTTATAACATCGTCTATGACATTAACCATCACATGATGAAAATTTTACGAAAATCGAATAATAATTGACAATTTTATGAACCAAAAACCTTGAAAATTTTATGATATCTATATGACCGTATAAATTTTATTAATATGTGAATTTAAACCAAAAGTTAAAATTAGTAATACATATTAAATTATTCTTAGTTGAAAAAAATATTGATTTTAAAAGTCAAAAATGCAGTTTTTGACCAAATGTTGTCGCTTCCGGTGTCAATTTTAAATCATAATCAACTTGATATGACGCATACTTGCTTTTTGAATCAAATGATGTCACTTTTGCGAATATCCATTAATAAATGACTATTTTACAGGCAAAATTACGGAAACAGTGACTTATGCAAAACAACCATTTTCTCGGCAACTGCTCAAATTACAAACAAATTTTCACATACATTCTCTTCGTATGGAATATAGCTACAAGTTTATAAAAGTTATGTAAAAATATTTTAAAATCTGAAGAGCCTGAATGGGTTGTAAATAGGTCAATTTTACGCCTTTTTCACCTCTTAATCCAATTTGCTAGAAAATGAAACAAAAATTTAAAAAACTGCTTTCGACATTTTTTTGCGCCTTTAACGGACACACTTATTTAGTTATATCAGGGTTTTTTAAAAAAAATATATTTGCTTTCGAAAAATGGTACCTATCCGTCAAAATTGTAGTTTTTGGTAAAATTACGCCACTTCCCGTGCCGACAGATAATTCTTCCGGTAACAAAAAAATGACAATTGAGACATCAGAGCATATGAACTTTGGTTTATAGAAATCGAACAATAAATAAAAAGTCTAGGAATAAAAAACTGAATTAGCCAATGGCGGCCAAGGAAAATCACTAAGACCAAAAAAAAAATCACATTTTTGCTCAAGCCAGTTGACTCTTTACTTCGGTGTAAAAGACAATTAAAAAATATTCATAAATAAAAAAGTTTTTTGTAAAAATTTTAAATTTCTAAATTTGGCGCCTAATATCGGCGAAGATTTGGCGTAAATCAAAAATCAAATGTAGCGTAACTATGTGCCCTGTCTCCGGCTATGCCAAAATGTATCGAAAGTTAAAATCGAATGATTATTGTTAAAATTACTGCAATATTTCTAAAAAAAAATTAAAAAATCGGTGATTTCGGACATTTCGCATTTTTTAAAAACCTTCAAAATAGCTTTATCCTCTAAGTCACATCCACTTTACCAGTAAAACCGAAGAAATCGTAACGATTCAACAAGCAGTTGCTGAGATCTACTCGAGACGAAAGAATAATAATAATAAGAAAAATAAGAACTAGACCTGCGTAGCAGGAATGACGGGTTTCACTGGTACCACATTACCTTTGCACTTATAGTTAGTGCAGGGGGACTGCGCCACATATGATTTACAAAAATGACAAATATAACGACAAGACATCATACTCCGAAACAGCAAACAAAACAAACAAAAAAAAACAATTCAAAAATGAGTTAGCTAGCCGTAAGCGTCCACTGCGCTGTACAGTCCCGGGTCTGAAGCAACACAGACTTCACTCAAAATTGAACATATTTCACTCGTACAAGAAAACGCACAAACAACCCAACACAAAGAAGCAAAGAAAATGTAGACCGCCTCGGGAGGCAGTTGTCTGCTAACTGAATGGTGTGACGTAAATACGTCGTTTTGTTATCAATGACGTCAATAGAATTTCTTAACAAAAAGGGCGATAATCAAGATTTAATAATGCTAAAAGCTATAAGTTTAAACAACCAATCAGAATTTCTAAGTTGTATAATTGCACAAAACATAATACTTAATACCCCATACAAGCAATGCAAAACAGGAATGTAGAAGAAAGCATACAATGTAAGTGTATTTAAGTCATAAAATAATAACAATAAGGGCGATAATCCAAACATGGTTACGTAACTATACAAATTAAACTAAATTAAATTGGAAATTATCCAATATGTACTCGGTTATATACTTATAAGAGATGTTAAACTTGGTATATTGATGAAACGGAAGTTTCGAAATTTCTTTAAATATGCGTAACTGTGTACCTCCTTTGGCAGTGCATTTCAAAAACAGGGATTTTATTCGGGAAAGAAACAGTTCTTTATTGTTACATACGGTCAAAAATCGTAATGCCTGTGAATAGAAAACATTATATGTTGTTGTATCTGGTATGTTACTATAAATTGACGGATATTTTACTACTTCAAAACCGAATTTGTCCGTTTTGTCGAAAATACCAACATTAAATTTATTGTTAATGATATTGATGTCCAGGTCAAGAACAGATGCAATTTGGGTGCCGGATTTTTCTTTATTTAATATTATTTCAGGGGGATATATTTCACTTTTATATTTATTGAAATTTCCATTATCATTGATGGGTGTTATGTCATCAATGTAACGGAAGGCGTAGTTGAGACTTTTAGCTACTTTGTAATCTGTTTTTCTTTTATGGTCCCGAAAGTAGAATTCATATTTATGTAAATGTGCATTTGCCATAAATGGGGCGGGGTCAGTTCCCATTGGTAAACAAATAGTTTGCTGTATTATCTGATCCCCAACCTCAAATATGGCATTGTCAATGAGAAAATGTATTATGTTTTGAATTTTGTCTTTATCAAAAATTACAGTTTCGGCATTGCGAGGTTTTATAATCCATCTAGCATCTTGAGAGTAAATGGCCATCAAGTGTCTGCCTTTTCCGAAAGCTCCATTAAAGGCTTTATCTACAAACCAATCCAAATTATTTTTAAGATCTGCATGTTGGAGCATAGTATACAAAGTAGAAAAATCGAACGTTTCTATTGTTTTTGCATTATCTTTATTATTGATTTTATCTAGAGTCTCTACTATAGGTTTTTTTTTTATCAATAATGAAAAAACTATTAATACCAGTGTAATTTCGAAGTGTTTTGCACTAAATTGCATGTTGGGTTTGGCATAATTTAAGGCCTTTGGTGATTGTCTGCGCAAGAGGTTTTGTCTGGCAAACACTGGAGGATATTATATATCTAAATTTTACTGGGTTTTTATGAAATTTGGGTATCGAATAAATGTACGGTAGTGCATCTATTTTCACATTGTCTTTAATATCATTACTCCTGTTAAAAGAGTATTGGTTGTGCAAGATATCTTGTTTAGTTAAATCCGTAATGCATTTATAAGTGTCATTATTTGTGTTGGGCCAGAGTCCAACTTCAGTCAGAATATTTTTAATATAGTACTTTTTACAGATAAAGGCAATGTTATTACTGGCCTTATCGACAGGTGTTAGAACAAATCTCTCTTGGAGAGTGGCAAGACACTCAACTGCAGATGCATTTTTTAGAACCTCTGGTGGCGGGTGTCTTGGTTTAAGTTTGATATATTTGATTCTTTTTGACAAGAGATCAAACACAGTATTTTTCCACTCTCCAAAAGACTCAAGAGGTGCACGCAATTTATCAGACCAGGCTACAATGCATTTCCTAATTTGGGATTTGAGATCATTATGTAATTTTTTAAAATTAGTTCTATTTGGCTGTTCCCGAAATTGTGGTCCAAATCTGAAGGGATTTTCTAAGATTTTTATCTTCGATAATGTCAAAGTTTCCTGTCAGTATATGGTCATGAAAAGCATCTTTAACGGGAATGAATGAATGAATGAAATGGGGTTTAACGTCCTACGCTTAAGCACCTAACCTAATTGAAGACGGGCATACGCCACAGTGTGCAATGAGGGAAATTTTGCCCGGGCAGCGGCGCTACGGCCTACTCTTATATCGAATTCCAACTGCCAAGGGATCTTTTACGTGCACTCCAATTTGTACACGGGACCACGGTTTTTCGTCCCATCCGAACGACTAGGCAGCTGTCCTTGTCAGGCCCTCCTTCTGCATCACTGACAAGGGGAAATCACGCCGGAAAATCGAGATGAACTTTCTCGGCCAATGCAGGGATCGAACACTCAACCTCCAGGCTAGCGAACCAGCGCCTTATCCACTTAGCCACCGTGATCCCCTCTTTAACGGGAGAGTTGGTGCATTGACATGTAGTATTATCGTAATTTTCAATAAATTCTTGTACGTTTAGGTTTTCGATAGTTTCATGGTATTTAAATATTTTATTACGGATAGGAGGTAAAAATTTGTATACGACTGTAGGTGAAATTTTAGGAATATTACCTGGTATAGATTTTATAACTGAACGAAGATTCTATTCAGTCCAATGTCTTGTATATGTTTATCCGTGAAAAGGATTTTACATAGCACATAAGGTTTTTTCTTATGCACTTTATGAGGCTGTATCGAATAATTGGGTGAAAATTTACTGTTTATCAAATCGGTAATAACATCGTAGTATTGAGGAAGAAAGCGTTCATTAAGTTGATTAGAATGGATGATGTCCTGTATGAGGACACCGAGTTTTTTAGCTGTAGATTTGTTCAAAGTGTGTACAATTTGTCGGGCTAAGTTCAGTACACAGGCAGCACAGGACAATTGTTCAGAAATATGGCATTGGCATACAGAATACAATTCATTCAAAATACTTTCCGGGTCTTTTTGAAATTTCGACTTTTTTATGGAACGTTTTTATTATGAAAATTATGGTCAAGTTTTTTGTAACAATTTCTGGTAATCAAATTGTTTTCATCGCGATTGTTGTAATCGGTGTTTTTGAATCTATCATTGAGACCATAAGGAAAAATGGTCTTTAATTTGGTAATCCAAGCTTCCTCTGCATAAGTTCTTTTTTTAGTAACAGCAGGGTCAATTTTACCATTGGCGAGGTGCCCTGAACCGGGAAGTTTTTCAATTACCTGTATACTGTCACTTTAAGTAGCACGTTACCCTTACACACATATCACTTGCAGTACCAATGGAACCGATAAACAGATTTCCACATAAACATTGCACCCATCAAAAAAATGCAAGCAGGATCAACCAAATCCAGAAATATTAATTCATTTTTTACATTTCAGACAAAATTACATTACGTCCGGTGATCGTGAAAATATTCAATTAGTTTATTGTAATCCGAAATGGCATAAGGCATCACATGGTGAAAGGTTTACGTAAATCGAATAATAATTGCTACTTTTATAGACCAAAAACCTTGAAAAGTGACTTGTAGAAAATCGTATATTTCTCTGCAACCGTACAAGTTAGAAACCATTTTGCGGTATCTGTATGATCGTATGGGTTCATACTTTTTGTTGATTGGAATCAAATATCATAATTTTAAAAACGTTACAAGTCAGACTCATTTGAATAAAATATCTATTTTGAAGGCTAAAAATACAGTTTTTGCCAAAATGACATTACTTCCGGTGATACTAAAAATCGTAAATTAGTTTTATAACATCGTCTATGACATTAACCATCACATGATGAAAACTTTACGAAAATTGAATTATAATTGACAATTTTATGAACCAAAAACCTTGAAAAGTGACTTGAACAAAACTGTCTATTTCTCGGCAACCGAACAAGTTAGAAACAATTTTATGATATCTATATAACCGTATGTATTTCATTAATATGTGAATCTAAACCAAAAGTTAAATTTAGTTATACATATTAAATTAATCTTGGTTAAAAAAAATATTGATTTGAAAAGTCAAAAAGGCAGTTTTTGACCAAATGTTGTCACTTCCGGTCTCAATTTTAAATTATAATCAACTTGATATGACGCATACTTGCTTTTTGAATCAAATGATGTCGTTTTTGCGAATATCCATTAATAAATGACTATTTTACAGGCAAAATTAAGAAAACATAGACTTATGCAAAACTGCCCATTTCTCGGCAACTGCTTAAATTACAAACAAATTTTCATATACATTCTCTTTGTATGGATTATAGCTACAAGTTTATAAAAGTTATGTAAAAATATTTTAAAATCTGAAGAGCCTGAATGGGTTGTAAATAGGTCAATTTTACGCCTTTTTTTAACCTCTTAATCCAATTTGCTAGAAAATAAAATTGAAATTAAAAAAACTGCTTCCGCCATTTTTTGCGCCTTCAAAGGAAAAACTTTTTTAATCATATAATTTTTCAAAAAAATAATTTGTTTTTGAAGATTGTATTTAACTGTCAAAATTGGAGTTTTTGGTAAAATTATGCCACTTCCGGTGCCGACAGATAACGCTTTCGGTAATAAAAAAAATGACAATTGAGACAACGGAGCATATAAACTTTGTTTTATACAAATCGAACAACAAATAATTAATCTAGGGCTGAAAAACTGAATTAGCCAATGGCGGTCAAGCAAAATTACTGAGACCAAACAAATTAAGATTTTTGCGCAAGTCAGATGACTTGTTAGTTCTGTGTACAACACGACTAAAAAATATTTATAAATAAAAAAAATTTTTGTAAAATTTTAAATTTTCGAAATTTGGCGCCTTATATCTTCGAAGATTTGCCTAAAATCAAAAATCGAAAGTAGCATAGCTATGTGCCCTGTCACCGGCTATGCCAAAATGTATCGAAAGTTAAAATCGAATGATTATTGTTAAAATTACTGCAATATTTTTAAAAATAATAACTTCGGTTATTTCGGACATTTCGCATTGTCACAGAACGTTCAAAATAGCTTTATCCTCTAAGTCCCAGTAAAACCGAAGAAATCGTAACGATTCGACAAGCAGTTGCTGAGATCTACTCAAAACAAAAGAATAATAACAATAATAAGAAGAACTAGACCTGCAAGCAGCACTGAATCGGCTTTCAGGAATCAGACAGGAAGTAAGTCATAAAATAGCCCATTCATCGAGCTAGAAAACTACACTTTAATTGTTTGGATTCAGTGACACCTGGCTGAGAAATGTCGATTTTTGCAAGAGTACCAATTTTTTACTGTATTTTCTTTCTCTTTTTAATTTTTTGGGTGTTTTTTTCCACAATATCTGATATTTTTACGAATACTTCTAGATTTTGGATCATTGTCGGGATAGTTTTAACAAGTTGTTTGAATAGATATCTTTCTGTACCAGAAGTGTCAGAAACATCTATTCAGTCGCTGTTTGTAAAAAAGATATATAAAAGAACATTTTCAATAATTTAACGATTTTTCAACTTTTTTTCAAAGATTGGGGCCATTTTATGACACCTTAAATTATTTCAAACCTTTTCCTTTTGGATTCACGCCACAGACCACCGGTAGGACTCTTGAGTAAAAAAAAGTTTTAAACAAATCGCAGGAGTCTTTTTTGACAAAAAAGGCGTCTCAAATGACTCCAAAAACGGATAATACTAGATTTTCGGCGTAACATAGTTTATTTACTAAACATCGAAATCGTACCATTGAGATGCCATATGATAGTCCATTAATGGGGCCATTCAAAGACATTTTATTTCTTTTGGTCCGGTAATACCTGAGGGAGAAATCCAGCTTTTTGCAAGAACGCCAATTTTTTACCCTTTTTTTTTCATTTTTTGAATAATTCCGGTATGGAGATTATGGTAAGGATAGTTTTATAACCAGTTTGGGCAATTAAAAAGCGAAAGAGTTCTGTAATGATATATTCCTATATATGATCAGATAAAATGCCCCTGAGAAATCATATGTTTAAAAGCGGCAAAAATGTCAAAATATCGAAAATAAAATTTCAATATCTAAAAACATATTATGCATTATTGGAATCGACATTAGATCAGATATCTAAATATCACAAAGTTCTTTGAAAATCAGTAAAAATGAAAAAAATAGAGTATTTTCCAAAATTTCACGATTTTTCGACTTTTTTCGATTTTCAGTTCGTTATTTGACCTATTACGGATATTTCAAAGTCTAAACGGACTGTTTCATACACAAGACTACGAAAAGGTATCTTGATAGAGAAAGTTAAAGAAAAATCGCAGGAGCAGTTTTCGAGATACAGGCGTTCAAAAACGCTCCAAATCAGAAAATACTTGATTTTCAGCGTGCCATATTTTACTTGCTGTTCTTGTTATATGTAATAATAGGATATCATTTGATACTGCAATGCTCGGGCAACCCAACGATATCTTAATCGTTTTAATCCGTTAATATCGGACTGAGAATTCATGTTTTTCCCAAAAGTATTCATTTTTTGCGTTTTTTTCAAAATATCGGCCATTATTTCGACTACTTCCGGTTTATAGATGTTTGTCGAAATAGGTTTATAAGTTAGTTTTGAACTATAACTTCATGTTCCGTGAGTTTCAGAAACGTAGATTCGGCCGTAAAACGAAATTCGAGCTCACAAAATGGACAGAAAATTCGAAAAAAATCGAAAAATAATGGGTGATAACTCGGAATAAAACTTATATTTCTGGAATCGGATGGTCTTCAGGTATCCAAATATATAGGTCAAATTTGAAAATTTTGAAAAATGACAAAATTGTCTCTTTAAATTTTGTTTTTTCAATTTTCGAACAACAATAGTCCCATAGGAAGTTTCGAAATTGAAAAATGTGAGATAGCCATTTCCTTAGGAAAGATTCAGGGTTTACAAAAATGTCATTTGTATGAAAATAGGTACAGAATTAACGAATCTACGGCTGTTTTTTGATTTTTTGACACCGTACAAAATTCGGCCACTTCCGGTCCACGCAGAAGTTTCAAATATAGCCCATATGTTGCAAACACATGAGGTTCTAGATCGGTATCTGTTACAGGCACTGAGAAATAAGCTCCCCCGAAAAAAAAAAATAATAACCAGACCTGCAAGCTTTCAGGAATCAGACAGGAAGTATGTCACAAAATAGCCCAGCTACAAAACGATACTTTAATCGTTTGATTCAGTGACACCTGGCTGAGAAATGCCGATTTTTGCAAGAGTACCAATTTTTTACTGTATTTTCTTTTTTTAAATTTTTTTTTCTGTTTTTTCCCAAATATCTGATATTTTTTCGACTACTTCTGGATTTTGGATAATTATCGGAATAGTTTTAACAAGTTGTTTGGATAAATATCTTTCTGTACCAGAAATTTTAGAAACATCTATTCAGTAGTTGTTTGTAAAAAAGATAAATAAAAGAACATTTTCGATAATTTAACGATTTTTTTACTTTTATCAAAGATTGAGGCCATTTTATGACACCTTAAATTATTTCAAACCTTTTCCTTTTGGATTCACGCCACAGACCACAGATAAGACTGAGTAAAAAAAGTTTTTAAAAAATCGCTGGAGTCGTTTTCGAGAAAAAGCCGTCTCAAAAGGCTTAAAAAACAGAAAATACTAGATTTTCGGCGTAACATAATTTATTTACTAACCATCAAAATCGTACCATTGAGATGCCATATTCATTTTTTGAATACTTCCGGTATGGTGATTATTATCGAGATAGTTTTAAAAACCGGTTTAGGCAATTGAATAGCGACAGAGTTCTGTAATGATCTATTACAATATATGATCAGATAAAATGCCCATGAGAAATCCTATGTTTAAAAGTGCCAAAAATGCAAAAATGTCAAAATATCAAAAATTAATTTCAATAACTGAATACATATTATACATTTTTGGATTCGACATTAGATCAGATATCTAAATATCATAAAGTTTTTTGAAAATCAGTAAAAAAAAAGAAGAAAAAAAAGAGTATTTTCCCAAATTTCACGATTTTTCGACTTTTTTCGATTTTCAGTTCGTTATTTGACCTATTACGGATATTTCAAAGTCTAAACGAACTGTTTCATACACAAGACTACCAAAAGGTATCTTGATAGAGAAAGTTTAAGAAAAATCATTGGAGCAGTTTTCGAGATACAGGCGTTCAAAAACGCTCCAAATCAGAAAATACTTGATTTTCAGCGTGCCATTTTTTACTTACTGTTCATGTTATCTGTAATGATAGGATATCATATGATACTGCAATTCTCGGACAACCCAACGATATCTTAATCGATTTAATCCGTTGATATCGGACTGAGAATTCATGTTTTTCCCAAAAGCATTCATTTTTTGCGTTTTTTTCAAAATATCGGCCATTATTTCGACTACTTTCGGTTTATAGATGTTTGTCGAAATAGCTTTATACGTTAGTTTTGAACTGTAACTTAATGTTCCAGAAGTTTCAGAAACGTCGATTCGGCCGTAAAACGAAACTCGAGCTCACAAAATGGGCAGAAAATTCGAAAAAAATCGAAAAATAAAGGGTGATAACTCAAAATGAAACTTATATTTCTGGAATCGGATGGTCTTCAGGTATCCAAAAATGTAGGTCAAATTTAAAAAATTTTAAAAATGACAAAATTGTCTCTTAAGTTTTGTTTTTTCAATTTTCGAACAACAATAGTCCCATAGGAATTTTCGAAATGGAAAAATGTGCGATAGCCATTTCCTTGGGAAGGATTCGGGGTTTACAAAAATGTCATTTGTATGAAAATAGGTATAGAATTAACGAATCTACAGCTGTTTTTTGATTTTTTGACACCGCAGAAGTTTCAAATATAACCCATATGTTGCGAACACATGGTTTAATGATAGAAAATGAGGTTCTAGATCGGTATCTGTTACAGGCACTGAGAAATAGGCTCCCCCGAAAAAAAGAAATAATAATAACTAGACCTGCAAGCAGCACTGAATCGGCTTTCAGGAATCAGACAGGAAGTATGTCACAAAATAGCCCAGCTACAAAACGATACTTTAATCGTTTGATTCAGTGACACCTGGCTGAGAAATGTCGATTTTTGCAAGAGTACCAATTTTTTATTGTATTTTCTTTTTTTTAATTTTTTTTTGGTGTTTTTTTTCCGAAATATCTGATATTTTTTCGACTACTTCTAGATTTTGGATTATTGTCGGGATAGTTTTAACAAGTTGTTTGGATAGATATCTTTCTGTACCAGAAATGTCAGAAACATCTATTCAGTAGTTGTTTGTAAAAAAGATAAATAAAAGAACATTTTCGATAATTTAACGATTTTTCTACTTTTATCAAAGATTGAGGCCATTTTTTGACACCTTAAATTATTTCAAACCTTTTCCTTTTGGATTACGCCACATACAACAGATAGGAGGCTGAGTAAAAAAGGTTTTAAAAAAATCGCAGTCGTTTTCGAGAAAAGGGTGTCTCAGTAGGCTCCAAAAACGAAAAATACTAGATTTTCGGCGTAACATCATTTATTTACTAACCATCGAAATCGTACCATTGAGATGCCATATGATAGTCCATTAATGGGGCCATCCAAAGACACTTTATTTCTTTTGGGCCGGTAATATCTGATGGAGAAATCCAGCTTTTTGCAAGAATGACATTTTTATACCTTTTTTTTTTCATTTTTTGAATACTTCTGGTATGGTGATTATTATCGAGATAGTTTTAAAAACCGGTTTAGGCAATTTAATAGCGACAGAGTTCTGTAATGATATATTACAATATATGATCAGATAAAATGCCCCTGAGAAATCCTATGTTTAAAAGTGCCAAAAATGCAAAAATGTCAAAATATCAAAAATTAAATTTCAATAACTGAATACATATTATACATTTTTGGATTCGACATTAGATCAGATATCTAAATATCATAAAGTTTTTTGAAAATCAGTAAAAATAAAAAAAAAATAGAGTATTTTCCAAAATTTCACGATTTTTCGACTTTTTTCGATTTTCAGTTCGTTATTTGACCTATTATGAATATTTCAAAGTCTAAACGGACTGTTTCATACACAAGACTACCAAAAGGTATCTTGATAGAGAAAGTTTAAGAAAAACCATTGGAGCAGTTTTCGAGATACAGGCGTTCAAAAACGCTCCAAATCAGAAAATACTTGATTTTCAGCGTGCCATATTTTACTTGCTGTTCATGTTATCTGTAATAATAGGATATCATATGATACTGCAATTCTCGGGCAACCCAACGATATCTTAATCGATTTAATCCGTTGATATCGGACTGAGAATTCATGTTTTTCCCAAAAGCATTCATTTTTTGCGTTTTTTTCAAAATATCGGCCATTATTTCGACTACTTCCGGTTTATAGATGTTTGTCGAAATAGCTTTATACGTTAGTTTTGAACTATAACTTCATGTTCCAGGAGTTTCAGAAACATCGATTCGGCCGTAAAACGAAACTCGAGCTCACAAAATGGGCAGAAAATTCGAAAAAAATCGAAAAATAAAGGGTGATAACTCGGAATGAAACACTTATATTTCTGGAATCGGATGGTCTTCAGGTATCCAAAAATGTAGGTCAAATTTGAAAATTTTGAAAAATGACAAAAATTATCTCTTAAATTTTGTTTTTTCAATTTTCGAACGCTAGAAGTCAGCGACGAAGTTTCGAAATTTCGAAATTTTCAACATCTATCATCCGAGAAAAGATTTGGTGTTGCCGAAAATGTCATTTGTATGAAAATAAGTACAGAATTGTCGAATTTACGGCCGTTTTTTGATTTTTTAACACCGTACGAAATTCGGCCACTTCCGGTCCGCGCAGAAGTTTTAAATATAGCCCATATGTTGCGAACACATGGTTTAATGATAGGAAATGAGGTTCTAGATCGGTATCTGGGACAGGCACTGAGAAATAGGCTCCCCCGAAAAAAAAAAAATAATAACTAGACCTGCAAGCAGCACTGAAACGGCTTTCAGGAATCAGACAGGAAGTATGTCATAAAATAGCCCATTCATCGAGCTACAAAACGATACTTTAATTGTTTTGATTCAGTGACACCTGACTGAGAAATACCGATTTTTGCAAGAGTACCAATTTTTTACTGTATTTTCTTTTTTTTGAATTTTTTTTGGTGTTTTTTCCCAAATATCTGATATTTTTTCGACTACTTCTGGATTTTGGATTATTGTCGGGATAGTTTTAACAAGTTGTTTGGATAGATATCTTTCTGTACCAGAAATGTTAGAAACATCTATTCAGTAGTTGTTTGTAAAAAAGATAAATAAAAGAACATTTTCGATAATTTAACGATTTTTCTACTTTTATTAACGATTGAGGCCATTTTTTGACACCTTAAATTATTTCAAACCTTTTCCTTTTGGATTCACGCCACAGACCACAGATAGGAGGCTGAGTTAAAAAAGGTTTTAAAAAAATCGCAGTAGTCGTTTTCGAGAAAAGGGTGTCTCAAAAGGCTCCAAAAACGAAAAATACTAGATTTTCGGCGTAACATCATTTATTTAATAACCATCGAAATCGCACCATTGAGATGCCATATGATAGTCCATAAATGGGGCCATCCAAAGACACTTTATTTCTTTTGGGCCGGTAATATCTGATGGAGAAATCCAGCTGTTTGCAAGAACGACATTTTTATACCTTTTTTTTTCATTTTTTGAATACTTCCGGTATGGTGATTATTATCGAGATAGTTTTAAAAACCGGTTTAGGCAATTAAATAGCGACAGAGTTCTGTAATGATATATTACAATATATGATCAGATAAAATGCCCATGAGAAATCCTATGTTTAAAAGTGCCAAAAATGCAAAAATGTCAAAATATCAAAAATTAAATTTCAATAACTGAATACATATTATACATTTTTGGATTCGACATTTGATCAGATATCTAAATATCCTAAAGCTTTTTAAAAATCAGTAAAAATAAAAAAAAATTAGAGTATTTTCCAAAATTTCACGATTTTTTGACTTTTTTCGATTTTCAGTTCGTTATTTGACCTATTACGGATATTTCAAAGTCTAAACGGACTGTTTCATACACAAGACTACCAAAAGGTTTCTTGATAGAGAAAGTTTAAGAAAAATCATTGGAGCAGTTTTCGAGATACAGGCGTTCAAAAACGCTTTAAATCAGAAAATACTTGATATTTAGCGTGCCATATTTTACTTGCTGTTCATGTTATCTGTAATAATAGGATATCATATGATACTGCAATTCTCGGGCAACCCAACGATATCTTAATCGATTTAATCGGTTGGTATCGGACTGGGAATTCATGTTTTTCCCAAAAGCATTCATTTTTTGCGTTTTTTTCAAAATATCGGCCATTATTTCGACTACTTCCGGTTTATAGATGTTTGTCTAAATAGCTTTATACGTTAGTTTTGAACTATAACTTCATGTTCCAGGAGTTTCAGAAACGTCGATTCGGCCGTAAAACGAAACTCGAGCTCACAAAATGGGCAGAAAATTCGAAAAAAATCGAAAAATAAAGGGTGATAACTCGGAATGAAACTTATATTTCTGGAATCGGATGGTCTTCAGGTATCCAAAAATGTAGGTCAAATTTGAAAATTTTGAAAAATGACAAAAATTGTCTCTTAAATTTTTTTTTCATTTTTCGAACGCTAGAAGTCAGCGACGAAGTTTAGAAATTTCGAAATTTTCAACTGCTATCATCCGAGAAAAGATTTGGTGTTTCCGAAAATGTCATTTGTATGAAAATAAGTACAGAATTGACGAATCTACGGCCGTTTTTTGATTTTTTGACACCGTACGAAATTTGGCCACTTCCGGTCTGCGCAGAAGTTTCAAATATAGCCCATATGTTGGAAACACACGGTTTAATGATAGAAAATGAGGTTCTAGATCGGTATCTGTTACAGGCACTGAGAAATAGGCTCCTCCGAAAAAAATAATAATAATAACTAGACCTGCAAGCAGCACTGAATCGGCTTTCAGGAATCAGACTGGAAGTATGTCATAAAATATCCCATTCATCGAGCTACAAAAAATTTTTTTTTCGGTTTTTTCCTAAATATCTGATATTTTTTCGACTACTTTTGGATTTTGGATTATTGTCGGAATAGTTTTAACAAGTTGTTTGGATAGATATCTTTCTGTACCAGAAATGTTAGAAACATCTATTCAGTAGTTGTTTGTAAAAAAGATAAATAAAAGAACATTTTCGATAATTTAACGATTTTTCTACTTTTATCAAAGATTGAGGCCATTTTATGACACCTTAAGTTATTTCAAACCTTTTCCTTTTGGATTCACGCCACAGACAATAGATATGAGTCTGAGTAAAAAAGGTTTTAAAAAAATCGCAGCAGTCATTTTCGAGAAAAGGGTGTCTCAAAAGGCTCCAAAAACGAAAAATACTAGATTTTCGGCGTAACATAATTTATTTACTAACCATCGAAATCGTACCATTGATAGGGCAATCCAAAGACACTTTATTTCTTTTGGGCCGGTAATATCTGATGGAGAAATTCCGCTTTTTGCAAGAACGAAATTTTTTTATCCTTTTTTTTTCATTTTGTGAATACTTCCGGTATGGTGATTATTATCGAGATAGTTTTAATAACAGGTTTAGGCAATTAAATAGCGACAGAGTTCTGTAATGATGTATTACAATATATGATCAGATAAAATGCCCCTGAGAAATCCTATGTTTAAAAGTGCCAAAAATGCAAAAATGTCAAAATATCAAAAATTAAATTTTAGTAACTGAATACATATTATACATTTTTAAATTCGACATTAGATAAGATATCTAAATATAATAAAGTTTTTTGAAAATGAGTAAAAATAAAAAAAATCATTAAATCATCCGTGCAATATACATCAATGGAATTGATGGAATAAGTCGTCACCTTTGCAAGCCAGGCCTTACGTACAGTCTGTGTTTATAGACCCCCTCCATCGGTTAAAAATCGTATTCCAGATTCACAGTTCCACAATGATTTTGCTAGGTTATGTGATAATTTGAATTTGAAAAACACTCCAATTTTGTTACTTGGGGACTTTAATATCCATCTCGATGATCCAACTAAACCTTGTTCGTCAAGGGCATTGAAGTCATTAAATGCTCATAGTTTGGTACAGCATGTCAAACACCCGACGCATCGTCACGGACACACTATCGACTGGGTTATGACTAGAGATGACACTGACATTGTGCGAAATTTGATTGTACTTGACAACCAGATGTCCGATCATTATTGGATACATTTTGATCTTATTTTGAAATTAGATACCCAACCCTGCAATGTGACAAAATGTCGTAACATAAAGTCTATTTCTCGATCGGAATTCGTGAATGACATAATGTCATCGACATTACACACCAGTCCGCCTTCTGGTGTCCGCGAACTTGTTGAACTTTTTAACACTACCCTTTGTGACATTATCAACAAACATGCACCTATCGTGGAAAGGAAAAGACACAGAAAAACAAAATCTCCCTGGTATTCTGATGCTGTAAAACGTGCAAAAGTTGAACGCCGCAAAGCGGAACGTCGTTGGCGTTCATCAAAATTAGAAATCCATAGGCAAATTTTCAACGTTGCAAGAAATAACTTCAATTCTCTCATCAAGCAGACGAAATCCAAATATTTAAATGAACTTACACAATTACAATCAGCTAACCCGAAAGCCTTATTTTCAACCATGGCGTCTTTAATGGGTAAATCTCCTGAGGCTATTTTACCGAATCTTAACACCGGGAACGATGTGTTAGCTGAGAGTTTTAACAATTTCTTCGTGGATAAAATATCCCTACTACGGAATTCGTTTGTACAACCTGCATCAAATAAGTACTTTTCGGGTCTCGCAAATATTCGTAAATTTAGTTGTTTTACCCCATTTTCTGAAAATGAAATTCTAACGATTATCAAGAATTCTAAGCCAACATGGTATGGTGTCAATTGGATCCAGTGCCAACTAAGCTACTCCTAGAACACATCGAATATCTGTTACCCATTATAACAAATGTAATTAACAAAAGTCTTGAGGAAGGTGTTGTTCCTAGCTCTTTCAAAACTGCCGTTGTAAAGCCACTCCTGAAGAAGGCAACCCTTGATCCCGATCTTTTTAGTAACTACAGACCTGTATCTAATTTGCCATTTCTATCAAAAATTCTAGAAAAAGCTGTTAAAACAAGAATCAACGATCAGTTAAATCAATATAATTTATTGGATACATTTCAGTCCGCATATAGACCAGCCCATAGCACAGAGACTGCTTTGAACCGTGTCGTCAACGACTTGCGAGTTGGGCTAGATAATGGAAACATATCGCTATTAGTTCTCCTAGACCTATCAGCCGCATTTGACACCATTGACCACTCACGGCTGATAGACCGTCTTCATTCAGATTTTGGCTTTGGTGGTTCAGTTCTCCAGTGGTTCAGGTCCTATCTTTCTGATCGCCAACAGTTTGTCAATATTGGCGACTCTAACTCTGTGTATAAGTTATTAAATTGCGGAGTTCCCCAAGGATCAGTGCTTAGACCGATTTTGTTCACCCTCTACACTAAGCCACTAGGAAGTGTTATCAGTACATCAGACATTCTCTATCATTTATATTCTGATGACACCCAGCTGTCGGATAACTTCTCTCTCGAAGATCAGCATGTTAGTCTCAATAAAGTGGAGCAATGTCTTGTGTCTGTGAAAACATGGATGAGCAACAACATGTTAAAACTGAACGATACCAAAACAGAATCAATGATCATTGGTCCTTTAAAACGTCGAGATAAATTAGAGCGTGATGGTCTAAACTTTGATCACAATAATATATCGTTTTCACCATGTGTTAAGAATCTTGGAGTTTATTTGGATGCCTCCCTAAACATGGACAGACAGGTCTCAGAAATAGTGAGAAAGTGTTATTTCCACTTGCGAAATATTGGTAATATCCGTCCCCTGTTGACACAGTCCGCTGCCGCAACCATAACCAGATCATTAGTCATTTCCAGGCTAGATTATTGTAACAGCCTCTTGGCTGGTATATCTGCCGAAAACATTCATCGCCTCCAAAAGCTCCAGAACACAGCTGCAAGAATCGTCACCATCTCCAAAAATGATTGTCATGTTACTCCACTTTTAAAATCTCTCCACTGGCTCCCTGTTCGACAAAGAATAAACTTTAAGGTTTTAACCCTAACTTATCAGTGTATACACGGCACCGCACCAGGCTATCTATTTAATTTAGTTCATAAATACTCTCCATCTAGATCACTCCGTTCTAGTTCCCAGTTTTTATTAACTGTTCCTACATATAACCTTAAAACATTTGGATGCAGATCATTTGCCTATAACGCAGCACATACATGGAACTCTCTGCCACTACATTTACGAACTGCTCCATCTCTAAACACCTTCAAACAAAAACTCAAAACGTACTTGTTTAAATGTTCATTTTTATAACTATTTCCCGTAACTTTAACTTTGTTACCATTTGTTAGCGCTTTGAGCAAACAATACTGTTTGCAGTCTAGCGCTTTATAAGAACCCTTATTATTATTATTATTATTATTACAGAGTACGGTCCAACACCCACGGTCTACTAACCTCCTAATCCTTTATCAAAACATTCAAATGTGGGGAAAGTGAGACTAAACCGGACATCTCACTACATGTACGCATAAGCGGCCCACACACGCTCAATATAATTGTCAATATTATTGATGTCAATTTAATTGAAACAAATTTCGGTTTCCCACACACGTTCAATTATATTGTCTCAATATTCATTCTGAGCAAAGCAGCCATCATGGACGGAACTATTTGTTTAGCATTATCTATAGCAGTTCCAAGTCCCATAGGCGTACAGGCTCGATGGTAATTTGTGGGGCGGGCAAAAATTTCGGGTTATAGACGGCGGCGCCGGTCTTCTGTGAAGGAGGACGTACGGAGCGCTTACCGTGTAGGGGACCCTACCCCCAACCCTTTCACGACAATTTCAAACGCATTTTCCCGCTATTCTCCCCTGAATACAGCGACTTCAAAGTTGTCTAATATAGCCTGTTTTAAGATAGCTGATTTGAATTCCATGGAGACGGGACCGTCTAGAGAGAAATTTGAAAATTTAACTGCGACAAACGCGCTTTCCTGCTTTTTCAGCACTTGAATACAGCTAGCAACTTCAATGTGTTCCAAATTAGCCTACCTTTGGTGACTGACCTGAATCCCAAACAATCAATGGTCTCGGAGAAAAGTTTTGAAAATTCAGCTATCGTAATGCGTTTTTCTGCTTCTCTAGCCCGTGAGTTAAGCAACACCAAAGTCGGACCAAAGTTGTCCAATGGTTTCGTAACCGAATCCCACGCTATGCCGACGTCACCTCCAACCGTTCAATAAGACTGTTGCACAGAAGCGGATCTAGGATGTGATGGACCCTAGGAAGCCCCAAATCAACTGGGCCCTTTGCGAAACTGGCTTTAGAAATCACTCCCTGCAGGTCGATAGGCGATTTATTATTCTCGATGATAGGCATACCATTCGTGTTTTCATCGACTGAGCAGTGATCTTGTCCCTGGCCACCGAAAAACATCATGTGTTTTCTGTTCTCTCTACTTCCATCCACACATTTGCCTTTGGGTCATATCAACGGCAGTCAGGCCTACGTTGAAATGACGCGGCCTTCACGTAATGAAAGAAAGACAAATTTCAAGAGAATATCGCGAAAACTTTTTTTTAAAATGAAAGCGAAAACGGATACCCGACTAATGCAAGGCGAGCGATTGACCAGTCTCCGAGTGGCCGATCACACTAAAGCTCATCTCGAGCGCTATAGTGCCACTGACCACTGACACTGGTCCCAAACAAAATGTTTCAATATTTAATATTCGGCCACTTTATTTTGCCAACTATTCAATTAAAAGAAACGTAAAATTAGTGTTTTGTATTATATTTCGGCCATTTTATTTTGCCAACAAGATCATATAATATATTTTTTTTTCACTTTACCCGTCTGCCTGAAAAGTCAGATTGCCCGAAATTTGCCCCCACCCCACACCTACTTCGAGAAATGAAATATTGCGTCAATATTATTGATGACGCCCACACACGGTCAATTGTTGCAAAAAAATGGACGGTTCGTCAATAAAATATCTACGGACTTTTGATTTCTTCAATCATATTGACATCAATTATATCGAGCTTTAATATCGCATACACACGCTCAATATAATTGTCAATATCAAGTATACATAAAAAAATATCGTGTTGGATGAAACAGTTGTATCTTTGGGATATATACATATATTTCAAGTTGTGATCTGTAGAGTGTCCACAAAGAAAGTGTGAAAATGTGGGCGTATAAAAACGTATAATCGATCTAGTGCCGAACGTACTATTAAATGGTCAAGTGGCATATAATGGACGGATTCTTTGAGTAGTCAAACACGTGAAATCAACATTTGGTCATGTGACATTTCGGTAACTATGAGGTTTTAAAGTAATATCTTCTGTAATTTAATTTGTTCAGAGAATAAATAATTCCAAAATCCATGTTCATTTTTCAGATACGTGTCTATTATTTATAAAACTGTCCATTATTTATTGAAAATAATGGACAGTTTTGAAAAATAATAGACGATTGTTTAAGAAAACAGTTCATTCTCCTATATACTGGTTAAAAACATCAAAGGGTGACGACATATCTACGTTTTAAGTTTATGGTTATGAGACAAGTTTCTTGGATTTATATATCCCACGTTACCAAGTTAAAACTATAGAAACTTGTTACCAACCAATAAACAACCTTCCCGGGTTGCTACCTACTACATGTATACTCTATACCTCAAAGTGGTTAATCCTATTAATTAAACAATTCCAATTAACACTATTGTTTATAGGATTAACACCATATCGGTATACGGACATCTCACTACATGTACGCATATACATAAAAATATCGTGTTGGATGAAACAGTTGTATTTACAAAAAGTGAACAATATAACAATAGCAATCATCTGTTATTTGGATCAAATAATCTTTCCGTTGCTGAAAATATTACCATTTTTAAGACCTTGCATGAGTTTTTTTAAACCTTTCTCAACGATTCTAAAAATTAATTATTTTCAATTTTCATTAAAATTCCCTAATTTGATATATTGTACAACAAGTTTTCCATTTTTTATATAATATAATCACATGTAGTGTTAATATCTTGTATATTTGTAAATACTTTATTATTGTAAATTATACTGTATATAGGGAGAGGGTTTTCATATAGGCTCTGCCTGTTACCCAATCCTATTCATGTTCTTCGAATAAAATATGTTTATACAAAAAACCCTCAAATATGCTCAAGCTAAATGAAAACAAGATTGAAGCCATAACATTTGGAACAGCAACAATAGTGTCTAATTACAATACCAGCCCCATTAAAATTGCTGACTCCGACATCTGTATTTCATCCTCAGTGGAAATTCTGGGAGTGATTTTTGATCCAGCTTTGTCTATGAATAAACGGGTTGACGATGTTCGTTCAAAGTGGGTATTCCATCTCTGAAATATTGGTTCCATCCGAAATCTAATTACCCCTTCTATCATCATGGAAACACTTGTTCGTTTTCTTGTATTTTCCCGTTTGGTCTACCGCAATAGTTTATTTGCAGGAATCAATAAAAAATATCAATATATAAACTGCAGCGCATACAAAACAAAGTGGCACGGTTCTTCACACGAACTCCTTTGAGAGACCGTGTCCCCCCTGTACTTAGGTAATTTCCCTGGCTTCAAGTGCAAGCGATAATCGACTTTAAATTGATGTCTCTCACATATCAATGCGTATACTGTGAAATGCCATCTTATCTGAGAGAACTGGTGGTATCTTACATGTCATCTAGTACCAAGAACAACTAGAACTAAGCACTTTTAGAGCTCGATCATTTAGTGTTGTGCTGCCAATGTTTGGAACTCGCTACCTGAAAATCTTCGATCCAGTCCATCATAGACTCCTTTAAATACAGATTGAAAACATAATTTTTTGAGAAGTATTTGCAAGAGTGATTGTGTGTTTTGTAGCGCTATGAGCATGACTATATGTGGAATTAGCGCGATATAAATGGACTTATTATTAAATATATTGGTTCCTTTCAATATTTATGCATATCGGATTTGTTACTTCCTGAATTATGGCCCTTAATTGTTCCAAAAACTTTTTTGAGAAGTATTTGCAAGGGTGATTGTGTGTTTTGTAGCGCTATGAGCATGACTATATGTGGAATTAGCGCGATATAAATGGACCTATTATTAAATATATTGGTTCCTTTTAATATTTATGCATCTGAGCCTAACGTCCTGGATTATGGCCCCTGGATGTAGGACAAATCACATTTTTAGCATGGGGACCCTCTAAAGGTATTTAAATGTAACACATTTACAACCTAATGACGGTTGAGTTTGAAAATTGGACTGAAACTGTCTGACTTGTAAGCAATTAGTATACAAGTATGTTATATCAAGGTTGTGGACTCTCAAGTCACAATTTCATATCCCAAATATCTCAGTCTGTTTCGATATTCGCACATTTCAGACCAAAACTTCCTGGGTTATGGCCCTGGATTGTACGAGACGTACGAGAAATTGTTTTTCTTTTAGCTTGTTTTCTAACCATGTGTAGCAAAATGTGGGCAGTCGCTGGTTATCATTTGGATTTTTGTAGTATACTTATAGATTTTCAAGTGGGTCAACTCTGATCGCAATGGGAAAAATTTAGTCATTTCCTTATTACAACTAGAGCAAGGGTTTGTAGGAATTCATTCATTTTACAGAGAGGCCACACCAATTTGAATTTCTAATATTTGGAACACCCTATTAAAAATTCGGCCCCCAATTTCTTCAGAAAAATAAACTAATTTATTAATAATATGTACATCATTCCTCTTCATAGTTCCAAATATTGAAGTTTTTAAATTGTAACAAAACGTAGCAAGAATTGAGTGGGTTATTCAACCCCAAAGAAATAAAATATAAATAAGTTCGGCCTAAAATACGTTTACTAGACCCCGAGAGCAAAAATGTCTAGATATTTTCTAATAGACAAAGAAATTACATATAAATACTATTCAAAAAAAGTAGGGGATATTTGATTTTGGGGCATAATTCTAAAATATGCAAATGACTACGAAAAAAGTCACTATAGAACCTAACAGAAGAAACATTCCCAGTTACGTGTGACGCCCAAACGCACCAATAGCTACCGCATGGGATGCAGGTGATGCTTGGGATCATCATGGGGGTCCAACTTAAGATTTGCACGACTCTGACTTTGAATGTTACAGTCATTGTGGCATTGAATTCCAGGGTGGAAACATCAGTTTAATTGTTTTAGTGACCAGAAAACAAATTTTGATATACGTCGGCTTACCCAAAATGAAAGGTTACGTGCCCTTGGCATGCTACAAATCGGCACAACACAGGCGGTTGTGGCGCGGACGATGAATGTTTCCCAGTCTGTCATATGCAGGCTATGGTCCAGATACCGCGATACACAATCTGTACAGGACAGACCACGCTCAGGTCGACCAAGGGCGACAACTCAAGCCCAGGATCGATTTATCCGTACCTTGGCCTTGATAAATCGTGTCATCACAGCAAATCAGATCAGCGCTCGTCTTCAAACAGACACTGGTGTGAGAGTAGGTGGCCAGACCATTCGGAATCGACTGATCGATTTGGGAATGGTTCTGTTATGGTGTAGGAAGGCATCACTGTTACTGGAAGAACGGCTTTACATGTTGTTGTAGGGTGTGTTACAGGCCAGTATTACCGGGACAACATCTTTGCAGTCCATGTTGTGCCGTTCGCACGACGTCATGGCCGCCGTTTCATCTTCCAGGATGACAACGCAAGATGTCACAGGGCCAGGAACGTTACAGGTTACCTCCAACAACAGAACATCACCACATTACCTTGGCCAGCACGGAGTCCCGACCTCTCCCCAATCGAGCATGTATGGGACATGCCTGGACAGAGGTTACGTCAACGTCAACAACGTCCTACCAATGTCCAAGAACTTGCTGCTGCGTTGCAACATGAATGGGACGATCTGGACCAAAATGACATTAGACGTGTCGGATCAATGCTTGTTTGACAAACAGAGGAGGATTTACCCGTTACTGACTTTGTTGTGACCCAGGGTATCATTTTACCTTATAATGGTCAGTCTAGGTTTATCTTGTAGATTTTTTGTTTTGCGTGTAGTGCAGTCCTCCTGCATTTACTATTAGAGTAGAGTTTTAGCCCTTCGTACTGCAGAATGTTCTCGTTGTCGGGCTTTGCTCCTGTTAGCTCACTACATTTATTATTTTTTTTAGCGTTTTCCGAGTTTCTGTCCGGATTATCGCCCTTATTGTTAAAATTATTTGACGTTCTAACACCTGACGTCGATTGGCTGACTATCGCCATTGAAGAGACGACCACTTACAAGATCGGTCGCATTTTTTTTGTTACGTCTTTTATGTAAATCATTTTACCAAGCCTGTACAGCGCAGTGGACGCTTACGGCTGGCCCCCGGATCCATTCACTTGATTTGATAATTGTTTAGTTTTTGCAATGTCTATTTTCTGTCTTGTCCGCAGGTTTATCTTGTAGATTTTTTGTTTTGCGTGTAGTGCAGTCCTCCTGCATTTACTATTAGTCTAACCATCATTTGGAATAAATCGATGAATGTGAACTTAATTTCATTTTGTCATTTGTTTCTTCGTCAGTTTCATTAGGTGACTTTAATAACACTTAAAAATAAAATATCCCCTTCTTTTTTTGTCCCCCGCCTTTCGAAGAAAGCAGGGGACTATTAAAATGGGTCCGTCCGTCCGTCCGTCCGTCCGTCTGTCTGTCCGTCCGTCCGTCTGTCACACTTTTTGGGACACAATAACTCTCTTTCATAATTGAGCTAGAATATTCAAACTTGGTGTAGGTGTTTATTAGGTCATTACCTTGATGGAGTTCGAAGATGAGCATTTTCCGCTTAGGTTAAGCAGAGATAAGCAATTTGATTGGTTGATGCTTTGGGACACAATAACTTAAGTTGTAATTAAGTGAGAGTGATGAAACTTGTTATATAGTTTTATTTCATCAATACCTTGACTAAGTTCGATAATGAGCATTCTCTGCTCAGGGTAAGCAGAGCGATAAGCAATTTGATTGGCTGAGACTTTGAAAAATAATAACTCTCCTTCTAATTGAGCTAAGATATTCAAACTTGGTGTAGGTGTTTATTAGGTCAATGCCGTTATGAAATTCGAAGATGAGCATTTACCGCTTAGGGTAAGCAGAGATTAGCAATTTGATTGGTTGATGCTTTGGGACGCGATAACTTGAGTTGTAATTAAGTTAGAGTGATGAAACTTGGTATATAGTTTCATTTCATCAATACCATCACTGAGTTCAATAATGCGCATTTTCTGCTCAGGGTAAGCAGAGCGATAAGCAATATGATTGGCCGAGACTTTGGAACATTATAACTCTCCTCCAAATTGAGCTAGGATATTCAAACTTGATGTAGGTGTTTATTAGGTCAATACCTTGATGGAGTTCGAAGATGGGCATTTTCTGCTTAGGGTAAGCAGAGATAAGCAATTTGATTGGTTGATGCTTTGGGACGCAATAACTTTAGTTGTAATTAATTGAGAGTGATGAAACTTGGTATATAGTTTTATTTCATCGATACCTTGACTTAGTTCAATAATAAACATTTTCTGTTGAGGGTAAGCAGAGCGATAAGCAACTGATAGGTCTAGACTTTGAAACACAAAAATTCTCCTTCTAATTAAGGTAGAATGTTCAAACTAGGTGTAGGCGTACATTAGGTGAATGCCTTGATGGAGTTCGATGATGAACAATGTCTGATTCTATCTGGTAGAGAGTGATAAAACTTAGTGTATAGTTTGATTGCTCAATACTTTGGAAAAAAATAAATGTGCGATTAATTAATATGTGTCATCTATTTATTTTGGGATTTCGGCGGGGGACATCAGCCTCACTGTTGGCTTGTTGAATAGTATATATGGATAGCTGAATGGACGACTTGTAGATATCAGAATTGGACATATGCCTCTCTTTACTTTGTTTACTCCCTGATATATGGATATAGGTAGTTAATAAACAGTGAACAAATGTTTTATTATATTGATATATTTATATTTCTAATAATAATACTCTAAAATTTAACCTGCATAAAACAATCAACCAATAAATAACGACAGTGTGCAATGAGAAAAAAAACATCTGTTTAAGCAATTTGTGATTTCATATTTATATAATATATATATATATATATATATATATATATAAAATTAAGAATATGAAATCTGTAAGTTCTTTACTTAAAGTTTCATGTGGAACTCCACACTCATCAGAAGAATAATACAAATATATATACCAAAAATACTAAGATTTGGATGGAAAGACTATATTTTAATTACATTTACATATTTGCCAAGATCTTTCGGCCTTATGGTAGGATACCCCGTGCCCTACAAAAAGTTGGTCTCGACACGGCCACGTGCACGCTTGGGTGGCTGTGTCTCGAACTATGATAATAGGTCAGCGCCGGAGTGTATGAGACTATAAATAGCCACGGCACGTGCATTTCTGTACAAATATTTCAGCTATTTGGGCCCTAAAAAATCTGTTGTTGACGATTTCGAACAGCAGTAAAATTAGCTTCTTTGTTATTACAGAATCTTTAGAAATAACGTTTGTTTTATTTTTTAAATTGCTTTATTATTAACTGTACCGTTAGGAGTGCTATCGTTTGGTTTAGTAGAAATAATATCTCTGAAATGCTTGGTTTAGGCCGGAACATGATACTAGCAGCAGTTTCGATTTACTTTTACAAGTTTCTTAAAACAGGTGTTAAGTTGACAGACGTGCTAATTTCTAAATTCAATTTTTTGTTCCAGCTTTATTTAACGTTTCGTAAGAATTATAGTCTTGATTATCCCGACATGTCAATCAAACGTAAAATGATTGGTAGACTGGTTAAGCAAGACTAAGGTCAAAACAAGGGCAAGTAACCTGTCTTTTACTCAAAAAGTGCTGGATGTAATTGACAACACTTGGAACCAATTTTCAGTCTAGTATTTATATGATTAAATGATCATTAGCTTATTAAGTACAGCATGCTCGTTTATTTAGTGACTATAATTGTGTGGAACTGATTTAAGGCTTGGTATATATATAAATATTGTGGAGTAATTGTTGAGATATTTGGAGATATTTATTTATGGTGGGGCACCCTACTTATGGCGTCTTCAGGACTATGTAAAAAAGACAATAACGTCGCTTAGTTACATAATACGCCTATCAATACTAACGCGCCGCCATCATGAAATGGTGTAAGCGAATCTCGGGGGTCAAAGGTCATTCGGTGAAGAATCGGCTGCTGAAGAAATGACGGATAAGTTCAATGCGTAACGAGTGTACAGTCGTCGTAAAACTGAAACAGGAATTAAACTAAAACTGGAACAGACTTTTTATCGTGTCAGCCATGTGTATAAATGTATGTACTAATCTATCGTGTATAAAAAATAAATAGTTTCATTTAAATATGAATAATAATAATGCTAGGCCTATATGAAGCGATGTGATCGTGTAATGTTGTTATTGTGTTTGGCCACACTGATCCCGCAGTGAATATTCGCTTGGCCGCTAGTATCACTGATAAAGACGACATCAGATGCCAAATATTAACTTTTTTCCTCCGACAAAATAAATTCTAAAACATTTTTTTGAAGTATAAGAAAAATAAATAAAGGTGTTTGAATAACAAATATTCCATACTTAGCTTGAATAGATACAGAAGTAATCTTTTTTGACGTTATAAACGCCATCTTAATTTGTTGGTAAACATTAGAATGTGACGTCACCCATTGAACTATAGCAGTCTAACCTTTCAACTGTCCGTCATCATGGACAAAGATAAAAGTCGGCTGTCTTTAACTTTGTAAAACAAATTGGTGTTTGGCATGTCGTCAATCGTCATATATAGACAATATTATTACAGTGATGTAAAATTTGATCAAGGCTATATATGGTGGCAATGCCAGCTGAACATATTTATCTCTCGCTAAATATTGAATGATAATATAATAATACGTTTGCTTGCTTCCGAGTGTGCGGAGTGTGTAGTTTATCTTTTTAGATTTAGACTGCTTCATCGTAGCTAGTGTAGCAGGATCGATGGACAGACAGACTATATCCACTTTTCCAGGTCGTGAGTTTAACCAAAAGAGACAACACAGGAACACAGCTATACAGTTTATTTACAAACACGCAGGAACAGGCAATTATTTACAGAAAGAAGAATAAGTAGAAGAGCACTGAAATAATAATACAACTAAATTAATAAATATATATACAAAAGGATATAGCTCAGAATTAGATATAAAGCATCTAATAACTAGATAACTAGATGTATTGCCTATTACAGGTAATAACAACAGAATAAGAACTATTATACATGTAATACATATAATAATGAAATATAGAACTATTATACATATAATACCGAAATATATAAAAACGTACCCTGAGAAAGGTGCTCTTAATATATAAGGAAAGGGAAGAACCAGAAGAGCAGGAAAACCATATACAAATTATGAATATATCAAAACACTAAAAGATAAAACAAACACCAAATTAGACATACAGCTTGGAATCTAACTCAAATTATCACATATGTATATTTACTGTGTTTACTTATCTATATTGAATAGACATGTATTATTTTAATTGTAACTTATTTTAGAATAAAACATTAATTAAATAAGAAAGGAATTGTCTTATATTATATTGTCAAGTCAAGTTAAACAAATATAAAACCTACCTGTTGTTAGTGAATTCAGGAAAAGGAAATGGTGCATCCAAGAGAGAGATGTAAGACAAAGTGACCAAAAGTGAAATAGGATGTTAGGCCAGTAACTAGGCAACGAAATTGTACTCACCATGTTAAAATAACATGTTTAAACCATAAACTACACTAATTATACCCACTGAAAACACAAGACTTGCTGGATATACATGACAATGACAACTGGATCAAATACTTAAAGAGAATATAACACTCTACTACACTATCCCCCCAGCACAAGAAGTGGCGTCCCGACACGATAAAAGCTAAACACTTACGGAACACCATAAAGAAATATATACATATATACCACAAAAATAATAAACCAATTCACATATCCATAATCACAATCCATAAACAAAACCAAGTCGTCATCAAGTAAAACTGTAAGCAACTAGTAATGAAATTCATAACCTAACTAATAATGTGAAATAAAAAATGTTATCTTAATAGATACAATTAATGAAAATCAAAGCCAAACAGCATTCCCTAAAACCCAAGCATCAGATTTCATCCAAGAAGGTGGTTTACGTTGTCGTTTAGGAACTAGCACTGGTTGTGAAATATCATTGGAAGAAATATCATGATCAGGTGGAGAAATTGAATCATCAGATGTATCATTATTAGAAATACCAGGATCGCAATTATCTGGAACAGGAATTACTGGAGCCTTAATAATAAGAGAATCATCTTTAGAAATACCTGTACTTACATCATGAGAAGAACTAGACTGAATCATTGCCCATAGAAACTGAAGTAATTAAATTATCATTATCTTTCGTGTGAAGTTGAGAAATGGGACAATCAGGAATACTGACATCAGGTGAAGACCCAAGTGGAACATTTAATCGTGGAGCAGGAATAGGTCGACCAGAAGAACTTATCGGAAGTAGCAGATTTCTGTGTAGAGTACGTCTTAGTGAAGTGTCAGCCTTCTGTACAACAAAAACTGGAATTCTAACATCTGGTTGTGACATAACTATATAACAATCATTCTCCCATTTATCTGCAAGTTTATTTTTACCTCTGATTTGTACATTTCGAACTAAAACAACATCGCCAACATGTAGATTTGCACCTCGGGTTTTACCATCATAATAAAATTTCTGCTTCTGCTGCGCTTTCCGAATATTTTCTGTGGCAATACTGTTCACAGCTTTAAATTTATCTCGAAGTTCAGAAGCAAACTGTGTGTAAGAACTACGCACATCCGTAGCAGAAGTATCTCCAAAAATTATATCAATAGGTAACTTAGGATTTCTACCAAACATCAAATAAAAAGGTGAAAAAGAAGTTGATTCATGTCTAGTGGAATTATAAATAAAAACTAAATAAGGAACGTGGTCTTTCCATCTAACTTTCTGTTCTTCAGTAAGAGTACCTAGCATATTTAAAAGTGCTCTATTGAAGCGTTCACATAAACCGTTTCCCATTGGGTGATATGGAGTTTTTCTGGCTTTGAAGATACCTAAAATACTGCATACCTCTTTAATAATATTGGACTCAAAATTTCGACCTTGATCTGAATGAAGTTTTGCAGGAATTCCATATGGTAGAAAGAAATTATGAATTAATGCTCTGGCGGTGGTTTTAGCAGTCTGGTTTTTAGTTGGAACAGCAACAGAAAATTAAGTAAAATGGTCGGTTATAATTAAAATGTTTTCAATACCACCCTTAGAAGGCTCTAGACTCAAAAAATCTGTGCAAACAAGCTGTAATGGTTCTGAAGTTTGAATACCAACTAAAGGAGCTCTAATATTCTGCTGAGGAGATTTTCGCCGAATACATCTGTCACAGGATCTGACATACTCTTCCACAAACTTAGACATTGAAGGCCAGAAGAAACGTCATTTGACCAAGTCTAAAGTACGATCACGACCCATGTGACCCATCTTGTCATGCAGTAATGATAATACCAGTTGCCGAAGAGAATCAGGTAAAACAATTTGAAACAAAGTCTCTGGTGAAGGTGAAGGTAAGTATTTCCTATATAAAATATTCTCCTTTACAATTAAATTATCCCAATGACGTAATATATCTCGTGAGTCCTTACCAATATAAAATAAAAATACATCAGACGGCTTACAACCAGTATTTACAAAATGAATAATGTTCTGTATTCCCAAACAGTCATGTTGAGCTTTTAAAATCTTTGAATTATCAATTAATTGAGTATATTCCGTTGGAATTCCGATAATAGGAGACATAAAACAATCAATCACATCTTGGTTAAAAGAAAAGGTTTCAACTTTACCATGCTCAACATCTGTGAAATTCGTTATTGCAGATACAACAGAATTATCTACAAATGAAACGGGAAGTCTTGATAAAGCGTCTGCAGCAACATTACGAGATCCAGGTAAGTATTCTAAAGAAAAATCAAATGCAGAAAGATCAGCTAACCATCTATGACCTGTGGCATCAAGTTTCGCAGATGAAAAAACATATGTTAGAGGATTATTGTCTGTTTTAACAGTGAATTTGTTACCATAAAGATAATCTTGAAATTTCTGAGTGACTGCCCATTTCAAAGCTAGAAATTCGAGTTTATGAGCAGGATAGTTCTTTTCACTTTTTGAAATACTCCGACTGGCATATGCAATTACTCTTTGTTTTCCTTCCTGAATTTGATATAAAATAGCACCTAAACCATGACAACTTGCATCTGTTTCTAATATGAAAGGTTGGGTAAAATCAGCGAAAGCTAAGATAGGAGAAGAAGTTAAATGAGAAATGAGATTATCAAAAGATTGCTGTTGCTCTGCACCCCAGTGAAATGAATTACCATTAGATTTTCTGTGTTTTTTTAGGTGAATCGCCAAGAAGAAGATCAGTTAACGGTCTAGTAATCTTAGAATAATCCTTGATGAAACGTCTGAAATATCCACAAAATCCAAGAAAACTGCGTACTTTTGAAACAGATGTAGGAATAGGCCAGCTTGTAAGAGAAGAAATTTTATCCGGGTCAGCTTTAATACCATCTTCAGAAATTATATGTCCCAAATACTTTAATGATGACTACAGAAATTCACATTTCGAAGGCTTTAATTTAAGATTGTGCTTCCTTAACCTGGAGAATACTGAGCGTAAACGAAAAATGTGTTCATCAAAGGTTTTTGAAAATACAACGATATCGTCAATATAAATTAAACAGTGAAATAGATGAATATCGGACATGCAACGCTCTAGACGACGCTTGAAAGAACTAGGTGCGTTGGTTAATCCGAACGGCATAGAATTGAACTCCCAAAAGCCAAGGCTACCTGTAGTGAAAGCGGTTTTACATTTATCCTCTTCCGCCATTTCACTCTGCCAATATCCACTTTTTAAATCCAAAGATGAAAAATATTTTGAGCCATTTAATGTATCTAAAATTTCGTCAATACGAGGAAGGGCATATGAATCACGAACAGTTTTTGAATTAAGCTTTCTATAATCTACGCAGAAACGTAGAGAACCATCTTTCTTGCGGACAAGTACAACAGGAGAAGCAAATGAACTGTTAGATGGGCGAATAACATTGGCTTTTATCATGTCCTGAATATGATCTTTTACCTCTTGGAACATTGATGGCGGAATCCTACGGTGTCGTTGTTTAAAAGGTGTTTCATCTGTCAGCTTAATTTTATGCGTTGTTAAATCTGTTCTTCCAAAATCTGTGTCGGACATACTGAAAATATCTTTAAACTCATGAAGAAGATCTTTAAGTTGCTAGGTTTCACCAAGAGAACATTTAGAATTAAGAGAATTGAAATTAAATAAATCTTAAAAAGGTTTAGACGGTGAATCACGTTGGCTAGAAAATGGATAATCATCGACAATATTTACTTGCTGAAGTTGACAAAGTACAATATTACGTGAAATCGGCTTATTTGAAGAATTCGTAATGTTAATATGAATATCGGCAGAAGGTTGAACAATCCCAGGAACTACATGAAGAAAACCAGGAAGAGAATTGTAGTCTAAGGCCAAATATTAGAAGTGTGTTTTAAAAAATGAGGAACATTACTAGCAGTAATCTTATCACATAAAACTGAAAACGTAGAATTCCACACAGTGGATTTAGTTTTAACATTATACAACCTAGATAAAATATTTGTACCAATTAAAAACGGAACCTTTAAATTGAAAGAACATGAAGGAACAATTAAAACTAAGGCTTGCAAATCTTCCGAAGTATCTGGAATACGGACTGGAACTGAAATGTACCCAAGATATGAAACTGGAACACCACCCGCAGCACGAACATCTAACAAATCATTCAAAGGATATATATGAAATTCTGATAAATATTTATGATGAAAATCTTCTGACAAAGTAGAAATCATGGAACCCGAATCCAATAATGAAGGACATAAAATATTATTAACTAAAATATCTGCAACATTTGAACTTCCAACTAGATTAGAAATAAAGTTTGAGGCATTATCTTTCTGCGAGAAAACATCAGGACTCATCGACCGCCTCGTGGAACAAGTCCCTGATAGTTTAAAGGGCAGATGCTATCACCTTGTCTGTGTCCAGGTTGTTGACATTTAAAACAAATGGGACTAAAACGAGATAAATTTGAAGTAGTAAAACGTGGCGGAGGACGAAAAGCTGGATTAAACGAAGGTATAGGCGGAGGAACAAAAAAATTAGGCGCTTGCGGTAACCTAGGTGGATAAGATCTCGGACGAGAAGTTGACGTTTGTTCCCTGTCGTTCATTCTAAAACTAATATTTTTAATTTGATCTGATAGACTTGATATCTGCTGTAGAACTCTACTCTGGAAATTATCAGAAGAATTTACAGAACTTGGGGGAATAACTGAAGGATGACTTGAACTACCCTGAAAACATGAAACTATATTTAATTCTTCTTCAGACTTTCTTACTGCTGTGATTAATTCCGAAAATGAAACGCCAGAATCAAGAATATGCCGCGTGTTGCTCTTTACTAATGAATTATGAAGTCCATGCCAAAATTTATCTTGAAGAATTTTATCAGATGACGATTGAGTTAAAATTCCGGATGAAATTAATTTTAATATAATGTGTTGAATTCTGCATGCCCAAGATGAAATTGATTCCGAATCAGTCTGTTTCGAAATATGTAATTTATTGAGTAAAAAATCTGCAGAAATAATGTCGCCAAATAATGGATCCAGGTGAACGAATAACTCCTCTACAGACTGTGGATTTAGACCAACAAGAAAATCTGCCGCAGTACCCCTGGATGCCCTACGTACAGCATTAATAATGACATGAGTTGAATATGAGCCTTCTTGCTGCAACCCAAGAATCTCTAATCGCCACTGATTATACGAAACGTCTCCTTTGTTATTGTCTCCGGAAAATGCTGATAATCGTGGAGAAGACGTGGAAGGCAAGTATGAATAAGTTGGAGTTACAAATCTGGAAACTGAAGAAGTTGAATTCATTTGGACAGATGAAGGATTGTGCAGAACTGTATGGGGTATAGAAGCAGGAGAAGATGTCTGAACTGGAGGATTTAACTGAATTGCTGACGCTGGATAACTACGTACAGGTGTGGGATTAGCATAAAAAGTCTCATTGAGTGGTCTTTGTGTTCTTTGTGAAGTAGAATTTGTTCGAGGACAATACACGGGATTACTTGGGGTTGACGCTGGGCGTGAAAAATTTGACACCGACGAAGATTGATCAATTAAAGGGCCATACCCTAATACATCCCTACATACTTCGTGTTGCATATCTAAATTTAATTGTGACATTACCACTTTTAATTCCTTAATAATCTCACGAGTTGCGTCTGCATTTGCCGGTGCTTCTGTCATTGTAATGAATAAACACAGATGTAACAAAGTTTTAATGAATGAATAACAAATAAATACCATATAAAAAAAAATCTAGGCGTCCCCAGATAAACAAACACATTCACACTCTCAAAAATCAATTACACAATATTGCAATTACTACAATTATAATAATATATTTATTGAAACAAATGTTTACTTGGCCAAGTATAAGAAAAAAACAACTTACAGAGCTCTGTCGTAGAAAAGCAGCAAAATCCAAGAATTCCAACACAAAAACACAAATCAAGCAAAAGTTCGCAAAACACAGACACCACAAGCAGAAAACACACTGTCTCTTTAATCAACGTTGGGCGCCATTTTGTAGCAGGATCGATGGACAGACAGACTATATCCACTTTTCCAGGTCGTGAGTTTAACCAAAAGAGACAACACAGGAACACAGCTATACAGTTTATTTACAAACACACAGGAACAGGCAATTATTTACAGAAAGAAGAATAAGTAGAAGAGCACTGAAATAATAATACAACTAAATTAATAAATATATATACAAAAGGATATAGCTCAGAATTAGATATAAAGCATCTAATAACTAGATAACTAGATGTATTGCCTATTACAGGTAATAACAACAGAATAAGAACTATTATACATGTAATACATATAATAATGATATATAGAACTATTATACATATAATACCGAAATATATAAAAACGTACCCTGAGAAAGGTGCTCTTAATATATAAGGAAAGGGAAGAACTAGAAGAGCAGGAAAACCATATACAAATTATGAATATATCAAAACACTAAAAGATAAAACAAACACCAAATTAGACATACAGCTTGGAATCTAACTCAAATTATCACATATGTATATTTACTGTGTTTACTTATCTATATTGAATAGACATGTATTGTTTTAATTGTAACTTATTTTAGAATAAAACATTAATTAAATAAGAAAGGAATTGTCAAGTCAAGTTAAACAAATATAAAACCTACCTGTTGTTAGTGAATTCAGGAAAAGGAAATGGTGCATCAAAGAGAGAGATGTAAGACAAAGTGACCAAAAGTGAAATAGGATGTTAGGCCAGTAAATAGGCAACGAAATTGTACTCACCATGTTAAAATAACATGTTTAAACCATAAACTACACTAATTATACCCACTGAAAACACAAGACTTGCTGGATATACATGACAATGACAACTGGATCAAATACTTAAAGAGAATATAACACTCTACTACACTAGCTCTAATTAGATTAGGCCTAGCCCTGGGCTATGTTTGTTTTTGTTGAATAAAGAAGAAGTAGGCCTACCGGTATCACCAGTAATAAATTTAATTACTAATTTTAATGGTTTCATTTAGTTGTGATCATACGCCACTGCCCAGGTTAATAGTAAATCATTTAAATATAACAGATTATTTGAGTTTTTTTGTTTGTTTCTGGGTTCCTTCATTTGATTGAGGATCATGATATTGTACTTGCTGACAGGGGTTTTCCAATAAGAGAGGAGCTTGCACTTCTCCGTGCTGAACTATTAGTGCCTCCTGGAAGACGGGGAGTCTCTCCGATGAGCATATCGGATGTTAGAACAACAGAGGTCATTACATATATGTCGAACAGGCCATTAGGAGACTGAAGTGCTTCCGAATTCTTAAGTATGAACTCCCTCTCACACTTTTACATCATCTTGATGACATTGTTTTGATTGCTTCTGGCATTTGCAATCTGTATCCCCCTCTTGCAAAATTCTGATAATATTAGTTGAAATCTTGGCGTTGAGATAATAAAAATTATCATCATTAATTCTAATAAATTAGTACATGTATATCCTTATGAAATTTATTCAAATTTCAATTGTTGACAATGCTTTGTGATGGGAAAGAAAACTAGTACAACTTTTTTTCATTTTTGATCAAAATATTTTTCATTTGATCCTTGGCATTTTGTATAAATACCAGTTATTAAATTTGATCAATGTAAGGAAGTATGCATGATGCATAGTCCCAAATCACATGTTACCTGTGATATGAAAGTTTATAAAGTGATTTATATTAAATATTTACAAATTATTGTTATTTTAAATCTATTACAAGTATGTGTGGTGAATTACATGAACACTCAAAATTAAGCCCACTTAATCTATTCTTTTGACAATTGTTTGTCTTTGGTCATTAAAAATGGTACACACCTCATGTACTGATTTTAAAATGTCCATTGTGTCTTAAATATTAGATATTGTTTCATATCATGTACATGTATGCAATATAAATATGGGTATCAGTTCCTATGCAAGATAGAATTATTTTTCATTAATTAAAATATTAAATTCAATATATGCAATTAACAAGGTATATTTAACTTTTCAAATTAAACTTCCAATGTACACTTTTTACACAACCACTTTTTATCACTGAACTCCATCAATTGTGCCTTTGTCATTTGAACACATTTAAAATGAAACCAATTTTCACATGCATCAAATAATATACTACGATCCCTAAAACACTTAATGTCTGTGTCATCTTTAACAATATCTTGACAAATAGGTCAGAAATGCACTACAGTGCTGACACTGATGGGCTGATCTACTTCCATTAAAAAAGCACTTTCAGAGATCTCTCTCTGCAGAGGTCTAGTTAATAATTCAGGGATTACAAATTCTTTAAAAAAAATCAAGAGAACAAACCATGTTAGAAATAATTTCCTCGTCATATAAAATTCTTTCATAAAAAAACCCATTACAAGTATATACAAAGAAATCACACCAGGGACGTCCAGTTACAAACATCTGTCCCTGCACCTGACCATAGTAAGATGCTAATTTTTTTTAAGTCAAGAGAGAATTGCATTTTGCAATTAAGGGGCACTTAACTTCTAAAAGACCTTTCCCAAAACAATCACACTCAACAAGTAAATCGGGTGATGCTGCTAGATAAGGCCTACACATATCTAAAAATAAACCACATTCTGCGTACGAAACATTTTTATGAATATCCGAATACATGCCTTTATATTCTGACTTTGCGTGAGGCTCCATCTCTCGCCCATATTCTAATGGTTTTAAATTAGGATTAAGTTTAGTGTATCCCATGATTTTTTAGAAGGGGGCGAATATCTTCACCTGCATTATCATGCTTCTTTTTTAAAGTTTAGACTCTAGTATGTACAGCATAGAAATTGGATGCTGTGATGCGACCTTCTCTCACTGAATACCAACTGCTGTTTGTACTTGACCCATAGTTGCTTCATTAATAATAAAAAAAATTGCTGATGTGGGTGTAAAGAAAGTACTAAAACATGAACAAAAAATAGTATTACAATTCTCTTTAAATTTGTCTGTTAAATACTGTTGAGTATAACAGTTGGCATCAATTACAGGCACCGTTAGATGTACTGTAGGATGTACTGTAGCTAACTCCTGTTCTCTCAAAGTTTGAAGACCTGAAAAAAATCCATATGTTAATAAAAAAAATAAACTGGTAGAATATTATTATATGCATAATGGGGTTTTATGTCGTACTGTTTTGCTCTGACTGAGTTGGGCTAATGAAGATGGGCATACGCTATATCATGACAGAAATTTTGCCCTGACAGCGGCACTACTGCCTACTCTGATATTGAACTCCAGCTGCCAAGGGCTCTTTTAAATGTGCACATCAATTTGATAACAGGACCTTGGTTTTTGATCCCATCCAAATGACTATACATTGGTTACTTGCCAGACCCTCTGTCCCACTCCCCTGACGAGGGGGAACCAACATCTTACTCACTGAGCCACCATGGCGGCTTTAAGAGAGAGAGAAATGTGGTTTAATGTTTACTCGACACAAACTAGGTCATTATGGGACTAACGTATATTTTTTTTCAACAATTCGCTTGCACGTAGGGGTCTTTAGCAGTGGGAGAAAACCGAAGTGCCCAGAGGAAACCCACGAGGTTGAGAAGGCGCCCCTATCTCCATGTCACATACGCTCACACTAGGGCTCGAAACCACAGCCAGAGGTGACCGGCCAGCTAGAGGTCAAAGCGCGGCACTAGGCCATCCCGATCCCCGTCCCCATGGCTGCTTTAAGGACAAAGACTTGATAAATATAAATTAGACTTACCTTTGAAAAGGCATGCTGTAGGTAGTACATCAAACAAAACTTTGCTCAGTGTGTCAAGTTCATTGTCCACCTCAACAGGTTGAAAAGATTTCTTTGAAGGGGTGACTAGTGGTGTTTTGTTTCCTGCAAATAATAAAGTAACAGCACATATTAGTTAAATATTAAAATAATTTAAATGTTGTTAACCATATTTTGATTTACCCTTTAGGTGTAACTAAAACTACATAACTAATATTATGACTTTAAATATTAGTACAATTTAATTTAGTACCATATGTGTACTTACCGATCCTGCCATGCCTAGATTTCTTAATTGTCATTTCACTGATCCGTTTGGGTTCCAAGACACTGCTTTTCTGAGGAACATTCCAGGTACATTTTTGTGATGTACACGAGGAATATCCAAACTTGTTGGCATGCTCAACTTTGAAAAGTAATCCAGCTACATGATTACAAGTTTAACCAAGTCTGAAAGATAAGTACATATGTATTTTGATTTTACTGTGATTTATGTTAAAGTGAATTGTGTTTGTATCTGTAGCATTTTTTATTTACAAATCAGTGGCTTATAATATGCCTCCCATTGTAATTTATTGTGTTTTGAATTAAGTTTACCCTTAAAAAGTCGGCCAGGCAATAAACAGAAAGGCTTTAAGATGTCCATAATCTTGTTATTTATTTATGATTACATTATCACTTTCTAAAGTGGCCCTATACATGTTGTTTGAAAGGGCACACTATAATGCTGTAATAACAATAATTACTTTTTTTTGGCAAATACAATGCGTAGGCCTATAGATAAACTATACATACCCTGCGGTGCAAGTACAATAAGCTGCTATTACTGCTCCTGGCTCCTTCTTCAAACAAACCCAGACTTTATGAGTTTCATCCTTGATTCTTTGGGATGGTGCATCGGAGGAGGCAATATGGGCTGTCGGTCGAAATCTTGTGATAAAAAATTTCTCCAAGCGATGAGGACGAAAAATATTCATATTAGGCTTTACCAACTTTGTATTCATTTAAATATTTCTTTACTTTACAAGGATTATCACTAATAATAAAGTTTACAATATCAGACAAAAATAGAGGTGGCCATATTGGCAAACTTGATTTCTCATCCAACCAGTTGTTGTGTAGTTTAAGAGGATCTGGAATTATGTAATCCCCATCTAACAATAAAATTGATTCATAGTCGCACAAATTTTGTTTAGACAATTCTTGATTTGACGGTACGATTGGTACATTCAATGTCTGTGCCGAGAAACATAAAGCACTCAGTTCTTGTTTTGTTCCTTCTCGAGACAAACCTCTCTTTGATAAATAGTCACGTAAAGCATCAACTTTCCACATGAAGAACTCAACAAGCGAAAAACTTGTATTTATCTTGTCTAAATCCATTGTAAAACTAAAATCGTCAAACTTAATAATATATTTAATTGGTACTATTTATGAAAGAGCGCTAATAATAATAATAACGCACAGGCCTTGCAGCAGCATCTGTTGACGGTTGTGATGAGTGGCGAATGTCTCTGATGCAACGTCTTGCTACTATTTACTTAATTATATGATAAAAACATAATTATAATAATATTAATAATGTATATTTGTTTTAGCTGTATGTGTCGTGATGAGTTGGTGAATGTCTCTGATAAAAACATAATTATCGAAATCTTGCAGTAACAGGCGACATGAAATTTCGCTTTACGGCCGTGTTGTTTATCTTCGCGACGATATTCACCGATTGACCTTTGACAGGGACCGCTTATATCACCAGGGTTGATTCAAGTATAGCACGGCGTCAATAAGGGGACATAACTCAAATATTCCCTAATCAGGGGACATAACTCTAATATGCCCTAATCAAAGGGATAATTTTATAATCATAATGATTTTCATTTCAATCGGCGGTTCAGTTTAGGAGAAAATAACTCTATCAATCTGTTCTCTTTGGTTTCCAATATTTGTTCATTTATGAAATTTAACTTATATGTTGGCGCGACTTTGAACTTTCCTTTCCTTTCATTTCTGAACTACAGAACTAAACATGTTGTTTATTTGTTACGTTGCTCGGGATGCGGTGAAAACTATATAGGCAAAAGCGACCAACAATTGAACCTTAGAATGAATCTTCACAGGTCCCAGATACTCCATCCAGAAAAAAGCACAATTCCACTAAGTGGCCATCTAGACATGTGGTAAAGGAAAGTTACAAGTTTGAATCACTAGAGAATGATGTACAATTATATTTTAAAAGGTGTGATTCATTACACAATTATTATTAATTGACAATTGGAGGTTTATATACAATTCTGATATATTTAACATATAATACTATAAGAAACCTGTGTTTATGTTATTGAATTTTAAAATATCTTAATAAATAAGTATACCTCTGCAGTTTCAATTGGGTAGGCCATATTTACAAAAGATCAACAGGCACGGACATAATTATTTGCAGATATTTATGTTGTACTTGGTAACCCTTTCTATATAATTAGACATCGATAATAATGTACAAGGATCGCTAGAATTTGACAGATTTAAGAAGTTACAACGACTGATATATACCAATTGAACAGGTTCAATACAACCATCTCTGATGTTCTTTGTTTCTATGCATTCAAACATAAAATGAAATACATTTTCATCACAATGATGGCATAATGGACATAATGGAAACGTAGTTTGATTTCGTCTATGCAAATTCAAACATGTTGGTAATAGATTCAACCTAAATTTTGTAATATTTCTTCTGTGTTTTAATTGAATGTTCGACAATAAATAAGATTCCTGAACTAGATTTATTTTGAATTTGTCATAATCTATTAAACTTTCGCTTTCTGATAATTTAGCTGACCATTCTTGTAAGTTTATATCTGATAATCGTAACTTAATTTGACCTATAAACATAACCAAATCCTAAGGAGTATAGCATAATTCTGACCTTTGTAACCCAACTAACCCTTCCCGCTTTGTCTAATTGATTTGACATAATAAATACTTGTTTAGGATAACGATTTGTGGGCATACGCAATAGTTTACACCAATATTTTATACAACACAGAGTATAATGTACGTGTCTTCCACATTCCCCCTGTGTTCCAGCATTTGAGGAATTCTTATGAATTCCTAAAATGAACTTGCAAAAGTTGTTGTGTACTTTTTCAATTTCGTGCCGATATTGAAAAACCCCACAACTCGGCCCCATAGATGAGGACAGGTTTCATAACATGATCAAAAATCTTAAAACACAGATTGATATCAAAATATTCCGTCTTTCTAATTATACTTTTTATAGGTATCAAGGCCTTCTCCGCTTTTATTAATAAGTTAGTAATGTTTTTATTCCAGTTCAATCTGGAGGAAAATATCAGGCCCAGATAATTGTAATGAGTTACAGTTTCTATTTGTTAGTTATTTAAGAACCATTTCTCATTTTTCTTTATTACACCACCATTTCTAAAAACAATTATTTTGGTTTTATATGGATTTACTTTAAGATTAAACTTTGAAAAACATTTCTCTAACAAATTAATTTTATATTGTAAATCCCCGACTGACACGTCATCAGGATATAATAACGAAGCAATTTCTGGTGCTTCTGGAATGGTAAATATACCTCTGCAGTTTGAAGAATTTATAAACAAAATAACAATGGGCTTAAAATACATCCCTGCCTTACACTATTAAACGATCGTGTTACATAAGAATCAAGTTTTACACAGGAGGTACATGTAACAGATTTATACATAAAAAGTTAATGTAGAGTACATTTTCCCATTAAACGATCGTGTTAGGAGGTAACAGATTTATACAAAAAAGTTAATGTAGAGTACATTTTCCCATGGAGACCCTTATTTATTATTGCAGATAGAAATTTAATTCTGCTTAAACAATCATATGTCTTACAGAAATTAACATACAATACAAATAGCCTCCTTTGGATTTGGATAGGTATTTCTGTACCAGACCTTGAAGAGTAAACGCTCGATTTAATTGTAGACCGACCTTTACGATATCCAGCCTGGGCTTCGTCAATTTTACCCTGTTGTTCTGACCGACTTTTAAGCCTCGATTTTAGTACTGAAGTATATAGTTTACCAATGCTATCTAACAACGAAATTCCTCTGTAATTATTCGGTTCAGACTTAAGCACATTTTTTGTACAATAGAGTTATCAGTGCTTGTACCATGAAGTCGGAAAATACCCAGAGTCAAAGATGTTGTAATAATAATAATAATAATAATAATCTCGTCATTTTACAAGGGTAGCAAATTAGGCTAGAGGCCTGTTTTCGATTTGGCCCTTGGCACAGATCGTGCGAATGATTTCGATCATTACCGCAGGAATAAACCGAAGAACTCGGAGGAAACCTGCCTTATCGGACGGGAGACCGAATATCCCTCTCACTTACAACGATACAGTTCTTGCCCTGAGCTTGGATTGAACCCTCGATACATTGGTGAGAAGCCGCCTCTCTATCGCCACGGCTATCCGACCAGTTAAATAACAGGGTAAGAATGGGTATGAACTGTTCGAAGCAGGCTTTTATGAAATCGATAACCAACCCATCAGAACCGGGGGAGGTGCCTGATTGGCCCCTTTAAGACATTTACTAGAAGAACAACAGCATTACTTATGTAGACACAGGTTGGATTTGGTATCACAGCAACATTTTTCGGGGGTGGGCTTACAAGTTGCATTATAGTTCCATACAGTTACCTTCAATGCAACCAATTTGCAGCTTGTCTGTTTGTATATTGGCCAAGGTTGTTTGAAATAAATGCCTTTCACCCCAGACTTTCAAGAAATAGGTAAATATTGGCATTTTGAGTCATACAAAGTGTAAAAAATGGGCCATGTTGTAGAAAAGTGTAAAAAAAATATTTTCGATGAGACTTGTTTGAAACTCTTTAAATCTTTTTGCACAACTAACATTTTGACAAAAGTAAGAAAGAATCTTCAATTCTAGAACAAAAGGCCCATGGACCTGTGCTGCAACCTGGTACACAAAACAGAACATGACTTTAAAGGGTCACCATTTCTTCTGTAATTTGTTTTTTTAATTCTGTATTATAATAATTTTGCAAAAATAAATGTGAAGCTATAAAGAAAATAATTTTGATGATATATGAACATTTAAAACCATATAGGAGGCAGACCACCATTAAATTTCACACTCTCGGTTCCCACAAATTGTAGTTCGTCTATTTATAGCAATCCTCTCTCCTTCTCTTTTCTCCCCCTTTGCATGGACATTTTTGTTGATTTTTTGGTCTAGAATGGAAGAAGAGGGTTTGAATTAATATTTTCTGTCAGGTTTTGGTAAATATTCATGATTTTGAGGCAAAAGGATAACTGAGTTATCAGGTTGGCTACGTTGAAATGTACGGCTGCAAGTTACATGTTTCGGGTATGCTTCTTCAAGTTGGTGTATCTGAAACTTTTGGCGGTCAACCTCATACAAGTTTTAGTGCAACGACACGGTCATTTGTTCCTCAGTCTATAGTGAAAAGCATCCAGTCCAACGAAAATTTGGGGAAAATTTGGAGGGGGGCAAAGAGACCAAAATTAGCATTGAAGTCAATGGGGAAATTAATGGTGGTGGCCCTTGATCACTTCAAAACATCCTGTAAACGCTTTAGAGGCTAAAGTTATCATCTAAAGTTAAATCCAGAATATTAAACGGTTCGTATACTAAACGTTAACATGGAGGAAAACTTTATCAAAGCCAAACAAATTCGAATGATTTTCTGATAATTACATAATGAGTTATTACTTTTAATCAGATTTTAGTGTATTATAAATGTTTCATTACCAAAAAAGTAAAATATTCGACAACTCTTGTTGACTGCCCGGACGATTTAGCTGCTGTGGGCGCATGTTTCTGTGCCTGGCAACCTATCTTCTTTTTCTCGGGTTATTTTCTTCAGTGTTTCTTTCCCCAGCATAACCTTAGTCTGGTGTGTTATTCTACACTTTATTACCGAAAACAGTAAAAATATGCGACAACTCTTGTTGACTGCCTAGACGATTTAACTGCTGTGGGCGTATGTTTAGTTGCCTGACAACCTATCTTTATTGTCTATTTGTTTTTTTAGATAAAACATTCTAAAGGTAATTAACATTTCTACATGTTAAAATATATATTTTTATTAAATACAATTTGTTAAAAATAAAACAACTTCATTTATATATTACTGTCTGTTCCAGGTAATACTACGACTCGAAATTTACTTGTCATTTCTTCCAATTTTAATTAAAATGGCTAAAACTTCGCGAAATACCTGGAATGATCACCCCGCTGCTTTCTGTCTTGTGAGAAATACGTTGAGGACAAGTTTTGTAGCCTTTCTCCTTTGAAAAATTGAAGTTTGTTCACATTTTATTACTGGAAACAGCCATGTTTGGCCTAGTGATCTGGGCGAGCCTAAGTGGACTGATGGGTCGTATCAGTCAAGTAGAATATAACTCTTTTCATAATAGAATTATTTACTGAATTCCAGACCACGTTTGTTTGTCCTAATAACGGAATGCACCAAATTTGTGAAGTACCTGTCTACCCTATAGCGAAATGAAACTGCCTCATTTAACGCATGCGTAGTCGAATGTTTATGTTCTGAGAAAGTGACACTGACAATGTGGAAATGTATGAAATTTACAAGAGAATACTACATTTTATCAGACTACTAGTCATTTATTGTAAAGGAAGAAATCAAAGGGATGACAATTCCAGGTATGTCACAAAGTTTTAGCCATTTTAATTAAAAATTGAAGGCATGGCAATCATTTTTCGAGTCGGAGTATCACCTGGAACAGATAGTAATATTAAATACAGACACAGTCATTCACAACACCGACACCGTGACTTCTAATACCCAAAGTATATAAATTCCACCGTTAATGCTTTTTATTGAGTAAACTTGTCAAAGAGTGTATGATATAGTATGGTTGTAATCTCTATAATAAAGAATTTAAATATATCCCCCCACTCCGTCGTATACGTATAAACCTAGCAAACTAGTTTTGTCCGGAGGGGGTGGATCTAAAAGATCAAAATAATTAAACGTCAATTTATCTTTTGAAATCTATTTACTATATAAAAGTAAATAAATCATGTGTAATCTCTTCTCCAAAATACACTATAAATGATTATATCGAAGTTAATAAAGATAATACACAAATAATAAGCAGTATTAAATTACTTGTTGAACAAGTACGTCATTCTTACAGTGATGCAAGCCTTAAGCACCGAAGTTTCTATTATATACCAAAGTCTATATTGAAAGATGCGATAATCGACCCTTGGTGGTTTCTGTTTAAGTCGTTGTTTGTATTCATCTACAAAAAATATGAAAAGTTGTTATATATAATTTGGTACAAAGGCTGTTTGAAAAGTTTTAAGTATGAAATGGATATATCAAATGGGATGAAACAAACTTTTGGCACCAACAAGTACAATCATTTGATAAATCATAGACATAAGAACTGCAACTGTTGTGATGACAAAAGTTTCTGGAAGACGGGTGTCAATGCTCTTGATTGCGGACCAGAAACGTGCTGGATTCCCGTCATCCCGTGATATTCTGCGCCGTTTTGAAGCCATTATCTGCAATCAAGGATGTGGCCGGTTTCCAAAAATGAAAATGAACTAGCCAGTTGTTAGACTCAAAATGACCAAAGCATTACATTGCCGAAATGTTAAACACCATTCCATACACTTAAAGCTTCCATACCTCTAGGCTTCAGGTTTTGTTTCATCTTTTTTGACTTCACCATCGGCAGTGCCCTCGGTAGCGGGTTCAGTGGTAGCTTCCTATCAAAAAATATACAATTCAACACATTGCGGTTGTTCTATCATATATTGAAAAATATACCCAATTCGAAACAAAGCTACGGCAAAGTTGTTTAAACGGCGCAGTTGCTTAGCTATGTGAGTTCCACTTAATGTGGTGGTATGAAATGTTCTAGAAAGACAACAGTTTACTATAATATAGTTAAAACTTACCTTTGGTTTTGGTTGTGCAGTGGGATCCAGAATTATTTTGCCAATGTTCTTACGATCCTGGATCTTTTGCATAGCTTCTCCAGCCTGAAATGGAATGAAAGGCATAGTTCCAAATTGAAATCAGTTTTAAATTCGGTTGATATTGTTATTATCAGGGACGTCCATAAAAATTTTGTTGGGGGGGGGGGGATGCGACTAATACGGGTGACACAATTCAGAAACCAAGCACGAAGTAACGATACTGGCAATAGTATTGAGCCTCCCGGTAGGACACTGATCGTATTGCCGATCGTTATATCATCGGAAAGCATATTCATTATCCCGCGCCGGACGAAAATAGGTAGGGATATTTAAATGAGGTCCGTCCGTCCGTCCATCCCGATTTCGTTTCCAGAGCATATCTCATAAACCTTTCCAGATATCTTTCTTAAACTTTGTACACACATCAACCTATTACAGTAGTTGTGCCTTTAGCTATTTAGGAATTTCTCGGATTTATATTTTTTGTGGTTCCATGGAATACACTCTGAGTTAGTTTTGGGTGTATAATTTTGTTTCCGGAGCATATCTTACAAACCGTTCAAGATATCTTTTTGAAACCCATTATTTGTGTGTTTCCATGGAAACAAATTTGACTTAGTTTTTGTTGTACAATTTTGTTTTCGGAGCATATCTAATAAATCGTTCAAGATATCTTCTTGGCACTTGTACAAATATAAATCTGTGATAGTTTTTTGTGCTCAAATTTGTTTACGGAACATAATCTCATAAACAATTCAAGAAATCTAAAAGAAACTTTGTACAAACATTAACTTTTTTCTATTTTGGAAATTCTGGGATTTAATCATTTGTGTTTCAATGGAAACAAATTTGACTTAGTTTTTTTATGCACAGTTTTGTTTCCGGGGCATTACTCCTAAATCGTTCAAAATATCTGTTTGGAAACTTTGAACACACAGCATCCTACTTCAGTAGTTGTGCCTTTTGCTAATTAGAAATTTGTCAGATTTAATAATGTTGCGTTTCCATGTAAAAAGAATCCATGTTAAATGGTTTTTACTACACATTTGAATAGTTTATTATTTAGAGCATATCTCAGAAACTGTTTAAGAAGCCTTTAAATACTTTTACATTCATCAACCTATTATTTATTTTTTGATGCCCCCCTTTTGTTCCGTTTTTATTTCTAGAACATATTTCATTATCTGTTCAAAGAAAACTTTTTAAAACTATACAAACATCAAACTTTTAAATTAATTCTTTTTCTGATAATATAAGCTTTTAAAATGTTGAGCATACAGCAACTGATTGGGGTAAGCAAAGGTTGTTGTGCAAACCTTACAGAGAGTAGCGACTGTGCCTTGCCAAGCGACTATAATCAGAGTATGAATCTTTTGACTAGTCGCATTGATATTCCAAAAAGTTGTTTTCCTTATACCTACCAAACAATTTCAAGGGCGCGGGATGGTGATGACTAGTCATCTTGTTTAAGTTGATATAAAGTTCATGTCATATAATATGATGATTGTTATTGGTATTATTAAATTTATGTGAACTTTAGGGGCAGTGGCTATAGGCCTAACACTGAGCAACCTGAGAAAATTTTGAAAAAGATAATCAATATCTTGGCATTTGAGGTGAATGCTGGGAGCTAATTCTTGTGAACGAGAGAACCAGAAATGGGAGTGGAAGAAGAATGCAATCTAGCACCACAGTGGCAATACTATATACCATAACGCCCTACTATACCAACTATTGTACAATACTAGAGTACAGTAGTTGGTATAGTAGGGCGTTATGGTATTCTAGTATTGTACAATAGTTGGTATAGTAGGGCGTTATTGTATTCTAGTATTGTACAGTATACACAGGAAACAACCGGAAAACACCATTTTATACTCAATACCTGAAGTTAAATTTTGATATGAGCAAATATTGAAAGAAATCAAGATCTTTTGGTTACAAACATGCTTTTCAAGTTTCATCAAAATCGAATTAAAATTGTGACCTCTGCAGGGTTCACAACTTTAATATATCATACTTTTACATTATTCACATGACCACAAGCTAAAAAAAAGGCGATTTTTCGGACAACCAGCGGCCATAATTCAGAAAGTTACGATCTGATATGAGCAAATATCGAAAGGAACCAAGATCTTTAGGTTATAAACATGCATTTCAAGTTTCATCGAAATCGGATTTACAGGGTTTACAACTTTAATATATCATATATTTACATTATTCAAGTACAAACGGCGACCATTTTGTCTGGCGATTACGGTCTGATTTTTACGAAATTACGAACTCAACCTTCCTTACGGTGTAACGGTGATGTAATCAAACGGTTTTGTAAATTGGATAATAATTGTGATACCCAGAGGGACCATAGCCGATTTTTCGGACAATCAGGGGTTATAATTCAGGAAGTTATGTTACGATGGGCGCAAATATCACAAGGAGCCAAGATCTTTGGGTTATAAACATGCATGTCAAGTTTCTAAAAAAATCAGTTCAAAATTATGATTTTTCGTACAATTAGGGGCCATAATCGATCCGATACATCCCAAAATCGATTTTCAGCGTGCCATATTTTGCTTTCTGCTCATCGTATCTTTATGAATTGGGTATCTTGCGGTGGACCAATCACCGCCCGACACAATGACACCCTAATTGATTTAATCCGTTGATATCGGATGGAGAAATCGTGTTTTTACCCAAAACACCCATTTTTCGCGTTTTTTTTCAAAATATCGCATATTATTTCGACTACTTCCGGTTTACTGATTGTTGTTGAAATTGCTTTAACTGATGGTCTGACCATATGGCTTGATGATTAGGAATTTCAGAAACGTCGATTCGGCCGTAAAACAAAACTTAAGCTTACAAAATGGGTAGAAATTTCGAAAAAAATCGAGTACCAGTTTTTCTACTGTATTTTCTTTTCTTTCTTTTTTTTAAAAAAAACAAACCCTCCCCCCCCCCCCCCCAATCTGACATTTTTTCGACTACTTCCGGTTTTTGGATACTTAACTTTTTGTCCCTAAAGGGTCAGAAACATCTATTCAGTAGTTGTTTTTGTAAAAAAAAAAAGAACATTTCAATAATTTAGCGATTTTTCAACTTTTTTTCAAAGATTGAGGCGAATTTTGGACCCCTAATATTATTTTTTTTGTGTGTGTTTTATCCATCGGATTTCTCAGAATCTTACCATAGGATCTTTCTGAAACTTTTACCTATCCCCCCAAAATGGGTGGTGGCTGTTGTTTAAATATATTTTCAAAACGTTTTACACATCCGAAATCACCGAATTTTGCGAACAAATGCGTTTGACCTACTTTACTGTAGTTTTGTGACTATTTGACCTCTTTTACTATTTTTTTTTCTTTGTGTACCTTGAATCATTAACTTCAAATCTGCAATTTCGGATTTTCGAAAATTCGTGTCCGTGATTTCGAACCGGAAGTTAAAATCAACGTGACAACTTTAATAGTTGCACGATTTTTCACGAAATTCGAGTATAGCGGTTTTGATTTCGCGCATGCGCTACGCTAGAACCAAAGGTACCATGAGTACCAAATTCCGGCGAGGAACTTCTCACGCAGGTACCTGCATTTGTTCCAGTCGTTTGTTCGTGGCACCCAAACTATATTTGAAACTTCTGCGCAGACCGGAAATGGACGAATTTCGTGCGTTGCCAAAAAATTAAAAAACGGCCGTAGATTCGCCAATTCTGTACCTATTTTCGTACAAATGACATTTTCGGAAACCCCAAATTTTTACTCGGGTAATAGCAGTTGAAAATTTCGAAATATAGAAACTTCGTCGCTGAATTTTAGCGTTCGAAAAATGAAAAGAGACATTTTTTTGTTATTTTTCAAAATTTTCAAATTTGACTAATATTTTTGGATAGCTAAATATTTCAGTAATATAATTTTCATTCATAGTTATCGCCCTTTATTTTCGAATTTTCGGCCCATTTTGTAAGCTAGGGTTTCGTTTTACGGCCGAATCGACGTTTGTGAAATTCTTGGAACACAAAGCCATATTGTCAGACCATCGGATAAAGCAATTTCAACAACAATCCGTAAACCGGAAGTAGTCAAAATAATATGCGATATTTTGAAAAAAAGGCGAAAGGTGGGTGTTTTGGGGGGGAAACACGATTTCTCTGTCCAATATCAACGGATTATGGTATCATTGGGTCGGACGGTGATTGGGCTACTGAATGATACCCAATTTATACAAATACCATGAACAGGAAGCAAAATATGGCACCATAAAAATGGACGCCTGTATCTCGAAAACTTAACCGGACTTTTTTAAAAACTTTCTCTATCGAGAGTCCCTTCGGTAGTCTTGTGTAAGAATTAGTCCAACAAGACATTGAAATGTTTGGAATATATCAAAAAATGGACTGAAAATCGAAAAAAGTCGAAAAATCGTTAAATTTTGAAAAAAAATGTTCTATTGTTTGTTTATTTTAAGAGTTTTTCAAAACAAAGTTATAAATTGAAACAACTGACCTAATAACGATTCTAAAAATGTATAACATATAGTGAATTATCAGAATTTAATTTTGGATATTTTGACATTTTAGCATTTTCTCGGGGGATTTTATCTGACTGGGTAATGTCGAATGTCATTATGAAGCCCTTTTCCACCCCATTTCAAAGAACTAAACTCGACAATTATTCGTATACCGGAGGAAGTTCAAAAAACTAAAAGAAGGGTAAAAAAAAACTGGCGTTCTTGCCAAAAAGTCGAACTCTTAGAATAAAAGAATTAAAGTGTCGTCAGATAGTTCCAGGAATGCACTTCCGTTACATTGATGACATAACACCCATCAATGATAATGAAAATTTCAATAAATATAAAAGTGAAATATATCCCCTTGAACTAATATTAAATAAAGAAAATTCTTGACCTGGACATCAATATCATTAACAATAAATTTAATGTTGGTATTTTCGACAAAACGGACAAATTCTGTTTTGAAGTAGTAAAATATCCATCAATTTATAGTAACACTATATAATGTTTTCTATTCACAGGCATTTCGATTTTTGACCGTATGTAACAATAAAGAACTGTTTCTTTCCCGAATAAAATCCCTGTTTTTGAAATGCACTGCCAAAGGAGGTACACAGTTACGCATATTTAAAGAAATTTCGAAACTTCCGTTTCATCAATATACCAAGTTTAACATTTCTTATAAGTATATAACCGAGTACATATTGGATAATATTATCCAATTTAATTTAGTTTAATTTGTATAGTTACGTAACCCTGTTTGGATTATCGCCCTTATTGTTATTATTTTATGACTTCATAAATACACTTACATTGTATGCTTTCTTCTACATTCCTGTTTTGCATTGCTTGTATGGGGTATTTAGTATTATGTTTTGTGCAATTATACAACTTAAAAATTCTGATTGGTTGTTTAAACTTAAAGCTTTTAGAATTATTAAATCTTGTTTATCGCCCTTTTTGTTAAGATATTCTATTGAGGTCATTGATAACATTACGACGTATTTACGTCACACCATTCAGTTAGTAAACAACTGCCTCCTGAGGCGGTCTACATTTTCTTTGCTTCTTTGTGTTCGGTTGTTTGTGCGTTTTCTTGTACGAGTGAAATATGTTCAATTTTGAGTGAAGTCTGTGTTGCTTCAGACCCGGGACTGTACAGCGCAGTGGACGCTTAGGGCTAGCCCCCGGATCCATTCACACTTTTTTGAATTGTTTTTTTTGTTTGTTTTGTTTGCTGTTTCGGAGTATGATGTCTTGTCGTTATATTTGTCCTTTATGTAAATCATATGTGGCGCAGTCCCCCTGCACTAACTATTATAGTAAATGCAGGAGGACTGCACTACACGCAAAACAAACAAAAACAAATCTACAAGATGAACCTGCGGAAAAGACAGAAAATAGACATTGCAGTCGTAAGCGTCCACTGCGCTGTACAGTCCCGGGCCTGTTGTGGTACAGGCTTCACTTAAATGATTTACAAAAAAAGACGTAACAAAAAAATGCGACCGATCTTCTCAGTGGTCGTCTCTTCAATGGCGATAGTCGTCTCTTCAATGGCGATAGTCAGCCAGTTGACGTCAAGTGTTAGAACGTCAAATAATTTTAACAATAAGGGCGATCATCCGGACAGAAACTCGGAAAACGCTTAAATAATAAATGTATTGAGCAAACAGGAGCAAAGCCCGACAACGAGAACATTCTGCAGTACGAAGTGCTAAAACTCTACTCTCATAGTAAATGCAGGAGGACTGCACTACACGCAAAACAAACCATACAAATCTACAAGAGAAACCTGCGGAAAAGACAGAAAATAGACATTGCAAACACTAAACAATTATCAAATCAAGTGAATGGATCCGAGGGCCAGTCGTAAGCGTCCACTGCGCTGTACAGTCCCGGGCCTGTTGTGGTACAGGCTTCACTAAAATGATTTACAAAAAAAGACGTAACAAAATAATGCGACCGATCTTCTCAGTGGTCGTCTCTTCAATAGCGATAGTCAATCAGTTGACGCCAGGTGTTAGAACGTCAAATAATTTTAACAATAAGGGCGATAATCCGGACAGAAACTCGGAAAACGCTTAAATAATAAATGTAGTGAGCAAACAGGAGCAAAGCCCGACAACGAGAACATTCTGCAGTACGAAGGGCTAAAACTCTACTCTAATAGTAAATGCAGGAGGACTGCACTACACGCAAAACAAAACAAAAAAATCTACAAGATAAACTAAATGATTCGAATTCGATGGTTAGGAAATAAATAATGGTGGTGATGTTGCCATTTTATGGAAAAATATCTTATCAAGTAAGCAGAATCTTGAAGAAAGTCAATATTGGAACAACATTTACCACCCCCACAACTTTAAAAAGAATGCTAAAGGCGAATGGGAAACAACTACCAACCCAAGTAAACCAAAAGGAGTGGTATATAAAGAAGACTGTTAGTGCAATAAGTCTTACATAGATGAAACGAAGAGACCCTTGATAAACGCATTGTAGAACACAAATCCAGAGCCAAAACTAACATATCCGCCATAGCAGAACATGTCAGCAAGAACCAGGGCCACAAACCAGATTGGAACAATGTCCAGACTCTAGCCATGTACAAACACACGAAGAAAAACAGGAAACTCATCGACGCTATCCAAATTAAACGTCACAGCCTAGAAATGAACAGAGACACAGGTTTATACATACCAAAGGCATATGATGAATTAATCAAGATGAAGAAATAACTTTAATTGGCCTACGGTTCTATTGGACTTTCCTAGTTATTACAGAACCTACCTCAATCACTTTCGTTTTTGTTTAAACCCTTTAATCAGTTCAGTGATGTATAGATAACTACAATACTGTTTAATCTAATATTATACATTTCTTATTAATAGGGCCTCATAATTGTGTTTATTTTTTTGCTATTTTATTTATGTCTTTGTTGCCTCCAGATAATTGTTAACCCTCTGTTATTTAAATATTATTTAAGTGTTAATTACCCTTTCATTATTGGAACTATTATCTTGAATTATAACAGCATAAATCTTTTATCATACATTCCTTATTAACCTGGCTTAAAAATTGTGTTTACTTTACTTATTGCTTATTTCATTTATGTCTTTGTCCCCCCCCCGGATTATTGTTACCCCCCCCCCCCTATTAATTAAATATTATTTAAGTGATAATTACCCTTTCATTAATTGAACTATTAACTGGGATTATAACGGTATTCATCTATTACCTATCAGTATGGCTTCATAATTGTGTTTACCGTACTTATTGCTTATCTCATTTATGTCTTTGTTACGCCGTGATTATTTTTAACCCCTATTACTTAAAAGGACAATAACACTCTTGCTGGCTTGACAGGTCCGGAAAAAAAAATAGCCTTATTGTAACTACAAGATGTTTAAGTGTCCTACCTGTTGTGTAAATTATCCATTACAACCTATCTTACTTGTCCAGAGGGTTCGAAAATATGTTTAAATCCAAGTTGCATTTGAAAGTGCTTACGTAAGGCTTCAAACCATGTTACGGCATGTAGTTGAATTTTCCAATTTTGAAAATTAGGTGTGTTAAGATGAAATTTGTACCATTTTTTAATTGAAATATTGTAAAATAGTACAAAGTGTTGACAAGAATAAAGATTGGAACATATTACTCAGTTACAACAAGAGTGGTAATGGGGCTTTAAGGTTTAATTATCCTTTCATTAATTTAACTATTATATTGTACTATGACAGCATATGCCTATGCATTCTTTTTTGTATTACTATAAATATTACCTTTTAGTATAACTAATCATCATTTGTGCTTGATAACGATAAGAGAATACTTGTCGAAACGTCGTGCTATATGTATATAAACCAGTGATTGTTATATCAATATAAATTGTGTTGTGTGTTTTGTTTTTTTTGTTGAGAAATAGACTGTTTTCTCCAAGTCATTTTTAAAAGCTTTTGGTTCACAAAAGTGTCAGTTATTATTCAAAAATCTTCACTGTGGGATACCTAGTATCATTTACAATTCCATACAAGCAATTTAAGATATTTTCATTCCCACTGGACGCAACGTCATTTTTCAAGGTTTTTGGTCATTAAAAGTAGCAATTATTATTCTATTTACGTAAACGTTTTACCATATGGTGCCTTCTGGTTACGATAAACTAATTGAATATTTTCACGATCACCGGAAGTAAATGTATAAAATGAATTGATATTGTTGGATTTGGTTGATTCTGCTTCCATTGTATTTGTATCTGTATCTGTATTGAATACGACGCAGGAACCACTTCTGGTATAACGCGTCGGGAGTAGGTTGCGTCTGCTTAGTTTCGGCGCTGGAGAGCTGCTTTAAAAGTCTCCACTGACTGTGCGCATGCCACACCCTCTTCCAGGCTGTTCCAGTCCTGCACTGCCTTTATGAAAAATAAGTTTTTGAATTGTATTGTTTTAGCGTCTTTTACTTTAAAACAGTTTGAATGATTAACACTGAATTTTTCAACGATATTTGTGGATTGACTGTCACTGAATTGTCTTGGTTTGATGCGTCTTTTGTTTTTAATTGGTGTCAAATATGTAGAATTTACTATTGCCGGCACCATACCCCTAATAATCTTGAAGAGGAACACTGACCTTGACTGGCGTCTACGGTTTTGCAGCGTGTCGAGGTTGAGTTCCTGTAGCATATCGTGGACGCAACCATCGTTTCTGGATTTATAGTCCTTCTTTATAAATCTGGCTGCATGCCGTTGTACCTTTTCCAGGGAGTTAATGTCCTTTACTAGGTAAGGATCCCAAATAACAGCTACGTATTCTAGAGTGGAACGAACTAGCGAAATATATGGGAACTTTCTGCAGTCTTGAGGACAATGTTTTAAGTTACGTTTGAGGAAGCCAAGCGTAGAGATATTCAGGCCCAAGTATGGGTTTGCGTCAACTTGTTGTAATATGGTATTATCCAGTTCATAGAAGAAACTTGACTTTTGTAGGACGCTGAGAATGTAACACTTTTTGGCGTTGAATTTCATGCCCCAGAGTTCAGCCCATTTTTCCAGTTCTTGGAGGTCCCTTTGTAATGCCAGATGATCGTCACGCGTGCGAATCGTCTTATAGAGGAGACAGTCGTCTGCGAATAAACGAACGGTGGATTTAACTGTGTCCGGAAGATCATTTATGTGACACAGGAACATCAGTGGACCCAAGACTGTCCCTTGGGGGACACCGGATTCAACCATAACACTGTCAGAGTGTTCAGCCTCAGTGCTGACATTCATATGACTATCTTTCAAGAAAGATGTTAACCAATTAAGTATATTTCCTCTCACGCCATAATTTTCTAGTTTTTGAAGAAGTTTGTCATGTGATACAGTATCGAAGGCTTTGGAAAAGTCTAGGATCGCCACGTCGACTTGCAATTTCTGATCATAGCTTTCGAGTAGGTCGTTCATTGTGACTATTAGTTGGGTTTCAGTGGAGTATCCTGATCTGAAGCCGTGGTTCCTGTTTGTGAGTATTTGGTGGTTTTCAAAATGTTTTAGTAGGTGTTTACATATTATGTGTTCTAATGTTTTGCATAAACAGTAGTGAGACTCACTGGCCTATAGTTTTCGGCTTGGTGGCGGTCACCTTGTTTAAATACCGGGCTCTTGTTGGCGTTTCTCCAATCAGAAGGCAATGTTCCACTGATTTTTGGAATATTTCAGAGACACAATACGCCCATTACTATGGGGCGCCGATTGTGACTTTATTGCCAACTCTAAATATATATGCTAAACTCTAAAAATATATGCTAAACTCTAAATATATATGACAAACTTGGTTTTATTTCTTTGGTAGACTTTAAATTGATGCTAAACCCTGATGTAAACTGAAGACTTGATGCTAAACTCTAAATTTATATGATCAACTCCAAATATATGGCGTTCTTCTTTTATAGATGACAAACTAAATATATATGCTGAACTTTTTAAATACATGCTAATTTAGACTCATATTACCGGTATTAGAAGTTTACGTTGTCTACGTCTTGTTATTCGAGTCGAGGAGTCGTTTCGCCACAAATTTGATAGGCTTTGGCGTCATATTATTATAGAGATGACAGTGAGATGTGAAATGAAATGAATAAAATGGGGTTTAATTTCCTACTGTTCCGCTCCTAAACTGGGCTAATAAAGATGGACATATGCCATACAGTGTTTTGCCCGGGCAGCGGCGCTACGGCCTACTCTTATATCGAATTTCAACTGCCAAAGGATCTTTGAAGTGCACGCCAATGTGTACACGGGACCTCGTATTTTTGTCCCACCTAAACGACTAGACAATTTGGACCCAATAACCGTTGAGCATCACTTGGTTAGCCAGATTTTCATGCGTGGTGTAGTTTCCCCTTGTCAGTGATGCAGGAGGGGTAGCCTGACAAAGGACACCTGACGTGTACACATTGACGTGCACTTAAAAGAGCCCTTGGTAGTTTTTTTATTATTTTTTTGAGAGTTTTTCCTGCAAATCTTATATCTGAGAATCTAACCGTGGGATCTTTCTGAAACTTTGACCTAAGCCCCCCACCGGTGGCTTTTGAATAGGCATATTTTCAAAACGTTTAACACATCCGAAATCACCGAAATTTATGAACAAATACATTTGACCTACTTAGCTGTAACTTTTTGATTATTTGACCTATTTATTTCCACAATCACCGGAACTAATAATAAAATAAAAACCAAGTACGAACAATCCAAACCATAAGACAAAATTCGAAGTCCTAAAACGTTAAAGGCAAAATAGTGTATTCAAGCAAAATAGTGTTATCAGCAAATGAACTGCTCCTTGTGTACAAAATCTTATTTTGTTTAAAATGTATGAAATGAATTGATATTGCTTGATTTGGTTGATTCTGCTTCCATTGTATTTGATGTGTGCAATGTTATGTTGAAATATGTTTATCGGTTACATTGGTACTGCAAGTGATATGAGTTTAAGAGTAACGCGGCACTGGAAGTGACATAAGTGCAAAGGTAATGTGGTACCAGTGAAACCCATCATTGCTGCTTCGCAGGTCTAGTTAATTTTGAAATTGCAAATGCAAAGAGATTTTATCGCCTCTTCTGTATGTGATAGGTATTAGTACTATACACATTACCCTTAATAGTAAGTACAGGGGGACTGCGCCACATAATATGATTTACACAAAAGACAAATATAACGACAAGACATCATACTCAGAAACAACAAACAAACAAACAATTCAAAAGAAGGTGAATGGATCCGGGGGCTAGCCGTAAGCGTCCACTGCGCTGTACAGTCCCGGGTCTGAAGTAACACAGACATCACTCACGATTCGGTATGATCGGAAATACAACCCGAAGAAGTAAAACATTATGTGATGTCAGCATGATTCATGGTCTGTCATATGCTACAAGAAATACGAATACAAGCATACTGTAGAAAAATTTCAAGTATACATGCACCACATTGGTAAAATGTGTAAACAGGTTGTCTAAAAACACCCAAGAAGTGTTCAAATATAAATTAAATAGATGTATAGTGAATGTATTGGGGGAACATATTTCACCCGTTACAAGAAAACGCACAAACAAAACCGAATACAAAGAAGCAAAGGAAATGTAGTCTGCCTCAGAAGGTAGCCGTCTGCTGACTGAAAGGTGTGACGTAAATACGTCGTACTGTTGTCAATGACGTCAGAGTTAGAGGTGTCTAGAATATCGTAACGAAAAGGGCGATAAACAAGATGAAATAATGCTAAAAACCATAAGTTTAATCAACCAATCGGAATTTTTAAGTTAATTAATTGCACAAAACATAATACTAAATACCCAATACAAGGTATGCAAAACAGGAATGCCGAAGAAATCGAACTATGTAATCTTTTAAAAAGATTTAAATCCCCATAATTATCTATTAAGTTATTCCAAGCCCTGCACTCTGTATATTTATCTAAGTCTCTATTTTATTCATGATGTATGATAATATATGCTCTATATTTATGTAAATATGTATGTATGTATGTAAATATTTGTAATGTGCACATGTATCTATATCAGAGAAAGGGGTTACACATAGGCATAGCCTGTTCCCCAATCCAAATTCAGATTTAATGAATAAAAATATTGTTTACAAAAAAAACAAACCATGTAAGTGTATTTATAAAGGCATAAAATTATAACAGTAATGGCGATAATCCAGACAGGATTACATAACTATATAAATTTTAAAATTAAATTAAATTAGATCATTATCCAATATGTACTCGGTTATATACTTGTAAGAAATTTTAAACTTGGTATGTTTAAAAAACGGAAGTTTCGAAATTTCTTTAAATGTGCGTAATTGTATACCAAGACAATTTTTCAAAATGACCGGAACAATGTTTCGACACTAGAACATTTTCATTGTTCTCGGAATCTCACTCATTTCTATTTACAATATGGGATAGCTAGAATTTCAAGATGCAATTTGTGCAAATTTGAAGGCAATCGGTCGACTGGAACGTTTTATGACCTTGACACATACATGATATACATATAAGTATAATCCCTATGAAATATTTTAATTATTTACTGCTATAATATGAAATATCACTTATCCCCCCGTTAGATAAAAATCGGTCACCGGGTGCAACTTAATATGTCAAAAAGATACATGTAGACAATTATAGTACATTGAAAATAAATAACATATTTAAATAATATAATATACACTCTGTCATTAATTTATATGCAATACATATAATATTGAAAAACAGTAATTACTTATATAGAAAAGAGAAAGTAATTAATCAGAGTTGCTAATCAGAGTATGCATATGCTGTACTTTGTTGAAGGGGGGGGGGGCGTTGTGTTGTACTTTTATAATTAAATTTCATATTTCCATTTGTCTTCGATTGTCTTGTTACCAACAAACAAATCCAATTCTGTCTTAGACACAGTTCTCATAAAGTTTAGGTACTGATCTTTATTTGGGAATTTACTTTTAATTTTACATTCATAGTTGTAATATTTTGTAAGAGGATGAGGTGATTTTTAAATAACCGGATCTTCAATTTCCTCGACGTTGACTCTACAAAACTGTTAATTAACTCTTTAGTGACCTCACGCCTCGACTACTGCAACTCGCTACTCTACAACTTACCAGCATATCAAATTAATAGACTACAGAAGATACAAAACAAAGCTGCAAGAATCGTTAAAAGAACTAAATTATACACCAATATTACCCCCGTTTTGAAAGAACTCCACTGGCTACCAATTAAGACAAGAATCGATTTTAAAATTCTCATGCTGACCTTTTGTGCTTTGTCATGTGATGACTCCCCTCTCTATATTAAAGAATTAATTCAACCCTACAACCTTACCAGAAATCTTCGCTCCGAAACTAAATACCTTATTAAATCAGTAACTGCAAACTCTTCTTTCGGTAGACGCTCCTTTGCTTTGGCGGCAGCAGAATTGTGGAACTCTAAAGATTTCCCCATAGAACTCAAGCAGTGTGCATCAATTGACAGTTTTAAACAGAATCTTAAAACCCATCTTTTTAGAAACATTTTCTTTTAATTGTTGATCGTGAACTTTTAACTAGTGTTTTTCTTTTAATTGACCATAATGTTACCAAAGAGCAGCTTCGGTTGGATTTTAGGACATTATTATTATTATTATTATGTTTGTCATTAAACGTTTCTCTATTATATGCTCCTAGTTTTATTGACTCTTATGAAATTAATATTGTTTTTTAAAAGGATTTCACACAAATTGGTTAATATTTGTGTTACAGGACATAGGTAGAATAAGTGTTCCTGGGTTTCAAGGCATGAGTTACAAAGAGTACAATGAGAGCTCTCAGTAAATTTGAGTTTACATAGGTTTTGTATTAGTATATATTATTCTATGTATGTATTTATAATGAAAGCTGCACGGTTTTGTATTAAATATTTTTCTGGTTTTTATATTATCAATAGTGGTATTTAGAATGATTTCCCACTAGTTTATGCATTTTAATGCAACCAATGAATTTTCTACTCTTACAATATAGATATCCTTAGATTTTATGTTAAAAAATGTTTTGTCATATATATATATATCCTTTAGATTATTGTTAATATCTTCTGTTATTGTGTTCTTTGTGAATGCTGTTATATTATCATAGTTTACAGTAGATTGTGTCTTTAGCATGTGCTACTTGTTTCAATGCATCAATATTAGTTTTCAAAACCTGTTGCATTTTGTGTATTGCTAATAATATTTTTTTTACAAGTCTAATTCAAGTTTAAAAATAAACAATATTTTTTCTCAAAATCAATGTCGAAATTTAGTGTATTATATATGATACAATGGGCCATAGCCTGGAGGTCGAGTGTTTAATCCCTGCATTGGCCGAGAAAGTTCATCTCGATTTTCCGGTGTGATTTCCCCTTGCCGGTGGTGCAGAAGGAAGGCCTGACAAGGACAGCTGCCTGGTAGTTCGGATGGGACGAAGAACTGAGGCCCCGTGTAGACATTGGAGTGCACGTAAAAGATCCCTCGGCAGTTGGAATTCGATATAAGAGTAGGCCGTAGCGCCACTGCCCGCGCAAAAGTACCCTTTTAGCACACTGTATGGTGTGGCGGTATATTAGTGTCAAAATTCTAACATGCTATCGTCTAACTTCTATCGTGCTATCGTCTAACTCCTAACGTCTATTCGTGTAACTTCTTATCTAATAGTTAATGCATGAGGACTGCACTAAACGCAAAACAAACAAAAAACTACAAGATAAACCTACGGACAAGACAGAAAATACACAGTGCATAAACTAAACAATAATCAAATCAAGTGAATGGATCCGGGGGCCAGCCGTAAGCGTCCACTGCGCTGTACAGTCCCGGGCCTGTTTTTGGTACAGGCTTCACTAAAATGATTTACAAAAAAGACGTAACAAAAAAATACTACCGATCTTGTCAGTGATCGTCTCTTCAATGGCGATAGTCAGCCAGTTGACGTCAAATAATTTTAACAATAAGGGCGATAATCCGGAAAAAACTCGGAAAACGTTAAAGTGAAAATTTCATTTATTGCAAGGAAATCAAAACATAATTATTTGAATGTCTTTTACTAAATAGGTTTTCAACTCACTATTATACGATCATAGGCATCATTCTAACAGATACAAATCATTCACATAAAAATTTGGAATATTTTCTACTCGCCCTGAGCTGCTTGAAAATAATATCATTTCATTTCACTGGAAAACAACGTCGGGTGATGTCTCGATCGTCAAGGTCTGTGGTTAGCCAGTTAATGATAATAATGCCTGATTGACCTCGACTTAAAAAAACACAAATACCTCCTTGTTGTTTCCCCTCTTATTTGAAACCAAAGAAAGCCCATATTTCCATGTGCGAAACAACTCAATCTCATGGTTTAAAAAGGAAGTTGAAAATGATATTTTTGACAATTTCTCAACTGGCAAAAGTAAAATATAGGATTATTCTTTAACAAGGTAGGACCGTTTATAGATACCATTTATTTTGGGGCTTTAATTTAATACATTTTAAAATAAAACTTCAATATTTGAAATTCCAACTTTAAAATAATAAATTTAGTGAGCAAACAGGAGCGAAGCCAAACAACGAGAACATTCTGCAGTACGAAGGGCTAAAACTCTACTCTAATAGTAAATGCAGGAGGACTGCACAAAGACAATGTATATTCTAATTTCTTTATTTGTTCCTCGTAAATGGGGCCTTCTAATCTTGCAATTTTTATTTTATGTCATGTTATTTCTATTATTGTAAGGACAAATTTTCATTTTAACAACGCTTAACATGTTTAGAATGAACATTGAACAAATTAAGCATTTGATATTTCCGACTAGCAACCGTCATTATGACGTCGTGTGGTATGGCCACTGTATGCGAAGCTATCGGTAGGGGAGACCGGGGTTGGTTGTAACAGTATTTAGTTTTTACATATTTATGAACCATTTTTGTTGGATAATTGTAACTACAATACTCAAAGTAGGACTGTCACTATTGGCATTTACAAATATATATCCAACTTACTGACATCCCCATCATATCTGAGAGAAAAGGCAATAATCTAACCATTTTGTTGTAACAACCTACCCCACTGTTAAAGGGACAATAATACTCTTGCTGGCTTGACAGGTCCAGAAAATATTTTTAGCCTTATTTTAACTACTAGATTTTTAGGTGTCCTATCTGTCTTTTTTGTCCACAGGGTTCGAAAATATGTTTAAATCCAAGTAGCATTTAGAAGTGTTTACGTAAAGCTTTTCAAACCATGTTACAGCATATAGTTGAATTTTTCCAATTTTTTAAAATTAGGTGTGTTAAGATGAAATTTGTATCATTTATTAATTGGAATATTGTAATATAGTACAATTTGTTGACAAGAATAAAGATTGGGACATATTATTCAGTTACAATAAGAGTGGCATTTGGGCTTTAAGGAAGGTTGTTACAACGTCTGGGGCTGATTTAACAAACGTAGAAGTGACACTGTTTTAAAAAAGGCAAATTTATTAAACATGAAATTAAAATGAAAAATATGTCACAAAACACTTTTTCTTCAAATCACATCTGAGATCTGACTCCTGTGCGAAGTAATGTTTCTGTTAAAAACGAAGGGGGGGGGAGTGGGTGGCCTAGTGGTCTAGAGTGCCGGGCTTCGACCTCTAGCTGGCCGGCCACCTCTTGCTTGCAGCTGTGGTTTGAGACCTGGCGTGAGCCTATGTGGCATGGATATAGAGGCGCTTTCTCAACCTCGTGGGTTTTCTCCGGGCACTCTGGTTTCCTTCCACTGCGCAAGCGAATTATTGAAATAAAATTAACCCATATGTTAGTCCCAAAATGACCTAGTTGTGTTGGGTGGACGTTTAACTCCATTTCTCACTCTCCCTCCCCCCCTCTCTCTCTCTCTGTGAAAAACGCGTGAATAAAATAATTATAAATGTAAATCCATGATAGGGAACAGAAAGGCCGATAAATCCATAACTATATTAAGTCAAAGGCAGAGTGTCAGTATACATGGTCAGTCACCAGAGTCACTATTCTGACACAGAAAAGGATTTGCTTTTGGTGTGCATTACAGTCAATACACTGTAGGCCTAGGCCTACGTTACTACGTACCCCAAACCACTTGACCATATGCTAACGCCCGCCGTTAGATCAGTAACGGTTAGAGGACAAGAACGCTGAATATAAACGTGAGGGAGGTTGGTGTTGCTATGTACAGATATCTCACCGTGACTAACATCATAAATCATGAATACGCTGGGTTTATTCAACGTTATTCAACATTACTAAACAGTGGGGTAGGTTGTTACAACAAAATGGTTGGATTATTGCCTTTTCTCTCAGATATGAGTGGAGATGTCAGTAAGTTGGATATATATTTGTAAATGTCAATAGTGTCAGTCCTACTTCGAGTATTGTAGTTACAATTATCCAACAAAAATGGTTCATAAATATGTAAAAACTATATATCGTTACAACCAACCCCGGTCTCCCATACGGATAGCTGCGCATACAGTGGCGACACCAAACGGCGTCATAATAACGGTTGCTAAGTGGACATATCAAATGCTTAATTTGTTCAATGTTCATTCTAAACATGTTAAGCGTTGTTGAAATGAAAACGTGTCCTTACAATAATAGAAATAACATGAAATAAAATAAAAATTGCAAGATCAGAAGGCCCCATTTAGGAGGAACAAATGAAGAAATTAGAAAATACGTTGTCTTAGATAAGAAGTTACACGAATAGATGTTATAAGTTAGACGATAGTACGTTAGAAGTTAGACGATATCATGATAGAAGTTAGACGTTAGCATGTTAGAATTTCGACACTAATATACCGCCATTGTATGGCGTATGCCCGTCTTCCATTAGCCCAGGTTAGGTGCATAATAGTAGGACGAGAGAGAGAGAGAGAGAGAGAGAGAGACTTTGACTTTAAAGGGACAATAACACTCTTGCTGGGTTGACAGGTCCAGAAAAAAAATAGCCTTATTTTAACTACTAGATGTTTAAGTGTCCTAATCCATTGTGTAAATAATCCATTACAACCGATCTTACTTGTCCAGAGGGTTCGAATATATGTTTAAATCCAAGTTGCATTTGAAAGTGTTTACGTAAACCTTTTCAAACCATGTTACGGCATATAGTTAAATTTTTCCAATTTTTAAAATTAAGTGTGTTAAGATGAAATTTGTATTATTTATAAATTGGAATATTGTAAAATGGTACGATTTGTTGACCAGATTAAAGATTGGGACATATTATTCAGTTACAACAAGAGTGGTATTGGGGCTTTAATAGAGAGCGAATTTCGAAAATTCGTCGATGTTATTTCCAAACCGGAAGTTGAGACCAACTTGACAACTTCTTTAATAGTTGCACGAATTTCATGAAACTTAGTATGTAAGCATACCTTGATAATGCGACTTAAAAAATATCATTAGAAATTTTCTAAATTACATCCCCTTGGTGAAATTAAGGATCAAAATTCGACGAAATATAGGTCAGATTGCCTTGATTTTTTTCTGTATTATAATAATCTCGTCATTTTACAAGGGTAGCAAATAAGGCCTGAGGCCTGTTTTCAATTTGGCCCTTGGCACAGATCGTGCGATTGATTTCGATCATTACTGCAGAGGCGGCTTCTCACCAATGCATCGAGGGTTCAATCCCAGCCCAGGGCAAGAACTTTAACGGACATAAAAATGAAAACAGTAGGCCGTAGTTTAGAGAATACGTCTACTATTTCCAAAATGAATACATTTCTGGATAGTCACTATCATCTTGATTTGATGGTACTTGAAACTGTCACAATTTCGAGTTTTTCTTTTGAAGTATTTCGTGCAGACAAAGTTATTTACGAGTCAAAAGTGAAAAATTGCAGTTTTTGACCGATTTTAATGATTTTTTCTTTTTATCTTGTTGGGATTCTTTTTATAACCTTTGGCATGTGACAGGAAGTGATAGTGAACATGAAAGCAGTAAAAATTAAAATATTTCATAGGGATTATAATAATATTTATATCCTGTATGTGTCAAGGTCATAAAACGTCCGCTCATAGTATCGTCCGTCGAGGTTTGCCGAATGCAAATTTTCACGACCAGGATAGATTTGCACCCAGTGGCCCGATTGCCTTCAAATTTGCACAGATTTTACTTTGAGATTCTAGCTATCACATAAAAAAAATGGAAATGAGTGAGATTCCGAGAACAATAAAAATAAATCCCAAACCCACCTCTGCTTAAAAAATTGCCGTATTTTATCGATTTTTTTTGTTCTTGATATCTGAATATTTTCTCCTTTTAATAAATATCATCGCGGTTCAGCCAACCGCTAGAAATTCCAGAGATTTGGAAAACCGCAACGATGCCTCAGCACACAAAGAAGGATTTCGGTTTTTGTGTCGAAACATCGTTCCGGTCATTTAAAAAATTGTCTTTTAAGGAATATGAATGAATGAATGAATGAAATGGGGTTTAACGTCCTACGCTTAAGCACCGAACATGGGCTAATTGAAGACGGGCCTACGCCATACAGTGTGCTATGAGGGAAATTTTTGCCCGGGCAGCGGCGCAACGGCCTACTCTTATATCGAATTCCAACTGCCAAGGGATCTTTTACGTGCACTCCAATGTGTACACGGGACCTCGGTTTTTCGTCCCATCCGAACGACTAGGCAGCTGTCTTTGTCAGGCCCTCCATCGAGATGAACTTTCTCGGCCTATGCAGGGATCGAACACTCGACCTCCAGGCTAGCGAACCAGCGCCTTATCCACTTAGCCACCGTGATCCCCTTTAAGGAATATGTGTATAGTACTAATACCTATCACATACAGAAGAGGCGATAAAATCTCTTTGCGTAGGCAATTTCAAAATTAATTAAAACCAATATTAAATTCCGAAAATTGTTTTTAAATGTGATTAAAATGGGGGTAAACCACAGAGTCCGTGATGGTAATGGGTGTATTGTGTCCGGATTTTATGCACAGTGTTTAAGGCCACGAGACAAAGAGGCCCATTGATTTTCATCGATATTAATATATAATGTGCTCATTTTTCAACGCGTTTTATATTGTATTATGGCCGCCATCTTAGATCCACGGTCATTTACCAAACAACTCCGAAATGTACCCAAAATCCCCAAATTGATAAAAGAATTCGTTATACTTCGCGCATGCGCCATGCTGGAACCAAACTTTTGATATTATTTTTTTTTTGCCCGGATGCAATGTTTTTTGTAACTATATTTAGACCTGTTACTTTGCGAGTTTTTGACCATTGTAATACTTTTGAGTTTTTAACCAATTTTAATACTTTTTAAAGTTAAAGGAGCTAAATCGCTAACATTTCGGACCTAGAAATTGACCTTAATGGGTCGCAACGCATATAATAATATAATCTGATTGTATATAAATTGATTTACATTAAATTGTTTCCGTTTTTACTCTAATTTCAAATCAGTTATGTCCAGCGAAATACGGCAGGAGTCTTAACCAAAGAGGAAATTATAGTGTCTGGTTATTCCAGTCTACTGCGCATGCCCACCAGATAAGATATGGCCTCATAGTTTAACAGGAGTTGTTGAATATGTCTAGCCTCGTTCTTTCTTGTCACTTGTTACAAGTGACGCTGAAACGCTCTGTGGTACACGATTCGTGTACCAATGGGAAACTGTTTATCTTGTTTTAAATTTTGGATATCAGAGGCCTACCGTTTCCAGGTAAGATCACAACATCAATGTTGATTTAAATTGACCAATAATTCGTGTTTTCCATGTCGCAGATTTTCGAGGATTTTGAGTTACGGACTTAGGTCCTTTAACTTCACCAAATTTTGACTGATTATAGTGATATTTTCTTGTTCAGATTATTTATATCGCCTTTGACAGAATTGACTGGGAATATGAAAGCTTTAATATCTGCTTAGCAGATCTAGATTTTATTTTTTTTGTGTGTTTTTCCTGCAAATCTTATATCTCAGAATCTAACCGTGTGATCTTTCTGAAACTTTGACCTATAGGTAGAATAAGTGGTCCTGGGTTTCAAGGCATGAGTTACAGAGAGTACAAAGAGAGCTCTCAGTAAATTTGAGTTTACATAGCTTTGTATTAGTGTATATTATTCTGTGTATGTATTTATAATGAAAGCAGTGCCGGACTGGGCCCACTTGCCCACTTGCCAATGGCAAGTGGGCCTAAGCCGAAAAAAAAGAATATGGGCCTAAGCCTCAAAGAAAAAAAGGAAAAGGTAAAAGAAGAAAAAGAAAAGGTAGTAAAAGAGGTGAGGAGAGAAAACAGGGAAAGGAAAGGAAAGAAAAGCAGAAAGGTAGATTTCGTTGGAAGAAACAAATTCTACCACCTGGTGAAATTATGCATAAATTCATGAGTTTAACCTCAAGATGGTGACAGCATTATAAACCGACAATCTTTTTCAGTCACTCCCAGCTCTTGATAAGTCATTAAAACCTGATAAATGGCCAAAAACTGGAATATTTTGTGAAAAAATAAAAAAAACTTGTGATAAAAGTGCTCGCAGGTCACCATATATCTCCATCCGCTGCTCTGGCCTGAGGTGCTTGGAAAATGGGTTTGCGGCTGTCTATTTTTCAAAATTTTCTGGGGGGGAGAATCCGCCCTGACCCCCCACTAGCGCTCGAGCCTTCGCCGCTCGCGCCTCGCCCCTGCGGCGCTCGTAGACGGGCTTCGCCCGCAATTTGCTCTTGGGCCTTGTCACAGGTATGGGCAAGTGGGCCTTCGGACCACCAGTCCTGCACTGAATGAAAGCTGCACATTTTTGTATTACAACATACATATTTTTCTGGTTTTTATATTATCAAAAGTGGTATTTAGAATGGTTTACAACTGGTTTATGCATTTTGTTGCAACCAATGAATTTTTCACTCTTACATTATAGATATCCTTAGATTTTATGTTAAATAATGTTTTGTCATATATATCCTTTAGATTATTATTAATATCCTCTGTTATTGTTTTCTTTGTGAATGCTGTTATTGTTCCGAAAACTTTGTGTTATAATTAATATTCATTTTTTATCTAGGATTTAGAATTTAGAGAAGAGTTATCTTTTCTTTATTTAGTTTAATTATGCCCCTTAGAGCTTACGTCATTTTTCTTCTGCAGTGCGTCATTTTTGCAGAGTGTTTTCCTGAAACTTTTCAATCATTTTGATATTTTAGGGCTTTAGATAAAAACTCTTCAGGTATTTAATTTATTAGATTTGTGTCCATTTTATTGTAACTTTAGTGGTGAATGCAGAGTATGCGACATGATGTAAATTTTCATGTTGAAGTCATTGTAATAGTGTAATATGGCATGGACCTATTGTTTATCACGCGTTTATATTCAATTTTAATCATTGAGAGTTCGATATAGAAATTAATAATATTCTTGATGCATATGAATGTATACTTAAGATAATTTAGTAGTCGTAAAGTGTTTATTGGCAGTTTTAAATAATTACTAATATTCGAAGCAAAACCCGGTAAAATTATTTAATGCAAAGGAGCTAACTCCATTTTATAGTGCGAGTTCTAAGCAGAGTTGTTTCCCATGTAATACTGTTTTCGTTCTTGTAATTTATAAATAAGCCTGCATTCTTATGATTGTTTATTCTATTTTCAGAATATAGCACAATATATGAAGTATGAGAATATATGATATATGATATAGATGTATAGATGTATTAGAATCAACAAATACAACAATATTAACCAATCGTCGTTGTAGTATCTTTTATTTCAATATAGAGTGCATATTACTGAAACTTTTATTTGACTCAAAGCCCATGTTTCCTACCGAACATAATTTTTCTGAAGAGTTTTTCATATATCTTCTGAAAGAGAGTATAATTCAGGCGTTGATGAGTTAAAATTAAATCTACGTTTGAAGATAATTTCCACCAGTGAAAGAGTTTTAATTTGGTACGGGAAGAGAATCAATATGTTATCTGGGTCGCTGATAGAAGAAGTAAATTCCGATGAGGAGAGTCAAAAAATAATTTCCCAAATTACAGAAGAGAAAGAGAAGAAAAATCAGAGAAAGGTCATATAGGGTAGAATAACACGAGCAATTAAGAGAATAAGAGAATTAATCAGAAGACGAGAGGATAATCATAGAAGGCTCAAAAGAGAACTTTCCGAGTTAAAGAGTGAGTGTGATAGAGCCAGAGAAATAAACCTTAGCTTATATAATTTAGTTCCGGAATCCGAACATGACAGACTTAATCAATGGAACGATGACTTGATTTCTGAAATATATAATATTGAAGACGAGATAGAAGATTTCTTAAACGGTACACCATCTTTATCTACAAATAATGAAAATACCACGCCACAGCCAAATGATTTATCAGAGTCAGATGAAGATATAGAACTACGTACACCCAATCATGGTAATTTGCCACCTCCTTCGGATTCTCCTATTTAGAATTCTACAAGCGAAGCAGCAATTCAAAATCCAGTCTCACCTGTTCGACCAGCTGTCGATACATCAAGACCAGTCAGTAATAATAGTATCAGTTCTACGGTAGATTCATGGATTGATAATTTAACTGAGTTGAATGAAACTAATCTATCGAGTGAAGTCAAATATCTATCAATAGCGGAAGCGTTGTTCAAATTAGAAGCGAACCGTGACATCCCTACAGTCAAAATACCAACGTTCAACGGGGACCCTCTTTCATACGTCGAGTTCATCGAGAAATTTAAGCTTCATATTCACGATAAGCCGCATTTAAAAGATGACATTAGAATGCTACAGTTAAAGATGCATTTAGATGGAGACGCCAACAGAATTATTTCGGGTATAGGCAACCAGGGTATTATGTATGCCACCGCTCTGAAGTGTGTTAAAGAAGAATTTGGCCAACGCAGCACAATAGCGAGAGCACACATTAACAAATTAACTAGAGGTAGTAAAATAATGGTAACAGACAGAAATAAACTGAGAGAACTTTCACTTGATATAGTTAGCTGTATTGCTACGTTAAAGCAGATGAAGTATGAAGCAGATATTAATGCGAGCGACAATTTGACTATTATTCGTCGGTTACCAGATCAAATGATAGACTCTTGGAAACACGCTGTTTCGAACATCAGAGATAAAGGGCAGATCCCAACAATAGAACATATTAGCAGTTTCCTCCGGAAAAAGGTCAAAGCATTGTTTGATCCTGACTTTGGCGACATAAATAAGACATTCAAGAGTGATAGTAAATTTGTCCCTAAGTACAGCACAAATCAGGGGAGAGCAATCCATTCTACCCAGAAGAATTTTAATGTTTATTATTGTCCTGTTTGTAAAGGCGAACATAAAGTGTTTGAGTGTCCTGAATTCAAGAATTTTACCCATTCGCAACGAATAGATAAAGTGAGAGAGCTGAAGCTATGTTTTTCTTGCTTACACCAAGGACACATTACAACTGATTGTAGATTTAAGCGGAAATGTGGCATAGATGGTTGTGCTAGAATTCACAATAGACTTCTTCATGTTGACCCACCAAGTAGTAGCGGTGTTTATACATTAGACAGAGCAGGAATGCTTCCAGTTGTCAGAGTTAACTTCAGATCACCCAATGGTCGACATCGTTATGGAAACGTTCTAATCGACAGTGGGGCAGGCACCACAATTATTCGACGAGAATTCGCGAGAGAACTAGGTCTTCAAGGACGAAGAGAGAAATTAGATTTAGCCGTCGTTGGAGGAAAAGCTATAAACCAGAACGACAGTAGAAGATTACAGTTTTATATTTCATCACTGAACAGTGGAGAAGAGTATGAGATATAGGCACATGCGATATACGCTACGATGTTGAGTGTTCCTTCTTTAGATAGAGAATGGTTAAAATCTTTTAATCATCTCAGAGACATAGAGTTTACGCACAAAGCGGGAGATATCGACCTTATATTAGGGGTTCAATATAGTCATTTACATGCAGAGTTAGAGATTCGCCAAGGCTTACCATATGAACCACTAGCGAAGAAAACACAGCTTGGATGGTATGTAATTGGACCAGATAATAGTCAGAGAAATGCGCCATTCTGTTCTATAGGCTTTGTAGAAAAGATAGACATGCAGAAATACTATGATTTGGAAACTCTTGGTGTACGTGCCAGTAATTGTTCATGTCCAGTCTCACAACTTTCGTTGGAAGATAAACATGCCTTGAAATTGTTCCAAGAATCATGTAAGAGAGAAGACAATAGATTTACTATAGGGTTACCATGGAAGAGAGATCCAATTTGCTTTCCTGATAACTACGATATGGCAGAGAAACGATTAATATCCCTAGAAAGAAATTTGCAGAAGAACCCAGAAAAAAGTTAAGCTGTACAAACAAGTGATGAATGACTACGAGAAAAATGAATGGTCATGTAAAGTCGATATGAATGAGAAATTGAGTCCGGATCAACAAGTCTTTTACTTACCACATCATGGGGTGTATAGGCCTGGTAAACTAAGCACTCCGTTACGAGTAGTTTTCGATCCAGCTTGTCAAGTAAAGGGAGTATCACTCAACTCATTTTTATGTAAAGGACCTTGCCTGTTAGGCGATTTGTTTGGTGTTTTGATACGGTTTAGAGTAACCTTTGGTGACAAATCGTCTCCGTCTATGGCTAGTTATGTTATGTTGAAGATGGCAGATGAGAATGAAGAGAAGTATCCTGATGCAGCCACAATACTCAGGAGAGATCGCTACATGGATGATCTTATCCATTCCTGCTCCTCATCTGTAGAAGCCTTTGAAGCCATTCAACAATAGAAGCAGTTTTAGCAACGGGTAGTTTTAAAATTAAAAAATGGATCTGTTCATCTGAAGTTGTACGTCAGCGATTACTTCGAGACACCAACTTAGAGTCTTCACATATTTCATCTCTTGACTTTGATTTGGATGAAGAGAAAGGTAATAAAACCTTAGGCATCATTTGGGACTCACATGCTGACGTAATCAGGTACTCAGTGAAAAATCTTGTTGCCGAGAAGCTAACCAAACGAACTGTATTATCCAGAATTTCAATGTTCTATGATTCCTTAGGATTGGCATCTGTAGTTACAATCAGAGCACGGATAGAGATGCAGAATATATGGCGTCTAAAGTCACACGATTGGGAAGACCCACTACCGGACACATTTGTTAACGTATGGAAGGACATATTTAATGACACCATGAAACTTCAGTCGATAGAATTTCCAAGATGTACAAAACCAGAGAATGCTATCGGACAACCTGAGTTACACGTCTTTTCGGATGCCAGTATATGTTAGCGTTTGGTGGATTAGCATATTTACGATGGATTACAGATAATGGTCCAGTCACGAATTGTATCAGCTAAAGCGAGAGTTGCGCCCCTTCAACAAACTACTATTCCGAGATTAGAACTGATGGCATGTTTAGTTTCTTCGAGGCTAGCAAAGACAATTTTTGATCAGTTAAAAATTAAACCAAGTCGAGTTATTATATGGTCTGATTCCCAAGTAGTATTGTACTGGCTTCGTTCTGAATCAGCAACTTTGAAAGCATTTGTGGGAGTTAGAGTGGCTGAAATACAATCCACGTGGGATATAAGCAGTTTTAGATATGTACCAACACATTTAAACCCAGCAGACAGTTTAAGTAGAGGTATTCATGTAGAGCAGATAAATGATACATGGATGCACGGTCCAGCATTTTTACAAGAACCCAATACAGACTGGCCGAAAGAAGATTTCAAAAATCTGCAGACATATCTTGAGAAGAGAAATCAAGGGATTACATGTTCAGTCAATACGTTAAGCGAGGTAATCAATTTAGAGAGATATTCTTGCTGGTCTAAATTGATCCGAGTGACTGCCTACTGCTTACGTTTTATTAGAAGGTTCAGAAAACGATTTTTGAGTTATAGTAATGTCCTTCAACCAGAGGAATTAGAGGAAGCAGAGAATTGTCTAATTATAGCTTCACAAACTTCGTTTACTTACTGGGAAGATAGATACCGAGATTTAGTGCCATTTATGAAGGATGGTATAATACGTGTCGGAGGACGATTAAGGAAATCGTCATTAGAGTACGATGTTGTTCACCCAGTCTTACTGTCACCAGACAGTCCTATTACAAAACTCATAGTTAGAGAAATCCACAATAAAAATGCTCACCGCGGTACTGAGAGGACTCTAAGCGATGTGAGACGTAGATATTGGATTGTTCGTGGTCGCAATTTTGTTAAAGGTATTGTCAGAAACTGTGTGATTTGCAGAAAGCTAAGAGCGCCTACACATTCCACGCTAATACACATTTTTACGTGTGCAACCGTCAGAGCGATACACTTAGACATTGTTGAAGATCTTTCAACGCAGGCCTTTCTACACACGTTAAGAAGATTTGTAGCTACACATGGGTGGCCTACAGTGATTATATCAGATAATGGGTCAAATTTCGTTGGAACAAAAAAGGAGTTAAAACGCTTGTTTGAGGACGGGAGAAAGCAACTCGAGGATTTTGCGATGTTACATAAAGTCACCTGGAAGTTTAATACTCCGTTAAGTCCACACCAGGGAGGATTATTCGAGAGCTTAGTAAAACAAACCAAAACCGCATTAAAGGTAGTCGTCGGAGAACAAAATCTTTCTTGGAACGATTTTGCGCAGAGGTTAAATGTTTAATTAATAGCCGACCCATCAGTTATTCGTCAAATAATCCTAACGATTTACGACCTATCACACCGAACCATTTTATTCTAGGAAGAGCATCAGCTGAAATACCCCAAGGGCCTTTACAAGAGACAAAAAATTTGCATAAGAGATTCGAATTTGTACAGATGTTAGTTTCAAGATTTTTTACACGTTTTGTGAAAGAGTATTTTCCTACTCTTATGCGTAGATCTAAATGGCAGAATAAAGGCAGACAACTTCAACTAAATGATATAGTGTTGTTAGTAAGTCCAAATTTACCCCGTGGTAAATGGGAACTTTCGCGAGTTATAGAAGTATTTCCCGGTTCAGATGGAATAATACGGAATGTGAGAGTGCGTACCAAGAATGGCGAGTACAAAAGATCAATACAGCAATGTTGTCCAATACTGGAGTGTGATGTTGTAAAAGTTGACTCTTAAAGTGTAAACTGATCTTAACATTTATTATGTTGTAATAAGTCTTAAACTTGTTCACTTGTTTTGGGGTTCGGAGGATTGTTCCGAAAACTTTGTGTTATAATTAATATTCATTTTTTATCTAGGATTTAGAATTTAGATTTGTGTCCATTTAATTGTAACTTTAGTGGTGAATGCAGAGTATGCGACATGATGTAAATTTTCATGTTGAAGTCATTGTAATAGTGTAATGGCATGGACCTATTGTTTATCACGCGTTTATATTCAATTTTAATCATTGAGAGTTCGATATAGAAATTAATAATATTCTTGATGCATATGAATGTATACTTAAGATAATTTAGTAGTCGTAAAGTGTTTATTGGCAGTTTTAAATAATTACTAATATTCGAAGCAAAACCCGGTAAAATTATTTAATGCAAGGGAGCTAACTCCATTTTATAGTGCGAGTGTTCTAAGCAGAGTTGTTTCCCATGTAATACTGTTTTCGTTCTTGTAATTTATAAATAAGCCTGCATTCTTATGATTGTTTATTCTATTTTCAGAATATAGCACAATATATGAAGTATGAGAATATATGATATATGATATAGATGTATAGATGTATTAGAATCAACAAATACAACAATATTAACCAATCGTCGTTGTAGTATCTTTTATTTCAATATAGAGTGCATATTACTGAAACTTTTATTTGACTCAAAGCCCATGTTTCCTACCGAACAGTTATATTATCATTAGATTGCTTTTTATAGCATGTGCTACTTGTTTCAATGCATCAATATTACAGTTTTCAAAACTTGTTGCATTTTGTGTATTGCTAATAATATTTTTTTTACTAGTCTAATTCAAAATTAAAAATAAACATTATTTTTTCTCAAAATCAATGTCGAAATTTAGTGTATTATATATGATACAATGGGCCATAGCCTGGAGGTCGAGTGTTCAATCCCTGCATTGGCCGAGAAAGTTCATCTTGATTTTCCGGTGTGATTTCCCCTTGTCGGTGATGCAGAAAGGGGGCCCGACAAGGACAGCTGCCTAGTCGTTCGGATAGGACCAAAAACGGAGGCCCCGTGTACACATTGGAGTGCACGTAAAAGATCCCTTGGCAGTTGGACTTCGATATAAGAGTAGGCCGTAGCGCCGCTGCCCGGGCAAATTTTCCCTCTTAGCACACTGTATGGCGTATGCCCGTCTTCCATTAGCCCGGGTTAGGTGCATAATAGTAGGACAAGAGAGAGAGAGAGACTTTAATAGACAGCCAAAATTCGAAAATTCGTCGATGTTATTTCCAAACCGGAAGTTGAGACCAACTTGACAACTTCTTTAATAGTTGCACGAATTTCATGAAATTTAGTATGTAAGTAGACCTTGCTAGTGCGACTTAATAAAATATCATTAGAAATTTTCTAAATTATATCCTCAAAATTCGACGAAATATAGATCAGATTGCCTTGATTTTTTTCCCTGTATGAAGTCTGTCGATAGAACCGGAAGTGCCACCATCTTGAAAAGTTAAAAATCCATAAGGCTTTTGCAGTATTTCCTTACAGACACGGGAGTTACATTTTCAGAATCCTTAAAGGAATGCCTAAAAATCTATCTGTTATAATTTTTATTTAGGCCAATTAATGGCCACCATTTTCAACTGAATATGAGAAAAAGTGAAAAATCGATGATAACGGTCATGAAAATGAAAACAGTAGGCCGTAGTTTGGAGAACACGTCTACTATTTCCAAAATGAATACATTTCTTGATAGTCACTATCAGCTTGATTTGATGGTATTTGAAAATGTCACAATTTCGAATTTTGCTTTTGAAGTATTTCGTGCAGACAAAGTTTTTTTACGAGTAAAAAGTGAAAAATTGCAATAACTTCATGAGTTTTTAACCAATTTAATGATTTTCTTTTTGTCTTGTTGAGATTCTTTATATAACCCTTGTGACGGGGAGTGATTGTGAATATGAAAGCAGTAAAAAATTAAAATATTTCATAGGGATTATAATAATATATATATCATGTATGTGTCAAGGTCATAAAACGTCCGCTCATAGTATCGTCTGTCGAGGTTTGCCGAATGCAAATTTTCGCGACCGGGATAGATTTTCACCCAGTAGTCCGGTTGCCTTCAATTTTGCACATATTTTACCTTGATATTCTAGCTATCACATATAAAAAATGGAAATGAGTAAGATTCCGAGAACAATGAAAATAAATTCCGAACCCAACCCCACCCATCAAAGTTTTTTGCTTAAAAAATTGCCGTATTTTATCGGGATTTTTGGTTCTTGTTATCTGAATATTTTCTCCTTTTAATATGTGATAAATATCATCGCGGCGCAGCCCACCGCTATAAATTCCAGCGATATGGAAAACCGTGACGATGCCTCAGCAGTCAAAAAAGGTCAAAATGGGCGATTTCGGTTTCTAGTGTCGAAACATGGTTCCGGTTATTTTAAAATTTGTCTTTTTAGGAATATGTGTATAGTACTAATACCTATCTCTTTGCATTTGCAATTTCAAAATTAATTAAAACCAATATTGAATTCCGAAAATTGTTTTTTTGCTTAAAACACTTTTTTTTAAATGTGATTAAAATGGGGGTAAAGACAGAGTCCGTGATGGTAAAGGGTGTATTGTGTCCGAATTTTATGCAAAGTGTTTAAGGCCACGAGACAAAGAGGCCCATTGATTTTCATCGATATCCGATAATTACTGCCCATTGATTTTCATCGATATCCGATAATTACTGCTAATGTTGTGTCCCTTGATCACTTTGAAAAATCTTATCAACGCTCTAGCGGCTAAAGTTAATATCCGATTGACTTGAAATTTATGCACAGTGTTAAAGCTCACGCGACGAAGAAGCCTAATAATTATTGCCAGGGTTATGGCCATTGATCACTTTTAAAAGTCTCGTGAACGCTCTAGCGGCTAATTTTAATATCCGTCTGACTTTTAATTTATGCACGGTGATTAAGGTCATGAGACGAAGAAGCCTTTTGATTTTTAACGATATCCGATAATTACTGTCAAAGTTAATATAAAATGTGCTCATTCTTCAACGCGTTTTATATTGTATTATGGCCGCCATCTTAGATCCACGGTCATTTACGAAACAACTCCGAAATATACCCAAAATCCCCAATTTGACAAAAAATTATTTTTACTTCGCGCATGCGCCATGCTGGAACCAAACTTTTGATATTATTTTTTTTTTGCCCGGATGCAATGTTTCTTGTAACTATATTTAGACCTGTAACTTTGCGAGTTTTTGACCTATTTTAATACTTTTGAGTTTTTAACCAATTTTAATACTTTTTAAAATTAATTTGACCAAATTTTGACTGATTATTGTGATATTTTCGTGTTCAGATTTTTTATATCGCCTATGACATGTGCCAGAAACTGACTGCGAATATGAAAGCTTTAATATCTGCTTGGCAGATCTAGTTTTTATTATTTATTGTGTGTTTTTCCCGCAAATCTTATATCTCAGAATCTAACCGTGGGATCTTTCTGAAACTTTGACCTACCCCCCCCCCCCCCGAATGCGTGGTGGCTTTTTAATAGGCATATTTTCAAAACGTTTATTAATAGGATTTCAGACTTAGACTATTGTTTTTACTAAAATTATTATTTTTGTGTGCTTTTCCTGCAAATCTTATATTTCAGAATCTAACCATGGGATCTTTTTGAAACTTTGACCTACCCCCCTCCCCAAGAATGGTGGTGACTTTGAAATGAATATATTTTCAAAACGTTTAACACATCAGAAATCACCGAAATTTACGAACAAATGCATTTGACCTACTTAGCTGTAACTTTTGAATATTTGACCTATCTTAATAAAACAAAATTCTTTGAGTTCCTTGAATCATTTACTTCAAATCTGCAATTTCGGATTTTTGGATTTCGAAAATTCGTTCCGTGATATTGAACCGGAAGTTAAAATCAAAATGAAAACGTCTTTAATAATTGCACGATTTTCACGAAATCAAGTATCTAAGTAGATCTTATCGATACGACTTGAAAAATGTCATTAGAAATTTTCTAAATTATCTCCCCTTGATGAAATTAAGGATCAAAGTTTTCAAAAAAATTGGCGAAATATAGGTCAGATTGTGTTGATTTTTTTTCTTTACTAGCTACGACACTACTGATTCATACAAAAAAACTTGAGTTTGTAGCCCGAACCGGCAGTGCAACCATCTTGAAATGTGAAAATCGTTAAGGCTTTGTTGATAATTTACTTACAGACAAGGCAGTTATATTTTCCGAATCTTTTAGGAAAGCCGAAAAACTGTCGGGAATAGAATTGTGTCGGGCAGATTTGATCTGATGTCTACGTAATTCAAACTCAACCATGATTTTGGTGCAACGGTGATATATTGAACCGGTTTTTAAAATCAGATTAAAATTAAGACCTCCGGAAGGTCCAATAGCTAAAAACGCGATATTTCGTACCATTAGGGGCCATAACCCATGAAGTTACGATCTGATATGCGGAATTAGTGAAAGGTACCAAAATCTTTGGGACATAAAGATATGTTTTTATTTCCATCAAAATCTGATCAAAATCGTGGCCTCTTGATGATCCACAACCTTGATATACCATATTTTTATACTATTAGCGGAAGGAGTGGCGGCCACTTTATCCAGCTGTTTCGGTCCGATTGTCACCAAATTAAGCCAAACATCAGTAGGGTATAAAGATGGTATATTGAGTCGTTTTTTTTAAATCGGATTAAAATTGTGACCTATAGAACAACAAGCTAAAAACGTGAGTTATCGTACAATCAAGGGCCGTAAGTTACTGTCCGATATGCACAAATATCAGAAGGCACCAAGTTCTTTTTGTTATAAACCTGTATTTCAAGTCTCATCAAAAATGTGATATGTATAGGGTCCACATTTCTGATACGCAATATTTTGACACTATTTGCAAACAAGCTAAAAACGCAATTTTCCGTACATTAGGGGCAATAATTCTTACTGTTATTACATCCGAGTCTAGATATAGGGTTACGGAGGGTACCGGAATCTGTCGAGGTTTGATGAATGGGAGATTATATCAACAAACTAAAACATGACTGCCATTTTGAAACTTTTTTGTAAAAGTGGCACGTTTTCCTGTTAAAATAAATCGGTCTAGATGTAGGGTTACGGAATCTGTCAAGGTTTGCCGAATGCCGTAGAGTGTTCACAAACAAATGTGGACGGACGGACGTCCGGATGGCTAAGGGCGACGACAATACAATCCTGCATGAAAATATGGACGTAAAAAATATGGTAAATCATTATGGTACTTTATAAGAGATCTGGAATTGTAAATCAAAAACACAGTCAATAAGAAACATGTTTGGATATAAGTTTCTTCAAAATAAAAGTTCGTAATAAGGGCGGGATGAATATCTTTCGCATATATCCTTTTGATATGCTTTAAATACCCATTCACATTGTAAATCTTCATTCCAGATCGATCATCTTGTTCGATAATTGGTTTTGCAGCTTGTCTCATAATTCTTGAAAAATAATTGCTGCGTTTAATGTGCAGCAAAAGATCACTACGACAAGGTAGTGAAGTTCTGTTATTTTTGCACCCCAAAAATATTTCTTCTGGCATCATCTACTGATGTAAGTCGCCTTTCGCGATATTTACTACCTTTGTCCGTTTTATTATCAATCAAAATGTGTATTTTTTTTTAGATCATCGTTTTCGAGGAGAATGATTGGGATGTCTATTTCGCCCGAGCAAGAACGCAAAAATGTTGCAATGCGAAGTGGAGCTGATAAGCTATCTTGGTGGCCTCATGGTTGGTGTTTCTGATGACGTAATTAATTTCTGGTTTAGAAACACTTGTTTGTACCATGTACGGCGAAAGGCGACTCACATCAGTAGACGACACTAGAATAAAGATTTTGTTTAGGAATTTTAATCATGATGAAAAAATAACAAATATTTCTTTCTTTATAAACTAATATCGAAACATGTCTCTTGTTTATTTTTTTTCATTTACATTTGTAGATTCCATGAGAAGTGCCATTACAATCTAATATTTTGAATAACGAAATTGTAACTGAACTAAAAAGCTAACAAGAAGCCGCTTTTCGGGTCAATTTTGATCGAAGTGGTTTAAGTCCCCCAAAATACATTCACAGCAACTGAACTAAATTAGATAATTATCATGTGTAATGGAGCGCTATATGAATCGAATAATAATAATAACTGCAGTGGAGTTTACATCCCGAGCCCCCCTTGTCGGTGATACAGAATAGAGGAAAAGCATCTAGTGTTCGGATGGAACGAAAAACGTAGGTCACATGTGCAGTTCGGTAACACGCACGTAAAGGGACTCTGGACAGGTTAAAATCACAGTAAGAGTAAGCAAAATTCCCCTGCCTTCATTAGCCCAGGCCAGTGGGTGAAGAACAGTAGGATGTAAAAGTCTTTTTCATTGCCATTGCCTTAATCTTTGACAAATGCACTATATATTACAGGGAGTACCTTTAGAAATTGAGCAAGACAAAGTAAGGGTAGAATCTCATAACGATAACGATGAAGACTTCAGTTGTATGACCCCCCTCTTCAGTTTGAGCAATTTTAAATATTTTAAAACTATAATATCAATAGTTATTCTTAAATTGTTGGAGTGGCATTTAAAAAGTGAATCAGAGTAAAACATGCAATTGTAATTATGGAATAAAAGTAACGTGAAAATTTATTTCTAAAGACGTTTTCTAGAGCGTTCTCTAGACCTTATCAAGCAAAAAAGCATCCAAGGGATGATTACTAGAAAGTCTTACATCTTCAAATGCCCATGCTGAATCTATAGTTGGTTTTATCTTTTTATCTTTGTATAATTTCATCAGTTTATTCATGATATCACGAACATACAAATCCTGCCCTTGTTGGAAGAGTAGACGGCGAAGCTGGAACCCACCAATAACTTTATTTTCATCAAATAATTTGATTGGTGATACTTTATCAACCTGCCACCACTGCATAAAAAAAGGGTGTTCTGTTTACTATTTATAGTCAATATTTTATATCAAGTTCAATAAATAATTTAGACATTATGGTTATTTGAAATGGGGTGAGTGTATTTGAAACCTGGCGTTGACAACTTACTTCTACCTCGTCTACGATTAGATTCAGATGACAATGTGTTACTAAAAGATAACACTACTAATTTGATTAATTATCAGGTTAAGAATGACTTGTCAATAATTATTGTTTTGAAGACAATATACTGAATTATCACTATAGATGCTGGTCGGCTTTATGTTATTTTCAAAAAACACTCACAGATTTAGCAAAACTGAAAAAGCTTTTGGTCTCCCCTGTTACTATATTTGATGAACCTGAAAATACGCAACAGTAATAAGTATAGTCAATACCAAATTTATACCAAAATCTTACTGATAGATAGTTTGACCGTTTTAACCAAACAGATATTAAAGTTAGCAAAACGTGACAATTACCTGAGTTTTTCTTGAAAACGCACGAAGTCCAAAAAATCGAATCAAGCAACCAAAGTTACTCAAACATTATTTATACACATTAAATGTTCTTGCCTTTGAACATTCCAAATACCAGTGTATAACTCTATGATATAGTGTCATTTTATAGAAACCAATAACTACCATTCATAGTTTCAAAACACGAAAGTAGAAGTAACGACAAAATGTGAGGCAACAGCAGGCCATACAAGCCAAAATGAACTAGAAAATAGGAAATTAAGAAGTAATGCACTGCGATAATAGCGCCACTCGTGTTTTCCTAATTTCTTATTTTCGAGTCCATTTTGGCTTGTATGGCGTGCTGTCACCTCACATTTTGTAGTTAAAAAAGGAAAATAAATAATGATTTGTAGTTCTGGGCCAGTTGTCACCGGACATTCCCCCATAATTATTAAAAACAGCATGAGTGTACAAGACTAACATGGCGATACATCATCCCAAACTTAGGCTGCCTGTCTACAGCTAACTCCGCCTCATTCTCGAAGTATGACGTAAAGTATGACTCCACCCGCGAAATGCACGGATATTCAATTGCACTGCACTATTGAACATCGAATCGAGCAGACATATGGAATGAACATATTTACATGTGTATGCACTTATAATGCATATTCCATATGAATTAGAACTATAAAACCACATATTGAATGGTAAGATTATATTTAATAAAATATTTACATGTGTATGCACTTATAATGCATATTCAATATGGAGAGGGGGTCTATAGGCTTCTGCCTGTTCTCCAATCCAGTTTCTATGAATAAATATTGTTTTAAAAAAAAAATTCCATATGAATTAGAACTATAAAACCACATGTTGAATGGTAAGATTATATTTAATATCTTTTAATCAATATATTTATCATCAATATCTTTACAGTTGTTGATTAGTTTAAGTATGACGTGTTCGATCTATATTCTTATAGTATACAGTACAGTATAAACGGCTATCATTTAAAGTGGTGCATTTTGTGTTATGTATAATATTATTTTCCGTAATATTGTAATGTGTATCTGCATTTGGTGTTAATTGTATTGCAGGTCTTTTATGTTTATATTGAGTAATCTGGATGAAATAAAGAACCTTTACATGTCTTTGGCGTGTTTAATAACGACCCCGTGACATTGGCGCCAAACCCTTTAATGGTGAAATGGTATGAATATGGTAAATGATCATCTCAACAAGCCAACGATTTTCACTTTTCAAGTGTTAAAGTGACGGTCTGTTCCTGAATTTCAACGTTCTTCTCGGAAAGTGCTTCTTTCGAAGTTAGTTTTGTTGTTCGCGTTTACAGATCGTTTAAACTAAGAGCTCTCTATAAATTTGTGAATAACAGCAATGCAGCGTCAGCGGATTCTTTGCAATCAGTGAAAGAGACATTATCTATTAAAAATGTATGCTAATTATATATTTTTCTTTTGTGAATCATTATAGTAATTATACCTATCTATACTTTGAAAATGTATAAATTATGTAAGTACCTGTTTGCTATTTAAGTTACTCTAAACATTCATACTGTTAAGGAGGATACAGTCCCAACCCACCCAAACCCAAACCCTTCCCATACATAACCTCTCCCTCATGATTGGAATTGGCTGTATAAAGCTGAATCTATTTCTGTTTGATATCCTTTGACCAACTCAGACATGTGTAGTTTTCCCGACCCGACCGTCCCTTTAAATTTGTGCCTTATATTTTGTTCTGTCTTTATCCGTAGTTAATTACATATATTATTTTGTTTTGTTTTTTGACAATATTAATTTATTTTTTTAGTTACATCAGAATCCGTTACATGTGATAATTATGATTAAGATGAGGATTTAATTCTGCACAGTCTGCACTTTACACTTGCATCACAAGTATGAAGGTAACAAAAGGTTGAACGAGGTTAGTTGTGTTTGCTGTATGTTTATATTTATATTTGGCGCTGTGTTGGCTCATTTATTTCAGGTTGCAGAGCGATGACAATTTTTTGGATTCTTTGACAGTTCTGTAAAGTATTATTCATGTTTACTAGTTTATTTAATATCTGCATACTCAAATTGACAATACTGATCTGTAGTTTTCGTAATACCCAAATTAGCTTATACAATCATAACATGGCATCCAATGGTAAACCAGATGAAATTGAACAAAATGAAATTCAGCATATGATTGAAACACTTCGAGAAAGTCAATATGTAGTATTAACTAAGGATGAATTCAATAAGCATAGGCGATCTCCGCAATATTTAGAAAGTACTCCTAATGGTAATCAGTCTCGGTTAAACCGTTTTCAAGAACTACTTTCACGATCTCAGCCTTTACCTGGTACCGTGAAATCTCCGTCGCCGGAAAGAGATATCAATCCAAATAGAAATGTTACCGGTATTCCTTATAACGAAGTCCCTAAATTACCCATGTTTTCAGGTGACGAACCTCCTCAAAGGGGTGACACAACATTTGATGTTTGGCGGTTCGAAGTAGCATGTATTATATCCGACGAATCTATTTCAGAACATAGCAGTTTGTTAGCAATCCGTCGGTCATTACGCGGAACTGCGCGTCAAATTCTTATACCGTTAGGTGAAGCGGCTACTTTTATAATATTTTAGAGAAACTCGATACATTGTTTGTAAATGTTTCCCCCCTGGGGTGTAGGGGGTGATAAGAATATACCGTGTCGTAAAAGGCGACTAAAAGGATCCCTGTAATGGGGCGACGTGTTTGCCGTGCGTTGCGACCCGTGTCGGTGGAGAGTGGAATCCTGGTAATTGAGTGAGGATTTGGCTTGCGAGCCCTTTCTCTGCAACACATTACTTTGGCCCATGGTTCACCTAGACGGGAGGTCAGAGTGGCCCACTCTGATCAATCGGCTATGGTCGTTTATAGCTCTGTACCCTTCCAAGCTTAATGCTCTGTTATTTTTTACTCAGCATACTACCTACCTTTGTGCCCTAAGTTCTGGCTTGAGTATACCCCTTGGCGAGCCCTGAGGCCATGCGCAGGTTACCCGCGCTAGTCTTCCCCCTAGTAGGCAGGGCAGTAATCTGGGGGACGTCAAGGGGTGAAACTTCAAAAAATACTTCCATGGTTTACTTAATCCCCCCACCCACACCAACAATTAAAGAAAGTAAGAGCAAACAGAAACGTCCGAGTTCAGAGGACGTTTCTGATTTGTTCGCAAATAAAAATAAAATGTCAAAGTCTTGGCCGAGGTTCCTCCAACGACCTATCAAAAGTATCACCATTTTTGATATCCAAGGGTATAGCTGGCTTGGCCGGTGAGCCCAAGGCCATCAAAAAACTTAAGAATGGAACACTCTGAATAGAATGTGCCAAAGAACAGCATGCTACCATGCTTCTTAAATCAACATCTTTGGCAGACATTCCTATTAAGGTGTCTCCTCATAGGTCTTTGAATTCTAGTAGAGGTGTAAATACGTTGCCGGGACCTTGAAGGCAGCAGTGAAGAGGAAATGGTAGAATACCTTTCTTCTCAAGGTGTACAACACGTAAAAAGAATTAGTGTTCGTCGGGGAGATAAGGTGATTCCTACAAGCACCTACATCCTCACTTTCAACCGTCCCGATATACCAAAGACTTTCAAGGCAGGTTATTTAAATATACCTGTGGATTCCTATATATCCAATCCTCTTTGTTGCTATAAGTGCCAAAAATTCGGGCACAGCAAAACTGTCTGCAAAGGTAAAGACACCTGCGCTCGTTGTGGCCATGATGGCAATGAGAGCGCTACCTGTCAGGCAGAGTTTTGTTGTGTGAATTGCAAGGGAAAGCACTTTGCTTATTCCCGTGAATGCCCAATATGGCAAAAAGAGAAGAGAATCCAACAGGTCATGTCTGAACGAAAGATATCATATTTCGATGCCAGAAAACAGGTTGATTTATCTGCACCGTTTCCCATTGCACCACAAGGGAAATCTTTTGCTAGTGCAGTTAAAGTTTCAACCAGATCTATCTCAGTTCAGATAGCAATCACCTGGCCAGATAAGAAGGAAATGAAGACTTTGATAATACCAGATTACAATAAAGGGGTTTCGAGCTCTTCTCAGTCATCCGAGAGCTCGATCCAGACATCTTTGCCCTTACCTGATGAAGGGTCACCTTCCGTGCCCTCAACTGAAGTTATTGGGACCATTCCCAATACTTCCTCCCAGAACGGCAAGGAACCATCCCCATTGGATAAACCAAAAGCTGCAACTCCTGATCCCAGGTCCACTGGGTCAGCATCGCAGCCAACGGTTATCCCACCCTTACAGGAAAAAGTTTATCTTTCTTCTAGACAAAGAAAGTTAGCAAAGTTGCGTGAAAAGGGTAAGAAGGGTTCACAAGACCCTATTGTCCATTTCACGAAATATGGTGTTGATCTGATGGATGGTATTACCGTAGAGGGGGTCCGTAATGACCCCATCGGCGGTAAGCGGCCACCAATAAATTATCCCTGACAATGGCGAATTAAATTAGTCAATGGAATTGTCGTGGTTTAAAACCAAATTTTAATGAAGTTCAATTATTAATTCAAAAACACAATCCTTTAGCTATATGTTTACAGGAAACTTTCTTAAGGAATTCTGACAATTTGTTGGTTACCATCATCATGCAGTTGGTGATGGTAGAGCTCATGTGGGTGTTTCTATTATTCTCAATGGAGACATTCCTCAGAGTAAAGTCACTCTCAACTCGCCTTTACAGGCAGTTGCAGTTAGAGTGACTTTGCATATTCCTATAACACTCTGCTCTGTATATCTTCCACCAAGTTTACACCTTAATCCCAGAGATCTTGATGACCTTGTTGCCCAACTTCCTCTCCCGTTTATTATTACGGGAGATTTCAATGGTCATCATTCACTCTGGGATAGTCCAGATGATAACAATAGAGGTAAACAAATGGCGGACTTCATTAACATTAATAATTTGTGTTTATTAAATGATGACTCGCCTACTTATCTACATCCTGCCACAGCTTCTTTTTCTTCCCTCGATCTCACCATTTGCTCTCCGGTCCTGTTTCAGGATTTTACATGGAGAGTAAATGAAGATCTGTGTGGTAGTGACCACTTCCCTATCTTAATTGATAATAATGGTCCCTCTCCGGTCGAAAGACCTCAGAGGTGGAAGTTGCACAAGGCGGATTGGGCTCTGTTTGAGTCTTTGTGTCTCTTCTCTTTTGATGCAAAAGAGTTAGAAGATGCAGATGAGCCCATGGCCTTATTCACTTAAATTCTTCAAGATGTGGCTGAACAGGCGATTCCAAAAACCACGACAGAACCAAAACGTTTCAATAAACCATGGTTTAACGACGATTGCAAATCCGCTCTTAAAGAGCGTGATCGTATTCTAAGACGACTAATGAATGAATGAATGGGGTTTAACGTCCTACGCTTAAGCACCTTACCTGGGCCAATTGAAGACGGGCATACGCCAACAGTGTGCTATGAGGGAATGTTGCCCGGGCAGCGGCGCAACGGCCTACTCTTATATCGAATTCCATCTGCCAAGGGATCTTTTACGTGCACTCCAATTTGTGCACGGGACCTCGGTTTTTCATCCCATCCGAACGACTAGGCAGCTGTCCCTGTCAGGCCCTCCTTCTGCATCACTGACAAGGGGAAATCACGCCGGAAAATCGAGATGAACTTTCTCGGCCAATGCAGGGATCGAACACTCAACCTCCAGGCTAGCGAACCAGCGCCTTATCCACTTAGCCACCGTGATCCCCTAAGACGACTAAAGAACCATCCTTCCATGGAGAATATTGCGGCATACCAGATGGTCCGGGCGAAGGCCCGTAGAACCATACGCCAAGCAAAGAAGTCTTCATGGCAAGGTTATGTCTCTAGGATCAATTCCCGTACCACTTCCAAATCGGTGTGGGATAGGATTCGTAGGATTAAAGGTAAAAGTAGTGCATTATCAGTTAACCATCTCAATGTTGATAATACCACCCTAACAACATTTCCTGATATTGCTAAATCTCTGGCCAGTACCTTTTCATTCAATCCATCGTCCAATTTCTCCTCTGATGCTTTTCGGGGCATTAAGAATCAACAGGAGAAAAGGCGACTTAATTTCAAGTCCCGCAATGATGAATGTTATAATGATCGTTTTTCCGTTGCAGAGCTCCGTGATTCGTTAAAGCGAGCTCGGGACACTGCAACTGGTCCAAATTTTAAAACATTTACCTTTTCCAACACTCTTAATCTTACTGGATCTTTTTAACCGGATTTGGGTTGATGGGAATTACCCTCCTTCGTGGCATGAAGCCACAATAATTCTCATCCCTAAACCGGGCAAAGATCATACGAATCCTACCAACTATCGTCCGATCTCTTTAACTAGCTGTATTTGCAAAACCATGGAGAGATTGATCAATCGAAGGCTCGTTTGGTACCTTGAGTCCAACAACCTTATTACTGACCTCCAATGTGGATTTCGGTCCCAAAGGAGCACTCTTGATCATCTCGTTCGATTTGAAACGTTCATCAGGGACGCTTTCACCCAGAAGCAACCTTTAGTTGCAATATTTTTTGATCTGGAGAAAGCATATGATACTACGTGGAAACATGGTATCATGCGCGACCTCCATAACCTCGGCCTACGAGGTCGCTTACCTATCTTTATTAAAAAATTGCTGGAAGATAGGTCATTGAAGGTACGACTGGGATGAGTCTTTTCTGACCCATTTCCTCAGGAAATGGGAGTTCCCCAGGGAAGCATAATATCTCCTACACTTTTTGCGATAAAAATTAATACAATCCCAGCGTGCCTTAAACCAGATACAAATGACGCTCTTTATGTTGATGACTTTCAGATGTGCTATGGTTCTACAGACATGCGGATAATCGAACGTAAGTTGCAGCTTTGTTTGAATTCACTTCAACAATGGGCAACCGAAAATGAATTTCGTTTTTCGAAATCCAAGACTGTCTGCATGCATTTCTGTCAGAAACGAGGTTTACATCCAGATCCAGAACTCTTCTTGGATGGCAATCGCCTACCAGTTGTGGATGAAACCAAATGTCTGGGGCTGATATTTGATAAGAAATTATCATTTATTCCCCACATTAAAAACCTTAAAAAGAAATATCTGAAAGCCCTCAGCATATTGAGAGTCTTACCAAATACTGACTGGGGAGCAGACCGTAAGGTCTTACTCAGATTATATCGAGCTTTAATAAGATCAAAACTCGATTATGGGTGTATTGTGTATGGGTCTGCCCGCGAGTCTTATCTCAAAGAGCTCGACACCATACACAACCAAGGACTTAGAATCAGTTTAGGAGCATTTCGTACATCTCCAGTGGACAGTTTATACGTCGAGGCGAACGAGCCCTCATTGCACAACCGACATGATAAACTGGCCCTGCAGTATGCTACGAAAATTGCATCACTTCCGAATCACATTTCATTTAACACCACATTTAGACCTTTTCATGGGCATTTGTATCGAGTGAAGACTAAAGTTATTCCACCTTTCGGTATTCGCATACAACCCCTTTTGTCCGAGGCTGGTATCAGCCTTGACAGTATTGCGAATACCCCTTTCTTTGATACTCCACCGTGGGCTATATCTCCCCCAAAGATCGATTTCGATCTTACTCAACATAAAAAGAGAGATACTAGCTCTACGGTGTTCCAATCTCTCTTTAGAGAGTTAAGGTCTAAGTATGGTGATTATGCTCCTATTTACACAGATGGTTCTAAAGATGGTCATCGGGTAGCTTCGGCTACCGTGAAGCCATCTGAGACCATTTCTATGTGTCTTCCACCTGCTGCTTCAATATTTACAGCCGAACTCCAGGCCATTCTTCAGGCCCTGGAGTTCATCCAGTCGTCCACATCTTCAAACCATATCATCTTTACTGATTCTCTGTCCTCACTTCAAGCAATTAACAATGAACAGCTTGATCACCCATTAGTAGCAGACATTTATGGTCTGCTACTGTCAAACGAGTTCATCAGTAAGGACACTGTCCTTTGCTGGCTCCCCAGTCATATGGATATCAAGGGGAATGATCGAGCAGACTCGGCTTTTTTAACATCCGAATTTTTAACTCCATTTACGGATTTTAAATCATCCATAAATAAATTTATATTTGACCGCTGGCAACGGTCTTGGGATCTTGCAGGCACCAATAAACTTCATCACATCAAGCCACTCTTAGGAGACTGGCCAAGCTCCTATAGAACCAACATACTTTTTTAACTCATTTTTCATTTTGAAGCGAGAGCCTCAACCAGAATGTGTTCACTGTCATGTTCCTTTGACTGTAAAACACATCTTGATTGAGTGCAATCATCTCAAGAATATTAGATCTAAATACTACTGTTGTCAGTCAGCACGTCAGCTATTTGCTCAACCGGAGCTTTATGCTAAATTGTTAGCTTTTTTAAAAGAGACAAACTTTTATTTTAAATTTTAATTGTATATATTTATCATATATTGTGTTTTAAATATTTATATATGTAAAGGAATTAATTTATTTTTAAATATATTTTCCGTGATATTTGTTTTTATTTACATATATAAATACATCGCTGTGATATTACTTTAATTTGTCTCGATAATTTCATTATGTTTGGCGCAATATGGTCCGGTTGGTGCTGGCGTGCCATTAAACAATATTTCATTTCATTTCATTTGTAAATGAATCCACGGAGGCGAATCGGTGACTTCATTTGGTTTTAGATTGGAGAGTCTTTTACAAATTTCTATTGCTAATGGACATGTAGGTATTGCTGCTAAAGATGATATGCTCAGGTCTAAATTCTGGACAGGTTTACGTAATGAGGCATTGAAAAGTCAAACCCGACATAAATATGACACTACTCGTTGTTATGACGATCTCTTGCGAGAAATACGGTCTGTGGACCAGGAGTTAAGTTCTATTGACAGAAATAAATATGTTAAGTATCAATCAAGGTTCTTCATAATACTGTACAAGTACCCCAAAATGATAAAATTGATAAGCTTGCGAAACAGATGGAAATTTTAATGAAGACATTCAAACAACTTGAGAAGAAAGTAGATTCTTTTCAAAAATCAGACGACGTGCGTAATGATTATTCTGCTGCTATTAATCCAAATTTCCGTGGAGGAATTACAAGGAATTATCATGGTACTTCTGGGCCAAGGAGTTACCATGGTAACAGTAATCAAGAGTATCGCGGCGGTGTCGGACGCGGCACTTACCGTGGTAATCGAGGTTCCTCGTCCTATAATAGACCTGGATATCAACAGTTTAACAGTCACCCAAAAGTTTAACCACCTCTGTGGAAGGGCAGACGGAGCGAGGTGTATTGCCTAGCCCTACAAATTTGTTTAACAACAGACTAATTGCTAAATCTAACGTTGGTGTTATTACTATTTGTGGAATTGAAATAGATGCATTGATTGATAGTGGTTCGATGATAACGTGCATATCTGAGAAAATGTTACAGATCTTTAAATCCTCAGCCATTACTTACAAATATTTCGAATTTCGAACTAAATGTATATACCGCTGGTGGAAATGAACTTCCGTTGATAGGATATATCGAAGCGTCTATTAATATATCGTTTCTATCGGACAAAAACTTTTATGTTCCGGTTTTAGTGACTTCAAACACAGATTACAATCTTAAGGTCACTGTTGTTGTGGGTACTAATGTTATAAAACTTTGTAAGTTGTCTGGTCAAGATGATTCCATTCCAGAAGCTTGGAGACTTGCTGTTGACAGTATATGTATTGATAAAACAATACCAGTTAAATCGACAAATAAAGTTCCGTTTACAGTGCCGCCTAATATAGTAATGACTATACAAGCAATTGCAAGGCGACCTAATAATATTTACCACTGCTGTCACAGAACTTACTGATACGACACAGTCAGGGCATCTTATTGCGTGTCCTAGGTTAGTGACCTTGGGGTCAGTCGGAACCACTGTGCGTGTTCCTGTAAGAATATGTAACATATCTTGCCAACCGATTGTGATTCTTCCTAAGAGCACTATATGCGGACTTACCTCGGCGCAAGTTATTGAATCGTTGTCACCTGACACAACTTCGAAGAAAGTTGGCGATACGTCTTCTCTCGATGAGATTGGTATCAAAGTCGAATCTGATCATTTGACAAATGAACAATTACTCAAAGGTAATGAACTACTGCAGAAATGGGAAAGTATATTTTCACGTTCTTTTACTGATATAGGAAATACTTATTTGGTAAAACACTCTATAAAGTTGAGTGATAACACTCCTTTTAAAGATGCAATAGTCGTATTCCCCCTGGTATGTTTTAATAGGTAAGACAGCATTTAAAAGAGATGCTAGAGGCTGGTGCTATCAGGAAATCTAATAGTCCTTATTGTTCTAACACTGTCTTAGTTAGCAAAACTGATGGCTCTTTAAGGTTTTGCATAGCTTTTCGGAAACTAAACAACATTACAATTAAGGATGCGTATACGCTAACCCGGGTTGACGAAACTATTAATTCGTTGATGGGAGCGAAATTCTTCAGTAAATTGGACTTACGTTCAGGATATTGGCAGGTCGAAATGAAAGAAGAGAATAAAGAGGAAACGGCTTTCTCTGTTGGCCCACGGGGTTTCTAGGAGTGCAATCGCATGGCTTTCGGCTTAATCAACGCACCGAACACATTCCAGCGCCTAATGGAAACGTGTATTGGCGATTTACATCTCACAGAACGTCTTATATTTTTGGACGATATCTTAATTTTTGATTCCACGTTTGATGAGCACCTGAAACGTCTAGAACGTGTATTTGAGCGTTTACATGGTTATTGTCTCAAATTTAAGCCGTCGAAGTACGAGTTTTACAAGACACAGGTAAAGTATCTTGGTCATATAGTTTCAACTACTGGTGTGTAAACTGATACCGATAAGATATCGGCGTTAACAACCTGGGCAGTCCCAACAACCATAAAAACATTGCGATCTTTTAAGGCTTCACTGGATATTATCGCCGTTTTGTTAAAGATTATGCTAAATTAGTAAAACCATTAAATGATTTATTGATTCGACATCCTACTAATAAGCAGTCTAAGAAATCATTTAAGCCTAAAATCCCATGGGTATGGGGAGATAAGGAGCAGAATGCTTTTGATATCATAATCAAGAAACTTACGTCACCTCCTATTTTAGCGTATGCTGATTTTAGCAAGCCCTTTATCGTCACAACAGATGCTATCCAAGATGGGTTAGGTTCCATTCTTTACCAGGAGCAGGATTGTTATGAGCGTGTTATCGCTTACACAAGTCGTGGATTAAGACCCAGTGAGCGTAATTATCCGGCTCATAAGCTTTAATTTTTAGCTTTGAAGTGGGCTTTATCCGATAAGTTTCACGACTATTTGTACGGAAAACAGATAATAATCCGTTAACGTATGTAACAAAATCAGCTAAGCTTGATGCTACCAGCCATAGGTGGTTGGCCTCATTGTCTAATTACAACTTAAAGTGGTATATAGAAGTGGCAAATCTAATTCAGACGCTGGTGGATTGACAAGAAGGCCTCATGCTCTAATGTTTCATGACGTCATAAAAGCTGTCTGTGAAGTTGCTTTAGTAGGTAGAGAAGCGCTGCCATTAGCAGGATATTTAGTGTTAATAGACGGTGAAGAGCTTAACCCAGAAATTTATGATACTGATGGAGTGTCTGGTCAAGATTTTAATACCACTGATTGGGTAAGAGAACAATCTAACGACCTTGTTATAAATAGAGTACTCTCATTGTTAAGATCTGGTGTACGGCCTTCAACAATTGATGTTAAATGAGAGCCAGAAAAAGTTCGTAAGTATCTACGTGAATGGAGCAAATTAATCATTCAGGATAATATCTTGTATCGAACGACTGTTTTAGAGAATGAAGAAGTTAGACAATAAGTTTTACCATCATCGTTTAAAAACATCGTGCTTAAATATCTACATGAAGATATTGGTCATCAGGGACGAGACCGAACATTGTGGCTTGTACGTCGCAGATTTTATTGGCCAGGTCTTGAAGCTGATGTAGAAGTTCAAAACTGTGGAAGATGTATACGACGCAAGACTCCCTTGAAGCGGAAAGCTGAACTGGTCTCAATACAGACATTACGTCCTATGGAACTGGTATGTATTGACTTTTTGTCTCTTGAAAGATCTAAAGGTGGTTATGAAGATGTTTTAGTTATCACCGATCACTTTACTAAATACGCTCAGGCATTTCCTACCCGTAATCAATTGGTGAAAACAACAGCAAAAGTTCTGTATGAAAACTTTATCAATTATTACAGTTTTCCAGCAAGACTACATAGTGACCAAGGTAGAAACTTTGAAAGTCGTGTAATTAGGGATCTATGCGAGTTGGCTGGTGTAGAGAAGAGTCGTACGACGCCGTGCCATCCTATGGGAAACGGTATCCTAGAACGTTTCAACCAGACGTTAATTAGTATGCTTGGTACTCTTAAGGATTATCAGAAAGCGGATTGGAAGTCATATATCGCTTCACTCGTGTATGCTTATAATGCTACAAGACACGAAACAACTACTTTTTCGCCTCATTATTTAATGTTTGGATGGCATCCAAAATTAGCTGTAGATGCATATTTAGGATTGGATGAACCACAAGATGTGATATCAACTAGAGAAAATTATGCCAAGAAGCTGAAACGAAAACTAAATTATGCCCATAAGGTAGCCACTGCTGAAACAGAACGACACAGTATGCGCAGTAAAGAACGGTACAATTCAAGGGTAAGAGATTCAATTTTACAGGTAGGCGATAGAGTTTTAGTAAGAAACTTAGATATAAAAGGTAAGCATAAACTTTCAGATAAATGGGAGAAAGATCCGTATATTGTATTAAAAATTCCCAATCAAGATGTTCCCGTTTATGAAGTGCAGAAGGATTCCGGGAAAGGAACAAAAATAACCCTTCGCAGGAAATCTGCTCCTTCCGTTTATGTCTATTCGTTTTGAGCCCGTTTAATTGGAGTTTGAAGATGAAGTTTCCGTGTCAAATCGACCAAAGGATAAACCAAACACGGCTGTGGAATATCCTTCAGAGGTTAGCAGTTCAGATGAAAACAGTGTTCCTAAGTATGTAATACCCACAAGAAGAATAGAACGACGTCTGCGTGACAGGGACATATATTCCATAGAAATGTCTGACCGTTCTAATTTTCCGGTGGATTTCATTTTAGTTTCGCCTTCGCGAACACATTTAGGTACAACCATTGATGTAAGTAATCGAGATCGTACAGGTGAAACTTTATCTGCATCTGATGAAACCTATGTAATTACACCTCCGGTGCAACGCCCGGTAAGAAATCGAAAACCACCCGATTGATTTTGGGAATGGCTTATGATTCAACAAGTTAACCCGCGTGATCCCGTTTTAGTGCAGGGGAGAATGTCAGAGGTTGGTCTATCAATACAGTATTGATATATTATTTCCATATGAATATTTATTTTCAGTAGATTATTTAATTAAATTACATTGCCTAATGATACTAGTTAATTCATCGATTTGTAATTCACATTCAATTTGGTGTAACTAATATCTATTTTTCAGGTATATATAGTTGTATCCTGTAAATGTATGTTTTTGTTGTCTGGTGAAATGCCAGGAGACATTTTCTCTTGGCAGGGGAGAATGTCGCCGGGGTAATATTTACAGTATATTAATATTGCGCTAGCGTTTTTTATTTTTTTGTGTTGAGGTTGTCCATAATAGTTTGTTATTTGTCGGTATGTTTAGGTGTATCCGTCACGTGTGATTGTTTGAGTGATTTGATTGGTTTTTAACTCCATCCGCGAAATGCACGGATATTCAATTGCACTGCACTATTGAACATCGTATCGAGCAGACATGAACACATTTACATGTGTATGCACTTATAATGCATATTCCATATGAATTAGAATTTTAAAACCACATGTTGAATGGTAAGATTATATTTAATAACTTTTAATCAATATATTTATCATCAATATCTTTACAGTTGTTGATCAGTTTAAGTATGACGTTTTCGATCTATATTCGTATAGTATACAGTACAGTATAAACGGCTATCATTTAAAGTGGTGCATTTGTGTTATGTATAATATTATTTTCCGTAATATTGTAATGTGTATCTGCATTTGGTGTTAATTGTATTGCAGGTCTTTTATGTTTCTATTGAGTAACCTGAATGAAATAAAGAACCTTTACATGTCTTACGCGTGTTTAATAACGACCCCGTGACATTCATCCCCCCCCTTTTTTTTTTATCGTATTCTAGACATTTCAAAGTCTTATTGGATGACATAAAAAAAAGTTGCGGTTAAGTTTCGAGAAACAGGCGTAAAAAAACGCTCCAAATCAGAAAATACTTGATTTTCAGCGTGCCATGGCATCTTTATGAATTAGGTATCATTCAGTTGTCCAATCACCGTCCGACCCAATGATACCTTAATTTCTTTAATCCGTTGATATTGGACAGAGATCTCGTGTTTTGCCCCCAAAACACCAATTTTTCGGTTTTTCTTTTCAAAATATCGCATGTTATTTTGACTACTTCCGGTTTACGGATTGTTGTTGGAAATGATTTAATTGATGGTTTGACCATATTGCTTTATGTTCCAGGAATTCCAGAAACGTCGATTCGGCCGTAAAACGAAACTTTAGCAAAGAATTCGAAAAAAATCGAAAAATAAACATCTAACTTTAATATTAAAACAAAGGAACATAATCTACCTAAAATATGTTAAAATTGGCCCCTGATCAAGCCAATTGAACCTGACTGAACAATATTATAACGACTGACCATGCTGAAATATTCACACCTGCCTTTATACTTATCTTATGCACAAGCTGCGTGCCTCAGATTGCAGTTGTCGATTCAAGTGAGTTTGGGGGATACAAATAAGAAATAGAATGAGTTTGGGGGGATACAAATTAGACAAATAAAATACAAATGTACAAAAGTGATTGTGACATAAGGCGATAATTCTGAATGAAACTTATATTACTGGAACCTGATTGCATTCAGCTATCCAAAAATTTAGGTCAAATTTGAAAATTTTGAAGAAAATAAAAATGTATCTTATACAACATATTTTCTTTTTTCGAGCGCTAGAAGTCAGCAACGAAGTTTCGAAAATTCGAAATTTTCAACTACTATCGTCCGAAAAAGATTCATGTATCTTATACAACATATTTTCTTTTTTCGAGCGCTAGAAGTCAGCAACGAAGTTTCGAAAATTCGAAATTTTCAACTACTATCGTCCGAAAAAGATTCAGGGTTTCCAAAAATATTATTTGTACGACAATAGGTACAGCATTGGCGAATCTACGGTCGTTATTGGCATCGCACTAAATTCGACCACTTCCGGTCTGCGCAGACGAATACAGCTTATTAAGAGGCCACCACATGCTTTACCGATAGACAATTAGGTCCTAGATCAATATCTGTTACAGGGACTGAGAAATAGGCTCGTTCGAAAAAAAATTAATATAATAATAAATAACTAGACCTGCAAGCAGCACTGAACCGGCATACAGGAATCAGACAAAAAGTGCGTCATACAAGAGCACATTCATCGATCTATCAAACGATCCTTTAGTTGTTTTGATTCAGTGACACCCGGCCGAGAAATCGCAATTTTTGCAAGAGTAACAATTTTTTTTACTGTGTTTTCTCAAAATATCGAATATTGTTTCGACTACTTCTGGTCATTGTCGGGATAGTTTTAACAAGTTGTTTGGATAAATAACTTACTGTACCAGAAGTGTCAGAAACATCTATTCAGTAGGTTTTTTTTGTAAAAAAGATAAATAAAAGAACATTTTCAATAATTTAACGATTTTTCAACTTTTTTCAAAGATGGAGGCCATTTTTGCACCACTCTTTTTATTTCAAACCTTTTGGATTCAAGCCACAGACCACCGATATAATTCTGCGTTAAAAAAGTTTCAGAAAAATCGTCCAAAAGAATCCAAAAACGGAAAATACTAGATTATCGGGGTACCATAATTCATTTATTTTCTAACCATCGAAATCGTACAATTGTGATGCCATAAAATAGTCCATTGGGGGGGGGGGGCTATCTAAAGACACTTTACTTCTTTTGGTCTGGTAATATCTGACCGAGAAATTCAGCTTTTCGCAAGAGCCCATTTTTTTTAACCTTTTTTTCCATTTTTTGAATACTTTCGGTATTGTGATTATTGCCGAGATAGTTTTAATAACTGGCTTGGGTAATTAAATAGCCTCAGGTCTCTGTAAGGATATATTACATAATCTGATCAGATGATAAAAAATACACCTGAGAAATCCTATGTTCAAAAGTACCAAAAATGCAAAAATATCAAAATATCGAAAATTTAATTTCAGTATTTTAATACGTATTATATATCGTTAGAATCGGATTTAGGTGAGCTATATGAGTGTGTAGTCATTTTAAAAAAATGCTTTAAAATATAACAAAACAAATAGAGCATTTTCAAAAAAATTACGATTTTTCGACTTTTTCGATTTTCAGTCCCTTTTAAATCCTTTTCCAGACATTTCAAAGTCTTATTGGATGGCTTCATGCCAAAGACCACTAGCGGGACTCTCGATAGGCAAAGTTTCAGAAAATCTGTGGCGCTGTTCACGAGATTCAGGCGTCCAAAAACGCTTCAGATTTTACTTCCTGTTCACGGTATATATAAGAATTGGGTATCATACGATACTGGAACACAACGACACCTTAATCGTTTTAATCCGTTGATTTTGGACTGAAAAATCATGTTTTCTCCACAAGCATTCATTTTTTTTGTTTCAAAATATCGGACATTATTTCGACTACTTCCGGTTTATACATGTTTGTCGAAAATTAAAGGGCGATAACTCCGAATGAAACTTATATTTCTGGAATCGGATGGACTTCAGGTATCCAAAAATGTAGGTCAAATTTGGAAATTTTGAAAAATAAATGACAAAAATTGTCTCTTAAACAACATTTTTCATTTTTCGAACGCTAGAAGTCAGCGACGTAAATTCGAAATTTCCAAATATTCAAATGCTATTGTCCGAAAATGTCATTTGTATGAAAATAGGTACAGAATTGACGAATCTACGTTTTTTTAATTTTTTGATACCGTACAAAGTTCGGCCTATATGTTGCAACCACATGGTTCGCTGAAAGAAAATTAGGTCCCAGGTCGGTATCTAGTACAGGCGCTGAGAAATAGGCTCCCCACAGAAAAATAATAATAATAATTACTAGACCTGCAAGCAGCACTGAACCGGCTTTCAGGAATCAAACAGGAACTGTGGCATACTATAGTCCAGCGTTTCTCAACCTTTTCTCACCGTTCACCCCTAAATTAATTCCCAACCGACCCATTTACCCCCCGAGTTTTGAGGAGGTTACTGACCGTCGTCCACCGAGGAGGGTTTGGGGCGGGTCTCCCCCAGGAAATGTTTAGAAATTGGAGCCTGCAAACGTGTTTTCAAGCCATTTCAGGTCCTCTTCCAGGCGTTTCAGAGGAACTTGAAAATGGCGCTTTTCTATAGAAGCCATCCGACATGAACCACGGATCCTTGCACGGGCCTGCACCCCCTGACCACATTAACAAAACAATATTGAATATGGAATGAATATTTATATTTTAATGAAAATAGTTGTTTCCAGTTCCGTGCGAAATTTGCTCCTGGTGATTGTCACATATGACCATTTTTGAAGTTACACTGGGAGTGTGGTCATTCACCCCCTGGACGCAAGCCATTCCCCCCTTGGGGGTGAATTCACCCCAGGTTGAGAAACGCTGCTATAGTCCATTCATCCAGCTACCAAACGGTACTTTGGTTATTTTGATCTCATAATATCCAAAATCTTTTTTTTTTCATTTTTTTCAAAACATCGGATATTTTTTCGACTGCTTCCGGTTTTTGAACATTGTCGGGATAGTTTTACAGGTTGTTTGGTTACCTCACCTTCTGTACAGGACGTTTCAGAAAAAATCCATTGAATAGTCTTTGTAAAAAAAAGAGAAGGAAATAACATTTTCAATAGTTTAACGATTTTTCAACATTTTTTTAAAGATTGAGGCCATTTTTGGACCAGCTTTATTATCAAATCTTTAAATGACATCTAGAAGCACGGTAATTTAATTTGTAGTACTGATTACCTGTTATTATCCTACTATAGGTCAGTTATTGCTATTAATGTTTGTATTAAATATTTTTATAGTGAAACCCTATCTATGTGGTTCTTTGATCACTTACTGATTACCTGGTTTCCTACTACGGGCCAATTATCATTATTATTACTGTTTGTATTATGTATTGTTATTGTAGGGATTGATAATCATGTTAATGATTTCTTGTAATTAATTAAGCTGGTGTAAGCCATAATATGTATAAATAGGCTGACTAGATGAATATGTATCATTTCCTTTAAAACGTGACCTGTAAGTGTTATGAAACGTCGTTATTAAATAAAAGAGAAGTAGTTATATCCATATATAGCTTGTGTTGTGTTTTGTTATGAACAGCTATATTATTTCAAGGCTTTCAATTTTTGATTCACACCATAGACCAAAGTGTCATTTTCGAGAAAAGGGCGTTTCAGAATGCAACAAAACGGAAAATACTAGATTTTCAGCGTACCATAATTTATTTCCTAATCATCGAATTCGAATCATTTACCACAACAGACCCGTTTTCCGAGTTTATGTCCGGATTATCGCTAAAATTATTTGACGTTCCAACACCTGACGTTAACTGACTGAATATGGCCATTGAAGAGACGACCACTGACAATTTCAGTCGCATTTTTTTGTTACGTCTTTTTTGTAAATCATTTTAGTAAAGCCTGTACCACAACAATCCAGGGACTGTACAGCGCAGTGGACGCTTACGGCTGGCCCCCGGATCCATTCAGCTGATTTGATAATTGGTTGTTTTTTTCGCAATGTCTATTTTCTGTCTTGCGCGTAGGTTTATCTTGTATATTTTTGTTTTGCGTGTAGTGCAGTCCTGCTGCACTTACTATTAGATGTCAGAAGATAGTGTATTCTTTTTTTAAATTTTGTTTGGTGTTTTTTTCCCAAAATATCGGATATTTATTCGACTACTTCTGGATTTTGGATTATTGTCGGGATAGTTTTAACAAGTTGTTTGGATAGATATCTTTATGTACCAGAAATGTCACAAACATCTATTCAGTAGTTGTTTGTAAAAAAGATAAATGAAAGAAAATTTTCAATAATTTAACGATTTTTCTACTTTATTAAAAGATTGAGGCCATTTAATGACACCTTAAATTATTTCAAACCCTTTCCTTTTGGATTCACGCCACAGACCACAGATAGGACTCCGAGTAAAAAAAGTTTTAAAAAAATCGCAGGAGTCGTTTTCGAGAAAAAGGCGTCTCAAAAGGCTCCAAAAACGGAAAATACTAGATATTCGGCGTAACATAATTTATTTACTAACCATCGAAATCGTACCATTGAGATGCCATATGATAGTCCATTAATGGGGCCATCCTAAGACACTTTATTTCCTTTGGACCGGTAATATTTTGGGACGGAGAAATCCATCTTTTTGCAAGAACGCCATTTTTTTTAATCCTTTTTTTTCATTTTTTGAATATTTCCGGTATGATGATTATTATCGAGATAGTTTTAATAACCGGTTTAGGCAATTAAATAGCGACAGAGTTCTGTAATGATATATTACAATATATGATCAGATAAAATACCCCTGAGAAATCCTATGTTTAAAAGTGCCAAAAATGCAAAAATGTCAAAATATCAAAAATTAAATTTCAATAACTGAATACATATTATACATTTTTGGATTCGACATTAGATCAGATATCTAAATATCATAATAAAAAATTGAAAATCAGTATAAAAAAAAAAATTATAGAGTATTTTCCAAAGTTTCACGATATTTCGACTTTTTTTGATTTTCAGTTCGTAATTAGACCTATTACGGATATTTCAAAGTCTACACGGTCTGTTTCATACGCAAGACTACCGAAAGGTCTCTTGATAGAGAAAGTTGAAGAAAAATCGCAGGAGCAGTTTTCGAGATATAGGCGTCAAAAACGCTCCATATCAGTAAATACTTGACTTTCAGCGTGCCATATTTTACTTGCTGTCCATGTTATCTGTAAGAATTGGATATCATATGATACTGCAATTCTGGGGCAACCCAACGATATCTTAATCGTTTTAATCCGTTGATATCGGACTCAGAATTCATGTTTTTTCCAAAAGCATTCATTTTTTGCGTTTTTTTCAAAATATCGGCCATTATTTCGACTACTTCCCCTTTATAGATAATTGTGCTATAACTTCATGTTCCAGAAGTTTCAAAACCGTCAATTCGGCCGTAAAGCGAAACTCGAGCTCACAATATGGGCAGAAAATTCGAAAAAAATCGAAAAATAAAGGGAGATAACTCGGAATTAAACTTATAATTCTGGATTCGGATGTTCGTCAGGTATCCCAAAAAGTAGGTCAAATTTGAAAATTTTGAAAAATGACAAATATTGTCTCTTAAATTTTTTTTTCATTTTTCGAACGCTAGAACTGCTATCATCAAAGAGATTTGTTGTTTCCGAAAATGTCATTTGTATGAAAATAGGTACAGAATTGACGAATCTACGGCCGTTTTTTGATTTTTTGACACCGTACGAAATTCGGCCACTTCCGGTCCGCGCAGAAGTTTCAAATATAGCCCATATGTTGCAAACACATGGTTTAATGATAGAAAATGAGGTTCTAGATCGGTATCTGTCACGGGCACTGAGAAATAGGCTCCCCCGGAAAAAATAATAATATAATAATAAATAATACCTAGACCTGCAAGCAGCACTGAATCGGCTTTCAGGAATCAGTCATGAAGTATGTCATAAAATAGCCCATACATCGAGCTAGAAAACGATACTTTAACTGTTTTGATTCAGTGACACCCGGCTGAGAAATAGCGGTTTTTGCAAGAGTACCAATTTTTTACTGTATTTCTTTCTTTTTTAATTTGTTTGTGTTTTTTTCCCAAATACCTGATATTTTTTCGACTACTTCTGGATTTTGGTTCATTGTCGGAATGGTTTTGACAAATTGTTTGGATAGAGATCTTTCGGTTCCAGAAGTGTCAGAAACATCTATTCGTTAGTAAAAATGATAAATAAAAAAACATTTTCAATAATTTAACGATTTTTCAACTTTTTTCAAAGATTGAGGCCATTTTTCGACCCTTTATATTATTTTAAACCTTTTCCTTTTGGATTCACGCCAAAGACCACCGATAGGATTCCGAGTAAAAAAAAGTTTAGGAATAATCGCTCGAGTCGTTTTCGAGAAAAAGGCGTCTCAAAAAGCTCCAAAACGGAAAATACTAGATTTTAGGCGGACCATAAATTGTTTTCTAACCATCGAAATCGTACCATTGAGATGCCATATAATAGTCTAATAATAGGGCTATACAAAGACAATTTACTTCTTCTGGTCCGGTAATATCTTTTCATAAGAGCGCCATTTTTTTAAACATTTTTTTTTCATTTTTTGAATACTTCCGGTATGGTGATTATTGTCGAGATAGTTTAAATAACCAATTTGGGCAATTAAATAGCCACAGGGTTCTGTGAGGATAAATTAGATTATCTAATCAGATAAAATACACCTGAGAAATCCTATGTTCAAAAGTGCCCAAAATGCAAAATTGTCAAAATATCGAAAATTAAATTTCCGTATTTCAATACATATTATACATCGTTAGAATCGCAATTAGGTCAGCTATCTGAATGTGGAAACATTTTTTTGAAAATCTTTTAAAAAAAAATAATTATAGAGCATTTTCAAAAAAATTACGATTTTTCGACTTTTTTCGATTTTCAGTCCCTTTTATATCATATTCCAGACATTTCAGAGTCTTATTGGATTGGTTCATGCACAGAACCACCAAAGGGTCTCTTGACAGAAAAAGTTAAAAAAAAATTGTAGGTTACGTTTTCGAGATACAGGCGTCCAAAAACGCGCCAAATTAGAAAATATTGATATTCAGCGTGCGATATTTTGCTTTCTGCTCATCGTATCCATACGAATTTGGTATCATACGATACTGACATTCCCATGCAACTGAACGATACCTTAATCGATTTAATCCGTGGATATCAGACGGAGAAATCATGTTTTCCCCAAAAGCATTCATTTTTTGCGTTTTTTTTCAAAATATCGGACATTATTTTGACTATTTCCGGTTTATGGATGTTTGTCGAAATAGTTTTATCAGTTGGTTTTGAACTATAACTTCATGTTCCAGAAGTTTCAGAAACGTCGATTCGGTCGTAAAACGAAACTCGAGCGCACAATATGGGCAGAAAATGAAAAAAAATGGGAAAAAAATGCGATAACTCGGAAAGAAACTTATATTTCTGGAATCGGATGGTTATCAGGTACCTAAAAATGTAGGTCAAATTTGTAAATTTTGAAAAATAATAAAAATGGTCTCTTAAATAACATTTTTCATTTTTCGAACGCAAGAAGTCAGCGACGAATTTTCGAAATTTCAAAATTTTCAACTGCTATCGTCTGAAAATAACTAAGGGCTTCCAAAAATGTCATTGGTTTGAAAATAGGTGAAGAATTGAGGAAACTATGGCCGATTTTCGATTTTGACCATTTAGGCAACTTCCGGTCTGCCCAGAAGTTTGAAAAATACTTTTTCGAGTAGCCACCAACTGGTTTTCCGGTCGAAAATTTAGATTTTAGGCGGACCATAAATTGTTTTCTAACCATCGAAATCGTACCATTGAGATGCCATATAATAGTCTAATAATAGGGCTATACAAAGACAATTTACTTCTTCTGGTCCGGTAATAACTGACCGAGAAATTTAGCTTTTCGCAAGAGCGCAATTGTTTTAGACATTTTTTTTCATTTTTTGAATACTTCCGGTATGGTGATTATTGTCGAGATAGTTTGAATAACCGGTTTGGGCAATTAAATAGCCACAGGGTTCTGTAAGGATAAATTAGATTATCTAATCAGGCCCCGAGTTCACAAAGTTATAAAAATCTCAGTTAATATTTCTGCTCAAAGTTGAGAATATTCTCAAGTTGAGAACATTCTCAACTTTGGTGTTCACAAAAGTAGTTGAGCAAATACTCAGCTTGAGTATTCTATTTAACGGCGTCATCGATTACGTCATGTTATTTGTTTTCAATGCTACAAGCGACTGGGGTCAGCTCTACCTATTAGCCAATGAAATCGCTAGGAATAAAATCTATTTTTAGATACTGGTGTTTTACACGGTAGAATTAGCGGGTTCAATAAGAAATGAATGGAATTGTAGTAATAACTATATAATTGTTATTTTTACTTTATTTCCACTTGCCATTGAACAAATACGTATGAACAAACCGATTGAATTATTGTTTTTATTCAATGAAAACTCGACTGAAGATGCTGCTTATAATTTGGTCAAATGAACAAGCTATCATCTTTTGTATTATTATTATAATTATATTTTTTCACGAAGGGCAGGATGGTAGACAGGCTTCTACAGCCTTATCCTTTACCCTTCTTACATAAAGTTATATTATTATGACATTCGCCGTAACGAAAAATGTAAACAAACCCATTCCAACGTCGTCTGCTATGCTTGTCACTAACTAAAAATGGAAGGCGATGGCAGGGAGAGGGTGTCTAACTGGTCAAACGCAGAGTAGATGACTCTGATAGAAGAGTGTACGAATATGGAGGCTACTTTATTTGGGAATATAAAGGGATGTGGTGCCTTGGGGAAAATTTCCAAAATGAAAGAAAATGGGTGTCGTAAGTTTAGCTTATTAGGCCTATTTATTAATTTAGACTAGTCCCTAAATCTATAGCCTACAGGTAGGCCTACTATCTTATTCACACAAATCACATCAATATTACAATTTCAACAAGTTTAATCTTTATTAAAATAGTGATACTTAGTAAATATAAATACTAATAATATAGTGATAGAAATTATTAGATAAATATCACATTCACACTAATCACGGTCAAAATAGGCCTATAAGTAGGCCTATAAATTAAAATACAAATTCTAACTAAATCTACCATTTAAATATTGTTTACTATTTCAGACAATTTATAACAAAAAAGAGGGGCATTGGAAAGTAAAAAAGAAGTATTATAATTTTAACATAAAACAAAGAAGTAGGCCCTATGTCTAACTTAGTAATAACATTTTGTGTAAGATTTAAATAAGGAACTGACAGTTACAAAACTAATTTAAATCTAAATAAAAAAAAAACAAAGCTTCAATGTTATGAAATTAATGCAGATTTAAAAATCATAAATACTTTATTTATAAATAATTGTACTATTAGTATTAGCATAGGCCTACTATTAATAAAATTTCAGACTTAAGTACGCTTAGCAGCTTTCTCAAATATTTGAGAACTTTCTCAACTTTGAGAACAAAAATGTTCTCAAATTGTTTTGTGAACTCCATTTATTTTGAGAATTTTCGATTTGAGAAAATTCTCAAAGTTGATCATAGATTTGTACTTAAGTATGCTTTGTGAACTCGGGGCCTGATAAAATACACCTGAGAAATTCTATGTTCAAAAGTGCCCAAAATGCAAAATTATCAAAATATCGAAAATTAAATTTCCGTATTTCAATACATATTATACATCGTTAGAATCAGTTATCTGAATGTGGAAACATTTTTTGAAAATCTTTTAAAATAAAAAAAATATAGAGCATTTTTCAAAAAAAATATAGAGAATTTTTCAAAAAAAATATAGAGCATTTTTTAAAAAAAATATAGAGCATTTTTAAAAAAAAATATAGAGCATTTTTTAAAAAAATATAGAGCATTTTTTTAAAAAATATAGGCCATTTTTTAAAAAAATATAGAGCATTTTTTAAAAAAATATAGAGCATTTTTTAAGAAATATAGAGCATTTTTTAAAGAAATATAGAGCATTTTTAAAAAAATATAGAGCATTTTTTAAAAAAATATAGAGCATTTTTTAAAAAAATATAGAGCATTTTTAAAAAAAATATAGAGCATTTTTAAAAAAAATATAGAGCATTTTTTAAAAAAATTTAGAGCATTTTCAAAAAAATTACGATTTTTCGACTTTTTTCGATTTTCAGTCCCTTTTATATCATATTCCAGACATTTCAAAGTCTTATTGGATGGCTTCATGCACAGAACCACCGAAGGGTCTCTTGACAGAAAAAGTTAAAAAAAAATTGTAGGTTACGTTTTCGAGATACAGGCGTCCAAAAACGCGCCAAATTAGAAAATACTTGATATTCAGCGTGCGATATTTTGCTTTCGGCTCATCGTATCCATACGAATTTGGTATCATACGATACTGCAATTCCCATGCAACTGAACGATACCTTAATCGATTTAATCCGTGGATATCAGACGGAGAAATCATGTTTTCCCGAAAAGCATTCATTTTTTGCGTTTTTTTCAAAATATCGGACATTATTTTGACTACTTCCGGTTTGTGGATGTTTGTCGAAATAGTTTTATCCGTTGGTTTTGAACTATAACTTCATGTTCCAGAAGTTTCAGAAACGTCGATTTGGTCGTAAAACGAAACTCGAGCGCACAATATGAGTAGAAAATTAAAAAATCGAAAAAAAAGGGCGATAACTCGGAAAGAAACTCATATTTCTGGAATCGGATGGTTATCAGGTATCTAAAAATGTAGGTCAAATTTGTAAATTTTCAAAATTAACAAAATGGTCTCTTAAATAACATTTTTCATTTTTCGAACGCAAGAAGTCAGCGACGAATTTTCGAAATTTCAAAATTTTCAACTGCTATCGTCTGAAAAAAGACTAATAGGCGGGTCAAACGACGGCTAAATGATGTCGAACGTAGAACAAATTGCAACAAAAGTTTTTTTGTTTTCTATTGACTCGTTATGATGTCCCAAGTAAGGAAAAAAAAGTTTACCAAAATCGGAGACCAAATAAGGACAGGGGGCGTGGTCAAATCCAAGATGGCGGCTTTCAATCAAAAATTGCAAATATCTCTAAAACTATTGGATTTAGACACCATATTTGTATTGCGAACAGATAGGAAGTCGGTATCAGCGAGTCCAAAAATTGCGACGTTATGTCTCTATGACGTCATGACGTTGCCGTGACGTCACAATGGCATGTCAGACGTCGCATTTCTTCCAAAATTTACACAACTTAACAGAATGCTGGTGCAGAAAAGAGTATATGCCCATTCTGTTGGGTTGACAGAGAAGAACAATGTGTTAGACCTACATGTACATTCACGGAGAAATTGCCACATTGTCGATAGTTAATACTATTTAGAGTAGCTGCAGTAACACGGATTCATTGCAATTGTTGAAAAAATGAAATGAAATGAACCTAGGTTATACTTGCTATTGTTCTGCTCCGATCTGGCTCAATTAGTATGCTATGAGGGGAAATTTGCCCTGCAATGGCGCAACAGCTTACTCGTATATCGAATTTCAACCGCCAAGAGGTCTTTTAGTGGAAAAGTAGTGAATGACTGGGGCTGACAAATTTTGACATTTGGCCCAAAAACCACCAGAAAGATTTATTTTTTGACACCAACTTTCGCGGTAATGTGAACAGCAGCCTCTGGTGGTGTTCCCAAAAGCATTACATTACAGTGGCTTTTTGCGGGTCCAGAACATAAGTGGACAGATGAGAACTCAATACCAGGGAGTGCAAAAAGGTAAAAATCGGTCGGCCCTGTCCATGGGTGTCAAACAATGAGTCGCTGAGCTGCTTAATGTCTCTTGTTTTTATCCATTTGCCCCCGACACCCCCACCCACCCTCAAAAGGGCCGGTAAATTCCACAGGGAAGCCAAATTCAAAATGGGACCCATTTTTGAGAGAAAATCATAACGTTCCCTGTATAGTTTTTCGTGGTCCCTTAATTCAGGTATAAACATAAAATACATATATGTTCCACCCATACATATTAAAATATGACCACTATATTCGCAGTGGCGGTCACGATTGGCGGGACAGTTCTGTCCCAACTTGGATAATGCAGCCGGAGGGACATTTCGATGTTAATTGCAGTCATGTGATGCTGTGTTACATTAAACTGAAGGTCGCCGAATTCATAGCTGAACTGCTAAATGTACTATTTTCTTCCATGGTCTGCTGAACTTTTTGTTGAATTTTAGTACCATATTGGTGTTTTTTTCAGTCATGACACATTTTGCCTAATTAATTTGCCTTCCCCGAAAACCTACTATTTTACTTATTATGCCATTACATTGCTAACATTTCCCGCCAAATGTTTTGAATATGTGACTCCCCACCACAAAACCAGTCGCTTGTTGTGCGGCTCTATTTCTATATACACGGCAAAATACACTATATGGGTCAAAACTATCCCAAAAAATTTTTTTGCACAATACGCTTCAGAAAAGCATCTATTTTTCAATAAATCAATCGTTTTTGTGAAAATATAATAAAAAATTACATAAAAAGGGTATTTTGTGGAGGCTGTGAAAAAAAAGAACTGTTAAAATGGCGTAATTATATTGCTAGTTACCTAATAATATGAGTTTACTTTGTGCGCTCGTATTTTCCTCGCTTGCTGAGTTGTGTAAGTCAAGGTTTCGTTCGTTTTTCATCTTTTGAATATGATTAAAATTACTTTTTATTTAGAAAAATGTTGCCATGGTAACCAGCCAAAATCAGTATTTTATAGTTTTCAGATATCAAACACAAATCTTAGCTAATCTGTCTGACCCAAGAAATATTTTCACATAATAACAAAACTAATTAATATGTGCAAAATGACTAAAATTATGTTTTTAGAAAAATGTTGCCATGGTAACCAGCCAAAATCAGTATTTTATAGTTCTTAGATATCAAACACAAATCTAGGCTAATCTGTCTGACCCAAGAAATATTATCACATTAAAAACAAAACAATTAAGAAGTGCAAAATGATTAAAATTACTTTTTTTTAGAAAAATGTTGCCATGGTAACCAGCCAAAATCAGTATTTTATAGTTCTTAGATATCAAACACAAATCTAAGCTAATCTGTCTGACCCAAAAAGTATCATCACATAAAAAACAAAACAAATTAATATGTGCAAAATGATCTTTTGTGGCAAAAACCATATTTAAAACGTGAAACCAGGCCTTTGTTGTAGCCATGACCATAACACAGCCAATTCGAAAAATATGGATTTAAGGTAAATTTCAGAAAAAAATAAGAAAAAAATAGGTTACTAAAGGAATATGTTGATAAAATTTGGTACAAATGTTGATACACCACACTTTATTATATTCACAAACTTTTATTTTGATTTATGCAATAGTTATATATGTGTTACTATGGGATTTATTTTGGCAGTTTTAAAATGCAAATTTCTCATTATTTTGTATTTGGATGCACCGCAGCTTTTCAAACTTCAGATGGCCATAACTCAGCCAATTTTTGTGTGATTTGCATATATTTTATATCAACAGAAAGCTGTTCCAGTTCCCTTTAAGATCAGCATTAAATCACAGTTTTCAAAAATTGTGACATGTGACTGGTTTTGTTGTGGGGGGTCACATATAGTCGTCATATTGGAATATTAACTTGTATTGGCATCATCTGGATTTTGAATCGACACATACTAAAAATATATAATCCACCGAACCACGTTAGGTGGACCTTATTTCATAGCCTTCGATAGCGACATCCAGGCCCTGGGACGAGCAACTTGGCGAAACGTCTTGAAGGACAAATAGTATCACTTGGTGTATATCTAGGGTAACTGGAGGTCACTTTGCTAAAACACATTTGTCGGATAAAGGTCAACAATTGACAAAAATATTGAAAGCTTGGAGGTTTTTAGCGATAATTCATTCATTGTAGCATTCTTCGGGCCCGGATGCCCTGGCGATGACGATAGCACCAAACGTAACGAGAAAGGGCCGGTGCATCTGCCCCCCCCACCTCTCCTCTTACGGTTCCCGCTTTCTTTCCATCACAAAGATTAACCTGGTGTTTGACTACCGGACTAGTACCATTAGCCTTGCCCATCAGGAAAAACATCCAAACAGATTTTCAGCTAAAGCCAGTGGCAAAACGTAAAAAGACGGGTAGACCCGTTTTCATCTTTTTGGTATTGACTTTCTGTCTGTCCAAATGAACGGGTCCCCAAAATGTAACTCTTTAAATGATGCTTTGAGGAACACTACCGGGGGCGCCGTTCGCATTACAGCCAAATTTTTTGGGGATTTTTTGTAACACAACTCGAGTACACCTGTGTCAAAATATAAATCTTTATGGTGATTTTGGGGATAAACCTACGTCTGAGTGGCCAAAATGTCAAAATTGGTCAGCCTCGTCCATTAAACCTTTAATGCACTTCCCCAGTAAACGAACCCTTTGCAGTTGGAATTGGATATACGAGTGCCTTTGTGCCACTGCATCGCAAAGTTCCCCTCATGGCACACTGATGTAGCCCAGTTGGAGCAGAACAGTAGAACATATATGTATCACCCATTTCATTTCTTGATGTAGGCTATTTTTGTCAACAAATGAATCTTTGTTTCTACAGCTACTGTAGTATCACCTTACGACAATGCAGTAATATTTGTAAACTTTAGCTTCCTTCTACGTTATTTATTGTATCACATTGTTCTGTTTATCAATCTATAATGGGCATACCCCCTCTCTTAATCAGCATTCGTTTCAACTGCTAACATACACTAATTGACTAATTTTGGAAGAAATGCGACGTCTGATATGCCCTTGTGATGTCTCAGCAGAACAATAGCATACATAACCTCATTTTATTTCATTTCATTTCTTCAACAACTGCAATAAATCCGTGTTACTGCAGCTACTCTAATAGTATTACCTATCGGCAAATTTATCTGTGAATGATGTAACACATTATTCTTCTTTATCAACCCAACATAATTGGCATGTACTCTTTTCTGCTTCAGCATTCATTTCTGCTATTAAGATGTGTAAATGGACTAATTTTAGAAGAAATGCGACGTCTGATATGCCGTTGTGACGTCACAGCAACGTCATGACGTCATAGAGACAAAACGTCGCAATTTTTAGACTCGCTGATACCGACTTCCTATCTGCCCGCTATACATTTATGGTGTCTAAATCCAATAGTTTTAGAGATATTTGCAATTTTTGATCTACAGCCGCCATCTTGGATTTGGCCACGCCCCCTGTCCTTATTTGGACTCCGATTTTGGTAAACTTTCTTTTCCTTACTGAGGACATCATAATAGAAATCAAAAAACCTTTTGTTGCAATTTGTTCTACGTCAAATCTGAGAGACTAGGACTCTATTTTTCCACACTGTCAAATTCCTGGCTAGAATTTCCGTTTTTTCCCATTTAATTTCATGCTGTGGGTTGTTATAAATATGTTCTGCATTTGCTGATTTGTTATATTCTTGCTTCCTAACTGCAGTGTGGTGCTCTTTAATTCGTACTGACATCGGTCTGGATGTTTCTCCTATGTACTCACTGTCACATAACACAGAGAAGCACTAGAAATCCAGAAACATAAGCCCAAACTAAACAGAGACACTGCATATTTTCTCCCAAACCTATGGGTAGATTTACCTTAATCCCTAATAGTTGGTTAATGTGTGCCCCCCCCCCCCCCTAACAATTTTTCTTTTTCATTTATCTGCCAAATGGTTTCTACTTATTAAATATTTATTACATCTTGTATATCACTGTGGTCTTTGGCTTACCCGAAACATGGTTTCTACTTATTATCTTTTTCTTTAATCTGCTAAAAGGGTTCCTATTTATTATATATGTATTTCATCTCGTATATTATTGTGGTCTGTGGCTTACCCGAAACATGGTTTCTACTTATTATCTATTTGTTTAATTATTATGGTCTTTGAGTATCTGCAAAATGGTTCAAATTGTTATCTTTGATCTGGTTAATTAATTTTTGTTATTGTGTTATCCGCTATAATGGTTTCTCCTTGTTGTGTACATATTACATCTTTCATCTTGTTAATCGGTTTATTGTTACTGTTTTATCTACAAAATGGCTTCCAAAGTGTTCATCTATATATTGCATCACATTTTTGTTAATTGATCATTATTTGCTTGATAACGATACCTGTATGTGTATTGAAACGTAGCATGTTAATAAAATTCAAAAGTAGTATATCCATAAAGTGTGTTTATTATCATTATTATTATTATGAACTGCAGCGTTAGGCAAGAAGCGCCGAGTGTCGGGTTCGTTTGAGTGTCTTGTTATTCGAGTCTAGAGTCAACAATTGCAAATGGCACCGAACGGCAAAATATTATCTCTCGTGGGAAGCTTAGGGTCTGTAAAATGAATAGTTATTGGTCGATTTAGCTGAAATTTGGTGTGAGGTCATTGCTAGCCCATCTCCTATCTCTCTGAAAATTTCAAGTCTCTGTGACTTCCGTTACTGAAATAGAATCGATTTTTCACCATTGTTCATTTTCAATTCAAGCAGTTGACCTAAATCAAAATTCGATTCCTGAAAGTTTTTCGGCTTTCCAAAAAGGATTCGGAAAATATAATTTCCTTGTCTGTAAGTAAAATATCAACAAAGCCTTATCGATTTGCACATTTCAAGATGGTTGCACTTCCGGTTTGGGCTACAAACTCAATTTTTTGTGTATGAATCTGTAGTGTCGTAGCTATTACAAAAAACAATTTCAAGGCAATTTGACCTATATTTCGTCGATTTTTTTAAAAATTTGGTCCTTAATTTCTCCAAGGGGAGATAATGAAAAAAAATTATAATGATATTTTTCAAGTTGTATCGATAACATCTACTCACATACATAATTTCGTGAAAATCGTGCAACTATTAAAGAAGTTGTCAAGTTGGTCTCAACTTATGGTTTCGAAATAATATCGACGAATTTTCGAAATTCGAAAATTCGAAATTGCAGATTTGAAGTAAATGTTTCAAGGCATTCAAAGAAAAAGTAGGTCAAAAAGTAGGTCAAATTTGAAAATTTTGAAAAAATGACAAATATTGTCTCTTAAATTTTTTTTAATTTTTCGAACGCTAGAACTGCTATCATCAAAGAGATTTGGTGTTTCCGAAAATGTCATTTGTATGAAAATAGGTACAGAATTGACGAATCTACGGCCGTTTTTTGATTTTTTGACACCGTACGAAATTCGGCCACTTCCGGTCCGCGCAGAAGTTTCAAATATAGCCCATATGTTGCAAACACATGGTTTAATGATAGAAAATGAGGTTCTAGATCGGTATCTGTCACGGGCACTGAAAAATAGGCTCCCCCGGAAAAAAAATAATAAAAAACAATAACTAGACCTGCAAGCAGCAATGAATCGGCTTTCAGGAATCAGTCCTGAAGTATGTCATAAAATAGCCCATTCATCGAGCTAGAAAACGATACTTTAACTGTTTTGATTCAGTGACACCCGGCTGAGAAATAGCGGTTTTTGCAAGAGTACTAATTTTTTACTGTATTTTTTTTTTTAATTTGTTTGTGTTTTTTTCCCAAATACCTGATATTTTTTCGACTACTTCTGGATTTTGGTTCATTGTCGGGATGGTTTTGACAAGTTGTTTGGATAATAATCTTTAGGTTCCAGCAGTGTCAGAAACATCTATTCGGTAGTAAAAATGATAAATAAAAAAACATTTTCAATAATTTAACAATTATTCATTTTTTTTTTTAAAGATTGCGGCCATTTTTCGACTCTTTATATTATTTTATACCCTTTCCTTTTGGATTCACGCCAAAGACCACCGATAGGATTCCGAGTAAAAAAAAGTTTAGGAAAAATCGCTCGAGTCGGTTTCGAGAAATAGGCGTCTCAAAAGGCTCCAAAAACGGAAAATACTAGATTTTAGGCGGACCATAAATTGTTTTCTAACCTTCGAAATCGTACCATTGAGATGCCATATAATAGTCTAATAATAGGGCTATACAAAGACAATTTACTTCTTCTGGTCCGGTAATATCTGACCGAGAAATTTAGCTTTTCGCAAGAGCGCAATTTTTTTAAACATTTTTTTTTTCATTTTTTGAATACTTCCGGTATGGTGATTATTGTCGAGATAGTTTTAATAACCGGTTTGGGCAATTAAATAGCCGCATGGTTCTGTAAGGATAAATTAGATTATCTAATCAGATAAAAAGTGCCCAAAATGCAAAATTATCAAAATATCGAAAATTAAATTTCCGTATTTAAATACATATTATACATCGTTAGAATTGGAATTAGGTCAGCTATCTAAATGTGGAAACATGTTTTGAAAATCTTTTAAAATAAAAAAAATATAGAGCATTTTCAAAAAAATTACGATTTTTCGACTTTTTTCGATTTTCAGTCCCTTTTAGATCATATTCCAGACATTTCAAAGTCTTATTGGATGGCTTCATGCACAGAACCACCGAAGGGTCTCTTGACAGAAAAAGTTAAAGAAAAATTGTAGGTTAAGTTTTCGAGATACAGGCGTCCAAAAACGCGCCAAATTAAGAAATACTTGATATTCAGCGTGCGATATTTTGCTTTCTGCTCATCGTATCCATACGAATTTGGTATCATACGATACTGACATTCCCATGCAACTGAACGATACCATAATCGATTTAATCCGTGGATATCAGACTGAGAAATCATGTTTTCCCCAAAAGCATTCATTTTTTGCGTTTTTTTTTCAAAATATCGGACATTATTTTGACTACTTCCGGTTTATGGATGTTTGTCGAAATAGTTTTATCAGTTGGTTTTGAGCTATAACTTCATGTTCCAGAAGTTTCAGAAACGTCGATTCGGTCGTAAAACGAAACTCGACCGCACAATATGGGCAGAAATTTTTTAAAAAATTGAAAAAAAAGGGCGATAACTCGGAAAGTCTGAAAGCCTAACTAGATCTGCTACTGTCCCAAGCAGATATGAAAGCTTTCATATTCATCATCAGGTGCCATCGATTATACCAAGTATCTTGAAGAAAATAACAAGAATTTTTTTTTATTAAAATTGGTCGAAAACTCGCGAAGTTATGGATCTAAATATAGTTTGAAACCGTAAATTAGCTTTAAAAAACCCCAAACAACTGCAGGTGCCAAGAACCTAGGTCTCTTCGTCTCGTGGCGTTAAACACTGTTTATAAATTTAAAGTAAATCGGATATTAACTTTAGCCACAAGAGCGTTAACAATATTTTTTGAGGTGATCAAGGGCCATAAGGTGATCAATAGGCTTCTTCAATCGGATATTTACTTTAGCCGCTAGAGCGTTCAAAAGGTTTTTTTGAGGAGATCAAGGGTTATAACTCTGGCAGCAACTATCGGATATCCTTGAAAATCCATATGCTTCTTTGTTTCATGACCTTAAACACTGTGCATTCGGGTATTTACTTAAGCCTCTAGAGAGTTCACAAGAAATTGTGAACAACGAACGGGCGGACTGACGGCCGACCGGTCGGGAACGACGGCAATATACGACAACATTTCCATATGCTTCTTCGTCTCATGACCTTAAACACTGTGCGTAAATTTAAAGTCAATCGGGTAATAACTTTAACCTCTAGAGCGTTCACAAGAAATTGTGGACGGACTGACGGGGGAACGGTCAGGGCGACGGCAAAATACGACCACATTTCCATGTGGGCGTATAATTAAAATATACGAAAATCATTATTATTATTATGAACTGCAGCGTTAGGCACGAAGCGCCGAGTGTCGGAGTTCGTTTGAGTGTCTTGTTATTCGAGTCTAGAGTCAGCAATTGCAAATGGCACCGAACGGCAAAATATTATCTCTCGTGGGAAGCTTAAGGTCGGTAAAATAAATAGTTATTGGTCGATTTAGCTGAAATTTGGTGTGCGGTCATTGCTAGCCCATCTCCTATCTCCCTAAAAATTTCAAGTCTCTGTGACTTCCGTTACTGAAAAAGAATCGATTTTTCACCATTTTTCATTTTCAATTCAAAATGGCGTCAAGCAGTTGACCTAAATCAAAATTCGATTCCTGAAAGTTTTTCGGCTTTCCTAAAAGGATTCGGAAAATATAATTTCCTTGTCTGTAAGTAAAATATCAACAAAGCCTTATCGATTTGCACATTTCAAGATGGTTGCACTTCCGGTTTGGGTTACAAACTCAATTTTTTGTGTACGAATCAGTAGTGTCGTAGCTATTACAAAAAACAATTTCAAGGCAATTTGACCTATATTTCATCGAATTTTTTGAAAATTTTGATCCTTAATTTCTCCAAGGGGACATAATTTTGAAAATTTCTAAGGATATTTTTCAAGTCGTATCGATAAGATCTACTCACATACTTAATTTCGTGAAAATCGTGCAACTATTAAAGAAGTTGTCAAGCTGGTCTCAACTCTTGGTTTCGAAATAACATCGACGAATTTTCGAAATTCGAAAATCCGAAATTGCAGATTTGAAGTAAATGTTTCAAGGTATTCAATGAAAAAAGAATTAATAAAATAGGTCAAAAGGTCACAAAGTTACAGCAATGTTGGTCAAATGCATTCAACTTGTTCTCATTTTCAATTCAAAATGGCGTCCATCACTTGACCTAAATCAAAATTCTAATCCCGGCAGTTTTTCGGCTTTTCTAAAGGGATTCGGAAATTATAGTTGCCTTGTCGGTAAGTAAAATATCAACAAAGGAGTATCGATTTTTACATTTCAAGATGGTTGCCCTTCCAGTTAGGGCTACAAACTCAATTTTTTGGGTACGAATCAGTAGTGTCCGAGCTAGTAAAAAAAACAATTCAAGGCGATCTGACCTATAGGGGAGATAATTTAGAAAATTGCTAACAACATTTTTAAAGTCGCATGAGCGAGATCTACTAACTTATCAATTTTTATGAAAATCGTGATACTATTAAAGAAGTTGTTATTTTGATTTTTACTTCTGGCTCAAAATCACAGCGACGAATTTTCGAAATTCGAAAATCCGAAATTGCAGATTTGAAGTAAAGGAGTTTAAACATATTTTATTGCATCAACAAAAATAATTCGTGATACAATTGGATTGGACAAAAGTTATTAAAACTTACAAAACGTCCTTTCCATATTTAGAAATTTTTCAGTTATACTTGAAGAATTGTTAGATGAAAAAAATAAACATCTAATATACAGAATATACATAATAAATAACAGACAAATAAACAAACAAACATAAATAAACAGGGTGCAAATGAACATAGCTTACAAACAACATTTAAAACGTTTAGTTGCTTTGATATATCTACACACTTTTTCGAACAATGAGTTGTTTTGGCGGATGATTAAATAGGGTGTGGACATTAATCCTAGGAAAAATGGTCAAGGATTCAATTAATTTTGCTCTTTTTCTATTATAAAGGTTACACTGTAAAAGAAAATGGTTTGCGTTTTCGTTTGGATGTCGACAATTACACTGAGGGCTATTAATTAATTTAACTTTATTAAGATCGGAATTTAACGAGCTACACTGATGACGAATTCCAGTATGTATAATATTTTCTTTTCAGCCACTGGTGTGAACAAAGCTGGGCGCTACATTGTTATTGTTGGTACTATTTACTTTAGATTTAAAGTGTTTAATATCAGAAATTGATTTTATAGATTCGAGTAAGTTATTCCAGTCTTTTACTGTTTGTGGGGAAAATGACTTTTGATATAATGTGGTTTTACAAAACGGAACAGGGATATCAGCATTGTTACGTAGGGAATAGTTATGCTTTGCCGTGTAAAGCTCGGTTAATTTATCTGTAAGATAGTGTTGAGAATTGTTATATATAATTTTGTGAAAAAGAGACAGTCTTCTTATCCTGCGGCGTTCTGATAAATTAATTAAACCACTTTCATAATATAAAGATTTTTTACTTCAGTATTTCGGGAGTCCTGTAATAATTCTAGCTGCCTCGAGTTGAATTTTTTCAAGTTTATCGCGATCAGATACATAACAACAATCCCACAATTCACTAGCGTATTCAAGAACGGATCTTATGAAAGATTTGTAAATAATTTCTAATGTTTTTCGCTTAAAAGTATATTTAAATTTTCTTAATATATTTAAACGTTTAGAAGCAGCTTTACAAATATTATCGACATGTTCGGACCATTTACAGTCGCGTGATAGAGTAACACCAAGGTGTTTGTGGTTATCTACAACATCTAATGGTTCACTACCAAAATATAAAGTTCGGGCGTTCTCTGAGGTTTTGCTGAAATGCAATACTTTTGTTTAAGAAGGATTAACATTTATCAGCCAATCTTTTGACCACGAATTTAGTTTGAATAAGTCAGCGTTTAATGACGTTTATATGTCATAAACAAGCGCTTTAGTGCAACCAATGGCGGTGTCATCGGCAAATAATCTGGCTGTATTGTCCAAAGAATCTTGAATATCGTTTATGTATACAAGAAATAAAAATGGACCCAATACAGAGCCCCGGGGGACTCCAGAATTAAGCGGTAAGGTCGACGAGTAAGCGTTATTTACAAAAACAGCTTGATTCCTGTCGCTTATGTAACTGCTAAGCCAATGGAGAAATGTACCATCTAATCCGTAACTAGTTGGTTTTTTTAGTAAGCCAGTGTGATTTACTCTATCAAATGCCTTAGAGATGTCACAAAAGATGAAGCTCGAACTTTTGCCATTGTCTAATGACTGCAATGCTATCGTATAACTCAATAAGTTGGTGTACAGTCGAAAATTAAGGTCTAAAGCCAGATTGGTAGGAATTTAGTAAATTGTTAAAATGGAAGTAATTGTAGATGTGTTTAAAAACTATTTTTTCAAGTAATTTAGTTATAGCACTTTACAACGATATGGGTCGATAATTAGTAACATCAGATTTGTCACCTTTTTTGAATAGTGGCATAACATTAGCCTGTTTCCATATCTTTGGAAATATTCACTCTTGTAAAGATTTATTAAATAGTGCAGATAAGGGGATAGAAATACTTTTTGCTAGACGCTTTAAGAGGAGATTACTTATCTGATATTAAGATTTAAAATTAAGTCAGTTATTTCAGAATTTTGTATATCTGGCATTCTAAACCTAGAGTTTGTTTTAGAGCGAAATTCTAATTAGTCGTTTAGTGATTCATTATTGGATACGGATATAAAAAACGAATTTAGTAATTCGCCCTTTCGCAGTCAGTGTATGCAACTTTCCTATCTGTATTTGATATTAAAGTCGGTATAACGTTTTGTCCTAATAAGTTTTTCATTGAGGACCAAAAATCACTAGACGTATTATTTGGATCGGTAATAGTTGAAACAAGTTTATCATAATATTTAGATTTTAGTTGTTTTTTTAAATTTTTTGTTCGAATAGAAATTCTTCGTAATCTACCACGTTTTCTAATCGCTTTGCGTATTTCGGAATTAAACCACGGTTTGTCAGAAGGTCGAATTGTAACACGTTTTTTTTGGGATGCATTCGTTAATAAAATGATTTAAAGTATCGTAAAATAATTCACAGGCATCATCTAAATTGAGAGAATTAAATCGATTTATCCAGTCAAAATCATATACAAGATTGTTGAGTTTGTCGTAATTCGCTTGCTTATAAATAGTTACTTCTCTTGTAAAACTTGCTGTAGTATTAACATTAATATCTATGACACAACTAACACCTTTATGATCAGAAATATGCTTATCAAAATCTATAGTTTCACTTAAGCAAACGTTTAAATCTAGTGGAGTCAAAATGACGTCTAATAAAGTAGATGTTGTGGGCGTAACTCTTGTTGGCGTTAAAACAACATTTCTTAACGAGTTTGATAACAATAAATCATGCAACTTACTATTTTTTGTAGTGATAAGATCGATGTTTAAATCACCTAAAATTATTACAGTGTCAGTAGTTTGGTACGCTGTATCAATCGAAGTATCTAAACGAGACCAAAATTCATAGTTAACATTCGGTGGTTTGTATGCTGTCGCTATTAAGATGATCCTATGTTTGAATTTGATTACTTTCTACCCAAATGATTTCTGTGTCTTTATGTTCTAAATCGTGCCTTCTTTTGCACAATAAAGTTTCGTTTATATAAACCAAAATACCACCACCGTTGAAAGGGACTGTGGAAACCAGTTCTTAATAAACTCTCACGACTTAATTTGTCGTCTAAGTGAGTTTCAGTAAAACCACACACATAAAAATCGTCACCTATTTCGAATATTTGGTCAAGTTTGTTTCTTATACTTCGTGTGTTAAGATGAAATACCGATAGTCGTTCTATATTGCCAGTGTTGTGACCGGGATTCTGTTCTATATCGCCAGATTGTAATAAAATTGATTTGAGAATGTAAACATTATCAAATAGATAAATAAACGAGGAATATAAGAACATATCTTTGGGGATACATATATAGAGCAAAACAACACTCAATATATGAAACCCATCAAACAACTTACTCACACAATCAGCCCTATTGAAATAACAAGCAGTAGTATATAACTACTATTCAGGGGATTGAGTAAGTGAGTTGGGTGGGATTCAGTGATATAATCATTATTTGTTGTAGCAAGCATGTCCGTGTGTTCAAATGACAATGAAAAAAGAATACAAAATACAAAATATACAAAAACAGTGAATTATTTACACTTAAAGCAATGGTATAATACATAAACAATGAATGAGTTGGTCATAGCTAAGTTATTATAGTAATATCATACAATGATATCTAAAGTAGATAGATTGGAAAAAGATGGAGATGTAAGTTAAAGTGATAAAACGACCAGTGAGTTTCCCACTGTTGACAATTATTTAGATAAAAGGAATAAACAGCGATATCACAGTAGGTTGGGTATAATATTGGTTCGACATAAATATACAGTCAGACAACATTATTTAATCTTTTCTGGCTGTGGGGTCGAGGCAAATCCGCCAAAATCTCGTAAGGATTGTTGTTTTATTTGCCCAACTCTGTTATCGTCGTCTATAGAGTCGGAAGATGTGTTGATTGCAGAATGTGATAACGTAGCTTCGTTGTAATTAAACAAAGACTTATTAGCTTGTGAATGTTCTTCTTTTCTTGACGAATGAAATATATTCAAGTCCTGCTCACAGGTTATGACAATATTTCTGTCGTCTACTAGAGGTCGTATGTACACTCGACCATCATACGTCCAACAGTTTTTAATCAGCTTTGATTTAAAGCTGAACTCCGGTTACAAAAATACCGAAATATTTAAATTAAAAAAAAGTTAACACCCCCAAGCCGCCATACTTGTTGCCAACTTGTGAAACAAAGATGGTGGATATAGAGGCTTATGACCTGGAGAGGTTAGCTGATCTCACTTCCAGTTCGTTTCTAGTCAGTCAGGTGTAGACATCAGGCTTTATTCTTATACAATACACGCTTCACTGATTGCTCTATTTTCCCCCAACAGTGAGTGACTCACTGACATTATACCAAATTATTGAAGATTGCAAAATGTTTGATAAGGCAAGCCTGTAAATAATTATATAAACTGTGTCTACTGCAATATTATAGCCGCCTAAGCTTTACTCTAAAACAAAAGATACAAAATATGACTTACCCAGATAGTTTAGATTAGATTTTCACATGTCACCATGGTTTTGTTTGCCGCCCCAAAAATGTAGTTATGTCCCTTGGCCTTGAACTTTTTCGCGAGCAAAATACAATCTTACATGATGACATGTGAAAATCTAAACTATCTGTTTATTGCATAATATTAGTTATAATTACACGGGACATTATAGTGCGATAACATATTTGGTGATTTTCATATATGTGTAAGATATTCACAAGAAGACGTGGCAATAATAATATGGACCTTATATATTATAAGGTCCATGATAATATGAAGAAGACAATAGGTGATTTGTTTTTGTTGAAAATTCCAGGTTGAAGTAAGTCATCTTTTGTTTTAGAGTAAAGCTTAGGCGGCTATAATATTGCAGTAGACACAGTTCATATAATTATTTACAGGCTTACCTTATCAAACATTTTGCAATCTTCAATAATTTGGTATAATGTCAGTGAGTCACTCACTGTTGGGGGAAAATAGAGCAATCAGTGAAGCGTGTATTGTATAAGAATAAAGCCTGATGTCTACACCTGACTGACTAGAAACGAACTGGAAGTGAGATCAGCTAACCTCTCCAGGTCATAAGCCTCTATATCCACCATCTTTGTTTCACAAGTTGGCAACAAGTATGGCGGCTTGGGGGTGTTAACTTTTTTTTAATTTAAATATTTCGGTATCTTTGTAACCGGAGTTCAGCTTTAAACAAATCACGACAATTTTTGTAAAGTGAAGCGCGTTTTCGAGTGAGGGCTTCATTAATAAATATCTTATAATTTTGGGTGAGGTTTCTCTGTTTTGAGGTGCGTTTAGAACCATATATCCTTGCCCTGTCTCTGTAACTAATAAAGCGTACTATTATATCTTGGCCATGTTCTTTGCGTTCGGCTCCAACCCGATGAGTTCTGTCAATTTGGCTTAGTGTAAGTTTGGCCTGTTTTTCAGAAAGTATGTCATTGTTAATAATATTTAAAACTATAGTATCAGTGTTTTCGTCGGGTGTTTCGGGGATGCCACTAAATTTTAGGCATGTCCGTCCGGAATACTGTTCTAAGTCATCGACTCGGTTCTCTAAATCATCAATACGATTGTGTAGGGGTCTGTTAATGTTGGATGAATTATTTTTATAATGTGGTCCATGATCGAATCTCGTTTGAAAAATTCACCAACGAACGACTTGAAGGATTCTTCGTTCGCAAGAACATCATCTAGAAACTTGGAAATGCTATGGGAACTGGCACTCGACTCAAAATTTTCACGTTTACGTTTTATGGAAACAGACCGACCTCTATGTTTGGATACAACTGGTTCTTTCACTTTAGGCATGTTTGGTGTTGTAGTGTATTAAACGAGCCTGGCTGTTATAAAAAAACTACTCACAACAATCTCACTCAAGTGAGTATATGTCAACTGAGGAAAATATCTACCTTTTAAACATCAAAATTTTTAAAATCGGCTCTACATAAAGTTAATCTAATTTCACAGAACACTTCGTCTTCATACTTATCTAAGCTGTGCAGTTTTTAGAACCATAATTTAAAGTATATCACTCATGATTTATAATAACTCGCTATGACCAGGTACACGTCTAACTTCTGACGGGGGTCATTCGATTTAACCAATCAGTAAAGAAGTCAAGGTATTCAAAGAAAAAAGAATTAGTAAAATAGGTGAAATAGTCACAAAGTTACAGCAAAGTAGGTCAAATGCATTTGTTCGTAAAATTCGGTGTTTTCGGATGCGAAAAACGTTTTAAAAATATATTCACCCAACAGCCACCACCCATTTTTGGGGGGTAGGTAAAAGTTTCAGAAAGATCCTATGAGTAGATTCTGAGAAATCCGTTGGTACCTAGGAACCCTAAAATTTTCAAAGCCATACCTGCATTTGTTCAAGTCGTTTGTTCGTGGCACCTGCCATTCGTGTATTCTAAGTCAATTTATAAGGCTTCCATAAATATTCTTTTGCCCGGTGCAATGTTTTTAACTATATTTAGACCTATAACTTCGCCATTTTTTGACCAATTTTACGAACACCCGACCCCATGCGCGCACTATATCATAAAGCCTGTTATTGGGTCAACTGGTGTGGTTTCGAATCCCCGGTTGTACGTGGCAAGGAGTAAGGTCGCCTCTCCAGCCTTGGGGGTGGGGGGTCGCCGGGTCCTCCGATTTCTTCCCAAGCGAATTTATTAAATAAAAGTAAACCACATGTTAGTCCCGAAATTAACCGTTGGGGATCATGTGGTTAGCCAGGTTTTCCGACGTGGCGCGGTTTCCCCTTCTCGGTGATGCAGGAGGGATCGCCTGAGTGACAAAGGACACCTGACTAGTCGTTTTGATGGTTAAAAAAACCGAGGTCCCGTGTAAACATTGGCGTGCACGTAAAAGATCCCTTGGTAGTTGGAATTCAGTTGCTGTCCGGGCAAAAATTTCCCTCACAGCACACTGTATGGCGTATGCCAGTCGTTTGCTCTTGGCACCTGTCGTTACGGCTTACATAAGGGAAAAAAGGTGGAATTTCGCCGCGAAACCGACACCGATTGTCCGGAAACCATGAAATTTGGACACAATACGCCCATTACCAGTAGACATAAAGCATGGGATATTTACTTATATGAATTATGTTTCACCATTGACGCACCAGTAACAGAAATTGGTTCCCAGTAAAACACCTTTATTTCAAAAATTGCTCTCTCTGTATGCTCTATACGCTTCTTATACGTTGGTTATACGTACAGATTGTATCCACTCTTACTGCAATGAAAGATGCCGTTTTCAATTTTCTATCCCTTTGTTTTCCCACTCCTGATATTTAGGACTGTGGCGCAATGGTTTCATATATCAGACTGCAATGAAAGATGCCGTTTTCAATTTTCGATCCCTTTGTTTTCCCACTCCTGATATTTAGGACACTGGCGCAATGGTTTCATATATCAGACTACAGATTAGACTCTCCGTAAAACAAGTTTTAACATAAATATTACGATGACTTTTCGAGAATAATATCTCTAAAAATGGTCCAAATCGTAAAAATACGACGTTTTGGATTTTCAATCTCGGTTTTAGACTACTCATGACATTTAGAGAAATTGTACAATGGTTTCACACAAAACACCATCTATTAGACTGTCGATTAACAAAGTTTAAAAAAATCGATGGCGGCGTTTCCGAGAAACATGCGTCCAAAGTTGCCCGAAATCGTAAAAAACGTCACATCCCGAAGTCCAATATTTTTTTCAATTTTTGATAGAAACTTGTCGCTATAGTATCATCTGGTAGACAATTTAATTGGTTATCAAACGACATAATAATTTAACTACTCGGTAAAGAACCAATGAATACATCGCATTTTCCGCACAGTCCCCCATTTTTTGGAATTTGGTCAAAGTTCGGATACCTTTCTTGACTACTTCTGGTGATTAGAGGCTTTTCTTTGATAGTTTAAAGACTGGAGAAGACCTTTAAAAAAAAAAACCTCTACGATTTGACCAAAATGCGAAAAAAAGTGAAACATCAAAGTTAACATTTCAGAACAAAACAGATATTGTTGGAATCGGATTGATGTCAGCTATTCAAAAATATAAGTCAAATTTCAAAATTCAAAAAAAATAACAATATTACAAAAAATTTGAAAATTTTCCAATTTTCACCGAAATAATAAGAGCGACAAAGTTTCTAGAATCGACGAATTTCAACTGCTATCTGCTTAGACATGTCTCCAGGTATCCCAAAATGTAAATATCTGAAAAATCGGTTAAGAATAAACAGAATTATAGCCGATTTTCAATTTGCGTGAACGTTAAAGAGTTGACGAATTTCCGCTATGCGCACAAGTTTCAAAATAGCTTTAAGCAGTAGCTGCACACCACTTTTTCGACAGAAAATGAAATTTCAAATCTCTATCTCTTATAGTTGCTGAGATCTAGCTTCCCCCAATAAAAAAAATAATAACTAGATCTGCTACTGTCCCATGCAGATATGAAAGCTTTCATATTCATCGTCACGTGTATCTTTAAAAAAATAACAAAAACAAAAAAATATTAAAATTGGTCAAAAATTAATACCCGACTGACTTTAAATTTATGCAGTGTTTAAGGTCATGAGAAAAAGAAGAATATGGATTTTCAAGGATATCTTCAAAAAAAACTTGAGATCAAGGGTAATAAATCTGGCAGAAACTTTCGGATATCCTTGAAAATCCATATGCTTCTTTAAAGTCATTCGGGTATTTACTTTAGCCTCTAGAGAGTTCACAAGAAATTGTGGACGACGAACGGGCGGACCGACGGACGGCCGGTCGGGGGCGACGGCAATATACGACCACATTTCCATATGCTTGTTCGTCTCATGACCTTAAACACTGTGCATAAATTTAAAGTCAATCGGGTATTAACTTTAGCCTCTAGAGCGTTTACAAGAAATTGTGGACGACGAACGGACGTGGGCGTATAATTAAAATATACGAAAACCATTATTATTATTATGAACTGCAGCGTAAGGCACGAAGTGCCGAGTGTTGGAGTTCGTTTGAGTGTCTTGTAATTCGAGTCTAGAGTCAACAAATGCAAATGGCGCCGAACGGCAAAATTTTATCTCTCGTGGGAAGCTTAAGGTCGGTAAAATGAATAGTTATTGGTCGATTTAGCTGAAATTTGGTTTGAGGTCATTGCTAGCCCATCCCCTATCCCACTAAAAATTTCAAGTCTCTACGACTTGGGTTACTGAAATAGAACTGATTTTTCACTATTGTTTATTTTCAATTCAAAATGGCGTCTATCAGTTGACCTAAATAAAAAATTCTATTCCCGGCAGCAGTAATTCGAATTTTCTAAATATTCAAATGCCAAACATTCGACCACGAGCCAGCCTATCCTGTAATGTATTTTCGTTAATAGAAGATATATTCTCTAAGCCACCAACAATTGTGTATGTTTTCAAGCCCATGAATGTGGATTTTTCACTATTGCTCATTTTCAATTCAAAATTGCGTCCATCATTTGCCAAAAATGAAAATTATATTCCCGACAATTTTTCGGCCTTTCTAAAGGGATTCGGAAAATATAATTGCCTTGTCTGTAAGTAATATATCAACAAAGGAGTATCGATTTTCACATTTCAAGATGGTGGCACTTTCGTTCTGTGCTACAATTTCCATTTTTTGTGTAAGAATCAGTAGTGCCGTAGCTAGTAAAAAAAAATTTCAAGGCAATCTGACCTATATTTCGTCGATTTTTTTTGAAAATTTGATCCTTAATATCACCGAGGGGAGATAATTTAGAAATTTTCTAATGACATTTTTAAAGTCACGTGAGCGAGATCTACTTACATACTATATTTCATAAAAATCGTGCAACTATTAAAGAAGTTGTCATTTTGATTTAACTGGCGCATCTTGAGTCCTAATGATCTCAGGGTAAAGCATTCCTACCATCATCATATTTGTGAAATAAATATAATACAAAAGATGATAGCAAACGAAATATAAGAGATGGAAAATAGGAGTATACAATAAGCAGGATGAAATTATAATACAAAAGATGGCGGGCCAATCCTTGTTGTTTCCCGCCTTTCGATGAAAGTGGAGGACTATTAAAATGGGTCCGTCTTGTCTGTCTGTCCGTCACACATTTTGGGACACAATAACTCGCTTTCTAATTGAACTAAAATGTTCAAACTTAGGGTAAGCAATTTGATTGGTTGATGTTCGGGTCACGATAACTTTAATTCTAATTAGGTGAGAGTTTGGACATTTGGTGTATAGATTTATTACATCAATACATACCTTGACTAAATTCAATAATGAACATTATCTGCTGTGAGTAAGCAGAGTGATACGCAGTTTGATTGGTCGAGACTTTGAAACACAATAACTGTCCTAATTTTAGGTAGAATATTCAAATTTGGTGTAGGCGTTCATAAGTTGGATGCCTTGATGAAGTTCGATGATGAGAACAGTGTCTGCTTAGGGTAAGAAGAGATAAGGAATCTGATTGGTTAAAGCTTTGGGGCAAGGGTGAGAGCGATGGAACTTCGAATATAAATTCATAATATCATTACCGTGAACAAGATGGTGCGAGGGGGGTTGGAATGGCTAAGTGGTCTAGAGTGCCGCGCTTCGACCTCTAGCTGGCCGGTCACCTCTGGCTTGCGGCTGTGGTTTCGAGCCCTGGTGTGAGCGTATGTGACATGGAGATAGGGGCGCCTTTTCAACCTCGTGGGTTTACTCCGGGCACTCCCGTTTCCTCCCACTGCTAAAGACCCCTGTAACAAAGCGATATCATTTATGATTTAGGTGCATTGAACATTTTGAACTCTGCTAGTTTTGACATTACATGATTTTGACTTTCACCTCATATAAAACTGTTGTCCAGTCACGATCTTATTAAATCTAATTAATTCAATATGTCCATTACAAGCTATACATGATCTGTGTACAAGATCCACACGACTTCAAATGTTTATGCACATGCCGCGACGAGATAAAAGAAACAATTGCAGATATGAACATCTGTGTAACGGGTATATATTGAGGAGTTCCCTCACAGTTAAAAGCTAAGAGCCGAGAGAGAAGGAAGGCTTGCACGAGTGTAGGGACTCACCCGAGTCCAGCCGCTGCCTTGGCAGAGGGGCAGTATAGTAAATGTTGTATTATGTAGATGTGTTCCTGTAGAAGACTAGTAGATTTAATATTAAGTAGATGTGTTCGTGTCGTAGCCTAGTTCTTATAGTTTTAAGTACCTGTATTACAGTATTATGTAGATGTGCACCTGGTGTAAATAAATCCTTTATCTAAGAAACTCCTATCTGTTTTCACTACGATAGTGTTACAGATATTAGTTATTGGTGCTATCGACCTACAAGACCCCATGGAGGTATTCCCGTGATAACGAAGAAAATCCCGCGTGGCAGACAAAAGAGGTTTTACCGCTACAGACATCCGATGAGTTGGTGGAAAAAAAAGAATTAAAAACAATGCATGACTAAAACGTTTTTTTTGTGAAACCGTGGGTGGCAGGCACGGTTTCAGTGATATGAAATTTCATAATTCAAGGATGGAAACACGGAGAAATGAAGAAAATCACCAAGCACGGAGAAATCAAAGAAAAAAAACATAAAAAAACCTTTCGGATCTATGGCGACAGAAATTGTGTGTGATTTTGGTTTTAAGGTGAGTCATTTTGTTTTTAAAAGAATATAAATTATAATTGTTTGTTTTTGAACACATATTTTGGTTTTTAAAATTAGTCGTAACAAAGTATTAAGAGGTGTATGTTGAAAAGTAAAATATTTTGTGATAGTTTGGCTGGAATTGAGTTAAGTTCCTAATTAGGAAATTCTTGAATAGACGGTTGAATGGATTTTTCGTCGTCCATCGCTATATTTGCGGTGAAGATATTAACTCACAAACAATCACATAATAGGCATGGTTCTATCTCCTATATTGTTTTGTGTGTGTTTTTTATATACCCCGACGTAACAGGAAATTTTTTTTTAATGGGTTTTTGCCTCGTAAATTCGAGAGTTTTGTGTATTTGTGCCTCGTAAATTCGAGCGTTTTTTGTATTCCTATTAAGAGGAATCGGTTTTTATACACTCAAGGAAGAAGGGTCGCGCTTAGGTTAGAAGCGTATATATGTGGTGTTTTTTTTGTTTAAGAAATAGAGAGATGAACCGTTGTTAATTTTGATAAGTCCTTGAAAAATATCTTATTTAGGATTAGTAAAATGTGTTCAAATCATTCATTATCATTTATCTCGAGTAAAACACAATATGGCAAAATCCTATGTTAATTCTTTTTTCTTTAAATTATATTTTGATTGTATGATTTTCCTTTTTGTAATGTTTAGAAATGACGTTGATATTGTGTGTGTTCTTATGATATCGTGTATTATATTATCATTTAATATATTTGAAGTCAGTGTCCCACATGTGAGAATGGTGTTATTAATGTTAGTTTGTTATTTACTTAGTAAATATGTTATTTACTTAGTAAATATGTTATTTACTTAGTAAATATGTTATTTACTTAGTAAATAACTTGTGGGAAGGGTAGGAAATGTAGCAAAGCGATATCATTTATGATTTAGGTCCATTGAACTTATTGAACTCTGCTAGTTTTAACATTACATGATTTTGACTTTCCCCTCATATAAAACTGTTGTCCAGTCACGATGTGTTCGTGTCGTAGCCTAGTTCTTAAAGTTTTAAGTACCTGTATTACAGTATTATGTAGATGTGCACCTGGTGTAAATAAATCCTTTATCTACGAAACTCTTATCTGTTTCCACTACGATAGTGTTACATCCCTACGTGAAATAAACATTGAAAACCATATGTTAGTCCCAAAATGACCTAGTTTGTATTGAGTGGACGTTAAACCCCATATCTCTCTCTCCCTCTCACTCTTTCTCTCTCTCTCTCTCTCTCTCTTAGATGGCGCGAATTGTCTGCTTAGGCTGAGAAGCGATAAGCAATTTGATTGGATAAGACTTTGGAACACACAACTCTGTATTTTATTGAGGTAGAATGTTAAACTTGATGGTCATTAGGGGAATGTCTTGACTGAGTTCAAAGATAAACATTTCGAGCTAAAGCTAAGCTAATCAATTTCATTGAACAAAATAATCTTGAAACTGACAGAGAATGGTGAAACTTGTGTATAGTTTGATTGCTCGATACTTTTGAAAAAAATAAATGCGATTAATAAATATTATACAAACTGACTGCCACACTGTATTTATCAATTTAAAAAATCGGAAAGAAGGCCTCTTGCCTTTTAGCGATAGTAAAGGTCAAAGCCATATAATCGTGCCCAGTCCACGGCATATTTCTACTTCCGTGTTTTGAAGGGGCGAAAAGTAGAAATTATGAATGGTAGTTATAGGCCACTTGGTTTAGTTTATTTCACTATATTATACCAAATTATTTGCCTCACCGTATAAAATGTATTTTCCCATTGGCTTTAGAAGACTGATACCTCTATTAGTATCATCACCACATAAACAATCTAACACTATATCTACACCTTGCGGAAATACTCTGAAATAATCACCAAAATAAATATTCATTTCCATGTTAAAAGTTATAACATCAGTAGCATATTTTATGAATTATCTTTGGGCCATTGGGGCACAATTGTAAAACTAAGTTGATACAAAAAGAATTAAGAAAACGACATTAAAAATATCAAAACGGTTTTATTTTAAAGAAAATTTTACCCAATTTCCAAAATTAATGTCTACAAAGAAAATACAGAAGGAAACGCAATGTATAAATAGACAAAAAAAAAGCATTAACAAGATATTAGACCATCGGTGAACTTACTTTCTAACTTCTTGACAATAATCAGTCGCATGGTCATAAATATGAGTTAAATTGTCCCTGACAGAATCATGTTTTCCGGCAGAAGCGGTTCCAAAAACAGTAACATCTTCTACTGTTTTACACAGCTGACATATTGCTGTTCCCTGGAAAAACAGAATGGGGATCTTCGTGACAATCAAAACGTTTTGGGTTTTCTTTTGTTTGTGGCAAAGCCTTTCACAGGGATTTAGAACTCTTTGAATAAAGTGGTGTTATCTCGATGATTGGGTTGACAGCCTGTCTTCGTGAACATTCCACGTCTTATGTATTGAACCGATTTGTGTTCTGACATAGATAGCCAAACAAAAACAAGTAGCTACGATAGTATTATATGAATCAGGGACCGACAATAGCGTCATCGCCGCCATCTTTGAATTGTAATGGCATATCAAAAACGAAGTCGGTCAATCGATGTGCAAGGAACAAGCGTGTAAAGCTTCATGTCGATCTTGCTTGGCGGATCCTTAGGCCTTTTAATTGAACACCATCAACAAGAAGATCAACAATATGAATAGCGCTTGAGGGCCAGTTAATGGTCCAATTATTAAACAGGTGTTTTTTTCTTATTCTTCCAATAAAATGTTTACTTTACAGAAATGTTCCATCTAACATGTGACAACAGTACCCCAGCTAACCCACAATTCCCCAACGAAGTATATAAAATCATAATAATGTATAATAAAGAAAAAACAATAATTTGACGAAGTCGACAGTAAATGTATAGTAGGGTGTAATTTGTAAATATTTAGTTGTTTATATGTAAATAAAGTTTATGTAATAATGCGGTTGCTTCTCGTGTCAGCTTGGTGTCTTAGAAGCTAGCCAAGATGTAGTGTCCAGTGTGTGTGTGTGTTGTATTGTTTTAGTGAGTTGTTTTAATGAATTCACACAGCTTGCACCTTGTTTGAAATATCACTTCATTCTTGACATAACTCATGACAAGACCTTTGTATCTACTTTAACTTCTACGGGTATATTATATTAACTAATGTTAGGGGCCATCCATAAAGTAAGTACGCTTGAAAGGGGGGAGGGGGGTCACGCCAAAAGCGTACAGGTGCGTACAGGGGGGGGGGTCATTGATTTTTTATTTTTAACTCTAATTTCGGGACTTGCGCACTTCCCTCACATACGTTCGACGCGTGCTGCTTTCCTGATATTATTGTTATATAGTCATTGTATATGTATCTCAGTATAGATGTTTTCACAATGGTATTCGCTGGCTCAGACATTCGCTCAGACGAATGAATCAAACTTCGGATGACGAATGAATCAAACTTCGTTTGGCGCAATTTTGGAGATGGGGGCATCTTCTGCTTCGTCTCAGACTGCCTTGTCAGCGCTATGTCATGCTCTATCTGTTTAATACAAAAGACGACCTGTGGATTCACACGTCAGACCTTTGACCCGGCCCAGAATTCAACGCAAACACATCGCGAGATGGCTTTTACTTGCGATTCCCGGTCCCAGGGTTAAACACTAGTTAAAATCCGTTTAATTATATATCGGACTCCTCCTGATTTATACGATTGTTTTCCCGGGATTGCGTACGGGCGTACAGGGGGGGGGGGGGTTAAGCCAAAAGCGTACTGGAACGTACAGGAGGGGGGGGGGAGGGTCTGAATTTTACCCATTTTGAGCGTACGTACTTTATGGATGGCCCCTTATCAAGTTCTAGTTATCAGTAAATATATTGAGTATAAACACAAACACATAATATGGAACACAATTACTATTTTAATTAAAGCGACGTTTCGTTGAGGATTCTCTCAACGTTTTTAAGCTTGTGTAATGCTTAGGCATCAACAACTTCAAAAAATCAATCCTGGCTAAAAGTGATGCAAACTCAAATACGGAAATATGCAATTGTAGAAATCGTAAAAGTTGCCCCTTACCAAAAAAGTGTTTGACAGAGTCAATAATATACCAAGCGACAGTCTCCGCTAACAACAAACTAGAAGAAACCTATGTAGGCCTCACGGAGGGCCCCTTGAAAACGGGATTTAAAAACCACACCCATTCTTTTAGAAACACTAAGTTGAAAAACAGCACAGAATTGAGTAAATACATATGGAAACTTACAGACGAAAATATAAATTACAGCATCACATGGGAAATTTTAAAGAATTCCAAACCGTACAGCCCGTCCACAAATAGATGCAACATATGCATATGGGAGAAATATTTTTTTATTTGCAAACCAGAACTTTCCACCTCAAACAGAAGATATGAGCTTGTTTCTACATGCAGGCATCTTCATAAATATTTACTGCAGAACTTTAAAATAAAATAACACATTATTTTATTGTATATATTTTCTAAGGAACATAAGTATGTTTTTATAATTGTCTTGTTTCGTCAGTTAATCTTAAATGGACTATCCCGATTTAAACAGGGCCTAAAAAATAAAAGTACGAGTACGTATGAAATTTTAACGCCAAAATATAGTGGAGGGGTGTATTTACCGTGGCTCAAAATTTCAGCTCAGAATGTTGGGTCGTTTGGTCGTGAACGTCAAAACTGCTTATCCGGACACGTAACCCTTTCAAGATTTCTTTTCAATTTTTGGGTTGGGTGAACTTATAATCCACTTCGGTCCCTTTGGAAGTCTATGCAGTGAATGACCCGTGTGCTGTACTTGATGACAAAAGGAAAATTTCACCTACACATTATTTTTATAAAATAAAGTCTGGTTTTATCCAGACACCGCATAATATAGCTTAGGACACCGATCTCTATTTCCAGATGAAGACTGACGTGTTTAAGTTGTTTGAAAACGTATCACATATATTGAGTTAGTTGCTCGGTCCTGAGGTAGAGGATTGTAAGGAATTGAGTTAGTTGCTCGGTCCTGAGGTAGAGGATTGTAAGGGATTTTAGCACCAAATTAAGCAGTTTTATTCCCAAAAATATTATCGGGGCTGGCCCTTTAATGTAAATTGTGACAATAGGTCATACATGTAGTAAATTTAGTAGCCGACAATATTTAAAGCTTGGTTTATCCAAGACACAGATGTTTTAGCAGTTATAATAGCTTTCTTTAATAATGTGTACTGTTGACGTCACGCCCGTCAACCGTTGCCATGCCTTGTATATTCAAGCTTCATTTGTATTTTTCTTCTGATGAGTGTTTCCAAATCAAATTGTGAAGAAGTGAGAATTCGTCTCAAGTTCGGGGTTGTTTTAGACTGTTGACCACATTTGTTTTGTTCATCATATATTTAAGTTTTTCACTTTTAAATAATTGCGGTAAATGTTATCTAATTATAGGGGCCATCCATAAAATACGTACACTCGAAGGGGGGGGGGGGGCACGCTAAAAACGTACAGGTGCGTACAGGGGGGGAGGGGCATTGGCAAAACGTACGTACGCTTGATTTTTTTATTTTTAACTCTTATTTCGGGACGTGCGCACTTCCCTCACATTCGACGCGTACTGCTTTCCTGATATTATTGTTATATAGTCATTGTATGTATAAGTATAGATGTTTTCACAACGGTATTCGCTGGCTTCGTGTCGGGCTGCCTTGTCAGCGCTATGTCATGCTCTATCTGTTTAGTACAAAAGACGACCTGTGGATCCACACGTCAGACCTTTGACTTGGCCCAGAATTCAACGCACTCTGACATGCGCAAACACATCGCGAGATGGCTTTTACTTGCGATTCCCGGTCCAGGGTTAAACACTAGTTAAAATTCGTTTAATTATATATCTGACTCCTCCTGATTTATACGATTTTTTTCCCGGGATTCCGTACGGGCGTACAGGGGGGGGGGGATGCCAAAAGCGTACAGGAGCGTACAGGGGGGAGGGGATCTGAATTTTACCCATTTTGAGCGTACGTTCTTTATGGATGGCCCCATATCACATTTACCGCAATTATTTAAAAGTGAAAAACTCAAAAGTTAAAATTCCGAATTAAAGAAATAGATGGGGAAAATGAAAGATCTAAGAAGATCCGAACAATGTTATTTCTCCAAAAGTTTCAAGGCCATGTAGAAATAATGGAAGTCAATTCAGAAAACCATAAACTTTGTTATTTAAATATTGACAACATCAAGGCATCCCTGTGACAAATTTGGGAAGACAAATGTAAGGAGGATAACACAGATCTGATAAAAGCTTGGGAAGACAAGGGGAATTGGTTGGCTTCATACGAGTCAAAGTATGGCATTAGTTTTTTTAAGCCCAGCACACGACAGAAGGCTAAACAATCGGAGAAAGGGCGAGGGCCAATAAGAATGATAGGACCAAAAGAGTATCCCCATGACGAGAAATGTCTTCGGAATATTCCCACCAACAAAACAAGCACATAAAAAGATCAATTAGTCCTAAGGAAACATGCTCCACAAGCCCCTGTAGATGTCCAAACAAACCAAATTCTCCGCGAGAGAAATATGTGACATTTTCCGAGGTAGTCAAAAGGAAACAAAATAATAAAAATATGATGAAGAAAGAAAATAACCATTTTTTTAGGAATGAGCCAAAGCCCACAGAGAGACAAGTGGAAACAGAAAATGCGGAGGTAAATAAAGATCCTAAAATCATCAACACAGCATAAACATTACTTTCAGAAACAGATATAAAATATAACGGTATTCGCTGGCTTCGTGTCGGGCTGCCTTGTCAGCGCTATGTCATGCTCTATCTGTTTAGTACAAAAGACGACCTGTGGATCCACACGTCAGACCTTTGACTTGGCCCAGAATTCAACGCACTCTGACATGCGCAAACACATCGCGAGATGGCTTTTACTTGCGATTCCCGGTCCAGGGTTAAACACTAGTTAAAATTCGTTTAATTATATATCTGACTCCTCCTGATTTATACGATTTTTTTCCCAGGATTCCGCACGGGCGTACAGGGGGGGGGGTATGCCAAAAGCGTACAGGAGCGTACAGGGGGGAGGGGATCTGAATTTTACCCATTTTGAGCGTACGTTCTTTATGGATGGCCCCATATCACATTTACCGCAATTATTTAAAAGTGAAAAACTCAAAAGTTAAAATTCCGAATTAAAGAAATAGATGGGGAAAATGAAAGATCTAAGAAGATCCGAACAATGTTATTTCTCCAAAAGTTTCAAGGCCATGTAGAAATAATGGAAGTCAATTCAGAAAACCATAAACTTTGTTATTTAAATATTGACAACATCAAGGCATCCCTGTGACAAATTTGGGAAGACAAATGTAAGGAGGATAACACAGATCTGAAAAAAGCTTGGGAAGACAAGGGGAATTGGTTGGCTTCATACGAGTCAAAGTATGGCATTAGTTTTTTTAAGCCCAGCACACGACAGAAGGCTAAACAATCGGAGAAAGGGCGAGGGCCAATAAGAATGATAGGACCCAAAGAGTATCCCCATGACGAGAAATGTCTTCGGAATATTCCCACCAACAAAACAAGCACATAAAAAGATCAATTAGTCCTAAGGAAACATACTCCACAAGCCCCTGTAGATGTCCAAACAAACCAAATTCTCCGCGAGAGAAATATGTGACATTTTCCGAGGTAGTCAAAAGGAAACCAAAAAATAAAAATATGATGAAGAAAGAAAATAACCATTTTTTTAAGAATGAGCCAAAGCCCACAGAGAGACAAGTGGAAACAGAAAATGCGGAGGTAAATAAAGATCCTAAAATCATCAACACAGCATAAACATTACTTTCAGAAACAGATATAAAATTATTGTCTAGGGGATTTAAATTTACTCCTACTCCTAAACAAAACAAAGAACTCCTAAAATCAGAATTATCAAGCTTTTGTCGAAAACTTCGATTGGCGGAATATTTTACGGATTTTCCACATTCAAATCAAGATGGGAATTGTGTACAGGAAAGTGAATCGGACAGTCTAGTCCGTAATAAATCTCAGTTCACACCCAATCCAGGTAGAGACGTTCACCTAGACAATTATATTCATCCAATATTAGATCAGGGTATCCCGTCAAAGGCTTGCAAATCAAATATATCACCTCTAGAGAGAAGTAGCTTACATAAACTATCAAATAATGGGGATATAATTATCAAAGAAGCCGATAAAGGGGTGCTATTGTGTTGATGAACAAACTGTACTATAGACAGAAAATTATAGAATTATTAGGGGATTCTAATTACTATACATTGTCAAATTTAAGTAGGGAACAGAAAGTGAAAAATACAGTAATTAGATTTATAGGCAATCATAGAGGTGAAATAACAGATAAAGAATATGCTTACTTGACAAAATTTGAGTCTAACCATGCGAATTTTTATGGACACCAAAGATTCATAAAAGCAACGAAATTCGTAATGCAGTAATGGAATAGGTAGTTTACATAAGATATCTATATCATCTCGTATATAGCTCTTGATGTGCTTACATAGAGGTTTTAGAATAATGTCTATAAAATTACTTAAACGTTGTGTTGAGCTATTTGGTCCACCTACAACAGGTCTAAAGTTCAAATCAGTAGGGTATTCCAGTGATAGTCGAAGGAGGCTTTATTAAAATAAATGAATCACATGATTTTCATGTAAAACAAAGCATGACGTGCAAATAAAAAAAATGTAATTTATCTCATTGTATGTTGTGGTTGTGAAGGGAAATACATTTGGAAAACAGAAGGTCAAATGAACCTTCGAATGAACCTTCATAGATCGCAAATTAAGATTCCAAGTAATCGAACAATACCTTTAAGTGCACACATCGACACGTGTGGAGGTAAAAATTCACCGTATTTCCCTTGTACATATTGAACTTTTTAAATAATGATTTACTTGAATGTAAAGAAAATTATTTCATCAAAAAGTACAAACCAGAATTAAATAAACGTATATTATAGTGAGAGATGAAATAATTATCTTTTTATTGATTAATTACTAAATGTAGATATATGTAAATATTATTATGTTGTATTTCATATATTTAAAGTAACGTCACGACGTTGCGTCCATTGTTCTACGTAATAAAAATGGTCTGATGATGTTCAGTACGAACAGAAAGCGCTAGCCGTTCAATTAATATTTTGGTGTCTTTCTTTAGTTGGTGTAATTAAAATATAGTCTTTTCATCCAAATCTTAGTATTTTTGGTATATAAACCTGAGAGTTGAATTTAGAATCTTTTAAAAGCTAGGAGTCTAACTATATAGAAGCATTAAGAACGCCTAAAAAAACGAATATCTCTACTTGTATTACTTTTATTTCAACATATAATCCTCGACACAATAATTTTTTTCAACATATTAATGATACTAAGAATGTTCTCCTTTCTAATGATAATCTTAATAATCAATTTCATGGCATAGATTTCATTAATAGTAAACGTCAGCCCTCTATCTTAAGAAAATACTCACTAGAGCAAAATTTCAAGCTTCTAGTAATGCAACGTTTACTACTTCTAAATGTCTTGGCTTACTTTGTAAATGTTGCCAACACATGATTCTTGATACTAAATTCACTTTTTCTAATACCAATTATACGTTTAGAATTAATAATAATATGAATTGTAGTACTAAAAATTTAATTTATGTTCTTATCTGCAATAATTGTCAGAAATTCTATTTGGGAGAATGTGGCACTGAATTACGTGCACGCGTCCGAGTTCATAGGCAGCAGAGTTTACAAACTAATCCTGTTTTAAAAGTCTCTAAACATTTATATACTTGTGCTATGAATTTAAACATTAAATTTAGTATTTTTCCTTTTTACAAAGTCAACATTGACAATACTATCAAGAGACGAAATATGGAAGTACACCTTATTGACCGGTTCAAACCAGATCGAAATGCTTAATTTGCCCCCTCCCCATCGTATTTAATTTTAAATAATCTTAAAATATATATATATATATATATATACCAAAAATACTAAGATTTGGATGGAAAGACTATATTTTAATTACAATTACATATTTGCTAAGATCTTTCGGCCTTACGGCGTCTTCAGAGCTATGTAAAAAGACAATAATGTCGCTTAGTTACATAATAGCGCGGCGTCAATAAGGGGACATAACTCCAATATTTCCTGATCAGGGGATATAACTCCTATATTTCCTAATCAAAGGGGTAATTTTATAATCATAATGATTTTCATTTCAAACGGCGGTTCAGTTTAGGAGAAAATAACTCTATCAGTCTGTTCTCTTTGGCTTCCAATATTTGTTCATTTATGAAATTTAACTTATATATTGGCGCGACTTTGAACTTTCCTTTACCACATATGTCTAGATGGCCACTTAGTGGAATTGTCCTGTTTTCTGGGTGGAGTATCTGGGACCTGTGCAGGTTCATTCTAAGGTTCAATTGTTGGTCGCTTTTGCCTATATAGTTTTCACCGCATCCCGAGCAACGTAACAAATAAACAACATGTTTAGTTTTGCAGTTCATGTTTTGTTTAACACTGAATACTCGGTTTTTTGGCATGGCGAATGTAGAGCCTTCCATGATGTCATTACATACTGTACACCGTTTATCACCACATTTTGATACGCGTGACATTTCCGTAGTTTCATTAATATCAAACCGAGAAGATGTCAATATTTTCCGAAGATTTGCTGGTTGTTTATAGCTGCTAATGAAATTTGTTTTCGAAACAATCTTTTTCATTTTCGGGCAATTTACAGCATTGGCTTGTTTATATCGATGATGTTTATTGGTCGGTTGTGGTGTGGATTGAATGTAGTCACTAAAGTCATGATGTTGTCATTTTTCTCCTTCCGCTTTGGGACTCATAACGTTTCCTGGTCTTATTTTAATGCTGTCTGTATCGCATTATCGATCAATTTTACGGGATAGTCTTGTTTTATAAGAAATAGCTTCAATTCGTCAAGCCTTTGTTGTTTCCACGCTTCGTTCGATACAATTGTACATACGCGCCTCGCTAAGTTGTACGGGATGTTACGTGTTTTGTATCAGTATCTTTATAATATATGTCGGATTCAATAATGTTCCCGTTTTTGATTACCATTATGTCTAAAAATGGTATTCTCCTCTCTGTACTAGTTTCCATTGTAAATTGGATATTCGGATGAATATTATTGATTATATCATAAAATATTAAAAGATTGTCAAATGATTGGAGCCAGATGAAGAAACAATCTTCTAAATATCGTTGCCATTGTTTTTAAAAATATGTTCTGGTCTCCAAGTCAAATGTTTCTTCTACTTTTGTAGCAATGGTTAATTCTAAATATCCAAGAACTAAAATTGCCAGCGAGGGTGAGAATTTGCTACCCATTGCACAGCCAATAAGTTGTTTATAATAGTTAGAATCAAAATAAAAGCAATTGTTTTCTAATATAAAGTCGATATAAAAGACTCTGAAAAACGTTCTTCTCTATCGTTTGGATATTTAGATAACCAATGCTTTACAGTTGTTAGTCCTAAAACATGTGGTATATTCGAATACAGAGGATAACAACCCTCGCCCACCTAGAGATGATCAGTGGAGGGAGGTTTCTCAAAAAAAGACATCTAAATGCAATAACCACAAAGGTTATCCTGGTCATAACAAGTACAACCAGTCTGAATATAGGCCTTTTTAGACCAGGGCCACAGCAAACCACGAAAACCACCAAACAAGCAACATTTTCAACAGAGCGGGAGACATGCACCCAACGAATTTAATCAAGGGGAATTCCAAGGGAGGAAATACGTACAGAGGGAATACGAACAGAGGAAATACCGACAGGGGGAGGATCAGCAAAGGGACAGCTATCAACCCAGGGATTATCAAGAGAGAGACTACCAACACAAACGATATCAGCAACGAGGAAACCAACAGAGGAAAGAATCTCCACAGAGGAACAACCAACGGAATCGATCCCAAAGGAGAAAAGAAATCCTAAAATTATTAATATTTCTTCCCATAGTTTTACCGAAATTGAAATTCGACTTTTGCAAAGGGGGTTGAAATTCACACCTACGCCTAATACCAACATATGTGAAGAATTTGGAGAATTAAATCTATCTAAAGAGGATTTAGTGCGCAACAAAAGTTGTTATAATCCACGTCGCCGAAAGGACAAAACTTTAGATAAATATATTGATTTTCTGAACGATTTACCCCTACCAGAGAAGATAAATGTGAGAAACAATATTAATAACGACGAATATAAAGCAATTAATAGCTTACAGAATAATGATTCTATTATCATCAAAGAATCGGACAAAGGCGGGGCCATAATTTTAATGGATGTCGACTTTCATGAATCTAAGATTCTCAATTTTTTGGAAAATAGAAGTACTTATCTTGAAATAGATTCTAATAGGGACAAAGGGACTTTAACATTAATTAATATGTTAATTCAAAAAGAAGGCCACAGTTTAACAGAAAATGAAAAAAAGTTCTTAACCAAGTTTGATTATAAAGCTAGTAAATTCTATGGCTTGCCTAAAATACATAATTAAAAACAGCGTCATAGAACAAAATATCGAATATGTGATCATCAATAGATCGTATGATCTTAGCTTTAGGCCAATTTTAGCTGGCACTTCGTGTGCCACCAACAGATTATCTTATTTAATTGATATTCTTTTAAAACCCTTTGTCCCAAAAAGTAAATCATATATAAAGGACGACATTGACTTCCTTAATAAACTGCCTCGGGAAATTAACGACGAGGAAATATTTGTAACATTGGATGTCTGTAGTCTATATAGTAATATTTCACACAATTTGTGTATTGAGGCAGTCAGTTATTGGATAGATAGATTACCTATACTTCGAAATCCCCGTTTTTCTAAAACTTTCATTCTAAAAGCTATCGATATTATTCTCAGGAATAATACTTTTGAATTTGGAAAACGAAATTTTATTCAAATTAAAGGCTGTGCTATGGGCCCAGTGTGTTCACCTGACCTTAGCAACCTCTTTATGGGATTTTTAGAAGAAAAATTATATACAATAACTGAAAATAAATTTGGTATATACTATAGAAACTACATCGAGGAGAAATTTAAAAGATATTTAGATGACGTCTTCCTCAGTTGGAAAACTAATCTTGGCCACATTGCAGATTTGCATAAACTTTAACCTTTCTGGTTATGGTGCACGTTCTGTTAGTTATCAAGCGCCTGTTCTATGGAATCAATTACCTTTAAATATTCGAATTTCATCATCACTAGTTACTTTTAATAAACAGACTAAAACTTTCTTATTTTTAAAGGCTTATAATTATAACAAATTGTAACACCTTTTTTAGAAATAATTGCTTATTTTTATATATAAATATAAAAGTTTTCGAAAAAAGAACTACATTATTTGTCGATTATTAGCACTTTCGCTTATTTTATTATAAGATCTTCAGATAATCTACATTTTGTTAATGCAACAATGCCTATGGTATATATATATATATATATATAAGAAAAATATATATAAAACAATCCAACTCTCAGTTCATCATATAATTAAAATTAAAATATTAGAGAAAAAACGCTAAAAATTAAAATTTTGGCTAGTACTGTCATCGTTATCAACGAATCATCAGGCCATTATATATATATATATATATAACGCTATCATATTAAAAAGCCTGAGGAGGTTCCGGTGGATCTTAAAGCGCTAACTTGAAATATGTAGTTTGTTTTCTTTTCAAACATCTTATTTATTTATATATTCGAATTTCATCATCACTAGTTACTTTTAATAAACAGACTAAAACTTTCTTATTTTTAAAGGCTTATAATTATAACAAATTGTAACACCTTTTTTAGAAATAATTGCTTATTTTTATATATAAATATAAAAGTTTTCGAAATGAGCCGCTATCGCGGTGAAAACGTTAGCATACAAATGTAGTTTTATTTTTATTTTGCCATCTTTAATTTCAATTATATATATATATATATATACCAAAAATACTAAGATTTGGATGGAAAGACTATATTTTAATTACAATTACATATTTGCCAAGATCTTTCGGCCTTACGGCGTCTTCAGAGCTATGTAAAAAGACAATAACGTCGCTTACTTACATAATAGCGCGGCGTCAATTGTACAATTGTATCGAACGAAGCGTGGAAACAACGGAGGCTTGACAAATTGAAGCTATTTCTTATAAAACAAGACTATCCCGTAAAATTGATCGATAATGCGATACAGACAGCATTAAAATTAGACCAGGAAACGTTACGAGTCCCAAAGCGGAAGGAGAAAAATGACAACATCATGACTTTAGTGACTACATTCAATCCACACCACAACCGACCAATGAACATCATCGATATAAACAAGCCAATGCTGGATAATTGCCCGAAAATGAAAAAGATTGTTTCGAAAACAAATTTCATTGGCAGCTATAAACAACCAGCAAATCTTCGGAAAATATTGACAACTTCTCGGTTTGATATGAATGAAACTACGGAAATGTCACGCGTATCAAAATGTGGTGATAAACGGTGTGCATTATGTAATGACATCATGGAAGGCTCTACATTCGCCATGCCAAAAAACCGAGTATTCAATGTTAAACAAAACATGAACTGCAAAACTAAACATGTTGTTTATTTGTTACGTTGCTCGGGATGCGGTGAAAACTATATAGGCAAAAACGACCAACAATTGAACCTTAGAATGAACCTGCACAGGTCCCAGATACTCCACCCAGAAAACAGGACAATTCCACTAAGTGGCCATCTAGACATATGTGGTAAAGGAAAGTTCAAAGTCGCGCCAATATATAAGTTAAATTTCATAAATGAACAAATATTGGAAGCCAAAGAGAACAGACTGATAGATTAATTTTCTCCTAAACTGAACCGCCGTTTGAAATGAAAATCATTATGATTATAAAATTACCCCTTTGATTAGGGAATATTGGAGTTATATCCCCTGATCAGGGAATATTGGAGTTATGTCCCCTTATTGACGCCGCGCTATTATGTAACTAAGCGACGTTATTGTCTTTTTACATAGCTTTGAAGACGCCGTAAGGCCGAAAGATCTTGGCAAATATGTAATTGTAATTAAAATATAGTCTTTCCATCCAAATCTTAGTATTTTTGGTATATAAACCTGAGAGTTGAATTTATAATCTTTTAAATATATATATATATCAATATATGTATGAAGTTGAAACCGTAGTAGTGTTAATATAGAAAAAATAAATAAAGGTTGAAAATGCCTTTGAAAAGTACTATTGTTTAATTGTCTACTTGTTTCGCCTGAGCTTGTCAAGACATACAATACAATAACAATGACGTGACGTCTGATACGAAAAACGGATTTGATAGCGTCAGCCATAAAAGATTTAACGCAACAACAGCGCAACCAATCACCAATTTTGGAAATTAATGAAGTAACCAAATGCTTTAAGGACCTCGGTGATAAAATAACTGAAATTGCGAGTACAAACGCTTGCCTTATCAATTCAACAAGCATTGTGGAATCTTCCCAATTTTCTGTTGAAAATGAGGCTAAACGGGTTATGAGATCAATCAAAAGCGAATGGTCCCACAAATTATACCTTAGACACAATATGAATTGGAGCCAATTGAGAAATAAAAACATGGCACTCGTTTTGGATGATTGGATGTCCAAGGAAAATAATAATCCCTAAATACCAAATAAAATTATTTAAAGGAGAACCCGAAAATCAAAGATCACGTCGCGAGGAACAAGTATTTTCCAACATTAATGCCGACATTGAATTAATGAAAATGCGATGTGATACACAGATGGAGAAAACACAAAATATAGACCTCGAAATGATAGATCTTATTACATCAGAAGCATCGTCCCAGGTAAGAGAAACACTTATTATTAAGTGGAAAGAACTTTGTGCCGATCAAGATGTAAAAGTATCAAAAAAATGGTCAAAAATGGAATCGTGGTTAAAAAATTATGCGGAAAACTTTAAGCCCGAATCGACCACAAATAGACCATTCTTCAAGGAATTTAGAATTAAACAAAAGAAAACATCCACCGAAATACAAAGGTCAGTTCCTGAAACAAACAGAAGAACCAGGCAACCTTTAAGGATGCGACCAAGTAATACTTCACCACAAGTTAAGGAGGGGAGGGGTAAGTACCCCAATAAAAATAACCAATGGGAAGTAGTTAAAATTCGTAAAAAGAAAAATACAAATGTGAAAAAACCCATCAACAATAGAGCGGACAAACGTCGGGAATATTCAACTGGCAATAATAAAAAAGCTTTTTTTTTTTTTAGGAAAGCGCCCCTTCCTTCGACGGGGAGGGAAAAAATCGAACCAAAAATCATCAACTTATCGAAACGAAAACTAAATCTCAATCAAATATTCATCTTACAAAAAGGATTAAAATTCACACCAACACCTCAAAAACATAATATTAGTGTAGTAAAGGAAGATATAGCCGAATTCATAAGAAAACTTCGAAATTTGGAGTATTTTGATGGTAGTGAAAATAAAGATAAATCCATCGTAAGAAATAAAAGTGATTGGGGAGAACCAAAAGGTCGTAATAAAACATGAGATGACTTTTGTCCACAAATATCGAATTTTCCTATAATACTAAACGATCACATAAAGATACGTAAAAAATACAGCTAAAAAACATTGGAGTGAAATACTAACTCTATCAAGAGATGAATCCATAGTGATAAAACAAGCAGATAAAGGTGGTGCAACCGTCATTTTGGAATCGGAGAACTATAAAAGAATGATATTAGACATATTGAACGATACCAACTACTATCAAAATTTAAACTCTCCACCAGTATCCAGAAATATGACCGCAAGGCGCCGACTAATATGGACACGTAGTTCCTGTTTAACGCAGAAAGAAATCAAATACTTACAAGAGTTTGATGTGAAAATTAGCAATATTTATGGTTTACCCAAGATTCACAAATGTAAAGAAATACATACAGCATGTGTAAACCAAAATTCGACATATATTGAAGTGAATCATCCTCAAGATTTGAAACCCCGACCAATTATAGCAGGTCCAGCATGTGAAACTCATCGTTTAAGCAACTTGATAGATATCATACTTCAACCTTACATCAAACATGTCAAAAGTTATACTCGAGATAGCATAGATTTTTTGAATAACTTACCCCAAAATGTTCCACAAAACGCTATCCTAGTTACTTTCGATGTAACAAATCTGTTTTCGAATATACCACATGTTTTAGGACTAACAGCTGTAAAGCATTGGTTATCTAAATATCCAATAGCAAATTCTCACCCTCGCTGGAAATTTTGTTTCTTGGATATTTAGAATTAACCATTGCTACAAAAGTAGAAGAAACATTTGACTTGGAGATAAGAACATATTTCGAAAAACAGTGGCAACGATACCTAAATGATTGTTTCTTCATCTGGCTCCAATCATTTGACAATCTTTTATTATTTTATGATATAATCAATAAATAATATTCACCCGAATATCCAATTTACAATGGAAACTAGTACAGAGAGAATACCATTTTTAGACATAATGGTAATCAAAAAACGGGAACATTATTGAATCCGACATATATTATAAAGATACTGATACTAAACAGTATCTCGAATTCAATTCATGTCACCCCAAACACATAAAAACGGCTGTACCATATAATTTGGCCAGACGTATATGTACCATTGTGTTTAACACAGAAAGAAACTTTCAAAGACTAGGGGAATCGAGAGAATTTCTGTTAGCCCGCAAATATCCCTCCACATTAATTAATGACGGAATTCAAAGGGCTAGTAAAATACCGATGACGGAATTTAAGGCAGGTAAAGATAAAGGATACTAATCACAATATAATTGCTTTTGTCACCACCTTTAATCCTCACAATACTAATTTTTCCAGCGTAATTAAAACACATTTCCCACTACTTAAACAAGATAAAATAATGAAAAAACTTACTAATGCACTAACGTTCATCCCTTCAAAAAGACAACCTAAAAACCTTAAATCACTATTGACCAGGGCTAAATTTGAATCCCTCAGTCCAAATAAGGAAGTTGTAAAATGTGGAAGGGATAATTGCGGCACGTGTAGATATTTAATTGAAGGTAAATCATTTATTTTTGATAGTGGAATATAATGTTCTGTCAATGAAAGTATAAACTGTAAAGTAACTTATGTATTATATGTCATAAAATGTAGTGGCTGTGCCGAACTTTTCATCGGTGGCACAAACAAGTTACAAAACAGAGTAACAGTTCATAGCCAACATATCAGGGAACCAAATTTAAGGAAGATCTCCCTTTAAGTGAGCACCTTGATATCTGCGGTAAAGGTGAATTCAAAATATACCTTTTTTGTATGATGCCGCATTCAGACCCCATGAAAATGAGATTGAAGGAACAATATTTTATTGACAAATTTAAACCCAAATTAAACATTTCAAAATTATTACAATATTATACTATATCTATTTTATTATTATTATATTATTGTGTGTTTATTCTTCCATGACGTCACGTCATTGTTATTGTATGTCTTGACAAGCTCAGGCGAAACATGAAGACAATTAAACAATAGTACTTTTCAAAGGCATTTTCAACCTTTATTTGTTTTTTCTATATATATATATATATATATATATCATATCTATAGATTTCCCGCAATTTTCGCCCTTTTCCCAGTGGTAAATATTTATTATGGTGATTGTTTTATTTTAGCTTTTGTTATATAGTTTCTGCTACTGGTCTATCTATATAACATAATTAAAACACCTTTACCAGGGTATGTTTAGTTTTCTTGTTTTCCTCTTCTATCTTTGTAAATGTTATTATCGCTTTAAATGTATTTAGTATAGGTTATGTTTTATGTTTAACTTGTATATTTATTTCTATTTTGATTATGTTTCGTCCGCCTTGTTTGCATGTTTGTAATCTCTTTGTATTTATATTTTCAGTGTTTTTGGTTTTGTTTTATGATTGTGTAAATAAACTATTGAAACCAGTTCTGTTTCATGTCCTTAATAACATGACAACCCCCTGAGATAAAGCTCCGGCTACAAAAGCATTCTACATTACGAAGACTCTTGAATACAGTCCAATAGTCTATGCATCATATCCACCCAAAAACATCGAGTGAATCAAGCTGTGGGCTTTGTGAATCAAAGGAAAAACAAGACAGATGAGTCTCGAGCACGGCTTACATCACTTTATCACAAAAACTAAATATGCGGAATGAAGTATTGACTTACCACACCACCGGCAACAGCATGCAGTAACAACGACTGTCCTTTTCTTAGATTAGCAATATCAAATAATAAAACATAGGCAGTGACAAAATTCATAGGCAAAGAAGCTCCTTCATGGAATGACATATTATCAGGCATTTTATAAACGTATTTAGCGGGTATGGCTACCAATTCTGCCCAAGATTTATAGTCACTGAAACCTATAACTCTATCTCCAACCTGTAAAATATAATATACATATTTTATTTCAGAATCATTTACCTCCATAATAGCACATCGTTAAACTTTCACAGGGGAACCCTTTAAATTAGAAACCAACTGTTATACTATTTCGTACCTGCAAACCAGTAGTATTTTCTCCAATAGCCTCTATTACACCAGAACATTCGAACCCCATAATAACTGGCGTCTTAGGTGGATTCTCTATTACACCCTGTCTTACCATTAAATCGGGAAAATTTAATCCACTGTAATAAATATATCAATAAATACATTAAATATCGGGTGGGTGGAGGGGACGAGTTACGGTCGAGGGTTTGGTGTCAAGTGTTGTTTTTGAATTAAATTCAATTAAATCTATATTCTTTGAAATTTAAAAAGGACGGAACTGGGGTACACACACATATTGAAGGGGAAGACAAACGATTTTCAACAAGGTTTCCATAAATCTTAAATATATATTGATAAATAATCCCTTCTGTAAGGGATTATTTATCAATATATATTTTCGGAAAATGTTAAATTAGTTTATGAAATCAGGAATAGCATCATGACATGGTGAAAATTTTATGTAAATCGAATAATAATTGCCACTTTTATAGACCAAACCATTCAAAAGTGACTTATAAAAAAATCGTCTATTCCTCTGCAACCGTACACGTTAGGAACTAGTTTGTGGCATCTGTATGATCGAATATCATAATTTTAAAAACGTTACAAATCAGAGTCATTTGAATAAAATATCTGTTTTGAAGGTTAAGAATACAGTTTTTTGCCAAAATGACATTCCTTCCGGTGATACTAAAAATATTAAATTAAAATAAACAAAACAGTTCTATGGAAAACAATTACTATATTTCTTTAAAGCTACGTTTCAACAATGATTCTCTTGTCGTTATCAAGCACAATAATATTACAGACAGAAGGAATGAAATATATATACTATGTAACAATCACAACCATGAAACCATGTATTTGGAGAACAGTGATCTTTGATCTTATAATGAAACCTTATACAAGGGGATAAACTTCTAATGGTAATGTACACAAACGATAGAAACCACTTAATTAATATAGAGTTATAATGACCCTAGGTGTATAATGAGTTATAATGACCCTAGGTGTATAATGAGTTACATAAACATCTTATGTTATTTAACCTATCCTACAATGACTCCATTCATTAACTCTTCTGTAATTGTAATACCTAGCTGCGCAAAATATAAAATTATTTTTTTGTATTAATTAGTTACTTAAAATTATAAATTAAATGTCCTGTATGATATATATTTAACCATTAACAGGTGATAATGTCAATATTTCTTATTGCTGCATAATAATTAACACTGATAACATATTGGTGTGATATACTAAACTGAATGAGAATAACGTCTGTTATTGGATTTGGTCTTTTTGTAATTAGTTTATCGTAAGCTCTAGGGATGTATATACCATTGTCTCTATTTAGTTCCGGTTGATGCCTCTTTTTTGGGACGGCCTCCATCAATCTTCTGGTTTTCTTGTGGTTGATATTGATGTTGAGGGTGTTGACATCTGACCAGTTCACTCTGTGACGTGGGTTGTTTTTCAGGTGTTCTGATACCGCTGAGTCATTGGTGGTGCCTTTGGACTGGTGCTCTTTTAGGCGGTTGTCTAATGGACGTTTCGTTTCATCTATATATGACTTCTTACAGTTGCAGGTAATCTAGTACACATATCCTTTTGGTTGAATAGGTATTGTTGGTTTGCATTTACCATTAGCGCCAAGGATGTCTTTTATTGTTGTACCAGTGTATAAGCTGGTGTCTATTCCAGCTGGCTTAAGGAGTCTCCGGATTAGGTAGGATAGCTCGTTTCGGAATGGTATAGAGATACAGATTTGCGAGTCTTGATTATTCTTAGCTGATTTAGGTTTATTGCTTGTAGCGGTGTTGATAACTTTTTAAACTAATTGTTCGGGATATTGGTTGAGGTAACAGAATGTATGTTTTATATGTTCCAGTTCTTTATTGAGCAGTTCTGGGTTGCATATTTTCTTAGCTCTGTGGGCGAGGGTTGAGATGATAGCTGCTTTAATTTTGATTGGATGGTTGGAATTGTAATTGATGTATTGATCGGTGTGCGTGGGCTTCCGGTATACACTAGTTTGGATGGTACTGCCATTTCTCTGCACAAGGACATCTAAGAAGGGGGTGGTTCCACAGTTTTCTCTTTCCATCGTAAATTTTATTCTGGGATGCTGGTTGTTTAGGAACGTGTCGTCGACTTTTCTATCATAGCAGATGGGAGATATTGGTGAGGTCTGCAGGGCCTTCTCTTCCAGGGAGGTCATGTAAACTTCGGTCAGTAGCGGGGATAGGGGACTCCCCATTGGTAGGCCATGTATCTGTTGGTATAAATCATCACCCCATGTGAAGTAGGTAGTGTTGACACAGTCTGCGATAGGTGGTAGTATCGTGCAGGAAGTTAGAAACTGTTGAGTGGTAATCATCTTAATCCATAATGACCGTCGATTTACCTTTATCTGCTTGGATGACTGTAATGTTTTTATCTTCTTTTAATTCATTTAAGGCTTCCCTTTTTAGTCTGCTGATATTGTTCTGTTGTGGAGTGGATTTGGCTATTAGTTCGGCTACTTGGTGTCTTATGTAGTCTACCTTTCCACCTGGAGCTAACTGCCGGAGACCCTTTTCTATATTTACTATGTACTCATCATGATTCCGTGGTTTGGTGGTAGGTGCATACTTTAGACCTCTATAGAGTAGGTTGATCTGTGTTGGTGGTTGTTGAGGTTGATGACGGTTTTCGGTTTTGGAGAGGAATTCATCTCTTGCATTGGAACTGGTGCTGGTAGTAGTCTCCTTAGTCTTCTGGGCTCTGAGTGACCTGCATTTCTTTGTTTGTCTTTGTCTTTGTTCATCAATTTTGAGGTTGGATTTGGTCTGTATTTTTCGGAGGGAACTATAATCTTCTTCTGATAGTGTTTCTTGTAATTGCTGGCGCTCTGTCTCTTGAATTTGCAAATAGGCGGTGTTTTTCATTTCTGTAATGTTGTACTCGTTCTCGTACCAAACATTTACTAGCCTTAAGTAGAATCTTATTAGCTGACGATGATTTAACGTGCATTAGACAACCGCCTAAAAGAGCACCAGTCCAAAGGCACCGCCAATGACTCAGCGGTATCAGAACACCTGAAAAACAACCCACGCCACAGAGTGAACTGGTCAGACGTCAACACCCTCAACATCAATATCAACCAAAAGAAAACCAGAAGATTGATGGAGGCCGTCCAAATAAAGAGGCATCAATCGGAACTAAATAGAGACAATGGTATATACATCCCTAGAGCTTACGATGACCTGGTATATACATCCCTAGAGCTTACGATGAACTAATTACAAAAAGACCAAATCCAAGAAATTAAACAGACGTTATTCTCTTCCGTTTAATATATCACACCAATTAGTTATCAGTGTTGATTATTATGCAGCAATAAGAAATATTGACATTATCAACTGTTAATGGTTAAATATATATCATACAGGACATTTAATGTATAATCTTAAATAACAAATTAATACAAAAAAATAATTGTATTTTTTGCGCGGCTAGGTATTACAATTACAGAAGAGTTAATCAATTGAGTCATTGTAGGATAGGTAAGATAACATAAGATGTTTATGTAACTCATTATACACCTAGGGTCATCATAACTCTATATTAATTAAGTGGTTTCTATCGTTTGTGTACATTACCATTAGAAGTTTATCCCCTTGTATAAGGTTTCATTATAAGATCAAAGATCACTGTTCTCTAAATACAGGGTTTCATTGAATGTTGTGATTGTTACATAGTATATATATTTCATTCCTTCTGTCTGTAATAGTATTGTGCTTGAAAACGACAAGACAATCATTGTTGAAACGTAGCTTTACAGAAATATAGTAATTGTTTTCCATAGAACTGTTTTGTTTATTTTAATGTGTTCAATTACTAAATGCCAGTTAAACAGTATATTAAATTAGTTTTATAACATCGTCTATGACCTTAGTCATCACACGATGGAAATTTAATGAAAATCGAATAATAATTGACACTTTTATGGACCGAAAACCATCAAAAGTGACTTGTAGAAAAACGTTTATTTCTCGGCAACCGAACAAGTTTGTGATATCAATATGACCGTATGAATCTTATTGCTATGTGAATTTAAACCAAAAGTTAAAATTATTAATACATATCAAATAACTCTTAGTTGAAGAAAAAAATATTGATTTTAAAAGTTAAAAACCTAGTTTTTGACCAAATGGCGTCACTTCCGATGTCAGTTTGAAATTGTAATAAATTTGATATGACGCATACTTGTTTTTTGAATGAAATGATGCCTCTTTATGAAAATCGAATATTAATTGACCACTTTACAGGCAAAATAACGAAAACAGTGACTTATACAAAATTCCCCATTTGTAGGCAACTGCTTATAGTTTCTATTGGGACACCACGTGGTGGTTACTTGATAAACTATTTTTGAAACTTCTGCGCAGAACGGAAGTGACCGAATTTTGAACGGTGGCAATAAAACACAAATCGGCCGTGGTTTCGCCAATTCTCTACCTATTTTAAAATAATTCACATATTTGGAATCCCTGAGTCTTTTCTGAGATAATACCACTCTCGCATTATTCAATTTCGAAATTTCTTTCTTGATTTCTGTCGTCGATGCGAGAGAAAGAGAGAGAGAGAGAAAGAGAGATAGAGAGAGAAATGGGGTTTAACTTCCGCTCCACACAACTAGGTCATTTCAGGACTCCGCTCCACACAACTAGGTCATTTCGGGACTAGCATATGGTTTAATTTTATTTCAATAATTCGCTTGCGCGTAAGGGGTCTTTAGCAGTGGGAAGAAACCGGAGTGCCCGGAGGAAACCCACGAGGTTGAGAAGGCGCCCCTATCTTCATTCCACATACGCTCACACCAGGGCTCGAAACCACAGCCGCAAGCCAGGGGCGGCTGGCCAGCTAGAGGTCGAAGCGGCACTCTAAACCACTTTGACCTACATTTTTGGATACCCGAAGGCAATCCGGTTCCAGTAATATAACTATCATTCAGAGTTATCACCCTTTTCTTTCGATCTTTTTGGAATTTTCTGCGAGTTTGTTTTACGGCCGAATCGACGTTTCTGAAAATTCTGGACCATGACGTTATTATCCAAAACCAACTGATAAAGCTACTTCAACAAGGATCATTTAACCTTAAGTAATCGAAACAATTGGTGTTTTTTGGAAAAACATTATTTCTCCGTCCGATTTCAACGGATTTGAACGATTAAGTTATCGTTGGATTGCAAGAGAATTGCTAAAGTATCGTTGGATAGTCCAATGAATGGACTTTCGTATGCTTCATTCCGGTCTGTTGCCTGAAAGCCGATTCAGCGCTGCCATACAGGTCTAATTATTATCCTTTACCGCGGGGGCCTATTTCTCTATGAACGCAAACAGATATCAATCTTGGGGTCAATTTTCTATTAGGAAACCATGTATTTACCGCCGGAGCCTATTTCTCCATGATCGAAACATATATCGATTTGGGGTTCAATTTTCTATTGATAAACCATGTAGAGGTTACTTGATAAACAATTTTTAAAATTTCTGGGCGTAACGGAAGTCTTTTCTGAGATAATGTCACTTTCGCATTTTTCAATTTCGAAATATCTTTGTTGATTTCTATCGTTCGAGATTTGAAAACACGTTGCTTACGAGGCAATCTTTGTTATGTTTCAAAGTTTTCAAATTTGACCTACATTTTGTATACCCGAAGGCAATCCAATTGCAGTAATATTACTTTCATTCAGAGTTATTACCCTTTTTCGAATTTTGTGTCCATTTTGTGAGCTCGAGTTTTGTTTTACGTCTGAATCGACGTTTCTGAAAATTCTGGACCATGACGTTATTATCTAAAACCAACTGATAAATCTATTTCAACAAGGATCATTTAACCTGAAGTAGTGGAAACAATGGGTGTTTTTTGGAAAAACGTTATTTCTCTGCCCGATATCAACGGATTTAAACAATTAAGGTATCGCTGGATTGCACGAGAATTGCTCTATCATGTAATTAATACCCAATTTTGACAGATACAATGAGCAGGAAGCAAAATATGACACGCTGAATATCAAGTTTTTTCTGATATGGAGCGTTTTTGGACGCCTGTATCTCGAATACTTAACCTACATGTTTTGTACTTTCTCTATCGAGAGTCCCTTCGGCGGTATTGTGCATTATGCCATCCCATAAGACTTTGAAATGTCCTCAATAGGACAAAAATAGACTGCAAATCAAAAAAGTCGAAAAATCGTGATTTTTTTTTTAAAATGCTCTATTATTTGGTTTTTTTTAACAGACGTAATAGCAATTCTAACCATGTATAATATGTAGTGAGTTATTGAAATTTAATTTTTGATATTTTGACATTTTTGCATTTTTGGCACTTCTGAACATAAGATTTCTCAGGGTTTTTTTTAACTGATCGGATAATTAGAACCCACCGGATGTTAAAACTACTCGAAAATGATTCGTATACCAGAAGTAATAAAAAACCGAAAAAAAGGGGTAAAAATGGTAAAACAAATTAACGTTCTAGCTAAAAACTCAAATTATCCGTTAGATATTAGCGGACCTAAACAATTAAAATGTCGTCGGATATTTCTATGAATAGACTATCTTATGACATATAAATCAGGGTCCTTTCGGTGGTCTATGTTGTGAATCTAAAAATAAAAGTTTTGAAATGATGTAAGTGGTTCAAAAATGTCCTCAATATTTGAAAAAAGTTGAAAAATCGTTAAATTATTGAAAATGTTATTGTCTTTTTTTTTTACAATTTTTCTGACACTTATTGTACAGAAGGTTAGGCAACTAAACATCTTGTTGAAACTTTCTCGTCAATGATCCAAAAACCGGAAGTAGTCAATCAAAAAAATATACGATGTTTAAAAAAAAGAAAAATTTTCCGTTGGATGTTATCAGATCAAAAGAGCTAAAGTATCGTTGGATAGTCCAATGAATGGACTTTCGTATGCTTCCTTTCGGTCTGTTGCCTGAAAGCCGACTCAGCGCTGCCATACAGATCTAATATTACTACATGATCGCAAACAGATATCGATCTTGGGTTCAATTTTCTATTAGGAAACCATGTATTTACCGCCAGAGCCTATTTCTCCATGATCGAAACATATATCGATCTTGGGTTCAATTTTCTATTGATAAACCATGTAGAGGTTACTTGATAAACAATTTTTTAAACTTCTGTGCGCACCGGAAGTGGCCGAATTTTGAATCCTTAAGTCTTTTCTGAGATAAATGTCACTCTCGCATTTTTCAATTTCGAAATATCTTTGTTGATTTCTATCGTTCGAGATTTAAAAACACGTTGCTTACGAGGCAATTTTTGTAATGTTTCAAAGTTTTCAAATTTGACCTATATTTTTGTATACCAGAAGGCAATCCGATTGCAGTATTATTACTTTCATTCAGAGTTATCATACTTTTTTCGAATTTTCTGCCCATTTTGTGAGCTCGAGTTTCGTTTTACGTCTGAATCGACGTTTCTGAAAATTCTGGACCATGACGTTATTATCTAAAACCAACTGATAAAGCTATTTCAACAAGGATCATTTAACCTTAAGTAGTGGAAACAATGGGTGTTTTTTGGAAAAACGTTATTTCTCCGCCCAATTAGTTATCAGTGTTAATTATTATGCAGCAATAAGAAATATTGACATTATCAACTGTTAATGGTTAAATATATATCATACAGGACATTTAATGTATAATCTTAAATAACAAATTAATACAAAAAAATAATTGTATTTTTTGCGCGGCTAGGTATTACAATTACAGAAGAGTTAATCAATTGAGTCATTGTAGGATAGGTTAGATAACATAAGATGTTTATGTAACTCATTATACACCTAGGGTCATCATAACTCTATATTAATTAAGTGGTTTCTATCGTTTGTGTACATTACCATTAGAAGTTTATCCCCTTGTATAAGGTTTCATTATAAGATCAAAGATCACTGTTCTCTAAATACAGGGTTTCATTGAATGTTGTGATTGTTACATAGTATATATATTTTATTGCTTCTGTCTGTAATAGTATTGTGCTTGAAAACGACAAGACAATCATTGTTGAAACGTAGCTTTACAGAAATATAGTTATTGTTTTCCATAGAACTGTTTTGTTTATTTTAATGTGTTCAATTACTAAATGCCAGTTAAACAGTATATTAAATTAGTTTGATAACATCGTCTATGACCTTAGTCATCACACGATGGAAATTTAATGAAAATCGAATAATAATTGACACTTTTATGGACCGAAAACCATCAAAAGTGACTTGTAGAAAAACGTTTATTTCTCGGCAACCGAACAAGTTTGTGATATCAATATGACCGTATGAATCTTATTGCTATGTGAATTTAAACCAAAAGTTAAAATTATTAATACATATCAAATAACTCTTAGTTGAAGAAAAAAATATTGATTTTAAAAGTTAAAAACCTAGTTTTTGACCAAATGGCGTCACTTCCGATGTCAGTTTGAAATTGTAATAAATTTGATATGACGCATACTTGTTTTTTGAATGAAATGACGCCTCTTTATGAAATCGAATATTAATTGACCACTTTACAGGCAAAATAACGAAAACAGTGACTTATACAAAATTCCCCATTTGTAGGCAACTGCTTATAGTTTCTATTGGGACACCACTTCTGCGCAGAACGGAAGTGACCGAATTTTGAACGGTGGCAATAAAACACAAATCGGCCGTGGTTTCGCCAATTCTCTACCTATTTTAAAATAATTCACATATTTGGAATCCCTGAGTCTTTTCTGAGATAATACCACTCTCGCATTATTCAATTTCGAAATTTCTTTCTTGATTTCTGTCGTCGATGCGAGAGAGAGAGAGAGAGAGAGAGAGATAGAGAGAGAAATGGGGTTTAACTGCCGCTCCACACAACTAGGTCATTTCAGGACTCCGCTCCACACAACTAGGTCATTTCGGGACTAGCATATGGTTTAATTTTATTTCAATAATTCGCTTGCGCGTAAGGGGTCTTTAGCAGTGGGAAGAAACCGGAGTGCCCGGAGGAAACCCACGAGGTTGAGAAGGCGCCCCTATCTTCATTCCACATACGCTCACACCAGGGCTCGAAACCACAGCCGCAAGCCAGGGGCGGCTGGCCAGCTAGAGGTCGAAGCGGCACTCTAAACCACTTTGACCTACATTTTTGGATACCCGAAGGCAATCCGGTTCCAGTAATATAACTATCATTCAGAGTTATCACCCTTTTCTTTCGATCTTTTTGGAATTTTCTGCGAGTTTGTTTTACGGCCGAATCGACGTTTCTGAAAATTCTGGACCATGACGTTATTATCCAAAACCAACTGATAAAGCTATTTCAACAAGGATCATTTAACCTTAAGTAATCGAAACAATTGGTGTTTTTTGGAAAAACATTATTTCTCCGTCCGATTTCAACGGATTTGAACGATTAAGTTATCGTTGGATTGCAAGAGAATTGCTAAAGTATCGTTGGATAGTCCAATTAATGGACTTTCGTATGCTTCATTCCGGTCTGTTGCCTGAAAGCCGATTCAGCGCTGCCATACAGGTCTAATTATTATCCTTTACCGCGGGGGCCTATTTCTCTATGATCGCAAACAGATATCAATCTGGGGGTCAATTTTCTATTAGGAAACCATGTTTTTACCGCCGGAGCCTATTTCTCCATGATCGAAACATATATCGATTTGGGGTTCAATTTTCTATTGATAAACCATGTAGAGGTTACTTGATAAACAATTTTTAAAATTTCTGGGCGTAACGGAAGTGGCCGAATGATGAATCCTTAAGTCTGTTCTGAGATAATGTCACTTTCGCATTTTTCAATTTCGAAATATCTTTGTTGATTTCTATCGTTCGAGATTTGAAAACACGTTGCTTACGAGGCAATCTTTGTTATGTTTCAAAGTTTTCAAATTTGACCTACATTTTGTATACCCGAAGGTAATCCAATTGCAGTAATATTACTTTCATTCAGAGTTATTACCCTTTTTCGAATTTTGTGTCCATTTTGTGAGCTCGAGTTTCGTTTTACGTCTGAATCGACGTTTCTGAAAATTCTGGACCATGACGTTATTATCTAAAACCAACTGATAAATCTATTTCAACAAGGATCATTTAACCTGAAGTAGTGGAAACAATGGGTGTTTTTTGGAAAAACGTTATTTCTCCGCCCGATATCAACGGATTTAAACAATTAAGGTATCGCTGGATTGCACGAGAATTGCTCTATCGTGTAATTAATACCCAATTTTGACAGATACAATGAGCAGGAAGCAAAATATGACACGCTGAATATCAAGTTTTTTCTGATATGGGGCGTTTTTGGACGCCTGTATCTCGAATACTTAACCTACATGTTTTGTACTTTCTCTATCGAGAGTCCCTTCGGAGGTATTGTGCATGATGCCATCCCATAAGACTTTGAAATGTCCTCAATAGGACAAAAATAGACCGCAAATAAAAAAAGTCGAAAAATCGTGATTTTTTTTTAAAATGCTCTATTATTTGGGTTTTTTTTAACAGACGTAATAGCAATTCTAACCATGTATAATATGTAGTGAGTTATTGAAATTTAATTTTTGATATTTTGACATTTTTGCATTTTTGGCACTTCTGAACATAGGATTTCTCAGGGTTTTTTTTAACTGATCGGATAATTAGAACCCAGCGGATGTTAAAACTACTCGAAAATGATTCGTATACCAGAAGTAATAAAAAACCGAAAAAAAGGGGTAAAAATGGTAAAACAAATTAACGTTCTAGCTAAAAACTCAAATTATCCGTTAGATATTAGCGGACCTAAACAATTAAAATGTCGTCGGATATTTCTATGAATAGACTATCTTATGACATATAAATCAGGGTCCTATCGGTGGTCTATGTTGTGAATCTAAAAATAAAAGTTTTGAAATGATGTAAGTGGTTCAAAAATGTCCTCAATATTTGAAAAAAGTTGAAAAATCGTTAAATTATTGAAAATGTTATTGTCTTTTTTTTTTACAATTTTTCTGACACTTATTGTACAGAAGGTTAGGCAACTTAACATCTTGTTGAAACTTTCTCGTCAATGATCCAAAAACCGGAAGTAGTCAATCAAAAAAATATACGATGTTTAAAAAAAAGAAAAATTTTCCGTTGGATGTTATCAGATCAAAAGAGCTAAAGTATCGTTGGATAGTCCAATGAATGGACTTTCGTATGCTTCCTTTCGGTCTGTTGCCTGAAAGCCGATTCAGCGCTGCCATACAGATCTAATATTACTCCATGATCGCAAACAGATATCGATCTTGGGTTCAATTTTCTATTAGGAAACCATGTATTTACCGCCAGAGCCTATTTCTCCATGATCGAAACATATATCGATCTTGGGTTCAATTTTCTATTGATAAACAATTTTTAAAACTTCTGTGCGCACCGGAAGTGGCCGAATTTTGAATCCTTAAGTCTTTTCTGAGATAAATGTCACTCTCGCATTTTTCAATTTCGAAATATCTTTGTTGATTTCTATCGTTCGAGATTTAAAAACACGTTGCTTACGAGGCAATTTTTGTAATGTTTCAAAGTTTTCAAATTTGACCTATATTTTTGTATACCCGAAGGCAATCCGATTGCAGTAATATTACTTTCATTCAGAGTTATCACACTTTTTTTTCGAATTTTCTGCCCATGTTGTGAGCTCGAGTTTCGTTTTACGTCTGAATCGACGTTTCTGAAAATTCTGGACCATAAAATTAGTATCCTAAACCAACTGATAAAGCTATTTCAACAAGGAACATTAAGCCGGAAGTAGTCGAAATAATGGCCGATATTTCGAAAAAAACCTAAAAAATGGGTGTTTTGGGGAAAAACGTCATTTCTTCGTCCGATATCAACGGATTTGACTGATTAAGGTATTGTTGGGTTGCACTGCAATTGCGTTATCGTATTTGGAGGGGTTTTGGACGCCTGAATCTCGAAACTTAACCTACACCTTTCGGAGATATTGTGCATAAAGCCATCCCTTAGTACTTTGAAATGTCTGCAATATGGCCAAAACAAAAAGACTAAAAAATAAAAAAAAGTCGAAAAATCGTTATTTTTTTAAAAAATTTACAAAAAGATTACACATTCGGATAGCTGACCTATATTATTTGTTTATTTTAACAGACGTAATAGCGATTCTAACGATGTATAATATTATTGAGTTATTGAAATTTAATTTTCGATACTTTGACATTTTTGCATTTTTGGCACTTTTAAATATATGATTTCTCAGGGGAATTTTATCTTATTAGCTTATGTAATATATCATCACAGAGCCATATGACTATTTAATAGACCAATCACACTATTAAAACTATGCCGACAAAAATATCTATACCGGATGTATTCAAAAAATGAAGAAAAGGGTTTTAAAAAATTAGCGTTCTTGCGAAAAACTTGATTTTTCCATTAGATATTAGCAGACCAAAAGAACTAAAGTGTCATTGGATAGCACCATTAATGGCTATCACATGAGTGATACGATTTTGATAATTAGAAAATAAATTATGGTAGGCAGAATATCTCAAAAACGACACCTTAGATTTTTCTGAAACTCGGTGGTCTATGTGGTAAACTCAAAAAGAAAAGCATTGAATAATATAAGCGGTCCAAAAAGGGTTGCGCAGGTTGTTCTACAGCTATTGTCTGTCCCATAGTAACTTCTTGTAGATCTTGGTGTTTCTTTAGGGCATCTAGAAACTTCTATATGTTTACATGGCAACCACTAACTGAACTCTGAAATCACCTTTGTCACCCTTCTATATTGTTGTTGGTTTCTGGAAGCTGGACCATGATTCAATTATATACATAGTCCTACGGTTACGACTACTGGGTCTCAAAATGTCCATAGTAACGTCTTGTAGAGCTTGGTATTTCGTCAGGACATCTAGAAACTTCCATATGTTAGCAATGGCAACCACTGACTGAAGTCTGAACTCATCTGTGCCACCCTTCGATATTGTTATTGTTGGTATACATATTCCTGCTGTTACGACTACCAGGTTTTCAAATGTCGGTACCCTTTAAGTAGTCGATGATTGCATTCGTGACATTCTCTTCCATGTGTTCAGTTATTATTTCCAAGTCATTAATAGTAGACGGAAATCTGTCTGTAATACTAGCAACTGGGAATACACCTGGAAATTGGTATCACCAGTCTAGTTTGTATGAAGTAGAGCACCTACACGTAGAACTATGTGGTTGTCGATAGGAGCATGTATGGTGTAAATCAGGTAAAATATTCCAGGTGCAATTTAAGTGGTTTCGTCAGCCAACCGATGACTGGTTGAGGTCAGGACCCTCAGATTGGTCACTGTTGAATATAGTAAAATTCCAGCTGGATTGTTTGTACCACTGTCAAACAGGAAGAAAGGTTCCCCAATAAAAAAATTTCTTTGTATTGGTCTTGTATTTTTATTGTCTGCTGAGGTGGTGGTAGAGGTACCAACTTTCGTGGTAGAATTCTTGAAACATCTTATAGTACGTTTGAGGTGTCTAATAGGCGGAAATTGGGAAGATGTCGCTTCTAGTAGTTTTGAGATTTGCAGCAGCGTCAATTTGTTTTGCAATTTCTGAGTTCCAATGAATTGTCTTTTTATGGTATTGTTCACCCTAAGAATGATTTGACGTACTGGGTCACCAGCACGCTCACTTTTATTGACTCGCTGATCTCTTCTCTCTGGATCTTTACTGTGGTTTTGCCTTTACCATTTCTGAGTTTCTAGCATTCCCAGACATTAGCAAGGACCCTTTCACAGATGGAGATAAACCCCTGGTTTTGTAATGTACTCCATGGCACTGATATACTTTTTCAAATTTACTGTTCATTTTATTATAAACATTGTGCTGAATTTTCAATTGTGGTTATTTCTCTGATTAACTTTGAAATGGAATTAACAGCTATTTTATAATGCTTTGATAATGATTATTGTATAGATACATTATAGTTTGCATTCATCACTTAATAAACTATATTAAAACAAATAAAATCGCTGACAATAAGATTAACCGTTATGCTCTGATAATGATTACATATCAGAGTTATAGAAAACGTCGAGGGTTTCTTAATACCTAAACAGTTCCTGTGACTATGCTGGTTCTGTAAAAGTAGGTGTGGCACTGATTGGTGCACTTCTGAAAAACATCGACTGGGCTGCACGAAAATACTTGTGGAGATTTCAAAGGAAATAGCTGTAACACCTCCGAAACCAGTTTTAGACAATTCTGATGATACAGTTTGTATAATTTATTTGTTTCCATCGGGGGTATGTGCCCCCCCCCCCCCAACACACAACCGCAACCTCACGACAAGAGTGCAGTGGTACTAATGCAACTAGCCAAATGTTCTCCATACTAAGATACAGATACTTTTATTACTTTCTTTGACCATGCTAAAATGGGTGTGGGAACTTGATTTTTCAGGTTATTGCAAATGCTTTGAGTTTGGACTAAAAGTGTATTTTTCAGTCATGGCCGAGGTGTCTAGTTTGCATATTCTATATTATGCAATGCCATTGTGCCTTTCTCCTTGTGTTTTTCGGCACTCCTGACCCTAAGTCAAACAGTTTCAGATTTAGGGGGAAAAATAAGTTTTTATGTAATAAAGTGATTATATTCTAGATGTGTTTAGACACAATTTCCACCAAATTTGAATATTTAATAGCCAAATTAAAGCATTAAATCGATTTTTAAAACAAGAAATTATGCTAATTAGCATATTACGCAATTTGACTTATTTCCACCAAAAATATTTTTGAACATTTTTGGGATGTTGTTTAGGGGACTGGACTGAAATGCATCCCAGTGAAATTAATTCTGTTGCAATTTGTTTAAGGTCTAACCCCAGATTGACTGGACTAATATGAAATGAAATGGGGTTTAACGTCCTATTGTTTTTCTCCTAATTTGGGAAAATGAAGACGGGCATACGCCATACAGTGTGCTATGAGGGAGATTTTGCCCGGGCAGTGGCTCTACAGCCTACTCTTATATCGAATTCAACTGTCAGGGGATTTTTTACGTACACGCCAATTTGTACACGGGGCCCTGATTTTTCGTCCCATCCGAACAACTAGACAGCTGTCCTTGTCAAACTCTCCGTACTGCGTCACTGACAAGAGGAACCCTGGTCGAAAAAATCTGGATGAACTTTCTCGGCCAAGATCGAACGCCCGACCTCCAGGCTAGCGAGCCAGCGTCTTACCCGTTTGACGGCGGATTGAAGATTTGTTGTGAAAGAACCCTAGTTTGAGTTCGACTTATTGTAATCGTTAGAAATCTATTTTTTCTCTTACCGGTTTCGGTCTATCCAAAGCACATCAAGGTTAATACTGGGTTTAATACACACAGTATTTGGTAATATAAAACACCCTATACACGGATGAGTGAAGTTTTTTTTACAGAAAATACAAAGTAATGGCTTATTCGTACATATAGTAGCCATTACGATACCAGTTACGTTCAGATGCATATATAATACTAGATTGGCTTATAGATTTCTATTATATGCACTGATAAAACCCTGGCAATAATATAATATGCACTGATAAAACCAGTGTGATGGTCTGATAGAACTATTCAATTTGTTTCACAGGGGTATTACGAAACCTTCTTATAACTCTATATAAGATGGCATGCTTTAAAAGTTTAAATATATTTTTTTACATGTGTTGTAACATTGGCTCGATTGTTTGCATAAGACGCCGTAGCGCAAACAGGTCCTAATATGACTTTTTTGTTTGTTCAGGTATACCCCAAACACCTTTATCCATTTTTCTAATATATGGAAAAAATGTTCTAGAATTTAATATTAGGACCGCTACGTAGCGGTCTAGCTAATATTCGCTGCTGATCTGTGTGAGAACTTTTTTAATAAGTTATACACTGTGATATTCACTGATAAATCCCTTGTGATAAAGTACTTACAAAACCCTTGTGATATATGCACTGATAAAACCCTCGTAATATATGTATGCACTGATAAAATCCATGTAATATACATGTATGCATGTACTGATAAAGCCCTTTTATAATATACGCACTGATAAAACTGATGGCATTCAAATAATGTTTTCTAATTCAACAACAGTCATATTAGTTTGGATGTTTGATAATATAGTTCCCCATACCACCCAAAGACATAGACAAATTAACCTGGTATATTAATTTAACGCATATAGCGAGAAATGGGTTTAACGTCCACCCAACACGAACTAGGAACAAACATATGGTTCATTCGTATTTCAATAATTCGCGTGGGCGTAGGGGTCTTAGAAGTGGGGGGAAACCGGTGGACACAGAGAAGACCAACGAGGTTGGACCGGCGACCCTACTCCTTGGCACGTACAACATGGGAATCGAAACCACACCAGTTGACTAATGGCACCCTTCGACCACTCAACCCCCTTAACGCATATAAGAGCTTAATATAAAAGTATAATATGAACATAAACCAAACTTAACTATATAACAACCTACTTTTGCAATAAATATATTTCGTCTTGTATAATTTTAAGATCTATCAAGACATTGATCTAATCATCTAGCCATGTTAATTGGGCTATAAACGACAATATGGCGAATTTCTTTTGCCATTTAAAAATATTATCACTGACAAAAAACTGAAATAGCCGACCACTTCATTCTGAACTACAAAATATAAAAATAATATATGTTCTGTCATCCAATATCGTAAAGAGTGTTTCAGGGTCTTATCGAATTACACTTAAATCATGTTACCATATGGTAAGTTTTATAAACAATATGTGCAAGACTTTTGATTTCTTGTAATTTGGCATTGTAACAACGACACAAGATATACATATCTTAAACTAAATTTTTTTTTTTATTAAAAAAATAAATATGTTTATACAATTTACCCAGCTTTAACTCGGATCAGAACTTCGGTTTCACTAACTGTTGGTTCTGGATTCTGCAATACCTTTAACATTTTGATTCCGCCGAATCCTGTCAAAACCAAACTCTTCATTTTCTTGACCAGCGCAGGCGTTTCCGATTCAACAACTTTGCCATCTTGTTCGGTAGTACCAGGAGCAGCCGGTGCAGTCGATTCCGACATATTAGAATTGGCTGGTGTTGAAAAACGAAGCTTACTCAGCAAGTCCAGGACTGGGGGTCAATAAAAATATTAATTATGCTGATTTCACGACGGCAAACCGATAGTTCTCGACAGTGTGGGTGGTGGCAAATATCGACTGGATCTCTCTGTCGTGTTTCACACGCTTAGCGTATACAGACTATGCTATAGCATATGGATGGACTGCGTTTTCAATCGGAACCAACGTTGATGTAAACAGTTTCGATTTTCTCTGCATTGACGAAGAGGGAGTGCGTAACAATTTTATGTGAAGCTGTTGTAAACAAAGTGACCATTATTGATTTCCCGTTTTTTTATACGACACATATGTTAAAGTTATAGAAATGAAATGAAATGGCATGGGGTTTAACGTCCTGCTCCAGTCTGGGCTAATGAAGGCGGTCATACACCATACAGTGTGCTGTGAGGGAAATTTTGCCCTTTCGGCGGCACTACGGCATACACTTAAATATAATTCCAACTGTCAATGGATCTTTTACGTGCATGCCAATGTGTACACAGGACTTCGGATTTCGTCCCATTCGAACGACTAGACAGCTGTCCTTGTCAGTCCCTCCCTCCTGCATCACGGCAAATAGGAACCACGCCAGAAAATCTGGATGAACCTTCTCGGCCAATCTAAATTATGTAGCAGTGTAGGGGGCTAATTAGCATCTTCACGAATCATTCATTCTCGACAACATAATGTATGTCCTGATGAATTTTACTTCACACTATGCCGCAGATCTTTAAACCACTTAAGAACAAAATATACCCCTAAATTTTATTCACTTCACCTAACTGTTTATAAATTTAACGAATAAATGTCGACTAATAATGCAGAACTTCAACTTTTAATTAGGTAAATATGTACATGAAGCCTTTAAACTTCGCAAATCATTACCTGATATCTGAGCCTTACTTTTATATAATTTTACGTTTATGAATTTTTCTACCTTTGTGGATGAATGGTATTATGTCGTGACGTCGCCCTTCATACGCCGAGAACCCGAGATAGAGAGAGAGAACTGGGGTTTAACGTCCACTCGACACAAACTAGGTAGTCTCGAGACTAACATAAATAAATAATGGCTAATATTTTATTTCAACAATTCGCTAGTGCGTAGGGGTCTTTAGCAGTGGGAGGAATCCAGAGGACCCGGAAAAAATCCACGAGTTTGAACAGGCGACTCCACTCCTGGTCACGTACAACCGTAGATTCGAAACCACGCCAGTTGACTTAATGACAGGCGTTATGATACAGCACGCACGTGCTAACCATTCGCCCCCCCCCACCCCAAGAACCCGATGTATTGTCGGCTTAAAATGTTGTGATGTCGGGTTGACTTGTCAACCATGTTCCTCTCAATATACGGTATGATTATGTACACTGTGACACTGTGTTGGTCAAGAAAGTTTTCCGGGACTCTGCAGCATGATTACCGTTTTTTTCGAAATTGGTGACTAACGAAAAACAACTACAACGAGATACTCGTTTTTCGATATTCAAACTTGAATCTCAAAAAAGCAGATTTAATGGTATATATTTATACTGCTCAGGCATTCTCAATTTCTATATCTTTAGTTTGTTCTAGAAAGCGTATTAAATCAATTGTGTTTTAGAGACATTTTGTAGATGAATATCCATTAAATCTGCTTCTCTTGTGCTTCAAGTTTGTATATCGAAAAACAAGTAGCTCGTTTTTCGACATTCGCCAAAATAAAAAAAAACAAGAAGAAAAGATATTTTTTTAAGTGAATCCACTGCTCAGGCATCTTCATATTATATGATATCTTTAGTGTATTTAATTAAATGTGTTTTGGGGACATTCTGTTGATACACATCCATTATATCTACTTTTTCGGCATTCAAGTCTGAATAGCTCGTTTTTCGAGATTCGCCAATATCAAAAAAAAAGGAGAAATTACAGTTTTTTTTATGTGAATCCACTGCTCAGACATCTTATCCCCTTTTACGATAAATTTAGTTCGGTTTAGAAAACTGATTTAATGAAATGTGTTTTAGAGACATTATGTAGATATATATAATTAAAATCTGTATTTTTGAGATTCAAGCTAAAATATGGACAAACGAGTAGCTCGTTTTTCGAGATTCGCCAATATCAAAAAACAAGTAGAAAGAGTAATTTATATGCAATTACAATGGTTAGTCATCCTGATTTATGATATCTTTAATCAAAAATCAAATGTGTTTTGAAGACATTCTGTAGAACGCACTTTTTTGAATATCAAAAAACACGAGTAGCTCGTTTTTCGACATTCACCAATATCAAAAAAAAACAAGGAGAAAAAACATTTGTTATGTGAATCTACTGCTCAGACATCCTCATTAATGAACTCTTTAGTTCGTTTTAGAATACGTATTTAATCAAAAATGTTTTGGAGCCATTCTGTAGATATACATCTATTAAATTTGCTTTTTTGAAATTCAAGATTCGCCAATTTTTAAAAAAAACAAGAAGAAAGAACAGTTTATGTGAATCCTACGGAAGCCTCCTGGTCCACGATAAATATTTTTTTTAGGGTAATTGTGACTTTTTATCTCCTAATTAGTTCTATCTCCTAATTAGGACTTATTATCTCCTAATTAGGACTTTTATCCCTAATTATGACTTTTTATCTCCTAATTAGGACTTTCTATCTCCTAATTAGGACTTTTTTATCACCTAATTAGGACTTTTTATCTCCTTTTCTCCTAATTAGGACTGTCTATCTCCTAATTAGGACTTTCTATCTCCTAATTAGGATTTTTAATCTCTTAATTAGGACTTTTAATCTCCTAATTAGGACTTTTTATCTCCTAATTAGGACTTTTTATCTCCTAATTAAGTGGTATAATCATGGATGAACTTATAAGAGTCTATTTTTGCCTGGGACTAGGTTATAAAGACATTCTCAATAGCCTTGCAAGTTGCAAAGCCGAATGGTGTAGTGATATGTATGCGCACACTCAATCGGTGCTTGATTTTAACCAGGAGGTCATGGGTTCGATCCCCGGTCGGGAAAAGATCAACGGAGTTTTCAATCCGGCCTCCCCTTATCAGTGGTGCAGACCAGAGGGGCTGGCAAAGGATTAGCATCTGACGTTCGGATGGGACGAAAAACCGAGGTCCCGCGTGCTGAATCATGGCGCACGTTAAAGATCCCAGACAGTTTGGATTCGATGAAGAGTAGGCGAGTTATCGCCGGCTGTCCTGGCAAAATTTCCCTCATTGCACCCTGCATGGCGTTGCCCGTCTTCATTAGCCAATTGAATAAGTGCATAAAAGTAGGACGTTAAACCCCATTTCATTTCAATTACTACTACAATATACTGCTATAAACAACATTTACTTCTATCATATACTGCTATAAACCACACTTTATAACTACCATATACTGCTATAAACAACACTTACTTCTATCATATTCTGCTATAAACAACACTTACTACTATCATATACTGCTATAAACAACACTTAATACTACCATTTACTGCTATAAACAACACTTACTACTGCCATATGTTCAGACAGATTAAAGAGAGAATTTTAATTAAAGAATAAGTTAGATTAAATATAGCATTAAAAATTATAAGAAAAAATTTATCAAAAATATTAACAAAATGTAAGCTATGTACTATGAGATAATACATGACCAATCAATGTATATTTTAACTACACGTACTTTAGTATTACTTTTTATTACAAAAAAGAGTAATGTTTGTATATAAGACACCGTTATCCTATTTATATTGTGTCAGAATATTGTATCAATGTGTTTAAAATAAAGTTTTAACAAAGTATTTGATCTAAAATGTTATCAAAAAGAGAACATTTTCAACATAACATATATACTATTATCAATGTGTGTGTTTAAAATGTATGAAGTTTTAAAATAGTCTAACATAATAATTTTGAAAAGTCTTGATATACTCTAGAATTACTCTTATCTACGTATGAACACGCTTTAATATATCAATATTTTTGTAGAATGCTGTTCAATAAGTTTCTACATAATATATCATATTCAAATGGTATATTTTGTTACATCACTATGTATATGGGGGGGGGGGGGTATATTGCATCTATACTTTAATACTAAAGCATGTCCAAACATAATATATTATTGTGGAATATTGTCTATGCTATTAACTGACGTGATATTAGTATGGAATATCTTATCAATATCTGCATTGAGTACTTTTGTCTAAGTATAAACATTTATTACACTAAATATTTATATTGGTATGCAGAAGTTTAATTCAAGATATAATTTGAAAATATTGTGTCAATATGTGTACTACTTTAGTTTTATTTCTAATAAGTTCGTACAGAATACTGTTTTCTGAGTATGAAATCAGCATAAAATTTCGATTATGTATGTAGAGTACTACTGCCTTAGTAGCAAGTTATAAAATATTGTTTTAATGTGTGCATTGAACACTGTTATGCATTTCTGTTTTGACATGTTTACAGAATACTTCATGTATTATCTAACGATAAACACGTTTCGATATAATATATCATTATACAGTGTTGTCTTGATTTGTTTATAAGATACTATTTCCTAAGAACAGTATTTGCGAAATGGTATATTATTATGGAATATTGTGTATATTGTAGTAATTAATCTAATACAAAAATGCAATACAATATATCATTATAATTGTTGGTTTTAAAATGTTAAAGGAGCAGAGTCTATAACCCGATATCATCCGAATTCTTCAACATTGAAAAGACGAATTATTTATCAATTTAAATGAACATTATTGCTGTGATCTTGCCGGAAAAAGATGGGAATCTGATAACCAATATTTAAGAAAAAAAAATTTACTATTGGTACACGAATCATGTACCATAACGCCTTTCAGCCACAGCTCCAGCAAGAGCTAGTCTTGAGGAACGAGGCAAGACATATTCATTATTAAATAATTTGTTTGATTTTGTTTTTTTAATAAAGGGCGTGGTCACATAATTATTATTTTAATATTACTAAATATTATTATAAATTATTCTCTCTTGCTCTCTCTCCCTCTCTCTCTTTTGCTCTCTCTCTCTCTCTCTCTTCTCTCTTTTTGATCTTTCCACACGCACACATTATTATTATAGCTGTCTCTCTCTCTCTTGCTCTCTCTCTCTCTCTCTAGCTCCCTCTCTCGCTCTCTCTCTCTCAGCTTTAGCCCGCAGGTCGGGTTCCATCCCTACATTTAGATTTTCCGTTTCCCCCTTGTCATAGAATTATCGATGCAGGGAGGCCCTAGCTGACAAACAAGCAAGGCGCTTTTTATAGTCTAGTCGTTCGATGGAGCGAAAAGCCGAGGCCTCGTTTCGTGCACTTAAAAGATCCCTTGGCAGTTGGAATTCGGTATAAGCCAAGAGTGCCGCTGCTCGGGCAAAGGTCCTCTATAGTATAGCAATATAGATTTTAGATGGTGCTATAATGGCGTTAAATCAGCCTGTCTTCATTAGCCCATTATGTACTAACTAGAGACTAGGAGGAGCAGAACAGAACAGTAGGACATGACCCCATTTAATTTTATTTGAAACGAGTCGTATTTTCGTTTGAAGGACGGTGTGAGCGTATGTGGCAAGTAGAAAGGGGCGTACAGCTTCTCAACCTCGTGCCGTGGGTTTCCTCCGGGCACTCTTGCCCCCCACCCCACTGCTGACAGGCGCGGATCCAGGGGGGGGGAGCCCCGGCAAGACTGGAATTTTTGCTTTTTAATTGATGATATAAACATGATTTTCGCATTGTCTATGCCCAGGCAATGCGTCAAGGCTCTGGGGATTACACCAAACCACTAATGTATGCGGCACTCTAATGATTACCATTAGTTACAATGTATTCCCCCCCCCCTCGAAAAAATCCTGGATCCGGGCCTGGCTAAAGACTCCTAGATGCGCAAGCGAAGTATTGAAATAAAATTAAACCATATGTTAGTCCTGAAATGACCTAGTTGTGTTGAATGGAAGTTAACCCCCCCCCCCCCCGTTTGAAGGACCCCGTCCCTTTTGTCTAGCACGAGATCTGCCTCGATCTCGTTCATTTGAAATACGAACAGGCATGGATTGCAGACGTCTTAAACTGTCAGTGAGTGTTACTGTCATTCATTTTTGTTTCCAATTGAGGTAGGCTATCATTTACTGTTATAATTATTGATGGCATTGATGGCAATCATTTCCTTCTTATCCTTTTTCACTAAAACTATCATAAATTGCGACAGTCACATGTCAAAATGGTAGAATTTGTAAATTTCTGGCGAGGAATGCAGCAGGTTGAGCAACGGTCAAAAGCCAAGCCTTGTAACCATGGAATTGGGTGGGGGAGAGATAATTTGGGTATAGGTAGGACTCACTTGGATAAAATAAAAACCCAGAGTTTAGTTTGAACCATTGTTGTCACTTTATTGACTTTATTTATTTTAAGTTGCCACATGCTGATATCTCAGTCCAGAGAGCTTATGTAAGTTTCAATGACAATAACATTCCTATTATTATCATGGATGGACCGTATAAAACATTTAAACATTTCTTATTGATGTATGTCATCTGTTCTAGCCGCGAAAGTGCATCCAGATTTTCTGGCGTGGTTTACCTGTTTCAGTGATGCTGAAGGCCTGACCAGGAAAGAGCTCTGTTTAATTATTCGGCCTGCACGTAAAAGATCCCTATGACAGTTGGAAATTTTGATAGAAGACTAGCCACTGCCCGGGTAAAATTTCCCTCAGCACACTGCTATGTCCATTTTGATTTTTTAATAAACTGGTCACATATTATTATTTTAATATTACTAAATATTATTATAAATTATTCTCTCTTGCTCTCTCTCTCTCTCTCTCTTTCTCAACAGTTGTTAAATAAACAATTAAAATTGTACTGATCAGATGTCACTGAGAGATTATGATATTGTTAATAAATGTCTAATTTAGTAATTTATAGGTTTTTATATCACATTTCAGGCCTAAAGAAAGACCTGCAATAGTCAGATTTACCACCTCTTGCATAATGCATGTTTAATAAAGGAACGGATATCGATATTAGGGTATGTATACCACCACTTTTCTAAAATAACACATTTTGGGGATTTAAAAGACCCAATACTGAATATTTATGGTAAAATATACATCAAAGGTACACTGTACTTTTATTCGTGAAAATGTCAAGGAAGTAAAAAAAATATTGCTGTATGTATTGCTATGGGGCAAGCTCTTATGGCCTACACTTAAATTTCATGCATATGAAAGAAGTCTGGCTATTTAAAGTTAACATCTAGGTTTTGATTGATTTCACATTTAACTTGGAATGTATTTTATTTGACAATACTTGTCATTTTGAGCCTGTAATGATGGTAATGATATATGTTTCACTCGAAATGAAAAACAAAATAATCATTTACAAATATGAAGCAATAATACGACCGGTCTTGACAGTGTCTCATGGGTGACTTTTCTAGATGTCGTGCATTAGAGCATCAAAATATTAATAACAATAGTAAAGATGAATAATATAACAATATAAACACTATTCTATTTTAGAATTTCTAACATACTAATTACTGAAATTACTAAGTCGCACATTTATTTTAAAATACTGGTAGGCCTAAGGTGCTCAAGCACAGTTCCCTATATAGTTCAATAGAGCAATAGATGTATTGTTAAAAAAAACAACATATTCCATGAACGAGAAGGATATAAATCATAATCATATATATGTACTTCTAATATATTTTTGGTTTTGCAATAGCTGTATAAGTATATATGGTCGAAGGGGTCATGGCTGCCTTCAATACTACAGACAAGCACAATAGGTATCATGACGGATACGAAACAGTACTCAGTTGACTGAATAGAAAAAAACTGTAATAGTACCTGACTTCTGGTAATTGTACCCAGATCTGGAAAGTGAACGGATCACACTTTAATCAACAAGGTTGAATAAATACTGTGTGATTTTACAAACTGGGGTACCTTATTCAGAAGTCAGATACCATTACTATTTTTTCTCTCTCGGTGAACTGAGTACTCTTTCGTATACATTAGGGTACCTATTGTACTTGCTCGCAGTATTGTAGTCGACCATGACTCCTCCAGCGTAGGTAAAATGGTAAATATGGATGATCTTTGATGAAGCTAGAAGTTATAAAAAGCACTGTGATTTGAGGGGTAGGTTTCTGCTAAAGTAACAGATAAACTGAACTCAGTGTGTGATCATTTGGTATGGATTTATCACAAACTGAAAATTTTCACTATAATTGTAGCAATGAGGGTGGTAAAAATTGCAATAGTCAAAGTATCTTCAGAATAGAAATATAAATTATCAATAAGTTACAATCATTTACAATCAGAACAAAACCATTCACCAGAAAATTTTCTTTTGAGTTTAACACAATAAAAATGAAACCATTTAAAACATTTTTCACATTCTATGGTGGGGGGGGGGGGGTCCCAATCCGCTAACAATTTGCACTTTGGACAAAAATATTTTTCATGATCATTTGTTTTAAAGGATTTAAATATTTTATTTTTCAGAATTTTGATTTCATCAGTTTTTTTAAGTTTTTTTAATTTGCTAACTGCCAAATTAGCTAATCCAGGATTTCCTTTAACCATGGATGATTGTTTTAATTTTGGAATATTTTCATCCAAAGAGTGATTTATTTCATTAGAAATATTTTCAATTTTATTTGAACTATCAACAGTATTGTTATTTTCTAATTCTATAAAATTATCAGTCTTTAAATTACATTTATCAGAATAAGAAATAGGTTTAGAAATAGGTTTAGTGGTGGATAAATTTCCATTATTGTTAATTTTAGAATTCTGATTAATACAATGATCAGCACTTAAGTGCTTTTTAAAAGATTTTTTATTATTAAATCGCACAAGAGCACCACTCTCTTCGTAACATTTCAAACAAATAATCGGTTCATGTGTATGTTTTATGTGGTTTTGAAGTTCAAAAACATTTACGCATTTAAAAATTGGTGTTACATTATTCTCAAGACATATTCCACACATAATGGTTTTTTCCAATAGCTTTTGCTTTAATACTCTTGGTACACCACACACTGTTTTATCCTCTACTGAAATATCAGTATGAGATATTTCAGTAGTAAAGTCCAAAGTTCTATCATCTTTGCTACAATCTAGTTTATCTGATACTTTTTCAGAATCAGTGACAACATGTCTTTCCAATAATGAATAAGCTTCCTCAACAATTTGATTAAAATCTTTTCCTCTGGCTCTAGGTTTATTTCTCTTTCGACCACCATGACGCCCACGTGCATTTTCAGGGAATTTTACTTGAGGACAGTATGGGTCCGTATTTATTTCTGTTGGTTCTATTAGAGTATAACGATCTGGATTGATAGGCCCATCCCTTCGCCTATTTCCCATGTTATTCGGTTGTTTATTAGCCAATGGCCCACCATAATTTGTACAAGTTTTAATAAGTGACCTTTCTTAAGTTTGACATCATTTTTTGTTGCAGGATGGGCTAGCTCTTGTAATAAATCAAAACGGTCTAAAACTGGAGGTGTTGGAGGAGTTACTTTGACAAAATGTTTTAAATATTCAGGTATTGTAGGAGCACTATTCAAATAGGGTTTTAATAATTTATCCATGGTGGACGGAGAGACAAGCATATAGGTGTTTACAGAAGTAAGGCTGTCCTCGTACAATAAAATACAAACAGGTACATGTGCCTAATTTTATATTACAGATATATTTGTTATCATCAAGTAAATTTATAAGTTCTTCAGGTAAAAATTTTATAGTTTCGGTCCTGTAATATGAGCATATTAGATCTGTCAAAAGTTTTATTAATTTTCTACACATGACATTTGTATTTTCTATTTCAGAATTTAAATGGGCAGACTGTGATTGAACCTTTTTGTGAAGAGTTGTTTGTGATTGAGAATAATCATGGTCAATTAAAGATTCATCTTCACCCCTATTTGCAAAGCAGAAGTCATCTGAAATGTCTGCTGCATTATCAGTGTGTGTACTTGATTCTACGAGATACCAGCCGTCTTCTTTATCACCTATAGCTTCAACCTTAGGAACCAGATTGATACCTGCTGTTGCGAATTTACTTTCTTTTTTTCCATCTTGATGTGAGGGTGTAAATGTGTTACCAGAGTCTGATGCCAATACCAATTCACGAATAAGAACTCTATTAATAACAGCGATAACAAATTTATATAATTGTTTATTGAGAAGGTTATTTAAATCAGTTTCTTCAATGGAACGAAATTTTCTCTCAGTTGCATTATCAGTAAGCAATAAACAATTTCGACGATATTCTATTGGAACCGAAAAAAGAACTTCAGCATTAAAACTTGAATTCCACATGCTGTTTTCATACCAATTATCTTTCAAATATTTTATTAAGGAAGTTTTTAAATTATTAGGAACTAAAAATTCTGGTAATGATTCTTTAATAAATCTGATGAATTGTAAAGCCATACCCTTTCTCATCGATTCGCACCAAGTTCTCATAACACATTTAAACCCAGTTTCAAGTGGTAAAATAAACATCATTAATATTTTTTCTGAATGAAGCTTTTCTTGAAATGCTTGTAATGCATGAAAATTACATAGTGTTGATTGAAAATTTTGATATAATGCAGTATTTCTTATTTGGTCAGCTTTGTCATGACCCAAAACTGGGAAGAAATTGTCACTGGTTCTGGAGCATGGCCTGAATAATACCAACCTTCATAATCATTATACACATGTAGCTCTTTATCATGTGTACATTTCTCACTACATGGCATGTTGGCTAACAACACCTGCAGATGCAAAATGTGCGTCATTTCTGTTTCATTATTGCAAAAGGCAAAGGCAGCGACACGCCCTTCATTTTTGAAGTCTGCAAAAGTGTACATAAAAGTTTTAAATCGTGACGACATAAAATTGTGGTTAATATCTAAACTCATAACATGTTTTCCAAATTTATATAACGATTTTAAATTTTCATCTGAAGAAATAACTATATGATAATTTCTGTTGCTTTTAGAATATCCTCTTTGGAAAAATAATACTGAAGTAATATTATTATCCAAAACCTTCTCAGTAGACCGCCAATCAGATGAAATCGCAACAGGATCTGCCTTGCCTTCGCCTTTTCCAATATGTATATTCAGTGTATGATCGTCAGTTGTTTGAACTCTTCTCTGTATTTTAGACATGACACCTCTTGGGTTATTGTCTGTACCGGTACCAGTACACTGAATATAATTAGTACCTGTATACACAGGTATCATAGTCATATGACCTGCTAGTATATGTTGTGGTGTGGTTTTATATGAACTTCTAGCTTCATCAACTTTATCCCTAAACCCTAGTGCTAGTCCCCTTCTGTTAATCTGTATAACATCTGTGTTATGACAACTTGATGAAAATATATAAATGTCCCATTGTGTTTTGTTGTCTTTACTTAAAACAAATTTTAAACAAAAATTACATGTAAAATGTGCATCATGTCGCTTTATATCTTTTTTCTTATTTAAATTATAAATTTCCTGCGGTCTATGGTGTTTATGTTTATTAAAATATTGAAAGCATGCATTACATATATCTAAATCAGCCTCATCTTTAAACCATAAAATGCTGTTGGATGAATGACAATTCTTACAATTTTTGATTGAAAGTTGGAATTCACATTTGTTACACAGATTAACACAAGGGGATCTATCAATCTCTGTTAAGAGAAAACCACAACCAGCTTTGCAAGCTGGGGTTTTACCTGAACATCTTACATAAAAATTAGCTAAATTTTGGGCTTTGCCAATGTATCCATCAACAAGACTGTAATGTTCATCTGAGCGATGAGTTTCCCCCCAATTTGGATGAGCATTTAGTGACACCTTATCTACATCGTATATTTGGGTAGATATTTTTTTATTATGTTTATACTCAATTCTTTTATCAAACTGTATATTATCTATGAATCTTTTTGTCTCAACCCCAGTGTTTATACTTTTTAAAAATGTCCATTTTGTTGAATTTCCTTCAGTAAGCCAATTCAAACATTTATTTTTATCGGTCAAAAAGTTATTAATATCAATAATATATTGTTGCGAATTTTGATTTAAATCAACATGAAAAAACTTGCTCTTTATTTTGCCAGATTGTAATAAGCATCTCAGATGATACTGATTTCGTTTCTTTATGTATGAAAGATAAGGATTTTTTACAATTAAATTTTGAATTTGAGGAGAAAGCTCTGAACGTTTTAATAATATAATTTCTCCCAAGCCACCAGTAATCCAATTCAACGCCTTTCCGCTGGAAATAAAATTCTTTATATTATTTTGACATTCAATATCACCAAATCCTAAATGGCTGCATTTAAACTTTTTATAAACATTTTTCGTTGAGGATGAATATGTTAAATGTATATATTTATCTTTTATATTAAAAAATAAGTCAAGTTTCCCTTGAAACAAATCTTTTATCTTGCTATCTTCATAGAGCCAATTTAACAAGTCTTGCTTGTTTTTTATATTATTTTTAGGGGTACCATGTGAGTTATTCATGTTAATATTTTCTTTATCTACTGGCTTAATTTTGTTAATTGTGCTTGATGAAGATTTTATTTTCTTTAGGGAGAGTCTAGAATGATGTCGAACATGTACAGTTTTTATTTGATCAAGGGAAACTTGACTTGCAACTAGCCAGTTAATGACTACTAGTCTTAAATAATCTGACCAATCTGAAATCTGTCTTAAGTATTTATATTACTGTTTATTGTATTACTATTAGTATTATAAATGTTTGGACAAAACTCTTTAAATGTTATGTAATCATATACAGCTATTGCAGAACAAATAATAGTTGCAATACCACATATTGCACCACATGTTTGTATTGGATACAGTTTGGAACAGTCATTAGAACAATTATGTACATTGATATAATATGATGGATTATGCATATATTTATACTGGGGATTTGAAAATCCTAGATAAAACAACAATTGTTCAATTTTTTCATCAAAATCTACTGGACGTGTATGTCCCAATGTGTCCCAATATATTAATGTGTTTATGGTGAAATCAAAGATGGCAAAACAAAAATGATTAGCTTGATAGATATTATTATCAAGTTCAAATTGTGGACCTATAAATGAAATGTTTTCAACTGTTCCAACATGTAATCCAATGATCAGTTTTTTATTTAAGAAGTTGTTGCTGAAATGATTTTTAATTTTTTCGGCAATATTAGGGTATCTAGAAACATTAATATGATTTAGAAAAAAAGAAAATGATAAGTTATTTTTATTGAAAATACTGTAAAAAAAATGATATTACAGTATCGGACAACCAACTTGTACATGGAATAGTTCTCAAATCACTGACTTGTAATTGACCATTGCTAAAGTTATGTAAATGATTCATATCATAGGAGTAAGCCAGTATTTTAAATTGATCTATATGGTCATTATTAATTTTTTCTCTTGTCGGTGGTGTTGGTTTATGTATTGCTGTATTGAACCATATGGAGTGATTTCTTACAAGACCGAATTGTTCTTTTTCTTGAATTTTTGATTGAAAATAATTGATACCATCAATGTCAAAAGTGCCGAAACTTAATTTTACATACTTTTTGTTGGATGTTCTCATTGTTTTTAATATATCATATATTTGATTTAGGGGAGGCATGAACTCTGATGCTTGAGCACACTGAGGATTACCAGTATCTAAAAATTCTGTGTTGCTTTTCAGTATGTTAGGAAAAAATGCACTACTGGTACTTAAAACTATATCTAGACTCACTATTTTACTGTCATTCTCAGTATCAACCACATTGTCACCCACACTCTTAACCACATTATCGCCCACACTCTTAACCACATTGTCACCCACACTCTTAACCACATTGTCACCCACACTCTTAACCACATTGTCACCCACACTCCCATTCCCGGTCATATTTACTTCCTCACCCAAACTCTCATTCACATTCTCACCCAAACTCTCATTCACATTCTCACCCAAACTCTCATTCACATTCTCACCTAAACTCTCATTCACATGGTCGGATAGCCGTGACGATAGAGATGCGGCTTCTCACCAATGCAACGAGGGTTCAATCCCAGCTCAGGGCATGAAATTTATCGTTGTAAGTGAGAGGGATATTCGGTCTCCCGTCCGATCAGGCAGGTTTCCCCCGAGTTCTTCGGTTTCTTCCTGCAGTAATGATCGAAATCATTCGCACGATCTGTGCCAAGGGCCAAATTGGAAACAGGCCTCAGGCCTAATTTGCTACCCTTGTAAAATGACGCGATTATTATTATTCTTCTTTGGACATCCTCCGCCTCTTGGTGAAGACCTTAAATTTTGAATTAGAAAAAAAAACCATTATGGAACCAATACATAAAAGGTATATATATATATAAATAAGTTGTTTTTATTTTCAGATATTAACTATGTAAAAATATAAAGGGATAATTGATTTATTTTTATATGTATTTTATAAAGTATTACCTTCAACACACCAAATTTTATTTTATGAATAGGTGTGGTAGAACATTTACACCACCCTTATTTGCTTTACAATCTTTTTCACTAACCTACCTATAGCTAATATCTACCAGTTGACTGGAAAATATAAATTTTCTCTTTTGTTTTATGGTTTTTCTATCAGTAGCATGAATGGACCCAGTACTGTAAACGAAGAAGAATATGATGTTACATAGCGTAATTGTGGACGCAGGCTATGAGAGCTGTTGTTCGGTTAAACCGGATGCACGTAACCACGCCTTTTTGGAGAAGATTGTAATCCGGATTAGGATGCAATAAAATGTAAGTCAGATTTATGTTGTCTGCTTTTTTAAATGAAATGCCAAACCGTCGGACGCATGTTTAATCATAAATGCACTCATCAGAACGCTAGATCTCCACACAAATCGCAGAATAGGTCCACATAGCAGCAGGGGCGGATTGGGACCGGGAACCCGTGTCAGAGCGGTCCCTTTTACTGACCGCGGAGCCCGGACGGGGGCCGGTATCTCTTCCCCGGGTAAATTTTGAAAATTAATACCTAAATATGCGATTCTGTGGCATATATGATTGATCGGGACGGGGACTGAGATAACGTTCTTTCGCTGGGTGGCAGAACCCAAAATGCCCCCAAAATTTTGAAATTGAACCACCACAAACGCCCGTGTAAGCAACTCCAAAAGTATCAAATGGTTTTGTAGTCGAAATAAAATAAAACCATGTAAGAACAGTCCAAACGATAAGCAAAATTCTTTAAAAACTCTGTAAAGGCAAAATAGTGTAATCAGCAAATGGACTGTTCACCACTCTAAATTCCAACCATCCAATCAGCTGCATTCAAAAATAATAATCGATGCTCCGTATAAATTCGCGGTATTCAATTAAAAAAGGGGGGAGAGAGAGAAATGGGATTTAACGTCCACTCAACACAAACTAGGTCATTTCGGGACTAACATGATTTAATTTTATTTCAATAAATCGCTTGCGCGTAGGGGTCTTTAGCAGTGAGAGGAAACCGCAGGACCCGGAGAAAACCAACGAGGTTGGACAGGCGACCCTACTCCTTGCTACATACAACCTGGGATTCGAAACCACGCAGTCGAAACCATTCAGCCATCCACCCCCTCAATTAAAAAAGGGAAATTAGTGTTTTATTAGCGCTCGATGACAGTTAGAGAAGCAAAACTAGAAATGCCCGAAAAAATTTCAGGTTTACAGACAGCGGCACCGGTTTTCTTCGACGGTCGCAAAGGCGATTGACTGCTATTCAAGTCCGTAAAATTCATGTTTCATTACATCTCGGGCACTTTATTTTGCCAAGTAGAAGAAATAATTTTTTTTTAGTATAACCCGTCTGTCCGAAAAGTCAGCGGCCTCCCCCCCCCCCCCATTTGTTCGTACGTCTATGTTGAAGGATTGGTTGCGAACATGCAGTATATAGGTGTACGGGACACAATTCATTTTTGAGACTATTCCCGACATCCAAATTCTGTAATTTTATCTCTGAAAGAAAGTAGCGAGTTAAAAAAATGTCAAGGAATATTTAACACCAGCCTCATATTCAGCCAGCAGACCAGCTATGATCAAATTTTGCTGAAGTTGAATCCGATGATATTTTCGGATGAAATTCGGAATCCCTATTGCATGATTCCGAATTCCGGCCCACACCCAGCACACCCGGCCCAGAAAGTATATTATACCATCCCATTCCAGACTCCAGTTATGACTTGGTGGCCGTTAAAGCCACGGGCCAAATACAACATAATTATCGCTCCATGGCCGGTCCAATCCCGCCCCCTCCCAATATTATCTCTGAAAGAAAGTAGCGAGTTAAAAAAAAGTCAAGGAATGTTTAACACCAGCCTCATATTCAGCCAGCAGACCAGCTATGATCAAATTTTGGTGAAGTTGAATCCGATGACATTTTCGGATGAAATTCGGAATCCCCATTGCATGATTCCGAATTCCGGCCCACACCCAGCACACCCGGCCCAGAAAGTATATTATACCAGCCCATTCCAGACTCCAGTTATGACTTGGTGGCCGTTAAAGCCACGGGCCAAATACAACATAATTATCGCTCCATGGCCGGTCCAATCCCCCCCCCCCCCCCAGCGCTCACGCTGTCGATCGCCATTTCCGCCAATTGCGATAAAAATATAATCTTGGCGATAAAATTTTCAATCTGGCGGACTTTTTGGCGATAACTTTTCCCTGCATGGCAATTCTTTTTTACCCCTGGCGATATTTTTCATAAAGCTTTGATTTCCACGCCGTATAGACGCGTTACAGTCTATTGCAGCTGGCTGAATGACAGCGAGTCAATTAACAATCAATTGGGTATCAATAATAGACCTATCTTTTGTTTATTGATCAATCTCGGATACAGTAAGAGTAATAAAAAACTAATTAAGAAACAAAAGATTTAATTATTTGTTTTCAATACTAATCGGTGGCTTTTGATAATTTTATATATTCAAAATGGCGGACACGGTGTCGGTGAACATTTCTCGGTCGATTCGTTTGGGACTATTGAAATTATGACGGCTGTTTGATATAATTCTTACTGAAGTTGCCGGTATGTGAATTTGTTAAAATTAGATACGTGTATTTTGTACACGAGGAGCATTCCATTTGCTTATTACACTATTTTTCTTGAATACACTATTTTGCCTATAAGCAATAAGGTTATAAGGACTTCGAATTCTGTCTTATTATGGTGGGGATTGTTCGTACTGGGTTTTTTTTTATTTTTACCTTTACGTTGTCCGAAGAAGTGATGGGATTTCGCAATTATCTTCAATTATATTATTTATGTGATGTAATTATTACTGCCATTTGTAAATTTGCCTTAACCAAAGACGACATATTTCCAAGTGTTTGTGATATAAGTAGGCGTTTGCTCACAATTTATGTTGCAACTGCGGAGTGTGAAAGGGGATTTAGTAGACAAAATTTTGGCGGAAGAAATATATGACTGAAAAAATAAAAATAAAAATTGGCGGAAAAAAAATTGAACCCAGAGTGAGCACTGCCGCCCCCTCACAATATTATCTCTGAAAGAAAGTAGCGAGTTAAAAAAATGTCAAGGAATGTTTAACACCAGCCTCATATTCAGCCAGCAGACCAGCTATGATCAAATTTTGCTGAAGTTGAATCCGATGACATTTTCGGATGAAATTCGGAATCCCCATTGCATGATTCCGAATTCCGGACCACACCCAGCACACCCGGCCCAGAAAGTATATTATACCAGCCCATTCCAGACTCCAGTTATGACTTGGTGGCCGTTAAAGCCACGGGCCAAATACAACATAATTATCGCTCCATGGCCGGTCCAATCCCGCCCCCTCCCAATATTATGTTCAGTAGAAAAAAGGTTTTATTTAGAAGAATTGGACAACAAATAAAAATCATTTTTTGTCCGATCGGCCCTTTTTATTTTATATCCGACCGGCCCTTCGCCCGATGGGCTAATCCGCCCCTGCATAGCAGCCTTGTCTCAACTCAAGTTGATCCTATAGGATTTTGACCTTGCCAGTTCTTGACGGACTGCAGAGAGTTGACATGAAAATGAATGAACTTTGTTTTATTACACTTACATATAGGTTTCAGTCTCACACTTATTCCATACCACAAGTTCGTGTTGTATTGGGTAGTACGTTCCTGGAATTGTGTGCCTTTAATTGGAAAAGAACACATAAATAAGATGTTGGCAGAAATTGAATGTACATGTATTCTGTAATGACCAAAGGCAAGTAATACCGAGTTCAAATCGATTAATGGACCGATTATCCCTTTTCTGTTGAAAAAATAGGGGATCATGTGGCTAGGTGGGTAAGGCGCTGGCTCGCTAGCCTGAAGGTCGAGTGTTCGATCCCTGGCCGAGAAAGATTATCCAGATTTTCCAGCGTGGTCACCCCTTGTCAGTGATGCACAATGTATGGCCGTCTTCCATTAGCCCAAGCTAGGTGCATAACCAGGGCCGTCTGACCAACTCGAATTATTTCATTTAACATGGAGGCACCATTGAAAGTTTGGCTATGAAAATTTATGTGATGCCCCCCTTCCCTTGGTGCCCTAAGCACGTCCTTTTTTTGCTTAATGTTAATCCAGCCCCGTGCATAACAATAGGACGTTAAACTCCATTTCATTTCTCTGAAAATAGAAATATATCAGATATACCATATTATATTTACCATCTGTAATCAGTACTTGATCTGGTTGAAAAACCAAAGTTACTAACATCCCTGTCTGAAAAGATAAAGTATTAAAAAGTATTTAATAGGTTTCTTTGATTCGCTATTTTAATAATGGACATTAGAACTTTTACACGGTTCTACAAAGTATTCACAAGAAATTGTGAACGACGTTCATATTCAACCATAATTGTGTGTGGCAAGAAACAGATGAAGAGTGGAAAACATCTCAGATGTAATAACTTGATCCTGACAAGAGAATTATATAGTCTTCAAAAACTTGTTCAATATTTCAGGTAATATCTTACCACCAGAAAAAACTCTCAGGTCACCTTGTTGATGGAGGTTTCTTGCTTGATGATCAATACTAATCAAGTTGCCTTAAAAGAATTGTAAGTGATAATTATTTATTTTGCAGCAAAAATACAATTAACTGGATAATTGATATTATGAACCCATGTTAATTGGGTGGCTCAGCGAGAAAGATGTTAGGTAGCTAAGCTAATACCCCCATTAGGCCGGGGCGGCGCCCTTAATTCGCTCCTACGGCAACTGAAAATGTTACCCGGGCGTCAAGATCGCCATAATCGTGCTGTGGTCTCCATGGTTGCAAATGATCGCCGAGTCACGACGTTTGTTTTGGGCATGTTCAGCCGAATGCCAAGGTTCTGTCATGACCTGGAAGGCTGTTAAACGCGACTTTTTTAAGTTTGTAATTTTGGGACATTTTTCCGCTCTGTGTTCACGCTTTCCGGCGACCTTGTGCATTTTCTGGTCGCCGAACGGTTCAGCAGCGCAGTAAGAACACCACTCCGGTCTGACGTGGGCATAAGGATCCCGTGTTAGATCGCGTGTTATATCGCAGAAAATATACACTATAAATACTTATCGCATTCGATATCACCCTTGGTGGAAGTAGACGTAAAGCTCAAGGAACAAACAAACTGTTTTAAATCATTGGGTGTCGATAAGAAAGACGTTGGCTCAATGATGCCCCCGTCAGACCGGAATGACGTCCTTACTGTGCTGCTGCGATGTTGAAGCACTCTGAGATCATTTTTCACTACCGTAGCAGAGCAGCAAGGACGCGATTCATGTCTGATGGGGTATTACCTAGTGGCCGCGTGTTCGATCCTGGTGTTGGCTAGATAGTTACCGTTTTTTTTAGCTCCCCCCCCCCCGCCGCCTCCTCATCCGCCTCAATTGTCAGTGGTCGTTCGGAAAACGAGGTCCATTATACTGTTTTAGTGTTTACATTGACGCGCAATATTTCCCACGTGCACACCGCTTCGCGTATGCTAGTCTTAATTATCCGTTTCCATTGGCATTATTACCGTTACACGGGACTGTACAGTGCTTGGGGGCTTATACAACTGGTCAAGCGTCTATTCACTTACATTTAGTAGCGTCTCCATTTTTAAGTTCGTTGATGTTTTTTTCAATTCCAGAACTGAAAAGGAAAAGATAAATGAAGACATGTATATGTATTATTTTAATGATAAACACTGGAGAGCAAGGTGGCATCTTAATGCATCTAGAGCAGAGTGCTGGAACCAATGGTGTGATAGAACACACAGACTGAATTTCATTGGGTTTAACATGAAGTTTATTACAATTTACGTTTGTTTATATCTAAAATATGTCTATCTCACCTTACAACCAAGGGACATTCACGTCCTATGACTCTTCTCGTCACTATCACAGCCGTCTCATCATCTGAAAAATTTCAAGATATATAAATAATTTTTGAAATAAAGCATTGGGTTCCATATTTACCTTGTGGAAACGTGTGCTTATAATATAACAAATCCCGCGATAATGTCCCATAAAAAGTGTGTTAAATGTGTTTATCTTGTAAGTTAAAAGAATAATCCATTTATTTCATTTCGTTACAAAATTACCGAAGATCGAGGGTTACGCTCCATTGTCTTTGGCTCAACTCAAATCATATGACCGATGTTAGACGAAGTGATACTAAATTAAAACATCCTTACCTTCTACTGCTTGGAATATGCTAGACACTGAAAAGAAGTTGGTGTGTTTTATTAATGAGATATTATGGGTTTTACTTTTTCAGTGATGAGTCTGCTTTTTACTTCTCGCGTTTTGCAGACTATTACTTTTGGGGTTGGTTGATCTATTTGGTTTTTTTTATGGGATTTGCTTTTTTATCTGTTGATTTAGATGTATGAAATATTATATTTGTATTGTATGGTTGCAACAATCAAACCTCATCTTGCTACAAGTAAATATTTGCAGGTTAATTTAAGGTATAGTTTGCCCGTGGAAACTGTCTGGATACTATTGTAAGCAAAGAAAGATTATTTGGTACTTACACAGAGATCCATATAGCTTTCTATATGATGTGTTACTTAGGTGAACTTGATCGTTTTCTTTGTATTTGTGCGTTTTAGGAAGATACTTTTTTGTGTCGATAAAATTCACACACAATTTTTGGCACAAATTGTTTCCTACAAATTCGGTTTGAATTTTACTATTTGTTTTTTTGTCGGGTATCGGCGAACAAACAAACTAAAATTAGACAAAATGTATTATAAGAAATGTGCCAATATCCTGTTAACTGTTATATATATGTAATTCTCAATTGATGTAAAAAATGCAGAAATATATCTTGATTTATCTTTTTTAGTCTACCAAAGATACTTACAATATACTCAAAACGCTTCTTTGCCATTTGTATCATTTTTTTTAAAGGCTTTGGTATTAAGAACTGGAAAAAAGAGGATGGCATATATAAAAAAAAAATAAACGTGACATTAAAATGAAAATCAAAAGAATTTCCTTTTATAAGGTAATGGGGAATGCCATGTTGTAATGTAATTCTTGCTAAGAATATGCATTTTCTAAGCATTAAAATGTACTTTTTTTGGTTTAGCTAATGGGAAGGGTGCGTTGTAATGTCATTCCTGGTTTAGAATATGCAGTACCTAAGCATTTATTTGGGTTAATTTAAATATGAAATAAAATGGACGTTTAACGTGGTACTGGACTATAAAGATGGTGGTGTATATCGTCTGGTGTGCTTTTAGATAAATTTAGCCGGTTACAACCAGTGACCTTCGGGTTTTTATTCTATCCGAACCTCTAGACACTAAGCCTCGTCAAGTCATGTGTCCTATACCATTAGCAAGGGGAAATATATATCAAAAACCGTTTTCTATACCAATGGTTGTTGCGTTGTAAAATCTTTACCTTTGTTGCGACGCATATCATTACCCAGAGTCATGAGTATACCAATTTTCGACTGTAATATAAAACCATGAGATTCATCAAACAATTTTATTAATGGATAAGTTTATCCAAGAGATATTACTAATACTACTAGTGATATATGGCAATACGGTCGGTATTTATGTTTGATTTTTTTTTGGGGGGGGGGGTATATAAAAATAATATTGCATAGCCATTTCCGATTCTCATGTGTATTTTAGTTTTTGTAGAAAAATATAACCAATCGGATGAATATTACTGACCTTCTGTAGTCCATGCATGGCATTTATGGCATCCCATACATACCCTCCAGGTAAACACGTCACTGTCACTGCCAAGTAGAAGAAATAATTTTTTTTTAGTATAACCCGTCTGTCCGAAAAGTCAGCGGCCTCCCCCCCCCCATTTGTTCGTACGTCTATGTTGAAGGATTGGTTGCGAACATGCAGTATATAGGTGTACGGGACACAATTCATTTTTGAGACTATTCCCGACATCCAAATTCTGTAATTTTATCTCTGAGTTAAAAAAATGTCAAGGAATATTTAACACCAGCCTCATATTCAGCCAGCAGACCAGCTATGATCAAATTTTGGTGAAGTTGAATCCGATGATATTTTCGGATGAAATTCGGAATCCCTATTGCATGATTCCGAATTCCGGCCAACACCCAGCACACCCGGCCCAGAAAGTATATTATACCATCCCATTCCAGACTCCAGTTATGACTTGGTGGCCGTTAAAGCCACGGGCCAAATACAACATAATTATCGCTCCATGGCCGGTCCAATCCCGCCCCCTCCCAATATTATCTCTGAAAGAAAGTAGCGAGTTAAAAAAAAGTCAAGGAATGTTTAACACCAGCCTCATATTCAGCCAGCAGACCAGCTATGATCAAATTTTGGTGAAGTTGAATCCGATGACATTTTCGGATGAAATTCGGAATCCCCATTGCATGATTCCGAATTCCGGCCCACACCCAGCACACCCGGTCCAGAAAGTATATTATACCAGCCCATTCCAGACTCCAGTTATGACTTGGTGGCCGTTAAAGCCACGGGCCAAATACAACATAATTATCGCTCCATGGCCGGTCCAATCCCGCCCCCCCCCCCCCCAGCGCTCACGCTGTCGATCGCCATTTCCGCCAATTGCGATAAAAATATAATCTTGGCGATAAAATTTTCAATCTGGCGGACTTTTTGGCGATAACTTTTCCCTGCATGGCAATTCTTTTTTACCCCTGGCGATATTTTTCATAAAGCTTTGATTTCCACGCCGTATAGACGCGTTACAGTCTATTGCAGCTGGCTGAATGACAGCGAGTCAATTAACAATCAATTGGGTATCAATAATAGACCTATCTTTTGTTTATTGATCAATCTCGGATACAGTAAGAGTAATAAAAAACTAATTAAGAAACAAAAGATTTAATTATTTGTTTTCAATACTAATCGGTGGCTTTTGATAATTTTATATATTCAAAATGGCGGACACGGTGTCGGTGAACATTTCTCGGTCGATTCGTTTGGGACTATTGAAATTATGACGGCTGTTTGATATAATTCTTACTGAAGTTGCCGGTATGTGAATTTGTTAAAATTAGATACGTGTATTTTGTACACGAGGAGCATTCCATTTGCTTATTACACTATTTTTCTTGAATACACTATTTTGCCTATAAGCAATAAGGTTATAAGGACTTCGAATTCTGTCTTATTATGGTGGGGATTGTTCGTACTGGGTTTTTTTTTATTTTTACCTTTACGTTGTCCGAAGAAGTGATGGGATTTCGCAATTATCTTCAATTATATTATTTATGTGATGTAATTATTACTGCCATTTGTAAATTTGCCTTAACCAAAGACGACATATTTCCAAGTGTTTGTGATATAAGTAGGCGTTTGCTCACAATTTATGTTGCAACTGCGGAGTGTGAAAGGGGATTTAGTAGACAAAATTTTGGCGGAAGAAATATATGACTGAAAAAATAAAAATAAAAATTGGCGGAAAAAAAATTGAACCCAGAGTGAGCACTGCCGCCCCCTCACAATATTATCTCTGAAAGAAAGTAGCGAGTTAAAAAAATGTCAAGGAATGTTTAACACCAGCCTCATATTCAGCCAGCAGACCAGCTATGATCAAATTTTGCTGAAGTTGAATCCGATGACATTTTCGGATGAAATTCGGAATCCCCATTGCATGATTCCGAATTCCGGACCACACCCAGCACACCCGGCCCAGAAAGTATATTATACCAGCCCATTCCAGACTCCAGTTATGACTTGGTGGCCGTTAAAGCCACGGGCCAAATACAACATAATTATCGCTCCATGGCCGGTCCAATCCCGCCCCCTCCCAATATTATGTTCAGTAGAAAAAAGGTTTTATTTAGAAGAATTGGACAACAAATAAAAATCATTTTTTGTCCGATCGGCCCTTTTTATTTTATATCCGACCGGCCCTTCGCCCGATGGGCTAATCCGCCCCTGCATAGCAGCCTTGTCTCAACTCAAGTTGATCCTATAGGATTTTGACCTTGCCAGTTCTTGACGGACTGCAGAGAGTTGACATGAAAATGAATGAACTTTGTTTTATTACACTTACATATAGGTTTCAGTCTCACACTTATTCCATACCACAAGTTCGTGTTGTATTGGGTAGTACGTTCCTGGAATTGTGTGCCTTTAATTGGAAAAGAACACATAAATAAGATGTTGGCAGAAATTGAATGTACATGTATTCTGTAATGACCAAAGGCAAGTAATACCGAGTTCAAATCGATTAATGGACCGATTATCCCTTTTCTGTTGAAAAAATAGGGGATCATGTGGCTAGGTGGGTAAGGCGCTGGCTCGCTAGCCTGAAGGTCGAGTGTTCGATCCCTGGCCGAGAAAGATTATCCAGATTTTCCAGCGTGGTCACCCCTTGTCAGTGATGCACAATGTATGGCCGTCTTCCATTAGCCCAAGCTAGGTGCATAACCAGGGCCGTCTGACCAACTCGAATTATTTCATTTAACATGGAGGCACCATTGAAAGTTTGGCTATGAAAATTTATGTGATGCCCCCCTTCCCTTGGTGCCCTAAGCACGTCCTTTTTTTGCTTAATGTTAATCCAGCCCCGTGCATAACAATAGGACGTTAAACTCCATTTCATTTCTCTGAAAATAGAAATATATCAGATATACCATATTATATTTACCATCTGTAATCAGTACTTGATCTGGTTGAAAAACCAAAGTTACTAACATCCCTGTCTGAAAAGATAAAGTATTAAAAAGTATTTAATAGGTTTCTTTGATTCGCTATTTTAATAATGGACATTAGAACTTTTACACGGTTCTACAAAGTATTCACAAGAAATTGTGAACGACGTTCATATTCAACCATAATTGTGTGTGGCAAGAAACAGATGAAGAGTGGAAAACATCTCAGATGTAATAACTTGATCCTGACAAGAGAATTATATAGTCTTCAAAAACTTGTTCAATATTTCAGGTAATATCTTACCACCAGAAAAAACTCTCAGGTCACCTTGTTGATGGAGGTTTCTTGCTTGATGATCAATACTAATCAAGTTGCCTTAAAAGAATTGTAAGTGATAATTATTTATTTTGCAGCAAAAATACAATTAACTGGATAATTGATATTATGAACCCATGTTAATTGGGTGGCTCAGCGAGAAAGATGTTAGGTAGCTAAGCTAATACCCCCATTAGGCCGGGGCGGCGCCCTTAATTCGCTCCTACGGCAACTGAAAATGTTACCCGGGCGTCAAGATCGCCATAATCGTGCTGTGGTCTCCATGGTTGCAAATGATCGCCGAGTCACGACGTTTGTTTTGGGCATGTTCAGCCGAATGCCAAGGTTCTGTCATGACCTGGAAGGCTGTTAAACGCGACTTTTTTAAGTTTGTAATTTTGGGACATTTTTCCGCTCTGTGTTCACGCTTTCCGGCGACCTTGTGCATTTTCTGGTCGCCGAACGGTTCAGCAGCGCAGTAAGAACACCACTCCGGTCTGACGTGGGCATAAGGATCCCGTGTTAGATCGCGTGTTATATCGCAGAAAATATACACTATAAATACTTATCGCATTCGATATCACCCTTGGTGGAAGTAGACGTAAAGCTCAAGGAACAAACAAACTGTTTTAAATCATTGGGTGTCGATAAGAAAGACGTTGGCTCAATGATGCCCCCGTCAGACCGGAATGACGTCCTTACTGTGCTGCTGCGATGTTGAAGCACTCTGAGATCATTTTTCACTACCGTAGCAGAGCAGCAAGGACGCGATTCATGTCTGATGGGGTATTACCTAGTGGCCGCGTGTTCGATCCTGGTGTTGGCTAGATAGTTACCGTTTTTTTAGCTCCCCCCCCCCACCGCCTCCTCATCCGCCTCAATTGTCAGTGGTCGTTCGGAAAACGAGGTCCATTATACTGTTTTAGTGTTTACATTGACGCGCAATATTTCCCACGTGCACACCGCTTCGCGTATGCTAGTCTTAATTATCCGTTTCCATTGGCATTATTACCGTTACACGGGACTGTACAGTGCTTGGGGGCTTATACAACTGGTCAAGCGTCTATTCACTTACATTTAGTAGCGTCTCCATTTTTAAGTTCGTTGATGTTTTTTTCAATTCCAGAACTGAAAAGGAAAAGATAAATGAAGACATGTATATGTATTATTTTAATGATAAACACTGGAGAGCAAGGTGGCATCTTAATGCACCTAGAGCAGAGTGCTGGAACCAATGGTGTGATAGAACACACAGACTGAATTTCATTGGGTTTAACATGAAGTTTATTACAATTTACGTTTGTTTATATCTAAATATGTCTATCTCACCTTACAACCAAGGGACATTCACGTCCTATGACTCTTCTCGTCACTATCACAGCCGACTCATCATCTGAAAAATTTCAAGATATATAAATAATTTTTGAAATAAAGCATTGGGTTCCATATTTACCTTGTGGAAACGTGTGCTTATAATATAACAAATCCCGCGATAATGTCCCATAAAAAGTGTGTTAAATGTGTTTATCTTGTAAGTTAAAAGAATAATCCATTTATTTCATTTCGTTACAAAATTACCGAAGATCGAGGGTTACGCTCCATTGTCTTTGGCTCAACTCAAATCATATGACCGATGTTAGACGAAGTGATACTAAATTAAAACATCCTTACCTTCTACTGCTTGGAATATGCTAGACACTGAAAAGAAGTTGGTGTGTTTTATTAATGAGATATTATGGGTTTTACTTTTTCAGTGATGAGTCTGCTTTTTACTTCTCGCGTTTTGCAGACTATTACTTTTGGGGTTGGTTGATCTATTTGGTTTTTTTTATGGGATTTGCTTTTTTATCTGTTGATTTAGATGTATGAAATATTATATTTGTATTGTATGGTTGCAACAATCAAACCTCATCTTGCTACAAGTAAATATTTGCAGGTTAATTTAAGGTATAGTTTGCCCGTGGAAACTGTCTGGATACTATTGTAAGCAAAGAAAGATTATTTGGTACTTACACAGAGATCCATATAGCTTTCTATATGATGTGTTACTTAGGTGAACTTGATCGTTTTCTTTGTATTTGTGCGTTTTAGGAAGATACTTTTTTGTGTCGATAAAATTCACACACAATTTTTGGCACAAATTGTTTCCTACAAATTCGGTTTGAATTTTACTATTTGTTTTTTTGTCGGGTATCGGCGAACAAACAAACTAAAATTAGACAAAATGTATTATAAGAAATGTGACAATATCCTGTTAACTGTTATATATATGTAATTCTCAATTGATGTAAAAAATGCAGAAATATATCTTGATTTATCTTTTTTAGTCTACCAAAGATACTTACAATATACTCAAAACGCTTCTTTGCCATTTGTATCATTTTTTTTAAAGGCTTTGGTATTAAGAACTGGAAAAAAGAGGATGGCATATATAAAAAAAAAATAAACGTGACATTAAAATGAAAATCAAAAGAATTTCCTTTTATAAGGTAATGGGGAATGCCATGTTGTAATGTAATTCTTGCTAAGAATATGCATTTTCTAAGCATTAAAATGTACTTTTTTTGGTTTAGCTAATGGGAAGGGTGCGTTGTAATGTCATTCCTGGTTTAGAATATGCAGTACCTAAGCATTTATTTGGGTTAATTTAAATATGAAATAAAATGGACGTTTAACGTGGTACTGGACTATAAAGATGGTGGTGTATATCGTCTGGTGTGCTTTTAGATAAATTTAGCCGGTTACAACCAGTGACCTTCGGGTTTTTATTCTATCCGAACCTCTAGACACTAAGCCTCGTCAAGTCATGTGTCCTATACCATTAGCAAGGGGAAATATATATCAAAAACCGTTTTCTATACCAATGGTTGTTGCGTTGTAAAATCTTTACCTTTGTTGCGACGCATATCATTACCCAGAGTCATGAGTATACCAATTTTCGACTGTAATATAAAACCATGAGATTCATCAAACAATTTTATTAATGGATAAGTTTATCCAAGAGATATTACTAATACTACTAGTGATATATGGCAATACGGTCGGTATTTATGTTTGATTTTTTTTTTTGGGGGGGGGGGGTATATAAAAATAATATTGCATAGCCATTTCCGATTCTCATGTGTATTTTAGTTTTTGTAGAAAAATATAACCAATCGGATGAATATTACTGACCTTCTGTAGTCCATGCATGGCATTTATGGCATCCCATACATACCCTCCAGGTAAACACGTCACTGTCCCCTCGTAACCCTGCAGAAAATGGTTCTTTAATAGGGAACGGACATGTGAGTTCCCCAATATGTTGTAGTCCTAAACGAAATATTAAGTTATTGTTTAGCGATGTTTGATCGTTATATATTTGTTATGGTTTGTATGTACATGCACGTTGTTTTATTAATGTTCTATTTTGGAAATAAACGTATTGTGACGAGAAATTAGGATGGGCCTACGTAGGCTACATAGTACTACAGTAGCCTACAACACGAATGCGTGATGGACTATAATAAAATACAAATCATAATTATAATCTTTATTTGTCAAAATATTGTAGTAATCCACTTCCCATACCAGATATGACATAAGCCTAGATATATTCTTGAAAATCAGTATTGAGCTATTTAAAATTATTATTATTAATCATAAACAATGGGTTACCTGTAGGCCTAGGTCTTGTGATTTTGCCATGATTGATGATGACATACCCTACGTTAGTTTGTCAGTATTCTGGAAGAGAATAAATAAATGTATTGAAATATATCTTTATATTATTATATTATTACAAAAAATATTTACACGGTGCCTTGGTGGCCGTCCATCCATGGGTTTGCAAGGGAGCCTACAATCCTGTGGCAAGCACAACTTTAATTTTATGTTTCGCACATAGGGCCTATAATGTTGCTAAATAAAATTGTTGGTCTTGAAACAAAAATAAAAATTTATTGGGCCACATCGTTCATGTTTTAAAAGCGGGTCCGGGGTAATGTGTGTGATTCAAAAACAACAGAAATGGTGTTGAATTTTCTCAAGTTTATCGATAAATCCCGCGCAATGTAAATGATTCAGCAAATTTTTGACAACGTTGATTTGCCGATCAGTCACGACAACTGCATATAAATCGGATTAATCCAGTATGAAATCCGATGATTTTTATTATTATTATTAGGTGTGCAAGATTAAAGATAAAATGGGTTTATTAGACGAAACAATGTATTCAATTAACCTCAGAAATATATTCAGATAAAACTCGATAAGCTTCTGATTTGAACAGTTTTCAAAGGGATGTTTCCAGCGGATGGGCGGGGAGAGAACTCCCCCGTACCACCCACGTCACTCGGTCAAGTAGAACTTTTAAAAACTTACAATAAAATCCGAATGACACGTAAAAAAAATTAAAAAAAAAAAACAGACGAAAAAGTGATCAATTTACCTTATTCCTTTATCAAGCAGCCTGGTCTGATGAACAAATTTGCTGAGTTGACAATAAAACGGATAGGCTGGACGACCTTCTTTTAGTATTATCTGGAGATTTGTCAGTCATGATGTTGTTATTTTAAATAGATAACTATACAGTGCGAGTCTGTATAATATAATCTAAACAACGTGCCACCCGTTATTAAAATTACCGTTAATCATTCTTACAAGCGAACGTTTTTGGAACATTAGTATTATATTTAAATTTAGTTTTAAATGTAGAAAATGACATGAGGTTTATGCGCTCTATAGGCCTACTGTTATGCTCCGGATGGGCTAATGAAGACGGGCACACCATACAGTATGCCAGGGACATTTTGCCCCGGCCCCGGCACTATGACCTATTAAATCGAATTCTAACTGCCAAGGAATCTTTTACGTGCATGCCAATTTAAACTTGGGACCTCAGGTTTACGTACCATCCGAACAACTATACTGGACAGCAGCTGTCCTTGCCAGGTCCTCCGTCCAGCACCACTGACAAGAGGAAACCACGTCGGAAAAATTTATATAAACATTCTCGGCCAATATCGGTAAATTAATAATACTTCTAAAGATGCGTCTTGTTGCAATCAGAGGCGTGGCACAGTCAGTTTGCAAGTAGGCCTAGGCCTTGAGTATTCATGCGACACTCTTAGTTTTATTGCGTCACGTATTGTCATTTCTAAACCATGTCCATTGTCATGTTTAGTCAGTTTTCTTTGGCACTTTGGGATTTTCTGGCGCTAAATATTTCAGATATATGACTGCTCTTGAGTAAATAAATAAAAATGAAATGGGGTTTAACGTCCTACTATTCTGCTCCTAAACTGTGTTATGACCATGAGGGATATTTTGACCGGGCAGCGACGCTACGCACGCTCACCAATCGAATTCCAACTGCCAAGGGATATATAACGAGCACGCCTATGTGTACACGGGATCTCGCTTTTTTGTCCCACCCATGTCTGGATGGACTAAATGAAATAAATTAATTAACTAGATCTCTTATCATTATTCACTTTCGTAGGCATTGACAAGTAGGCTACGGGGTTTGTTATATAGTCCTCCTAATCCTATATAGACCAGAGGGAGGAGGGGGGCATTGTCACCCGAGTGGGGGCAAATTCTGAGTTAACTTTTCTAGAGGCATTTTTCGTCAGGAATCCGAATCTGGTAGGTAATAAGCCAGGCGAGGGGGCGTTTTCGAGATAATCGAGGTCAAAGGTCATGGAAGGCCAAATAACGAAAGAAACGTATATAATTTAAAATCTGTCCAGAATAGGGCCGAAAATCATTGATGACAGCAATGAGACAATTATAATACAGTTATATAATAATAACATTATATCTGGAATTTCGTACCGTACTAAGAACCGTATTTTGGCATTAAATACCCCCCCCCCCTTCATTATTATAGTAATTGAGTTTAATACCACAAAACTTTGATCGCTATTTAAGGTAAATAAATATGAATGTGCCATAATATTACTTACATATTTGAAGAGGGTAATAAACAAGCTTTTCTGTGATATGTAACATTATATCTAGAATATTGTACTAAGAACCGTATTTTGGCATTGAATACCCCTCCCCCCTTCATTATCATAGTAATAGAGCTTAATACCACCAAACTTTGATCGATTTTTAAGGTAATTAACTATGAATGTGCCTAAAAATTATTTACATATTTGAAGAGAACAATCAACAAGCTTTTCTGTGATATGTAACAATATCTCTGGAATTTCATACTAAGACCCGTATTTTGGCATTGAATACCCCCCCCCCCCTTCATTATCATAGTAATAGATTTCAGTACCACCCAACATTGATCGTTTTGTGAGGTAAGTAAATCTTAATGTGCCAGCAAATTATTTACATATTTGAAGAGAACAATCAACAAGCATTTCGCTGATATGTAACATAATATCTGGAATTTCGTACTAAGACCCGTATTTTGGCATTGAATACCCCCCCCCCCTTTTATTATCATAGTAATAGAGCTTAATACCATCAAACTTTGATTGCTTTTTAAGATAAGTTAATCTTAATGTGCCAGAACATTATTTACATATTTGAAGAAAACAATTAACAAGCCTTTTGCTGATATGTAACATTATATCTGGAATTTCGTACTTAGACCCGTATTTTGGCATTGAATATCTCCCCCCCCCCCTTCATTATCATAGTAATATAGCTTAATACCACCAAACCTTGATTGCTTTTTAAGGTAATTAAATATAAAGGTGCCATAAGATTATTTACATATTTGAAAAGGGTAATCAACAAGCTTTTCTGTGATATGTAACATTATATCTGGAATTTCATACTAAGACCCATTTTTTGGCATTGAATACCCCCCCCCCTTCATTATCCTAGTAATAGAGTTTAATATCACACAACTTTGATCGCTATTTAAGGTAAGAAAATATGAATGTGTCATAATATTACTTATATATTTGAAGAGGGTAAAAAACAAGCTCTTCTGTGATATGTAACATTATATCTGGAATTTCGTACTTAGACCCGTATTTTGGCATTGAATATCTCCCCCCCCCCCTCTTCATTATCATAGTAATATAGCTTAATACCACCAAACCTTGATTGCTTTTTAAGGTAATTAAATATGAAGGTGCCATAAGATTATTTACATATTTGAAAAGGGTAATCAACAAGCTTTTCTGTGATATGTAACATTATATCTGGAATTTCGTACTAAGACCCATTTTTTGGCATTGAATACCCCACCCCCTTCATTATCATAGTAATATAGCTTAATACCACCAAACCTTGATTGCTTTTTAAGGTAATTAAATATAAAGGTGCCATAAGATTATTTACATATTTGAAAAGGGTAATCAACAAGCTTTTCTGTGATATGTAACATTATATCTGGAATTTCGTACAAAGAACCGTATTTTGGCATTGAATACCCCCCCATTCATTATCATAGTAATACAATGTATAGCTTAATACCACCAAACCTTGATTGCTTTTTAAGGTAATTGAATATGAAGGTGCCATAAGATTATTTACATATTTGAAAAGGGTAATAAACAAGCTTTTCTGTGATATGTAACATTATATCTGGAATTACGTACTAAGACCCATTTTTTGGCATTGAATACCTCCCCCCCCCCCTTCATTATCGTAGTAATAGAGTTTAATATCACACAACTTTGATCGCTATTTAAGGTAAGTAAATATGAATATGTCATAATATTACTTACATATTTGAAGAGGGTAATGAACAAGCTTTTCTGTGATATGTAACATTATATCTGGAATTTCGTACAAAGAACCGTATTTTGGCGGTGCGCGGAAAAAAAGTCACAAGAAAAAAAGTCACAGTAAAAAAGTCACAAATTTGCCTAGGTAAAAAAGTCACAGGAAAAAAAGTCACAGGAAAAAAAGTCACAGTAAAAAAGTCACAAATTTGCTTAGCTATAAAAAACACAGGCAAAATGGGATGGATTTGGCACCGCTGACACAATCCGTGCACAGATTTCGTAGCTGTGTCTGCATCTTTACAAATTTCTTTTTGACCTTTCTGACGGGTCGATTGCCGATGGCATCCTGGGCGACGACAGTCTGGACTGTGGCTGATTCCTTCTGGAACCACTCCACCACTCTCCAGATGGATGGATGGTGTTGGCCGACAAGATTGTAGAACTTGTTGTTCCATCCCCTGCAGATGTTGTTGGTACAGGGGGCACTGTTCATGGTTGCGTCATCTACGTTCCAAACTTCAGGAGGGAACATTGGGGGGGGGGGCTTCTCATGGAGAGGGTTAGGCCTTGTAGTGGTGTACTAGTCCTAGTGTCCGGACATGTCGCCAGGCTGACTGTGTCAGGTGGTAGAAGAATCCTTTGGCTGCCACGTCTCTACCAAACACGACAAGCAAAGAGCGCAAAATACTGTCTATAAAATCAGTCACGATCGTTTCTACAAACATCTCATGGCCAAGTTCTTCACACTTATCAACAATATAAATTGTGACTTTTTTACCTGTGACTTTTTTACTTGTGACTTTTTTTCCTGTGACTTTTTTTCTGTGACTTTTTTACTGTGACTTTTTTTTCTGTGACTTTTTTTCCTAGATTCATTTTGGCATTGAATACCCCCCCCCCCTTCATTATCATAGTAATAGAGCTTTATACAACCAAATTTTGATCGCTTTTAAGGTAAGTAAATATGCATGTGGCATAAAATTATTTACATATTTAAAGAAAGCAAACAACAAGCTTTTCAGTGATATGTAACATTTTATCTGGAATTTCGTACTTAGACCCGTATTTTGGCATTGAATACCCCCCCCATTCATTATCATAGTAATACAATGTATAGCTTAATACCACCAAACCTTGATTGCTTTTTAAGGTAATTGAATATGAAGGTGCCATAAGATTATTTACATATTTGAAAAGGGTAATAAACAAGCTTTTCTGTGATATGTAACATTATATCTGGAATTTCGTACTAAGATCCATTTTTTGGCATTGAATACCTCCCCCCCCCCTTCATTATCGTAGTAATAGAGTTTTATATCACACAACTTTGATCGCTATTTAAGGTAAGTAAATATGAATATGTCATAATATTACTTACATATTTGAAGAGGGTAATGAACAAGCTTTTCTGTGATATGTAACATTATATCTGGAATTTCGTACAAAGAACCGTATTTTGGCATTGAATACCCCCCCCCTTCATTATCATAGTAATAGAGCTTTATACAACCAAATTTTGATCGCTTTTAAGGTAAGTAAATATGCATGTGGCATAAAATTATTTACATATTTAAAGAAAGCAAACAACAAGCTTTTCAGTGATATGTAACATTTTATCTGGAATTTCGTACTTAGACCCGTATTTTGGCATTGAATACCCCCCCCCTCCTTCATTATCATAGTAATTGAGTTTAGTACCCACCAAACTTGACCGTTTTGTAAGGTAAGTAAATCTCAATGTGCCAATAAATTATTTACATATTTGCAGAGAGCAATCAACAAGCTTTTCGCTGATATGTAACATTATATCTGAAATTTCCTACTAAGACCCGTATTTTGGCATTGAATACCCCCCCACCCCCCGCTTCATAATCATAGTAATAGAGCTTATACCACCAAACTTTGATCGCATTTTAAGGTAAGTAAATATGAATGCACCATAAGATTTACATATTTGAAGAGAGAAATCAACATGCTTTTCAGTGATATGTAACATTATTTATGGAATTTCGTACTAAGACTTGTACTTTGGCATTGAATACCCCCCCCCCCCCTCCCTTGACTATCATAGTAATAGAGCTTAATACAACGGGTATGCAGGTGTCATCGCTGCTCATTGTTATTATTATACATGTATTGCTGTATTATAATAGTCTCATTGCTGTTATCAATAATTTTCCGGCCCCATTCTGAACAGATTTTGAATTATATACGTTGCTTTCGTTATTTGACCTTCTGTGACCTTTGACCTCGATTATCTCGGAAACGCCCCCTCGCCTGGCTTATTACCTACCAGATTTGGATTCCTGGTGAAAAATGCCTCTAGAAAAGTTAACTCAGATTTTGCCCCCACTCGGGTGACAATGCCCCCCCTCCCCCCTCTGGTCTAATATTACATTTTTGATTGCTGGCGGACATAAACTCACTTTCTTACTTAATAAAGAACATTTCGTTGCATTGAATTGTCTATTCGTTTTATTTTCATGAAACTAATGCTCCATAATAATATAATAATTACAATTACAAAGAACAGCATAAACACAAAGTCAAGTAAACATTTATTAATTTTATTTCAAACGTTTAAAACATATATTATTATATAAATCATTTAATATCTCTATTTAATATTTACAATATGATATATTACACAGTTTACGTATATTAAAATTATCTCAGCATTCCATTAATTGAGGTAAATTCGTAAAGTCAAAATCCATACACATAAGAGTTATAAAAAATCTATGTCCATACACCAGAAGTCCGCGATAGAACTTAGAAGTGACTCCCACATTATAAATAGCAACAGGCGATATAAATAGATACATGCGGTTACTTAATGATGCGCGCACACATTCTACTTTGCAACTCAGCGATGTTTATAGCATGGTTTATAGACGTCATTTGGATACATCCGGTTGCTTGATGCGCACGCATTCTATTTTGCATCTCCGCGATGTTTGATGCATTTGCGGTCATAGCGAGAAATACGTGTCTTCTGACTGAAATGTTCGTTTACCGATTTATTTATGGAATGACAGTTATCAAATCGACCGTAGTTTGATTTTATAACCTTCCGCTTTTCAATTTGTCTTTTTTTCAGCATCAAAATGTCAATATTGTCGTCGTATTATGCCGAAACCGTGAGATTCACAACTGTCAAATTCACTCGCGACCGGTCTAAACATTTCTAACACCATAATATTTGTCGCGTAGAATTTTTTCAGTTGTTTTTTTTATTTTTAGGGAGAAGTGTACACGTTTTCTTGTAACTGTGAGTGTGAGTAGATTTTCATTTTCCATTTTACTATTTTTGAGGAAGTAATTCGAGCGAGACATAATAAAATAAAAACGTTTGTCTGCTTCTTTCGATCAGACACTCTTGAGTACTATGACTCTGAAGACGTTTCATGGATTCATGCACATTTTTACATAATTTAATAAAACAGTTATAATTTAATAAAACATAAATTAGAACCTACACCTGTCCTTTTAGACGAGTTATTGCTCTAAGCTTATGATATATAATAATTTATAACCTATGCCTTTTTTTTAATATTTAATATATATTTAATGAATAATGGAGGAAACCCACGAGGTTGTGAAAGCGCCCCTATCTCCATGCCATTACGCTCACACCAGGGCTCGAAACCACAGCCGCAAGCCAAAGGTGGCTGGCCAGCTAGACGTAGAAGCGCGGCACTCTAGACCACTAGGCCATCCCAACCCCCCGATCGGTATAATTTACGAATTTCACAATTCCGAAATTTTCTGAATTTGACGATCGGTATAATAATATGAAGCTGACAATTAAGGGTTAGGTTATGGTAAGGGTTATTATACTTATAATTTCAGCATATATACGAAGCTGACAATTCAGGGTTAGGGTTATTGTAGTTCAGCTCTGAACGTCGGTCTCATTACACTCACCAGGTCCCTGCGTTCAGGGACCGTCCCATTCAATCAATGTCAAAAATAATTGTAACCCCAGTCAATTTTACTGGGCAAATTTTCACTGCAAAACGATGGGATGTCAATCCGTGTAGGCGCCTGTACAATGTAAACGAACATCTAAGTGAGAAAATAAGACCTTGCTTACTTCGCTAGAGTCGAGACAGTATGAGCGACACAACACGCTGTTAAAAATACGTCCCCTCCCATCAAGTTACATTTCCCCACCATGGCACTCTAACTGCAGGTCAACGTCCATATTCAGGAATGTCGGTCATACAAGACGAAACGCAATGTACAGGCGTTACATTGTACAGGCTTTCACACGGATTGACACCCCGTCAGTTAGCAGTGAAAAGTTGTCCAGCAAAATTGAATGTTCTCCATTTTTTTTCGACATTGATTGAATGGGACAATCCCTGAACGTTCAGGGTGAGTGTAATGAGACCGACAATTAGAGCTGAACTAGGGTTATTGTACCGATCGTCAAATTCAGACAATTTCCGAAAATTTCTGAATTGTGAGCCTCGTATATTTCTGAATTTGCCGAACTGTATAATTACAGTTCGGCAAATTCAGAAATTTTCTGAATTGTCACATCTATGTATTATATATTATACAGATCAAAAAATTCAGAAAATTTCCTATTTATCTGTACAGATGATTAAATATAGAAATTGTCTGAATATATAAATTCCTTTTTGAATGTAAAGGCATCTCGCAATTTATTCAAGATGTCAAAACAGTGCAAAAATTGATGATGAAATTAATTCACAACATGTTTCATATGAAATTGGAAATTTAAAAGAAAATGTCTACATCGCTGTTGCCAGGGCTGGTAACAAAATTAGTCGATGACGAAACCGCTTGGGGGGTGCATTTCGTTGGACTTCTGAAATAGCGCCTGTTGAAAAAAATATTGAACAACGGTTTTCAGAGTATGCTCGTTTTTTTTTTTGGAATTAAATTTCTTTGTTAGAGAGGGGTGGGGGGTCATATAGCAGGGGTATTAATGGGGTGCCCTGGGCCACACATCTAGGTTTCACTTAATAGCGTAATTATGTTTGGTACTACAGGTATATTTTTATATTTGTGTGATTTGTCATACATGTAATTTGTAAAACAGTAACATAGAAAATATTAAATGTGCAAGATCTCATTTTTTAAGATTATAAGTTGTCTACATGTAACTTTAGATTCTAATTATCCTGATACATGCAAGATATCTCCTTTCCACAGTCAATTGAAAACCAAGATAGCATGTGATTAAGCTTACTCATGAACAGAAGGAAGTGCAGATCCTGGGTAATGTTATCTCCTTTTCACCACCAGTTGAGAATTTAATGGCAGGGTTGGAAAAGACCCAATTATAGAATTCCAACTGCCAAGGGATCTTTTTATTCTTTTAGGTGCACGCCTATGTATACATGGGGCCTCGTTTTTTTTGTCCCATCTTGTATGTAAAAATGGCACTGTAAAACACAACAACAGTTCCTTTCTGCATTTTTGTTAATTTATTCTGATATTATTTAAGCTTCTATGAGGATTATAAACCAGTTATTTAGTCTTTAATAGTGACAAAGAACTATATAAAATCATCAAAATTATTACTGGTTGTATCAAAGTAGTTACTATTATCAATAAAATAAAATATTTAACAATTAAACAAGTGTGTTTATTTATGATGGCTTTGAAAAGCAGATACGAAATGGGGCAGTAATTTTCTAAACCATACATTTGTAAGTTTAGGGAGCATCTGTGTCACAAAAAACGTCTGGTCTCGGCTTACATTAACTATAACTAAGTCATCAGGTGGGACAAAAACAACTAAATCATAGGAATCTATACCAATTATATTCAACAGACATTGAATCTGAAAAAAATAGTTATGAGTATCCTTTAAGAGCTAAAGTGCCAATTATTGCCTGACGTTTTAAGAAAAAAAGAGTTTGAATCAACATGTTGAAGATTTTTGGTTTTTTTTAATATGAAAGCTATATGGAGATTTTATTTCTATAAGTTTACGCTCCTTGGAATTTGAATTATTTACAAATCCGTCAGGGCTAGCACCTATAAATGGTAAATCAGACGGGGGGGGGGGGGACGAACTAGTTTAGATAAGTACAAAATATGGTTTATAATGGTTCTGAGCGGGGGGGGGGGGGGGCGGCGAGCATTTCACATTATCAACATATTTTGTAAACGCCAAGCTCTCGTTCTCTAGGCCATGTCGAATACCTGGAGAGGTAAAGTATAACTTCTTTTGTAAAAAAGTCTTCAGAGATTTCTGTAGATTCTTGGAGTTTGCAAAATGTTCCAAAGTTGGATGATGTTGAACGGTATTCCCGTTGGGCAAACCCAAAAGAATTTTTACTCTGAAGTCAGGATAGAGATTTTTTAATTCTTTTGTAGTAGTAAACTAGAACCAGGGGCCGGGGGCTTTAGCCCCGGCAATAATTTTTAATAGTGAAAAATAAAATGTCGCCAAAAGCTCAAAAAAGCGGAAAATGGTTAGGGGGGGGGGGGTATGTTACAACCCCTATTGTAATAACACCCCCTATTGTAATAAATGTAATAATTGTAATAAAATTTCAGTCAACCCCTATTGTTATATCAACCCCTATTGTAATAAATGTAATAATTGTAATACAATTTTACTTAACCCCTATTGTAAAATCAAAACCCCTATTGTAATAATTGTAATAAATGTATATTCCCATACAATAAATTCGACATCTAAATCAAAAAGTATATGAAATTCGATAACCATCTGAATATCAATATTTAGAAATTATGGCATGCGTTTACACTGCATAAAATATTATGAAACACCACAACCGAAAAAACATGACTAAAAGCCGTTAAGGAGTTTGGAGAAATTATTAAAATGGAAGGTCCAACCCCTATTGCAATCAATGATATATGGTGGCTGATTGGTATCATGTCGTGATGTCGTGGTGTCGCCCTTATAACGCGACAACCCGACAACCCGACACCACGACACCACGACATTTTAACGCGACACCACGACACCGCGACACCGCGACACCACGACATTTTTAACCCGACACTACGACATTTTCACCCGACACCACGACATAAAAAAATGTCGTGGTGTCGCGTAAAAATGTCGTAGTGTCGGGTTAAAATGTCGCGGTGTCGCGGTGTCGTGGTGTCGTGGTGTCGCGGTGTCGCGTTGTCGACTTTATCTATCAATGTTGAAGCGGCCAAGAAATCAAGTTAGCCCTCACTACCAAATTCGCTGGTTGACCATGACTTGAGTAAAATAATGTGCTCGGTATGGGCTATTCCGAGCCGTCGATAAATAAAATCAATTGAAAGTAGTCTATTTTAGTAACCCATTTCTTTGCTCAAAAAAAAAAAGATTTTATCCCTACTAAGAATTGTAATCATGAATGTGCCCGAAAATAACAAGTATATTTAAAGCCCCAATACCACCCTTGTTGTAACTGAATAATATGTCCCAATCTTTATTCTGGTCACCAAATTGTACTATTTTACAATATTCCAATTAATAAATGATACCAATTTCATCTTAACACCCCTAATTTTAAAAATTGAAAAAAATTCAACTACATGCCGTAACATGGTTTGAAAAGCCTTACGTAAGCACTTTCAAATGCAACTTGGATTTAAACATATTTTCGAACCCTCTGGACAAGTGAGATAGGTTAAAATGGATAATTTACACAACAGGGAGGACACTTAAACATCTAATAGTTAGATTAAGGCTAATTCGTTTTTTCGGACCTCGACGCGCAAGCGAATTAATGAGGAGGGAGGGTAGGGTTATTCAAAGTAAAATTCCAGATATCATATTACATATTACTGTTGTTTTTTTCTTCAAATATATAAATAATTTTCTGACACATTTATATTTACTTGCCTTGAAAGGTGATGGGGGCGGGGGTATTTGAAATAAAAATGCGGGGCTAAATTCAAAATTCTGTATATCTATACATGTACTGAAAAGTAAAGTTAATCCTCTCTTGAAAAGTATCTATTATAATTTTGGCGGAATGCATATATACTCTTTAAAATTAAAATTAAGTTAGGTAGCCTTCCCTGGCTGAATTAAAGACAAATGAAATAAAATGGAGAGAGAGAGAGGGAGAGAGAGAGAGGATGGGGAGAGAGAGAGGGACTTTATTTATCAATATCAGCGGCCACGAGATCAAGTTAGCCCCCACTGTTTCAACCTTCACTAAGTATACCTACCCTTCACTAACTGCGAATAAAACTAGCCCTCAGAGAGTGAGAGAGACAGAGGGGAGAGAGAGAAAGAACGAGAGAGAGAGAAGAGAGAGAGAGATCGGGTTTAACGTCCACTCGACACAAACTAGGTCATTTCGGGACTAACTTATATGGTTTAATTTAATTTCAATAAATCGCTTGCGCATCAGGGTTGTTAGCAGTGGGAGAAAACCTGAAGACCCAGAAAACCCAAGGGGCTTGACAGGCGACCCTAATCCTTGTCATTTACAACCGGGGATTCGAAATCACGCCAGTTGACTTAATGAAAAAAACGCCATAGGCACTGTTCTGCTGGTAAACTGGGCTAATGGAGAAGGGCATACGCCATACAGTGTGCTATGAGGGAAATTTTGCCCGGGCAGCGGCGCAACAGCCTATTCTTATAACTGCCAGGAGATTTTTTACGTGCACGCCAATGTGTACATGGGACCCCCGTTTTTGGTCCCATCCGAACTACTAGACAACTGTCCTTGTCAGACCCTCTGTTTTGCATGAACTTTCTCAGCCAATGCAGGGATCAAACACCCGACCCCAAGGCTAGCAAGCCAGCGTCTTACCCACTTAGCCACGTGGTCCTCCGAATTAAAGAGAGTGGTGAGGGTGGGGCGAGTATTTAATGGCAAAATACGTTAGTGTCATACATCACCGGAAAGTAGGTTTCTATGGCTCTTTAAATATACTTGTAATTTGGGGCACATTCATGATTACAAACTTTAGAAGAGATAAAAGCATTTTTATTTTGAGCAAAGAAATGGGTTACTAAAATAGACTACTTTCAATTGATTTTATTTATCGACGGCTCAAGTCATGGTCAACCAGCGAAGTTGGTAGTGTCCGCCAGTTTGATTCGCAGTTATTGAAGGGTAGAGATAGTGAGGGCTAACTTGATTTCTTGGCCGCTTCAACATAGAAAAATAAAGTCGACAACGCGACACCACGACACCACGACAACGCGACACCACGACACCGCGACACCACGTGTCGGGTGAAAATGTCGTAGTGTCGGGTTAAAAATGTCGTGGTGTCGCGGTATCGTGGTGTCGTGGTGTCGCGTTAAAATGTCGTGGTGTCGTGGTGTCGGGTTGTCGCGTTATGAAGGGTGACACCACGACATCACGACATGATACCAATCAGCCACCATAATGATATTTATATAAACGTAAAGTATGATCTCTGAAAGATCGGTCGTCAGGGGATTTTTATCATATGTTCCGTATGCATATCGGATAAAATAATTCACCTTATAGCACTTTTTTAATACTTCTCTACACTTAGACACATTTATTACAATAGGGGTTGATATTACAATAGGGGTTACACGACGTAACCCCTATTGTAATAAAATTTCTGTCAACCCCTATTGTAATAATTGTAATAAATATATTTGCCATGCCAAAAAAATCGACATTTAACTTTAAAGGGACAATAACACTCTTGCTGGCTTGACAGGTTCCGAAAAAAAAAAATAGCCTTTAAGCTGCGTTCACACTAGGGCTTTAACCTGCATTGAATTCAGAATAAAGTCTTATTCCGGACTGAATTCGATAAAAGCCGAAGTGAATCTGAATTAACGAATCCGTATATTTTTCCGAATTCAACCCGGAACAATTATTCTGAACGGTTTATTCGCAGTCAACGTGATTTTCTAGCGTGGTTTCCCATACCAGTGTTGCTGTTGCAAGGCGGGGGGCCTGATGGCTGTAGTCGTTCAGATGGGACAAAAGACAGATGTTCCGTGTACTCAATGACGTGAATTCAATCCGAAAAAACTGTAATGTGACGCACCACTTTTAATGCGGGAAAAACCAATCCGAATTCCGGAGGCCGGTCTCCGGAATTCGCATCCAATGCGCATGTAGTGTGAACGTAGCTTTATTCTAACTACTAGACGTTTCGGTGTCCTACCTGTTGTGTAAATTATCCATTATAACCTATCTTACTTGTCCAGAGGGTTCGAAAATATGTTTAAATCCAGGTTGCATTTGAAAAGGCTTACGTAAGGCTTTTCAAACCATGTTACGGCATGTAGTTGAAATTTTTCAATTTTATAATTAGGTGTGTTAAGATAAAATTTGTATCATTTATTAATTGGAATATTGTAAAATAGTACAATTTGGTGACCAGAATAAAGATTGGGACAAATTATTCATTTACAACAAGCGTGATATTGGGGCTTTAATAAAGGTCTATGGATTTTGATCACCATTTCCGTATAAGTATATATGAGTACTGGTATGCCTTTACACCGTATAAAATATTATGAAACAACACCACCGAAAACATGTTTTGAAGCAGTTTGCAGGATTATTAAAATGTAATGTCAATCCCTATTGTAATCTATACTGTATAGAATATTATGACCCCACACCGAAATCGTGTCTCAAAGCAATTTGGAGAATTAATCAAATGGAATGTATATTCTCTGAAAGATCGGTCGTCTTGGGATTTTGAACATATCAGATAAAATAATCGACCCAATTGCATTTTGTAAATTCTCATGTATAGTTAAATACAGTTATTACAATAGGGGTTGATATTACAATAGGGGTTTCACGGTATAACCCCTATTGTAATAAAATTTCTTTCAACCCCTATTGTAATATTTGTAATAAATGTGTTTTGCCATGTCAATAAAATCGACACCTAACTTTAAAATTCTATGGTTTTGATCACCATTTCCGAACCAGTATCTACGATAATGGTATGCATTTATACTGTATAGATTATTATGAAACTAAACAACCGAAATCATATCTTAAAACTGTTTGGAGAATTAGTCAAATGAAATTTCAAACCCTATTGTAATCATTGATATTTGAATAAACGTAAAGTATGATCTCTGGAAATTCTGTCGTCTGAGGATATTGAAAATGTTTTCCATGTTCACATCAAAAAAAATAATCCGTATGCATATCGGATAAAATTATTCTCCTTATAGCATTTTTTAAATCCTTATCTACACTTAGCCACATTTATTACAATAGGGGTTGATATTACAATAGGGGTTACACGACGTAACCCCTATTGTAATAAAATTTCTGTCAACCCCTATTGTAATAAATGTAATAAATGTATTTGTCATGCCAATAAAATCGACACCTAACTGTAAAAGTCGATAGATTTTCATCACCATTAGCGTATCAATATATAGGGTAATATTATGCTTAATACTGCATAGAATATTATGAAACAAAACCACCGAAACATGTTTTGAAGCCGTTTGGGGCATTACTAAAATGGAATGTCAACCCCTGTTGTAATCAATGGTATTTAAATACACGTTAAGTATTTTCTCTGAAGTATCTGTCGTCTGGGAACTTTGAACATCTTTTCCGTGTGCATATCAGATAAAACAACCCCTCCTATAGCATTTTTAAAATCCTTCTCTAAACTTAGACTTATTTATTATAATAGGGGTTGATATTACAATAGTGGTTACACGGCACAACTCCTATTGTAATACACTTTCTATCAACCCCTATTGTAATAAATATGTTTTGCCATGTCAATAAAATCGACACCTAACTTTAAATGTCGATGGATTTTGATCACCATATCCGTATCAATATGTAAGAGTACTAGTATATCTTTATACTGTATAGAATATTATGATAAAAAAAACCCCACTGAAATCGTGTCTCAAAGCCAGCCGTTTGGAGAGTTAATCAAATGGAGTGTCAACTTTACGTTTATTTAAATATCATTGATTGCAATAGGGGTAGGGGTTGGACATTCCATTTTAATAATTCTCTGGGCCCGAGTTCACAAAGAAAAAAAAATCTCAGTCAATATTTCTGCTCAAAGTTGAGAATATTCTCAAGTTGAGAACATTCTCAATTTTGGTGTTCACAAAAGCAGTTGAGCAAATTCTCAGCTTGAGTATTCTGTTTAACGGAGTCATCGATTACGTCATGTTATTTGTTTTCAATGCTACAAGCGACTGGGGTCAGCTCTATCTATTAGCCAATGAAATCACTAGGAATAAAATCTATTTTTAGATACCAGTGTTTTACACCGTAGAATTAGCGGGTTCAATAAGAAATGAATGGAATTGTAGTAATAACTATATAATTATCATTTTTACTTTATTTCCACTTGTAATTGAACAAATATGTATGAAAAAACCGAGTGAATTATTGTTTTTATTCAATGAAAACTCGACTGAAGATGCTGCTTATAATTGGGTCAAATGAACAAGCTCCTATCAGTACTATCACTATCATCTTTTTTTTAGTCTTTGTATTATTATAATATAATTATTTTTTTTCACGAAGGGCAGGATGGTAGAAATGCTTCTATAGCCTTATCCTTTACCCTTCTTAAATAGAGGTATTATTATTATGACATTCGCTGTAACGAAAAATGTAAACAAACACATTCCAACGTCGTCTGTTATGCTTGTCACAAACTAAAAATGGAAGGCGGTGGCAGGAAGAGGGCCGCTAATTAATCAAACGCAGAGGAGATGATTCTAATAGAATAATATATAGTGAAGCTACTTTATTTGGTAAAATAAAGGGGTGTGGTGCCTTGGGGAAAATTTCCAAAATGAAAGAAAATAGGTGTCGTAAGTTTAGCTTAGGCCTATTTATTAATAGACTTGTCCCTAAATCTTTAGCCTACAGATAGGCCTACTATCTTATTCACACAAATCAAATCAATATTAAAAGTTCAACAAGTTTAATCTTTATTAATAGTGATACTTAGTAATATAAAATACTAATAATATCGTGATATTAGATAAATATCACATTCACACGAACCACGGTCAAAATAGGCCTATAAGTAGGCCTATAAATTAAATTACAAATTCTAACTAAATCTACCATTTAAATATTGTTTACTATTTCAGTCAATTTATAACAAAAAGGAGGGGCATTGGAAAATTAAAAAAGAAGTATCATAACTATAACATAAAACAAAGAAGTAGGCCCTATGTCTAACTAAGTAATAACATTGTGTGTAAGATTTAAATAAGGAACTGACAGTTAAAAAACTAATTTTAATCTATATAAAAAAAAACAAAGCTTGAATGTTATGAAATTAATGCCGTTTTAATAATCATAAATACATTATTTATAAATAATTGTACTATTAGTATTAGCATAGACCTACTATTAATAAAATAGCTGTAAAAATTTTAGACTTAAGTACGCGTAGCAGCTTTCTCAAATATTTGAGAACTTTCTCAACTTTGAGAACAAAAATGTTCTCAAATTGTTTTGTGAACTCCATTTATTCTGAGAACGTTTGATTTGAGAAAATTCTCAAAATTGAGCATAGATTTGTACTTAAGTATGCTTTGTGAACTCGGGGCCTGGCCTTTAATCATATTTTCGGTTGTGGTGTTTAATAATATATCTATGCAGTGTAAACGCATGCCAATACTTCTAGATATTGATACTCAGATGGTTATCAAATTTCATAGACTTTTTCATTTAGATGTCGAATTTATTGTATGGTTATATACATTTATTACAATAGGGGTTGATATAACAATAGGGGTTGATTGAAATTTTTTATTAAATTTATTACATTTATCACAATAAAATGGCATAGATTGCTTAAAGCAATAACTCCGCTAAAAGGACAGGTGTAGGGTCTAATTTCTGTTTTATTAAATTATAACTGTTGTATTAAATTATGTAAAAATGTGCATGAAACGTCTTCAGGGTGTCTCGTCTGAATCAGCTGACAAACGATTTTATTTTAGTATATTAGAGTTGTCTCGCTCGATTTACTTCCTCAAAAATAGTAAAATGGAAAATTAAAATCTTCTCACAGTTACATGAAAACGTGTAGACTTCTACGTTAAAATAAAAAACAACCGAAAAAATTCTACGCGACAAATATTATGGTGTTAGAAATAATTAGACCGGTCGCGAGTGAATTTTACAGTTTTTGAATCTCACGGTTTCGGCATAATAAATTGGCCAATACGACGACAATATTGACATTTTGATGCTGAAAAAAGACAAATTGAAAAGCGGAAGGTTATAAAATCAAACTACGGTCGATTTGATAACTGTCATTCCATAAATAAATCGGTAAACGAACATTTCAGTCAGAAAAACACGTATTTCTCGGTATGACCCCATCGGACGCCATCTTTGTTTATATGCGAGAGAACGCCGCTAGGTGGCGCGGAACTGGAAAGTCGTCAATTGGATAATAGCTGTTTGAAAGTTTGCATAAACCTGTATCAAGGCAGTTGGATTTTATATGTGGAAAATATGTGAAAATAGTTGTGAAATTGTGCAGTTGTACCCGGTTTTATACATATATATTTACTATTCTTGAACTGAATCTTGGATTTTTAGGTGAAACCATTTGTGTAAACTCTTTGTTTGTAGCAGGATTCATAGTGAGGTGTTTGCAGGAATCTAATGTCTGTGAAAAGAAACCTGATAACTTTGACCTCAAATCAACATGACTTTGAGATCATTCATGCAGACAAATGGACTTACAACCATGACTCAGCCACTGAGAAAAACAGCAGTGTCAAGTACACATACACTGGGGACGAACTGGTTATGTTACGACCATGGAAGCCTAAACTGGACCCTCACACATGTGATAAACTTCGATTGAACAACATATTAAAAAAAACCCAGCGAAAACGTGGATCCAGAGGAGGAAAGCATTCCCAAATTTCTATAGCGTTAGATCGGCCAATAACAAAGCACTTTCTATCATTGACCGAATAACATCCAACAACATTGCCCTACTCAAGCCGACTGAGGAAACAACATGCAACCTAAGAAATCTCATAACCATTCATCCAAAACCAAAACCCATATTTGTTAAAGCAGGACTGTGGAATGCGCGGTCATCAAGAAATAAATGCCTCGAGATATCTGACTCTATAGTTGATGACAACTTAGACATTTTATTCATAACTGAAACTTGGCTAAAGCCAGGTGGGGATGAGACCAAAATCGCCGAAATGACACCCAGTGGGTATACACTGAAGCATTTAGCACGTTCGCACACATCTGGTGGGGGAATTGCTGTAATATTTAGACAAAATCTCAACATTGACCTGTGTCCTGTATCACAAACACTAGCGTCATTTGAACAACTTGATATTGTGATTACTGCTGGCAGTCAATCAGTGCGGTTGGTATGCATCTACAGGCCGCCTCCCTCGAAATCAAACAGACTTTCAGTGTTACAGTTTCATACAGACTTTTCAGTACTTGTGGAAACTTTCAGCAACAAAAAATGCCCTTCAGTCATTCTAGGAGATTTCAATATCCACTATGATGAACCTCACAAGTCTGATGTGAAAAAATGTATGAAATTACTGACGTCTACTGGTCTCGTTCAACATGTTTCACAGACCACACACGAAAGTGGACATATCCTCGATTGGATCATCACCAAAGAAATGGACTCAGTTGTGAAGACCATCCATGTCGAAGACCGACAGATGTCGGATCACTTTTGGTTGCTTTTTACGCTAGATCTAGAAAGACCGGCACCGGAGAAGAAAACAATCACCTCCCGGAATATCAAAGGCATGTCTTTGGAGGAATTCAAGCAGGATCCGATAGATTCAAGACTTATCAAAGACCCCCCCCCCCCCTCTGATCTAAATGAGCTTACAGGGTTATACAACACAACTCTGACTGGACTACTAGATAAGCATGCCCCTCCTGTGTCGAAGAGCTTGCATGTTAGACCCAATGCTCAATGGTACTCTAAGAAAATACAGACTGCAAAGACCCAAAGGCGCATCGCGGAACGCAGATGGCGAAAGTCAAAATTGGAGGTCCATCGCCAGATCTACCGGCAAAGCAGAAAAGATGTAAACAGACTAATTGCTAAAACCAAGTCGCGATATTACAATGATGTTATCTGTTCCATTCTTCAGAATCCCAAAGCTCTATGGTCGCACATATCTAAGCTTCTCGGCAAAACCAATGATACAACCTTTCCGGGTGCTGATAGTGACGATGTATTGGCCGGATCTTTCAACCAGTTCTTCACGGACAAGATTTCTACCATCAGACGGAATCTTAAAGCGAGCGGGGACCAACTATCCAAATCGGTCACTCACGAATTCATAGGCGGAGAGCTGAGACAGTTCCGCCCACTCACCCAAACAGAGGTGCTCACCCTGGTGAATAGATCGAAGCCAACCACTTGTGAACTTGATCCCATTCCGACAAAGCTAATGCTTAAATTTTGTGATACTCTGCTGCCAGTCATAACGAGAATCACCAACAACAGTATCAGCAGTGGAATAGTTCCAAATGCATTCAAGGAAGCAGTTGTGGAGCCCCTTCTGAAAAAAACGACTCTGGCTAGAAATGAACTTGGTCACTATCGACCGGTATCCAACCTTCCATTTCTATCTAAGGTGTTAGAGAAAGCAGTCGGAAAACAACTTTCAGCTCATCTCCAAGAACACCATCTCATCGCCAAGTTTCAGTCTGCCTATCGTAGTGCACATAGCACAGAGACGGCTTAAAGGGACAGTCCCAGATAGTTCAGGTCTTTAAAGCTAAAAGTTCATTTATGCATGAAATTTAAACGCCTATATCTCTCGAAAAAATGTTGTAAACACAGGTGCGTCTTGACAAACGGGACTATTTAGTAGTGTGTCAAAAATTGGAAAGCTCGTCGGGTTTTATAAGCTTAAAGGGACAGTCCCAGATAGTTCGGGTCTTTAAAGCTAAAAGTTCATTTATGCATGAAATTTAAACGCCAATATCTCGAAAAAATGTTGTAACACAGGTGCGTCTTGACTAACGGGACTATTTACCAGTGTGTTTAAAATTGGAAAACTCGTCGGGTTTTATTAGACTCACATTATATTCACAAAAAGAAAGGCCTATAGATACATCTGGGACGCTCCCTTTAACTATGAACAATTTTTGACTTAACATATTATTAAGAAACATTGTATACGCTTAAAGTTTCAATATAAAATTGTTTATATACTTAAATATGAATTTAAAAAAACTTACATACATTGTTATAGATAATTAAAGTCTTGAAGCTTGGCTAGATCTATTTGGTGACATTATTGGTGTTGGGTTTATGGGTGTTGACGTCATAACCCCAAAGTTTACTATGGATTGTTGTCTCGTAACTGTTGTCTTCTGTCCTTTGTTTATAGATGCTAGTTCTCCAAATCTACTTCGCCTAATATCTCCTTCTTGCGTTCCAAGAATAGGTCCTGTTATTGCTGGTACTGGTGTGAACTTTTTCAAATCTTCTTCATTTTTTATCAGATATGTTCTGTCATCATCTAGACTTCTGACGTATATTCTCTTACCATACGTCCAACAACTCTTAATAGACCAGAGGGAGGAGGGTGGCATTGTCACCCGAGTGGGGGCAAAATCTAAGTTAACTTTTCTAGAGGCATTTTTCACCAGGAATCGGAATCTGGTAGGTAGTAAGCCAGACGAGGGGGCGTTTCCGAGATAATCGAGGTCAAAGGTCACGGAAGGCCAAATAGCGAAAGAAACGTATAATTCAAAATCGCTTCAGAATAGGGCCGAAAATCATTGATAACAGCAATGAGATAATTATAATACAGTAATATAATAATAACAGTGATGACACCTGCATACCCGTGGTATCCGATCAGGCAGGTTTCCCCCGAGTTCTTCGGTTTCTTCCTGCAGTAATGATCGAAATCATTCGCACGATCTGTGCCAAGGGCAAAATTTGAAAAAGGCCTCAGACCTAATTTGCTACCCTTGTAAAATGACGTGATTATTATTATTATTATTATTATTGTATTATGCTCTTTTACTATAATAATGAAGGGGGGGGTATTCAATGCCAAAAATACAAGTCTTAGTACGAAATTCCAGATATAATGTTACATATCACTGAAAAGCTTGTTGATTGCCCTCTTCAAATATGTAAATAATGTTATGGCGCATTCATATTTACTTACCTTAAAAAGCGATCAAAGTTTGGTATTAAGCTCTATTAGGCCTACTATGATTATGAAGAGGGGGGGGGGGTATGTATTGCCAAAATACGGGTCTTAGTAGGAAATTCCAGATATAATGTTACATATCAGCGAAAAGCTTGTTGATTGCTCTCTGCAAATATGTAAATAATTTTCTGGCACATTGAGATTTACTTACCTTACAAAACGGTCAAGTTTGGTTGGTACTAAACTCAATTACTATGATAATGAATGGGGTGGGGGTATTCAATGCCAAAATGCGGGTCTTAGTACGAAATTCCAGATATAATGTTACATATTATTACTAAAAAGCTTGTTGTTTGCTCTCTTCAAATATGTAAATAATTTTATGGCACATTCATATTTACATACCTTAAAAAGCGATCAAAATTTGGTGGTATTAAGCTCTATTACTATGATAATGAAGAAGGGAGGTGTATTCAATGCCAAAATAGGTTCTTAGTACGAAATTCCAGATATAATGTTACATATTATTACTGAAAAGCTTGTTGTTTGCTCTCTTCAAATATGTAAATAATTTTATGGCACATCATATTTACTTACCTTAAAAAGCGATCAAAGTTTGGTGGTATTAAGCTCTATTACTATGATAATGAAGGGGGAAGGGGTGTTCAATGCCAAAATACGGTTCTTAGTACTGAATTCCAGATAGAATGTTACATATCACAGAAAAGCTTATTTATTACCCTCTTCAAATATGTAAGTAATATTATGGCACATTCATATTTACTTACCTTAAATAGCGATCAAAGTTGTGGGGTATTAAACTCTATTAATATGATAATGAAGGGGGGGGGGTGTATTCAATGCCAAAATACGGTTCTTAGTACGAAATTCCAGATATAATGTTATTATTATATATCTGTATTATAATTGTGTCATTGCTGTTACCAATGATTTTCGGCCATATTCTGAACCGATTTCGAATTATATACGTCTCTTTCGTTTTTTGGCTTTCCGTGACCTTTGACCTCGATTATCTCGGAAACGCGCCCTCACCTGGCTTATTACCTACCAGATTCGGATTCCTGACAAAAAATGCCTCTAGAAAAGATAACTTAGATTTTGCCCCCACTCGGATGACAATGTCCCCCCCTTCTCTATAATGAGGTCAGCTTTGAAAACTGCTCGTGTTTGTTTATATAAGTATGATCTTCTCTTGGTTAAGGCTTCGTTGATATAAATTTTGGATTTATTGGTAGTGTTGTAATCCTTTAAAACTGTTTTATTTCTAAACACAACAGCTCTTTTTTCTATAGCTAATAATACGCACAATTATGTCCCTTTCATATCCGTCATTTTTTCGGCCAACCCTGTGCGAACGTCCTATATGATGAAGTTGTAACCTTTCGTCACTCTCTGGTAAAATGTGTTGATTGATAAAATCTAAGATTAAATTATCTGTGTCTTCATCTGGTGTTTCTTTTATCCCAGCGAATTTAAGACAGGTTCTCCTGGAATATTGTTGTAAGTCGTCGATATCGTTTTCTAATTTCACAATTTTATCGCTCATTTTTTCGAATATCACTGGTTTTATCAGTTGGCACATAATTTCTTCTCTTTTGTAAATTTCCCGAATTAAGAATTTACGAGATTCGTCGTCTTTTACCAAAGTATCAAGAAAAGCAGATATGCTTGCAGGACTGGTACTATCACTATCATCAGGTTTGTTTCGCTTGTTGTTGTTTTTCTTGTTCGTCATTATAAGTTACTTGTGTTGTCTGGCTGTCCTCTTCTTGACTCAACTAAACGAACTTAGCTCACCTGAGCACTACTTAGTTATAATCGTCGAGTAGAAAGAAAACCTCAAATAACTTGTAATACAATTGATTATTTTTAAAGTTTTATAACGTAGTAAATTATAACATCCTAATTGTATTATTTGCAAAAGTACATACTATTCAATCACTGGATATCATTAAAATTAGCTTAAAATCTGTCTGAGCATTCACTACACTCCTACTCGTACGCCATCTTTGCACACGATGCAGTTGAACAACGTAAACGAATGCGGTTGACCAGAAGAGTGTACACGAGTTTAGGACCTAACTTTCCTTGGCACGTATATGGATATGACAAATTATAACCACATGGCATATGCATTAATGGGGCGATTGAAGGCTTCTCAGGATATGTTCTTTGGCTTGAAGCTTATATCACCAACAGTGACCCTAAACTTGTAGCAGGATACATTATGGAGTGCATTAAACGAAACAATGGTTGTCCTAGCAGAGTACGGACTGACAAAGGTACCGAAAATAATCATATCCAATATAAGCAACTATTCCTGAGACGAAACAGGCAAAATAAGTATGCTAACAGGAGTTTCTTTACAGGCCCTAGCACCCACAATCAAACTATTGAACAATGATGGGGATATTTAAGGAAACAGAATATATAGTATTGGATGGATCTGAAAAATTTGGGATGTTTTGATGGTGACTTTTTGGACAAGTCTCTTATCAATTCTGCTCCATGAATGGCAAATTCAAGGTGTAGCAGAAACCAGCCCCTTTGAATATCGGTGATCCATCGTTCGAATTCCTATGAAACAAATGGTGTTTTCCAATATTTCAGTACACACAGAAATGATTGGGTAGTGTAAAGGCATATCCATGCTAGGCACACATATTCTCGCCGGGTGATGACAATAAAAAAGTAAATATCTGGTATCCCATGTTCATCGAATATTAACATATTCGCTGATCGTTGCATGGTGCCCCCCCCCCTCCTCGGAAAAATGAGATTAATAATTTTGAGGTGAACACATAGCTGAAATGTAACCGCTTATATTCATTACCGAAACAACCGCTACATATTTATTTAAGATATTCTTCAGAATGCAACATTTCAAGATCAAATTTTCGAGAAAAAATCCTAGCCTCCAGCAACAGGGGTAGGATAATCCCCTTGCCCCATCCCCCCTTTACCACCCCCTAACAAAATCCTGTAACCGCCCTCTGAACATGGCCCTGTTTATCGTATTCAATTTGTTGGGGGAATCCGGTGGATAAGTTAAACTCTGGAATCTTCATCTGACCAGACGCACAAAACACAGTAATTCACCTCATGGTAGACCAGTTATATTGTTAATAATAATAATAATAACTAGACTTGCGTGCAAGACTGAACGGCTTTCACCTTGACCACAAGATTGACGAGTTGACAGTTATCGCATCCGTAATATCCCAAGCTGTACACAAATATAACTTTTTTGAGAATCGGTTGGGAATTGACATACCTAGGGATGTTTTCAATTTTCGTGTACGTTAAAGATTTACATCACTTCCGGTCTCAATTTTATCGTTATGGCATTCGCAATATCTCCAGCTGTTAAAAATTATAACTTTTTACAAAATCGGTTGGGAATTGACATACTTAGGGATGTTTTCAATTTTCGTGCACGTTAAAGATTTACACACTTCCGGTCTCGTTATGGCATTCGCAATATCCCCAGCTGTAAAAAAATATAACTTTTTTCAAAATCGGTTGGGAATTGACATACTTATGGCCTGTTTTCAATTTTCGTGCACGTTAAAGATTTAACCACTTCCGGTCTCAATTCTGTCGTTATGACATCCGATATATCCCCAGCTGTCCAAAACAAACTTTTTCTAAAATCCACTGGAAATTGACATAATTAGAGCCTGTTTTCAATTTTCGTGCACGTTAAAGATTTACACCCTTCCCATCTCTTTGCAACTTTCACAATAGTAATAATTACTAACTGTTTAAAACATGAAAAAACAGTAAACATAACCTATCTGTTATAGTTTCGGAGATATACACGAATTGTAAATGGTATATAAAAAAAAACAGTTTTCCGAATAGGACAAAAAAAACCCCAGACGTTTTAGTCTTAGATAACAACCCAAAACCCGAGCTTTTTTTTTTCTTTTTTTTTTCTTGTAAATATGTGTTTATTCAAATATTAAAATATATACAGACATGTCATACTTGAATAAATCAAAAATATACTAAACATATTTACACTTATATATATGAAAGAGTTAATTGGTAAGGTTTAAAAACTTATTTTTGATTGTTTTGAAGCTATACATGGTACATTTATTTACAGAGTGTATGTTAAAAGTAATTAAAAGGGTAATTTACAGTGTAAAAGTCGTGGGTATATACAAACTCTTTCAAAAATCTAATTTAATATTTCCATTATCTTCATATATTAATAGAAATGACGGCTTAATGAACTTATCAATAAAAGTTGACATATTATTCTTTAAAAAATTGCTAATATTATATAAATTCTCTTTTAATATGTTCTTAAATAACTTAATAATATTTAATTTAAAACAACATTCCAAAGTTCCATATGACTGGTGTTGTTAGAAGCAGATTGAATACCTAACAGTAAACTTGTTTTAAAAACACCATTACTCATTGGGGAATGTGTTATGTCAAGTATCATCTCTTTAAGAAGATCTATAATATTTGCCAGGCAATTACATTCTAAAAACATATGAATAATATTTTCTATATCTACTTTACATACAGGGCACACATTAGAATCAATAATATTAACTTTGTACAATTTATCCATAGTCCAAATTATGTTATGTGCTATTTTAAAATCTAGATCAGTACTAGACCGATTCTTATAATATTTAAAAAGATTTTTCCATACAATAGGCCAATTCACCGTTACATCATTCTTCTCCCAAAGGGCATAAGACGTGGGATCATAACCAGTATTCTTAATTAATAATGTATAACAATATTTAGAAGTAATATCTTTGGATTTAACTAACATATCATTAATTTTAAAAACAATTTCATCGTTGATATTATAAGTATTATCGTAAGAATGATTTTCAATAATATGTCTCCAATTCTCCGGAATTGAGGATTTTATTATCTCGTAATTCTTTATAAGTTTATCGTTATCGAAATTTACATTAGTATCTTGAATAATATCCAGAACTGAGTGGTTCGGAATAAAACCGGGTTTAACATAATACATAATATCGTAAATATAATTAATACCAAAGGACTGAAATAATTTAAAATTCAATGTTCGTCCATTGTGTTTTATTAAGTTATTATTAAACAAAGGTTGAATCGAAATATCATTAAAATTTTGAGGATCTGGTCTTGTACCATTATTTAAGTCATTCCAAGAAGTTAAAATATATTTATAAAAGACAGGTAGATTGGATAAAGTATGCTTATCTAAATTCAGTTTAAAAATATCAATACAACTATTTGAACATGTAGCATTAGCTAGATAATATTTCATAATACTTTCCATACATGTTTATAATTAATATCACACAATTTAATAATCCATTTTAAACATAAAGATTGGCATTTTAATTTAATATTAGGTAGATTTAGACCACCTTCTGCTTTTGTTTTAACAAGAGTTGTGTACTTAACACGGGGCGGCTTGCCACGCCAAAGAAATGTATTGATTAGTGATGTGATTTCACACTCTACACTGTCTGGTAACGGTATAACACTCGCTGTATACAACAGTTTCGATACTAAGAGGGACTGTAATCACAATAACTTTACCCGCGAGGGTAATCCGTCGTCTGCTCCATGAAATCGTCGTTTAGTGACCCGTGTTTTTGTCATTTAAAGAACTTATTGACATCAATGCAAACAATATTTTGCAATGTTCGGCAAATATCGCCCTGCGCTATATCGACAAACATTAAGGTGAAATGAAATATATTGACAAAGCTTAACAATGTCAATATCTTATCGCGAAAGTGCGGTCGTGGAACGAAATGACGACATACAGAATAGCGCCTTGATTCAATTAAATCGGCAAAAAACGTCTTTTCCGGGTAAATTCATCGCAACAATAATAATATGTTGACAAATAACCTAAAAGTTATCGCGATATCTATCGCACTATTGACCCCTATACGCTTCCATACATATATGTCTTGACGTGTCGCGCTTGTGAATTATTTTACATAGGGGAGACATCTACTCATCTACGGGATAGAGTTCTCAACCATCGACGGGATTGTAATATTGAAAATGCGCCCTTATTTGTAAATAGACATATCTTTAAATGTGCGAAACACCTACAAATAAAATTTCAAATTTTCTCTTTTTTTATAAAAGTCGATGACACCACGAAAAGGAAATTAATGGAAAATCATTTTATTAAAAAATAAGTTCCTCGACTTAATAGCCAATAAGTAACAATTGGCGATTAGTTTCATTAATTTTCAAATCTATATCTTCCACTCATTGTTCCTAAATTGAACCCATATACTACAGATTAAAATACGTGTGTACATGAGTCCTATTAGTTAACGATATACTATGTAACCATAGATAATGGTAACTATAGCCAATTAAACAACAGTGTTACTATGTAGATATGTATAAATATTTATGAATAGTCCCAAGACGGACGAAAAGAACTTTAAAATGTAAAAATGTTATTACACCAGTGTTGAAATCAGTTTGTGTCGGCATACCTTTTTATCTATTCATCATTTACCGTGAAACAAAGTAGTGCAGCTTTGCGGTTGTGCTAATAATTTTGGATGAAGTAAAGTGGAGAATTTTTTACCTGGACGTATTTTTTTATTTTTATATGCATTTATCTACCGTAAACAAAGAAGTACTTGTACTTTATCTACTTTAATATATATATATATATATATATATATATATAAGTTGTTGTAACAGCTCTCAGGTGATATATAAATAAATAAGATGTTTGAAAAGAAAACAAACTACATATTTCAAGTTGAAATATGTAGTTTGTTTTCTTTTCAAACATCTTATTTATTTATATATATATATATATATATATATAGTAGAATAGTTAATTAAAGCTGCTCTTTGGTAATATATAATTGAAATTAAAGATGGCAAAATAAAAATAAAACTACATTTGTATGCTAACGTTTTCACCGCGATAGCGGCTCATCAGGCGATTTATAACAATAGTCTATGATTTATAACAATAGTCTATGACGTCACAATGTCATAGTTACATAATTATACAGGCAAGGGTACAAATATTCAATCCCACCGCGTTCTTTATTTTAATTAATTTCATAATTCTCTTATTTAGAATTAAGTTTCGGGTGGTACTTCTCAATAAAATAGCTCTCTTTCGCCTCCAAGAGGTCGTTGTTGTTGCTATTAAGTCTATATAAAGGAAAAACACTAAATTTACCCCCACCACATACTTCAAGATGCTCACTGAGCGGGATCATCCTGTATTTTGGTTGAAGTATGTGCTGTCGATGGAGGTTCATTCTCAACCTAAGCATCATTTTGGTCTTCCCTATGTACCTTCCCTTGCATCCCGGACACACTATAAGGTAAATTACATAGTTCGATTGGCAATTCATTGCCTGTTTGATATAAAATACATTATCATCATCAATTTTTATGGATGATCCCTCAATGATAATGTCACAGGTTTTACACTTTGAATTACCACATTTCGAAACTACTGGAATTGAAGCGACTGAATCATATTTAGAAGATGTTATAATCCTAGCTAGATTGGAAGGTTGCTTTAGACTGTTGATTATATTTGTTTTTCTCAAAATTTTATCCATCGTTTGGCTATTTTTAAGGATATGGATGTAATTTTCAATGATAGATTTCCCACGATGCGTGGCAAGAACGGCCAATGTCAAAGTCTAAAGCACAGCCGTATCGTAAAAACGATGTGTGGCAAGAAGTGGAACCCCGCCGTAAAAGGCCACAAACAACGAATTACAGTACCATAAATCCTTCACCAGTTTTCCGTGATACAGGAAATACGTATGCCAATAGGGCCAATTTTTTAGGCCAAGGCCGACAGAAAACCCGAAGTCGATACAAGAACCAACGAATGTAGATCCTGTTGTCATAAACCTAAGCAGCGTAAAACTCACCTCCGATCATATTCGTTTATTTAAAAGGGGCTTAAAATTTACGCCAACACCCCGAAGTGATAACTGTTTTTTACGTTCTGAAATTTCCCATTTCTGCAGGAAGTTAAGACTCCAATATCATTTCCACAAAGATGATAAGGATGACCTTAATGAAACTATCACTGAATCGGAGTGCCTAGTTAAAAATAAATCAAACTTTACACCGAGATTAGGAAAAGATGCACATCTCGATAACTTCATTACTTCTATTGCATCTCACAAAATTCAACCAAGACCCTACAAACAAAATTTAGGTAAGGGTGAGCTAAAGGTATTGAACGAGATGAAGGACAATTCAGATATAATTGTCAAACAAGCTGACAAGGGAGGAGCTATAGTAATGATGGACAGCTCATTCTATGAACAGAACATTGTAAAAATGCTGAATGACACTGAATACTACCAGCTATCGCGCATCGAAGATAACAATGCCGTAAAGAAAAAAATAGTGAATTTTATCACCAAAAACGCAACCCCCCTACATAAAGGAGAAGAGGAATATTTAGAGGATTTTGAACCTACCACGGCTTACTTCTATGGTCTACCAAAGGTGCACAAGAGTAAGCTGATAGAAGAAGCTGTCCGACAATCATTTAATGAAGTGGTTGAAATACATAGTCCAGAAGACCTAAAATTTCGACCAATCGTAGGTGGGCCCAACAGCAGTACCCAACGACTCAGCAAATTTATAGACATCATCTTAAAACCATTATGTTCTCGCGTTAAAAGCTTTCTTCGCGATGATATAGATTTTCTACATCAACTACCTGCACAGGTAGAGCCTGGTAGTACAATTATTAGCTTTGATGTAGTTAATTTATATAACAATATACGCAAAGATCTGGGTCTAAAAGCTGTCGAATATTGGTTAAATAACCACGCAGACCTAATACCAGACCGGTTTTCAAATTCATTTATTCTCGGTGCATTAGATCTCGTGATATCAAATAACATATTTTTCTTCAATGGCCTATACTATACACAAATCAAGGGAGTCGCTATGGGTACGAAAGTTGGCCCTACCTATGCTACTTTAACTTTAGGTTATCTTGAGGAAATATGGTATGAGAGGGTGACCAAAATGTTTGGCAATGAATTTAGTGATTTGATTAAGACTTCATGGAAACGGTTCTTAGATGATTGTTTTGTGATACTCAGAGTATCTCAGGAAATCATCTCAGAACTTCATAAAATGTTAAATAGTTTAGATGACAGTATTCAGTTTACAATTGAGCAGAGTCAATCCACATTAAATTTTCTGGATGTGACAGTTAAGCTACACGCAAACGGCTCTATTGAAACTGATGTGTATTACAAAAAAACTGATACACATCAATATCTAAATTTTAATTCTTGTCACCCACCTCATACGAAACGAAACATCCCATATAACTTAGCTAGACGAATTTGTACAATTGTGTCCAATCAAGATGTCAAAATTCAGAGACTGCGGGAACTAAAAGGTTTCTTATTAAAACAAAAATATCCAGGTAAATTAATAGACGATGCTAACCAAAGAGCATTGAGTCTGGATCAAAGCCTGTTAAGAAAACCTAAAGTTCCTGTAGTCTCTGATAAACGGAACGTTGCTTTAGTTACTACATTCAATCCGTCCCAGGAAAATGGGAAATCTATCATTGAAAATTACATCCATATCCTTAAAAATAGCCAAACGATGGATAAAATTTTGAGAAAAACAAATATAATCAACAGTCTAAAGCAACCTTCCAATCTAGCTAGGATTATAACATCTTCTAAATATGATTCAGTCGCTTCAATTCCAGTAGTTTCGAAATGTGGTAATTCAAAGTGTAAAACCTGTGACATTATCATTGAGGGATCATCCATAAAAATTGATGATGATAATGTATTTTATATCAAACAGGCAATGAATTGCCAATCGAACTATGTAATTTACCTTATAGTGTGTCCGGGATGCAAGGGAAGGTACATAGGGAAGACCAAAATGATGCTTAGGTTGAGAATGAACCTCCATCGACAGCACATACTTCAACCAAAATACAGGATGATCCCGCTCAGTGAGCATCTTGAAGTATGTGGTGGGGGTAAATTTAGTGTTTTTCCTTTATATAGACTTAATAGCAACAACAACGACCTCTTGGAGGCGAAAGAGAGCTATTTTATTGAGAAGTACCACCCGAAACTTAATTCTAAATAAGAGAATTATGAAATTAATTAAAATAAAGAACGCGGTGGGATTGAATATTTGTACCCTTGCCTGTATAATTATGTAACTATGACATTGTGACGTCATAGACTATTGTTATAAATCGCCTGATGAGCCGCTATCGCGGTGAAAACGTTAGCATACAAATGTAGTTTTATTTTTATTTTGCCATCTTTAATTTCAATTATATATATATATATATATATATATATATATATATATATATATATATATATATATATAATAAAATATAGGTAAATACAGCTCCCAGCTAACATATATATAAACTAAATTAAAGAAAGACACCAAAATATTAATTTAACGGCTAGCGCTTTCTGTTCGTGCTGAACATCATCAGACCGATTTTATTCACGAAGAATTACGTAGAACAATAGACGCAACGTCATGACGTTACTTTAAATATATCAAATACAACATAATAATATTTACATATATCTACATTTAGTAATATAACAATAAAAAGATAATTATTTCATCTCTTACTATAATATACGTTTATTTAATACCGGTTTGTACTTTTTGATGAAATGATTTTCTTTACATTCAAGTAAATCATTATTTAAAAAGTTCAATTTGTACAAAGGAAATACTTTGAACTTTCCACCTCCACACGTGTCGATGTGTGCACTTAAAGGTATTGTTCGATTACTTGGAATCTTAATTTGCGATCTATGAAGGTTCATTCGAAGGTTTAGTTGACCTTCTGTTTTCCCAATGTATTTCCCTTCACAACCACGGCATACAATGAGATAAATTACATTTTTTGATTTGCATGTCATGCTTTGTTTTACATGAAAATCATGTGATTCATTTATTTTAATGAAGCTCCCTTCGACTTTCACTTTACAAGTTAAACATCTTTCATCCCCCACATTTAGAAACTATAGTTTTTTTAATTTCCGAATCAAATTGTGAGGAAGTGAGAATTCGTCTCAAGTTCGGGGGTTGTTTTAGACTGTTGATCACATTTGTTTTGTTCATAATATATTTAAGTTTTTCACTTTTAAATAACTGTGGTAAATGTGATCTAATTATATCCATGTCCCGTTCTTGAGAAGGATTGTGTGTAGTAACTAAAGTCAAAATTTCACTTTGTTTATCTAAAATTGTAGAATTATTAGGGGATTCTAATTACTATAAAGTGTCCAATTTAAGTAAGGAACAGAAAGTGAAAAATACAGTAATTAGATTTATAGGCAATCATAGAGGTGAAATAACAGAAAAAGAATATGTGACATTTTCAGAGGTAGTCAAAAGGAACCGACAGCCTAAACCAAATAATAGAAATATGGTGAAGAACGAAAACAACCATTTTTTAGAAATGAGCCAAAACCCACAGAGAGACAAGTGGAAACAGAAAACGCGGAGGTAAATAAGGATCCTAAAAATCATCAACACAGCATCACTATGACTTTCTGAAACGGATATAAAATTATTGTCTAGGGGATTTAAATTTACTCCTACATCTAAACAAAACAAAGAACTTCTAAAATCAGAATTATCAAGCTTTTGTCGAAAACTACGATAAGCGGAATATTTTACGGATTTTCCGCATTCAAATCAAAATCAAGATGGGAATAGTGTACAGGAAAGTGAATCGGACAGTCTAGTCCGTAATAAATCACAGTTCACACCCAATCCAGGTAGAGACGTTCACCTAGATAAATATATTCATTCAATATTAGATCAGGGTATCCCGTCAAAGGCTTGCAAATCAAATCTATCACTTCTAGAGAGAAGCAGTGTACAGAAACTTCAAATAATTGGGATATAATTATCAAAGAAGCCGATAAAGGGGGTGCTATTGTGTTGATGAACAAACTGTACTATAGACAGAAAATTGTAGAATTATTAGGCGATTCTAATTACTATAAAGTGTCCAATTTAAGTAAGGAACAGAAAGTGAAAAATACAGTAATTAGATTTATAGGCAATCATAGAGGTGAAATAACAGATAAAGAATATGCTTACTTGACAAAATTTGAATCCAACCATGCGAATTTTTATGGATTACCAAAGATTCATAAAAGCAAAGAAATTCGAAATGCAGTAGTGGAACAAAGACAGGAAGTGATTACTATTCCAGACCCTACAGATTTGAAATTTAGACCTGTTGTAGGTGGACCAAATAGTTCAACACAACGTTTAAGTAATTTTATAGACATTATTCTCAAAACTCTATGTAAGCACATCAAGAGTTATATAAGAGATGATGGGGGATCACGGTGGCTAAGTGGATAAGGCGCTGGTTCGCTAGCCTGGAGGTTGAGTGTTCGAACCCTGCATTGGCCGAGAAAGTTCATCTCGATTTTCCGGCGTGATTTCCACTTGTCAGTGATGCAGAAGGAGGGCCTGACAAGGACAGCTGCCTAGTCGTTCGGATGGGACGAAAAACCGAGGTCCCGTGTACAAATTAGAGTGCACGTAAAAAATCCCTTGGCAGTTGGAATTCGATATAAGAGTAGGCCGTAGCGCCGCTGCCCGGGCAAAATTTCCGTCATTGCACACTGTGGCGTATGCCCGTCTTCAATTAGCCCAGGTTAGGTGCTTAAGCGTAGGACGTTAAACCCCATTTCATTCATTATATAAAAGATGATATGATTTCTTATGTAATCTACCTAGTAAAGCTGAAACAAATAGCGTACTTGTCACGTTTGATGTTGAAAGCTTGTACAGTAATAATGAAATTAAACTGGGCATAAGATCTATACATTTCTGGCTCGACAGATTCCAATCCGAAATATCCACACGTTTCTCCAATACTTTTATCATAAATGCCGTCACGATAGTCATTTCCAATAACATATTTTACTTTGATGAACACTATTATGAATAAATTAAAGGCGTGGCGATGGGAACAAAAATAGGTTCAACATACGCGACTTTAACCCTAGACTACCTTGAAGAAATTTGGTACGCCAATATTGGAGAACGTTTCGGTTTGGAATTACAGTTACAGATTGAACATTCATGGAAACGTTTCTTAGATGATTGCTTTATCATATTTGATAAGGATAGTGTTTTATTAAATGAATTATATCTCATGCTAAACTCACTAAATGAAAGTTTAAATTTTATAATAGAAAAACACTTGAAATCAATTAACTTTTTAGATGTAACGATAACATTATCTGAAAATGGTGACATTACAACGGATCTATATTATAAAACTACTGACACGCATCAGTATTTAGATTTCAATTCATGTCACCCTTCACATACAAAAGAAACATCCCGTTTAATCTTGCGAGGAGAATTTGCACAATCGTATCCTGTGATAAGAAAAAACTCATAAGATTACAAGAATTGAAACAATTCCTTCAAAAACAAAACTATCCTTGTGGTTTAATAGAAAATGGCATTAAACAAGCCTTAAAAATAGATCAGAAAGTTCTAAGAAAACCTAAAGTTTTAGATAAACAAAGTGAAATTTTGACTTTAGTTACTACACACAATCCTTCTCAAGAACGGGGCATGGATATAATTAGATCACATTTACCACAGTTATTTAAAAGTGAAAAACTTAAATATATTATGAACAAAACAAATGTGATCAACAGTCTAAAACAACCCCCGAACTTGAAACGAATTCTCACTTCCTCACAATTTAATTCGGAAATTAAAAAACCTATAGTTTCTAAATGTGGGGATGAAAGATGTTTAACTTGTAAAGTGATAGTCGAAGGGAGCTTCATTAAAATAAATGAATCACATGATTTTCATGTAAAACAAAGCATGACATGCAAATCAAAAAATGTAATTTATCTCATTGTATGCCGTGGTTGTGAAGGGAAATACATTGGGAAAACAGAAGGTCAACTAAACCTTCGAATGAACCTTCATAGATCGCAAATTAAGATTCCAAGTAATCGAACAATACCTTTAAGTGCACACATCTACACGTGTGGAGGTGGAAAGTTCAACGTATTTCCCTTGTACAAATTGAACTTTTTAAATAATGATTTACTTGAATGTAAAGAAAATCATTTCATAAAAAAGTACAAACCGGTATTAAATAAACGTATATTATAGTAAGAGATGAAATAATTATCTTTTTATTGTTATATTACTAAATGTAGATATATGTAAATATTATTATGTTGTATTTGATATATTTAAAGTAACGTCATGGCGTTGCGTCTATTGTTCTACGTAATTCTTCGTGAATAAAATCGGTCTGATGATGTTCAGTACGAACAGAAAGCGCTAGCCGTTAAATTAATATTTTGGTGTCTTTCTTTAATTTAGTTTATATATATATATATATAAAGATGTTTTAGGAAAGAAAACTAGTCTTTTTTGGGAGTACTTTCTGCTTTATTAAGCTTCATCAGACAAATTTTACCAACAATTGATGTGACGTAGTAACGTCATGGTTACAACAAAGAACTATAACGGCTATAATGTACACGATAAGATACAGCATATATGTATCATTAATAAAATTATTAATTAAACATTTATAATTTACAATGTTAATATAACAAAAATCAACACCTTGAATTAAGCAATTCCGTATAATTTAGCTAGACGTGTGTGTACCATAGTTTCACAATCTGATATCAAACAAATACGCCTTAATGAGCTTAAAGGGTTTCTAAAAAAACAACACTACCCGGCAAAACTAATAGATGATGCCATTCGAAAAGCTCTAAGTTTAGATCAGAGCAAATTAAGGTGCCCTAAAACGATTTGTTAAACAAAGAGTCACAAAGAGGTAGCTTTAGTAACTACTTTCAACCCATCACAAGAAGATGGTAAATCTATAATTAGTAATAATCTCCATATTCTTAAAAATAGCCCGATTATGGATGATATATTAAAAAAGACAAAAATAATAAATAGTTTAAAGCAACCTCAAAGCCTGGCTAAATTACTAATCTCATCAAAATTCGAATCAACTAAAATCATACCCACAGTTAACAAGTGTAATGAATCAAAATGTAAAACGTGTTCAATCATAATTGAAGGTTCATCCATAAATATCACGGATAATTTTACATTTCACGTTAAAAAAAACAATGACTTGTAAATCAGATTACATTATATATGTAATAATTTGTCCGGGCTGTAAGGGTAGATATATCGGGAAGACCGTTAATATGCTTAGATTAAGAATGAACCTCTATCGACATCATATTCTTAATCCACAATACAGGATGATACCCCTGAGCCGACACCTTGATGTGTGTGGCAAATGCAATTTTAATGTATTTCCATTATATCAATTAAACAGCAAAAACAACGATCTATTAGAAGCAAAGGAATCATATTTTATTGACAAATTCAAACCATTGCTTAATTCAAGGTGTTGATTTTTGTTATATTAACATTGTAAATTATAAATGTTTAATTAATAATTTTATTAATGATACATATATGCTGTATCTTATCGTGTACATTATAGCCGTTATAGTTCTTTGTTGTAACCAAGACGTTACTACGTCACATCAATTGTTGGTAAAATTTGTCTGATGAAGCTTAATAAAGCAGAAAGTACTCGCAAAAAAGACTAGTTTTCTTTCCTAAAACATCTTTATTTCGAATATCTACCACCTAAGAGTAGCTTTAACTATAACCTTTTACTATATATATATATATATATATATATAATTAAACGATTTAAAATAACGAACTCTCAGATATACAGTGTACTAGCGACGTCATTAGCCCTGAAGACGCCGAAAGGCCGAAAGATCTTGGCACTAATGTAAAAGTTATTTAAATATAGATTTTTCCATCCAAATTTAGTATTTTTTGGTATATATATATATATATATAAATGTAAACTAAATAAAGCTGCTCTCAGTATATAATATTTAAAAAACACAATTTTTAACTAATAACGATTCATTAAAACTAAAAATTTATCACATTCCGCCGAGTACTTTCGACCGCTAGGTGTCTTCAGGGCGATAATAATGGAAGTGACAATACGTCGTCATAGTGACGTCAACAGTTACAAGGGATAGTAACTATTTTTAGCATTTTACATTTAGCTTTGCATTAAACATTTTTATAAAGCGAAGTTCTTTAAGTTCCAAAAGATGCATATCAAAATTGTTCAATTTATAAATGGGGGAAACTTTAAATTTTCCTTTCCCACATAATATCAAAATGTCTACTGACAGGAACTGTGCGGTTTTCCAGAATCTTAATGTGTGAGCGATAAAGGTTCATTCTCAGGCATAATTTTTGGTCCGTTTTTCCTATGTACCGCTCATTGCAGCCCCCGCAAGTCATCATGTACACAACATGTTCTGACTTACAGTTCATATTCTGGCGAATATAGAAAGTTTTTCGTTAGAAATCCGAATTTCCGATCCTTCTATCATGTCCTCACACAAACTACACCTTTTATCTCCACATTTGACGACTTTCGGGATATTTGTAGTCTGCCGCTCATCGAAACGTGATGATGTTAAAATCCTTCGTAGATTTGACGGCTGTTTATAACTACTTATCATTGTTGTCTTTTTGAGATAGGTTCGCATTTTAGAACATTTTTCTAGAAATAACTTCGAATGATCTATTACATTCATCGGTCGGATATAATTTGGATTATAAGTGGATACAAATGTCACAATATTTTTCTCCAACTCTTTTTGTTTGGGTGTTCTCAATGTGGTTTGATCTAAAGATAATACTTTGGTTACTGCATCCTGTATTAGTTTTGATGGGTACTCCTGCTTTTTAAGATATACCTTAAGCTCCTCTAGTCTTTGTTTTTTCCATTCCGGATTAGAAACTATGGTGCAAACTCTTCTCGCAAGGTTATATGGTATGTTCCTTTTTGTGTGAGATGGATGGCACGACTTGAAATTCAAGTATTGGTGGGTGTCTGTACTTTTATAGTATAGGTCCGTACTCGGCGGAATGTGATAAATTTTTAGTTTTAATGAATCGTTATTAGTTAAAAATTGTGTTTTTTAAATATATATATATATATAAAAGAACACAATTTTTAAAAAATAACGATTCATTAAAACTAAAAATTTATCACATTCCGCCGAGTACTTTCGACCGCTAGGTGTCTTCAGGGCGATAATAATGGAAGTGAGAGCAGCTTTATTAAGTTTACATTTATATATATATATATATATATATACCAAAAAATACTAAATTTGGATGGAATAATCTATATTTAAATAACTTTTACATTAGTGCCTTTTACATTATCTGAGAGTTTGTTATTTTAAATCGTTTAATTATATATATATATATATATTATAGTATAAAATATAAAAATAACACCGATTTGCTTCTACATGTTTCAATATAATATCATCAGAAAGCCATTGATAATTTAACATAAGTTTTTGGGTTTATGCAACAGTACATTCATTAGTATGTCAACTTTAAAGCGAATGTTACGAAGTCTTGGCTTACGAAGAAGGAAGATAAGACAAAATTTTCATGCTATACTACAAACAATTTTGCGTCTTGAAAGGGAAGGTTTTGTGAACGTCGGTTACATGAAAATGTGGGAACTACTTAACGTCCACTGCGGTGTGCCCGCATCACAGCGTGCTGTTCGTTTAGCATTGCAGACTCTGACTCCTGAATGCGCGTACTCGGCACAGGAGGGTCTACACCAACAAAGGATCAAATGATCTTATACACATTAATGGCTATGATAAATTAAAGCCTTATGTACAGTATTAAATATTATAGTATAAAATATAAAAATAACACCGATTTGCTTCTACATGTTTCAATATAATATCATCTGATGATATTATATTGAAACATGTAGAAGCAAATCGGTGTTATTTTTATATTTTATACTATAATATTTAATACTGTACATTAGAACAACTACTTACTACTACTATATATATATATATAGTAGTAGTAAGTATATATATATATATCCAAAATTATTAGCACAACCGCAAAGCTGCACTTTTTAGTTTTAATGAATCGTTATTAGTTAAAAATTGTGTTTTTTAAATATAACATACTGAGAGCAGCTTTATTTACTTTACATTTATATATACATATATATATAGATATAAATAAATAAGATGTTTGAAAAGAAAACAAACTACATATTTCAAGTTAGCGCTTTCAGTTCCATCGGAACCTCCTCAGACTTTTTAATATGATAGCGTTATATAAACACAAATAATAACAATAGAAAGACGTCACATCCGACGTTTACAATAAATGTTGAGTATACTACTGTTATTAATAATTTAAGTTGAAATTTAGTTACATACACAATGAAATATACATTTGCAATGAAACATATTTATAATTTTAAACTGCACCAGTTAAACTTTAACATTAAGTTCGGGGTTGTATTTCCGTATAAACATGTTTTCTTTTATTTCTAATAGCGCTTGATTTGCTACATTTAATTTGTACATAGGGAAAACAGTGTATCTACCTCCGCCACAACGATCTAGATGTTCGCTCAAAGGAATAGTTCTATTTTCTGCGTTTTTAATTTGTGAACGATGGAGGTTCATTCGTCTACTTAATTGCAATTCTGTTTTCCCTATGTATCTGCAGTTACAACCTGCGCATATCATCAAATAGATTACATTATTTGATTTACAATTCATATTTTGTTTGATTGTAAATATTTGGCGATTTGTGACAGTGATAGACGACCCTTCGATAATATCATTACATGTTAAACACCGATTATCATTACATTTAGAAACTGTGGGTGTAGAAGATATGGAATCAAATTTTGAAGATGTCAACATTGTTCGTAAACTATGTGGTTGTTTAAGACTGTTAATTATTGTGATTCGATTAATAATTTGGCTAATTTTTTTACTATTTTGAAGAAAATGACGGTGTTTGTCATATATTAATTTACCTCTCTCTTGTGATGGATTGAAAGTTGTAACTAAAGCTATTTCCTTATTAGTTGAAACATTAAAATTTTGGTAAATTTTCGGTTCTCTTAATTTTGTCTGATCAAGGGAAAGGGCCTTTTTGTTTCCCTCTAAAATAAGGTTGATTGGATAATTCTGTCGAAGTAGATAACCTTTCAATTCGTTTAGTCTGACGAGTTTAGTTTGATGGTTCGATACAATTGTGCACACTCTTCTAGCTAGACTAAACGGAATGTTTCGTTTTGTATGGGTGGGATGACAAGATTTGAAATTTAGGTACTGGTGTGTATCTGTACTTTTAAAGAATAAATCTGTTTCTATTGTACCTCCTGCTGATAATTTGACTGTTACATTCAGGAAGTTTAAAGCTTTATTACTCTGTTCGATTGTAAACTTTATACTTTGGTCTAACGAGTTTAGTAAATCAAGCAGTATTGTTATAGTTTGTTCGTTTTGCTTTAATTTTAAAAAAAACAATCATCTAGAAATCTTTTCCAGTGAAGTTTTGTATAGTTACAAAAGGTGGCGCCAAAAGTTATATCTAGTTTGGTGTACCAAATTTCCTCTAGATATCCCAAGGACAGAGTAGCATACGTAGGCGGTAGGCCCTACTTTCGTTCCCATGGCAACCCCTTTTATTTGCCTATAGTATAGGCTATCAAAATAAAATACATTATTGGATATGACCAGATCAAGTGCGTTTAGTATAAAAGATTTTCTGAAACTATCTGGTATCTCGTCTGGAAAATTTTGTATCCAGTATTCAATAGCTTTAAGTCCTAACGTTCGATCAATATTATTATATAAGTTTATCACATCAAAGCTTATAAGTGTACTACCTGGTTCTACGGATTTGGGTAATTGGCGTAGAAAATCAATGTCGTCACGTAGATAACTTTTAACGTGAGTACATAATGGTTTGAGAATAATATCAATGAAATTACTGAGCCTTTGTGTACCACTGTTTGGTCCTCCAACTATAGGTCTAAACTTGAGGTCTTGTGGATTTTCAATACAAATAACTGTACTTTTGTTAGTCTTAATTAGTTCTTGGATGACTTTACTTTTATGTATTTTTGGTAATCCATAAAAATTTGCCGTGTGTGGCTCGAATTCGGTTAGATATTCATATTCTATATATATATATATAGTAAAATGTTATAGTTAAAGCTACTCTTAGGTGGTAGATATTCGAAATAAAGATGTTTTAGGAAAGAAAACTAGTCTTTTTTGAAAGTACTCGCAAAAAAGACTAGTTTTCTTTCCTAAAACATCTTTATTTCGAATATATATATATATATATATATATCCAGAAAAATTAGCACAACCGTAAAGCTGCACTACTTTGTTTCACGGTAAACGATGAAAAGATAAAAGGTATGCCGACACAAACTGATTTCAACACTGGTTTGATAACATTTTAAATTACTTTTCGTCTGTCTTGGGACTATTCATAAATAATGTCATAACAAATAGATATAAATATATATACTAGTATACACATAAGGACATAGAAAATGCCACCAAAAGAGAAAAGTACGGCAGAAAAATATTACGAAGAAATGTTGAAAACGATGTCGGCGTTACTTGGCTGGTTTGGTTGTCGACTTGGTTGGTGCTGGTTTGGTTGTAGACTTGGTTGGTGCTGTTTTGGTTGTCGATTTGGTTGGCGCTGGTTTGGTTGTCGACTTGGTTGGTGGTGGTGGTTGGTGAAATCAAGGTGGTGGTTGGTGAACATCTGGTAGCGGTCGGTGAAAGCCTGGTGGTGGTTGGAATCTGCTACGGGGCTGTGGCCATTCCATTGGTAGATGAGTTGGCGTTGGAAGGAGAGGACGTCTGGTGCGTGAGCTATCCATGAGTGGTTGTGTTAAGTATATGAGACGAAGTTAGATGTTCGGGATATGTGAGCAAATAAAAAGAATAACTATTAAATAACTTTCTAATAAAGCTTGTACTGATTTCACAAAACGACTGGTAACGTGACGAAATGTAACTAAAAATATAACACAAATATGAAACAAAGAAATCGTTTGTACTTTGGGGTTTATTGAATTGGTTATACAGTATAGTATATTGTTGAATTCCAAACGTTCAATTAAAATATTCTAACAAATATAAAAAATAGAATTGCATAAGAATATACAAAGAGATAAAAGAACTTACATATAATATATACGGTAGTTCTCAATATGAAGTCTGCCGATTGAACCGGAAGTGCCACCATCTTGAAACTCGAAAAATCTCTAAAAAAAATATGCAATATTTTACTTACAGACATGTGGGTTACATTTTCTGAATCCTTGAAGGAATGCCTAAAAATCTATCGGGTCAAAATTTTGATGGTCACCATTTTGAACTGAATATGAAAACAAGCGGCTGTCAGACAGGATACGCCCACATTTTGCAAGAGATGGATAGAGACTAAGCTAAAAACAAAAACAATTTTGTGTACAATTTTGGGCCATAATCCAAAAGGTTTCAGTCAAATTGCATAAAAATTGTGACCTCTAGAGGGTCCATAACCTTGGATTTAAATACGTAATACAATTTGCATAGTGTAGGGGGGGGGGGAAGGTGCCCCCTTAAGCGGAAAATGTTATAGCGAAACCCCTAACAACAGCACACACGTGAAAATTAACATAGTTAACAAGGAAGCCATATTGCCCATAATTTTACGGATTACATACGTACACACCTGTAAGCTATTCTAAAATTCAAAATATTTTTTGGGAAGTGTGCCTTTTGCCCCGGCCCTGTGGCAAAACGCCCTTCACAGATATACTACAGGTATTGGGGTAAAATAATAATAATAATAATAATAATAATAATAATCTCGTCAATTTACAAGGGTAGCAAATTAGACCTGAGGCCTGATCGTGCGAACGCCAAGACTGGGCGTTTTGCCCCCCCCCCCTCCTACAAACTTTTGTGGCCCGACCTTTCATATATTTAGCAAGAACAGTATTAGCTCCCTTTACAGATTACACGACCCGGTCTGTTGGCGCTAATATTAACAGAATGTTTGTATTTCTATGCCGTGCATGCACATTAAATTCTATGAGTCATATTTATAAGAAAAAAAGTGATAATGGTGTTGACACAATATAATACTTACTTATAATCTAAAGCAACTTCCGTATGTAAAGTGCTAGGCTCTTCCTCGTAATTACGACGTCGTTCGTGCTTGTCACATGTCATTTAATATTTCTTCAAAGGGCATGGGCCTTTTAACTCGAATGGGCGCCTTGTCCCGGCCATCTTGTCGGTCAGTTTCATTTCGATTTCCCCGGAAATTCCAATTAAACCTTTATTATGGTCGAATAGTGACATATCTAAACGGTTTTTAAAATCCACAAGCTAAAAATGCGTTTCTTCGACCAATCAGGGGCCATAATCCATGAGGTTACGTTCCAATACATGCAAATATCGAAAGGAACCGAGATCTTAGGGAGATAAACCGATTTTTATTACAATCAGGGGCCATAATTCATGTAGTTGCTATATGACATGTGCCAATATCGAAATAGACCAAGATCGTTGAGTTATTATAATATATTTCAAGTTCCATCAAAATCGGATCAAAATTGTGACTCCTAGAGTGTACACAATCTAAAAATGCGATTTTTACAAGCAGGGGCCATAATCCATGAAGTTACGGTCCGATACATGCAAATGTCAAAAAAGTCCAGCTCTAGACGTAAGATTTCATTGCACTCGTCTCTACGTCCAGATCTTGTCGCATCTAAACAATGTCGAAAATTTTCTGTTAGCCAGTAAATTTTACTGGGCAACTTTTTACCGCTAAACGATCCCGTGTCATAAACGGTAGTGTATTACTTTTCTTTTCATTGTGTCGAATTTTGGTTTACACGTCATGCTGTATGTATTTCTTTATGTCCCCGTCAGACCGAGTGGCGTCCTTACTGCGCTGCTGCGACTAGAAGAAGGAATTCGCGTTTTTTACCCCGTCAGACCGGGGTGGCGACTTTACTGCGCTGCTACAGCGACGGAAGATCGCCATAAACGTGGTAAAGCGTGATGGAAACGCCAAATATCGCGGTGTGGTCTCGATGGTAGCAAATGATCGCCGAGCCACGGCGTTTGTTTTGAGCATGTTCAAAACAAACGCCAAGGTTCTGCGATCTGCACTGGAAAGACTATGTGAAAACACAATTATTTTTTTTCAAGTTTGTGATATTTTGGGACATTTTCGTACGTTGTGCATTTATTGATCGCCGTACGGTCGCTGCAGCGCAGTAAGGACGCCACCCGATCTCACGGTGACTAGGCGATCATTCACGATCATGGAGACCACAGCACGGTATCTGCCGTTTCCACCACGATTTTACCGCGCTTATGGCGATCTTGACGGGCTCTGCGGCCATTTTCCGTCGCCGTAGCGTCGCAGTAATTACGACACCACAGTCTGAAGGGGGTATTAGATCGGAGAACCTTGGCGTTTGTTTTGAATATGCTCATAATAAACGCCGTGACTCGGCGATCATTGGCGCCCACGGTAACCACAACACGATAGCTGGCGTTTCCACCACGCTTATGGCGATCTTAATGCGCTATAAACTCAATTTCAATCGCCGTAGCAACGAAGTAAGGTCGCCATCCCGATCTGACGGGGGTATAACATAGGTGAAACTTGGGTAAACCATAAATATTGCTCGTTTTCTCAATTTACTTCAGTAATATTATGTTTTCGGGGTGTTGGTGTTAACTTTAATCCTTTTTGTAAGCTAAATATCTGATTAAGATTTATTTTTCGTTTTAATTAATTTGCTTCCTTCTGGTTTTGGTGTATAATATATGTACAACGTGGAATTATATATAATACAGACAAAATCTAATTACAAATGTACAAATAAGCAGATAAGTAATTTTAAATAAAATAAAAAATAATTTTTGTTTTGATAAGTTGATGATTTTTGGTTCGATTTCCCCCTCCCCGTCGGAGGAAGGGCTTTTGCCTAAAAAATAAATGAGCTTTTCTTTTATTGCCAATTGTATTCCGGCGTTCGTCTGATGATATTATATTGAAACATGTAGAAGCAAATCGGTGTTATTTTTATATTTTATACTATAATATTTAATACTGTACATTAGAACAACTACTTACTACTACTATATATATATATATAGTAGTAGTAAGTATATATATATATATCCAAAATTATTAGCACAACCGCAAAGCTGCACTTTTTAGTTTTAATGAATCGTTATTAGTTAAAAATTGTGTTTTTTAAATATAACATACTGAGAGCAGCTTTATTTAGTTTACATTTATATATACATATATATATATAGATATAAATAAATAAGATGTTTGAAAAGAAAACAAACTACATATTTCAAGTTAGCGCTTTCAGTTCCATCGGAACCTCCTCAGACTTTTTAATATGATAGCGTTATATAAACACAAATAATAACAATAGAAAGACGTCACATCCGACGTTTACAATAAATGTTGAGTATACTACTGTTATTAATAATTTAAGTTGAAATTTAGTTACATACACAATGAAATATACATTTGCAATGAAACATATTTATAATTTTAAACTGCACCAGTTAAACTTTAACATTAAGTTCGGGGTTGTATTTCCGTATAAACATGTTTTCTTTTATTTCTAATAGCGCTTGATTTGCTACATTTAATTTTAACCATTAACCCCTTTTTGATTGTATTAATTCCCCCCCCCCCCATCTCATTATACCCTTTTTATATTATAGATTATCTACATTACCTGTCCTTCAAATATATATATTTCTTAGTCCAACTTGATCTTTGTTTACTTAGTACATATTGTTTTTTGTTAGTTAGATTCATAATGCACACCCTGTTAAACCTCATGGAAATGGCCTCATTATACTATATGCCTGTTCATACATACTACCCTTTGAAGGGTTTCATAACTGTTAATACCCCCTTGATCATGCAGTATCATTGCTTATTAGTAGCTAATTACCTTGTTATGTTTGTTGTTATTGTTAATTATCCTTTACAACTTTATTTTTTATATCACTGTTATTCTTAATCTATGTAAATGGTTTCTTATTCATTTCATATATATTGACCTCAAGTTTACTAAAATGTCATTTGTGCTTGATAACGATAAGAGGATACTTGTCGAAACGTCGTGCTGTTAGAATAAACTAGTGATTGTACCCCATAAAAACTGTGTTCTGTTAATACATTTAATTTGTACATAGGGAAACAGTGTATCTACCTCCGCCACAACGATCTAGATGTTCGCTCAAAGGAATAGTTCTATTTTCTGCGTTTTTAATTTGTGAACGATGGAGGTTCATTCGTCTACTTAATTGCAATTCTGTTTTCCCTATGTATCTGCAGTTACAACCTGCGCATATCATCAAATAGATTACATTATTTGATTTACAATTCATATTTTGTTTGATTGTAAATATTTGGTGATTTGTGACAGTGATAGACGACCCTTCGATAATATCATTACATGTTAAACACCGATTATCATTACATTTAGAAACTGTGGGTGTAGAAGATATGGAATCAAATTTTGAAGATGTCAACATTGTTCGTAAACTATGTGGTTGTTTAAGACTGTTAATTATTGTGATTCGATTAATAATTTGGCTCATTTTTTTACTATTTTGAAGAAAATGACGGTGTTTGTCATATATTAATTTACCTCTCTCTTGTGATGGATTGAAAGTTGTAACTAAAGCTATTTCCTTATTAGTTGAAACATTTTGGTAAATTTTCGGTTCTCTTAATTTTGTCTGATCAAGGGAAAGGGCCTTTTTGTTTCCCTCTAAAATGAGTTTGATGGGATAATTCTGTCGAAGTAGATAGCCTTTCAATTCGTTTAGTCTGACGAGTTTAGTTTGATGGTTCGATACAATTGTGCACACTCTTCTAGCTAGACTAAACGGAATGTTTCGTTTTGTATGGGGTGGATGACAAGATTTGAAATTTAGGTACTGGTGTGTATCTGTACTTTTAAAGAATAAATCTGTTTCTATTGTACCTCCTGCTGATAATTTGACTGTTACATTCAGGAAGTTTAAAGCTTTATTACTCTGTTCGATTGTAAACTTTATACTTTGGTCTAACGAGTTTAGTAAATCAAGCAGTATTGTTATAGTTTGTTCGTTTTGCTTTAATTTAAAAAAACCCAATCATCTAGAAATCTTTTCCAGTGAAGTTTTGTATAGTTACAAAAGGTGGCGCCAAAAGTTATATCTAGTTTGGTGTACCAAATTTCCTCTAGATATCCCAAGGACAGAGTAGCATACGTAGGCCCTACTTTCGTTCCCATGGCAACCCCTTTTATTTGCCTATAGTATAGGCTATCAAATGAAATACATTATTGGATATGACCAGATCAAGTGCGTTTAGTATAAAAGATTTTCTGAAACTATCTGGTATCTCGTCTGGAAAATTTTGTATCCAGTATTCAATAGCTTTAAGTCCTAACGTTCGATCAATATTATTATATAAGTTTATCACATCAAAGCTTATAAGTGTACTACCTGGTTCTACGGATTTGGGTAATTGGCGTAGAAAATCAATGTCGTCACGTAGATAACTTTTAACGTGAGTACATAATGGTTTGAGAATAATATCAATGAAATTACTGAGCCTTTGTGTACCACTGTTTGGTCCTCCAACTATAGGTCTAAACTTGAGGTCTTGTGGATTTTCAATACAAATAACTGTACTTTTGTTAGTCTTAATTAGTTCTTGGATGACTTTACTTTTATGTATTTTTGGTAATCCATAAAAATTTGCCGTGTGTGGCTCGAATTCGGTTAGATATTCATATTCTATATATATATATATAGTAAAATGTTATAGTTAAAGCTACTCTTAGGTGGTAGATATTCGAAATAAAGATGTTTTAGGAAAGAAAACTAGTCTTTTTTGAAAGTACTCGCAAAAAAGACTAGTTTTCTTGCCTAAAACATCTTTATTTCGAATATATATATATATATATATATCCAGAAAAATTAGCACAACCGTAAAGCTGCACTACTTTGTTTCACGGTAAACGATGAAAAGATAAAAGGTATGCCGACACAAACTGATTTCAACACTGGTTTGATAACATTTTAACATTTTAAATTACTTTTCGTCTGTCTTGGGACTATTCATAAATAATGTCATAACAAATAGATATAAATATATATACTAGTATACACATAAGGACATAGAAAATGCCACCAAAAGAGAAAAGTACGGCAGAAAAATATTACGAAGAATGTTGAAAACGATGTCGGCGTTACTTGGGTGGTTTGGTTGTCGACTTGGTTGGTGCTGGTTTGGTTGTCGACTTGGTTGGTGCTGTTTTGGTTGTCGATTTGGTTGGCGCTGGTTTGGTTGTCGACTTGGTTGGTGGTGGTGGTTGGTGAAATCAAGGTGGTGGTTGGTGAACATCTGGTGGTTGGAATCTGCTACGGGGCTGTGGCCATTCCATTGGTAGATGAGTTGGCGTTGGAAGGAGAGGACGTCTGGTGCGTGAGCTATCCATGAGTGGTGGTGTTAAGTATATGAGACGAAGTTAGATGTTCGGGATATGTGAGCAAATAAAAAGAATAACTATTAAATAACTTTCTAATAAAGCTTGTACTTATTTCACAAAACGACTGGTAACGTGACGAAATGTAACTAAAAATATAACACAAATATGAAACAAAGAAATCGTTTGTACTTTGGGGTTTATTGAATTGGTTATACAGTATAGTATATTGTTGAATTCCAAACGTTCAATTAAAATATTCTAACAAATATAAAAAATAGAATTGCATAAGAATATACAAAGAGATAAAAGAACTTACATATAATATATACGGTAGTTCTCAATATGAAGTCTGCCGATTGAACCGGAAGTGCCACCATCTTGAAACTCGAAAAATCTCAAAAAAAAATATGCAATATTTTACTTACAGACATGTGGGTTACATTTTCTGAATCCTTGAAGGAATGCCTAAAAATCTATCGGGTCAAAATTTTGATGGTCACCATTTTGAACTGAATATGAAAACAAGCGGCTGTCAGACAGGATACGCCCACATTTTGCAAGAGATGGATAGAGACTAAGCTAAAAACAAAAACAATTTTGTGTACAATTTTGGGCCATAATCCAAAAGGTTTCAGTCAAATTGCATAAAAATTGTGACCTCTAGAGGGTCCATAACCTTGGATTTAAATACGTAATACCATTTGCATAGTGTAGGGGGGGGGGGGAGGTGCCCCCTTAAGCGGAAAATGTTATAGCGAAACCCCTAACAACAGCACACACGTGGAAATTAACATAGTTAACAAGGAAGCCATATTGCCCATAATTTTACGGATTACATACGTACACACCTGTAAGCTATTCTAAAATTCAAAATATTTTTTGGGAAGTGTGCCTTTTGCCCCGGCCCTGTGGCAAAACGCCCTTCACAGATATACTACAGGTATTGGGGTAAAATAATAATAATAATAATAATAATAATCTCGTCAATTTACAAGGGTAGCAAATTAGACCTGAGGCCTGATCGTGCGAACGCCAAGACTGGGCGTTTTGCCCCCCCCCCCCCCTCCTACAAACTTTTGTGGCCCGACCTTTCATATATTTAGCAAGAACAGTATTAGCTCCCTTTACAGATTACACGACCCGGTCTGTTGGCGCTAATATTAACAGAATGTTTGTATTTCTATGCCGTGCATGCACATTAAATTCTATGAGTCATATTTATAAGAAAAAAAGTGATAATGGTGTTGACACAATATAATACTTACTTATAATCTAAAGCAACTTCCGTATGTAAAGTGCTAGGCTCTTCCTCGTAATTACGACGTCGTTCGTGCTTGTCACATGTCATTTAATATTTCTTAAAAGGGCATGGGCCTTTTAACTCGAATGGGCGCCTTGTCCCGGCCATCTTGTCGGTCAGTTTCATTTCGATTTCCCCGGAAATTCCAATTAAACCTTTATTATGGTCGAATAGTGACATATCTAAACGGTTTTTAAAATCCACAAGCTAAAAATGCGTTTCTTCGACCAATCAGGGGCCATAATCCATGAGCTTACGTTCCAATACATGCAAATATCGAAAGGAACCGAGATCTTAGGGAGATAAACCGATTTTTATTACAATCAGGGGCCATAATTCATGTAGTTGCTATATGACATGTGCCAATATCGAAATAGACCAAGATCGTTGAGTTATTATAATATATTTCAAGTTCCATCAAAATCGGATCAAAATTGTGACTCCTAGAGTGTACACAATCTAAAAATGCGATTTTTACAAGCAGGGGCCCTAATCCATGAAGTTACGGTCCGATACATGCAAATGTCAAAATAGTCCAGCTCTAGACGTAAGATTTCATTGCACTCGTCTTTACGTCCAGATCTTGTCGCATCTAAACAATGTCGAAAATTTTCTGTTAGCCAGTAAATTTTACTGGGCAACTTTTTACCGCTAAACGATCCCGTGTCAGTTCCTGTGAATACCTGCAAGATGTAAATGAACATCTTAGTGACCAAAAAATACCTCGCTTACCTCGCTAGATCCAGTATGTGCCACACACCAGGCTGTTAAAAATACGCCTCCACCTGTCAAGTTGCCCTGCCGCCGCCATGACACTCTAAATATAGGTAAACGTTCAAATTTAGAACTCTCGGGCAGACAGGGCGAAACGAAATTTGGGTAAAAATTGAAAACTTTGAAAAAAAAATAGAATCTGCAGTCATTTATTGCTTTTCCCACCTTTAAATATTACAACAGAATAAAACAAACATTCCAAATGCATATTGAGGGGGTTTCTTTTATTCTTAATAAGTGTTTTAATTTGTTTATTCCTTGCATTTATTTAAATTAAAGAAAAAAAAGAAGCTTTTTGGATATACATATGTATGTGATATGTAGGAGAATAATTTAAATCCAAATATTTATGTATTTATTTCTTGATGTTTAAGTAATGTTATGATTTTAATGCATTTGTTTCTACCAAATATTGATGTGCAATTTAGTTATTAATCATGTTACATTCATGTATAGGCCTATGCAGACTGTTTTTTTTTATTCTTATTACGTGTTTTAATTTGTTCATTCCTTTATTACATAAAGAAAAAAAAGGAGCTTTGGATATATTTATCTGATATGTAGGAGAATAATTTGAATCCATATATTAATGTATTTATTCATTGATGTTTTAATGCATTTGTTTCTACCAAATATTGATGTGCAATTTAGTTACTAATGATGTTACATTCATGTATAGACCTACGCAGAAGCTTTGGATATATATATCATGTGATATGTAGGAGTCTAGCTGGGATATGCATGTATATATTTAATTGTCCTGTTTAAAGCCCCAATACCACTCTTAAGTTGTAACTAAATAATTTGTCCCAATCTTTATTCTGGTCAATAAATTGTACTATTTTACAATATTCCAATTAATAAATGATACAAATTTCATTCTAACCCACCTTATTTTAAAAATTGAAAAAATTCAACTACATGCTGTAACATGGTTTTAAAAGCCTTACGTAAGCACTTTCATATGTGACTTGGATTTAAACATATTTTCGAACCCTGTGGACAGGTAATATAGGTTGTAATTGATAATTTACACAACAGGTAGGACACTTAAACATCTAGTAGTTAGAATAAGGCTAAAACAAATTCTGGACCTGTCAAGCCAGCAAGAGTGTTATTGTCCCTTTAATTGGGAAAGTTTTGTTTTAAGTTTGAGAACAATAAATGTCCTCTTTTAAAAAAAAACAAAAAAAAACAAACAAACCAGCCTTGTTATTTATGTAATCATTCCTTGATGTTTGCTGTATATGCATATATATATATTTAATTGTGCTGTTTGATTGGGAAACTTTTGTTTCCAGTTTGAGAACAATAAATGTCCTCTTTTTGTTAAAAAACCCCAAAACAAACCAGCCTTGTTATTTATGTATTTTCTGTTTAACTAGGTAGGCCTATGCAGACGGTTTTGTTTGTTTTTTTAATTATTACTAAGTGTTTTAATTTGTTCACTCCTTGTATTTATTTAAATTAAAGAAGAAAGAAGAAGCTTTGGATATACATATTATGTGATACATAAGAGTCTAGCTGGGCTGAGAATAATTTATGTATTTAAGTATTATGGCCTATTTATGTATTTATTCCTTGATGTTTGCTGTATATGCATATATATATATATCATGACATTATTTTATGAATAGTCCCAAGACGGACGAAAAGTACTTTAAAATGTTAAAATGTTATTGAAATCAGTTTGTGTCGGCATACCTTTTTATCTATTCATCATTTACCGTGAAACAAAGTAGTACAACTTTGCGGTTGTGCTAATAATTTTGGATATATATATATATATATATATATGTTATTGTCCTGTTAAATTGGGAAAGTTCTATTTCAAGTGAGAGGTAACAATAAAAGCCCTCTTTTTTAAAAAAGAAACAAAACAAAACAAACCAAACCAGCCTTGTTATTTATGTATTTTTTGTTTTAAAAAAAAAATAAACTAAAGAAGCATGGTGTCTGTTTGACAATATCGGTCACCAAGTCCCACCCTCAATATGCATTTGGAGTGTTTGTTTTATTCTGTTGTAATATTACAAGGTGGGAAAAGCAATAAATGACTGAAGATTCTATTTTTTTTTCAAAGTTTCCAATTTTTACCCAAATTTCGTTTCACCGTGTCTGCCCGAGAATTCTAAATTTGAACGTTGACCTATATTTAGAGTCACATGGCGGCGACAGGGAAACTTGACAGGTGGAGACTAAGATGTTCATTTACATCTTGCAGGTATTCACAGGGACTGACACGGGATCGTTTAGCGGTAAAAAGTTACCCCGTAAAATTTACTGGCTAACAGTAAATGAAGTCTTACGTCTAGAGCTGGACTAATATCAAAAGTAACCGAGCTCCTAGGGAGATAAACATATTTTTCAATCTGATAAAAATTGTGACCTGTAGAGTGTCCACAAACAATTGTGGACGGACGGATGTTCAGACGGACAGGGGCGACGACAATATACGTCCACATGAAAATGTTGGCGTATAAAAAGTAAAAAAATCGGCGATGACGGACATCAGATTTCTCAGATTCTAACCATAGGATCTTTCTGAAAAATCGATATTAAAGGGCTTGTAAATAAACACAATAGGTCGAAGAATGTTCAACGCGCCTCCTTTTTTCAGATTCCATGAAAATGAGATTGAAGGAACAATATTTTATTGGAAAATTAAACCCAAATTAAACATATATATCTACTTCATTATTATTATTATATTATTGTATGTTTGTTCTTACATGACATCACGTCATTGTTATTGTTATTGTATGTCTTGACCATAGGGGTTTACAAGCTCAGGCGAAACATGTAGACAAATAAACAATAGTACTTTCTCTAGGTATTCAGGCGCAGATTCAGGGCGCCCCCCCCCCCTCAGCCCCAGCGAGACTAGTGTATCTGCTTTTTAATTGATGATATAAACATGATTTTCGCATTGTCTATGCCCAGGCACTGCGTCAATGCTCTGGGGATCACACCAAACCACTTGTGTATGCGGCACACTAATGATAACCATTTGTTACAATGTATGCCCACCCCCCTTGAAAAAATCCTGGATCCGGGCCTGGCATTTTTAACTTTTATTTTTTCTATTAACACTACTACGGTTTCAACATCATAGACCTATTGATATATATATATATATATATATACTAGTATACACACAGGATATAGAACTGCCACCAAAAGAGAAAAGTACAGCAGAAAAATATTGCGAAGAAATGTTAAAAACGATGTCGACGTTACTTGGCAAAATGACGATCGTGATAGGAAAACGGATATGATAGCGACAGCCATAAAACATTTAACGCAACAACAGCGAAACCATTCACTAAATTTTGAATCTAACGAAGTAACCAAATACTTTATGGACCTCAGTGATAAAAAAGCTCAAAATTGCGATTATTAATTCAACAAGCATTGTGGAATCTTCCCAATGTTCCGTTTAAAATGAGGCTAAACGGGTTATCAAAATCAAATGGTCCCACAAATTATACCTAAGGCACAATATGAATTGGAACCAACTGAAAAATAAAAACATGACACTTGTTTTTGAAGATTGGATGTCCAAGGAAGATTAAATAATACTCCCTAAATACCAAATAACAATATTTAAAGGGAAACCTAAAAATCAAAGATCGCGTCGCAAGGAACAAATATTTTCCGCCATTAATGCCGACATTAAATTAATAAAAATGCGATGTGATACACAGATGGAGAAATCACAAAATATAGACCTCGAAATGATAAATCGGAATACATCAGGTAAGAGAAACTCTAATTTTTAAGTGGAAAGAACTCTGTGCCGATCAAGATGAAAGAGTATCAAAAAATGGTCAAAAATGAAATCGTGGTTAAAGAATTATGCGGAAAACTTTAAGCCCGAATCGACCACCAATAGACTATTCTTCAAGGAATTTAAAATTAAAGAAAAGAAAAAATCCAGCGAAATACAAAGGAAAGTTTCTGAAACCAACAGAAAAGGGCGATCTTCAAGGAGGCGACCAAACAATACTTCAACACCAGTTAATGAGGGAGAGCTAAGTACCCCCCCCCCCTCAACAAAATACAATGGGAAGTAGTTCAAAGTCCCAAAAATACTAATAAAGAATAAGGATAGGTTGCTAGGCAACGAAACATACACCCACAGCAGCTAAATCATCCGGCGGGCGTCAAGGGTTGTCGCATATATATTCTTTTGTAGGTAAATTAGGGGCATTTAATCGACAGTTTCATACAGATGGCATTATAGTTTTCGTCGTTTGAGGGTTCACAAGTCTCTAAAAACTAAAACAAGGGTCTTAACTCTGGAAGTTATCTATAGAAATCGTTGAAATTTGAAAGGCTTTTTCGTTTTACTAATTCAAATAATGCACGAGGGCGATATCTCTAGAAGTAATTGACGGACATTGCTAAAATTCAAAAGGCGTGTGCATTTCACTAGTCTAAATGATGCAAATAAATTCCATACCGATTGGACGGTAACTTTTGACGTTCGAGCCTTCACAAGGTGCAACAAATTGAATCAAGGGCCATACCTCGAGGTAAAATTAACGTTTCACTAATCTAAATGACACATATAAATTTCTTACAGATCGGATGATAACTGTTGTAATTAGAGCGTTCCAAAAATTTAACAAAGTGAAACAAGGGCCATAAACTCTAGAAGTTATTGACGGAAATTTATGAAATTCAATAGACTTCTCCAGTTCACTAATTTGGATTATAACTTTTGTTGTTAAAGCGTTCACAAGGTGCAACCAAATGAATCAAGGGCCATAACTCCAAGTTTAATTACCGGAAATTGCTGAAATTCAAAAGGCTTCTTTGATTCAATAATTTAAATGATGCATAGAACTTGCATACTGATCGGGTGATAACTGTTGTCATTAGAGCGTTCACAAGATTGAACAAAGTGAAACAAGGGCCATAACTCTAAATGTCATTGACGGAAATTGCTGAAATTCGGTTTACTAATTCAAATGATACATATTAATTTCATACAGATTGGATGATAATTTTTGACATAAGAGCGTTCACAAGATGCAACAAAGTGAAACAAGGGCCATAACTCAAGAAAAAATAAACGGAAATTATTGAAATTAAATAGGATTATTCATCTCACTAATTCAAACGACATACATCATTTTCAAAACAATCAGATGATAAATGTAGACTGCAGATTGTTTACCGGAAATTGTGAACGGGCGGACGGCAATATACATGTGAAAAAATCCATCAATAATAAAACGGACGAACGCCGGAATACAATTGGCAATAAAAGAAAAGCTCATTTATTTTTTAGGCAAAAGCCCTTCCTCCGACTGGGAGGGGGAAATCGAACAAAAAATCATCAACTTATCAAAACAAAAACTATTTTTTATTCTATTTAAAATTACTTATCTGCTTATTTGTACATTTGTAATTAGATTTTGTCTGTATTATATATAATTCCACGTTGTACATATATTATACACCAAAACCAGAAGGAAGCAAATTAATTAAAACAAAAAATAAATCTTAATCAGATATTTAGCTTACAAAAAGGATTAAAGTTAACACCAACACCCCCAAAACATAATATTACTGAAGTAAATTGAGAAAACGAGCAATATTTATGGTTTACCCAAGTTTCACCTATGTTATACCCCCGTCAGATCGGGATGGCGACCTTACTTCGTTGCTACGGCGATTGAAATTGAGTTTATAGCGCATTAAGATCGCCATAAGCGTGGTGGAAACGCCAGCTATCGTGTTGTGATTACCGTGGGCGCCAATGATCGCCGTGTCACGGCGCGTTTATTATGAGCATATTCAAAACAAACGCCAAGGTTCTCCGATCTAATACCCCCTTCAGACTGTGGTGGCGTAATTACTGCGACGCTACGGCGACGGAAAATGGCCGCAGAGCCCGTCAAGATCGCCATAAGCGCGGTAAAATCGTGGTGGAAACGGCAGATACCGTGCTGTGGTCTCCATGATCGTGAATGATCGCCTAGTCACCGTGAGATCGGGTGGCGTCCTTACTGCGCTGCAGCGACCGTACGGCGATCAGAAAATGCACAACGTACGAAAATGTCCCAAAATATCACAAACTTGAAAAAAAATAATTGTTTTCACATAGTCTTTCCAGTGCAGATCGCAGAACCTTGGCGTTTGTTTTGAACATGCTCAAAACAAACGCCGTGGCTCGGCGATCATTTGCGACCATCGAGACCACACGCTTTACCACGTTTATGGCGATCTTCCGTCGCTGTAGCAGCGCAGTAAAGTCGCCACCCCGGTCTGACGGGGTAAAAAACGCGAATTCCTTCTTCTAGTCGCAGCAGCGCAGTAAGGACGCCACTCGGTCTGACGGGGACATAAAGAAATACATACAGCATGACATGTAAACCAAAATTCGACACAATGAAAAGAAAAGTAATACACTACCGTTTATCCCTTCATAAGGGCAACCTTTAAACCTTAAATCACTGTTAACTAGGGCTAAATTTGAATCCCTCAATCCAATTAAGAAGTTGTGGAAGGAATAAAATTTTGGCCGACATAGGTCTTTACGAGTGAAAAATTGCGCTAACTTCGCGAGTTTTTGACCGATTTTAATGACTATTTTTTCTTCTTCAGATTCTTTACATGACCCATGACATGTGACTGCATATATCATCATTCCCCATACTGCACACAGCGTTTCACCTACGTCATTACCAGAATGAAACACTGTGCTAAATGGACTCTATTCAAAACGCTCGCGTCATCATTTTGGGGCGGGGCCCTGGAGGTGTGGGTGGGACTTATCGAACTTACGTCACTTGTGTTTACACAACAGAGTGAAAATAGACCGTAACACATTTTTTTTTGTAAACACAAAGTCAAATTTCAAGTTCTGCCACTTTTCTAAAAACGATATATTTATAATATGTGCTATGGGTAATATTGCAATACATTCTTTACCATTGTAAACTGTCTTTAAAGTTTCAATGTGTTTATCTTTCAAAACAAGGCCTAGATTTTTCTTCGCAAATAAAACCGCTTCTGCGAACTTCTCGCCAATGGGGGCAGCCATGTTGAATAATTAGGGGGCTTTTTTGTGGTTCGGCTATTCATCAGTTTGACATCTTTCAAACACACAACGGCTAAATAAACATATTTAATTTCATTCAATATGACAATAGAAGAGAAATAAATACTTCTCAAAACTTCTAAAAGCATACTCGGTGTTATCGACTACAATCGTCGATGTAGGAATTAAAATGTCGGTTATTAGGTTAGGGCCTATTCTCAGCCGAAGGTAGCAGTAGATAGGCAGCCTAAGTCTGGGATGATCATTCCCAACACTTATTAAGCCGATTTTCATGACTTATCGCCTTTATCCGAAGCAAAAACGGTTTAATCTCACTGGTGTTATATAGGATAGGAATGTAAAAATTAAAAAAAACCCACAGGATTAAAGACTTTATCCTTATTAGTACTGTTCATCTAGTTAAGATTTAATTTGTTGAATGATTAAAATATATAAGTTAAGTTCACGTTTAACGAGTATCTTAAATATTATTCACCTGATTTAGAGGATGACAATACTTTAAAGTTTGCCGATTATGTTACTGAACAATGCGTAGAAAACGCTGGAAGGGCTATGTGGAATCACTTCAACACAGGTGGTTCACGTCGAGGGATGGCACAGTAAAATGAAGAATACTGAAACAAGCCACCCAAATATATTTAAATTTATTAACATTAAAACGAAAGAGCAGACTTTTACTGAAAATACAATAGCTCAATTGGATAACTGGGGACAATTGTCCCCTAAAAGGCGAAAATATATAAGAGAAGAAGAATCTATTACTGGGCCCCGTTTCTACAAATCTTAACTAAAGATAAAATCCAAATCTTACTAGAAACTTCAAATTTGATTGGCTAAGCACTCAAATTAATCTAATATTCCAATCAAATTACTAAAATTTGATTTTTTCTTAGTTAAAATTTCGTGAAATCGAATTGTTAAATGGAGTAAAAAGTGCAATTGAATATACTGACGCCATATCACCTCCAACAAGGGTCCCGTGTGGAGAAGCGCCGCTGGCAAGTCGTTGGCCGACTTGCTCGAGAGGGCGGGGCACTTTATGAGGAGAACGTTAGCTCAAGCGAGGGGCGGCTGCTCTGGTCGCCCCGCGCTTGTTTACCGGTGAGTGCCGACGCGGAGGCCTTCCCCTCTTCGTCCACCTTATTTTTTTTTTATCGTAGTCGGAGAGGCGCCCCGCCGCTTCGCTGTGGCTGTCAGCTCGGGAGTGGAGTGCGGCGGGGTAGCGCCTCCCCGGCCAACATTTTATAGCATTCTTTGTGGTCGATGGGATGCTGTCACTGCTGGCGGGCCACGGGCCCGGACTGCTCCTCTCGCTAGACTCCCCGCAGGGCCATGCTGATCTTTGCAGTGCGCCGCACTTGAAGAGGGAGTTGGTAGTACCGCTTCTGAGTTGCCTCTGAATGAGCCAGCGAGGGTGGGATGCCTCTCGAGCATAGAGCACACAATGGACTTGCGAACTACCCGACTGTTAAACTTTTTCCTTGGGAAATTGCCGTAGCGGTTACCGAGAAGTGCCTCCATCTCGGAAGACGTGTAGTAAGGCAAGGCGGACGTGAACTTGATGAATAGCCGGTCCTCGCGGCTGTGCCTTGCCTGGGATACACAGCGCATGAAATGGAAATACCGCATGATTCCATGCTAGAATTTGTCCTCTGCAGGAAATGTAGCCGGATTATTTCGCCGATTCTCCCGTGCAGGTCTCGGGCGGTCGTTTTCACGTCGCAGCTGTCTATGTGAGCGACGTCGGTGACCGGTAATAGGTTTTCACGATGTTTGATGGCGGGCCTACGCTCACCCAACCTCTTGCGCATAGATTGTCCCCAGCGGGACATTTTGATCAGCCACAAGTCGTAAATTTTATCGACAACGTTGGACCGTTCGCGGAGAAATTCGATGAACAGTCTGAGCGAGGAGAGATTCGATTTTACTGTACCAACGGTCGCATCTGAGGCGAGCATGGACATTAGCCAGAGGTCTCGCACCGCTCTGTGAGAACCACAGTCGGCAACGGGGTCCCAGTCCTTGGTGATCGCCTGCCATATACAACAGACCTGCTTGACATGCTAAATTACGCCATTGCCCCGTTCAGTGATTCTTTCGGAGAAGGCCACTTCCTTTCGGAAATTGACTAACAGGCGCCTTGCTCTCGCACCCAGGGGCGGCGAGGTGGAAACGGACTGGAGTGGCGTAACATGCTGGAGGGTCAAGGCGATTCCGGGACGATTTTTGCTCCTTGTGTAGCTGCGAGGCGCTTTGATAGCAGTGTAGGTCTACCCGAGCCACGAAAGCCGGACAGTTTTTTACGGGGCACTCGTATCTCATCGAGTTGCACTTGCAGGTACGTATGCTTTTCGCAACGGCATCCTGCCGACACATCCCGTGCACTGTGCGATAATGTATCGCCAGTCGTACGATTCAGGCCTCACACATAGAGCACTCCCTACTACTGTCTAAACTATGTTATTTTATAAACGGATTTCTTTGATTATGAACAAACTATTTAACTTTGGTTATTATAAACTTACCTGTGTGTTTGAAATCAACTCCGGTTAAATAAAATCCATTGCACAATTAAATAGTCGAGGGTGGTGTGGTGTGCGCGTTGGAGAGGTAATTATATCTCCGTCGGCAACCGTCCGAGATCTGGGGGTGATGAAGAACTCACCGGGACTTATGGATGAGCATATCAAGAGTGTTTGTGGAAGGGCGTCTCACTCACTATGGCGCATTGGTAAAATCCGACATCTTTTAGACAAAGTCGGCACTGAGAAATTAGTGCATGCTTTTGTGACATCGAAACTTGATAATTGCAATAGTTTGTTCTATGGTCTTCCAACCTACAAAATCAAAAAAATACAGCATATTCAGAATTCTGCAGCTAGGCTGGTCATCAGATGGAAATTAGATCGTCATGCTGATATGACGCCTATTTTAAAAGAGCTACGCTGGTTTCCAGTCGAGCAGCGAATTATTTTCAAAATTGTCTGCATTATTTTTAAAATTATAGGCCATAGTGAATCAGCGCCTTACTACCTCACCGATATTATAAACGTTTGGCAACCGGCATATTGTACTAGGAGTAACACTGAGGTGAAGCGAAAGCCCTTCTCTTTCAAAGATCATGGGAAGAAAACGTCCAAATAAAAAGGGTGACCGTGCCTTAACTGTGGAACAGTCTTCCACTAGATCTACAAAACTTTCTCTGTTCAAATCAAACCTGAAAACCCATATCTTTCGACAACATTTTTGCCCCTGAAAACTATTTTATTATTATTAATATTATTGAAAACATTTTTAAAGCGCATAGCTTCCACTGTTAAGTGCCCATATGCGCTGTACACAGTTTAAATAAAAGGTTACTGAAAACAGGTTAAGAGAAATAGGCAGCAATGTAAAATAACAACAAGTATATAATGAAAAGATAAAACATACAGAATACATTGAAGATTTCAAGTAAAACACAGGTTAAAAATAAATAAGTACATTTTATATAAAAGTAACATTTAAGGCGTTTATATAAAAGCTTGTTTTAAAAAAATGTGTTTTCAGATGTTTTTTTGAAAGTAGCTAATGATGAACATGTTCTAATATCTAGTGGTAATTTGTTCCAAAGTAGGGGGGCTTGTACATAGAATGAACCGTCACCAAATGAACTTAAATTTGCATAACGTGTAACAAGAAGACATGGATCAGAGGAAGAGCTGGGGTTGCGTTTAGGGGTATACAATTCAAGAAGTTCTGGTAAATATGCAGGACAGAGATTGTTGAGACATTTGAATGTAAGAGGCAGAATTTTAAACTTAATTCGATATTGAATCGGTAACCAGTGAAGGCTGTACAATATTGGAGTAATATAAGAGGACTGTTTTGTTTGTGTTACAAGCCTAGCTGCACAACTTTGTACTTTTTGGAGTTTATAAATTACTGTCCAGCTAACAAGGAATTAAAATTATCTAGTCTAGAGGTAACATATGAATTAATTAGAGTTTTTGTTGCATCATTATTAATGTATTTTCTTATTTGACCAAATTTCCTTAAATAATAGTAACATACTCTACAAATTTTATTTACTTGTGCTTCCATGTTCATATTTTGGTCAAATATCACGCCAATGTTTCTAGCTACTTTAAAGCACATAATTTGACAATCCCCAACATAAATATCTTTAGAATCTGAAATTTTGTGTAACTACTGTTTAGATCCTATACATAGATATTCAGTTTTGTCAGAATTAAGCTTTAGAAAGTTTGATGCCATCCATGATTTAATTTCTAATATGCAATTTTCTAGACTATCTTTCGCCGGAACAAAGTTATTATTTATAGGTTTAAAAGAACAATACAGTTGCGTATCGTCGGCATACAGATGCAATTGAAGACCATATTTTTTTTACAATAGAACCAAGCGGTTTTGTATAGAGACTAAAAAGTATTGGTCCTAAGACAGAACCATGTGGTACTCCTTGAATTAGTTCAGCCTTGTCAGACATGACGTCATCTATGACTACATATTGCTTGCGATTTGTTAGATAGGAATTTAAAAGTTTCAAGCCAGAATCGACTATCCCAAATTCAGTAGAAAGTCGGTTTAATAAAATTATGTGATAGACTGTATCGAACGCTGCTGAAAGATCAAGCAGAACTAAAAGAACACAATCGCGTGTGTCCAATGAGAGCAGCATGTCGGTATGTTTCCGTAGAAACTTTCGATACGCACTATGAAATTTTTCCTGCAGACAGTTTTCCGCAACATACGCTGTTAGTTGAGAAAGCAATGCATTTTTCTAAAATCGTGGAGATGAAACATAGGTTGGATACTGGTCTGTAATTTTTTAATTGATCAGGATCAAGATTTGAATTCTTAATAAGCGATTGTATATTAGCAGTTTTAAAGGCATCTGGGAAGATAGACTGTGCTATTGATGAGTTTATTATTGAAGTTATAGAAGGTAGTAATTCACTAAGACAGCTGATTACTAGATGTGTTGGAAAGGGATCCAAGGAACACGTTTTTGGAGGTGATAACTTTATGATCTTTGAAACGGTATCTTCATTTTTTGGATTAAAACAAAGCAAACGACAACTGGTTATTAAAGGCAGTGTGTCATCATTATTAGGACACTGTGCGGTAGCTAAACAATCCCAAATGACGGTTATTTTATTCATGAAGAAATGAGAAAATTCATTCGCTAACGCGTGTTTTCATTCATAGTTCGGAAGAATTGACCTATTAAAGTTACTGTCTGTTAGTGAGTTGACAAAAGAAAACAGTTCCTTTTGTTTGTTGCTTGCTGTGTCGATCATGTTCGAGTAGAATTCTGTTTTTGCTTGTTTTATTAATTTATTAACATTATTTTTATAATTTTGTAGATTTGTTTATGTATTTCAAGTTTAGTATTGCGCCATACAGATTCTGATTTATTCCTTATTCTTTTAGCTTTCAAAATATTATCATTGAACCATTCAGTTTTAGGTCTGTATCGTATAGTCTTACATTGTAATGGGAGAGTTTCGTCCAAGACAGTTTAAGACATATATTATTGAGATGATCGACTTTATCGTTTACGTTTGATGATGTCAGCAGATGATTAAAATTAGAAGTGATAATTGCATTTTTTATGACCTCAAGACTTGATGATTTTATATTTCGGTACTTTATAGTTATTTTTGGATCAGGTTGATTCGCTATACCAATGAACGCACATATTCGAAAAAGGTCTGAAATTAAAGTGTCCAGAGCAGTTAAACTATGTATAACCAATTCTTCCTTTCGCGTGATGACCAGATCTAAGATGTGTCCATGACAGTGTGTTGGTGTTGTGACATGCTGTTGTAGAGCATGTGTATCTAATAGTTCAACAAAACGTTTGGTTATTTGACGATCAGATTTATCACAATGTATGTTGAAATCACCTAAAATTAACAGCTCACAATTCAACGAAAGACTTTCTAGAATTGTTCCAAATTCATCGATAAATATAGAGAAATTTGCTTTATTAGGTGGACGGTAAACAATAAGGATCTGTATACGTTTACGATTGATTGATAAAACACAGTTTAATAATTCAAAGCTCTTGTTATTACAAACCTCTATTAAAATATAAATATATTTATATTTATATTTTAATGTTCTTTTAACTTTGTACAGTTGAGATATTTGAGTAACGGTCTATTAACAATAAATATTATTATTATATTATTATTTAACTAGGTTCTCTCGTGAAAAATTGAACGTGTTTACTTATATTTTCTACTAAGTCGAAGACAACATGGATACCGTGACGTGTTGGACCAAACCATTAAAGTTGTTGTGAGGGTGTTTAGTTTTGACAGCGAGTGTCACAACCACGTGTTCCTATGAAAACACCCCGCGATTGTTTCGAGGAATTTGCGTTTAGCGACGAAAATTTTTAACTAAAGGCAATTACATAGATTTAAATTAAAACCATTGATGGCCAATCTACCAAATTTTATTCACAATGAAAATATCAATGATTGCACGTAAACTCGTAAAAATAAAGTCGTATTTGAACTAAACCTTCCCTATCTTAGAGTTCTTTATACATGTATTATAAATTATTTAAGAAACAACATGAAGCGCACACCGAAGTGCATCGTTAACTTAATATCATTCTTATGCGGAAACGATCACCGTTTCAGCAATATATACAAGCGAGTTGCGGCAGTCCTGAAGGTGCCAATTCAGTGGGTGTATAATGCACAAAAACCTACAAGACCTCATAAGAAACGTACATTTACGTACAGATTCGACAGTTTTGACAGGAGCGTAATAAGGGAGACTATTCACAGTCTGTATAGAAAAGGCCAATATGTTATTACAATTATGTTTTATATTCCAGACACTTTATATTATCCGTTTTGTGTTGCGTGTAGTGAGATCTTCCTGCACAGTGTACACAGTGTACACTTACTCTTGAAGGCGTTAATCTTTTCCATAAAATTTTAGATTGAAAACGTGAATAATAATTCACAATATTGATCCATTCCAATCAATAATCATGTTGTTATTTTGACGTGAAAATATGCGGTATACTCTCTAATATTTTCAAGACAAGACATAAGGGTCATCAGGAACAATTTATAATCGAGTCACGAGTTGTGTATTCATATTATTTCCAAATCCATTTCATTAAGTTCAGGGGTTTATTGGAATATATATGTATATATAATTGGGAGGTTTAAAGAAATAACACACAAACTCGAATGATTCAACACTGCTTATGGTTTTATTTTTCAAATTTTATACAGTTCTCAATCAAACGACTCTACCGAAACCCACCTGCAAAAGATATTTAAAAGAAATTGGTTTTAAATTCTACAATTCCCACGGCAAGAGATTTTCAAAAGAAACAACGGAGATGGTATCAGCAAGACATAATTATTTGAGAAATGTAGCAAAATACAGGTATTATTGACTTCCCACTTTATGGGTAATAGATGAATAAAAAAAAATATACTTGCTGAAAGTCGTTTTGTTCACAAATGTTAAAAAAGAAAGTATTTTAATAAGAATCTAAAATTAGATTTGAGTTTTAGTGTGGTTTTTTTTTGGGGGGGGGGGGGGTAGAGTTAAAGGATATGAAATTGTTTACCTTGACGAGACATGGCTCAATGCTAATCATTGTAAACATGGCGTTTGGACGGAAAGTCGAAAAGGTAAAACAAAGTTTTATTGTAAATGTAAAATATATTCTAAGTTTATTATTAGAACATTATTTGAATTATACTTTTTTTAATTGTATGGTTCCAGGTCCCATTGGTGTATTACGTCCAGACTGTGCTGACTGTGGTCGATACATTCCTGCAGGAAAAGGCAGTCGCCTTATAATTTTAGATGCAGGATCTTCGACCAGGGGATTTATCCCAGAAGTAGGAAGGGTGCTTCGGTCGGTCGAAGGCAAAATCGTCCGATTATCATGACGAGATGAATGGGAAGTAAGCAGTTTTTCAATTGTTATTGGCATTTAATCAGACATTCGAAAAGTAGTCCTAAAATTCTGTATTCTGACCGATTGGCTAATTTTAACGGCCACCTTGTCTTAAGACTTCCAGTTCGCCACTGTGAATTAAACCCGATCGAACGAATAATCCAAGGTGACCTTTTTTTATAAAGAAATATTACTGTTATCAATCGCCCAAAATTACCATCAGATAGATTCGACAAGCTATAAAAAAATCTACACACATGCTAATATAAAGTCAAACATTTTCGTTAGCCTTTTTGCAACTTAGGTCTCGGTGCCTACCTTTAAGCAATATGAATCTCTTGCAGATAAACATATTGTGAAAAAAAATTCTCTGATAGGAATGTCGCTTCAAAGTGTGTTCCGTTTAGTTCAGTATTTACAAAGAACATGGAATCAAACTTCGTTGAATGAGCTACGTAATAAGACCTGCGCCATTCTGTTGTCGGCGAACAGAAATCGGGGTCTTTTTTTAAAAAAAAATAAAACAAATGAAGTTGAATCCAATTATTAAATTTTGATTTAGATTTTTTCTATCAAATGTGAACTAATCAGGCCGGGTACATAGCGCGAATTGAGGAGTGAAAAATTGGATAATTGTAAACGACGCATCGGTAATACATAATAATCTACAGGGGCCGGTTGCTCAAAGCTCCGTTAATTTTAATGGAGAGAACGATTGTTGATGGAAATAAAGGCCCCTAACATTCTTGTGGTGCAAATATTTCCTACAGATTTTTGCTAATATTTCTATAAAAAAAAATCCGAATTTTGACACGGCTTATTAACATTAACAGTCTCCCTTTTAAATCTTTTTATTTTCAAAATTGGCCATGTTTAGGATGAGAGTGCACCCCTTTAATATGACTGTGCCAACTTTTACTAATAATACTTGGGAAAGCTTATTTAAATACCTCTCGAAATATATTTAGTAGGATGTCCAGAATTTAGTAAGATAATGCGAAATTACATCGCTATTCTGAGCTAAAGGAATGGATAATATATTCTACTTTCATTTGATAGACGTAACGTTGGATTTGATTGGTTGATAAAAAAGATGAGTTTGGTCGACTATTGAATTTATTCTGAATAGGTTGCCAACGAACAGGTTACCAGCTGGATCTGTCGAATAGGTCGCTAGTCGAATAGGTCGCCAAATTGTTTTCGGTTAGCGCCCTCTGGTGTAATAATGTTGATAATTCATTATTTTTCTAGACATTTTCATTTCAAGATTTTAACCTCAAGACTTTTTGAAACGTAGAAGATATTTTTACAAGAGTTCAAATTTCAGATTTTTTTTATTGGACGCTTTCAGAAACCAATGAATTGATTTCTTTGTCGTGTAAAGTTAAGAAATTATTTTATAATTTTAATATTTAATGATATATAAAAGTTACCGATAAAACGGCGAAAATGAAACATAAAGTCAATTTTTTGTTTAATATGTTGATTTTGTGCATGAAGTGTTGACATAAGAATGTAGAAACAAGAATCATTAGTTTAGAATGTTGCGTTCGTGTCTAAAATGTTCAAACTGGAATGTAGAAGCAAGAATCATGAATATTGTCCCATTTGGTCTTCCATAGTTTTTGTGCCGCATTTATGTTCCAAAGAAAATCCTCCTATTCGACTTATCAAATAATTAAAACAATTATACCAAGCCGAGGCAATTACCAGGGCTTGTCGTAAATAAGCTGTCCCCCCCCCCCCCTTTATACGAAATGGTATTTCCAGACGAGTGACGTAAACGGCCTCCATTTTGGTATGCCCCCCAGTCAAAAGTTTCTTTAAGTTCAATTTTTCACGAGAGAACCTAGTTAATTGGTTGTGGTATTTAATTGTGCAATGGATTTTATTTAACCGAGTTGATTTCAAACACACAGGTAAGTTCATAATAACCAATGTTAAATAGTTTGTTCATAATCGAAGAAATCTGTTTATAAAATGACATAGTTTAGACAGTAGGTCTCTTCATAACGAGAGACTGGTGACCAAAAGCTGGGCCACCCGTAGCCCGACTCGTCAGTGCGACAAAATCCCGTTAAATGCTCGAACAGTTGCCCTTCGAGAAAATTAAGGGAGATAATATTGGTAGGGGAGAGAAGAAGTAGGGCAACGCCGCTAAAATCGCAGCCAGAGACGCAACATGAAGGTCGAAAGGCGCTCGGGGCGGGGAAATATATCCCCCATCTGCATCGGGCGACGAGAAGGCTGATAGTGGCCGCATTGGTCTGAAAATTGAATGGAGGTCATATCCCAGTAATCGGATAATATGTTAATGAGCCGTAAATATTTTTGCCACTCGGTAAGTTGAGTGAGATAAATTAATTTATCGGGTTAAAATTGAAAGCAGGTCAAAATCGGAAAATATGTTAAAGAGCTGTAAAGAATTTTGCCACTCGGCAGGCGCAGGCAGCCAGCGGGGGTCATGCCTGGGGGAAGCGCAGGAAAGGCGGGGAAATTAGCACAAATCGGTTGGCAAAAGACAGACAAAGCTTTCCTCGTCCTTTTCTCTACTTTCATCAGGGCGCACCTCAGCGTCGGGCCTACATCTGGGCGGATCTGACCCGAGCAGCCGAGCAATTATTTTTTTTAGGGCCGCTCAGCGCTTGTCACACACGCACCTAATGGAATTTCAGTGCCTGCGGAGAGTGTGAGGCGCAAGGCAGGGGAAGAGGCGACTGGGGCTCTTGAGGAATTTCTGTGCCTTAATCGTCTTGGGTGGGAATTCCTCGAGACGGCCGATCCCGAGGCGATAGTGACGGGCTCGAGGGTCCATGGCCAGAATAGACAATAGGTTGGAAGAAAAAGGAAAAAATTGGCTTGAAACCCACTTTTGCTCTACAGTACACCCTGCAATTCCTCCAGACGACCGATACGATGCTTGAAACCTACTTTTGCCCGACGGTTCACCCTGCAATTCCTCGAGACGACCGATCAAAACCTCCTTTTTCCCGAAGGTATACCTTTCAGACGAGTGCGAAACATTAGTATACGAGGTGGTAGTGAGTGACCGAACCTGGCACGGTGCATATTTATACCTGTCAAACGAGTGCGATTTCACGTATAGGAGGTGTCATGTTTGGCCCGGCCGGTCCTCGGCGGGGTAGAGAACTTAGGCGAAGTGTTGGTCGGGCGAGTTTCGGGAGATAAGCTATGGGCTGTGGAAAGTTGGACGGTCTCCACTTGCACCGGTTGCGTATACGGCGGTCGAGTGAAGGCTAGGGGGTGTGCAATTCCTCGAGACGACCGATCAAAACCTATTTTTCCCGAAGGTATACCTTTCAGACGAGTGCGAAACACTAGTATAGGAGGTGGTAGTGAGTGACTGAACCTGGTACGGTGCATATGTGTACCTTTCAAACGAGTGCGATTTCATTAGTATAGGAGGTGTCATGTGCGCCCCGGCCGATCCTCGGCGGGGTAGAGAGCTAGAGAGATCCCGATTCGCGGCACGCGGCGTGGCTCGAGTTCCCTTTCTTGCCTGTCCTCGCCCGTCTCGGCTACAACCTCGGTTCTTTGTCTGGGATTGCGCAGCGAACGAGGCCGGCGGGGTTCAGTCCTGGCTACAGCCCCCCCCCCCTCACACACACACACACGCACGCGCTCGGTCGCCCCAGCTCGCCCCCGCTCTTCGTATGCTCGCTCTTCGGAGCTTTGGCGAAAGGAGGCGGGTGTCTGCGACTTGGTGCGTTTACTCGCGGTTCTCTCTCGTCAAGGCTATTATAATATTGGGATCAGTAAATGCTCTGCCTTTGAGGATGGTGTTGGATTCGATAATATAATAACAAGACCTGTTCTTACTTCACCATCTTGTAATCCACAAGTAGTCTTTTATTCCAAGGCACACATAACTATATCTAAAGGGAAGTAATTTCATTTACAATAATGGAATCAGACAACTAACTACATGTAACATAACATCTCAATATGGTTTATTCCCATAAAGCCGACTCACTGAGTTTTAGGGGGAAAAATTTGGTCGGTGTTAAGGGGTCGACCTGGCCAAGAACAATAGACCCAAGCTGGGGGATAAAACTAATTAAGCCGATAATTTTGGGAGCATCTATTTTTTGAAAAAATCATAACAAAACACAACACAAGGTATATATGGATATACCTACTTCTCTATTATTTAATAACGACTTTTCATAACACATACAGGTCACGTTTTCAAGTTAATGATACATATTCATTTAGTCAGCCTATTTATACATCTTACACCAGCTTAATTAATAACATTTAACTTTTAGCACATAACACTACAAATAATTTTAACTTTTTGCACGGATAAAATGTCCAACATAGTCCAAAAATTCTAATAAATTCAACCCTCCTTCTTCAAATCTATGTTTTGCATCTTCGATCTTTCTGTTTATATCTGTGTATTTTTTTCCTTTTAGGTGGTAGTCGCTGGCCACTCGAATACTGCAACAGCTGAATCTCGATTGTCTTTTGCTCTTCTTTCAAAAATGCCATAACTTCAAAAATATTCGGATGAGCTTTTCCAATTAATTTTTTTAGACGCCCGTGCCACCCCTCTAAAGAATTGTTGGTTCGTCGCGTTGTTTGGTTGTGGTTCCATTGAACTTGAGTAAATTGACCGTCTAACTATTGGGTAACCATATAGTCGGCCAGTTGTTCAAATTTCTCATTAGCTGGTAGCTCGGCCATTATTTGGATCCATGCGTCATCAATCTGCAAATAAAAGAAAGATACATATAAATTATGTATATTTACAATATATCTATATTAACTATAAATAAAATAAATAAATATTAACTATATATTTATATTAATTATATATTTATATTAACTTTATACTAAATATAATGAATACTTACATCAGTCACGGGCAGTAATGGTATCCCGATACACCGTCTAACAAATTTGCATGTTTCTTCTTCTCGATACGACGTTTGTAGACCCAGTTGTTGAACTTTTCTCCAAATGCATTGACCATAGTGAAAATAACACCCTTTCCATTGTACCTCGGGAAAAACTGTCTCACTAGCATTCTTTGCGGCCAACTCAAAATCCATCTAAAAAATAAGAAACACATTTAGGTCATACTACTATGTTATGGTTATACATGTGGATTACAATGTAGAATATGATATTAATCGGTGTATTGTGTACATAGATTAAAAATATTCTTACCTGAAAAATAGAAGGTTGAAGGTTGAATCCGTTTTCACTTGCCACTTGCTTCAAGAGACCAAAAGCTCTCCGGTATGTCGACTCTCTCTTGTCAGGTAAAAAGAAAAATACCAATGGAACAGGACGATCTTGGATCAGTGCGTGGATGGTGTATAATTGATAAAAAATTCGTGGGCATATATAAAATGTTCCATCGCCAAAAAGTACATCCGAGTCAAGATTCTGTCTTGTGGTATATCCTAAAATTTTCTCATTGTCACCATCATTGATGAATAAAAACTGTTCTCCGCTATCTGTCTGTTGAAAAAGGTCTGGAACAACAATGTCACGTCGATGTTTGGGTAATTTGGGAAATTTCTTATTCCTGGCTCTATATAGGGTGCTCTTCTTGGAGTGAAAAGTTGGCATGTTGGCGATTGTGGTTCTATTGTCGTCTGTCCATTCACCATTCCGTTTACCGTTAATTTCTTCTTGGTAAAGCTGTGTTATCGGATTTGTCGGTAGATTGGACCTTTTCCTTTAAACACTCCATCATTTCTGTGATCTATAAAAAAAATAAGATTTATTTTATAATAACAATGAATAAATAGTAGAATATACAATTAGAAGCTTACGACAGAAATAAAAACAAAATGAGAATTCAAGTGTCATTTTAAAGATGCTTTTTCTAACACAGTAACTTACTTGTATATCGGAAAAGGTTGGTGGGTGGTTGTGGTCGACGTCTATTCTGCTAACTATATCGTTAATGGTAGATGCTGTAGCCCCGCATCCCTTGTTCTTTTCGCAGCACTGCCATATCACTAATTCGTTATTCTTTCTCTTATTCAGTCTAAACTTAAAACCACCAACACATAGGTAACTGCCACCTCTTGCTGTAGGAATAAACTTAGATTGTAACCGTGCATTAGCCATCATTAATGAGTGAGTTAAATTTAAGTGAACTATATTAATAATCTGAACAAAGTAAAGTAAACTATAGATTAAGAAATCTATAGTGAGTTGAATTTAAGTGAACTATATTAATAATCTGAACAAAGTAAAGTAAACTATAGATTAAGAAATCTATAGTGAGTTGAATTTAAGTGAACTATATTAATAATGACTGGTCCCTACCTCATTAACGCCTTTAATCCGTTCTTAACCCATCAAAGAGTGCCGCGGTCGACTTTCCAAACTCTGGTTAGTCGGCTTTATGGGAATACACCCTCAATATGACACCCCCCTTGTTAAAAAAAGGTTCCCCCGGATTGGAGACAAAGGAAAGGATAATGAAATGGACAAAACAATAAAATAAATCTAGCAAAGTACCAATACAAACGCTCAAACATTCATACGAATACACAATAAGTAGAAAAAAATACACAATCAAAATTATTGAAAAAAAGGAAGTAAGTAATAAGCTATTATGTAAAAGCTTTGTTTAAATCTGATACAATACAAATATAGCATTGTAACTATATATATGAGAAGTATGCAAGTTCAAATAGTAGACAATATAATATAATATGACCTTTCGAACAAATCAGAATTACTTTTAAACATAAAAAGCAAAGAAATATTACTATCATATATTTAAAAATAATAAATGCAAATATGCAAAGTATTTCAAGCTATTATATTCCATGTAATACATGTTTCAAAGCAAATAAGATATATAATTATAATCTTAAGATATCACAAAGTGTTCCAAGCTATTATATTCCATGTTATACAGGTTTCAAAGCGAATAAGATATATAATCTTTAAAATACAAAGTAAAGCATACAAAATGCATAATTATAAGGAATAATAAGCGACCTTTCCAGGACTTCCAACAACATCAATAATTCTACTCTCAATAAGAGATTGGGCAATTTTACACAAACTGGCATCATGACTTATATCAAACCATTCTGATATTTTAGGTTTATTGACATCATATCTAACTAACATACAAATCTTTAGTTAAGCTTACATCTTGCATATAATGTAACTGATTACCTAACTGATTATTTGTCAAAATATTTAAACAAGCAAGATTATGATTACTTTCAATATTCTTATAAGACGTTGTCACAGGTATAGGAGTAGTATAATTTATAGACATAACATTGGAATCATCAAATTTAGGCAAACTAACACCATTAGCATCAGTAAATTCATAATTAGGGTGACTATTAGATATTACAGAGTCACTTTTACCTAAATAAGTTTTCAAACTTTGAATATTTGATAATTTCTGTGTAGGATGACTAGTTCGGATAAAACAGGGTTTCAATCGATTGATTGAATAAACATCTGGAAGGATTTTACCTTGAATGCTAGCTAATAAGTAATGCGTTCGATCTAAAACTTCATGAATAACCAATGGTCCACACCAATTGGCAACAAATTTCTTACTATTTGATTGTAAACTAGATGACGAAGGTTTTAATACATACACAAACTGACCAACACCATATATTGGATTTTTACTTAAACATTGAGATAAACTCTGATTCTGAATTAACTGCTGTTGCTTTTGTAAGTCTAATATAATAGATGAAATATAAGAAAACTTTTTCTGTAAATGGTCAAAATAATGAGCATATGATTTGGAAATTGAAGTATCAAAAGTCCAAACAAGACTTGTAATATTACGTGGAGATTTACCAAAAGCTAGCTCATAAGGGCTAAAATTACCTAATTGTGGCGAGGCAAAACTAAGGTATGCATAGGTACTGGTAGACACAAAACGTACCCAATCAGTTCCAAATTAATTGAGGTTATATTTTAACAAATCTGCTATGGATTTAATATGACGTTCAACTAATAAGCTTCCGTGGTTTGCAACACTAATTAGTTTATGACTAATTTGAAGAGCTGAACATAATAGTTTAACTAAACTACTGGTTAAAGATGATTGAGCAACTAAACTACTGGTTAAAGATGATTGAGCATCAGTGATAAGTACACTAGGTGGTCCAAATATACATATAATTTTCTGTATTATAGCTTCACAAATTGTTTCAGAATCCAATGTCTTTAGTGGTATACAAATCATGAAACGAGTTATTTCGTCACATGCCACTAATAAATGTTTAAAACCGGAAATAGAAGTAGGCATAGTTTTGAAATCAAGGCAAATTCTATCAAAAGTATGATATTCTTTAGGAATTCGTGGATGGAAAAGGCGTAAAGAATCAGTCTTTGGCTTTATTTGTTGACATTTATGACATGATAATATATAGGTAGCAATTGTTTGGTACATGTTAGGTATGTAAAATAGTTTTCTCATTGTCAAGTATGTCTTTGTAATTCCTTGATGACTGGACAAAACACCATCATGATATAAGCTAATTAAATTGTGTGCAAGACTTTCTGGAATGGCTAATTGCAATGTAAAGTCTTTATCGTTATTATTATGTAGGAGTAATCTAAACAATAAATTGTCACATAATATGTAATCATCACTTCTGTTTTTAACTGTTTTAGCAGCACGTTTTGATGAAGGTAATATATTATGTACAAGATAGTCAAATATAGGTTTAAAATACACTGATTTAATTTGTTCTTGTCTATAGGCAAATTGTAATCTCTAAAAAAAATTCTCTTTATAACATGAACTAATTTGTCTAAATCCTTTTGTTTAGGAAAGTGTCCATGTACTAAACTATCTGTATTATGCACTAAAGGTTTAGGTGGTATACATAAGTCCAACGGAATTTCCACTGTATTGTCTCTACAAGTATCATTAATTGTGACTGTGTCAACTAATGTAGGTTCAATACATGTAGGTAGTTTAGGTGGAATATGAATGTGTTTAGTGGGTAACATAGGTGTAGGATTACTTATAGTAGGTGTGGGCATACTTATAGTAGGTGTAGGATTACGTATAGTACATGTAGGCGTACTTATAGTAGGGAGAGGTGTAATAGAAGTGGGTTTCGCTTTATGAGTACGTATCGGTGGAAGTGAAGTAAACGTAGGCACTCTAGCTTGAGTATCGGTAGTGGAACAAGTAGGTTTAGTAGGAATCGGTTGATTAGTTGACTGTTTAGTTGTAGGATATAGTGTTTTGATGGGAATATTCTTAGCTTTGACATAACTACGAGTAACAGGGCGTTCATTAGATTGAAGAACAAATGAACTCGGCACAATTGTATCAATTTCAGAATCGTCTGAAAGTGGGTTACGTGAGAGATAGTCTGCCATAATAATATCTTGGCCTTTATTATATGTTACGCGAAACGAATAATATGATAACTTCATTAATAATCTTTGTTGAAGTCTTGAGGTACATGGTTGCTTCTTTGACTGAAATAGTTGAACTATTGCACTGTGATCTGTAAAAACATCAAAATGTACTCCTCTTAATAAATACTGGAAATGAGAAACATTTATGTAAATTCCAAATAACTCTAATTCAGTTACAGAATAGTTAAGACATGCCTTAGAAAGGCGTTTTGAGTAATAACCAAGAATCCGATCTTGACCTTGTATACACTGTGTAATATACGAGCCTGTAGCTATTCTACTAGTATCACTGTACAACTTTATAGAACCTGTTCCTGAAGGAGTATATAACACAGGTGGTTCAAGCAACATTTCCTTGACTCTGTCAAAAGCTGATTGTTGAGATTCTGTACACTGAAATTTAGATTGTTTTCTGGCTATCATATGTAAGGGTTTTAGAATACACTGAATATAAGGTAAAAAATTAGCTATATATGTGACAGTACCGATGAAATGCTTTACATCTTTACTAGTTTTAGGTATGGACAAATTTCTGATATATTTACATCGGTTGGAGAAAGGATGTATAGTCAATAAATTATCTTTATTAATAGAAAGATTATGTCCCATGTACGTTACAGAGCGGCGAAAAAATAGACATTTTCTTGGACAAATTCGAAGACCATATTTCTCTAAAGCAGAAAATAAAGAAGTTAAATGATGTAGATGAGATTCAATATCTGGACTAAAACAAATAATATCATCGTGATGAGCAATTGAGAAATCATAACTATTGGTAACTGTAGAAAGAACATCATCAACTGTAGACTGAAATACTGCCGGTGATATACTTAAACCTTGCGTTAATCTCTTGAAATAGTAATGCTTACCTCCTGCATATGATGATATACCTGTAAATTGCTGAGCATGGGGAGCTAATGGAAGGCTAAAGAAAGCTGACTTTAAATCAATACATGAGAGTACTTGAGGTGAGGCGTTACCAATACGCTTTAATGATTCACTAAGGAGTGGAAAAGGTTAATTGTACCGTTTAATTCTAGAATTCAAATGACGGAAATCCACGACTACCCTTTTCTCAGAAGTACCCTTTTTCGGCAATATTAAAATTGGTGACGTGTACGCCTGGTGACCTATAGCAAGAATCCCAAGATTGACTAATTTATGTAATTCACTATCAATTATCTTTTTCTCAGGCTCTGTTTTTGGATATGGACGTATATAGAATGGATCTGCATTGTTAACTTCAATGTCAACCTGAATGTGAGGACAATAACCAACTTCTCCATTTAAACTTAATGTATTTCTGTGTTTGAACAATGTGTTATAAAACTGTTTTTGTTGTGTATCACTTAGTATACTCTGTGATAAATCTATACATGAAGTAAATGCATGTTTATCTGTTTCTGAACATGTAAAATTATTTGTTATTGAATCAACTGTTATATTAATACTATCACATGACTGTACATTATGTAAATAAGTGTAAAATAAACTTTGATGTTTTGTAATATGAATGGGTTTATGACTAGTATTACATATTGGAATAATTGACTTATTACGATTTAATGATGTAATAAATGTTGAAGGACAGGATTTCTCTAAGTATGAACCTGTGTACATTAAAATTTGTTGACCACGAAATACTGATGGTATTTTCCCTTGTACTGTAATGTACTTAAGTTCTCCTGGTTTAACACACATATTAGAGGTAGGGTGAAATGAAACTTTAGTTTGATAAGTGGATTTACAATGTAATGTGTTTGTATTAAAATTTAGTGTACTATCTAAATTGGACAATACATCTTGGCCTATTATTATATCGACACCAAGTAAATTCTGAGCTATATAAGCATTAAAGGAAAACTGATGACCTTGAATAACAATTTCAACTTGTGTAGATTGGTAACATTGAATAAGTTGACCATTTCCTAATTTTAAACTAACTGGTTGTGACAACTGCACAAAAGTTGTACTATCTTTAAGAAACGAAGATGATTCTAAAAGCAATGACGAAAGTAAGGTTTTAGTAGAACCACTGTCAATAAGTATAGATGCTGAATGGCCATCAGAAAGTTTACCGTTACAAAAGTTACGTGAATCTAATTTAATTGTTGTCCCATATGTTTTATTATACGCTAAATCAGGGAATCTATTGGGACTGCGATAAATTCCCTCTACCAAAAATCCTGTTGACGTTTTCTGTCTAAATCTTTCTGTCTATCAAAACATTGCTGCCATGTATGGTTAGGTTTCAAACAATATTTGCAAAATATCCATTGACTAGTTGAACTGCGATTAGGACTGAATGACCTTCTTTCAGCACTTGAATAATTATTCAGTCTATGACTTGGTGACTGGCTAAAATCGGGTCTTGAGTATCGGTCACGAGAATCACGTCTACTTGGTCGAGAGTATCGGTCTTGAGAATCACGTCTACTTGGTCGAGAGTATCGGTCTTGAGAATCACGTCTACTTGGTCTAGAGTATCGGTCTTGAGAATCACGTCTACTAGGTCGAGAGTATCGGTCTTGAGAATTTGGTCTGCGATAATGTCTGCTACGGTCACTCGAACCATGTCGATTGCAACTATCAGGAGTGGAGTCACGTGAACGATCACTATTATTTTTGTAATAGGTGTCATGGTTTGTGCTATCGACCTGCAGAGCAGCAAAGTCATGCTTTAATTCCTGAACTCCGTTATTTATGGAAAATGTAACTTCCTTAGTGTTTGGCTGCGGTTTATGAAAGTCAAAATAATTTTGTACTTTCTTGGCAATGTCATCGACGCTTGCATGATCATCGACAGACATGACAACTGATGATTGGCATGCAGTGGGCAACGTTGAAATATATATCGATGCTTAATTTGCGGTTCTGTTATATTTAACTTTTTAGATAATTTTTGTAGTTTTGCAAAGTTTTCTTGTGGTGTGTTGGCTGTGTTGTATTTAAAATTGGTAAATTTGTTGTGTAGTACAAAATCTGTCTCATGTTCTGAAAATTTTGCCAAAAACTGATCTTTAATATCTTGTAGATTTTGAAAAGTTTTGCCCTCAATCCACAATCTAGCATCACCTTTGAGTGTGCTCTTAAAAAGTGTTATTAATCGGTTCTGATCAACCTCTGTTTGTGGATCAGTGTTTTCATCATTTAGTTTTAAACAATCTGTGAAGGACAGATAATTAAAATTGTGATTAATTAAACTACTTAACTAAACTACTAATATTACTATATCTGATATCATTATCAAATTATTATTATGATGATACTGTAACAGTATAAACTCCACACTAACTTCTTTCAAATTGTCTGTAATAAAGCTTTAGGCCTACTAATAAAACTTTATTTTGACTCTATAGTCTATCCTGAATAATAGAAGCAAATTTTTTTTTTATTTATTGGCATAAAATGGAAATAAATAACACACATTCATCCAATCACACACATGCACATGGTACTATACTAACCAGACATAATAATACTGGACTGTAAAAAAATGTAATACACTGTTGACTGCAACACTGTTCACAAAGAATGTCAATGAAAAGTTCTGTCACTGTGATGTAACTGTATGAAATTAAATTAGCCTCTTCAGTTTACTGTTGAAATTTATCTGCACATGTCTTTCCACAAAAAAATATTGTTTCAAATTTAGTTCTGGATTCGGGTCTTCTTAGGAAACTGGCAATTTACATGTAGAATCCTCATCATATCATACTGCTACTGGGCCACTGGCACATGTTCTTGATAATTAAAATACTGCAACACCATAAATCTTCTGAATTTAAACTTACTTGATGGCAAAATGTTTACCAAGTTACTTCAAGTATCAAATTTAATATCTGGATTCTCTGGAACATGTGGCTTTGATTTTCGAAATTTAAAATTAAATCAGGATTCTCTGACTCTGGAACATGTGGTTTTGATTTTCGAAATTTAATCTGTCTCTTTCTGGTCTCAAAATTTCATGATTTGTTAAATTATTTTTCTAAATATTACTTCTTGGCAGAGTAGGGAAACCTGGCATCTTCCACCATATAATATTGGGATCAGTAAATGCTCTGCCTTTGAGGATGGTGTTGGATTCGATAATATAATAACAAGACCTGATCTTACTTCACCATCTTGTAATCCACAAGTAGTCTTTTATTCCAAGGCACACATAACTATATCTAAAGGGAAGTAATTCCATTTACAATCATGGACTCAGACAACTAACTACATGTAACATAACATCTCAATATGACACTATCTGGTCGATCCTGCCAGTGATCATATGCTTGTCTCAAAGCTTAAGCCATGCAAGTAGAAGTTCAGGCTTGTTCTTTTCGGGAAGCGAGCCGAAACTGCGAATGGCTCATTAGTCAGATAAGGTTCTCTGGCGAAAAGCGGGCCGGTTTAATGAATAACTGTGGTAATTCTAAAGCTAATACATGCAACGTATTATGGTCACCCTTTCGTTTCTCGATGAGGCGGGGAAACGGCATTTATTATCTATGGCAGATCACCCTAGCCCGCGAAGGCGCGCAATTTAACCAATCCTGACACGGGGAGGTAGTGACGAAAAATAGCGTGGCGGGACCCTTTCGCGGTCGCCGCGGGCGGAATGAGCGCATGGGTTAAAAAGCTCGTTGTTGGATCTCGGAGGCGGTACGGTCGGGCGCGATACGCTGTGGGCCAGACCGGCGATCTTTCGGCCGTCCCTTACCGGCGCGCGATGCGAGGTCGACTTCGCGGCTTGCCTCGTGTTTCTCCTTAGCGGGGGAGAAGGCAGGCTAAAACCCCTAGCCTCAGTATTTCGTGCATTGAATAAGCGGGGATGCCCTTTTCCGGTGGATGGTCCGGACGACTTGGCGACGGTCCTTGAAACTCCGACGGCTAAACATTTCTTTTGAAATCTATCACACGCTCTCGCCTCGGGCCGCAGGTCTCCAAGGTTCGCAGCCTCTGGTCGATAGAACAATGTTGGTAAGGGAAGTCGGCAAACTGGATCCGTAACTTCGGGAGAAGGATTGGCTCTGGGGCCGAGCGACCCACTGCTAGCTCCGGAAGAGGGAATCATAGAGCGTGTGTCCGCCGGGTGGCATATCAAAACCGAAGAGGCGAAGGCTCGCTCTACCATCGGAAGGGCAGGTGGACGGAGCGGGGTAGAAGCGACTCTCCCTGTTTTCGGTACAGGCACGATGAACGGCTCGATCAGAACTTGCACGGACCGGGGGAATCCGACTGTTTAGTAAAAACATAGCGTCTCGAAGGCTGGATATCGGTGTTGATGGGTTGTGATTTCTGCCCAGTGCTCTGAATGTCACGTTGAAGAAATTTACGGAAGCGCAGGTAAACGGCTTGAGTAACTATGACTCTCTTTAGGTAGCCAAATGCCTCGTCATGTAATAAGTGACGCATGAATGGATTAACGAGATTCCCACTGTCCCTATCTACTATCTAGCGAAGCCACAGACGGAGGAACGGGTCCGGGGCTGTCAGCTGGGAAAGAAGACCCTGTTGAGTTTGATTCGCAATTGGCTTGGTTGGGCGAGAGCGCAGGTGTAGCCCAGGTGGGACTGCTTTACGGCGCAGGTGAAAGACCACTACTGCGTTCCTCGTTCAACTCACTCGGTGAGGACCACGAGAGCGGCCGCATTCGGGGCGTTGTCGGTGAGAGCAAGGTGCTAAGCGAGAGGTCCCATGCGCTAAAGGCGGGCGGTCGGGCAACCGGTCGTGTGTCTTGCGGGACCAGGTCCCTCGCGACGGCGATCGAGGACAGAGTCAGTTCTGAATTTAACTGGGGTGGTGTGCCCGCGAAACGATAGCGCGGGCGCCCCAAGGTCAGCTTCAGAAGGGGGAGAAACCCTTGGTATAGCGAAAGGGCAAATGCTGGCTTGGGGAAGGTTTTTCAGTAGGAAGGATCCGTGTGAAAGCAAGACCTATTGATCCTTTTGTGTCGCCCCCAGGGCGACGATGGGAGAGCTCTTTTCTTTACTGCTTCCCACAAGAGGTGTCAGAAAAATTACCACAGGGATAACTGGCTTGTGGCAGCCAAGCCTTCTTAGCAACGTTGCTTTTTGATCCTTTGATGTCGGCTCTTCCTATCATTGCGAAGCAGAATTCGCCAAGCGTTGGATTGTTCATCCACCAACAGGGAACGTGAGCTGGGTTTAGATCGTCGTGAGACAGGTTAGTTTTACCCTACTGGTAGGGAACTCTTTACGAACGAGCGGCTACGAGCGGGTAGGACTGGCTAGTACGAGAGAGAGAGAGAGTACGAGAGGGGAGGGCACTCGGGCGAGAGTAAACAGTGTAGTGAACGGGCTTCAGTTCTGGGTGCCAAAGTAAGGCCAGGAGAATCTGCGGCCAGTTGCCGTTCGTCAAAAGACAAGGAAAATCTGCCGTCGGCCAGAAATAACCCTCGGAGGCCGACCGGTAATCTGCCTTCGGTCAGTGGCGGCCACGGGAAAAATCTGGGAGAGAGATGCCACTGTCGTCTACGGTCAGTGTCCGGCCCCGCGAATCTACCATTCGCCGTCGTCAACAGACAGGGGGGACCTGCCGCCGGCCAAAGACAGGCTGGGCAAAGTGTCAGTGAGCGACCCGCGGTCGAAAGATCTTCAACGGACAGTGGAAATCTGTTGTCGGCCAAAGACAGGCTGGGAAAAGTGTCAGTGAGTGGCCCGCGTTCAAGAGATCGATCTTTCGTCGGCCAAAAACAGGCTGGGCAAAGATTCAGTGGGCGACTCGCGGTCGAGAGGCCGTCAACAGGCAGAGAACAGAAATTGTCAGAGGCCGACTGGCGATCCGCCGTCAGCCAGGGACCCGGAGTGCATCTACTCTTTCGGTCGGCTACGACCAGTAGTCGCCCAGAGGTGGTCGGCGAGGCACAAGTTGCTGCCCAGTGCCCACTGGCGTTAACAGGTGAGGGGACTCTTAACATTTGGTAGGGTTATGATTTATGTTTGATACTTTGGTTACTTTTATGTTATTTATTGTGAATAAATTTTAAAAATACGGACTATACTTTTAACACCATTGTATTCGATAATCCCCTTGCTTGATTAATCCTTCCCATGAGAACAAGTTCAAGTTCTTTATTCCTTTTAGTCAAAAACTTATCAGGTACATGTACACCATAATTACAGTACAAACAATTAGAAGAATACAATATGTACAAAAACAATATCAAACACATATATACAACATATCAAACTGGTCTAGATATTTAAATATATGTTAGAAAGATAGGAGAGCAAACGTTTTTCTATGCATGTTGCTTGTTTGCTAAATATAGAAATTTCCCTAGATTAATCACTTCATTAGTTTTATCAGTATTTAGCAATTGAATTAATTTATAAATACTCGGGTTGGTAAAAAAGAATTTCTTTATATATTTAGTCCTAAGATCAGTATATAGTGGGTAGGTTAAATAAAATGATATTCATCTTCAATATCTTCTAAATTACAGTTTGAACAAATTCTATCGCATCTTTAATTTTATTATATCGTCCCTTTTCGATATTAAGATTATGGCTTGAGAGTCTTATTTTAGTTATTTCTTTACGGTATTTAATATTAATTTGTTTGGTTAGATAATATTGCAAGGAAAATTTATTAATGATGTGTTGATATATAACACCCTTAGATGATTGTCTTATTTGTCCGTAGCACTCTTGCTTAAATATGTCGAGTAGTCTCCCTTTAATGATTAAAATATCGGATTTACAAATCATATGAATGAGTTTTCCCACATATAACCAAGCCCTAATTTAAATAATTCACTTTTTACATTTATAACCCACGGGTCGTTATTCAAAAGCATACCCTTAAAACATTGACGAAGTAAATTGTTTCCCGTATTACATAATCGAATCCAATATTTAAAAATTTTAATTTACGAGTAATCTCTAATGGGTACCTGTCCAGTTCAAAATATAACATACATGTATTCGTAGAATTACGTGTCCACGGAATTCTTTTGAGATAATTCGTATGAACTTTTTCGACCTCCCCAGCTTTGTGAAATCCTCATATCTCTGAACCGTACGATAAAATAGTTCCTATGTAAGTATCAAATACAGAAAATTTGGTTAAATATTGAAATAATTATCATTACACACTTTTTGAACTGAAAGCAGGGCTTTTTTACCCTTGTCTGCTAGTTTCCGTTGTGTGGAATAAAATTTACCATTAAAATTTAATAATAATCCGAGGTAGTTAAAATTATCTACAATATCTACATCAACGTTATTAAAGGTCCATGCCTCGGTGGTTTAGACCTTCCCCCCATTTCTAAAAATCATAACTTTTGTCTTATCAGTGTTAACGGTCATATTCCATATCTGAGTATAATTGTGAAGAGATTTTAACAGTTTTTGAAGGCCTTCGATTGTTTCTGAAAATATGACTTTATTGGTACTTTCAAAATATTCAGATAGATCTCCATTATATTTTACACAGCATTAAACTTTATCATATACTGATCTGATAATTCTAAGTATATTCACTTTTACACCCTCATGAATTAATTTATACCATAAGTTGGATCTGTTAACATAGTCGAATGCCTTTTTATAATCTATAAAATAACATACAATCTCCTTTTTTTAAACTTCTATTTACAAGTGCGTGTAGAAAAAATATAGCATCAACTGTTGAGTGATTTTTACGAAATCCAAACTGGCCCGAGCTTATTTTATTATTGTTTTTATCAAATTGTAACAATCTGTTATTTAAAATCGAAGTAAAGAGTTTACCCAAACAAGATACAATTTCTCCACTGAAAATAACTAAATTTGCCGCACAAAAAAGATTTCCACAGCTATCTAAACTATAAAAAGGCTCCCTCGGCCTAGCTTCCAACAGCTATTTAAACTATAAAAAGGCTCCCTCGGCCTAGCTTCCAACAGCTATTTAAGCTATAAAAAGGCTCTCTTGACCTAGCTTTAAACAGCTATTTAACTTAAATGAAAATCCAAACAAAAACATACCAGAATTAAGCGGAATGAAACACGTCTGTCGTCGACACAATTCAAGTCAAGAGTGAATAAATGAACAACTCACGCATGCGCATAAAACCACTGAGACTATACTGGGAAATACAAAACCTATTTCGGGTATTCTACGACAATGCGAAATGTCCGAAATCACCGAAGTTGTCGTTTTTTTTAAATATTGCTGTAACAATAAGCATCGGATGATGATACATGTTAACATAGATGTAAGCTATGCATCTTTTGATTTCCGACGAATCTTGGAAGATATAGGCGCCAAATTTTGAAAATCGAAATTTTTACAAAACAATTTTTTTATGTATGAATATTGTTACATGGCATTTCCCCAGAGTCGAAGAATTATCTGACTTAAGGATAAATGTGAGCATTTTTTGTTTCAGTAATTTTCCTTGGGCGCTATCGGCTAATTCGGTTTTTCAGTCCTAGATTAGTTACTTATTGTTCGATTTGTATAAAAGAAAGTTCACATGCTCCGTGGTTTAAAATGCCATTTTCTTTTGTTACCGGTAAAATTAAGCAAAAAATAAAATTTAGACAGTTCGGTACGACTTTTTGAAAGCAATTATAATTTTTGTCCAAATTTGATATAACCAAAACGATGCGCCCTGCAAAGGCGCACAAAATCTGGCGCTCATTTTATTTAATTTCGATTTCCTTTTCCTTTTCGGACCATTTCGATAAAATGGTGAGAAAAGGTTTTAAAAAAAATAAGCTACTAACAACCCGTCCAGGGTTTTCATATTTTAAGATATTTCTTTGTAACTTTTATAAAATCGTAGCAATAACCCATTAGTTTCTACTATCAGCAGTTGTCGAAAAATAGGAATTTTTGATGCCTAATGTCACCTATGTTTGGTCAAACCATTTTAACACTTTCACTGTCATCGAAAGAGACGTCATTTGGACAATAATTGAATTTTTAGCCTTGAAAACAAATATTTTATTCAAATGAGTCGTATTTGTTATTTGTTTAAAATTATGGTATTTGATTACAATCAATAAACGAAATAAAGACATGTGATCCTACAGATACCACATTACACATTAGCTAAGAATACTTGGCGGGACTAACATTACTCAAAGTTGTCAAAGCTCGCTAAAGGTTGCAATAATCGGTATCACAATTAAAAAATGCTTCTATAGATGGGCATTGGGTACAAAAATTATCAAAACCCAGGGCATTGGGTACAAAAATTATCAAAACCCCTTAAACATTTCTTTATTCCATCGCAAATAAAACAAGATTATATAATCATAAACATAACTGAAAAAAAACTGTTAAGTAACACTTTTTTGGCTGTCTGGTGTAAGTTAGGGGTGAGGGAGCACTGTCCCCATTGTAATAGACTTTTGCTCAGTTCTGACTGAAAACAAAGTAAAATCTAATACGCCGTCTCACCCACCCTGTTACAAATAACACGGATACTGTAAAAACTTCCCCTGAAGCGATAACAAAATTTCATTCTAAAAAAACATTTGAAAATACTAGAACTATCTATACCAGATCAAATCACACAATGAGACAGAACTCCCTCAACCCTGACCTACGTGAATAAGAAATTCACTAAGGCATCAGTGTCCCACGGGTCAGTGGTAAGAAAGATCCCATCTTGAAACATACAAATCGTTACACCAATCGTTTATACACAAATGCGAAAAATGGCACTAAATGATCAGGCCACACTGTCCTGCACTGTCACAACTCAATTGTCTAAAAGCCCGATCATGACTGGCGACACTATAATTCAATACAAACTCGTGCGTTGACCGGGCACCCGCTGACCTACTTATCCATAATCAAGCATGTAAACAATGTACACACAAATAAGGCGCTAAGTAGTCATTCATTTTCTCTTAATTAATCAATTGCGTCATATACAAATGCTATAAATAATATTCACCAATAAATTTCTCCACTGAAAATTACTAAATTTGCCGCACAAATAAAGATTTCCACAGCTATCTAAACTATTAAAAGTCTCTCACAGCCTAGCTTCCAACAACTATTTAAACTATAAAAAGGCTCTCTCGGCCTAGCTTCCAACAGCTATTTAAACTATAAAAAGGCTCTCTTGACCTAGCTTTAAACAGCTATTGAACTTAAATGAAAAGCCAAACAAAAACATACCAGAATTAAGCGGAATGAAACACGTCTGTCGTCGACACAATTCAAGTCAAGAGTGAATAAATGAACAACTCACGCATGCGCATAAAACCACTGAGACTATACTAAGAAAGACAAAACCTATTTCGGGTGTTCTACGACAATGCGAAGTGTCCGAAATCACCGAAGTTGTCGGGTTTTTTTAAATATTGCTGTAACAATAAGCAACGGATGTTAACATATGATACATGTTTACATAGATGTAGTAAACAAGGGATATAGCTATGCATCTTTTGATTTCCGATATAGGCGCCAAATTTTGAAAATCGAAATTTTTACAAAAAAACGTTTTTATGTATAGATTTTGTTACATGGCATTTCCCCAGAGTCGAAGAGTTATCTGTGAGCATTTTTTTGTTTCGGTAATTTTCCTTGGGTGCCATCGGCTAATTCGGTTTTTCAGTCCTAGATTAATTACTTATTGTTCGATTTGTATAAAAGAAAGTTCACATGCTCCGTGGTTTAAAATGCCATTTTCTTTTGTTACCGGTAAAATTAAGCAAAAAATTAAATTTAGACAGTTCGGTACCACTTTTTGAAAGCAGTTATATTTTTTGTCCAAATTTGATATAACCAAAACGATGCGCGCTGTAAAGGCACACGAAATCTGGCGCTCATTTTATTTAATTTCGATTTCCTTTTCCTTTTCCTTATGTTTCATTTTCGCCGTTTTATCGGTAACTTTTATACATCATTAAATATTAAAATTATAAAATAATTTCTTAATTTTACGCGACAAAGAAATCAATTCAATGGTTTCTGAAAGTATCTAATAAAAAAAATCTGAAATTTGAACTCTTGTGAAAATATCTTCTACGTTTCAAAAAGTCTTGAAGTTAAAATCTTGAAATGAAAATGTCCAGAAAAATACTGAATTATCAACATTATTACACCAGAGGGCGCTAACCCGAAAACAATTTGGCGACCTATTCGGCTAGCGACCTATTCGACAGATCCAGCTGGTAGGTAACCTGTTCGTTGGCAACCTATTCAGAATAAATTCAACAGTCTACCAAACTCATCTTTTTTATCAATCAATCAAATTCGTTACGTCTATCAAATGAAAGTAGAATATATTATTATTTATCCATTCCTTTAGCTCAGAATAGCGATGTAATTTCGCATTATCTTACAAAATTCTGGACACCCAACTAAATATATTCCGAACGTTATTTAAATAAGCTTTCCCAAATATTATTAGTAAAAGTTGGCACAGTCATATTGAAGGGGTGCACTCTCATCCTAAACATGGCCAATTTTGAAAATAAAAAGATTTAAAGGGAAAGACTGTTAATGTTAATATGCCGTGTCAAAATACGGACCATCGTACAAAATTCTAATGATCCAACTAAATATATTCTAAAGGGTAATTGAACAAGCTTTCCAAATATTATTAGTAGAACAAGCTTTCCAAATATTATTAATAGACGTTGGCACAATCTTATTAAAGGGGCGCGCTTTCAATTTGAAAGTGAAAGAACAGTGATATTCCGAGTCAAAATTCGGATCATCGTACAAAATTCTGAGCATCCTGCTATATACATTCTGAAAGGTAATTAGACAAGCTTTCTAAATATTATTAGTAAAAGTTGACAAAATAATATTAAAGGGGCGCGCTCTTAACCTGAATATAGCCATTTTTTCAATATTCTAAATGTAAAGATAGGCCGGTATTTATTCAAAGTCGAAATTCGGATTATCGTACAAAATTCTGAGCAATCAGCTATATATATTCTGAAAGGTAATTGAATAAGCTTTCCAAATATTATTAGTAAGAGTGGACACAATCAAACATAGCCAATTTTTCATTATTCTAAATGTAAATATAGGCCGGTACAAAATTCTGAGCATCCAGCTATATATATCCCGAAAGGTGATTAAACAAGATTTATTAAAGTGCTGTGAAAAATTTGCGACGTTTAGGATGAGAGCGCATCCCTTTAACATGATTGTGCCAACTTTTACTAAATTATGTAGAAAGCTTATTCAATTACCTTTCAGAATATACATAGCCAGATGCTCAGAATTTTGTAGGAATCAGGATGATCCTAATTTGGACTTCGAAAAAAAAACACAGGCCTATCTTTACATTTAGAATATTGAAAAATTGGCTAGGCCCAGGTTGAGGGCGCACCCCTTTAATATGATTGTGCCAACGTTTACTAATAATATTTGAAAGCTTATTCAATTACCTTTTCGAATATATTTAGTTGGATCGTCAGAATTGTGTACGATGGTCCGATTTTTGACGCGGCATATTAACATTAACAGTCTTTGCCTTTAAATCTTTTTATTTTCAAAATTGGCCATGTATAGGACGAGAGTGCACCCCTTTAATATGACTGTCCCAACTTTTACTAATAATATTTGGGAAAGCTTATTTAAATACCGTTCGGAATATATTTAGTTGGATGTCCAGAATTTTGTAAGATAATGCGAAATTACATCGCTATTCTGAGCTAAAGGAATGGATAAATAATAATATATTCTACTTTCATTTGATAGACGTAACGTTGAATTTGATTGATTGATAAAAAAGATGAGTTTGGCCGACTGTTGAATTTATTCTGAATAGGTTGCCAACGAACAGGTTACCTAACAGCTGGATCTGTCGAATAGGTCGCTAGCCGAATAGGTCGCCAAATTGTTTTCGGTAAGCGCCCTCTGGTGTAATAATGTTGATAATTCATTATTTTTCTGGACATTTTCATTTCAAGGTTTTAACCTCAAGACTTTTTGAAACGTAGAAGATATTTTCACAAGAGTTCAAATTTCAGATTTTTTTTATTAGACACCCTCAGAAACCACTGAATTGATTTCTTTGTCGTGTAAAGTTAAGAAATTATTTTATAATTTTAATATTTAATGATGTATAAAAGTTACCGATAAAACGGCGAAAATGAAACATAAAGTCAATTTTTTGTTTAAAATGTTGATTTTGTGCATGAAGTGTTGACATAAGAATGTAGAAACGAGAATCATTAATTTAGAATGTTGCGTTCGTGTCTAAAATGTTCAAACTGGAATGTAGAAACGAGAATCATTAGTTTAGAATGTTGCGTTCGTGTCTTAAAATGTTCAAACTGGAATGTAGAAACACGAATCATGAATATTGTCGATAAAATGGTGAGAAAAGGTTTTAAAAAAATAAGCTATTTACAACCCGTCCAGCGTTTTCATATTTTAAGATATTTCTTTGTAACTTTTATAAAATCGTAGCAATAACCCATATAAAAAAAATGTATGTCAAAATTAGTTTCTACTATCAGCAGTTGTCGAAAAATAGGAATTTTTGATGCCTAATGTCACCTATGTTTGGTCAAACCATTTTAACACTTTCACTGTCATCGAAAGAGACGTCATTTGGACAATAATTGAATTTTTAGCCTTGAAAATAAATATTTTATTCAAATGAGTCGTATTTGTTATTTGTTTAAAATTATGGTATTTGATTACAATCAATAAACGAAATAAAGACATGTGATCCTACAGATACCACATTACACATTAGCTAAGAATACTTGGCGGGACTAACATTACTCTAAGTTGTCAAAGCTCGCTTAAGGTTGCAATAATCGGTATCACAATGGGCCAGTTCCGCAATCGAGTTTGACACGAGTTGTCTCCCCTTAATTTATACGAATTCTACTTCCGGCTACTTCATCGCTTCCGGCTACTTTGCTAAATCACCGTAAACAAAGACACGAGAGAGGACAAAAGAAAGGCGTGACTGAAGATAAAAGATCATCAGACGAAAAAAAACCGTAGTTACAAGTACGTATCAGTATTTTACCCGTCTTAAAAACACGGAGAAACGAAGGACAATAAAGTATTTTACGAGATCAAGTGATTCAGATTCGCTACTTTCGATTTTCATTATTATTATATTTATTTTGTTGTGTCCGTTGTTTTTTTTTTCTTTCTTTAGTTTTAGATTAAATTAGTAATGTTTCACCTATTTTTCATGATTTATCATGTCTTCTATATAAGAAATTTCTTTCTTTTTTAAAAAAAATACTTTATAGCAATGCAAAGGATAAGTTCTGGCTAAGGTAATATTTATTTTAATTTTGGGCCTATCACTAATCCTTTATTTTTATTTATTCAGGTTTTGTTTGCAATACTATGGGGAAAAAGTACTGCTGTGTCCCAGGCTGCAGTAATACATCTTCTTCATATAATGAAAATGGAGCTAAAGTCGTCTTACATCGTTTTCCAATGTCAGAAAAGAAATGCCATATTAAACGACTGTGGATTCAACACTTACGAAATGTGAGAGCTAATTTAATAGTGAATGACCACACACGAGTATGCAGTGACCATTTTGATGGACCCTTCACCGACGAATCAATACCATCAATATTTCCCAGTAAGCCGAAGAAGGTCGAAACTCCGCGTCGTCCACTCAGTAAAAAAGTATTAATTGAAACAGATTTGTCAGAGATTGAAAATCAACCAGACGCCATTGAGGGGTGTGAAACACTAACTAAGGAAATAGGCACACAGACCCCAATGGTAGTAACGTCACATGCTTGTGTCAATACCAATAATGTTCAGACCGTATCGGTTGGTATACAGTGTGGTAGTTCATTTTCTTCTACAAGTGTTGGTTCCCAGATTGACCTACCAAAAATGACATTTGAGGACATTGAAGGAAATGATAGTAAAACCAGATTCTATACAGGTTTTGTTTCTTATAAAGTATTCTGGATGGGGTTTTTTGACATTATTAAAACATGGTACCGATAAATTAAACTACTGGGAAGGGGAAGCGAGGTCAATGGGTGATAAGACATACCATGAACCAGGCGTTAAAAAACCTGGTAGAAAACGTTCTCTTCGACCGGCAGACGAATTTTTGATGGTGTGTATGCGTTTAAGATTAGGGCTACTGCAAGAACATTTATCAGATATTTTCGTGTATCTGAGACAACGGTGTCCAGGGTCATGAATACGTGGCTAAACTTTTTGTATGACCACTGCCGTTCCCTTATAACTTGGCCAACAAGAGAGCAAATTATGACTAATATACCAAGGCTGTTTTCGATGCACTCCGATACGCGAATTGTCTTGGACTGCACGGAATTTTATATGGAGAAACCATCATCGTTGAAAGTCCAGTGGATGACATGGTCAGAATATAAGCACTCCAACACATTAAAAGTTTTAATTGGGGTGTCACCAAGTGGAATGGTTACATTCATTTCTAGACTCTGGGGTGGAAACGTGTCAGACCGTCATATAGCGCATCATGATGGGTTTTTGCCAAGGCTCGTAACTGGAGATGTTGTAATGGCTGACAAAGGTAAATGTACACTAATTAAACTTTAATGTCAGTTTTAATAACTGCCACCGTATGAGCGTGTGCAGAAAACAAATAACCGAGTCTGTCACCTATGTTTCTGCAATTATATATCGTTATCATGTCTCTGCTAAAACTGAATCTGAACGATGTATGTTTTGTTTTGAAAATTATGCCCAATCTATTGTGTATCCTTTCTGACACTGTAATATTGTCACTAACGGTAAAATTAACAGTAAATCTAGTCAATACCGGTATCAATATTTTGCAAGAATAGCCGACGTCAAGTCAGAGACTGAGAATATCGAAATGTAAAAAGTCCCTGTGAATAGACATATTTATTCATATTAAAATATCGATTATTAACAGGGTAACGAAATGATTTATTATAACACGTTAACTTATATTTGATTTGAGAGTTAAATCACGGGTCGCAATCAGTGCTCATGCAAACACCATTGCTGAGTTGTTCTTAAAGGTATAAACAACACATGAAGCTTACATTACCCTGTCTGAGTAGTAGTTGTTCGCTTGTGTCTATGACCATCTAAACATGCCCCACATTTGTCGTCACCAACCTATCCTACATGTGTACTGTCTCCAGTTTATCATTGCTTATTATGATAGAGGTTAGGAGATACGGTGTGGGTCACTGAAACGAAATAGCTCCTCTGCATCCCCCCCCCCGCCCCAATACCATTTAATTAAAATGAGATTTCGTTGAAGTCCGAAAATTTCTACTGAGTGCTAGGCTATACTGATAACATTAGGCTGTTCTTCGGAGCCGCGACCCCCCCCCCCCCACAGCTTGTCAATTATTCTTTTGTTGAGTTGTAATCTCATTGTAAATAATATATGAGTATATATCATTGTACATAATATGGCTCGACAAAGTAGGACAAATATTTCGGTAAATCATTGTATTCTCTCAGTCAAGTCTGGGTAGATTTGAAAATTTTTGAAATAACTTTATCTTTTTCGTTGAACTGAAGGACTCTGCCGTCAAACTATCCCGTATTTCATACACTTTTAATACCTCAACGAAATCCCCCTAAAACCCCTAATAAGTGTCTAATCCTCTAGAATAAATATTAATATTTATTGTCCTATACTGCTTTATTCCAAAACAAAAATGTTTATTTTCTTGTTAAATGTTTTCTATTGTTGTGTTAATAGCTGTATATGTATATATTTATTCACACACTTGCCAGTATATATGTACCTCAGTGTATTTAAAATGAGATTAGGTCGCGGGAATGATATCTTAAATGTAGCGGTGTCCATGACTAGAAGAGACCATTCAGATCATAACAAAATTACTTAGCTACCATAGAACTAATTGGTACTTGCTTACATCCTTTCATGTAAGGAAACAATTGTCTGTGCAGTATTATTCTACTATTCAAATACTTCTATCTAACGACGTTGAACAAAATCCGGGCCCAATACTAAAAACCGAGAATTTTACGGTATTTCATCTCAATGCCCGCAGCATAAGGAACAAAATCGATGAGATATACGAAATAGTCAACGAATTTCATATAGTCTGTCTTTCAGAAACTCACCTGGACGGGACATATCACGACCCGTCGCTAATATGGAATAATTTTCACGCACCAATCCGAAAAGATAGGAATAGATTTGGTGGAGGCGTTCTTGTTTACGTTAATGAAAAACTCAATTTCAAAAGAAGGCCTGATCTTGAATTTGACACCACCGAGTGCATCTGGATCGAAGTGAAGCTTCAGAATAGGTCTGCTCCTTTGCTGATATCATGCTACTATCGACCCCCAAACTCAACAGAGTCATTCTGGCAAAAGTTTGAGGTTTCTCTTGAATTGGCACTCCAAGAATCCTCAAATGTCATTGTTACAGGTGACCTTAATATAGACTTATCTAAAAACCGGAATAGCAAATTAAACGAAATTATCATTACAAACGGCCTTGCTAATATAATCAACGAACCAACGCGGGTAACACCCACTTGCTCCTCATTACTTGATGTTATCCTTGTCCAATCAGATTTAAAGGTACTTTTTGGTGAGACAATTGAATTTGATTCTCATATTTCTGACCACAAGGGTGTAGTCGGAGAAATAGACTTACAGGTCACTGAAAAGGTTAACTATGTTAGGGAGGTTGTACTCTATAATCACGGTAATTTTGAAAAACTAAATAATCTTATCAAAAGTTATGATTGGAATAGCCTATTTGAAAACTTAAATACAGATGATTCGTGCGAATCGTTTTATCGAATCTTAAATGACTTCATTAACAAATGCATCCCCAAAAGACGGGTATTAATACGCCCAAATGATAAACCTTGGTTCAACTCAGAACTACGTAAAAATATAAGAGTACGAGAAAAACTTAGGAATAGGGTCAAACGTACAAATAATCAAAGCGACCTACAAAGGCACAAAGTACAACGGAACAAGGTAAATAACCACAAAAAGGCACTAAAATCACAATATGAAGAGCAACTGTTAACTGATATATCTAGCCCTAACTCAAATCAAAAGGATTTTTGGAAACTTATAAATAAATTGGTAGGAAAAAACAATGTAACCCAAATTCCTCCATTGCACAACAAAACGGAGGATGAATGAGTTTATTCTGAATATGAAAAAGCAGAGCTTCTGAACAATTTCTTTGGATCTGTGTCAAATAATACCTCATCAACAGAGTTGCCAGAATTCAGTTCCCGCACAAATCAGAATTTTTCTCTTCCAAAAATCTTAGAGTCTGAAATAATCGATATTATAACATGTTTAAAAGATAAGAAAGCTTGTGGCCCAGATAAAATAGGACACAAATTCCTGAAAGCTACTTCGTGCTCAATATGCACACCACTTTGTTTACTCTTTAACAAATCAATTGAAGAAGGGATATTCCCAGCGTCGTGGAAAATCGCAAATGTGATACCAATTTTTAAGAGCGGATCCAAAAACATAACTGCAAATTATAGACCAATATCACTACTGAGCTGTATAAGTAAACTCCTAGAAAGGATTGTATTCAAACACCTGCACAACTATTTTTAAGATAATGATCTACTATACAGTTTTCAATCTGGATTTAGGCCTAATCACTCTACTGTACACCAACTAATAGAAATTTATCAAGATTGTGTTAGTGCTATTGAAACTCATAAAATTTCTTGCTATGTTTTTCTTGATATATCAAAAGCTTTCGATCGTGTATGCCATTCTGGTCTAGTATATAAACTAAGCAAATATGGAATCGGTGAAGCCTGTCTGACTTGGGTAAAAAGCTATATAAAAGGAAGGAAACAAAAAGTATTAGTAAATAATGTTTTCTCAAATCAGATTAACCTGAATTCTGGTGTGCCACAGGGATCGGTGCTGGGTCCGTTCTTGTTCCTCGTTTTCATAAATGACATCTATGAAGTATTGAACAACATCGCCAGGCTATTCGCTGATGATACTGCCATTGGTTGTACTAAATCTAGTATCGAAGACATAGAAAATTCGCTCAATAGTGATCTTTACCGATTACACATTTGGTCACAGAAATGGTTGATAAATTTTAATCCGAATAAGACTAAAGTCGTGCTATTTTCACCGAAGAAGCTAAGGAAACTGCCTTCCCTCAAATTAGGGGGAACGGAACTTGATGTTGTTCAGTACCACAAACACCTAGGCATTACTTTGTCGCAAGATTTAAAATGGGCTAACCATATTGAGAGAATTTGTAATACTGCAGGAAAGCAATTAAACATTTTAAGAAAACTCAAGTACAAATTGGATCAAAACACGTTAGACAAAATCTATAAAGCATACATTAGATCGATCTTGGAATATGCTAGTCCGGTCTGGGATAACTGTACCAACAATGATAGTATCCGTATAGAAAAAATTCAGTTAGAAGCTTCCCGTATAGTTACGGGTTTGCCCAAGTTTGCGAGTAAAGAAGCCCTCTATCAAGAAACGGGATGGGACAAACTATCAACCAGACGTTTCAGACAGAAACTGATACTTTTTTACGATATATACAACAATAATTGTCCTGCATTTCTTACAAATATCTTGCAACAATATAGTAACAAAAACACAACGTATTCTCTGCGAAATACCAACGATCTATTGACTCCACGTTGTCGAACCTCACGGTTTGAAAATTCGTTTTTCCCTAGCACGATTCGCGCCTGGAATTCGTTAGACTCGTCAACAAAAGCTGCCGCTAATAGAGCAGTATTCAAATCAAAAATAACCCAATTTGATCAACAGAAACCTCCACCTAACTATTTATTAACATGTAACAGGAAACTTAATATCTTGCATACAAGACTTCGTCACGGCTGTAGCCCATTAAAATCACATCTTTATAAATCAAACCTTGTAAATGACCAGAAATGTCGCTGTGGCCATGAAACGGAAGACACGCAACATTATTTCCAAAATTGTCCTTTGTATGATGAGCACAGGAGTATATTATTTGATCAATTAAAAAACTATCATAACCTAAATCTGACGACACTGCTTTCCGGTGACCCGGAATTAACGACAATTCAAAATATGTATTTAGTTAAGCAAGTACAGAAATACATACAGACTACAGAGCGATTTAAATCATGATGTAGTTCTAGACTGGAAAAACACGCTACCGCCCACCCGCAAAAAAAAAAAAAAAAAAAAAATTATATTTGAAATATAAATTGATTTAATGTTTGAACCTCACCAAATAAACCTTACACACCTTTCGTATATTTCGCCGTTGTAAGGTATATTTTACCGTGGTGTTCTCCCTTGTCCATTTTTTAAATTACACTGAACTTCTGTAAATATGTTTGTTTTGTTAATTTATTATTTATTAGTATTTGATATGTATATGTATTGACTTTGCTTCACTGACCACCTACAACAATTATATTGTATTGGAGAGGACTCTTTTGTAAGTTCTAGTAACTTTTGTCCAATCCGTTTACTTTAAAGTAATAAAATATGTTTAAATTTTAAATTTTAAAAAGGCTTTACAATCAAACCATCATCGTTGAAAGTCCAGTGGATGACATGGTCAGAATATAAGCACTCCAACACATTAAAAGTTTTAATTGGGGTGTCACCAAGTGGAATGGTTACATTCATTTCTAGACTCTGGGGTGGAAACGTGTCAGACCGTCATATAGCGCATCATGATGGGTTTTTGCCAAGGCTCGTAACTGGAGATGTTGTAATGGCTGACAAAGGCTTTACAATTGAAGATTTGCTACCCACAGATGTTGGTTTAAATGTCCCCCCCCCCCCCCGTGTGTCAACTTAGTGCCAAATGTCATCAAATGAATTTTTTAAAACAAACAGAATTGCCTCAGCTCGAATTGTGGTTGAGATGAAAATGGAACAAATAAAAAACTATAGAATTCTCAACTCATGCTTTCCCATATCGGAGGTTCACTTATCTGAGCAAATTGTTCTTATATGTGCTGCACTCAGTAATTTACTCCCCCCACTATTAAAATAAAAAACCAGAAAATAATAAAAAACTATAAATGTGTTTGTTAAAAAAATTTAATAACACTTATATGGATATATTACTTCTGAATTTATTAACACGCTATACATATATTGTTATCAAGCAAATAATGATATGTAACAAAAATGTGGTACACCGTGCAATATATAGATCAGATAACAATTATGGAAACCATATTATAAAAAATAACAGATTTATCATTAATTCAAAATTAACAAGATGAGAGAAGTAATAACATTGATAAGCAATTACATAGAGAATGTCCTATGAGTCTTTTTTGATATGAAAAAGTATCCACACAAGTTGATAATGTTAACGAAACTAGACTCTGCCAAGTTTTTTTTCACTTTATCAACGAGTGTTGATATTTTTTTATATATCAAAAGAGACGAGTAGGAGATTTTATTTATCACCAAATCCCTTTCTTACATGTACATGCAGAAATAAAATTCTTCGCTATAGATTTTACTGAACCTGAATACATTATGACGTAGTGAGATTTTACTTTTACTGAACCTGAATATGACTTAGGAGATATTGCAGTGGACTATGCAATTTATCACACAAGCGATATCTACTGTAGAATGTATTATTGGGTGATGAAAAGGATTAACAAGATGGACTGTAATGTATTGATAACAATTAGAAATGAGATGAATTTTACAAATCAACCTATCAAATACATATAAGAGATTAACGAGATGAGATACATGTATTGCAATATCTATTTCTATTCCTCTTTATTATAAAAATTATGTTAAATGTGTTTTTATTTCTTTATTTTAAGCATTTATGACATAAATAATGATTTTCCCCTTTGCACTCTTCTTGAAAAAAAATTCTGGAATAATGCCAGCAAGATTAAAGTTTTTTAGCTGAGTGTACATTACGTCCCAAGTTGATGGAGAAAATCTAATGCGCTCAACATTGATGTCTTTTTTTGTATATACAACAACGTCTACCCAAGACAGTTCGTACACTGCCATTTGTCCTTGTACTTGATACATATAATTATGCGATTCCTTTAATGTCTTGTTGCCATTTAATATTTGACAAAAGAAATTCTTGTCCCTAGCACAGTCGATCAGGGGCATATTTCTCCAAGGAATGTCGGCTGTGTCACTCCCATAAGGACACTTTATTTCGACTAGACCTGTTCCACACTTTGAGCAAGTAATAAGTCCATCAATACTAGCGCCTAGAAAGGGATATTTATTGTTTACTAAAAGGCCACAAGTTTCAACTAAGACATTATCACATGTCTGCAAATGACTTTGCATGTACTTGGCCAATGCAACAGATTCATTTGCATTTCCATATGCAATGCTCTTTACATATTTTGGGACATTAGTATAGCCACAAATTTTTTTCAATAAATTGTCTGGCGCAACTTTAGTCCTACGACAGACATCCCCCATCACAGAGGCTGTTATTAGACAAGTTCTAGCCTTCAGCCAGTTTTCATTATAACCCTGGCCCCGCGTTGATCGTTCTAATGCTTGGCATAGGTTCGAAGTCAAATGAATGTTGCCCAAGAAAGAATGAAAGACATCAGTACAAATATCTGATTTCAAATCAACACTGTCCATATAAATGAAAGGTGGCTGATATTTTGATAAAAATGATTCTATTTTAAAATCTTCACCTCTCAATGTCTGGTATAAGACTGCTTGAGGTTGAACGTCCTTCAGACCATCTAAAATGTCATCTAAAAATGAACAGTCTTTATGTGGTCCTGCATTGTATGTACCCGGGTAAGGCTTCACCTTTCGTACAACCTTATCCTTTTCAGTCTTCACAAAGTTTATATCGTAAACCCTTTTTGGACTTGGTTTTCTTTGTAATGGTCTGGGTCTGTCCCATGTACACTCATTTGATGTGCATGCATTTTTGGTCTTGACGAGTGTGTAGAGTAGAGCACCTACATGAGCACATAATCCTGCACTACCTGCCTTACAGTTGCACTTTGCACTTATAATATGACCTGTCTTTGGAATAATACACACATGCAATGAATAAGATTTAGCTGTATTTCCACAATTTCCAATTTGAACGGTTTGCCTCATAGACGGCAAACACTTAGCCCGGGTATAACAATATCCTGCCTCATCATGTACTTTATTAAATTCGATATCTCGAACAAAGCCTTCATTGCATAACCGCTTTGCTTTCTTTAGTTGTCTTTCAAAGTTTAACCGTTCACCAGTGACTGGAATTTTGTGGTACATATAGTAGCTATCTACACCTTTGCTGGAAACTGCAGGTATGTCAGAGCTGTCTAATGGTTTCCATGGGTTTGAGACTTGAAAAATGGGGGTAACTTTCATGTCATCAACTTCGTCACTTGAAGCATCGCTTGGTGAATACAAGTTATCATACCTAATCATAGAGTTGAAAACTCTCTTTATCAGCACTTCTTTATTACCAGACTTTTTGAGTTTATTTTTATCAAGCCATGCCTTTAATTCTGCAACTTTCCATAATTTCAGGTCGTCAACAGATAACGAACATTCAGGTTCTATTTCACTTTCAGACTCTTTGTCACAACCAGGATTGATTAATTTACTGAAATTTAAAATAAAGTAATTGTAAGAAAAAGTTAATCCTATAGCTTGTGACATCCACAATTATAATGGCCATGCAGAGCTGCCTACCCTATTTGCCTCCAAAGTGTATACTTTTTTAAAAAAAAGTGTATTTTGAAGAGAAAAGGTGTATAATATTCTTGAGTGCGCGATGCGCGCAGCGCATGAGTCGAGTACACGAAGCATCTAGAGGGGGTCTGGGGGCATGCCCCCCCCCCCAGAAAATTTTGAAATTTTAGATGGTCTTAGAATCAATTTCCTGCTATTTTAACCATCTAGTAGACACATGTTTGAAAATCTGTGTGTGTTTAACATCATAGAGTTTTCAGGTAGGCAAGTTCAAGTTCAAGTTTTCAAATTAATATTATTAACCTGACAACTATACCAGTAACTACAGGCAAAAAAAGTTAAAAAGAGCAACAAACTTTAATAGTTATTTATTAAGTCCTTTCTCAAGCTCCTGTAATAAATCGTACAAAATACGCCAGGTAGGCAGCTCCCCATGGCATGGGAAAATTCATTGTTTTATTCTACTAGCTAAGCGTAGCGGGAAAAGGCTTTCGTCGTCGTAGACATATATTAATATAGGCCTACTCACATATAGTTCTGAAAACATGAGATGGTATAGGAAGCATATCAAAAGTTTAATTACGATTTCTTGTTTTCTGAATGAGTTGGGCGGAATGAAAATAATAAGCCCGCGAATATCATATTAATTACGCGCCAGTTTAGTGATGTTTTTACCAACACGTCGGTATTTCTCGCTGACACTTGAAAACTAATCTAAAGTTTATAATATGAAAAAAATATTACCTTTCCATCTTAGATAATTCTTCTAAAAAAAAGTCGTAACCAAACCAGCTGTCGATAGATTATATAAAAAACAAAGACTGTGTGAACTGTGGACAGTGTTAACTTAATAATCTATTGTTTACGTATCGAACTACCCGGAAGTAATTATTGGGTGCCACCTACCAGCGATTCAAGGGGGCATAACTCGGGCACCCGCTGACCTACTTATCCATAATCAAGCATGTAAACAATGTACACACAAATAAGGCGCTAAGTAGTCATTCATTTTCTCTTAATTAATCAATTGCGTCATATACAAATGCTATAAATAATATTCACCAATAAATTTCTCCACTGAAAATTACTAAATTTGCCGTACAAATAAAGATTTCCACAGCTATCTAAACTATTAAAAGGCTCTCACAGCCTAGCTTCCAACAGCTATTTAAACTATAAAAAGGCTCTCTTGGCCTAGCTTTAAACAGCTATTGAACTTAAATGAAAGGCCAAACAAAAACATACCAGAATTAAGCGGAATGAAACACGTCTGTCGTCGACACAATTCAAGTCAAGAGTGAATAAATGAACAACTCACGCATGCACATAAAACCACTGAGTCTATACTGGGAAAGACAAAACCTATTTCGGGTGTTCTACGACAATGCGAAATGTCCGAAATCACCGAAGTTGTCGGGTTTTTTTAAATATTGCTGTAACAATAAGCAACAAATGTTAACATATGATACATGTTTACATAGATGTAGTCAACAAGGGATATAGCTATGCATCTTTTGATTTCCCAGGAATCTTGGAAGATATAGGCGCCAAATTTTGAAAATCGAAATTTTTACAAAAAAACTTTTTATGTATGAATATTGTTACATGGCATTTCCCCAGAGTCGAAGAGTTATCTGACTTCAGGAAAAATGTGAGCATTTTTTTGTTTCAGTAATTTTCCTTGGGCGCCATCGGCTAATTCGGTTTTTCAGTCCTAGATTAATTACTTATTGTTCGATTTGTATAAAAGAAAGTTCACATGCTCCGTGGTTTAAAATGCCATTTTCTTTTGTTACCGGTAAAATTAAGCAAAAAATAAAATTTAGACAGTTCGGTACCACTTTTTGAAAGCAATTATAATTTTTGTCCAAATTTGATATAACCAAAACGATGCGCGCTTTAAAGGCACACGAAATCTGGCGCTCATTTTATTTAATTTCGATTTCCTTTTCCTTTTCGGACCATTTCGATAAAATGGTGAGAAAAGGTTTTAAAAAAATAAGCTATTTACAACCCGTCCAGCGTTTTCATATTTTAAGATATTTCTTTGTAACTTTTATAGAATCGTAGCAATAACCCATATAAAGAAAATGTATGTCAAAATTAGTTTCTACTATCAGGAGTTGTCGAAAAATAGGAATTTTTGATGCCTAATGTCACCTATGTTTGGTCAAACCATTTTAACACTTTCACTGTCATCGAAAGAGACGTCATTTGGACAATAATTGAATTTTTAGCCTTGAAAATAAATATTTTATTCAAATGAGTCGTATTTGTCATTCGTTTAAAATTATGGTATTTGATTTCAATCAATAAATGAAATAAAGACATGTGATCCTAAAGATCACTGTTGCAGATAAAGTCACTTTTCAATGAATTTGGTTCTATAAAAGTGTCAATTATTATTCGATTTTATACAATTTTCACCATATGATGCCATATGCTATTTAATATTTCAAAGAATTAATTTAACGTTTTAATTATCAACGGAAGTAATACAATCATATATATGTCCAAAAATTGCTTCTTGTATCTTCCACAATCTGATTAAAACACAGATCCTATTTGGTTTAGTTTTCATAGTTCAAATTTTCGTTTTACTTGTGTTACTACATTATGACCTGGGTTATCGTTGACGTTATCTTGATAATAGGAGGGATTAGTCAATGAATGAAATGGTATGTTCTGGCGAGCTTTGGACCTTTTGTGTAGTGGAATTTACATGAAAAATGCTTTTAATCCTTGTGGTTTTTGATATTGTCGAATTCGCGTACAAGCGGCGGCCATTTTGTCTGGCAATTTTGTTCCGATTTTCACGAAATTCGAACTCAACCTACATTACGATGTAATCAGGAGCCATAATGCAGGAAGGTACGATCTAATGTGCGCAAATATGGAAAGGAACCAAGATCTTTGGGCTATAAACATTCATGTCAAGTGTCGGTTCAAAATTGTGACCTCTACAGTCGTCACAAGCTTCAAACGTGATTTGTTGTACAATCAGGAACCATAATCCATGAAGTTTACAGTCCAATATATATGCCAATATGGAAAGGGACCGAGATCGAATGGGGATAAATAAACCTATATTTCAAGTTTCATTGAAATCGGATAACAATTGTGACCTGTAGTGTGTTCACAAACAATTGTGGACGGACAGACAGGTGGACAGGGGCGACGACAATATACGTCAACATGAAAATGTGGGCGTATAAAAAACACACCTAATAATATATGTATTTACATTATTATAAGTCAATATTAACAGTAAAGGTATAGTATTGTGTAGTCATCAAATATATAAACAAACATTTACGTTGATATAATTCACTTTCTACTCTTGTCAATTAACACAATATTACAGATATAACATTTGAATTAAAACGCTTATATAGCTTACACACATATATTATACAGTAATATTATACGACTAAACAGATAGAAGTGTGAGGTATTCTAGTTCTGTTTGTAACATAGAGACATTCTATATATAATATTATAATATACTTTATTTAATTCAGTTATCTTCAATCAACGTCATGAAAATAGACCTCCCGTAAAAAAAAAAACGTCTTTGCCAATTATCGAAAACACTCTTAATTCCCTTAGACGCCGGTGACGTCACAGTGACCGAATGCATATTCGGAATGTTTATTCCTAAATTATCTATATTACAGCCGGTTGGTGAATTCATTAACGCCTGGCCAATTCCTTAATCCCCCTAATTAAATAAAACAATTGACTACGGAATAATTTGTTTTGTAATTCATTTTAATTTAAGATCCAAATTAAAATTGGTTTCATAATGTTTGGTTGCTCTCGTTTTTCACGATAGCGATTTTAATACCCTCTACCATCGTGTGCAGTCCAAACGATTCGAGATACATTATCGTCAAAAGAGTATTGTGGTTCTAATTTCCCCGAGTAAAAGAGTACGAACATGAGTAAAAAGATGTGGTCATGCAAAATGTATCATATAAGTCAAACATGACTGAAAAGCGATTTGTAAATGAAGATTCGTTATCATGGTACGGCGCTTTTTTTGGATGCGAATTTGACTTCAATAAAATGAAATACGAAAAAAATTCTCAATATACGTTAGAATTAATAGTACTGAAGAACAAGGCAGAGTCATATCGACCAGTAAGTTTGACATCCACACTATGCAAAACCTTGGAAACAATGGTTAATATCCGATTACAGTTCTATCTGGAGAGCAACCGATTGATCGATGAAAATCAAAGTGGGTTCAGAAAAGGACGATCAACAATGGACCACTTGGTTAGACTACAGCAAGTCATGTCGCAGGCACTTCTCTCGGGAAACCTGTTATGTGCCGTGTTCGTAGATCTGACCAAGGCTTTCGATCTAGTTTGGTTAGAAGGGCTGCTCTTCAATTTGAAGGTGAATGTTGGCAGATTCCTGAGTGCCGAGCAAACATTAGAAAATCATGATCAATGACATTCCAGAACTGACTTGGCTATGACAGTACCATATGGAGAAGTGGGACGAGCTTCTGTGAACTACAAAAAAAATATGCAAAATGCCTTAGACAAATTCATGACATGGGCAAACGACTGGGGATTTAAAGTCTTAGAGAAGAAAACAGTGAGCAGGGATAGAGGGATTGTGAGCAGGGATAGAGGGATAAACAGAATGACTCTGTATATAAACGGGAAAACCATCGAGTTTAAAGACCAAACCAAGTTCCTTGGCGTAATCTTTGACCGACCGTCACCTGGAAACCGCACATCGACTGGACTGTAGATAGATGCTCCAAAATCCTTAACTTAATGAGAAAATTAACGGGCAGTACGTGGGGCGCAAATAGAGTTACACTAATGATAGTATATCGTGCTCTAATACGTTCTGTATTAGACTACGGCTCTTTGGCCTTCATAAACTGCGCGCCAAAACTCTTAAGCAAGCTTGGCACCATCCAACACAAAGCTCTGTGTATTGCGACTGGCGTAGGGCTCGGGACTAAGCGAGAGGCACTACTGCAAGAAGTCGGGGAGTTGCCCCTATCCCTAAGAAAAAAAGAACTGGCGACAAGGTATTGGGTCAAGATATCTCAACTAGGTGAAAGATCCCCAACATTTGTCAGTCTACAAAAGACAAAATATGTAAGAGATCCCAAAAAGAAAACCTTCAGCCAGGGTATCAGGGAAACGATCAAGGAACTACGACTGGGGGAGCTCGTGATAAATAAACACGACACCCAAGTTGTCGCCCCTTGGACGCTCCCTATACCACTGGTCAATCTAGATCTACTAAAGAAAACCGACAAGAAAAATAACCCCAGTGCTGCACGTGCTTTCTCTCTAGAACACTTGGAAGATAGCTGGCCGTCTGATGACTGGGACCATGTGTACACGGATGGCTCACGCAATCCTGAAAGAGGCACCAGCTCGTTTTGAATATACCTGCCAAACGGGGAACAGGGAATAAGCAGGGAACTGCTCAATAACTGTTCGGTATACACTGCAGAGCTTGTTGCCATTTGTGACGCCATATCATGGATCTCCCATCAAAAGACCGGCAAGTTCGTCATTCCAAGCGATTCTCTGAGCAGTCTGATTTCAATCCAAAATGACAACTCGGAATCAAGACCAGGAGTCATTTTTGAAATCAGGCAGCTATATCAGAGGGTCCTAGAGAAGGGAAGCAAATTAGAGCTCGTGTGGATTCCATCACATGTCAACATTAGAGGAAACGATGAGGCAGATCGACTCGCCAACGAGGGTCTCAAGGACACAGCTACACCCCGCCTCATAGACTACAGCACCACGGAAATCTACAGTATGGTCAAAAGACAGGTCATTCAATCTGGGAATTAAATCTCGTTGAACTTGACACATACAGATTCCGACTGGATGACGAGATCTACACCAAGACAGCGACCAATCACCCTAGACGAGATATATGCAGACTCATATCGAAACTAAGGGTGAAAGAGCGGCCGCGAGAACAATGGAGACCAACAACATACCATTCAACACTAAGAACCTACTCTTCCCTAGACCAGATCTGAAACTACAAATCTTCGAAGAAATCCACACCCTAATGGACACAGTTGGACTAAGTAGATTAGTGAAATAAGAAAGGGTCACGGCTAGATAAATTCTCCATACAACGTAGGATGGTTGAGTAACAACGTCCTCACGAAGGTAGCCCAACCATCCTATACATTTATTTTTATCTTTTTTTTATTTGTTCTTCTTATATTTTATCTTAACTTATTTATTTATACGACGTAGGGTGGCTAAGTAAAAACGTATTCTTGAAGGAAGCCCAACCACCCTACAACTTTATTTTAATTTATTCATTTTACTTTATCTTCACTTTACTTTTACTTTAATTTACTTTATTTTTTATTTATTACCTTTGATTTATTTAACTAATAAGTTTTAATTTATTCATTTTACTTTATCTTTACTTTACTTTTACTTTAATTTACTTTATCTATTACCTTTAATTTATTTAACTACATCTTTATTAAATGTTTTAAACATTTTATTCAATAATATGTTAGAATCGGGTTGTTTCCCAGCTACTTGGTGTATTGGTGTTATAGTACCCGTTTATAAAAAGGGCGATTCCAGTAACCCTGACAATTATAGAGGAATTACCCTTGTTAGCTATTTGAGCAAGTTATTCACTGGAATATTAAACAATAGATTATTAGAATATGACAAATCACATTGTAGTGTTACTCATTCCTAGTTTCGAAAACCCAAAAACATGTAGCTGATCAGGGCAGGAAAGCTTTATTCTCTGTATTAAGAGTATGTAATGACAACTTTTTTAATATTGAAACTAAACTGTCAGTATTTGATAAGCATTTTATCATGGGGATTTCATAAAGCCGCTGATGTGGAGAAAGTTCAATCATTTTTTTATAAACGAATATTAGGAGTAAGACAAACAACTATGCACAGTATGATTTATTTAGAACTATGTCGGTTCCCCTTACATATTATGAGAAAAAATAGAGTTTTTAAATATTGGACAAAACTACTAAATACTGATAATAAGATTTTAAAATGTTGTTTACAGGACCAGATATCTAATAAAAGTCAATGGATTACAAATATTAGGAACGAATTATTTCAAATAGGTTTAGGCTATATTTAGGAAAATAGAGAATCTTTTAACTCTTCATATTTCAAAGCAATTAAGCATAGAATTTTAGATATTTTTAAACAATTATGTTAGAACATATTTGTAATTCATCAAAAGGTCTCTTTTATCAGCATTTCATTTCAAATTTTAACTTACAGTATTATTTGTCGAAAATCCATTCCATAAAAACATGTAGCTGATCAGGGCAGGAAAGCTTTATTCTCTGTATTAAGAGTATGTAATGACAACTTTTTTAATATTGAAACTAAACTGTCAGTATTTGATAAGCATTTTATCATGGGGATTTCATAAAGCCGCTGATGTGGAGAAAGTTCAATCATTTTTTTATAAACGAATATTAGGAGTAAGACAAACAACTATGCACAGTATCATTTATTTAGAACTATGTCGGTTCCCCTTACATATTATGAGAAAAAATAGAGTTTTTAAATATTGGACAAAACTACTAAATACTGATAATAAGATTTTAAAATGTTGTTTACAGGACCAGATATCTAATAAAAGTCAATGGATTACAAATATTAGGAACGAATTATTTCAAATAGGTTTAGGCTATATTTAGGAAAATAGAGAATCTTTTAACTCCTCATATTTCAAAGCAATTAAGCATAGAATTTTAGATATTTTTAAACAATTATGTTAGAACATATTTGTAATTCATCAAAAGGTCTCTTTTATCAGCATTTCATTTCAAATTTTAACTTACAGTATTATTTGTCGAAAATCCATTCCATATAAATATGCTAATTGTATTTCAAAAATCCGTTTATTTGCCCAGATTTTGTAAATTTTGCGATAATGATGAAGTTGCAGATGAGTACCATTTTGTATAAATATGTAAAAAAATATAAAGATATTCGTTTTAAATATATTAAACCATATTATAGAACTAATCCAAGTGTGTATAAATTCATTCAACTTCTGACTGTAAATAATATTAAGGAATTAACAAATCTAGGAAAATATCTATCAATAGCTTTTGAATTAAGAAATAAATCACTCCAAAATCTAACGATATAAATTAACAGCTTATACATGTTCAAAATTCAATGTCTACTCTCCGATATCTCACATTTGAATGTATATATACATGTTATTTGTACTGTATTGTATCTGATGGGCAGTTAGCCCAAGGAATAAATGAAATGAAATGAAATATTGTTTAATGGCACGTCAGCACCAACCGGGCCATATTGCGCTAAACATAATGAAATTACCGAGACAAATTAAATTAATATCACAGCGATGTATTTATATATGTAAATAAAAACAAATATCACCGAAAACATATTAAAAAATTAATCAATTCCTTTGCATATATAAATATTTAAAACGCAATATATGATAAATATATACAATCAAAATTTAAAACAAAAGTTTGTCTCTTTTAAAAAAGCTAACAATTTAGCATAAAGCTCCGGTTGAGCAAATAGCTGACGTGCTGACTGGCAACGATAGTATTGAGATCCAATAATTTTGAGATGATTTCACTCAATCAAGATGTGTTTTACTGTCAAAGGAACATGACAGTGAACACATTCTGGTTGAGGCCCTCGCTTTAAAATGAAAATGTGAGTTAAAAAAGAATGACCAATGCGAGAGCGACACAAAACAACTTCATTCCTCCTGCTGGTTCTATAGGAGCTTGGCCAGTCTCATAAGAGTGATATGAAGTTTATTTGACCCTGCAAGATCCCAAGCCCGTTGCCAGCGGTCAAATATAAATTTATTTATGGGTGATTTAAAATCCGTAAATGGAGTTAAAAATTCGCTCATTCACACAACCAGTGATAAAATCCCGCTCCGAAATTCAGATAATATTCACATTTTTGCAACAAGAACAAAATATAAATTAGATTAGAATCGTTCAGTATGCATGGGGGACAGGAACCATCAAAAGAAAAAAATATATAATATATATTCTCAAATTCAAGGCCATTTCCAGGAATTAAAACGAAGACACGAGGAAGATGAATTGACTTTACTCGAGTATTAAGACAGGGTGTCTTATTTTGCGAAATTAAACTATTTTTTATTTATATTATAGTTGGGGGGTTTTCTTATTTAGCGAAATTTTGTTATAGTATAGTTATTGTTTTTATTTATTTGACGGAATCAAATTAATTTTTGTTATAGTATAGTTATGTTTTTATTTCTTTTTTGACGGAATTAAATTAATTTTTGTTACAGTATAGTTGTGTTTTTATTTCTTATTTGACAAATTAAATTAATTTTTGTTAAACTATAGTTATGTTTTTATTTCTTATCCCAAAGCTTATGTTTAAATGTTGGTTAATTAGTTACAGTGGAGATTATGAAAGCGTAAATTCTGATCATAACAATCTATAACATCATTGTTACGTTTTTAATCCATTTTAATCCTTAGGGTCTGGATTCCCGCGAAGTCGTCGAAAACGATATTCTTTAATCCGTTACGGTCAATAACTGCGCCTTCGCGGAGAAAAAGTATATAGTATGTGACGTCACCAGCCAATCAACCGGATTAAGGTTGTAATTGAAAATATGAAAACCGTTTTTGGCTTTCGGATACTTAAACCTCAATAACTGAATTAATTTCGACCTGATTGACGATAATGAGCTCTTTTAAACAGTATCGATATCTTTAATAACAATTATTACGAAAGTAAGTCAAAAAATCCCTGTTTTAATAACATTATTTGTATTTTATTTTCAGTGTTTTATCAGTAGATTCATACACTTTTCCCACCACTAACAATCAGGCAGAGCGATGATTTCCCGACTTAGCCTTGGCGTTGTATCATACATATAGACTGTACCATTTTAGTTTGTTGCGGTGAGTATTTGGATATACTCTTTATGTCGGTGATGTGATTATTCCGTCAAGCTGGTAACGGTAATTATAACATTATGTTAAGGTGAGTTAGACCTCACATTATCGTCACGGGCGTTACTCTACTGGTTACCTAATTGTCTTCTTGTAAAAAGAGACGGGTATTTATTTGTCATAATGGCACTATAGAACAAATTGGATATGGATTTGTTTTTTTTCCCTGTATGAAACACAATAATGAAATCTTTTTTACCGCTTATATAGTCTATATTTTCCCACTCTCGAATCTTATCTAAAACACATCTTCTCTTTGAAAACCCTGTTACATTTGTTTCTAAACCTCATCTCGGGAATGTACGAGAAAGTGACATTGGTTGTTTATCCAAACAAGATAAAGGGATATTTCTAAGAGAATTCACTCAACTGCTAAACATTAGTAGAATCGTTATAATCGTCTAAGTTTATTATAATTCGTTTGCCGTTTAGATTTGGTGTTGATGGTGTAGAGTCTACCATGTCCTCTTTCTGGGCTGCCTCGGTCATTGCCGATAGTTTATGTTGAAGGTGGCGATTTCCCAATTTCATATTTCTCTGTTTAAGAAGTTCCAATTGAGTATACAATCGTCGAAATTCTTCCTGAAACGATAAACCACCATGCGCGCTGTAAAGGCACACGAAATCTGGCGCTCGTTTTATTTAATTTCGATTTCCTTTTCCTTTTCGGACCATTTCGATAAAATGGTGAGAACAGGTTTTAAAAAAATAAGCTATTTACAACCCGTCCAGCGTTTTCATATTTTAAGATATTTCTTTGTAACTTTTATAAAATCGTAGCAATAACCCATATAAAAAAAAATGTATGTCAAAATTAGTTTCTACTATCAGCAGTTGTCGAAAAATAGGAATTTTTGATGCCTAATGTCACCTATGTTTGGTCAAACCATTTTAACACTTTCACTGTCATCGAAAGAGACGTCATGTGGACAATAATTGAATTTTTAGCCTTGAAAATAAATATTTTATTCAAATGAGTCGTATTTGTTATTTGTTTAAAATTATGGTATTTGATTACAATCAATAAACGAAATAAAGACATGTGATCCTACAGATACCACATTACACATTAGCTAAGAATACTTGGCGGGACTAACATTACTCAAAGTTGTCAAAGCTCGCTTAAGGTTGCAATAATCGGTATCACAATTAAAAAATGCTTCTATAGATGGGTATTGGGTACAAAAATTATCAAAACCCAGGGCATTGGGTACAAAAATTATCAAAACCCCTTAAACATTTCTTTATTCCATCGCAAATAAAACAAGATTATATAATCATAAACATAACTGAAAAAAAACTGTTAAGTAACACTTTTTCGTCTGTCTGGTGTGAGGGAGCACTGTCCCCATTGTAATACACTTTTGCTCAGTTCTGACTGAAAACAAAGTAAAATCTAATACGCCGTCTCTCCCACCCTGTTACAAATAACACGGATACTGTAAAAACTTCCCCTGAAGCGATAACAAAATTTCATTCTATAAAAACATTTGAAAATACTAGAACTATCTATACCAGATCAAATCACACAATGAGACAGAACTCCCTCAACCCTGACCTACGTGAATAAGAAATTCACTAAGGCATCAGTGTCCCACGGGTCAGTGGTAAGATCCCATCTTGAAACATACAAATCGTTACACCAATCGTTTATACACAAATGCGAAAAATGGCACTAAATGATCGGGCCACACTGTCCTGCACTGTCACAACTCAATTGTCTAAAAGCCCGATCATGACTGGCGACACTACAATTCAATACAAACTCGTGCGTTGACCGGGCACCCGCTGACCTACTTATCCATAATCAAGCATGTAAACAATGTACACACAAATAAGGCGCTAAGTAGTCATTCATTTTCTCTTAATTAATCAATTGCGTCATATACAAATGCTATAAATAATATTCACCAATAAATTTCTCCACTGAAAATTACTAAATTTGCCGCACAAATAAAGATTTCCACAGCTATCTAAACTATTAAAAGGCTCTCACAGCCTAGCTTCCAACAGCTATTTAAACTATAAAAAGGCTCTCTCAGCCTAGCTTCCAACAGCTGTTTAAACTATAAAAGGCTCTCTTGACCTAGCTTTAAACAGCTATTGAACTTAAATGAAAAGCCAAACAAAAACATACCAGAATTAAGCGGAATGAAACACGTCTGTCGTCGACATAATTCAAGTCAAGAGTGAATAAAATGAACAACTCACGCATGCGCATAAAACCACTTGGACTATACTGGGAAAGACAAAACCTATTTCGGGTGTTCTACGACAATGCGAAATGTCCGAAATCACCGAAGTTGTCGGTTTTTTAAAAATATTGCTGTAACAATAAGCAACGGATGTTAACATATGATACATGTTTACATAGATGTAGTAAACAAGGGATATAGCTATGCATCTTTTGATTTCCGAGGAATCTTGGAAGATATAGGCGCCAAATTTTGAAAATCGAAATTTTTACAAAAAAACTTTTTTATGTATGAATATTGTTACATGGCATTTCCCCAGAGTCGAAGACTTATCTAACTTCAGGAAAATTAGCCATCGGCTAATTCGGTTTTTCAGTCCTAGATTAATTACTTATTGTTCGATTTGTATAAAAGAAAGTTCACATGCTCCGTGGTTTAAAATGCCATTTTCTTTTGTTACCGGTAAAATTAAGCAAAAAATAAAATTTAGACAGTTCGGTACCACTTTTTGAAAGCAATTATAATTTTTGTCCAAATTTGATATAACCAAAACGATGCGCGCTTTAAAGGCACACGAAATCTGGCGCTCATTTTATTTAATTTCGATTTCCTTTTCCTTTTCGGACCATTTCGATAAAATGGTGAGAAAAGGTTTTAAAAAAATAAGCTATTTACAACCCGTCCAGCGTTTTCATATTTTAAGATATTTCTTTGTAACTTTTATAGAATCGTAGCAATAACCCATATAAAGAAAATGTATGTCAAAATTAGTTTCTACTATCAGGAGTTGTCGAAAAATAGGAATTTTTGATGCCTAATGTCACCTATGTTTGGTCAAACCATTTTAACACTTTCACTGTCATCGAAAGAGACGTCATTTGGACAATAATTGAATTTTTAGCCTTGAAAATAAATATTTTATTCAAATGAGTCGTATTTGTCATTCGTTTAAAATTATGGTATTTGATTTCAATCAATAAATGAAATAAAGACATGTGATCCTAAAGATCACTGTTGCAGATAAAGTCACTTTTCAATGAATTTGGTTCTATAAAAGTGTCAATTATTATTCGATTTTATACAATTTTCACCATATGATGCCATATGCTATTTAATATTTCAAAGAATTAATTTAACGTTTTAATTATCAACGGAAGTAATACAATCATATATATGTCCAAAAATTGCTTCTTGTATCTTCCACAATCTGATTAAAACACAGATCCTATTTGGTTTAGTTTTCATAGTTCAAATTTTCGTTTTACTTGTGTTACTACATTATGACCTGGGTTATCGTTGACGTTATCTTGATAATAGGAGGGATTAGTCAATGAATGAAATGGTATGTTCTGGCGAGCTTTGGACCTTTTGTGTAGTGGAATTTACATGAAAAATGCTTTTAATCCTTGTGGTTTTTGATATTGTCGAATTCGCGTACAAGCGGCGGCCATTTTGTCTGGCAATTTTGTTCCGATTTTCACGAAATTCGAACTCAACCTACATTACGATGTAATCAGGAGCCATAATGCAGGAAGGTACGATCTAATGTGCGCAAATATGGAAAGGAACCAAGATCTTTGGGCTATAAACATTCATGTCAAGTGTCGGTTCAAAATTGTGACCTCTACAGTCGTCACAAGCTTCAAACGTGATTTGTTGTACAATCAGGAACCATAATCCATGAAGTTTACAGTCCAATATATATGCCAATATGGAAAGGGACCGAGATCGAATGGGGATAAATAAACCTATATTTCAAGTTTCATTGAAATCGGATAACAATTGTGACCTGTAGTGTGTTCACAAACAATTGAGGACGGACAGACAGGTGGACAGGGGCGACGACAATATACGTCAACATGAAAATGTGGGCGTATAAAAAACACACCTAATAATATATGTATTTACACATATATTTACATTATTATAAGTCAATATTAACAGTAAAGGTATAGTATTGTGTAGTCATCAAATATATAAACAAACATTTACGTTGATATAATTCACTTTCTACTCTTGTCAATTAACACAATATTACAGATATAACATTTGAATTAAAACGCTTATATAGCTTACACACATATATTATACAGTAATATTATACGACTAAACAGATAGAAGTGTGAGGTATTCTAGTTCTGTTTGTAACATAGAGACATTCTATATATAATATTATAATATACTTTATTTAATTCAGTTATCTTCAATCAACGTCATGAAAATAGACCTCCCGTAAAAAAAAAAACGTCTTTGCCAATTATCGAAAACACTCTTAATTCCCTTAGACGCCGGTGACGTCACAGTGACCGAATGCATATTCGGAATGTTTATTCCTAAATTATCTATATTACAGCCGGTTGGTGAATTCATTAACGCCTGGCCAATTCCTTAATCCCCCTAATTAAATAAAACAATTGACTACGGAATAATTTGTTTTGTAATTCATTTTAATTTAAGATCCAAATTAAAATTGGTTTCATAATGTTTGGTTGCTCTCGTTTTTCACGATAGCGATTTTAATACCCTCTACCATCGTGTGCAGTCCAAACGATTCGAGATACATTATCGTCAAAAGAGTATTGTGGTTCTAATTTCCCCGAGTAAAAGAGTACGAACATGAGTAAAAAGATGTGGTCATGCAAAATGTATCATATAAGTCAAACATGACTGAAAAGCGATTTGTAAATGAAGATCCGTTATCATGGTACGGCGCTTTTTTTGGATGCGAATTTGACTTCAATAAAATGAAATACGAAAAAAATTCTCAATATACGTTAGAATTAATAGTACTGAAGAACAAGGCAGAGTCATATCGACCAGTAAGTTTGACATCCACACTATGCAAAACCTTGGAAACAATGGTTAATATCCGATTACAGTTCTATCTGGAGAGCAACCGATTGATCGATGAAAATCAAAGTGGGTTCAGAAAAGGACGATCAACAATGGACCACTTGGTTAGACTTACAGCAAGTCATGTCGCAGGCACTTCTCTCGGGAAACCTGTTATGTGCCGTGTTCGTAGATCTGACCAAGGCTTTCGATCTAGTTTGGTTAGAAGGGCTGCTCTTCAATTTGAAGGTGAATGTTGGCAGATTCCTGAGTGCCGAGCAAACATTAGAAAATGGCACGCCTCAGGGGTCTGTTATCAGCCCCACTCTCTTCAACATCATGATCAATGACATTCCAGAACTGACTTGGCTATGACAGTACCATATGGAGAAGTGGGACGAGCTTCTGTGAACTACAAAAAAAATATGCAAAATGCCTTAGACAAATTCATGACATGGGCAAACGACTGGGGATTTAAAGTCTTAGAGAAGAAAACAGTGAGCAGGGATAGAGGGATTGTGAGCAGGGATAGAGGGATAAACAGAATGACTCTGTATATAAACGGGAAAACCATCGAGTTTAAAGACCAAACCAAGTTCCTTGGCGTAATCTTTGACCGACCGTCACCTGGAAACCGCACATCGACTGGACTGTAGATAGATGCTCCAAAATCCTTAACTTAATGAGAAAATTAACGGGCAGTACGTGGGGCGCAAATAGAGTTACACTAATGATAGTATATCGTGCTCTAATACGTTCTGTATTAGACTACGGCTCTTTGGCCTTCATAAACTGCGCGCCAAAACTCTTAAGCAAGCTTGACACCATCCAACACAAAGCTCTGTGTATTGCGACTGGCGTAGGGCTCGGGACTAAGCGAGAGGCACTACTGCAAGAAGTCGGGGAGTTGCCCCTATCCCTAAGAAAAAAAGAACTGGCGACAAGGTATTGGGTCAAGATATCTCAACTAGGTGAAAGATCCCCAACATTTGTTAGTCTACAAAAGACAAAATATGTAAGAGATCCCAAAAAGAAAACCTTCAGCCAGGGTATCAGGGAAACGATCAAGGAACTACGACTGGGGGAGCTCGTGATAAATAAACACGACACCCAAGTTGTCGCCCCTTGGACGCTCCCTATACCACTGGTCAATCTAGATCTACTAAAGAAAACCGACAAGAAAAATAACCCCAGTGCTGCACGTGCTTTCTCTCTAGAACACTTGGAAGATAGCTGGCCGTCTGATGACTGGGACCATGTGTACACGGATGGCTCACGCAATCCTGAAAGAGGCACCAGCTCGTTTTGAATATACCTGCCAAACGGGGAACAGGGAATAAGCAGGGAACTGCTCAATAACTGTTCGGTATACACTGCAGAGCTTGTTGCCATTTGTGACGCCATATCATGGATCTCCCATCAAAAGACCGGCAAGTTCGTCATTCCAAGCGATTCTCTGAGCAGTCTGATTTCAATCCAAAATGACAACTCGGAATCAAGACCAGGAGTCATTTTTGAAATCAGGCAGCTATATCAGAGGGCCCTATAGAGAAGGGAAGCAAATTAGAGCTCGTGTGGATTCCATCACATGTCAACATTAGAGGAAACGATGAGGCAGATCGACTCGCCAACGAGGGTCTCAAGGACACAGCTACACCCCGCCTCATAGACTACAGCACCACGGAAATCTACAGTATGGTCAAAAGACAGGTCATTCAATCTGGGAATTAAATCTCGTTGAACTTGACACATACAGATTCCGACTGGATGACGAGATCTACACCAAGACAGCGACCAATCACCCTAGACGAGATATATGCAGACTCATATCGAAACTAAGGGTGAAAGAGCGGCCGCGAGAACAATGGAGACCAACAACATACCATTCAACACTAAGAACCTACTCTTCCCTAGACCAGATCTGAAACTACAAATCTTCGAAGAAATCCACACCCTAATGGACACAGTTGGACTAAGTAGATTAGTGAAATAAGAAAGGGTCACGGCTAGATAAATTCTCCATACAACGTAGGATGGTTGAGTAACAACGTCCTCACGAAGGTAGCCCAACCATCCTATACATTTATTTTTATCTTTTTTTTATTTGTTCTTCTTATATTTTATCTTAACTTATTTATTTATACGACGTAGGGTGGCTAAGTAAAAACGTATTCTTGAAGGAAGCCCAACCACCCTACAACTTTATTTTAATTTATTCATTTTACTTTATCTTCACTTTACTTTTACTTTAATTTACTTTATTTTTTATTTATTACCTTTGATTTATTTAACTAATAAGTTTTAATTTATTCATTTTACTTTATCTTTACTTTACTTTTACTTTAATTTACTTTATCTATTACCTTTAATTTATTTAACTACATCTTTATTAAATGTTTTAAACATTTTATTCAATAATATGTTAGAATCGGGTTGTTTCCCAGCTACTTGGTGTATTGGTGTTATAGTACCCGTTTATAAAAAGGGCGATTCCAGTAACCCTGACAATTATAGAGGAATTACCCTTGTTAGCTATTTGAGCAAGTTATTCACTGGAATATTAAACAATAGATTATTAGAATATGACAAATCACATTGTAGTGTTACTCATTCCTAGTTTCGAAAACCCAAAAACATGTAGCTGATCAGGGCAGGAAAGCTTTATTCTCTGTATTAAGAGTATGTAATGACAACTTTTTTAATATTGAAACTAAACTGTCAGTATTTGATAAGCATTTTATCATGGGGATTTCATAAAGCCGCTGATGTGGAGAAAGTTCAATCATTTTTTTATAAACGAATATTAGGAGTAAGACAAACAACTATGCACAGTATGATTTATTTAGAACTATGTCGGTTCCCCTTACATATTATGAGAAAAAATAGAGTTTTTAAATATTGGACAAAACTACTAAATACTGATAATAAGATTTTAAAATGTTGTTTACAGGACCAGATATCTAATAAAAGTCAATGGATTACAAATATTAGGAACGAATTATTTCAAATAGGTTTAGGCTATATTTAGGAAAATAGAGAATCTTTTAACTCTTCATATTTCAAAGCAATTAAGCATAGAATTTTAGATATTTTTAAACAATTATGTTAGAACATATTTGTAATTCATCAAAAGGTCTCTTTTATCAGCATTTCATTTCAAATTTTAACTTACAGTATTATTTGTCGAAAATCCATTCCATAAAAACATGTAGCTGATCAGGGCAGGAAAGCTTTATTCTCTGTATTAAGAGTATGTAATGACAACTTTTTTAATATTGAAACTAAACTGTCAGTATTTGATAAGCATTTTATCATGGGGATTTCATAAAGCCGCTGATGTGGAGAAAGTTCAATCATTTTTTTATAAACGAATATTAGGAGTAAGACAAACAACTATGCACAGTATCATTTATTTAGAACTATGTCGGTTCCCCTTACATATTATGAGAAAAAATAGAGTTTTTAAATATTGGACAAAACTACTAAATACTGATAATAAGATTTTAAAATGTTGTTTACAGGACCAGATATCTAATAAAAGTCAATGGATTACAAATATTAGGAACGAATTATTTCAAATAGGTTTAGGCTATATTTAGGAAAATAGAGAATCTTTTAACTCCTCATATTTCAAAGCAATTAAGCATAGAATTTTAGATATTTTTAAACAATTATGTTAGAACATATTTGTAATTCATCAAAAGGTCTCTTTTATCAGCATTTCATTTCAAATTTTAACTTACAGTATTATTTGTCGAAAATCCATTCCATATAAATATGCTAATTGTATTTCAAAAATCCGTTTATTTGCCCAGATTTTGTAAATTTTGCGATAATGATGAAGTTGCAGATGAGTACCATTTTGTATAAATATGTAAAAAAATATAAAGATATTCGTTTTAAATATATTAAACCATATTATAGAACTAATCCAAGTGTGTATAAATTCATTCAACTTCTGACTGTAAATAATATTAAGGAATTAACAAATCTAGGAAAATATCTATCAATAGCTTTTGAATTAAGAAATAAATCACTCCAAAATCTAACGATATAAATTAACAGCTTATACATGTTCAAAATTCAATGTCTACTCTCCGATATCTCACATTTGAATGTATATATACATGTTATTTGTACTGTATTGTATCTGATGGGCAGTTAGCCCAAGGAATAAATGAAATGAAATGAAATATTGTTTAATGGCACGTCAGCACCAACCGGGCCATATTGCGCTAAACATAATGAAATTACCGAGACAAATTAAATTAATATCACCGCGATGTATTTATATATGTAAATAAAAACAAATATCACCGAAAACATATTAAAAAATTAATCAATTCCTTTGCATATATAAATATTTAAAACGCAATATATGATAAATATATACAATCAAAATTTAAAACAAAAGTTTGTCTCTTTTAAAAAAGCTAACAATTTAGCATAAAGCTCCGGTTGAGCAAATAGCTGACGTGCTGACTGGCAACGATAGTATTGAGATCCAATAATTTTGAGATGATTTCACTCAATCAAGATGTGTTTTACTGTCAAAGGAACATGACAGTGAACACATTCTGGTTGAGGCCCTCGCTTTAAAATGAAAATGTGAGTTAAAAAAGAATGACCAATGCGAGAGCGACACAAAACAACTTCATTCCTCCTGCTGGTTCTATAGGAGCTTGGCCAGTCTCATAAGAGTGATATGAAGTTTATTTGACCCTGCAAGATCCCAAGCCCGTTGCCAGCGGTCAAATATAAATTTGTTTATGGGTGATTTAAAATCCGTAAATGGAGTTAAAAATTCGCTCATTCACACAACCAGTGATAAAATCCCGCTCCGAAATTCAGATAATATTCACATTTTTGCAACAAGAACAAAATATAAATTAGATTAGAATCGTTCAGTATGCATGGGGGACAGGAACCATCAAAAGAAAAAAATATATAATATATATTCTCAAATTCAAGGCCATTTCCAGGAATTAAAACGAAGACACGAGGAAGATGAATTGACTTTACTCGAGTATTAAGACAGGGTGTCTTATTTTGCGAAATTAAACTATTTTTTATTTATATTATAGTTGGGGGGTTTTCTTATTTAGCGAAATTTTGTTATAGTATAGTTATTGTTTTTATTTATTTGACGGAATCAAATTAATTTTTGTTATAGTATAGTTATGTTTTTAGTTCTTTTTTGACGGAATTAAATTAATTTTTGTTACAGTATAGTTGTGTTTTTATTTCTTATTTGACAAATTAAATTAATTTTTGTTAAACTATAGTTATGTTTTTATTTCTTATCCCAAAGCTTATGTTTAAATGTTGGTTAATTAGTTACAGTGGAGATTATGAAAGCGTAAATTCTGATCATAACAATCTATAACATCATTGTTACGTTTTTAATCCATTTTAATCCTTAGGGTCTGGATTCCCGCGAAGTCGTCGAAAACGATATTCTTTAATCCGTTACGGTCAATAACTGCGCCTTCGCGGAGAAAAAGTATATAGTATGTGACGTCACCAGCCAATCAACCGGATTAAGGTTGTAATTGAAAATATGAAAACCGTTTTTGGCTTTCGGATACTTAAACCTCAATAACTGAATTAATTTCGACCTGATTGACGATAATGAGCTCTTTTAAACAGTATCGATATCTTTAATAACAATTATTACGAAAGTAAGTCAAAAAATCCCTGTTTTAATAACATTATTTGTATTTTATTTTCAGTGTTTTATCAGTAGATTCATACACTTTTCCCACCACTAACAATCAGGCAGAGCGATGATTTCCCGACTTAGCCTTGGCGTTGTATCATACATATAGACTGTACCATTTTAGTTTGTTGCGGTGAGTATTTGGATATACTCTTTATGTCGGTGATGTGATTATTCCGTCAAGCTGGTAACGGTAATTATAACATTATGTTAAGGTGAGTTAGACCTCACATTATCGTCACGGGCGTTACTCTACTGGTTACCTAATTGTCTTCTTGTAAAAAGAGACGGGTATTTATTTGTCATAATGGCACTATAGAACAAATTGGATATGGATTTGTTTTTTTCCCTGTATGAAACACAATAATGAAATCTTTTTTACCGCTTATATAGTCTATATTTTCCCACTCTCGAATCTTATCTAAAACACATCTTCTCTTTGAAAACCCTGTTACATTTGTTTCTAAACCTCATCTCGGGAATGTACGAGAAAGTGACATTGGTTGTTTATCCAAACAAGATAAAGGGATATTTCTAAGAGAATTCACTCAACTGCTAAACATTAGTAGAATCGTTATAATCGTCTAAGTTTATTATAATTCGTTTGCCGTTTAGATTTGGTGTTGATGGTGTAGAGTCTACCATGTCCTCTTTCTGGGCTGCCTCGGTCATTGCCGATAGTTTATGTTGAAGGTGGCGATTTCCCAATTTCATATTTCTCTGTTTAAGAAGTTCCAATTGAGTATACAATCGTCGAAATTCTTCCTGAAACGATAAACCACCATGCGCGCTGTAAAGGCACACGAAATCTGGCGCTCGTTTTATTTAATTTCGATTTCCTTTTCCTTTTCGGACCATTTCGATAAAATGGTGAGAACAGGTTTTAAAAAAATAAGCTATTTACAACCCGTCCAGCGTTTTCATATTTTAAGATATTTCTTTGTAACTTTTATAAAATCGTAGCAATAACCCATATAAAAAAAAATGTATGTCAAAATTAGTTTCTACTATCAGCAGTTGTCGAAAAATAGGAATTTTTGATGCCTAATGTCACCTATGTTTGGTCAAACCATTTTAACACTTTCACTGTCATCGAAAGAGACGTCATGTGGACAATAATTGAATTTTTAGCCTTGAAAATAAATATTTTATTCAAATGAGTCGTATTTGTTATTTGTTTAAAATTATGGTATTTGATTACAATCAATAAACGAAATAAAGACATGTGATCCTACAGATACCACATTACACATTAGCTAAGAATACTTGGCGGGACTAACATTACTCAAAGTTGTCAAAGCTCGCTTAAGGTTGCAATAATCGGTATCACAATTAAAAAATGCTTCTATAGATGGGTATTGGGTACAAAAATTATCAAAACCCAGGGCATTGGGTACAAAAATTATCAAAACCCCTTAAACATTTCTTTATTCCATCGCAAATAAAACAAGATTATATAATCATAAACATAACTGAAAAAAAACTGTTAAGTAACACTTTTTCGTCTGTCTGGTGTGAGGGAGCACTGTCCCCATTGTAATACACTTTTGCTCAGTTCTGACTGAAAACAAAGTAAAATCAAATACGCCGTCTCTCCCACCCTGTTACAAATAACACGGATACTGTAAAAACTTCCCCTGAAGCGATAACAAAATTTCATTCTATAAAAACATTTGAAAATACTAGAACTATCTATACCAGATCAAATCACACAATGAGACAGAACTCCCTCAACCCTGACCTACGTGAATAAGAAATTCACTAAGGCATCAGTGTCCCACGGGTCAGTGGTAAGATCCCATCTTGAAACATACAAATCGTTACACCAATCGTTTATACACAAATGCGAAAAATGGCACTAAATGATCGGGCCACACTGTCCTGCACTGTCACAACTCAATTGTCTAAAAGCCCGATCATGACTGGCGACACTACAATTCAATACAAACTCGTGCGTTGACCGGGCACCCGCTGACCTACTTATCCATAATCAAGCATGTAAACAATGTACACACAAATAAGGCGCTAAGTAGTCATTCATTTTCTCTTAATTAATCAATTGCGTCATATACAAATGCTATAAATAATATTCACCAATAAATTTCTCCACTGAAAATTACTAAATTTGCCGCACAAATAAAGATTTCCACAGCTATCTAAACTATTAAAAGGCTCTCACAGCCTAGCTTCCAACAGCTATTTAAACTATAAAAAGGCTCTCTCAGCCTAGCTTCCAACAGCTGTTTAAACTATAAAAGGCTCTCTTGACCTAGCTTTAAACAGCTATTGAACTTAAATGAAAAGCCAAACAAAAACATACCAGAATTAAGCGGAATGAAACACGTCTGTCGTCGACATAATTCAAGTCAAGAGTGAATAAAATGAACAACTCACGCATGCGCATAAAACCACTTGGACTATACTGGGAAAGACAAAACCTATTTCGGGTGTTCTACGACAATGCGAAATGTCCGAAATCACCGAAGTTGTCGGTTTTTTAAAAATATTGCTGTAACAATAAGCAACGGATGTTAACATATGATACATGTTTACATAGATGTAGTAAACAAGGGATATAGCTATGCATCTTTTGATTTCCGAGGAATCTTGGAAGATATAGGCGCCAAATTTTGAAAATCGAAATTTTTACAAAAAAACTTTTTTATGTATGAATATTGTTACATGGCATTTCCCCAGAGTCGAAGACTTATCTAACTTCAGGAAAATTAGCCATCGGCTAATTCGGTTTTTCAGTCCTAGATTAATTACTTATTGTTCGATTTGTATAAAAGAAAGTTCACATGCTCCGTGGTTTAAAATGCCATTTTCTTTTGTTACCGGTAAAATTAAGCAAAAAATAAAATTTAGACAGTTCGGTACCACTTTTTGAAAGCAATTATAATTTTTGTCCAAATTTGATATAACCAAAACGATGCGCGCTTTAAAGGCACACGAAATCTGGCGCTCATTTTATTTAATTTCGATTTCCTTTTCCTTTTCGGACCATTTCGATAAAATGGTGAGAAAAGGTTTTAAAAAAATAAGCTATTTACAACCCGTCCAGCGTTTTCATATTTTAAGATATTTCTTTGTAACTTTTATAGAATCGTAGCAATAACCCATATAAAGAAAATGTATGTCAAAATTAGTTTCTACTATCAGGAGTTGTCGAAAAATAGGAATTTTTGATGCCTAATGTCACCTATGTTTGGTCAAACCATTTTAACACTTTCACTGTCATCGAAAGAGACGTCATTTGGACAATAATTGAATTTTTAGCCTTGAAAATAAATATTTTATTCAAATGAGTCGTATTTGTCATTCGTTTAAAATTATGGTATTTGATTTCAATCAATAAATGAAATAAAGACATGTGATCCTAAAGATCACTGTTGCAGATAAAGTCACTTTTCAATGAATTTGGTTCTATAAAAGTGTCAATTATTATTCGATTTTATACAATTTTCACCATATGATGCCATATGCTATTTAATATTTCAAAGAATTAATTTAACGTTTTAATTATCAACGGAAGTAATACAATCATATATATGTCCAAAAATTGCTTCTTGTATCTTCCACAATCTGATTAAAACACAGATCCTATTTGGTTTAGTTTTCATAGTTCAAATTTTCGTTTTACTTGTGTTACTACATTATGACCTGGGTTATCGTTGACGTTATCTTGATAATAGGAGGGATTAGTCAATGAATGAAATGGTATGTTCTGGCGAGCTTTGGACCTTTTGTGTAGTGGAATTTACATGAAAAATGCTTTTAATCCTTGTGGTTTTTGATATTGTCGAATTCGCGTACAAGCGGCGGCCATTTTGTCTGGCAATTTTGTTCCGATTTTCACGAAATTCGAACTCAACCTACATTACGATGTAATCAGGAGCCATAATGCAGGAAGGTACGATCTAATGTGCGCAAATATGGAAAGGAACCAAGATCTTTGGGCTATAAACATTCATGTCAAGTGTCGGTTCAAAATTGTGACCTCTACAGTCGTCACAAGCTTCAAACGTGATTTGTTGTACAATCAGGAACCATAATCCATGAAGTTTACAGTCCAATATATATGCCAATATGGAAAGGGACCGAGATCGAATGGGGATAAATAAACCTATATTTCAAGTTTCATTGAAATCGGATAACAATTGTGACCTGTAGTGTGTTCACAAACAATTGAGGACGGACAGACAGGTGGACAGGGGCGACGACAATATACGTCAACATGAAAATGTGTGCGTATAAAAAACACACCTAATAATATATGTATTTACACATATCATATATTTACATTATTATAAGTCAATATTAACAGTAAAGGTATAGTATTGTGTAGTCATCAAATATATAAACAAACATTTACGTTGATATAATTCACTTTCTACTCTTGTCAATTAACACAATATTACAGATATAACATTTGAATTAAAACGCTTATATAGCTTACACACATATATTATACAGTAATATTATACGACTAAACAGATAGAAGTGTGAGGTATTCTAGTTCTGTTTGTAACATAGAGACATTCTATATATAATATTATAATATACTTTATTTAATTCAGTTATCTTCAATCAACGTCATGAAAATAGACCTCCCGTAAAAAAAAAAACGTCTTTGCCAATTATCGAAAACACTCTTAATTCCCTTAGACGCCGGTGACGTCACAGTGACCGAATGCATATTCGGAATGTTTATTCCTAAATTATCTATATTACAGCCGGTTGGTGAATTCATTAACGCCTGGCCAATTCCTTAATCCCCCTAATTAAATAAAACAATTGACTACGGAATAATTTGTTTTGTAATTCATTTTAATTTAAGATCCAAATTAAAATTGGTTTCATAATGTTTGGTTGCTCTCGTTTTTCACGATAGCGATTTTAATACCCTCTACCATCGTGTGCAGTCCAAACGATTCGAGATACATTATCGTCAAAAGAGTATTGTGGTTCTAATTTCCCCGAGTAAAAGAGTACGAACATGAGTAAAAAGATGTGGTCATGCAAAATGTATCATATAAGTCAAACATGACTGAAAAGCGATTTGTAAATGAAGATCCGTTATCATGGTACGGCGCTTTTTTTGGATGCGAATTTGACTTCAATAAAATGAAATACGAAAAAAATTCTCAATATACGTTAGAATTAATAGTACTGAAGAACAAGGCAGAGTCATATCGACCAGTAAGTTTGACATCCACACTATGCAAAACCTTGGAAACAATGGTTAATATCCGATTACAGTTCTATCTGGAGAGCAACCGATTGATCGATGAAAATCAAAGTGGGTTCAGAAAAGGACGATCAACAATGGACCACTTGGTTAGACTTACAGCAAGTCATGTCGCAGGCACTTCTCTCGGGAAACCTGTTATGTGCCGTGTTCGTAGATCTGACCAAGGCTTTCGATCTAGTTTGGTTAGAAGGGCTGCTCTTCAATTTGAAGGTGAATGTTGGCAGATTCCTGAGTGCCGAGCAAACATTAGAAAATGGCACGCCTCAGGGGTCTGTTATCAGCCCCACTCTCTTCAACATCATGATCAATGACATTCCAGAACTGACTTGGCTATGACAGTACCATATGGAGAAGTGGGACGAGCTTCTGTGAACTACAAAAAAAATATGCAAAATGCCTTAGACAAATTCATGACATGGGCAAACGACTGGGGATTTAAAGTCTTAGAGAAGAAAACAGTGAGCAGGGATAGAGGGATTGTGAGCAGGGATAGAGGGATAAACAGAATGACTCTGTATATAAACGGGAAAACCATCGAGTTTAAAGACCAAACCAAGTTCCTTGGCGTAATCTTTGACCGACCGTCACCTGGAAACCGCACATCGACTGGACTGTAGATAGATGCTCCAAAATCCTTAACTTAATGAGAAAATTAACGGGCAGTACGTGGGGCGCAAATAGAGTTACACTAATGATAGTATATCGTGCTCTAATACGTTCTGTATTAGACTACGGCTCTTTGGCCTTCATAAACTGCGCGCCAAAACTCTTAAGCAAGCTTGACACCATCCAACACAAAGCTCTGTGTATTGCGACTGGCGTAGGGCTCGGGACTAAGCGAGAGGCACTACTGCAAGAAGTCGGGGAGTTGCCCCTATCCCTAAGAAAAAAAGAACTGGCGACAAGGTATTGGGTCAAGATATCTCAACTAGGTGAAAGATCCCCAACATTTGTTAGTCTACAAAAGACAAAATATGTAAGAGATCCCAAAAAGAAAACCTTCAGCCAGGGTATCAGGGAAACGATCAAGGAACTACGACTGGGGGAGCTCGTGATAAATAAACACGACACCCAAGTTGTCGCCCCTTGGACGCTCCCTATACCACTGGTCAATCTAGATCTACTAAAGAAAACCGACAAGAAAAATAACCCCAGTGCTGCACGTGCTTTCTCTCTAGAACACTTGGAAGATAGCTGGCCGTCTGATGACTGGGACCATGTGTACACGGATGGCTCACGCAATCCTGAAAGAGGCACCAGCTCGTTTTGAATATACCTGCCAAACGGGGAACAGGGAATAAGCAGGGAACTGCTCAATAACTGTTCGGTATACACTGCAGAGCTTGTTGCCATTTGTGACGCCATATCATGGATCTCCCATCAAAAGACCGGCAAGTTCGTCATTCCAAGCGATTCTCTGAGCAGTCTGATTTCAATCCAAAATGACAACTCGGAATCAAGACCAGGAGTCATTTTTGAAATCAGGCAGCTATATCAGAGGGCCCTATAGAGAAGGGAAGCAAATTAGAGCTCGTGTGAATTCCATCACATGTCAACATTAGAGGAAACGATGAGGCAGATCGACTCGCCAACGAGGGTCTCAAGGACACAGCTACACCCCGCCTCATAGACTACAGCACCACGGAAATCTACAGTATGGTCAAAAGACAGGTCATTCAATCTGGGAATTAAATCTCGTTGAACTTGACACATACAGATTCCGACTGGATGACGAGATCTACACCAAGACAGCGACCAATCACCCTAGACGAGATATATGCAGACTCATATCGAAACTAAGGGTGAAAGAGCGGCCGCGAGAACAATGGAGACCAACAACATACCATTCAACACTAAGAACCTACTCTTCCCTAGACCAGATCTGAAACTACAAATCTTCGAAGAAATCCACACCCTAATGGACACAGTTGGACTAAGTAGATTAGTGAAATAAGAAAGGGTCACGGCTAGATAAATTCTCCATACAACGTAGGATGGTTGAGTAACAACGTCCTCACGAAGGTAGCCCAACCATCCTATACATTTATTTTTATCTTTTTTTTATTTGTTCTTCTTATATTTTATCTTAACTTATTTATTTATACGACGTAGGGTGGCTAAGTAAAAACGTATTCTTGAAGGAAGCCCAACCACCCTACAACTTTATTTTAATTTATTCATTTTACTTTATCTTCACTTTACTTTTACTTTAATTTACTTTATTTTTTATTTATTACCTTTGATTTATTTAACTAATAAGTTTTAATTTATTCATTTTACTTTATCTTTACTTTACTTTTACTTTAATTTACTTTATCTATTACCTTTAATTTATTTAACTACATCTTTATTAAATGTTTTAAACATTTTATTCAATAATATGTTAGAATCGGGTTGTTTCCCAGCTACTTGGTGTATTGGTGTTATAGTACCCGTTTATAAAAAGGGCGATTCCAGTAACCCTGACAATTATAGAGGAATTACCCTTGTTAGCTATTTGAGCAAGTTATTCACTGGAATATTAAACAATAGATTATTAGAATATGACAAATCACATTGTAGTGTTACTCATTCCTAGTTTCGAAAACCCAAAAACATGTAGCTGATCAGGGCAGGAAAGCTTTATTCTCTGTATTAAGAGTATGTAATGACAACTTTTTTAATATTGAAACTAAACTGTCAGTATTTGATAAGCATTTTATCATGGGGATTTCATAAAGCCGCTGATGTGGAGAAAGTTCAATCATTTTTTTATAAACGAATATTAGGAGTAAGACAAACAACTATGCACAGTATGATTTATTTAGAACTATGTCGGTTCCCCTTACATATTATGAGAAAAAATAGAGTTTTTAAATATTGGACAAAACTACTAAATACTGATAATAAGATTTTAAAATGTTGTTTACAGGACCAGATATCTAATAAAAGTCAATGGATTACAAATATTAGGAACGAATTATTTCAAATAGGTTTAGGCTATATTTAGGAAAATAGAGAATCTTTTAACTCTTCATATTTCAAAGCAATTAAGCATAGAATTTTAGATATTTTTAAACAATTATGTTAGAACATATTTGTAATTCATCAAAAGGTCTCTTTTATCAGCATTTCATTTCAAATTTTAACTTACAGTATTATTTGTCGAAAATCCATTCCATAAAAACATGTAGCTGATCAGGGCAGGAAAGCTTTATTCTCTGTATTAAGAGTATGTAATGACAACTTTTTTAATATTGAAACTAAACTGTCAGTATTTGATAAGCATTTTATCATGGGGATTTCATAAAGCCGCTGATGTGGAGAAAGTTCAATCATTTTTTTATAAACGAATATTAGGAGTAAGACAAACTACTATGCACAGTATCATTTATTTAGAACTATGTCGGTTCCCCTTACATATTATGAGAAAAAATAGAGTTTTTAAATATTGGACAAAACTACTAAATACTGATAATAAGATTTTAAAATGTTGTTTACAGGACCAGATATCTAATAAAAGTCAATGGATTACAAATATTAGGAACGAATTATTTCAAATAGGTTTAGGCTATATTTAGGAAAATAGAGAATCTTTTAACTCCTCATATTTCAAAGCAATTAAGCATAGAATTTTAGATATTTTTAAACAATTATGTTAGAACATATTTGTAATTCATCAAAAGGTCTCTTTTATCAGCATTTCATTTCAAATTTTAACTTACAGTATTATTTGTCGAAAATCCATTCCATATAAATATGCTAATTGTATTTCAAAAATCCGTTTATTTGCCCAGATTTTGTAAATTTTGCGATAATGATGAAGTTGCAGATGAGTACCATTTTGTATAAATATGTAAAAAAATATAAAGATATTCGTTTTAAATATATTAAACCATATTATAGAACTAATCCAAGTGTGTATAAATTCATTCAACTTCTGACTGTAAATAATATTAAGGAATTAACAAATCTAGGAAAATATCTATCAATAGCTTTTGAATTAAGAAATAAATCACTCCAAAATCTAACGATATAAATTAACAGCTTATACATGTTCAAAATTCAATGTCTACTCTCCGATATCTCACATTTGAATGTATATATACATGTTATTTGTACTGTATTGTATCTGATGGGCAGTTAGCCCAAGGAATAAATGAAATGAAATGAAATATTGTTTAATGGCACGTCAGCACCAACCGGGCCATATTGCGCTAAACATAATGAAATTACCGAGACAAATTAAATTAATATCACAGCGATGTATTTATATATGTAAATAAAAACAAATATCACCGAAAACATATTAAAAAATTAATCAATTCCTTTGCATATATAAATATTTAAAACGCAATATATGATAAATATATACAATCAAAATTTAAAACAAAAGTTTGTCTCTTTTAAAAAAGCTAACAATTTAGCATAAAGCTCCGGTTGAGCAAATAGCTGACGTGCTGACTGGCAACGATAGTATTGAGATCCAATAATTTTGAGATGATTTCACTCAATCAAGATGTGTTTTACTGTCAAAGGAACATGACAGTGAACACATTCTGGTTGAGGCCCTCGCTTTAAAATGAAAATGTGAGTTAAAAAAGAATGACCAATGCGAGAGCGACACAAAACAACTTCATTCCTCCTGCTGGTTCTATAGGAGCTTGGCCAGTCTCATAAGAGTGATATGAAGTTTATTTGACCCTGCAAGATCCCAAGCCCGTTGCCAGCGGTCAAATATAAATTTGTTTATGGGTGATTTAAAATCCGTAAATGGAGTTAAAAATTCGCTCATTCACACAACCAGTGATAAAATCCCGCTCCGAAATTCAGATAATATTCACATTTTTGCAACAAGAACAAAATATAAATTAGATTAGAATCGTTCAGTATGCATGGGGGACAGGAACCATCAAAAGAAAAAAATATATAATATATATTCTCAAATTCAAGGCCATTTCCAGGAATTAAAACGAAGACACGAGGAAGATGAATTGACTTTACTCGAGTATTAAGACAGGGTGTCTTATTTTGCGAAATTAAACTATTTTTTATTTATATTATAGTTGGGGGGTTTTCTTATTTAGCGAAATTTTGTTATAGTATAGTTATTGTTTTTATTTATTTGACGGAATCAAATTAATTTTTGTTATAGTATAGTTATGTTTTTATTTCTTTTTTGACGGAATTAAATTAATTTTTGTTACAGTATAGTTGTGTTTTTATTTCTTATTTGACAAATTAAATTAATTTTTGTTAAACTATAGTTATGTTTTTATTTCTTATCCCAAAGCTTATGTTTAAATGTTGGTTAATTAGTTACAGTGGAGATTATGAAAGCGTAAATTCTGATCATAACAATCTATAACATCATTGTTACGTTTTTAATCCATTTTAATCCTTAGGGTCTGGATTCCCGCGAAGTCGTCGAAAACGATATTCTTTAATCCGTTACGGTCAATAACTGCGCCTTCGCGGAGAAAAAGTATATAGTATGTGACGTCACCAGCCAATCAACCGGATTAAGGTTGTAATTGAAAATATGAAAACCGTTTTTGGCTTTCGGATACTTAAACCTCAATAACTGAATTAATTTCGACCTGATTGACGATAATGAGCTCTTTTAAACAGTATCGATATCTTTAATAACAATTATTACGAAAGTAAGTCAAAAAATCCCTGTTTTAATAACATTATTTGTATTTTATTTTCAGTGTTTTATCAGTAGATTCATACACTTTTCCCACCACTAACAATCAGGCAGAGCGATGATTTCCCGACTTAGCCTTGGCGTTGTATCATACATATAGACTGTACCATTTTAGTTTGTTGCGGTGAGTATTTGGATATACTCTTTATGTCGGTGATGTGATTATTCCGTCAAGCTGGTAACGGTAATTATAACATTATGTTAAGGTGAGTTAGACCTCACATTATCGTCACGGGCGTTACTCTACTGGTTACCTAATTGTCTTCTTGTAAAAAGAGACGGGTATTTATTTGTCATAATGGCACTATAGAACAAATTGGATATGGATTTGTTTTTTTTCCCTGTATGAAACACAATAATGAAATCTTTTTTACCGCTTATATAGTCTATATTTTCCCACTCTCGAATCTTATCTAAAACACATCTTCTCTTTGAAAACCCTGTTACATTTGTTTCTAAACCTCATCTCGGGAATGTACGAGAAAGTGACATTGGTTGTTTATCCAAACAAGATAAAGGGATATTTCTAAGAGAATTCACTCAACTGCTAAACATTAGTAGAATCGTTATAATCGTCTAAGTTTATTATAATTCGTTTGCCGTTTAGATTTGGTGTTGATGGTGTAGAGTCTACCATGTCCTCTTTCTGGTCATTGCCGATAGTTTATGTTGAAGGTGGCGATTTCCCAATTTCATATTTCTCTGTTTAAGAAGTTCCAATTGAGTATACAATCGTCGAAATTCTTCCTGAAACGATAAACCACCATGCGCGCTGTAAAGGCACACGAAATCTGGCGCTCGTTTTATTTAATTTCGATTTCCTTTTCCTTTTCGGACCATTTCGATAAAATGGTGAGAACAGGTTTTAAAAAAATAAGCTATTTACAACCCGTCCAGCGTTTTCATATTTTAAGATATTTCTTTGTAACTTTTATAAAATCGTAGCAATAACCCATATAAAAAAAATGTATGTCAAAATTAGTTTCTACTATCAGCAGTTGTCGAAAAATAGGAATTTTTGATGCCTAATGTCACCTATGTTTGGTCAAACCATTTTAACACTTTCACTGTCATCGAAAGAGACGTCATGTGGACAATAATTGAATTTTTAGCCTTGAAAATAAATATTTTATTCAAATGAGTCGTATTTGTTATTTGTTTAAAATTATGGTATTTGATTACAATCAATAAACGAAATAAAGACATGTGATCCTACAGATACCACATTACACATTAGCTAAGAATACTTGGCGGGACTAACATTACTCAAAGTTGTCAAAGCTCGCTTAAGGTTGCAATAATCGGTATCACAATTAAAAAATGCTTCTATAGATGGGTATTGGGTACAAAAATTATCAAAACCCAGGGCATTGGGTACAAAAATTATCAAAACCCCTTAAACATTTCTTTATTCCATCGCAAATAAAACAAGATTATATAATCATAAACATAACTGAAAAAAAACTGTTAAGTAACACTTTTTCGTCTGTCTGGTGTGAGGGAGCACTGTCCCCATTGTAATACACTTTTGCTCAGTTCTGACTGAAAACAAAGTAAAATCTAATACGCCGTCTCTCCCACCCTGTTACAAATAACACGGATACTGTAAAAACTTCCCCTGAAGCGATAACAAAATTTCATTCTATAAAAACATTTGAAAATACTAGAACTATCTATACCAGATCAAATCACACAATGAGACAGAACTCCCTCAACCCTGACCTACGTGAATAAGAAATTCACTAAGGCATCAGTGTCCCACGGGTCAGTGGTAAGATCCCATCTTGAAACATACAAATCGTTACACCAATCGTTTATACACAAATGCGAAAAATGGCACTAAATGATCGGGCCACACTGTCCTGCACTGTCACAACTCAATTGTCTAAAAGCCCGATCATGACTGGCGACACTACAATTCAATACAAACTCGTGCGTTGACCAGGCACCCGCTGACCTACTTATCCATAATCAAGCATGTAAACAATGTACACACAAATAAGGCGCTAAGTAGTCATTCATTTTCTCTTAATTAATCAATTGCGTCATATACAAATGCTATAAATAATATTCACCAATAAATTTCTCCACTGAAAATTACTAAATTTGCCGCACAAATAAAGATTTCCACAGCTATCTAAACTATTAAAAGGCTCTCACAGCCTAGCTTCCAACAGCTATTTAAACTATAAAAAGGCTCTCTCAGCCTAGCTTCCAACAGCTGTTTAAACTATAAAAGGCTCTCTTGACCTAGCTTTAAACAGCTATTGAACTTAAATGAAAAGCCAAACAAAAACATACCAGAATTAAGCGGAATGAAACACGTCTGTCGTCGACATAATTCAAGTCAAGAGTGAATAAAATGAACAACTCACGCATGCGCATAAAACCACTTGGACTATACTGGGAAAGACAAAACCTATTTCGGGTGTTCTACGACAATGCGAAATGTCCGAAATCACCGAAGTTGTCGGTTTTTTAAAAATATTGCTGTAACAATAAGCAACGGATGTTAACATATGATACATGTTTACATAGATGTAGTAAACAAGGGATATAGCTATGCATCTTTTGATTTCCGAGGAATCTTGGAAGATATAGGCGCCAAATTTTGAAAATCGAAATTTTTACAAAAAAACTTTTTTATGTATGAATATTGTTACATGGCATTTCCCCAGAGTCGAAGACTTATCTAACTTCAGGAAAATTAGCCATCGGCTAATTCGGTTTTTCAGTCCTAGATTAATTACTTATTGTTCGATTTGTATAAAAGAAAGTTCACATGCTCCGTGGTTTAAAATGCCATTTTCTTTTGTTACCGGTAAAATTAAGCAAAAAATAAAATTTAGACAGTTCGGTACCACTTTTTGAAAGCAATTATAATTTTTGTCCAAATTTGATATAACCAAAACGATGCGCGCTTTAAAGGCACACGAAATCTGGCGCTCATTTTATTTAATTTCGATTTCCTTTTCCTTTTCGGACCATTTCGATAAAATGGTGAGAAAAGGTTTTAAAAAAATAAGCTATTTACAACCCGTCCAGCGTTTTCATATTTTAAGATATTTCTTTGTAACTTTTATAGAATCGTAGCAATAACCCATATAAAGAAAATGTATGTCAAAATTAGTTTCTACTATCAGGAGTTGTCGAAAAATAGGAATTTTTGATGCCTAATGTCACCTATGTTTGGTCAAACCATTTTAACACTTTCACTGTCATCGAAAGAGACGTCATTTGGACAATAATTGAATTTTTAGCCTTGAAAATAAATATTTTATTCAAATGAGTCGTATTTGTCATTCGTTTAAAATTATGGTATTTGATTTCAATCAATAAATGAAATAAAGACATGTGATCCTAAAGATCACTGTTGCAGATAAAGTCACTTTTCAATGAATTTGGTTCTATAAAAGTGTCAATTATTATTCGATTTTATACAATTTTCACCATATGATGCCATATGCTATTTAATATTTCAAAGAATTAATTTAACGTTTTAATTATCAACGGAAGTAATACAATCATATATATGTCCAAAAATTGCTTCTTGTATCTTCCACAATCTGATTAAAACACAGATCCTATTTGGTTTAGTTTTCATAGTTCAAATTTTCGTTTTACTTGTGTTTCGTTATCTTGATAATAGGAGGGATTAGTCAATGAATGAAATGGTATGTTCTGGCGAGCTTTGGACCTTTTGTGTAGTGGAATTTACATGAAAAATGCTTTTAATCCTTGTGGTTTTTGATATTGTCGAATTCGCGTACAAGCGGCGGCCATTTTGTCTGGCAATTTTGTTCCGATTTTCACGAAATTCGAACTCAACCTACATTACGATGTAATCAGGAGCCATAATGCAGGAAGGTACGATCTAATGTGCGCAAATATGGAAAGGAACCAAGATCTTTGGGCTATAAACATTCATGTCAAGTGTCGGTTCAAAATTGTGACCTCTACAGTCGTCACAAGCTTCAAACGTGATTTGTTGTACAATCAGGAACCATAATCCATGAAGTTTACAGTCCAATATATATGCCAATATGGAAAGGGACCGAGATCGAATGGGGATAAATAAACCTATATTTCAAGTTTCATTGAAATCGGATAACAATTGTGACCTGTAGTGTGTTCACAAACAATTGAGGACGGACAGACAGGTGGACAGGGGCGACGACAATATACGTCAACATGAAAATGTGGGCGTATAAAAAACACACCTAATAATATATGTATTTACACATATCATATATTTACATTATTATAAGTCAATATTAACAGTAAAGGTATAGTATTGTGTAGTCATCAAATATATAAACAAACATTTACGTTGATATAATTCACGTTCTACTCTTGTCAATTAACACAATATTACAGATATAACATTTGAATTAAAACGCTTATATAGCTTACACACATATATTATACAGTAATATTATACGACTAAACAGATAGAAGTGTGAGGTATTCTAGTTCTGTTTGTAACATAGAGACATTCTATATATAATATTATAATATACTTTATTTAATTCAGTTATCTTCAATCAACGTCATGAAAATAGACCTCCCGTAAAAAAAAAAACGTCTTTGCCAATTATCGAAAACACTCTTAATTCCCTTAGACGCCGGTGACGTCACAGTGACCGAATGCATATTCGGAATGTTTATTCCTAAATTATCTATATTACAGCCGGTTGGTGAATTCCTTAACGCCTGGCCAATTCCTTAATCCCCCTAATTAAATAAAACAATTGACTACGGAATAATTTGTTTTGTAATTCATTTTAATTTAAGATCCAAATTAAAATTGGTTTCATAATGTTTGGTTGCTCTCGTTTTTCACGATAGCGATTTTAATACCCTCTACCATCGTGTGCAGTCCAAACGATTCGAGATACATTATCGTCAAAAGAGTATTGTGGTTCTAATTTCCCCGAGTAAAAGAGTACGAACATGAGTAAAAAGATGTGGTCATGCAAAATGTATCATATAAGTCAAACATGACTGAAAAGCGATTTGTAAATGAAGATCCGTTATCATGGTACGGCGCTTTTTTTGGATGCGAATTTGACTTCAATAAAATGAAATACGAAAAAAATTCTCAATATACGTTAGAATTAATAGTACTGAAGAACAAGGCAGAGTCATATCGACCAGTAAGTTTGACATCCACACTATGCAAAACCTTGGAAACAATGGTTAATATCCGATTACAGTTCTATCTGGAGAGCAACCGATTGATCGATGAAAATCAAAGTGGGTTCAGAAAAGGACGATCAACAATGGACCACTTGGTTAGACTTACAGCAAGTCATGTCGCAGGCACTTCTCTCGGGAAACCTGTTATGTGCCGTGTTCGTAGATCTGACCAAGGCTTTCGATCTAGTTTGGTTAGAAGGGCTGCTCTTCAATTTGAAGGTGAATGTTGGCAGATTCCTGAGTGCCGAGCAAACATTAGAAAATGGCACGCCTCAGGGGTCTGTTATCAGCCCCACTCTCTTCAACATCATGATCAATGACATTCCAGAACTGACTTGGCTATGACAGTACCATATGGAGAAGTGGGACGAGCTTCTGTGAACTACAAAAAAAATATGCAAAATGCCTTAGACAAATTCATGACATGGGCAAACGACTGGGGATTTAAAGTCTTAGAGAAGAAAACAGTGAGCAGGGATAGAGGGATTGTGAGCAGGGATAGAGGGATAAACAGAATGACTCTGTATATAAACGGGAAAACCATCGAGTTTAAAGACCAAACCAAGTTCCTTGGCGTAATCTTTGACCGACCGTCACCTGGAAACCGCACATCGACTGGACTGTAGATAGATGCTCCAAAATCCTTAACTTAATGAGAAAATTAACGGGCAGTACGTGGGGCGCAAATAGAGTTACACTAATGATAGTATATCGTGCTCTAATACGTTCTGTATTAGACTACGGCTCTTTGGCCTTCATAAACTGCGCGCCAAAACTCTTAAGCAAGCTTGACACCATCCAACACAAAGCTCTGTGTATTGCGACTGGCGTAGGGCTCGGGACTAAGCGAGAGGCACTACTGCAAGAAGTCGGGGAGTTGCCCCTATCCCTAAGAAAAAAAGAACTGGCGACAAGGTATTGGGTCAAGATATCTCAACTAGGTGAAAGATCCCCAACATTTGTTAGTCTACAAAAGACAAAATATGTAAGAGATCCCAAAAAGAAAACCTTCAGCCAGGGTATCAGGGAAACGATCAAGGAACTACGACTGGGGGAGCTCGTGATAAATAAACACGACACCCAAGTTGTCGCCCCTTGGACGCTCCCTATACCACTGGTCAATCTAGATCTACTAAAGAAAACCGACAAGAAAAATAACCCCAGTGCTGCACGTGCTTTCTCTCTAGAACACTTGGAAGATAGCTGGCCGTCTGATGACTGGGACCATGTGTACACGGATGGCTCACGCAATCCTGAAAGAGGCACCAGCTCGTTTTGAATATACCTGCCAAACGGGGAACAGGGAATAAGCAGGGAACTGCTCAATAACTGTTCGGTATACACTGCAGAGCTTGTTGCCATTTGTGACGCCATATCATGGATCTCCCATCAAAAGACCGGCAAGTTCGTCATTCCAAGCGATTCTCTGAGCAGTCTGATTTCAATCCAAAATGACAACTCGGAATCAAGACCAGGAGTCATTTTTGAAATCAGGCAGCTATATCAGAGGGTCCTATAGAGAAGGGAAGCAAATTAGAGCTCGTGTGGATTCCATCACATGTCAACATTAGAGGAAACGATGAGGCAGATCGACTCGCCAACGAGGGTCTCAAGGACACAGCTACACCCCGCCTCATAGACTACAGCACCACGGAAATCTACAGTATGGTCAAAAGACAGGTCATTCAATCTGGGAATTAAATCTCGTTGAACTTGACACATACAGATTCCGACTGGATGACGAGATCTACACCAAGACAGCGACCAATCACCCTAGACGAGATATATGCAGACTCATATCGAAACTAAGGGTGAAAGAGCGGCCGCGAGAACAATGGAGACCAACAACATACCATTCAACACTAAGAACCTACTCTTCCCTAGACCAGATCTGAAACTACAAATCTTCGAAGAAATCCACACCCTAATGGACACAGTTGGACTAAGTAGATTAGTGAAATAAGAAAGGGTCACGGCTAGATAAATTCTCCATACAACGTAGGATGGTTGAGTAACAACGTCCTCACGAAGGTAGCCCAACCATCCTATACATTTATTTTTATCTTTTTTTTATTTGTTCTTCTTATATTTTATCTTAACTTATTTATTTATACGACGTAGGGTGGCTAAGTAAAAACGTATTCTTGAAGGAAGCCCAACCACCCTACAACTTTATTTTAATTTATTCATTTTACTTTATCTTCACTTTACTTTTACTTTAATTTACTTTATTTTTTATTTATTACCTTTGATTTATTTAACTAATAAGTTTTAATTTATTCATTTTACTTTATCTTTACTTTACTTTTACTTTAATTTACTTTATCTATTACCTTTAATTTATTTAACTACATCTTTATTAAATGTTTTAAACATTTTATTCAATAATATGTTAGAATCGGGTTGTTTCCCAGCTACTTGGTGTATTGGTGTTATAGTACCCGTTTATAAAAAGGGCGATTCCAGTAACCCTGACAATTATAGAGGAATTACCCTTGTTAGCTATTTGAGCAAGTTATTCACTGGAATATTAAACAATAGATTATTAGAATATGACAAATCACATTGTAGTGTTACTCATTCCTAGTTTCGAAAACCCAAAAACATGTAGCTGATCAGGGCAGGAAAGCTTTATTCTCTGTATTAAGAGTATGTAATGACAACTTTTTTAATATTGAAACTAAACTGTCAGTATTTGATAAGCATTTTATCATGGGGATTTCATAAAGCCGCTGATGTGGAGAAAGTTCAATCATTTTTTTATAAACGAATATTAGGAGTAAGACAAACAACTATGCACAGTATGATTTATTTAGAACTATGTCGGTTCCCCTTACATATTATGAGAAAAAATAGAGTTTTTAAATATTGGACAAAACTACTAAATACTGATAATAAGATTTTAAAATGTTGTTTACAGGACCAGATATCTAATAAAAGTCAATGGATTACAAATATTAGGAACGAATTATTTCAAATAGGTTTAGGCTATATTTAGGAAAATAGAGAATCTTTTAACTCTTCATATTTCAAAGCAATTAAGCATAGAATTTTAGATATTTTTAAACAATTATGTTAGAACATATTTGTAATTCATCAAAAGGTCTCTTTTATCAGCATTTCATTTCAAATTTTAACTTACAGTATTATTTGTCGAAAATCCATTCCATAAAAACATGTAGCTGATCAGGGCAGGAAAGCTTTATTCTCTGTATTAAGAGTATGTAATGACAACTTTTTTAATATTGAAACTAAACTGTCAGTATTTGATAAGCATTTTATCATGGGGATTTCATAAAGCCGCTGATGTGGAGAAAGTTCAATCATTTTTTTATAAACGAATATTAGGAGTAAGACAAACAACTATGCACAGTATCATTTATTTAGAACTATGTCGGTTCCCCTTACATATTATGAGAAAAAATAGAGTTTTTAAATATTGGACAAAACTACTAAATACTGATAATAAGATTTTAAAATGTTGTTTACAGGACCAGATATCTAATAAAAGTCAATGGATTACAAATATTAGGAACGAATTATTTCAAATAGGTTTAGGCTATATTTAGGAAAATAGAGAATCTTTTAACTCCTCATATTTCAAAGCAATTAAGCATAGAATTTTAGATATTTTTAAACAATTATGTTAGAACATATTTGTAATTCATCAAAAGGTCTCTTTTATCAGCATTTCATTTCAAATTTTAACTTACAGTATTATTTGTCGAAAATCCATTCCATATAAATATGCTAATTGTATTTCAAAAATCCGTTTATTTGCCCAGATTTTGTAAATTTTGCGATAATGATGAAGTTGCAGATGAGTACCATTTTGTATAAATATGTAAAAAAATATAAAGATATTCGTTTTAAATATATTAAACCATATTATAGAACTAATCCAAGTGTGTATAAATTCATTCAACTTCTGACTGTAAATAATATTAAGGAATTAACAAATCTAGGAAAATATCTATCAATAGCTTTTGAATTAAGAAATAAATCACTCCAAAATCTAACGATATAAATTAACAGCTTATACATGTTCAAAATTCAATGTCTACTCTCCGATATCTCACATTTGAATGTATATATACATGTTATTTGTACTGTATTGTATCTGATGGGCAGTTAGCCCAAGGAATAAATGAAATGAAATGAAATATTGTTTAATGGCACGTCAGCACCAACCGGGCCATATTGCGCTAAACATAATGAAATTACCGAGACAAATTAAATTAATATCACAGCGATGTATTTATATATGTAAATAAAAACAAATATCACCGAAAACATATTAAAAAATTAATCAATTCCTTTGCATATATAAATATTTAAAACGCAATATATGATAAATATATACAATCAAAATTTAAAACAAAAGTTTATCTCTTTTAAAAAAGCTAACAATTTAGCATAAAGCTCCGGTTGAGCAAATAGCTGACGTGCTGACTGGCAACGATAGTATTGAGATCCAATAATTTTGAGATGATTTCACTCAATCAAGATGTGTTTTACTGTCAAAGGAACATGACAGTGAACACATTCTGGTTGAGGCCCTCGCTTTAAAATGAAAATGTGAGTTAAAAAAGAATGACCAATGCGAGAGCGACACAAAACAACTTCATTCCTCCTGCTGGTTCTATAGGAGCTTGGCCAGTCTCATAAGAGTGATATGAAGTTTATTTGACCCTGCAAGATCCCAAGCCCGTTGCCAGCGGTCAAATATAAATTTGTTTATGGGTGATTTAAAATCCGTAAATGGAGTTAAAAATTCGCTCATTCACACAACCAGTGATAAAATCCCGCTCCGAAATTCAGATAATATTCACATTTTTGCAACAAGAACAAAATATAAATTAGATTAGAATCGTTCAGTATGCATGGGGGACAGGAACCATCAAAAGAAAAAAATATATAATATATATTCTCAAATTCAAGGCCATTTCCAGGAATTAAAACGAAGACACGAGGAAGATGAATTGACTTTACTCGAGTATTAAGACAGGGTGTCTTATTTTGCGAAATTAAACTATTTTTTATTTATATTATAGTTGGGGGGTTTTCTTATTTAGCGAAATTTTGTTATAGTATAGTTATTGTTTTTATTTATTTGACGGAATCAAATTAATTTTTGTTATAGTATAGTTATGTTTTTATTTCTTTTTTGACGGAATTAAATTAATTTTTGTTACAGTATAGTTGTGTTTTTATTTCTTATTTGACAAATTAAATTATTTTTTGTTAAACTATAGTTATGTTTTTATTTCTTATCCCAAAGCTTATGTTTAAATGTTGGTTAATTAGTTACAGTGGAGATTATGAAAGCGTAAATTCTGATCATAACAATCTATAACATCATTGTTACGTTTTTAATCCATTTTAATCCTTAGGGTCTGGATTCCCGCGAAGTCGTCGAAAACGATATTCTTTAATCCGTTACGGTCAATAACTGCGCCTTCGCGGAGAAAAAGTATATAGTATGTGACGTCACCAGCCAATCAACCGGATTAAGGTTGTAATTGAAAATATGAAAACCGTTTTTGGCTTTCGGATACTTAAACCTCAATAACTGAATTAATTTCGACCTGATTGCCGTGAACTTGCGGTAAAGTTGGCTACACGCAAAGAAAAATTCACGATAATTTCATGAGCTCTTTTAAACAGTATCGATATCTTTAATAACAATTATTACGAAAGTAAGTCAAAAAATCCCTGTTTTAATAACATTATTTGTATTTTATTTTCAGTGTTTTATCAGTAGATTCATACACTTTTCCCACCACTAACAATCAGGCAGAGCGATGATTTCCCGACTTAGCCTTGGCGTTGTATCATACATATAGACTGTACCATTTTAGTTTGTTGCGGTGAGTATTTGGATATACTCTTTATGTCGGTGATGTGATTATTCCGTCAAGCTGGTAACGGTAATTATAACATTATGTTAAGGTGAGTTAGACCTCACATTATCGTCACGGGCGTTACTCTACTGGTTACCTAATTGTCTTCTTGTAAAAAGAGACGGGTATTTATTTGTCATAATGGCACTATAGAACAAATTGGATATGGATTTGTTTTTTTTCCCTGTATGAAACACAATAATGAAATCTTTTTTACCGCTTATATAGTCTATATTTTCCCACTCTCGAATCTTATCTAAAACACATCTTCTCTTTGAAAACCCTGTTACATTTGTTTCTAAACCTCATCTCGGGAATGTACGAGAAAGTGACATTGGTTGTTTATCCAAACAAGATAAAGGGATATTTCTAAGAGAATTCACTCAACTGCTAAACATTAGTAGAATCGTTATAATCGTCTAAGTTTATATAATTCGTTTGCCGTTTAGATTTGGTGTTGATGGTGTAGAGTCTACCATGTCCTCTTTCTGGGCTGCCTCGGTCATTGCCGATAGTTTATGTTGAAGGTGGCGATTTCCCAATTTCATATTTCTCTGTTTAAGAAGTTCCAATTGAGTATACAATCGTCGAAATTCTTCCTGAAACGATAAACCACCATGCGCGCTGTAAAGGCACACGAAATCTGGCGCTCGTTTTATTTAATTTCGATTTCCTTTTCCTTTTTGGACCATTTCGATAAAATGGTGAGAACAGGTTTTAAAAAAATAAGCTATTTACAACCCGTCCAGCGTTTTCATATTTTAAGATATTTCTTTGTAACTTTTATAAAATCGTAGCAATAACCCATATAAAAAAAAATGTATGTCAAAATTAGTTTCTACTATCAGCAGTTGTCGAAAAATAGGAATTTTTGATGCCTAATGTCACCTATGTTTGGTCAAACCATTTTAACACTTTCACTGTCATCGAAAGAGACGTCATGTGGACAATAATTGAATTTTTAGCCTTGAAAATAAATATTTTATTCAAATGAGTCGTATTTGTTATTTGTTTAAAATTATGGTATTTGATTACAATCAATAAACGAAATAAAGACATGTGATCCTACAGATACCACATTACACATTAGCTAAGAATACTTGGCGGGACTAACATTACTCAAAGTTGTCAAAGCTCGCTTAAGGTTGCAATAATCGGTATCACAATTAAAAAATGCTTCTATAGATGGGTATTGGGTACAAAAATTATCAAAACCCAGGGCATTGGGTACAAAAATTATCAAAACCCCTTAAACATTTCTTTATTCCATCGCAAATAAAACAAGATTATATAATCATAAACATAACTGAAAAAAAACTGTTAAGTAACACTTTTTCGTCTGTCTGGTGTGAGGGAGCACTGTCCCCATTGTAATACACTTTTGCTCAGTTCTGACTGAAAACAAAGTAAAATCTAATACGCCGTCTCTCCCACCCTGTTACAAATAACACGGATACTGTAAAAACTTCCCCTGAAGCGATAACAAAATTTCATTCTATAAAAACATTTGAAAATACTAGAACTATCTATACCAGATCAAATCACACAATGAGACAGAACTCCCTCAACCCTGACCTACGTGAATAAGAAATTCACTAAGGCATCAGTGTCCCACGGGTCAGTGGTAAGATCCCATCTTGAAACATACAAATCGTTACACCAATCGTTTATACACAAATGCGAAAAATGGCACTAAATGATCGGGCCACACTGTCCTGCACTGTCACAACTCAATTGTCTAAAAGCCCGATCATGACTGGCGACACTACAATTCAATACAAACTCGTGCGTTGACCGGGCACCCGCTGACCTACTTATCCATAATCAAGCATGTAAACAATGTACACACAAATAAGGCGCTAAGTAGTCATTCATTTTCTCTTAATTAATCAATTGCGTCATATACAAATGCTATAAATAATATTCACCAATAAATTTCTCCACTGAAAATTACTAAATTTGCCGCACAAATAAAGATTTCCACAGCTATCTAAACTATTAAAAGGCTCTCACAGCCTAGCTTCCAACAGCTATTTAAACTATAAAAAGGCTCTCTCAGCCTAGCTTCCAACAGCTGTTTAAACTATAAAAGGCTCTCTTGACCTAGCTTTAAACAGCTATTGAACTTAAATGAAAAGCCAAACAAAAACATACCAGAATTAAGCGGAATGAAACACGTCTGTCGTCGACATAATTCAAGTCAAGAGTGAATAAAATGAACAACTCACGCATGCGCATAAAACCACTTGGACTATACTGGGAAAGACAAAACCTATTTCGGGTGTTCTACGACAATGCGAAATGTCCGAAATCACCGAAGTTGTCGGTTTTTTAAAAATATTGCTGTAACAATAAGCAACGGATGTTAACATATGATACATGTTTACATAGATGTAGTAAACAAGGGATATAGCTATGCATCTTTTGATTTCCGAGGAATCTTGGAAGATATAGGCGCCAAATTTTGAAAATCGAAATTTTTACAAAAAAACTTTTTTATGTATGAATATTGTTACATGGCATTTCCCCAGAGTCGAAGACTTATCTAACTTCAGGAAAATTAGCCATCGGCTAATTCGGTTTTTCAGTCCTAGATTAATTACTTATTGTTCGATTTGTATAAAAGAAAGTTCACATGCTCCGTGGTTTAAAATGCCATTTTCTTTTGTTACCGGTAAAATTAAGCAAAAAATAAAATTTAGACAGTTCGGTACCACTTTTTGAAAGCAATTATAATTTTTGTCCAAATTTGATATAACCAAAACGATGCGCGCTTTAAAGGCACACGAAATCTGGCGCTCATTTTATTTAATTTCGATTTCCTTTTCCTTTTCGGACCATTTCGATAAAATGGTGAGAAAAGGTTTTAAAAAAATAAGCTATTTACAACCCGTCCAGCGTTTTCATATTTTAAGATATTTCTTTGTAACTTTTATAGAATCGTAGCAATAACCCATATAAAGAAAATGTATGTCAAAATTAGTTTCTACTATCAGGAGTTGTCGAAAAATAGGAATTTTTGATGCCTAATGTCACCTATGTTTGGTCAAACCATTTTAACACTTTCACTGTCATCGAAAGAGACGTCATTTGGACAATAATTGAATTTTTAGCCTTGAAAATAAATATTTTATTCAAATGAGTCGTATTTGTCATTCGTTTAAAATTATGGTATTTGATTTCAATCAATAAATGAAATAAAGACATGTGATCCTAAAGATCACTGTTGCAGATAAAGTCACTTTTCAATGAATTTGGTTCTATAAAAGTGTCAATTATTATTCGATTTTATACAATTTTCACCATATGATGCCATATGCTATTTAATATTTCAAAGAATTAATTTAACGTTTTAATTATCAACGGAAGTAATACAATCATATATATGTCCAAAAATTGCTTCTTGTATCTTCCACAATCTGATTAAAACACAGATCCTATTTGGTTTAGTTTTCATAGTTCAAATTTTCGTTTTACTTGTGTTACTACATTATGACCTGGGTTATCGTTGACGTTATCTTGATAATAGGAGGGATTAGTCAATGAATGAAATGGTATGTTCTGGCGAGCTTTGGACCTTTTGTGTAGTGGAATTTACATGAAAAATGCTTTTAATCCTTGTGGTTTTTGATATTGTCGAATTCGCGTACAAGCGGCGGCCATTTTGTCTGGCAATTTTGTTCCGATTTTCACGAAATTCGAACTCAACCTACATTACGATGTAATCAGGAGCCATAATGCAGGAAGGTACGATCTAATGTGCGCAAATATGGAAAGGAACCAAGATCTTTGGGCTATAAACATTCATGTCAAGTGTCGGTTCAAAATTGTGACCTCTACAGTCGTCACAAGCTTCAAACGTGATTTGTTGTACAATCAGGAACCATAATCCATGAAGTTTACAGTCCAATATATATGCCAATATGGAAAGGGACCGAGATCGAATGGGGATAAATAAACCTATATTTCAAGTTTCATTGAAATCGGATAACAATTGTGACCTGTAGTGTGTTCACAAACAATTGAGGACGGACAGACAGGTGGACAGGGGCGACGACAATATACGTCAACATGAAAATGTGGGCGTATAAAAAACACACCTAATAATATATGTATTTACACATATCATATATTTACATTATTATAAGTCAATATTAACAGTAAAGGTATAGTATTGTGTAGTCATCAAATATATAAACAAACATTTACGTTGATATAATTCACTTTCTACTCTTGTCAATTAACACAATATTACAGATATAACATTTGAATTAAAACGCTTATATAGCTTACACACATATATTATACAGTAATATTATACGACTAAACAGATAGAAGTGTGAGGTATTCTAGTTCTGTTTGTAACATAGAGACATTCTATATATAATATTATAATATACTTTATTTAATTCAGTTATCTTCAATCAACGTCATGAAAATAGACCTCCCGTAAAAAAAAAAACGTCTTTGCCAATTATCGAAAACACTCTTAATTCCCTTAGACGCCGGTGACGTCACAGTGACCGAATGCATATTCGGAATGTTTATTCCTAAATTATCTATATTACAGCCGGTTGGTGAATTCATTAACGCCTGGCCAATTCCTTAATCCCCCTAATTAAATAAAACAATTGACTACGGAATAATTTGTTTTGTAATTCATTTTAATTTAAGATCCAAATTAAAATTGGTTTCATAATGTTTGGTTGCTCTCGTTTTTCACGATAGCGATTTTAATACCCTCTACCATCGTGTGCAGTCCAAACGATTCGAGATACATTATCGTCAAAAGAGTATTGTGGTTCTAATTTCCCCGAGTAAAAGAGTACGAACATGAGTAAAAAGATGTGGTCATGCAAAATGTATCATATAAGTCAAACATGACTGAAAAGCGATTTGTAAATGAAGATCCGTTATCATGGTACGGCGCTTTTTTTGGATGCGAATTTGACTTCAATAAAATGAAATACGAAAAAAATTCTCAATATACGTTAGAATTAATAGTACTGAAGAACAAGGCAGAGTCATATCGACCAGTAAGTTTGACATCCACACTATGCAAAACCTTGGAAACAATGGTTAATATCCGATTACAGTTCTATCTGGAGAGCAACCGATTGATCGATGAAAATCAAAGTGGGTTCAGAAAAGGACGATCAACAATGGACCACTTGGTTAGACTTACAGCAAGTCATGTCGCAGGCACTTCTCTCGGGAAACCTGTTATGTGCCGTGTTCGTAGATCTGACCAAGGCTTTCGATCTAGTTTGGTTAGAAGGGCTGCTCTTCAATTTGAAGGTGAATGTTGGCAGATTCCTGAGTGCCGAGCAAACATTAGAAAATGGCACGCCTCAGGGGTCTGTTATCAGCCCCACTCTCTTCAACATCATGATCAATGACATTCCAGAACTGACTTGGCTATGACAGTACCATATGGAGAAGTGGGACGAGCTTCTGTGAACTACAAAAAAAATATGCAAAATGCCTTAGACAAATTCATGACATGGGCAAACGACTGGGGATTTAAAGTCTTAGAGAAGAAAACAGTGAGCAGGGATAGAGGGATTGTGAGCAGGGATAGAGGGATAAACAGAATGACTCTGTATATAAACGGGAAAACCATCGAGTTTAAAGACCAAACCAAGTTCCTTGGCGTAATCTTTGACCGACCGTCACCTGGAAACCGCACATCGACTGGACTGTAGATAGATGCTCCAAAATCCTTAACTTAATGAGAAAATTAACGGGCAGTACGTGGGGCGCAAATAGAGTTACACTAATGATAGTATATCGTGCTCTAATACGTTCTGTATTAGACTACGGCTCTTTGGCCTTCATAAACTGCGCGCCAAAACTCTTAAGCAAGCTTGACACCATCCAACACAAAGCTCTGTGTATTGCGACTGGCGTAGGGCTCGGGACTAAGCGAGAGGCACTACTGCAAGAAGTCGGGGAGTTGCCCCTATCCCTAAGAAAAAAAGAACTGGCGACAAGGTATTGGGTCAAGATATCTCAACTAGGTGAAAGATCCCCAACATTTGTTAGTCTACAAAAGACAAAATATGTAAGAGATCCCAAAAAGAAAACCTTCAGCCAGGGTATCAGGGAAACGATCAAGGAACTACGACTGGGGGAGCTCGTGATAAATAAACACGACACCCAAGTTGTCGCCCCTTGGACGCTCCCTATACCACTGGTCAATCTAGATCTACTAAAGAAAACCGACAAGAAAAATAACCCCAGTGCTGCACGTGCTTTCTCTCTAGAACACTTGGAAGATAGCTGGCCGTCTGATGACTGGGACCATGTGTACACGGATGGCTCACGCAATCCTGAAAGAGGCACCAGCTCGTTTTGAATATACCTGCCAAACGGGGAACAGGGAATAAGCAGGGAACTGCTCAATAACTGTTCGGTATACACTGCAGAGCTTGTTGCCATTTGTGACGCCATATCATGGATCTCCCATCAAAAGACCGGCAAGTTCGTCATTCCAAGCGATTCTCTGAGCAGTCTGATTTCAATCCAAAATGACAACTCGGAATCAAGACCAGGAGTCATTTTTGAAATCAGGCAGCTATATCAGAGGGTCCTATAGAGAAGGGAAGCAAATTAGAGCTCGTGTGGATTCCATCACATGTCAACATTAGAGGAAACGATGAGGCAGATCGACTCGCCAACGAGGGTCTCAAGGACACAGCTACACCCCGCCTCATAGACTACAGCACCACGGAAATCTACAGTATGGTCAAAAGACAGGTCATTCAATCTGGGAATTAAATCTCGTTGAACTTGACACATACAGATTCCGACTGGATGACGAGATCTACACCAAGACAGCGACCAATCACCCTAGACGAGATATATGCAGACTCATATCGAAACTAAGGGTGAAAGAGCGGCCGCGAGAACAATGGAGACCAACAACATACCATTCAACACTAAGAACCTACTCTTCCCTAGACCAGATCTGAAACTACAAATCTTCGAAGAAATCCACACCCTAATGGACACAGTTGGACTAAGTAGATTAGTGAAATAAGAAAGGGTCACGGCTAGATAAATTCTCCATACAACGTAGGATGGTTGAGTAACAACGTCCTCACGAAGGTAGCCCAACCATCCTATACATTTATTTTTATCTTTTTTTTATTTGTTCTTCTTATATTTTATCTTAACTTATTTATTTATACGACGTAGGGTGGCTAAGTAAAAACGTATTCTTGAAGGAAGCCCAACCACCCTACAACTTTATTTTAATTTATTCATTTTACTTTATCTTCACTTTACTTTTACTTTAATTTACTTTATTTTTTATTTATTACCTTTGATTTATTTAACTAATAAGTTTTAATTTATTCATTTTACTTTATCTTTACTTTACTTTTACTTTAATTTACTTTATCTATTACCTTTAATTTATTTAACTACATCTTTATTAAATGTTTTAAACATTTTATTCAATAATATGTTAGAATCGGGTTGTTTCCCAGCTACTTGGTGTATTGGTGTTATAGTACCCGTTTATAAAAAGGGCGATTCCAGTAACCCTGACAATTATAGAGGAATTACCCTTGTTAGCTATTTGAGCAAGTTATTCACTGGAATATTAAACAATAGATTATTAGAATATGACAAATCACATTGTAGTGTTACTCATTCCTAGTTTCGAAAACCCAAAAACATGTAGCTGATCAGGGCAGGAAAGCTTTATTCTCTGTATTAAGAGTATGTAATGACAACTTTTTTAATATTGAAACTAAACTGTCAGTATTTGATAAGCATTTTATCATGGGGATTTCATAAAGCCGCTGATGTGGAGAAAGTTCAATCATTTTTTTATAAACGAATATTAGGAGTAAGACAAACAACTATGCACAGTATGATTTATTTAGAACTATGTCGGTTCCCCTTACATATTATGAGAAAAAATAGAGTTTTTAAATATTGGACAAAACTACTAAATACTGATAATAAGATTTTAAAATGTTGTTTACAGGACCAGATATCTAATGAAAGTCAATGGATTACAAATATTAGGAACGAATTATTTCAAATAGGTTTAGGCTATATTTAGGAAAATAGAGAATCTTTTAACTCTTCATATTTCAAAGCAATTAAGCATAGAATTTTAGATATTTTTAAACAATTATGTTAGAACATATTTGTAATTCATCAAAAGGTCTCTTTTATCAGCATTTCATTTCAAATTTTAACTTACAGTATTATTTGTCGAAAATCCATTCCATAAAAACATGTAGCTGATCAGGGCAGGAAAGCTTTATTCTCTGTATTAAGAGTATGTAATGACAACTTTTTTAATATTGAAACTAAACTGTCAGTATTTGATAAGCATTTTATCATGGGGATTTCATAAAGCCGCTGATGTGGAGAAAGTTCAATCATTTTTTTATAAACGAATATTAGGAGTAAGACAAACAACTATGCACAGTATCATTTATTTAGAACTATGTCGGTTCCCCTTACATATTATGAGAAAAAATAGAGTTTTTAAATATTGGACAAAACTACTAAATACTGATAATAAGATTTTAAAATGTTGTTTACAGGACCAGATATCTAATAAAAGTCAATGGATTACAAATATTAGGAACGAATTATTTCAAATAGGTTTAGGCTATATTTAGGAAAATAGAGAATCTTTTAACTCCTCATATTTCAAAGCAATTAAGCATAGAATTTTAGATATTTTTAAACAATTATGTTAGAACATATTTGTAATTCATCAAAAGGTCTCTTTTATCAGCATTTCATTTCAAATTTTAACTTACAGTATTATTTGTCGAAAATCCATTCCATATAAATATGCTAATTGTATTTCAAAAATCCGTTTATTTGCCCAGATTTTGTAAATTTTGCGATAATGATGAAGTTGCAGATGAGTACCATTTTGTATAAATATGTAAAAAAATATAAAGATATTCGTTTTAAATATATTAAACCATATTATAGAACTAATCCAAGTGTGTATAAATTCATTCAACTTCTGACTGTAAATAATATTAAGGAATTAACAAATCTAGGAAAATATCTATCAATAGCTTTTGAATTAAGAAATAAATCACTCCAAAATCTAACGATATAAATTAACAGCTTATACATGTTCAAAATTCAATGTCTACTCTCCGATATCTCACATTTGAATGTATATATACATGTTATTTGTACTGTATTGTATCTGATGGGCAGTTAGCCCAAGGAATAAATGAAATGAAATGAAATATTGTTTAATGGCACGTCAGCACCAACCGGGCCATATTGCGCTAAACATAATGAAATTACCGAGACAAATTAAATTAATATCACAGCGATGTATTTATATATGTAAATAAAAACAAATATTACCGAAAACATATTAAAAAATTAATCAATTCCTTTGCATATATAAATATTTAAAACGCAATATATGATAAATATATACAATCAAAATTTAAAACAAAAGTTTGTCTCTTTTAAAAAAGCTAACAATTTAGCATAAAGCTCCGGTTGAGCAAATAGCTGACGTGCTGACTGGCAACGATAGTATTGAGATCCAATAATTTTGAGATGATTTCACTCAATCAAGATGTGTTTTACTGTCAAAGGAACATGACAGTGAACACATTCTGGTTGAGGCCCTCGCTTTAAAATGAAAATGTGAGTTAAAAAAGAATGACCAATGCGAGAGCGACACAAAACAACTTCATTCCTCCTGCTGGTTCTATAGGAGCTTGGCCAGTCTCATAAGAGTGATATGAAGTTTATTTGACCCTGCAAGATCCCAAGCCCGTTGCCAGCGGTCAAATATAGATTTGTTTATGGGTGATTTAAAATCCGTAAATGGAGTTAAAAATTCGCTCATTCACACAACCAGTGATAAAATCCCGCTCCGAAATTCAGATAATATTCACATTTTTGCAACAAGAACAAAATATAAATTAGATTAGAATCGTTCAGTATGCATGGGGGACAGGAACCATCAAAAGAAAAAAATATATAATATATATTCTCAAATTCAAGGCCATTTCCAGGAATTAAAACGAAGACACGAGGAAGATGAATTGACTTTACTCGAGTATAAAGACAGGGTGTCTTATTTTGCGAAATTAAACTATTTTTTATTTATATTATAGTTGGGGGGTTTTCTTATTTAGCGAAATTTTGTTATAGTATAGTTATTGTTTTTATTTATTTGACGGAATCAAATTAATTTTTGTTATAGTATAGTTATGTTTTTATTTCTTTTTTGACGGAATTAAATTAATTTTTGTTACAGTATAGTTGTGTTTTTATTTCTTATTTGACAAATTAAATTAATTTTTGTTAAACTATAGTTATGTTTTTATTTCTTATCCCAAAGCTTATGTTTAAATGTTGGTTAATTAGTTACAGTGGAGATTATGAAAGCGTAAATTCTGATCATAACAATCTATAACATCATTGTTACGTTTTTAATCCATTTTAATCCTTAGGGTCTGGATTCCCGCGAAGTCGTCGAAAACGATATTCTTTAATCCGTTACGGTCAATAACTACGCCTTCGCGGAGAAAAAGTATATAGTATGTGACGTCACCAGCCAATCAACCGGATTAAGGTTGTAATTGAAAATATGAAAACCGTTTTTGGCTTTCGGATACTTAAACCTCAATAACTGAATTAATTTCGACCTGATTGCCGTGAACTTGCGGTAAAGTTGGCTACACGCAAAGAAAAATTCACGATAATTTCATGAGCTCTTTTAAACAGTATCGATATCTTTAATAACAATTATTACGAAAGTAAGTCAAAAAATCCCTGTTTTAATAACATTATTTGTATTTTATTTTCAGTGTTTTATCAGTAGATTCATACACTTTTCCCACCACTAACAATCAGGCAGAGCGATGATTTCCCGACTTAGCCTTGGCGTTGTATCATACATATAGACTGTACCATTTTAGTTTGTTGCGGTGAGTATTTGGATATACTCTTTATGTCGGTGATGTGATTATTCCGTCAAGCTGGTAACGGTAATTATAACATTATGTTAAGGTGAGTTAGACCTCACATTATCGTCACGGGCGTTACTCTACTGGTTACCTAATTGTCTTCTTGTAAAAAGAGACGGGTATTTATTTGTCATAATGGCACTATAGAACAAATTGGATATGGATTTGTTTTTTTTCCCTGTATGAAACACAATAATGAAATCTTTTTTACCGCTTATATAGTCTATATTTTCCCACTCTCGAATCTTATCTAAAACACATCTTCTCTTTGAAAACCCTGTTACATTTGTTTCTAAACCTCATCTCGGGAATGTACGAGAAAGTGACATTGGTTGTTTATCCAAACAAGATAAAGGGATATTTCTAAGAGAATTCACTCAACTGCTAAACATTAGTAGAATCGTTATAATCGTCTAAGTTTATTATAATTCGTTTGCCGTTTAGATTTGGTGTTGATGGTGTAGAGTCTACCATGTCCTCTTTCTGGGCTGCCTCGGTCATTGCCGATAGTTTATGTTGAAGGTGGCGATTTCCCAATTTCATATTTCTCTGTTTAAGAAGTTCCAATTGAGTATACAATCGTCGAAATTCTTCCTGAAACGATAAACCACCATGCACATTTTAAATAAGAGAAAAGAAAGAAAGAATCAAAAGCTTACATGTTTTAAATCCACTAACAATCGGTGTCGTGTTTGAGGTGGGTGGACAATCCCAATAAATAATGACTTTTAAACAAAACTACGCTGTTTTGGGGTATTTGATTCGAAACATTTATAACCACTCAGCTGTGCCCTTGTGTTTGCCTTGCTACCCCAACGCATCAACATATTGAACTAAAAGACCCCCTATAAACCTTTTTGCGATACTGTACTCTTTTTTTGAAAATCCTTAACATAACGGCCTCGGTGATGCCGTTAGGTTCTAGGTGTCAAGACATTCTGAGAATCAAGCATAGCCCTGTACGTTGTGCGATAGGAAAATTATTCCAAAAGATCCATAACAAAAGTCATATACACCCACAAACAGTTTTTCTCCAGACAATTAATTATTGACCATGTTAAGATGCGGTGTTTTTAAAAAAAAATCACTAAGCACCGTGTCCCCAATATTGTATTATCAAATTATTTTTAGATCAAACCCCATAACTTGGGAAACCACAATAAACACAGGTTTGTACTATATTATATATTCATCTGGAATAAAAATATGACATTTCATTATCACTACTATAATATTATAAATGAAATAATAACCTGTATATCCTTCTCGAGGAAACTTTCACATTCTTCTGGATCATCTATTTTATCTTCATAACCATTAGTAGATACCGCATTACTTACAGCACTAGCTGGTTTCTGGCCCATTGTATATTTTGAACCCCTACTAAGCATTGTCGATTGCTGATGACTTTGTTGTTCTTTACCGTGATATTTATAAACAAGATAGGCCTGAAAATAACATTTGAATGCATTGGGCATTAATGTGTATATTCTGCCATCTGTAGGCCACGTATTTTTCAGAGCTAAACACTGTTTCTAGTTAGCGATCTATAACAAGTTTTTTTGTATCGATCTCTCCATATTACCATTCTTTTGAACATCACCAGAACTTTCCCCTACTTCCAATTCCAAAGCTTGTAGTGAGACTAATAGTTTAAACTCTCAACTTAACATGGCACGAAAGGAAATTTTAGTCTTATTTAATAAGAATAAACTATTAAGGTATTACTTTATCAAGCATACATTAGCAATGAAAGGTGTCTAGAATTTTATGAAACATATTATATAATAGCACAAAGGCTTACAATAATTATGAAAAAAAATGTTGTACATACCTTACTACCGAAAAGAAAGGCTAAGGTAACAGTAGTAGTGAGCTGAGTGTGTATAAATAATACTAAATACAATAAATCCGGGTTAGTAGGGAACGGATCCTTCAAAAATATCCTGAATTATAAACATATATAAATACATATGTAGCAATATATAAATTAGCTGAACGTCGACGACGACACAAACTTAAATTATTCTATAATGATCTAGCTACTTCTTATATTTATAACCTTTTTTTAAAGAAAACTCGCCATATCGAGAACGAAATTATAATAATCTAGAAGAGTACTTTTGTAGAACAAACATTTTTTCAAATTCTTTATTCCGTCTACGACCAGAAAATGGAACACATTGAATCCCGAAGCACAAAATTCAAATTTCGCCTCATAATTTGTTTCACCATATAATTGGAGATAGAAAAATTCAAATTACACATAGTAAACTGAGATTAGGCTGTAGCGATTCCAATGGTCATAAGATTGTTGTAGTATAGAGAATTGTACAGCCATTTACATATGCTTGACCTTTGATCTTTACGTGCGTGCGCGAGCTAGGACTAGTGACCTAGTGACTTATTGACTTACTTCGTCCTGACCTTGTACCTGGGAGACATTGCACGTGCGTGACCTTGCATATGCGTGACTTTGCACGTGCGCGATATAGTTGGGAGAGAAATAAGACGAAGAAGAAAGAGGAAACAACTGTTTTTGCATTGAATAATCTTGGCCCTAAAAAGGGCGGTTGTCCTCTCAGTGAGATGGTTCATTAATAGGAACACTGTGGAAGCCCCAAGCACAGCGGTCGCTTTTGGCATTGAGCCTATTTTTTGGCGAGTATATCGTTCACACTTGACCGAAAACGGAAAGCGCGTGTTGGGAGGGAGCGTGAAATCGATGACACAGATAAAACAAACAATAATGTCGGAGACAAACAAGTATCTACCCGGTTGGTCTTCGTCGCCGAAAACGCTAGAGGTGAGATGTTTTTGTTTCTAAAGCTCGTGTTTTTTGTCGGTTGGAGAGAACCTCACCAATGCCTGATGGCCTGCCGACTGGCCTCGATTTCCAAGACAAAATGTATCATTAAAATCAAACATTAATAGTAATAACATCTCGGTGTTAGCAGTGAGTGTTAGTGGGATCAAAAACATCAGTTTTGGTGGAACGCGTGTCTACAATCTTACACACACACACATTAATTGTATATGATTTTTACTCATCAGTTTTTTATAATTTTTAATTACCCAATAATTATTGCTCAGAGGTATTTTGGAATCAAGTAGTCTCGTATTATTATTGTTGATTGGCGTTTAAGCAACATTTTTTTTATATTTGTCTATATGCATTTTATACATGTATTTTTTAAGTGCTTTCCGAGATTCTGTCAGGATTATCGCCCTTATTTTTAAAACTATTTGACGTTCTATCACCTGACGTCCACTGGCAGACTATTTTCTGTCTTGTCCGCAGGTTTATCTTGTAAATTTTTGTTTTGCGTGTAGTGCGGTACTACTGCACTTACTATTAAATTGTAAAACGCACCTGAGCACTTTGTGAAAAATGCGCTATAGAAATACACCAAAATAATACTAATAATAATAATAATATTTATTTGACTTGATATGAAATCTGAATTTAAATTATTCGAGGGAAAAACTTGTGTGATACGATAAGGTTATAATCTCTAACATCGCTTATCTTCTTTATAATAAATGTATTGTACAGTTGCATTGACCCGTAGTGCATGGAATCGTACATGGTTATACGATTCCCCAGCGACATCGGAAAATTCCATATTCGCTGTGAATTTCAAATGGAGTTACGATAAAAGCTGTTTTTTTGTGTATAGAAATGGTTATCAGTAAATGGCTGTTATCATTTGTATTTCTGTACTTATAGAGAATAAATTGGGATATCAAGCATTACGGGTTATCAAAATTAACGGTAAATGCGCTAATTGCTTGAGTCGTCTTCATTTGTCACGGGGTTATGTGTGTGAAACGTGGTAGAGTGCGGATATAAAAAAAAGAAAAAGTGAACAATGTTATCAAAAGAAGATGGTTTACACGTTGAAAAATGTGGTGGATTTGATTGAGAATTTAGATTATAGAATAGGACATATTGAACAAAGATTAGGTAAACGATTCTTTCAAATATATCTAAAAAATTAAATTCCCTGGAAAGTGACGTGAAAAATATTAAAAACCTTCAGACCGAAATGAAATCAGAACTGGAGAAATTATCAGTGGCAAATAAGTAGTCTTCTGAAATAACATCTGAGGATAAAATTCAAATTGAAAATTTGTCAAAATGTGTGAACAATGTAATGGAAAAAGATCAAAAGGTATCAGATGTGATAGATCTGCAGTGTAGATCTATGAAATATAATTTAATATTTAATGGACTGAAGGAGTATAGTGATGAGAACAAGAATTGCAAATTGATCACAAAATTGAGTTCTGAAATATTCATAGATTCGGAAAGTTTAAAAGAAAAAGTCGTGCCAACACATGTTGAGAAGAAAAACGTATAGAATGAACGAACAATTCCCCCCCCCCCCGATTGTTGAACAAGAAATAAATAAATTGTACACTGGCTAGAAATTAAAATTGGTAAGAGATAAACTATTTGTTATTAAAATAATCAACTCTATGATATTACCAAACACAATGCTACACAATTTGACTAAAGACCTTCAATCATATGGTAACGAACCAGTACGAAATCCTCTACAAGCCACATTTACTTATAATCCGATTAGTCCATGGGAAACAAACAACAGAAACACAGGTACTTGCACTAGTAGTTCCGGTAGACCTTCAGCGAAACGCAACGCACACTTCAGTTCAAGTTCCGAAACATATTGAGAAACACTATGGATAAAACTATAAATAGTTTTGGTAGAGACTTGTTAAATATGGAATAATAAACGGTTCTTATACATTTAATAGTTTTAAAGGGTCAAGTTTAATCGATTATTTATTGATGATCAATTTAATTTGATACACAGTTTTGAATCTGGTCAGTTTAATGAGTTTTCAGACCACTCACCACTTTGTATCAAGCTTAACTTCAATCTGAATAGCTCGGATGTTAGTAGTATCAATCGTAGTAGTGTTATACTCAAAACTAAAGTTGTTCAGAAATTGGATCACCGTAGGTGTAGTGAACTAATAAATCAGTTGAGTAATTATCAACCTGTTTTAATTGATAGTTGTACGCTAAATGACCAGTCGAAAACTTCAATAGATAATAGTATTCCCTTTCGGAAATAATAACACCCTTCTGTATGAATAAAATAGAAGGTTTAACATATTTAAATAAATCTAGTTGTAATAAACTTAAAGCACGACCCTGGTTCAATGAAATTTGTACTTTCCAATATAAACTTTACAAAAATGCCCTAGCCTTAAGTAACTTTAATAAAAAAAAAAATCTCTGAAAAATAGGTTAATTTTATCTTACACAAAATGTTCTTATACAAAATTAGAAAACTTAAACGCACCTATGTGGCACGAGCAGGCAACCGTATTAATTTCTACGGAGAGACAACCCAGCCATGTTTTATAAACTTTTCAAGAAGATAAAAAAAAAACTCAATGGACCCTTCGGTTACTATAGATGACTTCTATGAACATTTTAGTAACTTGGCTTTAAATATAACAAACAATACGTTGATCAACCGAATTCTAAACCAATAAAAACGTCTTTATTGCTGTTTTGATTTTAAACTATAATGGTAAATTTTTGAAAACTCCAAAACAGTATGGGCTTATCGATCAAGTTGCCATTATGATATTTTTAATAACAATAATTACGAAAGTAAGTCATAAATTCCTGTTTATGTGTATTTTTTTTCTCAGTGTTTTCTCATACACTTATCCCACAAGTAACAATCAGTCAGAGCGATGATTTACCCACTTGGAGCCTAGGCTTTGTATCATATAATATAGACTGTACCATTTTAGTTTGTTGCGGCGACCATTTGGATATACTCTTTATGTAAGTGATGTGATTATTCCGTCAAGCTGGTAACGGTAATTCATGTTTATAACATTATGTTAAGGCGAGTTAGCCCCCACGTTATCGTCACGGGCGTTACTCTACTGGTATAGACGAAGAAGAAGACCAAAGAAAGAGATAACAACTGTTTTTTGCATTGAATACTGTTGGCCCTGAAAAGGGCGGTTGGTTTCTCGGTGAGAGGAACCAAGCACAGTGGTCGCTTTTGGCATTTGAGTAGATGATCCCTAGCCTATTGTTTGGCGAGTATATCGTTCACACGATACACTTGACCGAAAACGGAAAGCGCGTGTGGGGAGGGAACGTGAAATCGATGACACAGATAAAACAAACAATAATGTCGGAGACAAACAATTTATCTACCCGGATAGTCTTCGACGTCTGATTATACCTAGGTGTTACGAGTCCACAGAGGGGAGACGGGTTTTTTTCTAAAGCTCGTGTCTTTTGTCGGTTGGAAAGAGCCTCGCCCATCCGTATCGATCGATTTCCAAGACAAAATGTATTATAAAAGTCAAACATGACTGAAAAGCGATTTGTAAATGACAATCCGTTATCATAAAAGTCAAACATGACTGAAAAGCGATTTGTAAATGACAATCCGTTATCATGGTACGGCGCTTTTTTTATCAATATACGTTAGAATTAATAGTACTAAAGTTATACCGACTAAGGGTTGTAAATTAATTTTTACATCTCGGTGTTAGAAGTGTTGGTCGTATTCGGCAAACAGAACATGACTGGCGTGATTTTTCGGGCCCAAGGAGCTTTAATGTCATTAAAGCTCCTTGGTCGGGCCGCACCGAATATGAGTTGCAAAGACAGACCTGCCGCTTTGAGATGAAAATAGTTACCGTCTGCTCCGTTGTCGTTGGTCAAATTAAGACGACCACCCTTTTCCTCAAGGTAGTGTAATGTTTAGTGTTAGCGAGCGTGTAAAATAGCTTTATTTAACGTCCGCTTCCACCTAAGTGATATCGCAGACAATGTTTATTAACATCTGATTAAAAACGCCGGGAAAATATGCCTACGCACAGTTAGGCTTTGCCTGTCATGCCCTTAGAAATAAACATCCCTCCTTTTGTTTTATTATAATAAAATGTTTGTTTGGAATAAAAGTTAGTTTTGTTCACTTCTAAGAGTTCTTATTATAATAAGCACACTGTAAAACAAATTGCAATTTCCAAAAATATAATAATCCCTTGTACTCTTGGTTCTGATACCATTCATCTGGGTAGTGGTGTTTGAGTACTTAATTCAAAGATGTTTGATGACTGGCACAATTTCTATCTGGATTATTTTTATAAGCAATGGAATATTTGGCACCAGTCCATGAGTATAATTACCATACACCACACTTGGTTTGTTGTAATACTGTCTGTCAGAACTATAGGGTTTCATTTTCATTTTGTATTGTTATCGAGTTATCATGTATCCGTATAACTGTGTATGACTTTGGATTAAAGTTCGTGGATAACTTATTAGATTTTTCTTGATTCAGAAGGACTTTGCTGTTCTACCAATTTCATTGTATCTCTCGCCCTTCTCTTTCATTTGTTGAGCTCGTCTTCTAACAATTTCATCGGATACAGGATCTTTTACTACTGGAATTTCGGTTTTCAATGAAGGGTTGACCTGTATGGGGTGGGACGATTTACTCAATACTACACAATACTACCCAATACCACCCCAATACCACCCCAATACCACCACATACTACCCAGTGCTACAACATAATGATCCAAAATGTGCAAATGAATTAAAATAATTTTTAAAAAATTAGTTACACCGCGAAAATTGAACTTTAAATGCTACACCGCTGTCTGGCTGTTCTATTTGCCTCCCAACATA